>LR990616.1:22687536-25641878 GCA_905147815.2 Phalera bucephala | reverse complement strand
ACGACGAATTTTAATAAATATTCGATAACACAATCGTTCACTTGAACAATACAAAATATCCCGTACAATACACCAAATAAGTTAAAAATATACACAATTTATTAAACGTGCGTAATTACCTAGTTCTTGGGAACACACATTATACTTACTCAAATCTCTTCAAGATTTTAGGCGTAAGAAATGAATATATTTGTTTAGAACCTGTTTCTGTTTAACGTGGAGCCATAGTTAAGATAGAACAAAAGCAATAAAATAGCCACAAAAATTTCATCTCATAACCATCGTTACTTCAATTCAGCTTGTATAAAATAAACAGATGCCCTCGCCCTAATCGGTTTTCCGTTGCAGTAGATCACCTGGTGCGCATATTGGCTGTCAGCGGGCACAAGCGATCGCCTCGCGCCCCGAACAAGGAAAAACAAACTGGGGAAGCAAACATCGCTCTATAATAGCCATCAACTGAGCGAACTCGGTAAATATTTACAAGATAACTTTTCGAAATGGGTTTTAAGATGTCTAACGTGTTTTTGAAGAGTTCAATGCGATCGCTTAAAAAGACTCAAAGACAAGAGTGGTCCAACGTATGCAATGTATACAAAGTACCATAAAAATGATCCCGCAATATTCGACTGAGTCTGCCATGGCGTTGTTTAAATTGAGGGACTCAATCATTAGGACAGCTCAATCGCATTTTAACTTTTGACTCACATCGACCACAAGATTCCGCTTCAATTTGAGTAAAAGAGCGCACTTTAGCTCTTTCAAGCACCTATACCTACTCCAGGCGTTTCATAGACGACGTGACATTATCTTGTTTTATTTAGCCTGAAAAGAAAACTATTTGGTCAAAGTCAATCATCACGAACTGGTCGCATCATCTGTTGTCAGCGCATTATATCTCTATTCCTTTCATTTATTTCTGTTCTCGGTTTACACCCACAAATTACAAATCGTTTCATCCCTTATTCTGCCTTCATCTTGCTCTTCAATCTCTGCCCCTTATTTTATTGGTTACTGGTGCCATTTGATCGTAAATTTTTCACCTTATCCATTCACGTCACCTTTCGCATTAATTCGTCTTAAGATTAACACCTTAGTACCATGAAAATGTTTTCGAACTACACTTTGGCCCACGTAGATATCCTTCATGCATACAAATAAATGCATTAGAACCACACTTATCTTATGTAATGTCGAATTCAATAAGTGTTTCGTGATTTCAGACACGATCAAGCGCCCGGATTGTCATAATATGTTGCATACGTTGAGTACGTGGGGCCAGTGTGTCTTTATTTGAACATCCTACTGCTCTCTGTAGAAATGTTATTTAAATGGCTTGTCACTAGAAATGTTATTTTATATTGTATTTCTGAACCAAATAAGAGATACATATAGATAGGTGCGCTATTTTTAATTTGGCATAGAAACGCAATCTTAAGAGGATTTCAATCTGAATTCTATAAAATTGGCAGAATTCACAAATGTCAATTAAGCTTATTAGCTTAATTGGTATGTTCTGCCGAAATTGTGATTCTGTATTTCAAGATAATAGAATCTTAAGTATACAGGTTATTCCATAAAAGTGAAAAAGCTACAAAAGCAGATATTACTAAAAATATTTTCACCGTCATTTATTACAGTAATTAGTAGGTATTGTGGCTAATGCTGCCGATGTTACTAATATTAACATCAAGTTTGGTATTAGATTTTAAACTACCTTTAAATGCAATCTACTTAACTTATCATGTCTCAGCCTAGTTTTATTGATGGATAGCGGTTGTGCAACCATTATGTCCAAAAACATACCTTTCTTTTTCTTGGCGTTGATCTTCAGATAAAATTTATGACAATACTCAGAGAGAACGGACGTAATACGAGTACTACGAGTTTAGTCTTATAAGGAAACGAAACAAGGACAAACTGGTACAGTTATGTTTCTTAATGTACAATGTAGTATTACCGTTTGGTTAGCCTTAGGGAGTAACTGGTTTTAATTAATTCTAGTACTGTCTCGTTGATCTAGTGGCGTATAATGCGCGTGGAGATCACCAAGCCCTGGTTTAGAATCCTAGGTATGGCAAGATGTAGTTTGTATCGAAAAAATCAAGTATCAGTCTCGAAATGTGTCCGGTATAATGGAAATAGTCTCGCTTCTATTACATGGCACCTAACATCGTCGGAGAAAAGTGGTTGTGCAGTACGCCAATAAGGTACTTGGGGAATATAGGCGTGGCTAACACCGTCACACCTATATTATTAGTATTAAATATCGTAACTGGCGAGCATGTATGTGACAAACTATGAGAGTGGAGGAAGCCAGAGAGGTTTGTAATGAAAGAACCTGTTGATACTCTCTGGCTACCTTGCAAGGTCTCTGGGGTGATGATATAGTATATATTATAGTATTGAACCAGCTTACCGTATACGGTTGGCGACAAGCAGTTCGGCGATGTCGCGTCCAAGTCGCGAGTAGGCCGACTCGACGATCACGAGGACCTTGGCGTCGATCCGAAGTCGCGCGTCCGAGCGGTGGTCGCGCGCGGCTTGTTGCTGCGATGCGAGCAACGAGCACTGGGACAGCGGCCGCGGCACGCGGTCGCGCCATACCAGGCTGAAAACAATCTTAAGTGAGTATACTAGAAAAGAGTATGGCACAACGGTTTACGCTCATACAAAGTAAAGGAAGGAAAGTCTATGACACTTTGGCATAGCGACTACCCAAATCGAGGTCGTCACTATCGTGTGACGCCTTTGAGCAAGTCGCCCCCACGCATTCTGGTTAGAGCATTCTTTGCTCTCTCCCTCGTCCAGGTGAAGCTGTTAAGGCCGCTCGCCCAACAGGATTAATCATTCAAACAACAACATCGAGTAAAGTGCTGGCTAGTTACTTCTTAGCGATACTTATCAATTATTACTGGCTTGTTTTAACCACCGGACAGGGCTACCCAAAAATTTTGAAATTCGTACAGAGCCTTGCTTGCAACTTTATTTGTCGATTAGTCTAATTCGGACTTTACACGAGGGTGGTGAAAAAGGACCGTATTGTATCGATGTGTGATTATGTTATCACAGTGTTCTTATAAGTGTCAATTGCAATTTTCCATTTCTATGATTATTGGTCTTGTGGCTAGGTCTTTATCCTGCAGTGGACGTATTTTGGCTGAAAATAGATATGATTAGTGGCATTAACTCGTACTTTACAGTAAGCCCGTTTGGTATAACCTAAAAATCTAATCAGTGAATAATCTAAAATCATTTGACTGCCAAAAGTTCGCAAGCAAACTAAGTTAGGTATGACTGTCAGAGGGTCAAATACAACTACCTGAATAAATGAGAAAGCAATTAAAATTCGAATAATACCATTTGCGTGCTAACTTGTTACAGAAGGAAAAATTTGGAGGAAAATCAATCAAAGACTGCCAAACTTAAAGCCGCGTTCCAAGTAGAAGCCACATCAAAGGGCCATTAAGGTTTATCTCAATAGCGTAAAATAAATAAAGGCAGGAATTTGTGGAAATATTTTATCCGTAGGCGGGAGTGGTCCTGTGAGCGGCTGAGTTTTGTGGCCTCTTTGCTTTAATGAAAGCCACGGCTGAATCAACCGGGAGGAAACTTTAACGACGACGCTTAAAAGACATGCCTACCTTCTTATTAAGCGCAAATACCGCCTTTATTTACCGCTAGGTTTTGCCGGCTTGTCGCTCCGATGGTTTCATGAAAGTTCACGTTTATCTTATAACGTTTTAGAGAGAAGGCCTAAGTCAAAACTTAATGCTATTTAGGAATATTTAAATTGTAAATGATAACTGTTTATCAATATTTGAAGATAAGATACTTATCTGGAAAAAATTAAGACTGAAGCAATATTTTCGAAGCATAAGTAGGATATAGGGTATTGTTACTGGAAAAATAAACCGTAACTGTATAAAAATAGCAAAGGAGGAACAAAAAAGTAAATGCGTGTATATAGAATATTTAATTAAATAATTGGAGTAAGCAGCTGAGATACACTAATTTAAATACCTATATCATCATTGAAAGAAAAATGGATATCGCCAATATAACAACGTTGAAACACACAACTTAACAGACTTGAATAAAAATGAAAATCGCCTATCGTAAATTATACTTTTGCGGAGTAAAATGACGAAATGATCTCCAAAACGTTCTTCTACAAGGGTCAAAATTTGTTTTTCGTTTTATTATTATTGAGAGTTACGTTTTTTCTATAATTAACACGTGTATTTTATACATTTTATAAAATAAGTATATTCTTCGTATGTAACTTTGATTATTCATGTATGTTGATATATTTTTTATGATATTATAATGAAGAATAAAAAAACACAACATCCAACAGAACAGGGTATTTCAGATTTTTTAATATTTTCAAAGGGGTGATACAAAATGAACGGAATTTTGATTACTTATATATAATACTTCAACGAATTTCATTTATAAAACAGGTATTTTTATTTGCTTGACTTCTTTTGTAAGCTTTTAGAGAGATATATATAATTAATAATTTTTTTTGGAAATTAAATTATTTTTTCCTTTTTCTCTTTACACTTATTTAACTTGCAATATTCGTCGAATATGGCTGTCTTTCCGATTCAATTCTTGTGATTCATTTTTAAGCACTTGCTATTAGGTTTGGTAACAATGTAATAATATGGTATTCTGAACCTGATCTCATGATAGAGTCGGAAGGTAGCCATAGGAACATGTGCAATAGAACTATACAATAGAGCCCCCTCGTGTTTAGGCTTGTTAGATTCATATAGGCAAGTACTAGACAACCAGATGGTGTTTAGGGTCTCATTGTGAAGCTGAAAGGTGGCCAATTGAACCACTCAACTACGGAATATAACCCCGCCGTGTTTGGGCTCGTTAGATATATCTTGACGAGAACTTTAGACTTGGATGGCTTTTAGATGATGGAGCTGAAAGGATATAAAGCTATAGGAAATCCTCAGCTAAGCAAGATATCTTGGTTGTGTTTTTGCTATAAAAGTTTGTTAAAAAGGTCATTTAAAAATGAAAATCATTAATTAAATGTATTGCGAATTCCAATTTAATTAAAGCACTCTTTCGGACACTTCCAAGGTTTCAAAACTTGTATCATCTTTGGAGATCATTAAGGATCCTGGCTTACAGGAGTTGCAGTGGTGGACATGTTTGACGGGCTTAGTCCTACGAAAAAAGGTTTTAATATGATATTCCGTAGGTAATATAAAACAATATGCGTTTAAATCAGCGAGTTGGCAGCGCGTTAGCGTAACAGCTTCCATTAATTAGCCAGAACACAAGTTTTGCTATAAAAGTTTGTTAAAAAGGTCATTTAAAAATGAAAATCATTAATTAAATGTATTGCGAATTCCAATTTAATTAAAGCACTCTTTCGGACACTTCCAAGGTTTCAAAACTTGTATCATCTTTGGAGATCATTAAGGATCCTGGCTTACAGGAGTTGCAGTGGTGGACATGTTTGACGGGCTTAGTCCTACGAAAAAAGGTTTTAATATGATATTCCGTAGGTAATATAAAACAATATGCGTTTAAATCAGCGAGTTGGCAGCGCGTTAGCGTAACAGCTTCCATTAATTAGCCAGAACACAAGTTTTGCTATAAATTTTGCTGAGTCGGCGAAACTTGCCGCCCTGCCGCTCATCTTGGCTGCTGTAATTTTAACTTGATAAAATAAAATATACGCACGAGTATCTGTGAAGATCAGTGCAGATAGATTTATGAAGTAGCCGCAAACTAGTTTTCAAACCCCTTATATTTTATAATTTGTGCTGACATAATGTTTAACAAATTAGAATTGGATATATGTATCTGTTGAGTAGGTCGTCGTAGCTATCTTTGGGAGAGGCCTTTGTCCTGTAGTGGACGACTTTCCGCTAATGATAGATAATAAAAGCATTGAATACAAGGAATAATAAGGTAATAGGAAAAGTAGAATGAATGCGGTGGAAATGCGAGCTCTGCGGAAGATGTGCGGAGTGAAGCTGACTGACTGTATTCGCAACAGCGAAGTATGAAAGCGAGTAGGTATGAGAGATAGTATCGGTGTAAAGATAAGAAAGGGTATGCTTCGTTGGTTTGGGCATATAGAAAGAATGTCAGAAGAATGAATGACAAAACAGATATACAATGCGAAAGTGGAAGCACGTACCTACATCCTTCCACTTACGCATTGTATATCCCCGGTACCTACCGGGGAAAACCTAGAATATCTTACCACGATTAAATAGACCAAGTCTTATCTGAAGGACAAGTCAAGAGTCTCCGTAACCGGCGAGCGTGTATTAGAGGAACTATGAGAGTGGAGGAAGCCAGAGAGGCATGTAAGAAAAGAACCTGTTGGAACTCTGCACTCTCCCCCGCAAGGGATCTGGCGTGATGATATAGATAGATAGAATACAGGGACTTCAATATGTGACTGTCTAATTTGTTTGTGGCGACAGAATGCTACACGGCTAAATATAATAATAATGATAACGCTAAATTTTCTACATCACATAATAAAGTACCGTCAACGTTGAATTAGTTTGCAGAATAAACTACAGAATTACCACTATGAAAAATCTCGTAAGAGAAGCAAATAAGTAAACAACATCTGACCTTATTACTTATTCCTGAAAAGCTAAAATATCGAAGTAATTAGTTTTTAGAGATGAATATATGGTATTTAAAGAAAATCAATCGCGTTAAAATTACTTTGCAATAATCGCCCCTTAGTCACAATTTAGCCGCGGAAATCTGCCAGACAAAGGACGACAAGAACGCTCGCCAAAGTTAAATGCCTTTAATACTTCCGCAAAGTAATTTCCTGCACGTATTAGCTGCCAATTTTAGGGCAAATAATTACTCCTTTTGCATTTGATCATTCAATGATATACCTATAAACGGCAAATAACAAAGGTTTTGAATGTTTATAAGCGGAACAGAAAAACTCACTCACATAGAATTATAAAGTAGGTTCTGCACCGAGTTTGTATAATTACTCCCATATGCAATTTTGGCCTGGGATCAGGGAAAATTTTCCATAACATTTGACACTTTCAAATAAAAAAATAAAACATACAAAAAGCTGTTTATATTTTTAACAAACTAAGCGTTAGATTTTTGCTGTGATTGATTTCCAAATGCCGGCACTTATGGCATCGATAATATAATCGTATTGTACTAGTAAATTCAAATACATAAGTCAATTATTGTGAATAGTACACTAATACAATATGTTTCTTCTCATATTTATCATTGTTTGACGGACGATTTAGCGCCGTGGTTAAGAGCTTGAGCTGCTCCGCCCACTGTGTCGAATAGTCGCGGGTTCGATTCCCGCACGGGACAAATCTTTGTGTGATCCACAATTATTTGTTCCGGTCTGGGTATTTGTTTGTGAATTTTCATGTTTGTAAACGCACCCACGACACAGGAATAAATCCTAGTGTGGGGCTACGTTTTTTTAAGAAAAAAAAAAAAATATTGTGAAATAATCTCAAAGTTAACACTAATTAAAAATGACATTCATGATATGTAAACGACATCGAGTCGCTTTTCATTATTGGGAAACAGATGATTACTGTTAACTTTTAGATACGTCGCGCCACTTCGTCAGGTAATTAATGACTGGGGGTTATTGAATTTATTTTTAGAAGCTTTTATTTACCTTGCAATGTTCGTATGTCAGTCTGCCTGTCTGTCTTTCCGGTTTAAATCTTGTGATCCATTTTTCAAGCACTTCCGAGTATCCCATTTAGCTAAAATTTGGCATACGTATGGAAAGTCGGTAACAACGCAATAATATGGTACCATGGAGATGGTCTGATGCTGGTAGCAGGGCCAGTTCAGTGGGACGTCTCACATCGTGCTCGCCCCATTGGGACGAGCTATTGAATTTAAAAGGAAATACTTGTTTCATGAAGGTGGCTATAGGAACTTATAAAACATATCACGTAACCTCCTCGTGTTTAGGCTTGTTTGATTGGTATTGACAAGTACTATACGACCAGATAGTGGTCAGGTTCTGATAATGAAGCCGAAAGGTGGCCAATGGAACCACCCAACTACTCAATATAACCGCGCCGTGTTTGGACTAGTTGGATTTGTCTTGACGAGTACTCCAGATCCGGATTGTGCCTGAACTTTTTTTGTGTCTAATGACGGAGCTGGAAGGAAGCCATACTCCTTAACTCAAACTTCAATCGTTTATTTTGCATAAACCCTGACCTGTTTATAAATTGTCATATTTACATCTTTTTTTTTTAACTTACTAATCATTCGCCGGATCGCAACGCGGCCTCTACTGGGAATAACCGGCGAGAAACTCAGCGGGCTTGTCTTTTTTGTCTAATTTTCCATTCATTTTCTGTATAGATAAATCATTTATGCGATCCGGCTCCAGTGTGATGATGCCTTACGACTGAGATATAAGCAACTAATAATAATATTTTTAAATATATGTTATAATGTAAGGCTAGAGGATACAGGGTGGACCAGTCTCCTCAAGCAGCGCCCGTTCACAAGTACGACTACTTGAGCAGCCATCACCTAAGCAAGATATCTTCGTTGTGTGTTTGCTATAAAAGCTTGTTTTTAAAAAGGTATTTTTAAATTTAAATTATTTCCATCTGTCTCTGTTGGCGGGTACTAGGAACTTTATTTTCTCCTCTATCAACCTGGAGGCAACTAGGAACAGAAGGGCAGACCATACCTGATGAGGAATGGTCACTCTTTAGGGTTTCTGCTTGAGAGACGTCAATACTAGTGACAAATGGGATATTAAAAAAATTTGACTTGCCCCTGACAGGAGCAAATGGGAATCACCCTCGTTATCCTTACCGTAATATATTTTATATAATAAATTATGTTTAATCGTATAAAATTGATTCTGCATTATTACTGTATAATAACAAGACAGGTTCTGAAATTTGAACATAGGTGAGTAGGTACTTATATATTCGACACGTTAACTCTTACGGAGTACTGGAAAAACAACCGGAAAATGGACCTTTTCCGTACAAATCCAGCAAAAGATAACACCAACATGACTTTATGTAAATGTTAAACAAAAAGACGTCTTCATTCCTAAAAATAATATACTTACGTATTTACAAATTTTGTTAAATATTGAAGTTTAGAAAACGTTTTTACTCAAAAAGGCAATGCAGAGGTGTACAGAATACACCCACATTTTGCTGAGGTATTATTAATTCCATGTGAGAGGCTGAATCCAAAAATTTTGGGTCCTCTCAAACATTATTGAAACTCATCATATTTCCTTCAATATTCACAAGTGGTGTTTTATGAAAAAACGCTATAAGATAATAGATGAATTTGTACTGGTATGAAATAGCTTTCTAGCCTATATATCTTAACATGCTATGCTATTCAAAAATGTAAAGTCGCAGTCCAGAGTATGGAAAATAATAGTATGTTTTCCTTTTATTAAAATGTACTATTTAAATATTTTTGTTTTTGCCAGAGATGAAGTGTATATTCGAGGTGTGATAGATAGGTCTTAATGCAATAACGGTCGATCCTATTGCAATTTTACCGGACACTATTCCAGGGAAATCTGTAAGGAAAGAACCTGTTGGAATTCTATAATCTCTACCTACCCCGCAAGAGATCTGGGGCGATAATATAGATAGGGATAGACTATTCCAGACTCCGGACCACGATTGACAATTTATAGATTGAAAGAGTAAATACGTTCGAACTAGAAATTAAACCCAAGATCTCGTTATCGGCATTCGCACTAACGGACCAGGCACTAATGAGTGTTGTACATTGTTTTCAAAAATAATAAAGTCTCTAGAGACATTTAATATCCCAATGTATAAATATTGCGTCCACCGCGACATGGAGTGTCCGAAAGCGATAATTTCATATTACGAATTCGTATCAGCAACGGGTTTGCTCCCGATAGCACGCAAATTGGATTTTGTGCGAATGACGCATATTTTCAACATAAGTAATTAATTAAATTCGGACATGTTTCGATAAAATTTAAATGAATATTTTAATGAGTTACGGAAGTCGAGCTTTCGATGATGATCGTGCATGTAGAATGGGTAGCTAATATGAATGTGATATGTGTGTGTGTGAATGATGTACGCTGTTGGCCGCGAAGCCTTTACAGCTTCACCGGACTTAAAGGCGAGCGTGCAACCACTACGCTCTAGCCAGCCAGAAGGGCAAGAGGCGACATACTCGAGGGCGCCCTCGGTTGGGACAGTCGCTGTAGGGGGACGGGTGCACTACTAAGTGCACCGGTCAACCGCCGGCTATGGGAGGGGATCTACTACTACGTCGTCGTCGTCGCCCGTATTCTGAGCGGAAAGAAGGGATGACAAAGCATCGGGGGGGTCGGTGAGAACACGTCGCGGCCGGCGGTGGCGGCAGGGGTCGGGGGGGAGATCGTAGTCGGCGGTGGCTACGATTAACGGATTCGCATGGGTAGATGCATTCGCGAAGTGACGTGTTGACGCCTTTTTAATAAAGGCGCGAATAGGTTCGAGACCTAGATCGGAGTGGAGGTCGACGTTCCGTACGAACCAGGGGAATCCTACGGCTTTACGGAGGAAGCGGTTTTGAACCACTTGGAGTTTATCGATGTGAGGGGGCCGAATGCCCGAACACAACACACACATAAGTCATGATGGGTCGAACGCAAGTTTTGTAAAGTGTCACCTTATTTCTAAGGGACATTTTACTCCGCTTGCAGATTAACGAATGGAGACGACCGAGCACAAAGGATGCTTGGTGACGGACCCGCTTGATGTGCGGGCCGAAGGACATGGTACTGTTTAGGGTGACCCCTAGATATTTGACCTCTTTGACCCAGGGAATGGGTCGGTCGAACATTGTCACTTGGCCGAGATTACTTCTAGGACGGCGCAGGGAGTGGCGCGGGGTGGCACCCCTGGAGAAGAACACCGCAGCGCTCTTGTCCGGGTTCACCTTAATACGCCACCTCCTGAACCAATTCCCTAGGGAATTGGCGGATGCCTGAAGGTTTCTGGTAATGACACCCTTATTCCTATGCGAGACGTAGAGAGCGGTATCATCCGCGAATAGAGCTAGATGCGCCTTACTCGAACGAGGAATGTCGTTTGTGTAATGGCTAAACAGGAGCGGAGAGAGAACTGAGCCCTGTAGGACTCCAGCACTGATGGAGTGGGAAGTGGAGCGCGTCATTTCGACGCGATAACGGAAGGCGCGATTCGACAAGAAGTCTCGTAAGATGAGCACGAGTCTGTCCGGCACACCCAATTGGTAGAGCTTGTAGATCAAGCCGTTGTGCCAGACTTTGTCGAATGCCTTCGCGACATCTAGGAAGAGGGCGCCCGTGTAGATGGGTTTGGGTCTATTGAGACCGGAGAGGATGTGCTCCGTGATGCGGTGCACTTGGTGGACGCAAGAGTGGTTGGCTCGAAAGCCGAACTGCTCGTCGATAAGGATACCCCTGGACGTTACGTCTTTGAGCCTCGCCAGAAGTAGGCGCTCGTATATCTTGGCCAGGGAGTTGAGGAGACTGATAGGGCGGTTTGATTGCGAGGATTGCCGGGCTTGGGAATGCCTATGACGTCCGCCTCCTTCCACTTAGCGGGGAAGGTGCAGTTCGCCATGGCGGCGTTCAATTTGGCCACTAAGAGGCAGAAGAGTTGGGCGGGCAGGCATTTCAGAACGCGATTCGAAATGCCGTCAGAGCCGGGGGCTTTTTTAGTTTTGAGACCCATAATTAGATCTTCGACCTCCGTTTGGGTGATAGGAGGTAAGGAATCGACGGGGGGCAGGGATGCCCTGCGCTCGACTTCCCTGTCGACCGCGTCGACGTGGGACTGGTCGACGGACTGAGAGCTGGGGGTGCACTGGCTCTCGAGGGAGTCGGCGAGAAGCTCGGCCTTTTCGTCGTCGTCGAAGGCTGGGGGTGCGCCTGAAGGGCGGGACAGCGGGGGCATGCCAGTCGTGGAGTCGGTTTTGAGGCTACGCGCCAGCTGCCAGTAGGCCAGGTGCGATGGCGCGATGCCCTCTAGGAGGTCACCCCACCGTTCCTCCCAGACCTCCGCGACACGACGCTTTACCTCTCGTTGTAAAGCGCGCATCCGGGCCCGATTGGCTTCGGTGGGGTAAGAGTCGTACGCTCGGATAGAGGCATTCTTGGAACGAATGAGATCCCTAACATCGTCCGGCAGTCGAAAGCGGTTGATGCAGAGATCTTCCGCCTCGTCTTGCTTGGACGATCGACTGACAGCCGATCGGATGTGTTCGGTGAAGGCATCAACGGCCTGATCGGTGTCCTGAGGGGACGGGATGGAGTCCGAGCTGAGAGGGAGGGGGGGAGGGTCGGCATCCGCCAAGCCCGTGCTTAGCGCATGCCAATCCACCACCATCTTTTTGGGTCGCTGAGGGGCGGAAGGGGGGGAACCGAGTCTCATGACTACAGGTCTATGGTCAGAGTCGAGTTCCTGGACTACTTCCAAGGAGTGCAGCCGTAAGGTGACACCCTTAAGAAGCGCCATGTCCAGGACGTCGGGTCGGTGGTTGGGATTGTTGGGATAGTGGGTAGGGTGCATAGGTGCGATGACGTCAAAGTCGAGAACGTCGACCAGGGCGTCAAGGCTCAAGGTCAAGGCAAGGTGTTGAAGTCGCCCGCCAGAATGACGGCGCTTCCCGGATTAAGGAGTGCTTCAAAGTCACTCCTGAGAACGAATTTAGTGGGGGAAAGGTATACGGAGGCGATCACGATGGGCTGGTGCCCCGTGAGAGAGATACGACAGACCGAGGCTTCCGAGGTTGGTGAGCGCAGGGGGATCAAGAGGGACGCAGTGAAGGGACCTCCTGTAGTAAATGAATGTGATATGTTTTTAACGACGCATTGTCATATTACATCACTCTTGATCTTTCCCTCTTTCCTGTATCTTGTTAATAATAAATAAATAATAATATTAGCCTATACTGTCCCACCGCTGGGCAAAAGCCTTCTCCCACAAATCAAGGAGAGAGAGATTAGATCATACTCCACCACGCGGACCTAGTGCGGATTGGTGGAGGCAGGTTTATGGCCACCTGCTTTCGGAACTTATTAATCCGCCTATAAGGTAATCAAGCATCTAATTATTAAAGCTAAAGGCTCAGAGATATCTAAACTTACGAACTTATATCTAAACGGACGATTTAGGGCAGTAGCTAAAATCTTAAGCCGCTCTGCCCACTGTGTCTAATAGTCGCGGGTTTGATTTTCGCACGGGACAAATCTTTGTGTGATCCACAATTATTTGTTCTGTCTGGGTATTTGTGTATGTGAATTTTCATATTTGTAAACGCACCCGCGACACAGGAATAAATCCAAGTGTGGGGCTACGTTTTTTAATAAAAAAAAACTACAACAACTCAAAGTTTTTATGTAATCCCTCATTTTCGTCAAGTCGCAGTGCTTGTTAAAATTCTTCGTATTTTCTTCATCAAAAACCTTTAGGAATTAATTGGGTTGTTCCTATGTGCACAGTCAGAATACTAACAAGTATTCCGACTTATTGTTGATACAGTTGTATGATAGAAGTCGTAAACGTTTTCAATTCGCAACAAAAATTGTATTTGAAAACCTGAACATGTCATAAAGTACTTGTTTACTGTCCACGTACAAATCAAATGTCTTCAACAACGTGTCCTTAACGCTCGCAAAAAGCAGCAAATTATAAGTGTTGCGTGCATTGATATACATAACACTAGATTAGCAGTAACGGCGAAAATGTATGTCGGCTAAGAATAAGCCCGCAGCCAAGTTTCAAGCTTTTGTCATTCATTGGCCTGCCTGACATCTCTCGAGTAACACGTATTAATAAAAAATCACAAAATGGGTAAATGCGTGGTATAAGAACGCGATTTGAGGTCACAAAATCACTATACCGCACGAGGAATGATTTTCCATACATAAGTTTATTTTTTTTTCATATATTTACTAGTAAATAAAATAAAAAACCCATTTCAAGTTACAAAAATAAATTTGAGACGCAGTGTTGCCAATTAAAACACCATTTGGTGTTCCCGTCTTTATGGGAAAATCTTGGATAATTGTGTCACCTATAATTATGTACTGTACGAATATCTATTTTATTAATTTTTTTTGATCCCAAAGGGTGCAATTTCCGCCAGATCCCTTGCGGAGTAGACAGAAAGTATAGAGTTCCAAAAATTTCATTAGAATATTATGAAAATAAATAAGCTATTTACTCAAAGCGAATATTGTACACAATTCTTTGTTACATAATTGATGGATCCGGTAAAGAATAGCTCCACCCCACATTTGTTTTCACGTGTGTCGTAGAAAGCAATTGGGGAATTAACCAAGACTTTTCTATCCTTTTTTTTTTAAAAGCGCCACCTGGTAATTATTAAATGTTGTGGGTACTGTACGGGTTAGACTGTAATCGTACAGCGTTTTTTGAAGATGATAAATGATACACTTGACATTGTAATAATTTAAAGGTTTATTGATAGTCCAAATTATCACTATTCTATGATTTAATGATAAATAAGAGCACGCGCGCGATTTTCTTGCTAACCGATGATCGTAATTAATATAATGTGCATGTGACGTAAAAATGCTGATGATGCAAACGGACGGGCTGGCCCGTACAGGTACGTTTACAAACATGAAAATTACACAAATAAATAGCCAGACCTAAAAAAAATGTGTGAGTCACACAAAGATTTGTACTATGTGGGAATCGAACCCGCCATTATTTAGTCTAGTAACTGGAGCGGCCTACCACTCTTAACGTCTGGATAAAGAAGTGGAAACAGGAAATAGGCAACAACGTTTTACTGAGTTTGTTGAAGAGATACGTATTTTGTAAATTTTTATTTATTTTATAATAAATAATATCAGCCTATATAGACTGCCCACTGCTGGGCAATGGCTTTCTCTCACAAATCGAGGTGAGAGAGATTTATTTTACCCGCTCTAAATAGACTGCAACAATCAACCTGCATATTTTGTAAATAATGCAATAGATAACATTAGGTGTGTTTTGTTTAGTACTCATTCAATAATATTTTCATGGTTTGACCACATACCCTAATGGACACTATCAACTTATATCCAAATAATCTGTGTAACAATTCTCATTTCATATAGAATAAAATGAATTAGGTACTATAATAATTTATTTTATTAACGAAGTTAATTAAAAAAAATATGTAATAAAAAATTATATTCATAACATCATTAAAAAATTATATTCATTGTGCATTTAAATTGTGGGAAATAATCATATAGTAAGTAACACTGAGCCTCCTACTACTAGTAATATTGCTACCTCTATCGGATCGACGTAATATCGGTATGGAGGGGAACAAGAGTAAAAGAGATGGATATATGTTTACTCCAAATTATTTATTGGATTCAAAGCTACGTCGGCATACTTTTAAGTCGTTACACTATTTCCGACGCGCCGAAGGGACGTTTGCTTCTCTATGTATTTACCTCAATGGTTGCGTGCATCATGATTCATTAGTTGACAGTACCGTTTTACTTTCATATCAACACAGTGTAACAAAAATCTTTGTTAGTGTAGTAGGTCTAGTGAGGCTGAAATCGAAAGTGAAATCCACTCGCGATTATGCGAACGTAACGTTTCTAATTTTTTTGTCAGGCAAATTATATACTATGTAGGCAAAACTTTATTGTACTATTGCCGCCAAGTGTACAATAAACTATTATATACCTGGCTAGTATAATTATATTCTATAGAGAAATTAACAGTCCAGACTCGCCCCCTATTACATTGGCGCATGTATATCCGCAAAATAAATGTGTGTACCTTTGTCACCCTACGCTTAAGTACTAAATTGAAACGCTGTTTATTTTTTTTTCACTGTTGCACCAGGGAAGAACAAAAAGTAGTAATTTTTTTTCCATCCGAGTATCTGTAGCAGTCGTTTCTGTAAAACGGTGTGACGAAACTTACAAGGAAAAACGATAGATTTTGTTAGCGCAAACTTTCTTCTTTTCTAGCTCTTTTTTGTGATTATCTTAAATCAGCCTACCTCCTTAATTTGAAGTAGGTATTTGGCTACCTACTTGAAAACATCTGTTTTACATGAATTGTTTATAAGAATGAACGAGTAGGTACATATAGTTAGTTCGCATATACTAACCTTGTTAGAGGTACTGTAACGTAATACGTATAGAAGAATATGGTGAGGACGGATAGCAGCATGACGCCGGCGACGCATTTCCTCACGTTGACGTGGCTGGCCAGCCAGAAGCAGCATCGAGGCGCCGTCGTCTTGTGCGGATGCGCATACTCCCCGCACTCCAGCAGCGGTGTCCGCGCACCACGACCCTCGCCCGCCATCCTTAACATCTACACACCACTATATTTACACACAATTGTAACACTTAGGCCTCTAAAGATTTCACTATACAATGTCTCTATCTCGGAACCCTAACGGCCGGGTTTGTCCTTGGTGGTGACGTTTTCTGTCGCCACTTGCCGTGTTTCCACATTTCATAGTGCCGCGGTGGTGTATGGGAGTGCGCGTGCGCAGGGAGGCTCGATACGCGTGCGCCGCGATTGACGGCCATCTCGAGCCGACAAACGCGCCAGTTCCCGGTTTAAAATGGCCGCCGACGCATTATGGCGGGTTGTGCTCATCACGGCGACGTCGTGGGCTCCTGGGGCTAGAGCTCACGGCATCCGTCTTAGAGACAGATCAGCGTTGGACGCCCCCGAGTACATCGGTGATATCTGGAACAATTTATATCAATGTTAGTTAGAGTGAAGGTATTCGTTTAACTAGGTATTTTATAGATTTTAAGAATGACCATGTCGTAGTTGTAGTGAGTCGTAGCATGGCCTTAACTGATTTATTATAGGATAACATTCTCCTATAATAAACGCAACTCAACCTATTAAAATATCTTAAAGTTGTTAAATACTCATAACTGCACATAAGAAGAACCCAGAGTCTATTTTCTATAGGTATTATGATAACTTCGAGCCTGTTACAATACAACGCCAAATTTATAATTTTCCACTAAAAAGAGGTAAATTTCAAAATAGCGAGACAACTATGTAAGCCGCCTTATATAAACTGCCTTTTCGGTTATCTTAATGGAATTGTTATTTATTAGAATCCGATTAATCATAAATTCTAAAAGCCGCCTTTGATATTATGTATCAAGTTAGTTACTTACTTTAATTTTAGTAACAGCTTATCGAGCGATATATCTGTTCTATTATAAAGTTATAGAAGGTCTGTGTCTAGACATCGTTATTATTTGATATTGCGATTAACTATTTAGAGCTATCCAAACACGGATCAATGTGACAAAAATATATGTTCGCTATTTGTTTGAGCATCGTGCAAAAACTTCTGAACCGATTTTGTCGGAATATTCACATTCAGATAGCATATAATCTGATTTATACCGTGCCACATATTTAACTGAATTCGGTTGGATGAAAGCGGGTACTGGGGAGAGGTTAAGCTCTATAGTTTTGATGTACATATTAAGTTAATTTCTGTTTTCAATGCACTATTCCATCGGTTCACTAAGAGGTTGGCAATATAATAATTGTATATAATAATTAATTGTATACTATATGTAATTTAAGATAAAAATCTTTAAAAAATAACGACTTCAAAAAGCAAGAAATAAATATTTGAAGTCGGTACCGGTTAGTGCAGTCGGTTACTTGGCACCGACTTCAAATATTTATTTCTTGCTTTTAGTAATCGGTTTTTTTTAAAAAAAAGATTTTTAATTTGCAATTTTAAGTGACAAGTGAACTATTTACTAATATTTATATACCTGTATTATATTATTTTGCTGAGTTGTACTGCAATGTACCTACAGGATTGATATAATAACCATAATAACGGAATCTATACATTCGTGCTGTTCGCCGTTAAGGAGTATCTTCAAAGTCCAAATTTTAATACCGATTTCATTAAAACGGAACCACCTCGAAACTATACTAAACCCAACGCAAAAAGAATCATCAAAATCAGTTCATAAATAAAGACGTTTTAAAAAAACACAGAGCAATTGTCGACCTCCTCCTTTTTTGAAGTCTGTTAATATTCTGATTAGTTCTATGGCAGGGTACCTATAGGATTGACGTAATACCCATAATATCTCAATTTACATATTCGTATTGTTTGTCGTTAAGGAGTTCCCTGGTGTATCTTCCAAGTCCAAGGTCCAATACCGATGAGATTAAAATGGGACCACCTTGGAACTATACTGAACTAAAGGCAAAAATAATCATCAAAATCGATTCATAATTGGCGGAATGATCGCGTAACATAGATACTAAAAAAAAACATATATTCGAATTGAGAACCTCCTCCATTTTTGAAGTCGGTTAATTGTTTGAATTGTATTTGCGAGAGTATTTAGTTATTTCCTATTTAAGTATACCTTCTAATTTTACACTTGATTTAATGAAAGAAAGCGTCGTCATGCTACTACTATAAGAAAAAAATAGCATTACATTAATTAGCAGTATTCAAATTTATCTTTGAATCCGTATCATGTTCAGCTGTGAATATCTTTACAGCGGCCGACCGCTTCTACTCGTATAAAATCCCTCTTCGCATTATCCGAACGTAGGCTCACATTGAAACACCTTTGCACCGCTAAAACAAATCTATTCAGCCGTACAATTCTCGACCGATCCTCAACATTCTGAATCAAAATTTGAAATGTTCAAGCAAGTAATTAATGTAACGTTAAACTCAAAAGATTTGCGGTTGGCCACGTTTTTTCGATACGTTAAACAAGTGTTATCAGCATCCACCCAAAAACAGCCACTACAGGACAAAGGCTAAACAACAACACATAATGAAATTGCCTTTTTTCTGCTTTGCCATGAACAACAATTTTTCATGTGCAATGGCTCATATGTATCAAATAGAACCCTTTTCACTATCTGAAAAGTTTCAGTTATCTTCGCACGCAGATCCCAAAGGACCCTCACGTAATGATAAGCACGTACGTGCTTATTTATAGAAAAAGATAATAAAGGAAAAAACAATTTATCGACATCCAGCCATGTTGATTACTCAAACACAACATAAAATTCTGATACTACTTTTCTCTACGAACAAGTTGATAAGAGAAGGAATTTTAGGGATGTCAGTCTTTGTGTTCGGTAAACGAACGAACCGTAATAGAGGGCCCGCGGCTTATGTGAATATTGTGTGCAATATCCATTGTCCGAAAACATGCTTACATCGTAATGGAATTTCATGTGCGCACTCATTCTCAAATAGGAATTGTTGTTTCATCTGGGTAAATGTCTACCTAATTTTACAGACAAACAGTGTAGGTAGTCTATTCGGTAACTAAAAGGGAGGTTTTGGGGCGTTCTCTCGGAGCGGTGAAACAGAGACGCGTACGGAATCCGTGATTGTGCGACCCTTTGAATATTAACAAGGAGATGACCTGCTCGTAACTGGGCCACGAATCTACAAGGCTACTCGGAAGGTTAATTTAAACTGCTCACAGTCGAAACGTGCTTTGTGTCTGTCCGGACCCCCTCTCGATAAAAATGCAGACTGATGTTAATTGAAAAATATATAAAGGGAATGTAGTTTTATTTTGTAAGCGTGAATCCATATCTTATCTATTAAACAGAACATATTTGTTTAGGTACATTTCCCTTAATATGTTAAGAAACAGAAATTTATCGTGGTCACTATACGCTATACAAACAAGCAAAACATTCTAAGCATACAAACAAGCAAATGGGAAACCTACTAAAATAAATGACCTAGAATTAAGAATGATTGCACGGTAATGAATAAAAAGAGAAAAAGTGGAGGTTGTTAATTAAAAGGAACAAGGTATGAGAACGTCCGCCTGGCGGCGCCCGTGGCAATTGTTACAACGATAAAATTCGTATAACTCTTAATATAAAGAAATAATGTGAACAATTTAGACTGGAAACGCGATAGAACATTTTAATGTTATTCCGATATCAGTTTGTAATATGCAGCTCTTAAAAATTCACGGGTTTACCTCTTAAACAGGCGAGTCGTGGGGTGCAGAGTGCTGAATAGGCACTTGGAATGTAAGAGGTGGTATGGAAGATAAGATGCATGAGGTGATTGATGTAATGAAAGAGAGACGCCTGGACGCTCTGTGTGTAACAGAGACTAAGCAAAGGGGCAATGCAACCTGTGATCTCCCTCATAGCACGATGGCTCTGTGATCTGGAGAATTACAGAGCGATCTATCCATCGAAGTCTCCGTAACCGGCGAGCATGTATGAGACGAACTATGAGAGTGGAGGAAGTCAGAGAGCTCTGTAAGGAAAGAACCTGTTTAAACTCTGTACTCTTTACCTTCCTACCCCGCAAGGGATCTGGTGTAATGATAAAGATCAATAGATTAAAAATTCCCATTAAACTTTAGAGTGCGTAGATCAGAGCCATTTTAAATACGTATTCTGTATACCAATATAATGTGTCGATCCTTTTGATACCATTGTAGGCGAATTGATGGTAAATATTTCCGTACTTCTTGGAAACAAGTTTGCACCGGGCTATCCCTCGCAGCTTTGCGCCTACCCACGGTAGAATTTTTATAAATGTTTTAGGAGTTTTCATGTAAATTCGGGTAACATTAGTGATTGAACTGAAAGTGAAAATATACTATATATGTATTTTGACTCCATAATATATAAATTCTACCGTTCTGCTTTAGTTTGTTTTTATCTGTCTACATAATTCTATGACAGTTTCTTAACACACTATGACACATGACTTTATCGCTACAGACGTCCGTCATTCTTTGCGTGACTGCATTCTACGCCGTTCTTTTTAAATCGAATTTAGTCATTTAATTAAACAATATGAAAGAGAACCTAGTGATGTTATTTTAGCTCATGAAAGGCTAATTATATGGGGACCAGACTATTAATCATTGTTAAATGGGCGTATTGAATATGATGCCTGAAAGGAAATGTTTACTCAAATAAATATCAGTTTAAAATATTCAATAAAATGTGAATGTGTGTGTGTTTGGTGAAAGCTAACACTTTTTCTAAGGCGTGGCAAACTCGCCGTGCATTAATAAAACTGTATGTCATTAGCGAACGGCCTTCGTATCTTATTGCGACACCCAAAGGACGATTTTAATTAAAGATTTTCATAAATCCTTCATACCTGCTTGCGTAATGTATATCAAATATGACAATAAATAATGTAAGCATTAATGAACTACAAGTAGAATCAGACCTACTTATTATATACAACTTAATTTATACAGAAATTATACTGTACGGGTTATACACATAAGAGAATAGGATAGTAAGATACATTAATTCATTTAGGGAACGGCCGTAAACGATTCGGTCGGGTTACACCACAGTATGGGAATGACCGAAAACAATTATTAGATCTGTTAACCCTTGACCCTTTTCAGGAAAGATAATAAGTGGAATTACCCATTAGTGATTAGGCTGGTATGGACTGTTTGTGTTGATGACTGACGCTATATTTCTTTATGGGCTCAATTGAGAAGTACGGCAATGAGCTTGTATATGCAATAGTAGGTACTTCAGACCCAAAAAAGGCAAAAGGGATTCTATAACTACCTATTTATACAAACTTTTGAAATGTTTGACTAAACGACGACCATATGTATTAATATATGGTCGACGACCATATGGTCCATATGTATTAATTGATTTCCAAACCCATGCTTTTTGTCCCAACTGTATCAATTTTCGTGTCTTTAGTTGCCACACCATATTTGTTCATAAAATTAGCCACTTAAGGAAGAATATATATACACCGTCACGCCTATAATCCCCAGAGGGGGTGGCAGAGGTGTACTGAGTACACCTGAGTGTGGTGTTAAGGAAGAATAGACTTTATATAATCACGCCTGATCACTTGCGGTGTAAAAAGAGTACAGAGTGGCTTCCCCCACTCTCATAGTGCGTCTCATACACTCTTTCTCTCTTAATTTGCCCTCCAAACTACATGGAATAATATTCCATGTAGTCGTTGTATGTCTCTTTATAGAATCTGGCAACCCGATTGATGGTAATGAGCTATGGATTCGACTCTTAACGTTAGTATGTATACTTGTATAGTGTGAACCGCAGATAGTTTTCTTCTCTGTCTTTAAGAATTTATTCCGCGAAAAAAGTAACTAGCGTAAGCATTACACTAGTTACTGGTACCATTATATTGGATCATAAGACAATACCCTCACAGGTGAAGGGACCAACTTATTATAACTTTGCTCGTTCACCACACCTCGTCGGCGCGGACCCGTTCTGAAACCCGCATAATAATGCTATTGTAAGGACGCGATTTCGTATCAGCGGAGCACGGAGCATAGTATAACTTGGAAAATATGAAGGAGAGATTTGAAGTAAATACGAATATAGTATTTTCTTAGAATGTCTTAAGCTAATATAGATAGTGCAGAAGGTTTAAATGCTACTTTGTTTGCTATAAAAATATAGAGCCAGCAGAACAGTTAGCGTGGAGTTATTGGGGAGTAACGACACCATAGGTCCGAGTGCTTAAGCAAGTCGATCAGAGCCCTTATTCGTTATTACCAATCTAACACGTAACGCGGCGTGGTACAATAACTTCGAAAAATAATCGTTTAATGGTACCTTAGTGGCATACAGAATAACATTAAGCGACCAATTCACGTAATAACCTAACGCTTACGTACTTCATTAGTCATAGCGAATAAGGGCACAAGACCCTCACTTAGGCGTGTCTTTGTCGTTTGAGTGGTAATCGAAGAGAGTCCGCAGGACTTTCGGCTTTGATATGCCTCAAATTGGCCTGTTTAGAGATGACCCGAGGAGAGAGTTATTTAGAAGTATTCTGAACGTTAACATCTATTCATATTCAATACATATAATAATTATCTATTCTATACATACATATAATAAAACTGTAACCGAGCCGAATCTGTACATTGAACATTTTTTTTTAATTTTAATATGGGTACAGTTCCGCTTGGATATAGAGGCCAAAACATTTTTTTGGAGATAACATCAAAAAAATAAGTGAAACATAAAGAGACAGGCAGACCATAAGGTCTACCTGTCTCTTTGTGTTTCAATCACGCAAAAACTACCAAGCGGATTTCAATGAAGTTTGGTATGGTAATAACTTATACCCTAACTTAAAATAATGCCGCTGCAACATAATAATGCTGCCTCGTTGGTCTGGTGGCAAAGCGCTTCGCTTTGTGATCACAAGGTCCTGGGTTAACATCCTAGGTCGGACAAACGTAGTTTTTCTAACGAAAAATTCCCAGTATGAGTCCGGAGTCTGGAATTGTGCCCGGTATATGGCAATAGGCTCGCCCCCTATTACATGGGACCTAACATCGTCGGCGAAACGTGGGTGTACTCAGTACACCTCTGCCACCCCCGCTGGGGAATACAGGCGTGACGGTGTTTTTTTTTTTTAAATAATAAATACTTTTTATTCCCGAAGCAAGAACCAATCTGGGATAAACAATAAAACTTTATTATTTTTATTATTGTTAATCTCGATTTGCAATGTTACGTTAAAATGTGTGTTTCAGCATATTGGACACAGCAGTTCGTCTACTCACAAGAAACGCTTCGATGGTTAAAAGCGCTCACTTGAAATTGTGCATACACGTTTGATTTGAACACTCAAACATGATTACGTGCATGAACCGATGATGCATTCAGGATTGTCTGTCTCTTCTAGAGAAAACTTTTTTACGATGAATGGCCCGGACACGAAACTTTGTATCATTATTTATTTAAAATATCTTAACATGATTTTGATTATGAGCATGAGTTGTATATTCTCATGAGAAGACTGACACCTACCTATGTCAAATTACAAAATAAACGCGTGCGCAGCCGCGAGTAACAGCTAGTGTTAACTAATACTATGAATAGATGGATGCCAGTAATTTTACTTATGCTTACGCTATTCAACTTATCCAGGTTTAGTAGTACATATATAGTACATGTCATCGACCGGAAAGCGACCAAAATAACGAAAACGCATAAGTAACATGAATTAAATCACTTGAGCGAAACAGAAAAATTTTGTGTTACTTTCTCTATACTTTTTTGTTAAACAAATTGTATAGAAAACCTTACTGTCGAATTCTATCGAAACCTCAATAATATTGGTGTAAATCAGATAATATTCTGACAATGACAGGGGTCTGTTGAATGTTCCCGAAGTGGACAGCGGGGTATTACACTCGTTCCGTTATTGTGAGGAGACCATCACTTGTACCAGTAATTTGAAAATGGATAGAGGTACAATATGATCACTTTGAAAATGCAATTTTGAACTAGTCAAACAACAAGGGGCGAATGTTTATCTGATCCTACTCTGTAAGTTAAAAAGCAAAAGCAAACACGAAACTTAGTTACACACCTGCATATGAGTTCTTAGAAACATTCATAGAAATTCTTGTTCATGACATGTTACGAGTAATGGTAAACCAAACAATATCGTATGATTTACAAAATAAGTGTACATTAGGTATGTATATTCCAAACGAGTTTCGTTTTTGTAGATAAAAGCCGGAGAAGCACACAAGGCGTCGGAACATCGCAGTAACCTAGCCATTAGGGTACGGAGGCGAAACCCAGAATTCGCCCGCATATTTGGTCAAGATTAATTGCCCTTAACATCATCTGTCAACCCGAGGGACATTCCGGGGACATTTTGTTTGCTGTACAAATAGCTCTACATATTCGTCTTGTAGCACATTATTAATCGTGCTATGTCTGGCATCCAATATACACCAGCGAACTACTGTGTGAGTTATACATGTAAGTATTTTGAAATAGCCGCAATAAAATGCTATCGAGTTGCAGAAAATTAATAGGAAAACCAAATATGTTGTACATTAGTTAAATAAACTATTGCAGATGATGCGGTGAAGCTGCATTGAATTCGTATTTGCAAAATGCAACAGAAGGCAGCCTTCCAAAGGAAAACAGAGTATGCAGTTTCATAATTTATTTCCTGAATCTCTTACCTGGTTGTTTCATTTGCTAAATGCAAGCTGCAGTGCGAACAACAATTGAGTACTAATTGTGATTCCACTAATTTGCATTGGCGCAACGACTTTCCCCATACCAGTGCCCTCTCCACTTATATATGGAGCACATTTTACGCATTCTAGCACATAGTATTTACCTAAATGGCAATGTACGAATTTGATTAAACTAGCTGTTTCATATAGTTTCACGTACTTACTTTTATTTTGTAGTTATTTATTTTGTTAGCCTGGATTGTTGGTCTCATAGCATAGGTCAGTCATAGTGAAGTTGTACTGGAAAATAACGCGGAAGTCTGGAATTGTGCCCGGTATAATAACAATAGGCTTACCCCTTGATACTTTAGGATCTAACCTTAACAGCGAAATATGGGTGTTCACAATATATTTCTGCTACTCACGCTTGAGGAATGTAGGCTTGACTGTTTACTTTTTGCTGTAGATATTTCGTAAGCAACATTTTCAGCTGTGTAGGTAATGAAATTGAAACATTTTTTCATTCTCATTTTCCCAGTGGTATCAGACGAAAACACATTTCATATTGTTTCTGATATAAGAAAGTCTACAGTAGTGATCTGGCATCACATTTCTAGAGTATTTTGTTTAATGAAGTATCACATTATAAATGTTACTTTCATCACATCAATTCGTGATAATTATTAGCCAGTAGACGCAATTCAACTTCCACATTCCATCTAGCTTGAGCCGTAGCCGTAATGATTCTTTGAAGACTTTCAATATATTCTAATGGGTACTATAAGATCACCGAAGTCTAATAATCGAACCTTTCCCATAGGCGGAGCAGCTTGTGAAAAAAACGCTAGTTTGAATTACTAGAATTACTTTGACGAAACCGACTAAGATTCTTTTGCGAGGTAATATACCCATTTCTAGAGTATTTTGTTTGATGAAGTATCCCCCATCAAAAATGTTACTTTCACTACACCAATGCTCATGATAATTATATGCCAGAAGACGCAATTCAACTCCCACATTCCATGTAGCTAGAGGCGTAGTATTTATGGCTCTTTGGAGGTTTTCAATATATCCTGATGGGCAATATAAGATCACCAAATTCTTATAACCGACCTTACCGACCTTACCCATAGGCGGAGCAGATGGTAGAAAAAACGCTAAAGTTTGAATTACTAGAATTTCTTTCACGAAACCGACTAATATTCATTTGCGAGGTAATATGCGTATCTTACGTAATTATGTTTTATATTTTTATTCCTATACTTACTTTCATACATATATACTACCAACTTCTGTTTAATATTGCCCACAGTCAGGTTGTTTTCAAACTCGTCTAAAATTATACCTTTGTCAAGTTTGTCTCTGTTGTATTACATTTACCATGTATTTCAAAAACTTTCTAGCGGGTACAAGAATTTCGAGGGAGTTTAATAATTATTTGTAGCTTTAATAAATTTTACATTGAAATCATAACAAAGATGTTATTTTTAATAATAACATTGCAATGTAACATTAGCTAAACCGACCGAGTAATTGTGACTTCAAATTACACAATCAGTCAATTTTGTAAAAATACAAGCGAGCACGTCCAGCACAAAGCATTAATAGGCAAAGTGCTATTCAATTGATCAAAGGCAATCAATGCTAGTGTTTCGATATTGATTCCTGTAGGCTACCTACAATAACCATTCTAGTCAGCAAACCAATGCAAGTTGGAAACAGGTAAGCATCTACTTCAATTAATGGACCATTGGCGCTAAAATTATGTTATTGCAGTGTTCTGGTGCATAATTAAAATATTTATTTAATGGAACCATGAGGCATGTAGCGCTGTGTGTTCTTAGCGATCACCGAGATTAAGCAGTATTTTCCTCGGTCGGTATATGATAGGAGCTATACGTGCTTCGGAAAGCATCTGGAGCCGTTGATACTGGTTGCCACCTAATGTGATAGTTGTTAAGTTAGGAGCCTTATAAGCGGCTTGATAAGTTCCAGCAGCAGGTGGCAATAAAATGTGCCTCCACCAATTCGCTTTAGGTCCGAGTAGAGTATGACCTAATTTCTCTCACTACGATTAGATAGACAAGGCCTATCCTCAGAAGTGGGACAGAATAGACTGATTAATGTAACGGAAGCATGTAAGTGACGGCCGTTTTAAAATGCAATCTGTCCGTGACGTTTTTAATATAAACTGCATTGCTTGCTTGCATCAAATTATGCGAGTGGCACTGGCTTTACACGATTACAGTAAATTTATGCAAGACATTATCCGAGGACGGCCGCGTCGCATAACAACGCCTTCAGTGTCCGAGCACGGCGTGGCTCCGTCGCCTCCTTTATGAAAACCCTCGGCGTGATATATGGCCATGTGCCGCCGCGTTATTGCCTCCCTCCGCGTCTTTTGTATGCAAACATCATTATTTTTTTATCAGCAGGTGCAGATATCGGCTGGTTTCTTTTGCTTAGGCGCTGTATCCTATATAAGAATTATTCTGAAATATGTTTATTGTCACTACAAGAGGGCGAGCCTGAAAAAACTTTGCAGAAGCCATTTGTATGATATATCTATTGAACGTAAATTTTCAAGCAATATCGTCCTAAATTTGAGCTAATCCTTAACATGAATTTCTATGACATACAGAGTATCTATTACCAAATACATATATAAAACACTTCGGCGTTTTATGTATTCGGTCACCTCTGTATCCTAATCAATGTCCCGTTTTTTTAATATTTTTGTACACCAGCCTTACATACTATGAACCTAAAAAGAAACTAGAACAAACCGGCATGAATAATATTATCAAAATATTCAAAAGATCTAATCAATTGCCAATAATGTATGTCATGTGTTTTTGATTATATCGATTATACGATACGATCTCAATTGTTACGTTACGTTTCCGTTATTGAATTGAAGAAAATTCGGTAATAATCCTTTTCAATGTTCTAATCAGAAAATGATATTTTAATTATTTCTGCACCTCCAAATATGGCTTTCACAGAATTGTTAGCAACAAATAATTTGTTTTGAGTACCAGTAAACGACAAAGGAACTTAAGATTCACTAAACCACATCTCTATAATAAACATCTATCACCTGCAAGGCAAACCTGTAAAGGCAGTTCAACTAACTTTTAGATTGAACATCCACACAAAAAACTTTACAAGAACAAGAAGTTTTTCTTAATAATCACTTCCAGAAGAATATTTCATATGATGTAACAATCAATTAATTCGTTAGAACAGTTAAAGTGACGTTATTCCCCGCTAATGACGAAGGGTGGGGCACGAGAGACGTGGACGCGCGATAATCTCCCGACCATTAGGCCCGACCACTCGCTCGCAAATCGTCCGCATATTTTGCCAAGATTAATTGTTCTCGAATATCATCTATCACGGTGAGCTCTCCCGTGACCGTCGCCGCCAGTGCGTACGACGTTTTATTTGAGGCACAATAGCTCCCCAGAGCACCGCAGTTGAGGTAATTAAATTTTTGTTAGAATAATGACACCGCGCCGTAAAAAACACGTTAAGTATTTTCGTAGAGGGCGGGACGATTAGCGCAAGCCATTATACGTTACGTCAGTGAAACTTGCCTGGTAATTAGCGAAAAGACTATTGAATCTTTATAGAAGTTACGTATAATTGTATAATTTGCTCAATTAAACCGTTCAGTACCTAATAACTGCTGTGAAAACTGTATTATATTTCTTAGAGAACTTTCAGAAAAACCATTAAAATTATCGTGCCAACTATGGGTATTACGTTAATTTTAATGATTTTCCTTAATTAGATTCGAAAAGGAAATAAACTAAGAAACGACTCTATCATAACATTTACATAACCCATTAATCTACCATTAAAACACTCCCAATCCTAATTCCGTTAAATAAAATTAGGGCGATTACAGACTCTTCCGAAAGATAAATCCGTAGTTAAAAATACCCTTCGTTGAGTTTATTGCGCAACGGACAAGAACAAATTGAGTCAATCTTTTTTTGCCAGACACGAAAAACCGAAACGCTTCGAATTTCAGCATTTTCAACGTGTAAAGTTCGAATATCAATCAAGCCGACCTTTTTTCAATAACGCTACCACAGGGATCCTTTCAAGCCAATTTTTCGAGTAATTTCGCTCGTAGACCCTGAGTGTCCATTGATTTTACGCATACGGAGTTGGTATTCTATCTTAAGAATCAATTTAATAATAAAAACCAAATAACATGGATCTGGGTATATAATGGCTCCTTAAAAAATATTAACACTAACTTTGTATTAATTTGGCGATGTATGGGGCGGCTGCTAAGAGCATCGCAACATACATACAATTAAGCAGTTAAAAGGGTCATTGACTTTTCCTCTGGCTTACTCCCGCGACAGTGAACGAAGAAGTTAGCATGACACTGAGCAGCGCGCGAATGTAAACACAAACTTGTTTGCCTATGACTCACAATAAACTTGTTTACATTCTCGCGTCAATAGTTTTACGTCGACTTCTGTACTCGATTCCGCACGAATGTGCTGTATTAGGACACACAGTACAAAAAGCAAGTATTAGACATCTTACAACAATATATTTGGACTTTTTTATTTGGATGTCTCAGAAGTAAAATTTTCCGTAGATACTCAGTCCCGAAGATAGGTAAGATTTTTTTCCCGGTTACCTTATGGCAACCTTAAGGTTATCTTAAGGCATGTTTTTCCAAAGCTAGGGCGTACAACTGCAGTTGCTTGAATCTGTAACTTTAATCTCCCCCAGAAAGTCAACAAAAAGCTATGTAGCATCGATGGAGTTGTAAAATCGCATGTCGTCAACACTATAAGTAGATATCGTGTGTGTTTTGACCCTTGAGAATTACGTCAACGGCACCTAATACTGCAAATTAATCCTAACATCTTAGCGGTCTCATCACCCACAAAAGGTTAAAGAACCTGTGAAAAGAGTTGATTAAAGAGAAATATCCAGACCGGGTGGCGACAATGAATATTCAGTGCATATAAGCATAATGCCGCCGCAATCTTAGTGCGCGGCGACAACACTGTCGCAACTGCATCGCTGCCCATTTCTCATCTTAAATGGTAAGAGCAGCGCATTTGCTTGTAGTTATTTTTTTCTCAGTCTTTATAATCTTTTTAGTTTATAGAAACAGGCTTCTTCAAACGACGATCTATTTGCATTTGCATTATAGTTCTGTCGACATTCTTTGTCTATTTTATGATAATAATTAAAAGTTACTTTTAGATTGTAATTTTGAACGTTTTCTGCCTATCTCACGAAGTGTTTCCATGGTAATATGAGTTTAGGAAACTTAGTAGTTTATTACAAATGAGAAGGTCCTTTCAAATTCCTTTAGGAAATTCATTTTTTTCCTCACTTCTTATTGTATTCATTAACTTGATTCCAAACAGCCTATGTCATAGTTAGTGATCTTCTTGCCGTGATGGCGAACTCTTAGATATGGCCATGCATACATACATAATTATCATTTCTTCTTTAGTGTTTGTACAAAAAATGTATTTGTATCAGAAGTGATACACCTACCAATAATGAACTAAAACAAATTTAATAAACAACTACTGATGCAACCTAAAGTAAGGCAAAAGAATATTAAACCACACAAACCTTGTTCATAAGGTTTCAACCATACAGTATAAATTAACCGAATAGGTAGGCGTCCAAAACGTAATTTATTCAATTGTCCCTGATCCACGACGGATTGTGGGTCGATAATACCCTAAAGTAATAAAATCATCAAACGCGACGGACATGGACGAGATCCATCACCATTCTCAAGAATACCGATGTGGAAAGGTTGTACGCGTAAGGGATACAGCGCAGTTTTTTGCGGCTGAGTTTTACGACGTCAATATTCGCGGCTAACCTTATACATAGCTTGTATAGTATGTCTGCGAGTAACAGCATAGTGCATGCTTCACAAAATGATGACGTCAGAACGTGCTCAGAAAATTCGGAATGACGGCGAAATTTCGTTGTGGCCGAACCATGGAGGTACTTTCTTAAAATTAGCATGCCCATTATCCCGTGAAAAAAGGAAAAGAAAAAGATGCTAATTGTACCTTACCGAATAAAAGCGACGGACGGTTTGGTTTGGTGGCTAAGAGCTCAAGTCGCTCCGCCCACTGGGTCCAGTAGTCACGGGTTAGATGCCTGCACGGAACAAATCTTTGTTTGACCCACAAACATTTGCTTCGGTATGGATATTTGTGTATGTGAATTGCATGCTTATCAACGCATCCACGATACAGGAACATTTTCTAGAGTCGGGACAAGGTTTTTTTTTAAATAAAGTAGTTGGAATTCGCGGCGTCCTAAAAATAAATTATGATTTCTAAATGCATTGTAATTTTCGGCACGAGTTGTGGCTGGAACCAAACAAAAAACTGGACTTGTCCCCGAGGTGACTCACAGTGGGAGGCAAAATGGAAAATCACCGACATACGTACAACTAAAACATGATAACATAGCGTGCATACAACTCAGGTTAATAGAGGATACTCCCTCGAATAAACGATAAAATTATTGTCACATACGTAAATAAAAAAAACATTATAGTTCTCTACAATAAGCTTTGAAAATGCAACATCAGCTGAAAGAATTTCTTAAACCATACCCCTTTCACAGTTGATTACATGCGCAGGGATCAACGAAGCAGTATTCGTACACTAAAGTTCATACTTCATATACTAAGTTGAATAATTCTAAATTTATATCAGAGTATGTCAATAAACACGTTAAAATTTTAGATAACAAAGAGGAAGCAACACTTATTGTCACACATTTCGTACGCGGGTGGTGAGAGAGATCGTGGCGCGAGCGACACGTCCTACCACTGCCGTGTCTCGGGGCATACTGACTGAACTGACTAAAGTTTGAATTTTATTGGTGATACTGGAGACGGCGATATCAGAGCGGGCGGACGCGCGTAGGGCGGGCGCGGCGCCTACGAGAGCTTCGTACGCTACGCGCTACGTGGTGGAGGTTAAAATTTTTTAACTAAAATACAAACGAGAAAGGTTTCATGTACCAAGAGTTTTATAAAAAGAATTCAAGTTTTGGGTAATTGTCGGGAGAATGTCTTATGTTAACGTACCGTTTAGGAAAATTTTACGGTTGGTATTCGATTATAAAGAAGCAGATTTTTTCGTGAAAGCTTAATCATTTTTTTGTTAGCGCTTTCATAATAATATTAGTTGAAGAAAAATTAGACTCGCTTCAACATAGACAGTCCATCTATTTAGAGCCGCTCACATCCGCCCGTTTCGCCTTCGTCGCGATACAGCGGCACGATCCGACCCGATTAATACTAAGCACGCCAATAAATATTGATACTAGCTTCTTTGTCTTGCACAGAACATTCGTTTCCTTTTATTAATGGGACGTTCACGTTTGCTTGACAAATGGCGTACCTCAGATGCGTTTAATTTTGCTTTTATTGTTATTTTATTAAGTACTTTACAGTAACTCTTTACCAATACAAGTTTATGTTAGGAATTCAATTCACAACCCAAACTGTCTTGATAGTCTAATGGCGAATAAAACGCATAAGATCACGAGGTCCTGTGTTCGAATCCTAGGTCGGAGAAAAAAAGATTATTCAATAGAAAAATTCCCAATATCTATCCAGAGTCTGTCATTGCGCCCGTAATAAAGGCAATAGGTTCGCCTAAAGTCGCCGGCGAAATAGGGACGTACACAGTACACCTCTCCTGTAATAAATTAACGGTTATTCTTTTATATTACATTTATTCTAAGAACAAAGAATGACAACCAATACAATCAACCGTAAACTAAAATACAGATAACTAAAACACTACAACATCTCCCACCTCAACTTGTGGAATATATGGCGTGACAGTGTTTGTGTGTGTGCGTGTTTAAGTTCACATTTATAATATTTATAAGAACATGTAGATCATTAAATTTATTAATGCCGTAAATAGTGAATTGAAATAAATTACTAAATACAGTAGATTAGCTATGCGATTGAATAAGTCTAGTTAAACGGTATTCAACAAATATTTCGTTAGACTGGTCATGAATGTCTTTGAATCGTAGACGGCTTTTGAGCGTCGAGCCAACAGATCACTCGTTTGAAAGCGTGATGGACCCAAATTCGCTCCTAATTAATGTATGCGGTTATGATGAAAGGTAGTGATATTGCTGTAATCCATCGTTTCTGACAACTTTACGCACCAAAATGTCTTAAAATATAATATTAGTTTACTCAATAAATATCAGTACGCGTCTGACATTTAAAGTCCTTGAAATGACATTTTCTTGATCTGTATAACTTTACGTAACCCTAAAAAGCATCGATATTCATAGAATTGCAAAATAGGTTTATGGAATAACGTAAAATATTCATTGTATTTTAGGTCTGAAATATTTTGAAGGGTTTATGGTAAGAAGCTTTTAGATTTTTGTTTCTTGTCTGCAGGTTACGCTCATTCATGGACTTTTAGCTAATACTAATACAGGACGACGTATACATCTTTCTTTTTATTTGCAAAACGTCCTTTTCATACATACCAGATGTGTATTAAAATTAAGCATAATATACATATGTACCTATTCAAAGGAACATTTATACATATCGCACTCAACTAATAGTATTGAGGGAAATTTACTACAGGAACAACTTAATATAAAATTAACAACCTTGCATATTGAGTGGTTTCACTTCTAGAATTTATCCGACGGCATTTAGATGCATATCAGGCGATATATTACCACAATCAATAGTGATTGTGCGTGACTACGACACTTTCCATTTGTCGAGATTGAATTAATCCATCAAGAATGCATGTATACCGCTGCATTGAGATTACTTAGAAAGCCGTAGTGCATAAATACCGTTGTTGGATAGAAGTCCTTTTTAAATACAAAAGTTTCCAAAACTAGATTTAGCAACCTAGAAACTCAAGTCAAGACGTGAGAAACAAAGTAAGTACTGAGAAAAATTCTTATTCTTTTACTATGTTTGGTCTTTTAAAATCGATTGAACTGCAAACGAGGATGTAGGACGTCGAAACCTACCTTTTTATTGGACTATTAAACTCAACAAGGCCCTCAAGGAAACAATAAATCATTGATTGATCTATGTGATGACTGGATTGTAATAAAATTTGGCAATAAAATTTGCAAATATCGATTACTCGCGAACAAAATTGCGGAATACTAAGTACACACTTGAAGCCTTAAAGAATTCTGTGAGGAATGAATAATATATATATATATATATATATATATATAGCACCACTATACAATTACATAGATATAAGAACATTACCCTTTGTCGCTGGATAATTGAATTTTAAAGATACGGGATATATCTACAAAATAACGATTTACGTTTATTAGGGGGATAGTTCCACGTACAACGCCTACAAGAAAACATACAGGAACAAGTATAATAGAATTAGGTTCGATTTTAAAATATTATTATCATGACCTCAATTTACTAGTTAATTCTTTATTCATGTAGATTAGTTGAAATTGTCAGTTTTATTAGCTAGTCACTGATATTTGAATTTTCTACATATATAGACCTAAGCCAAGGGTTCAAGATCATTGTGTTAGGCTTAAATAAAAGCAGACGAAAAACAAATCTAAAAAGATACAAAAATTCCTGTCTAGTTTCATTGTCATGCTAAATCTATAGAATATTCTGTAACACTTGATTTCCTTATCTGCTAATATAATATAATAATATTAGTCCTGTTAAGAAACTGTCCCACTGCTGGGCACGGGCCTCCTCTCAAACAGAGGGTTTAGGCCATAGTCCACCACGCTGGCCAAGTGCGGGTTGGCGAACTTCACATACCTTCGAGAAACCCTTAGGCATGCAGGTTTCCTCACGATGTTTCCCTTCACCGTTAGAGCAAGTGATAATTATTTTTTTAATACGCACATGCTTTCGAAAAGACAGAGGTGCGTGCCTGGGTTTGACCCCGAGACCTTTGACTTTGCAGTCCAACGGTCTAACCACTAGGCTATCACTGCCTTCTGCTATCTGCTAATATTCGAAATATTTATCCGGCTGTTGTCTCTGCAGTTGGTCTTCAATTTATCTTTATCTCTATTTACTACGAATCTTAAATAAACAGTTGCTATACATAATTCATCTCATAGTACGTCAGTAAATAACTAAAGTTAACGCGCTGTCTCACATATTAAGATACGACTACGAAAAATGCTAAGCAATTATGTAAGAAAAAACACTATCAACAGTACCGTGTTCTCGTCGTAATAAAAATAAGTTTTATTATCGCGGTGGTTTGTTTGTGAGAAAGAGAGGAGGAGTCATCGCGTGTGCGGCGCTCGTGCCGACCTCCGTAGTTGATAGCGTGAACATGGGCGTACATGCGATCCGCACCGATACCCGTCCTCATTGCCTCAAACGGAGCCGCTAACACATTTATCACTTTCTTTAACACCCGTCAGAATCTGCAGTTTTTTCCTTTGATAAAATTGATGGACTGCATTGTTGGCAATGTTAAACATTTTTTGACGCTTTTGTTTTTATTACGATGTTTGTTATGATGTCAAGATAGATCTTGGTTGGAGATAGAATGTTGTATAATATCGTAGCGAGTCGAAAATAAAATACCGTTACGTTTGTATGTATGCAAGGTGCATTCATATATTGGGTATTAGAATAAGAATTTGGTTGATTAAAACCACTTAATGTTTGATAACATGATCGTTCGTATCTGTAAAAAGGAAATTTGTATTGGACCTTGGACAAAGCACATTTGTATTTTTTCTAAGGTAACATACTTATTCAACAATGTGGCTGTTTTTGTTGAATTTGCCATGAATCTGTTTTATCCGTTTAATCCCCATCGACCTTTCCACTTATTCCGGTCTGGTGCAAACAGATGCCAGTCCTTTTGGTAGCTATTAGCAATATCAAAGAAGTTATCTAGTAAATTAAGTAACCATGTGATATAATTTGTGTTTGCACTCTCATAATGTTTTAACAATGTCGTGGTGACATCCGTCACGTATGACACGCGGGCGTGCATTTTTTTCTCTTGTGTTCTTTACATAGCTTACAGCGTGTTTGTTCCTTTCAACGGTAAAATTTTTTAAACTTTAAAACCTCCATTCCTTTCCTTCGGCTTTACAATGTGTCAATAGTAAACTTTTGACTCTAAGTAAAATTTAATACGTATTTTATGGGCATGCTATCCACACAAGACCATTGGGCCTGTTTCACTGGGCACACATACTAGCGAACATTGAACCTAGTATAAACCCCCAGGAGCACGGCTGATAAAATGGTTTCATTACCAGAAACCTTCAGGCAGCCGCCAATACCCTAGATGATTGGTTTAGGAAGTGGCGTATTCAGGTGAACCCGGACAAGAGCGTTGCGGTGTTCTTCTCTAGAGGTGCCACCTCGCGCCTCTCCCTGCGCCACTCCAGAAGTAATCTCAGTCAAGTGACCATGTTCGACCTACCTATTCCCGGGGTCAAATAGCCTAAATGTCTAGGGGTCACCTTAAATAATACCATGACCTTCGCACCGCACATCAAGCGAGTCCGTAAACGAGTAGCCTTTGTGAATGTCCCTTAGGAATAAGGTGAAACTTCACAAAACTTGTGTACGGCCCATCATGACGTACGCTTAGGAGGTGTTCGGGCACGCCGCCCGCTCTCACATCGATAGCCTCCAAACGGTTCAATCCCGTTTCCTCCGCAAAGCCGTCGGAGCCCCGTTCATACGGAACGACGATCCCCATTACGATCTCGGTTTCGAAACCTATTCGCATCTTTATTATAAAGGCGACAATCCGATATGTCGCGAACGCGTCCAGTCATAGGAATCCGCCAATTGTAGCCGCCGCTGACTACGAACCTAACTTCCCTCCTATCAGCCGCTATCGCCGTCCGCGGCATGTTCTATCAAACCCTCCCGTCGCCCTTACATCCTTTCTTTCGGATACAAATACCGCACAAAGGATCAGACACCGACCTCGCCGGCGAGATCGAAAAATCCCTTGCGCGCCGGCCAGTGCAGAGCACCACGGCGAGACGCCTAGTATATGCCCTCCCCCATAGAGACTGCCCAAGCCGAGGCCGTCCCTCCTTGAGGCGCCCTTGAGCTAGTTGCCCCCTTGTCCTCGAGCTCGAGCGTAGTAGTTGCACGCTCGCCCTCTTGTCTGGTGAAGCTGTAAAGGCCCCGCAGCCAACAGCGTAGATCGTTCACACACACACACACACACACACGGCTGATAAGTACTGCTGCTAGTGAAAGGGAATTACCATTTTACGCGAAATTTGATCATGTCTTATTGACATGTCAGTTGACAGTTTGACATAGTCCTTTGATCGCGAGATTAAGTACAAAAACTATTAATTAAACTATTTGACGTATGGTTCATACACTACATTTTAATTCGATGTTAAGTATCGATGTACACAAATGTATGATCAATTTTAATTTAACGACGATTTCCATTATTCATTCCTCACAGAATTCTTTAAGGCTTCAAGTGTGTACTTAGTATTCCGCAATTTAGTTCGCGAGTAATCGATATTTGCAAATTTTATTGCCAAATTTTATTACAATCCAGTCATCACATAGATGAATCAATGATTTATTGTTTCCTTGAGGGCCTTGTTGAGTTTAATAGTCCAATAAAAAGGTAGGTTTCGACGTCCTACATCCTCGTTTGCAGTTCAATCGATTTTTAAAGACCAAACGTAGTAAAAGAATAAGAATTGTTCTCCGTACTTACTTTGTTTCTCACGTCTTGACTTGAGTTTCTAGGTTGCTAAATCTAGTTTTGGAAACTTTTGTAGTTAAAAAGGACTTCTATCCAACAACGGTATTTATGCACTACGGCTTTCTAAGTAATCTCAATGCAGCGGTATACATGAATTTTTGATGGATTAATTCAATCTCGACAAATGGAAAGTGTCGTAGTCACGCACAATCACTATTGATTGTGGTAATATATCGCCTGATATGCATCTAAATGCCGTCGGATAAATTCTAGAAGTGAAACCACTCAATATGCAAGGTTGTTAATTTTATATTAAGTTGTTCCTGTAGTAAATTTCCCTCAATACTATTAGTTGAGTGCGATATGTATAAATGTTCCTTTGAATAGGTACATATGTATATTATGCTTAATTTTAATACACATCTGGTATGTATGAAAAGGACGTTTTGCAAATAAAAAGAAAGATGTATACGTCGTCCTGTATTAGTATTAGCTAAAAGTCCATGAATGAGCGTAACCTGCAGACAAGAAACAAAAATCTAAAAGCTTCTTACCATAAACCCTTCAAAATATTTCAGACCTAAAATACAATGAATATTTTACGTTATTCCATAAACCTATTTTGCAATTCTATGAATATCGATGCTTTTTAGGGTTACGTAAAGTTATACAGATCAAGAAAATGTCATTTCAAGGACTTTAAATGTCAGACGCGTACTGATATTTATTGAGTAAACTAATATTATATTTTAACATATTTTGGTGCGTAAAGTTGTCAGAAACGTAATGTTCTTATATCTATGTAATTGTATAGTGGTTATATATATATGTATATATATATAAATATATATATATATATATATATGTGTGTGTGTGTGTGTGTGTGTGTGTGTGTGTGTGTGTGTATACCGCGTTCCGAAAAAAAATCGATTTGATAATTCTTTTGAAAAACAAAGTTATATGCTCTCAGAATGATAACAAAGGTCACTTTGTACACGACAGCAGCGGTCTGTCCGATTACGGGCAAAATTAATACATAAAATATCATCATCATCATTATCATCTCAGCCTATACTTGTCCACTGCTGAACATAGGCCTCCCCAATCGCTTTCCAGCGTAACCGGTCCGATGCCACCTGCATCCAACGACTTCCTGCGATTTTCACAAGATCGTCGGTCCATCTGGCAGGCGGTCGTCCCACGCTGCGCTTGCCAATACGTGGTCTCCACTCTAGAATCTTTCTGCCCCAACGCCCGTCCGATCTACGCGCTATGTGGCCCGCCCATTGCCACTTCAGCTTGCTAATCTTAAGGGCTATGTCGGTGACCTTGGTTCTTCTACGAATCTCCTCATTCCTGATTCGATCGCGTAGAGAAACGCCGAGCATAGCTCTCTCCATAGCTCGCTGAGCAACTCTGAGCTTTTTTATGAGACCTATTGTAAGAGACCACGTCTCTGATCCATATATCATCACTGGTAACACACATTGACTAAAAACTTTAGTCTTTAGGCACTGAGGTATTTTGGATGAGAAGATGTTTCGCAGTTTCCCGAACGCTGCCCAGCCGAGTTGGATTCGTCGATTGACCTCTCTCTCAAAGTTGGACCTACCTAACCGGACTACCTGTCCCAGGTAAATGTATTCGTCGACAACTTCAAGAGTAGAGTTCCCAACGGTGAGTGCGGTGGGTACGACATGGACGTTAGACATTATTTTCGTTTTGTCCATGTTCATTTTAAGACCCACTTGTTGAGATACTCTATTGAGGTCACCGAGCATTCGTCCTAGATCTTTCAGCGACTCCGCCACGACCACAATGTCGTCGGCAAATCGAAGGTGAGTGATGTATTCGCCATTGATGTTGATGCCAAGTCCTTGCCATTCCAAGAGCTTGAAGGCGTCCTCTAAGGTGGCCGTAAACAGTTTCGGAGAAATGACGTCTCCCTGTCTTACTCCTCTTTTTATGGGGATCGCCTTCGTGCACTGCCCCTGTACTCGGACTGACATGGATTTGATGTATTTATTGTAACTTTATAGCTATTACAAAAAAAACAACAGAAAATAAACATTAACATTTTATTGAAGTAGTTAATAGGCACCTACGATGGTCGGAATGGCATTTTATATTAGTAGGATAAAATATGGTATAACGATTTTAACCAAGGCTTATTTTTTTACCCATTAATAGTATTTTAAATAAATTCACATACTCGGTGACCGAATTAACATAAAACACTTTCATTCACGTCCGATAATATCGTAAAGGGAAAAACTAAACGAAGTTTACGACCGTTGCTATTAAATATAATATACCACCCAACTTTATACTCTTACGATAAGGCCCTTTAATAAATACCAGTGGTCGCCCATTGGTCGAAATTCGACCATAATTAATTAAATTATAAGTTTGAACATTATTAAGGTTCTATTGTCAAAGACTATACCTCTATAATCTCAGATTTCGCCAAGGCTACATTGTTAATTTGCCTATTTTTTTCAAACAAATTATATGAAATTTAAATAAAAAAATAAAACAAAAAATGTATAAAATAAAGAATACCTTTTTTATTATTTTTTTTTATCAAACAAAAAACCATAAAGAAGATGCTGCCCATTGAACTTGTCATACATATTTCGATAATTTAATAAATGATACAAAACTTCTTGTAATTGATGTTTTTTGTAAAAACTCTTTCATCGTTTGCTGGCTATGTTTGACATTCAGTAAGACTATAGACAAATAATATTAAAAACAAACAATATTAATCTATTCTCAATTTGAAGTGTATTGTGTCAAATACATGGTAGTGTGTGTAATGTGTTTTTTATTGATTTAATGTATTTTTTAAGCATAATTTTAAAAAAATTAGCATTCTGCACTCCTTCTCGATATAAACTATAAGTGGGGGAAATTTCATACTCCTCCGTCCGCGCAATTTTCGTAAAAAGAGGTTTCGTACAAAGTTTTTGCTTCACGTATTAAAATAATGATTAGTACATATACATAAAGCTTAGCGTACCTAGACGCTTTCAGAAATCTCCGCCTCACGCCATGTAACTTTATTTACTTTTCAATATAGTGTAGGAACTTCCAAATACGCTGTAATGATGCAAGATATACTATAACGTACAAACAGCTTGGTTACAATCTAAACATCCGACTTCCTGATTTGATAGACATGAAACGAGGAGATAGATCCTACACAGTACGGTATAAGCAGTTTCGCCTAGAAATATAAATAAGGTATTTCATTATTAAGCTAACTTGAGAATGTTTTACATAATGCACATATTATTTATCTATAATGGGGTCATGCAGATAAATCAATTACAATGATTATGATTGGCAGGGGCAGAACCGTAAGAAGTGGCGGAATCTCGTTTCGGAGGCCGAGACTCACTTTGGGTCACTAAGCCAACGGAGTAAGTAAGTAAGTATGATTATGATTCATTTAGGATTTTTTTATAAGTATACAAATTTGGGATTGTATTAGTTATAAACTATACTATGCGACAGACGGCTTGGTCCATTGGTTATAAGCTTAACCCGCTCCACACTGGATTGAGTAGCCGCGGGTTCGATTCCCGTACGAGACAAATCTTTGTGTGACCCACAAATATTCGTTTCGGTCTAGATGTTTCATGTTTATAAACACACCCACAACATAGGAATAATTCCTAATGTGTGGCTACGTTTAAAAAAAACTACTTAACTTATTTCTTATAATCCTTACTTAACTAAAATTACGTAGATATTTTAAAGTAAAATAAGAGCTTCAATAACTGATTCGAAGATGGTATGTCACAATGTCACGACGATAAAGCTTCGAACAATCGCGCTGCGTACAAAACACATTGTAAGGATAGGCAAGCTCGTGTTCAACATGTCATGTTCCTAATGCGTCGTTCAATGGGTACGCCTGCTTCATCCCGCCAAAGTATAAAGTTTCATGTACATATTACCACGGGGGCTTTTAGCCACCTTGCACTCAGCACCTACCGTAGTAGGTTCATTTATGAAAAGCTTTCAGGTTCGACACGGTTAACGGGAAGCTCTATTCAAATAGTCTTTCCTTTCGACAAGCCTTTACATAAATCAAGTATTGAATAAGCTGTTTTCCTTTTGCTTTTAAAGGATTTGCTCCAATATATACGTGATTTTCTTTTATGGGTAACTCTAGTTCTCATGACAAAGCATCGTTGTACATTTTATGCAAAAACATTGGGAAACTAGCTCAGTGTTTCCAAATGTTATTGCTTCAAGACATGGTAGATAGGCACTACTTTTTATCGTGCAGATAAGACACAATTTTTAAAAGTTATAGACTTGTAATATACACATTAAAGAGGTGCTCGTGGCGTTCTTACCGATCACCAAGGTTAAGCAGCGTTCGACTCGGTCGGCCTGAGATGGGTGACCGATTGTGGCATTTTCATATTCGAGCGTCTCCGTGCTTCGGAAAGCACGTTAAGCCGTTGGTCCCGGTTACCACTTAATGTGGTAGTCGTTAAGCCGAGTTGGAAGCCTTAAAGGCGGCTTGATAAGTTGCAACAGCAAGTGGCCACAAACCTGCCTCCACCATTCCGCAGTGGGTCCGCGTGATGGAGTATGACCTAATCTCTCTCACCTCGATTTGTGAGAGAAGGCCTTTACCCAGCAGTGGGCAGTATAGGCTGATATTATTATACACATTCAATAAAAAAATGTACAAGGAGCAGTATTTTTACCTACCATTCGATGGCTGATCGATGGCGAATGGCAGAAAATCAAACATAACCTTATACAAACTAAGCTAAACAGAATCCCTAAGGTTTTTGTCAAGATAATGGTAACGTCTAAGGGATTTGATCAAGATATTTACTTATTTTGTCGTATCCCTGCGTAAGCGAAATAAGCAATATTTCTGCGCAGGGATTACCCGTGATCCGACAGACGGTATTTTGCTAGGACATTATAAAATATTTATCATCACTAATCCTTATAACATTATTCTTTCAGATAGCACATAAATAGATAAAAGTAGTGCTAACCAAATTGCATGAATTTTGTGATTTTATCGATATCAATCTAATCATAATTTAATCATGATTAGAGCTTATAGAATAAACCTACGGATCCTAAAAATTCTGACCAGTTTTGAAAAGCCATAAAGTCATTTAATCAAAAGAATAAGCATAAGCTCGACTATCGTATTTAGCCTAGAACTCGGTGAAACGTTGGCGTAGTGACCGTCTCCACTTTTTCCGAAATACATAAGAGATATATAAGAAGACTTTTCTGGTCACGATAAACACGTAAACATTATCATACCTTTTACCACCTCTAATAGATTTTTCAGTACTACAACGGTACTATGCATTAGGTATAGTGGGTTGAACATTAAACCTTAGGTTTCCGTTTATGCCCATACCTCCCTGTCCTCAAATGAAAATTAAATAAAAACACGATTTACTCCTAGCATATTGAAAGTTCCGGTTGGTTTAACATGAAAATATTGTTTGAATCGCCACGGTTGACGGGCCGTCTGCGCAAATAGATAGGGCAGACCAGCCATAGTGGTGCATAAGCTTCGGGGCGTGTGACGCGGCGAGTAAGCGGCTCAACCGAAGTGCTGCCCGAAGCCGAGATCTTCCCACCAAGAATATAAATTGGAACACCCTTAATACAAGTCAGTCACCGTATTATCGATATTGACTAGCAGTTTAGCTTTTATAAATACTGGCTAGTCTTACAAATAATGTAAAATGGATAAAAACTGAACTGTATACTATTTGGTAAGAACAATAACAAACACCGTCACGCCAATATTGCCCAAAAGGTGGTGGCAGAAGTGTACTTTGTGCACTCACTTTTCGCCGACGATGTTAGGTTCCAGTGTAATAGGGGGCGAGTCTATTTCCATTATACCGGGCACAATAGCAGACTCCGGATTCATATTGGGAATTTTCTATAGAAACATTACACCTTGCCCGTTCCAGGATTTGAACGCAGAACCTCGTGATTGCAACACACATTTTTCGCAACGATCAATGATTTCAGCAGTCTTTTCGCCACTAGCCAAACAAGGCGGTCGAGGAAGTCAAGAACTTCCCACCAAGAACGGAACACCTTAATACGAGTCACCATATTACCGATATTGACGGGCACCTTAGCTTACATTTTACAAATACTGAGCCTTACAAATAATATACAATAGATAAAAGTTTAGCAGTGTACTATTTGGTAAACGTTGTGTATATTAGAATATCACGCCTTGTCCAAGTTAAGATCAAACAGAGTCCCAAGAACCTAGTTGGCTAGTCAAAGAAATCATGCTTTGCTTTTTCTAGATAATTAGTCGTATAAGTAGGCTGAAAAGTTAGTAAGATCTGGAGACACGTTTGAACTTAATATAGTAGTGGCTGGAATTAAACTTCTTGCGGGCGTAATGATATGTCACAGTTGGTTGGAATGGGGCTAATGTTAGCGTTGTAGGTACTGAGTTGTTTCTGCTTTGTATTAGTTATTTTAAGGGCATAAATAATAATATATTATACAACTTAAATATCATATTTTTGCGATAACCATTGTGTAGTATCATACATGATTACATGTTAGTGATGTGTCAGATAATAATTACTGAAGTTGCCTTTAAAACGAGATTAAATGCAACAGGTATTCATAACCCAAAATTGAAACTGTATTATTAGGTAAATATTCCATGCACGAATTAATATAACAAATACTTTACATCAATTTATTGTACCATCGGCTACAATTATTGCTTGAATAGGTTGCAGAAGTTTTGTGGCGAAGAGAAAATTTTCAAAGGCAAAAGCTGTAGTAGAGTGCAACGAGAAAAACTTTTTTCATAAAAGTACAACGGGGCAGTGGGCTGCGAAGAAAGAGCGCGAGCAAGTGAACAGTTGTCGAGGTTACTTATTAACTTTTATAACTCCAGTGTATTTTTATACTTATTTCCGTTTATTGACGCTAAATTATATGATTTATCCACTTACTTTTCGCACCATCAAGAAAAAACGAATAAACGCTTCTAAAAGCATGCTTTGAGGTTAGATACAGGTATCAATATCATAATTGATTTAACATTTATATTACACGAATCTATCTATCTATCTATGTCATCATGCCAGATCCCTTACGGGGTAGGCAGAGAGTACAGAGTTCCAACAGGCTCTTTCCCCACATACCTCTCAGGCTTCCTCTACTCTCATAGTTGGTCTCATACACGCTCGCCGGTTACGGAGACTCCTGACTTGTCCTTCAGATAAGACCCGATCTATTTGGTCATGGTAAGATAGTCTAGGTCTTCCCCGGTACCTACATCCTTCCACTTTCGCATTGTATATCAGTTTTGTCATTCTTTCTTCGGACATTCTTTTTATATGCCCGAACCAGCGGAGCATACCCTTTCTCATGTTTACACCGATACTCTCTTTAATACCTATTACACGAATACAGCGTAATAACGTCATAATATACCTTAACGCTGACCAGAAACGTAATATAAACACGATTACAGCGCGAAATTAAAATTAATTTAATTTAATATACAGCCCAGTTCCTAACTGAGGGTTTGAGACGAGCAAATGTAATTTTGGAATAAATTTAACCAAGGAATAGCGAAGACAATGCCAAGAATGTAAACGAAAGTTTTTTCATAAATGTGCAAGAATCGCGTAGGAGCGAACAGCTGACGACTAGCTCGGGGCGACGCGATGGGATGGATCGCTTACCCGACTTTCTAGCAAATGTGTTAAAACAGGAAAGTATTTTGTGAATTCCGTCTTTAGCTAGGGGCAATACGAAGTAAGGGAGAAACTCCTAAGACCGTAAGTCAAAAATGTTATCAGAAAAGCAATATTCCGTGTCTTTAAAAATGTTCTTTTTACCTTTAACAATTATAATTAATTCCATTAAGTAACAACAACACCGTCACTCCTATATTCCCCAGAGGGGGTGGCAGAGGTGTACTGAGTACACCCACATTTCGCCGACGATGTTAGGTCCCATTTAATAGGGGGCGAGCCTATTGCCATATATCGGGCACAATTCCAGACTTCCATTAAGTAAATATAATTACAACAGAATTGGAAATGGTAGTGTATAGACACGACGAGTCCATATTAATTATACTAGGAATGAGCAAAGGTATGCACCATTCGACAAGGTCGATTAAACTGCAGTTGCCAGGTACAAATAACGTATTATGAATTGAAAACCGGCTTGTAAATGCCATTAGCTCCATATTTTTTTCTTGCTAAGAGACAAGGTTTTGAATTCAAACAACTTGACAATGCGCATTCACACGTAACCAACCTGTGGTTACAGCCCCTATCAGTTCTATCTATAACCGCACGCCAGATCCCTTGCGGGGTAGGCAGAGAGTACAGAGTTCCAACAGGTTCTTTCCTTACATACCTCTCTGGCTTCCTCGACTCTCATAGTTCGTCTCATACACGCTCGCCGGTTACGGAGACTCTTGACTTTTCCATCAGATAACACTCGGTTTATTTGGTCGTGGTAAGATAGTCTAGGTCTTCCCCGGTACCTTCATCCTTCCACTTTCACATTGTATATCTGTCCCCTATCAGTTTTAAGTATATATGTATAATATCAATTGTATTTCGAATATATTCTTTTAGAAATCGTGCTACTTCTTTCAAAGGTTTAGCAGTTACATAAGAAACAATTATCAACATTGTTAAACAATTGATTTAGTTGACATATTAAACCAGGCCTAATTTAAATTTTTCAAACCAAACTGAACAAGAGCTACACCCAGTACTGCAAGATGTTGGTAACTACGTAGGTATAATTGGCTTAGTTACTATTACAACAAACGGATTGTCGTGTCTAAACTAAATCAAACTTTGTTTCCGTCGGGACTCGCCGTCGAGCTGCCATCGTTAGGAGGGATATTGGGAGCAAACTGTAACCTACTTTAGTTTATTATCATAGCGCTACAAACAGACACTATTTATCGATGGTCACTTAAATTGCAAAGGAGGCTAAATTTAAATTATAATGCCGATGTCAAACCTTCTTATTATGCAGTAAACCACTAGCAAACCTGTCCACGAATTACTTCAGCTACATTCTACATGGAAACTCATCAAACAAATATGAATGCAAAATGTTTAAGAATATTTTTATGTATGGTAAATTGTACCATATTATCCAAAATTATTTTCTTGCAGATGCCATTATTAATGCAGTAACATTAAGTAACAACAATAAAATCTACTACTAATCTAATCAAGAAAAAAATGAAAATCATGAATTAACTGCCCATTTAGTTGGACTAACGTTAAACGCAAAAATTATACACAGCTGTTAGCAAAACTACTAGAAATAGGCACCTAATTAAAGAAGTCCTATTAAATACCATGGCAACTATTAAAATTTACACATGCGCGTTGTCTGTATGATAATTAACGTGCATTTTTTGTTTTTTGTTTTCTGCATTGAGTTCTTCACATAAAAACTATTAACTTATATTAGGTATATTATTGAGGAGTCTCCGAAACCGGCGAGCGTGTATGAGACGAACTATGAGAGTAGAAGAAGCCAGAGAAGTATGTAAGGAAAGAACCTGTTGGAACTCTGTACTCTCTGCCTACTCCGTAAGGGTTCTGGTGATGATATAGATAGATAGATAGGTATATTACTGCGACGACATGCTGGATATTAAGTATTACGTAAATTAAAAATCAAGCACGCGAATGAATATTACATTGCACGTTGTGGTCATGCACATCAGTGCAACCAAGCTGCGCGCAGGAGAGAGTGTACTTCGCAAAAGTGAAACTGTTAAATTGAATGCAGTATTTTTCTACTAAGCATTATACGCACGATTTGAAGATCTATATGTATATAATCATCCCTTGCGGGGTAGGCAGAGAGTACAAAATTCCAACAGGTTTTTTTCCTTTCAGACCTCTGGCTTCCTCCAAACTCATACTTCATAGTTCGTCTCATCTCATACAAGCTCGCCGGTTACGGAGCCTCTTATCATTCAGATAAGACATTACAATTATAAGACATTTAAAAACATTCTCTTATTCTAAAAAGAGTTAAAAAAACACTATATAAATGATCATTTCAATAGGAGCCGTAAAATATTATAACGCGGGGCATTAGACACAAATCTTGAACAGACGTCTCCACTTAAAATAAGCTGGCACGATTTCAAGTGCCGCCAACCTGAATGCGAAGTATTCAGTTCATCAAAACCAGATGGTTAGGTCCTACGTAAACATGGACATTTACGTGTACTTGTATGATTAAACACTGTTCTACTATGTTTGTTTGCGAACCTACACACTATGTTAAAGAGAAAATTTAGCAGCGAAAATTACCCGTGTCATTCTTTCTGTAAATATCGATTGTTATCTTAAAAGAGGAGTGGCTCTGGGAGTGAGTTATAGTACCCATTTTCCAGGATAAATCATTTGTTTTCTTAGACTTCGGCTACGCCCTTTAAATGCTTGTTAAATAAAACCAGCTGTTCTACGCAACTGCGAAAGTTTTTGTTTTAATATATTTAATCACGTTACAAACATTGCCATAGCGACATCGTTTGCTATATGATAGACTGTAATGACTTCATAAAAGGTTGGGTGTAATCCAAGACAAAACTCGCTGGTGAATTCTCGAGACTCATCCGAGTTCTTCAAGATAGTTATAAAAAAATGGAACTGTAAGAGGTTCGAAGACGTTAAACGCTTTAATGTGATAAACAAATGGTAGATGTTGGCTTGACTCCAAGTGGGCTGGGCGCCGGCGCTACCGTTAACATTGGTGGCCCAATTCAAATGCACCTATTGCTTTATCAGTCAGAAGTGATCTTTGATTTCTGTCGCTTAAATCATAAGCCGAGTTAATTTATAGCACTCGAAAAATGAGCGTCAAAACAGTACTTGCGTAATATTAATATAAGCCCTGTTAAGAAACTGTCCCACTGTTGGGCACGGGCCTCCTCTCAAACTGAGAGGGTTTAGGCCATAGTCCACCACGCTGGCCCAGTGCGGGTTGGCGAACTTCACACACCTTCGAGAAACTCTTAGGCATGCAGGTTTCCTCACGATGTTTTCCTTCACCGTTAAAGCAAGTGATAATTAATTTTTAATACGCACATGCTTTCGAAAAGACAGAGGTGCGTGCCTGGGTTTGAACCCGTGACCTTTGACTTTGCAGTCCAATGGTCTAACCACTAGGCTATCACGGCTTTACAACAATTATTAATATTTACATATTAATAATTGTTTACTTTTAATTATTTCAGTTATGAATGTTATCCTTTATACTTTTCTCTTGGAGTCAGATAAAGCTATAGTTATGATCTGTTTGATGTTTTACTGTTAATTCGATGTAGAATTGAGTTTAAAGTAAATAAAACAGCAACATCAACTACGGGCTCCATAACTTGCGCATCCCAAATATTATCACTAAAAATTGTGAACATACAATTTGCGTGTCTGCATTTATATTCTGAATTTGTTAATTCTCGCTTTCAATTAAATCGTGGCTAAGCTCGCACGTTGCGCAGTTATGAAGGTCCTACTATCTGTATGAAATTTGACTCAGAGACCGCAGCCTCCCCGCGATAGTGGGTCGACATAACTCGACCCAAGTTGAAAGCTTTAATTACGTGAAGTGATCTGTTCACGCAGGTGACTCCTTAATTACAGGGTCGAAATTGAGCTGCCCATTCAACTGACAGGTTTACAAACGAATTATCATGACCTAAATCCATACCCTTTATGTAAGCCTTCGATTATGAAAGGATCATCGCGCAAAGCAAATACATCAACAATGGCAGATTTTAAATTGACCCGGGTTGCGATTAATAATGGTTAGGTAAGGCACAGAAGCCACGTAAAGCGGTGTTATTACTATTTTAACACATGTTTGAGCAAGTCTGATATTTATGTACATTATACAAATCTAAAAAAGCTGTGTTTGTATAGTATATAGTTTGGCTCTAGAAGTGCAGTGTAATATGTTTAATCATAATCAGTGGGATAACCAAACTACTCCGTAGTAGAGAGAGGTTAAGCTGCTTTGAGATACAAAGTAGCTTAACCTCTCTCTACTACATTTTGTATTTTTAAGACGGAATATACAACTGAAGATATAAGCTAATTTCGCAGGCAGAGTCGCCAGGTAAAATCTACCTAGATACCGACTGACGACGATAGTCTGAAAACGCTCGACAAAAATACTACGTTTTTATCAGTTAAACATAAATAGACCACGCGAATTTTCAAGACAAGTGTGTGGTGTGCTATATGAGTGTGTAGCGTTTAGAGAAGGTAGCACATAGAAGACATTTTAGAGCTGCGACCATAAAGACTTCGTTAAATGAACTCACTAATCAAAGTTAGACCAAGAAATAACTTTTGTATATAACGTTCTAAGCTTGTGTAGGTAGTGAAAGCAAATTAATCAGTCAAGTGAGAACCCAGATCACGAAGATGAAACAGCTTCTAATTCAAATATTAACCCAATTTAATTGCTTTTACCTTTCTGTTTTGCAACTCGCCGGTCCTAAATGGAGGTAAAATTGATTATTAACGTAGGCTTCACAACTCTAGCCGCCATCGAAACTTATATCGTTTTTACCTAGGCCTGATATTAGTTTAAAATTTTATTCTTTGAGCAAATACGGAAGTTAAGCCCACCGTCACGCCTTTATTCCCCAAGCGGGGGTGGCAAAGGTGTACTGAGTACACCCACTTTTCGCCGACGATGTTAGGTCCCATGTAATAGAGGGCGAGCCTATTGCCATATACCGGGCACAATTCGAGATTGCGGACTCATATTGGGAGGTTTTTCGTTAGAAAAACTTCATTTGTCCGACCTTGGACTTGAACCCAGGATCTCGTGATCACCAAGCGACGCGCTTTGCCACTAGACCAACGAGGCAGGCATATAAATACGAAAGTTAAAGTAAGTAATTATGTTTGAGATAATAAACTTTGAGTTTTTTTATTTATAAACGAAGATATCCATTTGTGTGACGTTATATTTATTTTTCGCTATTTCTATCTTTCTTTCTTGCCTCGCTCGGATTCGCACCTGCTTCACTTGTTCCTGCATCACCCTAAGGTAGACTGGCAGAAAATGCCTAATGTATTAAGAGCCTACCGCGATTTTTTGTCGACCAGGAGAGTGACAGTGATGCAATTACTTACAAAAGAATAATAAGAGACGGATATACTGAGCGCACGCTCGGAAATAAACGACGTATGTGCAAAAACAAACTTTATCATTTTCAAAAAAAAAAAACTACGCAATCAAATAAAAAACTGCTTGACAAGAACTTTGCTACAATTATTTGCTATGTCTTCAAGTAAATTCTATTGATTCGTTCTTAAGCATTTCGCGTTGGAATAAGAAAATGTAAAGGAATGAGGATGATTTTATTTCTATCGAGAAAATTTTGTTTAATCCTGTATTCCTTTTACCAGATTTTAAAATATACAGTCAAAAATCATATTTCGAAATATTAAGTCTCTAATCCATATACTTCTTGAAGTGCATAGAGTACAAAAACACGTTTTTTTCTCGGTAGCCCCTTATATGTAAAAACTATGAATAAACAAATATAGTAGAGATTAGTTATAAAGAGCATCGGTAATCGGAATTTAAAAATGAAAAAAGTGCCTTCTTCTACATCTAAACAATCAACTGACAGTACTTTATATAACGGGACTCATTTTTATTTTAATTAAATACTGCCTCGTTGGTCTGGTGGCAAAGCGCATCGCTTTGTTATCACGAGGTCCTGGGTTCAAATCCTAGGTCGGACAAATGTAGTTTTTCTAACGAAAAATTCCCAGTATGAGTCCGGAGTCTGGAATGGTGCCCGGTATATGGCAATAGGCTCGCCCCCTATTACATGGGACCTAACATCGTCGGCGAAACGTGGGTGTACTTAGTACACCTCTGCCCCCCCCCCCCTGGGGAATATAGGCGTGACGGTGTGTTGTTTAAATAAGCACAGTAACAGACATATAGATTACAAAATTTATCTTAAGGCATTACAATAAATAACATTTCTAAATCTGGCGTCCTTACCAACTGTACACACCTTGAAATATGGGTCATAATTAAGATTTAAAAACAGGATCGCAAAAGTAGCATGCATAATTAATTAAACACACAATAAAAAAAGAGATGAAAAAGATAGGAAAGTAATATTTTTATGTATAACTAACTGGTTGTAATTTTATAAATAGCTTCTTTAAATTAGTTACTATTACCGATGTAATTCCATCTCTTCTACTTCCTACACTGAGGCTACCTATTCTCTCTATAACTGATATGCAATTCATTGTCGTCGATGGCAAAGCCACTAAAAGCCAGCGTGTAGACTTTTAATAAGTGCCTCTATATCCGAATGAGACTCAATTAGATACGGGTCATATGAGTTATTGTGATATGAAAGAACGCAATATGTAAATAAATTAATCATTTATATTTATAAACATGTGCAATTATGTTCCCACAGACAGTTATTAATATCTTATTGCGATGTTTTATCAAGAAATAGCTTTAAAAACGTAGGTATAAATTATTTAGTAAACAATAATGTGAATAAAATTCTACATACATTATATTTATTCTATATACATAGATCAAGATAATTTATGATGGTAACTTTTGCCATCATTGCAGACGAATTATAAATCTATAGTATGAATTTCAGAAAATTCCCAAATAATAGCAATATCCCAATAATATCGACATTGATAAAAATAACAGGAAAATACACAAAACCATTATATATTGTTTTATAACCATTCAATAAATAAATGCATTTCCCCAGCATGTGGTGACTGTCCCTTCCATCACCGTAGGTGCTGCAAAGCATTCGAAACGTCAGAAACTTAATAATTTAAAATAATCCGCGATAAAATCCGAAGTTTTATGTGTAATTTTCGCGTAAATCTAATAACTTAATATGTGGTGACCACTAGCCAACCGATATGGCTATAGACATGGTCCCAGACGACGTAACTAAACGTGCAAGCAAATTAGCATTCAAACAGGCAACCGTTTCAATAACAAGCGGCGCCCTTCTCCAGTTAACGATGTCGCTCAGTCGAGATAACAACACAATTGTTTTGATGCAATAACACGCTTTGATGTCGCTGAAGACGTTTTCGCTGCCAAAGTGCCGCTTCTATCAACGAATAATAACAACCCTACATTGAAGACATTGGCGCTGATTCTGTTGTGTATATTACTTGACTCAGCGCATTTTCATTTTTATTGGAATAAGAATAAAAGGGAGCATTTAACATACTGAGTTCTTAGATTTACGCGAATATTACACATGAAATAAAACTATTTTTTCGGATTTTATCGCGGTTTATTTTGATTTTTAAGTTCCCGACGTTTCGAGTGCTTTGCAGCACCCATGGTCACGGGAAGGACTGAGGTGTTAGACGTCCAAAAGGCATAGTTGTTCCGGGGTACCCTCAAACTTCTTAATTATTTTTGTTTTTGTTGGTCCGATCTACGCAGAATGAGCTCACGGTGTCTTGAGGTCTTGCAGTGTTATGCTTGGTTTTAGATTTGATTATATTAATTACTGGATCCCAAGACGATGGAAGCACCCAGCCATCTTCTCTATTGAAATTAGGATGTTTTTTAATTTCAATAGCCTCGCGAACCATCCTTGGTAGGAATCGGTGTTCTTTCACGAGGATTTGTGGTCTATCAAATCTGATGTTATGGCGGGTGCGGTCAAGGACATGTTCACATACTGCAGACTTCTTTGCGCGACGGTGTTTTAGGTCAGCTATTTGTTCTTTAACTCGAGTTTTTACTGGTCTTTTTGTTTGTCCTATGTAAGAGAGACCACATTCACAATCAAGCTTGTATACTCCTGCATCTTGAAGAGGGATGTGACACTTGACAGATGGTAAAAACTGACTGATCTTCTTTGGCGGCTTATAAAATGGGAGCATTTAATTTTAGTTTTAGGGCCTATCATCACTCTCCAGTAAAGTGTTGGTTAGTTACTTCAGGATTAGTGTTACACGGCAGTTCTCTCATACCCCACAACAAAATGTAGATTGAAAAAAATTGTAAAAATACTATTTTGAAAAGAGTAACCGTGGAGTTTTTTGCCATTCTTCTCCACATGAGGTAGAGTTCATTCATAAATACTATACATCGAACAATATATATAGTCGTACAATATATATGGTTTACATGAATAAAAAATATTCTGATTCTTTACATATTAATATTGAGATCAATAATTTCTGAGTAGGCATCAAAATACTTGTTAGGTACAAGTTATATCAATGATAAATTAAAAAACTGAATTTCTTAATAGAATATTCTTTTCATATCTAGTATCTTGAATATAATAAATAAATTTCACGAGCGAAACAATTCTTATATCTGCAGAAAAGATTTGTCAATTCATAAATTCGCGACATCTCTGAAGATATTCTAGAATTGGCATTATTGAATTTCAATCGTTTATTGACTTTATTATTTTTATGATAACTGCCTATCGTTTTATTAAATTGGATCATGGCTAGAATAATATGATAATATGAATTTGTAATAAGTAGATACTAAATTGGTTCTCTACAATGAAATTTTATTACTGCGGCACTCATGACTTATATTCAATTTCGAATTACAAATATCAATAAATCATATCTTCGATCGAAAGACGTCCGCTAAGGCTCACTTGCACGAACTAGGGTTAGCACTACCTATTGACTAACTCGAGGTAATAATAATTAGGAGGCGCGCTGGACGGAGACGTAGCGGGTACGCCGCTAATGACCTTCGCCCACCGTGAGAAGTGGCCTGCGGACGCCGAGCTTGGGCAGCTTGTCGCCCGACCAGTATCAGACCTGTGACGGAAGTGCGCTGCGTTCTGCGCGCCCACAAAGAAGAGCACGGGATAAAGGCGATGTCTGTGTGCAGACCAGGCCCCTGATATTATGCCAATGGCAATTTCTGCGGGCGATTCACTCAGGCAAGAGACGGACGCCGGGGGGTTTTAGTGGGTGCGAGCCCCACATAGCTGACACATCACCAAAGCCCGCGATGTGGCAGCATGCGCTAGGCATTTCCCCCGTTAAAAAAAAGTTATAATAATAATAATAGCCCTGCTAAGAAACTGTCCCACTGTTGGGCACCGGATTCTCTCAAACTGTTTAGGCCATAGTCCACCACGCTGGCCCAATGCGGGTTGGCAAACTTCACACACCTTCGACAAACTCTTAGGCATGCAGGTTTCCTCACGATGTTTTCCTTCACCGTTAAAGCAAGTGATAGTTAATTTTTAATACGCACATGCTTTTCAAAAAGACAGAGGTATTGGTGCGGTTCTTATAAATATGGTACAAAAATATAACATGGACGTGGGTCGCGCAACTTTTCTCGATATAATGGTAGCAAATAGGCGCTCACATATTTGCTATTCCGCCTCCGTCTGCCTGTTTGAACAGGCAATTGACTCGTAGCAATAACGTTTTGCTTTTCGTACTCCAACCTAGTGAGCTTAAACTGTTCAAAGCGAGGACTTTGACGGTAATCAATATACATACCAAACTGAACTACAGAAACGCTAAGTGCATACTTGCCTGAATATAGTTTCGAATGTTTTAACTGTTGCAAGCTGGATTTTACCCTTGCATTGCCGTTTAATTACCTGTAACAAAAGGATGGAATTATAAAATGACTAAATTATATTAATAATCTCTCTTTGAGAAGGATCAAGTACGTAGTACTCATAATCGACGGAAATGCATGCGATATATAAACGTAGGTGAAGCAAAAGAGGTGTGTCAGAATCGTAGTATGTGGCGAACTGTAGCCTCTTCCTACCCCAGTGGGATAAAGGCGTGAGTGTATGTAAGTATACAGAACTGGAAGTGAAATACATCTTACCCATCTTAGCAATGTAAATTAGCGGCACTTAGAAAATTCAGATATGTACCCAACACCCGCTGGATTCCTTTGTATTTAAGTTTGCGCTCTTAGTCCACATATCTCAAATATGGATGTGTTAGCAGTTAACTGTGGTATTGAGATACTGGTATCAGTATAATCCATATTTAGAAGTGTTATTCGAGGTCGTTAGAATATCGGTGATTATAAAATATTTAAATATTTTTCTTCCGTTTCTCAAGACTTCATATTATCAAATAGCTCGCGGAAAAGTTATTCGACCAGTATTATTAATACGGCACAGAACGCTAATAGATTCTATGCTTCGACATAGACTATGAAATCCAATCTCGCGCCTAAACCGAGATCAGGAATGTCAATCTCGCCAGTTCTCGCAATTTTAGAAATCTCGCGACATTGTCACCTTATTGCTTCCATTGTTTGGCAATTATGTCAATACCGTATATTTAATATCTATCTATTCAAATGAGTATTGCAAGAATATTAATTTAAATTAATAGCAACAATTTGATAAACAATGCCGCTTTTATAAGATGGAAGAAACTGGTTCAGGTTAAGGCACTTGTCCGGGTTATCTAACGTGAAAACGACCGTGTAAACCGCGTGACAGCCCCAAAGGAGTCGCAAAGTCGTTAAACCTAAAGAGTAAATGCCAACCTATTCAATAAAACAGATATCCACCCCCATCCATCAATGATACCATAAGAGTGCGGAATTCGTGTCAGGTGTACTAAATTTTCGCGCAAATGATCGTAGCATTGAAGCCGCATTATTCCGGCCCGTCCATCCTTCGTGAATCCAATTTGCTTGCCCCAACGCGACGTCTCCTGTAATGGGATTTCGGCCTCTTTCTAAAAGGCTATTTACACATTTCAACTACCTCATAATACGCTATTACTTGCTCGCAAACAAAAACTGGCGGTGTTGATCTTCAATTACTTATAAGGCGAGCTTCGAGCTCCCTTTATATTACTATCAGATTTTATTAAAATATTTAAATTTCTTGCAGTTAATTCATTACAATTGCTAGGTAATAAAAAGGCTTGCATAATAACGTGAAGCACTCGCAATAAATAAAGCGTCAACATAAAATTTCGGTGCGCAACACGGGATTGAACTCATTAACAAAAAAAAACTGATTTCTGCCCCGGTTTAATTAAGCCCGGAAATGAAACGTGAAAGTTGTCCCGGAACGAATCAATGAACAGAAAATTCTGAATTGGACAAGAAAAGTTTGTTTTTAATGGGTAAAGCAGTTTATTAGCAAACGTTGACGTTGTTATTAATAAATGAGTATTAATTCAAGTCTCCGTAACCAGCAAGCGTATATAAGGCGAATTATGAAATTAGAAAAACCGTAAGGAAAGAACCTGTCGGAACTCTGTACTCTCAGCCTACCCACAATACCGATTATACAAGGTGTGTGCATAATAAACGCAAGACCTGAAAGTAGTTTGTTCTAAAACGGTAACTGAATTGATTTCAACAATTTTTAATGTATCTTACATTTTATTTTTAATTTGCTAAAAATGTTTTTACTCCTTCAGTGCGCTATAAAATCCTAAATTTATTCTTGATTCATAGCAATATGGAGATTTCAAATGCATTTCTAAAACGTAGTTCTCAAAACGCACAAATACACGTTAAGTTTCATTGTTAATTGGAATATAAAAGTGCTTAAAAAAGGGTAAACACCTTTAAATTTGGAAATTTGGTTTTCGTTTTGAATTTAGGAAGCAATTCTCTAATCGGGGTGTCTGAGGTCTTGCGTTTATTATGTTACACATTGTATACAAGCTGTAACATAATAAACGCAAGACCTGAAATTAGTTTGTTCTAAATCGGTAACTGAATCGATTCCAACAATTTTTAATGTATATTACATTTTTTTTAAATTTGCATAAAATACTTTTACTCCTTCAGTGCGCTATAAAAAATTAAATTTATTCTTGATTCATAGCAAGAAGAAGATGCTAAACGCATTCTTAAAACGTATTTCTCAAAACGCACACATACACATAGAAGTTTTATTGTTAATTGGGGTAAAAAAGTGCTTTAAAAAAGGGTAAAAACCTTTAAATTTGAAAATTTAGTTTTCGCTTTGACTTTATGAAGCATTTCTCTAATCGGGGTGTCTGAGGTCTTGCGTTTATTATGTTACACCTTGTAGATAGTTATGTATACCCAACCAGTACACAATTCAGTGCAAGTACATTAGAAGATAATGCTATAAAAATTTGAATATCATTTGTAATATTATATATTTTTATATTGTGAAAATAATATTTTTTTATAAAGTCACGCCGGCCTTTATATTTGACTAGATAGATAAGAGTATTTTACTTAAATTTGTCAAACAAAAGTATGACAAAATACGAGTATCATACTCGGTGTCACTAATACTCTTTTTATATCAACACCGTAGCTCATCAAATGATAAGACAAAATAGTTGAATACGAGTTAAAATAAAGGATGATTGGGGAAGCTTGATGATCCAATCAATCATCATTAAAAATGAATTGTTACTCAAGTAATTACACCATGAGACAGAGCGTCCGCCACGCGTCATCGGGTTCGATTTCATTAAATACTACGGACTTTGCTCGGAGCTCCACCTACATAAACCTAATCCTTTAAAAACATTGCAGTTTTTTGGAGCAAAACCAATAGCTTGATTTTTTCCTAGTATCCAGCCGTGTGCTACGGGGAGATTAAGCTGTGTCTCCGGTACTATAGACAGATTTTGATTATACATGTCTCACTACATTTAGATACATACCTAAGTTAAAAAAGTCCCGATCAAAGGAAAATGATTCAATAATTTAAGCGTGATTCCTTAACCGTTTTTTTTAACTCATTGTGTCGCGTTCAGCGACCAGCGATGTTAGTATAGATTTTAAATGAGCAAATCTCTCGGATTTCGAGGTTACTTTGAGTGACAAACGTGCAGTGGAGCGCCGACTGTTGTTCAACAGTCCGTCACGTATGCTCGGTAAATAAAATAAATACGTTGAAGTAAGCAGTCCCGTCTTGCCCGCCCACAACCAAACCAAACGCGGGATGACAAATATCATTACATATGCAAATTTATTGCTTCGATTTAAACTACCTGTACGGTGGTTATTTCAATGAATTATAATATTATGTTACGACATTGAACATAGTGATGATATATGGATCAGAGACGTGGTCTCTTACAATAGGTCTCATAAAAAAGCTCAGAGTTGCTCAGCGAGCTATGGAGAGAGCTATGCTCGGCGTTTCTCTACGTGATCGAATCAGGAATGAAGAGATTCGTAGATGAACCAAGGTCACCGACATAGCCGTTAAGATTAGCAAGCTGAAGTGGCAATGGGCGGGCCACATAGCGCGAAGATCGGACGGGCGTTGGGGCAGAAAGATTCTAGAGTGGAGACCACGTATTGGCAAGCGCAGCGTGGGACGACCACCTGCCAGATGGACCGACGATCTTGTGAAAATCGCAGGAAGTCGTTGGATGCAGGTGGCATCGGACCGGTTACGCTGGAAAGCGATTGGGGAGGCCTATGTTCAGCAGTGGACAAGTATAGGCTGAGATGATGATGATGATGATGATTGAACATAGTTACCATGCGGAAACGTAACAGAGACGCCAAACTTTTACGTTATGTTTTCAAGAATTTCATGTGTTGTTTTAGAAAAAATTAACGAGCCATATAAGTCTACGATAGCTAGTATGTATAATAAATGGACACGTTTTCTGTTTTATGTCCTTTTATGCGGTTCTCTAACGCGCAGTGGCGGAAGAGCGAGCCAGGCGAACAGCGCGGACGCACGCTGAATCACAAAGTAGTAAATCAGTTCATTGTTGTGAGCGGCTGAATATTCAGATACCCACGGCATTTTGGTGAATAACATTTGCATCTAGATAAGTCTGGAAAGTGATCGCATGACCTACTCTTTTAATTTGCTAAATTTAATCCAAGATCGAATCCATTGTGTTTAGTTTCCAGAAAAGTAATAAAATGAACATATATATATATATATATATATATATATATATATATATATATATATATATATATATATATATATATATATATATATATATATATATATATATATATATATATATACTCCATTCAAATGTTACACAATAATGTTGAGTTCCCACAGGTTCAAAATACCCCTATTTAACGAGACCTTTTGAGTAGAGAGAGTTACGGCTGCGGCATAGAGGTTCTCATGCATTAGCGCGTAGGAGCCTCATGTTTGCTCAGCGTTACTTTGTATTTGCCCAACAGGCTTTGTCGTCCGTACCGCACCTCTAACCTGTTGGGTTCTTTACATTTATCTACTCAACGTAACCGACGAGTTTTTGTTTACATCTCTGGTCAGTTCAACTCGTTTTGATGTGGTTACGAGGTACGGTACGAAAGTTGATTAATATGCCAACGAACCATTTCCCGAGTGGACAGAGTTGAGTCAATATTTTGCCTAATTTTATAAACCCAGACCGAAACAAGAGAAGTCCATTATAGGAGTGTTTCTTAAACGGAAATGTAATTCTAGCTGTCACTTATTCTGAATTTAAACAATCATTAAGTAGCGAGACCGATTCGCTAGCATTAAATAAATTCTACCAAAAGGACTATTGGTATAGTATCAAAAAATGTTAGTGTTGTCTCGAAGTTCGCTTCATGTTAAACGGTGTTTAGGTAAGTTTAACAGTGGTGTGCATTGCCTATAGGCAATTAAGCAGTGCCTACCTCGTAAGAATTCAATTACACTATCTCTAAATATTACTACATATATAATACACCGTCACGCCTATATTCCCCAGAGGGGGTGGCAGAGGTGTAGTGAGTACACCCACGTTTCGCCGACGATGTTAGGTCCCATGTAATAGGGGGCGAGCCTATTGCCATATACCGGGCACAATTCCAGACTCCGGACTCATACTAGGAATTTTTCCTTAGAAAAACTACATTTGTCCGACCTAGGATTTGAACCCAGGACCGCGTGATCACAAAGCGATGCGCTATGCCTCCAGACCAACGAGGCAGTACATATATAAAATTATTAAAATCATCATATTTGCGTATTATATGCTATTTACCGATTGCGCGTTTTCAAAGCGCCGTCGTGCATCGCAAGCGCTGGATTGACATAAGGCAATAACATTTTTTGGAAAGCGCTTACAGCTCTTTATCACTAGTAGGCGTTGAAGCGCATGTGGGAACACAGGCTAAAACGACGCCACACGACCTAATCCGAAATTACCCGGAACACATTTAAGACCAGAGAAAGAGAAAGAATATTGTTACACTGCACGTGCGCGTTACCTTTGCGTACCTAGTACATTTTATTCTATTGTGAATAATTATTTGACTCTTAATATGATTTTTTGAAGTGTTACAAACAGGATTCGTTACCTTTGAATTATTTTTTTCTGAAAATGTAATACATTATGACAAATACATGCATAACTCCTTCAGTTCAGTGAGCTTTCGCTTGTTCATAAAACAAAAATTGTTTCATTCCGAGACTACCTACAACGACAGCCAAGTCTGTCTATGACGCAAAAAAGGTAAAAATATTTTGCCTACCCTGCCTACCCCGCAAGGGAACTGGCGTGATGATATAGATAGATAGATAGATCTTTTTATTATTATGATAATAACGTCTGGCTAACTGGGTGCTGCTATTCAAATGTATTATTTTATCCGTCTCTTGTTTTCTACTACGAAATATGCCTGCAATAATACGGGACCATTGTCTTGTTGTACGGGATGCGCTGATTTTTAAAATTAACTTAAGAAAAGTGTTCGTTGAATGTGTCAACAAAAGTAAATAAAAAATATTTTTACGTTTATTTTTTGACGAAATACACTTAATAAATAAAACAAATACATATACTTAATTTTTCAATACAAAAAAACATCTTTGTCCGATCTAGGATTCGAACCCAGGATCTCTTTAAGGCTACCGGCATTATAATACGCCACTATTATTGACCAACGAGGCAGCCATCGAGCATTGCCGGCGTATAATGTCAGTGACGATCACGAGGTGTTGGATTCGAATACTGGGAATTGTAGTCCGATACGTAAAAGGTCCTTTCCCTAATATATTAGGACCTAAAGGCATCGGCGAAATGTAGGTGTTATACAGGTATATATCTCTGCCACGCTCAATTGGGGAATAAAGGACTTAGTGTTTTTGAATAATAGTATACAATGAGATATTAAATAACTTGCTCCGTCTCTCTAGTGCCTGCCTCTGCCTACCTAGTCCGAAAAAAATGCACGCCACTGTACGTTAGATATGAGTATGAAAAAAGCGCGTTCGAGCCGGAAATCGTTGGCGTCGACGAACCATCAGCGTGTCGTCGTCGGATTGGCCCATAACGCGGGTCCCTATATCCGCCGCGAAATGGAACGTGATTCCATTTCCAATATACAGGAACACAGCCCTACAAAGTAACATCAAGATGTTTGTGGAGAATATGCGATTTCTAAACATATTTACACAATAGGAGCGCTTTCAATCATCGTTTTTCTTTAGTAGAATATTCAAAACCCATTCCTTATAACTAGAAAACTATTGAGGCGGTGCGCATAAATCATACAGTTTTCAAATATTTTATACGTGACCTATATAATAGGCAATCGATTGGTCTCTTCCAACATGTAGATATAATCGATAGGCAAGATACGGGAACGCGGAAAACTTAGTTCATGATTTATCGGACTTACCTTTTGCGGAGTTCTGGTAAACAACGATCCAGATTATATCGGAATGTCCTTAAGGTACGATTAGAAAATAATAGTCGAAACTAACATGACATGCGTGTCTTTTTAAACTCAAGATTAAACTGAATTTACTCACGCGTTATGAGACCTCTATCCTCACGATGATTTAACTTACTATAGAGTACCAGTATAATACGAGTAATGAAACTGGCGTTTTAAAGTTTCAAATGGTAAAAAAATTGTGTATTTTATCAACCACACAGTCAAGACATGACAAAGCACTTTCGTGACTTCCCAATGATTAGGTAAAGACAGTGCAAGTATATGATGGCCAGCATCAAGGCATCATTAATACTGTAGTGGTACTTGGGGCCCGGCTATGTCGCAGTTCCGACGTACATAATGGGTAAACAGCTGACATCATGTGATACACGCAATGCTAATCGCTGTCGGAGTTCATGTCCAGTACTAAGCTGTGACTCAGAACATATGCTAAATACGGCGGCATTAACTACACGGCATAGTTTATTGATATGGTGCGATGATAGTTTAATAGAATTGTCTAAAGTCATGCTCATACCAGAGCAATAACGGATAGATATGTATGTCAATACTGTAATATACGATAAGCATAATAATATTCTTAGCAGAAACCAAAAACGGTCTAATATATTTATTATTGGATGTTACCCGCGGCTGCCCATGTGTTTATTTTGTAATATCTTTATAAATTATATATAGCCTATCTGTTATTCTAATGAATAAGTTATAGCAGTTTTTGAGTGAAAGAGTAACAAAAATCCTTACATTTATCCATCCTCACAAACTTTCGCATTTATAATATCAATATTTACAAGTAATCTATTTAATAATTATCATATTTTCAATCTTCATATATTCAACCTTCTAAAATCTAATCCTACAAAATAATGTTAAAAAACTCAAATGGACCTCTTATGCAATGCCCGAAAACGTAGACAAAAAATGTATTTCAACATCTTTCAATCATCTGACATCGTAGAATAACTACCAGTTTATCCATGTCATAGGGACTTTAATACGAAAACATACTATCTTTATGAGTGCCGCTAAAATAAAATAGTTCGCTCAACAACAACCAAATGATTAATAATAATATTTATATACTCCGATACAAACAAGAAGCAAAAATTTCATTTAATGAAGGTAATTGTGAACGATTTAAAACGTTGCGTTCAATGAATCCGCGCTGACGAGACGACAGATGTTTCCTCTCCAGAAACTTTAGTTTTAAGTTTATATCTAAAAGAATTCTCTGGGAGTAACGACGCAATCGAACTTGTTCACATTTTATGGAAAACTTGGTTATGTAGATGACCTAGTTACACACAGTCCAATCCGAAGACGCTTTATTCGTATGGATTGATATTAAATATTTAATATGTTCTTCTCGTCATTTTGTCTTTCACGATTAATTCTGATTAATACGGAAATGTAAGCAGTAAAACTAAGGGCAACATAGGTCAATGATATTACACAAAGAAAAAAATACCTTTGTAATGATATCTATTAGAATAAGTAGGTACAGGATGTTAGGTTATTTATAATCACTGTATTTTTGCACCCTTACTCACTATGTGGAACTGGCATAGGGATCATGGGTAAGATAATAGCGGATATGAACTGTGTTCACAGTGTAAGAACGAGTTAAAAATACTGAATTTCGATAGTAAATGTCAGCAGAACTACTACAAGATTTCTGAAAAGAACTTAATAGTTTTTAAATGGAATTTGGAGTACCTACATGTATACGTATACAATGAAAACCGTTTTCGGTTACATAAAACGTGGCGGAAAATCGCCGGGTGGACGAACGTCGCGTTACGTCACAAGCCGTCACTCCCTGAGAGAAGAAACACCCGAATTAAATTCCTGTTCTGCTCCCCAATGCGCATGTTGTGGCTTCCGAACACAAAACTCGCGAAAAATATAACAAAATGTGATCTCTATCTCAATCTAAAATTAGGACCATTGTGAGCTATAACGTGGTAACTCAGTGAACGCGTTCAATTGGTAAGTGCCGAGACTCGTACTCGTATCAAATGTCGCGCTAACTACACGGCATGTAGCTGAGACAATTAGGAAGTGGAAAAGCAAGTTCTGGACACGGTGAAAGGAGAGGACAGGCGAGTGCATTAAGATAAAGCGCTTTGGGCGGGAGCCAGCGTCTCAAGTGTCCGGCTGGTGCCAAGACGGGCAAGCGACAGGCGTGACGCCACCGGGTACTTCGTAGCACCCCCATAATTGCAGAACCAATAACTTTAAGCCAACCCAAAATATTTTGGGATATTATTCATCGAAAGCACTTTCACAGACACTTTACGAACCAACTTAGAACAGAGCTTTGTTTAAATACGTCGTATCATTTGAAACAGCTTCTCGTAATACTCTTTATACTAAACGTCGTTGTAGAAACAGCTGGCTTCCAGTACAATTTTACTAAATCATCTCGGGCACCGTCAAGTTATTCCCTCATAAATCCTGTGACTCGTGCTATTTTCCTAAGAATCCACAATTTAATTTTGAACTAAATAAAACGCGAGATGGTAGTTCCATTCTATTAACTAAACGGGATAACTAACTTTAAAAATTACTTTGCATTATTTTTTGTATTTGTTTAAAACTTCAGGCAACCGCAACTTGGCATGCCCCTTTATTTCATCTTCTTCATATAACTTAACAATCTTAAACCCGCAACGCCTTTGGCTAATAATAATATTACTTGAGAAAATATTTTTATAGGTATTCTGCTTTGAATCGGCTTAATGAGAAACTTAGAGGGTTTTATGAAAACATTAGCATTAAGATAACGTTCCTTAAGTTAGTCCATTATCAATAAGCGAAGCTGCCGAAAGCGCAATAAACCGTTGAACCCTTTCACGGGTCGGCATGACGCGGAACTCAGCAGTTTCTTTGAAGCGCATCTTCAGTTGGAGGACAATAATGAATTCAGGTCTGAGATGGTGGGGGGTGAGGGGCGGGGAGGTGCTTGAGCGTACTCGTACGCTCCACTTTGCACTTCCTCTCTTATAAAGCGATTAATGACAGTGCAACCTTTGAGGAATGACGATCAAAATAAGAAAAAAATAAAATCCAAACACGAAAACATTTCGCTTATTCCCTTTCCAGTAGAGTTAAAAGTTTACCTCTAACTACCAATAAGAAACAAAAAATGATTATTTAGTTCTTGATAATGATTCATTGAAATGTAACTTTACTCGTAATTGTACAATTGCCTAGTCTAGGAACCCGCAGAAACAAACAACGCTACATATAGTAATCGCATATCATAAGTTTCATATGCGAACTATCAACTCCAGTATGTTCAAGATAGGCCTGAGTTTTAAAAATACATTTCCTGGCTTATAAACATATTCTGGAGAAAAGCACTGTGGTAATACAGACGTATGCAATCATATTTTGATGGCGGAAGTACACTCCGATATTTATGTTTATCGCATACCGAATGCCGGTAATAGAGATGAACCGTACGAGCTTTCGGTAAACCAAAATTGTTTCATAGTTAGAACAATCTGATATAATATAAGAGCTGATAATGTTTGAGACTAAGTATAACTCGTAGCAGAAAAAGTCTGCCGATCTAAATGCCGTGTTTACAAAAAAGACAGATTTAAGTACAGAATAGAATAGGGCAGGTGCAGCGAGAGAAGCGAGGAAATCGAATAAAAAGTGTTAGATAACGGCGTTTGTGCATTTTCACAATATCGGTTCAAATGGAATGTCGCCAACAATGCAATTAACTTTTTAAACGTTGGAAAAGTTTTAAGTTAGATACCAAAATGCAACCATTTAAAGTCGGGCAGTCCATTCTAAACTAATTTAAACATATGTTTGTATGGGTGTTATTTTCTTTCGGTAGTAATTACAGCGTAGGGTAGCGAGGTCTATTAGACGAGTGCTGTTGTGCCATTAGTCGTGACTTGGCATCCAGTTAGCTTGCTAATGTGCAATCAAATAGCGCCAGTGACTGCCAGTTAATTATGTGTACGCTCTATGAATTCCAATTAAGCATGTATTGACTTCAATATATTGTTTCGCCTATATGTAGCAAACCAATTCATCTCTTTTTTAACTATTTAGCAACTTTATTGTTTTAGAAACGTATTGCAAATTCTAACGAAAATCCGAAATTATTTAATATAATTTTGCAAAATGTAAATAAGTTTATGCTATAATAATTTAAATGTAACGAATCCAAACTTTAGAAATTGTAAATTATTTATTAAGCAAAATAATTTTCGGGTGGCACCGTAGGTAACGTAAAAGTTTTCCCAGATTAAGACAGAATTTCCACTTTTATTTGTTTAATGAGCAAACATAAACAAGAAGTTGTTCAAAGGGTGGAAATGTCTTCGCCTAACCGCCGCGACCCGGATTTCGTGCCAAATATTTATTTTAATTACATCTCAGTTCCTTCAAAGCCCAAGTTAAATGTCTCTACCACCTTTCAAAATAACATTCAAAATACAAAATAATTTACAAATGGATCGCGTATTAAATTTAAGTTTAGTCAACTATTTATTGGTTCAAGCATTTAAGTAATGAAAGAGAATTACAACTAAAAAGCTCAGTTAAATGCTCGTTAAATAATAAAAAATAGATTTTATGATCGCCGGAATGAATTGCTCGTTAAATATATTATAAAAGAAATGGAACAGTGCGAAGAAATTGTTATCTCCGGCGGACCATCGACGAAGGATTTCCTTCGGGAATTACAGTCGTAATATGACTAGCTCATAATGAAGTCGAGACCTAGTTACAGTGAGAGAAAAAAAAGCCATTATGTGCATCGCTAGTGTCGTACAATCGGAAATGAACAGTCAAAGCGAAGTTAATTAAAACTAAACGGGAAGCCTCCGGGGACAATGCCTGTGCGAGACAACAAAGCGATGGGCGCCGTCATAACTGTTGTCAGCTACAACTACTTAGTATAGTCTTAGATTACTTCCAGATAAGTTTAGCCACTATCAATCTAAGCTACTCCCTAGATTTTCAGAAATTGAGCGAATATTTCGTTTCCATATTTAGCGCCAATGAATGGAAAATTTTGTAGTATAATTACCAAAGACCAATAAAATATGATGTGATTTTGTAGAACATCAAACTGGCAAACGTAAAATTCTCACATTAGTTTAGTGCGATGAAATCAAAAAGAGACAGGTACGTATAAACGAAAAAGATTACTATAAGTTTATCTATCTATATCATCACGCCAGATCCCTTGCAGTACAGATTTACATCAGGTCATATATAACTATAAGTTATACTTATTAATTTATCTTATTAATGAAAACTGAAAGAAATAATAGAGGCACATCTGGTGATGGCAACGAGGTCGAATTCCTTACGGCTGCAAGGGCGCGAACTAAGAAAACACATCTGCACATAAATTCTGAACACGTCCGGCTATATAAATTCATAACTTTGGAACGAAGCAAGACAGACGGTGCGCAGGGACATAGCGAATTTATTAAATAAATTAATTGAGCCAAAATGAAGAAAACCGTCTGGATATTGAAAGAGAGTACGATTAAATTTCTGCTACTCACGAGCTATTTATTACTCGATTAAATCATAGATTCTCAACCTTATTTCGCCCACCGCCCTCTTTGAGAATAGTTTTTTTCTAGGGCCCCCTATTTTTAATGTAGTGAAATCTTTCAGTTCAATTTTCATTTACTTCCCGAACTACCGAAATATGTTAAAAATGATTACAATAGATACAGTAACAAAAACTAACCAATATTAAAGTTTACTTTAGTACGTGATTAGCGTGCTTTTTTGTCTTTTTTAGACTATATTTTTATTAATCTGCCCACGACCCTCTGTGCCATCTTAACGCCCCCATAATTTTCTCTTGGTCTCCTACTGCCCCCCTGAAAGTTTAAAACGCCCACAAGGGGGCAAAATCGCCCACGTTGAGAACCAATGGATTAAATGAATCACAACAGGCACAAGATCGACTGATGGCCTTGTGAAGGTCGCAGATAAAGGCTGGTTGAGTACAACCCAAAACAACCGTCGATCTTTAGGGGGCTAAGCTATATCCTGCAAACGACGTCTTTCAGTGGTTGTAGATATTATAATACCAATACCAAGCTATTTAAGGTGATTGAATTTTATGACAGAGATGACATGTCCGAAAAAGGAGTTTGGGTTAGATTCGATTACCTAGGCCTCATCCTGAACACGTAAGGCCATTATTCTGTGTATGAACCAGAGTTGTAAGAGTTGAGCTGCAACATAATGCGATTCCTATTCCTATCATTGTCGCTGCGAAATTTGTGATGGATAATATCTGTTATGAATCAAAGAACTCTGTAGTCGTAACAAGTTTGTTGACAGAAGTGACAGTATGTATAGATTAGGTTAGGTTAGAATTATAAATAAAAACTGAATAAGTTACAAGTTTGTGACAGAATTGATATGGCCAGAAAAGTAAATAAGGTTCAACTTAGGGTTAGCAGAACCGCTGAAAGATATACAAATATTTTTACGCTAAGATAAAAATAAACATCGTTATGATAAAGAAGCTAGCTGAATAAAATTGACAAAACTTAGCTATATTAGAAATAGTATCGACAACTGTGATAAAAATATTTGGAAAACGAACGAGTACTTATTAAAGTACACCCACTTTTCCAATAAACCGTCTGAGTGCATAACGTGCCGAGATTACTTATAGTCCCCGGAGTCCACCAAACAACAATATTTGTTGGCCCCGGACACTATATTATTTCTTCCTGAGGCGTTTTACTCGACGTTACTCTCGAAAACGTACAGCTAAGTAAACCGGCTAAATGAACTTGAAGACTTTTCTTCAGATTTTTTCGCGAATCTAATGAAGTAAACAGACAAGCTAATATTGTAGAAAAACATTGTTAGGCCTTACAAATATTTTTTCAGGAATATAAAATTGTTATGTATTTTTCAACAAACTTGTAAATGTATAACTTAAATCAACGCTTAGGTACAATGATTACTTTTATTCATTGTTACTGTCCGAATACTGCGCAAAGCACATTTTAAGAAAAGTAGTAACTTAATGAAATATGTTCAAACAATAAAACATTTAATTAACTGAGTACACTTAATTACATGTTTTATAGGCATTTCAGGACTATTCAAGAATATTCTAAATATTCCTTTATAGTCAAACTTTCACGTATGTACCGTGATCAAATTTACCAACAGTTACTGTTTTCAACATTATTTATTTTTAACTGTTTTACTGCTTCAATAACATTTCAGCTAATGTTTTTTTAGTTCCAACTTCCAACCGGTTGTAGCTATGTTGTTAGTTACTACCGTAATTATAACAGAAAGAAATCAAACAATGGAAACGCTGCAAAATGCCCTCTATACGTAAATTAAAAGTAAAAAGGTTTCCTCGTTGCAAATGAGACCTTTTAATAATGAGAGAACAAAGAGGCTGTTTCTATGTTATTTTTAATAGACAAATGGTACACTACACTGGGTATCGTTGGTGTCGTAGAACGGGAAAATGGACTTAAATGATTAGTATGCAACTATAATGGCTTTATGTAACTGGAAAATATGATCCGATTCAGTTTATCAAAATGCAAAGAGTGACGATATTTATATTAAAGCTTTTAGTGCCATAGAAATATCCGTTTTTAGATAAAGAAACATGCAAGTTATATAAAAAAGTAGGCAACTAAAAGATACTTCGTCGTCTGTCGTTGAGGTCTATGGCAAAATTTGGACACATTAAACTTGGGTATGTCACAAGCTAATAACAAATAGCCAAAACCAGAGAGAAGTAATCATAATATGTTATTATACCAAAACAATATAATTAGAACAACAATAAATTGGGGGGTCTGTCCAAGAGCGTGCTCGTCGCGACCCCTGCCAGTCATTATGGCTGCAATCTTGGACCGAAGACGTACCGCAGTGCGGGCTAGGGCGTCCCTCCGAGGCGACGCGTACCGGCCCGCCCCCGTCGGTACGAATATAGGTGGAACGCCACCCATCACGCCGGGCCCGAACTGGCGAGTCGTGGGGTGCAGAGTGCCGAATAGGCACTTGGAATGTAAGAGGTGGTATGGAAGATAAGATGCATGAGGTGATTGATGTAATGAAAGAGAGACGCCTGGATGCTCAGTGTGTAACAGAGACTAAGCGGAGGGGCAGTGAAACCTGTGATCTTCCTGATGGAACGATGGCTCTGTGGTCTGGGGTACCGCAGAGCAGTCGTGCCAGCATGGGGGTGGGTATCTTGCTGTCCCGTCGCCTGGCCTCTGGAGTGAGAGATTATGGCCTGTGCGATGCGAGACTTCTCTGGGTCCGTTTAAAACTGGGTGTCACTAGAGTATTTTTGGTCGCAGCGTATGCTCCCGTAAGCTCGTCGACACCCCAGGACCTTGAGAAGTTTTGGGATAATGTCAGGGAAGTTCTGGATTTGGCTGAGGCTAACGAAAAGGTGATTCTGTGTGGCGATCTGAACGGATGGGTAGGAACCAGGCGGCAAACTTGCGACGCTGCTCTGGGTCCTTATGGTGATAAGAGAGTGAACGATGCAGGTAAGCTCATTGTAGATGTTTGTTTGGAAAGGGGTCTCCTTGTGTCTAATACGATATTCCAGAATAAGGACATACATATGTATACGTGGAGAAGGAATGAACAAAAAAGCATGATAGATCTGATCCTGGTTGATAACCGCCTCCGAAGCAAACTACAAGATACGCGTGCGTATAGAGGCCCCTCTCTGGAATCAGACCACTATCTCGTAGTTGCGCGGTTTAGTGGTCTGTTCAGGAAGTGGAGGCACTGGCGAGAGCGTATCCCCTTCGGAAACCTTGAAAGATTAAAGGTTGAAAAGTTGCAAGATGAGAGCGTGAGGAGAATGTATGAAGACAGAGTCCGGGACAAGCTTTTGACAGCAGGCTCTTCGGACTCAAATGTAGATGAATGCTGGAATAGCCTGAAAGAGAGTTTGGTGGAATCCGCGAAAGAAGTATGTGGTTGCTCAAAGAAGCATATTACAGCAAAAGGTGATGCATGGTGGGATGCGGAGTTGCAAAGCTCCGTAGAAAGTAAGAAGAAAGCGTGGCAGGACTATGTATCTTCTTTGAACCTGAATGCCAGTATGACAGAGATGAGGAAAGAAATATACCGGCAATGCAAGAATGCCACTAAAACTTTAGTGAAAGAAAAGCGTGAAAGAGCCAGTATGATTGAGGAGGAGAGGCTGGCGAAGAACTTCGAGAACAACACATAACCCTTTTGGAGCAAGGTGAGAAAGGCTCGAGGTGATTCGACAGGCTCCAGAATGGAAAGGATAAAATCTAAAGATGGTGACATTCTTGCAGACACACAAGCTGTGCTAAACCGGTGGAGTGAATATTTTGGAGAAATGTATGGAGATGACCCGGATGCTGATGCCGCAGACGTGCCTAAAGGCGAGATTGCGGCACCAGAATCAACGGAGGACATCACTATGGAAGAAGTTGAATGGGCGATAGGAAGTATGAAAAACGGTAAAGCTGAGGGAGTAGACATGATATCTGCCGAGATGATCAAATATGGTGGAACTTGCGTCCGGGACGCTTTCCGGGCCCTTGCAAACCTTTGCTGGAGGACCGGTAGAGTCCCTACAGATTGGCGCCGCGCAGTCATAGTACCCTTGTATAAAGGCAAGGGTTCACAATATGACTGCGCCAATTACAGAGCCATCAGTTTGATCAGCTTGGCAGCCAAGGTGTACGGTAAAATTATTGAACGGAGAATGCGCGTGAAGTCCGATGGAATGTTGTGCGAGGCACAAGGGGGTTTCAGGTCTGGAAGTGGATGTTCGGATCAAGTCTTCTCACTCCGCAACATCGTAGAGAAGCATCTGGCAGTGGGCCGGAAGGTTTTCTGCGGTTTTGTAGATCTGGAGAAGGCATTTGACAGAGTTGTGCGAAAGAGACTTTGGGACATTTTGCCAGAGTATGGTATAGATGGCACTCTGTTGCGAGCCGTCCAGTCCACTTATGTGGACTGCAAGGCATGCGTACGGGTGGGTGGTAACAGGTCACCCTGGTTTGACGTTAAAATCGGCGTAAAGCAGGGTTGCGTGTTGTCCGCTGGACTGTTTATAATATATCTGGACAAAAGTCTTCAAAGACTGAAAGCGATGAATGAAGGTGTACAAATGGGTGACTTAGTGGTAAACCATCTACTTTATGCAGATGACGCGGTTTTAATAGCGCCAACAGCCACTGATCTGCAAACACTAGTCACAGTTATGAAAGACGACTGCATGATCAATGGCTTACACTTGAATGTGAAGAAAACCAAGATTATGGTTTTTGAAAGGGAAGAAACAGAACGAATGCAAGGATTGTGGTTGGTAACGATGTGCTGGAGCAAGTGAATGAGTTTGTATATCTTGGATGCGCCTTCAGTAAGGATGGGAAATACACCGCTGACATAGAGAGAAGAGTGAGTGCAGGGAACAGAGTGAATGGTGCGATGGGAAAGCTACTCGGGAGCCGGCACTTAAGCCATAAGGCGCAGCTGGCCATACATAACGGAGTTCTTGTCCCAACGCTGTTATATGGTAGCGAGAGCTGGGTATGTAAGAAGGAGAATGAAAGTAGGATAAATGCGGTAGAAATGCGAGCTCTGCGGAAGATGTGCGGAGTGAAGCTGACCGACCGCATTAGCAACAGCATAGTAAGACAGCGAGTAGGTATGAAAAATAGTATCGGTGTAAAGATGAGAAAGGGCATGCTCCGTTGGTTCGGGCATATAGAAAGAATGCCAGAGGAAAGAATGACAAAACAGATATACAATGTGAAAGTGGAAGGATGCAGGTACCGGGGAAGACCTAGACTATCTTACCACGACCAAATAAACCGAGTCTTATCTGATGGAAAAGTCAAGAGTCTCCGTAACCGGCGAGCGTGTATGAGACAAACTATGAGAGTCGAGGAAGCCAGAGAGGTATGTAAGGAAAGAACCTGTTGGAACTCTGAACTCTCTGCCTACCCCGCAAGGGATCTGGCGTGAGGTTATAGATAGATAGATAGATAGAACAATAAATTAGAATTAGAGCTTTTAAAAGGTATTTATCCTTAGCTTTATTGTAATTAACGTTGTCACTTCGTGTCGTACTCGTTCTTAAGCATGTTTGTTTACACAAACAAGGACAGAAACAATTGATAGGAACAACAACAGTAGCAAAGAAAGCTGGTATAAGTGGATGGTTTTATGCGGAAATAAAATCAAGATATACTTTAGTTATGTAAAACCTGTTGATCTCGACAACTTCATAGTTGCGTACACGAAAACGGGAGTCACGAACGTCACGTAGAGACTAGAACAGAATATTGCGTCGAATAGAGGTTTGAATATAAAGCGGGACCAGCGAAGCATGCTGTAACCACAGTGAAAGGGGGTTCCAAAATAGACTCCATTATTTTGGAAGCCAGTATAAGAACGACAATGGATTATGGTAATACGCCTAAATATTTTAATGTATAAATAATTAAAATGGACTAGAATATCCAGAGTTACAGAATAACATACATATCTTTACCCAGACTTTCGAAGAGAAAGAGCGAGACGTATATTTTTAATGTGCTACTTATAGTAACACGTAACAACTTTATTTTTCATGAGTTACTCCGAATCAATAAGAAATTATATGATTAGTGTGAAGATAATATTACTCTCAATTAATACAGAAGTCATAACAACCATATAACATGAAACATGCCGTCTACTAAGTAGTAATAATATTACCTATATTAGTCATAACATCGCCAGTCATACACGACAATATATGACAAGATCTTCATATAGGAGGAAAGATTTACTATCACGCGAAAGCTTCTCACATCGACATCAATACATATTACGTTGTAATTACCGAGGTACGTAAAGGGTTAGTAATAATGTTATGAGCGGAATTCTCGAAGATGAAGGAAAATATTTTTATAAGCATATGAATGTCGACCGTAAACATTCACGACAGTATCTGCGGAGTCATATCATATGTACTACCACTAAGAATGATGAGTTATTTATTTCATAGTTTTTAGTTTTTGTAATATAATAATAATATCAGCCTATACTGTCCACTGCTGGGCAAAGGCCTTCTCGCACAAAGCGAGGTGAGAGAGATTAGGTCATACTCCACCACGCGGACCCAGTGCGGATTGGTGGAGGCAGGTTTGTGGCCACCTGCTGTTGGAACTTATGAAACCGCCTATAAGGCTTCCAACTCGGCTTAACGACTATCACATTAAGTGGTAAACGGGACCAACGGCTCAACGTGCCTTCCGAAGCACGGATATAATGCTCTAATATGAAAATGCCACAAACGGTCACCCATCTCAAGCCGACCGAGTCGAACGCTGCTTAACCTTGGTGATCGGTAAGAACACCGCGGTCGCACAGCGCAACGAGCGCTTCCTAGTTTTCGTAATGACTAAATATCAGTAGTTTTGGAACATAGATTTAATTGGTCGCAAAAATGCGATCATACAATTATATTTTTTTGAACAAATTATATGCATTCGTGCAAATTTAGTACGTGTTCCGTTTTCAGTTCTCGTTAATTCTAGGCATTAGTTAGCCTAGTAAAGAAAGAACAATTAGTATATACCATATCTAGCCGTTACAGCTGCCAGTACCTACTAAATCAGTCAAAACTGTATCAACTTATGGCACAGTACGATTCCATTCTAGGCTATGAATAATAACAATGTATTGTGTTCAAAGATTGAAAGACATTAGAACAAGATGCGTTTGTGCTATTGTTTCTAAAATGGTGAAACCGTTTACGCCTATTTCGACACTGTAGACTTCATAAAACTGTGTGTGTGTGTGTGTGTGTGAATAATGTACGCTGTTGGCCTCGAGGCCTCTACAGCTTCACCGGATTTAAACGGCGAGCGTGCAACCACTACGCTCCAGCCAGCCAGAAGGGCAAGAGGCGACATACTCGAGGGCACCTCGAGGATCATAAAACTGCTATAAGTATGTTATTATATGAGCATATGAATAAAGCATTCATGGATGTCGCAAGACACGAGATGGTGTTAATTAGTTTACAATAGAAGCTGACGTTAAGAAATGCAAAAGGTGCAAAAATATATAACGGTTCGGTACAAATCAAAAAAAATCCTTGTGTGGTTTTATGAAACCACGGTAAAAGTGAAACATATTGGCCTTGGCTGCTCTGGCGAGCGCGTTGCATGTCGCGTGACGGTCGGGCATGTCGCGTGACGGTCGGCCACCGACCGTCACGCGACATGCAACACACAGACCAAAAAGTTTGTAACGATCTAACAAAAGTTTTACTTTAAAAATTTGAAAAAAGCATGTATTAATAAGATGGATATATTTTGTCTGTTGAAAGGCGAGATTCACCTTGTTAGTTTATCAAATCAACGAAACAAAACAAGACAAACTTCTCCTTTTTGCCAAACTATTTGTGCCGTTTAAAGCTTCGCCAATAATTGTTATTGGTGTCAAGAAGACATTGCCCATTCTAAGTACTGCTGTTTAATATTCTATAAATATATATTCTAATAAAATCATCAGTACAATGACTATACACCTCTGTAGAGGAAGCGCATTGAATACAACTAAGTTAACACTATTCTTAGAAGATGATACATTCAGGTATGTAAAAAAAATTCAGATTTGTTAAATCCAATTCAGGATATTGTTTTTGTTTAGAATACTTACCGAAGAAATTTTTTGCAATATTTCAAAGATGTATTCATTTTATGAGGTCCGAGGGAGCCTAAATCGAATTGCTCTCTCATCTCATAATGTTAAAATTTTATTGCATTTCTGTCTTCATGTCATTAACGTTATGGAAATAAAGCACGATATTAACAACGAATTAGTTGCCGGGTGTGGTCAACGAATATTATGCTTTGAGATACATAAAACTAATGACCACGAAGTATAATAAACGTCATTTTTTCTCAGAATTTTAATGAGAAATACGATACGCTGAAGAAGTGTTCATGAGTCAGAGGACGACTTTTCGTGCCAGGTGGCCAATATTTCTGTTTGCCGGCTAAAAAGAATCTCGGAAAACTTGTTTACTTCTTCGTAGTAAAAACTATTTTATTACTGTAACAAATAAAATATGAACCAATTGGACCGCGTGTTTTGATGTTGTAGAATCTCATTATACATCCTCCCAAGTCAAAGAAAATTAAATGTAAAGCATAAAAAGGTAAACTTTTATAAGGGAAAGCGCACGTAAACATTTAACCTGTTTCGTAAAATAGGGTTTACGACCACATTTTGTGGAGATGATGCGGAAACCTGTCCACGTCGTTTTTTCAATAAGAATGAATAGACATAGCACGAAATGTGGCAACACAAAAACAAAACACGAAATTATGGATATTACTTGCCGCAACAATTGCGAGAGGACGAGGTATTATGGGCACACATGGCATGAAGTCATTAACGCGCTATAGTCGGAGCGCAGCTCAGCTAACTGCCGCAATCCAGGTCTTAACGGAAGGTAATTTACCATCTGCCATTTGTGGTCGGTTGCCACGGCTGTATCGCTTTTATGGAGCATATTATATGAAAAACGACAGTAAACCTATGCTTTAATACCCTGTTCAGATATATTGTGTAGAAGTTTATTGGCTATAAGTTACTCATAATAATACGGAGATCCTGCGCACTCCTAGGATTCCTAGAGCCAAAATAACGACGTCTTATGTTACTGCAATTTTATAAGATATGCGTCTCGGAACCTATTTGAAAATGAAACCTTTTTATGTTAATCCAACTCAGGAAGACTATTTAAATACAATAAAATAGTCTTCAATCAATTTATGAAGATGGGATGATATGTCATAAAAAAGGAAAAAAAATGCTCTATAAAATTGCATTTCAAAGGTTTATTCAAAACTATACTATACGGTACGATACACCACGATATAGGATATAACGATGATTACTCAATTAGGTACCTTCCTCCCTTATCTTAATCAAGACAAATATTTTTTGTCACACACGTATAGTTGCTCTAATAAGTTATCTTGTTACATTTGTCAGTGATAAATAGGACAATTAGATATAGTATTTTTCGCAGGCTCTAATGAATATTGTAAGAGCTGATTGTATTTTATGTCCCCAATTAGAAGGTATCCTTTCTGATCTCTTCCATTTTTTCCTCCCAATCCGCTAAAGCCTTTCCGGATAAAATAGATAGCTATAATGTTTGGCGTGCCGTGATTAAGGCGCTTTGAAAGATGAATTCCGGTTAATCAAGGGGGTGTATAAGGTAAATTACTGTGGTATCCGCCGGAAATAATTCGATTCGACGACAGTATAATTCGGGTTAGAGCTGATAGTGGGATATTATGTACACGGTGCTGGGTTTCTGAGGTTATTATGAAGCGAGACACATTAATTCAGGAGGTGGAACAATTGCGGCGGGCAGCTTCGTTAGACCGCCAGCGACACGTGTAATAAGATAAAGTAAGGCCCGTGCCGTCCGTGCCCCGTGAGAACAAAGGTCTTCCGACGTCGCCCGCCACGAACAATACCTACAACATGCTCAATGTACTGTCCTCAGCCACCTCCTGTTCAACTGTGTAATATACATATCGTATGATACATATGTGGCTATAATATTGTATGTAGACCCTACTAATATACTGAACGTGAAAATTTGTATGTTTAGATACTTGAAATTGTTACTCAATCACGTAAAACAGGTTTTACGGTTTAAACGTTTATTAAATTTAACAAATAGATAGTTTATTACCTGGATTAACACATATAACACTTTTCTTCCCGGAAAAATGTTAGGCTCCTGTCTAAAGTCGCGGACGAATCGCGGCCAAAAACTAGTGCAATATAAAGAACTAAACACATACACTATGAGTCGTTGTCTTTGATACTTTGTCTCATTCAAAGTCGAATTCCAATTCTAAGTCGACAACAAACTGTTTATTACAAAATACTTTAATCATTTTTTGATTAACTGGAGCTTTTCTGAAGTAAATATCACTTTCCAAACAGTTAAAGAATAGGCAGTAAGCAAACATTTATTATTAACTTAATACGACACTTTCCATTGATAAATAAACTTCCACCTGACGTAATCAATAAGCCTCCTCCTGGTCCCCGAGAACTTAACTGAAATCCAAAGCCTCTAGAGATTCATTTCAAATATTTATTCAGAAGAAGTCTCCGTTTTAAGCAGTGGTTATAATATTTCAAGAACCTACTACTTCAAACTTAACCCTAATGGCAGTACGAATAGCGCCTGCTTTAGAATGTTACCTTCATCTTTACCTTAATAAATATGAATGTAAATTAGAGTTTACTTTATACAAATTGACAATAAGAATTTCTGCCGAATCCCTAATTGCGGATAATAGAAAGGAGGGTAGTTTCTGAGATTCGACCAAAAAAAATTGTAAGGGAAGCCAATAAATAACAAAAGCGGTTTCTTCAGAAAACAAGATTGGCTGAACAAGAATTTAATTCCGTAATTTATTCTTAAGGGCCAACCGCGATCGACCGAAAGAGTGATAGTGATGCAATTATTTTACAAAAGAATAATAAGGGACGGATATATTGAGGGCACGCTCAGAAATAAACGACGTATGTGCAAATTTTTATAATTTTCTTAAAAAACTACACTCTGTAATGAAAAACTGCTTTATGCTGCTGCTAGCATAGTTCTCTTGTTCTCACCTCGATTTGTGAGAGAAGGCCTTTGCCCAGCAGTGGGCAGTATAGGCTGATATTATTATTATTATATTATAGCATAGTTCTTACTATGCTATAATTATTTGCTATGTTTTTTAAGAAAATCCTATTGAATAGTTCTTAAGCATTTCGCGTTGGAATCAGAAAATGTAAAGCAATAGAGATTTAGGTTTTTTCTATAGAGAAAATTTTGTTTAATCGTGTATTCCTTTTACCAGATTCTAAAATATACAGTCTAAAATCATATTTAGAAATATTAAGTCTCTAATCCATATACTTTTTGAAGTGCATGGAGTACGAAAACCCGATTTTTTACCGATGGCCCCTTAATATTTAGTTTATGTAACATCAAGCTGAAAGCAAAATTGGGTTTGAGTTTGGATTCAAGGTATTTAATCCGGAGATATCCGCCTCCGCAGCCTTGTCACGACATTCCACGCCAACAACTCGGTGTATCGTGGTATTCCAAGTGTCAAGCGGTTGACATTCGGGGATCAGAATGAAAGGGGTCGTCAGGAGACTATCTATCACAGGCTTTCCTTTGTGGATTAAATTAATATCCTCTATATTCTGTATACGTATTGTGAGGATCGCAAAAAGTCGTTGGATGCAGGTGGCATCGGACCGGCTGCGCTGGAGATCGATTGGGGAGGCCTATGTTCAGCAGTGGACAAGTATAGACTGAGATGATGATGATGATGATATTTTGTATTAAAATTACTTACCGTGAAAGACTTTATAGTTGTTTTAGACCAAAAATAACGCATTTTATAGAGAAGAGACAAATGAAACAAATCATATTTATGCCCATTTACCGTACTAATTACAGAAACACCCACTTGTAAAAGATTTCCTTTGAAGAATAAAGGAACTTTTTTATTGCTTAGCGTACCTGAAAAAGAAATCAACTATTGTAGTTAACTAAAAGCAATGATTCTAAGAATAACGACCAAAAAAAAAACATAAAAAGATTATACACCGACCGGGTGTATCCGTGTTTAGTAGGCGCTATCGCCGACCACAAGCCACGAGAGGCACATATTTAACGCCGGAGGCTTATCTGAAACGAGGCGAGGTGGGGGGCGGGGGGAGGCACGTGCTACAATATCGAGCCTATCTTTCTACTAATGGCCTACATGTGAAAGGTGAATAGCTCCATCCCAACGCGGAACGGGGATAAGCCACTCACCAGACAGGAATATATGACGATTTATTAAGTTATCTAATCTTTATGATGCCGTGGGAGGAACTGAGTACGCAATATTTAGGAGTCATGTTTATGAAATATTTCAGTGCATAAGTAGTACAGCCCTTAGTTTACGAGGAAATCCTAATTCGGCGAATGGTAAATACAATGTAACGTTCCTTTTATGCACATTAATGATGGTGACTTACTTAATCTGTCCCTTTGCTTAACGCAGATTGGTAGACTTTATTCAAATGATATACATAGGAATACGTGGGGAATGGAGAAAAAAAACCAGATAAAAAGACCCTAAAGAATGCTTTGTTGATTTGAATTGATTTCAATAATTAAACATTACTAGGTGTATAAATTGGTGTGAAATTAAAATGACAATATTTTACCATGATCATACAACAAAAATAGTAACAAACATAAAAGAGATAAATTGATGTCAGTGAAAAAATATGCCGGAATCGGCACACATGACCACCTCTACCTACTCCTGTTAGATAAAAGAGTGTGTATGTGAGTATGTAAAATTGGCTGTCAAGTCGTAACAGCGTTTATTTAAATGGGGGCGTCTAATGAGTTAAACATTTGGTGACCTAAAACCATTAAATTACGTTCAACCCTTCCATGGGCAGACATTAGGCGGGGTGATGTTTAGGCTAAGTGAAAAAACATTAAAGGTGTGACCACGTAGATACATATAAGTAGGTATGAACACGACAGTCCGCCCGTTAGTGTGCTGTCCGTGTCACCAATGTAGATACATTTACGGTAAACATGTTGGTCTAATTAATGGGCACAGTCTATTATTGTGCGGAAACCACGCGCCGTGCATCCTTCTAATATAGCGTACGACTTTTTTTCATGTAGTATCTGCCCAAGTACAATGATGTAGGAACTTAAGTATTACATCCTATACATATTTGGTATTTGACTTGTATCACAAGATTGAACATGGCGACACATTTCGTAGGTACAGGGAAAAGTGATTCTGGCTTCTAAAAGTTATATGTTTAAACATTTATTATTACTACGTTACGTTAACACCGTCACGCCTATATTGCCCGAGCGGGGGTGGCAGAGGTGTACTGAGTACACCCACGTTTCGCCGACGATGTTAGGTCCCATGTAAAAGGGGGCGAGCTTATTGACATATACCGGGCACAATTCCAGACTCCTGACTCATACTAGGAAATTTTTACGTTAAAAAAACTTCATTTGTCCGACCTAGGATTTGAACCCAGGACGTTAACAATACAATGCTAATATTGAAACAGTAAGTTGCATCGACATCGAAAGCCTTCTTTAAAACGATCCGAACATACAACTCTTCCATAAAATCACCTCTCGTAATTCCAAGCTACAAAGTGACAGCCGCGGCGACACTAAATTACAATACACTACATTAATATTTCTCTCTGGGAAGTCTGGAATTTAACAAGAAAGACATAAAGCACAGCTGTATTACGTAATAAGGCACAAGAAGTGCAATTCATTTCGCATGCTGTCTGGCTGGAAGCCTAGGACATGGTTAAAGATGGCATGTGTCGCCCACAATCCCAGCTCGCAGCGACCAAGTCATTTTATTGCCATGCGATCCATCTTATACCAAAGCTTTCCACAGTGAACTGTGTTTCGTATAGTGAAAATATAAACCTAGAATTTCTAGAAAATCATTGTAATAACTTCTACAATGAAAAAATATTTTAATGCTTTGCAGACATATTTCTTGTAAGTTATTTAAGTGCTTTAATAACTTAGTATAATTATTTTAAGTAATTTCAACTAGCTATTAGCCACGGCTGCGCACGCATTTATTGTGTAAATGCTTTAATTTTAGCCTATGTGGTATTGCGATGTATAAGCTATATTACTGTTAATCTCCGTTCAATAGTTTTTTCATAAAAGAGTACCGGATTTATCATTAAAAATGTAACGATTTTTCATAAAAAAGAGTAACAAAGTTTGACAGACGATTTAGCGCAGCGGTTAAGAGCTTAAGCCGCTCCACCCACAGTGTCTAAAAGTCGCGGATTCGATTCCCACACGGGACCAATCTTTGTGTGGTCTACAATTATTTGTTCCGGTCTGGGTATTTGTGTATGTGAATTTTCATGTTTGTAAACGCACCCACGACACAGGAATAAATCCTAGTGGAGCTAGGTTTGTAAAAAAAAAACAAAAAAAAAATATCCATACATCCAACCTCACAATCTTTCGCCCTTATAATATTAGTAAGATTAATTTATTTTTTTATACCCACGATTGCAATATATTATTATCACTTTCAATATCACATGATATAATGTAGGAAGAAACAACAGGAATTGATACACAACTCTTTGTAGGTAAATCCGTATTTATTACGTTTTGCTTCTAGTATTCAGACTGTTTTATGTCTAAAATTCCGTACGAACGAAATTGTAACCATTATACAGACTAAAATCTGCCGTAAACTATTGTATCTTCCAGAAAATCTTATCCGTTATTTTTTAGCTGAAAGTTTATAGGCTAGACTCACTTTTCACTTAAGCCTTAAAAATAGGTGGACCTATTAATTTATTTTTACAGGAATTCTGTCAAAGGGAGGCTTATAAAGTTGTCCAAAGACGAAAAATAATATGAGTCATACAGTCATTTGGTTGAGTGATTGAAGACGACAGTTCTAATAAGCTGTTGTCGGGTTAAAGGCCAACTTAACCAGATTTTATCCCGTTAGGATAAAATTGGAATGTCCTGCCATCCCAATTTTATCCCAATGGTGTCTAATTAAAAAATAGTTTCAATTATTAGGACTAGTATAATTTTTCAGAACAATACTACTCTACGATATAATCTGAATAACGGTTATGAGTTGAAGAAGTTATAGTGAAACAGAGATGGGCAAAATGTAATTAGATTAACGATTACAATTGCATTTTGTAACATTCAACCCCCAACCTGGTGCTTATAGCTCAGGGTTTACCTATTCTAAGCACCAGCAGTACATTATAAGCCACAATAAACGGACCTCACTAATATATCTCAAAAATGTTAATGTATAAATTTAGACTACTCATATATTTAATAATTATGAAATTATGTACCTCTATACTCATAAATTATGTGTCATCAATTGTGCTAGAATTAAGTTTATATTGAATGCTAAATAAATTATTATTATTATATGTATCTCGCTGAGATTCACGGGCTTTACCCGGACCTTTGAAAGGCTTGCATGGGGACATGGGTCCAACACGTAGAGGCCCTTTGCGAGAAGTTAATGTTTACATAACATACCTAGCTACCTGCTGAGATCACTTGCTGTAAATGAAGAAACATACCAGCGAACTGGCCCCGGCAGGTGCAAGGACTATTGTAAATTATGGAAAGAAAACTAGAGCTATGTAAATGAGGTTTGATGGATAAAAACTGGACTATTTCAAAGGGGACGGACACCGGTGACTCGCCGCTTACTAGATGGGCCCTCAAACGGTCGTCCTAGGACAACTGAGGGCAACACCGGTGTGAGCGGCTCAGGGGTGTAGAGAGGTGTGCTACGCTTTCTCCGAAGTTACTCGCGGCGTTATGCCCTTTAACACTTCCACCCCTGGAGTACATCGACGTAGGAACGCATTATCTTCCTACGTCGATATAGCTCTCACGGCACCTCCCTGGACGGCCAATTAAGGCTAGCCAGAGCCGAGAGTCCTGCGGGCACCCTTCGGTTTCCACTCGACCGACGAAGACACGCCGAGTTGGGGTCTCTGACCGACTCTCTGAAGCACTCGGGTCCGTGGTGTCGTTACTCACCAACAGCTCGCCACAAGCTGCCCTGCGGGCTTATTATTATTAACCATGATTCAAGATTAAAAGTGTAATCGTAATCGTTGAAGATAACAAAATATAATTTTAATCGTTAATCATTAATACACCGTCACGCCTATATTCCCTAATCGGGGCCGGTTAATAATAAATCTAATTAAATATTGTCCATCTCTGTAGTGAAATAAGGTGTTATCGCTATATGTCACTTAACATTAGCCATCTGCGAATACTGGCTCCAGTTTACCCTCCTTTTAGAGACACTACCTAAAAACGTGAGATAACAATATTTCTAAGGTATTGCAAAAAGGAAACTTTTAAGGCACTTGGGAAATTTTATGGATATCTGTATAATTTCGTATTGGCGACTCTAGACCGGCATCGGCACCTGGGTCCGGTCGGCGACGAGACGCCCTAATGGCCTGTCGCTCGTCCATCCGCGTCCGTGATTGATCGACACATCCTGTGACGTGTGCACACACATCGCTTACATCGCCTCTACGATATCGCGCGTAATCCATCAAACACACCATTCCGTGGCATAAATATGACTGGAGAACAGTTACGTTTGCAAATTTCATAATCAGTACTCATACTATCACCTTTTTTGCATCATCATGCCTTCAAAACTCGTATTTAAAAAAAACGTGGCCCCATACTAGGAATGATTCCTGTGTCGTGGGTGCGTTTTACAAACATGAAATTCACATGCACAAACACCCACACCGAAACAAATATTTGTGGGTTACATAAATATTTGTCCCATGCTGAATCTGCGAATCGAACTGGTGACGACTCAATCCAATGGGCGGAGCGACTCAAGTTCTTTACCACTAGACCATGCCGTCCGTCGTATTGTATCATATGTAAGGCAAGTTTGATAACTTGCCTTACATATGATACATCTTATCAGACTTATTCCACCTTAGTTCTTAAAATAACTTTTATACTTAGTGTCTGAAATCGATTCCCAACCAAAATAATGGCTAACTAAGGAGAGAAATTGCAAAAGAAAAATGTTCTAAAAACTCCATATCTTGGGAAGTAGGGATGTTTGAACAAGTATTAAGATGACAATCTCGTATTTTTAGTATGGAAAGTACAGACTAAAGTTGATTTTTATTGCTGAACTTTTCTGATTACGATACTTTAAGAAATAAAGAACCAACTTTTTCTGTTCTAGAAGATTCTTCGTCTGATTTAATTTTGCTACTTACAGACCAAGATTCTATTACATTTATAGTTCTTACAAGAAAAATATTTCACTTACAAATTCTAATAAATCATACTAAATTAAGCAACATCATGTCGTAATAGCCGGTTCATATTTAAGCAACTCGTTTAAGTAGTGAGGACAAGGCAATAATGTAAAATACCTAACAACAAATTCCTCACCATCACCGCCCGCCGCCGATCCCACTGCTAGCGGTTTCTTTAGCAGAAGTCAAAGGATGCGGATTCACGAGCAATGTTGAGCGCTTTCATTGCGCTCACTTGTTAAGTCAGCGTTGCCAGATTGGGGTCTTGTTTGCAATTTTGGAGAAAAAAATTACTATAGACGAAAACTTGATAAAAAAAGGTTGGATGTTATTTTTTTGATAAAAGTATAATTTCGGTCAAAATAATTTTTTTGTGATAACATTTCATAAACACCTAAGATAAACACAAAAACGCTGCAACGTTTTACGTTGGCAGTTCGAAATCGGAGTGAGTAAGAACCGGCAATTTAACCGGACCACGCTATCACGGACCTTTTCGTAGATAGTGGTGGCAGTAGCATAATGTGAATCCGATACGAAGTAAATTCTACCTAAGTATTTCCCTAAACCTAAGCCAATATTTGCAATCTTTATTAAAGTATCAAAACAAAAGAATCTATATATTAATACGTGAAGCAATATGATGCAGAATCCTTTTATATTTTTAAAAATAAGCATAAAACATACATTAAATCAATGAAAAAAACATTACACACACTACCATGTATTTGACACAATACACGTCAAATTGACGTTTGTCTACACAATACACGTCAAATTGATGTTTGTCTTTAATATTATTTGTCTATAGTCTTACTGAATGTCAAACATAACCAGCAAACGATTAAAGAGTAGGTCGAATATCGACCTATGGGTAACCACTTGTGTAAGATAAATTTACATCCGATTCAGTAACACAAGCGAAGAAAAATTTAAGTTATAACTTTGTAAAATAAACAAAGCCGATAACGCGTCCTGCTGTAACAAGGCCGGGTTGTTCGAGTGGAAGTGATCAATTTTCTCAACAATTTCTCCGTCATCTTGAATCTTTTCAGAGGCACAAAACATTTAGCCAATTCAGCGCATAGGGACCGACCGTGATAATAGAGCCTGTTGGCTGGGAGGGGCAGTCATCGCAAACATAAGCCATTAGCGTATTGTTAGAGTCTTTTCAGTCGTACCCTCCATTTACGGGGGGTTTTGTTGAGTATCGTGGAGTATCTATATCGAAATAAATCACGTTTCGGCATAACGAGAAGTCCTTTTCAAAAAGTGGACTACAATACACATAAGCAATGTAATAGAAAATGAAACACAATAAGATAACTGAGTACCAAGAAATTAAAAGTATTATAAAAATTTGTTGGTTTGTAGAAGCTACTATGAAATATGCAATGAATGCATGTAGCTAATCTGTTGAAAGGTGTTTGTAGACACTAATGTATGCTGCGGTGTACCGGAGGAGGTCGGAACAGGTACCTGTGTAGCCGCAAACTCATGAACAGGCAGCGTGCGGCCGACAGACGATAGCGGCGTGAAGCCGACCATTCTCCTCGGAACAAAGCTCCCCTGATCTAATCAACGCAACAATACACCTAGGATATCTCCACAATTGAGGTGGAAAATAAACCCGGTCCGCCATCCGTGCCAACACACCCGATATTTTAAATTACAAACAATATTACACGGCACGGATACAAACGAGTCTATTGTAGGCCGTGTGCGGCCGACAGCTGTTTTAGATAACATGTGACCTCTCTAGAATAAAAGCGTTTCACGAACGATTACACCGACATGGTGTCGTCCACGCGTGACACTTATCAGGCTTTTGAAAACCGTTAAGCAATATTTATCGTAGTTGTAAGTATATCAATTGCATAATACTATTTCATTGAAATCCAAGATATCTATTTGTATTTAAACTCAAGTGAAAATGGGCACTAAAAGGATTCTGACCGAATGGTAGCCAGCAGTGTATAGACATTTTTCAATTGTAGGATCAACGAATATTAATCCCCTTGAGGTCTTTCTCACTACGGAGTACCGTAATAACGAAGACTTTTGAAAATTAAACGCCTTAGTCCCTTCCGTGATCATGCGTGCTTTAGAGCTCTCGAAACTTCGGGCACTTTAAAACCACAAATAAGCTGCGACGAAACCTGAAATATGTTAATTGCAACTTAATTTTTTCACAATTAATTTTTGCCCATCTCTGGTAGTCAGCACAAAGATGAATCGTCGACGTGACTAAGTGCATGGGTTAGACCTGGCCAATATTGACTCAGGTTAGGTTATGTTTCGTAAGAAGGAGGAGGCTTAAGCCCTGTAAGGGGTAGAATGAGTTGGAAGTGATGACGCTGACGATACAATTGATTCATCATTAAGATTTGTATGGACTGTATCAGTTAGTCAACCCCATACTTACTATGCTCTGGGGATAAGAAACACGTTTGTAAGGTTATCCACATATAGGGATATATTTCGAACCGTAGGTACCGCTAAAATTTACAATTTCTTCTGCATACATAAGATACAAGGTAATAATTATGCCTACTTCAGTAAGTAGTAGCAAAGTCATGATTTTGCTTCTGCAGACTCAGTTTTAATAAGCCCAATGCGTAGTAAGCAAACGTATAGGGAAATACCTGTAACTTCAAATAAATATGCAAATGGGAACGTTTTCAGTCGGCGAAGCCCAGATATCCTGAGAGCATCTGAAATGGCTTACATTAAGTGAGCACACGGCATTAAACAGATGATGAGATACTGATGGCTCGATCAAGTCTCGTTGATTGCAGGCAATCTTTCAAGAACTTCGATTGATACAATTTCTGCAGGATTTACATAGTTATAGTTTGAAACGTCTTACGTTAACCAGAGAATATAGTAATAGTAAGTAATATTGATTTTGTATAACGCAAAAGACGGCTGTGAGAATAGTCTTACGATCTTAGTTATAACTAAGCTTTTTTAACAAAACAGTGTACAATGTAACTTTTAGAATTATAGCAGCATCATATTAAGTTTTTAATTTGTTGAAAATGCTCAGACTTATTACCTATACCTACCTATTAGAATTTAAAAGTTCGGCTCATCTAAATATATTTTATCTTAAGTTGTGTTTCGACTTATGAATGGCTTAATATTTTGTGCTTACATAATGCGTCGCATATGAGTTCTTTGTTTCAAAAGGGAATTTCTTGTCTCGCTTTGTCACGGCGCGACATCTCTGACCTTAAAGAACACAAAGAGTGCCGATCTTTTTATATTATGCGCTTTGATCTTCAGCCCTTTGACAGCGTCTCCCGAGATTTATACTTGGTTAATAAATGGTTTTATACTTGGTTTCCTCACATTGAATGCCTATATAGATTTTTTTTTTTAAAAAACATAGCCCCACACTTGCTTTAATTCCTGAGTCGTGGGTGCGTTTACAAACATGAAAATTCACATACACAAATACCCAGACCGAAACAAATAATTGTGGATCGCACAAAGATTTGTCCCGTGCGGGAATCGAACCCGCGACTATTAGACACAGTGGGCGAAGCGGCTTAAGCTCTTAACCACTGCGCTAAATCGTCCGTCATAGATAGGAAATTGCATTCTAAAAGTTTGTGTTCATATTAAGTTCAAAACCCGATGACAGAGCCAAATCGCTGATTTAAATGATATTCGAAAAAAACGATTCAATGTTTTTAGAGAGCCATCACGAAATAAGGCCGGAAGCGGTCTTAATGGGATCGCCGGGCAACAACTCGGGTTCAATTGACCAATTTCAATAAAAACCCGCACCGTATGTATTAGGTATATTGAATGTAGTTTAATAAATGAAAAGGTTTTGTGAACATGTGGTTGACTTCATATCAGTGTTGTACGCAATATTGGATAAAGGGTATTCAATCAACATGCTAGTCATAAGCGTTGAATGTGTTTACAACCGTTTTAAGACACGGTTAATTACGTTACATTACGAATACTATAAATGCTTATTTCAGTAGTTCACATTCCACCAAAATAAAGATTCATACATATGGATAAGTAATCTGGGTTTTAAGAATGTCAAGTTTGCCCGCGACCATTTCCGAGTATTTAAATGTTCAGATATTTATGTACTGGCCAATCTATACAACTAAGTAGTTACTTAATATTTACCCGATAGATCAGAGATTCCCAAAGTGGTCGATATCGGTTTCCCAGGGGTCGACATAAACTAATACTGATTTTGGCGGTCAACAAGGTCTAAAACCCGACTCGATTAATTAACACAAGTTCTTATTTGAAACTTTCATGATACTGTATAAATTGTGTTACGTGTACCAACTTGTTATTGGAATGACTAATTTTTTGTAAAAAAATTTAGTAGGAAGTATCATTGTTGTACTTTTAAAAAACTCAACAAGTAGATAAGCATGCACAAGTTCGTACAAGATGAAAAAGTCGGCAAGTCAACAAGCGTGGACAAGTTCGTGCAATACTAATAATTATTAATTACACTTTATATTTACTGTATTTTATGTCTACTAATTTTGTTAAATTTTGATGAGAAAATGATGTCAAGTTTACTCACTTAACCAACCGCTAAGTTTTATAAATTGGTAAATATTTTGTATCAATAGGAAAAAAACTAGAGATAGGCTTTTTAATTTGGCTATGGGGGTCCGAGGTATCAGTTCATTTTGGAAAAGGGGTCTCTTACCCAAGATAGTTTGGGAATCCCTGCGATAGATAATTTCACTATGTAAAAATCCCCTTTAATACAAAATCTAACTAGGGAACTTATCTATCTATCTATCTATCTATAACCTCACGCCAGATCCCTTGCGGGGTAGGCAGAGAGTACAGAGTTCCAACAGGTTCTTTCCTTACATACCTCTCTGGCTTCCTCGACTCTCATAGTTCGTCTCATACACGCTCGCCGGTTACGGAGACTCTTGACTTTTCCATCAGATAAGACTCGGTTTATTTGGTCGTGGTAAGATAGTCTAGGTCTTCCCCGGTACCTGCATCCTTCCACTTTCACATTGTATATCTGTTTTGTCATTCTTTCCTCTGGCATTCTTTCTATATGCCCGAACCAACGGAGCATGCCCTTTCTCATCTTTACACCGATACTATCTTTCATACCTACTCGCTGTCTTTAGGGAAATTATAATTTTTTCTTAAGTATACATTTCAAAAGCAAGTCCTAGATAATTTAAAATATGTGATAATTGTGTATTCTGAGTCACGTTCTAAATTAGGTTACGCTTAAACAAACGTGTGTCGGAACCGATCACAACGCCGCGACGCCGCAAGACCTACACGAAAGAAATAGGTACATTTGAAACAACCAATACTGGTTTATGGGTCGGTCGAATGTGTGCGACAGCCGTGCATGATAAAACGCACCCTCGTTGGAGCCGCCTGATTTGATCAGTGATCCATTTTGAAAAGCACCAATACTAGCTGTAGGTATGGTATTTTTTTTGTGGATAAAGCAGCTTATACCGTGTCGAGTCCGAAACACAAGTCCAAATAGTGAACACCAGCTACCACATATGTATGTGTCCTTTAAAATATGTAGATGGTGCCATGTGCTGATCATATTTAAGAAAAAGAATAAATTTATTGTTAAATGACATCCAAGATACATTTATCAGTAAGCTCCAAATTAGACGGAGAGTCTGTATCTTGAGGTTCGGTGATCTAAAGTTTTGTGCAAATAGTTATAAGTTAAGTATTGCCAAACAAAAGAAATTAACTGTTATTATTAATGAATGACAATTAAGATTAATAATAATTTTTAAAAAATTCCGATAGCAGTAAGTATTTGAGTCCGAAACAAGAGTCCAAGTAGGGAACACGCATATGTGTCCTTTAAAATGTGCAAATGGTGCCCAGTGCTGATCATAATTTAAATGGTTGGCCCCTCTGTTGGTTCAACGGTTATTACTCGTAATGTGAAGGAGGACCAGGTGTGGTCTATTATAATATCTTATATTGTATAATCGAAATTACATTGTGACTTTGGGCTCGAATTAAGACTGTGGAACGAGGGTGATAAACGACATCCAAGAGTAACAAATCAAAGCTTTCTGTATCTAATTTGACAGAATATGAAACGTTTAAAAATATTACTAACCGAAATCAGATACGAAATTTAATAAATAGCAGTCAATTTGTGCTACGATAAGGAAAAATTGTAATTCCGAATCACATGTCTACAGACGACGCACAACGCAAGCAATATCGTATCTATCGTATATGTAATGGCAGCTTTACTAAGCTCCGGACGTATGAGACATCTATGCGAATGTTGCATTAATTTGGATAGGCTATTGTGTTATGCAATGCAATCCCTCCAATCCATTCCAGGTTCACGCTCTAAAGCTGAGATGGCCAACGTCACCGGCCACTGGCGGGTCGAGTGTGACTGACAAGCATGCGAGATAATGCGCTCCCTGACCAAACAAAGCCTCGGCGCCTGATTTAATCAACGATTCTATACGAAGATCCCGTGTAAGCACCCACTACACTGGTGACAGATAAGTATAGTAAGTGGTACGTGACGCTAATTCCAAGTATAATTCCGAAGTAATAAATTATGAATAAGAGTAATAAATTGAACAATGTTCGAGTGTCGAATCTTAATTTAACGCGTCGTGTTATTTAACAATCTACATTTTTATGATAACAATCGTAAAAGTTACAAAGCAATTAGAAATTCAAATGGGCGCGAGGCATTTTGATTAGTTATAATTCCGAGCGTGTTGCGTGCAACGGTTTATTTTTTCAGACATAGGTAATATGATTTTGTTTAGTATCCTTCTAACAGTATAAACACGAAAGTTTGTGTGGATGCATGTAAGGATGTTTGCTACTTTCACGCGAAAACTACCGTAAGGATTTTGATGAAATTTTACACACCGTCACGCCTATATTCCCCAAAGGGGGTGGCAGAGGTGTACTGAGTACATCCACGTTTCGCCGACGATGTTAGGTCCCATGTAATGGGGGCGAGCCTATTGCCATATACCGGGCACAATTCCAGACTCCGAACTCATACTGGGAATTTTTCGTTAGAAAAACTACATTTGTCCAACCTAGGATTTGAACCCAGGACCGCGTGATCACAAAGCGATGCGCTTTGCCACCAGACCAACGAGGCAGTTGATGAAATTTTACAGTAATGTAACTTATACATCGGAATAACATACGCTCTAGTTAATAAAAATATTTACAAAATAAATGCTTGCATAGCCACGGGTAACACCTAATCCTACTTCCTACTAATATAATAAATGTGAAAATTTGTACGTTCAATTTTTGTTACTCACTCATGCAAAAACGGCTGCACGGATTTGAATGAAATTTTGCACAGATAGTACCTTTATTAGTTTGTTTAGAGAATATTGTGTGCGTTTTTTAGGGTAATCTCTTTAATCTAGGCATGTAAGGGCGTCAGTAGACGCCATACGCACTCCGTCTTGTAAAATGTTATGAGTTAGTTAGGTAGGGAGGAGGCAATTGAGACGTAACGTTGTTTGCACAGTTCTGTGGGAACGTAACAAGCGCGCACAACTTGCTTAATGTACGCGACAAATAACTTCTTGGTGTTCGTGAGGAGAGAATACCCTCCCTTACTTAATTAACATATTTTGTCACCATGTATTCTCTCACTAAAACGAGACGACACATGATTAGAGTATGCATGTTAACACTTTGAATGTGCCAGCTGAGAATGTTAATGCCAACATAGAGTAGACTAAAATCAGTATTTGTCACTATTGATAAATTCCAATAAGTAACTATTTCAGTGTATTTCAGAATTATGTATCATATCATTTCAGAATTAGAAAATTGGTTAATAAATAAAATAGATTTTTTTTTATTAACCTAATGTGTCCCATAGCTGGGCAAGGTCTCCCCCTCTTCTACATAATAATTTATCATTACCAAAATATAGCTACCACAGATTATAGGTAATTTGATTGGCAGTTTTGATAATTGAAAACTGTTTTCTTTGAAGTTTTTAGTAGACTAATTAATACTAATGTAAAGAAACACAACAATTTGCATACTAATGAATACTACTACATCTATATACATATTAAAACATATTATTTGATACTTAAGAAAATATCTGCCACCCCCTCTGGGGAATATAGATATGACGGTGTTTTTTTTTTTGAGAAAATAACTAAGTATGTATGGATATATCATGTAGGTACAATCATAAATACAGCAACAAAAAAGAGAGATAAAAAACCAGCAATGATCACATGCAAATAATATTAGGTATATACTAATCAGGATGGTTTAACAAAATTATGCCTAGTAAAAAATTTGGCATCTATTAATTAAGTTTTGAAATATATTGTGTTCAAACATAGGTAAATGCTTTAAATGCCTAACATGTTCAAAAACAGGTTAATCCTCGAATCCTTGAAATATCTGATACACAGACGCAATGGAAAAAATAATAGGCTTGTGCAACCAGTTGTAAAATAAAGCCTGAGAGATTGTTCCACTTATAACATACATTAAAAAAAGTATTCAAATGAAATGTAACTATGTGCATCAGGCACACGTGAGGCAAGTAGGAACAAATGTACAAATAAATAGAGTCGAGTTGGATGCCAAATTACAATGGGGCAAACAAATTCATAAATTATCGAGAAAATAAAGAAGTTTAGTGGCATATGCAGTTAAAAGAATTAGACTCCTAACCGATGTTGAAACTGCTAGAATCGTTTATTTCAGTTATTTTCATAGTATCATGTCCTATAGAATTTTGCTATGGGGGAGCTCTGCAGACCTTAATACTATATTTATACTACAGATAAAAATCTTTTATAAAAAAAGGTAAACCGACTTCAAAAAGCAAAAAAATAAATATTTGAAGTCGGTGCTGGTTGGTGCAGTCGGTTACTTGGCACCGACTTCAAATATTTATTTTTTTGCTTTTTGAAGTCGGTTTACCTTTTTTTATAAAAGATTTTTATTTTACAATTTTAAGTGACCAGTGAATTCTATAGTAGGGTACCTATAGGATTGACGTAATACCCATAATATCGCAATTTACACATGCCTATTGTTTGTCGTTAAGGAGTTCCCTGGTGTATCTTCTAAGACCAAAGTCCAATGTCAATAAAATTAATACGGGACCACCTTGGAGATATACTGAACCCAATGCAAAAAAATTTATCAAAATCGGTCCACAATTGACGGAAATATCGCAGAACATACATATAAAAAAAAAAAAAAAAAAAAAAAAAAAAAAAAAAAAAAAAAAAAGCATACATACAACCGAACATAGAACCTCCTCCTTTTTGAAGTCGGTTAAAAAGGGCCATTAGAGCCATTAACAAACTAGCTCCTAAAAATAAATTTAAGGAAATAAACATTCTAACTGTTATGTCCCAAGTTATATATGAAAACTTGTTATATACAAAAAAGAAAATCAATAAGTTTGAAAAATTGAGTGACATCCATACTGTAAATACTCAGAATAAAAATAATCTCACTGTACATGTCATGTGTCTCCACAGAATCAGCAATTCGTCCATAGGCCAGTGTATACATTTTTATAACAAACTTCCCCACAATATTCCCCAATCAATAAATTTAAAACCATAATTAAGGCTAAATTATGTAAGAAAGCAAGTGCCATATTATTTAGTGTTCCTATTTATTTTTCTTTTGAAATTGCATCAATGTTAAAGCGTTACGTGTTGTGCCTGACAAGCTTGGGGTATTGCTGCTTTGTAGACCCAATCTGAACACCGTCTTTGGGGTTCTGGTTTGGTCATGCTCACTATAATGTCTTTGCTTGTGGAGGCTGTCTGGCACGGGTCAATATGGCCTTCCCTCCAATATGGTTGAGGGGAGTGATGGCTGTTCCAGTAGTCATACTCATGAATGGGTTCTGCTTGTGGGGACTGGTCCATCTGGAATCCTTTAGACACTCTTTGTAAATAACTTAATTAGTCTCATATCTCAGTTGTAGGGCATCACACTGGAACTAGATCGTAAACTATTTCATTGTAACCTAAACATTGTATTCACACACTATAACACACACAATATGATTAAAAAAAAATAGAAAGGAAGGAAAGAGAATTAAATAAAAAACACAAGCCCGCTGAGTTTCTTCGCCCGATCTCCCCAGTGGAGGCCACGTTCCGGTGGTAGATTTGTAGTTAAATTAGATTTAAAAAAAATGTAAATTGAGTATTTGTAAGCGCCCCTGCAAGGTTTATACAAAATAAATTGTTTGAGTTTGATAAATTCTATTTGTTCTAAACAAAAATTTTTTTTTAGTCTCAATAATTTAAAATCTTAATCAGTACTCTTATTTGTATGGAACAATTATTTTTAAATCATAAGACATGAACACACCAACAGAACTGATAAGTAGTATCAGTTAATGTGCTACTTTCAATACTTATCATTGTAACTATTACTTTATTTATTCTTTAGTTATTGATTTTAAATAACCTTAATATGTTACAGAAATACTTCAGAAGTTCAATAAGTATATTTACATGTATAAATTTAGTTATTATATATTATTATATATACTGTTTTACTTAATAAATCCTAGTAATGAGTGTATCCTTAGAACTTACCAAGTTAGTTATTAAAAAAATGATTAATTGTGCATAAGAAAAAACTATTTTTAAGATTAATTATAGAGGAGTGTCAATATTATATTTGGTTATTGTATGTAACAACAATAGAAAATATATTTAAAATAGTAAACAAACAACCCTTACTTCAATTTAAATTACACATCAACATCATAATAAGCCTTTCAATATACAAAGCATTCCTAGTAGTAGTAGCTAGGCAGTACAGAAATTTAAGACCATAAAAAATCAAACAATTAGATTTCTTAGTTCAGATTACAATTGATTATTGTCATTTATGTACAATAACAAAAAACTGATAAAAAAATAAAACTAACGATGCAACATTGACATAAGTAGGTAATAACAAAGTTTTGTAAAAATAAAAAGAGGTGAATGAGTGATGTTTGTACCTTTCAAATGCTTCCTCAGCGATGACGGAATCTTTAAAAATAACACGTACTACACCAACTCAATAGGTTTTCAGTCACTTTGACACTATAAGCACATTAAAATGACTAATAAACAGTCGATCGAACTATTAAAATATCTACAAATTCCCGACTATCTGAAAAAAAAAAACGCGTTCTTTCAACCACCTACTACAACCACACGACATTTATTTAATTTCGTTTTGTTTTGACAAGGGAGCGTCACTTTGAATTTTGTTGTAACATTTGTATTTTACTAAATTATGTCAATAGATTTGTACATGCGAAGTAGTTATTGTACTATTAAATCGAAAAGATTTAATCTTTTCGATTTAATAGTAAAATAACTACTTTAAAATATCTTAAATTTAATTTATCATTTTGTAATATTTAAGTGCTGAATATAACTAAACGCATTAAATAAAATTTCAGAGAGATACGTAAAATTCCATTACTTGTCTATGCACTAATTTCTATCAGCCGATCACGCGCAATATCGATATCGACATTGTGATATTAGAGTCTGTCTAATGAAAGCTGAAAGATCTAAAGCCTAACCATCACTCTAAAATTACCTGGACGGCATCATACGACGTTGCCGCTCCGCCGGTCATCGTTCAACACAATGTCTTGTTTCTCTCTCAATTATACGGATCGCCATTTTGAGTGAATAAGAAAGCTATTGTAAGATTGGCAACGTTGCCCTGTACGTGTGCTCGGTGTAATGTTGTGACCTATTCCTAGTCCATGACAAATGGGCCTCATCCGCTTCAAAGGTGAAAATATAAATTAAAATCGTTCTGAATACTGTTTTTTTTATAGTAACGTATATCCTTGACATGAAATGCATATTGACCTATAAAATGTCGTTATGAATGCAATACTAGGCAATAAAGACATACGTATAAGATGACGATTCCATTTCAGTTATCCCTCCTTTAGTTGTTCTTGATGGAAAAAACACTGTACAACACGATATAAGGTCACTAAATAAAAAAACAGTTTAAAATACAGATTTTAATTTATATTTTCGCCTCTGAAGCGGATGAGGCCCATTTGTCATGGCCTAGGAATAGGTCACAACATTACACCGAGCACACGTACAGGGCAACGTTGCCAATGTTATATTGTAACATTGGTAACGTTGCCCTGTACGTGCTTTCTCATTCACTCAAAATGGTGATCCGTGTATTTAAGAGAGAGACAAGTCAATGTGTTTCACGATAACCGACGGATCGGCAACGTCGTATGACGCCGTCCAGGTAATTTTAGGTTCATGGGTTAGGTACTCGCGCAACCGTGGCGAGTAGCGAAAAGCGAGTATATTAATGTATGTCGTATTCTGTCTTTTCATACCTAAGCGTTAGGCAACGAAAGTGTTAATTTTCTTTCGTTCAGTCAGTTACTTCTGTGGCTATCGTAAATAAAGGGGACACTAGTCGTGTGTAACGATAACATTTAGATGGTGGGAAAGGATGCGTTTTATCTGTCATTTCAGTACGGCAAAAGCTGTTTCGTAAAAAAAAACAAACAAATAACATCCACTATAAAGGTATATCGCGACGGTTTAACGCTTATTCCGGTTTCATGCTAGCCATGGAAGTTCATACAAATACCCGGCGGGATATCACTCAGCATTTTTTACTATCCAGTGCGGTAGCGCAAATATCGTATATAGCTATAAAAGCCTTTATGTAGGGAGACGTTGCTTATTTATTCATGTATACAGGGCTTAAATGGTTGTCTCTGGTTCTGTCAAAACTGACAACTGTTATGTTATATGGCGAATTAATCCTAACCTGAAATCCCATTTGTTTTCACGTTAATTTTATTTATGAAGTAATACAAGATGTTAAGCAATTTGTTCAAAAACACTGTTAAATGGTGTTTACGCTCCCAAAATGCCGTTAGTGTTGTAACACTTTCAGTTGTCAAAAGAGACATACATACTACGAATACAGCAAATGATCTTATGGAGTTTTTTGATAACAAGAAAAATTGGGGAGAATCAAATATAAAAGTCGGTAGAGCATGGAAATTGGATGAATTGAGAATAAAATCCAATTCAGATTTACATAAATTGTGGTATGTATTGCTAAAAGAGCGTAATATGCTGTATACAATGGAGCACGAATGTGACGCTAAAGTGAAATTATTTCCGAATCCCGAACGAATCGACAAGGTACAAGAATCGATGAACAACATAGAAACCGTGGTTAGAGAACGTAACGTTGCTTATTATAAATTGGAAACCGGAGAGACTGGTGAGCGGCCAGTAGAAGATGTTGTCAATGTCTTTGGTCTGCAGGAGAAATATGAGCCGTCAGAATATTACCTACCTAAATTTATGAACACTAGATGGGTGAGACCATATCTAGAGCATGGGCTAATAAATAGCTTAGCTGTGAAAAAATTCTACAGATTATACAAAGAGAAGCAGTACAACATTGAAAGGAAAGCTCGCAACAGAGATTTCAACCATGTGCAGCATTTACTCAAGCGCTTCAGTAATATTGATATGGAAAAATTAAAAGCACAGTACCCTGATGTAGATATAGAGAAAGCAAAGCGAAGCAAAAAGGCGAGAGGACACTTTTTCCCTAAATATTAAGTTAATGTTCTGTTTTATTTAGTTGTCTTCTTATGTACCTTGGCAATAATCATAGTTGTAGTTTGCCAATATCAGGTTGTGTAGTTTTATTTTGAAAACCAGTCAAAATAATCATCATCATACTTGTCCACTGCTGAAAATAGGGCTCCCCCATTACTCTCCAGTGCAACAGGTCCGATGCCACCTGCATCCGAGGACTTCCTGCGGTCCTCACAAGATGTTCGGTTCATCTGGTAGGTAGCCATCCCACGTTGAAATCCCAATATGTGGTCTCCACTCTAGAATCTTTCTTTAGGTGACATGATTTTGTGTGTGTGTGAATGATCTACGTTATTGGCTGTGGGGCCTTTACAGCTTCACAGGACAAGAGGGCGAGCATGCAACCACTACGCTCAAGCCAGAAGAGAAAGGGGGCAACTAGCTCAAGGGGCACCTCAAGGAGGAACGGACTCGGCTTGGGCAGTCGCTATGAGGGAGGGCGTATACTAGGTGTCTAGACGTAGTGCTCTGCACCGGCCGGCGAAACGGGATTCTTCGACCTCGCCGGCAAGGTCAGTTTCTGATCCTGTGTGCTGTATCTGTATTCGAAAGATGGGATGTAAGGGCATCTGGAGGGTCGGTGAAAACATGCCGCGGACACGGCGGAAGCGGCTGATAAGAGGGGAGTTAGGTTCGTAGTCCGCGGTGGCTAGGATTAACGGATTTCTATGATTGGATGCGTTTGCTTAATATCGGGTTGTCGCCTTTTTAATAAAGACGCGAATAGGTTCGAGACCGAGACCGGAATGGAGATCTCCAGTCCGTATGAACCACGGGGCTCGGACGGCTTTGCGGAGGAAACGGGATTGAACCGTTTGGAGTTCATCGATGTGAGAGCGGGCGGCGGGCCCGAACACCTCCAAGCGTACGTCATGATGGGCCGTATACAAGTTTCGTAAAGTGTCACCTTATTCCTAAGGGACATTTTACTCTCCTTGCAGATCATCAGGTAAAGAAGACCGAGCACAAAGGTTGCTCGGTTACGGACTCACTTGATGTGCGGTAGGTGACATGATGGTGACATGATGGTAAATATGAGTGAAAGGCAAAATTTGTATTGATGGTGCAAATTGCAATTTAAGTAAGGGACACACATCCCATTATGACGACTAAGATGCAGGTCACAAGGCCGTTATATTGTTTGGATTTGAATCTTAAATTGGTCAGTGTGGGATAACCTGGTATAATGCCACCAAGGTTACGATAAGTAGTTACTGCACTTAAGGATGGCAGAGTGGCTTATCCCCTATTTCTTGGGGAAGCTAAGATCTACAGAAAAACATGTAGACCATGCCCCTACTACTTGGGTAGGTAGGAATAATAGTGATTATTTTCATGGTTGGAACTCTGCACTCTCTGCCTACCTCGCAAGATATCTGGCATGATGATATAGATAGATAGATTTTAATGGTTACTCACAAACAAAACAATTTTCATAATTCTTAAACAATTTAATTATTAAAACATACACAGACCATAGCCAGTCATTTATAACTATGGTTCTAGGAGATTGATAACACTATTTTGAAGTCTCCTCATTTTATTCCTAAGCATTACTGTCAGAATGTGAACATAATATTATATAAATAATTTGAGCTATATAGATTGATTGGGTCAAAATGTAAGGTTGCCTTATATCTTTGTTTACAGCACATGTGATGAAAAAATTGAGAAATTAGATGATAATATATTATCTATGTCATCACACCAGAACCCTTAAGGTATATGCAGAGAGTACAGAGTTCCAACGCGTTCGTTCCTTACAGACCTTATAATATAATATATTATTATGAGCTATTAATCTTTTCTATGTAAAAACTATGATTGTAAAGGAAGCCAATAATTATGAATTATTTATGAAGAGAGAGGTCTGCGAGGAAAGAACATGTGGGAACTCTGTACTGTGCTCATAAAGCAAATTCGAAGAGGAGATGGCCTAAGCTAACGAGCCTTGTGATTCATAAAAGCATTGACGTCATTGTGGTGGGCGTGGTTTAACTTCTGTTTGTCATCGCTACTCGCTCCATTCACACGCCCACTCGAGTTCGCATAGCTATGAATTATCGTCTATTTTTACTAAAAGTGAAATCTTTAAAATGAAGTTATCTATCTTAACATTTATTTTATTACTGGGATCGACATTCTGATCACACAAATAATATCACATTTCACTTGTAAGCATTTTTTTCGTTATTTATTAGAATACTTCTATATTAAAAATGCCATCTATCGTAATGTAATTGAACTTACAAGTAACATTGACATAGACGAACCGTTTTGTTCTTACCAGTCTCCGCCAGATGGCAAATACAAATGTGGGTTGGGCGTAACGTCCCTCTCGCCCTATGCCACCCGCGCAACGACACAATTCATTCTATAGAAAAATCTGTTTAGGCCATCTCCTCTTCGTATTTGCTTCGTGACTCTGCTTGCCCTTCAAAAGGTCTGGTATGATGATATAGATAAATTAACCTTTTGAAAACCAGCTTTTTGGTTGCTTTTCTTAAAATAAATGTCTATATTGGACAAATATTGATGCGTACTAAGTTATTCCAAAATTTTAATCAATAACAAGCTCAATGTTATAACAACAAAATCAATGTATCTATCAAAAATGCGGTGAATTTATTGCCGAGAGAGGCTTAATTTGTCGTCCCAGAAGTAGGGTAAAGTTTTTCACAATTGTGTAGTGGGTGCATTCATAAAACAAATCTCATATACATAAATCCAGAAAGCACTATCTTTGTGCAAGCATCAGTCGAGGAGCTCTCAAACAAGGCTTGCGCAATCAGTTTCTATCGATTATCCATGAGATTGCTATAAGCGGCAATAAATAAAGCACACCAGCTAAAGAGGGAGCCGGCTACTCTCGGCTTCGTAGAGCGTAGTCTTTGTCGCACGGAGCACTAACAGCGACAAAACGTCACAAAAGTGACAGAGACGACGCTTTACGAAGCCGAAAGTGGCCGATTATCTCACTCTTTAGCCGCTGCATTACTTACCGCCGTTTACCATATAAATTGTTGAAATGTATAATAACTGTCCATAAATATTTTTTTATTGTGAATCACCACATCTTTCCTAAACTTATAATTCTAGCAATCCTATTTTACTAAATATATCGAAAAGCAACTGCGGTAATTCCCCTTTGGTTTTTGACTCTCTCAGAACTAATTGCAAATCTTTCATTGTTTGAAGAATATATTTATATTTCTTTATTAATACTTCAGTAACAGTGATAGTAGGTACTGGTTCATTTTCGGGTATATTAGTTTGGTCTTTCATTTCAATATCTGTCGTCAGCCCTTCATTTAAAGTATCCCATATCTCTTGAACATGCTCAACACTATACATATCTAAATAAGCATCAATTGAAATGTATATAGTGTGTATAACATGATTGATATCAATGTCAGAACCACTATTGCTTATTCTATCACTTAGCTTAGGATATTGGTGTTGACTATTATAATTACTTTCTGTCAATGTTAGCTTTAAACATTTCTTCAATATGTGACTAAGGTTTCCTCTAACACTTCTGGGTTTACAGAATAATGGTTTTAAAAACTTAATTTCGCTGTTTGTATCTGGGAATAATTTCCATCTCGACTGATTAACGAAGTTCATTAAAATTTTTAATATGCAATCATCTTTGGATTTAAGCAAATGTTTGATATGCGACTTAGCAACAAGGTGCTGCATAAATGTTGGTTCTATCCTTTCAATTATTCTTATAACAGAATCATGGGGCATTCCTGTAAAAGAAAAATAAATTGTTTATTATCTTTCAATTTGCCTACCTATCTGGTGTAGCCACGCAACATATGTTGTGGCCGGCGATCACGTTCCGAGTCGCGAGTTCGAATCTCCGGTTGGGCATATTTGGGGTTTCCTATCAAAAAATATCAGTAGCAATCTGGAGTGTAACTGTACATGGTGTAAAGGAAATAGGTCCTTATTATAATGGGACCTACCATTGTCGATGAAATGTGAGTCCTTGTCTGTCACTGCTGCTTGGGGGATGGGGAATTTTAATTAATTGTTCTTATAAAACAAAGATTGAAAAAACTATGAGAGTGGAGGAAGCCAGAGAGATATGTAAGGAAAGAACCTGTTGGAACTGTGTACTCTCTGCCTACCCCGCAAGGGCTCGGCGTGGTGATATAGATAGATATAACAAAGCCCCTCGCCGCGTCTGTCTGTCTGAACGCGATAAACTCAATACCTACCGAACAGATTTCCATACGGTTTTAAACAATGGATGTAGTGATTCAAGAGGAAGGTTTGTGTATAATTCACCCGAATGCGAAGCGTGTCAGATTGCTAGTAATATACAAGGTGTAACATATATAACACAAGACCTCGGACACCCCGATTAGATAATTGCTTTAGAAATTCAATATGGAAACCAAATTTTCAAATTTCTAGATTTTTACCCCATTTTTAAAGCACTTTTATACCCTAATTAACAAAGAAATGTGTACGAGTATGTGTGCGTATTGAGAAATTTGTTTTATAAATGCATTTGAAATCTCCGTATTACTTTGAATCAAGAATAAATTTAATTTCTTATAGCACAATGAAGTAGTAACAACATATTATGTAAAAAAAAAGATACATGAAGAATTGTTGGAATCAATTCAGTTACCGATTCAGAACAAACTTCTTTCAGTTCTTGTGTTAACTATGTTACACCTTGTATATAATTCCAGCCTATTCTGTCCCACTGCTGGGCAAAGGCCTCCTCTCACAAATCGAGGTGAGAGATTAGGTCATGCTCCACTACTCGGACCCAGTGGGGATTGGTGAAGGCGGGTTTGTGGCTGTTACCAAGCCGCCTATAAGGCTTCCAACTTGGCTTAACGACTGCTACTCTGGTGCTACGTGGTAATCGAGACCGAAGACGGCTTAACGTGCCTTGCGAAGCACGAAGACGCTCGAATATGCAAATGCCGCAAAGGCCGAACGAGTCGAACGCTGCTTAACTTTGGCGATCGCCAAGAACGCCGCCATCGCACAGCGCCACGAGCGCCACGAGGGGTAACTATTGCATCACTATAAATACTAATGAAAGAATTACTAATTAAACAAACTAGAAGTACCTAGTTTATAATATTATTATTGTGTATATAGTACCTGATATTAATTTATAAAATTCAGTTGCAAAAATTGTGCAATATTTCCCTGTATTAGGATAGTCACTGTTTGAATTGGTTTCACAGGTATAGAAGGTCTGTATCATTGCATTCAGCCACGTCTGTAAAGAAAAAGCCAAAATAGGGATGTTTTGAAATAGTCATAACTAGCTGTTACCCGCGGCTGCGCACGCGTTAATTTTAAAATTTGACATAGGTAGGTCTTTCCTAGATAGCATAATTTCAAGACCTAAGAGACCTCCATATTAAGTTTCTTTAGTACTTTCCTTTTGAGAAATATTACCCAGTTCATCTATTTATTATATAATTATAGGTAAAATGGCTGACTTAAACCTTTATTACCTAGCCTGCCAAAGATCGTTATCTGGCGTAATAGTATTTAAAAAACGTACGTCAATCTTCTCGTAAGAATATACAGTTCATGTTCATGATCAAAATCATGTTTACATATCGTAAATAAATGAATATACAAAGTCTCGTGTCCAGCCCATTCGTTAAAGAGTTCTCTCCAGAAGAGACAATTCTGAATGCATCATCGGTTTATGCACGAAATCATGTTTGAGTGTTAAAATCAAATGAGTATACAAAATTTCAAGTGAGTGCTTTTAACCACCGAAGATTTCTTGTGAGGAGACAAACCTGAGTCCAATGTAAGTTCTTGGAGGAATTAATGTGTAGGCAAAATTACCCCTTTTAACGTTAAATTGCAGCTCGATAGAACAATAATAAAAACAATAAAGTTTTATGGTTTATCCCGCCACTTACTCCCGCCCGCCAGGATTGGTTCTTGTTTCCGGGAATAAAGTATTTATTATTTGAAGTTAGGGTATCAGTTATTATCATACCAAATTTTAAATTTAAATATTAAAAAAAATATTGCCCTTACAAATTCGGCTCCGTTACAGTTTTATTATATTTATATAAGATGAACGCCTACATCAGAAAAAATATGCTACATATTGTTATAAAGACCGCCAATTGAGGATTGCATAATGCTACTAGTAGTTTCCCGCGGCTTCACACCCGATCATCAACCGCCATCTTCGTCCATTAATCTTGTGTCTTAATGTTTTTAGCAACTTTTAACTTTTTACGGTCGTGGGTTTGCTCTTTGCATAATCTTAGTGTGACCCACAAATGTTTGTTTCGGGTTAAGGTGTTTGTGAATGTGAATTTCATGTCTCAATGAATCAGGAATAATTCTAAGTGTGGGGATATGTTAAAAAAAGAAGTTAATATGGATATACCTAATTATATTGATAATAAATACCATGTAGACCGTGTCTTAGCTGAAGGGCAAGTCAAGAGTCTCCGTAACCGGCGAGTGTGTATGAGACGAACTATGAGAGTGGAGGAAGCCAGAGAGGTATGTAAGGAAAGAACCTGTTGGAACTCTGTACTCTCTGCCTACCCCGCGAGGGAGCTGGCGTGATGATATAGATATTGATATTATAACATGTTATGGTATAATATACTTACTGTAATTATTCTTAAGTACATGTCGGGATATTGTAAGTGAACCATATGTATGAACAGTCTCAATATTTGTCGGCAGTTGTTATTTACCGCTCCCGTGTACAGTACATTATTGGACCACAAAACATAAGCCATCAGCGGTTTATTGGACCGCATGATTTGACAGCCTAAATTATTGGTGTATCTGGAAAATAGATAAAAATTGGAATGAATTTTAAGTTATGGTCCATAATAATCAGGATTTTTAGGGTTCCATACATCTATCGGTAAAAATAGAACACTTAAAGGATAACTTTGTTGGCTAGTTGAAATTTATGTCAAATACAAATACATATACCTTCTCTGCAAGTGTAAAAAGTTGAAGCTTCTATCTATCTATTTATATTATCACGCCAGATCCTTGCAGGGTAGGCAGAGAGTACAGAGTATTGAACCTATATACAAACAAAAGATATGGCCATTTAAAATCCCTCATGAAAATTTAAAGGGTACCTCCCATTGAATTTGGCAAGGAGCAAGCTTACAAAGTACAAGTAACGTAACAAATCCAAATTGTGAATTTGTAATTATAAAAGTTAAAGTGCCATTATCCAGTGGCTCGAATATAGAACCCTCAGAAAGCGAGTCCTTCTTGCACTTGTCGGTTTATTATATTAAGATTTACTTAATACATTTAAGATAGAATGACAAGCGTTACCTTGCATGCCATATCCATAAACCCAAATCAAATTGTAACAGCTCTATGGTACTCTCCAAAACAGCCATTAGCCTCTCTATCCTCTCACATCTATCTAATGCTTCAAATATTTCTAATTTCTCCTTCTGCCAGTGCAAACCCTGCACACTTTGCAACATTTCTTCTGGAATATTCTCATATTTATTCACAAGGGGTTCATCTTTGCTTTCTGAACTCAGTTCATATTCTAATCTATTCATACAATACTTTACGATACCTTTACTGCACTCAAACTGATTTCTATTAGTAAATGTGTTTTCTTTGGTGTCCATTGGTGAGGTAAGAAAGTTGTTGTAGCATTTTCTTAAATTTTTAAAGACTAGGCAGGGTGGGTGGGTACTAAAGCTTTGTGAGAGTATTTCTTGACACTTATCTATTATATATTTTACTGAGTACTCTGAGAATTCATCTTCATGCGCATTCTGGAATATGGTGAATATAAATTTGATTATTTTATTAGATGATATTGTCTTTTACAAGAGGATTTCTTATTGACTCAACAACAATCAACTGTTCATATTAAGTGTTACGGTTGTTACTGAAAAATAAGAAATAGTATTCTAGCCTTTCCTATGCCTTATGGGGATCACCTGATTCCCTAATTAGGTGGTACAAAATTGACCTACTCCACAAGGGGTTTGGTGCAAAAAACAGAATTGATAAAAAAACAAATAAAAAGGTAGTACTTACCAATATAATTTCCACAACATTTCTTAGCACATCAGCAGAGAGATACTGAGTCGGTGTTATGCACATCTTGCACACCTCCAGTGCTTCATGCCACATGTTTGTCTTAATCTCTATTCTAAAGGACTCCTCCGCATATGGTGGCATCACTTTAATATTAGTCTGTGAACATGTATGATTGCGGTGTTATTGAAATTTTCTGGTGGCAAGTAGAGTCTGGAACCTGTTGGTACAGGTTCTATTCCTGCATGGTTATTTGGCCTTCTCAACTGTTATTCAAACCTTTACTATGTGACTAACAAATTTGTGAAGAGGAATAAAGATTAATAATAATTTGTCATATACACACAGAAAATTATATCCCTATCTAATTTATTTGTAAGGTGAATGGATATACAAACCCAAGTCCCCTCCTATCAACCGCTACCGATGTCCACGGCATGTTCTCACCGACCCTCCTGATTACCCTTACATCCCTTCTTTTGGATACAGATACCACACACAGGATCAGACACTAACCTCGCCGGCGAGGTCCAAGAATCCCTTGCTCGGCGGCCTGTGCAGAGCACCATGACGAGACACCTAGTATACGCCCTCCCCTATAGCTAGTTGTCCCTTTGCCCTTCTGGCTCGAGCATAGTGGTTGCACGCTCGCTCTCTTGTCCGGTAAAGCTGTAAAGGCCCCGCGGCCGTCAGCATAGATCATTCACACACACAAAAAAGGTGAATGGATATCGGAGAAAATTATATTTTCTAGACTCATGCTTTTTGACTAACATTATTCTGGACACATGTTTACGGGTACAATCTAGATATAAATAGGTGTAGTCAAATTTTTCACCATTTTGATTGTATTGTTTTGTCCCTTTTTTAATAAATAAATAAATTCTTAAGGTGTTCAGTAAAAACCAACAGTTCAGTGTTTAGACACTACACACACATCTGTTTAGCTGGCTGATGGTAAATTCATTGTTTTTAACATAGTACTTACATGTGTGGTTACTTACATTACCTATATGGATATTAATAATATCTGTCTAAAGTAATTGAGTTTGTAATCGTTTATATAACAAAAGAGAATACATAAAAACCTAAAATTTACAAGTTACTTTTGTTTTCTATAGAAATATCATAACTCCAAACTCCCATATTGGATAGCAAAAGTACAGTGTTGTTAGGTTCTCTTAATTCTTTTAAATAATTATAATTACGATGTGTACTTACTACATTTTTATCCTGATGTTTACACGTGTTTGTTGTCATGCACGGAGGTAAATAAACCAGTAACAGTCTCGTGTGAAAATCGAAATAACTTTTACACGAGACCTGCTCGCATGCTGTCACGAAATTTGTCCTTTTATTTCTTGTTTGTACCTCTTCATTACTTTCATCACACTTTATACGCTTACTCGCTGATTCTTCGGAGTCTGAGGCCCTTTTAGTTTTGTCTGACTCTGATGTAACTTTCATTTTCTTCTTCCTGGGACTCATAATTCAAACAAACTCTATCTGATAAATGAGAAGCTACGAAACAATATCATCTATAACGTATAAGTAAACGGGTTTGAAATAATAATAAAGGGAGAGTGTTATTCAGTTTCAAATATTTTTTGTAATTTTTCTACATTCATAGCCTTTCCGATTCCCACGTTCCGTTTGACGCAAATTTGACGCATTATCGACTTTTGTTTTTGAATTTGATAGTTACGAACATAGAGATAGGAATGGTTACGAAAATATTATAGCCAACATTGCTAAGTTAATAAATAAATTTTTTTTTATAAACAAAAATTAGGGACTTTTTGGCGGGAAAACGAAGAGTGATGTTGTCAATTTGTTTTAATTTCCAAAACTTGTGTTATTTCGAATTATAATGTGTACTGTTGGTGGAATATTAACTATTATGTGTTCCTATATATGCATGAGTGAAGGTAATTGTAACAAAGTGATAAAACGTGCCTTTTCGATTTCCCTCAAAACGGCCGTCGCAATTGGTATGTAAAGTATCCATCACTTTACTATCCAGGGTGGGGCACTTCATCAATTTCATTATCATCTTCGTCATCAAGTTCATTGGGTAGTTGAATTAATTTAGAAATGAATATTCGTAAACTTTGTACAATGGCATGATGTAAACGCAATTGCCACGAAAAAAAAAAAAAATGTCTTTCGCGCCATATTCGACTGGGTCTACATTTTTTTATTATTGTGGCTTTGTGTGTATGTGATCTACGCTGTTGGCCGCGAGGCCTTTACAGCTTCACGTCATCATCGAAGTGTATCCTGATCTCTAGTTGGGACAAGACGTTGTATCATCTAATTCCATAGACCTATAATTTATAATTCTAGCCATTTCGCGTTTGAACTTGCGATTATAATAGTTCATGACAAGGGTGCTGGATAGACAGCACTGAGTCTCTACAGTCACAAAAAGGAGACTCAGTGATATCCCACCTGTGCAGATGATAACTGCACCTTGCGACTCCGGTTCTGATTCGGAGGGCTGTTCCACTCGGAATATCAGTTCCGGATTCGAGGGGCTGCACAAGTTGACACCGGAGGCTAAACAATAGCTCCTCTACTCTGAAATTACATTTTGATCCTGAAGTAGGTACATCGCTATACGATAATGATGATGACAGGGGTAATGGAGATACCGCAGATAAACGTAGTGGATATATTTTCTTTGCCGTAGATACTTAGAAGATGAGATACCTACTATCCTACTGTACTTATAGTCATACAAGGATCTTTAGGCTCTTGGCCAAAATCGGAATTAACTCTGGCATCAAGTCAAATATCACTTCATGACAGTCGCAGAGTTCCCGTTTGCCAAGAAATTTACCCAAGTTTTTTGTTTAGACGCCTATTCAGCCTTTATACGAACTATATTCCTCGTTGGAGTAAGGTGTATCTAGCCCTATTCGCGGATGATACCGCTCTCTATGTCTCGCATAGCAATAAGGGGTAAATTACCAGAAACCTTCAGACAGCCGCTAATACCCTAGGAGATTGGTGCAGGAACTGGCGTATAGAGGTGAACCCAGAGACGAGCGCTGCGGTGTTTTTCTCCAGAGATGCCACCCCGCGCCTCTCCTTGCATAATCCACTCCAGAAGTAATCTCGGTCAAGTGACTATGTTCGACCGACCTATTCCCTGGGTCATACAAGTCAAATATCTAGGGATCACCCTAAACAATGCCATGACCTTCGGACCGCACGTGAAGCGAGTCCGTAACCGAGCAGCATTTGTGCTCGGTCGTCTTTACCCACTGACGTAGTTACGAGTAAAATAACTCTTAGGAATAAGGTGACACTTTACAAAAGTTGTGTACGGCCCATCATGACGTACAATTTTAAGGTGTCCGGGCACACCGCCCAGTCTCACATCGATAGACTCCAAATGGTTCAATCCCGTTTCCCCCGCAAAGCCGTCGGAGGCCCGTGGTTCATACGGAACGTCGATCTCCATTCTTATCTCGGTCTCGAACCTATTCGCGCCTTTATTAAAATGGCAACATCCGATATTTGGCAAACACGTCCAATCATAGGAATCCGCTAATCGTAGCCGCCGTCTACGAACCTAACTCCCCTCTTATCAGCCGCTACCGCCGTCCGCGGCATATTCTCACTGACCGTCCCGATGCCATTTCATCCCTTCTTTCGAACATAGTCATCGCACACAGGATCAGAAACCAACCTCGCGGGCGAGATTAAAGAATCCCTTTCCCGCCGGGCGGTGCAGAACACCACGGCGTGACACCTAGTATATGCCCTCCCCCATAGCGACTGCCCAAGCCGAAACCGTTCCACCTTGAGGCGCCCTTGAGCTAGTTGACCCCTTGCCCTTCTAGCTCGAGCATAGTGGTTGCACGCTTGCCCTCTTGTCCGGTGAAGCTGTAAAGGCCCCGCGGCCAACAGCGTAGATCATTCAGAAACTAATTTTTTTTATATTAGTAACCGTGCGGACGGACCCACATTTTGAAGTATTTCACTGGAAGAAGGAAAATTTTACTTAATTATAATCCTAATTTCACAGCGCCCCTCTCTCAATGTCATCCACGGGCCTAAAGATCCTTGTGGCGTTGTGGCACTATATGAACAAATTACGCAATAGTTAAGTCAATTTTTTTTATAAAAGAACGTAGCTCTGGACTAGGAAATATTCGTGTGTCGATGCATTTGCAAACGAAATTCACATACACAAACATCCAGACTGAATAACTGACTAAATATTTGTGGATCACACAAAGATATGTCCCGTGCGGGGATCGAACCCGCAACTACTCGATTCAGTGGGCGGGGTGACTTAAGCTCCTGATCACTGGACCAAACCATCTGACAAAGGGTTGGGGTTGTCAGATTAAAGATATATCTATCTCTTCCATATCTCATCGTACCTACCTATGCCTATAATTTTCCCACGGACCAATGAACAATATTCCAAGACGTCCACATTTCTTCATAACGATGGTTTCAAAACTGTTCAAAATAACAACAAAACAGTAGGCGGTGTATGTCCCTATGGTCAGTTCAGTGGGTATTCAGAAAAATGAAAACAAAATTGTTTGGCCCAAATTCTTAGGTCCATAGCAAGTTCTCTGAAATCCCCAAGGAAGTTTTTTCTTTCGTGGTAGTCCCATTTGTGCGTGGAGCAGTTGTTGCTATTTAAATCCCTACTGTGCAGTTTGCGAGTCACTAAAATCTTTTTTATAGAGGTTGCGTTCACAAGTTTATGGGTATAAAAATTTTATTTCAATAAACAACCCGATCGGAAAAAATCACTTGCAAAATTTTCATTCGTGAAAGGATCGACATCATATCTACTCAATCTGTAATTCGAGCAGCCTACACTCAACACACTATATCAAGTAGTTCTCAAATCCAATCGAATCGCCGTCGGTTTATTTCCTATTCCTTACAATCTTTCAATGTGACTTAGATCGAATTCAGTTGAAACTACCTACTCGTTTTTACTAGGTAGATAAAGAAGAGAGGTATCCGATCTGCCTGCTTATCTACCTTCTTCAAGAGGTATACAATACTAACTCCATTTTTTCGAAATCTTGTATTGCATCAACAAAATCGTTGAGCCCAGTTTTATATACTGGTACAGCGTATTTAATTCTACGATACATCTAGACGAAGATACTCAATAGTATATGATATTTTATCCACAAAATATATGATGGATTAGGACAAGGAAGGAAACATAGGTTAATTGCAAAAGAGTGTTAGACGTGTTCTCTCTATGCTAATATTATAAAGAGGAAAGATTTGTATTTTTGTATGTTTGTAACGAATAAACTCAAAAACTACTGGACCGATTTTAAAAATTCTTTCACCATTATAATGCTGACTTATCCAAAAGTAACATAGGCTATATAATATACACCCGGTAGGTGGCGCTGTTGTCGACCGGGTACGAAGTCGCGGGAAACTGCTAGTTTCTCTATAAATAAGGAAATAATACAATTTATCTTATCTCAATAACTTCAGTCACAACAGTCTCACTCTGCGCATTTTCCTCCTGCTGTAAAACATTAGATTTGACATTTAATATTGTATGCCTCTGAGGTACAGTAGATGTGTAGTCTCCATGTCTGAGGGAACCTCAAAGAACTAAAAATACGTGAAATGTACGTGGGTAAGTATAGTGCCCAGGGACTCCAGTTATTATACCGGGATCTATTGAGGCAATGTGGGTGTAGGTAATATTTACACTTTTATGTACGGTGGAAGATTTTAAGGGTGTTTTAGTTGGTGCACATTTTAGAAACTAAATAATTCGCAAAAAATATCAATAAAATGAAAAATATCCAAGGTCATCATAACAATTCTACGCAACGTTCTTATTGTAATGTTCGGCTACGTACCCACTGCCGAATATTGAAAATTCTATTGATTCATAGTTTGCTGCAACCGTAGTGGTACAAGTTCACGATTGCATTTATTCTTGCCGAGCTGACCGGCAGTATATAACCTCATTGCCTGTAGCACAGGCATCAGTTCCGCAGGGATCATTGCAGGAGGCTTGTCACGTGCCACATTCATCAATATGGGTTTTTTATTTAAGGTACGTACTTAGATACTTAAGTAGGTGATTAAAGACTTTTTGTGATCATTTTGAAACATATTCTTAGAAAAAAGACATTACACGGATTAAATTGTAACCACAAATAAATGGTTCTAGGCTATCTAGATACAAATAAGAAGGCTTCACTTCAATTCTAGTATCCCTAAATAGCATTATTTCTGTTTGCTTATTTTCATTCATTCTGATCGATTAAACTTTAGATTGGCCACCAATTTAAATACGATTTGTTTTACTATTTTAACGATAACTAATTTTAAACACTTAAAAGAAATTGTAGAGCGGGTAAAGTCAAAGAGGTATGTAAGGTAAGAACCTGAGGAAAGTCTGTAAATCTGATGACATAGATACGGAATTAGGTACCTACCAATACTGGTGTTTTTGCTGAGACAGATATATATCAATATACGTTTTTTCCACCAAAGTCAGTATTTGTAGGATAGGGGATAAACTCGAACCAAGATGAAGTATAATCAAGAGATCACCTTGATTTTGACTACTACTATTTTCCCTTTCATTGTTTTTGTAATGTCAAGCTTAATTTTATATTACAAATATTAAATTATAAGCTAGTCACCTTAAATTAACGATCGACCCTTTTAAGGCAACGATTACATGGTTTCAATTAACCTCATTGACTCGGCTAAAAAATGCGTCGGGGTCTCTTTCTTCGTGGTTGATTATTTTTCAGTGTCATTATTCGTTGAGTAACGAGATAGTAACCATTGACCGTGAAGGCCGTCGTTTTTTGTTATAGTTGGAAGTGGGTTCACGAAGAATGTGCGAAATAAATTCTCACGATTGTTCTCTATCCAAATTTCTACTTACATATACAGGGCTCACGACCTTATCTCCGAAAGAGTGCTCAAAAACTTACGGCATAATATTGCTTATATTAGGGTACTACTACTCAGTCCATAACGTATTTTGATAATTAGCTTAGAAAAACTGACTATAACAAAAATAATTTTTAGATTCAGGATATTATATTTTTTCAGCTCCTTACTCCATTGGCGTTAGCAACATTCGTCGTATCAAACAAGCAAGGTGGCTACTCCTATAATCGGTTTAGTGGACCAGTCAGTGGCCAGATCGTAGAGGTGCAAGTACCAGCTGCAGAAGGCATCCCAGCTCAACAACATGCGGACTATGGTTACGATCACAATACAGGAAAAATACACCCCGATACTGCTAAATATTCACGTTTGAAGACTGTCGATTATGTAGTAAGTGCTGGTTCATTGTCATCGAAAGATAATATTTTGAAAGAAAAAGAAAGAGGTGCTGGATTTCGTGTAACTAATAAGATAAATATTTTCTGAGAAAATATCAAAAAGGCGTCAAGTACTATTTACCAATCTGGTTTAGCTTTGAGTATTTTTCGTCAATTTATATCTTTGCTTAGTGAATACGGACTCTAGTATATCTAAGGGAACTATTCCTACTTCATTACCTATACCTACTTCATTTGTAAGTATAAAATGCTTGTTCAACTTCTTTTCAGGCAAAACCTGACTATCAGTACGCTTACGGCGTAGAAGATCCTCACACTGGCAACCTTCAGAACCATAAAGAGCATCGTGATGGCGATGTTGTCCAAGGGGAATATTCTCTCGTCGAGCCAGACGGCTCCATTCGTCTCGTGCGCTACACCGCGGACCCGAAGAATGGTTTCCAGGTAAGCTCATTCATATTCAGTGCCTATTCATGAATCTTGTCAAGAATGTGAAGGTAGATTGCACTTGTCTTTTGGAAGCTGGTTGAATTATTTTATGTAATTATATTAAATAAACTTTTAATAACTAGCTTTATGACAATAACGTCTTTGCAACGACTAAATTAAGCTGATTTTTTAGTTTAATAAAAATCTATAATGAAAATGAGTTTCTTAGTATATAGGTGATACTAATTACACACTGCCTAACGCTAGCGCTATTGTAAACAAAATGTAGTCTGCTATGGTCGATTGCTTCCAATATTTAGAACCAATATCTGATAACAATAAATTAGCATTTTTTATGCAATACCAATTGCAAACTTTGAATTTATTGTGAGTGATTGTATAATATGTATTACAAGGTGTTATACTTCTTTCAGGCTGTGGTACAGAAAAAGGCTGGCGGTCAGGTACAACAGCCAGTTCATTACGGCCACGTGAAGCAAGATGATGATGAATCAAGAGATTACTAGTCAAACTAATGTTATCTTAAGTTAATTGTTTTGTACCTTGTTGACTATTTATTACTGATTTATATGTTCAATAAATTGAGAGTTTTAATATAAATCGTAATATATTTTAGTAAGTAGTTACAATAATATTATCAAGAAAAAAATCGAATTAATATATAAAGCATAAATATCATTGGAATAATTTCTTCAACATACCGGAAGAGAACGGTACAACGATGGTATGGGTTCGGTCGCTGGCAATCATATGTAATGATTGCAAATATCTTAGCTGGAAAAGAAAAGACATTAGCAATGTGCTTTTTTTAAAAACGATACCTAATAAAATAAGTGGTAGCGGCATGCAACCGCGGTGTTCTAGCGATCAACAAGGTGAAGCTTTGATCTATTCGGTCGGTCTAAAATGTGTGACAGTTTGTTGCATTTTAATATTCGAGCGTCTCCGTACTCTGGGAGGCACGTTAGGGCGTTGTTCCCGGTTACCACTAAATATAGTAGTCGTTAAACCAAACCAACTTGATAAGTTCAAACGGCAAGTAACTACAAACCTGCCTCTACCATCCGTACTGGGTCCGCGTAGTATTACCTAATCTCTCTCATCTTGATTTGTGAGAGGAGAATGCCTTTTTCAAGCAGTGGGACAGTATGGGCTGATGTTATTATTATTTGACGTGTGAAACAAACCTGCATGCATAAAGGATTCTCCGTTAGCATACTTGTAGCTTTCTTAAGACTTTTAGTAGATTCGATTTCCGCATTCGCAACAATGATTTTAGCATTCGCCAATCTGGAAGACTCTGCTTCAGCTGCCATCGCCTTTTGCAACTGTAGGGGCAGTCGTATATCTTTGCTGTAATTACCAAATGTTTTTGGACTTGAGCTTTATTCGATTCAATAATAGATAATTAATGTAAACAATAATTGGAGTTGACGGACGATTTAGCGCGGTGGTTAAGAGCTTAAGCCGCTCCACCAACTGTGTCTAATAGTCGCGGGTTCTCTCAAATCTTTGTGTGATCCAAAAATTATATGTTTCGGTCTGGGTGATTGTGTTTGTTAATTTTCATGTTTGTAAACGCTCCCACGACACATGCATAAATCCTAGTATTGCGAAGTTTAACGCTTAAGTTAAAAAATGTTATAAAAGTATCAGTTTTACCCCACGCAACAAGATTCATTTAGCTTTATTTTATAATGTCTCCGAAAATCCTGATAACCATCAACTAACATCAATAAGCTGGTTTTGACTGAGGATTATTTCTCACCGATTCGCTCAGTCGAGGACAATGCGATGAATTTAAAATACCACTATACTACGCTATGCTAGACTACATGAACGCTTTTGATAGCATGTAACTGTGGAGGGAGGTCTTTGCCTGGCTGTAATATAGTAATGACTGAATAATAATAATAATGAAAAAGTAACATTTATACTTACATCTCAACCTTTACAACTCTTACACCCCATTCTCTAGTCAGATTCTTTAATTGCCTAAAAACTTGATTGCTCACTGCGGGACGATCACTGAGTATCTCTGCCAATTTTTTTGTACCAATTACGTTTCGTAGTGTTGTTGCTGCTAAATATTGGGTTGCGGTTCTAGAATTATGCGAAACTGAATCAATTTATGGTCATTATTTTTAAGAGGAAATATAGTCATAGTTTGTAACTGACAATGAGAAGCAACGTTTGGTGTGGTCAGACTTTAGGTGGGTGATCGTTATTGGTATAATTAATAAGAGCATGTGTTCCATGAAATTTAGTTGCTAGGTTTCCCGAGGTTTGTGAAAGTCGTAAGTAGGATTTTCACCACTGTGATAAATAACACATAACATATCGCAATATAGTGAGTTAAATAAATTATTACTTACTTGTAATCCGCAACGTTGATCACAGCATAAACTGGATTATATATTTTGTAATACACAACCGCGTCCACGGACACGGTCAAAGAATCTTTTGTTAAAGCCTGTTTAAAGATTATTTAATTTGTATGAACTATGCCAAAATAATGTTCATTTTAAAGTAAAAAATAGGATTACCTCCTGCGGTGGTACAGCGTAACATATGATCCTTAGATCAATGTACTTAAAATTATCGATACATGGTAAGAAGAAGACAAGTCCAGGACCAAACGCCTTCTTTTTAAGCACTTTGCCGTTACGTAAAATAACTAGACGTTCAAATTGTCGCACCACCTAAAGAATCATAAATAATGAAAAATAAATATATATCATATAGAGATATTATGAGCGTGATTCCAACATACGACTCGATCGACTTACCAGAAATACACAAAACAAGGACAGTGGAAATGTTAGTATAGCCAAAATAATTGAAAACAATATAAGTAGCTTTTCAATGAACCTATCTTTCCCTGTAAAATAAAAGCGGAATATCATCATTATTATCAAAAACTTATTATGGTGCGAGTAAAGATACTTCACTAATCAGTTATCGACCTTGGTAAGACTGTAATCTTGCCTCCTTCTGGAATGTTTCTTTGGGATTATCTTGTTTAAGTTCCTTTTCTGTACTGCCTGCATAAGAGTTTCTGTGCTTTGTTGAATTATCTTTAGAATTCGTAGCATTATTTAGATTTTCTTTGCTGTGCTCTCCCATTTCGATCTTTACTTATGACTGATATTGTCATTAAAATTTGACAAGAATGCTGTCATATTATCAAAAAAATTATAGATTTATCAAGGATTTCCATAGATTTATATATGTAGGATATTATGTAGTGCAAAAATGAATGTTATCTAGTAATCTCCGTAAAATATACTTGCATACATTCACTCACGCCTTTATCCCGCTGGGGTAGGCAGAGAGTAGTCTCTGCCTTATATGCCGTTGTATGAACGTAGATGAAGCGAAAGAAGTCGATTTTGACACACCTATTTCGCTTCATCTACGTTCATATATCTCTTCATGTATTTCCGTCGATTAAGAGTGATACTCAAATTAATGGTCTCTTTTAAAGGGTCAAGCTTTTTCAAAGAGATCATTAATTCAGTCGTGATAGGTTCTTCTTGGGCGACTTCTTCCGACGCTTCCACTCACATTTACTCGATATATTACTTTCATCAGCCGCCTATCACACATCCTCGCCACATGCCCATACCAATTCAACATACCTATTTCAATCCTAGTCACCACGTCATCCTTCGGCGTACATCGGTTTCTAATCACACTATTAATCATTCGGTGAGCAAGAGTGACTCCACATTTACACGGAGTATAGATGGTATTTCTAAATATACTGGAATTAAAATGTAAAGTCTTAGCTAACTACTGTGTCGCACAAACAGTAATTGGGGTTTTTTATCAAAAGAATTCCCAATAGCATTTCGGAGTCTGAAATTGATGACAATAGGCTCATCCAAAGCTCATCCATTACCCCATATTACAAATAGAACCAAACACCATTGGTGAAATGTGGTTGTGAACAGTACACTTTGCGGTGGCAAAGGTGTAAACAGCGGTGGGTGCTAGGAGAATATTGGCGTGACGGAGACTTTTTCTGATATACTTGACTAGAATGAATACTCACCTGTAATTATGGAATATTTTATCATTGACTTGATCGGTTTGGACCATTAGAATCGGGAATATCAAAAGGAATAGGGACAGGAAAGATTATGGAGGCGCTCTGTTGTGATGCTATAAAATTCAACGTCTGAAGGTATCTTAGCTGAAAAATTAAAAAGTTGCATAGAAGCTCAGATAATGCTACTAAAATGTGTTTTATAATAGATTTCGGTGTAACTAAATTTAAACAGTGCATATCATTCACTATTATGCATATTTAACAAATACATCCCTAAATGCCATAACACATTGCTGAATTGCTAGCTCCCTTCCATTACGCATTCCTTCGCAGAAGTGCCCAGCTACGAATACGTCTACCAACTGGTTGGCTCAGTACCGAAACAAATAATACCAAAAGTCTGATTTCGGCAAAGACTGCTGACTGTTCAAATTAGTTCAAGTTGTTTATTTTAATGGTTACAGACACCCAATAATCTGATGCAAGGATCGGTTGCTTCAATCACTAATAAGCTTGCATCAGGAGATTCACCGTCATAGCTTGGGGATTTTCCATCATCAACTTCGAGGCGTCTCTAAGGTTTTCTGCAGCCTTAATTTCACCTTCTGCTTCAATTATTTTTGCTTTAGCCAGCCGAGTACCTTCAGCTTCTGCTGCCATAGCTTTTTGTAGTTCATAAGGTAATACAACGTCTTTTCTGAAAATAACAAATGCATTGCATTTTACCCGTTAACATATATGTTATTTGTTCATGAATTAAAAATAAATGTAGGTACATTTCAACTCTCTCAACTTCAACGCCCCATTCAACAGTGACTTTATCTATTTCTTTTCTGACCGATAAGCTGACAGCTCCACGGTTAGACAATAGTTCAGCTAATGTGTACTGTCCCAGAATATTTCTTAGAGTAGAAATTGCAATTAGTTCTGTAGAATATCTGTTGGGTATTAAAATTAAGTTAATGAGGACTGTATACAGAATAACAGATATGATAAAGATTGTTACAATTGGTTTACGTGTGTGATTGAACATTCAAAATGCAACTAAGGGGTTCCATTACATGATAATATACAACTGCATCAACAGTTACTGTTACAGAGTCTTTTGTGAGGACCTGAAACGAGACAAGTATTTTATTATAACCTATTATGTTTTCATCGCTAAGCTATTTAAAAGTAAGAATTTCAGTTACTATATTATGTAGGTACCTCTTGTGGCAGCAAGTTGAACGACTGAGTTCTGAGATCAATTAAGAGGACATTATCAGTACAAGGGACAACCCATATAATCCCTGGACCAGCTGGAGAGTCCGATCTAACTCTTCCGAAGCGTAGGATTACTGCCCTTTTATATTGTTGGACAACCTTAAAGACATATATCAGAGAGTCATTGATGTATAATTTACCTCTATGCAGAGAGTATTTTAGTTTCAAGTGAAGATAGATTAAAATGTGTACTTACCATGAAGCAAAATAATAAGATGATAGGGCATATAATCACTGCTAATACAGCAGAAGCCAAAAATATCTTTTCTATAAGAGTTCCACGTCTCTTCTCTAAAATAAAAACCTCGAATCAAGTTAGAACGATACATATGTATTATCAAGTGAGTATTTTAATTAGAATTTTATCCAAAGAATTACCAGTAAGAATTACTTTTGAACTTCCCGTATCCATTTTATATTTACAAAGATAAAAAATAGGGGTTACAAATGAACTTTTGAATGTTATGCTAAGCACTCACGTACAATATGCGTACAGTGCACGTCTAATTACAGTGCAGAAATAAGCGGTTAGTAATGTTTGTAGAAAATGCCCGCAGTGATGTCACAGTTACAAGAAATACGGTACTTACGGAATTTAATGAGGATTTCATAAAAAGTAGTTTAGCAGCAGAGGTCATATAAGTGTCTATGTGTTTATGTAAGTCGTATGATTGTAACTATGAAAACTTCATCGTATTCCTACTGCTTGTTTATGTACTGTGTCCTATAATTAAGCAACTTTATCATTCTGTCTGTGGCTAGCTTAATTTCCGTCTTTGGGTGTGTCATTTAAGTCATCATTGCAAACATGAAGGTTTTATTAGAGCACAATGTAACTCTTCGCCTTTTTGGTTTAACTAAATAATCTGAGTATCTTTTATAACCTATTTGTACTAAAATCTATCCGCCAAATTAAGACCCAAATCCAATATTTGTATATGTTACACAAAATCATCAACTGAAAGACCTTTACTTTAGGACGAAGACCTCCCCCATGGATAGTCATGATGAAAAACCGCCTTTGTGGTATCTTTACGCATCCACCTTTTCAACGCGACCTTCATTAGGTCATAATCAGGATAATATAAAAAAGTAACAAGGGTTGATGTGACAGAAAAAAACAAATAGTTTATAAAATATTTATCTTAGTTTTATCAATTGACTAGAATATTGTTTTTAAGATTGTTTTCTTGTTAACTATTTCATAAATTAAGAGAGTGCGCAGTGCTTGGTCCGGGTCCGCTTATGAATGTCTTCAAGAAGTCCATCGGGAATGGGAATATTATCGTTGAATTTTTTTCCGCCGATATCGTGTTGAGAGACTGAAGGTAGCGCAACTGAAAACGAATAATAGAAAATAATAAGAAAAATATCCCTTTCGTATTCTATCTATCTATATCATCACGCCAGATCCCCCGCGGGGTGGGCAGAGAGTACAGAGTTCCAACAGGTTCTTTCCTTACATACCTCTCTGGCTTCCTCCACTCTCATAGTTCGTCTCATACACGCTCGCCGGTTACGGAGACTCTTGACTTTTCCTTCAGATAAGACTCGGTTTATTTGGTCGTGGTAAGATAGTCTAGGTCTTCCCCGGTACCTGCATCCTTTCACTTTCACATTGTATACCTGTTTTGTCATTCTTTCATCTGGCATTCTTTCTATATGCCCGAACCAACGGAGCATGCCCTTTCGTATTCGTTTCATCTTAACTGCGTGGTTGGTGGTATGGTATTAGTTCAGCGGTGGCATTGGTCTTATTGATTTGAAGTCACCTGTCAAGGTATTCCTGTCAATACTATACTGTTTATTATAGTTTAATTAGGCTTACAGACAAGCAGTTTATTTAATGGTATGAGTACTTGTAACCATCGCCAAGGACATCTGTCACCATCATCATCATCAGCCCGTGTCAGTCCACTGCTGACCTATGTCCAGAGGCCTATGCCTCTCCTATGGCAAGCCACTAAGCTCGAACTTTAGCTCTCCTCCTCAAATTACTCCCCACTGCCTTACGAATATCGTCGCCCCACCTAGCTACAGGGCGCCCTACAACACGTTTGCTGACATGCATTGCAACGGCTATCGGTTCTACGGCATAGGTGACCTGCCTACTGCCACTTTACCTTGCTAATTCGCTGAGCTATGTCGGTAACCTTGGTTCTCTACGAATAACTTCGTTCCGGATTCGATCTCTAAGAGAAACTTCGAGCATAGCTCTTTCAAGGACATTTAACTCAAGGGAAGTTGATACGGCGATGACTTTTATGAGGCCTGGCTTGTGGACCTTTCGTTCCATAAGCTTTATTATGACTTAACCTTCGGCCACTCTTCTGACGATAATTATAATTGAGAAGGTTTTGCTTAGGTGATTAACATATTTATGAGGACGAAATTTACTTGCAGGGCCATAGGGTTGTCAATCATGACCAAAGACGCTTCTTTCAGAGCTTTGGATGCTTTGATTTCTCCTTCTGCTGCGATGATCTTGGCTCGAGCCTCACGGTCCGCTTCTGCCTCAGCAGCCATTGCTCTTTGAAGTTGTACTGGTAGCCTTACGTCCTTTCTATAAAGCGGATTAGAAATAAAGTTAATATGTCTCAAATTTTGTTCTCGGTTTCATTCTCTTTCGTGCTCGTTGGCCTTAAAAAGGATATCTAATCCATACTAATATTATAAATTCGAAAGTAACTCAGTCTTTCTGTTTGTCTGTTACCTTTTCACGCCCAAACCGTTAAACAGATTTTGATCAAATTCGGCAAGGATATAGATGTTATCTAGGGGAAGGACATACCTAACTTTTTCTCAAAAAAAAAGCTTAAGGGTATGAAATACACGGCTAAAAACGCGTACGAAGTTGGGCGGCGCAGCTAGTTCTTAAGAAGTTACCTTTCAGAACCAAGAAAAAGACATGGTTCGTACCAGACAGGTTTTGTCGACCATCGACCATGCTGTGTTAATCAAAACAAATCTATTTGTCCTATGTTTTTGCTATTTTAGGATATAAGCGATCCACGCCCACAAAATTTCAATAATATTTTATAACATACTAGTTATATCGTCTGCGTTATTTATTTGAAACAAATTTATCCTTCTTCTTTATCCTTCTCCAGGATAAAATCTCATGTTCAGCGGCTTAGGCGTTAAAAGATAACAGCCTTACTTTCGAATTTATGATATTAAGTAAGTATGGATTTTAACTCACTTACGTACTTACATTTCAACTCTTTCGACTTCAACACCCCATGGGTCTGTGGCTTCGTCTAGGCTGGCTTGCATCATGTGACTGATGGCTTCCCTGTCGGACAGAAGTTGAGCCAAATCACGCATGCCCAGAACGTTACGCAGGGTCGTCGCTGCCAAGAGCCGAGTAGATGCACTGAAATATATGATTATGAATAATTTATTCTACAAATAAATAATGTTTAAGAATGAAGGACCGATTGTTAGAACAAGGTATAAGGATAGCAACAACATATTTTTTTTTAAACGGTTTTATGATACCCTTTGGAAAAGCAGGGTACACATACTATATTAATCTAGCTAGATATTAAAAACAGAAATTTTAATGTTTGGAAGCAAATGATTGAAGGATTGAATGTTTGTGTCAAGTAAAATCAGATTACGATTCTCAATATTTGCAGGGCTTATAAAATATTACGTTTGTCCAATGTTTTAAATCATTTGGATCGTCCCTGAGACTCCTCTCAGATTTAAAAGTTAATTATAACAGCATAAATTAAAGCAATCTCATTTTCAAATTCAACATTGATTAAGAAATAAAATACACAAAAATGAAAAATATTTTTTCAAGAATCTTCCTTTGTATTTTTTCTTGATATCTTTAAATTGAGCTACCTCCGTCTACTTGAAAATATTAACATATATATTTGTAACATACCTGTAATCAGCAACTTTAACAACAGCGTTCAAAGGTTCCTTGATCCTGTAGTAGACAACGGCATCCACGGCTACAGTCACTGAGTCTCTTGTCAACACCTGGAATAGAATATAAGAGTGTTCTGTTATATTACGTATCGCTTGTAGAATAGATAGCCCGTAAGGCAGAAAGGTTTTCAAGTGGCAACCACGTACTCAAAGACTTGGAGGAGACAGGCACCCTAAAAGATGGACCAGTAAAACTCGCCGGTAAAAGCTGGATGTATTGACAAACCTAGTCGTTTGTTGTCGATCTTTGGGAAGTCTATATTCTGCAGTAGACCTCTTTCGGCTAATTATTATATACTTCTATCATACTTATCGAATCTGCAACATAACAGTTCTAGCTACTTGCTACGGCACAGTAATAAGAGGGGCTGCTACGGCTTGGTGGGTTTAGTGAAGTGATAAGTATTTATTTGTGTGTGTATTTATATGTGCTGTGTGGTGCCGGCAGAGCAGAATAGCACCACCCCATAACTTCCCGTGGGTATCGTAAAGGCGATTAAGGGAGTGTGAGAAAATACTGACTCCTTGTATCTTTCTCACCGTGATACTGCTCCGTCTGTCCGAGTCCTTCTCCGGTCGTAACGGTCTCCGTTCCACTGGGCCCAGAAGGATAAGGATGAGTATGTGCACCTGTGTCTCGCGCGTATACTTGTTCACCTTAATATTTCCTGCGCATCTGATCGGTTCCGTTACTGGACTCCGTGTACGCAAAAGTCCTGTGGCGATGGGTAAAAGTAGAGAGGTCTAGCCTGATGCAAACTAGGCTTTGTCTGATATTTGCACGCAGGTGGTCCCGGGGGCGTGAGAACACGCCGTGGTCGTTTCCGCGCTGCACATTTGGGACGAAAGCAAGGGCTCGGCAGCACTTGGGATGTCAAAGCAGCCCTGTTTAGGGAGGCACTGCTTTCCCCGCTCAGCTGGGGAGGGGGCTAGAAAAGGTGCCCTAAAAAAACGCTCGTCCCGACATGGCAGATGGTAGTAACCACGGCTATCATCACATCATTCAAATCGTGGTCGACGCCGCAAAGGAAATTTAAAAACAACACCTGTTATGACATTCAGCGCGTGGAACGTGAGAACGCTTCTTGATCGAGATGTCAACGCCTGCCCTGAACGTAAGACCGCCATAGTAGTTCGGGAACTTCATCGCTATAACGTGGATGTGGCTGCTCTCAGCGAAACACATCTCCCCGATGAAGGAGAGCTGGTGGAAGTAGGTGGTGGCTACACTTTCTTCTGGAAAGATACCGCTGCCTCCGAAACTCGACGATCAGGGGTAGGTTTTGCCATCAAGAATCACTTAGCAAAGCGTTTAGAGGAGTACCCTGTACATAATCTCAGACCGCGTAACCACAATGTGCCTTCACCTGGACAAAGACAACTACTTTAATGTCATCAGTGTCTATGCTCCAACGTTAGACAAGTCTGATGACATCAAGGAAAAGTTCTATGAGGAAGTGACACATTGCCTCGATAGCTTCAACGCCAGGGAGCAGGTTTTATTGCTGGGCGATTTCAATGTCAGGGTTGGACGGGACTATGAGGCTTGGCCTAGAGTTCTGGGTAGACATGGAGGCAATATGAACAGTTGCTGCTCAATCTTTGTGCTCAATACGGTCTGGCAATTACGAACACTATGTTTAGACTTGCCGCCAAGTACAAGACAACATGGATGCACCCAAGATCTAAGCATTGGCATTTGATTGACTATGCAATCGTGAGACAAAAAGATTTCAGCGAAGTATAGGTCAGCCGCGTCATGCGTGGTGCGCACTGCTGGTCTGACCACCGACTTATTGTCACTAAGCTACGAATCCGCCTCTGTCGCCCGCGTAGATCTCTTATAAAAAAGCTTGCTTCTTTGAACTTGGATAAGCTAGAAGATATCGCGGTCAGGGAGAAATACGCTGAAGCCCTGTCTGAAAAGCTGATGCCAGCTAATGAGGTAGGTGATGTTGATGCTGCCTGGGGAACTATGTCATCTCATATCATGGATACCGCTTCAACTGTACTGGGTAAAAAAATCCGTCGCAACGAAGACTGGTTTGATGGAAATGATGAAACCCTGCGGGCAGTATTCGACAAACACCGAGATCTCCTGCGACAGCACAAAAGGCAGAGAGAAAGCGTTGCGGTTGTTAAAGCTAGTGACCTCGAATTGCGCAAGCTGTCTCGACATATGAAAGACAAGTGGTGGCAGGACAAAGCTAGTCACATGCAATGGCTCATTGACACAAACCAGCTGGGTGAGTTCTACAGTGAGGTATGTAAGCTGATTGGTTCATCCTACCAAGTTCGGGTGCCTTTAAGGTGTCTAGACGGTAGTCACATGTTGACAAGCGAGGAGGATATACTAAAGCGCTGGGCGGAGCACTTCAACATTCTGCTAAATGTGGATCGATCAGCTGATCTGCAAAGTATCGGTTTAATGCCTCAGCTCCCTCTTGCCTTTGAGCTGGACGAGACTCTATTGCGTGACGAGGTTGTTACTGCCATCAGACAGCAACAAAACAAACGGGCGGCTGGCATTGACCTTATACCGGCAGAGCTGATTAGAAACGGTGGAGAGGAGTTGCACACGTTAGTGTGAGAACTATTTGTTTGCATGTGGGAGGAGGAGCACGTTCCGGATACCTTTAAAGTATCGCGCATAAGTGCTCTTTACAAGCACAAGGGTGACCGAACTGACTGCAACTCCTACCGCGGTATTTCGCTCCTTTCAGCCCCCGGAAAGGTCTTTGCTAGAGTTCTCTCAAACCGCCTAAAGAACTTGTCTGAAAAGATTCTGCCTGAAACCCAATTTGGCTTCCGACCGGACCGAGGGACATGCGAAGCTATATTCTCTGTGCGTCAACTGCAAGAAAAGAGCAGGGAACAGGGCTGTCAGCTGTACCTTTGCTTTGTTGACCTGGAGAAGGCTTTCGACAGTGTGCCTCGGGAAGCTGTATGGTTGGTGTGCTAGGTAAGCTCGGGTGCACGGAAAAGTTTGTGAGACTTCTTAGACTCCTGCATGACGACATGCAATGCTGCGTTGCCGTAGACGGTGAACAGACAGACTTCTTCCCCGTTACCTGTGGGGTGAAGCAAGGATGTGTCTTAGCGCCTACTCTGTTCGCCTTATACTTTGCGGTGGTAGTTAGAGAGGTCTTACACACTGTTTCTCAGGGAGTTCGCATCCGTTTCCGCACAGACGGCAGCCTTTTCAACTTGGCTAGACTTAAGGCTCGCACTAAAGTCTCTTACGCACTGATCACTGAGATCATGTATGCTGATGACTTGTGCTTCCTATCAGAATCCCTAGACCGCCTGCAACAGCTAATCTCCGCATTCCACCAAGCCTGTCGTAAGTTCGGCCTAAAGATCAGTGTCAATAAGACGGAGGTGATGTCGCTGGACATACACGATCACGAGACACTGACCATAAAACTTGGTGAGGATGTGCTAAAGCAGGTGGATAGATTTCGCTATCTGGGGAACACTGTAACATCCAAGTGTGACCTTGATGCTGAGATCAATAGCAGGGTGGGTACCACAGCTGCGGCATTCGGCAAGCTATGTACCAATGTCTTCTGCTCGCATAACCTTAAGTTGCCAACTAAGATATCGGTGTATATGGCAATCGTGCTGCCAAACCTCCTATACTCCTCTGAGACATGGTGTGTATACCGCCGCCATATTCGCACTCTGGATTGCTTCCACCTTAAATGCCTCCGTACCATCATGAGGATCAGATGGTCCGATAGAGTGTGAAATACCGAAGTTCTGCAACGAGCCAATGTTGGTGGCATTGAGGCCACCAACATTGGCCTAATTTAATGCGTCGACAGCTTCGGTGGTGCGGTCACGTATCTCGTATGCCGGAGGAAAGAGTGGCGAAGCGCATCTTCTACTCTGAACTGGAGAAGGGCAAGCGGAATCATGGCGGTCCCCTCCTCCGGTACAAGGATGTCCAAAAGCGACATATGAAGAGATGCAACATAGAGCCCTCTCGTTGGGAACGTTTGGCAGCATAGCAGCCAGAATGGCGCAGGATGGTGAACAGCCAAGTACACGAGTTCGAGGGTCAGCGTAAAGCTGACCTTGACGCCAAACGCAATCAGTTAAAGGCTCGCCCACCTGCTGCCATATCGTGCAATTATGAGAACGGCGTACTCACGTGCCCTCAGTGTGCACGGAGTTTCGCCGCGAAGATAGGTTACATAAACCATCTTCGAGCGCATCAGCGGCATTACTCCGACTAGGGGTCAAAGTTGTCGCCATGTCCGAAATCGGTCGGATCAATCATCATCAAGTATTTATTTCTATTTTAACTACTATTTTATACAACGCAAGGAATCAGCCTCGTTGGTCTAGTGGCAAAACGCATCGTTCATAACGAGGTCCTGGGTTCAAATCCTAGGCCGGACAAATGAAGTTTTTCTGACGAAAACTTCCCAGTATGTGCCCGGAGTCTGGAATCGTGACGGGTATATGGAAATAAGCTCGCCTCCTATTGCATGGGGCCTAACATCGTAGGCGAAAAGTGGGTATACTCAGTATACCTCTGCCACCCCCGCTTGAGGAATATAGGCGTGACGGTGCAAGGAATCTGGCGTGATGATAAAGGTAGATGGGGACTATTTTATAAGCTTGCATATATCTTCTTAAAAGGCTAGAATGGGATCGTGTAATTTGTAGCTATGTGGTAGGTGGTAGCAAAGATTGTGGGATGACATTTGGCAGGTTCAAATGTCGTGGGAAGCTCGTGCAGCCATTCCCTTGGCGACATCACGTCACGATAACGATTAATGTGGAGAATAATAACTTATCTATCTGTATATTAAGTCAAGCCAAATCTCTTGCGGGGTAGGTAGATAATACAGAGTTCTAAAAGATTCAAAATTATTTATTTTCCACTTATAACTTTTTCAAAGGATTTGGTGTGATAATACAGATAGATAATTTTTTCATTTATATGTGTGACTTGGCAGCAGTCATAGCCTAGTGGTTAGACCGTTGGACTGAAAAGTTAAAGGTCTCGGGCCTCTGTCTTTTCGAAAGCATATGCGTAATAAAAATTAACTATCACTTGCTTTAACGGTGAAGGAAAACATCGTGAGGAAACCTGGATGCCTAAGTGTTTCTCGAAGGTGTGTGAAGTTCAGCAACCCGCACTGGGCCAGCGTGGTGGACTATGGCCTAAACCCTCCCAGTTAGAGACGAGGCCCGTGCCTAACGGTGGGACAGTTTCTTAACAGGGCTAATATTATTATTATTATTTTATTTGTGACCTAGACTCATTTGTACCAGTCATTGGTTTAGTTAACTTTAACAGAGTTCAGAGTTATTAGAACGTATACATGACGTTAATGTAACGTGATGCAATACACCCTAAAAGCTCCAAATAATGTATTCCACAATAAAACTCAGACATTAATTGCTATAGCAGAAATAATATAAAAACTGAGAAGCAGCTGTTTCTTTTCTTAAGTTGTAAAAGTGGAATGAGCAATGTTTGTTCCTAAATATTATACACAGCTTTGGGATATATTGGGGATGACATCAGGTAGATATAGCACCAAAATATACTCTACACCTGTCAACTTCCTTTCACCTATCCATTTTGAAAGGAACTGTTTAAAACAAAGTGGTTACAAACTAGCGTCTTTCTGCGTTATTTTTGCAACAAATTGTTTTCACAGTTATGAAATTCCCGGCCCCCAACAAAAATCACACAAGTCATAAAGTATTTAAATATAGATAAGTTTGTTTCATTGAAGAGGTATTATTCCAAAAAGATGTTCCAAAGTTGCGTATTTATAATACAATGATCTATAAAACGATGCACGCAGCGGCTTTATAAACATATAAATGCATCCGAATGGTTAATTAAAGCTGATTCATACTGCAACGTGCAATCTCCAGTACAAGGCCAACCATAAATCTTAAAACAATTTGTACAAGCAAATTGTGTTACCAGATTGCACGCACATTAAACTGTACTCTCAGTTGCATTCAGTCTGTTTGTTTTGTGTTCAAGATGGCCGGGCCAAAAGTAAAACGCACATTTTCTTTGGCAGCAGTACCGAATTAGACTTTTTATCTACTGTTTCAGCAGAAATAAAGCCAATGAACCAATTGTGTTGACTGATAGCCATTGATAGGTATAATAATCGAACAATTGAAAAAAACTGGTACACAATTAATATAGGTAGGCAAAGCTCGAATAAAACGCAACGATTGCAGAAAATTTTCGTACCTATTTCTAAATATTAGTCTCAACATTTTTTTACATTTCTCTTCATTACGAGATAACTATCGATGATGAAAGATCCAATGTTTGGAATCCATCAATCATTAATTTGACAGTTTTAGAACGAATCTCAGAGCGATATCATTAAAATGTCAGCGTTTGTTAATTCTATTGACGCATTATGAAATCAGGTCGCCTGGAAGTCATCCTTTCTCAACTGCCGAACATCGAACATGCTAAAATAAACTATTTCGCTCGGATTATGATGTTGACCATTTATTTACATAATGATAAAATATTTTTCATTCGGAGATGATAAATAGAACCAGGTGTAGGCTATGATAAACAGTGCGTATGAGAATGTACATGTGGAAGACAGTTTGCTCGATATATGAAGTGTTAAGCTAACATTGATGGCAGCCGGCAGTATAACAATGGAAACTTATGATGGTAACAGAAATAGGCAAGGACGAATTATAATTAATTTAAGGAACTACCTCGTCGGTCTAGCAGTGTATGATGCGAAAAGCAATCTTTTATGCCTGGGTTCAAATCTTAGACTGGACAAAATTCTTGATAACCGTTCGGTGTCTCGCAAAGGAGAAATCTGTGTGATTGTTTTTTATTTTTAGTATATTTATCAATATATTTAATTTCGATGTATGAATTAACAAAACAATCATAGTTTTGTGGGTCATGGCCACACAAAAGTATAATGATAGTCTGGCTCCGATAAGTCTTTTCAATAAACGAATGCAACAATAAAATAATTGTATCATAAAACAACCACTTTTTAACACATGTTCAACCTTTCAGTTCAATATTAGCGTAAATAATTGAACCACGTGGCCAGTAACCCGACTGGTATGCCATTGAAGGCCGTTAACCCATTTGTTTCTCTCGCCATCGCGCTATCCTACCAGCTAACGATTAATTGATGTGGCCGTAAACTATCAATCAGAGTTTTACGACATGTAAAACAATCGTTTCTTGTACGCCAATTGTCTGGAAATCGACCTAGTAATAAGTCATCTATTTGTGGACAAGGGCATATCTGGTATTTGTTACATGTTTGTTTGAGGGTGAACACCAGGTGACTGGATGGGGGGAAAGAAAGAAAGAATGAAAAACTTTATTTGACACACCCCAAGAGAGATAGATTTTTTTGTCATTACCTGCATAAGATTTACACAATGGAATATCGTAAATATTATCTTAAAATTATGGTTACTAGTTCTACATGAGCTCTACCATACTTTTGTTCATCAGCACGTTTTCAACCTGTCAAAGTCGATAGTATTATTATAGTCGTACAAGGATCTTTTGGCCTGCGGCCAAATCGGAACTAACACTGTTGTTGCCGTTTGCTATGGAATTTACCCAAGTTCTTTTTTTATTAGGAACCGTGCAGACCCACTTGTTTGAAATATCTCCTTGGATGTTGGGAAATTTTACTAAATGTTAACCCTTATTTCATACCAATGCCATCTGTCCTTGTCCTATCAATGTCATCTGTCCTTGTAGATATATAGATCCTTGTAGCACTTTTTATATGAATCGCTGGGTAGATCTTGTTCCTCAAACATCTGCTAGGAGTGCCATGCATGTTTTTCAATTTTTTTAATGTCTTATTCAATAACGAGCAACGGAAAGGAACATTCTTCTTTTGAATCATTTGCTTTATTCTAAAAAAATATTTTTGTATCGATCGTGGGTGCGGTAATAGAGAAATTTTACTTACTATCACTAGGCTAAGTCGTTGTTGAAAAATTGACTTTGTGAACTCAAAACTAATGCTCGCTGCGCTGCGTGAAAACAAGTCTTTGGTAAGCACTCTCAAGCAAGGCATACAATTTAATACATTTAACATGCCTGCAAACCTGCACGATAAAAAGACGGCAGACGTGTCACCGAAATAAGGTATAGAACTCCTAAGCGCTCTACATACTCAACCCATCGATCCGTCGACAGATGTCCGTAGGTTTGCTTGTTGGTGGATTTGTCGACGACTTCACATTGTTATAAGCCGGAAAAAAATGTCGGGGCCAACTTGGCGTCACGAGATGAACAACTTTGTCTTGGCAGTTAGTGTCTGATACCTTGAATATCGCTGAGCGTGAAATCAATGCGCCGACATGTCGCCGGATAGCCCGCACGGATGCAAGCTGCTAACATAATTCTATAAAATAAGGTCACCGACATCAGACTACCGCGTCATAACGCGGTAGTCTGATGGTGGTATTGGTGGGTCAGCGATGTAGATGAGTGGGCGGGTTTGATGTGTTGAACAAAGGGTAAGGAAATTAAAACGCTGGTCCATGGACTTCCGACCAAAATTAATAATACGTTTATTAAAATATAAACGAGTAATATTATCAGAAACCATTATTTATCTTAAGCCCTTTGACTGCCTCGTTGGTCTAGTGGCAAAGCGCATCGCTTAATGATCACTAGGTCTTGTGTTCAAATCCTAGGTCGGTCAAATGAAGTTTTCTAATGAAAACTTCCTAGTCCGGGATTTGGAATTGTGCCCGGTACATGGCAATAGGCTCGCCCCCTATTACAAGGGACCTAACATCATCGGCGAGTGGGTGAGTACTCTACACCTCTGCCAACCCCGCTTGGGGAATATAGGCGTGACGGTGTTCCTTTGTTTCACTCTAGAAAATATTCTTGTATCGTGGGGTTGAGTTGTAACTATTTAGGTACACAAATATGAGGCGCTCGTAGTGCTATGCGGCCTCAGTGTTCTTAGCTATGACCACAATGTTAAACACCGTGCGGTTCGTCTAAGATTGGTGATTGTTTGTGGCAATATCATATTCGAGCGTCTCCGTACTTCGGGAAGCAGGTTAAGCCGTTCGTCATTGTTGCCACTTGATGTGGTAGTCGTTAAGCCAAGTTGCAAGCCTCATGGGACTCGATAAGTCCCAATAGTAGGCAGACAAACCTGCCTCTACAAATGCGCTTTGGATTCGCGTGGTGGAGTATGGCCTAATCTCCCTCACCTCTTTTTGTTAGAGAAGGCCTTTCCCCAGCAATGGCACAGTAAATGCTATACACAATCACGAGGATCGAACTGGTGGCCTTAGCTTAGAGCGCTATAGTTGCCCGTGGTCAAAGTGTATCCGTGATTTTTGTTCTTTCTTCTGGACTAACGGAAACCACAGGCAGTTATAAAAATGCAACTTTGAATATAAATAGTCCGGTCAAAGAAAATACCTATCAGATGTAGTTGACCGCTGTTTATTTGTAAACTGTAAGCTACACTGACCTACCGAGTTTGATGTGAATTTTTATATGGTATCTGTGGGAACATGTGGCGGAACCAGATTTGTAATCAACATCAAAATAACAAGCTTGTGTTAAATATATAATGTAGGTGTAACGCGAATGCGTGCACAGTCGACTTCATAATTATGTTATCATATAAAAATTTCATAAACATGTTTGTTTAAAAAGGTGCAATAAATTATAATATCAATAATTCATGGCTAAGCTTCAAACATCCAAGATATGTCGCAAAACCGATAATATCGAAGCAAAATTGGCGATTTTCGTATCGATATGACCAAGGTAATTATCTACCATGATGGGATTTTAACAATTGTGTTCACTGGGCATAGATTTTTACACGGGTTTTGTTATTTTTTCACTTTCGCAAGGTGGCAATATTGAACGGTACATATCAGTATGTTTCTATAGTCTATAGTTATGTTATAGCAAATACTCGGATATTTCTTTTCTGTTGCTGTGAATAGTTGCTAATTTAATGGTTTGCTGTATTCAGAAGTTCTTTTCTTGCTTTTTTTTTCGATTTTGCTTGTTTGATTGCGAATAAACAAGTTTTTGTATAAAATGTAATTATTTTTAATTATAGTAATGAATTAAAAATAATAAGATTTTATACACAATTTGATTTTGAATTGACAATTTTCCTATTTTTTTAAAAGGACGGCGTTCTTAATTATTTTTTACAAAATATCGTTAATATCTATAAAAATGTTCGATATTATCGATTATCGGTACCTGATAGGTAGCGATATAAATATCGATACTTTTACTGATATTAAAATAACTTTGCATCTCTAGTCGTGATGAACTTTGGGGGAGGGCATTTGTCCTGCAATGTGAACGTTTTTCGGCTAAGGATGTGATCAAGATTTAGATTCATAATCGATACATTATTGTACTAAATTTAAAGGTCACAGTCCGAAAAATGGCTTGAAATATAAGAGCTCAAGTTCGGTCCTATCAAGGCAACGTGAGGACGTGTTAGAATTGTCACTTCAAAATATGTTTCTCAGTTTGCTATAATAAACAAACACGGAGATATTAATTGTTATGTCATTTGGATATGAAATTTGTCAAGAAAATCGTTGTCAAGAAAACGTATTTGAGGTATCGCGTTATTTAAGTCACACCTTAAAGGTATATTAAATGGTTTAAAGGTGTAAAGAATTTGTTCATTTGTGCTTATTCGTGAAATCGACTGTACGTATCTAGTAAATATTGCAATGCAAATTCTTTATATTACAGTAAAGAACTTGAAAAAATAATAGAATCTGTAAATAAAGTATAAATAAAGTAATGTTTGTTGGAACATTGAGCTTATGCTGTGTAAGAACTGTTATACTAATGTGAACGACTAACAACGTAAATCTGAATAAACAGGGTATAAATTGTTGCGAATGCACCACATCTGAAACTAAAAAGACTAGAGATATTGTGTAGAAAATTGCTTAGCTTTTTATGGCTCTCAATAGATTTTTAAAGCTTCCTGAATGAGGGAAGTTTTTTTTGGAAAGGATGTCTGAGGGTTCTTGCTTTAAGACGATGGTCGTAAAATACTTAACAACATCATGTAACTTAACCTTATGTAATCATTTTACAGTGAAAAATTAAATGAAATAATATAATGAAATCTAAAATGAATGTCATAAATGTCAATACAGACAAAAGCTTGAATACTTGTAATTTAACGACCTTTTTCATCGGGAAATAAGCATTGTCTCTTGGTTCCTCTGATTTTTAACCGACTTCTAAAAAGGAGGAGGTTCTCAATTCGACTGCATGTTGTTTTTGTTTTGTTTTTTTTTGTATGTATTATACGCGATCATTCCGCCAATTGTGGATCGATTTTGATGATTCTTTTTGCATTGGGTTCAGTATAGCTCCAAGGTGGTCCCATTTTAATTTCGTCGGTATTGGACCTTGGAATTGGAAGATACACCAGGGAACTCCTTAACGACAAACAATACGAATGCGTAGATTGAGATATTATGGGTATTACGTCAGTCCTATAGGTACCCTGCCATAGAACTAATCAGAATATTAACCGACTTCAAAAAAGGATAACGACAATTCGTCTGTGTTTTTTTATAACGTCTTAATTTTTGAACTGATTTTGATGATTCTTTTTGCGTTGGGTTTAGTTTAGTTTCGAGGTGGTTCCATTTTAATGAAATCGGTATTGAACTTTGGACTTCGAAGATACATCATGGGACTCCTGAACGGCGAACAGCACGCATGTATAGATTCCGTTATTATGGTTATGATACCAATCCTGTAGGTATCTTGCTGTACAACTCAGCAAAATAATATAATATAGGTATATAAATATTAGTAAATAATTCACTTGCCACTTAAAATTGTAAAATAAAATTCTTTTTTTTTTTTAATGAAAACGACTTCTTAAAGCAAAAATAAATATTTGAAGTCGATGCCAAGTAACCGACTGACCTAACCGGTACCGACTTCAAATATTTATTTTTTGCCTTTAGCAGTCGGTTTTTTTTTAAAGATTTTTGTCGTGCAAGTTTTTACTTTATATTATCCAAAAATACCCCGCTCTACATAGGGCAATAAATATCCAAGTCCATATGCATGCTCAGAATATACACGGAGTAGTAGAGATGTGATACAATGATAATATACTGTATTCATAGATTCAGCTTCTGTCGGTACCGACTATTTTATCATTTGAGTTATGTTCCCCTTCCCAGTTATAATATATATTTTAGAAAAAGTGTAATGTTGTTACAAGTTTCCTATATACCTGTTCGTTTCGTATCGATTTATCTTTGAGTGCGTTTTATTACGTTATCCCACATTAGGGGTTCCGGGACTTGGTGACCAACCACATCTCAGGATGCTACTGAGCTTGCTTTGTTTCACTTTTGATTTTTTCTTAAACAAAAAAATAAAAGTAAAGACGGAATTAAGGATATTGTGATACAGAAGAGCGAGCCCTTCTGACAGAAATGTTGTCCTTAAAAGTAGGTCCTAGACACTGAAACAGTGTACTGATTTGTTTCTTAATAAAGCATTTTATAATTATATTTTTAAAGAAATCATGATTTTACAATTGTATTTTAAATCAGTCATTACCGTATCTTTATTTTGGGCAAAACCTAACGGTATAAGTGAAACGTAAGCATCTATATCACATCGATGTCCTAATTCTGTGGCTATAAAGACGTTTATGGTTAGAGTCGTTAATTCGAACAGAGTTTCATTGCGGTATTCGGATGAGATCCGGTGAGAGAATTATATTTATCGTAACTGTAATTTTTTGTCTCTGTAATCTGTAGTTGTTTACTAAATACTGATGGTCAGATAATGGTAACGTTACCTTTTAGTAACATTTTCGTCACAAAGTTCCCAAATTTTAAGGACAATTTAACTTCAACAAAGCAGCTTCTTTTTAGGCTTAAATAGAAGTAGGGCAATAAATATATAATAATTCCTGCCATGTGAGTTGTTTGATGTAGTATAAACATATAGAATATGTAAACTTCCAAACTCAGGTCAGAAAACCAACGTTCCTTACTTCTCTATTCCTCACCTATTTAACATTTAAGCATGCAAATTGTATTATAAAAAATAAAATCAACATTTCAAGGACTATTAAAATTCTTAAGCTTTTTCTACGTGCTGCTTTGTAGATAAAAACTATGAAGTATAGTTACCTCTTGAGGTGGTACGTCAAAGGAGACTGTCCGTAGATCCACCTTCCTGTATGTGTCGATGCATGGAAGGACGAAGAAAAGACCTGGCCCTCTTGGACCGCCCTTCCGCACCCTACCTAGTCGAAATATCACTGCACGTTCAAATTCTTGAACCACCTAAAACAGTACAAAACGTAATATATAAGTAGAATAGTAACATATTAAATAAAGGAACTACTCCTAGAATCAAGAGTCTCTGTAACCGGCCAGCGTGTATAATACAAAATATGAAAGTGAAAAAAGCCAGAGGGGTCTGCAAGGAAAGATCCTGTTGGAACTCTGTACTCTCTGCGTAACCCGCGTGGGATCTGACGTGACGATATAGATCGATAGAACTATCGTCAGTGTACGTCACTGTTCATTATAGAAGATAGCGTTATTATAGAGTTAATTACCACCACTTGATTAAGTCTAACATTTATCTCTCCGGCAATCAGAACTAGGAGTAGCGCAGGTTCATCAATAGAAGGTATGTTATACCAAAAAGTTGAGGAAGATTACGTTATTTAGATTAACAACCTATATTATAACCGCAAGGGATCTGACATCATGATATCGATAGACAGAGATCTACCTATTTAATTTTACCCCCTACTATGTTTTACTTTAATTTAGATAACGTATCATTGTAAACGGAGCAGTAAACATTTGAAGATATAATTTTCATTTCAAGTTTATATTCTTAAATATTGTTGCTAGCTAGACACATTGATGGTTAACATAGGTACTTGTATAACAATATTGAGACCATAAAATGTTAACTAACTTCTCCACTTTGTAGTCGCTGCAAAATTAATACGCACAAATAATAATTTAGATAATAAAAATAAAACTTGCCTTGAAACATTCGAACAGCGAGAAAGGGAAGGTGACGATCACAAGCAAGAACGACAGAAACGTTGCAAATCTTTCAATACATCCCACTGCTTCCGGGTTCGCTGCCACACACAAAAATATTTCCTCCAATTAATACACCAGTCACTCTAACAGGAACTCTACTTAACTAAAAAAATACGGTTTCGATAATTGATTATTATACGATGTACGAAAATTTTAAATATATTATACTTATATACTACACGATCACAAGATACACAAGATCTTTAATTAAAACGAATATATATTTCTAATAACGACGTTTGGTTAATAATTGCGTGTAAAGCGCGAATTAATGGTCAAGCCTCGTTGCAAGCTTTCACTCTTACTGGCAAGGTACTTACGCATTTGTATCGTGATAGCGCAAGAAGTACCCGTATCGCAATCTAAAATATTCAAATTTATTAAATTAGATCTTATTTTAATTGAATACAAACTTTAACCGCACAAGTTCACTTGTTTACTCACGACTTGGTACGTTGTCACGCCTAGTGCTAACTGCTCTTAATTCGGTGCGCATTTTCAACGGTCGACGTGCGCTACTTGTGTGTTATTATGTTATTGTTATAAGGAACTGTAATAAAACGCGATATCGGCGGTTAACGCGGCTAACATTCGCGGACTGCGCTGACATACGAACTAACTTACTGTCAGAAGAGTCTGCTGTTTACACGACCCAAAAACTACACTGACTCCAACTAAAAATATCAATTACAATGCGATGTTCCACAACAATAAGAAAGCTATAAATCACCGTTGATAGCGTTTAGTCAAAATGTATTTACGTATTTCGAGGTAGCACTCCACTTCCCCCGAATCCTTGTCGTAGCAACCGAAATCCATGTGGTACGAGATATCGCGTAATGTAAACAGCATTGACTGTTTTGTCAACAGGTGTAAAGTGGTCGTGTCTTCAAACCGCTGTCTATATTGATACTAAGGTGAGGCGCGGAAGATCAGGGTGTTGATAAAAATAAATAAATAACGCACTTTCTGCCATAAAGTCGAGCGCGAGCGGGCGCGCATCGGGCCGCGGTGCTCCAAATTGTGAGAAATAGGTATATTGGAGGCGCTCGCGTACAGCTCTTGCACTTCATAAATTATAAGAGGATGTTTGCCTAATAAATCGCCAAAGACCCGATTGTTTTACGATAATACGCCACCCGGAGATCTAAAGCATTAAGTAAAGTACCAAATTATATTATGGCTCTCGCATAAAACAATTTTAAAGGATATATTAAACATTTGATCTATTTCGAGGATTCATAGCATCTGCAAGGCGGCTTGCGGAACAGCTGGTGTGGATAGTTTTTGGAATAACTTTATCAATATTTATATCACAAATCAATTGCTTGTCTAAATATTGGGTACTAGTTATCATCATCGTTTGTTTTGCTATTCGCTACACCTTGTGATGTATAGGCACTATGTTTATGATTATAGATACATAATTAATGTACTTTGCCATACCACTAATATTATAAATGAGAATGTTTGTATGTTTAGATGTTTGTTTCTCAATTATGCAAAAACAGCTACACGGGTTTGGACGAAATTTGGCACACAGATAGTTTATTACCTGCATTAACACATAGGATACCTTTCATCCCGGAAAAAGGTTAGATTACTGTCTAAAGTCAACGCGGACAAAGTCGCGGGCAGAAACTGGTATACTATAATACAGAACTAAGAAATTTAATAAAGTTAGCAAGCACAGACGCACCCACGCAAATATGAAATCGATGTAAAACAGACACCTACTTAATTATTATTTTTACGATAATAATGTTTTTTACGACTGGAAAATAGTGTATCTGGAATGTGATAGTTATGAGAGTCTATGAGAAAGATTAAAATTAATTTTTGTTGTGAATAACGAAGTAGGTCAGAGCTCTATTAAAGTTGGGTCGGTGTCCAACTCGCGTTACGTTATCTTTGATCTCAGTCCGACGTCTCCGGTTTATACGCAGTTATTTTTGTTCCAGCATAGCAGTTTTGGGGAAATAGAATGGAAAATCTGTTATTCATCTATATAATTATACTATTATAAAAATGTCAAACGATTATGTAATTGCACATATCTTAATAATGAACAGAGTTGAGTATTTTAAAATCTGTGAACACGTAACAATGTTTATTTATTATTTGTTTGTTTGTCGAATTGTCTGGTTAGTTGTAAGGTTGTCGATAACCGTTGTTAAAAAGCACTGAATTTTGCCAGACCTTGCACGATTAGATAGCATCCATCTATTTGATGTAAAGATAGGTTAGGTTAAAGGTTTAGGGTGCTAGGTAGCGTGGTTCGCTAGCTGCGGTTGTGGGGACAGATCTCTCGCTGCCGGCGATCGTTCGCTCTATGGTCGGCAGCGAGAGGTCATGGGACGCGGTGGCCACCTTTGCTGAGGTGGTCATGGCACGCAAGGAGGCGGCGGAGCGAGCCAGAGAGGACGATCCCCTGGCTGACCCAAACCGCCGACGGAGACGCGGGCGCAGGAGGCGACGACATGCCGACCTCATGCCGCCGTAAAGAGGGCGCGCGGGTGACGGCATAGGGGGCCGTCGCCTGCTCGACACTGGCGCCCTCGAAGTGAAGGGGCGTGCCTATGTTCCAGCACGTCCCCTACATAGGAGCGAATCGTGTGGCGTCGCGGCCACAACTAAGTGGGTCCAAACTATGGACAACCGCCAGAGAGGCTGCGGATGAAGTCCCCGTACCTGTAGCCTCTCCTTAAAGCGGAAAGCGGAACACGTGGAGGTTTTAGTCGGTATGCTTACCCCCCCCGCTTACGCGACGCGGAGACCGCGGCAGAGAGTCCGACACTCCCCCGCCTGCCTACCCGAGGCAGGCGGGGGGCTAGTCTTTAAAAGATTTCCTCTGCGGGACAAAAAAAAAAAAAAGGTTTAGGGTGCTAGGTCGGACAACCTCCTCGTGGTGCACCCTGGGCGCCGGCGGCGGCGAATAGTCCGGCGCGTGTGGCGGGAGTCGCCATGCTGCCCCTCACAATCTCTGGCTTTCGGAGAGGGTGGGGCGCAGCGGGTAAAATGGAGAAGTGTTGCCCGGGGGTTCTAGGTATCTCTCTGGGTTTCAGAGAGGACCAGTTTGACCCCGCGGTAACGATCGTCGGGAGAGGGCGCGAAGCTCTAACATAACCCTTCCCTTCCCCTTATCTATATCCATTCCTAACTTCCTTCCCAATCTTTTCCCTTCCTTCCTAGTCGTCGGGTTTGGTGTGCGCTTACCCCGCCTCCAGACATGGTCTTTGACCACCGATGGCGAACCCGTAACCAGCAACCATGAGCTTCGGCTCTACGCTGGGACGGGGGCCTTGCCTTCGCCGGCTGGGCCGCGTGGAAGAAAACCACTTTAAAAAATTACCAGCTGCAGGTGCGGCAACCCGAGGTACCGGCCGACCCCTCGGTGTATATAGGCTTGCCCGGGTGCAGGGGGCTCCGCCCGGGTCGACGTTTTATTCCCCCCATACTCGTGGGACCAAACATGGACAACCTATCTAAAAACAAAAATAACGATAAGCAGGAGGAGAAGGTTCTCAAAGGAACAAAGGACACCGAGTTGCAGGTGATGAGGCCCAACGAACCGGTTGTGGTCATGCAACGATTACAGCAGGTCGCTTCTGCGACAGAAAAGGAGGAGCTGGAAGTGAGCGAAATGTCCACCTCGGACTCCAGCTTCGCTCGAAGCACCACAATGTGGCGCAAAAAGCGACCCAGAAGGCCGGAAGGCAGTCGTTCGGGCTCGGGCGAGGGCTCGGATGCTGACGAACCGCCAAAACCGCAGTCCAAACGCGGCAGAAGACAACCCTTCACCACGGGAAGGCGGGCCCTCAAACAAAAGGCGGACCAATCGGTCATCGAGGCCGCACTGGCCGCCGGGAGTAGTTCCCGTGCGGCGTCGCGAGCCTCGTCGAATCCGGACCTGGACGAGCTGCTCCTTGAGGGGCTAAAAGGCAAAGTGGCCCAGTCCCTCGAGAACATACGGGACCTGATCGCAGCTGCACCCGCCGCCCCTGCGGCCCAAAAAGCCAGGGGAATTAAGGGGACGGCCAATGGGCGGAAGAAAAAGGCGCCGCAGCGGCAACCAGCGCCTCCCAATGCCAGGGTAGGGGGTCAGCAAGAAGGAGGCTAGAAAGGCCAAAAAGGCGAGAGCGCGTCAACGCCAGAGGCTCCGCGCTCCGGATTCAGCGGCAGTCGTGCTGACCCTGGCACCCGGGGCAGAGAAGCGCGGCATTACTTACTCTGCGCTGCTCCATCGCGCCAGGTCAACCATTGACATCGGGGAGCTCGGAATCGAGGGGCTCAGAGCCAAACGCACCATTACAGGTGCGTGCCTGCTCGAAGTACCGGGCGCGACCAGCTCCCCGAAGGCGGACGCACTGGCGGAGAAGCTCCGCCAAGGACTCTCGGCCGAAGATGTCCTTATTTCGCGGCCCTTCAAGTCGGCGAGCCTCCGCATAAGTGAGCTCGACGACTCGGTCCGTGGTGAAGAGCTCATCACCGCGGTGGTAAAATACGGGGGCTGCGGCCTTCGAGAAGTCAAGTGCGGTGACGTACGGGCGGGTTACAGAGGCCTATTCACGGCCGTAGTGACCTGCCCCGTAGAAGCCGCCAAAAAGCTGGCCGATGCCAAGCGGCTATTGGTGGGCTGGGTGTCCGCAAACGTGGCCCTCCTGAAGGCAAGGCCGCTGCGCTGCTTCCGCTGCCAGGTGGAGGGGCACGTCGGCGCTCTCTGTCCAGCGGGAATAACGGACAGCAGGGAGCGCTGTTACAACTGCGGGCAGCCGGGACACCAGGCGCGGGATTGCGCGGGGGCCGCACACTGCCTAAGTTGCGGCACACTCGGCAAGCCCGCCGAGCACCGGGCGGGTTCAAAGACTTGTGGGTCGCGCCCCATAGGCAAGAAGGCCCCAGCGCGCGCTCCCGAGCAGCCAGCACCGGACCACGCGCCAGACCGAGGCGGTGGAAATAATGGAGACTAACAATGGGTAGTCGTTCCCCCGTTGTTAGTCTCCTACAAACGAACCTCAACCACTCTGCCAGGGCTCAGGACCTCCTGCTTCAGAGCATGGCAGATTGGTTGATCGACGTGGCGGTGGCCGCCGAACCGTATTTTGTGCTGCCCGCCAGCACAGTTGCTGGCGGGCAGCACAAAAGGCCAGTGGCCGGCGATGTTGAGGGAACGGTGGCGATTCTGCTGCCGAGGTGTGGGGGCTCTTTGTCTCACGAAGGCGTTGAGAGACAGAGGGGCTTTGTCGCCGCTCGTGTGGGGGCCATGGTAGTGGTCGGGGTGTACTTCTCGCCAAACCAATCGCTACCCGAGTTCGAGGCCTTCCTGTCGCGACTCGGTGACTTTATTGTGCGGTCGGTCGCGTCCTGTTCTCGTCGCGGGGGACTTCAACGCCAAGTCCTCGGCCTGGGGTTCCCCCGTCGACGATGTGAGCGGGGAGGCCCTTGAAGAGTGGGCGCATGCGCAGGGACTGTCAGTCCTCCACAGGGACACGGCCTACACATGTGTCAGGCGAAACGGCGGCTCGGTGGTGGACGTATCCTTCGCCACCTCGACACTGGCGAACCGGGTACGAGGATGGAGAGTCGTCGACTCGGTGGAGACCCTGTCTGATCATGTATATATCAGATTTGTGGTCTCCGCCGAGTCTCGGGCCGCCGTGCCGGCTGACGTAGCGGGGGGTGGGCCGAGGTGGGCCTTGGCGCGCCTGGACGTGGAGGCTGTAATCGAGGCAGCAGAGGTCCAGGTTTGGACACCGGCGCCGGTCTCCCCATTCGACATCCAATTTGCGATGCGCCTGCGTCGCTGCGCGCCACCATTACACCAGACAGCGGGGACGAAGGCGTCGGAACCCTCCGCTTTTACCGGGCCTGACGCCTAGGGAGGAGGAGCTGTATGCTGTCTACCGGGCGGCAAAGACCGCATTACAGGTGGCGATTGCGGACGCCAAGACGCGGGCCCGCGAGGAGCTCCTGGCCAGCATCGACGCCGACCCCTGGGGACGCCCCTACCGCATGGTGCGGAACAAACCCCCCGGGCCCCTGGAGGCCCCCTCTTACACAGACCATGCCGCCAACGTTTGCGGATGGCGTGCTGTCGGCCTTCTTCCCGGAGGGGACGGCGCACAGTGCTACGGCAATGTCCCGGACACCCGGACCCAACATGCCGTCGAGCGAAGCCGTTCCGGAAGTCACGGAAGAGGAGCTGAACGCCGCCGTCCGCAGGCTTAGGACGAAGAAGGTGGCACCCGGGCCAGATGGAGTCCCCGGCCGAGTGTGGGTTCTGTCCCACGGTCCGCTCGGCCGCTGTCTCAGGGCTCTCTAGACCGAGTGCTTCAGGCAGGACCGGTCTCCTCAGCTTTGGAAGTTAGGGAAACTGGTCCTGATCAGGAAGGAGGGGCGCCCGGTAGACTCGCCGTCCGCCTACCACCCCATTGTGTTGCTCGACGAGGTCTGCAAGCTCTTTGAAAGAGTGATTGCGGACAGACTCGTCGAGCACGTATCACAGACGGGGCCGGACCTACAGAGTTGCCAGTTTGGCTGCAGGCGGGGCAGGTCCACGGTGGACGCACTAAAGCGCGTCCAAAAGATGGCGGATGAGGCCATGGGTCAGAGGGAGGTGCTGTTGGCGGTGTCCTTGGACATCGCCAATGCGTTTAGTTCAGTCCCCTACTCCTCGGTAATGGCGGGAATGTATTACCACGGCGTCCCCGGATACCGCCACCTGACCATACGGAACTACCTCGCGAACAGGCGGGTGGTTTACCCCGGGCCGTCGCGGTGGCAGGAGCGGAACGTCGGGTGCGGGGTTCCACAGGGGTCTGTCCTCGGACCGCTCCTGTGGAACATCGCCTACGATTGGGTCCTGCGTAGCTCGTTGCTGCCAGGTCTGACAGTAACGTGCTACGCGGACGATACTCTGGTCACCGCGAGAGCCCGGAATCACAGGGAGGCGGCCCTGTTGGCCACAGCTGGCGTGGCCCAGGTGGTCGGGCGCATGGCCTGGAGGTGGCCCTCAGTAAGACTGAGGCCGTGTATTTCCACGGTCCCAGAAATCGGCCTACCCCTGACGCTCACATCGTTGTCGGGGGGCAGCGCATCAACATCCAGACCCAAATGCGCTACCTAGGCCTCATCCTGGACGGACGTTGGTCATTCAGGGCCCACTTTGCCGCCCTAGCGCCAAAATTAATGGCGACTGCAGGGGCCCTTTCGAGGCTCTCGCCTGGGCGGGCCAGAGGCGACGGCGAGGAGGCTGTATGCGGGGGTGGTGCGGTCCCAGGCCCTATACGGGTCCCCAATTTGGGCAAGCGCCCTGACGGCCCGAAACGTAGTGCTGCTGCACCGCGCGCAGCGAGTCATGGCTGTCAGGGTCATCCGAGGATACCGCACCATCGGATTCAAGGCGGCGACGCTCCTCACTGGAACGCTTCCATGGGAGCTGGAGGCACAGGCGCTCTCCGAGCTGTATGCCTGGCGTAGGGATCCTACCAACATCTTGGATCCCTGCGCCCCGAGAGCGAGGCGGACGGAGCTGCACCGAGTCGCGCTAGAGGGCTGGCGGAGCAAGCTAGCCCATCCCACTGCCGGTCACGCCGTCATCGCTGCGCTGCTGCCAGTTTTCTGGGAGTGGCTGGGGCGACGACACGGCGTCCTCACGTACCGTCTGACGCAGGTACTGTCCGGGCATTGTTGCTTCGGGCGGTATCTGTGGCGGATCGGGCGTGAGGAGGTGGAGCGCTGCCACCATTATGCAGCCCCGGAAGACACGGCGGCGCACACTTTGCTGATGTGCCCGGCATGGGATGACGAGCGGCGCCAGCTCGCCGGAGCGCTCGGTGCAGGGGGGCAGGCGCTATTGCTCCCGACTGTGATATCATCCATGGTTGGGAGCGAGAGCGCCTGGGCGGCAATGGCGGCCTTTTGCGAGGCCGTCATGTCCGCAAAGGAGGAGGCAGAGCGGGTGAGGGAGGAGACGTCCTCCAATCCCGCTCGCGAAACGGCGCGTTGGGCGAAGGCACAGGGACTACGCCCGAAACGACCTTCGTCCACCGTAATCTCGGCCTGCAGGCATCGGGGAGGGCACCCCGGCGCCCTAGCACTTAGCAGGCCCGCGCCGGAAGAGCGCTGCGTCCGCGCAGCCTCCAAAAGGTGGTAGGGGGAGACCGAACTCCCCTACACGTGTCGAGGTCCGCGCCAAACTGCGGACCGAGCCCGCCGGTGCCACAGAGGTCATGTTGGTGACGATTCCTGTGGACCGGCAAAAGGGCAGTGGGACGTCGAGGGGTTTTAGTGGGTGCGAGCCCCACATAATCACCCGGGCTGTGCCCTAGGCCCGGGGGTATGCGTTAGGCATTTCCGCTCGTAAAAAAAAAGGTTAAAGGTTTGATTAAAAATGGTTATAAGTTTTCCGTAGTATTTGAGTACCAGGGATAGAGATACTTTACTAAGGAAATTTCAGGCTATATCGTTATAGTCAAGGTTTTAAGTCTTCTTCTTCTTCTTCTTCTTCAAGTTATGGCTTCACACTAATTATAAGCGTATTTTGCCAGTGTCCAGTCCAATTAATTCGACTCCCCGATGAATTTGATGACAACGATGTTAATGATAATAATGAAGTTCCCCACCCTGGATAGTTAAGCGGTGGATACTTTACATACCAATCGCAACGGCCGTTTTGAGGGAAGTGAAAAGGCACGTTTTATCACTTTGTTATAATTACCTTCACTCATGCACATATAAGAACACATAATGGTTAATATTCCACCAACATTACACATTATTAGTCGAAATAACACAAGTTTTGGAAATAAAAACAAATTGACAACATCACTCTTCGATTTCCCGCCAAAAAACTCAAGGTTTTAAGTCAAATTATGATTTATTTTTCACATTTATTAGATTTACACAAGTCACCGGAATGTCCAGTTTTGTGAAAATCATTCTCTATCTATCTCTATATCATCACGCCAGATCCCTTGCGGGGTAGGCAGAGAGTACAGAGTTCCAACAGGTTATTTCCTTACATACCTCTCAGGCTTCCTCCACTCTCATAGTTCGTCTCATTCACGCTCGCCAGTTACGGAGACTCTTGACTTGTCCTTCAGATAAGACTCGGTCTATTTGTTCATGGTAAGATAGTCTAGGTCTTCCCCGGTACCTATATCCTTCCACTTTCATATTGTATATCTGACAATCATTGTTTAGTATAAGAATGAAATTGTAGTATATAGCTATTATTTGAGTTCTACATTATGATGACTCCCTCTTACAATTTATAAAAGTTATTTTCAGGCATGTATTTCACATCATCAAGGTTTTTTTTGAGACCAAAGGTAGCGTATATCCTTCCCCTGGATAAAATCGGTGTATTCCAATTTGTTCTACGATTTTGATCCAACTTTCGATCAGAATCTTAGAACAAATTGGAGTCATATTGGAAAATTGAAAAGTTTATTTAATAAAATAAATCGGAATTTTATTTGACTATGTACTACGATTATTTTGTTCTATTTGGAAATGCATTTTGCGATTTAATTTTGCATTGATATTTCAGTGAAAAAAACACCATGAGAATAGTAGAGCATTGTAGAAAATAAATACCAATTTTTTCTATTAAATTAATTGGTAGAATAAAGCGGAAAAAATGTTTAATAATATATACTAATAGTATCTAAAATCTATATCCTTGCCGAATTTGATCAAAACCTTTTCAGTGATTTAGGCGTAAAAAGGTATCATACTCGTACAAACAGACAGAGTTACTTTCGAATTTATGATATTAGTATGGATTATATATATATCTATCTATCTATATCATTACGCCAGATCCCTTGCGGGGTAGACAGAGAGTACAGAGTTCCAATAGGATGGAGTATGGATTATATAATATTATATAATCTATACTCCATCCAACCTACCTAGTTACTGCAAACTTATTTAAATATGGACTGTTATATTTATTTACTAACTGCAGTTACTGCTATTGGTGGGAAGTGGCCCGTCCTCTATCCTTTAACTGATTACATGTACCGTAGTATTGTTGTATTTTGTCTCGTTCGGCATCATACTTGAGCTATAACCAATTATTTTGTACATATTCTTTTCATATTTTATATTAACCTGTTTTTCTCTTACTATTATTATTATACTTTTTATTATATACCTTGACAAAGTCTCTATTTTGTAATTGAGAGGACTATATAGACACTGACTGATACCATGAATCTAAGTATGTTAACTTATGTTTAATATAAGCTTACTGAAGCACATCTATTTAGCTTGCTCTGCACTGTTCTCCCATACCCCATGAATGCAATGTGTACAAAGAGAATTGTAAAGCTCTCAGTTTTAAAAAGAATAACCGTGGAGTTTCTTGCCCTTCTTCTCCACAGGAATGACTTTCCGAACGGGAGGTAGAGTCTTAAGTAATCATTAATTTTCTCGTTTTGACTATTCATAAGTGCTTTTTGGCCTACATGAATAAAAAGCTTTTTATTTTCAGTTCTAATTTTAGCACAAGTACTAATAAAATTATCGCTGCTGATCTTAGGATCATTGCTCCAAAGAATTTTAAATACGTACTTATTTATGAAGGTGGTCAAGAAATGGTAAATATAAAAAATACAATAATTAATCGTAACATTCGGACTAATGTTGTCGCAGTCTCGAATGTGATAGGAACAGGAAAATGATTAAAACATTTAGTATTAAGACGTTATGTATAAACGAGAATGTTGCATAATGGTATTTCACACGAGATTATAGCAGGATGTGTGCTGATATTTAAAGGGCTCATGGACACATAGCATCCTCTTGCATTTGCATGACGATGGTATAAGTTATTTGACATTTTGTTAAATATTATAATTTGGTTAAATATTGTTATTAACTTATAACAGAAATCTTGGGAATCTTAGCGATTATGTTAAAAGGGGTCTGTAGTGTATAGTTGTTTTATGGAATTAAAGAAAAATATTGATTGGGTTTGCATACTTTAGACTCTGGCCTATCATCCCTATTATCTACTTTACCAGAGCATAAAGTACGTGCTTAAGGTAAAGTGACTTTTATTGAGTTTAACAGGGATTTTGGATGTAAGTTATTAATTAATATTATTTAGAATTACCATACAGATATACAACGCGGAAGTGGCAACGGGAAGACCTAGACCTATCTTACCATGACTGAATAGATCGAGTCTTATCTGAAGGACAAGTCAAGAGTCGCCGTAACCGGGGAACGTGCATGTGACGAACTATGAGAGTGGAGAAAGCCAGAGAGGTATGTAAGAAAAGAACCTGTTCGAACTTTGTACTCTCTGCCCACCCCGCAAGGGATCTGGCGTGATGATATGGATAGAGAGATAGAGATAGATAGAATTACCATTTTTTGTTAAATCGGAGCCCCCCATTAAGAATTATTGTTGTGTCGGGGGTGCCTTTATAAATATTAAATACACAAATACAAACTCAGACCAAAATAAATGTCAGTAGGTCACATAAAGACTTGTCTCGTCGAACAGAACCCGCGATTATTCAATCCAATGGACGGAGAGGCTTATGCCCGGATAAAGTCGTCGTCCAATATACCAACCCTCCCTCTATACATAGTTGTATTTATATCAATATTTCTTCATCTATTACAATATAATAAGATAGAAGACTATAATAATAAACGAAATTACAAAATAAACAACTGCATACAATGTATAACATTATTGAACAGAACACCACACGTCACGCTACTCTTAGTGAATCAGTAGCATTGTCTGGATCGCTTGCATTCGTTCGTTCATTGGTCGTTATAATGTTGATTCATACTTCAGATCCGTGCGTAATTCACCCGTTACTGATTTGAATCGCCCAGCTTTCAGACTTGACTGGCAGTAATGTCCTAATTTATTACATTGCTTGCGTCATGTACATATATTTTACTTACAATCCAAAAATTAGTCAAACCATCTGTCCCTGCACATCCGACACAGATAACGACCGCTATCTAACTGATTTCGGTCGATAAGTCCTAGCGAATTTATTTTAACGACATTATTTTTAGTCTCTGCTGTCAAAGCTATCGATTTATTAACCCGACAAAACTCGGTAACTTTGACAGTATTGTAAGGACTTATGGACCAAAATCGGTAACGGAGAAATTGTTGTCTTTGTCAAGAACTTAGGTTTGTATTTTTATATTTTGGGCCACACTCTTTTTCACACCAAATTTTCGAAATTCCTGTACGCTCTTGCTGTCCCTTCGGTGACCATAGATAAGAAAGGAATTTACTTATTTTACTAATCTAATTTCATACTTATTTCGTCTCTTGAAAACAGTATTCGCATCGCATTTTCGTCCTGTAAATTTACAAATTCATTATGTTATACCCAGTTATACCCATTAGATATAATTTTTGAGTATATTATGATCTATCAGTGGGATGTCTGGTTGTTTAATTAGGCATCATATTTTAAACAGCCCCACACTAAGATTTATTCCTGTGTTGTGGGTGTACAAACATGACAATTTACATACACAAATACCCAGGCCGAAACAAATAATTGTGGGTAACAAAAAGATTTGTCCCGTGGGAAATCGAACCCGCGACTATTAGACACAGTGAGCGAGGCGGTTTAAGCTCTTAACCACTGCGCTAAATCGTTAGTCAAATTGGGATCTATTTTAAGATACACATAGAAGATACTTATCATAATTGGAGAACTTTTGAAATGCAAGCGCGCCGTTGGAATGAAGTAGCCTATCGACGTAGGTGCAAAAATAAATTCAAGGCAGGTCATATGTCGCGAGCTAGACATTTAGAAATGTCTAAACTCAAGAATGATCGATTTTGATTGGAAAATAGCTGTCAAGTCTGTAAAGGGTCGGTATGTGAAAAATTTAGGATTTTATAACCACCGTTGACCATCTTGAGTGAAAGGTACTTGTTGGTACTTTTTGCTTACATTCTGTGTGTTGACCACCTATCAACATTCTGTGTAACACAGTTGCTGGGAAGTTTAGAACGGTAGAGTACGTGAACATTGTTAAAGATAGACATTCTTTTTATATTAGGTTTATTTACATGTTAGTACAGTACCTAAGACAAAGTATGTATACCATTTTATACTATCAGAGCCCCTAGCACGATCGGAAAGGCATTAGCGTAAGGCTATGAGGATGATGTGCCATCCTTTTTACACTACACATTTACTAAATAGAGATGGACGCGACAGCGCGCTTTTTCACTAACGTTGCGATAGCGTAAATCTATTCCTGCTTAGCCCTTAGTACCTACTATAATTATATGAAGTTAGTTTCTTAAATTAGAGCTGTACGGGCCAGATAGTAGGGTATCTATTCATGAAACAAAACCTCGTGACATAGATAATGCCACACGTAGCATGAGGCGTGCTTTAAACGTCTCGACTATATTGCAAAGGTCGAGCCCGATTGTGGCCCGTACAACTCTAATTTTAGAAACTTGACCTATGATTTTCCTGCAATGCAACTCTCGAAAGTTTTATCTACACGCCTTTGCGTAATTAGACTAGTGTTGTAAAAATGAGCGCCGAAGTCGAGCGTTTAGTGCTGAGTCGATGCTCACAAGCGTTGAAACACGTAAAAGACGCGAGCGTTTTAAGGTTTTTACGACACTAAACTAGACACATCCGAAAATATATGGAAACTAGCAGTATTCAACGGATCCGCACTTATTCTTCTTAGCGTTTCGAAGGCAACCAGGCTATAGTTATATGGAAGCAGCCCAGAGTGCGGCCACATTGTCTGCATATACGGAGGTAGCCATCAAGTCCTGCTGTGTACAGGAGTTAGGGGATGCGGAGCATGATAAAGGGTGGAGCATAGTCTGGGTTATGCTGCACAAACACCCCAAATTGGTACCGTCTGTGAATTCCTGAACATGTTTTCCCTGGTCCGGCCGACCTGAGTCCGAAGTCTATTTAAAGATTTCCAGACCGGCCATCGTAATTTATGTCCAGGTGGGAGACTCTCAGCAGGTTAAATAAAGGGATTTGGTAGGGATACTTCTTCCTTCTAGAGATTGCACCTTGCTTTTGTTGAAACTAAGGTAAATGGTTTGACGCACTTAATAAAGCTCTTACGGCTTTTCAACCTTTTGCTGCACTGAATTGTAAATATGCATGGGAATTCGAACTCAGTAGACATCAGCGCCACCTAGCTAGAGGCTTTTTAATGGGTAGAAAACTTTTAAAATAGGTTCAGCAGTTTTAGAGATTATCGATTGCTACCAAACAAATATTTCCTTTTTTTCCTATCTATCTATATCATCACGCCCGATCCCTTGCGGGGTAGCCAGAGAGTACAGAGTTCCAACAGGTTATTTCCTAATATGCCTATCTGGTTTCCTCCACTCTCATAGTTCGTCTCATAACCGCTTGCCGATTACGGAGACTCTTGACTTGTCCTTCAGATAAGACAAGGTCTATTCAGTCATGGTAAGATAGTCTTCTCCGGTACCTACATCCTTCCACTTTCGCATTGTATATCTGTTTTGTCATTCTTCTGACATTTTTGCTATATGCCCGAACCATTCCTATTTCCTGTTTTTATTATAATATAGATATAGATGACATTGAATGTATTTTTTCTTTACATTTCTCTATGTACATATCTTTTTATAGGTCGTAAGACTGCCTCTTGACGACTTTAAGTTACGAATTCCGATGATTCATAACTAGAAAATTTATCAGCATTTCTTTAAACTTACCACAACATATTGAACGGAAATAGAGGTGTAACTGTTCAACAAACAAGTATAAAGTTACTGTTACACTAGATGGTCTTATGATATAATCGAATTGATAACATATTATTATCCATTTACTGGTATCACGTAACTTCCGAGTTTTGATTGTTATATTGGATAACAAAAGAAAGGGTGGCCAATATCATAGTAGGTATATGTACTTACCTAACTTTCACTAATCTCTAATTTAGGACGACAAAACCATACAACCATTTAAATTTTAAAGGCGACAGGAATCGCTAATCTTCTTTTTTTTAAAACGTAGCCCGCACGAGTAATCTATTTTTTGTCGTGGATGCGTTTACAAACATGAAATTCACAAGCACAAGCATTCAGACCGGAACAAATATTTGTGGGGCACACAAAGATTTGTCTCATGCGGGAATCGAACCCGCGACTACTCAATCAGTAGACGTAGTGACTCAAGCTCTTATCCACCGGACCAAGTTCTAATCATTCAATCATTGCACAACATAAAATTATAAAAAAGATACATTGAAATGAATTTCCTTTTCTTTTTTTTATAAAAACGTAGCCGCAGTCTAGGGTTCATTCTTGTGTCGTAGGTGCGTTTACAAACATGAAAATTCACATGCACAAATAGCCAGACCGAAACAAATAATTGTGGGTCACACAAAGATTGTCCCGTGCGGGAATCTAACCCGCGACTATTAGACACAGTGGGCGGAGCGGGTTAAGCTTTAACCACTGCGCTAAATCGTAAATGCTAGACTCCGAACCAATGCTGTATTTTTTTCCTATTGAAAAATTACATTTTTGAACATGATTTGAACCTCGGACCTCGTGATCGCTACGCGCATTATTCGCCACCAGACCAACGAGGCAGAGATTCCTTGAGAGAAATTCTTGCTACGCATAATGGATATGACGTAAGGAACAGTTAATGCAGACAAAGATACTGTTGGCATAAGAAGAAGTCGCAGGCATAAACGTTAAGATGTTGCCCCTTTAAAATAACGATCAAGATTTATTAAGTTTTTTTACCCTATTATAAAAATAAATTGGAGAGTAACCTCGTAATTGCAGTAATTTATAGTATAGAACATCATTTGTACTATTAACAAAACTGTCGATCTAAATTTAAAACTTGAATAAATATCAATAATAACTGAATAAAGCAATACTTAATGAAAAAAAACAGAAATAATCACCGTCACGCCTACACAAGGTGTAACATAGAGAACGCAAGACCTGAAATTATTTTGTTCTTAATCGGTAACTAAATGTATTCCAGCTATTTTTAAAATATGTCTCATTATTTTTTAATTATAAAAAATGGCTGCTACTCATTCAGTTGGCTGTATTTAAAAAAAAAAGGAGTATTCCTCCAGCGAGTGTGGCCGAGGTAAATTCTGTACATTCCAGTATATCTACTTTTTACTGAAGATAGTAGGTCCCAATGTATTAAGGGGCGGGCCTTTTGTCATTTTATTCAGCACAATGTCCGACTCCGTCTAACACTGGGATTTGTTTCTATAGAAAAATTTGGTGCACTTAGTCCTTCTTATCAGGTCAGCAATCATAGAGTTCTTCAGCGTATTGGCATGACCCCAATAATTGATGCAAGCCATCATAAAGGGATAAATCTGATATATCGGACACGTGCTGCGCCACGATAGATATCACCTGCTGTAATTGATTATGATGGTCAAAATTGAGGCCAAAAGACGTTTTGGACGATAGAAGAAATCATGGCTGCGGAACATTAGGGAGTGGACCAGAATTGCCAGTGTTAAAAGTTGTTCCGTATGACTCGAGAAAGAAGCACATACGCAAAGCTGACGGTCAACCTCCAGTAATAGAGAGGCAATAAAGAAGAATAAGAAGTTTCGACCCCAAGACCTCAATTCAATTATTTAGGAAAATTATAAGAGATTTAACAAAATTAATATGAAAATAGTGGCATTTTACGCGCCATTTGTCGCCACCAGTATAGCCTTAACTTGCTATGGTCTTGAATAGTGAATTCATTATGTCACTTATAAGCTCACTTTCTGTGTGAATTAATTTTATTAAAAGAATGAGTATATGAGACTGTCTCAGAGTCTGGTGGGGTAATACACGCAGTGATTACGAGTTTCTGGGTATCCTAAGCCAGGAAATATTTAATTTTTCAATAATGATCTTTCCTTTACCAGTCCGAAGTCGTACACTATGCGCAGATTTTATAATAAAATTCCACTTGACGCCACTCAACTTAGTGAAAATAAATTTAAATCCTGGATTAAACGTACGCTCTGCAAGCGAGCTTACTATACTCTAGATGATTATTTAAAAGATAAAAATGCTTGGATAGGTGCTGTTCCAGCTCCACCAGAATGTGGATAACATGTTCAGCTATTATTAATTATTATTCCCTCTCTTCTTTCTAGTAGATAAATAAAATTTATCATTTTTCTTCCTCATTTCTTTATCTGTAAATGAGAGAACCATGTAGCCATTCACAGGAATAGTTTAAATTGGTTAATTTAATTTAGACTCACCTGATACTACATTGTTCTCCCATACCCCACAACAAAATGCAGATGGAAAAATTGTAAAAATACTAGTGTAAAAGAGTAACCGTGGAGTTTCTTGCCCTTCTTCTCCACAGGAATGACATTCCGAAGTGGTGGTAGAGTCTTTGTTACTATTTTGACGATTCATAAATACTGTAATGGTTTACGTGAATAAAAAATATTCTGATTCTGATTCAGTAATAAGAAAATAAGCTCACCTCCTATTTAGGGCCTACCGCGATTGACCATTTATCGACCGGGCGAGTGCTAGTGATGTAATCCCTTTTTGTTTTTAATTAGCCCTGTTAAAAAACTATCCCACCGTTGGGCACGGGCGTCCTCTCAAACTGAGAGGGTTTAGGCTATAGTTCACCATGCTGGCCCAGTGCGGGTTTACAAAAGAATAATAAGGGACGGATATATTGAGCGTGCGGTCGGAAATAAACGACGTATGTGCAAAAATAAATATCATTTTCTAAAAAATCTTTTATCAAAACGGGTAAATCGACTTCAAAAAGCAAAAAATAAATATTTGAAGTCGGTGCTGGTTGGTGCAGTCGGTTACTTGGCACCGACTGCAGATTTTTATTTTACAATTTTAAGTGACGAGTGAATTATTTAGTAATATTTATATACCGATATTATATTATTTTGCTGAGTTGTACAGTAAGGTTCCTACGGGATTAATATATTAACTATAATAACGGAATCTATACATTCGTGCTGTTCGCCGTTAGGGAGTTCCCTCTTGTATCTTCAAAGTCCAAGGTCAGATACCAATAACATTAAAATAAGACCACCTCAAAACTATACCGAACCCAATGCAAAAAGATTTAAGTTTTTTTTCTATACAAAAAAGCCGTTTAATCGTATTCTTTTTACCAGATTTTAAAATAAACAGTTCAAAATCATATTTCGCAATATTAAGTGTCTAATCCCAAAAATCCGGACCTAAAATCGTAGGCGAAAAGTGGGTGCACACAGTACACCTCTGCCACTCCCGCTTGCGGAATATAGGGGTCATGCTGTTTTTTTTTAATGAGTACATTGATTTGGCAGTCTATGTATCGAAATCCTACTAATATTACAGATGAGAAAGTTTGTATGTTTAGATGTTTGTTACTCAATTACGCAAAAACGGCTGAACGGATTTTGGATGAAATTAACTGGATTAACACATAGGATACTTATTTATCCCGGAAATATGTTATGTTCCTGTCTAAAGTCAACGCGGACGGGGCCGCGGCCAGAAACTAGTCTTTTATAATAATTACTTGTGAGCTAGAAACCTATAGATTTGTTGCGAAAGAGATTGTTCGAAAAAAGTCGTAATTACTCCTAGAAATAGATTCTAACACATGTTTGCTGTCGCAATGAAACAAACATACATGCCCACTATTTATTATAAAAGATACTAAACATTGCCTGCTGCTCTGTCCATGTGAATATAATGCAATAAAAAACATGAGACCTAAAAACTGATTTAAAAACCAAATAGCATGAACTTCGGGTATGAGGCCGCTCGCATTGTACGTGGTAGCTGAAATTATTCATAATGAATTTGATCAAACATATTGCTAGCTGAATGTCAAAGTGTCATAATTCAACATTTTAGTTTATTAATAATTAGAACTCTAACTTTAAATATATAAAGCTTCATTTCCCCTAAATTGTAAATTCCCAAATGTAGTTTATTTATCGAAATACTTCCAGTATCAGTCCGGAGTCTGGAATTGTGACCGGTATTCGGCTTGCACTCTATTACATCGTTAGCGAAATGTGGGTGTGAAAAGTACATCTCTGCTACCCCACCCAGGCAATAAATTGCTTTAGTAATTGTGTCCCTAATCCACTCCGCCAGGGATATTGTACGTTATGGAAATAAGTATCTTAACTCTTTTACTCGTCGAAATATGATTCCTTCAAAATAGGTACACGTGACGCCCGAACAAACGGACAAACCGACTACCAAACAAAAATATTAAACATACCTAGTTTCGTTTATAATTAAAGACATTTTCATACTCGATGACACTCTGGAAGAAAAAATGGCGGTGAAGATAAACTCAAATAATTACAAACAGAATATTACAGCAAAACACCTCCGTTACATATATTTTAGACACAATTGTTTATTTTTTAAGTTAACGTAAAGACGTCGCTTGTTCACCATCTTGACACATCCTCTAGTTTTTTTCTCCCGTGATCGCAACTATTTTTATATATTAAATATTTTCAATATACAGACACAGTCCTTTTACAATATATATAATGTGGCAATTAGCTGAAATGCTTTCTAAGCTGCTTACTGCTCATATAAAATCAGTGCACCTAGCGTGGGACTGGGTCGAGTTTCGAAACGAAATATTTTACACTAAAGACTGATTTATATCGGTCAAGATGTAGAATAACTGGGTTCTGCAATATCCTTTATCTCTATTTACGTGTCGTTTTCGTATAAGCGATAGCGATATAGTATGTAAATTTGCATACTATTTCCTATGAACTGTCCACAATATTGTTAGATCATTGTAATCGATAAATGTATAAATAAAAAAATATATATACCTATATACATTAATAAATAGGACAGATGAAATTTTCAAAAGGTGGACAACAAAAACTGGCAGGAGATGGATTGGAAAAGCTGTAGGGCTTGTTTAAGGTTTGGGTACAGTAGAAGGCCTTTATAAGCTAGTTAGATTTTTTTTCACTATTAGGAGACGATAATTGCATAGGTTTTAAAAAGAACCCAGATATGCGAGCAGGGATTTTTACGATTAACCTCGTGAATGCAAGGTGAGCGTTCTGCCATCAAGCTACCATTGTTCTCATACTTTTTCATCAATCCTTGTAAACCTCCGCCTGTTTTACCTCCTTAGGTATCAATCATCAGTCTGTACGGAATTAACCTGTTGGAATTGAAGTGACGGAATATGAATTGATATGGATAGATATATCAATATCATGATAATTTTATTTTATTTATTTTACTAAACACAGAACAGGTTACAATCCAAATTTCACTACGTAGAAGTAAGGTTACGGACAATAATTATAACGCATAACAGGTGTTGAGAGTAAAAATTAAGTACGAGAATAACGTTATTTAGAGAAAGATAACAAAATTAAAGTTCATATACTTACAAAATCTTTTATTTTTTAAATCCGCCTTCATAAACAAAAAATAAATATTTGAAGTCGGTGCCAAGTAACCGACTGCACTAACCGGTACCGACTTCAAATATTTATTTTTTGCTTTTTGAAGTCGGTTTTTTTTTAAGGTATTTTATTTTATAATTTTAACTGACAAGTGAATTATTTACTAATATTTATATACCTATATTATATTATTTTGCTGAGTTGTACAGCAAGGTACCTACAGGATTGATATAATAACCATAATAACGGTATCTATACATTCGTGCTGTTCGCCGTTAAGGAGTCCCCCTGGAGTCTCTTTAAAGTCCAAAGTTCAATACCGATTTCATTAAAATGCCACCACCCCGAACCTATACGACCACCCCGAAACTATATTAAACCCGACGCAAGAAGAATCATCAAAATCAGTTCATAAATAAAGATGTTATTAAAAAAACACAGACGAATTGTCGACCTCCTCCTTTTTGAAAGTCGGTTAATATTCTGATTAGTTCTATGGCAGGGTACCTATAAGATTGACGTAACACCCATAATATCTCAATCTACGCATTCGTATTGTTTGTCGTGAAGGAGTTCCCTGGTGTATCTTCTAATACGAAGATCCAATACCGACGAAATTAAAATGAGACCACCTTGGAGCTATACTAAGCCCAATGCAAAAAGAATCATTAAATCGATTCATAATTGATCGCGTAACATACATATAAAAAACATAAACATACAGTCGAATTAAGAACCTCCTCCTTTTTAGAAGTTGGTTAAAAATAAAATAGAATTACACTTATCTTACTAAATGTAAGTTATGAATCGTGATATCGTGGATTAGCGGTTTATATGTTCCAAAATTATTGTTAAACAAATCTAATGAATGATTTTCAATAGCCTAAAAACGTCTCCTGCAGGACAAAGGCCACCCAACAAATAAATATCTAATTTGTACATTAAACTGCCTCGTTGGTCTGGTGGCAAAGCGTATCGCTTTGTGATCACGAGGTCCTGGGTTCAAATCCTAGGTCGGACAAATGTAGTTTTTCTAACGAAAAATTCCCAGTATGAGTCCGGAGTATATAGCAATAGGCTCGCCCCCTATTACATGGGACCTAACATCGTGGGCGAAACGTGGGTGTACTCAGTACACCTCTGCCATCCCTCTGGGGTATATAGGCGTGACGGTGTGTGTTGTATATTAAAATACAAATTTTAATAAAATTTAGATTTAATCGCGGTGTATCTAAGTGCATGTGAATCTATGGCAGGTGCACAGATGGTGGGGTCCTATATTTATAAGACGGCAGCGCGGGCGCAGGCAGCCGGGAGTGCGTTTTGTGTGTGTCGTCTAGTGCACCTAAGATTATTGCCAACATGCAGGTGAGTTTAATATTGCAGTCATAAAGATTATTTTTAGATTTTTAAAGTTTTAGTTTATTCCATTTAGAGGTTGGTTAGGAAGGTTTCAGAATTACTTTATGGCGTTTTCTGAAATGTTATTAATATGCGCTATATAATTTTTGACCTTTCTTAAAAGTTTCCGAATTTAAAATAATTAGGGGCTTTAACAAGTTGCAAGTTTAAGTAAGTTCTAAAATACATTTCTTTTTCCTATTATCATAAAATAACTGTTTAATAAATTTAACTGAGCGATTTTAAAACTAATATGTAAAAATGATAAGATAATAATTAGTTAAAACGTCTATAATTTCTTCATACAACTTTTAGGTTCCATGGAATCATTAAATATTAAAAAAAAACAGTATATACCAAATATAAAGAAAACCAGTCTAAGAACTTGAGGTCTAATTCGAAGCTTTTCAAAGTATTGGCTATATATACTATAGATAGTTATAATTTTATTAATATTTAATTGAACATTATGTGCTTTCATACAATGAAGTGTTATTAATTAATACGATAAGTTATCGTATGTAGAGTATATAACATAAAGCACAACATAAAATAATAAAATCAAACACATAGTTCGCATCTTTTTGTCTAAATTAACTAATAGATTAACTATTGATGTTTAATAGTAATACTTGTATAACTTTAATTTCTAAGCACGAAAATATTTGCAAGTTCTGTAACTATTCTTGCAGATGCTACTAGTTCTTGTATGCGTTAGCATGGCGTTGGCTGTGCCGGTAGAGATCGGCGGTTTGTTCGCCCACGCGCCCTTCGCTGTTTACTCCGCACAAGTTGTTCACGCCGGGCCCCTTGTTCACGCCGCACCAGCCATACATTCCGCACCGTTGGTACACGCGCCCGTGGCGGTGGCACATGCTGTAGAGCCAGTAGTGAGTGTTACCTTCTATAATCTAATATTAGCCCTGTTAAGAAACTGTCCTACCGTTGGGCACGGGCCTCCTCTCAAACTGAGAGGGGTTAGGCCATAGTCCACCACGCTGGCCCAGTGCGGGTTGACGAACTTCACAGGTTTGCTCACGATGTTTTGCTTTACCAGTAATGCAAGTGATAGTTAATTTATTAAATCGCACATGTTTTGAAAAAGACACAGATGCGTGCCGGGGTTTGACCCCGAGACCTCTAACTTTGCAGTTCAACGGTCTAACCACTAGGCTGCTCGCCGCTATCACTGCTTATACCTGCTGCTGTTACCTTCTTCTTTTATTAATTTTCTTTTCCCCGAAGTAAGGATTTTTTCTTTATAAACATGACACTCAAACAAACAAAAACGATTATTCATGGTTTACATTAATAATAGTCCCGGGCGAAGATCCGTTTATTGCCCGTGGTTCTACCAGCTTGTACTATCAGTAGTAACACGGGCAATAATACTATATAATAATACCTCAGTAGCAAGATCAGATTAACGGGAACACGAGAAAGAATAATTCCGCGTGTTACTACTGGTAACACGGGCCACGGGAACGGGTACCATGGGAAACAAACGGAAGTAGCAATTCTGTTGCAGCTCTGACTACTAGACTGATCTGATTTGGACACCTATTTATAATTATATAAACACTGCATGTATTTTAGTTAATAATGATTCGAATGAATTTTAGATAGAAATAACACATGCCCATTTAAACGATCCCTGTACGTTATTTTACAGGTTTGATAATTTTGTTCAGAAATAAATACCTAGGCTATCTTTATGGCAACATAAATATATATTTATACAAAGATTTATATAAGACGAACGCCTTGGTCCAGTGGTTAAGAGCTTAAGTCACTCTGCCTACTAGATTTAGTAGACGTAAGTTCGATTCTCGCACGGGAAAAATCTTTATGTGACCCATAAATATTTGTTTGTAAACGCTCCTACGACACAAGAATAATTTTTAGTGTGGGGCTACATTTTTATAAACACAAATTGTGCTGGCCAGGTGACATTTCTTTGTAAAATGTCATTCTCAAGAAATGTATATTTTCTCGTTTTCTATTAGCGTTAACGACTGTCATAAATCTACTTGGGTATCCAAGTGGATTTCTGGATCGATTACGGCAACGCAAATGACCCACTTTGGTGCCTGTGTCTGTAGAGGAACTGTACAAAATTCAAGTTCGTGTTGAAACATTTGCTCCTATTATCCTGTTTAACTTATACTAAACTTAAGGCAATAAAGTGGATCATTTGCGCCCACGTGTTGCCGTAATGGTTGCACCTGTGCATCTCTAAAGCATCTAGTAAAGATAAGCTAAACTAGAATTTATTAGAAAAAGGCGGCAGTGTCAGAAAGATTGGCTTTTAGTGCCACCACAAAAGTCGTACTATTTTTTTTACTTTATTTGTGGATCTCACAAAGATTTGGCTCGTGCGGGAATCGAACCTGTGACTACTCAAATACAGTGGGAGGAGCGGTTTAGGCTCCCAACTATTTTTTTCCCTGGGGAAAATCCTGCATATGATTTCCGCGAATCTCGGGGGAAGCTCGCGGGGCGTGTCGGGTTCCTACCGATTAAAAACCTCAGGGTGGCTGACATCAGCACTTTGGAGGGGCTCTGGGATTTTCGTATGGAACGCACTGATGCCCCTCTTGTGCCGCGCTCTCAAGAGCTCGCCACGCGGTGCTCACGGAAACGTGGGCCACACCACGACGCCGTCCTCCTCGGGGTCGCTCGTGAAGGACACTCAGGGCCCCGCCCCTTGCGTTCGCGACCCCGAAGGCCCCCTGCTGATGTTGTTGCAAGGGTTAGGCTCTCAACCCTACTTAACTTAGAGTAATACAACATTTCGGATTAACTTGACGATAAAACAGATTGGGTTTGAGCAGCTCCTCAATCAGCAACATTAAATAATGCTGTATAAAACAATTTTGAAAAAGAAATACTGGTTATTAGAAAGGCCAAACAAATTAAGTTAAAAGACTAGCCCGCTGAGTTTCTCGCCGGATCTTCTCAGTGGAGCCCGCGCAATCCGGTGGTAGATGTAAAAAATGTAATAATTTTGACGTTTGTAAGTGCTCTTGTATTGGCCTATAGAAATAAATAATTTTTGACTGAATTTGTCTAACCAATATACCAAGCTGTCTCATAATTATGTATTTTGAATTTGACAATTTATTGATTATTTCAACTAATTTCTGCAGGCTTATCCAAAGTATGCATTTAACTACGGAGTGAAAGATCCTCACACCGGTGACATAAAATCGCAACAAGAAGAACGCGACGGTGATGTTGTCAAAGGTATTTTTGTGTTGTTATTAATATAAGTTATTAAACCAACTTATATAGCCTGTACACTCTGGCACTTCTTTACTTGCCAGTGAACATAGGCTATATAAGTTGATAAACAATTACATAAATAAACCTTTATTTGAGAGAAGGCCTTTGCCTGCTCTCAAATAAAGGTGAGAGAGAAAGTATTATTATGTGACATTTTTCTGGTAATAATAATTAATGTTATAAAAGTTATTAGTAACTTCAATAAGTACATTTACAATCTTGCAACTTATAATTTGGGTTGAAAAATTATGAATAAATATAGCCTAACCTTTTTTTTTTGTTTTTTTTTACCTGGGGAAAATCCTGCATAGGACTTCCGCGAGCCTCGTGGGAAGCTCGTGGGGCGTGTCGAATTCCTACCGACTAAAAACCCCAGGGTGGCCGACATCAGCATTTTGGAGGGGCTCCGGGATCTCCGTATGGAACGCACCGGTGCCCCTCTTGTGCCTCGCTCCGAAGAGCCCGCCATCGGAGTGAGACTTGATGACATGCTCCCTCCCGCACCGACGCGGTGCTCACGATGACGTGGGCCACACCACGCCACCGGCCTCCTCGGGGTTGCTCGTGAAGGACGCTCAGGGCCCCCGCCCCTTGCGTCCGCAACCCCGAAAATATAACCTAACCTAACCTAACTTAACAGTTTGCGGATCGTTTGTCTTATATTTTTGAATATAGTGCAAGAAAAGTAGAGTAGGTATTTTCAGAAGTTTGGTGATTTAGGTATTGTTTTATTTTCTTCATAGCATTTCCACCAAGTTTGCTTTTAGATGTGTTTACATATTGCAATCCATCTTAAACCAACATTTTTTCAGGAAGCTACTCATTAGTGGAGCCTGACGGGTCCACTCGCACCGTGGCCTACTCTGCCGACGACCATACCGGCTTCAACGCGATTGTGCACAAGTCTGGACATGCAGTTCATCCGGTATGATCACAAAAATATTGATGATAAGGAACTATACTTATTACGACTGTCTTTTTATTTAAGATTTCTGTAAGCATGATCAATTACTCAACAGCTTTAAGGGGGAAACCTACCCTAACTCCCAAAAATAGGCTCTATTTACAGAAGATTGTTGATGAATGTACTGCGTATTTGTTATAAGAAATATACGTATATAAAAATGAAGATGAAAAGCTCGTGAATTTAACGTATGGAGTAAAATCTATTTTTACGTATTCAATTTTCCAATATAATACTTTTAAAAACTCTATTTGAATATATATTGCAAATGTTCTCTTCAATAGTAGATTGGATATGTATAAAATATATACAAAATAAGCTTAAGATGTGCTCTATAATTTGTATGGATGACTTTTTTATTTCAATTAAGTATATATGAATTATTTGAAAGAATAAACTAAATTTTGGGTTCTCTGGGCACACTTTTCACTGTTGTCAAGGTTATTGACGTTAGTAATACCCTTAAGAAATGATTACAAAACCAATTCTTGATACTGTTCCAAGCTTATTTAAACACATAGACGCCTATATTCGCGGGAGTGTAGGGTAATGTCTACATCCACATATCGCCCACGATGTTAGTTTTCAATGTAATACGAGACGAGCCTATTGTCATTATACCTACTGGGCATAATTCTAGACTAGACTATTAATATTGACGACCACTCACGGTTTTTCTGACCTGGGATTTAAACCTAAAATCTCGTGATCATCAGACACATTATGCGTCACTAGGCGGATGGCTAGAACCAGTGGTTAAGGGCTTAAGACGCTCCCCCCAGTTGATCTAGCAGTCATAAGTTCGATTCCCGCACGAAAAAATTATGTGTGACCTAAAAATATTTTTCGGTCTAGATGTTTGTGTATGTGATATTCATATTTGTAAACGCACAGGAATAGTTCCTAGTGTATGGCTACGTTTTAAAAAAAAGACAAACGAGGCAGTCAATGCAAGTTAATTTGTGTGAAAAATGCTTACTGGTCTCTTCTACATAGAAACTACTCTAATACTTTACACCCAAGGCACATAGTTACCTTATAGGTATATATATACACGGCGAAAGTGTATTAGGTAATCTCATACAATATTGAACTGATTCTAATGTGCGCAGTTTTTCATCTTTGAAAACTCGTTCGGTAAGTTCTGTGTAGCCAGATGGTAACATCCTGTTTGTAGTGTGGATAATTTATTTATGAGAAATCGTATATTCGTCCTAAAAGTGAAAGATTTGGTTATATATATAGATAGATAGATTACTCTATATTGTACACCAATACATTTACATAGAGAAAAAAAAATTAAACAATGGAGGTACAATTGGCGGCCTTATCGCTAATAGCGATCGCTTCCAGACAACCAAAACTAAAAGAAAATAAGATATAAAAAATAGAGGGCAGTAAGTGGCGTAAATTTATTACATAGTTTTATTTTAATAGGTACGGGTTCATATGATTATATGATACACAGTATATAAATATAATAAAGATAGGTCTAAAGAAACGGCATGATAGTAGGTGACTTATTAGAAAATAGTCGAAAGAAAGTGTTCCTTAACCATTCTTTCAAAAATGGCCAATGATTCTGCGCGTCTTACTGATACAGGCAATGCATTCCATAGACGAACAGCTTGGACTGAGAAAGATTTATCAAGAAATATCTTGGAATGCATTGGTGTTTCTAGTCTGAGATTTTCCGACGACCTTAAGAACCTTGAATAGTGACTCACGGAGGAACTCGAATCGTTTTTGTTGTTTCTAGACAAGAACTATATAATCAATTCTCCTTATATTAAGTTAAGGTAAGTTTTATCTAGTTGTGCCTACTGTCTAGCTACGTCCAGGGTGGCTAGAAAATGGTTGAGTAGACTAGCACAGGTCTAGCACAGCATCCACACACTCAACAGTAGGTAGATACAAGCAGATTGATGTTGATGATAGTGTTACCAGTTTTTTGCGATATGGAATAGAAAATTCTTTGGTTTCTTCTTCTTATAAAAAAATCAGATTATTACGTAAGGCAAAAAATAACTAATCCATACGAACAAGATATTAATTGAGTTCTTAGATTTACGGGATTAATATACATGAAATATAACGGACGAACGAATTTGACGGACGATTTAGCGCAGTGGTTCAGAGCTTAAGCCGCTCCACCCACTCCGTCTGATAGTCGCGGGTTCGATTCCCGCACGGGACAAATCTTTGTGTAACCCACAATTATCTGTTTAGGTTTGTATTTTTTTTTGGATAACTTCGGGTCTTTAAAAATCGAAAAGGTTTTCGAAAACCCTTTAGGTTCAAGTAATTATTTTAGATATTTACTCAGTATCAAGTAAATTGGCGTCCCTGACCTTGTTAATATACTAGAAATTCATTTGATAACGTGTGCCACTATAATAAACCCAATACTATGAAATGTTAAGTTAGACATCATTTATATTTAAAGATTTTGGTAAGATTATGAATTTACACTAACAACTTGTCATGGGTCCCGACATTACACAAACGCGATTTCACTGCGATTGCGAGCCGGCGTGCGCTTGCGCAAACACTAATGGCGCGTGCGCTTATAAGGAAACATAGGTACGAACCTACAGATCTTGCTTAAACTATACCGATTTTCCCAGATAAGATTCGTGTTCCGAGAAAAAACTAGCGATAAATATATTTGGTCACTTTCCTTTCTGATAAAAAACCGACTTGTCTAACTTTATGTAAGGTTTGTGTAATTGTTTTTTAACAGTTTTTAAAACAATATTCTTTAATTAATGAAATCATTCATAGTTTTTTAATTTGACATAAAACTATAAATTGAATTTATCAGATTTTAAATATCAAAGTACTTAATGTATTTTATTAAGTATCGTCAGTAACTACGCCCATGCACAGGTTCAAAATTACGTAACAACTGAGTATAAAAAATCCAACTCTGTCTGTCTGTCTGTTACCTTTTCACGTCCAAACCGTTAAACAGATATTGATCAAATTCGGCAAGGACGAACGAAGTTGCGAGTACAATTACTTATCAATAAATCACTTACTAGCATGTAGAGTTCAAAAAAGGTTATCCTTAAGAAGTTACAGAAAATGCTGACCACCAATGTCCTTAAACAAAAATAAACGCATATCATTAGTTGCTTAATATTTATGGTATTTTGGCACTTCAATCCATAAGTTTATATTTTATTGTTTACATTTGATAGTAAATTGTAATGCCTAGGTAATGTTTGAGCTTAATCCTTATACCTACTCGTTTAGCGACATCTGCTGCTGTATTCTTATAACAAACTCACCATAACTTACTGGGTTACTCTCACTGGTACGCAAGCACCTTTTAAGCTAGACATAACTTTTATTTACTACTGATTTAAGATGAGAATAGAAGTACGCATTAGTGGACAAATTCGCTCATTTTGTACTCCTATTTAACTTTAAGGTCTTGAGACGACGAAAATGTATAATCGATTGAGCTCTTAATTCTCCACCTATAAATAAATTCCGTTGCAGATTAAGGTAAGTTCTTATATAGCTATGAATTATTCAATTAATTATTTTATTGTAACTGTTTTATTGTACTGCAGGTAATATGTAGGTAGCCAGCGAAATGTACCGGTCGAGTGGCTTCGGCCTTGAACCATAACGACACGGTTTATAATCTTAGAGAAAATAGTCAACTACCAGAATGTACGGTTTCAGAATAACTTACGAAGTTTTTTATTTGTTGTGTCAAATGTTTTTCTGTTTCAAAAGTGAATATAGATTGGTATAGGCTGAGTAAAGCTTTGTTACTTATTGTAACGAATTTAAACGCAGTTCATTTATTTATTTAATATTTTATGCACAATTGGTACAAACGCACACTTAATGCCTGAGGGATTGTCTACCAGTCTACCTTAGGGTGATGCAGAAACGAGTGAAGCAGGTGCACAGGAAGCAAAAAAAAGGTAGTGCAACAAATAAATATTAGATCATACAAATCAAAAAACAAAAAATAGACGCAGTTCTATCTTTTCAATGCCTATAATCTCGTGTGAGTAGCATGAATACTTTTTCTGATAATTGGCAGTAGGTCTCATCCCCTTGTACACTGGCATCTGTAATTGGCTGCAAAAATTGAGTGTACACAGTGCACCTTCGCCACCAATGTCTGGGGAATAAAGGCGTAACGGCGTTAATTTTATTTTTATATCTTTTTACTGGCAGGCTATCCCTCTGTTAAGTCTGATTAGTCATTCTATACAGTTTTGGTAATAGGTTTGTCGTTTCCTTTAACTTTTTAACTTTATCATCACCCCAGATCCCCTGCATGTTAGAAAGAGGTTACCCTCTTCCAGTTCTACCTAGTTCCAACAGGTACTACCTACTATCCCATAATTTGTCTCACACGTGCTCATCGGTTACTGAGAAACATGATTTATCTATTGAATAAAACACGGTTTATTTCATCATCATAAGATAGCATGGTATCTTACCAAGAGTCTCCGTAACCGGCGAGCGTGATTGAGACGTACTATGAGAGTGGAGGAAGCCAGAGAGGTATGTAAGGAAAGAACCTGTTGGAACTCTGTACTCTCTGCCTACCCCGCAAGGGATCTGGCGAGATGATATATATATATATATATAGATAATATATAGATAGATGATATAGAGGTATCTTACTATGATCAAATATACCTTGATAGCCTGGTTTTACCTATACCCTTCCAAATTCGCAATGTAGTATGTGTTTGCCATTTTTCATTGTATATGCTACTTAAGGGGTTACAGCGATCCACCATTTATCGACCGGAAGAGTGACAGTGATGTTATTACTTTTCATAAGAATATTAAAGGACGGATATATTGAGCGCGCGCTCGAAAATAAACGACGTATGTGCGAAAACAAATGTTATCAGTTTCTAAAATACTACAATAAGAAATAAAAACTTCTTTACAAGAACTTTCGAACAATTAATTGCATTTTTTAAGTAAATTCTAGTGGCTAGTTATTAAAGCGTTTCGCGTTGGAATTATTGAATATAAAGCAATAGCGATGACTTAACATTTTTTTTTCTATCGATAAAACTTCGTTGAATCGTGTATTTCTTTTACCAAATTTTAAAATATATAAGTGTGTATGAGACGAACTATGAGAGTGGAGGAAGCCAGAGAGGTATGTAAGGAAAGAACCTGTTGGAACTCTGTACTCTCTGCCTACCCCGCGAGGGAGCTGGCGTGATGATATAAATAGATAGATAGATAGATAAAATATATAGTCAAAAATCATATTTCTAAATATTAGGTCTCTAATCCATACACTTCTTGAAGTGCATGGAGAACAAAAAAACGTTTTAATCGCGGTAGCCCCTTGTGACTGAGTTTTTTTTTTCCTAATCTGTTTATTTTTTTTGATAGGTGGCAGCAGCCCCTGTGTCCCATTACGCTGCGGCACCGATAGCAGTACCTTCCTACGGCTTACACCATTAAAACATCTTGAAAATACGTTACCTAATATCACCGAGACTAAAAACTCTATATATTAACATAGACATAAGGAATACTGAAGCAAGGGAGCAAAGCAGTATAGGGTCAGAAATAAAAACACTTTTTAACTTTTATATGGAATTTCGAATGTCTTATTAAAGAATGTATTGACGCCGATAAAGGTTGTATGTAAAAAGTAAGTGGATATTTTGTTAACAATATCGTGACCAATTTGCCATTTAAGAAGCATCTGTAGTACAAGTACCTAATTCATACTTATTTTTTGTCGCTTTAAATTCTTTTATATTTAGTATTTAGAATATATTTTTTTATTTATTCATGAATAAAGATTCGTCCGTACCATTCAATTTATTTAAGTAATATAGGACGCGTTCATATATATTATTCAGTTTCATTTGCCGTGATCTCAATATTTTGACATTGTATGATATTGTTCTCACAAAAACTCCTGGCAATAATCTTTCATAGTACTAAATTTATGTATTTTTATTATTAAATAGGTATTAATAAGTTAATAAATAATGTTTTATATGACATCTGTTTTAATTATTGCAGACACTCATATTTCCTTAATGCAGTAATGGTTCGTTATAAAATAATAAAAAAAATTAATACCGGCATCCCTATATTCCCCAAGCGGGGGTGGCAGAGGTATATTGTATTCATCAACTTTTGCGCCGACGATGTTAATTCCTATGTGATAGGGGGCGAGCCTATTCCTATCGTAAAAGGAACAATGCCACACTCCGTATTGACACTAGTTTTTATTTACAGAAAAATAACTTTTTTGGCTGACCTAGGATTCGAACCTAGAACCTCGTGATTAACCAACGAGGCAGAGGCAAAGCAGAGTGCTCTAGTATATTTTAAGGAAATTGGATTTAAACTACCACAAATAAGACTCATTTTCTCAAACTACTAAATCTATTATTGAAACATTATTGCGTAGCTCCGCTCATATAGTAATCGTTTAGTTTATTTTTAGTGTAGGCTTTTTAATTATAATAGATGTGCTGTATTTAGTCTGTGTGAGTTATAACAGCAATATAAATAACCGTTTTGCCAGTAGCCAGCCTTAATAGAGAACACGAGGAATGTTTGAGGTCAAATAACACTTGATAAATGAGCTGATATTATTTTGATTTTTTTACCATATTATTTATGTAATAAATATTTCGTAAGAATTTTCGGCAACTTGAAATAGAATATCTTATAGAATATATCTTCGACATATTATTATGAGAATAGTTATAATTGAATTTCGGTATTAAGCTAATATCACTGCTCTATATATAATATCATATATATATAATACATACATATACACGAAGACATATTCTGTACTCAGTACACTTCTGCCACCCCCGTTTGGGGAATATAGGCGTGACGGTGTTTTATATATATATATAGGGGTCATTCCATGTCAAATCGACAAATTTTTTACCTGATCCCCTTTGATTTCGCTGAAAATTTTCTATCTTTTTCTGAAAGTTATTTTTCAGAATTTTTTCAAATTTTTTTTCCCGACCCAAAAAAAGTTATGAATTTTTGAAAAAAACCGCTCTTTTATTTTTAAATTGCCAGAACTTTTTCATAAATTGACCGTTTGGGACCTTTTTTTCTTTCAAAATTTTTGTTTTTAAATGTAGTTTTCGAAAAAAAATATTAAAAAATTTTCAGAATCCCAGATATATGAAATATTTTAGTTTTTTTGAAAAAACCGTAATTTTCTCAAAGACCGACCGTTTTTTTTTTACTCTAAAAATACTTCAACTAATTCTGCAATGATCCCCGTTAATCAAAAGATGTGACGACAATCGCTTATAATTTTTTTTCTTGATTATAAAAAAATTGTTGTTGAATTTTTGCTGATTTTATATAACTTTGTTATGAATTTTTTTTTATTTCCTCGTGAAACCTCAAAAGTTGAAAAATAAAATGTTATTGGAGAATTTGAAGTGATTATCGTCCAAGAAATTGTTATTTTTCTAAAAGAAAATTTTTTTTTTTTCTCTCATTGACGTTATTTTTTACTCTTATGGACCTTTTTTGGTACTGAAATATGACAACTTCAAAAATACAATGAGTTTAAAAGTTACCTCCAGTTGATACAATGTGATAATTTAAGAGCTATCGATTGTCGGTAAAAAAGATATCATCTGTTACGTTACTGGAGAAAACCCCTCAGGCATTAAGTCCGCCTATGCACATATGTGCATGAAGAATAAAATAAATAAATATAGGTACTGCTTGCTAGTCTTATTTTACTCATGTGAACATGTTTGTATATTTTTTACTTAATCACGCAAAACAGCTGAACGGATTTGGATGAAATTTGGCACACATATAGTGTATTACCTGGATTAACACAGTTTTTTTTTATCCCGGATAACTGTAACGTCCTGTCAAAAGTCAACGCGGATGAAGTTGCAGGCAGAAACTAGATATTTATATTTGTTTATTTTTGAAACTTACTTCTCGAACGGGAGTGACAGCGGAGTACTGTGTATACCCACATTTCGCCAACTGTGTTAGAGGCGATAATATTTTTTATCCCTCTTTTAGGATTCTGTATAATAATGCATATACGCATATCTTATACACACTGCTGCATGTGATGAAGCGTTTATTCTCCGTTAACAATCAGTCATCTTACCTATAGGAAATTTTCATGAAAAGAACTGACTAAAATGGATTTAGGGAATATTTTTTATGGGGTAAGCACTTTCACACCTACTATATTCCCCATGCGGTAGTGGCAGAGTGAAGTATTTGCGATTAAGTAAAACAACCGTCTAGCTTGCGTACTGGTTTATTACTGGCCGTGGCCGTTGAGCGGGCGCGTTAAATACACTGCACTCCTCCCACGTTACTTTAATACTGCCATTATTTAAACAATGTATTTATAATTATTTTACATAACTTCAAAAAAACTTCTTATAATTAACTGCCTTAATTGGTCTCCTAGATCTCCCGCACGAATTGGGTTGGTCGACATTTTCGGCAGGGCTCTTGGGCTCATTACAATCAGGTTCTATAGTCTCCGCAGCTTCCACCCATTCATCACCTTCCTCTCCCCCACCAGTATCAGAATCTATACCAGACTGCGCTATTTGGGCCGTCTCTGATATTGTTGCGGCTGTACTAGGCACTAAAGTAGTATCAGAAGAGGTTGGCGAATTATATTCTATCTCAATTGGCTGTGGTGACGATTGTGCGGAAGGCTGCAAGGGTACATATACTGCTATGTCTTTTGAATTATCATTCACATTTCGTACATAATCGTTCGAAATACATTTACGTATTTGGTCTACATGTCGCAAACATGTTGTATTATAATTTCCAAAATAAATTTCATACATCCTGTTTCCTTTCTTATTAATAATTCTTCCTATCGCCCACCTAGCTTTTCGTGCCGAAAACCACTTCGCCCAAACGGTTTCGCCTACTTGGAAACATCTTGATTTATTTAGGCTTGTTTCCGATTTTACCATGGTGTGATTACTAGTCTCTGGCAAAACTAGATCCAGTCTAGATCTTAGGTCCCGGCCGAACATTAATTTTGCAGGCGTTACACCCGTAGCACAATGAATAGAAGTTCTGTATTCAAATAAAAATTTTAATAATCGTTCATGGATCTGGCGGACCGAGATCTGACCTTCACTAATAATGCATTTAATCATTTTTTTGCAAATCTTGACGGAATTTTCGGCCTGACCATTGCTAGATGGATGATATATAGGAGAATTTAAATATTTAATACCGTTATTTAGACAAAACTCTTGAAATTCGGAGGAACAAATTTTAATATCATTGTCCGATACGATTACGTGCGGAACTCCAAAAACTGAAAATAAATCTTTTAATTTAGTTATCAACGCGCCAGTTGAGGTGCCGCAGTTCATAGGAATACAATCTAACCATTTGCTGTACGCATCTATAACGACGAGGTATACCGTTTGCCCTAAAAACATATAATCGATGTGAATGCGGTGCCAGGGAGCCGGCGGGCGCGGCCAGGGCGCGGGGGGCGCGCGCGGCGGCGCGCTTCGCACGGCGGCGCACGCGCTGCAGCTGCCCACCACTCGCTCGATGTCGCCGTCGATACCCGGCCACCACATTCTACTACGCGCCGTACACTTAGTTTTAACGACACCGAAATGTCCAGAATGTAATTCCTTTAGCAACTCTTCACGAAATACTGTAGGGATTACTATTCTATGTCCCCGGAATAAACAGTCCCCAATTACCTCTAAATCGGCCTTACACATAAAATAAGGCATAACAAATTTACACGTAATTTTACGCGGCCATCCATGATTCATATAACGAATCACTGTTTGCAATACCTTATCGGCTGCCGTTGCGCGCTTAATCCTCTCGTAAGAAACCGGTTCTGTCGTCGCATTCATAAACAATATGGGTATAGGCATGTCCTCGCATTCCTTATCGGTATCAGCTGATTCATTAGGGGGCAGCGGTGTCCGTGAAAAATAATCCGCAACTAAATTATTTTTGTTACTTATATACTGAATGGTATAATTATAGGCTGAAAGAATTATGGCATATCGTTGCAAACGTAGCGCGGCTGTTACTGATATGCCATCCTTTTTACCAAAGATCGATAGCAGTGGCCTGTGATCGGTCCTCAAAATAAAAGGCTCCTGCCGTCCGTATAAATATTGATGGAAACGTTTGATACCGAAAATTATCGCAGTGGCCTCTTTCTGAATTTGACTGTAGTTCTTCTCGCTAGCAGTGAGCGAGCGTGACCCAAAGGCGATCGGTCGCTCTGTCCCGTCCGGGGCTAAATGTGCAAGCACTGCACCGAGGCCCGCGGGCCCTGCGTCCACGGTGAGTGCGAGCGGCACAGCGGGCTCAAAGTGCGCCAACACGCGCTCCGAGGCCAGCTCGCGGCGCACCCCGGCCAGCGCGCGGGCCTGCTGTTGTCCCCACTCCCACACCGCGCCCTCCTTCAGTAACTCATGCAGAGGACTTAACAACGAGGACGCGTTCGGAATAAAATTCCTGTAATAGTTTACTACGCCTAGAAATCTTTTTAATTCTAACGGGTTAGAAGGCGCCGGCGCTTTTAAAATAGCTTCTACTTTGCTCGAACACGTTCTCAGACCGTTCCTATCTATAGTGTAACCCAAATATGTAACACTTTCCTGGAAGAATGCACATTTGTCCTTTTGAAGTCTTAGTCCCGCATTTTGCAATCTGCACAGTAGTTCTCGAAGCCTAGCTAAGTGCAGATTCCGATTAGGAGCCGTGAGACAAATGTCATCATACCAACAAGAAACACCGTCTATTCCCGCAACTAGCGTCTCGATGGCCCTTTGGAAAATAGCTGGAGCGTTCGCGAGACCATACACGAGCCGCGTGTATTTAAATAAACCCTTTGGTGTATTAATTGTAGTTAGCTCTTGTGACGGTTTAGACAAACAGAATTGATTGTAAGCATTACTTAAATCAAGTTTTGAGTAATGTTGTCCTCCACCGATTTTGGCAAATACTTCGTCTATGTGAGGCAAAGGGTATTTATCAATTTTTAAAATTTTATTTATCGTACAAGAGAAATCCCCAGCTATTTTTACCTTGCCGTTTTCTTTTAATACCGGAACAATTGGGGTGGCATGATCTGAGTACTGTACGGGAAGTAAGATTCCTAATCAGACTAACCTATCTAATTCCTCTTCTACCTTTCCTTTTAAGGCAAACGGTATAGGTCGCGGTTTGAAAAATTTTGGGACAGCACCCTCCTTTAAATGCAATTCTATTTCAAATTTATTGAAACAACCCAATTCGTCCTTCCAAACGTCAGGAAATTCATCTAAGAGCTGCTGCACTTCGACGCATTCCGATTCAACGCTTAAATTATGATTATCAGAAACAGGAACTAGCTGCATATTAAATCGTGTCATAAAATCCCGCCCCAGGAGCGGTGGCCCGCCTTCTTTGATAACATAAAATTCCATTTGTCGTTTCATATTATTGAATGAAACATCACAAAGAAAATAACCCAAGGGTGTTACTTTATGTTTGGTATAAAGACAAAATACAAGGTTGGTTTTACACAATTTTAAACATTTAAAATGCGTTGAATAAAAGTGCTCAGACATGACACTACGACCAGCGCCGCAGTCGAGTTCCATAGATAAGTCTACATCATGTACCCTCACATTCACTTTAATAGGGTCATAGTTCACATACCTTAAATTAAACAGGTCGCATTCCTTACAATCACGGCCGTCGTTTCCGTCAATTTCGATACTATTTAGCGATCGCTTCCCGACTTTAGCACTGCACACTTTCTTAAGATGGCCTTTTTTCCCACAAATAGCACATCGGTAATTCTTGAACCGACACTTATCTGCATTATGGTTCTTCATTCCGCACACTGTACACACCACAGCTGGTCCTGAAACTCCGGCATACGCGGGCACGTCCGGCGCCCTCGACCTGCGCTCAGCCACACGGTACACGTACTCCCGCTTGACAAGCTGTTCTGCTTCAGAGTAAGCACGCGCAGATCGAGCACATGCAGCTTGCTGAGCTATTTCCAAGGCTTTACTAAGCGTTAATGACTTCAAATCTTGTTCGAACAGGCGATCTTTTTCCGGCCCGGCTTCCAGCCCCAGAATAAATCTGTCACGGAGAAGAATATCCAGCTCTGAACCGAAGTCACAATATAAGGCGAGTCCCCTCAGACGCGCCGCCCAATCCTCTACGCTTTCGCTATTTGCTCTGGTGGCACCATAAAATTTTGCCCTATCAGCAAATGTCGATCTTTTCGGCTGAAAATGACTATTGAGTACTTCAACCAGCTCCTTCCACGGCACATCTTCCAGTTTCCGTGGATACACAAGATTCCTGACCAGACGGTATGACTCATCCGATAGATGCGTTAGCAGTACGGCACTTTGATTCTCGGGTTTAATATCATTTAATTTGATAAATTGTTGAAGTCTACCGAAGAATATCTGCCATTCTTGGCTTTTTGCATCGAAGGTATGCAAATTTCCGATAAAATTAGACATTTTTTATTTGTTCCTTTTTTTTTTTTTTGTACGTAGGTAGTTTCGTCTTCGTCGCCAGGTGAAGTATTTGCGATTAAGTAAAACAACCGTCTAGCTTGCGTACTGGTTTATTACTGGCCGTGGCCGTTGAGCGGGCGCGTTAAATACACTGCACAGAGGTATACTAACTACACCCACTTTTCGCTGACGATGCTAGGTTCCATGTAATAGGGGGCAAGCCAATTGCCATATACGGGGCACAATTCCAGACTCGGACTCCTCATACTGGGAATTTTTCGTTAGAAAAAATACATTTGTCCGATCTAGGATTTGAACCAGGACCTTGTGATCACAAAGCGATTACATTTTAAGCCGTTGTTCCCGGGTACCGCTTAAATAACTTTATGGGTGGTTTGAAAAGTTTCCCCTGCTGGTGGCTCCAACCATCCCTTTACTGAAATCGGACAGTGTCCACTTGGTAACATCATCATCACCATCATCAGCCGATGTCCTCTGCAGAACAAATCCCGCCTCAAAGATCGCCACAAGGCTCAGTACTATACGCATCCAACTTTTACCTGCGACCTCCACCACTACAACGGAACTTCGACTTTGCAGAATAACAATAATATCAGCCTATACTATCCCACTGCTGGGCATAGGCCTTCTCTCACGAATCGAGGTGAGAGAGATTAGGTCATACTTTACCACGCGAACCCAGTGCGGATTGGTGGAGGCATGTTTGTGGTCACCTGCTGTTGGAACTCATCAAGCTGCATATAAGGCTTCCAACTTGGTTTAACGACTACCACATTAAGTGGTAACCAGGAGGGCACGAAATCACGGAGACACTCTAATATGTAATTTCACAAATGGTTACCCATCTCAGGTCGACCGAGTCGAACGCTGCTTAACCTTGGTATTTGTTAAGAATAGCGTGGTCGCACAGCGCTACGAGCTACTCTTTGTACCCTTAGAACGAGCTTTGTAGAATACCTCCGACCTAATTATTTCTCACTTTAGTATGTCAGAGGCCATTCTCGGCAGTGGCATGCTGTAAACTGATTTACAATATAACAAGTTTCGGCAATAAACAGTTACTACGGTAATGGGAATAACGTCGACAACCTTTTCAAATTGATATTCACATGGTGAAGACATTTTTATAATGTAATTTATCATAAAGTTCCAAATATGTATATAACGTCAACACAACTTTTGGATATGTAACCGTTAGCATATACTTTTATGTTTTGTTTTTGGTAACATCCCTTTTAAGAAGATATAAAAAATAAAAGCTTTTAGATTTAATTTTTATTTCTTCGAAATTTCAAAGATTTGCGGTATTTGGTTATACAGGTTATCTTAATTTAGTTGTAATATTCTAGCAATAATGTGAAAGAAGGCAATCTGTTATTCAAAACAGTTAGATCTATCAGAAACTGAAAAGGCTGGGGTAATTTATCTATGGTAAACTCAATTTACTCATAAAACGAGCGCCGTTATGCTAAAAAAAATAATAACAGTTTTTTAAACACTATTTAGCGATTAACCCGTTTTTTACTCTATAAAAGGCTGAGGAGACGGAAGTTAAACTGTGTTCCGCATAGGTATGATCGATTATGATAGGCGATCATATCGATTCGGAACTCACCGTTTCTTTATAATACCAACGTAGTTTCTCCAAAATACCAACTATCATAATGATCTAGGGCTTCCCCGGTACCTACATCATATTTTATAGGAATTAGTCTTTCCTAAAATACCATTATACTGTGTCCTTCGTTCTCGATATAAACATGCAGCTCTCTCTACTCGCTTGGCAAGCCGCTAAATTTTTTAGAAACGTCAACGCCTCCTCTATGGTATCTGTGGACATAACCCCTGCGACCATTCTTTCTTTTAGCGCGGCAGCCGATGCCTTGTAATAAAGTTTTGGTCGACATTTAATTTAATCATATAATCGTAGCAGTAAAATTATATAACAAAAGGTTTTTATATACTCAAGTGATGTTGTGAAATAAATTTAAAACATCGTATAGGCAAATTCAGAAATAATTTACGTCTTGACAAAAAAGTACATTCTAAAAAGATCAACTGATAGTTGTTTAATTGTGGCGTTTTCAGTTTAACTTGTTTATGTATAATAATATCGAATATTTGGAGACGTGAGTTTTATCATATTTAGACTTGTAAAGTCTTCACTCGAAAAGTAAACTTACGAAGTCTCATGTCCCTCTTCGTGTAAAAACAGTTTAACACGCAATATACCTGCAAATAATTATTAACCGTCTATAAATGGGCAATGTAATACCTCTAATGAGAGAAATTATCGGGGACATTAATCAATAATGATGATTGTTAAGGATCGATGCCAATTTAAGGACACAGGCGATGTACGAGATGCATCGACGTGGTCCGCAAGACTTAACGGTAATTCAAGGACACGAGCGGTGTACGAGATGCATCGGCGTGATCCGCAAGACTTGGGGCCCATACGAGATATGTGCTGAAGGTCATACTACTGATAGGTTTCACCCATGAGGTGCTCCTGTGCAGTTCACATTTCTACAATGGTAAGAATCTAAAATTTTACCCAACATACATACCTTAAACAGTAAATACAAAGACTATTGCTATAAACTATAAGCAATTTGTGATATTATATCTCCTAAAGGAGACTTTCTGAAAGGGTAACTAAAGGGACGTGGTTTATGAATTTATGAATAATAATACATTATTATTAACATAAGCCACTCATTTGCAGAAACATAATGTTTTGCATTGATTTCATTATTAGACATACTTGTATAATAATCCTGAAATAGCCCAAAGTGGAGCTTATTACACAAAGAATTGTGCAATATTATGAGCACTTGTATTAAAAAAGGTAAACCCTGCAATATTTATCCCTGAACAGGGTTTATAAACAGATGAGCCAAAGTAATCTCTACTTATAACAATGCCTGTTATAACTGACAAGCAACAGAATTGTGGAAATATTCCAAATATAATATCTCAGCCTACCGATGCTGAGACAGGCAAGTTGTACAATAATTTGTGTTACACACATACATCCTTAAAATATAATCTAAAATACCTGGTGTATCCAGTTAACATAAAACTAATGATTATCAATATTATCAGCCCAGACCCCTTGCAGGGTAGCCAGGGAAGATGAGTCCTAACAATACAGTCATGAAACATTGATTGGGATAAGAACCTTTGTGGTCAGCAGTATATATTTTGTATTAAATAAGTTTTACTATAGTGGAGTACCAAGATGGAATTATAACTATCTATTCATAAGCAGTAGTTTAAATTTCAAGAAACCACCAGTGTTGGAACCAATATAGAACAACAATCCTCATCCGGTGTGTAAAAATATTAACCCACAGTGTACCTATCAGCCCACCAAAAACAAATCACAATGGACATTGGAAGTCTCCTACCAGAGAATGTGAGGTAAGAAAAGCTTGCTAGGCTTTTTACATAAAGGCTTGTTTTGTTTTTTTTTTATGTTACTGAGAAAATCAGTTAAACATTCAGGAATACAACATGGCTGTTACAAATAAACCATAATATTGGAGGCTAAAGGTATTCACTGACTTTGATATGTAACAATGTATCTATGACACTAATAAAAATGTGTGTCTGTCTGCCTTCAACGGCAAACATAACTTTATGGGTTTTGTGCAAATACTGCAAATAATCCAGACAAGTGAAGGTTAAATAAATCTGGTCCTACATATATTTAACATTATGTATAGAAACATCTATCTATCTATCTATCTATAACCTCACGCCAGATCCCTTGCGGGGTAGGCAGAGAGTACAGAGTTCCAACAGGTTCTTTCCTTACATACCTCTCTGGCTTCCTCGACTCTCATAGTTCGTCTCATACACGCTCGCCGGTTACGGAGACTCTTGACTTTTCCATCAGATAAGACTCGGTTTATTTGGTCGTGGTAAGATAGTCTAGGATAGAAACATTATTATTAGAAACATAATTTTTAATAATTGATATACAATTTATAGCCATTCCCATTAGAATTTAATTAAAGACGGATGATCACAACTGTGCTATAATCCTTATCCCACAAAGAAACTCAATGCTAATAATATACATTAGAGTCATATTAAATATACTAATAAAAATTTTTTAGGAGCTATTCAGCTTTCTATTGGGTAATGAGTCCAATAGTTTTTTTTGGTTTTTGGTTGCGTCCTGCATCATTTATAGTGTAATTAATACATTAGAAATTTGAGACACACAGAGGAAAGATTATACATCAATTCATGAATTGAAGAATTAGATGTTTTTATTGTACTTTTGTTTGATAATATTTTAATCAATTAATAATATATAATCAAATAAAATTATTCAAGTAATTAATGACTATAAAAAATAGGTTTGTGTTTAGTTTTGAATGTGCACATTTATATTGAGCACCAGTGATGTTTCTGGTACAGTTAGGATATCGGAGATATGACACAAACACAACCTGCTACTATTATGGAAACAGGTGGTTTTAGAGCACTATACATGCTGTAATTTATTTGAAGGTGGTTCAGTGTAAAAGTATTGAATTGGAAATGTCATACAAAAAATTTGCATTTTTCATATTGTTACATTTAAATTATTACATCCACATGTTACATGTATCTTATTAATGTATCTATAAATAAAAAGAAAATAAAGTCATGCAAATGACTTAATAATAATACCTATTTAAAAATTGTTGATGAAGTTGATGAAATATTGAGTTACAATATTTAAAAGTATAGATTATCTTAAACAAGAATAATCAAAGGTATATTTTTATCACAGGTATGATAAATATTAGGTAGTATCAGCAATAACCTTAGTCTTAGGGAACTTGATATTATTTATTTATTAATAATTATAAGACCACGCCAGATCCCAAGTGGGTAGGCGAGGGCGCAAAAAATATTATTATGATATTAAATGAAATATGAATGATACGTAGGTACTACATGTATAAGTTAAGTGACACTCAATCCTCACGGTTGGAAATCTAGAACTAACTAGAAAGTTACTCACTACAGTTGCTACTTATAAAAAACAACCACATACAAAGAAGCAGAGGAAGTGTGGCATTTAAGGGTATGAAAAAGTTAAGTTATGAATAGGATTCCCAATATCATAAAGTTATAGTCCGTGGTTTGGTCTAGTTGCCTGTGACTTATTCTCTACTTAAGTCATTACTAAATTAGTAAATTTGAGTGTAATTTTCATCAGCAATATAACTGGTCAGGGGTGGCCCGATTGTATTGCCAAAAATGAATGTTCGGGGGCGTTATTGCGCAAGAACGAATTTTTAAGTGATACATAAATATTTAGGTGGACATAAAAATGATTCCTGGATAGTTTCGGAATATATAATAATAATAGTAGTATAGTTTAACAGTGGGGCAGGTTAAATTAGGTTACCACACATCAGCACTGCCCTTCGTTCCAAACCCAAAAATGGGGGAGGGGGGGGGGCGAGATCATATAGTTAAGGTACATAGCCTTACGGGAGGAATAACTCTAGATAAGGACATTAGTACAAAGGCCTCTAGTACAAAAATGTTAAATTTTGGTATATGGGCATCTTTAAAGATTATAAATATAACTAACATTAAATATAACCGAACTTTGACATAAAGGAAAATACTTTATCATAAATTAAATAAGTTATTATAGCAAAGCATCCTTATAATCACCAATAGAATTTGTAGCCTTTGTCTGGTACTGTACTCAAAAAAGAAATCATTTGATCCACTCCGATCTAGGTCTCGAACCTATTCGCGCCTTTATTAAAAAGGCGTCAACACGTCACTTCGCGAACGCATCTTCCCATGCGAATCCGTTAATCGTAGCCACCGCCGACTACGACCTCCCTCACGACCCCTGCCGCTACCGCCGGCCGAGACATGTTCTCACCGACCCCCCCGATGCTTTGTCATCCCTTCTTTCCGCTCAGAATACGAGCGACGACGAAGTAGACGCAGACGTAGTAGTAGATCCCCTCCCATTGCCGGCGGTTGACCGGTGCGCTTAATAGTGCACCCGTCCCCCTACAGCGACTGTCCCAACCGAGGGCGCCTCTTCGAGGCGCCCTCGAGTATGTCGCCTCTTGCCCTTCTGGCTGGCTGGAGCGTAGTGGTTGCACGCTCGCCTTTAAAATCCGGTGAAGCTGTAGAGGCCTCGAGGCCAACAGCGTAGGTCATTCACACACACACACAAATCATTTGACAAAAATAAAAAAATAAAAAAAAATAAAAACACAAAGCCCCACATACCACTTGGAAGACACTTTAGTGGGGAAACAGGTTTCCCTGTCTTATTTGTCTTATATTGTTATAGATTGGGTACTAATATAGTTTGTTTCTAGATCTAGTACACAGTAAGAGTTTTCTATCGATCTCTATCTATATCGTCACGCCAGACCCCTTGCGGGGTAGGCGGGGGGTGCGGGATTCCAACAGGTTCTTTACTTACTGGCTTCCTCCACTCTCATAGTTCGTTTCGGAAGGGTTTTCTATGATACAAGAATTATTATAAAGGGATTAATTTCATATAAACAAAGTTCTGGATCGGTAATTCCTCAACTCTCGTTATATAAAGGGACATCTATAAAAAAAAAAAAATCTTTATATAGAAGACATAACAGATGGAGAATGCACTGATATCTGATAAGTAATGATTGATTATTATTACCCGGTAGTAATGAGTTAAGGACAACAGGTGTGCTATAACAGGTGCTTTAAAGAATTTTGTTGGGATGGATCTACGCTATATAACATAACATGTTATAGAATTTGATTAAATAAATTTATTTTGAATAAGTTAGACAGACTGGTTGTAAGAAACAATATATGTGTATATATAATCGTCTGTATATATATATATATATATATATATATATATATATATATATATATATATATATATATATATATATATATATATATATATATATATATGTGTTGTATGTTGTATTTGTGTTGTATAGCAATGCAAACAACGGGAAATGTACTCATGACATTCATGTGGTATACTTCAACTTTACCCTTATAGCTCTAAACAGCTGCATGTTTATATCGAGAACGAAGGACACAGTATAATAAGTGATCAAACGAACTTACCTGAAGTGAAGTTCGATCATTATTATACGAAGTCCTTCGTTCGAAGATATAAGTACCCAACCCGCCCTGCCCGTTGGTAAAGTTGAAATGTACTACTTCTAAAAGGAATGGTCGCAGAGGTTATGTCCACAGATACCATAGAGGAGGCGTTGACGTTTCTAAAAAATTTAGCGGCTTGCCAAGCGAGTAGAGAGAGAGCTGCATGTTTATATCTTCGAACGAAGGACTTCGTATAATAATGATCGAACTTCACTTCAGGTAAGTTCGTTTGATCACTTATTATATCAAAATGACTCTTGAATATATAAGTAAACCGAGTAAACCGAACCATAAAGGCAATCCTTTCTCAATCAATTAAGTCATTTCCAAGTAAATAAGGCACCGAAGTGCTTTTGAGTACATTTAAATTCATTTACATTTACATTTAAATTTACATTGAAATCGTCGTCGTTCTGTGTGGGAGAATTCCATCAGTGGCATATGTACTATATATATACTTTAGGCGGTAGTAAACTACTATAAAATTCCGCTCAAAATCTTAATGTTTCTCTCATGAAAAATAATGACATGACTTTTTTTTGAACCCAGGAAAATATCTCGCAACACCTGACGTGGGTTTACGGATTGTTTAAGAAAATGTAGTATATATTTAGTGACATCATAAAGATGAAAACTGTAGAGCGGATTCGTCACTCCATGTCAGCATATTGTATTATACCCTTAAGATATACAAGGATATACTGTTTTATTTAGAACTAAGTGTTTCCCGCGGCTTCGCACGCGTTTATTTTGGAATTTGACATAGGTAGGACTTTTTGGAATAATATTATTCCAAGAATTAAAAGACACCTCCATTTTAAGTTTTTTTTTTTCAATCCTTTCAGTCGTGTTAATATGGAGAAATAAAAATAACTATCCCCTGAAATCTTGCATTTCCCAAGGTAAAAAGTAGTCGACAATCTCTGAAAAATCCTACATATTCCAGTGATAGTGTATTTAAAATCCGCCGTTATGGATATTAACACGGAAGAACATTTTTTGTTGTTGTGCCGTATACGAATAAAATATCTTCTTTTTATTCGAAATCACAAATCTCAAATCCTAAATATATATCCTAAATATTCCCGTACGCTGTGTAACGGGGCTCGTGTACCTGCGACTATTTCACAAAGTACGTTAAGCAGTCTACGTTTTATTGCTTCAACCAAGTCGTCTTTGTTTTATAAAAGTATTTATAAAGTCAACTTAAACAGGAGTCAATTTTCGCTGTAGAATAATTTCAGTAAGTCCCCAGGCTTCCAGTTGCCTGTGAAGAGAAAGGGGAAATTGAAAGATTGCCAGGCTTTTATTTAGACAAAATAAGATTAAATTCTTTGGGTCTTCATGCAGGCCGGTTAAAACCCACCAAATGCATATAATGCAGTGTAATATCGGCATTATATAGTGTGTAAACAAAGTTATAAACAATCTATATCTTCACGTTAGATCCCTTGCGGAGTAGGCAGAGTGTACAGAGTTCTAACAGGTTCTTTCCTTATAGACATTTCTGGCTTTCTCCACTCTCATAGTTCGTCTTATACACGCTCGCCGGTTACGGAGACTCTTGAATTTTCGGATAAGAAATGGTCTATTTAGTTATGGTAAGATAGTCTAGATCTTAACCGATATCTACGTCCTATTCTATGTACACTACCAACTGACAGAGGCGTGGACCCATTTGACCCTTTTTAAAAATGTATGTTTATTTTTTACTGCCGATTTTTTATTGATAATTCTTTGTTGTTTTTCTTTATATAATTATACATATTGTACATAATTTGTGAAACTATAAATGATTGTTGTTCTACGTCCTTCTACTTCCGAATTTGTATATGTGTGTGTGGTTTCTTTCATATAAAGTTTCTTCATAATCCGTTCAGTATGAAGAAATAATATACGTATATTCCCCAGAAGTCTATTTTTCGTGATAAAAGAGTTTTTTTTTTATTTTACGATGTAAAACACCTTCATATAACGTTTTAGTTAAATTCGTTTAGGCATTTTAATATTAATAAATGTTAATGTTGTGCGAGGCACAAGGGGGTTTCAGGTCTGGAAGAGGATGTTCGGATCAAGTCTTCTCACTCCGCAACATCGTAGAGAAGCATCTGGCAGTGGGCCGGAAGGTTTTCTGCGGTTTTGTAGATCTGGAGAAGGCATTTGACAGAGTTGTGCGAAAGAGACTTTGGGACATTTTGCCAGAGTATGGTATAGATGGCACTCTGTTGCGAGCCGTCCAGTCCACTTATGTGGACTGCAAGGCATGCGTACGGGTGGGTGGTAACAGGTCACCCTGGTTTGACGTTAAAATCGGCGTCAAGCAGGGTTGCGTGTTGTCCGCTAGACTGTTTATAATATATCTGGACAAAAGTCTTCAAAGACTGAAAGCGATGAATGAAGGTGTACAAATGGGTGACTTAGTGGTAAACCATCTACTTTATGCAGATGACGCGGTTTTAATAGCGCCAACAGCCACTGATCTGCAAACACTAGTCACAGTTATGAAAGACGACTGCATGATCAATGGCTTACACTTGAATGTGAAGAAAACCAAGATTATGGTTTTTGAAAGGGAAGAAACCAGAACGAATGTAAGGATTGTGGTTTGTAACGATGTGCTGGAGCAAGTGAATGAGTTTGTATATCTTGGATGCGCCTTCAGTAAGGATGGGAAATACACCGCTGACATAGAGAGAAGAGTGAGTGCAGGGAACAGAGTGAATGGTGCGATGGGAAAGCTACTCGGGAGCCGGCACTTAAGCCATAAGGCGCAGCTGGCCATTCATAACGGAGTTCTTGTCCCAACGCTGTTATATGGTAGCGAGAGCTGGGTATGTAAGGAGGAGAATGAAAGTAGGATAAATGCGGTAGAAATGCGAGCTCTGCGGAAGATGTGCGGAGTGAAGCTGACCGACCGCATTAGCAACAGCATAGTAAGACAGCGAGTAGGTATGAAAGATAGTATCGGTGTAAAGATGAGAAAGGGCATGCTCCGTTGGTTCGGGCATATAGAAAGAATGCCAGAGGAAAGAATGACAAAACAGATATACAATGTGAAAGTGGAAGGATGCAGGTACCGGGGAAGACCTAGACTATCTTACCACGACCAAATAAACCGAGTCTTATCTGATGGAAAAGTCAAGAGTCTCCGTAACCGGCGAGCGTGTATGAGACGAACTATGAGAGTCGAGGAAGCCAGAGAGGTATGTAAGGAAAGAACCTGTTGGAACTCTGTACTCTCTGCCTACCCCGCAAGGGATCTGGCGTGAGGTTATAGATAGAGATAGATAGATAGATAAATACCAGCTATGTCGCAAGAACCGTGATTCTTCCCGAGGTAAAAAGTATCTCGATTATTATTTCGAGACCTAAAACACCTAGAAAGTGTTAGCTAGATCCATTCTGTCCTTTTAGTATGAAATGAACAAATAACAGCTAGATATCCTGGGAGAACCTTGTAGTAAATACATTGTATATTTTGTCAACTTTCACCAGACTTATTTCTCTATCAATTATCTCTATCACCGGGTTCAGTCTTAGCCCCACTTAGCCCGCACAGATGTTCTTTGTAAAATATAAACTAAACTAAAGTGCGATCTTATTCGACACACAGTACTTAAGTCGTCCCATAAAAAAACATATACAGTACCTTCCTTTTCAAGAAGGTTTTTAAGTTTATCTATTTATTTTTAAATTATCGGTAAAATATTTCTGATTTAAATCTTCTCTACCTACTCTGCCAAAGATAATAATCCAGCGTAATAATATCTAAAAACGGTGCATTGCCATCTAAGTATGTAGCAAAGTTTTGTCAGTACATTTTGTGTTAGTTTTCTCGTAAGATATTAATCGTCGTTAAAGTTTTGTATCCGACCCATTCATAGTTAGAGTTCTCTCCAGAAGAAACAATCCTAAATGCATCATCGGGTCATGCACGAAACCATGTTTGAGTGTTTAAATCAAACGTGTATGAACAATTTCGAGTAAGTGCTTTTAACCACTGAAAAGTTTTTTGTGAGGAGCCGAACCTGAGTCCAATATCAATTCATGGATGAATTCATGTGTAGGCAAAATCACATATTTTACGTCGTAACATTGCAGTTCGGTACAAATGGTAATAAAGTTGTACAATCTAGTAACTAAGTTGTTCTGGAACAATTATTGATATTAATGATTTATTAAAATCGACTTTTTTTCATTACTCAGAAACTGTTACACTTCTCGAAAATATAAGTATACAGAGTTATGATTCTTAGTACAGGCTATAACTATCCAAAATTTTATTGAAATCCATTGAACAGGTTTGGAGTAAAGTGTCTTTTTAGAAATCCAATGTTCGCTTATTTCCGTCTTTTCTGGAGCAACCTTTTAATTTTTCGTGATAAATACCTACATAACGTGTTAGCAAAATTTTGAAGGTATCTGTATGCAAAGTTTCATCATAATCCACCTGGTAGTTTTGGTGTGAATATGGTACATACCCTTGGACAAACAGACAAATAGACACGAAAGCCAAAAATTGTAGAATTGGCTTATACATTGATAGAGTGATATCCCTGGGTTGTTATTTCCTGAAAACATTCTATGTACAGACACAACTTCCTTACAGTTTATTATATGTAGTATGTATAGATATAGATGATTTACTTTGCCCTACAAACCGTTTGATTTTCTGAAAACTTAAATATTACCTATATTATCTGTCATATTCAATATCTTCGTGCTAAGTTTCACTGACATATGAAAAGAAGTTTTGGAACAATGAATGATTTATCAAAATCGACTTTTTTGTACTTTCCTCAGAAACTTTTTGATTTTTCGAAAATATAAGTATACAGAGTTGTGATCTTTTGTACAGGCTACAATTACACAAAGTTTCATTGAAATCCATCAAACAGGTTTAGAGTAAAGTGTCTTTTTAGAAATCCAATGTTTCGCTTATTTTCGTCTTTTCTAGAGAAACCTTTTGTTTTTCCGAGATAAATACTATACAATACGTAAGCCAATATTTTAAAGTATCCACATACAAAATTTCATCAAAATTCACCTGGTAGTTTTTGCGTGATGCTGGTTCATACCCTCCGACAGACAGACAAACGGACACGAACGCCAACAATTGTAGAATTGGCTTCTACATCGATAGTATGATACCCCTGGGTTGTTATTTCCTAAAAATATTCTATGTACAGACACGACTTCCTTACAGTTTTATTATATGTATGTATATAGATTATTTATTTTAAAAGCTAGTCAAATCTAAACAAGTGAATCCGAGCGATCACTGATAATCTTATTGTATTACAATGACTTCGCTTTAATACAATATTTAAAAGGCATTACGTACATGGCCGGTTGTAGTGGCGGTCTTTGGCGGCCTTTATTCTGTAGTGATTTTTTTTGGCTAAAGATATATAAGAATATTATGTACATGTATCTACATAAAGCAGATACTAATATTAGTATTACAGGTAGGTATCAAACCAACCAACAACTTGCTTTAAAATTAGAGTCATGTAGAGCCTAAGTGCCACATCCGCTATAATGTTGTCAAGAATTAACTTTAAATAGAGTAGCTGGAGTTGTTAAGAATTAAAAATATGAATAAACATCGTCACACATATTTTTCACAAGTGTAGGTGGCAGAGGTGTACTGTGTACATACATTTTTCGCCAACAATGTTACGTCGAATGTAACAGATAGCGAGGTTATTGCCATATACCGGGCACAATTCCAGACTCCGAACTTAAACTGATTTTTCGAAAAAATAACAATTTGTCTAACCTAGGATTTGAATCCAGGACCTCGTGATCGATTTATACATTATTCGCCACGAGACTAACGCAGTCCTCATTAATATTTTTAACTATATTTTTGGCGGTGAAATTAATTATTCTTAATCACTTTCAACATGCCTGAAGGGCAAGTCAAGAGTTTCCGTAACCGGCAAGTGTATATGAGACGAACTATGAGGGTGGAGGAAGCCAAAGAGGTATGTAAGGAAAGAACCTGTTGGAACTCTGTACTCTCTGCCTACCCCGCGAGGGAGCTGGCGTGATGATAAAGATAGATAGATAGATTTTCAACATCTATTAGCTTTAGGGCCTCTTGCACCACCCTTTAGTAAAGTGCTGGTTAGTTCCTTCTCAATTAATGACAACGAAACTAATTAACGAATTCTAAAATAAAATAATTGCCTATTTTCCTTTTAGAACATTTCAAACCGGGTTTGACTGAATCCACCTCCTAATATCACCACAAGCATTAAAAATCCTTAAAGAATACACCAATCATTCTCTTTCCCTATTCCGTCAACTCTAATTAAAGCAACCACTTAGCCATTCCATGTTCCTCCTTTTATGTCTCACTTTCGTCGCGTATAGGGCAATACCTTATCCTGTCGTACCTAGTATGACATCACCGACGGATGCGGGCGAAATTGCCTTAACCCACAAACTTTACGAGCATTCTGCGTGGCCGTTGTTTTTTGCCGGCGAAAAGCTACTAAAAGGAGAAGCCCGTAATAAGTACACGCATGTGGATAGTGCACGTTTCATCGTTAACACTTCCGTTTAGTTATTTGTGAAAATTGACTTTTGGTTGGAGTTTGATCGGTGGAAATATGGACTCTTTTCTTAAGGTAAGCGGTTTAAGTTTATCGAAGTCCTTAATAGATTTACTGAAATGTCCATTATTATTATAATAGTTAGGTTAGCGAATGGTTATTTCATAAGAAAACTTTGTAATTTGAATAATCAGCATTATTCATTGCTATATTATTTCAGAAGTATGAATGGATTTAGTTGCTATATTAATTTGTAGGCGCACTACTTAAAATTTCCTTCAAATATTAAAACCGAAACTAACTTGGAAAATTTATGAAAATTGTAGTACCCATGTAAGACGCTTAAGAGAAAATCATTAGATAATTTTTAGTAAGTTAAAGAGTCCTAAGAAAGTAGCATAAATAAAAAGAGTTGTGTACATACTAAACGATACTTTACTTACGTTAATCAATTAAAACAGGTATTAGAAGTAATCGATTATTTAAATAATTAAATTATTTCGTAAATGAAAAACATAGTATATGGTAAAGTAATAATAAAACAATATGGTAGATGTATAACTTTAAAACAGTCAATTGATTTTACCACGGAAACACTTAGGAAAAAGTCTGTTAACCATCAGGAAATTCCCATTTTATTAAGCATAGAGTACAAAAAGTCAATTAAACAACCGAAAGGTTTTTTAAACGTACCTCATTAAGTATATCGGTTTGTTAATACCGACACTTAACTAATGGGTTATATTACTCAATTGGACGTTAATAAAGACAAACGATGCGCGCAACTTTTTTATTTCGTTATTTACTTATTGCGTTTAGCAAGCTTCGAGGCAAACATTAATCTTGATGGATTATATTATCAACCTTAAGTTAAATACGATAAGATCTCTAAATGATCTGTTTTATTTACTGTCTGATAAACTTACCGTAATTTTTAAGGATTTAATTAATTTTTTAAAGGTATTCGTCTTCATGTTCTGGCTTCGAGGAAATGTGTATTCAGCTCCAAGACAGCCTCGACTTAGTGTTGCTGAGTCTCCAACTTATTACTATAATCATTTAGAAGGTAAGCTATAACTGGATGGAATGTAATTGTGGAGTTTCTTGTCCTTTTTCTTCATAGGAATGATATTCAGAACGGGCGGGAGAGTCTTACGTATTAACTAGCCTGTTCTCTCTTGACTAAATTCATAAGTACTTTATTACTATACCAAATAGATTAAATAAACTTAATTTTTTGCAGCGTATTTTCTTTGTTTTTAGTATTGTCTTAAGTATTCCCAACACCATAAAATTGACTGAGTTTTCTGTCACTGCAAAAACTTATTCTAGCCTATTCGCACATGCAAGGTTTCGTGAACAGATTTACATTTAAGGAAACTACATAGAATGGACGCTACATGGCATGAATGTGGATTTCGGAGCAAATGTCGGAAAATACGAAATTTTATGAGCAATTCCATAAGTTCTAACAGCAGCTGGTAAAACCTATCAATATCAATTCGCACTAGGTCCGCGTGGATTCGCACTTACCTAGAATTGTAAAAGAAGCCCTTTGCCCTAAAGTGGAATAGTATAGCCTGATTTATAATATTATTATTTAAGGTAATCCTGATGTATATTCCTTCGGGTATGACGTGTCTGACCCAGACACTGGCAACACACAGTTCAGAGCTGAAGAACGTTATCCTAATGGCACAGTAGCTGGAAACTATGGGTACATTGATGCAAACGGCGCCCCGCACAGATACCGATATATCGCCGACGAAAATGGATACAGGTAGAAAATATTATATACCGTTACTTCCCACGCTAGTATTCCAAAGATAAGAGTTCTACATGTTTTCGCCTTTTTAGGGAGGCTAAACATAGTCAATCGTATACTAACTACAGTCCGACAAGGATTGTTGGGCCCGTGGCTTAAATCGAAACTAACGCTGTCATCAAGTAAAATGTCATTTCATGACAATCGCAAGGTTGTCGTTTTTTATGAAATTTACCCAAGTTCCTCTTTAAGTTGTAAGTGTGCGGACCCAGCTGTTGAAATATTTCCCTGGAAGTAAGAAAATTTTACTAAATGATAACCCTAATTTCACACCTACCTGTCGATGTCATCCATAGGCCAAAAGATCTAAATAAAGAGTAAGAAAGAAAGAGTTAAATAAATAGGGCTAAAGGCGTTTGCCCATTAGCCTTTTCAATACCAACGACCATGACCATGACATTTTTAGTTCTCAAAAACACCGTCACGCCTATATTCCCCAGAGGGGGTGGCAGAGGTGTACTGAGCACACCCACGTTTCGCTGACGATATTAGGTCCCTTGTAATAGGGGGCGAGCCTATTGCCATATACCGGGCACAATTCCAGACTCCGGACTCATACTGGGAATTTTTCGTTAGAAAAACTACATTTGTCCGACCTAGGATTTGAACCCAGGACCTCGTGATCACAAAGCGATGCGCTTTGCCACCAGACCAAATAGGTACATAATTACATTCTTGTATATAGTCGTTTAGCTTACACGGTGTAGCCATGTCAACATTACGATTGTTTCTTTCAAAATATTTACTCCCTTCGGTTGTATTTATTATGTAATTTACCTCTGTGTCAGTGTTAAACCTTGGGGATTTTTTAAATAAAACTGACGTCACGACTTATTGGAGAAATGAATTACGGAGAGTAAACATTAATCACTCCTCCGGTCATGGAGGCATGTGCTTTTTATCATGAAATCTTAACTCCGGAACATCATAAAAAAATTGCACATTGCGAGGTAATGTCTGGCACACTTAAAATTAACTCATGCAATTCGAAGTGGAATACATTTTATTAAACTTTCTCTACCTCCTAACAAAATACTATGCGGCGTCTTTGCTTATAAGTATCCTAAGGCGTTTTCATTGAGAAGTTTTTTAGATTTCTAAAATATAGTTAAAAATGTATGTAATGCACGCTGTGCAGCCGTTGTGTTCTTAGCGATCACCAGCTTTGAGCAGCATTCAGGTCGATCAGTGTAAGATGGACGACCGTTTGTGGCATTTATATATTCGATCATCTCCGTGCTACGAAAAGCACGCTAAGCCGTTGGTCCTGGTTACCACTTAATATGGTAGTCTAATCCATAAATGAGGCTCTCGTAGGGGTGTGCGCTCGCGGTGTTCTTACCGATCACCAAGGTTAAGTAGCGTTCGACTCGGTCGGCCTGAGATAGGTGACTGTTTGTGGCATTTTCATATTCGAGCGTCTGCGTGCTACGGAAGGCACGTAAAGCTGTTGATCCCGGTTACCACAAAATGTGGTAGTCGTTAAGTCGAGTTGGAAGCCTTATAGGCGGCTTGATAAATTTCAATAGCAGGTGGCCACAAAACTGCCTCCATCAATCCGCACTGGATCTGCGTGGTGGAGTATGACCTAATCCCTCTCACTTGTGTGTGTGATGTGAGAGAAGGCTTTGGCCCAGTAATTGGACAGGCTGAAACATTAATCCAAGTATATCAGTTTAAATGTGCAACAAAAGTAAAGTTATTATTTCCTTTTCAGAGTTTTCGAAGATATTCCAATTACACCTGTTTATCCAGTAGCAAATTCTGTCAATCACCCTGGGGAATCTTCAGTAACCTGGACTCGACCGAAAAAGCCGAGCAAGAAGAAAATTACCAACACTATAACGCCAATTAGAGTACCTTTATTTAGTAGACCAGGGAATCCAAGCCAATATGTTGAATATTAAGTAATGAATTAATCATTGCTTAGTGAATTAACTATGTTCAAAACATTGGGTTATTATGTACTAACTACTAGGGAAGACCACTCAACAAATTTTTTTGTAACAAAAGTTGGAGTGCACTTTGTGCTAGGTGCTAGCCTACGACTGCTGAATTTTATTTTAAACAAATGTCTTCATGTGCACTGAAATGCTCTTTTAATAATTAGAGAAACATAATGTGTTTGTGTATTCTTCTATAATAACATGTTTGTGTATTCTTCTATAATAACATATGTTATTATAGAAGAATACACAAACATTCCGGTTAATTCCGCGGCATCAAGCTATGCGCCATTATTTGTTCGAAGTAGCTTCTCTAGGTAAAGGTCGCGGATAGAGGTTGGATGCGTACAGCACAAAGCCGGTCGTTGTGGCGGTCTTTGGGGGAGGCCTTTATCCTGCAGTGGAAGTCTTTGGCTGAAGAAGAAGAAACTTCTCTAGTAAGTAGTAGGAACATGACAGCTCATGGATTGAAAATTATAATTTATTGCTAATCTTATAAGCACGTATGAGAAAATAACACGTGCGTTCTAATGTATTATTCATTAATAATAAGTAATGTAGGTATAAGTTGAAAGAAAACCGTGGTCGGAGACAAAATTGCATTTAAGGATTTTTGATAAATCATCTGCGTGAGCCGGGAATGGGACCGGTAAAATATATAGAAAAAAACATCCTGTTTTATCTCCTTGTATATATTTTTTGGAATTGTACAACAATACTCTTTATTATTATGTTCCGTTAGAATTAAAAAAAATTTAACTTTGAGTTTGTCATGATTTTGTCATATTGACAAATACTGATACCTATTATTCTGAAAATTTCTAATCATCTACAACAGATTACAATTTACAAAGAATTTAAGTAATAAAAATGTGCCAAATATATTCTTGGAATTTGTGTTTTTTATGCCTGATGATCCTAAGATTGACGTTAGGTAAGTAATCTAATAGACTAAGATATCACTATCACAACATTTCATAAAACAAAGTCTCCAGCCGTGTCTGTCTGCCTGTCGGAACGCGATATACTCAACAACGACAGGACGGATTTTCATACGGTTTTCACCAATGGGCGGAGTGATTCGAGAGAAATGTTTGTGTATAATTCACACGTGCGAAGCCGAGGCGAGAAGAATGTTTTTGGGTATCACAAGTACACTTCGTGTTTTACGAAGTAATTAGAGATTTCCAATAAATTTGTACCGTAACTATGCTCCAGGTTATCCCACTGGCAAAGCAGATATGGAAAATCAAGTTGAATTGAGGGATGAGAAACATTACCCCAATGGGTCGATTATAGGCAAATATAGTTATATGGATCGTGAAGGGAATCCCATCCAAGTGAAATATTACGCTGATGAAGGCAGTTATGGGTAATTATTCAGCTTCTTTCATGAAAAATGTTCCTGACACGAATCCGGTCCCTTAATGGCGTTTCTATATTTGAAGATATATTTATGGATGATCCACAAAATGGATTCACAAACGTATATATATATCAGTGTTTCATCCGCAATATTGAACTTACCATGCAAAAGCTAATGTGAAACTTGGGCGCGTACCATACCTTCTTTAACAAAGCCATTAAAATATAACTTTGCTGTCAGAAAGAGATGTGGATATACGTAGTTAGTTCTGTCTCTTTTTCTCGATGAAGTAAGATTAAAATGGGTTTACTAAAAGGTTTGTGGTTCGCACCTAGGATTTCATTTAGTTACGTGACAAAAAAAATCATAAACGGCCTATTTGTGTGCTGGAAAACAAAATATATCATAATTGTTAAAGATCATAATTCACTGTTTTAGGATAATATTCAAACTATTTTATCTGCAATATTGATTTGTGTAAAACCCTATTTCTAAGCGCTTAAGTTAGATTTTTACTGAATAGCATTGCTGGCTGTCAATATATTTCTAGAAAAGAATCCTATAAAGAATCCTATCCTATTATTGATAGCACATATTTTATATGATAAGATCAACGGTTGATTACATTTACCTACTTAAAGTTAAAATTTATTTCAGTGTCGAATTGAAAAGCTTTAAAGTTGAGTCATCGGGTGATCCTTCAGCGTCGACTTTCCAGGCAGTCAAATTTGATGATTTGTTAAGAACTACGGAACCACCATATAGGTTTCCACAAGAGTTACTAAATTCTAACTTTCCTGCTGTGGGTAATAAGTATAAAACTGGCAATCCCTATGATTTCTTAAATCGAGAGACTGCCAAAACAAATCGTTACAAAATTGAAAAAGGTAACCCTGATTACGATATTTTCTATCAAAACGAAGTCAATTCCCCTAAAAAGTGCAACAATGAAAAAGTCCGTATATACACGGATAAAGAGAAAAGAAAAATAAGAAACGCAGTTGACAATTTTGATGCTGATAAATATTGTGAACAATTTTAATGTGTTGGTAATAATAAAGACTGTTCTTTGAATATAATTCCTTTATTTTTAACTAATCAATGCAGTTGACAATGATCCTAATGTTATTCTCATTATCTAGAAGCTTGTTGAGTACTTTTCCCCTGACAATGAGACATTCAGGCCTCTCGTATATTGATAGCGGATCTTGCTTATCTCTTATATGAATAGCAGCACCTGTGTAACCGTAGCTTAGTCTGTGGTCTTCAGTAGTCACTACAATCTAAAGAAAGAAAAGTACGTATAATAGTCAAAATTAAAAGTAAAACTATAAAGACATTGTTAAATGTTACAATGTGTTAAGTATTTCAAAGCAGGGCGGCAGGTCGTGAGTTGGGCGGAGGCGTAGAGCGTATGCCGCTAATGACCTCCGCCCACCTTGAAAAGTGGCCTGCGGGCGCCGAGCGTGGGCATCTTGTCGCCTGACCAGTAACAGGCCTGTGACGGAAGTGCGCTGCGTCCTGCGCACCCTCACAAAGAATGCACAAGGCACGAAGGAGAGGTCTGTGGAAATAGACCAGGCCCGCCCGTGCCGCAGATGTTCCACCACTGGCAATTCCTGCGGTACGGCAATTGGGCAAGAGACGGACGCCGGGGGGGTTTTAGTGCGAGCCCCACATAACTGCCGCATCACCAAGCCCAGGATGTGGCGGTATGCGGCAGGCATTTCCCTCCCGAAAAAAAAAGAAATAAGGGCGGCAATTCGTAAAAATTTAAATTTGTACTATGTATACCTACTAGTATGTATAGTGGAGATTTCCTTTGCCAGTATTACTAATAACACCTTTGCCATCCCCGCTTGGAGAATCTAGGAGTGACGGTGTTTTTATTTATTTATTTATTACTACTAAATACTGCCCACTATCACGTCTTTTATCACTTACTCATCAGAAACCTATATTACTACCAGGTGATTTATAGATTTAAAATTAAAGACAATTCGGAAAAAAATTGTAGGTTAATATTAAATAAAAATGTATGAGTAAGATTACTTTGAAAAATACTTGGTGTTTAGGAGCTAGGTAATGTTTGTTGTTTTATGAGATAAAAAAGAAAACGTGAGATACAAATACTTGATCTGTGTCTAAAAACTAGCCAAGTGAAAATCTTAAGATTGTGTTAGGGCAATTAAATTATTTACACGGCCTAGCCGATAATCTTGCAAGTCCTATGTAGCAAACTTGGCTACCTTTTTTACTCATAAATGTTTTTGCTAGACGAGAGTACTTACTGTGTAGGTTTTTTCTTCTTCATCTAGCGTACACAACCATACTAATAGCATTTCATCACAATCGAGTTTATTAATATTCACTTGAAATGCTTTCCCACATTGCTTCGGAGGAGTTTTGCTAATCTGGAAAAGGTAAAGTTTTCACAAAAGTCTATCTTTAAATAGGTTAATGGCCAGTTTCAATATCAACTCACGGATAGATTTGCTTACTGGCAGTAAAATTTTGACAGATTTTCCAAATATATTATGTCAACATTCTATCCGTAGTAGGGAATTGTATCTGTAGTAGGTTTCAATATTTAACTCAAAGATATTTGAGTTGGGTATTGAAAGCGGCCGTAAGTCGTTTATATATTCAATATATCCGCTTTTACTTTCTTATATTCAGAATTCATCATGTTAGTCTGTACATAAGTGTTTCTCTTCAAAGTAGGTTTCCCATTATCACGCTGGCATACATTAACACCTGATATTTGAAACTTAGCGGACATTAAAAGTAATAGCTTATTGTTTTTGTTTAAGTTATTTACAAGACTTGAACAATCTATATTTTGAGATGTATGACTTGATCTGAAATAAGCAAAAATATAAACATTATGAGTCGAATACATTATGATAATCATAAAAATAAAACTTGACAGCCTCGTTGGCCTGGTCGCAAAGCACATTGCTTTGTGATCACGAGGTCCTGCGTTCAAATCCTAGGTCGGACAAATGTAGTTTTTCTAACGAAAAAATCCCATTATGAGTCCAGAGTCTGGAATTGTGCCCGGTATATGGCAATAGGCTGGCCCCCTATTACATGGGACCTAACATCGTCGGCGAAACGTGGGTGTACTCAGTACACCTCTGCCACCCCCGCTTGGGGAATATAGACGTAACGGTGTTTTTAAAAATAAAGCATTAATATGAAAAGGTAATATACCTCCTATTCAATTTTCTTAAAAACAAAGCAACACACTCTGTTTCTGAAGATATGTTATTAGCTTTCAAATAAAAATCTTGAGGTTCTGCTCTTGGGTATTCCAATGCTATTCTTGGAACTTTAGAATGATCAAAATAGAAATGCGACGTTATTGAATCGATAGCCACCAATTTCGCACAATTTGATACTGGACAAAAAACTGGTCTGAAAGAAATGTATATACCAGACGTAATGTTCTGAAATTACCATACATTTGGATTCAAATTTTATTGCAATTATTTCTAGCTTAGTAGGAGATGATCCGTCGATTATCGTCACCAGTCACTATTTGAGTAATGTTGTAAATTCTAATTCATTTATTCTAATATCTACAAGAAGCAGAACTAGCACTATTCCGCAATATTAACGACTAATAGCTGGTTCCAATCAAAAGGCAGTAAGCAGATCTATCTGTGGGTTAAATATAAGATTCGACCTTAATTAATTTAACCTTACCTAGCCGTTGCTATACGGTATTGCAGACTTTTTTCGGATTCGGTTTTATCAGTTTTTAATAATTTGTTTCTAATCAAACTAGATACACTTGCATCTACACTTGATTTACTGTCATCATAATTTTTATTCTTGAACTCGACCGTAGTTTCAAGAGGTAGTTTCTGTAAATTCATATAAAGATACACGCCTTTATTACAGTACACCAGAGACAACAGTTTGCCATATACTACAAATCTGATACACCATTTTCACTTCATCTACGTTTATACATCTTTCATCCATTTCCGATACAAAGATTATGCCAACAATAACACGTATGCATGTTATAAATTAAGGTATTGACTCTACCTTATCAGTTGAGCATACTTTCGTCGTTTTATGAACATTGATGTTGCTAGTACTCAGATTATCACCATTTGTTTCTGCAATAAAAATGGTACATGATTACCTGTGTAATGAATCTGAAACGATACATTTGCATTCATAACTACTGTAACTTTGTACTCTCTGCCTCAGGCATCTGGTGTAGTGATAAAGATAGATAACTACTGTTAAAAGAAAGATGATGATAAATTTATCTGTCGCTTGAATCAAACAAGTGAAATCATATACAATAGCCGTGACAAACGATACAGAAAATAAAAATGTTTAATGATCAATTTGTTTTACTGAAATAAGTTACTTACTTTGGGCTTTATTTGCTTTGGTATGATCACCGCTCGCTAGATCTTGTAATTTAAAATTATCGATTCCTCTAGTTTTCTTTAGGTTCCTATAATTATATTTACTCGTATCTTGCGAGTAATCACCACAGTCATTGTGCTGTTCTGTTTTTGCTGCAATGTATTAAACAGTATAATAGAAATATTTCCGGAGAGGTACCTAGTCAGTGTCATTAGGAAGTCAAGTCTTCGTCAATAAATTACTTAGCCCAGACTTTTTCTATCGATTGATCAAAGTAGACAATCTTCACGTATACCTACAGAAAGATAGATCGACCGTTGTTCTATTTATTATTTTGTTAACTAGGCTGACTTAGACAACTACATAGAGTAATTTATGTAATGTACTAACCAATATGCTGATAGCTTTTGCTGCTTAAATTACATGACTTCCATATTTGATTTACATCTTCTTCCATATTAGCATGTACAGAACATTGCGTATACTCTTTTTTAGAGCCCAGTGAGCGCGAAAATGTTGGGTCCTAATGGTTCAGACATATTACAAATCTACACAGCCATAATACATTAATAATTATAATCTTTTGGTAAGCCCTCATCTCTAGTATTTTTATTTTATTAGTGGTTATTTATATAGGTGGGCTTAATGCCTTAGACATTTTCTGACAGTGTACTAAGGTACATTTATGAGTTAGTGTGGAAATGTGTGATGGAAATGTATGTGAGCCTTTTGCCAATGTATGCTACAGTAATTGTTGTTGTTGTAACGCCACTAGTTCCTAGAAGAGATAGTAATTTGAGAAAAAAAAGGATATTTCTCCAATAATTGCTGCTTAAAGTAATATTTTTTGGTGAACGTAACATCGCAATTAGAATAGTCAGCAGTTATTTTTCTTGCCGGAAATGTCGACTACTAAAAACATTTATATAACTTCCGTTTAGTATGCATAGGAAGGTCTTCGCTAGCGATGCCCATTCGATCCAGATGTGTCGCGCTGCTCCTACAGATGAGGTAACTTCGACCCGCTCTATTATACATTTGTCTATATTAAGGTGAGGTACTATTTTAGATTATTAAATATTTTATAGAGAGGTATGTAAGGAAAGAACCTGTTGGAACTTTGTACTCTCTGCCTACCCCGCAAGAAATCTGGCGTCATGATATCTATCTATATATCTATCTATATAGTGGTTATATATACATCGTTCCAATCGCATAATATGTATAATAATGAGCCAGCATATTCTGTCGCACGTGTAAGTATAGAATAGGTCAGTTCAACCACGCAGAATCAACGCGCATCGGTGGAGGTAAGTTTGTAGCGACCTGGTGTTGAAACTTGCATGCTAGATTCACATCTAGTAGATGTCAATAAGGTCTAGTCTATTTGATCTCTAATATTGCAGGGGAACAGCAAAAGCCGGTCGTTGTGGCGATCTTTGGGGATGGCTTTCCTCCTGCAGCGGACGTCTTTCGGCTGATGATAGATTGTTTGTGAGATTGTACATTACTTTTGTGAATTTATCTATCTATCTTACTATATATTGGATCACGCTTGATCCCTTTTAGGGCAGGCAGGGAAAACAGAGTTCCAACAGGTTATCTCCTTACAAATCTCTTTAGCTCCCTCCACTCTCATACTTCGGCTTTAACTCGCTCGCCGAATTATAATAAAAAATACTTATCAAGTCACCCATAAAGTATACCAACATGACTTAACTACTGCACCTAATGAGATTTCCAAAGTACGTAGATGCTTAAAAATGAAAATTTCGCAAACGGTCACCTATCTCACAGTGACCGAGTCAAATGCTTGAATCTAGGTGATCGGTAAGAATCCCGAAACCACGAAACGCTACAAATGCCTGATATGAATATATAATAATAATACTAACCCTGTTAAGAAACTGCCCCACTTTTAGGCACGGGCCCCCTCTCAAACTGAGAGAGTTTAGACCATAGTCCATAGGCGGATATGAATATAGGGTAGAAAAATAACACAACTCATGAAACTGCCACTTAAAAGCTTCACAACGCTTACATTCCGTACAAAGTTGAACACTAGCGAAGTTAATTGTTATTCCATATGCTCGCTTATGCTAATACGATGCTTCACAGTTCACTACTCTACTTAATGTTAAAACGGAATTTATATACATAATATACATAGCGAAAGCGAGCTATTCCTCTTAATAGTATTATCGTGTAGTCATCGGTTTTGCATCCGGGCTGTATGACGAAATATATAACGTATAAAGAATACTAATATGGGATAAGCATAGATTAGTCTCGTAACGATTAAGGATTACGTTACCTTCTTTGACATAATATATAGTTCAAACAATTGTACACTTTATAAAACTGAATAAAAATCGTTAAAAAAATTAATAATAAGTAAAATATTCTTGCAAATCAGTGTACAACGTTTGAGAGAACTTGCTTTATAAAGCTTTTTACGTTTTTTACAGATGTCATTGACGAATGTTGGTTTTGACATTTAATTATGATTTATAAATGTGTCATGAAAGTGACTAAGGAGAATTTTCTTTAACTATTTTATTATTTTTGGTTCATTTATCTTCGGTTTTTCGTATAGAGATAAGACTAATAACATAAAGGGAGCGTTAACAAAATTATATATTTGCACTGCTTACACTTATGTTGTGACAGTGATAAGAAAGGCGACAAATCTATCGTAATCAGTTACAATCTTGTACATTTTGTTTTGATATCAATTATTACTTGAAAACATAGGGGTAGGATTTAAAAGTATAGAGGAATTATAAACCCAGTTCCTGTACACCTTTTTTGGATACTTGGTACCAATTAGGAAACCAATTTAAAAATCTTTGTTTCTACATGGCTCGAACTTCCTTTTTATTCAAAATGTTATGGCTTGTCATTTGGCGTAGGCTCCACGCAAGTATATTGGTTAATATTTGTTTGTCTATAGTATTTTTCATGTAGGATGGGTACTGTGACAGTTGTGTCAAAGAATATTATACTTTATTCAATGGCAATAAGAGGCATGACCCGTTTCTATACTTATGATTTTATGCCTTAACACCATTGAATGAAATATTAATTTCGTTTGGCACTTAGAACTGTCACTACCCATCTTATGTCAAAAATATTATAGTGACTGTCTTCTCGGAGACTTTTTGTTTTCAATTCATGAGAAGATACATATTTTTTTTTAAATAAAACGAAACCCCACCCTGGGATTTATTCCTGTGTCGCGGGTGCATTTACAAACATGAAAATTCACATACACAAATACCCAGACCGAAACAAATAATTGTGAATCACACAAAGATTTGTCCCGTACGGGAATCGAACCCGCGACTATTAGACGCAGTGGGCGGAGCGGCTTAAGCTCTTAACCGCTGCGCTAAATCGTCCTACCTATTGACCATACCTATATGAAAACATGGTGCCCCATCCGTCTGTGTATTCTAACTTAACTATTCTAGCGTAAAACTAATTACTGTATTTTTCCAATAGTAAGTAATTAGTACAATAAAACTTTAGGTGTTATTTTCAACGAAAATTGAAAAAAACGTGAAATATCAGTCGAGTATTTCTATCCAGTATTTCAAGTTATAAATAACTGCTCAATTTTGTTTCGTAGTTACAAAACTGATTGTAGACAAAGTTTAGTGCACAGGGCTTAGACTGAAGTAAAATGATAGACGATGCTCATTGAAAAAAAAAACGACGATGTGATACCTTCGCTCTAAAAATCAGTCATTTACTGTTCTTGAGTGTCAATTCCATGGATATCCATGCAATTAAAATCTTGTTTATGACCTCCATTTCTTTTGCATAAAGAAATCAAACTTTACCGAATTATAAATTGTCCACATTTTTGTGGATAAGTTTATTGCAGTGGAAATTGATTTATAAGGATTGAACCTGTTGGATCTCTGTACTCTCTGCTTTCCCCACAGGGATCTGGCGTAATGATGTAGGTAGATAGAATTGATTTAACAAGGACTAATGCTATTTTACTATACCAGGAGACTTAGCAACTACACGAGGTAGAATGTTCGTCTATATTATTTTTACAGTCTCAAATACAAGTAACTACGTATAAACGCTATGAGATTGTATAATCGGGCCACATAATCAGCGGATATCGTAATGCATTACATTAAGTAATTAGGCACTTTTTCAGTTTAGTCCAATCAGTAATGCGCAATATATTTTCGATTGTTTCGTTATAAGTCGTAAGAACATTGTTATTTTACCGGTGTAAGGTTTCTACAAAAATCTCCGAAAGTTCAGCTCGGCTTGATTCTTGTAGTTACAACTTAACAGAATTTATATATATAATGCAACAGTGTCAATGAGTACGTGAGTTCATGCATAAGCACGATATAGTAAGTTAAAGTGTACATCGACAATTTGTAGAGGTTTCTTAGTTCCAAAAATGAGCTGGCGCCATAATTTCTCATACAAAATTTTATATATCTTACCGAATCTTTTTGGGTTCCCTTGAACCTGGAGGTCTCCTCCGATATTTTTTTTCTTTATCGTGAATACACGACACTAGTTTGCATTTCTCAAAAAATCTAGAAATAACATTTGGGACTTGAGCTCAGGATCTCATGATTAGGTACATATCAAGTGTTTTACCAACTGAACACAAACAAGCAACAGCTTGTGAACCAAATGCAACGTGGCATTCAAATTACCACTCTAATCGTATTCATACAAAATACAGTTTTCTTCTTTTTTTTTAAAAACGTAGCCCCTCTCTAGGATTTATTCCTGTATCGTGGGTGCGTTTACAAACATGAAAATTCACATACACAAATACCCAGACCGAAACAAATAATTGTGGGTCACACAAAGATTTGTCCCGTGCGGGAATCGAACCCGCGGCTATTAGACACAGCGGGCCGAGCGGCTTAAGCTCTTAACCACTGCGCTAAATCGTCCGTCAATTTCAATAGCTCGTTGTTAATATATGTCACATTATTGCTTATTTCTGTACAACTAGTCTATGATCAGCCGAAAGATGTCTACCGCAGTACGAACTTTTAGCAACTAATGCAATACTTCAATAAAATATTTTCTTGAATAAAATCAATTTAGCGGAGTTTTGACTTGATTCACCTTTACACACGGTATATAGATAGATAGAGTATTGTTTGTGAAATTACGTTAATTAACACTTTATTAAAGAATAATATGTGCATATGCTAGCTTTGCTGAAGATGGAGTGGATGGAGTCAAGCTGATCGACCATATTCGCAACAGCGTAGTAAGAAAGCGAGTAGGTATAAAAAATAGTATGGTGTAAAGATGAGAAAAGTATGCTCCGTTGGTTCGGGTATATAGAAAGAATGTCAGAAAAAATCATGACAAAAATTGATTGATAATGCGAAACCGGATCTATGTGGGTACCGGAAGACTTACTTAGACTATCTTACCATGACCAAATAGACTGTGATTTGTCTAAAGGACAAGTCCATAGTCTGCGTAATCGGCGAGTGTATATCAGATGAACTATGAGAGTGGACGAAGCCAGAGAGGTCTGTAAGAAAGAACCTGTTGGAACTCTGCACTTTTTGCCTACCCCGCAAGGGATCTGGGGTGATGATATAGATAGTTAGATATATGTACAATTAGCGGTCTTATTGCTAAAAGCAATTTCTTCCAGACAACCAATGGAAGAAGCAACTTGAACAGTACTGTCCTCTAGGCAGTTGGTAACTACTTAGCAAAAAGTAGTAAGGTGATAATAACGACAGTATTATAAAAGCTAATTACTATTGCGAGATTATTAACTAACATTTCCGATAAAAAACATTAAGAACAACAATAAAACGGTTTTATATCTTGTGATCTAATATCCACATAATACATAACATTTTAATACATGTAATATTATATGCTTTTGGAGTCATTGTCACATAATTGGGTGGTGTACAGAAAGTAGGCTACGGCTTACTTGCAAGGGCTTACGCAACTATTCTCGCGTATTAGTGACATATTGAAATAGAAATAACGCATAACTTACAATTTTCTTGAGTAACTGACCAAAAATACTTATCTTATTCCATGGAATAGAAAATGCACCAAGCTTATGGGCGGTATTTACATACGTTTTCTTTGACAGTTAATGTGTGTATGAGTTTTTTTTGTATAAGTAATGCTATAATTTGCGGTTGTATTTGTTGCGTTATACTGACTTTACTTCTTCTTCTTCTTCTTCTTCTTCAGCCGAAAGACGTCCACTGCAGGACAAAGGCCTCCCCTTAAGACCGCAACAACGACCGGCTTTGTGCTGTACGCATCCAACTTCTACCCGCAACCTTCACCAGGTCATCGGTCCATCTTGTAGGGGGCCTACCCACTCCACGTCTTCCGGTACGTGGTCGCCATTCGAGAACCTTTCTGCCCCAACGGCCGTCAGTTCTACGAGCGATGTGCCCCGCCCACTGCCACTTAAGTTTAGCAATTCTGAGTGCTATGTCAGTGACTTTACTAATCATCCAAAATTATTTAAATTAATGGCCGCACACTTTAACAGTGTATTTCGCCAATGTCAAGTAGTAATAGAGTATAACAGTAAATTATAAAAATTGGCTTCTTGTCGCCATTACGGCAAAAAACAAAAGCCAATTATTTAAATTAATAGTATTCAATTTTTAAATTCGGTTTCAGCTTGCGATTAAAAAACAAATTAATAAAAATCGGTCAAGTATGAGCAATGAGCAATGCAATGAGGTTAACCCAGTGTATTTTTAATAGTTTAATTTTATCTAGTATGGTATGGCAAAGAAAACTGAAATCCATACTTCCATACTAATATGATCAAATCTATAGATTTGAAAGTAACTCTGTCAGTCTGTCTATCTGTCTGTCTGTTACCTTTTCACACCCAAACCGCTGAACAAAATTTGACCAAATTCGACAAGGACATAGAATTTGTCCAGGGGAAGAACACAGGGTACCTTTAGTCTTAAAAAATCTTAGGGTGAGAAATATACGCCTGAAAATGACGCGAACAAAGTGGCGGGTTCAGCTAGTATATCATATAATGGACTGCAGAGCACGTATCTGAGCTTAATTCGTCCAATGTATATTTTTTATAAGAAACCATAATAAGGCAAGTTGTGTAACTATTTATTCTCTAGACATGTGCAAGACATTTGTTTCGTATAATATACTTACCAAGACTAACCATCGTAACATATTTTTGATAGAAATGTTGTTATTTGATATTTTTTGGATCTATTACGTGCCATAAATATAAATAAGAAAGAAAAAAAAAGAACGATCGATCGAAAAAAGTGATCACTACGATTCGAATCCTAGGTTGAACAAAAATATAATTTGTTTTTGATAGATAAATTATTACTAGTATCAGTCCGGAGTCTGACAATATGCCCAGTACAGTGGAAATAGGCTCGCCGATTGTTACATCGGACATATCATCGCCAACGAAAAGTGGGTGTGCACAATATGCCTCTGCGATCCCCGCTTGAGGAATATAGGCGTGACAGTGTTCATCTTAAGTTGTTTTTTTTTTTAAACGTATCCCCACACTTGGATTAATTCCTGTGTCGTGGGGGCATTTACAAACATGAAATTCATATGCCCAATGACCCAGACCGAAACAAATATTTGTAGGTCACATCTCACATACACAAATACCCAGACTGAAACAAATAATTGTGGATCACACAACGATTTGTCCCGTGCGGGAACCGAACCCGCGACTATTAGACACAGTGGGCAGAGCACCTTAAGTTCTTATCCACGGCGCTAAATCGTCCGTTTTTAAGTAAATAAAAAGTTCCAGTTCGATGACACTGTTGTGAATCGATTTAAAACCGTCTTGCTTCGATGAGCAACTATTGATTAATTAATTACAAGAGGCGCTGACAACTATATTTTGTTGATCGTAATAAGTATACTTCATCACATATTGTTGGCGTGCAACTTCGTTATAACTCCCTATTGAATTGATGTAAATAATTTATTAACTTTTTATTTTGACGTATTTTATAAGTATATAATTGTCGGAATCATTACACAAATAACCTACTATTATCATATTTATTGTTAAGACACTGTTGTAAATCGATTTAAAACTGTCTTGCTTCAATAAGCAACTATCGGTGAATTAATTACAAGAGGCGCTGACAACTAAATTTTATTGATCGTAATAAGTATATTGTATTAAATATTGTTGGCGTAGAACTTCGTTATAACTCCGTATTGAATAGATGTTATTAATTTATTGACTTTTTGTTTTAACGTATTTTATAAGTATATAATTGTCGGAATCATTACACAAATAAACTACTATTATCATATTTATTGTAAAGTCGGAGGTAATATTATTTGTTTTAATATTTTATTTAAAACGTTTACTGTTTTATGAATTAATTTTTTTTAAAGTTCTGGCGTAAATTCCAAATTGACGATTATTTTAAAAAAGGAAACAAATATTAAAGAACAAGTTTTAATTTGAAATTCTGGTTGTCTCCTAATTTTTTTTATTTTATTTTCATTGTTATTATTATATTATCGTAGTATTTTAACTCATTATTGAATCGATAGCTCGCGTTCTATGCCCACCACCCTACGTATGTATGTACATATAAATTCGCTGTAAAGTTTCACTCACCACACTCGGTACATCGCGTTCGAATAGTGTGTTTCATTTTATTTTTTTATTCGTAATCAATTAATACGGTGATCGTGTGTAGGTGTCTGAATTGAATTGGTGTTAAAGTTTTGGTGAAAAAGAAAATGGCTTTCAAGGTAAGAAAAAATCATAATTTTATTTTTCAAACGTTAGTACAAGGTTAGATTGACGGATCTTGGTCCTGTGGTTAAGAGCTTGTAGCTGCGTCCACTGGATCGTGAAGTCGCGGGTTCGATTCCCGCACGGGAGAAATTTTCGTGTGACCCATATATATTTGTTTCGGTCTGGGTCTTTGGGCATGTGAATTTCATGTTTGTTAGCGCTCTCACGGCACAGGAATAATTCCTGTGGGGCTACGTTTTTTTAATAGCAAGAATAGCAAGCTTAACTTTGAGAATTATATTTTTTTTTTATATAATAAACGAAATACACAATGTTGTATTTGCACGTTAATTCATTAGAAATATGGCTACAGAATTTTTAACTGCAAAATTATTTAAACTCATTTAACTTTATTAGAGTATAATCTTTTTTGTATTTTAGTTTTAGTTTAAAAGACATCCACTGCAGAACAAAGGCTTTTGTATTTTATGCACAAAATATTAGTATATAGTTATGCATATTGATATATATTAACAAAAGTAACTTACTCATACAAAAACTCAGAGCAATAACCGAAAATATAAATGAACATTTTCTGACCTCATTTGAACTGAAAGCCCCTGAGGTCATATGCAATCTTTAGTGAAAACAAAAGTGGTACTATGTATAGCAAAGGCGACGACATTACGCAAAAACGTCATAGTACGTAACCATCATCAATGGAATCTTGAAAGCGTATGGGAAAATGTCCCTATTGTTCTATAGAAGACGCGTCGTTCGGAAAACTAAGAAAAAATTGTTTATGGAAAACAATTACTATATTTATATCATCAGAGGGCTTAGTAGGAATAGATTGACGTCAGCGTAACGCTATCGAGTTGTTATGCTATCCTTTTTACACTACAAATTTACTAAATAAACATGTACGTGACAGCATACTCGCTCACGTCATTTTTTCATACTAAGCCCTCTAAACTGAAATTGTGTCCTTTATGCATTATTTATATGAATTTTACAGTAGCTTTTTCTTACAAATTGGGTGAGAGAGACAGCATATACTCCACCACGCGGCCCTAGAACCACTTGATCTACCGTGCTTAAGCCATAAGTTCTTATCTTTAAATGCTTAAATCAGATACCGGCATATATCTACCATAATGAAGCTTTGTATGAAAACGTAGTGAATGATGAATACGGGATCCCCATGAATACGGGAGAAATAAAAAATCAGGCTAATTTTTTAAAATTTTATAAGTAAATGAAAAACGTAAATATATATATATATATATATATATATATTTATTATAAAAATCCCCGCACTAGGATTTATTACTGTGTCGAGGGTGCGTTTACAAACATAACAATTTACATACACAAATACGCAGACTGAAACAAATAATTGTGGGTCACACAAAGATTTGTCCCGTGCGGGAATCGAACCTGCGACTATTAGACATAGTGGGCGGAGTGGCTTAAGCTACCACTGCACTAAATCGTCCGTCAACTGCGCCGACTCATGGTAGAGTTACTGATAGAGAAGTGTACCGTAGCTTAGTTAACTGTTCTTTACTCCGCGGGCTCTTCCGATTTCCGCTTACATTTACAAAGTGAGGACAGATATGTACAGATGCACCTAATTGATATATCAGTCCGGTTACCGATACACTAAGAAACTATTTTTTATTTAGCATGTAGACGTAAACTTAAGTAACCTCATTCAATTTTTTTTGCAAGCACTTCAGGTGCTATCGTTAGCCAAAAAGTAAATTAAATATTCCGCCTTCCATTTTTCCAGTGAATCTATATCCACAAAAGAATGACTAGGGGTACGGTAAGTCCGTCACGATACTATTGGAAGTGGAAAGCTTCCTGTTTAGTTACTCGCGCATATATAAACACCTATGTAATTAAAAGATTCTACTGATACCTGTTACAGTTACAGCACTGTAAGTCACGGTTGATGGTTATATGCAGTCTTCTGGTTTTGTAATTATGCATTTAGTAGCATGGCTAGAAATATGCATTGAAAGCCTTTTCAATTTCTTTCTTTTCAGTGGTCGTCTAAATTGACAGTTTGTATTATATTTTATTTCCATTTTGAAGCATCTTCATGCTTTAGGAATGATACTTAGTAATTGGTGCTAATGGCTACATTATGTGATAGTCGTTAAGCCTAAGTTGAAATCCTGATAGTTTCAGTAGATTTAGTAAAGTTTCAACAGCAGGTAGCGCCCAACCTGCCTCTCCTAATCTACATTGGGGTTACCTAGTGGGGACTAGCTACAGAGTACGGAATAGTTACTTCGTGGGACTAAGAAATTTATCACATTTCGATTTGGGAGAGAAGGTCTTTTCCTCAGAATGTGACAGTTGATCTTGCCAACCACCCGGTTTTTTACAGGACGGCCCTTATTATTTGCATACTTTGATAATTTATTTTTATAATTTTGATGTCCCACCGGCGTAGACCATGTCTTGTATTTTGTCAATTTGTTTTGAGTCTAAATAAAACAAATCCTAACTAAAAATGTAATGGTTATTTTTTCGTCCAGCGTAAAAGAAGAGAAATTCCGTATTTTTTAAGCTGCTCGATCTTTTGCCCCTAGAAAAAAAGTTTGCTTAGCCTATCCTAGTCTATGTCTAGTAATAAAGCTTGTTTTACTATTTCAGATGATGATCGTAGTTCTAGTCTTAGCCGCGTGCGCAAACGCAAGATTTGTCACATACGTACGTCCTGTCAGGCCCGTGGACCTGCAGCCTTCTGCAACCTTCGTACACCCTGAACCCACCTACGACCATCACCACATCTCTGAAGATGAGCACGTCGATTATTATGTAAGTTCTTTTTCTTTATACGCTAATCATACACCTCGAAGAGACAGGTAAGATACGTTAAATGATGTGGTGATAGCGGATGGAGTTGGTCTCAGACTGAATGGTGGCTTCGGAATGGTATCATTGGGCTAAGTCAAAGATCGGTCAATAATATGCTTAAGAGGTTAAGTAAGACTTGGCCAAGATTACAGACAGGACACTCATGCGGTGTAGAGGATGGAACTAGCTAGAAGTAATGATTATGATGATATACTGATTTGGTTACTACTTCTATATCATTACGCCAGATACCCTGGGGTAGGCAGTGAGTACAAAGTTTCAACGGGTTCCTTCCTAGAGTGACAATGAAATTCAATGAGAAATAAAAGAAACACTATGAACTCTTTTATTTAATTTTATCACAATAATATTGTTCTAAAATAGAAACCATTTTCATATATATTTGTAGACTGATGATAGCTGATCATTTGAATAGTTTTTTTTTATATGTATATCTTATTATTATTCTAAATTAGTTTTTCTTGCTGTATAAAACCGGTATAGCTATCGGTCTATAACTGATCAATAGCATAATAGTTGCACATGTAATCCGTTAGCTCATAATTACGTCTAAACACATAACGATGTTACATAAGTATGGATAACTGTTGTATATTACCTCCTATAGTTTATATTACCTGCAGTGTTAGTAAATAATTACGAGCTGTAGTAATTGTTTCTGAATACTGTTATCCAAATCAAAGTTTAAAAACTTTGAAAAGTTGCACCTGCTTGATGCAAATTTCAAACCATATTTTCGTTCCTTTAGCGATGAAACTATTCTTGGAATTTGTAAAATGGGTGTGTGTGTGTGACTACTGTGATAAATACATGACTGGATTTATCTACTCTTCTTGAAGCCAAGTTCATTTTCTACAGTCGTTAATGCTAAGAGAAATGGAACAATGAACGGAAAAGACATTTGACAACGAAAAGTGATGTTGTCAAAATAAAATGCTATCAACTGCGGAAAGAAAACAGATATAAAAATATAGAAAGACCAATTGAAAAACTCTTTTACCCTTTAACGACCGGTCCCTTTATTCATAGAATAGATGCTCGAGAATAGATTTGCTTACTGTCAGTAGAATTTTGATAGATTTTTCATAAAAAATATGTCAAAATTCTATTCGTAGTAGGCAAATTTATCCATGAAAAGTTAGTAAAGTTATCGTGTTATATATTTATTCTCACAGCGCAAAAATAAAATCGTCTTATGCATCCATTTTGGAAAGCCGACATACTTCAAAGATATTAATTTAATGTTTTATTTGTATCGATTATTGATATTTTACGACTGATTGCATCGTAAATACCAAGCTATTAACTTTATGCATTTGCCCGTACCATGTTTATAAGTACATGTTAATTTCCATTTTAAACATTAAAAATCATTGTTTTATCAAAATATTACGTGAACAATATTTCGAATGTTGTTTGACGTAACTACATATAAAGCTGCATCTCTATGGCAAAAATTCGCGCGGAAAGAATATTAGGCTGTGGGAATTCGGGCAGTGGGTACGTTTCGCGAATGCTATGCTGTGTTGGATTGCAACGTTTCCATACGAGCACGAAGCTTTCGTGGTGAGTAGTTTCATTCCAACCCATACCGCCCATTATTTTAGCGGCATCTCTCGGGAATAAATGCTTGACTCGTGGAGGAGAATTTGCAAATACGTCAACATTCGCGGTAAAGACCCACACTGCAAAGTATTTCTGTTATATAAAACGATGGTTTATGTTATGCGTGAATGCTTTTAAGTTTGCTTTCCTTGTAGACAATCTAGAGTTCACTTCATTTCTAAATTAATAAATAAGTGATAAATGTTTTCTAATGCTTATAGATACTATAATCCTTGGTATGGCATACACACTTTGGCCGTGTTAAAAAAAGATACTGCGGGGTATTGTAGTGCTATAAAAGTTCCAAATAAAAGATTTGAGGATCTTTTGAAGATTTCTCTACTGCGAAAACCTAACTGCACTTGGTCTTATATCTATAAACAAGTCAGTTGGAATAAGCAATAAATTTATTATTATGAATATCATTGCGTGAAGTTTATGCTTCCATTGCTTCTCTTATAATTAAAATTTGAATATTTTGCAAGAATATATTAGAATAAAAATTTAATCGTGATTGTACACACTAGTTTGTAGAAAAAGCAAGAATTCAATACATTATAAAATGGGTGACATAATAAATCAACAGACTTCGTATTACGTAAATTCCAACAATGGCATAACGTTAACGTTGATCACTTCATAATCCACTTATTTCCCCAATTGTATTGTATTGAGTTACGTAGCATTTTTTTAATTATAATTATGATTGTAATGAACAAGTGTGACAAGAATCATTTTCCTGTGTAATTTGTATGGAAAGACAAACAATTTTGTGGAGTTACGTGTCTCTGTATGCTCTATATATATATCTATATATAGTTAGCCGATTATTGCGTAATTATTAATCTTTTTGATGTTTTATAGTTTAAAAAGTAAATGGTAAAGTCGTATATTAATTATACTAAAGATTCTATAAGCTACGAAAATATTTGTAATTAGAATTTGGTAGTTTTATCTATATTTCTCTTAGGTCTTTATTTATATTTTAAAATATTATCCACGGCTAAATAAAATCTACAATAAAAATAATAAGGAGGCACCTGTTAATACATTATAAAAACAAAAAAAACACCGTCACGCCTATATTTCCCAGTTATGTTAGATCCCATGTAATAGGGGGCGAGCTTATTGCCATATACCAGGCACAATTCCAGACTCCGGACTCATACTGGGAAGTTTTCGTTAGAAAAACTACACTTGTCCGACCTAGGATTCAAATCCTAGGTCGGAAAAGTGTAGTTTTTGTTTAGTGTTGAACTTGGACCTAGGACCTTGTGATCACAAAGCGATGCGCTTTGCCACCAGACCAACGAGGCAGTCTAATCTATCTTTAATACATTATATGTATGGGAATATGTTCTGTGTCCGCGTAGTCTGAGTATTTATTCCGATCGATCGGAATACACACTCGTAACAGTGTGTCAGAATCTAATTTAATAATATTATATTGACATATCCCTTGAAAGATAATTTACACTTTTATTTAACTATTTTCATATACTCGTGACTCGAAATCTCCGGGTTAAACTTAATAAAATCACATCCGATTTTTATTGTAACATTTATGCTTAACATTTATGATATTTCATTTACTTCAATCGTACATAATTTATAAGAGTTATGAACATTTTAATTCATAACGTACATTTTAAGTAGGTACGTTTTAAGAGATTTAATTGTAGAACTTACGTCTGCACTCTGTTAGTGCAAACTCTTTTATCAAGACGTCTGCAGTTCTTTACTATTGGAAGACATCATTTTCAAATCATCAATAACAAAAAAGGCAAGCCCGCCGAGTTGTAAAATACGAGGTTTCTACAAGTAAAGGGTTTGAGTATTAAAAATTCTGTTGTGCTCACAGCCACGAGCAATAATTTGAGTATGTATGGTACTTTAGTACTTTGACACAGTAACGTCTTCAACGAAAACTTTGTGGTTAACACGATGCTACCGAGTAAGCGTACACGTTCATATTTTTTTTTAGTAAATTTATAGTGTGACAAAGATGGCACATCCACTCAAGAGTATCACGCAGACGTCAATCTTTTCGTACTAAGCTCTCTGCGATTTTAATATAGACGTTATGAAGTTATAACGAACGCAAAAAAACAATTGAAGAAATGCTAACATATTATTGCTCGTGAATGTGCATACATTTACCAGCAGTGATAGCCTAGTGGTTAGACCGTTGGACTGCAAAGTCAAAGGTCTCAGGTTCAAACCCAGGCACGCACCTCCGTCTTTTCCAAAGCATGTGCTTAATAAAAAATCATTTTCACTCGCTTTAACGGTAAAGGAAAACATTGTGAGGAAACCTGCATGCCTACGAGTTTCTCGAAGGTGTGTGAAGTTCGCCAACCCGCACTGGGCCAGCGTGGTGGACTATGGCCTAAGCCCTCTCAGTTTGAGAGGAGGCCCGTGCCCAACATTGGGACAGTTTTTTAACAGGGCTAATATTATTATTATATAGAATAATTTGATAGCAAGTTAATTCCACGTAGCAGAACGTCGCATAATTACGTAGAAGTTTACGTTTACGAATGAGCAGGAATCGACACAAACAAGATCGTGCTTCCTTCGCCGTTCCGGTTCAGATGTTACTATGTTCGTAGTTTTAAGTGTTTGGTGTAAGTTAAAAGCGGGTCTAATGCCCGGTTCCAATATTTAACTAATAGAAAATCCTACTTGTTAAAAGCAAATCTTTCCTAAAGGTAAATATTGAAATTAACTGTAGATTGCGAGTACTTTAACGAGATTAAATAAATTGACCCGCCATCAATTTGCACTAAGTCCGGTACGACTACTTTTCTCTCACCTCGATTCTTAAGAAAAGCTCTTCTCCTAGCAATGGGATAGTGCAGGCTGATTTATAATGATTTATATAATGTAGAATATAGTCCCTTACTAAATAGGTCTCATAAAAAAGCTCAAAGTTGCTCAGCGAGCTATGGAAAGAGTTATGCTCGGCGTTTCTGTACGTGATCGAATCAGGAATGAGGAGATCCGTAGAAGAACCAAGTTCACCGACACGGCCCTCATGATTAGCAAGCTGAAGTGGCAATGGGCGGGCCACATAGCGCGGAAGATCGGACGGGTGTTGGGGCAAAAAGATTCTAGAGTGGAGACCACGTATTGGCAAGCGCAGCGTAGGACGGCCACCTGCCAGATGGATCGTCGTTGGATGCAGGTTACGCTTGAAAGCGATTGGGGAGGCCTATGTTCAGCAGTGGACAAGTATAGGCTGAGATGATGATATAATGTACAAAACTTTATTTATCGCGGTTTGTTTTTTCCTTAGTTTTCAATACAAATTGATCAATGCTGATCAAGTGAGCTTCTATGGGAAAGTGCAAGAAACAACGCGAAAAATTAATTTGTTAATAGTGTATACGTATAAACGCAACAACTTTCAGCAGTATAAGTCAATTTCGAATTTCTTTGTATACATAATTTGAAAGCTTATTACTTCTATTCTCTATCAATCAATCAATCAGCCTATCGTAGTCCACTGCTGGACATAGGCCTCTCCTAACACGCGCCATTGCACACGGTCCCCCGCCTTCCGCATCCAGTCCGTCCCAGCGACCTTCTTGAGGTCGTCGGTCCATCTAGCTGGGGGCCGTCCTACCTTACGCTTACCAAGTCGCGGTCTCCACTCTAGGACACGCTTGCTCCATCGGCCGTCGGTCCTTCTGCAGATGTGACCAGCCCATTGCCACTTTAGCTTACTGAGTCTGCGAGCTATGTCGGTAACTTTGGTTCTTTGTCGGATTACCTCGTTACGAATTTTATCCTTCAAAGAGACGCCGATCATAGCTCGCTCCATAGCCCGCTGTGCGACTTTGAGTTTGTGGACTAGTCCCACTGTGAGTGTCCACGTCTCGGCCCCGTAAGTCATAACAGGTAGAACGCATTGGTTAAAGACTTTAGTCTTCAGGCATTGCGGTATAGGCGAAGCGAAAACGTGACGTAGTTTGCCAAATGCTGCCCAACCCAATTGGATCCTGCGGTTGATTTCTTTCTCGAAGTTGTTCCTACCAAATTGGACAACTTGTCCAAGGTAGACATACTCCCGAACAACTTCGAGCATCGAACCATCGACGTAGATCGGTCCCGGCGTGACATGCTCATTAAACATGATCTTGGTTTTATCCAAGTTCATGCCGAGACCGACACCTCGAGAGGCTCAATTTAGGCTATGCAGCATTCCGCTCAACTGTTCCAGTGACTCTGCCACGATGACGATATCATCGGCAAACCGAAGGTGTGAGATGTATTCGCCGTTGATGTTAATGCCCCGCCCAGTCCAGTCCAGCGTCTTGAAGACGTCTTCGAGTGCATTGGTGAAGAGCTTGGGGGATATTACATCCCCCTGTCTTACCCCTCGATGCAGCTCGATCGGGTTGGTCTTTTGGTCCTGGAGCTGGACGGTCATTGTGGCGGTATCATACAGACATCTCAACACCTCGATATAGCGCCAATCGATGCCACATCGCTGCAGAGCATCCAAAACCGCCCAGGTTTCGATGGAGTCGAAGGCTTTCTCGTAGTCCACGAAAGCCATACACAGCGGCTGATTGTACTCTTCGGTCTTCTGTACAATCTGCCGAACAGTATGGATGTGGTCTACGGTGCTGTAGCCTTTTCGAAACCCGGCTTGTTCCGGTGGCTGGAACTCGTCAAGTCTTCTGGCGAGGCGGTTTGTGAGTACTCTCGAGAACAACTTGTAGACGTGGCTCAGGAGTGAGATGGGTCTGTAGTTCTTCAGCAAGGTTTTGTCACCTTTTTTGAAGAACAGAACCACCGCACTCCCGCTCCACGCTTGAGGTGTTAAGCCCTGGTGGATGACGGAATTAAAGAGACTCGCTAGCTTTTTCAGGATTGGAGTCCCGCCTGCTTTTAGGAGCTCAGTGGTGATTCCGTCATCGCCTGGCGACTTGTTGTTTTTGAGCTGCTCGAGAGCCACTCTGACCTCGTCCTGGTTGACATCAGGGATGTCTTCCGTATCGTGGCGTGCTAGTGGGGCTCTGTGGTCGTCAGCGCTGGGTCTCGAGGGTTTAGCCATCCGTGATGCGTACAGGTCTTTGTAGAAACTCTCAATTTCCTCGAGTATCTCGAACTTGGAGGTCACGGTTTTGCCATCCGCTGTATTAAGTTTCGTCAGATGGGATCTACCTAGCTGGCGAGCGAAGACTTTGGTGCCTCTGTTCTGTTCAATCGCAGCCGCGATGGCGCGGGTGTTGGAACATCGGAGGTCACGTCGCACCCGCTTCCGGATCTTCCGGTTGAGGTTCCTCCCATCCGGCGAAGACGCCTGCGTGGATGACATTTCCCGTCTCTGCCTCATAAGTTCGAGAGTCTCGAGCGAGAGTTTAGACTCTCTGTTACCGCTTTTGCCGGGAAACACCCTTCGAGACACATCCTGTAGCGTTTTGACCACTGTGTCGGTTTTCTCGTCAACATTGCCTTCGGTTTCCAGCAGGTCGAAACGATTTTGAAGCTCCAGTTGGAACTTTTCGGACCCTAAAGCTATTTGAGGCGCAGTAGGTCTGAGAGTAGACCTCATCATGCGACGTCTTTCGGCCTTGAAGTCTATATTTAGAGCGCCTCGGACAAGTCGGTGATCGCTGCCGGTATTAAACCTGTTGATCACGGAGACGTCTCTAAATATAGACTTCCTGTCAGTCATGATGAAGTCTATCTCGTTCCTCGTCACAGTGTCGGGGCTTCGCCATGTCCACTTTCTATGAGGCTTCTTCTTAAAGAACGAATTCATCAAGAAGAGCCCCTGCGACTCCAGAAAGTTGACCAGCATCTGCCCCCTGTGGTTTCGGCGCCCCACGCCGTGGGGTCCGATTATCGTTTCGCCGCGTTCTTGTACTCCCACTTTGGCATTGAAGTCCCCCATAACAACGTTGTAGTGAGCCTTGGTGGTGCCATGTAATGCCTTGGCTATGTCTTCATACATGGCTTCCGCTATGTCGTCGCAGTATGTCGAGGTCGGCGCATATACCTGTACCACCTTCAGGGTGTACCTGTTGGTGATTTTAATTATGAGGTACGCTACCCGTGTCGACACACTGCTGACTTCCACAACGTTGTTAGTGAGAGCTTTGTTGACCAGGAAACCGACACCGCCCTGAGAGGGCCGATCACCTTCCCGAAAGTAAAACAGGTGGCCTGACTCAAGGGTTATCGTGTCCTCGCCCTGTCTTCGGACTTCGGATAACCCCAATATGTGCCAGTTTATGCGACCTAGTTCTACCTCGAGTTCAGCGAGGTGTTGGTCCAGCCGTAGAGAGCGTCCATTGTACGTAGCCAGGGTCAGGTGTTTTTGGTAGCCTTGTGTCGTAGCCCGGAGATTCTTCGCACCCCCTGCCCCGCTGTTACCGCGACCGCTACCGTGGCAGCGGACAGCGGGACTACCGGGAACTGGGGGCCTTTGCGTTTGGTGTCTTAACATATTAAGAGGTTTTTGGCCTACTATACCACGCTGGCCAGACGGGTTGGTATAGGGTTTGTTTCAAATTTTCCTTTTCTGGTCGTTGATCGGATGACGTTACTACCTTTGGTGGACTCTTACCACCAGCCAAGCAAAAGTATGGCTACTGGGGCATTCTAAGTTTTTCTTTCGCTTCCAGCCCAGTAAGGAAGAATTCTCTATATAAACATAGGAATAATGTCTAGTTTGGGGCTACGTTCATTTTAACAAAAATAAATGTCTATAGACACAAAAAACATTTTTAAAAACGGATGTCATAAATTCGCCACATCTTTTCCCTCAAAATCGGGTAATAGAGCGTGTTGACGTACAAAACTAGTTGCGCAAGCGCACGTGGCGGTGGTACTAACGGTTTCACTGCACGCGACATGATTGAGATTTCCGAGTTCTGATAGGAACATGCGTGCGATATTTGACATTGGTGTAATGTTATGTAATATTATTTTGGTAGCCTCCTTATTGTTTTCGTTTCGAATGGTATGTTTTATGTACTTTTTAAAGTAGACGGGTATAGAATTCATAATGAGAATTACTTGTGGTTATATAATAGGGGTAATTAAAGAGCTTCCGGTTTAGGATCAGGGCGATCATCACAACTACTTTAGCAGTATTATTTTAGCTTCCGAGTTAGGATGAGGGGTGCTACCGAAATTTGTTTAACATCATTATCAGCAGTATATCTTTCTTTGATTTGACTAAGAAACGGCATATACGGCAATAAACTGCGTATATCCTCTTCTCTATTTTTAGGGCAAAGTAAGTATAATTAGTAATAGAGGTAAAGGGAGTGTCTTCAACCCTGCTTTAATGTCTTATTGTTATACGATTTTAATGTTATTTTCTCTCTTATAGGGTTACAGTTAAAAATATTAAAATAGGTTATAGATAATTAAAATTTTAATATTATAATATACTAAATGCCTTTGTTTTGACAGGCTTACCCCAAATACATCTTTAAATACGGCGTGAACGACTTCCACACTGGTGACATCAAGACTCACCACGAGAGTCGCGATGGTGATGTTGTCAAAGGTAAAAAATTATTGCACATATAATAAATTTAAGCCAGGTCTATGCACATGATTTCAAAGTTCGCGAAATCTAAGTCGTTTCACTCGGGAGGCCAAACTTAATCGCAAAAAATATCGCATGTTAGTCATCCACTGCAGGACAAAGATAGAATAGAATAGAATAGAAAACTCTTTATTGTACACCAAATTATAAATAAACAATAATGTAAGGTACAAAACAATATAGGGTACAATTGGCGGCCTTATTGCTTATAGCAATTTCTTCCAGGCAACCAAGATTACCATACCGACTGGCTTTGTGGTGCTTCATTCAGTTTTTACCCACGATCTTCACCAGGTCTTCGGTCAATCTAGCCATAGTCGTGTGGGTACATTCGGGCATCTAACCATAGCCGTGTGGTGCTCGCGATTTTTATTAAAATAGACAAGTAACATAAATTGTGGAAAGTGGATCCTGGCTTACCGGAGTTCCAGTGGCGGGAATGTGTGGCGGGCTTAGTCCAAAAAAAATAACTTAAATTATAAAAAGGTACCATCGACTATCTTAAAATATTATTGGGTGTTACCGATCTTGGTAACACCCAATAATATTTTAAGATAGTCGTAAATTGTTACACTATTTATTGCATTTAGATACGTTTATCCATATAAAAGGTTCTCTAAAAGAATTTCTTTAATGTTCCAGGTCAATACACATTAGTCGAACCCGACGGCTCAATCCGCACAGTGGACTACACCGCCGACAAACATAACGGGTTCAACGCTGTGGTTCACAGGACCGCTCCCATCTCGCAGCACGAAGCCGCCCACCTCCACTAAAAACTATTACAAACACGGAGACCACCGAAACTGCAAATTCCAATAGATTCTTGGCTGCCTTAGTAGAATAACTCCTCGTTCCCGTGAGCGCTTCTAAAACGCGTAGTGCTGAAGGGCTATAAGCGCTTTGAAGCGAACCGTTTGTTTCATTCCAGCGCCTGATTAACGCCCGTTGAAAAAGCACTCGTGCGAACGTAGAAAAACACTATTATAAGATTCCAACTACTGGTCCGTTTATATTATTATGAAAACAATATATTCGTTCATGCATACTGTGTACTGGGGTAGAAAAGAAAGCGACCAAAAAATTCGATGGCTTAGGTTCCAATACATAGACAGGTTTGCATGAAATGCGCATTATAGACACAAATCTTGAGAAGAGTGTTTTGTTTCAATCTCTTGATATGGAAAAAATAACCAAATGTTAAAAAATGGAAGTACTTATTTTCATCGTGACTGTTCATCATTTCTTTCCAATTATATCAGAGATCCAAGATGAATACTAGAATCTTCGGATGAATTAATTTCAATATTATTAGAGACCTTATTTTGGAACCCAAGCTACACAGTCACTACATATTGAGCTGTTAAAAATGTTTTTTTTTTGCGGTCGCGAATCGTTACTATTTCTAACGATAACTTTATTGGAAATTATAAGTTGGTGATACCGGAAGACATAAGTTGATTGATTTAGACAGTCAAATTTATTCCTTTAAAATAAATCGTATATTCGATTCGATTCATTTAGGTATGCGATTATTGTGGTTTATTCAAATGAGAAATCAAGCCTCTTGATCTCTGAGTTTGATTGTTGTCACTTTTGCCTTATTTATTGTTATTGTTAAATATTTCTAAGGAAGTACCTGAATTGTTATAGGTTAGTGTATTTTTATTACTATAATAAGAATATTTGTTGATCTATCTTTTTCTTTAGTAAAGTACTATAGTAAGATTTTTGTAGCAATGCCGTCAATAAAATGACAAATTATAAATGTTGTGTTTTTAATTATTCTACTAATTATTTCTGTGTGTTGACGGCAATTTTACGATTTTAAGCACAATTATCCAGACCAAACTATCTGTAGATCAGATAAATATTTATTCGAGTGCCAGGATGTAACTAGCAATGTACTATTCTGTAAGCCGAGCAAGACACATATAACATTAGACCGACTCAGCAAAGTGATTCTTTTCGCTTTTCTTCGTGTAAGAATGATTTTTGTATTAATAATTACAAAAAAATGTGGCTTTATTCTATACCTATCTAAATTTACTGTAAAATAATCACAATGAGTGTAAAGAAGACATTATATTTTCCACAGAAGAAAACTTACAATATTAAATGTTTGTACTTGATACACTCCAAAATATCTATAAAACAATAACCCTGGCTTATAAGCATAGGCACTTATCTGTTATAAGATGACTAAATAGTAACACACATAATACAAATAATTATAAAATGAGTTGAACCATGCGTGAGATATAGCATTGTAATGCTACACAATTACTTCCCATATGCTGCGATACAAAAATAGTATAATTATTATGTTTAGAAGGATTATAACATATGTCCCTACTCGGTTCTATGAATAGAAACAACGAAATAACAAGGTTTCATTGTAACAATAGCGTCTCCCATGGCTGTCCTTGTATTATACAAATTATAAAAAAAACCGTCACGCCTATATTCCCCAAGCGGGGGTGGCAGAGGTGAACAGAGTACATCCACGTTTTACCGACGCTGTTAGGTCCCATGTAATAGTGGGCGAGCCTATTGCCACATACCGGGCACAATTCCAGACTCCGGACTCATACTAGGATGTTTTCGTTTGAAAAACTACATTTGTCTGAGCTAGGATTTGAACTCAGGACCTCGTGATCACAAAGCGATGTGCTTTGCCACCAGACCAACGAGGCAGTCTTAACTTAATAAAAATTATCTGGACTCAACAGTAAGAAATCGAAGAAAGTTGAATATCATACCAAATTACTACAACACCTACATATTATTGCTTATTGACCACAACCGAGCTGTCGTGGTTAGAGATATTTTAACCAATTGTCTCTATGAATTGAAATTGCGAGTTGGTCATCAATTTCCGATGGAAAACTTTGTCCAGTGGTTAAGAACTTAAACGTCTCCGGCCGCAAGGAAAACTACGTCACCAACAACAACAATCTCAGCCTATACTGCCCACTGCTGGGCAAAGGCCTTCTCTCACAAATCGAGGTAAGAGAGATCAGGTCATACTCTACCACGCGGACCCAGTGCGGATTGGTGGAGGCAGGTTTGTGGCCACCTGCTGTTGGAACTTATCAAGCCGCCTATAACGCTTCTAACTCGGCTTAACAACTACTACATTAAGTGGTGACCGGGACTAACGGCTTATCGTACCTTCCGAAGCACGGAGATGCTCGAATATGAAAATGACACAACGGTCACCCATCTTAGGCCGGACGAATCGAACGCTGCATAACCTTGGTGATTGGTAAGAATACCACGGTCACACAGCGCCACTAGCGCCTCTACGTCGTGTGACCCTAAATGTTTGTTTCGGTCGGGGTGTTTTTCGTGTTTGTAAACGCACCCACGATACAGGAATAATTTCTAATGTGGCACTACGTTTATAGAAACATGACTTAAAACTTAAGTCACAGTTTATCTAGGATAAGGATATTGCACAATATGTCTTGTTATTTGTAAGGCATACCTATGTATACAAGGTGTAACATATATAACGCAATACCTCAGACACCCTAATTAAAAACAAAAATCAAACTTCCAATTTTTAGGAGTTTTTTACCACTTTTTAAACTTTTTGGTACCCAAATTAACCACGAAATTTAATAAATAATTAACCTTTGTGTGCATATTGATGTGCGTAGAATAATGTTTTTTAAACGTAGCCCCACACTTTTATTTATTCCTGTGTCGTGGGTGCGTTTACAAACATGAATATTCCTATACACAAATACAAATACCCAGACCAACACAAACAATTGTAGGTCACCCAAAGATTTGTCCCGTGTGGGAATCGAACTCGCGACTATTTCACCGAGTGGGCAGAGCGACTTGAGTTCTTAACCACTGCGCCAAATCGTCCGTCGAATTTAAAATAGCCGTATTGCTTTGAAATATGTTTAAATTTTTTTTAATACAACGAACTGAACGAATACCAGCAAATTTTGTAAATTAAATAAAATGTAACGTACTTTAAAAATAGTTGGAATCGATTCAGTTACTGATTAGAACAAACTACTTTCAGGTCTTGCGTTAATTATGTTACACCTTGTATATGAAGTTTGTACGGCCGGCTGCCTACTTAACATATTAATGTCCTTCTCGTGATCTACTTTACGGGGTTTACTCGGGACTAGTGCTTTAAATGCTTTATGTACGGTCATTCCAGAAATGCTCCTAATTGTTTGAATAAATAAAAATACTTTAAAAAAATGGGTATTTCTCTGACAAATTAAAAAACACCTCATGTTACTGTTAAAGTTTAGTTAGGCATTTTAAGTGCGAAGTGATGTAATATGCTAACCTTGTCTGAATTTTAAGAAACACTAGTGTTAGTAATTACATTATTAGCCCTTTGTTTGTAAGCACTTGTAAACGAAACAAAAGGACGTATGCTAACAACCCACGTTATCAAGGCTGATAATCAAAACTTCTAGGATTAACTAAAGTTTACGTTAGTTTGATTTTAATCTTTATTATTTTTTCGATGTTACCTTATGTGATTTTTTGTGTGGGTGCGGTAAGAGAATAGTGTGTGCGTGTGTGAATGATCTACGCTGTAGGCCGCGGGGTCTTTATAGCTTCACTAGACTAGAGGACGAGCGCGCAAGAGCGCCTCAAGGAGAAAACGCCCCTCGGCTTGGTCAGTCGCTATGGAGGAGTATACTAGGTGTCTCGCTGTGGTGTTCTGCACCGGCCGGCGGGCAAGGGATTCTTTGACCTCGCCGGCGAGGTCAGTATCTGATGCTCTGTGCGGTATCTGTTCCAAAAGAAGGGATGTTAGGGCATCGGGAGGGTCGGTGAGAACATGCTGCGGACGGCGCTAGCGGCTGATAGGAGGGGAAAGAGAATAGTGCCACTACCACAACACCGTCACGCCTATATTCCCCAGCGGAGGTGGCAGAGGTGTACTGAGTACACCCACGTTTCGCCCACGATGTTATGTCCCACGTAATAGGGGGCGAGCCTATTGCCATATACCGGGCACAATTCCAGACTCCAGATTCGTACTGAGAAGTTTTAATTAGTAAAACTACACTTGTCCGACCTAGGATTTGAACCCAGGACCTCGAAATCATAAAGCGATGCGCTTTGCCACTAGACCAACGAGGCAGACAAGTAGTACCCTTTCCCTTTCCCATAAACTAATTTAGATAAACGTCGCGTCGATTGCCGTTATATTTTTTGTGTTTCATAAATGGTTCGGACTATCACGGACATAGATTTTCAATATTCATAAATTCACTAAGAATAAGAGAAGATTTTGTATAAATATAATCCATACTAATATTACTCCTCTATAATCTATACTATTATTAATCCTCTTCAATCCGGTTTCAGGCCTGGCCATAGTACCGTTTCTGCCCTTCTAAAAGTGACTGGTGATATTCGATCAGGCATGGAAGACACCAAAGTTACAGTCCTTGTATTGGTTGATTTTTCCAACGCCTTTAATACCGTTAGTCACGATATCCTCTTATCCATTCTCTCCTACCGTTTGTGCTCTCAAGAGTTGCTGGATTGGTTTTCATCTTATCTTCGGGAACGCCAGCTGTCAGTTATGGGTGATGAAACGTCATCAGCTTGGCGCTGCCTCAACACTGGCATTCCCCAAGGCGGTATAATTTCTCCGCTTTTATTTTCCGTTTTCATTGATATTATAACTCAAGAACTTCAGTGCGTATGATTTGTACGCTGATGACTTGCAACTATAGTCGCAAGATGGTGCTGATAGACTCCCTGATATTATCAGCAATGTAAATCAGGATCTCGGTGCTATTAAGAATTGGTCCGACAGGTTTGGTCTCACGGTGAACCCTTGCAAGTGTCAAGCCATTCTTGTGGGTAGCTCTAGATTATTATGCAGGGTGAACATGGCTACTTTACCTCCAATTGAATTCAACGGGACAGTTATTCCTCTAAGCTCTAGTGTCAAAGATCTTGGTCTGCACATTGATACGACACTTAGTTGGCAGACCCAAGTTACGGCCGTCGGTCAAAAGATCACTGGTGCTTTGCGATACCTATATCGATTAAAAAATTTGCTCCCTTCCAATACAAAAGCAATGCTTGTTGTGGAGTCCCTGATCTTCCCTATCCTCGACTATGGTGATGTGTGCTACTTCGACCTGAATGCAGATCACCTCAACAAACTAGACCGCCTTCTCAATAACTGCATTCGATTCGTATTCAACCTACGTAAATATGACCATGTGTCAGAGCACCGTTCTCAGTTAAAGTAGTTGCCTATTCGACAACGTAGAACTCATAGGGCACTGACAACACTATTTTCTATTCTTCATTCTTCAACTTCGCCTACTTATCTTACTTCCAAATTTCAGTATTTGTGCTCCAATCACGTGAAAAATCTTCGTTCCTCAAGTAATCGTCTTCTTCAGTGCCCTTCTCATCGTTCTGATTTTATTCATTCCTCCTTCTTCATCCAATCGATTCTTCTTTGGAATGCCCTGCCTCAGGAATTCAGGATGTTCCAGAATTCCACAAACCGTTTATCTTTCAAAAAAAAAACTACAGGAGTACCTACTCAAAATGTTGGCGGAACCCTCACAATATTAGTTCAATATGTCGCACAGTCTATTTTATATATTGTAGGATGTATGTATTTATGTATATATTTATGTATTGTATTATCATTAATAGATTAATATTGATTTTTTTAATTTCCTTTAGATTTATTTTCTTACATTATTTTTTAGCTTCGTATATTTTCGCACCTTCCACACATGTTTGTTTCTACACCACCCTAAGGTAGACTGGGAGAAAATGCCTCAGGCATTAAGTCTACCTATGTACATATGTGCATGAAGAATAAAAATAAATAAATAATATTACAAAGAGGAATCATTTGTATTTTTGTATGTATGTAACGAATAAACTCAAAAACTACTGGACCGATTTGAAACATTCTTTCACCATTAGAATGCTACATTATGTATATACCCTGAGTAACATAGGCTATATTTATTACTGGAAAAAATTAGGGATCCCTACTAAAACTTCAATAATGTAACCCAAGGTGTACAAAAATTAGCCAATAAATGTCTTTTATCACATGCGCTTCGAAAACTACTGATGATAGAACAACAAATGTTCTACAGTATTTAAGAACATATCAAACCATATGTCCAACTATTGTAGTTACTTTAAAAAAGTAGTAATAGAATTTCTTTTTTACATTTTGATCAGCCTTTACTACCTTTGTATATAAATCTTATCCCAACAAATCATGTCATATTCAAGGCTGTTTCAATACCTTTAGATCGCTTTTTGAATTATTCAAATAAGACATTCCATTTAAAAGATATTACGAATTTAAAAATGTCAATCTAAACAAAATTCTAATAGAAAAATAAACGCTGCCGCGCCGCCGAAAGAATGACAAAACAGATATACAATGCGAAAGTGGAAGGATGTAGATACCGGGGAAGACCTAGACTATCTTACTATAATCAAATAGATCGTTTCTTATCTGAAGGGCAAATCAAGAGAGTGTGTGAGACGAACTATGAGAGTGGAGAAAGCCAGAGAGGTCTGTAAGGAAAGAACCTGTTGGGACTCTGTACTCTCTGCCAACTCCGCAAGGGATCTGGCGTGATGATATAGTTAGATAGAGAAAGAATTTTGTGTTTGTAGAAACTAAAGGAAGCTTAAACTTCTAAGAAGTGCAATAAACGTGAGACCTCTACATTTGATTAATCATACTAAATTGCCCCAATGAAAAGTGTGTCTATTTATATTACAGGGCATAGATTCGCAAGGCACGTAAACACTTAGACCTTATAGGTCGTCATAGCGAATAAAATGTGAAGGTTTATTTATTTGATTAGAGGACATGTCCATTGTTTCGATTAGTAAGGAAGTACTAACCTTTGTATGGAAGAGTAACGGAACTGACGAGGTTTTTGTCTTCAAAGAATGACATAAATTAGTCATACCTTGTAAAGCCTTTGTTTGAGATAAACCAATTTGTTTCGCATTAAATATGTAAGTGGAGAAATAAAAATAAATATGAAATTAGATTTATGCACTGTTTTTTGAGCAAGCTTTTCAAATCCCAGATAACCTATTGCTACGAGTATCTTTATTGATCTAATCCAATCCCCATGATTTAGAATGTATTGCAATCAACTCTAGTAGTAATACTTTCTTAAGTAAGGATCTACATAACAAACTATGAGAAACAACTATGGTCCAGATCCCTATATAGAGAAGAGGAGGATTAGAGATTTTTTTTCTGAACTAGAAATAATAGCAACGATGGAATTTGAATTGAATTTCCCGAGAGATCGAGAGACGGCCTTGCTGGTATAGTGGCGCATGGTGTGGCTGGCGAACACGAGGTTCCTAGTTTGAATCCTAGGTCGAACAATGTGATGTTAAGATTATGCATCGAATAATTTTCAGTGGTAGTACGTAATCTGAAATTGAATTGAATGACCGGTAAAATGGGTTAAGGACAAAATGCGGCTGCCATTACATAATCAAACTGTGTTAAAAAAACGGCGCTTGTTTTCTATCTATTTATCCATATCATGACGCCAGATCAATATCAGGTGGAGTAAATTGTTTTTTTTTTTTAATTAAGGACTAGTTATTTGGGAACTTAATTATAAGCTCTCTGTATATCCCACAAGGAATCCGGCGTGATGATATAGATATAATGACACATAGTGATTATTAGCTAAAGATGCTACGTTAGCCAAGTGTGAGATGAATAGTAGAATATTTCGTAGTGTGCTATAATTCAGAACAGGAAAAATGCGAATGATGTGAGGTGGCACTCATGGAATGTTGGTCATGAATGTTTTGGCACTGGCATTGTTCTCATAAATCCAAGGGTTACGATGGAGCAAATATTTGCGGAATACGTTTTTTTTTATATTGTTTTTGAGTAAATATCCCAAGCTTATGGTTTTTTTATGGATGTTACAAGTACTGGTCAGTATCAGTACTTGTAATATTAATAAAAGCAGTCACTCGATGAGCAAGTACTTAAACATTTATTGCGGCATCGCGCAATAGGTAACGCAACACTTATTTTATAGATGTCTTTGATACAAAATTTGAAATGAAATATTAAACAGCGAATATTTTTAATGGCAGGTCCTAGTGATCTGAAGCAATACGTGGATATGGAGTACATGCCAAATCCCTATATGTTACGAGTATGATACAAAATATTATATTGTACATCATAAAGATATTATACCTAAAATAATTATCACTTGCTTTAACGGTGAAGGAAAACGTGAGGAAACCTGCATGCCTAAGAGTTTTTCGAAGGTGTGTAAAGTTCGTCAACCCGCACCGGGCAGCGTGGTGGACTATAGGCTAAACCCTCTCAGTTAGAGAGTCGGCCCATGCCCAACAATGGGACAGTTTCTTTACAGAGCTAATATTATAATCAGATAGCATGAAATGTAATAAACAGCTACTCTACATGCTAGTGTAGAGCGGTTTAATTTGTCGTAAAGTTACTTGCCTTCTCAGTAAAATTAAATCTCAAGTATTCAAGAATCATATCCATTGATGTATTATTCATTAAATGTTTCTTAAAGCTCCTTGGTCTAGTGGAAAAGCCCATCGCTTTGTGATCACGAGGTCCGGGGTTCAAATCCTAGGTCGGACAAGTGTAATTTTTCTAACTAAAAACTTCCCAGTACGAGTCCGGAGTCTGGAATTGTGCCCGGTATATGGCTGTAAGTTTGCCCCCTATTACATGGGAACTAACATCTTTGGCGAAACGTGGGTGTAATCAGTACACCTTTGCCACCCCCGCTTAGGGAATATAGGCGTGACGGTGTTTTTAAGGCAATTAATGCAAATGCGCTAAAATGTTGCTAAAATTAATATTTTTAATCTGAATTTTTATTTAAGTATTTCAGTTGGTAATAATATAGTAAGGATATATTGCTGATAGGACACTAGGACCTTTACTATTACACACTGCAATGCACATAAATGAATATGGATATTTTAATGACGGCCGGTTTGGTTCAGCGGAGAAGAGCTTAAGCCAGTGCGCCTATTGGATTGAGTAGTTTCAGGTTCGATCTCCGTATCCGTCCTCCTCCGTTTGTATGCCCCACAAATATTTGCTTCGGTCTAAGTGTTTGTGTTTGTAAACGCACCATGACACAAAAATAATTTCTAGTGTAGGGCTACGTTTTATTTAAAAAAAAAGTATGAGTAAAAGAAAACATTAAATTGACTATTTTCTATAGATACTGTGCCTTGTTTTAAGATAAAAATGCGTCTCTTGGGTATGTACTGATTCGCTACTACGAAGAAAACATTCAAAATACAGGCCTTATAAATCCCAAACAAGTAGTACAATGTAGCAATGTAATCTGCATAAAATGCCGTGAGAAACTTTTCTCTATTAGACGCCGGCTCCCTGCTAAGGAAACTTCATTTTCGGCACACCAGCGCCACCTGCCAAGGTTAGCAGTCACTATTAAGGCCACATATAAATGCCTGTGAACCCTCTATTGTGGTTATTCAGGGAGCAGACACACTGTTAGACAGTTGTATTGTATTGTGAAGTGGCATTATGTGTAGTTATCAGTACCTTGTTTTGTCGGTGTTAATTGGTGCGGCGCAAGCTAAGCCGAAGACCAGAGTGTTCGAACCAGAGCCGGGATATGATTATTATGTAAATATATTTGAATTATAAATATTAATACAGATAGTAATAATTTCCGTGGCAATATGGCAATGTCAGTGTATCCTGCAGCGTAAGCTAGTCGTCTCATGTCAACGTCTTTACACTGCGTGCAGATTTTCACAAAAAATAAAAAAACAAAGGTTGTAAAGATACATATCATTGAAACTAGTTTGACGGACGATTTGGCGCAGTGGTAAAGATCTTAAGCCGCTCTACCCACTGTTTATATGAATTTTCATGTTTGTTAACGCACCCAAGACACAGGAATGAATCCTAGTGTGGGGTTCCGTTTTTAAAAGGAAAATGTTTTATTTTCCATAGTAAAAGAAAAATGTTAATTTATCAAAATCTTGACATAAAAATCATAAAAGAAACTATTTTGATGTTAACAAAAACGTAAACGATTCTGTTAAAATTTTAAGTCATATCTTATGTCAAAGAGTTAATAATTAAGAGAACTTTGATTATTTACAGAATCCACCAAAATATGCCTTCAACTATGGCGTAGCAGATCACACGACTGGAGATGTTAAATCACAGCATGAGACCAGGGATGGAGATGTAGTCAAAGGTAATTCCTATATAGGGGCCTACCCTAAGTAGCTATCCTTACATAAATACAAGTTCGGCAGGCAAGTTTGACAAAGACACTATGTCAAACGAAAACTGGCGCGCAACTTCCTTCCCTGCGGTTAGCGAGGATATTGTTTATTTTTTAAAAACGTAGCCCCATACTAGGATTTATTCTTACGTCGTGGGTGCGTTTACAAACATGCAAATTCACATACACAAATACCCAGACCAGAACAAATAATTGTGCATCTCACAAACCCCCCCCCCCCCCCCCCCCAGAACCCGCGACTATTAGACACTGTGGGCGAAGCGGCTTAAGCTCTTAACCACTGCGCTCTTAACTCGTTCGTCGATTTGTGTTTTCAAAAATAATAAACTATTTGTTTATGGAGTTGTTAAAACAGTGTCTCAGTGCAGGCATATTTTTGAAATAAAACTAAGCCTTGCGTAAAGCGTTTGGAACAAAGGGAACTAGAGTGTATGCACTCTAACGTTTGCTACAATATTTACTGGAGGTGTATTACCAAGTACATATTGGCTCAATGAACACAGCTACGAGAATTGCTATTCGATCCTGTGCATTATATCTCACTAGGGCTTACTTGTATGTACACATGTTTGAGTCACACGTCGAGATTTCTAATTAGGGGTTTTTTGTATTATAACGAATTAAGGCATCACACGTTGCTCGAAAGCTAAACTTTCTTTGGAGCTTTTTTGTAAAAATAAACACAATCACGCTTATCGTCCCCAAGTGAGCAGTGGCAAAGGTGTACTGTGTTGGTTAGGTTCCAAAGTAATAGGGAACGGACATTTTGAAACAGATTTAGATAAGAGAGGTATTTAAGTAAAGAACCTGTTGGAACTCTGTACTCTCTGCCTACCCTGCAAGGGATCTAGCGTGATGATATAGGTAGATTTAGATTATACTAGTAAAAGTTATTTTAAAGACAATGCAAATGTAGGAAACTAAAGAAGGTCTACTTACAAAGATCATTACAAAGAATTTCGAAATATGAGTAGGCATTTACTGCTATTTATTTCGGCGTCGTTTAAAATAGTAAACTATTTTTATTTTACCCTTTATTTGGCAATGTTCAGTATACAGGTCATTGCTTTTAGCAGTCGCTTTAGGGTAGGTAACTAGGTAATGGCCAGTATTTTAAGCGGTGTTTTTCTCAAAATCTAGTCTTTTTATTATTTTTTTTTTATATATATTTTTCCTCAGTTCCAGTGATCTCCTATGAATCTAATATAAATATATATTGCTTCTTCCAATACATTGGTTGTCTGGAAGAAATTGCTTTTAGCGATAAGACCGCCAATTGTACCTATTTTTTTTCTTGTATGTAATTAATTGTTAATATCACTGGTGTGTACACCATAAAGAGTACTCTATCTATATGAAAAAATTACAATGTGTTTTACCATGCCAAATTAAAGGTTAAGGATTAAGCGTCAAAGGTTTAACATACGAATATTTTTATGTCTTTATTATCTCAAGAAGAGTCCTTATATCACGTGTTAACAGCACAGCCAAATGAGAGCTAAGTATAAACAATGCAGGTGTTGTTACAACAGGAGTTGAATGAAACCTTCCGCGTACGTACAATAGCCACATTTTTCCATCTAATTCTTGCAACTTGCGCGGGAAAACTAGCTACTGATAATGGTTTGTTTGTTGTTGGTATTTTTCTTTCCCAAACCAGCGTGGGAAATATGATAAGATTACTCAATTGAAAAGGTTGATATGGTTTTAAGGCTTATGGGCCCGCTTAAGTGCTATGCAAGTTTTCGACGTGGTAAATAATAAACCACTGTGTAGTAGGTGTTTGTTTTATTTGATAACCATTAACCGTAGTGAAATATGTCTTATAATTACTTACCTACATATAATAGGGAAATAGAGGTGGATGCTGTATTTTTAGCTTCAGGTAATTGGTAGCAAGTGCCCCGCACACTATGAGTGTACTTATTACATATTTGGCCTAGAGATATCTATATTATTAAACTAGATTCCTTGCAGGGTAGACATAATACAAAGTTCCAATAACTTTCATGTCCAATGGACGTAGCTATCACGTATTGAGTACTGTTGTTTTCGTTTACATAATTTAACTTATAATTTTATAATAAATTCAAACAATAGTGTAGCCCACTTAATCTATATATCATCATAATCATTATAATCTATTCCAGTGTTTTTCAACGTGTGGGCCTCTATAAGGGAGTTGCTAGGGGTCGCGAAGCCTCAGTATTAAAGAAAAAGAAAAGAATATTTAAATATATATTTTTATTAGGAAAATGTTAATTAAAGAACACGTTTTGGAAGTCAACAAGAATATAAATAAATAAATATGAGTTACAATCACAGTAATGCGAAAGTAGCGCATGTATCGTTAATTAATTTCTTTCATAGTGGGACCTTTTTTGCTACACATGGGATCAAATCGTTTTCTAAATTTATATTTAGATATAATTTAGGTAGATAATACAATATAGGTTATGAGCAGCGGAGGGGGTCTCAATTTTTTTAATGGGCAATGAAAAATGTTGAAAAACACTGGTCTACTCGTCAAACTTAAAAACTTTTTTTACTCAACATAAATATATACGTTGCATTCTTGCTAATAGCATTTTCATTTCGATGTCTTTAGAAATACTGTCGCCTTCATATGACACTTGTTTTAGATTGCAATCACAACTAAAACATTTAAAATGGTGATGGTTTGTTCACAAAGTTTTAAAGTTTGATTGAAATAGATTATAGATGTTCTCTTTAAATGACCTCATCACGGAACAGGAAGATTCCATATCACTGGCGTCTTTATCACGATTGTTATTGATATCGTTATGCAAATTCATATTCATCGTACATTAATATTGTTATTATCTATTGTGAGATCTCCATTTCGGTAGCAGATACATGTGTATAATAGCCTCTATCATGTCATGAGACCACAAAAGTATTCACAATGGATGTGCCGTTTATTATCTTAGTAAGACTCTATACAGTCTTGCGAATAGTAAATGGCATGTGGGAATTTACGGACATATGTTCAAATCTGATTATAATAATCTCAATTTGCATAAAGGTTGAAATAAAGTTCTTTCAAATCCTGCAATTCCTAACTTTAGAACTAAAATAAAATAAAACAAATAGTTTTATTATATTCTAAGTTCAATATTATTACTGCCTCGTTGGTCTGGTGGCAAAGCGCATCGCTTTGTGATCACGACGTCCTGGGTTCAAATCCTAGGTCAGAAAAATGTAGTTTTTCTAAAGAAAAAGTCCGGAGTCTGTAATTGTGCCCGGTATATGGCAATAGGCTCGCCCCCTATTACATGGGACCTAACATCGTCGGCGAAACGTGGGTGTACTCAGTACACCTCTGCCACCCCCTCTGGGGAATATAGGCGTGACGGTGTGTCGGTGTGTCAATATTATTATTTTCGATACTATTCTGTATACATTTTTTTTATTTTGATTTATAATGTGTGACTAAATTTTTTTACTAATTTCTGTTTCCTTTATGTTAATATTATATTATTAATTCCTTACTATTCTTATTCTTCGAGGTTTTTAACGATACTACGCTTAGTGTGGGGCCCATTGTAATTCGTTGTTATTTGTTACGATTTGAATAAATTTATAGCATTATTTTTGAACCTCCCATTTAAACTTCCAAATAAAAATGTTTGATAGTATAATTTCTGATGATCTGAAACCGTTAAAGTGAGCGTTGAGCGTGCCCATCTTGGCTCTCTCCACAGTAAAAATGATATATCTTTTTTCTAGGTCAGTACTCCTTAGTAGAACCAGACGGTTCAATCAGAACAGTAGATTACACAGCTGATCCAGTCCACGGTTTCAATGCAATCGTATCTAAGACTGCGCCTAATATCCACGACGCGCCTGCGCCGGTCACCCCACAGGATAGGCCTGTGATACAGTATGTGCCACAACCCGTGCCAGTACCTGTCGAAGTACCTAATGTATACCCGCAACAGGCTTACCCATCACCTGGACCAGGTTATTCCTCACCTGGGCCTGCTTATCCCTCACCTGGGCCAGCCTATCCATCACCTGCTCCAGCTTATCCATCACCAGGACCATTCTGTAAGTACTACCGTTGTATACGATGAGTTGGGATAAAAAGAAACATTTAACAGGGAGACCAACATTCTGTAGTTCCAGTGTAACTACGTAAATAAATTATATATTTTAGATCATAGATCATGTTGCTTTTGTATAAAAACTACTTAAAAATAATGTTTGCTTAGTGGTTGAAGCGCTCGTAATGCTGTGCGACCGCTTCTTCGAAATCTCCAACGTTAAGCAGCGTTCGTCTCGGTCAGCCTGAGATTGATAAGTGTTTAGACCGTTAGTGGTTAGACCGTTTAATTGCAAAGTCATAGGTCTCGGGTTCCAACCCAGACACGCGCCTCTGTATTTCGAAAGCATGTGCGTATTATAAATTAACTATCACTAGCTTTTACGGTGAAGGAAAACATTGTGAGGAAACCTGGATGCCTAAGAGTTTGTGTGTGAAGTTTGCCAACCCGCAGTGGGCCAGCTTGGTGACCTATGGCCTAAACCCTCTCAGTTTAAGAGCCCGTGCCCAACGATGGGACAGTTTCTTAACAGGGTTATTATTATTATTCTCGTTTTCGAGCATCTCTGTACTTCGGAAGGTATGTTAAGCTTTAGTCCCGGTTACCACTTAATATAGTATTCGTTGCGCCAGGTTGGAAGTTGGGTGGCTTGATAATTTTCAACATCACGTGGTCATAACCTCCACCAATCCGCACCGTTCCCTGTGGTCGAGTATGACGTAATATTTCTCCTTTCGATTTGTGAAAGGTCTTTGGCTAGCAGTAGGACAGTATAGTCTAATTTAATGTTTGATATGGTATAGTATATTTAAAAAATAGGCACAAAATAAACAATGTATTAGCTTAAAATAGCGTTGAGGCACATCATTGTTAGGTGCCCCATTGTTTATTTTATTAAGAAAATGCGTTTGTTTTGTGTTCCAGTGTACCCGAAGGTCGGGCCTCCTCAGTATCCGGAGTACGATGGGTTTGAATTCGATGTCCCTTACGGACCTCATATGTTTCTATAAGGACTTGCAATGTACAGTGCCACAGATAAATTATTTTGTGAAATTATAGTTTTTAATTCAGAAAGTACAATATACATTTACTCGTCAATATAATTAATTTTTTGTTTATTTATGTCAGTTTACAAGACTACGTATTTCTGATCAACCTCACGTATTAAATAAAGTTGTGTGATTATCAACAAAAAATACTACATACCCATTAGGGTGAACCAAATTATTATTACTTTTAGGTTGTTCGCTCCATCTATTGGCAACACGTATTGGTGGTAATAATATTGAGAAGAATGCTTAATTTTGATTTCTCTTCATTTTGGTTATAGTTAAAATTTATATGTTACAGAGGTATTTGCTACTAGAAAATAAAACTAATAAAAAACTTAAATAAAAACGACTTCAAAAAGCAAGAAATAAATATTTGAAGTGGTACCGGTTAGTGCAGTCGGTTACATGGCACCGACTTTGAATATTTATTTCTTGGTTCTTAAAGTCGGATTTCTTTTTTTAAAAAGATTTTGATTTTAGAATTTTTTAGTGACAGGTGAATTATTTACTAATATTTATATACCTATATTATATTATTTTGCTGAGTTTTACTACAAGGTACCTACATGATTGATATAATAACCATAATAACGGAATCTATACATTTGTGCTGTTTGCCGTAAAAAAAGTCCTCTGGTGTATCTTCAAAGTCCAAAGTTCAATACCGATTTAATTAAAATGTGACCACCTTGAAACGATACTAAACCCAACGCAAAAAGAATCATCAAAAGCAGTTCATAAATAAAGACGTTATAAAAAAACACAGACGAATTGTCGTCCTCCTCCTTTTTTGAAATCGGTTCATATTCTGATTAGTTCTATGGCAGGGTACCTATAGGATTAACGTGATACCCATAATATCCCAATCTACACATTCGTATTGTTTGTCTTTAAGGACCAATACCGATGAAATTAAAAAGGGACCACCTTGGAGCTATACTGAACCCAATGCAAAAAGAATCATCAAAATCAATTCATAATTAATCGCGTAACATACATACAAAAAAAACATACAGCCGAATTGAGAACCTCCTCCTTTTTAGAAGTCAGTTAAAAATGGTGTTTTGTTCATAAACTGTCAAAAATACTATATGACTAGACAGTACATTTTATTTATTATGTTTTGTGTGTTGTTATTTATGTAATTTTTTATATATAATCAAATTTAAAATAAAAATAAATTGTTAGGAGAATATTTTCCGGTATATTATTGAATATTCTGTATTATCCTATATTATATATTTTTCCATAAAATACCCTTCTACCCTCTCAACCTTCTGGTTGAGATAGGAGGGTATTTTATACACACAATGACACATACTCGTGTATTAAATCAGGGGATGACGCGGCTTCTACGTGATATATTTTTTCCATACAAGAGTGGACCACCCTAATATGTATAACATGGGTATAGATAGATCTTCATGATAAGCACTGCAGTATTTTAACGATACTTTAAGTAAGGCAATTGTGTAAATATAAGAAGATTAATGTAAATAAAATTCAATCCAATGCAATTTTGTCATTTGATTATTTCTGGTTACTATACTACTTAATGTATACATGCATTTTATAATGGATGAAATTAAGGCTATGTTATTACATTACCCATTTAAAAGTATTTTATATAAGGGCTCGTATGATCTTGCATATAACCACGTTAAGAAAGCGGCGGTAAAGCTTCTGCTGATCCTTTGATATTAACCGTTATAAAATATGGGAATTGTATTCATTAAATTTGGATATTTGATTGCGCTGAGTAAGAGAAAATACCTAATAAACTTACATTATTGCTCTCTGCCGATTGTCCTAGATATATGTAGTGAATTAGCGCCTATTGTTTATTTCCAAATCCAATGTATTTTCATAACTATAAAAATTACGTTAGGCGCTGTTGTATTGGATGCCTAAAGCTTTGAATATGCAGATCTTTTACCGCAGCGTTGTGCTGTGCAGAAATGAGGAGGCACATGAATACTGTCGTATATTAGTCAAAATTTATACTTTACAGTTAAGGACAGACACAGTTGTTATTTTGCCGTTTTTGTCGGCTTTGTTTCGCAACAGTGTAGTAAGAAAGCGTGTAGGTATGAATGATAGTATCGTTGTAAAGATGAGAAAGCGTGTGCTCCGTTGGTTCAGGCATATATAAAGAATGTCGGAAGAAAGAATGACAAAACAGGTATACAATGCGAAAGTGGATAGATGTAGGTACCGGAGGAGGCCTAGACTATCTTACTATGACCAAATAGACCGTGTCTTATCTGAAGAGTAAGCCGAACTATGAGAGTGGAGAAAGTCATAAGGGGTCTGTAAGGAAAGAAAGCGCTAGAACCCTATACTCTCTGCCTACCCCGCAAAGGATCAGAAGTGATGAAAAAGATTAGTATATGTAACTGGATAAGTAAGTTGAAGTGGAAGTACCGGCACTTTAGCGGAAAACCCGACTGGAACTTAGATCAGATTTGTTTATTGCATCAATAGTTTGTCCACTAAAAAGTCACTACAGCAATTTAAATTTAGTCTGACTGTTCGGATTATTTTTGCACATGAAATAATACTATTATTAGGATTTTTATGCGGTTTAGTTTTGATTATTAAGTTCCCAACGTTCCAGTGACCATAGGTGATGCAAAGCACTCGAAACGTCGGGAACTTAAAAATAAACCGCAATAAAACCAAAAAAAATAATCTAAGAACTCCATCTTTTTGTAATTTACTTGGCAAGTACAAAAACAATAATTGATTTAATCTCTAACTACCCCGCAAGGTATCTGGTGTGATGATATACGTAGATACTCTAGGAATATCATTTTCAATTAATACACGGTAAATATAAAAAAACGAAGCGTAAATAAAATCTGATTCTGAGCAATGCAGAGAATCTATCGTTCAAGAGCAAATCGTGACCGTCACTATTGAATCCGGAATGCCATCACAAACTCGTCTTCATTTTAAAAGATTGTAGGTACACATGGTTGAAATTTACAGAACACATACCAAATTTTGGTATCATGGCAATTGAGATTAAAGGGATGACTTTTCAAATTGACTTAGTTTCCTATTAAAAAAAATGTTTGAATACCATTTCTATTCTGACGTGTTATTTTGATTTGTCTAATGTTATTTCACGACGGTTCAAATCGGCTTGAAAATCGACATAAAAAAGTGCAGACCGGTACCGACCGGTACCTTAAAAAAACCTGAAGCCCTTTTGCCTACCTGACCACATAAATACGTTTGCCAATGGACATTGAATATTTTTGAATACTCTCAAAAAAGTGTAAGCGAGTAAGTGCTTTAGAACGCAAAGTTAATTTTGAAATGTTCTGATTAGAAAAGGGAGTTAAGAGTGGGATAAAGAGAGTAGGATACAAAGAAGCAAGAGTAGAAGAAGGTCAGTCTGCTGTCATTCTGTTAGGTATGCTTACTGTATGAGCGATATAGCGTGATAAGCCTTGCAATTTTTCGAGTAAGTCTCCAATTCTTTGGTGTGAATAAACCTTAGTAACTACAGTTTGTCCTACCGTTTTAAAATAAGAATGAATTTGATGTTACAGAAAAAGAATTAAGCGGTATTAGCATAATTAATATCTTCAGTAACCGAGTATCTACACGTGAACGATTTGTTCCTTGAGATTGATTTAATCTACGACATTAAACCAGTAACGGTTAATATGTTGGTATATTAATTTAAATACTTGTAAAATATCGGAAATATTAGACTTGACATTGAGGTTATCTCTTTATATTATCGTGCGTGTACTGTGAGATATGTGTATTGAATAAGTCTATTATTATCTACATAATTACTGGGGTATCTTGCATAATGTCTTGTCCAAATATTTTAATTAATAGTTGAAATGGTAATTAGCTCTATATCGTTAATAATAAATGCGTAATCATTCATTGAAACTGCGAGAATTTAGAGAGGGAAGGCTTAAATTGTTCTGTACACCCCATGATAGATCTGACCTATTGGTGTTAACTTCAAATTTTATGTTGTAGCGGAGCATGCCTAAAAATCAATGATATTTTATCTGAAATCAAGTATGCCATTAATTAGATATTGTTGCAAAGTAGTAAATGTCGTGATATTTACGGGCACTTCAACAAAAAAAATGTTTCAATAATTTTTATTTATGCAACCTAAAAAAATGGTAGGTGTTGGATTCCCAATAAATAAATAATTTATTTAAAATAGTTATTAAATTAATAAATCGTTACATATTTATCCAATGATTACAAATTACGTAACACTAATACAAAATTTCAGTTAACCCACGATTTTGATACAAAGCTATTCTCCTAAGACAAGAATATCTATAATCCATATGTCATCACTGGCAACACACATTGACTAAAAACTTTAGTCTTTAGGCACTGAGGTATTTTGGATGAGAAGATGTTGCGTGCAGAGAGGTATGTAAGGAAAGAACCTGTTGGAACTCTGTACTCTCTGCCTACCCCGCAAGGGATCTGGCGTGAGGTTATAGATAGATAGATAGATAGAAGATGTTGCGTAGTTTACCGAACGCTGCCCAGCCGAGTTGGATTCGTCGATTGACCTCTGTCTCAAAGTTGGACCTACCTAACCGGACTGCCTGTCCCAGGTAAATGTATTCGTCGACAACTTCAAGAGTAGAGTTCCCAACGGTGAGTGCGGTGGGTACGACGTAGACGTTAGACATTATTCTCGTTTTGTCCATATTCATTTTAAGACCCACTTGTTGGGATACTCTATTCCTCAATATCCTCTTATCTAGGACGAATGCTCGGTGACCTCTCACCGAGCATTTGCCCTAGATCTTCCAGCGACTCCGCCATGACCACAATGTCGTCGGCAATATCTATGGTAAAATGGTTTAAAATAACACTAATAAAATTTTATTGCAAGCAAGTGTACGTAAACTCTGATTAGTTTAATAGTTCACGATCCGTGAGCAATCTACCAGTACAATAAGGTAGAATAGGATGTGAACATTGCTCACCGCTGTTGAAAGCAGCTGGAGCGACCAAATTTCTGATCCAGTATCTGTGGTCACCTGCGGAAATAATAATCTCTTTGAATCATGATAAATGCATTCACTAGGCATTAAGCTGCCTATTTGTTTTCAAAACTATATCAAATGTACACGTAAAGGTTGATAAAGCCGCCGTGGACAATACAGCCTTTGCTTTAATATGCCCCCGACCGTATAATTGGCGGGTAATACCGTTATCAGATAGTCGTCTCTCTCTGGCTACATGGGCTACACGCATAGTAAAGAAAGATGACCCTCCTAAATGATACGTGGTGGTGACTGTTGACATTGTAGCATGCGATATTTAGATCCTCATCGTTAATATTTGTTATATTAGATCCTCATAGTTGATATTTGTATAATTTTCCTGTTATTCTAAAATATTGGATTTATATCTTTGTTCTCCGTAATCCTTCAATATAGAATAATATCCTACCTAATTGAGAATCAACTACATTCTTATATTTGTATAGTTAGATGCAGCGACATAAGTCACTATTACTTTTTAATTTTCAAATCTGGTTTATACGTTTTTGCATGAATTTTTGATAAATTTAATTAATATATCGAAATATGCTACTAGTATTTGGATTTGACAATGTTCACCTACATTTGTAAAATAAATAGTATTTCGATGTACGATTCGGAAAATTGGCAATGTTCAGCGTTTTATATTACCAAAAATCTCACATACAACACTATATATAGTGTCGTGTTAAAATATTTGTTCAAAAATAAATACACACAATCTCTACTGTAGCATAATATTGTGTCTACATTAACTGGTTAAGCTCTAACAAGCAATGATTAAGCATTATTATAGTGATGTTGAATTGATCCATGTAACAATTCGGTGTGTCACTTCCTTATCTAATATACTAATACATTAACCTTTCAGACGTGGTCGTAGTCGTTAGTCTAGTATTGCATATATCTGTCGCTGCGGAGTTACCTGCCTCGTTGGTTTTATATGCGTCGTATTCATTACATGACATATGCCCCACGACATGCATCTCTTGTGATATCGTACGAAGTCGAGCGATGATGTCCCTTGACCTATGTCGTCCACATATCTTTAGTCGGTAGCAACATGTCACCCAAAGAGGGTATACATCGTTCTATACATGATTCACAAGTCTTAACTTTGTAACTTCTGTTACTAAGCGGCGGAGGGACAGGCGCATGATGTCGCCAGTCTTATCGGGCGATGTCGCCCGCCTGCGGATCATTTACGAGGCTTTCGTTGCTGAGCTGTCGATTAGACTGCCTTGTTTCTTTAGTGCGCTTGGTTCATCTGAAGGTCACCAGGTCCAAGCGAGGGCTTGAAAAGGTAAGGCTTGGGGCAGCGTGGCCCGACAGCGTAGTTCGATACATCGATCGATGAGGATTTATAACTCCGTTTGGTGCGATTGTAAAGTCGAACCACCAGGTCACATATTTTACAGGTAAGCGTGGTTCGGTTGATCGAACGATACGAACTTTTGAATCCTTCTTGTTCTGTTGCATAGTCGAACTACCCGAATTTACATTTAACAGGTAAGCATGGCTCGATAGATCGAACGATAAGGATTGTACAGATTGTGCAGTAGGTACCTACCTGTATTGTCCTTTGTATTGCCATGATATATTGGTACAGCATTATTCCTACTGATAACTTAGTTTTACCACAGGTAGGGGCGATAGTACTTAGTTCTCAGAACAAAATTCATGACTAAAACTATTTAATTCTTAATTTTCCCCCAAGAACTCAAAATAGGGACTCAAAATAACAATTATGCTCACTCGTCAAATATATGTTCTGCTAGTTCGACTATAAAATGGAACAAGAAGGATTCAGAAGTCCGTAACGTTCCATCAATCGAACTACGCTTACCTGTAAAATGTATGTTCTACTGGGTTCTACTAGTTCGAACATGGTCTCGAACGAGAAGGATTCAGACAGTCCGTGTTGTTTGATTTATTGTAACACAAGGGTGCAAAAGTCCTAGTAGTTCGATGTATCGAACTATGTTGTCGGACCACGCTGCCCTAAGGGGTAAAGGTGTTACTGTGGTATTTCTCCTAAAATTTTTAAACGAATTGCGATTTAACATTTTTGGCGAAATGTAGGTAAATAAATCTTTCTCACCCCTGTTTGGTGAAGTAAAGGATAGTGTGTGTTTGCGCACGTGCAAGCATGCGTACGTGTGTGTGTGCGTGACTTGGTCTACAAATGATTCTATCTCAACTCGTATTTAAAGGAAGTGCCCAAAGATATATTTAGCACTTTAATTCTCCAAACTTCCAACTTTTTGTACCAACCTCATAAGTATCTCATAGTGGTTGAAAGGTCCTCTTTTTATCTCCACTTTGGATTCTACGCCAGTATGACGCCAGTTGTTGCAACTTTTCCTCCTGACTATTCCAAATGTATCTAAATCATCAACCTATCTTGTCCTTGGTCTAGAATGACGTTATTTTACGGATACGTTCACATTTAACTTAAACTTTTTTCCGAATAAAGTAATGAGTATATAACAGTGGTAACAGTGACCTTACGTAATATTTGTAAACATAATTGTCAAGAAGAGTGAGTGCAGGGAACAGAGTGAATGGTGCGATGGGAAAGCTACTCGGGAGCCGGCACTTAAGCCATAAGGGCGCAGCTGGCCATACATAACGGAGTTCTTGTCCCAACGCTGTTATATGGTAGCGAGAGCTGGGTATGTAAGAAAGAGAATGAAAGTAGGATAAATGCGGTAGAAATGCGAGCTCTGCGGAAGATGTGCGGAGTGAAGCTGACCGACCGCATTAGCAACAGCATAGTAAGACAGCGAGTAGGTATGAAAGATAGTATCGGTGTAAAGATGAGAAAGGGCATGCTCCGTTGGTTCGGGCATATAGAAAGAATGCCAGAGGAAAAAATGACAAAACAGATATACAATGTGAAAGTGGAAGGATGCAGGTACCGGGGAAGACCTAGACTATCTTAACCACGACCAAATAAACCGAGTCTTATCTGATGGAAAAGTCAAGAGTCTCCGTAACCGGCGAGCGTGTATGAGACGAACTATGAGAGTCGAGGAAGCCAGAGAGGTATGTAAGGAAAGAACCTGTTGGAACTCTGTACTCTCTGCCTACCCCGCAAGGGATCTGGCGTGAGGTTATAGATAGATAGATAGATAGATAATTGTCAACTTTTTCCGAACCACGAAGTACTAATTAAAGTTGCTATATCTATTGCAGTGTCACTGATAAACTCGCAGCCGAAAAAAAGAAAAAAGAATCGGTTGCGACACTTATCACGAGGCGGGCTTACTGGTCCTGATTTGTTTGGACAACCTGCATAAAATATGATCTGACCCAGGTAATCGGTACCGACCTGCGACCCGACCTCTTTAACCTTTTTTTATTATGGACTTATTAGCAATTGTTGCCTATCTCAACTGATGGAAAGCGACGATGAGATCAAAAATGTGGCTTATTGACGGAATAGCCTATTCACTCCTATACACTCTGAAATTGACTGAGGTGACGTAAGTTAAACTGAGTTCCAAATCGGTATATTTGGGTAAGACTCGCCACCCTCAAAGGTAACTTCGCAACAACATGCTGGAAGACGACTGGGGCGCTTGGCGGCGATTTTTTGCTGGAAGGGTGGAGACCAGCCACGGCCGTAGCCTATCATCGGTGAAGGTGCTACTTGTTTTGCAATGGCCATGACCTGGTGTAGGGCATCGAGAGTAAATCCAACGGATGTGAGTAGTTTCGGCTTCCAAACCCTGACCTGCTTCTTGGAGATTTGTCATGAATTTATCTGTACAGAGAACACACCTCTTTTATCAGTTTTACTCTGCTTATGTTTTGTAGGTGATTATTCTTTTTTTCCAAAAAAATAAACATTGTTCTATACTTATAATTATTCCTATGTCGTTGGTGCATGTTTCATAGTATATAATAATATCAGCCTATACTGCCCACTGCTGGGCAAAGGCATTCTCTCACAAATCGAGGTGAGAGAGATTAGGTCATACTCCACCACGCGGACCCAGACGCGGATTGGTAGAGGCAGGTTTTGTGGCCACCTGCTGTTGGAGCCGCCTTTAAGGCTTCCAACTCGGCTTAACGACTACCACATTAGGTGGTAGCCGGTACTGTTTAACATGCCTTCCGCGTCACGGAGACGCTCGAATATGAAAATGCCACAGACGGTCACCCATCTCGGGCCGACCAAGTCGAACGCTGCTTAACCTTGGTAATCGGTAAGAACACCGCAGTCGCACAGTGCTACGAGCGCCTCTCATGTTTCATCTAGACTGTAACAAATATTTGTGGGCCACACAAAGATGCGTGCGGAACACCGATATATTATTTATACTAGTCTTTGTCACGAGCGATGGCTACGCCATTCCGATCTCGGTCTCCATTCCGATCTCGGTCTCGAACCTATTCGCGCCTTTATCAAAAAGGCGACAACCCGATATTTCGCGAACGCGTTCAATCATAGAAATCCGTTAATCCTAGCCGCCGCCGACCACGAACTTAACTACCCTGCTATCAGCCGCTACCGCCGTCCGCGGCATGTTCTCACCGACCCTCCCGATGCCATTACATCCATTTTTTCGGATACAGATACCCCACACAGGATCTGCCACCGACCTCGCCGGCAAAGTCGAAGAATCCCTTGCCCACCGGCTGGTGCAGCGCACCACGGCGAGACACCTAGTATACGCCCTCCCCCATAGCCACTGCCCAAGCCGAGGCCGTTCCTCCTTGAAGCGCCCTTGAGCTAGTTGCCCCCTTGCCCTTCTGGCTCGAGCGTAGTGGTTGCACGCTCACCCTCTTGTCCGGTGAAGCTATAAAGGCCGCGCGGCCAACAGCGTAGATCATTATTGTATTGCAGAATATTTAAAATAGGCAATCCAGAAAATAACAAGAACTTAAAGATGAATCTTTTTTTTTCGCCTGCCTTGTTGGTCTAGTGGCAAAGTGCATCGCTTTGTGATCACGAGGTCCTGGGTTCAAATCATAGTTCAGACAAGTGTAGTTTTTCTAACGAAAACTTCCCAGTACGAGTCCGGAGTCTGGAATTGTGTCCGGTATATGGCAATAGGCTCGCCTCCTACATTACATGGGATCCAATATCGTCGGCGACACGCGGGTGTACTCAATACACCTCTGCCACCCCCGCTTGGGGAATATAGACGTGACGGTGTGTTCTCTTTTATTTGCATTTAAATCATAAACTGTTCATAAATTTGTTTATTTAAAACAATTATTATTGTATAAAACTCTTCTACTTAATTATCTAAATTTGAATGCGTTTTAGAAACTGACACAATGAAATCCATCAATTGTTTTTAAAATTGTACAAATACGATTGCCGATCCTTTACGAATATTATTCTTCCGACTTCAAGACATGGTATGCTCATAGTCAAGAAATTTAATAAATGTAGCTGCGCCATCTTGACACATTTAAATCATCAGCGGCGAATTTAGCAATTTGACGGACGATTTTTCTGACGAATCGCTCGATTCGTAAATAAACAATGAAATTATTGTTAGGTTTTCTTTTTGTTCCTTAATTCTATCTATCTATATCATCACACCAGATTCCTTGCGGGGTAGGCAGAGAGTACAGGGTTCCAATAGCTTCTATCCTTACATACCTCTCTGGCTTCCTCCACTCTTATAGTTCGTCTCATACACGCTCGCAATGTTATTAAATTAATATTCTTAATTATCTCGATACGATATTCAATCGATTCTATTTCATTCAATTTTATCATCACTACATTTTAAGAAACGTCAAATCCCAAACGTCATCTCACCCATGACTCGTGAAAAAGTAGCAACGGTTTAAAAACCGGCCCGAAAATAAACGCACAACTACGAATGAATTATTATCTATCTATCTATAATCTCACGCCAGATCCCTTGCGGGGTAGGCAGAGAGTACAGAGTTCCAACAGGTTCTTTCCTTACATACCTCTCTGGCTTCCTCGACTCTCATAGTTCGTCTCATACACGCTCGCCGGTTACGGAGACTCTTGACTTTTCCATCAGATAAGACTCGGTTTATTTGGTCGTGGTAAGATAGTCTAGGAATAAATATGAATTATTATATACTTAGAATTAGTTCGATTAAACAATAGCTATTGCGAGACGCGTAAAATTGCGTTTGCGACTATTAACTGCCATCATAAAAAGATCTGAGGACACTAATAATTTATGTCTATTTTCTACAGTTGCTTGCTACGATTATAGATGCATAAGTATTTTTTGGTTGCATTAGTATCATCAGCATTGTTTGTAATCCGTAGTCTAGTTCAAATAACGTAAAGATCATGCGAAATCAAGCCTGTCACTACTCTATATAGTCTATATAGTGATTCAAGCGTTTTATTCTCAAATAACTGAACCACTGTTTCCAATTAAAATCCAATGTCACATTAATGATATTCCAAAAAAAGCTTTATGCCACAAGCAGCAAAAACTATCGGCATTATCAGAGTATCGATCTTAGAGCATGACATGCGGATTCTAAACCCTCCAATTTAGCAGGTGAACGGTTTATTAAATAAAATATATGTACAGATATTGACCCTTACCTGAGTTTATGTATCTCTCATGTCCATAGAGTTACATCATATTGTTATACGTCCATTCGCAATCAGAATTAAGCCTCTGGCGTCTTACAAAGAGTGACATTAAAAAGTATGAGAACCTGAAGACCTTTTAAAAGTATTGCTATGACATCCGTCGATTCGTCACTCTTATCTCGCGAATATGCACTAACGATTTCAATCGATTAGTCATAACAATCGCCTGTATCGATTCGATTCTGTTTAATTGGTGTTGCGTTAATTTTCATAGGATTCTGATTGCTACTTACAATTGAGTTGCATCAGGCATTGATTTGATTTAGGGCTGATTTTTCAATCAACATACATAATAAAATCTATCAACTAAATTATAATCTGATTGAATTTAAAGGGGAAACAATTGAACCTTTTTTATTCCTTCCTCTTTATGTATAAGGTGTTTATGTTGTATTTTATCCTAAAAATAACTTTTATTTAATGATTCAAGATAATTATTTAAGCCTTAAGTAAATAGCAATAAGGTTATAATTTAAGTTAGCTATTAGTTGGAAAAAAACTTGCCTTGTAATCATTCGACTCCGGATTCAAGGGTTCCTATTCTAAAGTTTTTGAAACCCATATTAGAGTGGTATAGTGTTCTGCAAAATAACATTAGCAATATCTTGCATGCGCAGAACTACCATTTTTGTTCAACTTATCTGTCGGTTAAACATAATGGCTGATGGTGAAAAATAACATTGAGAGCATCAATGTCTGTGAAATGATAAGAACTAAGAATAGTTACAAGCTCTCCATATCACATTGGAATCAAAAATAATTGGCGAAATGTCGGTCGGTGTACATAACACCGTCTTCTCATTCGGGAAAAATCGGGCATGAGAAGTTTTATTTAAGATAAATTTTCAAAATTTAGAAGCGTTGTGTTGGTTATTTTTATGTAACGTTGCCCCACACTAGGATTAATTCCTGTGTCGTGGGTGCGTTTACAAACATAAAAATTCACATACACATTATAGCGATGTATATCATTTAAAACCAGTATTTAAATTTAGCGTTTGAGGATTACGATATAGTTTTTGTCTGTGTTAAAAGTAGTTCACAATAAAAATAAAGACGAATAAATATTTGTTTTGTACAAGCGAATCTGATCATAAATTGATTAATATATTAATATATTTCGCGTTTCTCGTATTTAATGACTGAATCGAAGTTTGTTGATTACTTAACCATTTTGAAATGAAATTTCGAAATCTGCATTTTATATCTATTAACTCTCTAATATGATCACACTCTGTAGGGTAGCTAAAGAGAGCTTAGCATAAACAAATTACCGTAAGCGTAACTTTATCGAGTTGATATGCCTTTCTATTAAAACTACAAATTTACTAAATAAATATGAACGTGACAGCACGCTTCTCGACAACGTTAATGTAATGTCAAATAGTTCATGCTTAGGTCTCAGGACCTATACATATTGTATGATCTATGTACGCAACAGTTAAATATATTCCCTATAAAAGTAAGAGCGGTTTTGTCCTGCATCAAACCTGAGGTTGAAGCTCATTCTCGTGGCAATGCGCAAGGAAGTGGGCATGGTAGCACGAGAATGTAAAAGCAGCAATGTGTACGTCTATTAACATAGCTACGAGAAATGCATGTTAAAGTTTATATGCCCGGGCTGCACATTTTCTAGTCAACTTCCCCAAATACTTGTGCAAGTAGATTGAATGTAAACCAATGGTCAAATATTAGAAATGAGAAGTGACTTTTGAAAATGACTATCTATCCGTCCAAGTGCCCTAATAATCCACATCAAGACGTGCTTTTCAATTCAAAATGACTTATTTCTCTTAACAAGTCATATAAAACTATTGACACTGATTAGGGGGCTTTAAATATTTTGGAAAAAAATGGTAGAGTCTGAATAAATTTGAAAAGTCTTTTGAAAAGTCACTCCTTAAATAATCTACCGGTGTAGCTATACAAATATTACAAAATATTTACATATAAATTATACAAGGTGAAACATAGTAATTAACGCGACCTGAAAGTAATTAGTCCCAAATAATCAATTGAATCGACTTAGATTATTTTTAATGTATGTAACATTTTTTTAATTAGCAAAAATTACAGTTCTTCATTCCACCGTATTAAATCATAATTGAAGGTAATACCGCGAACATATTCCTCAATACACACAAATAACGACAGGTTTCGTAGTTAATTTGCTTCACAAAGTAGCTGTTATTAAAAAAAAATGTGTTTGCTTTCTTAATTAATTTGCAAAGCAATATGTGAGTAAAGTAGTAAAATGTAAATTAATTGGGGTGTCTACGGTCTTGCGTCATTTAAACACACATTATTATTTACACCTTGTATAAATGGATAATATAGATTATAGAATATGTTCATTATTAGGTCCTCATCTTAATCTTAATATTTCACTAGACACGTTACTACCTCTCAGATATAAAATTTTTATAACTTAACAAGCCAATCAATTGTTTTTTTAAATTTAATTATAATGTGTAGTGATAGATCAACCTGAATATGGGACCACATAATAATAAAATGTAACATCCTGTACCCGTTGAGTTCTCAAATTTAAGTAAAATTTATACATAAAATAAAACTAGTTTTTAGATTTTATGGCGGTTTATTTAGCTGGTATGAAAGGTAGAATCGTTGTAAAGATGAGAAAGGGTATGCTCCGTTGGTTCGGGAATATAGGTAGAATGTCTGAAGAAAGAATGACAAAACAGATATTCAATGCAAAAGTGGGTGGATGTAGGTACCGAGGAAGACCTAGACTATCTTACCATGACCAAATAGACCATATCTCATCTGAAGGACAAGTCAAGAGTCTTCGTAACCGGCGGGCGTGTATGAGACACACTATGAGAGTGGAGGAAACCAGAGAGGTATGTAAGGAAAGAACCTGTTGGAACTCAGTACTCTCTGCCTAGCCCGCAAGGGTTATGGCGTGATGATATAGATAAATAGGTAGATAGATTATTTTTGTGTTTTAAGTTCCGGACGTTTCGAGTGCTTTACAGCACAAATGATCACGGGTGTGACAGGGGTTTAACGTCAAAAAGCAAACCTTCAAACTTCTTAATTTTTGTCGGTCCGATCTACGCAGGATGAGCTAACGGTGTTCCAAGGTCCTGCAGTGTAATTCTTGGTTTTGGATTTAATTATATTAGTTACAGGATCTCAAGTTGATGGACCATGGATAACTAATTTGATTTGAGATATCAGATACTCAACTCTCGGATTTGAGCAGTTGCATACGGTATCGTCTATAAATAATCTTGTGTTGTGGGTGTCGTCTATAAAATATTGTGTACCATGATTTAATTTTATATCATAAATTAATTAAAGTTATAAAAAATAATAAAAAAATTAAAATAATATTTCTATAAAATTAAGATCAAATCAATTATTTTATATTTATATTTTAAACACACATAATCGGAGTTAAACATCTTTTTTATGTGCTTACTCCGATTATTTAATGCGATGCAAATAAATACAGTAAATGTTATAATTGTGTAATGTGATATTATAAAACTTGTATATTTGTAACATTTAATATGCCGAAATACTGTCTTATGTGGTAAAAAGTGTAAATCAAAACATAACACTTACCTAGTTTGTATTAAAATAACCGAAAGATCTATGCAAAATAGCGGAGGATGTTGATATCATTAATCTGTTGTTTTATTTATATTTTCAGATGGGTAATAATTCTATTAACACACTTACAATGTACTATTTGCATAAATATGTAGCTCAGTAAATACATAAAGCTGCAGTTACATTAAATATTTAATTTTTAAATATATATATTGAATTTTTTTTATTTGTTAATAAAAAGTCAGTATCTGTATTCCCCAGAGGTAGTAGAAGTGTACTGTGTACACCCACATTACACCAACGATGTGGTATTCACCAAAGGATTAAAAAAAGCGGAAACAGATATTAATTGTTTAAGTAAAATTTCCTTTCGCCCTGTTTCCCAGAAAGCCGGAATTTGTTGGTAATTTAAACTTGCAAAATAATAACAATAAATCACCCTGCATTGCCCTACTGACTATACAAAGACTATCTTACAAAACATATTCCATCACGCGGACTCCGTGCGGATTGGTGCGAGTTTGTGGTCATAAAAATAAGTCACTTTCACGACAAATACTACCGAAGATTAAATATCACAACTAACATTTTAATTTATTATGTTAAAATATTTGTGTTATGCATTATTTATGTAATGATATAGATACACGTTTGTTCACATGTTTATTTTGTAAAAGTAAATAGAACACACGTAACGTGAAGGTGCTTGCTGTTGCTCACTTCCTACTCGGACATTCTTTTTAGGAGCTTCATACACAGACCATTGTTGTAGATAGATAAGATACAGAAGGTAATATTATTATCAATTATCAGGCTGCAGCAAACCTCTGTCTTTTCGAAAGAATTTGCGTATTAAAAATCAATTATTACTTGCTTTAATGGTGAAGGAAAACATCGTGAGGAAACCTGCATGCCTCAGAGTTTCTCGAAGTTGTGTGAAGTTCGCCAACCTGCACTGGCCCAGCGTGGTGGACTATGGCCTAAGCCCTCTCAGTTTGAGAGAAGGCCCGTGTCCAACGGTGCGACAGTTTATTAATAGGGCTAATATTATCAGTCTGCCTCGGTGGTCTAGTGGGGTATGTGTGGATGGAGATGGGTCAGATAAACTGTTGACGCGTCGCATCGAAAAGTCCTACACAGGTAAAAGTCCGGAGTCTAGAATTGCGTCGTGTTTAATGTTAGCAAAGGAAGCCTCTGCCACTACCACTTGAGAAATATTGGCGTGTCACTTTATTTTTTAATTATTAGTCTTTTTAGACTTACAGGTTTCGGCATTTACAATTATTTCTACTGTTGAGTATAAGCTTTTGATCTATTCCACTATTTTTCGGTCATCTTTTCACTTTTATTGCGCCACCTATACTATGGTAGATTAACGAAAAGTAATTTGTAAGAAAATGCCACCATAAAAACCAGAATGGCTTAACCAGTATGGAAAAAATGAGTTTTGACGATGCCCGAAATGAATTACTAACAAAGTGTTTTTTTTTTAAACCAAAATGCCTCACTTTAATTTGTTAATAGACTACTTTTGTTTCTATGGCCTCAATTAATCCATATCTCTTAAAGTTCAATGAATAGAGTTCTTTAGACAATCCGCACAGCAATTATTGTAGTACAACCCAAGTTTACGAAGCCAATTACGATGATACCGATCGATCAACCGTGCCTTCCACCAATTACTCTTTGTTGGAGTTTTGAGGGGGTATTATCTACCGGTGAAGGTACAACGGCCCTTGTTTTAAGAATCATTGTTATAAAACGGATGTGGGTGCTCGATAACTCTAATGGCAATCGATGGTATAAAAGATAACTATTCCGATGATAATATGAAACTCACGAAATGTAATTTGTTAAATCTGTAATTATAAAAGGAAGTTAAGCTATTAAACATTTCGATTAGGTAGCTGATGTTTTAAACAGTCGTTTAAGAAAACATGATGTTGCTCTGAATAAAATTTTGGGAGAATTGAGAATTTGTAAAAATAGCAATAATGTACAAAATTTGTGTGAACGTCTGTGGGAATTAGTGGATAATTTTGAATTTTCTTCTTTTTCAGACTTCAGAAACAGAAGAAGAGAAGAATATGCGTAATCAACACCTAACGTAATCGTAAAGAAACCTTTGGAAACCTTACCGAAAATATTCTAATACAAATCAAGGCTCCTTTAGATTAATTATGGTAGCGATTAATACTAATCATTAATTTATGCATATTGATTATTTATGCTAATATAATAACGATAATGATATACTGGCTCATACTAAAATTGGTAGGTGCGGATCATCTGAATGTCTTGTACATATTGTTCAATGTCAATATTACATTTTGTATTACCATTAGGTGCCCAAGAGCAATAAAGGAAAATTATTAATAATACGGGTATATGCTTTGTACATACCTATCAATTCATAGGCTATACAAAAAATGACAGAATATTTTATGTATCAAAGCATGAGTAATAATTGGATGGAGTTGAACCAAAAGTATCAAAACAACATGATGTAAGAAAATAAAAAATAATTTTATAGGCTATGAAATAAAGTTAATTTTTCAATGTGGGAGGCTTGTAGATTAGGCCCTTTTAGTTAAACTACATCTAATTGTAGGTATTATTCAAACGTAGGTGGGAATATATAAATATGTTCATATGGTCGAAAATATTCAGAGCACACACTGGTGATAAAATGTCATTTGGAAACATTTAAGTATTTGTACTCAACATTACGCAAAAAATCATGTGGACTATTTATGGAGAGAGGTACTAATCTGACTAGTTATATAATATAACTAGGTAGCTAATAGGATAAGCTTCTAGTTAGGTTCTATACTTATACTGTATCCTTTCAACTGGGAGTCGTAATGTTATTAGGAAATTGTAATATTATGACGATGGTTTTCGTCAATCATTTAAGCATAGGCAGTTTCGATTGGTTAAATTCTAGCACAGGACCAATCTTGGTATGACGGACATATATCTGTTTTGACGATTTAGCGCAATGTTAAAGGGCTTAAGCCGCTTCGCCCACTGTGTCTTATAGTCGCGGGTTCGATTCTCGCACGGGACAAATCTTTGTGTGATCCATAATTATTTGTCCCGGTCTGGGTATTTGTGTAAGTGAATTTTCGTGTTTGTAAATGCACCCACGACACAGGAATCAATTCTAGTGTGGGGGTACGTTTTAATAAAGAAAAAAAAGGGGACACTTAAAATTATTTGTAAATGTTCTTTTCACACGGATTAATTCCAAATGTGGCGGAATTGTGGTTTTTTTAAGAAAAATGTAATCAGGAAGTTCCACAATCGATAAACGTTAAGTTTTTTCTTCGCTGTGACAATGTTGTCGTCCACTCACACCTTTTAGTATATAACGTGTAGTTTTGGATGAAACACTTGTTTCATTTAAACTACACATTATACTAGGTGTTAGCTGAAAAATGCAGGTATAGTACTGATTTGGATGCCATTTAAAATATACTTATTCGACTGGGTAAGTATATTTGAAATATACACACTAGAAGGTGTGAGTGACTTATTCGGGTGGGTAAGTCTATTTTGTTTGTATCTTTCTTTTTTAAAAAAAAACGTTACCCCACACTAAGATTTATTCCTGTGTCGTAGGTGCGTTTACAAACATGAAAATTCACAAACACAAATACCCAGACCGAAACAAATAATTGTGGATAACAAAAAGATTAGCCCCGTGCGGGAATCAAACCCGCGACTATTAGACACAGTGGGCGGAGCGGCTTAAGCTCTTAACCACTGCGCTAAATCGTATATATACACACTAGAAGGTGTGAGTGGGATAGTGTGAGTGGTATAGAACTGAATCGAATGCCATTTAAAATATTGGTTCACCAAGTTGGTAAGTAAATCAAATAATTAAAATCAACGCCCTATACAGTGGTTCATATATTGAGTAATTATTAAATACCTCCCCAATTTGTAAGCCTACATAAAACTTAAATAACTTTATCAGTGATTAAACAATCCGCAAAACCCATTAGCATTAACCCGACCCAAAAAAGTGGATTATAAATGAACATTTAGTCCTTCACAGGAAAAATGTGAAGTTTCGAAAGGGGCCAGACAGATTCGTCGCTACACATTGCTGGTATTTAAATAACACAAGTTAACATTGGTCCAGTATAAGTTGGGCTGCCCTTGACTTTTACAGATTGCCTCCCGACGCTTCCGAGGAGCGACAATAATAGAGTCATGACATACGACTGTCCGGTTTGATGCCGGCGGCGGCAATTCAAACAGAAGCGGTTAGGAAACACGCCATCCACGAGACAGGGTTTCGAAATTCAGAGCACTTTTAATATCGTTCTTTGATGGTACTATACTATAATATATACTATACAATATGCATTTGAAAAATTTAAAAAGGTGCATTTTGTTTTCATCACCAACATTATTTTCAACTCATAGCCTACCCATGTTGAGTATGGGCCTCTTTCATGGAACTCCATTCCCTTCGTCTTACGTTTGCCGCATACTTTCCAGCCACATTCGTAACATTCACCTTGCGAGTTGTCTTCCTACACTTCGATGGTCAGTTCGCAGTTTCCACTCAAGCACCCTTTTCCTCCATCTAATATGTCAGCTCCGGCGTATGTGTCCTGCCATCTTTACTTTCTTTCTATATATCTATTTATATCATCACACCAAATCCCTTGTAGGCAGAGAGTACCGAGTTCCAACAGGGTTTTTCTTACAGATTTCTCTGGCTTTCTCCACTCTCATAGTACGTCTCATACACGCTCGCTGGTGATGGAGACTTGGTCACGGTGTTCTACCTACTTATATTTAACACACTTTCAAATTGATCGTGTAGGCTGTAAAGGGTGTTACAAAATTTTGGAATAGTATCTTGATCGTAAACAGGTTGGGTTAGAGCAGCTTCTCAATTAGCGATTGCCTGCACAAATACTGTAAAACGCTGTGGGTTTCAACATTTAAAAAAAGACAAATAAGGTGCCTGTTTCAAATATTAATTAATCATGTGGTCTAGGTGGTCAGATAGAATATTGATAAAACACTTCAAAGGCGAAAATATACCACGCCAGCTTGATTTTCAGTAAGGTACTTTAGGCGTAATTTTTTTCCTAGCTACAGTTAATTTCTTGTCTTAATCTTTTGTGAAGCAAAAGAGATCAAAAGAGAGCTTAGCATTAAGACATCGATGTTAGCATTAAGACTTTGCGGCATGTCAACTCTATAACGTCATGCTATCTATACATACATACATATAATAAAACTGTAAGGAAGTCGTGTCTGTACATGGAATATTTTTAGGAAATAACAACCTAGGGGTATCATACTATCGATGTAGAAGTTAATTCTGCAATTTTTGGCTTTCGTGTCTGTTTGTCTGTCTGTCTGTCTGTCGGAGGGTATGAACCAGCATCACGCAAAAACTACCCGGCGGATTTTGATGAAACTTTGCATGCGGATACCTTATAATGTTGGCTAACATGTTGTATAGTATTTATTTCGGAAAATTAAAAGTTTTCTCCAGAAAAGACTAAAATAAGCAAAACATTGGATTTCTAAAAATACACATTACTTCAAATCTGTTTGATGGATTTCAATGAAATTTTGTTTAATTGTAGCCTGTAAAAAAGATAATAAGTCTGTATACTTATATTTTCGAAAAATTTAACGGTTTCCGAGGAAAGTACAAAACAGTCGATTTTGATAAATCATTCATTTTTTTTTTTTTTTTTTTCTTTTTAAAACGTAGCCCCACACTAGGATTTATTCCTGTGTCGTGGGTGCGTTTACAAACATGAAAATTCACAAACATATACCCAGACCGGAACAAATAATTGTGGATCACACAAAGATTTGTCCCGTGCGGGAATCGAACCCGCGACTATTCGACACAGTGGGCGGAGCAGCTCAAGCTCTTAACCACTGCGCTAAATCGTCCGTCAATTCATTGTTCCAAAACTACTTTTTAGAAGTCAGTGAAACATAGCACGGAGATATTTCATATGACAGACAATATAGTTAATATTTAAGTTTTCAGCAAATCAAACGGTTTGTATGGAAAAGTAAAGCATCTATATCCATACATACTACATATAATAAACTGTAAGGAAATCAAATCTATACATGGAATATTTTTAGGAAATAACAACCCAGGGATATCATTTTATCAATTTAGAAGCCAATTCTACAATTTTTGGCTTTCGTGTCTGTTTGTCTGTCTGTTCAAGGGTATAAACCATCATCACGTAAAAACTTCTAGGTGAATTTTAATGAAACTTTGCATTCGGATACCTTAAAATGCTGGTTAACACGTTATATAGGTATTTAACCCGAATAATCAAAAGGTTTTTCTAGTAAAAACGGAAATAAACGAAACATTGGATTTCAAAAAATACACTTTACTCCAAACCTGTTTCATGCATTTCAATTAAATTTTGTGTAATTGTAGCCTGCACTGAAGATCACAACCCTGCATACTTATATTTTCGTAAAATCTAACAGTTTTTGAGGACAGAAAAAGAAAGTCGATTTTGATAAATCATTCATTGTTTCTAAATCAACTTACTACATTGTCGCGGGATAAACCATAAAACTTTATTACTGTTTGTCCCGAACTGCAATGTTACGATGTAAAATATGTGATTTTGCTTATACATGAATTCGTCAATGATTCGATATTGGACTCAGGTTCATCTCCACACGAAAAACTTTCCAGTGGTTAAAAGCATTCACTCGAAATTGTTCATACATGTTTGAATTAAACACTTAAACATGGTTTTGTGCATGGACGCATTCAGGATGATGCATTCAGGATTGTTTCTTCTGGAGAGCACTCTAACGATGAATGGGCCGTATACGAAACTGTAATGACGATGAATATCTTACGAGAAGACTAACACAAAATGTACTGACAACACTTTGCTACATACTTAGCTGGCAAAGTACCGTTAGATACTATTAAGCTAGATTTTAATCTTTGACAGGGTAGGTAGAGAAGATTTAAATCAGAAATATTTTATCGATAATTTAAAAATAAATAGATGAACTGATAATCCTTTTTGAAAAGCAAGATATTGTATACGTTTTTTATGAGACGGCGTTAGTGTTGTATATTGAATAGGATCGCGCTATTGTTTAGTTTATATTTTACAAAGACCACCTGTGCGGGCTAAGCGGGGCTAAGATTGATCCCAGTGATAGAGTTAGTCTATAGGGAAATAAGTCTGGTGGAAGTTGACAAAGTATAATATATATATATATATATTTACTACACGGTTCAACCGGAATAGTTAGTCTCCCTGTTAGGTCTTCATATTAAAATCGCTAGACAAATTTAATTGAAACTTGATATGAAGGTGTCTTACATAGTAAAATAAAACAAAACACTTTTTATATCGAAACATACTTCTGTGGAATATCTATTATTTCTATCTATCTATCTATATCATCACACCAGATCCCTTTCGGGGTAGGCAAAGAGTACAGAGTTCCAACAGGTTCTTTCCTTACATACATCCTCTCCGGCTTCCTCCACTCTAATAGTTCGTCTCATACACGCTCGCCGCTATCTATTATTATTTCTTCATACTAAAACGGCTGAACATATTATAAAGAAACATAATATGAAAAAATGCACACAGGTATACAATGCGAAAGTGGAAGGACGTAGAACAACAACTATTTATAGTTTCACAAATTATATACAATACTTATAATTATATATAACAACAGCAAAGATTAATAAAAAAGAACGGTAGCAAAAAAGAAATATACATATTTACACGCCGCTTTCTGATGTTAGTGTACCTAGAACAGATCAAAGATATCGGGGACTAGACTATCTTATCATGAATAGACCATGTCTCATCCGAAGAGCAAGTCAAGAGTCTCCGTAACCAGCGAGCGTGTATAAGACGAACTATGAAAGTGGAAAGAGACAGAAAGGTCTGTAAGGAATAAACCTGTTGGAACTCTGCACCCTCTGCCTACCCCGCAAGGGATCTGACATGATGATATAGATTATTAGATAGAATTAAAGTATCTTAAGTCGTGAAATAATAATTGGAAATAGGTAACTTTATTTGCGCACTACATCACGCCGATATTATCCATCTAAGTGGTATATAAAATCTCACCTATATGCATTTGGTGGGTTTTTACCGGCCTGCATGAAGATGCCCGAAGATATTAATCATCTCAATCATCTTTCGATTTCCCTCTTCCTCTTCACAGATGACTGGAAGTTTCGGCTCATGCTGAAATTGTTCTACAACGAAAATTTAGTAATATTTAAGTTGACTGTATAAATAATTTTGCAAAACATAGAAGACTTGATTTAAGCGAAAAAAGGTAGACTGCTTAACTTACTTTGTCAAATAGTCGCAAGTATGATCCCCGCACAACGCACGGGAATATTCATTTGGGATTTGTGATTTTGAAATAAAGAATATATTTTATGCGCATACGGGCAAAATAAAAAATATGTTTGTCCGTATTAATTTCCAGAACGGCGGAACCGATTAAATACACTATCACTGGAAAATGGAAGATTTCTCAGAGATTGTTTAAGACTACTTTTGAGCTCGGGAAATGCAGGATCCATAGGGGGTAAGTTGTTTTTATTGCTCCATATTAACACGGCCGAACGGATTTAAAAGAAACTTATTATGAAGGTGTCTCTTAAGTCTTGGAATAATTCTATCCCAAAAAGTCCTACCTAGCTATGCCCAATTACAAAATAAACGCGTGCGAAGCCGCGGGAAACAGCTAGACGTTAATATATTAACTCTAAGCCCTCAGCGCTCGCACAAGTGCTACAACCAATTAAACTCCCACAATTGGCGCTTGTCTAACTATGGGAAAAAGTTAGTAGTGCTTATTTCGTTATCTACATATCGATTTTTGATGGTTGTGCACTCAATCTTCATTACAGCCGAGGTATGTTAGTTGTAATCTAGTTGAAATATTTCATCGCTTCACAATGTGCTTTTAAAAGGTTTGATTATATCTCGACGTTGATTGTTTATGAGGTGTTGCATGCACAGTTAATGCTCACGGAATGGGTATAGCATACCAAGGATCGTTAAGTTATGAATTCAATTCGATTTAGCGTGAAATATTATTAGTTCATACAATAAATATCCAAATATTTATACATGAATACCAATATGCGTTTGTGGGTTTAGCAAGAAAATACTGACCAAAGCGTGACGCAAGCAAGCTGCTACGCTAAAGTTTATTTAGTAAATTTTTAGTGTGACAAGGATGGCAACTCCCTAGTATTACGTTAACGTCAAACATTTCGTGCTAAGCCCATTGATTATTACCGTACAATTTTTAGGCAAAAAATTGATCTAGAACTCTTTGAAATCAGCAGGAATACCAATCTATTTACTTATTTATTGACCTTTCTGTATTTTTTTCGTCTAAGTATCTCTCAATAATTTTTCAGTCATCGGATGCTGCGGTCACAGGAATATTAGTTCTAAATTAGATTTATCTGTGTTTTATCAGAGACCTTCGAACTATTGAGGAAGCTAATTTTATGGTCACGAATGCCATCCAACTTATATAAATTTGTTGTTCTAATCTCATAATATTATCATTGATTATCTTCAACATTAAAATAAATGATGTTTTGCACGAATAAAAATCCAAATGAAAGGATTCAATTTTAATGTGTGTTTATGCTTCACGCTCCGGAAGATTCTACCTACTTGCCTTCAAAAAAATGTAAAAAACGAAATTAATCGTGTTCACAATATAAAATTCATGCCAGTATTTATTGGTGACGTAAACATATAATAGGATATGGATAAGGATCTTCTACATGTAAATGACTAGTGATGCCATTTAATTTTTTTAATAAACACTTTTATCCATAGATGCAATGTATAAACCTTACAGCACAAATCCGGGTCAGGGAATTGTTTTGACCTGATGGATTAAAATCTTTATCTCGCAAAAGATACGAATCGTGGATGATTCATATCCATTTAGGGATTATGTCATAATGGAGTAAGCCTTATAAATTCGAATAGAATGTAGATTTCTAAGGGTTCTTAGATTTACGCGAATATTACACATGAAATAAAACTATTTTACGGATTTTATTTCATGTCGGGAACTAAAAATCAAAAATAAACCGCGATAAAATCCGTAGAATAGTTTTATTTCATTTTTTTAATACTATATTATTTTGTGAATCGCTTTGCTGTCTTTGATCTAGTAGTGAATCACTTTTATCACGAGGTCCCGAGTTCAAATCCTAGGTCAGACAAAAGTAGTTTTAGTTTTTCTTTAGAAAAACTCCCAGTATCAGGCCGGAGGATGAAATTGGGACTCATATATTCCAATAGGCTTGCCCCCTATACCATGCGACCTAACATCGTCGGCGAAAGGTGGGTGTGCACAGTACACCTCTGCCACCACCGCTTGCGTAATATGGGCGTGACGGTGTTTATTTTATGATTTTTTTAATAGTTGGTGGTCTATAACTTCACGTAGTGGCCAGATTTGTTGTAAATGAACGTAAAAATTAACTAAAACTTGAAATAAAACCATTTTTCGGATTTTATCGCGGTTTATTTTTGAATTTTAAGTTCCCGACGTTTCGAGTGCTTTGCACCCATGGTCACGGGAGGGACTGAGATGTTAGACGTCCAAAAGGCATAGTTGTTCCCTGAAACTTCTTAATTACTTTTGTTGGTCCGATCTACGCGGAATGAGCTCACGGTGTCTTGAGGTCTTGCAGGAATCGGTGTTCTTTCACGAGGATGGTCTACCAATCTGATGTTATGGCGGGTGCGGTCAAGGACATGTTCACAGACTGCAGACTTCTTTGAGCGATGGTGTTTTAAAGCACTCGAAACGTCGGGAACTTAACAATCAAAAATAAACCGTGATAAAATCCGAAAAATAGTTTTATTTCATGTCTAATATTCGCGTACATCTAAGAACTTAGTATGTGAACTAAAACTGTTTGAAAATATAGTATTATCCTATTCTCCGTACGATGTTGGAATACATGTTGTAATATGACCCCACTCCGACTTTCTGTAGACCAGGCATATTTTACTTAATATATAGCTATGAGTTCCGATATAAGGCACTTACTATACATAGTACCTGTTGGAACTCTGTACTCTCTGCGTTCCCCGCAAAAGATCTGGCACGATGATGAACGTACCATACATAGATAGATATTACTTTATTGTTCCACCAGAAATACAAGAAGGAAATAAAAAGATACAAAATTTCAATGGAAAGATAGTGTAACAATGGGCGGCCTTATCACTAATAGTGATCTCTTCCAGGCAACCTTTGGATGGAGAGGATCTAAAGAAAACACAAGATTTAGGGGTGTAATTAGCTAACAGAACATAACGATACACAAATAAATCTATCATAAACTACTTAAATAATATACCTATATATACACATAATACACAAGTAAAAATAATATATACGCGCCAAAGATAAGTCTATAATATAAAGCAACTAGCAACAGCATATAGAAAACATCCAGCACATTGTAGTATTTACTATATAAGCCGAAAAACGTCTACTGCAGGACGCAGGCTGTAGGTGTTTAAATATACATATTTTATTAAAAGCGAAGTATGTTTTTTTTACAGTTGAATACGATGTCTTTGTTATGCTTTCGCGCTGAATTTTGTCATCAACTTGTTGATCCGACAACTAATTAGTTATAAGAATATTTCTAATAGCCTATACTGCCCACTGCTGGGCATTATTTCTGTCACAATTCGAGGTAAGAGAAATTAGATCATACTCCACCACGCGGACCTAGTGCGGACTGGTGGAGGCAGGTTTGTGGCCACCTGCAGTTGGAACTTATAAAGGCACCTACCTATAAGGCCTCCAACTTGGTTTAACGACTACCATGTTAAGTGCTGACCGGGACCAACTGCTAACCGTGCCTTCCGAAGGACGGAGGCGCTCGAATATGAAAATTGCCACAAACGGTCACCCATCTCAGGCCGACCCAGTCGAACGCTGCTTAACCTTGGTGATCGGTAAGAACACCGCAGTTGCACAACGCTACGAGCGCCCCTGTTACTGCCTGTTTAGTAAAGATATGATATTTTAAACTTATTCCAAGAAAATTGAGAAAAAAAGGTGGGACTATCTATCTGAAGCAGCACAGTTGGGTTTCTTTGTATATATATATATATATATATATATATATATATATATAACCTGAAATTATGAAATTCCGAGTTGCAACTGAGTTAGTCAATTAACCCGTCAGTAACTCAATAAATAATCCTTTATAACAATTTCAATCGAATCATCTTAATAACTAGTTCACCTTCGACGAATTTAAATATCATTCATCGGAAATACTCTATAGAATTGATTTGTGAAGAAGTTTCATTAATTCGAAGTAATTAATTAGAAGTCTCTTATATTATATCAATATTGAAGCTGTAGAATTCTCATCAGATTTGTTTTGAAACACTTGACACCTGCTGAAATGTTTGTGTGTCTGAAAATCATGTAAATTATTGTTAATGACGAAACATTGAAGAATTATTATCATTCCTCTATCTACTATACAACATGTAACATAAATGTCGCAAGACCTAAAAGTAATTTGTTCTAAATCGGTACTGACTCGATTTTAACTATTTTTGATATTTATGATACATTTGCTGAGTTCTTAGATTTACGTGAATATTACACATGAAATAAAACTATTTTTTCGGATTTTATCGCGGTTTATTTTTTGATTTTTAAGTAGATCGGGCCAACAAAAATAATTAAGAAGTTTGAGGGTACCCCGGAACAACTATACCTTTTGGACGTCTACCACCTCAGTCCTTTCCGTGACCATGGGTGCTGCAAAGCACTCGAAAAGTCGGAAACTTAAAAATCAAAAAATAAACCGCGATAAAATCCGAAAAAATAGTTTTATTTCTTATGATACATTTTTTAAATTACTTAAATTGATAAACCTCATCCCAATTGTTATTTTATTAAACACGTTTAACTATGAAATACAATACAGCGAATGCAATTGCACTTATTTACATTATTCCTCAATAACTCAGGCTTTGTTTTTAATTTTGCTAAGAGTTAATAAACATAATTTTTGTATTAAATTTGTAAAGCTAAAATCTGATTGGGAGTCTGTCTTGCGCCATTCAATTTAAACATTGTATTTTTCAATTAGCTCGAAGGAAACGTCGTTGATGACGCTGCCTAAAATTTTAATTTACAAACATATTACACTAACGTCTAATGTAAACAGCTAAGACCAACTGAAAAATAGTTCTCTTGGAAGACTTCCAAAACTCCCATACTAAAACAAATAGCTACCCTGGAGTAAGTTGTGACTACTCCAGGACTCCAGACGACATTCAGTAAGCTAAGTGGCCTACGTTCAGACCTAAAGACGAAGCTGCCACGTTAGTATAGGTGTTTACTGTTTGACCTTGTTAATACATTTTTTTACGTAGCAAATATTACAATTTACAGAGACTATTACTACTGGTGAAGCCCACAGATTATTTTCACTATATAAATTTATTAAAAAGAGATGAACGTGAGAGCACGATTTCTCTAATCTCGAAATGAATATGATGTGTTTAAATAAATACTTTATTGCTAATGTAATCAACAATAATTACTATACGAATAAAAATAAAGTTGCTTATAAGTTTCAATCACTGAACCAATACCAGCAATCGAAAGCATTTGTTTATTATTACGATATTTGCATACCATTACAAACTGATAAATAGATAACATTTTGCATACATGTATGAGGCAATAAAAGGCCAAATGTTTCAAGTAGGCCGGGGATATTAACAAATTATGCATACTAGTTGCCTAAACTCCCAGGTGTACACCAATAAAAATCCTATCACGAAGTTAATTCGTCGTGAATTTTAAAAAGAAGTTTAAAATGCTGCTTTAGCATTGAAATAATAATGTTTGAAAATAGCAAATTAACCAGAGGATCATATTTTTTTTTAAATTTATTTGGGCTAACAAACAGGGTCTGCTCTTTGGTCTAGTGGTAAAGCGCATCGCTTTTGGGCGGACAAATGTAGTTTTTTTAACGAAAAATTTCCAGTATGTCTCAGGAGTTTGGAATTGTGGCAATAGGCTCGCCTTCTATTACATATGATCTAAAATCGTCGGCGAAAAGTGGGTACACAGTACACTTCTGAAATTTCGATGTAATTTTTTTAATTATTTATATTCCTAGTAGTATTCTTAATATTAAACTCACAGACCACGTCAAGAACACCACACTTTGCTCCATGACGCAAATTGCCGACGTATTGCAAAAAGCCACCAAGCTTAAATGGGACTGGGCCGGCTATATCTGTCGCATGAACAATAACGAATGGGCAAAAATAATAACTGACTGGTTCAAACGAAATGCAAAAAGGCAACGCGGCATACCCAGGCGGAGATGGCGGGACGAACTGGACAACTTTTTAAAAGATTGGTCTGACATAGCAACGAACAGAAAGGAGTGGAAAATGTGGAGGGAGGCCGTTGCCCAGCAGTGGGACGCAAATGGCTCGTAATAATAATAATATTCCTGCAATCTGTCGCATAAGCCATTTTCTATGTGAAATTTGGCATGCGTGGTATGCACACACGCACATATATATATATTAAGATAATTCTATAGGCGGTCTTGAGGAGCTTGTATGGATTCATCAGTTTTTGTGCTAAAATACTCGTATCTGGGTGGCTTTTGAGACTTGTTCAGAATTTCTTCTTTTACCGTCGGTATTTTAAGATGCCGGTGTATTTGTTTATTTGTAACAAACCATGGTGCATTTGTAATCATACGTAGTATTTTGGACTAGAATCTCTGCAGTATTTCAATGTTTGAGTTTGAAACAGTGCCCCAGAGCTCAATGCCCTATGACCAAGGCGGCCTGAATATGGATTTATAGAGTAGTAGTTTGTTTTTCATTGTTAGTTGGAATTGTCCTCTTAATAGTCAGCGCATGTTTCTTAATAGCACACTTACGTCGGGCTATGCACGCGATAGGCAAGGGGACCCATTCGTCGATGCAGGGGGTTGCGGCGTATCTCACATATAGGCACTTAATAACGACAAGAACATTTTGGTTTGGGTATTTTATGTAAATCGGGTCGCACAGTCGTCCAGTCGTCCAAACGATTGCAGATGCCACGATTTATCGTTTTATCGATTTGCTACGTCGTACGCGCCATTTTGCTTGGGCACGCCTTGGATTGACATTGATTGACAGCAAAACGAAACAGTGCTGCAAATTACCAAGAAAAAAAAAACACAAAAAACTACAAAATGTCCACAGACAATAAATATATATTTTTTGAAAAGATCTTTTGGAAGATTAGGTTTACACAGGGCAATTTTTCTTATTTTCATTCTACCGAAATATGGCGCTGCCGGAAGATCAGCGCTGCAGCATAATACAGCCGCGGCATTAGCTGAGGCAGGGACCAATTTTGGGTCTCACACAATCACTGCTTTGCATTTCTACCATTTTTATTGTTACTCTTTTGTCATTTTATTTACATTTGTTATGCATTTAATTATTTTGTGTTTAGTTGTGTGAGCACAAAATAAATTATTTTTCTTTCTTTTTTCTTTCTTTCTTTTCTTTCTAGTGCCTTTCTTTCGGTGAAAATGTGTTTCTGTCTGATTCTGTGTCTGATTGCGGCATGTCTATACCGTTCAGTTTAACAGGCAGGAATTCATTATATCTGGTACTGGTGACTTAGGTTGACTAATTTTTATTGCCCTTAATGCGCCAATTCTTCAACCATTTCGATATAGCATTTAGTCCTCTTTGCAACATTTCCGACGCTTTTCTGGGGGTTTGTGTGTAATGCTATTATTGCTGCGTCATCTGCAAAGGTTCCAACTAGGACATATTCAGTTGATGGTAAATCTGAGGTAAAAAGGAGATAAAGTACTGGGGCCATGACGCTACCCTGAGTCACTTACTGCTTTAATTTGGCGTAGCTTGGAGTTTTCTTCACCATGTCGTATGTAGAACTGTCGTTCAGTAAGGTACGATTTAATAAAGACATAGTGGTTTATAGGCAAATTATTTTGCACTTTTTACAATAAGCCTTCATGCCAGAAACAATCAAATGCCTGTGATTTGTCAAGAAAGACTGTATAGCAGTACATTTGATGTTCGTATGAGTTGTTTATCTTTATCATTAGGCGATGAACTTGCTCCGTCGTGCTATGGGCTTTCCAAAAACAAAATTGGTGGTCTGGTAACAGTTTGAGTTCTTTTATTATGGATTGTAGGCGTTTCATATATTAGATTTTCATAACCTTGGATGTTTGGACTTATTGGTCGATATGAGTTGACATCATTGGGATTTTTGTCAGGTTTTGGCACTAATATGACTTTAGCCACTTTCCACTGAGGGGGAATTAATCTTTTCAAAAGGATGGCATTTTACAGGGAGATGAGATAGGTTATCCCCTTTCCAGGTAATTCTCTTAAAGTTTTTAGAATTATTAGATCGTTGCCAGGTGCTTTATTCGGTTTGAGTTTTTTAATAACCATTTCCGTTTCGTTATTAGTTATTTTTTAAATGGGATCAAGTTGGTATGGCTGATTCAATTTTCCCTTGACCTGTTCATTTTTTGGCGGGATGGCAGAGTTTGGAATGAAAACAGTGGTCAGATGGTCAGCAAAGAAATTAGCTTCTACTATATCAGGTTCATCTAAACCCATAAGGTATTTTGTTAGTTCTTGGTTTCTATTAACTGATAACAATTTTCTGAATTCCGCTGCAAGTTTGATGAGTTTTCTTTAATTTTCGGGGTGTCGTGTCTGTTGCCATATCTTATTTGCTTTTTTGTATAATCATGTGTTCTATTGTATTGGATCGCGTTGGATCATAATTTTACCACCATTGTTGGGACTGGGGTAGCTTTCCATGCTGATTGTTGGATACAATGAATAAATATTTTTACGGCTTCAGATATTTATACTTATCATTCGTTTTTAACGGAAGTCTGGTATCGAGAGTAGTTTCTATTAGCTAACGTAAGTAGTGCCAATCCATTTTTTTATTATGCAGGTGGCAGAGCATTGTTGTATCAGAGGCTCTACTTTCAATTTTGTTATTATCGGAGAGTGGTCAGTATTTAGATCAAAACAGGAAAAACACTCGATATATTGTCTTGGTATTCCCTTTGTTACAAAAAAGTCGACGAGATTTGTTTTTCTTTTCTGAGGTCGGTCTTCTTTTGTTGAGATTACGTTAAGATTTTTTTTGTGGCCGGTTTTAAGGAGTTCACGTCCTTTAGATATTGTAATACGAGATCGCCACTTAGTGTTTTTTGCATTATAATCATCACCTGCGATAAAACGTCGGCCCAATGTTTTATATAGTGCAGAGAACGCATCGCTTTTTAGATTATATTTTGGTGGTATGAATAAGGCAGATGTTAATAATTCGCCATGTGTGTCTTTAATAATTATATTGGTGGCTTGTATAGCTTCAGTACAGTATGAATTTGAGAAGTTTGTTTTTTTTTTATCCGGTGCATTGTATGATATATTTTATATTGTGGATTGTGCGCTTAAGTCGTGAAATGGGTTTCCAACATTTGTAGAATATCAATTGTATTAGTTTCTAAGAACATTTTAATTTCTAAAATGTGTTTTGACAGCCTATTAGTGTTCAATAGGACTACATTTAGTGCATCGAATCTGAATGCATATTTGACATTAGGTTCATCATATCGTTTATCAATGTAGTCATTTGTTTCATCATTCGTTTGCACATTCCAATGTCGAATGTCCGAGTTTTGAGTGGTGGTATGGTCATTTGTGAATATTTCGGGAATTAATGTTGTTTTTGACGGTTTGAGGATAATTTGTGTCTGATCGGAGTATGACTCTTATTTGCTGGGGTTCTTCGATAGTGTTATGATCTTGTGTAAGGGTGCTACCTTTTTCGGTTTACCTTTTAGGGTTACCTAGTTTTTGTCGTTGGGAAGGATATTTCTTGTTTTGGATCTCCTTATGTACAGAGCAAACTTTATAATTTGCCGGATGATTACCATTGCACAGTACGCATTTTACAGAGTCAGAACTTTCCTTTCGGGGGCAGTTTGCAGAGGTCACCTGCACATTTGATAAACTTTGGCTTACGTCAACAGAACGTTTTTGTGACCGTTCTGTTGGCAATTACCGCACTGCGGAATGTTGCGTGTTGGGCGAGGTGGTTCGAAAGTAATACGACAGTCCAAAAGTGTTTTAATTTCGTATATGTGTTTATTGTTTATGTTTGGTTCAACTTCGATAATAAACATGTATAGTGGTGTTTTCGTACTCCGTTGTTTTATGTTCCAAATGTTGGTGGCGTTTTGCCCAAGTTCTCTTAATACCTCTTTTTTCTTATTCTTTGACTATAGCCCTGTAGTTGTCTGGAGAGTTGGGTTGAATGTAAACTTGTTGTCTTTTTAGTACTTTTCTTTTGAAGCTTCTTTTGGTAAAGCTGTTAAGCAATTATAAAAGCAGTTTTATAATCGACAGCTTATCTACAAATATTGGAAGAGGTTTCGGCTGGTTTTCTATAGGTTGAGAGATGCTTTCTGTGTTTTCCACGCTGGAGAGATATTCGAAGGAGTTTGAGACAGGAATAGCCTGGCTCAGCCAATAATGCTCTATTTTTTCCTGTTTTCTTTAGAGCTTTAGCCACTCTACCAATTGGATTAAGAAGTCGCACGTTTAATCCCCGCGCGTTACAAATATTTGTGTGATAAAAAAAATTGTATTTGAGTGGGTGTTTACGTATATAATATTCATGTTTGTAAGTGCATCCACGACACAGGAATAATGAGTGAGGCTACGTTATTTTAATAATATGTAATTTTAATCACTTTTCTATAGCACCAGGCCAGATCCCTTGCTGGGTAATTTTAATCATGCTACATATTTTTACAAGGTTTCGAGGTATAGCAGCATTTTACTAGCCATAAATTGGAGCATTCACGTTTTCGTGTTCAGGGCGGCCATGAGCGGTGATTGACGGCAGACGAGTCTTCAATTACGGTACATGCATCGAATAACGTTTTCACTGGTGTAACACAAATATCGAAATATTATCAGACGGTATCAGAAAATTACGTTAGCGTGTCACTAGCGAGTTGATAAGCGATCCTTGTCATTTGGTAGTGACCAAAGCACTAAATAAACATGAAGGCGAAAGCACGCTTACTCGTTAGCGTCACGCTAACATCAATCTTTTTATGCTAAGCCCTCTGAAAATACCTGGAAGGTATATACTATCCTTTTCTCACACTTTGGACTACAGCATCTTGTACAGTTTTTTATTTCCCGGCAAGTATAAGTATAAGTACGTAGTTACATTAAGCTAAGTGGTGGTATATCAGCCAAAAGACGCTCACACCTTCACCAAAAATCAAGCGGATAATCCGCTTTAATATTTGTCTATTTAAAAAATTTAAAACAATGTAAATCGGGTTGACGTTGTCATAACAAGAGAACATCAAAGAAGTGCCTTACGTATTTAATCTATCTTTGTATATCATCCGCTAGATCACTTGCGGGGTAGGCAGAAAGTACAGTCATGGGAAACAGAAAGTTAAAGAGAAGAAACTTTAGATAGGCACCTCGATGTATGAGTATAATTCGTAATCGATAAGTTTTTTAAAAGTAAGCACACTATATTTAGTGTGCTTGTTCTAAGTTCTTATCAATGTACTCGTACTGTGATGATTGATAGCTGTCGCGGCACCTCGGTATTTTAGCAATTTCCAGCGTTAGACTGGGTTGATATGAGATGGATGATCGTTAGTAGCATTTAAAATTTTAGGGTCTACGTAATTTAAAAAGTACGCTGAGCCGTTGGTCCCGGTTATAACTTAATGTGGTTGTCGTTAAGCGAACTTGGAAGCCGTATGAGTGGATTGATAAGTTGCAATTATAGGTGTCCACAAACCACCTCCAACAGTCCGCACGAGGACCACGCGGTGGAGCATGACCTAATATCTCTCACCTACATTTGTGAGAAAAAACCTTTGACCAGAAGTGCGATAGTAACTTGATTTACTATTGAAAATAACTTTAATAAAATATTCAAGACGAGTCGTTGCGCGTGAGATACAGGGCTACTGAGCAGCAGAAATCACATAATGGATACATAATTACACACCACAGTGCTGTGAAGGCTACGGTAACTTATCGATATTAATCTGCATGAATTTAGTAGCTCGTGGCTAACATAGGCCGTGATTTGCTTAAATATTACGTAATTAGCATGTGGAGTTTTATATAAATGTGTTTGGTCGAAGTTTAATGTTCCCTAATTATGTTACGAGCGTTAAACCAATTTGAAAATACCCCTTTTGGTTTTATCTCAAAATAAACGTGAACGTAAAAATATTCATTTATATCTATAAATACTCAAACATGATATTATTTTAATTTATATCCATGTTATTTAACAAGACTCATTATCAAACAAATCAGGATTCAAAGTGACACCACAAACCGAAACACGTTTTCCTTTTGAACCAAAACCTTTCTGACTTGAAATACATGTCTTATGAAAATAGTTTCTTTTTTCTTTTAGCGCATAGAACCATTGATCTACCCTCATAACGACCACTATTTTAAATAATTTTGTTAGTGGTAATAAGTTTGATCCAGTTGCTTACTTAGGGATAATATTAAAAGCATTTTTATAATCCACTAAAATGTCAATCCACTCACTACACATGCAGAAAATAGTAGGAAATAATTATTTAACGACAAATACTTTAAGTTTAAGTTCATGTAAAGGTTGACATAGCACTCGATAAAGTGCCAACCGCTTACATGCAACAAAGTACATGCATGTGCTCGTGTACCTAACTAGAGAGGAAAACAGGCTTCGTATTTACGCGCTGTTTTTCGATCATTCTGTCACAATCAAGGTGAATAAAATTATAATACGCTATTACATGTCAATTCACATGTTTCTAGGTTATTGCCTTATATTTAAGGTAGATTAGAAGTGTAATAATGTTTCAGTTTTAGATCGAGGCTACGTTCGATATCGAGGTATTGAAACCTTCGGCTTATCGAAAATGTTCATCTTTGAGCCATAAAGTTCAAGTTTTTGTTGCGCATCTTATTATATTTGTTACTTGTGTTTTATTGTGTTTTAAAGTAGATACTTATTTTGGGTCTACGAATATTTATGTACAATTATAGAATGTAAGGGAGAAATGCTAAGAATCTGAAACAGCAAATAGAGCAATACGATAAAATATTATTAAGAAGACAAAAATACGCGGTAACACACAAAATCTTTGTTAGGTATATACAATTTTTTTCACCTAAATGTATTATTAACCTCAGAAGCGGATGGATGTAGAAAAAAGACGGCAGGGATTTTGGCTAATATGGTTTTAATTTACACACACACACAGTGTAACTGACAATCAGTTAAATCACCAAAAGCAAACGTTCGTGTCACCGCGTTACAATTCAAAACTCTATTATATACCTCCTGTACCAACAAAACGAATTTATACAGCCAACCTATCTGATTGGCGGACTAATATACCACCAATACAATGGAGTGTTATAAAAATAAAATTTATGAGCATCTCACTTGATATAGTCTATTTTAGAAACGATATTCCTAAGAACAATTTTAAGAGAGAATAAGAACTATGAGTAAATATAACTGTTACTGCTTTGTATATTTGGACAAAAGAAATAAGAGTGTAAACATAACAAACTTAATTTATCCTACGTGACTAAGGTCAATATAAATATAATATTTAATTACATTGTGTGAAAAATGCATAAGGCATGAATTTTAAGTATCAGAAAAACACTCAATTATTAATCAAGGGTGTGAAATAATCCCAATTCCTATGAATTACGAACTTATCACATAAACGAATAAATCGTACCAATAGATGTCGTTCTACGCTTAATAAAAACATTTCAACAACAGATGTCGCTATTACACGTTTATATTAACATCAGTACTTGGTAATATAATTGTTTATATAATATAACGGATTTGTAACAGTATAGTGTTGCTGATATTTTATTAATTTTAGTAAGTGTTGCCAAAGTAAAAGTTGTTCGGAATAATCTGTCTGTATCATCACGCCAGATCCCTTGCAGGGTAGGCAGAGAGTACGAGAGTTCCAACAAGTTCTTTCCTTAAATACCTCTCTGTCTTCCTTCACTATCATAGTTGGTCTCATACACGCTCGCCGGTTACAGAGACTCTTGACTTGTCCTTCAATTAAGAAACTATATTTGGTCATGGTAAGATAGTCTACTACATCTTTCCACTTAATAAAATGTATAACGGCGCTTAGGTTTTCTGGAGTGCCGTTTCAATGCCGGTAGCGGTGCAAGGCGGATTTATCTTCGTTTTCATAGTCGTCCGCATGGTGACCGAACATAAAAGAAATCTTGAAATAACACTTGACGGACGGTTTACCGCTTCGCCCACTGTGTCTAATAGTCGCGGGTTCGATTCCCGCACGGGACAAATCTTTGTGTGATCCACAATTATTTTTTCCGGTCTGGGTATTTGTGTATGGGACACAGGAATAAATCCTAGTGTGGGCCTTGGTTTCTTAAAAAAAAAAAAACAAACAAAAAAAAAACACTAGGGTCTCGTCCGGCAATTAAGTCACATGGAATGCAGTAAGGTTAGTTGCTCCGCGATACGCCCGAGCGCTTGTCCCATTGCTAATAGACTAACAACGCAGCGTAGTCCGCCATCTTACATCGACTTTCTGTCATCGGTGATTCGTCATCTGACAGATGTCATCTGTCATCGCTTCACAACTTAACACTCTCGAGCAATCACAGAGTATGTCTACGACAAGATTACAATGTTACTAAAATGAAAATAACTGCTCGCCGTTCTATTAACTGATTTTCAAATAATAGGATACGACAAGTATATTTATAACTTATTTCAGGTTTTACGCATAACCCGTCCCTATCACTCTGTATACAATATATAAGAGGCAACAACGAAATAGGGGGATATCAAAATTTTGATGTTTTTACAGAGAGATTATTGTTTCACTTCAATCTTGGTTGGAAAGGTGCCTAGAACGATGACAGCTTTGCTATAAGGCATGATAATCTCGACAGATAATAGAATTGTTGAGTTTTTAAATAAAAATATTGCGTCTTGTTTTATAGTAAGACTTTGTCTTCTATCGTGGTCGTATTTAACACATCGTGTCAGCTTGTTGGGGTTTTTACGTTTTTTGTTTTTATACTCGTATCTATCAAAAAGCCAATGATGATGCAGATTTTTTATTTATAGTATGTTCCAATCAAATGTTCAAACTTTGTGAACAAACCATCATCATTTTTAGATGTTTTAGTTGTGATATGAAGAGATGTAGATGTTGTAATATGAAGGCGACAGTAGTTCCGAAGATATCTAAATGAAAATTTGAACCTGTTGGAACTCTGTACTCTCTGCATTTTAGGGTTTGATAAGAATAGACTAACTCCCTTTTTTGCTATTGTGGGTGGTGCAATTGCCTAAGGGATGTGAACCCGAAAGATTTTTTTATAAATATTATCGTGCGACCAATGCCTGGATGCTGGTTGTAGGTGGAAAAGACCCGAAAGAAAGAATGTGGTTTGATTAAATCTAATATTATGTTAATCCTAAAAGGCAGTTAGATACCTTTAAGCTTCTTGATATACATATTTTTTAACAGTTGCAATCACTTCGCTAAAGCCGATTAAAGATGATTGGTTTGTTATACTTGTGAGTAACTAATTAGAACATCAATATCCATCTATCTTTATATATATCATCACGCCAGATCCCTTGCCAGGTAGGCAGACAACATTAATATATTAGGATAGAATATTGATTTATATTGCTTGTGTGATACATACCAGTACTACTTGTAATATTCAAATATCAAACAGTTGATATAATAGGAACATTACATATTTAAACGGTTAAAATAAAAAAATAACGACATACACAAAATACCTGCAAATGTTCAAATAGACAAATAAAATTAATATTTACAAAAAATATATTTGTGCTAAATCGCTGCCGCTTGGCAGTGTGCCCAGAAATCTGGCCACATTGCCACGTTGTATGGCAATGCATAAGCATTGAAATACAACAGAGGATAACCTCTGTGCGAGGTAAGAACCAGCCCTCTAGTGACATCGATCAGCAATTTAGAAATATATGTATATAAATGCCGACAATGTGATGTGCGCCAGGACCCCACGGACCAAGCGTCTATACCCCAAACGGCTCAAATATATAACCCCAGTCAAGGTTGCTATATTTGCGCCGTTTGAGGGATTCAGCGGCCGCAGCGGCAGCTCTAGCCTTAACAATGGACACTGGAAGGTGGGACGGTGCTAGGGTATCGACACAATTAGCATCCCATACCAAGGGCCGCTCCACCTTCCAGGGAATAAGGGCCTATCCGGCCTTTTGCCATCGCTACGCGACTAGCCATTTGACTCCAAAACGGTAGCCACATTAGCGGTGGCCAGAGCCCGACGGATGATATGGTTGAGGCTTGAATGCCGGGACATTCTTCGCGCGCTCCGCAGACACGAGATTCTGTGGTGTCCAAGCTGATCGCCGGTCTCGCCACAACGGCAGCGATGAGGCACAAAGTACGCAGCACCCATCTAAAGGAGGTTGAGTCCATCAGTATTTCAATACTTGCGGATGGGAAGGCCTGCAACCACAACCCCGATTCCCATGCATTGACGACAATGAGACGGGCACGCTCTACAGAATTTTGGGCCGTATTTAATCATTGATCCCGAACCAAATCGCAGAGCGAATTCGAATTTGTTATGTGTTGCTAAATACTTGTTTTTCTTTCTTTTAGTCGTTTTTATATAAAAACTTTACTTCGATGCGATAAGATTTATGTCAGGTATGGAACATTGACCTGTATTTTTAAATTTTCAGCATGCCAATCAGTATTTTTTAGATACCCATTTATCACTAGCTATGTATATTGTTTAATTCTGTATGTAAATAAACAAATCAGAGCAAGAGACTTATAAATCCAGGTGTGAGAGCATACCTCCGCGCGGATTTAGTGTAGATTGGTGGAGCCAGGTTTTAGCCGCCTGCTCCTAGAACTTATTAGGACACCTATAAGGTTCACAACTTCGTTTTACGACTCCTATATTAAGTCGTAATCGAAACCAATTGCTGCTTTCCAAAACCATAAACAGTCAACCATCTGAGACTGACCGAGCCGAATCCTGCCTATCTCTGGTGATAGGCAGGATTCGGCCTAAGAATACCGCGGTTCGGTAGCGTTCAGAGCATCTTCCTTTATACATCGATTCGGTTTAGTAGGTATTTATATCTGCAAAAACAATTTTGCTTCTGCATAAGTAAGTTTAAGTCGAACTATTTCGTAGATATACCTACAATGCAACTAAATTACATTATGAAATAATTTTTAATAATAAATAAAAATGCAGGTATTAGCGCAAAGTTCACATTGGAGAGGTAGAGTAACATGACATTTAAAAGTGTAATATAAAATACCAACATTAATTTGAATCTTTTTTATTGTCCATACGAACGATAAAAACAACTGTAATTTTATAAGCTTAAGCTTTCTTGATTGTAAATCTAAAGTAATTTCGAATTGATAGTTATGTTGAATTATATTTATTTAGGTTCATTAGAAGTTTATTAGAAGTTTTATGCATTCGACTAGGTAAGCATTAACCAGCGCTTATGTTAAATCAATATAAAAAGTAACAGTTCAGAACTAATTTAGAGACCAGTGTAACGCAGTTTCATATTAAGTACACAATATATTCATTGCAGGAACTGTTAACAGAATTTATTGTAAATGTATCTATATTGACGGACGATTTGGCGCAGTGGTTAAGAGCTTAAGCCGCTCCGCCCACTGCGTCTAATAGTCGCGGGTTCGATTCCCGCACGGGACAAATCTTTGTGTGATCCACAGTTATATGTTCCGGTCTGGGTGTTTGTGTATGTGAATTTGCATGTTTGTAAACGCACCCACGACACAGGAATAAATCCTAGTGTGGGGCTACGTTTTTTTTTTTAAATAATAAATAATAATAATAATTTATCTGTATCATCATGCTAGATCAAAGGGTACTGCAAGGGATCTAGCATGATGATACAGATCTCTCTCTCTCTCTCTGAAATCCAACAGGCTCTTTCTTTACAGACCTCTCTGGCTTCCTCAACTCTAGATGTTGTGATATGTTACCTAATGTTTGAACTACATAGGTACGATTAAGTAACTTATTGGTACCTATTGGTAAGTCCTTAAATATAAAATCGTAACAATATTAATGTTTTCCGAAAATCCAGTGTTCAGGTATGTGTCAAATAAGAGGTTGCAAGTAAGGTGTGCAAGTGTTTAACCCCTTCGCATCGTATCTTCTTTTGGCTAATTATTTGGTACTAGTGGTCGCCCATTGGTCGAGATTCGACCATAATTAATTTAAATTATAAGCTTGAACATTGAAGAACATTATTAAGGTTCTATTGTCAAAGACTATACTTCTATAATCACGAATTTCGCCAAGGCTACACTGTTATTTTCCTATTTAAAAAAAAAAAATGAAATTTAAATAAAAAAATACAAAAAGTGATTAAAATAAAGAATACCTATTTTTAATTTTTTTAATAAAACAAAAGACCAAAAAGAAAATGCTGTCCATTGAACTTGACATACATATTTCGATAATTTAATTAAAAATACAAAACTTCTCTGTAAACGATGTTTTTTGTAAAAACTCTTTCATCGTTTGCTGGTTATGTTTGACATTCAGTAAGACTATAGACAAATAATATTAAAAAAAAAACAATATAAATCTATTCTCAATTTGAAGTCTATTGTGTCAAATACATGGTAGTGCGTGTAATGTGTTTTTTATTGATTTAATATATTTTTTATGCATAATTAAAAAAAAATAGCATTCTGCACTCCTTCTCGATATAAATTATAAGTGTGGGAAATTTCATACTCCTCCGTCCGCGCAATTTTCGTAAAAAGGGGTACAAAGTGTTTGGTTCACGTATTAATATAATGATACTATAGGGTTTTTTTTTCGTTATGCTACTAGCAAACATACATAATATCATTATGTATGTTTGCTTGTAGCATCATAGCGCTACGTAAAACTAGCTTACGAGCATTACTAGGTAGCCTCGGGTAATAATTTAAGTGGATAATTATAGCATTTAAATAAAATACATTTAAATTATAAATGTAGCAAAGTATCTTAAAATTAAGATATTGACTTCGAATACGAAACTATGTGCTGTTAATATTATGTGATCTACGCTCAAACTACAAAAAACCTGGCACGTCCATTGCAGGCAGTACACATCTTTCGAGCTCCCCTAAGATCGCCAAGGTGACCAGCATGATGTTGAACGCAGTCACCCAAGACCATGATTTTTTAAGACCTATTACTTAAGACCAAATAGATCGTGTCTTATCTGAAGGGCAAGTCAAGAGTCTCCGTAACTGGCGAGCGTGTATTAGATGAACTATGAGAGTGGAGGAACGTAGAGAGGTCTGTAAGGAAAGAACCTGTAGGAACTCAGTACTCTCTGCCCACTTCGTATGTGAACTGGCGTGATGATATAGATAGATATTATTTATGTCCACGTCAAAGCCAGTTGGGTCATTGTGGCGATATTTGGAGGAGGCCTTTTCCTGGACGTCTTTTTGCTGAGCTACCAGCAGGCTTTGTACTTACACAACTTTAATCTGTGACCTTCACTAGGTCATCGGCCATCTTGGAGAGAGCCAGCCTTCACGTCTACCGGTATTATGTACTATTATTTATCTATTTGTACAAACCAACTAATCAATAGAATTTATTATTTATACTGTATTTCACAGAGTAGTATTTTTTTTAGAAAATGATAACTTTTATTTTTGCATATAGGGCTCTCCCCTACAATCCTCCTAAAACCTCCTCCAGTACAATGATTGGCACTTAAAAGAAACTTTCAAGTAAGAGCTTTAATAGCAAATAAATGTATTTATGAATCGACTCATGAAATATAGCGTTAGAATCTGCAAAGATTCAAGAATTTTCATTAATGCTTATTTAGCGGATTTTATTATCCTTTCTGTATCAAATTACACAAAATAAGGCAAACTCCCAAAAGCACAATGATTGACACCATTCGGCACAATGATTATTACAAAAAGTATAATGATTAGTAGTGCCAATCACTACACGCAAGTGGTGCCAATGAATGTACACTATTGAGTAATAGTGGTGGGAAATTAATGAATAAGACAAAATATTAGGCAAGAACATTTTCATATTTTATAACGGAAGTACAGAAGTAAGTCCTGCTAAAATAACATGTTATGTCTAATATTCCGAAAATATCACGATATAAAATGTTAAAATTTAGAATAGCTATGAATGTCCTGATATTGTCATCTTCGAAGAACTTCTTTTTTAGTTTGTTTTTGACAGTTTACTGCTGTTTCAAAAACTGTGCTTAGAGGTGGGTACCTCTAAGTACCGCTAAGTTAGAAATACTATTTAATTATGTCGTTTTCACCAGACATAAATAATATTTTAACTATCCTTTACATTATTCATAAATAATAGCCGTCATAATCATACCGGCGATTATAATGGGCCATATGCATACGCCAAGTAAGCAACTACTTTTGATTTCATTCAATAAAACAATATTACCATTTTAACTTCTCCTAAGTGGGTTAGAAATCTGTATAACTCTAGTATGTCAAGTCGAATACGATACAGTGATTGGCACATTACTGAGTACAAACATTGGCAGTGGCAACCTTTGGTTTCAAGCGTATTACAACGGTTTTAAGATAATATTTCAAAATAACTCTCCTAATTTTATCAATTTAAGGTATAAAATGATACAGTAAATTTTATAACCGTTTTCCAATGATTGGCAAACATGTCAGTCAATTGTACTTCCATACAAGCCATATAGTCTGTACCATCACTGTTAATTGGCCCTCTAAAAATGTTGTTTTAAGGTATGAAAATTAGTAGAAAACCGTATTCTAAGGACACTTACACCCATATTAAGTAAAAAAACATAAATATTTTTCTACTATAATTTATTTTAAGTAAGAAAAACAAAAAGAGACTTACCCATTCTTAGCAACTTTTTGTAAGATTCATAGCAAATCGTCACGAGCGCTCCCGCTTGACGAAAAGGATTTTTTTTCAGTATTTCCAGTTAGGAAATATATTTTCTTTTAATTGAATTGTGTTTATTAAGGTATTAAGGTATGGTGGATTTTTAAACTACTGGTCGACTAGTTATAAGCTGTATATCCTTAATAATTGCGGTTAAAGTTCGAAGTGCCAATAATTGGTGGGGTGCCGATATTAGTACTCTTTCCCCTACGTCCCTTATTATCTACAGTTGGGGCTCTCAGGAAATTATTGTTTATCTGCCAGAACTACGAACTGAGTCATGGATTGTCGTACAATTTCAACAAAACTGAAAATTTGGTCTTTAAGGCCGTTGGAATAAACTCGGATACGGTTCCACCCGTTACTCTAAACGTCGTACAACTAAAAAGGTTCAGTGCCTATAACTATCTAAGGCATTACATGACCAACGACCTTAGGGATTAGGTAGACATTGAGTGGGAGCGCAGGGCATTGCCGGTGAGATGTTATTACATCTGCTGGCACGCAGGTTTCCTTGATGTGGTAGGGAAGTCAAAATCATCTTGTTGTGCATTTTGTCAGACCCACTACTGTCTGTGGGTTAGCTGGATATTGAAATCGCTAAATGTCCTGCACGTACAATACAATAATGCTTTTAGGTTGCTCATGGTGTTGCCGCGATGTTACACTGCATCAGCTATGTTCGCTAAAGCGAGGGTCGATGGTTTTGATGTTATCTGGAAAAAACGAAATTCGTCCTTATTGAATCGCCTTCGTGGCTGCAATAATAGCATTATAAAAGTAATAGTTTAACAATACGACTACTTTATAGTGAGCAGGTTAGTAAAGAGGGTGAACTCTCCACTCATCCACATATATAAATTAGAGGACGGTTATATACAAGCTGAACTGATCAGGTAAAGGTATCTGATTTGGATGTATATTTGTATTGTGGTAATAGAATTCTATGTTTAATTGTAATTGTATGTTACTAACACTTAGATCTTAAGCCTAATAACCAATAATGGACCATATTGTTGCCTGATGTAAAAAATTGAATATATATTATTTTTTAAAGTAATTGAATCACTGTCACGCTCCCGGTCAATAAATAGTCAATCGCGGAAGGCCCTTATTCATTCCTGTAATGGAGCAACGTAATACTCTTAATTATCATCCTCTGATATTAAATCATTACAATGTTATGTTGATGAGGCACTAGTCGCATAGCTACCACATTGTGCCAGTTAACCTTCATAATACCAGTTTTTATAATACGGACATCGCACTGTGTTTACTATATAGAGTATTTAAATGAATAATTAGGTGAGATAGGAATCGGAGTCTCGTAAAAAATATACATACATAGCAAACAATTAGATTACTTAAGAAATATTTTAAACTCATGTATTAGTATTTCTTAAAGATGTTATGAGACGCTGTGTGTGACCAAGAGCATGTATTGATATACGATATGTGGGAGTATTTTCACATGTTGGACTGACGGACACAAAGAGAAGTATTATGATTACAGTTCACGAATGGTATACATAATGAATCTAAATAAATTCACCCAGATTAATTAAGTCAACTACTGATATTTAAGGTGCTATTGTATCCGCAAATAGGTATAATAGACACGTATAGGACCGGAACGAATGATGTGATAGAGAAGAGCACTTTACCTTTAGTCTAAAGACGTCCCTTGCACCACAAAGGCCTCCCATGTTGTGGCGGTCTGATTGGTTGACTAATTAATTAAATGATGATTGATGAAAATCATAAAATTTTGAGATATATTTAGGAGACGCATATGTTTCATTCTTTCTTATAAAAAAAGGCTAAGCACCGTATGATTGATCTGTTGGTGTATGGAGTAGTAGCTGTTGATCACAAGATCCTGGGTTCTAATTCTAGTCCGAACAAAGTGATATCAGGGGGTTTTCTCCGCGCACTCATCTCCAATTTTATTGTTAGATGGTTTACGTCTAGCAATGAAATACACCCCTGCTACCTCAGCTATAAATAAACGTCATTTAATCCTTTTTTAAGTTTCAAAATACTACCGAAGATTATTTAAATTATTTCTTAACCAAAGATATACTTTTTCATATTAAAGTCAATCGATTCGTTTTTATGTTTTTGTTATTCTGCAACAGCAAAAAAAAGAAACATTTGTAAGTATAAGTGTCACTTAAATGTTAAATGCTTGAATTAATTAGTCACGATATGTTGATATACTGTGCCATTTATTTAATGATTTAGGTGCTTCTAAACTGCTTAAATATTGCAATATTTTTGGGGTATTTCAATGATGTATGTCTAAGAAAGCAAAATGCTAAACGGAAAGGAGACCGTAGCATTGTAATTCTGCGGCATTTGTAGCAATTATCAAGGCTAAGCAGCATTTACTCAGTCTGTAATGGGTGACTATTGGACACATTATCATTTTTAAGCATCGCCATATTTTAAACGGCACTTTAAGTAACGAATCGCTGTTATCATGAGGTCAAATGGAGAGCCTTATGGGTGGTTTAATAAGTTTCAACTGCAGGTGGCCACTAACCTGCCTTCACTTATCTACACATCTACACTGAGCCTGCGTGTTGACGTATGTTTATGACTTATTCTTTCTCACCGCAATAAGTAAGTGATTATGCTTAGTGTAGGATAAAATAGCTAGTCTTATTAGTATTCTTGATTCAGGCTGTCACGGAGATGGTAATCACCGCGAAAACGAAAGTTTTTTTTAAATCGGTGTTCGATTTAGATTATCGAACACCAATTTTAAGAACATGTTTCAGTCAATACGCGATTACTTCATGTAGATACATCAATAATGCTAATATATTTAATAATACATCTTACTTACAACATTTCTGGTAAGTTTGAGGAAAACATATCTTAGGTATTGGCGTATAACAATCTTCAATAGTAAAGGGATTTTAGGAATTTATTCCTTAATTTAATTTCTTACTAATTGATTGCTGACTTCAGTGTTACACATATAAAAAAAACTATTGATAATGTGTATTTATTAATGTATGTACTTCATAATCCAAACAATTGCAATTCCATTTCGTGATCATGTTCCTTTGTTCGTATTTTTTACCGTCCCTCCAACTATCATGCCCACCAGATTTATTACTTCGTACATTACTAATGCGAACGTTTCAATAAAATTGCTAATAAGTTGAAATTGTAACCTAGAGGACACTGCATTATATCAAAACCAGCTTGATTAATTGCTCGATTGCAAATGTGTTGTAGTTTTCTTAGACCGTGACATTAAAACAAGCGCTATTAATGTCATTTTATATTATCTAGTTCTATGAATTCACATTTAGGGTGTGGATATTGATGTGAGTGTGGATATTCGTCAGTTAGTCGCTCTTCGAAAAGAGTCAAGTGCGTAGCACTCTTAAACGACGGAAATGCGTAAGGTATGAACGCGGATGAAGCCAAAGAGGGGTGTCAGATTCGTAGTACGCGGCGAACTGTAGTCTCTGCCTAACCCAGTGGAAGCATAGATTGTGTCTGATCTAATAAAGCTAAAACAAAATTCGTAACTGTAATCGGCGAGCGTGTTTTAGTATATAAGAGTGATGGAAGTCAAAGTGGTCTATAAGGAAATAATCTTTTGGAACTCTGTACTCTCTGCCTACCCTGCAAGGGTTCTGGCGTGATGGTGAAGAGATAGAGAGGTAGATTAAATATCGCGTCATGGAGTGGGCAAACACACCTCGAGTTCGACCAATAACCTGGAGAGCTTACGGGAATTTCATTCCAAAACTGTATGGCCAAGCTGGATGGCTGGATACCTGCAGCGCCAAGCTAATCATCCAGGCGATCTCAGATGCCTTTGTGCTGTAGTAGGCTTATTTCGGTTTATGATGATGATGTCATCAGTATAACCATACTGCAGCTAAAGAGTTTAAAAAGTTAGTCGGCCAAAGATGAGAAAAATTAATCACCTTTTCGTGTGAGCATCATTGCATTATGTTTCCTTAAACGAGCAAAAAGTAGGTATCTTATAACTCTAAATATAGGTTACGAGTACTGAGAACGCACGTTTTTGACGCAATACCAGACGAGAACGCACCGATGTAATTTCCAATTTAATTTATATTCGAAGTGTTTTTCCTTCGGTCGTGTCGTGAGCAGACGCTGCTGGGGAATGCGCATCGAGATTGCTTCCTCACGACATAGTGCCATTTGTTGGTTCATGTATCGCTTGTCGCCTAAGACAGATTAAGAAATAGGCTTGAAGAGTTCCTATGCAGTCTTGGGCATACTGCTAAACTATTTCATGTAGGTACAGCAACGTAAGTAGCTTATGGAGCTGACGTAATCAAATAGTCAAATCAGTAATAATATTTATTTTACAGACGTTGGTAGACATTGTCAAAGCCAAATCATTAGCAACACATCTAAAATAATTCTAGTAATAATTTTTATTTATCTATGAAGAAAAATAATAAAAAAAAACACCGTCACGCCTATATTCCCCAGAGGGGGTGGCAGAGGTGTACTGAGTACACCCACGTTTCGCCGACGATGTTAGGTCCCATGTAATAGGGGGCGAGTCTATTGCCATATACCGGGCACAATTCCAGACTCCGGAATCATACTAGGAATTTTTCGTTAGAAAAACTACATTTGTCCGACCTAGGATTTGAACCCAGGACCTCGTGATCACAAAGCGATGCGCTTTGCTACCAGACCAACGAGGCAACCAAGAAAAATAATGGATTGAAATTGTTTTGATTTTGAAAAACTCAGAATTTTAACCTAATTATGTTGCTCACTGCGAATAGATTTAGTTAAAAGCCTTCCTATCTGTGGTACTCTACGACTGGGTTTTTTCTAGTTGTAGTCTCCTTTTCTATGGTACATCTGGCAATTTTTGTGTCTCCCGCTTTGTAAAGGAGGGATGTAGAATTTTATTGTATCTTCCTGTTTTTCTTGTCTTTCTAATTAAATTTGTTGAGAGTTCCAAGCAAATTAAAGCGCTCCTCTAGATACCCTAATGTTCTAACCTTGCTGTCATTTAAGGAGATCATTGTGGAGCCTGGCTTACGGGAGTTAGTTGTGGGAACGCGTGGCGGGCTTAGTCCCATGCAAAAAAACCTTTACCGTTAGTAATTAACAACAATTGCACATCCCCACACGGAACAATTGTGTGATAGTCTTTATGTATGTGACACTCATATTGCTTAATGCAGCCACGACCACAGCCCATGACACAGGAATAATTTGTAGTATAGGGAAGTTAGAAAAAGAACCGTACGTACTCTGTACTCTCAGCCCGTAAGGGCGTAATCATAATATAGATTGATAGGAAAGAACCTGTTGGAACTCTGTACTCTCTGCCTACTCCGCAAGGGATCTGGCACGATAATATAGAGATAGAGATAGATATAAAGGTTTTCTTTAAATAAGAAATCTAAAAATTACACTAAGAATAATTCCTGTGTCGTGGGAATGTTTCATACTTCAAATTCACATAAATATTCTGGTGGAAACAAATATTTGTGGGTCACTTAAAGATTTTCCCGTTCTAACCATTACCATTGGACTAAACCATCGATAAATTACTTAGTAAAAGGTAAATCTTTTTTATTAAAATAATTTCAATCAAATCTAAATTACAATCATTTAACAAATAGTCCAAGTTCGGACAACTCGTGTTAAAGTCAGCGTTGTACCTAATTCCTTACAAGCGTCTGTCTTATAAATTTTGCAAAAGCTATTGCTTTGTGGGTCAATTGCTACCGAGTTAATCCACGTGCCATTACTTAATTGTAATAAATTTACATGTCAATATTGTTAGGTGTATTGCTGAAGAAAATAATAACAACAAATAAACTGCATCTCGGTAGGTGCATGAAGAGTTGAGATCACTTAGTCTATCTATCTATCTATCTATATCATCACGCCAGCTCCCTCGCAGGGTAGGCAGAGAGTACAGAGTTCCAACAGGTTCTTTCCTTACATACCTCTCTGGCTTCCTCCACTCTCATAGTTCGTCTCATACACACTCGCCGGTTACGGAGACTCTTGACTTGCCCTTCAGCTAAGACACGGTCTATTTGGTCATGGTAAGATAGTCTAGGTCTTCCCCGGCACCTACATCCTTCCACTTTCGCATTGTATATCTGTTTTGTCATTCTTTCTTCTGGCATTCTTTCTATATTCCCGAACCAACGGAGCATACCCTTTCTCATCTTTACACCGATACTATCTTTCATACCTACTCGCTTTCTTACTACGCTGTTGCGAATACGGTGGGTCAGCGTGACTCCGCACATCTTCCGCAGAGATCGCATTTGGACCGCATTTATCCTGCTTTCGTTCTCCTTCTTACATACCCAACTCTCACTGCCATATAACAGCGTTGGGACAAGCACTCCGTTATGCATGGCCAGCTGCGCCTTTTGGCTTAAGTGCCGGCTCCCAAGTAGCCTTCCCATCGCACCATTCACTCTATTACCTGCATTCACTCTTCTCTCTATATCAGCGGTGTATTTCCCATCCTTACTGAAGGCGCATCCAAGATTTACAAACTCATTCACTTGCTCCAGCACATCGTTACCAACCACGATCCTTGCATTCGTTCTGGTTTCTTCCCGTTCAAAAACCATAATTTTGGTTTTCTTCACATTCAAATGTAAGCCATTGTTCATGCAGTCGTCTCTCATAACTGTGACTAGTGTTTGCAGATCAGTGGCTGTTGACGCTATTAAAACCGCGTCATCTGCGTAAAGTAGATGGTTTACCACTAAGCCACCCATTTGTACACCCTCATTCATCGCTTTCAGTCTTTAAAGACTTTTATCCAGATACATTATAAACAGTCTAGCGGACAACACGCAACCCTGCTTGACGCCGATTTTAACGTCAAACCAAGGTGACATGTTACCACCCACCCGTACGCATGCCTTGCTGTCCACGTAGGTGGACTGGACGGCTCGCAACAGGGTGCCGTTTATACCATAATCTGGCAAAATGTCCCAAAGTCTCTTTCGCATGACTCTATCAAACGCCTTCTCCAGGTCCACAAAACCGCAGAAAACCTTCCGGCCTACTGCCAGATGCTTTTCTACGATGTTGCGGAGGGAGAAAACTTGATCCGAACATCCTCTCCCAGACCTGAAACCTCCCTGTACCTCACACAACACTCCATCGGACTTCTCGCGCATTCTCCGTTCAATAATTTTACCATACACCTTAGCTGCCAAGCTGATCAAACTGATGGCCCTGTAATTGGCGCAGTCATGTTGTGAGCCCTTGCCTTTATACAAGGGTACTATGACTGCGCGGCGCCAATCTGTAGGGACTCTACCGGTCTTCCAGCAAAGATTTGCGAGGACCCAAAAAGCGTCCCGGACGCAAGTTCCACCATATTTAATCATCTCGGCAGATATCATGTCTATTCCCGCAGCTTTACCATTTTTCATACTTCGTATCGCCCATTCAACTTCTTCCATAGTGATGTCCTTTGTGGATTCTGGTGCCGCAAACTCGCCTCTGGGCTCGTCTGTGGCACCAGCATCCGGGGCATTCTCATACATTTCTCCAAAATATTCACTCCACCGGTTTAGCACAGCTTGTGTGTCTGCAAGAATGTCACCATCCTTAGATTTTATCTTTTCCATTCTGGAACCTGACGAATCACCTCGAGCCTTTCTCACCTTGCTCCAAAAGAGTTTGGTGTTATTCTCGAAGTTCTTCGTCAGCCTCTCCTCCTCAATCACACTAGCTCTTTCACGCTTTTCTTTCACTAAGTTTTTGGTGGCATTCTTGCATTCCCGGTATATTTCTTTCTTCATCTCCGTCATACTGTCATTTAGATTCAAAGAAGAGACATAGTCCTGCCACGCTTTCTTCTTACTTTCTACAGAGCTTTTTAACTCTGTGTCCCACCATGCATCCCCTTCTGCTGTGCTATGCTTCTTTGAGCAGCCACATACTTCTTTCGCTGATTCTACCAAACTCTCTATAGTGGTCCGATTCAAGAGTGGGGCCTCTATACGCACGGGTATCTTGAAGTTTACTTCGGAGACGGTTATCTACCAGGATCAAATCTATCATGCTTTTCTGTTCATTTCTTCTCCACGTATACATATGAATATCCTTGTGTTGGAATATTGTATTGGACACAAGGAGACCTATTTCCAAACACACATCTACAATAAGCTTACCTGCATCATTCACTCTCTTATCACCATAAGGACCCAGAGCAGCGTCGCAAGTTTGCCGCCTGGTTCCCACCCATCCGTTCAGGTCGCCACACAAAATCACCTTTTCATTCGCATCAGCCAGATCCAGAACTTCCCGGACATTATCCCAAAACTTTTCAAGGTCCGGGGGTGTTGACGAGCTTACAGGAGCGTAGGCTCCAACCAAAAACACTCTAGTGACACCCAGTTTCAAGCGGACCCAGAGAAGTCTCGCATCATGCAGGCCATAATCTCTCACTCCAGAGGCCAGGCGACGGGACCACAAGATACCCACCCCCATGCTGGCATGATCGCTCTGTGGCACTCCAGACCACAGAGCCATCATGCAGTCAAGGAGATCACAGGCTTCACTGCCCCTTCGCTTAGTCTCTGTTACACACAGAGCATCCAGGCGTCTCTCTTTCATTACATCAATCACCTCATGCATCTTATCTTCCATACCACCTCTTACATTCCAGGTGCCTATTCGGCACTCTGCACCCCACGACTCGCCAGTTCGGGCCCGGCGTGATGGGTGGCGGCCCCCATCGCCGCTTCTGCCTATGTTCGTACCGACGGGGGCGGGCCGGTACGCGTCGCCTCGGGGGGACGCCTTAGCCCGCACTGCGGTACTTGCTCGGTCCAAGATTGCAGCCGTAGCGGCTGGCAGGGGTCGCGACGAGCACGCTCTTGGACAGACCCCTTAGTCACTATTTTTAAATGTTTTAAATCAGTACATTACAGAGTTCAAACAGATTTTTTTCTTTTTATTTCTCTTTGCCTACCCCGCAAGGGATCTGGTGTGATGATATAGATAGATAGATAGAAATAAGTACATCTTATATTTTTTTTTTAAAAATAGTCCTAATTCTAATCTAAGAAATGTTTTCTTGTTGGTGCAGCTGATGTATGCATCTTTTCCAATTAATTTCTTTAGTACTTAGGTACTTTTTGAGTTCTTATAAATAAAGCAGAAAAACTTCGTCTTAGACCGCAGATCCGTGTTTAAATGTCAAAAGTAGCTTCTCAATCCGTATGGACACAGGTAATGTTATGTTCTGCTTAACATATTTAATGTATGAAACCAATTAATATATCAAAGCTGCCTTATCAATCATTAATTACAGAACCAATTAAAAATGGCCGTAGTCCTCGGCAAGTTCCTATACAATAATTAGGCAGAATGTCATCATCTGTGTGTTCTTTGCATTGTGGTTTTAACTAATAAATGATGCAATAAGGAAGCATGTTGTCTAATTTGTAAATACGTTCTTATCGCTTATTATGTTCAACCAGTACCACGCTGGATCGCTGTGTATTACAGCGCTGTTTATTATACTAGGACTACACATAAGGGAGGATATTCACTGCAAACATGCTCCTGTCATGTAACAAAATTGAACAAAAAAGTTCATGATCTAACACAACATTTTTTAGCAAATTTTAATTTTACAATTTGCATAACAAATAACTGCCTAATTAAGCAAGAATATGATAAAAAATATAATTAAATAAAGATCGAGGTCAAGAGGCTATAAAATTAATTTTATTAATTTTAATACATAATAAATTTTGGCCTTATGATACAGCTAACGCTACATAACAATACGGTTACAGCTACACCTTAACAAACAATAATATTTTGTTAAAATATTAGTTCAAATATATTATTATTTGATGTGGCATTTTCATATTCGAGCGTCTCCGTACTTCGGAAGACACGTTAAGCCGTTGGTCCCGGTTACTACTTAGTGTGGAAGTCGTTAAACCAAGTTGGAAGCCTTTTAGGCGGCTTGAGAAGTTCCAACACCAGGTGGCCACAAACCTGCCTCCACCAATCCGCACTGGGTCCGCGTGGTGGAGTATGACCTAATCTCTCTCACCCCAGATTTGTGAGAGAAGACCCTTGCCCAGCAGTGGGACTGTATAGGCTAATAATATTATATTATAAACGCTCCTCAATTAGCAGGTTTTTGTGAACCTTTAATCGTATTATGACATTATTGATCAATTATTGATTAACAAAATGTATACATACACACAACACAGCTCAACCTCAGTATTGATTAAGTCGTGATCATCAACTATAAAATATAGTTTATATAGTTGTTTTTGCAATTTTAATTAACGCACGCATATACGAATCCACGACGCGATGATTTAATTATGATGCTGTTCATCTTTAAAAAAAAGATTAATAATCATTCTTTATGATTTGACGAACTATGAGAGTGGAGGAAGTTAGAGCGGTCTATAAGGAAAGAACCTGTTGGAAATCTGTACTCGCTGCCTACACTGTAAGGGATCTGGCATAATACTAGTGGTATATTGCGTGATTTAATTCAGTTTATTAGTGTAATTACCATCGTTGGTGGGTAATAAAGATAAGTGAAACTATCAAATTAGGTTATGTTTTTATTCTCCGGATTTATAAGTAGGTACTGTGCATACTCATTCAGTCCCAGATTCCGTCTAGAGTACGCCTCGAAAGCCGCAAAAGATTTTTAAAAGCCCACTCTATGTAGGTTCTCCCAACAGCGGCCAGACTTAGACAATGCAGAGAAAAAAAACCCCACCGTCTTTCTTTGTCCCATGTCAGGAGCAACTAATGCCAGCGCACCAATTACCACGGCCGGTGTGGAAATCTTTAATCGGCTCCGCACTCAGGTAGGTAGATGTAGACAAAATCTGTGCCCATGGGGGTTTAGAGATCCAAACAATAGCCTGTGATTGTGGTGCGTCCTCACAGACTATGTCGCACTTGCTGGTCTGCCCTTTGTGCCCTACCGCCTGCACAAGGGAAGCTTGTGCTAGCCACTTATTTAGCGGGACTGATTGAACCATTGCCACGAAAAGAAGAAGAAGAAGTACTAGATTTTATAGGTAATACAGATCTTTTATTCTCTTTCTAAGATTACAATATATTTTATTCACACAATAACGATGCCGGTTGGTGCAGTCGGTTACTTGGCATTGGCACCGACTTCAAATGTTTATTTTTTGATTTGTGAAGTCGGTTTCCTATTTTGAAAAAGTTATTTAAGTTACAATTTTAAGTAATGAGTGAATTAATTATTAATATTTATATCCTTTTATTATATCATTCTACTTATTTCTACAGTAAGGTAGGTAACTGTAAGTAACAGGATTGATACAATACTCATAACAACTGAATTAACGCATTCGTGCTGTTTGCCGTCAATCAAAGAGTCCCGTGGAGTATCTTCGATGTCCAAGATCCAATACCGATATAAATAAAATGGAACTACTTCGGAGCTCTACTTAACCAAATGCAAAAACAATAATTTTAATCGGTCTACGATTGGCGGAAATATCGGTACACATATATAAAAAAAGCATACGTACCGACGAACATAGAACCTTCTCCTTTTCGAAGTCGGTTAAAAATAGAACCTTTCCAGACATTTAGATTCAGGTATTTCTGTAGGTACCAATATTTCCTCAACACCTTTATTCGACCTATTGATTATGCTATACGTGGTTACATAATTTATTAAAAAAAAGAATAAAATAATTGCACTGCAAAGACTTGTGGAAGAGCAAAAAATGTCCTATTCAATTATCAAGGTTAAAAATCAACTAACATACCTAAATGGTTATTGAAAACTGTAGTTTGATAATACTAATAAAGAAATACTTAGTAAAATATGGATCACGCAGGAATATATTTAATCCATATTAAACACTCACCTGAGAAGTACAGTCACTATTATTTATACGTACGCATTTAAGGAGAATGAGAATGTTAAGGATACCTTGGACTGCTCATCGATCTAACGTATCGATACTGAAACAACTACGAGTAACGGCAAGACTCTCTACCATCTGTCTCAAGCGTATCTTAGAGTTCTTTAGCCACATTGCCAGAAAAGACGGTGACAACTTAAAGAAGCTCATGGTCACTGGGAAGGTCGATGGACAAAGACCTCGAGGCCGCAGCCCAACACGTTGGTCTGACCAGATTTGCACCACTGTGGACACTACAGTCTACAACGCGCTGCATATCGCCGACGACAGGGGACAATGGCGAAACATCACAAGAGCAAGATCCCTGGGAGGTGGGGGTCACGACCCTCAGACATGAGGAATACGACTCGAGGAGGAGGAGGATTTAAGATATATATTCGGTAATATGCAACACAAATGATTATGAACTAAATATAAGTCGTTATATATGGATTTTAGTATCAATAAAACTTGAGTTTATGGTATATAAAAGGTCAAAATGTAAGAAGATATATTTAAAGCCCATAATAAGAAATTTAACAATTACGCAGTGTAATTTACGGCTTAATATAAATATTCGCGAGTAACTTTAAGACGTACTATAAAATTATGTGAATATTAGGTAGTCTTTATTAATAGATAAATTAATTATTCGGATAATGCCTTGTCGGTAATAAAGTAAATCCAAAGAGCAATATTGTGCATTGACCTATCAACATTAATTATTTCCTATTATACATATACCAAATAAACATAGTTAATAAGTTAACCTGAGTGAAATAAAACTATTTTTTTTTGGATTTGAACGCGGTTTATTTTTGATTTTAAGTTCCCGACGTTTCGAGTGCTTTGCAGCATCCATGGTCACGGGAATGACTGAGGTTTTAGACTTTCAAAAGGCACTGCCTTTTGTCGAACTTAAAATCAACGAATCAACGGACATGCTATATCTAAGAACATATAAGGTAAATCTAAGAACTCAGTAAGTTAACCTGCATTATAAAGTCACAGAATTATTGAAACTAGTGGTCGCCCATGGGTCGAAATCCGACCGTAATTAATTTAAATTATAAGTTTTAACATTATTAGGGTTCTATTATCTAAGTCTTCTATAATCACAAATTTCGCCAAGGGTACACTGTTAATTTGCCTATTTTTTCAAACAAATTATATGAAATTTAAATATAAAAAAAAACAAAAATGATTAAAATAAAGAATACCTTTTTTTACTGTAACAACTTCTTTGTAAGCGATGTTTTTTGTAAAAACTCTTTCATCGCTTGCTGGTTATGTTTGACATTCAGTAAGACTATAGACAAATACTAGGCATGCCTTTTAAGTTCTGTCGTTTCCATATTTCCAGGCAATTTTGAATTTGGAACTGTTCTATATTTTAATGTGTTTAAATTTTGAATATCAAAACAGTTGAAAGTATTAGGATTAATCATGAAGGTAAAATTACCTGGAGGGAGTCATACGACGTTGCCGCTTCGCCGTTCATCGTTCAACACATTGTCTTTTTTCTCTCCCAATTACACGGATCACCATTTTGAGTGAATGAGAAAGCGAAATAAGGTTGGCAACGTCGCACTGTACGTGTGCTTCGTAGCCTGTTGTGTCCGATGATTGGGCCATAACAAATGCGCCCCGTCCGTGTCAGCGGTTAAAATATGAATGAAAATTATTGTGTTAAGTAAATATACGTTAATACAGTGAAAATATGTCGTGTTGTGCTGTATTTTGTAAATCAAGGACAACCAAAGGAGGAGTAAAAAAATCCTAAATTATCATTTCACACGTATGTATTTATTGCCTCTTATTATATTATAGGGAAGTTACACAGCAAAATTATGGATTTTACATGAAATATATACGTTATTGACGTCATATAATTAAAATACGGTGATAATTAACTGTGAGTTTAAAGCTTTAATTTGTATTTTAAATATGCATTATTTTACGCTTCTCCAATAGTGATGTCCTACAGCGCCTATCGCTTACTGTCGATATTAATACTGAAACATTAACAATTCCTATTCACGCCATAATGACTAAACGAAATTGGATGAAATTTAGTAAGGATAAAATATCTAGATAAACACTGTCATGTCTATATTCCCCAATCGGGGGTGGGATATTCCCCAATCGGGGGTAGGGCCTATTTATGATTATTTAATCATTATAGCGTTTTCCCTGAAATAAAACACTGAGATGGCATATAGACCCTCGGTTGCGAAATGAAGTTTTGCCTTTTGGGTAGTACTGCTTATACTGAAGATTAGAGGTTTGAACTCTATATGAGTTGGCATTGTGTCCTCCACCCCGTGAGGGTGCGTTGTATGCCATGCCCATATGTAGATAAATCTGAACCCTGAAAAGCATGTTGATATCCGTGTGATGGAACTATTGATTATCGTGATTTAGAATCCGCGTTTGACTGCTCAAACGTTTAAAAGGCCCCCCCCCCCCCCCCCCTTTCATTATCGCCGACACGCGGTTGCGGTTAGCAAGTAGAAAATCCAAAACCAAGCACAGCACTGCGAGACCTCAAGACACCGTGAGCTCATTCTGCGTAGATCGGACCAAAAAAAAATAATTTAAAAGTTTGAGGGTACCCCGGAACAACTATGCCTTTTGGACATCTAACACTTCAGTCCTTCCCGTGACCATGGGTGCTGCAAAGCATTCGAAACGTCGGGAACTTAAAATAAAAAAATAAACCGCGACAAAATCCGAAAAATAGTTTTATTTCATGTGTAATATTCGCGTGAATCTAAGAACTCAGTATTAAAAAATCTTATTTAAGTACCTTATTGGTCTAGTAGCAAATCTGTACCTCCAGGTGATACAACTCGAGTTATTTTAGTTATTACTTTTGATATATTTACACATTATGCAACAGAAAAAAATCTGCTATTTTTCAATCTGATGTCTCTTAAAATGAAGAAGATTTTTTTTGTGCATATTAATATAACTAAGGATTTTTCAGATTTAACAAAGTGTAAGATGATATATCTTCAATTATCACAAATTGAACTGAACTGATTGCTCCAATGTTTTTTTCTGTATTAATGATTCAACTTTAATTAACCCCTTATACACAAACAGCAGGGGTAGATTAAAAATGGTGTGAATTGATATAATTCCACGTGTGTCAGTGTACACTAATGTTATTATATATTAATAAATGAACATATTTAGTATAGATTCTCAGATAACTTAAGATTTTCTGTTCGGTGAAACAAATATGTTTTTTAATCATCTATTGTCTTTTACGTCGATTAGGCCTGTCCTAGTAATCACTTCCCTATTAAAGTACACTAATGCAGATCCACAAACTCCCACATGAAATTGAAACGCTACCTCAGCGATATGCGCTGACCATACATCCTAGTTTCATGACTAACGTGCATTGAAAAAGCGCACGTGCGAACGTAGGATAAATGTGATGTAAAAATTGTTACCACCACTACGCCTATACTCCCCAAGCGGGAGTGGGAGTGGTGTACTGTGTACACTCACTTGTCGTTCAACAATGTAAGGTCTTATGTAGTAGAGGATGAGTCTATTGATATTATACCGAGTATATAAAAATCTAGATCTCGGACTAGATTTTTTTTATCGAATAATTCGTATTTTCCGACATAGGATTCGAACCGATGACCTTGTGATCGTTATGCGCATTACCAATGAGGCTTTACTATTGTATTATATTGTACATAATAATATCGATGTTTACAGATTTGTCTTTAAGATTTGTATTATGATACGTATGTGTGAACTTATATAAATTACTCGTAGTAATTCGAAATCATAATTAAGATGAGTCAATTACGATTTTGCATGAAGTAAATATTTGTTAATCATAAATTATCGATAAATTCTGTACTAGTAATCACTTGCCTAATCACGCACACTAACGCAGATTCACAAACTCACACCGACATAAAATTGACACGCTACCGTGGCGATATGCGGTGTCTAGGTATATTCTTCGTCTATGGGATTAATGCTATTGTTTAGTCACAGCGTCGATTGGAATCTGTCAGGTTACGTACGAAAATGAATCTTTCTAAGGAAAATGTTCGTGCAATAATTTTCTACAACTTTAGAAGAGGCCTGACACGGCTTCAGAAGAGCTAACATCTGTGTTCAGTGATGAAGCCCCATGTCTGCGGACTGTCGAACGCTGGTATTTAGAATTCCAGCGTGGACATACTAGTGTTAGTGACAAATCTCGCGAAGGACGCCCAAAATCCGCCTTCACTGAAGATAACATCATTGCTGTGAGACAACTAATTCTCGAAGATCGTCATGTGACATATCGAGAGATAGAGGCTCTATTAGGCATCTCAGGGACAACCATTCAGAAGATCTTGCATGAAGCGCTTGGTGTGAGAAAGCTAGTTTGCCGTTGGATACCGCATCTGCTTTCCGACGATCACAAGGCGGCCCACGTCAGATGGTGTAAGAAAACTCTGCAAAGGTTCAACCGAGGAGAGTAAAATCACGTCTACGACATCATCAGTGGTGACGAATCTTGGATCTATGCCTACGATCTTTATTCCAAACAACAATCTACAATCTGGGTCTTTCAAGACGAGCCAAAGCCGACTAAAGTTGTTCGTTCTCGAAGCACTTCAAAGAAGATGGTGGCCACGTTCGTTGGAAAAACCGGCCATGTTGCGACTATTGCACTTAAAGATCGTAGAACGGTTAACGCAGAGTGGTATACCACAGTTTGTTTACCACAAGTCATCGTCGAACTTCGAAAATCTAACTCAATGCGACGCATCATCCTGCACCACGACAACGCAAGCTCACACAGCGCTCGTCAAACGATTGAGTATTTGAATCAGGAAAAAGTAGAAATTCTTGACCTGAGCCCTAACGATTTCTTTACATTTCCTAAAATGAAGAAAAGTAGTATTCGTGGTAAAAGGTTTCAGTCCGGTGAAGAAGCAGTCGACGCTTTCAAGTCAGCCATTTTGAACACTCCCACTTTAGAGAGGAATTAATGTTATAATAACTGGTTTGAGCGAATGGAAAAGTATATTAAGCTACGTGGTGAATACTTTAAAAAGCAATGAAAAGTACTATAAGGTTTTAGTTGTGTTTTTTTCTTCAAACGACAAAACTTAAAAGGCATGCCTCGTAATATTAAAGACAAAAAATATTAATCTATTCTCAATTTGAAGTGTATTGTGTCAAATACATGGTAGTGTGTGTAATGTTTTTTTATCGATTTAATGTATTTTAATGCATAATTAAAAAAATATTGGCATTCTGCACTCCTTCTCTATATAAACTATAAGTGCGGGAAATTTCATACTCCTCCGTCCGCGCAATTTTCGTAAAAAGAAGTACAAAGTTTTTGCTTCACGTATATAATATAATGATAAATAAAGCATAATAATAATGGGTGAAAGACAAAACAAAAACGAGTGAATTATAAATATAAACCTCCCTTTTGAATCACTCCCTCCATTGATGGAAACCGTATGAAAATCCGTTCGGTAGTCAGAGTTATTGAGACAGACGCGGCGAGCTGACTTTGACTTATAATATGTAGGTATACACACATACATATATATCTTTGTTAATGTTTCTATGCTGCCCCATTAGTGACTATGGTTTACCCCATAGCCATATTTATGTTTATAAATGGCCGATTGGTTTCAAACATCGCAAACGTTTCTTAGGCCTGCTTATGTGACGCGAAGTTATGTATATACCCACTGTTATGTATATACCTCACTGATTTTAAAAACGTTGCCTGATATTAGAGATTAATCTTGCGCCGTTAAATGTTTTTAAATATATACAATTCAGACCAATCAAAAGGTTACACAAAGATTTGTCCCATTTGGGAATCAAAAACCTTCCATTTAATCGAACAACGACCACTATTTATCCGTAATTATTACAGCGATGGTTTAGTCCATTGCTGTAATAATTACGAATAAATGGTTGCAAAGAGTTAATTTTGTTGATTTACTGTTCTTGATGTACCGTTGTAGTAGATACATCGACATCGATATTCGATGTTCCCAAATATCTAACGCTGCCTGTACTTACCAATCTCTCCAATAAGTCACGATTCTGCTTACGAGTTACAACATGGAGCATCCGAATACTCGTTAAGTGCGGTGCATAACAGCCCTAACACAAGTGGCGAAATAACTTGGATGCGCCTGAGCATCTTGCGAATTACGCGATTCTCTCTGCGTACTTCGTTATAGACCAATATTTATTACTCTTTAAGAAAGCCTGGGTATCGAAGTGATCTTTAGAGGATGCTTTTGTATAGCAGTAGACCTTCATCGGGTGACATGTACGTATGAAATGTAAGAGAGTGTATTTGTTGCGTTGAAAAATTGACAATTTTGAATCAAACACGTTTAACAGTAATGCTAGTGATTACAAACATAATTAAAACGACTTTGTGCTTTGGATGTAACTACTTCAAAGCATGAAATAGATATCTTCATATCTAGATATTCCCAGCAAGCAGCCAGATTTGATGTGTGCTTCCGACAATGCAGTTACCTTCTGGGCCGCATCTATATAATTATAATCATGTTTGCCGTTGGAACGCTATGAAAAATATATTCAGATATGTGAACTTTTTCAGAGGTTTGGTGTGAATGATGAGATCGCATTTTACCTGTATAATTAAAAAAAGTTTGAAGTTTGGTATAGAGAACTCTATAGAGAACGAAATAAAGAAGAAAAGAAGCATCTAACGTAACATTCAAACTTTTAAGTTTGCTAAGTATCAAAAAGGTAGAGAAACATTGAGAGATGCGAATTCTGACTCAAGTTAGTTACGTTAAAAATATTGCGTAATAGCGTTATATGCCACTGCATTTATTCTCTAATGTGCACGCATACACCACTGATCTCTGAACCTCCATTATGAACTACTAACTAAGTTGTAGGGTTGACCAATTTTGAAATTTGAGATGAATGGCATGTTTTGCTTGTGATTTATTATATAGTCACACAAGGATCTTTTAGCCCATAGAGATAGGACAGGTTTTAGCCTGCGGCCGAAATCGGAACTAACGCTGTCATCCAATGAAATGTCACTATATGATAATTGCAGAGTTGCCGTTTGCTTTCAAATTTACCCAAGTTCTCTTTTTAATAAGTATTAGTTATCATTGTTGTTTATCTAAGTAAAATACTACCCTAGTTGTTTATCTAAGTAAAATACTACCCTAGTATAACTTGGGCATTCCAAATTATACTAAGAAAATTCCAGTTTTCGGCATCCTACTTCTTATCTATTCGTAAGAGGTCTTAGCCATCAAGAGAAATCTTATGTATTGAGAAGAACTGGAAAAATCCCATAGCCTCACCACCAGTTTAACGTGACGAGTTTGAAAACATTCCGTTTTTTAAATTCTCATTTTTGAAGTGGTAGCCCTAAGCACTATTATATTCTTTGTAAATGTGCAATCTACACAAGGTATGCAGTGTTTAGTTTAATGCTTCAGCTAAATTTAAGTGACGATGCAATTACATCGCACCAACTACCCAGTGATAAGTTTGATAAGTGTTGACACTGACTAATACAAAATTTTTACGGGAGACCTACCCGAAATCAGCCTAGACGAAATCGTGATGGCTCTTGAGCAGCTAAGGAATGAAAAAGCCCCTGGAGAGGACAGAGTTACAACTGAACTATTAAAAGCAGGAGGTAAACCAGTGCTAAAGGAGCTCCAAAATATCTTTAACTCTGTCTACTTTAACGGGAGAACTCCAGAGGCTTGGGGTAGGAGCGTTGTCGTATTGTTTTTCAAAAAGGGTGATAAGACCCAACTGAAGAACTACCGCCCTATTTCGCTCCTGAGCCACATTTATAAGCTGTTTTCAAGAGTTATCACGAATGGTTTTGCGCGAAGGCTCGACGAATTTCAACCCCCCGGAACAGGCCGGGTTTCGAAGAGGGTATGGAACCATAGACCACATCCACACTTTACGGCAAATTATACTGAAGACCGAAGAGTATAATCGGCCCTTGTGCTTAGCATTCGTGGACTATGAGAAGGCCTTTGACTCGATCGATACCTGGTCAGCTCTGAAATCCTTGCAACGATGCCAAGTCGACTGGCGATACATCCAAGTGTTAAGAAGTCTTTATAACGCCGCGACCATGACCATCCAGATACAAAACCAGCAGACCAACCCTATCCCAATGCATCGAGGAGTGAGACAAGGGAACGTTATTTCCCCCAAATTGTTCACAAATGCATTGGAGGATATGTTTAAGACGCTGGACTGGGAAGGTCATGGCATAAACATAAATGGCAGTCATATCTCACACTTGAGATTTGCAGACGACATCGTAATTATGGCCGAAACGTTGCAGGATTTACAACAGATGTTGACCAGCCTAGCCGATTCTTCCAAACACATAGGTCTCCGCATGAACTTGGATAAGACCAAGGTAATGTTTAACCGACATGTAGTACCGGAACCTATTGCAATATAAGGCGCTATTCTCGAGGTTGTTCAAGAATATGTTTACCTAGAGCAAACTCTGCAGTTGGGGAAAAACAACTTCGAGAAAGAGGTCAACAAAAGAATACGGCTGGGCTGGGCGGCATTTGGGAAATTACGTCGAGTATTTACATCGCCCATTCCACAAAGCCTAAAGACAAAAGTCTTTAATCAGTGCGTCCTGCCCGTTATGACATATGGAGCCGAGACGTGGACACTCACGGTTGGAATGGTCCATAAATTTAAAGTCACTCAGCGAGCTATGGAAAGGGCTTTGCTTGGAGTTTCTCTGAAGGATAGAATCCGGAACAAAGTCATTCTACCAGATCTTATAGAACCAAAGTTATCGATATAGCCCACCGGATTAGTAAGCTGAAGTGGCAATGGGCCGGTCACATTAGCCGAACAACCGATAACCGCTGGGATAAACGAGTTCTTGAGTGGCGACCGCGGACTGGCAAACGTAATGCAGGACGCCCTCAGGCTAGGTGGAGCGATGACCTTCGTAGGGCGGCTGGCAGAAACTGGATGCGAGTAGCCGAGGATCGTATCCAGTGGCGTGCACTTGGAGAGGCCTATGTCCAGCAGTGGACTGCTATAGGCTGATGATGACAATGATGATGAATACAAAATTAGCTGAACTATTTAGAGCATTCATTAACTAGTATGTCCGTTTGTTGAGTATAAGTGATAATTTTAAGCTATGTTCAAGATCAGATGTATTTTGGAGTAGGCAGTTTCTACGTTTCGAGTGTTTTGCAGCACCCATGGTCTCGGGAAGGACCTCAGTCACAAAAATAGTTATATTCCATGTGTAATATTCATGTCAATTTAAGAACTCAACATAGGAATAGTTTTCAGAGCTTACATAGAAGCATTTTTAGCGTGCCAGTGTTATCCTTGCTGAAGGACAACGGAATTAGCAGATTTGGGATTTTATAAAAAAATTATAATAGTACACCTCTGCCACCTTTGCTTGGAGAATCCCGAGCAAAGTGGCAAAGGTGTACTGAGTACACCCACTTTTCGCTAACGATGTTAGGTTCCACGTAATAGGGGGCGAGCCTATTGGCATAAGCCGGGCACAATTCCAGACTCCGGACTCATACTGGGAATTTATCGTTAGAAAAACTACACTTGTCCGACTTAGGATTTGGACCCAGGACCACGCCTTGCCACTAGACCAACGAGGCAGTCAATGGGATTTTTATAAATTAACAAATAGGTAAAATAACACACATATTTAGTTGAAATTTGTCTGACACGTATGATGTCATACTTTATTTATTTTCTTTTTAAAACGTTGCGACACTAGGATTAATTCCTGTGTCGTGGGTGCGTTTACAAACATGAAAATTCACATGCACAAATACCCAGACCGGAACAAATAATTGTGGATCACACAAGGATTTGTCCCGTGCAGGAATCGAACCCGCGACTATTAGACACAGTGGGCGGGCTAAGCCCTTAACTACTGCGCTAAATCGTCCGTCAAACGTCCGATACGTGTAAGACAAATTTGAAAAAGCTGAAATCTAAGGCTGAAACCATGAATTTATAACCCTAAACGGATTAAGTACTGTTAAAATATTGCTAAAGAAAATTAAACTCTTACTGACAGACACAAAATTGAATTATCTATGATTTAAACAACTCGAGTAACCATGATGAGTGAGTGCAATAACCGGGAGCCTGATATTACGCTCGCACCCATTACGATGCAGTACAGTGACTATAAGGTAGAACTAATACGGATTATACCTATTTATGGTATGGTTTAAATACGCTATAAACCATTTATTACCGGTAGAAACCGAACAAAGTTCTCAATTCGTCTTTATGTATAGGATGGATTAAGATGGGACAGTAAGGGCAGCTATCTTAACCGTTGTAGATACCGAAAACGGCCCTACGAGACTATCCTTAATTTTTGCAATATTTGAAGCTGAATTTACAGATTCTGAAAAAAATGTACAGTCAGCAAGATAATGAGCTATTTAATCAAAAACTTTGACTACTACTCATTTAAGATGTGGCATATGCGTAGAAAGAAAGAATTACGGCAACAAACAGTGCCCGAAAATTATACGATAATTATATGTCAACAAGTCCATAATCGTACCAATGTTTGGTCACCCTACTTAGAAAGAGACGTAGGTAGGGCTCTCAGTGCGTATCCTTGTCATCCCGTTTTTTCGCAGAGTGCTCAATCTATTTGTAATATATCCATGGCTGAAACAATATATGATATTTCTTTCTTTTTTATAGCAATCTCTTACAAGTCAAAAAAGGTTTCGTATTTTAACAGTTTGCTTTAATTGGAGCTCAAATAAAGCAGTTCAGCGTACCCTGCAGCTGTCGCACTATGATTATTTACTTCAATAGTTGCAGCTATTTAGACTCCCTGTTGGATTCTAAGAGTATAATATTATTACTCACACCTTATCTTCGGACGGCACCTGCGGAACACACAATTAATTGGAGTATGTACTTCTATATTTTACTGAAATATTAGTATTCTGTTTTTGCTCTGTAACATCAAGCTTATGCCATAGTAAGGTATATCTTTAAATGCAAATTTCATATGTACAAAATCTACACTGCAAAAAATACGTAATTATTCCCGTCCAGAAAATTTAGCATAAAAACTTTGACGCTAGTGTGACGCTAGTGAGTAACTGTGCTGTCCTTGTGCTGTCGCTGGAAATCCATGAGTGTGTGTCCATCCTAGTGTCACGCTAACGTCAATCTTTTTGTGCTAAGTGCTAAGCTTTCAATGCGTCAAACGGATTTGACAAAGGTGTACTGCGTACTAATGTGGGTACATTTTATCGACGATGACAAGTCCTAATATAATAAGGAAAGAACCTATTACTATTCAGGGCATTAATACAAATTCGGGACTGATATAAGACTTTGTCCGACTTAGGATTAAGACCAGGACGTCGTGGTCGCTAGCCGCAGGATGTGGCACTAGTCACTAGACTATCGAGGCAGTTTACTAATAAATTAACTGGAATTCCTATTGTCCGCGTTATAAACTTTTCAAATGACTAGTTGTGTAACATTTGTATTGAAATGCATTGGTATTAATGTTTTATTTACTAACCAGACATGCACCTATCTTTATTTGTTATTGTTAATTTAAGTTGAGTCAAAATTACTTCGCTCTAACGAATCAAACTATACATGAAATAGTTTATACTGACGAACACTGTAATTGGAATACTAATAAATGTTTTGTTAAAACCGAGATTTCGGTTGGCGCTTCTAGTGGTCGCTCAAAAGCCAAAATAGATTTCGTAAATTGGTTTATTAACTTCTAATAGTGGGCGGCCACGAATCTGCCTCCGTCGAAAAGATCTGCGTAATGGAGCACGACTACTTCTCATGTCAATGTCTGTCACCGACTTTATTCAATCTTTATTTTAATTATCACCAACTGTCGGATCAATAAAGAACGCTAATCCCGAGGCAATCTGTATAATGATAGAGGTATTGAGTTCCTTAATTTTTATGGTCGGATTTGTCTTGTGTCGACTTATTTAAAAGGGTATAAATCAGTTTGATTATAGTTTGGGGCTATGTTACAATAAACTTTTATTTGAATTGCACATGGATAATTTTATTTGTAATAAATGTAAGACCTCGTTTATCTGTAATAATTTATAGACTCGTTCGTTTGCTTTTGCTACGAACTCTCCTTTTCAATTAGTAAATATTATTCAAATAGTGAAATATTTTTTGTTCAGGCACACCACAGAAAAAAAAAACGTAATATTAAACTAACGTTGTCAGAAAACGTTGATATCATCCATGAATATGGTTTTAGTCTCTCGGATAGTCAATGTTTGCTATATATAAAAAAAAATTGAGCTTATAAACGATCGCTTCATGTAGGTGACATCAATAGAGTTACAAAACCTAATGTACTACATAAATCTAACTGTTACGATGCAATGCGAATGTAATCCGAATCAAGGAGTCAGAATTTATTTTGAATATTTAGTATGTAGCCAAACCAAAAGGCGCCACTAATATAATAATGCGCATTCCTCCTATTGAAAAAGTATTCTTAAGTATAATGCCCCCGATAAAAAAGTAATCAAGGCACGTAAGGTGTCGGCTAAACAGCATTTTTTGTATTTACTTTTTGTATATTTGTATTGTATTCATGTTGTCTAAGTTTTTTGCTATGTAAATTAGATTTAGACTGTTGGTAAGTATAAATAGTTTGAAGCTTGAAGCAGTTACATTTTAAGGTTATAAATGACACTATTACCATTATAATTATTTTAATAAAAATACAGTATTTTTAATCAGGCAACTCTGTGAAATTGTAGTAGTAATTATTTTTGTAAGTTAGCAACACTTTAAAATCGAGGCATCTATAAATAAGCCGTTTTACAAATTAATGCTAGTAGAGGTGTAAAAGTAACGAAAAATAGCGTACCCGTATGTATTCGTTACTTTAACAATTGGTACTCGTTACTATCGTATCGTTACGTTACTCGTTACTATTTGATACCTAATAACATAGAGCATCGCATCGAGTCGTGTTGCGTATTGCGTACGATATGACGTTGACGTGACGTCGTGCGTATTTTGTAGAAAACATACTTATACGTTACATACCTAGCTGCGTAAGATGCATTTTTTAACTTTACCCTATTTTGAGCTAAATATTTCTAGCGCGAAATTTGAATCCATGACAATAAGGATTCAAATTACGCGCTGGTAAAATGCACATTGACGTCATACCAATCAGATTGCGTTTCACGTCACGTGACTTTTATACAATTTCAGATCATTTTTATTTATTTAAAAATTATTTGTTTAACTTGATTTTAAATTTTATTAAAAAAATTTATATATAAGAAAGAATTGTTTTATTTTATTTTTAGAGTTATATCGTTTTTATGCAAATACCCAATTCACTCATCAACGGTATTTGCGCGAACTGAAACAGTTGTATTTGTTTGTATAAAGAATCAATCAAACTAACTTCAGTACGAAAATACGAAAAATGCGAGTTACGAAATGAGAAATGAAGGCTCATTTTGGCACTGGATGGGGTTGTTAATTTTTTTAATTTGTGAATCACAAAAGTTTCAAAATTTGACCTTCAATTCCTAGTCACACCTCCAAGTGGTCCCTCCTGGTAACTGATAGTGCACTTTTCAAAATCGAGTATTAAAAATGATTGATCTTGTAAGGTGCACTACAGGCCAACGTGACAGGAAGACTCACCAAGACGCTTGGCCAGCGTGGTGTTTTATGGCTAAAAACCCCTCTACAATATGAAACACGCCCTACACAAAAGTACACACACAAAAGTACGGCCCTCAGTCCCCGGCAGCTCCACTATTCCGGAATATGGCAGCGGTCCTGGTTCCGGCGGAGCAGAGGGTGCTAAGAATCCCCGGAAGAGATCCGGCTGTCAAACGATGACCCTCGCTACGTATAATACAAGGACACTGAGTACCGATGAACGATTGTACGAATTAATACAGGAACTAAATTGCATAAAATGGGATGTAATAGGTCTGGCTGAAGTAAGACGCAAAGGCGAGGATCTAATTAAACTCCCCCCGATGGCCATCTATTCTACTACAAAGGCCACGAAAAGTCAACTTACGGAGGAGTCGGATTTATTATACATGAAAGATTATCTTCAGTTCTAAAGAATGTATCAAGTGTATCAACTCGGGTGTGTTACATGATATTAAAATTGAACAAGAGATATACACTAAAACTAATTCAGGTTTATGCACCCACCACAGACCACGCCGACAATGAAATAGAGTCTTTTTATGAAGATATAGAGAAAGCGTACCATGAAAATTCCTGTTACTATACGGTCATACTAGGAGATTTTAATGCCAAAATCGGTCTGCCATTAGACGGAGAACAGTCAACAGGGAACGCATGGGCCAGGAGTTCGTAATGCTCGAGGTCAGGTTCTGGTTAACTTTTTGGAGAAAAACCATCTTTACGCAATTAACACGTTTTTCAAAAAGCGTCACTAGGAAATGGACTTGGGTTAGCCCAGACGGAAGAACTAAAAATCTTATAGATTGCATTATATGCCCACAGAAACATTGCATAACCGATGTTAGCGTATTAAACTACTTTAAAACTAGCAGTGATCGTCGTTTAGTGAGAGCCACGTTTAGCTACAATGTGCAAAAAGAAAGATCAAAGATGGTAAAATCCCAGTGCCATAAATGTGAAATAGATTTTGAACCTCTTGGGAAGGAGTTCCAGTTAGAGTTAAATAACCGTTTTGAAGAACTTGATGTAGATCAGAGCGTGGACTCACTAAATGACGACATTTGCAACACAATTATTATCGCTACCAAAAAACTGACAGGGTGTAAGCAGCCGAAAGAAAACAAACTATCACTGAGTACACTGTCCCTACTTAATCAAAGAAGAGAACTGAAAATCAACACCAGAGATGATCTAAAAGATTTACAGAGCCTGAATAAGAAAATCCACAAAGTGATAAGAAAAGATTTAAGAGCACACAGAACAAAAATTATTACAGAAACTATAAAAAACAATAGAGGCCCAAAGGTATTTAAACGAAAAATAAATAGTGGAAAATCGCAAATTAACAAACTCACATATAAAGCTGGAAATATCATTACAGATCGTGATATGATATTGCGCGTTGTTAAGGAGTTTTATAAAGAACTATACAAATCAAAAACAGTGGAGCCGTCGACTACAGAAGACTTAGACCCTAGAGCGAAACCAGTTGAACGTTTAGGTGATGCCCATCTACCGCCTATCATGGAAGGCGAGATTGGTTTTGCCTTAAAAAGTATGAAGCGTGGAAAAGCTTCTGGAGACGATGGCATATCTATAGAAATGCTACAAGCTGGAGGACAACCTATACTAATGGTTCTCAAGGAACTCTTCAACAATGTGTTAACCAATTCAATTACACCTTCAGCATGGAAAAAAGCAATAGTTACAATTTTGTACATAAAAGGAGATAAATCGAAACTTTCCAATTATCGACCCATCAGTTTACTTTCACAAGTATACAAGCTATTCGCTAAAGTCCTATGTAACAGACTAACTCTACCCTTAGACGAATATCAGCCGGTTGAGCAGGTTGGCTTCCGGAGAGATTACTCAACAATGGATCATATCCATACCATCAAGCAAGTGATGGAGAAATGCAGGGAATATGTTCGACCACTGTGGATAGCTTTTGTCGATTATGAGAAAGCTTTCGACAGTGTCGAACATTGGGCCGTCTTTCAATCTCTCCATCGTTGCAATGTCGATAAAAGATACGTTGATATCTTCCGGGAGTTATATGAATCAGCCACAATGCAGGTGCGCATGCATGAACTTACTCAACCAATACAATTAAAAAGGGGCGTGCGACAAGGTGATACCCTTTCTCCCAAGCTCTTCACCAATACTTTAGAGGATATAATGAAGACTTTAGACTGGTGTAAAAGAGGCGTCAATATCAATGGTAAATTTATGTCGCGTTTGCGATTTGCCAACGACCTAGTCCTCCTAGCAGAGAACGATGCAGATCTCAAGACCATGCTTTTTGAATTGCAAGAAGCATCTCTAAGGGTTGGCGTCAGGATGAACTTGACCAAGACAAAGGTAATGTCAAATCGCCACACCAGTCAAGGTAACATCCTTATAGGTAACTCCCAAATAGAGGTAGTAGACGATTACATTTATCTTGGGCACTGTTTATCCTTTGGCTCTGAGTTTATTAGCAAAGAGATCGCTAGACGTGTCCAATTGGGTTGGGCTGCATATGGAAAACTTGATAGTATATTTGACGCTGACATCCCACAGTGCCTGAAAACCAAGGCATTCAATCAATGTGTCTTGCCCATCCTTACGGTACTTGCCATACTTACGGTGCCGAGACCTGGTCGCTTACTAAAGGTAGCCTTTATAAAATCAAAGTGGCACAGAGAGCGATGGAGCGAGCCATGTTGGGCATCTCCCTTGTCGACCGAATACCAAACATAGAAATCCGAAGGCGGACTAAAGTTGAAGATGTTGGTAAACGGATCACAAGGTTAAAGTGGAGATGGGCAGGACACTTGATGAGGCGTGAAGATGGCAGGTGGACCAAGGCCGTAACAGAGTGGTGGCCCAGAACAGGACGCCGACCCATAGGCAGACCATCGGCTAGATGGAGCGATGACATCGTAAGAGTGGCTGGCAAATGGTGGAATAGATTAGCACAGGGTCGGAACGAATGGCATGATAGAGATGAGGCCTACACTCAGCAGTGGGTAGAAACAGGCTGACTGATGATGAACGAAATGTATTCGTGAGTAACGTTTCGGTACTCGGTATTAGATGGCGTACTCGTTACTCGGTACCGAATACATACGGTTTGTTACAGCTCTAAGAGCCAGTCTATTGCTTGTTCTTGAACAAGTAAGTACGTGAAACATTGTCATTGTTAGAAGGAAGTATTTTGGAAGGAATATTCTTAATTAGAAGGAATATAAAAATTATTTGGAAGGAATTTATGCGCAAGGAATATTTTGTTGGTGTTTTGAGACAATAACGCAGAAAACAAGTTTGTCTGTGAGTTTATTTTATCACCCCAAACTAGGGAATATTCCTGTATCGTGAGTGCGTTTACAAACACGAAATTCACATACACAATATCCAGATTAAAACAAATATTTGTGGATCACAAAAAACAATTATCCGTGTGGGTTTGAGCCCGCGATTTGTCGGAGATACTTGATTCATGGGGCAGAGCGGTTTAAACTATTAACCTCTGGAGATGAATATACTCCACCGCAAGCTGGACTAACAGCTGCTCGTAAAAACCAATAAAATGAAAAAAGAGATGAGTGAATTATGACTTACATAAGTAACACATACCGTAACCTACTAAATATGTTAAAAATAAAAACGTTCATGACACAATCACAATCAATTCATATTCGATCCTTAACCGAGATAGCACGTGTCCCGACTTAATGCAATCGTTTGTAATCAGTCTGTCACACTTGTTTTTGACCAAAATATTTATCTTTTTCCTTTTAAGACTCGTTATAACAGTTGTCCAGAAGAATTGTATTCTTGCGTCGAAGAAATAAGGTGTGAAGTAACTTTTCGTAATCTGACCTTTAAAATAATGAGATTATTTGAGTAAACAGTGGCTTAATTTGTTAAAGCGTTTAGATAAGCTTTATCTGAATGTATTTTAGGCTCATTGTGTTTGCTCCGCGCTATGAAAATATCTTAGCAAGGGCATATATGCGTCAGTTGCTCATGCTTATTACTAGACTTGGCTGGCAAGGTTAGCGCCATGAGGAATGTGGATCCAACAATGATCTGACAATCATTTATTATACGTATTACAAATGAAGAGCTTCGATAGACATCTCAGGAGCTTGTATGCATTTGATTTGAATTTGAGGCCAGATATTATTATCAAGTAAAAAAGATTGCAATGGAATATTATTGTACTATTAAAAGCAAGAAACACATATTTCGCAGTCCTGTAGAGGCTTGAATTTCTGTTAATTGTAAAGGGGCTGTTGTCTGTGTATTTGACAAATTAAAAAAAAGACGGTTAAGTACAATCAGACTTACTTTAAGGTAAAGCTTTTGAATAATTTTTAAATCTATCTATCTATCTATCTATAACCTTACGCCAGATCCCTTGCGGGGTAGGCAGAGAGTACAGAGTTCCAACAGGTTCTTTCCTTACATACCTCTCTGGCTTCCTCGACTCTCATAGTTCGTCTCATACACGCTCGCCGGTTACGGAGACTCTTGACTTTTCCATCAGATAAGACTCGGTTTATTTGGTCGTGGTAAGATAGTCTAGGTCTTCCCCGGTACCTGCATCCTTCCACTTTCACTTTCCATAATTTTTAAATAATCTATACTAATATTATATCTGTACTAATGATTTGTTTATAATCGATAATCTCAAAATTCTGAACTGATTTTAATCATTCTTCCATCATCTTCTTCTTCTTAGCGTTTTGACGGCTAACATGATTATGATTATATGGATGCGGCCCAGAAGGTGGCCACACTGGTTGCATTGTCAGAAGCAGACGTAAAATTTTGCTCAGAAAGCTACATTATCCAGTAGTAATATAAATTCGATAGGTCGCGTTGCTGACGACGGGGTGCGAAGCTGCGTAAAACTCTAGATATTTTGAGACGACCTTCACATTTGAAAATCATATTAGTCTAACTTAAAAAGTACGATAAATTGGATTGACATTGGTTGACATATCCAGAAATAAAACTTTATTAGTTTATTGTATGCAGGCGGTTACTAGGAAGCGAACAAACTATCAGAGGACCTAGTCAAGTTGCAAGCGTTTTGTATACAAAAGTCGCACTATATATAGTGCTGCAAGGATATTTTGGATATCATTTAGTAACATTTTTCTACTTCCAGGAAAATATTCCAACAGGTGGGTCCGCACGAATGACAGATGATTTAACGCAGTGGTTAAGAGCTTAAGCTGCTCGACCCACTGTGTTTAATAGTCGCGGGTTTGGTTCCCGCACGGGACAAATCTTTGTGTGATCCACAATTATTTGTTCCGGTTTGGGTATTTATGTGTGAATTTTCATATTTGTAAACGCACCCACGACACAGGAATAAATCCTAGCGTGGGGCAACGTTTTTTTTTAAATAAATAAAAAGACTAATTAAAAAAATCACTTAGGTAAATTACATAGCTAACGGCAACTCTGCGACTGTCATGAAGTGACATTTCGCTTGATGACAGCGTTAATTCGAATCTGGCCGCGGACCAAAATATCCTAGTATGACTGTATATATTCTCTTTCCGCAATCGATAGCGCCTTGTTCTAACCACGGGACGTTTCGTAGTAAAATGTCACTCTTGAGAGCTTAGTACAAAAAGATTAATGTTACCGTGATACTGACTGCCTCGTTGATCCGGTGGCAAAGCGCATCGCTTTGTGATCACGAGGTCCTGGTTTCAAATCCTAGGTCGGACAAATGTAGTTTTTCTAACGAAAAATTCCCAGTACGAGTCCGGAGTCTGGAATTGTGCCCGGTATATGGCAATAGGCTCGCTCCCTATTACATGGGACCTAACATCGTCGGTGAAACGTGGGTGTACTTAGTACACCTCTGCCACCCCCTCTGGGGAATATAGGCGTGACGGTGTGTGTGACACAAAAAATTGACTTAATAAACATGATAGCATGATTACTCGCTAGCGTCATATTAACGTCAAAGTTTTCGAGCTAAACCTTCAGGACTACAGAGAAGGGCTACAGCAGCAGGTTATATCCTATGCTATAACAATAAAAACATCATAATTTTCTTCAATTTACGCAGATGGAGCCACGCTAAAAATCGTAGTAGTACCTTATAATGCTCCTAAATGTACGTGCCATTTACAGCTTCACTGAGCGAGATTATCTTTCAAGCAGTCTGTTTATTCTGTAGGATTGTGTATTAAAGTCAAAGCTCTGGTGGTCCACGTCCAAAGTAGCTATGGTAGAACCTGTATTAAATTTCACATATAGTCTGTCCTTTGGATATTCACTTAACAGTAACTTAAGTGCACCGTAACATAACCCTTGGCGAATAAATTCAAGGTCTTGTGTGTGTTTTCGTCACCATAGTTCTCGAATGGATGAACATTAAACCTGATATAAATATTCTTTGAAACATTTTGATATTAATGTATTCGAGGAATACTAGAATTTATTGAAGAAAAGCTCACGTCTTGTAGATTTAAGGATTTAGTCAAAAAGTGTCCGTAGACTGGTGATGCTTTGTACGTAAAATGTAGAGAAGTTTTTAGTGGTCGTTTTTTATCCGGTATTTAAATTTAGGACCACAGCACGACACTTACTAGCGTTACTTATTTATTTAAGAAGTTTTTTTGTTGCGCCTAAAATCTTATCACATCGTTTGTTTCAGAAGCGAGACGCAGCCACTGTTCTTATGATTCCATATATAACTTTAATTGAAGACCAATACGCGGCGCTAACGGCCGGCAAGAACTAGCAACTTTGATATCACTATTGAACGCAGAAAATTGCCAAAATGCAATGCACGAGACATGTAGCCGCAATCGCTGATGCCAAAATTATCCTGAGCAATTTGGTCAGATAATCATTTTATATCTTACCGTATAATTATATCTACCGTATTTTCAAACAAGCTTATCCGCGTTCAAAGGGCATATTTAAATAACAATAACTTCTTATTCATAGCTACTAGTGCGAACCACATTGTTAGCCCGCCGCGTGGGTGGGTGGTTCCATTGTCACTGGTAGTGGCCAAATAAACTGGTAAGCACCAAATCGGAGGCTAAAATTTGTCTGTCATTATAAAGTGTTGTATTATCATACAATAAGCCTCTGTTGTAGGGTTGCATGCGATTAGACTAGGAGTTGGATATCTAAATAGCTAAATCTTATCTCATACTACTCTTAAGATAGTTTTTTCTGAAGCCCATGTCTTCAAGATGTATAAAATACACCCAAACCCAACCTTATTGCCATTCTTTGAGCAAATCATTGCACATGTCTTTCGAATATTTTGGATTCTCTCAGGCGTGAAAGTTTCCTCGCGATGAAATAAGACATTTAAAAATAAAACATTTTATTTCATGTGGAATATTCGCGCAAATCTAAGAACTCAGTATTTCCTCGCGATGTTTTTTCAGCCTAAGTTTTTGACAAATGTACAGAGATTTCAAAAACCCTACAAATGTAAGCCAGATGAGTATTCCACCGCTGATTATGACAGCTTCTACCTTACCAAATCAGCATTTATTTCAGTTATTATTGATAATAATTGATAGCTCATGCATTACTGATGGTTTACATAATAAAACACAGGTCAGAAAACAAAAACCAAATAACCTAAGAGGAAAATTCCAGTGACTATTTAAATGTTTTTTTGAAGTTTATTTTGCCTATATAATTGCAGCAACTTTAACAACTGTGTAAGAAGACAGTCACAAAACATGAAAAACCGCTGTACACGCCTGTAAAATTTTTAAATGCTACTTGTGACATTAAATAGTACCGATTTATGTAACTGTTTACAGTGATAGCCTAGTGGTTAGACCGTTGGACTGCAAAGTCAAAGGTCTCGGGTTCAAACCCAGGCACGCACCTCTGTCTTTTCGAAAGCATGTGCGTATTAAAAATTAATTATCACTTGCTTTAACGGTGAAGGAAAACATCGTGAGGAAACCTGCATGCCTAAGAGCTTCTCAAAGGTGTGTGAAGTTCGCCAACCCGCACTGGGCCAGCGTGGTGGACTATGGCCTAAACCCTCTCAGTTTGAGAGGAGGCCCGTGCCCAACAGTGGGACAGTTTCTTAACAGGGCTATTATTATTATGTAATTGTTGTACGTTCCTCCGGTACACCAAATAACATAAAACTCTTGCTTAACTGATTGTATTTAGACATTTGTTTTAGTTAAGACAGACGATTTAGCGCAGTGGTAAAGAGCTTAAGCAGCTTCGCCCACTGTGTCTAATAGTCGCAGATTCGATTCCCGCACGAGACAAATCTTTGTGTGATCCACAATTATTTGTTTCGGTCTGGTATTCGGTATTTGTGTATATGAATTTTTATTTTTGTAAACGCACCCAAGACGTAGGAATAAATCCTAGAGTCTTACGTCTACGTCTACGTTCTATCTAAAAAAAAAGTTTGGGTATTTGTGTATGTAAATTTCACTTTTAAAAACTCACCCAAAACACAGGTACAGAGTATGGCTAGGTTTTTAAATAAAAAAAAAAGATTCAATTATTTTTAAATTAAAAATTGGTCTTCTTGATGGCAATCTGCTGGCCTACATTGTTAGCTCGAAGGTTGTAACGACATCTCGTGAATCGATGCACGTACGTATTCGATTAAAAATGTTTAGTAGTGTCTTCGATAAATAATACTGAAAGCAATCTTGATGGCATTTGGCCATGGCTTTTCTGTGTTTGGAGTATGGTTACGACACACATATACAATTGAAGATCAGATATGTGAGTATTATATGACATATCATGTTGAGGGAAAGGTATAAAGGCCTATGTGACATTGCGGGTCCAACATTTTCTGTAACCTATTTCTAAGGCCAATGAATTTTCCTTTTACATTGATCATTGTGAAGTAACTGCGGTATTTAATGTAATGAAACATAAAAACATGTATTTTTCACTTAGTTATTTTGCTACTGGTTAGCTTCTACCTGCTGTAACATTTAATTCTGTTATGGATCAATATCCGACATTTTTTATTTACATGTGATAATGAAAGAACACGATACAAATATGCTCCTAATCTATCTATACCATCACGCCAGTTCCCTTGCGGGGTAAGCAGAGAGTACAGAGCCCCAACAGCTTCTTTCCTTATAGACCTCTCTGGCTTCCTCCGATCTCATACTTCGTATCATACACGCTCGCCGGTTACGGAGACTCTTGACTATGCCCCTAATGATCATCATTATTAGTACCACTTTCATAAAACAAACTCAAGAAGGATGTATTTTTCGATATCTTGATACAAATGACACATTATCAGTGAGATCGTTACAGCCACCATATAGCTTGAATCTATGCCAAATTCACACTTCACTTATGCGCTATTTAAATTATTACATCTCGTCAAAATGAATAGTCGAGATGTCATCGCCAATATAATCCTACACCACAAACACATCATACTTATTGTTCTTGCATGATATATGAGACATGTCTCGAAGAAGGTCTATAAGCTCGATTGATGATGTTTGTTTAACTCGAGGAAATGTCATGCATAATTAGCCTACTTCAATAGAAGAGGCTTTTATTGAGTCAATAGGTTTGTAGAAGGTAAGTATTATTATATGTTTTAGTATAGAGTATTCGTATAGAGTAATATTCACGTCTATATTTATAAATCAATCATGTATATCACGTTATATGCTACTGCATTTAACTACTGTTAAATGCTGAATACTGGAAATTTTTCGTTAGAAAAACTACATTTGTCCGACCTAGGATTTGAACCGAGGATCTCGTGATCACAAAGCGATGTTCTTTGCCACCAGACCAACGAGGCAGTCAGAGAGAAGTCGTTAGGATTATTTATGCTGTATAGGTGGAAGTGATAAACAGAATAACACCGTAAGTAATTTCCAAGAAAGCGCAGGATACCCCTTGACACTCTTAAGCCGCAAACACTCGATTGGCCTTTTAGCACAGGTAAGTGCTTGCAGGCATCGCTTATGGAAGATTATTATAGAATGCTAGTTATAGCAAATGTCCAAATCTTTTGCATTAGCATAGTTTTATATCTTCCTATTCAATTCATCGAAATTATCAACCCTCGTTTCTTCACCTTTGATTCCTAGGAAGGAAAATTATTTTCAAAAATCTATAATCCTTTTTCTGATTATTTTTCGCTCTATACCCGTTTTTTGCTATCCCCGTTTGTCCATAATACCTATATGATAAATCACCTGGGATAGTTAGAATACAAACCGATGACCGGTGATCGGAAAGTCATAGCTTGTTTATTCATTATTTTTGGATCTCCGGCAGAAGATATACACATTGTCGATATTCAAAATAAAGTACTAGAATCTCGTTAAAGTGACAAGAGAGACCCTAATTAAAAGAGACTACACCATGCATGTATTTTAATTTTTAATAAAGAGAGTAGAGTTTATTTTATATAGAAAGGATTGTGGAAATTCTCTCTAATACTTCAAACATTTTTCATACCTGATCATCCATGTGTAGTCATTCATTATTTATGATTAGTAAGGAAAGAATCATGCGTAATGCGGTGTGATGTTCGCGCAGACTTGGCACGAGAATGTTGCTAGGTAGCTTATTTTTAATAATTACCTACTTTCTCACTGTTCTATAACATCGATTATCTAAGTATTTCTTTGTGTTATGTGTGCGTTAATAGTAGAATATCTGATGATCAAATTAATCCATCTATCTATCTATATCATTACGCCAGATCCCTTTGAGAGGTAAGCAGAGAGTACAGAGTTCCAACAGGTTCTTTTCTTTCATATCTCTCGGGCTTCCTCCGCTCTCATAGTTCGTCTCATACACGCTCGCTGGTTACGGAGACTCTTGACTTGTTCTTCAGGTAACACTCAGTGTATTTGGTCGTGGTAAGATAGTCTAGGTCTTCCCCGGTACCTTTATCCTTCCACTTTCGCATTGTATATCTGTGTTGTCATCTTTCTATATGTCCGTACCAACGGAGCATACCCTTTTTCATCTTTACACCGATACTATCTTTCATACCTACTCGCTTTCTTACTACGCTGTTGCGAATACGGTCGGCCAGCTTCACTCCGCACATCTTCCGCATAGCTCGCATTTCCTTTTATCCTACTTTCATTCTCCTTCTTACATACCCAGCTATCGTTACCATATAACAGCGTTGGAACAAGAACTCCGTTATGTATGGCCAACTGCGCCTTAGTGCCGGCTCCCAAGTAGCTTTCCCATCGCACAATTTACTCTGTTCCCTGCACTCACTCTTCTCTCTATATCAGCGGTGTATTTCCCATCCTTATTGAAGGCGCATCCAAGGTATACAAACTCATTCACTTGCTCCAGCACATTGTTACCAACCACAATCCTTGGATTCGTTCTGGTTTCTTCCCGTTCAAAAACCATAATCTTGGTTTTCTTTACATTCAAAGGTCAAGGTTGCGTCATAAATCATTATACCCACTGCAGGTCAAATGGTTAACCAACACACCTCTACAAATTATACTTACACACCAATTATATGAGACCTTCCACATCTCCTGCTGGGAAACCACAATTTATCTACAGAGTGGGGAATATGACAAGTTCTAAAGGTCAAGTTGGATTGGTCGTGATACAGATTCGGTAGGTGTCAACGTGACTGAGCGTCGTCGTGGGAGGGCGCCAAAAGCTTTAGTACGCTTATCGCTTTTTTGATAGATACCATTCCAGACGGTTGTGAGAATGAATGTACAACACCTATGAGAGTTTGATTGAAGTGATTACATTTTGTTTTAATTTAATAACAGAGGTCCTAAGAGAGGAGAACCAGAGAGGTCTGCAAGGAAGGAACTTGTAGAAACTCGGTACTAGAAAATACTGTTCGTACAGGTTTTTTCAAGGAAGAGGCCTACCCTACAATAAAAGATGGAAATGGTTAATTCTTACGTGGTTTTATTTCGAAGTATAAGTACAGTCAGGAGCAATAATATTTATTACTTAGCCATGGTAAAATCTGTTTAAAAACACTGTTATAAATGAATCAGCCTGTGCTGCCCCATCAGAGTTTAGTAAAAATTAAATCAATTAAAATATTTTGGACTTTATCACGGTTAATTTTTGGTTTTCAAGTTCCTGACGTTTTGATTGGTCTAAAACACTAAGGGTCACGGTAAGGGCTGGAACGTTTGACGTCTAAATGTCATTGTTGTTCCGGAGGACCGTCGGGGATTTACCGTCTAATTGCATTTTCTCACAAATCAAGGTGACGCAAATTAGGTCATACCCCACAACGCGAATTAGTGGAGTTAAAAAAGGAAAAAACACTGGTCTTTATAAAAATAACGTTACGTACTTTATTGCTCGTGACTCTATTTATCTACTCTACATATATGTCCCAAATAATCTATAATAATTAAATTGTTAAATCTATCTATAAAACGCTCCATATTAAATAAAAAAGCCTTTTTATAAAAAAATTGTACATTTATCGTATTTTTTATAAAAAGGCGTGTACTTCGTCCTAAAAATGGCGCCCATAAAGAAATGTACGCCCAAAAGTGAAGCACGTTTTAACAGATGTTACACTTCATACCAAAATTGGTGGTTGAATGAAGTACACCAATAAACAAAATGTTTCAATTTTTATTTTTTAAAAAGGATATAGAGTAGGCAGTGGAATACAAACAATAAAACGGGACGTTGATAAAATATAAGGTTATCGGAACAATAAAAAACAACACAATATCGACGGTACACAATCATGTTGAATTTATTTCACACTTTTCATGTTTCATAAATAACACCAGGGCTCTTATTAGCTATGGCCAAACGCGGTTCGTTAAGATAACTTTGTGAAATGATCGTGTAATGGTATTCTGCATTGATTTTATTAGTACTTGATTTTTTAGTCTAAAAAACGACCCGAAAAATAGGATCACAACTATGCGTATGGTCTTATTTTGGATTAGTTAGATTCAACCCTAGCCAACGTAAGGACGTGTTTGAAAGCTACAATTTGCTAAAACTACCATAAAAACAAGTCTTCATCCAGTGTTTAAGAGTTTGAGTCGCTCTGCTCACTGTATCGAGAAGTCGCGGGGTCGATCCCACACGGGACGAATCTTTGTGTGGCCCACGAATTTTTGTTTCGGTCTGGGTATGTGCATGTGAATTTTATATTTGTAAACGCACCTACGACACAAGAATATTTCCCAGCGTGGAAGCTAATTTAGGAAAAAAGATCTGGAATCATTAATATTTGAAACTAATTTCTATAGTTGCTAGCTACGGATAGGTATAAATGTGTGCATACTGTCATTGTGTTAGTGATTTGTAATCTCGTAAAATAATTAAATAATAATATTAGCCCTGTTAAGTAACTGTCCAACCCCGGAGGGTTAAGGGAATAGTTCACTACGCTGGCCCAGTGTGGGTTGGCGAACTTCACACACCTTCGAGAAACTCTTAGGCATGCAGGTTTCCTCACGATGTTTCCCTTTACCGTTAATGCAAGTGATAGTTAATTTTTAATACGCACATGCTTTCGAAATAAAGAGCTACATGCGTGAGTTTAAACTCGAGACCTCTGACTTTGCAGTCCAATCATCTAACCACTAGGCTATCACTGCTTATCTCGTGCGAATAATATATCATTGATAGTATTTATGACCAAATAGACCTTGTCGTATCTGAAGGGCAAATCAAGAGTTTCCGTAACCGGCGAACTATGAGAGTGGAGGAAGCCAGAGAGGTATGTAAGGAAAGAACCTGTTGGAACTCTGTACTCTCTGCCTAACCCGCGAGGGTGCTGGCGTGATGATATAGATAGATAGATGGTATTTTATATGCCACTGGTGTCCTATAAAACGATTATTTCACTAAGATATCGTAACGCGCTACGTTACGTGTTCGTTAGTTATAGCGAATAAAGCCTCTTATCTAAAATACACACTTAGCTTTAATTTAAACCGTTTTAAATGAATTCGTTGCTTTGCACGTTAATAAATATGTTAATATCTGTATTAAAACAGGGACATAATTCAGTAGAGTAAGGGAATAATATTCGCATTTAATATTAAATTTATTTATGTATTCGTATTTTATTGAGTTAATCAAACATTGCAAGATGAGAGTGTGAGGAGAACGTATGAAGACAGAGTCCGGGACAAGCTTTTGACAGCTGGTTCTTCGGACTCAAACATAGATGAATGCTGGAATTGTCTGAAAGAGAGTTTGGTAGAATCAGCGAAAGAAGTATGTGGCTGCTCAAAGAAGCATAGCACAGCAAAAGGGGATGCATGGTGGGACACAGAGTTAAAAAGCTCTGTAGAAAGTAAGAAGAAAGCGTGGCAGGACTATGTCTCTTCTTTAAATCTAAATGACAGTATGACGGAGATGAAGAAAGAAATATACCGGCAATGCAAGAATGCCACCAAAACCTTAGTGAAAGAAAAGCGTGAAAGAGCTAGTGTGATTGAGGAGGAGAGGCTGACGAAGAACTTCGATAATAACACCAAACTCTTTTGGAGCAAGGTGAGAAAGGCTCGAGGTGATTCGTCAGGCTCCAGAATGGAAAAGATAAAATCTAAGGATGGTGACATTCTTGCAGGCACACAAGCTGTGCTAAACCGGTGGAGTGAATACTTTGGAGAAATGTATGAGAATGCCCCGGATCCTGGTGCCACAGACGAGCCCAGAGGCGAGTTTGCGGCACCAGAATCCACAGAGGACATCACTATGGAAGAAGTTGAATGGGCGATACGAAGTATGAAAAATGGTAAAGCTGCGGGAATAGACTTGATATCTGCCGAGATGATTAAATATGGTGGAACTTGCGTCCGGGACGCTTTTTGAGTCCTCGCAAATCTTTGCTGGAAGACCGGTAGAGTCCCTACAGATTGGCGCCGCGCAGTCATAGTACCCTTGTTTAATGGCAAGGGCTCACAATATGACTGCGCCAATTACAGGGCCATCAGTTTGATCAGCTTGGCAGCTAAGGTGTATGGTAAAATTATTGAACGGAGAATGCGCGAGAAGTCCGATGGAGTGTTGTGTGAGGCACAGGGAGGTTTCAGGTCTGGAAGAGGATGTTCGGATCAAGTTTTCTCCCTCCGCAACATCGTAGAAAAGCATCTGGCAGTAGGCCGGAAGGTTTTCTGCGGTTTTGTGGACCTGGAGAAGGCGTTTGATAGAGTCGTGCGAAAGAGACTTTGGGACATTTTGCCAGAGTATGGTATAAACGGCACCCTGTTGCGAGCCGTCCAGTCCACCTACGTGGACAGCAAGGCATGCGTACGGGTGGGTGGTAACATGTCACCTTGGGTTGATGTTAAAATCGGCGTCAAGCAGGGTTGCGTGTTGTCCGCTAGACTGTTTATAGTGTATCTGGATAAAAGTCTTCAAAGACTGTGTACGATGACTGAAGGGGTAAAAATGGGTGATCTAGTGATAAACCACCTATTGTATGCAGATGACGCGGTTTTGATAGCGCCAACAGCCACTGATCTGCAAACACTAGTCACAGTTATGAGAGACGACTGCATGAACAATGGCTTACATTTGAATGTGAAGAAAACCAAAATTATGGTTTTTGAACGGGAAGAAACCAGAACGAATGTAAGGATTGTGGTTGGTAACGATGTGCTGGAGCAAGTGAATGAGTTTGTATATCTTGGATGCGCCTTCAGTAAGGATGGGAAATACACCGCTGATATAGAGAGAAGAGTGAATGCAGGTAGTAGAGTGAATGGTGCGATGGGAAGGCTACTTGGGAGCCGGCACTTAAGCCAAAAGGCGCAGCTGGCCATGCATAACGGAGTGCTTGTTCCAACGCTGTTATATGGCAGTGAGAGTTGGGTATGTAAGAAGGAGAACGAAAGCAGGATAAATGCGGTCGAAATGCGATCTCTGCGGAAGATGTGCGGAGTCACGCTGACCGACCGTATTCGCAACAGCGTAGTAAGAAAGCGAGTAGGTATGAAAGATAGTATCGGTGTAAAGATGAGAAAGGGTATGCTCCGTTGGTTCGGGCATATAGAAAGGATGCCAGAAGAAAGAATGACAAAACAGATATACAATGCGAAAGTGGAAGGATGTAGGTGCCGGGGAAGACCTAGACTATCTTACCATGACCAAATAGACCGTGTCTTATCTGAAGGGCAAGTCAAGAGTCTCCGTAACCGGCGAGTGTGTATGAGACGAACTATGAGAGTGGAGGAAGCCAGAGAGGTATGTAAGGAAAGAACCTGTTGGAACTCTGTACTCTCTGCCTACCCTGCGAGGGAGCTGGCGTGATGATATAGATAGATAGATAATCAAACATTCTCTTAAAAATCTAGGTAATAATTAGTATATCTGTTTCTATATTCATTCCGATATCTTCAATACGTTTATTATGATTTATGTGTGATACTGCGTTGAATTATGAATTATTTTTAAATTATGAAATTTAAAATTATCGGTGGTGGCTTGTTTCAGTGGCTTAGAGCTTAAGTGGCTCCATCCATTCGATCGAGTAGTCGTGGGTTCGATTCCCGCACGGAACAAATCTTTATGTGACCCACCAATTGTTTTGTGGTGCGGTTTTGATGTTTGTAAATGCACTTACAATAGAGGACTAAATCCTAGTGTAGAGCTACGTCTAAGAGAAATTGCACTTAGTAAATTTGACAGTCTAAGTCGTAATACATATATAATACTATTTACTGCCCGCGACTTCGTCTGCGTTGACTCTAGACAGAAATTATTCACATTATTCCCGATATCAACCGAGACAGATATTATTCCCGGATAATAATATTTTTACGGGATAAAAAGTATCCTATGTATTTATCCAGGTAATAAACTACATGTGTGCCAAATTACATCCAAATTCGTTCAGCCGTTTTTGCGTGATTGAGAAACAAACATACATACTTTCTCATTTATAATATTAGTAGGACTAGTCAACATGCCCGCCCCGCACGCGTTTGTTTTGTGATATCTTTATATATTATCTTATAATGACTAAAATACAATATAACGTATGTTACTTCTGGATAATGTAGCTTTCTAATGGTAAGAAGAATTATTAAAATCGATTTAGTAATTTCAGAATATCGATTACAATCAAACAAATCTTTCAAGCACACACACACCGTCACGCCTATATTCCCCAAGCGGGGGTGGCAGAGGTGCATTGAGTACACCCACGTTTTGCTTACGATGTTAAGTCCCATGTAATAGAGGCCAGGCCTATTGCCATATACCGGGCACAATTCCAGTCTCCGGACTCGTACTGGGAAGTTTTCGTTAGAAAAACTACACTTGTCCGACCTAGGATTTGAACCCAGGACCTCGTGAATACAAAGCGATGCGCTTTGCCACTAGACAAACAGATCTTTCCTCTATATAATACACTATTTTCTGCCCGCGACTTCGTCTGCGCTGACTTTAGACTGACACCTAACATTTTTCCGGAATAAAAATTATTTTATATAGTAATCCAGATAATAAACTATTTTTGTACCAAATTTCATCCAAATCCGTTCAGTCGTTTTTGCGTGATTGAGTAACGAACATCCAAACACCTAAACATCCAAATATACAATCTTTCACATATATTAGTACGACGTATAGATTAAAGTTTATGATAGCGTTCGATGGCTTTTTTAACTCAACTCTGCTATTCAAATTAAGTCTATGTTGCACTCAATTGCATATGCCGAATGTTTAGATATTCACCCGATTGTTTTTTAAAGAAAGCAGGACATTCGTTGCGGTGTCTGTCAGGTGTCTGTAGTCATTATCTGCCCTGAATACTTATACTATGAAATTGCCAAATATTTATTCATCGCATCGTTAATTTTGACCTGGTCACCGTCGATAAATAAATGGATTAGGTAATTATTTCGATACCTACTAGATTCTGTAACCTATACAAAATACAGAACTAAATAGTATTTTTGTTTTCTTACCAGTCACGACGTTTATAAAGATATCTACAGAAGACATGGGCTAGTTCACTGTCAGCGTCAAACTTCAAAAAGGAATATCGTCGTTGTCAAATGAATATCTGCTATTTTTCTGCCGTTTCTAAAGGACTCTCAGTATGAGCGAAGTTAACAATAATAAATATAAGAGAAGATTAAAGAATACTACAGGGTAGTGTTATCTTAAGGAGAGATTTATCATACATTAACTAAACTTTTAAAATAAATAAAGTATTTATTATTTCAGTCGTTGTTGAAAAGTTAATCGTTTTAGTGATAGTTAACAATTTTTTTACGATTATGTGTGAAATTGTAATTGGCTCAGTGAGTTTCTGTCCAATTATTAGAATTAAGATCGCATACTCGTCATTATCAATCGATAATCGATTGATAATGACGAGTATGCGAGATTATGACCCTTTTAAATGGTGTTCTCTCTTTGAAATTGTATATCTTTTTGTAATGAGAGCCCCACTGCCCATTTATGACGCTCTTAAATTGAAGCTGGGAGCAATTTATCGCTTCAAGCGTGGCAATTTTTCTACGATCGAGGCATCAGACTCAACACAACAACGAAATCTTGGGTACATATTTTAAATATCCTGCATGCTCTTATTTAAATTAGTTCTGATTCTAGATATTTAAAAAAGAAAAATGTTGTGTATAATTATTGCAGCCTATGCAATTATTGTAATCCATAAAAAATCAGTATTAATATATTTTTTTTTAAACGTATCCCCACACTAGGATTTATTCCTGTGTCGTAGGTGCATTTACAAACATGAAAATTCACATACACAAATACCCAGACCTAGACAAATGTTTGAGAGTTACACAAAGATTTGGTACGTGCGGGAATCGAACCCGCGACTATTAGACACAGTGGGCGGAGCGGCTTAAGCTCTTAACCACTGCGCTAAATCGTCCATCAAATATTAAGCAAAGAATTTGGAAAAAATAAGTATTAAATGTCAAACATAATTGTATTACATCATCAAATTAAGTCAAAGTGAGTGTCACAACAGAAAATTGCGTAAACAATTCATGCTTACAATATAATCGACATGTCTTGACATTTTTTAACAGGTTGAACTTTTGTTAACATTTTTAATTCTTTACATAATAATTGTATTAATCGCTTTTTAAGTGTTTTGATTAAAATAACAGACATACCAAGTACAATGGAAAGGCACGGTCGTTAACCCTTTCAATACAAATGCCGTATACACGAACTTTCATCAGTTCTTCCTCTGTTAATCGATAAAAGATTTAACGTGAAGGTTGAATGAATGAGGAAATTAAAAAGATTTGCCTCTAAACAAATTTATTATTTAACATTCACCTTGAAGCGAGTTGTACGTTCGTCTTGCTTGATTTTAGTTCATCGATGTATTGAGAAAACAGGTTTCTATGAAGTAAAGGTGTGTATATAGCATCCTCTGACTTGTTATAATAATATTTATCTATTTTTTTTCAAATAATCGTTTCCAATTACATTGAATGAAAATAGGTAAAGCTTTTATTTTTCTCTTAATTTATGCTGAACAGTATTCAGAACACTTGAGATAAATATCTGAACGTCTATAAATATTTCGCACAAATTGGTTTCAAGAGTTTATGTGTGAAATAAATATTAATTAAGTATTTTTAAATCTTTTATGATTGATTATAATCTATCTATCTATATATATCATCACGCGAGATCCCTGGCGGGCGGCGACAGAGATTACATAGTTCCAACAGGTTCTTTCCTTACATACCTCTCTGGCTTCCCCCACTCTCATAGTTGACTTGACCTTCAGATAAGACTCGGTCTATTGATTATAATGTATAGACTTAAGCCTGTTGCCATATTGGCATGACCCACATTTAAGCAATACACACATGCAGCGTGTAACGTAAACGTGACTTAATTGAAAAATTTAAAAAATATAATAAACACTGTCTCGCCTATATTCCCCAAGGGGGGGGGGGGGGTAGTAGAGGTGTAATGTGTTAAACAATTTTTCGCCAACGTCAACGTAGCGGGCACAATTTTATTTATTTTTAAATTATTAAGGTAAAGGAAACAAACAGTACGAAAAAATGCAGAAGTTAATTAGGTATAGGTCGATTGACACATTTGTTGCCTTATTCTAATGTCAATGTCGGACTTTTGTATGATACTCGAAATTTATAGAAAAAAAATATTTTGTCTAAATTAGGATTTAAATTCAAGACCTTGTGATCGCTACGCGCGTTCTTCAAAGTCAAGGTCGAATATCATTTATTTATATACACACGTTAAAAAATTATTTTATTTTTACGTCTACTATCGAAACCGGACACAGCCATAAACTGAGAAGATCCGGCGATACTCTCAGCGCCAACAATACTAGACCAACGAGGCGGTCACTTTTTGTAAACATGTGTAATATAGACAAATGATTCCTTATAAACTCTACCTACTAATACCTGCTAATGGTGGTCAACGGTCTTGCGTACGACGAGACGAACAAAGCTATACTAGGAAGTAGCACAAACAGGGCGCTTACGACCAGCAAACTGGTTCGCAATAAATTAAACATAATTTAAATGTTAAGAACGGTGACATTTTCTTTACAACATTCTTGCCGGTGCTCCGGAAAAAAGGTGATATGTTAAACACTAACAATTGTAACAAGCGGTAATATTAATACAAGTAAATATTTTTTTGTTACGTTTAATTGAGCTGGTTTAATAAATTCATATTACAGACGTTTCCTTGATTGATTATGGTTATAATGTTTTCATTATGTATTAATGTTTTATATCTTGGGGGCCCCTTCAGTAAGGATTCGATGCGAAGGCTACTTGGAAGCCAGCACGTAAGCCAAAAGGCGCAGCTGGCCATGCATAACGGAGTGCTTGCCCCAACGCTGTTTTATGGCAGTGAGAGTTGGGTATGTAAGAAGGAGAACGAAAGCAGGATAAATGCGGTCAAAATGCGATCACTGCGGAAGATGTGCGGAGTCACGCTGACCGACCGTATTCTCAACAGCGTAGTAAGAAAGCGAGTATAGCGTGAAAGATAGTATCGGTGTAAAGATGAGAAAGGGTATGCTCCGCTGGTTCGGGCATATAGAAAGAATGCTAGAAAAAAGAATGACAAAACAGATGTACAATGCGAAAGTGGAAGGATGTAGGTACCGGGGAAGACCTAGACTATCTTACCATGACCAAATAGACCGTTTCTTATCTGAAGGGCAAGTCAAGAGTCTCCGTAACTGGCGAGCGTGTATGAGACGAACTATGAGAGTGAAGGAAGCCAGAGAGGTATGTAAGGAAAGAACCTGTTGGAACTCTGTGCTCTCTGCCTACCCCGCGAGGGAGCTGGCGTGATGATATAGATTGATAATGTTATTTAACTGCTGGTATTTAGTATGATACGAGGGATATCTCTTCTACTAAACTGTATTAATCTTTTTAATAGAAGCAATTAAAAATACGACCATGAATTATTCGCATGTATGAACAGTCTGCTCGTCTTGCCTAACTGCCTCGTTGATTTAGTAGCGAATAATGCGCGTAGAGATCACGAGGTCTTGGGTTTGAATCCTTAGTCGGACAAAGAATATTTTTTTCGATAGAAAGATTCCCAACATGAGTCTAGCATAATCAGAATAGGCTCGCTTCTAACATCGTCGGCGAAAAGCGGGTGTACATAGTACACCTCGACCACCCTTGCTTGAGGAATATAGGCGTGGCGGTTTTTTTTTATATTTTACTACCCGGTTACCCGGTTGACAACAGCGCCACCTACCGGGTCTATGTTATATAGCCTATGTTACTTCGATAAGGTAGCTTTCCAATGGTGAAAGAATCATTAAAATTGGATGAGTTGTACCGGAGATTACCCCAAACATCCAAACTCACAAACTTTACCTTTTTATAATATTATTTTTATACACATTATCCTATCATATGATAATGAAATACCTGTCTCATGCATTTTTTCCCGAAGGGATGACAGATATCATCATCATTTTCATCAGCCGAAAGACATCCACTGCAAGACAAAGGCTTCCTCAAAAATCGGCACGACTACCTGCTTCGTTCTGTACACATCCAGCTGCAACATTAGTATACCTGCGATACACAAATTTAGCAAGGTATTCTTAGTCCCAGCGTAACATGGAACCAGAATGTCGCCAACATTTGGATACAACTTTTCACAATGGCCTTACGAATATTTTATAGGGTTTCAAAGACATGGTGGAGACTACACGATATCTTCTTTTACTGGATTCGAAATCAGGATCTTTTGATTACAAGGCAAGCTTTTTATTTGTCATATTTGTTGTTTGTTTAGATCAAATCTTGTAAGCTGAATTAGACCAACATTCTCTTATACTGCGGAATTAAACTCAAACTCAAATCGCTTATTATGCATAAACCGGGCGGGGGTGTTAACAAATTGTCATATTTACATATTTTTTAACTTACTAATCTACCACCGGTTTGGAACGCGGCTTCCACTGAGAAGATCCGGCGAGAAACTCACCGGGCTTGTCTTTTTTGTCTAATTCTCCATTCATTTTTACATCATTTTTTGTATAGATCCATCCATTTTAATATTACACAACATCATTTATGCTATCCAGCTCCAGTGCCTTACGACTAAGATATAAGACGAATAATAATATTTTTAAAACTACGTTATAATGAAAAGCTAGAGGATTCTGGGTGGACCAGTCTCCACAAGCAACACCCGTTCACGAGTACGACTACTTTAGCAGCCATCACCCCCCTTGATCATATTAGAGGGAAGGAAGTGACCCGCACCAAATATCCACTGTAAACATAGACTTTTTAGTGAGCATGACCAATCCTAGACCCGAGAGTGCAGTCGAAAAAAGTCTACAAAAGGAGCAAGCAGTACTTCGAGCTCGTACGGCACGACACGCTACGCTTTGACATTTTTGTATACTTTAAAGAAGTGCTTTATGTCCAATAATCGTAAATAAAATTTGACATGTTAGTTCAGTTCTTATGACGATGCATTTTTATGGTAAGCATGACCTGATTCTATACCCAGGATTGGCTCCAAATGAAGAAATTCTTCAAGGGTCTACAGAATTGACACGAAATTTTGTATACTCATTTAAAATTAATTGGTCGTTTTAAATTGCACCCTAATTAAGGTGCTTCACCCAAGGTTAGCTCCCGATGAAGGAACTCCTCAACGGTCAACATCACAGGTACGAAATTGGGTATACGCATTTAATTATGATAGACCCGTCTAAGTTCCACCATGATATGGCTGCTGTACAAAGTGTTGGCTCCAGACGAGGTGAGGTACTGATTATAAAAAAAAACACCGTTACACCTATATTCCACAAGCAGGGGTGGCAGCGGTGCACTGAGTACACCCACGTTTCGCCGACGATGTTAGGTCCCATGTAATAGGGGGCGAACCTAATGCCATATACCGGGCCGGACTCGTACTGGGAAGTTTTCGTCAGAAAAACTATATTTGTCCGACCTAGGATTTGAACCCAGAACCTCGTGATCACAAAGCTATGCGCTTTGCCACTAGACCAACGAGGCAGTCAGGTCCCGATTATATTGTAAATATATATGACTTCACTCAGACAGCACATAATCTAACATCACTTTCATATATCTGTGTATGTCATCACGTTAGACGCCTAGCAGAGTCGGCAGATATGTTAGGTTTAATTATTGTAAGCTTTGTTATCTGATAAAGTATTTTAAGCCTTTAATTTTTTGGTGATCTTTTAAAAGAGCTATCAAAACCTAATAATGAGAAATAAGGAAGTGACCATTAATTTACGTTTGAAATAAAAATATTTATTAAATTCACAGCTATAAATTTGAAATTAACGACATTATCAATTAAAGCTATTAGTGTTTGATTGGTGTAATATTAAAATATTATTATAACATCTACTATACCCACGGGAAGATATGGGGTGGCGCTATTCTGCTCTGCCGGCACCACACGGCAACGGTCGTAACGGTCTCCGTTCCACTGGGCCCAGAAGGATAAGGATGAGTATGTGCACCTGTGTCTCGCGCGTATACTTGTGCACCTTAATATTTCCTGCGCATCTGACCGCTTCCGTTACTGGACTCCGAGTACGCAAAAGTCCTGTGGCGATGGGTAGAAGTAGAGAGGTCTAGCCTGATGCAAACTAGGCTTTGTCTGATATCTGCACGCAGGCGGTCCCGGGGGCGTGAGAACACGCCGTGGTCGTTTCCGAGCTGCACATTTGGGACGACAGCACGGGCTCGGCAGCACTTGGGATGTCAAAGCAGCCCTGTTTAGGGAGGCACTGCTTTCCCCGCTCAGCTGGGGAGGGGGCTAGAAAAGGTGCCCTAAAAAAATGCTCGTCCCGACATGGCAGATGGTAGTAACCGCGGCTATCATCGCATCATTTAAATCGTGGTCGACGCCGCAAAGGAAATTTAAAAAGAACACCTGTTATGACATTCGGCGCGTGGAACGTGAGAACGCTTCTTGATCGAGATGTCAACGCCTGCCCCGAACGTAAGACCGCCATAGTAGCTCGGGAACTTCATCGCTATAGCGTGGATGTGGCTGCTCTCAGCGAAACACATCTCCCCGATGAAGGAGAGCTGGTGGAAGCAGGTGGCGGCTACACTTTCTTCTGGAAAGGTACCGCTGCCTCCGAAACTCGACGATCAGGGGTAGGTTTTGCCATCAAGAATCACTTAGCAAAGCATTTAGAGGAGTACCCTGTACATATCTCAGACCGCGTAACCACACTGCGCCTTCACCTGGACAAAGACAACTACCTTAATGTCATCAGTGTCTATGCTCCAACGTTAGACAAGTCTGATGACATCAAGGAAAAGTTCTATGAGGAAGTGACACATTGCCTCGATAGCTTCAACGCCAGGGAGCAGGTTTTATTGCTGGGCGATTTCAATGCCAGGGTTGGACGGGACTATGAGGCTTGGCCTGGAGTTCTGGGTAGACATGGAGTTGGCAACATGAACAGCAATGGTCAGTTGCTGCTCAGTCTTTGTGCTCAATACGGTCTGGCAATTACGAACACTATGTTTAGACTTGCCGCCAAGTACAAGACAACATGGATGCACCCAAGATCTAAGCATTGGCATTTGATTGACTATGCTATCGTGAGACAAAAAGATTTCAGCCAAGTACAGGTCACCCGCGTGATGCGTGGTGCGCACTGCTGGTCTGACCACCGACTTATTGTCACTAAGCTACGAATCCGCCTCCGTCGCCCGCGTAGATCTCTTATAAAAAAGCTTGCTTCTTTGAACTTGGATAAGCTAGAAGATATCGCGGTCAGGGAGAAATACGCTGAAGCCCTGTCTGAAAAGCTGATGCCAGCTAATGAGGTAGGTGATGTTTATGCTGCCTGGGGAACTATGTCATCTCATATCATGGATACCGCTTCAACTGTACTGGGTAAAAAAATCCGTCGCAACGAAGACTGGTTTGATGGAAATGATGAAACCCTGCGGGCAGCATTCGACAAACACCGAGATCTCCTGCGACAGCACAAAAGGCAGAGAGGAAGCGTTGCGGTTGTTAAAGCTAGTGACCTCGAATTGCGCAAGCTGTCTCGACATATGAAAGACAAGTGGTGGCAGGACAAAGCTAGTCACATGCAATGGCTCATTGACACAAACCAGCTGGGTGAGTTCTACAGTGAGGTACGTAAGCTGATTGGTTCATCCTACCAAGCTCGGGTGCCTTTAAGGTCTCTAGACGGTAGTCACATGTTGACAAGCAAGGAGGATATACTAAACCGCTGGGCGGAGCACTTCAACATTCTGCTAAATGTGGATCGATCAGCTGATCTGCAAAGTATCGGTTTAATGCCTCAGCTCCCTATCGCCTTTGAGCTGGACGAGACTCTATTGCGTGACGAGGTTGTTACTGCCATCAGACAGCAACAAAACAAACGGGCGGCTGGCATTGACCTTATACCGGGAGAGCTGATAAGATACGGCGGAGAGGAGTTGCACACGTTAGTGTGGGAACTATTTGTTCGCATGTGGGAGGAGGAGCGCGTTCCGGATACCTTTAAAGTATCGCGCATAAGTGCTCTTTACAAGCACAAGGGTGACCGATCTGACTGCAACTCCTACCGCGGTATTTCGCTCCTTTCAGCCCCCGGAAAGGTCTTTGCTAGAGTTCTCTTAAACCGCCTAAAGAACTTGTCTGAAAAGATTCTGCCTGAAACCCAGTTTGGCTTCCGACCGGACCGAGGCACATGCGAAGCTATATTCTCTGTGCGTCAACTGCAAGAAAAGAGCAGGGAACAGGGCTGTCAGCTGTACCTTTGCTTTGTTGACCTGGAGAAGGCTTTCGATAGCGTGCCTCGGGAAGCTCTATGGTTGGTGCTAGGTAAGCTCGGGTGCACGGAAAAGTTTGTGAGACTTCTTAGACTCCTGCATGACGACATGCAATGCTGCGTTGCCGTAGACGGTGAACAGACAGACTTCTTCCCCGTTACCTGTGGGGTGAAGCAAGGATGTGTCTTAGCGCCTACTCTGTTCGCCTTATACTTTGCGGTGGTAGTTAGAGAGGTCTTACACACTGTTTCTCAGGGAGTCCGCATCCGTTTCCGCACAGACGGCAGCCTTTTCAACTTGGCTAGACTTAAGGCTCGCACTAAAGTCTCTTACGCACTGATCACTGAGATCATGTATGCTGATGACTTGTGCTTCCTATCAGAATCCCTAGACGGCCTGCAACAGCTGATGTCCGCATTCCACCAAGCCTGCCGTAAGTTTGGCTTAAAGATCAGTGTCAATAAGACGGAGGTGATGTCCCTGGACATGCACGGTCACGAGACACTGACCATAAAACTTGGTGAGGATGTGCTAAAGCAGGTGGATAGATTTCGCTATCTGGGGAACACTGTAACATCCAAGTGTGACCTTGATGCTGAGATCAATAGCAGGGTGGGTACCGCAGCTGCGGCATTCGGCAAGCTATGTACCAAGGTCTTCTGCTCGCATAACCTTAAGTTGCCCACTAAGATATCGGTGTATATGGCAATCGTGCTGCCAAACCTCCTATACTCCTCTGAGACGTGGTGTGTATACCGCCGCCACATTCGCACTCTGGATCGCTTCCACCTTAAATGCCTCCGTACCATCATGAGGATCAGATGGTCCGATAGAGTGCGAAATACCGAAGTTCTGCGACGAGCCAATGTTGGTGGCATTGAGGCCTATTTAATGCGTCGACAGCTTCGGTGGTGCGGTCACGTATCTCGTATGGCGGAGGAAAGAGTGGCGAAGCGCATCTTCTACTCTGAACTGGAGAAGGGCAAGCGGAATCATGGCGGTCCCCTCCTCCGGTACAAGGATGTCCAAAAGCGACACATGAAGAGATGCAACATAGAGCCCTCTCGTTGGGAACGTTTGGCAGCACAGCGGCCAGAATGGCGCAGGATGGTGAACAGCCAAGTACACGAGTTCGAGGCTCAGCGTAAAGCTGACCTTGACGCCAAACGCAATCAGTTAAAGGCCCGCCCACCTGCTGCCATATCATACAACTATGAGAACGGCGTACTTACGTGCCCTCAATGTGCACGGAGTTTCGCTGCGAAGATAGGCTACATAAGCCATCTTCGAGCGCATCAGCGGCATTACTCTGACTAGGGGTCTTTAAAGTGGTCGCCATGGCCGAAATCGGTCGGATCAATCATCATCATCATCATCATCATTATAACATTAATGGAAGACGTGTATTGATACTTTTTTACTACTTCAGATTACCTTTTATTGATCTGGAACATTAATCAATATGTATTTATATTAAATTTTTACAATTATTTGACAATTGCATCAATTGCAATCGTCATATAATTATAGAAAGTTTTATGACAATGTAATGAATACTCTACCTGTCAGTATATGGCGTGCGTCATCGCTAGAGATCTTCAAAAATCAGGTAAAATAGCATTACTTATCTCTTTGTCCACTGGATCCTACTGCCATATCTAAATAAGTAATTTTGTGTATGTTTAGTTATTTTGTATTGTGTATATCGTATTTTGTTGTATGTGTTTGCGTTTGTATATTATATTTTAGTCTATATGTTTCTGGCCGCGATTTCGTCCGCGTTCTTTGGATAAGAACCTTTCATTTTTCCGGGATAAAAAGTATCCTATATGTTAATCCAGGTCATTAACTATGTGTGCCAAATTTAATTTAAATTCGTTGAACCATTGCGTGATTGGGTAACAAATATCTTAACATGTTAACATACAAACTTTTACATCTACGAGTATCTATACTATACATTCTATATTCTATACGTTTTAAATGCATATGAAATTATATACGGTACTTACAAAAAAACAAATTTTTAAATTTTTGTCTGTCTAATCTCCGAAACGACTGGACTGATTTTTACGGGACTTTCACTGGCAGAAAGCTGATGTTATAAGGAGTACTGAGGCTACTTTAATTTTAGAAAAAGAGTTTAGATATTCCACGCGGGCGAAGTCGCGAGTTACAGTGTGTTTATATTATTAATACGACAATTGAAGTAAATAATTGAAATCCTTACATTAAAGAAAATTGTTAATAATAAAACAAAAATCCGGGCTGCGGAAAATTTTCATGGTGATTTCAAACAACTTAGTTGGTAGTTAGTTGACAATGAAATTCATCCGATAGAGTCAGTTCAGTAGAGACGTACATGAAACTTACATCATCTTTCTACTCAATTTGTTCTTAGTTGTTGGACTCTTTTACATAAAGTTTTTCCATTTGAGATAAATTTTATACGTAAACTAATAGTTAAAAAGTAAATCTTTTATAATATTTTGAAACAGAATTTCATTCAACAATTCTTATAAATGTTTCCACCATGTCAATAAAAATCTGTAAAAACAAAAGAATCGCATAAAATTTTATGTTAAATAATAAAATATATTTTATTACAAAGTTTTGTAACAAAATGCATTCGCAATCATTTTACGTTAATTTCAATTTAGTTAGGTAATCCCAACTTGGATAAAGTAAGCTGTGTCAATTAATTCGTTATGTCTGTAATGGGTGTAATGGTAAATAATCATGGGAATTTTTATCTTTACCGCCTTCTACTGAATATTTATACGCAATGGAGGTCATGAATGACTAACTATAAGCGAGATACCCGTCTTATTAGACTTGGATAGAGTATATTTTCGATACTTCTTTGCACTTTGTTTAGTTCTGTGTAAATGTTTGACTTTGTTAACAGCTTCTAGTTTCATTTTTTTTTTTAAAACGTAGCTCCACACTAGGATTTATTCCTATATTGTGGGTGCGTTCACAAACATGAAATTTCACATACACAAATACCCAGACCGGAACAAATAATTGTGGATCACACAAAGATTTGTCCCGTGCGGGAATCGAACCCGGTACTATTAGACACAGTGGGCGGAGCGGCTCTCAGTTCAAGCTCTTAACCACTGCGCTGAATCGTCCGTCATTCACCGAAGCCACAAAAAATTGACGTTAGCGTGACGCTAGGTAGTAATAGTGCTGCACGTTCATGTTTATTTAGTAAATTTTTAGTCTGACAAGGATAGAATATCAACTCGTTAGCGCCTCGCTTACGACATTTTTTTCGTGTTGCCTCTCAGAATAATCTTTTACAGTAGTCGAAGTCTGCATATTGTCAACGCCACTGCTACAATCGGCTGGACTGACTGATGACTGATACGCAGGATTTTACTCATATAAAAACCTTATACCACACATGTAAATACTTTTGTTAAAGCGATTATTTGATAATATCGTAAGATTAGGTAATATCGTTACCATTAAGCAAGGTGAATCCTTTTTCTTTTAAAAGAAATAGATTAAATTCAAGCGTTCTTCTTTAAGATACATATGTTACCACATTTGATCTGTATCTTGGTGATATTTGACTTGTCTAAAGAGCTTTGGGGATGGACGGTGCCACCAGTTAACAATTAGATATAGGTATGTATGAAAAACAATAAATATAGTAAGAAAAACATTGTTGTCCATCAAGTCCTGCTGCGTGGAGTTGTTGGAGTACGCATAGTAACACAATACAGTCGAAGTGACAGTGTTTTGGGCCGGTTCTACATAATTACAGCATGTCTTCGAAACGATAAGAAGAAAAATATAGGTCATGATTATCTCTTATTTTTCTTGTATTAATTATCATTTAATAGTATCCAAAACATAGTTGATATTAGACCAACCATCCATTAGTAATCACGGAGTCTTCGGTTCGAATCCTAACCCTCCTTGGACGAAACGTAATTTTACAAAAGAAAAAACAATGTAGTGCCAGATCGGAGTCTGGCACTGTACCCGGTAAAATGGCAATTGACTTGTCTACTATTACTAAAGACCTAACATCGTCGGCGAAAAGTTATATTTAAATTAAAACTTTGCCGCCCCCTCTTAGGGAATATAGGCGTGACGGTGTTAAACCTTTTATAGTAGGCCTATATAAATGTAACGCTTAGCAGGTAGGATTTAAGAATTATGAAGGTACTGAGACGTGTGCTTTTAACTCATCTGCTACCACTAACAATCCTTCATATATTGTGGTTTAGGCTTAAACGTTATCGATAAACCTTCCTGGAAGTTTTTAATGTTATTTATTTGACAGCAACGTTTGACATTAGCGGCAACCACAACAACCCACGTTAGTGATATTATTTTCAAAGAAATCCTTCATTTTGTTAAATTATCTTTATACCAATTCCTTAAAGTGATATTGACGATTTTTATGAAGAACACAATCCTAATTTACCCTCATTAAATTAAGTTTTTTGTTCTTTATAAAAATGGTTTTCAGATACTTAGCATTATTCTTGTATCGAGGGTGCGCTTGAAAATATAATTTGCATGCCAACACTTAGATCATAATCTAATATTTGTGACAATGATTTGTCCCGTGCGTAGATCAAACGCGCTACTTTACCGTTTCCTATTTCCGTGTTCTGCATTTTGGTGATTATTTTTAATACATAAAAGTGCATTGTTATTTTAATTTGACCATCATTTTAATTGTAAAAAACTGGTATAGTCATTGTACAAAATGCTCTGGTAAAAAATACGTCATTTTAACTTTTTGTGTTATAACAGCTGCAGCCCGTGGCTTCGTCTTCGTATGTATCTTTATAAATTATAGCCTATGTGTTGTTCTGATGTGTAAGCTACATTACAGTGAGGTTTCATCAAAATCTGTTCCGTGGTTTTTGCGTGAAAGAGTACTTTATAATATTAGTAGCATTTAATATCCAAGCATATATATATATATATATATATGTATATATATACATTAATAGCTAATCTATTCAAATAATCTATACACACTATATACTGTAACCGAGCCGAATCTGTACAATGAATATTTTTCGAAAGTTGGAATTGGGGTACATTTCCTTATCGATATAGAGCCCGAAACAATTTTGTTTTTGGATTTATTGTCTGTCTGTTTGTCTATCTTGGTGTTTCAATCACGCAAAAACTACCGAACGGATGCCATTGAAATTTGGTATGGTTATAACTTATACCCTAAATAACATAACTTTAAATAATAAATACTTTTTATCCCGGTACAACAATAAACTCTATCGCGGGATAAACGACATTTTTTTTTATTATTCTTATTCTCGAGCTATAATGTTATGTTAGAATGCGTGATTTTGCGTACACATAAATTTCTCCATGAACTGATATTGGACTCAGGTTCATCTCCTCACGAGAGACTCCTCAGTGGTTAAAAGCACTCACCTGAAATTGTACATACACGTCTGATTTAAACACTTAAACATGGTTTCGAGCATGAACCGTCGATGCAATCAGGATTGTCTCTTCTGGAGAAAAATCTTTAACGATGAATGGCCCGTACACGAAGTTTTGTACAATCATTTATTTAAGATATCTTAACATATTCTAGCTTGATAAGTTCCAACAGCAGGTGGCCACAAACCTGCCTCCATCAATCCGCACTGGGTCCGCGTGGTGGAGTATGACCTAAACTCTCTCACCTCGATTTGTGAGAGAAGACCTTTGTCCAGCAGTGGGCAGTATAGGCTGATATTATAAACATAATTTTAATCATGAACATCAACTGTCTATTCTTACGAGAAGGCTGACACGACATGTACTGACAAAACTTTGTTACATACTAAGCTCGCAATGTACCTTTTTCAAATATTATTTCACCAGATTACGATATTTTGCAGGGTAAGTAGAAAAGGTTTAAAAGTACCCAAGTTTTGTATATGTTTTTTTATGAGACGGCATTAGCGTTAAATAAGATTGCCCTTAAGAGACCCTATGTCAATTTATAAAATAAACGCGTAAGTAGCCGCGGGTATGAGCTAGTATATTATAAAGGTAGATTAGTGATTAATGTCATCTTTAAATGTAAGGAACATTTTTGAAACAAGGCGTAAGTGGCTTACATTTTGGAGCAGAATATTATTGTAGTCATTCGTTAAGTGTTGTTTTTTAACGCCTTAATACATTTGTTGGTTGCGGGAACCCGCGAATTTACATCCAATTGCCGTAACAAAGCATCCCAATAACGGTGACGCGGGTGAAGCAGGGGCATTAAATAGGTAACATTGTGCGTGTTTCAGCAATCACTAAGGTTAAGTAGCGTTCAGCTCGGTTAGTCTAAAATGAGTGACCGTTTGTGACATTCATTTTAAGGGTTAAAAGACCCACTGTGTCGTTGGTACCGGTTAGTACATGATGAAAACTGTTAATATATTAATTTTACTGCGGGCTACTAAATAAAAGGGACGGAGTGTGGACAGAAAAAGGTATTATAATTATTAAATTTGCATATGAACGTTACAAAGACAAAAGTCTGTGACATGATCCAGGGAGCACAGGAAGGTAAGAAGACAGAATTGCAGTGTTGCCAGGTTGTTGGAAGGATGCGTTCATATCTCTACAGTACACTTTATGTGGAAGTCAGAAAATCAGTTTAGGAACCTAGCCTATTGCTTGAAATTTCAATAGTAGATGATTATGAACCTGCATGCATTTGTGTATATTCTCTCACCTTACTTTAGAAAAGAAGGTCTTCTTGCATTTTTCCATAAGAAATAGTTTCTTTGTATAAACGGTATCTTGAACTACGGCCTGAGTCTTTATTTAGGTCGAGCAAATCGATAATTTTTATAAATACAGCCATTCAGTTTATTAACTGTCTGTTGGCTAATTGTTTATACTTAAAATATTTAAAGCTAGAGGATTTTTTTGGATAAAAGGTAACAATTTCGAAAGTAATGGATTTACCGGTTAAATTTACAATTGTTGGGAAACTCTGCCTATTTGTAGATATCTGCTATTGTAAGCCCTTCATGGTTTGCCTTCAAAATGTTTTATTGCAAATTACATCGATACATTATATGGCAAATTACTTCCCATGAAAAGTCTATAGTAGACGAGCTTTCTATTATTTCATTATTAAATTGCTCATATTTGGAATAATATAGTATTCGATTTTCCTAGCTTCAAGACCTCGTAAAACAACAGCTTATTCAGTATTTTCTAGCAAATGTTTATCACGACAAGTCCACTTTTCTATCATAGGATTATCTCCAATATGACTATTTTTTCGCCAGAGTATCAGGGCTTGCAACTGATGGCTTACCACATACAAATTAACGCTATCGAGTGAATATCCATCCTTTTAACTTAAATAAAGATTAACCAGACGTTTCCTCGACAACATTTCGCTTCCTCGACAATGTAAAAATAATTTCAATCTGTTAATACCAAGCCCTAAGATTGCCGGTGCCGCATGAACATGATTACTTGCCACCCGGTGCAGCTGTGGAGCTCGGTGGAGCTGCCTTACGTTCCATATCACTATAATGCGCTCAGATTCCGCGAGGTATTGTTTGCGTTTTGCAACTGTTTTATAATAACTGCGGTACGTCGCCATATAGCCTTAGATAGAGTACTCTTTATTGTGCACCAGTGAAATTACAATTATTAACAACTAATTACTGACTAATAGATGGCGAAGGCGGATTGGTAACCACTTGAGTTTTACACGAAATTCAGAAACGTGATCAATATGATCGTAACCCAAATATGAATCTAATACAAAAACTTTGAAGTCGCTCAAGTTTATTATATTGGTTCTCTGTAAGATCGGGGTAGCTACCGTCTGCATAGTCGATTATAGGAAGGAGAAGGGATTGTGCGGAGGAATCTTCTCAAGGACGCCGCGGAAGCAATAATTTTGCGACTCAGTTCTTGAAGTTGTGGGCCCCAAGTAAGGTTTGTATCAATATAAATTCCCAAATTTTTAACGACTATACTTATTGGTATCGTACTATCATCAAACTTAATTTGTGGAATTTGCGACCAATCAATCCGGGAAGTCATCCGGGAACTACCAATAATAATGACTTGCGTCTTAGTTGGATTGACTTTGAGGCCAAATGTTTTACTCCAGGTACTTATTTCGGTCAGGTCACTATTAATTGTTAACATTGTGTAACAGCTTCCGACAACCTGGCTAACGAGGCTTGCGTGTAGATTTGAAGATCACCTGCATAAAGGTGATAAGAAGATTGTAATTGGTTGGGAATAGAGTTAATAAAAACAGCGAAAAGTAAAGGAGAGAGAACGCCACCCTGTGGAACACCGGCACTAGTGTTGCACCAAGAAGGGTTTCTTCAATGCGATGCGAGCTTTAAGACGCACAGAGTCCGTGAGGTTTGGTCTGCGCTTTGCAACTATTATATAAGAGCTGCGTTACGTCGCCATCTAGCCATAAGACGCACAGAGTGTGCGAGATTTTGTCTGCGTTTGCAACTGTTTTATAAAAGCTGTGTTACATTGCCATATTGTATAGGATGCACAGAGTTCGCTAAGTTTTGTCTGCGCTTGCAACGGTTTGGAAAAGCTGCGTTACATCGCCATATCGCCATAACGCGCACAGAGTGTGCGAGGTTTTGTCTGCGCTTTGCAACTATTTTATTAGAGCTGCGTTACGTCGTCATATAGCCTTAACACGCACAGAGTCCATGAGTTTTTGTCTATACCATGCAACTATTTTTAAAGAACTGCGTTACGTCCCCATATCGCCATAAGACGCACAGAGTCTGCAACGTTTTGTTAGTCAAAAACAATTCGTTTTATCAATGTACAATGATTGATCTCAAGCTAGGTATGTTCAAATGTGTAGTACGGCGAGATATCGCCTATCGCCGCGATACGCTCGCCCGTAAAGATGGCGCTTTAGTTAGCAAAGTTGCAATAATTCGACCTAGGAAACAAGAATTAAAAAGAAATATAGACATCTAAGGGCCTCTTATACCACCCTTGAGTAAAGTCTGAAGTAGATTAATCGATAATTAAAATTGCAAGTAGGTTAATGTACGAAATCCATCTCTGAGTAGCCCTATCTGACGGTTAAACTAGTTAGTTTATCCAGAAGCAAGCTAATCGTACTTTATTCTGTCTGTAGTGGTGAATGAGACCCTATTCCAAAAAATCATTAATATCGATATTACACTTAATTATCGAGGGTATATATACTACCAGTATACCACTACTATACCAGTATATAATACTGGTACAAAGCTATAAAGACAAGGTCACTGTTACATCCTTTCAATGTCATGTAACTATACGCCGCCTGACGCCGGCGGGCGGCCCCGACTGCGGTCACGTGGACATAATATTATATCCTAATTTAGATTGGAAGTTATACTAGCGATGTCCTTAAGGGGCTGTGAATAAACGTGTTTTTGTCGTCCATGCACTTCAAGAAGTACGTGTATTAGGGATTTAATATTTCGAAATATGATTTTGACTGTATATTTTAGAATCTGGTGAAATGAAATTTTCTTGACAGAAAAAATCTAAAGTCATCTCAATTGCTTTATTTTTTCTAATACCAACGCGAAATGCTTAAGCACGAATCAGTAGAATTTACTTAAAAACATAGCAAATTACCGTAGCAATGTTCTTGTTTTTTAGTCTATTAAAGCAGTTTTTGTGTTATAAACTCTGTTATATACCTATTTTGATGTGCCCCTAGAACAACACTTATACAGGGTTGTTCTTGCTGAATATGCCGACAATGTTGAATTAGATAAATACGACTTTATTCGACGGACACTAAAGTTGTGTACGCCAATGTTTATATTTGGTAGATACGATGTTGTTGGGTAGGACTATGGATTTATTTCTTGTGTAGTGCGGAACATAAAGTGTGGGTAGGTAATTATCGTAGTTGGTTTATACATACATATTATGTACCTACGGGATAGTGGTATCAACATGATGGCTGTAATTACTCAAGACATTTCTTATGTATGTACTAAATATTTTTTAAATACTTAGGACGACAACTGGAAGTGTATAGCTCCAATCCCATATTGTTGACACTACTCACTAGCTAACATTAAAAAAAAAACAGTAAATCATAACGCCATAAGAAATTCTCCATGCAAGAATAAACGTCAAATAATGAGCTCGGAGAATGGCAACAAACTTACTTAACAAAACTGGGATTTAGTATATTCGACGAACAGCTACCAAACGTTAGGAAGGTACTTCTCATTTATAGGTGGACATGTATACATCTATTAATAAATTATATTAAATAGAATACTTATAAGCAATTATTCCCGTTTCATACGTCGTATCCTGTCATAGCTTTCATGTAAACATCGATTCATTTTTGTACATTGTAAATATCAAGCCATGATTTGTAGAAGTCAGTTACATTCCTTAATATCATTTTAAAAGATAAATGTCTCTTGAAAGAACGCTGATTGTAGTATACAAGGTGAAATTAATTATTCCCCTTATGTACGTGGTTTTCTTCATACTTTACATGTAAATATCGATTCATTTTTGTACATCTTAAAGGACAAGGCACGTTTTGCAAAAGTCATACATTTATTAATTTACTTTATTCTCTTTCCAACTGTCTTTTGGAAGAGCGCTGACGGCTTAGCACGAAAAATTTATGTTTGGTTGCCATCGAGTTCTTCTTCTTCTTATCGTTTCGGCGGCAGACTTATCTATGTATGATATACCATTCTCTTCACAATAAAAAAACGGTATAAAAATGAATGTGACAGCACGCTTTTTCGATAGCGTCGTCGTATACGACGTTTTTCTTTAAGATTTGATATAATATTACTAATAATTATAAGCAATTTACATAACATACAGGGTTGGCATACACCGGTCTGGTGCCGGAAGGGTTGCGGCTTGCACGTAATCATTATTTAATCTATGGTAACTGCGATTTATTTCTCGTGTAAACTGTTATTAAACGTTCGTGTGTAAGCGTAGATATAGCCACGATATTTCTGGTAATGAGGATTCATAAATTAAGGAAATCGCAATGAATGTTTTGAAGAAGCTAATTAAGATCACGAACGATATTTTGTGCAGGCAAATGTTTAGTATTAAGTTCTTTTCGTGTTTTATTAGGAAGAGTGCATACTTATTCACCGCAAAAATGCGTATGGAATGTAATGATTTTTTTCAATTGATGTTTAATTTTGAACACGATACAAGGGGTAACTTAAATGATGATTACCTCGGACACCGCAATTAGATTACTGCTCTACGGATTCATTTGCCGATTTGGAATAAACTAATTTCAGGTCTTGCATTTAATCTAGTTACCACTATTCGAACAGTGCTGTATACTCACCTTACCTTGTATGTATATCCTGGTGGCAGCTAAATTTGTTAAATTACATCCTAATTTATTTCATACAGCTGAAGATGTCTTCCAAAAAAATACCAGAAATCCGTATCGAATTATACTAAGTGAAGTGCCTAAAACATCATTGTATTTAAAAAGCTGTTATGACATGTGTGGGCATATATACAATGCAATTCCGAATGATATCAAAGAACTGTCTAAAAATTGTTTCGGCAGGAGACTTAAACATTGGCTTGTTAATGTTTTTATTCACTGTTAGAGTTTTCGAAATAATCTAGTTGATAAACATATTAGGAATATTACATGTCATGATGTTGCATGATGCAAATGTCTACTAACATTAATAAATAATTGAGTAAGGGGGTTTCAGGTCCGGAAGAGGATGTTCGGATCAAGTTTTCTCCCTTCGCAACATCGTAGAGAAGCATCTGGCAATAGGCCGAAAGGTTATCTGCGGTTTTGTGGATCTGGAAAAGGCGTTTGATAGAGTTGTGCGAAAGAGATTTTGGGACATTTTACCAGAGTATGGTATAAATGGCTCTCTAATGCGAGCCGTCCAGTCCACCTATGTGGACAGCAAGGCATGCGTACGGGAGGGTCAAAAAGACAGAGGTGCGTACCTGGGTTTGAACCCGAGACATCTGTCTTTGCAGTCCAACGGTCTAACCACTACGCTATCACTGCTACTCTGTATTAGAAATAAAATATTATTAATTTTAAAGCAAAAGCCGTCCAGTCCACTTATGTGGACTGCAAGGCATGCGTACGGCTGGGTGGTAACATGTCACCCTGGTATGACGTTGAAATCGGCGTCAAGCAGGGTTGCGTGTTGTCTGCTAGACTGTTGATAATATATTTGGATAAAAGTCTTCAAAGACTGAAAGCGATGAATGAAGGTGTACAAATGGGTGATCTAGTGGTAAATTATCTACTAAATGCAGATGACGCAGTTTTAATAGCGCCAATAGACACTGATCTGCAAACACTAGTCACAGTTATGAAAGACGATTGCATGACAACAAACTTACATTTAAATGTAAAGAAAACCAAGATTATGGTTTTTGAACGGGAAGAAACCAGAACGAATGCAGGGATTAAGCAGGTTGGTGACGATGTGGTGGAGCAAGTGAATGAGTTTGTATATCTTGGATGCGCATTCAGTAAGGATGGGAAATACAGCGCTTACATAGAGAGGAGAGTGAGTGCAGGGAACAGAGTGAATGGTGCGATGGGAAAGCTACGTGGGAACCGGCACTTAAGTCAAGAGGCGCAGCTGGCCATACATAACGGAGTGCTTGTCCCAACGCTGTTATATGGCAGTGAGAGCTGGGTATACATACCCAGAAGGAGAATGAAAGTAGAATTAATGCGGTGGAAATGCGCGCTCTGCGGAAGATGTGCGGAGTGAAGCTTACTGACCGTATTCGCAACACCGTAGTAAGAAAGCGAGTAGATATGAAAGATAGTATCGGTGTAAAGATGAGAAAGGGTATGCTCCGTTGGTTTGAGCACATAGAAAAATGTCAGAAGGAAAAATGTCAAAACAGATATACAATGCGGCTGTGGAAGACCTAGACTATCTTACCATGACCAAATAGTCTTATCTGAAGGACAGGTCAAGATTCTCCGTAACCGGCGAGCGTGTATGAGACGAACTATGAGAGTGGAGGAAGCCAATGAGGTATGTAAGGAAAGAACCTGTTGGAACTCTGTACTTTCTGCCTACCTCGCAAGGAATCTGGCGCGATGATAAAAATAGAATATTATTTGGATACGTAATAAATTAATTCTGAATCGTCGCATTGCGGCAAAATGTACAGGGAGCTGACTAATATTGTAAGATTTCCACCTTATTTTACCTGCCTTTTATACAAATAAAAATTATTCTTTTCTATTCTACAAGTTGTATAGAACACCAGATTACAATGAACATTTTCCAACTAATGTCCACAGTGGGTAAAGTCTACCAGAGGCTTTTGAAATAAAACTATTCGGTCAACAGCTATTAATTTTTGTAATTATCATTACCTACTTAGGTAAAACAAGTACATACCTATTTGGGTACACACAAACAGCCTTTTGAACTTTACAGTTTTCTCATTAAATTTTGCCGTAGGATAAACCACAACAGTTTCCGTACACACCAATTAAGTTGTTTTTGTTTTTTATAAGACAAAAAATAGGTTTAAACATGTAAAATATCGTATGTACTTTGAAATATGTACGTTGGTAGCTTTGCATATAATAATATTATAATCTTTATATTCAATCATATAAGACAATATTTACGAAATGCATGTGGGATGGCGGTTGAATTAAGTGGATCGAGTATTCATTCATTAATTAACCTCTCATTGTAGTGAACAAGTCCCTCATGACACAACTGACACTACACATCTGTCTAAACAATAAAAAGTAAAATAATATAGCAGGACCTTCATGAATAAACAGGCATTCATTTACGACACGGCCGCCCTGCTCAGTCATCTGCCCCAGATGATAAATCTTTGTTAGCCGCAATAGTAGACCAAGACCTCATCATGTCGGCACAGCTACTGTTGTGATAAGGTCCTTCGCCGACACCGATTTTCTTTCCATCATATCGTTGTTCCATTTTTTTGACCACTTCATAAGGGCCAAGATATTTCGGGTATAGCTTATAACCCCGAATAAACTGAGTTCTTTTAATTGCAACAAGATCACCTATCTCATAACTTTTAGCTTCTTTGCGTTTTTATTGTAGCTTTTTCTGTTCTCTTCCTGTATTTTTTGTATATTTTCCTTTGCTTTGTTACTTAAATCTTCTCTTTTATCATAAAACATTTCTTGAGTTTCTTTTATAGTATCAGCTTATACTGTCCACTGCTGGGCAAAGGCTTTCTCCTACAAATCAAGGTAAGAGAGATTAGATCATACTCCACCACGCGGACCTAGTGCGGATGGGTGGAGGCAGTTTGTGGCCATCTGCTGTTGGAACTTATCAAGCCGCCTTTAAGGCTGCCAACTCGGCTTAACAACTACCACATTAAGTGGTAACCGGGACCAACAGCTTAACGTGCCTTCCGAAGCACGGAAACGCTCGAATATGAAAATGCCACAAACGGTCACCCATCTCAGGCTGACCGAGTCAAACACTGCTTAACCTTGGTGATCGGTAAGAACACCGCGGTCGCACAGTGCTACGAGCGCCTCAGAGTTTCTTTTATTAAATTATAAATACTATCATAATTATTGTTATCATAATTATCATAGTTATTGCATCTTCAGTCTTAGTTAATCCAAAATATCCTTTGTCATGATTCCGTTTTATTATTTCATTTTGCATTATCCTAGGTACTAGCATTAACTTTCTTCCATCTTTAATCTTCCACAATATACCACTTTCAATGACATAGTCGTCATACGGTTCCTTTTCTAATCCTTTCTTTTATAGTTTTATTTTCAGGTATCTTGGTGTCTTCGGAGGCGGGCAGCAGTATCGGTAAGTACACAGACGCTTTCATCAGGTTGTCTGCTGAGAGCGTCGGCATGTTTCATTCGTGTACCTGGGTGATGTTCAACGATATAGTCATACTCTTCGCCCAACGAGCAACTCTTGGAAGTAAGTCCTTTTTTTCCAGGGTCATCGTCAAGACAGAACAGTGCGTGACAATTCTGAATCGTATTCCAAGAAGGTACATTGAGAATTTTTTAACTGCTTCGACAATAGCTTAAATTTTTAAATAGTAACTGATATTTTTTCTCAGCTGATGAAGTCTTTTTGCTAATATAGTATATGCACCCCATTTGATTATCTTTCGGACTTCTTTGTAATAAAACCACCCCATATCTCTCAGCGCTTGCATCCGTATGTTTCTAAATTAGGGTCATAGATTTTTAAGACCGGTGACTGACACAAAATACGTTTCAACTTTGTAAAAGCTCTTTCACAATCCATATCAAAACGAATGTAAGTAATGGGTGCGAGCGTGACACCGGGCTCCAGGTTATTGCTCTTACTCATCATGGTTTCTCGAGTTGTTTAAATCATAGTAAATTCAATGTTGTGTCTGTGAGTAAGCGTTTAATTTTCTTTAGCAATATTTTGACAGTACTTAATCCGTTTAGGGTTATAAATTCATGCTTACGACATATATGACGCTTATTGGTTATTACAGAATGATCAAAAACAGTTTTATTTCCTAGTAGAATGAGGACAATTGTTTTTTTTTATATAAAAAGCTTATGTTAACTATAGGTCGAGGCAAAAATTAACAAGGGAAAGGAAACATAAACTGGACACCTATGATTTAGCCCACAGTAGAATGATGAACTAAAATTATTTTTCGGATTTTATCGCGGTTTCTTTTTTTTTTTAAGTTTCAAGTGCTTTGCAGCACCCATGATCACGGGACGGACTTAGGTGTTCGGTGTTCAAAATGCATACTTATTAAAATAAACCGCAATAAAATCCAATTAAAATAGTAGTTAGGAAATAGTCTTAGAATAAATATAATCTAGAAGCCGCGGGCGCGCATCACATTGAAGCAATAATTACTACCTGCAAAGCAAGTAGTCACACGTTCACACGAGTAGTCACTCTGCGACCGGCGTGCGTAATAACGTGCTCTGTGCGTGTCAAATTAAATGGAATTATGCCGTATTGTGTCGCTCTTGTCTGTAAATATGCTGTTAAGCTCAAAAAGAAACAAAATAGGGTCACATTTCAAACATAACTAGCGCATTCAGGAGCCGTATTATTTAAATATCGAATTAATTCTTCCGTCTGTAATCGTTATAGTAAAAGACGCGTCCATTTTGTTAGTGTTGCTAGTATAACAATTCAATTTGTCCCTACTTTATAAATTCAAGTATTAAATGGTATTAATATAGTTACTTAACTACTACACTTAACTTAACTATTACATCACGGTTTTAATATTTAGTTAACATGATAAAAATATATTTTCTCTACATCAAATTACTACAGACATTAATAGTTCAGCCATCAACATTTACCCCAAAAAGTGGTAGTCTTTCCGGGCTACCGACATTACGCGGGTGCGTAGTGCGGTGAGTGCGGGGCATTTGTTGAAATTTGGCTTCACCACGCGACGTGCTATTATGACTGGATGCGCCTTCTGGATATATTATCTAAATACTCAGTACAGTAGGATGATACCAACATGTGCAATTACTCCTTTTATTAATGATCTCATATCAGTTTCTGGGTACTAGATTACTTGAATCAGCATGGCCTGGAATGCCTCTACAGCAAAAGACGCAAACGTGACACAATTAAAATGGCCGGCAATCGGGGCAATGTTGATTGGACATATATTGCGCGGGCTAGATTAGCACTGGTAATTGTTATTGACTTCTGTCAATAGCTCATGCTTACAATGTATCACATTTTATACTCGAACGGGAATTGTGTCGAATGGTTCTCGCGTATATTTCGCACTATTTTGAACGTGTGCTTAATATAGCCCTATTATTAAACGGAATGCGATTCTAAATTAAAATGCTGTATTTTCTGCAATAAACTATAAAATGAATGTATGTTATTATTATGAACCATTTGTGTCCTACTGCTGGGCAAAGGCCTCCCTCCACTTTTTCCACTCCTCTCTATTCGTTGCCATGGCAGGCCAGTCTTTCGAAAAGTTGTCCAGTTCGTCCCGCCATCTCCGCCTGTGTCTACCGCGTTGCCTTTTTGTATTTCGTGGGGACCAGTCAGTTATTTTTTTGGCCCGTTCGCTATTTTTCATGCGGCAGATATGGCCGGCCCAGTCCCATTTAAGCTTAAATTATATAGATAGTTGAAAAAAAATAGACAGCTTTTAATTAAAAGTAAACACTTCCACTCAATCCACGGAGCCCTAAAGAACGGGCACCTAGGCCGATTTAAAATTATTTTTATTGCAAACCAGGCACGATTCGTTTCAAGAATAAACACTTTTAGTACCTAACATTTTTTTGTAAAAAAAAAACATCTTGTTTACCCCGTAAGGTTTTCCCACTTGTTGCCGGGTTAGTAAATTCAATAGTGGCAAGCGTCTTGCAACAGGTGCATTGATTTTATACCGACGTATAAAGGTACCTAAATTAAAAAAAGCATTTCGAATAATCTCTCATTGTTCTCAAGGTTAAAAGACAATTAGTCAAGTAGATAATATTGATCGGTAAGCGATAAAAGAACGTAGCCCTATTACCCACGTATAAAGGTACCTAAATCAAAAAAAGCATTTCGAATAATCTCTCATTGTTCTCAAGGTTAAAAGACAATTAGTCAAGTAGATAATATTGATCGGTAAGCGATAAAATAACGTAGCCCCATTCTAGGATTTATTCCTGTGTCGTGGGTGCGTTTACAAAGATGAAAATTTACATGCACAAATGCCCAGACCAAAACAAATAATTGTGGGTCCCCTAAAGATTTGTCCGGTGCGCGTCTATTCGACCCATAGAGCGGAGCGGCTTAAGCTTTTAACCACTGTGCCAAATCGTCCATATACAAAAAAAGAATCAAAGCAATAAATATGTCATTTGGTGACAGTTTGGTCTAGTGGTCTGTGTGCGGCCTACTCGCTTACGTGACTCATTGAATCTAGAAGTGCGCAGTTGCTGGTTCGACATCCGAAATAAAATCTTTGCAACTCTCAAGTATTTGGTTCAATCTGTATGTTTGTGTATTTGAATTTCATATTTCTAAACGCACCCAGAACAAAAATAATTACTAGGGTGAAGCACTATGGAACAAAAACATACCATAGTTTAATTTACACCGATATGGCCGTGGCCGGGAGCATTCATGTCGGCAAGCAGTGACCCCAAGATGAGAGAAGAATCCACTAGACTTTAAATATAAATAAAGATCAAATATATAATGATGCATACATTTTAGCACTTAAACCACCGTTCGTGTCGCTGCCTCACTCGCTGCTACTTCTATATAACCGTCTATGTCATGACGACCGATTCCTCGCGGACTAGGCAGAGAGTACAATCTTCCAATTCCTTATTCGCTATTACCAATTAAACATAATTCAATCAAAATCAAAAGATTCTTATTCATGTAGACGAAGAAGAACTTATGAGTAGCCAATAACGAAGGCCAGAAATTACTTAAGAAGACTCTACCGCCGGTTCAGAATGTCATTTCTGTGGAAAAGAAGCGTAAGAAACTCCATGGTTACTCTTATAAAAATGAGTTTTACAATTCTTTTTATGTACATTGCTTCAGGGGATGTGGGAGAACAATCCAAAACGAGCTAGATTGACTTTAGTATTGATTAAAATAAATGTACTTACAATTATGGTATCAATAGCGTGTCTACATAGTACTCTCATTTACAAAATTTTGATTTCGTAAATATATATTATAAAAATATTCAAATTATTGATTATAGCTCCAGTGTGATGCCGAGCAAGGCAGATTACAACAGTACTACAAAAAATCTAGTCCCCACCAGCAGCGCCCGTTCACGAGTATGAATTGAGAAGTGGCCATCACTCTCTTCAACCATATTGGAGAGTAGAGAGTGACTCGCTCCACAGAGTATACGACGTTCAAAGACTCGTAACGAGATGCGAGACGTTCGTGAAATGATCGTTTAATGGTACTCCAGTGGCATACATTATTATGTATTATATATGATCCATTATACGATCATTTTATCAAGTAATCTTAACGTGCCGCGTTTGGTCATAGTGAATAGGAGGCCCAGGTTCTTTCTCTGCATGCGTACTCGTACATACTCACCAGTTTCGAAAGCTCTACATTATCTTTTTCTTTTAAATTTGATTTTAGTAAACATCTTTTTAAGTACCTCTTAACAGCATTAATCAGGAAGCTTGTTAATTAATAAGTAATGCGTAAGATGAATCACTTTAATGACAGCAAAGTGATACGTGTAAAAGTGTCTGTGCATAAAAAAGGCGCTTCTTATATGAAAGTTAAACACATAAATAACGAGTGAACGTTAAGTGCCACTTAATGTATTATTAAGTTTATTATTTAATTATTTGAAGGTGTTATTATTGGCTCAATACTGTTGGTCGGTAATTGCGGTGTGAAGAAATTATTGGGCTGATGACTAACCGTACACCGCGGTAAATGAATCGTGTAATTTTTGTGGCTTTTGTAGATAAAAAATACATTCAAACTTTTGATTTTTTGTCATTTCTTATCTAAATAGCGAAGTCATACGGCCGATCTCAATATTTAACTTAAGGATAGATTTGCCTACTACGGATAGAATTTTGACATATTTTGTATGGAAAGTCTGTCAAAATTCTACTGACAGTAAGCAAATCTATCCTTGGGTTGAATATAATTGATAAACCGACCATTAGCCAACTGTCCGTTAAGTATTTCAAAGGTAACAAATGCATAAAACACCGTCACGCCCCCAAGCGGGGGTGGCAGAGGTGTACTGAGTACACCTACGTTTTGCCGACGATGTTATGTTTCACGTAATACAGGGCGAGCCTATTGCCATATACCGGGCACAATTACAGACTCCGGACACATACTGGGAATTTTTCGTTAGAAAAACTACACTTGTCCGACCTAGGATTTGAACCCAGGACCTCGTGATCACAAAGCGATGTGCTCTGCCCCCAGACCAACGAGGCAGTCACCAACAATTGTATGATTTTATGACAATTGTATGACCAACAAATGTATGATTTCCCAAAAATTTACAAGGATGTTTAAAACAGACTTAAATAAGAACATATATTTGAAAACGCTCTGCTCCGCAATGCTGTAAGATGTTAATTACTACCTATTCATTTCATTCTTAAATAAGTGGAAAATTTAATGTCTTAGTGCTATAATTATTAAATAAGGATGTAACAGTGACATAAATTATGATTGTAATTATAGTTGCATCATAATTATTAACCACTAAAACTAACTTAAACTTGTAAAATTGAAGGCAACAATCGTTGCTTACGAACGCAGAAAGTCGTCAAAAATTTATTGCAGAAACAATAATTTCGACACCGTAATTTCAATAACATTTCACGGCTATTGAATTTCTATCGACATCGATTCATACATCCGTGATAAATTTTATTGGTATTTTGAATAGGGATGAGTTGAGGAAGCTATTACGAAAAACAATGCGAATATATTGAATGATGCAAGTCAGCTTTGCAAGAAACGTTTACAGGTTATTTTTGTTGTACATATATCGAGCTTATCCATGGTACCTATCGGTTATCAGGCGACGCTCCGTCGTGCGCACGCGCAGACGAACAGTTGATGTTCGCGCGTCGAAAGGAAGACACATCCGCTAGTAAAGGCTAGCGTCGCGCTTGTGACTTGGTGATCGATAAATTAAGTGTTTTTGATAATAAAATTACTTTGTTGACGTGAAAGCAGTTGATTTGTTTGGAAAAAGGGGTGCGTTGTGTTTTGTTATTTTTTTTAATTACGAAAAATGTTGGTACTACACATATATTTTCCATGTTATCTTAAAATGCGCTTTTTATAATTATTAATGCATGCAGATGTTATTTTGATTGGCATAACAACATTATACCAACAATCATACGTTACCATTTATAGTATGATCACTTGGAACCATATGGGCGTATAAACAAACTCGTTCATATTTTGTCCATGATTATTTTTATATTATTAATAGGTGATTTATGTGATTTTAAGTGTAGTTGTATAATCGGCCTTGTGATTGACCGGAATATCATAAGGACGTTAGTATTAAGATGTAGTGATTCTAAACTCCCGCATAAACATTTTCATGTGCGTTAAGGGTTAACTTCAATCTTTGACAAAATGCTATTTAATTTTGTGTGGTATTTTGGATTACGAGGTTGGTGAGTTACATTAAAATAAGGCTTTCTCTACGTAAATATACGTGCGTGTATCAAAAAGAATGCGAATTCGTAGGCCGTGACGAATATTTTATGCGAGATAATATCACAATACTTCTATCTGCATACATAGGTCTGTTATTAGAGGGGTTTTTGGTATTGTAATAATATGTAGATATGTATGTACTGCGCAAAAGTAGCTATTTAGGAGCTCAATGATAATATAATCCATTACAGTTTTTTAAACCTACTTATGAAAGAAGAAGAATAAGAAAATCATATTTATTTTGATTGAAAAACCAGGGCCACACACAACTTATTAAATATTATTAATAATTATTGACATAATAATATTGCCCAAGCGTCGCCAGCGTTAGGGAACCTTATACAGCTATATGCTATGCTATATAATAAATTTATTTCTTTAATTAGTTAACCTTTAACTGCGCTGTTGAAACATAACATTTTTGAAACAATGAAAAATATAACTCTACCAAAATAATATTAGACTTTGTTCAAGATTATGATATTCCTTTTTTTATATTTTGGTTTAAGAAGTTTAGGTGCGTTCGTCGAACAAGTTGTATATGTTTTATTACTTACAATATACCAATCACACGCAACCTTGCAATATATCTCTTGCATCTAGTTAATCATCTTGTCAGAGTTAGAAAAGAGAAAATTCGAGTGGAGAACTGCAAAATAAATCAGTGTGTAAGGATTGGACTTGTTACCCTATAATTTCAATTACATATAAAAAAAATAACTAAAAACAAATAGAGTATGAAGGAAATGAGAGATAATCGCAAGTTCATAATAAAATGTACATATTTGTATATATCAGTTCATTACTGGTACAGGTGGTAGCAGGTGACACTTACATTTTTATTGGAACAAGTCTTTGAAGGAGTCATAACGAGTTACACTGCGAGTCAGTGTCGGACGTCGTCCCACCTACCTACTTTTACATACAATTTATTTTATTAACTTTTGTATTGACGTGTTATCATTGTGGTATACTTGTCTTCAGTTGCGATGCTATCTTTGTATAAAGTATCGTTGCTTAGACTCATAATACTTAGCAAAATCCCGCCATTATGTTTGTAACTTTTGGACGTTAAGAGCTTAAGACGTTCCACCCAGGGTCTAATAGTCGCGGGTTCGATTCCCGTACGGAACAAATCTTTGTGTGATCCACAATTATTTGTTTCGGTCTGGGTATTTGTGTATGTACACTTTCATGTTTGTAAACGCACCCACGACACAGGAATAAATCCTAGAGTGGGCGCTACGTTTAAAAAAAAACAAAACGAAAAAACTTTAGTGGTATCCCACAAGTTGTAAAATATTACTTCAGTTATCCTTAAAAGAATGTAAATGCCTGTAATTTTAATGCAAAAAGGGTAGTGGTGTATTATGTAAATTCACATTTCACCCATGTTGTTAGGTTTCACCGTATTAGGGGATGAGTCAATTGCCATCTCGTATACATACCTGGCCCAATTCCAATTAGACTTTGTCTTACCTGGCATTCGGACTTCGTGATAGCTGCACCAAACGTTATTGGACCAAAAAGGCAGTAGGCATTGTATCGGGGCAATAGTGTCATCCTTACCGTAACCTTCATACATATATTTTAAATCTGTCTACTCATTTTTTCGAAGATTTATCGTATTATATTTAATAATATCGATACAAAATGCGAAAATAGAATGATGTAGTAACCGAGGAAGATCTAAACTATCTTATTATGACCAAATAGACGGATTTTATCTGAACAGCGGGTCAATACTCTCCGTAACCGGCGAACGTGCATGAGACGAACTTTGAGAGTGGAGAGGTCCGTAAGAAAAGAAGTTGTCGGAATTCTATACTCCCTGCCTACTCCGCAAGGAATCTGGCGTGATAGATAGATATCGATACAAATAACATTGATTTTACATCTTTAAATATCATACATCGTTGTCAACACATTTTGACCACCTACATTCATAACTTTATGACGTCAGCTATTAAAATTCATTTCCTAGCTGCATTACGTGGAACGTAAGGGCTAATGATATACAGGTGGCTGCGAACTTACGCCACTTTACCAGATAGTTTCTTTAACCAGGTATTAGTGGGAACAAACAATCTCTTCCAGAAAGTTGCTTAGTGGCACATAGTGAGACTGGTTATCAAGAGATTCCAGTTTCAAATCTAAGGTGGTGTGTGGTGTTATTAACCAAAAATCTTAAATTTCAGTCTCATCATCTCAGCCTATACTTGTCCACTGCTGAACATAGGCCTCCCCAATCGCTTTCCAGCGTAACCGGTCCGATGCCACCTGCATCCAACGACTTCCTGCGATTTTCACAAGATCGTCGGTCCATCTGGCAGGCGGTCGTCCCACACTGCGCTTGCCAATACGTGGTCTCCACTCTAGAATCTTTCTGCCCCAACGCCCGTCCGATCTACGCGCTATGTGGCCCGCCCATTGCCACTTCAGCTTGCTAATCTTAACGGCTATGTCGGTGACCTTGGTTCTTCTACGAATCTCCTCATTCCTGATTCGATCGCGTAGAGAAACGCCGAGCATAGCTCTCTCCATAGCTCGCTGAGCAACTCTGAGCTTTTTTATGAGACCTATAGTAAGAGACCACGTCTCTGATCCATATATCATCACTGGTAACACACACTGACTAAAAACTTTAGTCTTAAGGCACTGAGGTATTTTGGATGAGAAGATGTTGCGCAGTTTCCCGAACGCTGCCCAGCCGAGTTGGATTCGTCGATTGACCTCTCTCTCAAAGTTGGACCTACCTAACCGGACTACCTATCCCAGGTAAATGTATTCGTCGACAACTTCAAGAGTAGAGTTCCCAACGGTGAGTGCGGTGGGTACGACATGGACGTTACACATTATTTTCGTTTTGTCAATGTTCATTTTAAGACCCACTTGTTGAGATACTCTGTTGAGGTCACCGAGCATTCGTCCTAGATCTTCCAGCGACTCCGCCACGACCACAATGTCGTCGGCAAATCGAAGGTGAGTGATGTATTCGCCATTGATGTTGATGCCAAGTCCTTGCCATTCCAAGAGCTTGAAGGCGTCCTCTAAGGTGGCCGTAAACAGTTTCGGAGAAATGACGTCTCCCTGCCTTACTCCTCTTTTTATGGGGATCGCCTTCGTGCAATGCCCCTGTACTCGGACTGACATGGTGGCGTTATTATACAAGCACTTCAACACTTCAATGTACCGATAGTCAATGCGGCATCGCTGGAGAGATCTAAGAACCGCCCAAGTCTCGATCGAATCGAAAGCTTTCTCATAGTCCACAAACGCCAAGCATAGTGGCCGATTATACTCCTCGGTCTTCTGTATAATCTGCCGCAGCGTATGTATGTGGTCTATGGTACTAAAGCCTTTCCGGAAACCGGCTTGTTCGGGAGGCTGGAAGTCATCAAGCCTGCGTTCGAGACGATTCGTGATGACTCTCGAAAACAACTTATAAACATGGCTCAGCAGTGTGATGGGCCTATAATTCTTCAGTAAAGTGTTATCACCTTTCTTGAAAAACAGTACCACCACTCCCCTGTTCCATGCTTCCGGCGTTTTCTCTTCGAGCAAGACGGAATTAAACAGCCTCTGAAGGACTTTAAGTACCGGCGTTCCGCCCGCTTTCAGAAGCTCTGCGGTAATTCCGTCTTCGCCTGGTGCTTTGTTATTTTTGAGTTGTTTGAGAGCCATCGTAATCTCGTACAGGCTGATGTCCGGGATATCTTCAGTGTAGTGTCGGGTTAGCTTGGCTCTTGGGTCTTTTACCAAGTCAACAACAGGTTCAGCTACTGAGGTGTACAACTGCCCATAGAACCTCTCTATCTCCCTGAGCACCTCTGACCTATTCGACGTTACGTTTCCGTCCTCCGTCTTCAGCTTCGTCAACTGGCTTTGCCCAATAGACGCGTCTCTTGCGAACACTTTGGAGCCCTTGTTCTGTGCTATGGTCTCCTCAATACGCCTTGTATTGAAGGACCGTAAATCGTGACGCAAGGACTTCAGTATCTGTCCATTGAGCTGCCTATAGGACTTAGCATCATCGGAGGTTTGGAGCGTCATGAAACGTCGCTCAGCCATGAGATTTCGGGTGGAGTTAGATAGTTTTTGAGGTATATTTTTACGGTGGGGCTTATAATACTTGGACCCGACCGTATGGACAGTCTCTACCAGCCTGTTGTTGATTTCGTCCACTGATGCGCTGCTGTCTAGCAATTCGAAGCGGTTTGCCAATTCGAGTTGAAAGTTCTCGGGGTTTTGGATGTGTGCATAAGAAGGTCGGAGCGTAGACTTCATCAGACGCGATCTTTCCATTTTGACATTAATATTTAATGTGCCTCTGACCATTCGGTGATCACTGCCGGTTTTTACCCTGTGAATCACGGAAACATCAATTAATATTTGTCGCTTGGTGCTCATGATGAAGTCTATCTCATTTTTTGTGGAACCATCAGGGCTCATCCAGGTCCATTTTCTATGAGGCGGCTTCCGGAAGAAAGAGTTCATCATAAAGAGTCCCTCCTTCTCCAGATATTCGGCCAGCCTCTGACCCCTGGGGTTGCGCTGCCCATATCCAAATTGCCCCACTCTCAACTCATCATCGCCCTGTTTGCCCAGCTGCGCATTGAAGTCACCCATAACCACTGTAAAGTGTGCTTTGGAAGTATGTATGGCTCTACTAATGTCCTCATACATTACTTCGACGTCATCATCTGAGTATGCCGAGGTCGGTGCGTAGACCTGTATGACCTTCAGCGAATATCTTTTGGATATTCTGAGTATCAGGTACGCTACCCTGCTCGACACACTAGTGATGGACACAATGTTGTCTATGAGTGACTTGTGGACGATAAATCCGACACCACCTTGGGACTGCTGTTCACCCTCCCGGTAGTAAAACAAGTTGCCGGATTTTAAGGGTTTCGTGTCCTCGCCCTTTCTCCGGACCTCCGATAAACCAACAATATTCCACCGCAACTTGTTTATCTCTTCTTTCAGCTCAACAAGCTTCTCATCTGTCCTTAACGTGCGTGCATTGTATGTCACCAGGGCCAATTTTCGATGTTGGTGGTAGCCGAATCTCTGCCGGAGATTCTTAGCACCCCTTGTCCTGTCGTTACCATGTTACCAATTTCAGTCTAAAATCTGCAAATGTGTGCGTTATAATGACAATAGGTTATTAAATCCCGGGAAAATTCGACGTTAAGTCAGTTGTCAAAACAATGCCAAGTCTGAAGATAAACCCCCTTATTATTGGGAACACAGATGACAACGATGACTATGTAATATTTTAATTTTGGAGGAGTAGGTGAACTGTGACAGAGGTGGTCTGTAGTTGAAGAACCTATTGGAACACAGTACTCGCTGCCTATCCGGCAAAGGATCTAGCGGAATGATAAAGACATATAACTTGACTTCGACGACGACTTGGTCCAGTTTACAAGAGCTTAAGTCCCCCTCCCACTGAATTAAATAGACGTAGGTTGGATTCCATTCGAATCTTTGTGTGACCCACAAATACTGAGTTCTTAGATTTACGCGAAAATTACACATGAAATAAAACAATTCTTTGGATTTTAACGCGGTTTACTTTTGTAGGTATATTAAACTACAAATCTATAATTATTTGTTTATGGTAATCATAAATAATCTATCTATATCTATCTTGTCTATGGTACTCAGCAATAAACGTTATTTGAACTATCTATTTGTTCCGTGTTATAATTACTTTCCCACAGGTTATGGGCCCAGCACGCTTCCACTGCGCAGTGAAGTACATACAGACCGATATGATGGTTGCTGATGCAGTAACCAAAGCAACATCATACTCAAAACTTATTTATTGTGCTTCTAAGATGGGATTGATTTGTGTTTAAGGGAGGATGTAGGAATATTAAACTACAAATCTATAATTATTTGTTTATGGTAATCATAAATAATCTATCTATATCTATCTTGTCTATGGTACTCAGCAATAAACGTTATTTGAACGATCTATTTGTTCCGTGTTATAATTACTTTCCCACAACTTTCGATTATTGAGTTCTCAACGTTTCGAGTGCTTTGCAGCACCCATGGTCACGGGAAGGACGGAGGTGTTAGACGTCCAAAAGGCATAGTTGTTCTGGGGTACCCTTAAACTTCTTAACGTCGGGAACATATCGAAAACCGCGATAAAATTCGAAAAATAGTTTTATTTCATGACCCACAAATGTTTACTTCGGTCTGGGTGTTTGCGTATGTTAATTTCATGTTTATTAACGTATCCGCTACATAGGAATAATTCTTACTGTGAGGTTACTTTTCTAAATAATAAATGACTCAATCCTGTATTCAGAACGGCTCCAATCATCCCGTCTAGAGATACGGTGGTGATGATACATAATTTCAACGGCGAAAAACAAAAACAGTCCTTTCGATTACAACTTCTTGTGAAATTTTTTGCTATAAGGATTAACTATATACCATGTTTATACACACCATGATTGAATGCAAATGAATTCGCAGTTATGAAAAACAGATAAAGCTCGTCTAGATAATATTTAAACAGAATTAATTAAGAGATACCAGTGTAACAAAGGAATTTGTTAACCGAATTGTAATTAGGTTCGTAAAATGTCATTGTCAAAGCCATTCAGAGATTTGTAAGTTCAAGTACAAATTTAAGGGTTATTCACAAAGCCAACTCTATGTAGTTTTTAGTTTTAGAAATATACTGCTTGATAGCACTACTTTATATTCTTCTATTTACAGTTAAGAGTTCTTTGATTTACGAGAATATTACACATGAAATAAAACAAAAAGACCGGTAAAAACTCGGGTAAAAGAACACATAGCTGACCTAAAACACCGTCGCTCAAAGAAGTCTGCAGTCTGTGAACATGTCCTTGACCGCACCCGCCATAACATCAAATTCAATAGACTTCAAATCCTCGTGAAAGGTCACCGATTCCTACCAAAGATGGTAGGAATTAAAAAAACATCTTAATTTTAATAGAGTAGATGGCTGGGTGCTTAATATAATCAAATTCAAAACCAAGCATGACACCGTGAGCTCATTCTGCGTAGATGGGATCAACAAAAATAATTAAAAATATGAGGTTACCCCGGAACACTCGAAACGTCTGGAACTTAAAAATCTAAAATAAATGCGATAAAATCTGAAAAATAGTTTTTTTACACTACTTTATTAATGCGTAAGATATAATTATGGTGGTAACACCATTTAAGTTTAATTAAGTTGAAAATTTAACTGAGTCCAAAATTTAACACCAAAATGAAGAAAAATAATTGACAACCTAGCCTATTGGTATTTATATCCTAAGGTAAACGCTCTACTTAATATTGTGCTGAAGTGATGTATTACTATACGTATTTTGTAGAGAGTCATTTACAGAGATAATGTTCAAGTAATGTCTAGATATGTATAAAATACACTATTTACCTGTACAAAATTTAAGGAACTATCGTCGACGTTCACAAAGGCCACTCCAAAGATTGTAACGTCGACCGACTTTGTGCTGTTTATCATCGTCATCATCAGCTCATTTCAGTCCACTGCTGGGCGTAGGCCTTTCCCATGGCACGCCACTGAGCTCGATCTTCAACTCACCTACTCCAGTCCCTGTCCGCTGTCTTACGAATATCGTCGCCCCACTTTGCTACCGGGCGCCCTACGTGACGTTTCCCGACACGCGGTCTCCACTATCCACTCTCACAAGAACTAGTCTGCCCCAACGGCCGGTTCTGCGACATATGTGAGCTGCCCACTGCCACTTCAGCTCTGCGCTAATTCGCTGAACAATGTCGGTAACCTTGGTTCTCTGACGAATAACTCGAATGATCCCTATTTCAACTAATGTGAAGTGGTTGTGGGGTTTAAGATAAGACTCGGTGACTCAGTAATAGCATATTCGCTCTGAAATAAGCTGAGGAGACGGCAAATAGACCGAGTTCTGTAGGTATGATAGGGCTGGACCCGCCTCTTCGTAAGACTCCACGCTACATCTTATGATAATACACTGTCACGCCTATAATCCCCAAGCGGCGGTGGCATAGGTATACTCAGTACACCCACCTTTCACCGACGATATTGGTTCCATGTAATAGAAGGATTGCCATGTACCGGGCACAATTCCAGACTCTTGACTCATACTGGGAAAGTTTTGTTAGAAAAACTACATTTGTCCGACCCAGGACCTCGTGATCACAAAGCGATGCGCTTTGCCACTAGACCAACGAACCAGTCATCTTAAGACATCCCAACTAATTAATGCTTTCAGGTATCTATTACCGCGATCTTAATTGATATTTCAAGTCAATATGCCCGCCCGCAATGTGCACCAGTAATATATAATTACCCCACTAATCAATATGAACACCGAAACCTACGTTTCATATGCCATTAACTGTGTTTTTCAATTTCGCACGCTAATGTTTTCTTATATTTTTTTTTATGATGTATGATAAACCGCACTGCGTTGCCGACCTATTGCTTTTTTATTCTCTTAATAGGTATATGTAGAGTTCCAATTTTCTATTCAGAATGGAATTTGCTTTATGATTGAGTGTTGAATTTACGATATGCATAAGGAGCTTTTCTATTAGTTGGTTCCTATAGAGGTATTGATTAGCACGACAATGAGAGTTGTAGATGTTTCTTTTCGGGACTAAGCCCGCAACACGTTCCCACCATTGTTACTCCTGTAAGCCAGGATCTACAATGCTCTCCTTAGATGACGCCAAAGTTTGAACCTTGGGGTGACCCGGGAAGCGCTTTAATTGTCTGGGAACCCGCAACAAATTTAATTAGAAAGAAAAACAGAAAGGATTAGGAAAAATAAAAATTCCACTTCCCTCCTTTACGAAGCGTGAGACATAAAAAAATGGCAGATCAGACATAGACAACTAGGTTAAGCCCAGTTTTAAAGCACCACGCAGACGAAAAAATATTTACTGGGCCTATTTGTAAGCCCCATGTTTGATACCAGTAATAGCATATAACAAAAACGCTTGTGGATTTTATTAATTAATATTATTCTAAAGCAAGGTATTTATTTTGGTTTTCATCTAATTTTCACCCGCTACCTTAATCAGAGAGTTGTGAAGGGTCTTATATTTAGGGGAGGATTATGTCCTGCAGTGAACATTTTTAAGCTAATGATGATAAAGAAGGTCTTAAAAGAAAAATAAATGTCGATGTTTTAAGAAATAAGGTCAATTATTTTTTTTTCTATGAAGTGTTTAAAAACCTGAAATCATTCGTTACAAATTACATCGTTAATTTGACAGCTTATTTCATTTCTATCAACTAAGTACTAGGCTGACATAAAACATAAAAAACGTGGTAGAAAAACAGATCGATTGATCAAAAATATGTGAAAACCGGTAATCTATCAAACACCACATCATTACTGTCAAATTCCGTTCAATAACAGAATTATGATTTTGCGCAATTACTGCTTAATACACGTAATTATAACACGAATCGATATTAAATGGTTATAATCAGTAAAAAGTAACCGGGTAAGTTTTTTTTTAATACTCTACAACCGTTTTACGTAAAAAATAATACGCAGTATGACGTCTTACGATCATTAGCGTTTAATCTTTGGCCCAATTTCATCGCATGTTCAGTTTTTTATGTAACATCTTGACTTCGAAACTGACGCATTCCAAAACTAAGGGTTAATTGATTATAATATTATTATATTTTGAATTGATTATAAATTGATTGATCGGGGAAAATGCTTTAATATTCCCTATTATTTTAAGTATTCATTAATTTAGCAGTTGTCTGCGTCCTTACCCGCATCATGTTCTTTTACCGTCACGTCTCTAATTGCAATGTGTTTAAAAATGGATGTCAAATTCATTTTCAACATATCTGAAAATCCAATCTTTATATACTGCTCTTTATACATTATGAACAAATAAACACCGTAACGCTAAATAAAACATTTACAAAAAGCAAAAGCAAGTTTTATTATGCATCATATGTATTTTAATATATTAGATAAGAATTCAAATTTCGTATGTAATAAATTTATCTAAACTTAATCTACCTAATTATCTTATCATTATTATATTATTTTATATTAAAAAAAGTTTCAAGGAATTTCATAAAAATATTCAAACAATAAAATTGTTGCAAGTTATTTTTTTTTTCTCAATTAAATATTTACAACAGCGCATGCGGTTTAAATACTTTAAGCGGCTTTTGAATGTTATTTTTTACAATATAATTAACAAAATTGACATTGTACGTTCAGCAACATAAGTTTTTTGTATTTGTTTTTTTTGTTTTTATTAAAAAAACGTAGCCCCACACTAGGATTTATTCCTGTGTCGTGGGTGCGTTTACAAACATGAAAATTCACAAACAAATACCCAGACCGGAACAAATAATTGTGGATCACACAAAGATTTGTCCTGTGCGGGAATCGAACCCGCGACTATTCGACACAGTGGGCGGAGCAGCTCAAGCTCTTAACCACTGCGCTAAATCGTCCGTTAAGTAGTTTACCATTTTCGAATCGCTTGCACACTTTTGTTTTGCATCAAATCCATTATTTTTGTTGATCTAAATATATAAGAATATGTTGCTAATAATGTAGTTTTAACAATTATATCAACTTTTAAAAATTAAGAGTATTACCTATTTGAAAAACTGAGAATGTCAAGCAATTTTCGTTGCTGACTGTTACTGACCAACTAGGCTAAAGCAAAATACTGATGTTGGTGGAAATTGTATTATCCATTCAGTACTTTTTAAGACTAGACTTCGGCCAGACACACAGATAGACGCAGGAGATTTTTTTATTCCAATAGTAATTAGTTCTTTCGTACCATCGATATATTATTTGTACTCATTGACTTAGATTAAAGGTGACAGTTCGAGAAACTGCCCAAAAAATAAGACAATAGAAATAGTCTTAATTCTTATTAGTTCGATCGAACCCTAGCCAACGGGGGACCCTTTAAAATATTACAGTTTACTAACTACCATAATTAAATTTTAATTAGAAAAGATCTTTTTAAAAACAAGCTTTTATAGCAAAAACACAAAGATGATATCTTACTTCATTGAGCAGTTTCTATCTCCTCCGTTCCATGATCAGACCCTAAAGAGTATCTTTTTTTTTCTTTTTTTTTTAAACGCCCACGCTAGGATTTATTCCTGTGTCGTGGGTGCCTTTACAAACATGAAAATTCACATACACTAATACTCAGACCGGAACAAATAATTGTGGATCACACAAAGATTTGTCCCGTGCGGGACTCGAACCCGCGATTATTAGACGCAGTTGGCAGAGCGGCTTAAGCTCTTAACCACTGCGCTAAATCGTCCGTCCGTCCGTCATCTGGGTCTACTGTACTCGTCAAGACAAATCCAACGAGCCTAAATACGGCAGTGTTATGTTCAGTAGTTGGGTGGTTATAGTACTTATCAATGCTAATTCAAAGAGCCTGAACACGAGGGGGCTATGTTGTGTTATTGACATGTTCCTGTGGTCACCTTCGGACTCCATCTACAGACCAGCTCCATGATACCATATTATTGGATTGTCACCCAACTTACTTACCAAATTTCAGCTTAATTGGACACCCACAAGTGCTCTAAAATAGATCACCCAATTAAAACCATACAGACATACGGACAGACATATATATGTACATTGCAAGGTAAATGAAAGCTTGTAAAAAGATGGCTCATTCCTTGCTCAAAAGATAGCTGGCTCATTCCTTGCTCAAAAGATTGGTCTGTCTATTCAGCGAGGAAACGCAGCCAGCATTCTTGTCAACATACCACGCGGTTGCGGTCTTTTTGATTTTAAAGTGTTTCTATATTAGATACCTTGTCATTGAACTTGTAATAAAAAGTATTGAAAATGTTAAAAAAACATCATAATTTATTACTAATTTTTACATTTGATAGCTATGAATAGTGTAGATGCGTGGTGTGGTGGTGTAGATGCGTAAATATATCCAAATGTGGCCAAATTTTGGCTGTTATTTTCTCCAAAAATAATTGCCTTTGTTTTCTAACGTTTTTCTATTGTTGTTGAAACAGCTGCTTTAATGATAATCATCGTTTGATTACAACCGGTGTAAATATGAATCAATAAGAACGACGTAAATTTAACACGAAACAGTTTGCAAACATAATAGGTAATTGTCTTAATTGCAACCGTTCGGCTGCAACCACGACCAAAAGGCCGAACAAGTAAATTGTGCGTGACAAACGATTTTTTTAATGAGCGAAAAAAAAATATGTCAAAGATCAGTGTTGGATATTATTCATTCATTTCTTTAAATCTTAGGACCAACTAATTGAATTGATTAATCAAAAAAATTTAATTGATATAATTATGACTTTTGGACGTTAAACGACTCAGGTTGTGATTATATGGGTGCTGTAGACCACTCTAAATGAGGGAAATTTAAAAACCAAAAATACATCGCGATAAAATCTGAACTTATTGGATTGTAATTCCTTTTTTACAAATAATTTTTGCCCAACTCTGTCAAAGGTATCCAGGAAATCGTGCGAGTTCGAACGTGAGTAGGTTGACTTTGAATTTACTTCGGTTCTGTAAATAATAGACTTTGTTCCGATGAAACTAATGCCTCATGTTTGTTTGTATACTTATTTTAAAACAACATTTACGAAATGAAACTCTTTTTTTGAACTGTATTGGGATATATTTTATGTTCCCGACGTTTCTGTGCTATAAAACACTCATCGTCATGGGCTGTAAAGCTCAAATATCGGGAATATGAATCAAAAATAAACCCTGATAAATTCCAAAAATAATTTTATTTCATGTGTAGTATTCACGTAAATCTAAGAACAGAATTAATTCGAACAAATGAAGACGTAATTAGAGATACCTATATATCTATCTATCTCATTACGCCGGATCCTTTGCGGAGTAGGTTGAGAGTGTAGACACATAGAAAATTTATTTAGACTTCTTTATATAGATAGATATATTAACATATATGTTACGGCTGAGATACCACGTAGTAAACATTAAAAGGAAGGTAAATTATATATTTAAAATAGATACATACTTTTTACAAAACAGTAAGTAACAAAAGTGGAAAACCCGAAGGACGTAGTAACGAGGTAACTCGCAAAACTATTTTTTTTGTAGATTACCTATTAAATTAAAAAAGTAACAACACCGTTAACCCTGATTCATTAATAATATTTTTCTTAGCTGATTATGACCTATCTTTGTAAGGTCAATTGAGACTTTAAACGTCCACGCTGTATTTTCTGACTTCTCTACCATAAAAACATCGATTATGAAGTTTCAAACCCAGTTTCTGCAGAGTTACGTCAACCAATAATTCAATTCAAATTAAAATATTATTTTTCAAGCCTTTATAGTATATATTTGTTAGTTGCTACGTTTGTTAGTTTGTTTAGGTCAAATCTTGAAAGGTGAATCAGAACCAATCCTCTAATCTTACGGATTTGAAATTTGCCATGTTGGTTCAGTTCCGATGATAGTAAATTTTTATGGCAAGCATGACCTGATCCTACACACAGGATAAGTTCCAGACGAAGGAACTCCTCAATGGCCAACAGCATATTCACAAAATTTTGTATATGCTGTTGGCCATTGAGGAGTTCCTTCTTAATTTAATTTTGATTGCCCATTTAAAATTATCTGGCTGTAAAACCTTGTCTTTAAAAATGTATTTTTGACACGCTTTTATTAGCTTGACCTGTATGTATATATGGATCTGTGAATCCATGTGACGGAATTTTTCTACGAAATTTTTGCCAACTTCAAAGCGTCTTAATAATTTGAAAATTGATAACAAGGACTATGTATTAAGGACCAATGACAATACAATAATTTTGTAACTTTGGTGAAAAACTATTAATTTTACAGGTTAAGTGTATGCTATCTATGTTGTACTAACAACTTTCAATGTCGTTTTGAGACAAAAACTAAGAAAATACATTATACTAAAAAAAACCTGCTTTTATAGCAAGCCGATTCATAAAGGGAAAATAGTAATTTTATTGTGAAAAAGCGTGGGGTGCTTTTTATTTATAACTATTTTTAATATTTGACGTCAAGCACACTATGTCCTTTTTAGTGCGGCTTTTTAAAAATCGTGTTTTTTTTATTTTTTTTAACTATATTTTTACTATTATTTAAGAACGTGTATCCCCTAATCGTTATGGTAATTTATATTCAAAGTACGATAATAGCAAAAACAATAAGTAGTTCCTTTTACGGCATATAATTGGTAATTAATAAAGTGGCTATACTGAAGACAGGATTGCGTCCGGCGACGCGTAACGCCGGCGCGTCCATCCGTCATGATATCATCAAATTACTGGTAATGAAGACAATTAGATTTTTTTTGGGTTTTTAGGGTTCGGCATTTTGTTATGCCTATTTGAGATTTGTATTTTTTCTTCTAAACCTGTGTGTTTTTAGATAGTGTAAAAGTAAATAAACAACATTCACAAGAATAAGAACGTGTGTGACCTTAACCAACTAAATGTGGTTTAGAAGATGTAATCTTGACTGTTTGCAAGGAAAATTATACACACATGGAGTTTTCATACATGATGTTTATACTACATTAATACATAAAGTCTTAATACTGCAAAATCTATCAAGGCTTTCAAAATTTAGGATTCTAGGATTATACTTATCATGAATATAATGTAGTAATAAACCTACAAAAACGAAATTCAAAAATTATTTGCCAAACATTAAGCAACATTAATATATGCAGACATTTCCAAGCCAAAAGAAAAGGTGTGAATTCTAAAGATTTTTATTTCAACTTTCTCCGTTGTTTAACTTGCATCTATTTGAATCTGTTAAAGATTGCAAGTCTTCCATTTGACTTATAAAAATATAATGTGCGAAATCTTGAACACCTAACATGTGTTTGCATTGCTTACACGGATGTACCTACGGAACTCTCCATTTATACAGAAACAAGTAGTCATTGCTCGTTATTGGGCAGTTTTTCGTTGTACGTAATAATATTTGTACCGCTCTAGTTCGTTATTTCATTTATTATTCCATTAAAAACCACTGACATTTACCCATTCAGCAGTCAACAAAAAGAATATTGCCTCAGTGCAAACGTCACGGAAAAGTCACAGGATTTTATTTTGGTGAAGCATAAATAACAATCTCTTTGCTAAGACAAATTGTTGGGTCGATATTTTGAAAGTATTTGGCTCTGCGAATCAAAATTTTTATCCTGAAAGAGCAGAGAATTCTCTATCTATTCGAGAGAAAATGTTCGTGATTATTTTGATAAAAATACAGACCTTTAGAATAATAAACTACCTTTCTAATTTCCCAAATTGGATTTTACTGTCAATTGAATTTAGGGATTTCGTTTTCTACGCAATAATATTAGTTACAATAGACCGCGCGAAGTGGAAAGTAGAAGCACGAAAGCGGACCCCGGGCTCCGAAGTAGCAGCTATGGATGCTACCGGGAACACGCTCAGACGATGAAGAAGAATATTAGTTACGTACAATACATTTTTCAAATGGTAAATGCGACTTAAAGGTAAAGTCTAAAATAAAGCAGCCTTTGATTCTATTACCTACGCACAACTTTGATTACGAGAGTTGTTGAACATTTCACATGTTGACTTGGAATATTGTTGAGTTCCACAACATTTATAACTGCTCCTCTTACGGCTGGTTTTAATATATAACTCAAGAATAGATTTGCCTACTACGGATAGAATTTTGACATATTTTGTATGGAAAATCTATCAAAATTCTACTGACAGTAAGCAAATGTATCCTTGAGTTAATTGTAATAATATTGAAACCAGCCATTAGAGGACTGTGAACGCGAAATTATGTATCCAATTTTCAGGCAAAAAAATATTCGTTTATTTTTACCTCAAATTAAAATGCGAAATTACAACGCGTTTGTTCTTCTTCTTTAAGTTATGGCTTCACACTAATTTTAAGTGTATTTTCCCAGTGTCCAATGAGATATATAATCGTGTTTGTTTAAAGTAATTCAACTCCTCGATGAACTTGATGACAACGATGATAATGAAATTAATGAAGTACCCCACCCGGGATAGTAATATATAATGGTTAATATTCCACCAACAAGAATGTAATAAGAACACATAATGGTTAATATTCCACCAACATTACACATTATTAGTCGAAATAACACAAGTTTTGGAAATTAAAACAAATTGACAATAACACTTTTCGACTTCCAACCAAAAAAAAACCAACGCTTTTCAGTTTAGGTCTGAACCGAATCACATTAATAGTGATGGTGATTGCTCAGAAGTGAGTTTATCCAATTAAATCTAAGCATTTATTGGTGAGCATTAAAAACTCCTGCATTGATTTCGATACGTTTCCGACTGTATATGTGCAACCTCCTTCATTAAGCATTCGTAATGAATCCATGTTGGCTCTTTGCACGCCTTATAAAGAACATTAATAGAAAGTTAATTATTTACATAATCCATAAAAAGTTGGCTCTAAGTACTCTTGTACTTGTTTGTATACTGGTCATAAATATTTAATGGAGAATTCTGGAGCATGTGAATGTTTTACGTTATTTACTTTTAACGTAAGAGATTAGATTTATTTCTTCGATAATTTAGGTAAATGTTGTTAAGGGGTTCAGGATGGTAGTTTTTTACATTTCAGGTGGTTAATATATATTATTTATTTATATATTTATTCTTTATACACATGTGTACATAGGCGAACTTAATGCCTGAGGCATTTTCTGCCAGTCTACCTTGAGGTGGTGTGGAAAAAACTATGGTAGGTGCTAAAATATATGATGCTAAAATAGTGCTTAAAAAAGCAGGGAAACAATAAGAAAGTAATATACCAATATATAATATAATACTATACATAAATATGCACATACCCTTTTTAAGCACTTTTGTACCGTAATTAACAATGAAACTTGCACGTGTATGTGTGCGTTGTGAGAAAAATGTTTTAGGAATGCATTTGAAATCTCCTTTTTGCTATGAATCAAGAATAAATTTGCAAATTGAAAAAAAAAATTAAGTACATTAAAAATTGTTGGAATCAATTCAGTTACCGATTTAGAACAAACTACTTTCAGGTCTTGCGTTAATTATGTTACACCTCGTATATATATATATATATATATATATATATATATATATATATATATATATATATATATATATATATATATATATATATATATATATATATTACATAAATATAATATATACATACATATATATGAACCAGATAGTGTGACATAACGACATGAACTACTAACGTTTAGAAGATTCCGCCGACATGTTATGTAGTAGATAGGCCTGCAGATTTATTTAAAAAGTGAGACGATTGTTAGCCATCCTGAGGTCCAGAGGCAATTCATTTCATAGAAGGATAGATTGGATAAAGAAGGAAGAGTGAATGAAATCAGTCCGATGAGAGGGACACTGAAGAAGACGATTATTTGAGGAACGTAGAGGTTTATCATGAGTAGAGCATAAGTACTGAAATTGGGAAGTAATTATACAAATAAATACGTAATATTATGTAATTTATTTGCTGATACATTTTCGATTATTTATAAAAGGACACTTGTGATATACACCTTAAAATTAGTCAAAGAAGAATTCTTTACAACATACCTAATTAAAGTAGTTACTTAAACATATTACCTAAACGCCTGATCTATAACTTAGTACTACAATATCATCACGCCAGACCCCTTGCAGGGTAGGTAGAGAGTACAGAATTCCAACAGGTTCTTTCCTTACATACCTCTCTGGCTTCCTCCACTCTCATAGTTCGGTAAATTAGTAAATTGTGTTTAGTTTTGCTAAATTCAGAAAATAACATAGGTAATGATCTACACAATTTAATTAACTTTGGACATAGAATATCTTTAATATCATAATGTAGGAATAGGCTGTGTTTAATAAAATTAAACCAAATTCATTGTTATTTCATTCATTTAAGAAATAAAATAAATTTCGTCACACCTATATTTCCCAAGCGGGGTGACAGAGGTGTACTGTATACACCGACTTTTTGCCGACGATATTAGGTCCCAAGTAATGAGGGACGAGCCTATTGCCGGCGGTGAGGGCGGGCCTGGTCTGTTTCGCACAGACCTCTCCTTTATCCCGTGCTCTCCTTTGTGAGGGCGCGCAAAACGCAGCGCGCTTCCTTCACGGCCCTGTCACTGTTCGGGCGACGGGTTGCCCTTGTCCGGCGCCCGCAGGCATATTTTCATGGAGGGCGGAGGTCATTTGCCGCGTATGCCCTACGCCTTTGCCAGACGCGTTTTCTGCGAGCAGGATTGGGGAAGGTCTCCTCCCTCTCTCGCTTAGCCTCCTCTTTTTACGTCGAAACGGCCTCACAAAAGGCCACAGTAGCCTCCCAGGCGCTCTCCCTGTCATCCATCACGCTCGGCACACCAAAAGGGTGTCCAGAGCAGTGTCTTCTGACCCCCACAGTGGTGGCACTCCCTCCCCGTGCATTATTTGCCGCTAGATCAACGAGACAGGCTACATCATACATTTTATTCAATTTTCAATGTTATATTATTATTTTCAATGTTAACATAAATACTTACACGTTTAAAATATTGCCTATTAAGCCCGCAATCCGCTCAACCTCAAGAAAAACGCAGCTATTAATCTATATCTTTAAAATCTACAGTCGTTAGTGTTAGCCTTAACACCAAAATCAGGCATCTACAAAATGCATAAGTTTTAAATTATAGTTAGCATTTCCATGATGATATTTAAAGATAACAACTTGTAAAGTGGATTAGATTGGATCAAGACTAGTGTTTCGAAATCAAACATATTTTAGAAATATGCATAAATCTTAAATAGTTATCATTATTTAATGCACTAAATCATTTAAATTGCAAAATTGTTTTTAATCCTACTGATATTATAAATGTACAAGTTTGTATGTTTGTAACTCAATCGCGCAAAAACGCATTAACGGATTGAAATAAAATGTACACGTTTACATAAGATACTTATTATCTCAGAAAAATGTTAGGTTTCTGTGTAAAGTCAACGCGGACGACGTCGCGGGCAGAAGCTAGTATTTTATAAATTTCAAGTGTAATCATCACGCCTATTAATATAGGCGTGATGATACCCAAGCGGAAGTGGCATAGGCGTACTTTGTACACCCACTTTTCACCGACGATTTTAGGTCCCATGTAATAGGGGCCGAGCCTATTGCCATATACCGGGCACAATTTTAGACTCCGGACTGATACTGGGAGTGTTTCGATAGAAAAGCGACATTTGTCTGATCTGGGATTTTAAGCCAAGACCTTTTATGATTACACCGCGCGATATTTGCCACTAGCCCAACGAAGCAGTCAATCAGTAAAGATTTTTTTTTTTTTTTTAATATGGTTCAGTGACGAAGGAGGTGTTATTGATCCCAATATTAAAGTGGAAGTATTTTTGGTCAGCGTTTGAAGCGCCTTTACAGGCGTACTACTTCTGTTAATATTTGTTGGTGTTATAAACATAATTATATTTTAATTTATCGCTAAGTTTTAACTCAAAATTTAGTTAGTGTTTTATTTTTGTAACTTTTTTCTGCATTTTTACTTTTTTTAATAAAATGTATGTTTTATGTAATTGCGTTTTAATGATGCGCTAATTTGTTGAAAAATAATTAAATTAGGCTCCTTCTTACTACAGTGAATTTTTATATTTTACTATTTTTATCTTTGCTTTGCACGGGTGAATTATACATACAAACCTAACATAAACATATTGATTTATCGCTAAGTTTTAACTCATAATTTAGTTTGTGTTTTATTTTCGTAACTTTTTTCTGCATTATTGTTTTTTTGTAACAAAATGTATCTTCTATGTAATTGCGTTTTAACCATGCGCTAATTTGTTGAAAAATAGTTAAATTAGACTCCTCCTTACTACAATGCATTTTTATATTTTACTAGCGACTCGCCCCAACTTTGCACGGGTGAATTATACACGTAAACCTTCCTCTTAAATAAGTTAAGTTCAGTATCTCTTTATCTTGCCTATGAGAGGTTAAAGATTTAAATTCATCAACATGCCTATTGCATTTTTTTCAAAAACGTAGCCCTACGCCGGTATTTATTCCTGTGTCATGGGTGCGTTTACAAACATGAAATTTCACATACACAAATACCCAGACCGAAACGAATAATTGTGGGCTACACAAAGATTTGTCCCACGCGGGAAACGAAACTATTCGACCCAATGGGCGGAGCGGCTTAAGCTCTTAACCACTGCGCCTAATCGTCCGTCTTTTGAAATGAACCTAATAATACAAACGCGTAACTTCGATCGTGTTCTAACGGACACAAGGAAATCAGTGTTCACTAGATCCTTAAATGGTAATGGCCCTTTGTCCCGGCCATATCTCATATCTGACGTCTGTCCTCTACGCTATATCGCTTCCCAATGCCCTATAAGGCTTTACTCGGAAAGCATTTCACCGCATCAGGGCTCTTATTCTTTATGACAAAACGCGGCGCGTTCCGATAACTTAATGATATAAAGGTGTAAATGTCATACGGCTTGGTCTAGTTGTTAATAGCTTACGCCGCTCCGTCTACTGGTTTGAGGTGTTGCAATTCGTCACCTAAACTAATTTTTTGAAGCAATAATTAGAGTGCTTACGCTCTAGGTCACTTTGCGTCAGGTGCTAACGTCAACGTGACACGTTCGAGTGCTAAGTTTTATTTCAAAAATAAGCCTTCATGTGCGCTGAGATACTGATTAAAAAACTTGAGAAACATAAAATGTTATTATCTATGAAAACACACAACAACCCTGATAAACCGGTGGTCATCACGATTTTCTGTTTGAAGTAGCATCTTTAGTACGTTGTATATGACCCAGCAGTGCGACCCACAAATAATTGTTTCGGTCTGAGTGCTTGTGTTTGTGAATTTCATGTTTGTAAACGCACCCACGAAACACAAATGATTTCATGTGTTAAATTGTATTTCGTATAACCTTCGAGGATAATTTCACAAAGTTAACTCTGCGTTACGTGTTTAAATGGTCATAGCGAATAAGAACTCTGTTATGTGCGAGCACCCGTTACTTGTTAGTCATGAATAGGATTTTCCCTTTGGAAATGTCCTGCTCTAGATAATCAGGTTGTGATGCTGTGGTATAAAATACAGCGGTTGGCAGACGTTTTACGATCAATTAGAAGACTGATTTACGCACCATTTGGTAAGACATTTATAAACTATTATTTGTATAATATGGTAGAGTTACGAACGTCTTAAAATAAACTTTCATATGTTACACTACAGAATAGATTGATGAATACTATTTGCTGTATACACTCTTTGTTGGTTTAAATATAGAAGAAGCATTTTACAAATGTAATGTTAAAAGTCAATTGTTTGTTTAATCAATCTCACACAGCGAACCTGTTGGTTCGCTGTGTGAGATTGTTGATTTGTCCGACCTAGGATTTAAACCAAGACCTCGTGATCGCAAAGCACATAATAAGCCACTAGACCAAAGAGGCAGTCTGTCTGCATGATTCTAACTTAAATGTGTTTAAAATTCTATACTTAGCTCAGAAAACTAACTTTTGACATTTCTTATGTTTGATAGTTGTATATAGTGTGTTTGTACCATGGATATATTACAATGGATTGAGCACTCTGCGAAAAAACGTGATGACAAGGATACTCACTTAGAGCGATACGTCTCTTTCTACGTAGGGTGACCAAACATTGGTACTATTATGGACTTGTTGACATATAATTAATGTATAATTCTCGGGCACTGTTTATTGCTATTATTGTTTCTTTCTACGCATATGCCACACCTTAAATGAGTAGTAGTCATATTCTTCGATTAAATTGGCCATTTTCTTGCTGACTCTACTTTTTTTTCAGAATCTGTAAATTCAGCTCCAAATATCGCAAAAATTAAGGATAGTCTCCTATGGCCGTTTTTCTGTATATACAACGGTTGAGATAGCTGCCCTTACTGTCCCATCTTAATCTATCCTGAATATAAAAACGAATTGAGAACTTTGTTCGTTTTGAACTTGGTAATAAATGGTTTACAGTGTATTTAAGCCATATCATAAATGGATATAGTCCGTATTAGTTCTACGTTATGGTCACCGTACTGCATCGTAATGGGTGCGAGCGTGACACCGGGCTTCAGGTTATTGCCGCATTCATCATGGTTTCTCGAGTTGTTTAAATCATAGAGAATTTAATGTTGTGTCTGTGAGTAAGAGTTTAATTTTCTTTAGCAATATTTTGACAGTACTCAATCCATTGTAATATATCCATAGTTTGTTCTTAGTTAATTCTCGAGTAGAAGTAACTACTTAGATATGTTTAAAGACACGCGTTCAACGCGACAGTCGATCATAAAAAATCAAAGCACAGATGTATATTTAAAAATGCACAATCATCGATGTTTTAATATATAGTCTATTCCAATCAAACTTTAAAACATTTGTCATTCAACATATAAATGTCGATTTTTTACTAACCGCATATTAATTTCGATGTCTTCGAAGATACTGTCGCCTTAATATTACGCTTGTTATAGATTACAATCACAACTAAAAATGGTGATGGTTTGTTTAAAAAGTTTATATGTTAGTTTGGATAGACTATACATAGTTCCTTAGTAAATACCATTGATATATTATTCGTACTAGATTACGAATCACGAACAAAATGACAGCCAAAAAACAACTGTAGAAATTGGTTTTAAATAAAAAAAACTCCATACTCCACAGGTGACAAGAGGGCTGGCTTATTTCTCGCTCAGAAAATTAGCATGGCTATTCAGCGAGGGAATGTAGCCAGCGCTCTTGCCATATACAACGCGATAAGATTTAGATTTTTAATACTATTATGTAAATATATAATAAACTTTAATTTTCTATATCCTATATGTAAATAAATGAGTTATGAGAAGTCATTATAAATATTGTGATAAAATAAAATATAACATTTTAAATTATTAATGACATCAGATAATTAGGAAATTGTAGCATTTTCACGCGTTCTCACTTTGACTAGGGTTGGACCGAACTGATTCGAAATAAGACCACATCCATACTTGAACTCTTATTTTCTGGCCTTTTTTCGGAGTCACTTTTGAACTAGTACAAATAATACTGTCTGACTGTCTCGTTTGTCTAGTGGCAAAGTACATCGCTTTGTGATCACGAGGTCCTGGGTTCAAATCCTAGGTCAGACAAATGTAGTTTTTCTAACTTCCCAGTATCAATCTGGAGTCTGGAAATGTGCCCGGTATATGGTAATAGGCCCTTATTATATGAGATTTAAAATCGTCGGCAAAAAGTGAGTGTACTCGGTACACCTCTGTCACCGCTGGGGAATAAAGGGGTGACAAATAATATATAGATGGTAAATACTGAGATAAAAATTATTATCATAAGTTATCATAATATTGTGATCATTACAATACATGTAGAGAAGAGTAATGATAATAATTCTCTGGTACATATTTTTAGCTCTACTCAGTGATTACATACATCTATGTAAAGGAATTTATTTTATATAATTTATATGATGCATTGCTTAGTTCATACCAGAAATCATTTTGTGAATAAATGCACAATGTAAATGTTAATTGCCTATGTATTTACTGAAACATTTTTATTTTAACTATTTCGAGTCATTACCAAATTAGCAAGACAATCTGGGTAATGTACGCAATTTGAAAAAAATTCTATGCTCTAAATGTGATATACAGGCTGTTGTTTAATATTCTTGCGGAATTTGCAGGAATAGCTGTACGGTGGCACTGACGACGAATTCATTAAAATCGAGACAATAAAAAAAAAGTTTACGAACAAATAAAATTTGTCTTTATTTATGTATACTACGAGTATTATTATTAAGAGTGAGATTGTTTGTTTGTTATTAATACACTCTGAAACTAGTTAACGAATTTTAAGGATTGTTTTACCATTAGATAGCTACATTATCTAGAAGTAACATGGACCGGGTGCAAAGCCGCAGATAACTAATATTCCTACTAATATTATAAATGTGAAATGTTTGGATGTTTGTTACTCAATAACACGAAAACGGCTGAAAGGATTTGGATGAAACTTTTTATCCCGAAAAAAGTTAGAATTCTGTATATACGTGGACGTCGCGGACAGAAACTAGTGATTTATAAATTTAATAAAAATCTTGTTCTATTGCTCCCCGTGTGTGGTGATTATCCCACACCTTCGGGCCTAAGAAAGAATACAATACTATGTTCATATCTTCCACGTGGTAGAGTGAGTGGCGTGCGTTACATATAGGCAATTAAGCAGTGCCTACATGAGTATAAAGTACTGTGTGTATATATACGTTATTAATTACTATAATTAAGTAACTATGACGATTGAAATTATTTTATTTATGTAGTAATATTTAAAAGTAGTGTAATTGCATTGCTATGAGGCAGCCACTGCTTAATTGCTAATATGCAATGCGCGCCAACGGGTAGTGTAGTCTTCACTTTATCTATCTATCCATATCATCACACCAGCTCTGTCGCGGGGTAGGCAGAGAGTAGAGTTCCAACAGGTTATTTCCTTACATACCTCTCTGGCTTCCTCCACTCTCATAGTTCATCTCGTACAAACGCGCCGGTTACGGAGACTCTTGACTTGCCCTTCAGATAAGACACGGTCTATTTGGGCATGGTAAGATAGTCTAGGTATGTCTGTCTGCCTAAAAAAATGGATCTGTTTAAAAAATTAATATACTCCCTCGTTGGTCTAGTGGTGCTTAATATAGGTGGTAATTACAAGGTCCTAGGTTCGATATTTAGTCCGGATAAAGTATGGTTTCTCTATCGGAAAATCTTTAATAGGAAACTAGACTAGATTTTAGAATTAACCAGACCGGGATAGATATTCGTGGGTCACACAAAGATCTCTCCCGTGCGGAAATCAAACCTGCTACTACGCGATAGTTTATTTTTACTTTTTAAAAACGTAGCCCCACACTAGATTTATTCCTGTAACGTAGGTGCGTTTACAAACGTGAAAATTCACATACACATTACCAAGACTGAAACAAATAAATGTGGATTGCACAAAGATTTGTCCTGTGCGGGAACTCGCGACTATTAGACAAAGTGGTCAGAGCGACTTAAGCTTAATCCCTGGACGAAGCTGTCCGTCAATACCCGGTATTTAATAGACTTGCCTCCTAATACATTACAGTACCTAACATAGACTATAACAATTTCGTATAACATTTTCGTATCCGTGGTGCTTTACAACTGGGCTTATCCTAGTTGTAGTCTCCTTCTTTACGGCTGATGTGCCAATTTTTTTTTGTGTCTCCCGCTTTGCAAAGGAGAGAAGTGGAATTATTTTTTTCCTATTCCTCCTGTTTTTCTTTCTAATTAAATTTGTTGCGGGTTCCAAGGCAATTAAATCACTTCCCGGGACACCCCAATGTTCAAACCTTGGTGTCATCTAAGGAGACCGTTGTGGATCCTGACTTACAGGAGTTACAATGGTGGGAATGTGTGGCGAGCTTAGTCCAAATTTAAAAAAATACTTAACATAGATGGTCCACTGGTTCGAGCAATCGTGGGTTCGATTCCCACACGAGACATATCTTTGTGTGATCCACAAATATGTGCTGGATGACAGTGCATGTGGATTTCGTGTTTGTGAACGCATCCACGATACGGGAATTATTTCTGTGGGGTTAAAAGAACAAAAAGAAGAGAAAAGAAAATGTTTCTCTATCTATATACCCCTTGCAGGCAGGGAATACAGAGTAAAAAGAAAAAAAATATACGTATATAGTATAACCTCTGCATTCTGCTACATCCACTCAGGAAATACAGATATTTTTTTTTATAAGAAATTAGTCTCTTGTAATGCAATGTAACATGATCTACGTTCGCGCCTATTAAATTAACGGCAGAAATGCGAGACGCAACTATTAACAGGTGGTGCAATAAATTACTCGTTATATCATATTGTGAACGTTAGGTTACTCATATACAGAAACTTCATTTTAAAGTAGCTACAAATGAGGCATCCTTACTTCTTTTTCTTCTTTAAGTTATGGCTTCAGCCAAATTTTAAGTATATTTTGCCAGTGTCTAGTGAGATATATAATCGTGTTTGTTTAAATTAATTCAACTCCCCGATGAACTCAAAGACAACGATGATTATGAAATTAATGAAGTACCCCACACTGGATAGTAAAGCGGTGGATACTTAACATACCAATTGTGACGGCTGTTTTGAGGGAAGTCAAAAAGGCATGTTTTATCACTTTGTTACAATTACCTTCACTCATGCACATATAAGCACATATAATGGTTAATATTCCACCAACATTACACATTATAATTCGAATTAACACAAATTTTGGAAATTAAAACAAATTGACAACATCACTCTTCGACTTCCCGCCAAAAAAAAAGAGGCATCTTTACTTATATTTATCATGTTTTTTGCGTAAATATTTTATTTAAGCAGTGATAGCCACTAGGCTATTACTGCTTAAATGAAATATTTACTTCGAAACCTTTGACTTTGCAGTCCAACGGTCTAACCTAGTGGTTAGATGGTTGGACTGCAAAATCAAAGGTCTCGGGTTCAAACCCAGGCACGCACCTCTGTCTTTTAGAAAACGTGCGTTTCATCAAAAAAATAATTATCACTTTGTTTTACGGTGAAGGAAAACATCGTGAGGAAACCTGCATGCTTAAGAGTCTCTCGAAGGTGTGTGAAGTTTGCGAACTCGTACTGGGCCACCGTGGTGAACTATGGCCTAAACCCTCTTAGATTGAGAGGTGGCCCGTGCCCAACAGTGGGACAGTTTCTTAACAGGGCTAATATTATTTATTTTTATTTCATTTAATGTAATATGTATAATATAATATGGCGCGACAAGAATCTTTTGGCCCTTGAATGACATTGACAGGGGGGTGTTGGGGCGAAATTAAGGTTATCATTTTGTAAAATTTTCCTACTTCCAGGAAAATACGACGAAATTTGGACGATTTAGCGCAGTGGTTAAGGGCTTAGTCCGCCCCGCCCACTGTGTCTAATAGTCGCGGGTTTGATTCCCGCACGGGACAAATCTTTGTGTGATCCACAATTATTTGTTCCGGTCTGGGTATTTGTGTATGTGAATTTTCATGTTTGTAAACGCACCCACGACACAGGAATTAATCCTAGTGTGGGGCAACGTTTTTAAAAAAAAAAAAATATTTCTACAGGTTGGCCCGCACAATTACTAATTAAAAAAGAACTTGAGTAAATTTCAAAGCAAATGGCAGCTTCACGACTGTTATGAAGTGACATTTCACTTGATGACAGCGTTAGTTCCAATTTTGGCCGCGTACCAAAAGATCTTTATGAGACTGTAAGTTACCGACCTAAGGTCAGATATAATTTCGGACGATTTAGCGCAGTGGTAAAGAGCTTAAGCCGCTCCGCCCACTGTGTCTAATAGTCGCGGGTTCGATTCCCGCACGGGACAAATCTTTGTGTGATCCACAATTATTTGTTCCGGTCTGGGTATTTTTGTATGTGAATTTTCATGTTTGTAAACGCACTCACGATACAGGAATAAATCCTAGTGAGGAGCTAAGTTTATAAAAAAATAATGTTGTTTGAAAAAACATGTAACGTGTTATATAAATAAAAATACGTTTGTGTACATATGTGAAAGATTCCATCTTGCATAGTAATTGGTTGACTGCTTTACATTTCTAGAGGTAAAGAACGAACGTAAAGATAATATCATCGTATGTCAATGTCAAAATATTTTATTTGTATAGGCCAACAAGAGCGCTTACAAACGTCAAAAATTATTACATTTTACAAGATTTTATTTAACTTCCAATGTATGTTTGTTCGGGTGGAATCTTGCAACTCAATTTTAAAGAAGATATTTTCAACCGATTGAGCTGAAATTTTGTATACACGTTTAGTTTGGATGACAATGCATGGTTAGCTGTATGACGTCATTCTGAATTCAACATGGCGGAACTCTCTGTCTAAGCCGCAAGGAATCTGGTGTGATAATATATTTTTAAACTTTCTGTATGATTAGTAGCTTAATTATATTGAATTCTATCTTGATGTGGACATGAATGATGATAACAATGAATGTTTACAACCTGTCGTCTGTCAGAAGCCAAACCTTTAAGTTTATACCTTATTGAAGATAAAAGTAACCAAACTAACTAGGGCTTATAGAGATTGCTAAAACGTAGGTATATACAGTACACGTCAGCCATTTTCTGATAATCTTCCGATAAAATCTAACAATATATTACATAAAACTCGATGTTATTAGTATAAACCAAATGGACACATCATAAATACGAGGAAGCTTAAACTAGCCACCTGCCTGAACACATGCATAGGACAAGTCTCTGTATGACCGACAAATATATTATTCAGTCTGGGTATATGTGTATGTAAATTTTAAGTTTGTAAAAGCACTAACAACACCGGAATAATTCCAAGACATTACATATAAATAGATAAATTTAAAAAATAATATCACAGAATCAAGTTATCTATACAGTCAATTCAAGTTTAATAAAAATTAGAAACGTTCAACAAAATAATCCAGCAGAAATCCAGTATTAAAAGATATTATAATATTTCGGAATATATCGACGATAATAACTGGATTTGAGCAGCTCCTAAATATACTTTGTAAAATACTAAAAAATAAATCGAATTATAAAACAATCCGTATTGTCGATGACAGCAAAGATCTATCTATCTATATCATCACGCCAGATTCCTTTCGGGTTAAACAGAGAGTACACGGTTCCAATAGGTTTTTTCATTACAGACTTCTCTGGCTTCCTCCACTGTCATAGTTCGTCTCATACACGCTTGCCAGTTACGGAGACTCTTAACTTGCCCTTCCGATAATAGGTTTTCCCAGTACCTACATACTTCCACATTCGCATTGTATATCTGTACAGCAAAGATCTGCTAGTTTAATTTGCTATTTTATTTGAAACGGTCAGCGTAAAATACGTAACGCACCTTAATATAATCTTGCTCTTTGGCCGTTGCCTCATCTAATTCTAACATTGCTAACGCTTGGTACACACCGAGCTAGCTGCGGTCTATATTTAACGCCAGTATTGGCCCATTGGTTGATCCGTCCATGCTTTTGTTAAACTCAAACTCAATTAATTTATATTGTATAAGCCCTGCCCCCGCAGGGCTTACAAATAGTCAATTTACATTTTTTTTTAAATCTAATTTACCCCCGGATCGGAACGCGGCTTCCACTGAGAAGATCCGGCGGGCTTGTCTTTTTTTATTTCATTATGTTTCTCTTTTTTCCTTTCAATTTTTTTATCATATTGTGTGAATACAATGTTTAGGTTACAATTAAATAGCTTACACTCTAGCTCCAGTGTGATGCCGTACGACCCAGATATGAGACTAATGAAGTTATTTATAAAGAGTGTCTGAAGGATACCAGATGGACCAGTCCCCACAAGCAGCACTCGTTCACGAGTATGACTACTGGAACAACCATCACTCCCCTCGACCATATTGGAGGGAAGGGTGTGACCCGCGCCAGACAGCCAGCGCAAGCAAAGATATTATAGTGAGCATGACCAAACCAGAACCCTAGAGACGGTGGTCAGATAGGGTCTACAAAGCAGCAATACCTCAAACTCGCACAACACGCTATGCTTTAATATAATACATACATGCTTACATATAGCAATACCATGTTAGTTCTATTATATCAAGAAAACGAGCAGTAAATTTCATTTCAATACTAAAATTTTGTGAAGCCTCACTCCTATTTTATTGTGCAAATCTTTTGAAGTCTTCAGCTTTGCTCGGCAAGTCTGACGACAATATTAGTATTATATCCATTGTCCGAAACGCTCTTGTTATAAGTAACTTACACCATTAACTATCATACATCTTTGTAGCTAGTATCTGTTCTGTAGAAGATCGCGGACGTCGACGCTAGGTTAAGAGTTTTAGGATCTCGGACCACCAGCTCGAATAGTTTCGGGTTCCACTCTTACATGGGAAACATCTATGTGTGACCCACAAATGTTTATTTCGGTTTGAGTATTTGTGCATGTGAATTTCATGTCAATTATCCATGCCCTGTTGGGGTCGCATCGTCGTCCTGCCCCGTCGGATATATGCGCGAACCTAAAAATATCTTTAAAAGCCATTGCTCTTATAAAAGAACATTTTTTTCCGATGATTATAATTTCATAGCAATCAAAAACCAATCAAGCTGCGCTCGAGATTCATCCAAACATATTCTGTTTGTTCCATCATCCGATCAAGTAGCTTATTAAAATGTGCTATCGACCGATTTACAGCTACAAGCCTTGCAACAAATTAATCTAAATAAAATTGAGACAGACAAAAACGATATTTACATAATCAGTATTTTATTTGTATGGAAAATTGCAATTTGAGGCGGTATTATGTACAGTACGATCACGTGCTGCAGTGGATTTCTTTTTCCGAATTAGTTGTTCAATGTCCGTCTTTCGTCTGTGTTTTCATTAGACGCAGTTCGTTGTCGGAGCTTATTACTTTGAACAAATATAAGTTACTAAAATTAACGTATTATTTGCTATTCTTGGCCTGTTTTAAAATTTGACAGTATTTATATGCGAAATAGTACGGCGAATAAATAAGAAAAATTCAAATTTGGTTAATCTAAATTGAGGATTTATTTATTACTAGTGGTCGCCCATAGGTCGATATTCGACCCACTCTGTTATCGTTTGCTGTATAGACAAATAATATTAAAGACAAACATCAATTTGACGTGTAGTGTGTCAAATACATGGTAGTGTGTGTAATGTTTTTTTCATTGATTTAATGTATGTTTTAAGCATAATTTAAAAAAATATTAGCATTATGCACTCCTTCTCTATATAAACTATAAGTGTGGGAAATTTCATACTCCTGCGTCCACGCAATTTTCGTAAAAAGGTGTACAAAGTTTTTGCTTCACGTATTAATATATAGAAGATTAGAAGAGGTGCACCGCTGTAAAGAGTGAATTGTATTAATTCAAGAATGTTCAAAATTTGCTCCTCTCGCCGAGCTGGTCTAAATGAATGGCTTCTACGAGATCTACAAAAAATACAGTAACTTTTATAAACTATATCCCTGTATATCTAGTTCATCACGCCACATCCCTTGCCGCTGGCGAGAGTTCCAACAGGTTCTTTGCGTAGTATGAACTAGCTTTAGAATAGTATAAATTTAGTAGTCTACAAATAACCCAACCAAAGAATGATTAAGTAATCCTTTCATTGGCATTCTTCGGTCCGATGTGCACACAGTACAGACCAGTTGATCTCTACACCCAATTCGGTTTCGTCACAGACTCTTCCCGTGCGAACTAAATGTCTTTTAGATTTCACAACCCCTGCCACGATACAATTACTTACATAGTATTATCTTTATCTCTGTCATCGGATATTGTTTAAATGTAAACAGCACTGACCTTCGTACATTCTTTATTTCATAATTTGATAGATATTATTCATAAATTAAGCACTAAATGTATTTGTTAATATACTTCTTCTCTCGATTGATTCGCAAACAATTATAGTTGTAAGGCTTTTGTAAATTTGCTTCATAATTAGGATTTTCAGGGAATTTAATCTTAACAAGTATCTGTTTTGTTCTATTTATGAAAAAAACATTATGACCTAATCTCTCTCACTTGATTTGTGAGAGAACGCTTTTTCCCAGAAATGGGACAAATATAATTATCACCATCTATCTATCGTTATTCATTACTTATAAAGAGATTGGTATTTTTATGTAATACCCGGTTTATATACTGAACTGCTGCGACTTATTACCTAGAGTAACGAGCACGGTAGCGACGACTGTTCACACACTCCCTTTGCACATCATGCAGCAGTCAGTGTTTCTCTTATGTTTGCAAAAACTCCCGACATTAGATTTTCTTTTCCCCAAAATGATATTGTTTTCATACAAATATCCCCAAGGCAATTTTCTATGTTTTTTCTGATGCACCACCGTCATACATAAAAAAAAGCATACATACAACCGAACATAGAACCTCCTCCTTCTTGGAGTCGGTTAAAAATAGATAAACTTATGGATTATAAATTAGCCGTAATTTATATCTTATTTAAAATATTCATTCATGTTATAGATTTAATATAAGCTAAAAAATTAATTTAGAATCAAATATATAACCGTGATATTATATAATTATTTAAATTATTAATCTGACACGATATTCTTAGTCTTAATTTTATTAATCAACATTTTAAAAAGTAGAACGCAGATATGGTCGGACGATAATCTTTTGTGATACTTATGATTTTCATAATTTAATGCTTCCAGTTAAAGATTGCGTGTTTTCTACTTTTGAATTTAAATTTCATGATTTCGTTAATAGAATGCCAACATCGAATTTGCAATATCAATCGAGTTATTAGTTAGATATTGATCTTTATTCGCTAACTTTCATAACAAATTTGCACTTAAATATTCTATGATAAAGTATTTGCTGTGCTTCTTTTATTTATATTAAAAAAAATGTCATAAGTTGTAAACAATCTATAAAAAGGACTTTTTGGCGGGAAATCGGAGAGTGATGTTGTCAATTTGTTTTAATTTCCAAAACTTGTGTTATTTCGAATTATAATGTGTAATGTTGGTGGAATATTAACCATTATGTATTCCTATATGTGCATGAGTGAAGGTAATTGTAACAAAGTGATCCATAAATAGTAATAGGGATAGTAAAGTGATATCCATCACTTTACTATCCAGGGCACTTCATCAATTTCATTATCATCTATGTCATCAAGTTCATTGGGGAATTGAATTAATTTAGAAATGAATATTCGTAAACTTTGTACAGTGGCATAATGTAAACGCAAATGCCACGAAAAAAAAAACTATAAAAATATTTGTACTCATTAATTTCAAAACTTATATATTTTTTTGCCTCATTCCCCTAGCTTCTTCCAAAATTTTACTTAAAATGAATTTTGTTGAAAAATAAAGAAACGTATAAATATCGTAACGCCTATATTCCTTGCCTGAGGTATACGACAGATATAGGCATTACGACTATTGCCAAGGACATTGGCGGGCCTAAAGCTTTTATACCGAGTTCAACTTCAGACTCCGTTTTAATAATGGGAACACCTCGATGGCAAAACTACGCCATGCCTGACCTGGGATTCGTACCCATCGTTCGACCTCGTGAACGCCACACGCCTTATTCGCCATTAGTCCAATGGAGCAGTCAATAAAAATATTAAACTCTATTTATCTATATCTTACGCCAGATCTATTATTATTACGCTAGGCAAAGATTACAGAGTTCCAACGGGGTCTTTCCTTACAGACCTCTCTGGCTTCCTCCACTCTCACAGTTCGTCTCATGCACGCTCGCCGGTTACGGAGGGTCCTTGCCCTTCAGATAAGATAAGAGATTGTTAGGTCATCGTAAGATAATAATAATAATAATAATAATAAGCCCGCAGGGCAGCTTGTGGCGAGCTGTTGGTGAGTAACGACACCACGGACCCGAGTGCTTCAGAGAGTCGGTCAGGGCCCCCAACTCGGCGTGTCTTCGTCGGTCGAGTGGAAACCGAAGGGTGCCCGCAGGACTCTCGGCTCTGGCTAGCCTTAATTGGCCGTCCAGAGAGGAGCCGTGAGAGCTATATCGACGTAGGAAGATAATGCGTTCCTACATCGATGTACTCCAGGAGTGGAAGTGTTAAAGGGCATAACGCCGCGAGTAACTTCGGAGAAAGCGCAGCACACCTCTCTACACCTCTGAGCCGCTCACACCGGTGTTGCCCTCAGTTGTCCTAGGACGACCGTTTGAGGGCCCATCTAGTAAGCGGCGAGTCACCGCCGGCCACGGGTATTTAGGTATAACTAATTATGGCCGGTGTCCGTCCTCTTTGAAATAGTCCAGTTTTTGTCCATCAAGCCTCATTTGCATAGCCCTTGTTTTCTTTCCATAATTTACAATAGTCCTTGCACCTGCCGGGGTCAGTTCGCTGGTTATGTTTCTTCATTTTCAGCAAGTGATCTCAGCAGGTGGCTTACATAACATTAACTTCTTGCAAAGGGCCTCTACGTGTTGGACCCATGTCCCCATGCAAGCCTTTCAAAGGTCCGGGTAAAGCCCGTGAATCTCAGTAAAATAATAATAATAATCATCATCATCATCATCATTTCAGCCTATACTTGTCCACTGCTGAACATAGGCCTCCCCAATCGCTTTCCAGCGTAACCGGTCCGATGCCACCTGCATCCAACGATTTCCTGCGATTTTCACAAGATCGTCGGTCCATCTGGCAGGCGGTCGTCCTACGCTGCGCTTGCCAATACGTGGTCTCCACTCTAGAATCTTTCTGCCCCAACGCCCGTCCGATCTTCGCGCTATGTGGCCAGCCCATTGCCACTTCAGCATGCTAATCCTAAGGGCTATGTCGGTGACCTTGGTTCTTCTACGAATCTCCTCATTCCTGATTCGATCACGTAGAGAAACGCCGAGCATAGCTCTTTCCATAGCTCGCTGAGCAACTTTGAGCTTTTTTATGAGACCTATTGTAAGAGACCACGTCTCTGATCCATATGTCATCACTGGTAACACACATTGACTAAAAACTTTAGTCTTTAGGCACTGAGGTATTTTGGATGAGAAGATGTTGCGCAGTTTCCCGAACGCTGCCCAGCCGAGTTGGATTCGTCGATTGACCTCTCTCTCAAAGTTGGACCTACCTAACCGGACTGCCTGTCCCAGGTAAATGTATTCGTCGACAACTTCAAGAGTAGAGTTCCCAACGGTGAGTGCGGTGGGTACGACATGGACATTAAACATTATTTTTGTTTTGTCCATATTCATTTTAAGACTCACTTGTTGGGATACTCTATTGAGGTCACCGAGCATTCGTCCTAGATCTTCCAGCGACTCCGCCATGACCACAATGTCGTCGGCAAATCGAAGGTGAGTGATGTATTCGCCATTGATGTTGATGCCAAGTCCTTGCCATTCCAAGAGCTTGAAGGCGTCCTCTAAGGTGGCCGTAAACAGTTTCGGAGAAATGACGTCTCCCTGTCTTACTCCTCTTTTTATGGGGATCACCTTCGTGCACTGCCCCTGTACTCGGACTGACATGGTGGCGTTATTATACAAGCACTTCAACACTTCGATGTACCGATAGTCAATGCGGCATCGCTGGAGAGATCTAAGAACCGCCCAAGTCTCGATCGAATCAAAGGCTTTCTCATAGTCCACAAACGCCAAGCATAGTGGCCGATTATACTCCTCAGTCTTCTGTATAACCTGCCGCAGCGTATGTATGTGGTCTATGGTACTAAAACCTTTCCGGAAACCGGCTTGTTCGGGAGGCTGGAAGTCATCAAGCCTTCGTTCGAGACGATTCGTAATGACTCTCGAAAACAACTTATAAACATGGCTCAGCAGTGTGATGGGCCTATAGTTCTTCAATAAGGTGTTATCACCTTTCTTGAAAAACAGCACCACCACACCCCTGTTCCATGCTTCCGGCGTTTTCCCTTCAAGCAAGACGGAATTAAATAGCCTCTGAAGGACTTTAAGTACCGGCGATCCGCCCGCCTTCAGAAGTTCTGCAGTAATTCCGTCTTCACCCGGCGCTTTGTTGTTTTTTAGTTGTTTGAGAGCCATCCTAATTTCGCACAGGCTGATGTCCGGGATATCTTCAGTGCAGTGTCGGGTTAGCTTGGCTCTTGGGTCTTTTACCAAGTCAACAACAGGTTTAGCTACTGAGGTATATAACTGTCCATAGAACCTCTCTATCTCCCTGAGCACCTCTGACCTATTCGACGTTACGTTTCCGTCCTCCATCTTCAGCTTCGTCAACTGGCTCTGCCCAATAGACGCGTCTCTTGCGAACACTTTAGAGCCCTTGTTCTGCTCTATGGTCTCCTCAATACGCCTTGCATTGAAGGACCGTAAGTCGTGTCGCAAGGACTTCAATATCTGTCCATTAAGCTGCCTATAGGACTTAGCATCATCGGAGGTTTGGAGCGTCATGGAACGTCGCTCAGCCATGAGGTTTCGGGTGTAGTCAGATAGTTTTTGAGGCCTATTTTTACGGTGGGTCTTAAAATACTTGGACCCGACCGTATGAACAGTCTCTACCAGCCTGTTGTTGATTTCGTCCACTGATGCGCTGCTGTCTAGCAATTCGAAGCGGTTTGACAATTCGAGTTGAAAGTTCTCGGGGTTTTGGATATATGCATGAGTAGGTCGGAGCGTAGACCTCATCAGACGCGATCTTTCCATTTTGACATTAATATTTAATGTGCCTCTGACCATTCGGTGATCACTGCCGGTTTTTACCCTATGAATCACGGAGACATCATTAAATATTTGTCGCTTGGTGCTCATGATGAAGTCTATCTCATTTTTTGTGGAACCATCAGGGCTCATCCAGGTCCATTTCCTATGAGGCGGCTTCTGGAAGAAAGAGTTCATCATAAAGAGTCCCTCTTTCTCCAGAAATTCGGCCAGCCTCTGACCCCTGGGGTTGCGCTGCCCATATCCAAATTGCCCCACTCTCAACTCATCATCGCCCCGTTGGCCCAGCCGCGCATTGAAGTCACCCATAACTACTGTAAAATGTGCTTTGGAAGTATGTATGGCTCTACTAATGTCCTCATACATAACTTCGACCTCATCATCTGAGTATGCCGAGGTCGGTGCGTAGACCTGTATGACCTTCAGCGAATATCTTTTGGATATTCTGAGTATCAGGTACGCTACCCTGCTCGACACACTAGTGATGGACACAACGTTGTTTATGAGTGACTTGTGGACGATAAATCCGACACCACCTTGGGACTGCTGTTCGCCCTCCCGGTAGTAAAACAAGTTGCCGGATTTTAAGGTTATCGTGTCCTCGCCCTCTCTTCGGACCTCCGATAAACCAACAATACTCCACCGCAACTTGTTTAACTCTTCTTCCAGCTCAACTAGCTTCTCATCTGTCCTCAATGTGCGTGCGTTGTATGTCACCAGGGCCAATTTTCGGTTTTGGTGGTAGCCGAATCTCTGCCGGAGATTCTGAGCACCCCTTGTCCTGTCGTTACCATGGCTGCTACCGTGGCCAGGACGAACAGGACCGCCGGGGACTAGGGGCCTGGTTTTCCTATTTTCTTCCATAATTGGGGGTGTTTGCCATACTCGCCACGCTTGGCAGGCGGGTTGGCGAGCGCAGTTATTGGTCGTCGAAGTGTTAAGGGAACGCTGCTGCCCATTCCCTAGTTTTCCCTTAGTCGCCTTGTACGACACCCGATGGGATGAGATGGGTTGGTCCTATTCTAAGCCGGGAACCACGCGGCAATAATAATAATAATAATTTTTATTTCCAAAGAACACATTATAACGTACAGAACAGGCAAAACACACCACACTAGGCAGAGCCTGTCTTGTGGTGTTTTTTTTGACATAATAAAAGATGGATTGCGGTACATTCAAGGGATACGAAAACAATAATAATAAAAAATAAAATATTACATAAAAATAAATAAAAATAAAATAAAAACAAAGCTATAAAATCATGTAGTTAAAAAACAAGTATTATTTCAGGTTTAGGAACTAATATAATTATCTATATAAGTATTAAAATTATTATTTATCAATTTTCATAAAATCTTCAGTAACTTGGTAGGGCCAATTCAGTAATTCTGCCGTAATTTTAGTTTTAGCGTAAAAGTAATTCAAACCGAAGATTTGATTAGATTTATTGAATTTATTATACAAAAACGGTTTTAGAAATGAACTAAAACGTTGGGCAGATGAAGTTTTAGTTGGAGGTACTGGGACTAGGAATACCCTTTTTTTAGCTAGACGTTCTAAGTCCGGAATGTGTATTAACTCATTATGACATTCAAGGATAGCCTTAAGGAAAAATAGTCTTCTGACGCTGAGAACCTGAGATTCATTGAAAAGTGATATAGTGGGGTAAAGAAAGGGTCGTTTAAGCATTGTTTTTAGGACTGCCCTCTGAGCTCTTTCTAAACCAATAAGGTGAGAGGTGGCCGCACCACCCCATGCTAGGATGCAGTACGATAGTATAGACTGACACAGGGAGAAATAAATTGTCCTTAGGAGGCTAATTTGGGCGACGTCTCTGAGAAGTTTCATGGTGTATATAAATTTACGGACTCTAGTTGTTGTTTTGATGATATGCTCTTTAAAAGATAATTTTTCATCAATGATGATGCCAAGGTACTTAGTAGTCTTTACTCTAGATAGTTGGGTACATTTGCAAGGTAATTGAACATGTCCAAAAACTGAAAGGCAGGAATGAACTACAATATTAATTTCAGGTGGCGGAGCTGAGACTATAGTTTTGTGGAAACAAATATAGTTTGTTTTGGTGGCGTTAAGGGTTAATAAGTTCTCACTTAGCCATTTTGCCACACTTTGAAGACCGTTTTCTGTGGTGTACTGAAGCTTGCTCCAAGATTTATCATGAAAAATTATGACAGTGTCATCGGCATAATTTATTATGTCCGCATTATTCAACTTGCTTAAAGAAAGACTATTTAAGTATACAAGGAAGAGGGTAGGGCCAAGTATACTCCCCTGTGGGACGCCATAAAATACATTTTGAGGGTTACTGACGACGGCATTTACTCTGACACATTGTTTTCTATTTGTGAGATAACTTCGAAACCACTCTAGGCAAGTTCCTCTGACACCAGTAGCTTCCAATTTTTTCAGTAGTATGGGTGTAGATACTGTGTCGAATGCCTTCGCCAGGTCTAGGAAGACTCCTAAGCACCTTTCACCACTGTCCAGGTGCTGAGAAACAATATTTGTTAGCAGTGAGACGGCTTGTTCTGTCGACTTGTTCTGTCGAAAACCGTACTGCTGATTAGATATAATATTATTTGACTCCAGAAAAGAAACAAACTGCTTATTAACAATTTTCTCGAGTAATTTCGAAAAAGAGCTAAGTAGGGATATAGGTCTAAAGTTGTTGGGATGGTCAGTGCCACCTCCTTTATGAACGGGGGTTACTAGGGCAGTTTTCCAAATCTCAGGGAAAATCCCAGACGAAAGACTTAAATTGAATATATGTGTTAGTGGTTCTACTATATATTCTTTAATATGTTTAATTAATCGATTACATATTCCATCGATTCCTGGAGCGCTCTTGTCTTTTAATTGGGAGATTAAGCGTTCAACATCAGATGAAGTAATAGGGTGAAAGAAAAGGGATTGAACCTGAGAGGAAGAAGAGCTAATTTTACCAGCCAGAGAGTCTTGAGATTCGTTGAGTTCTTCTAGAATTTCATTAGCTAGGTTAGATCCTACAGAAGAAAAGTACAGATTACAGTAGTCTAATGAATCATTAACATTATTCTTGATGTTGCAGAGATCGTGGGAACTATTTTTAGGAGGAGCTGAAGATGTGATATGCTTGATAGCATCCCAGAGCTTTTTTGGATTATTTTGGTTAGATATCAGTTGGTTTTCATCGTATTGGTTTTTAAGCTTTCGCAGAAGTGCACGGTAAAAGTTCCTGTATCGCTTATAAATCAGAGACTTAGATGGATCTTTAGGATTTTTCTTTGCATCTAAGTGGAGCCTGTCTCTATGGATGGAGCATCTAAGTAACCCAGGAGTCATCCATGGTTTTAACAGAGCCTTCGCACGGCTGATTTTTATAGTTTTTGAGTGGCTTTGTACTAACGAAGTTAACTTGGATACAAAAATGAGTGAGGCTTCTGAGGGACAAGTATTTTCCAAGACCGGAGACCAGTCAATTTTCTGCACATCCGTACCCATAGCTTCAAGATCCAACTTCATTGAAGTGTTAGGGAGATGCAGTTTTCGTTGGCGCTCAGTAGAAATACCGATCATTATTGGGTAATGGTCAGTTACTGTCGAGGAACAGACTATAGCCTCTGTAAGAACTCGGGTTTTTACGAAAATGTGATCAATAATTGCATCATTGCGAGTTGGAGAATTAATTGCAGATCTATAGCCTAATTGAGCCATGAGACATAGGTAGTCTGCACATGTTTCACTATTAATAATGTTAATATTAATATCACCAATAATAACAGCATTCTGACTACCCGGCATATTAGAGATAACAGATTCTAGAGAGTCCAAGAAAGAATCAGTATTCCGAAATGATGGGGAGCGGTATATACCCAGTAGAGTTACAACATGTGGAATATGAACCAGCAGGGAATTAGCTTCCAATAAATTAGGTTCACTAATTGTTGCCTTCAAAGTGTCTTTGACATATATTACTACACCACCGGACTGGTTAATGAATTTTGTAGAAGAAGAGGATACATAGCCTTCAATTTGGCCGATTACTGAATCTGTCCTAATCCAACACTCAGTTAATACTATAATGTCATAAGAAACATTTAATCGCTTTAATAATACTAAAAAACTATTCAAATTCTGTTGTAAACTTCTTATATTAAGAGATATAATTCTAATTCCAAATCGAGATAGTACTGACTCACACTTTTCAGCATTGTATAATACGTGGCACTTAATATCAAAAGAATTATCTATATTATTTAAGATGTCAACAGATGCCATACCGAATAAATACAATTCTATCTATCTATCTATAACCTCACGCCAGATCCCTTGCGGGGTAGGCAGAGAGTACAGAGTTCCAACAGGTTCTTTCCTTACATACCTCTCTGGCTTCCTCGACTCTCATAGTTCGTCTCATACACGCTCGCCGGTTACGGAGACTCTTGACTTTTCCATCAGATAAGACTCGGTTTATTTGGTCGTGGTAAGATAGTCTAGGTCTTCCCCGGTACCTGCATCCTTCCACTTTCACATTGTATATCTGTTTTGTCATTCTTTCCTCTGGCATTCTTTCTATATGCCCGAACCAACGGAGCATGCCCTTTCTCATCTTTACACCGATACTATCTTTCATACCTACTCGCTGTCTTACTATGCTGTTGCTAATGCGGTCGGTCAGCTTCACTCCGCACATCTTCCGCAGAGCTCGCATTTCTACCGCATTTATCCTACTTTCATTCTCCTTCTTACATACCCAGCTCTCGCTACCATATAACAGCGTTGGGACAAGAACTCCGTTATGTATGGCCAGCTGCGCCTTATGGCTTAAGTGCCGGCTCCCGAGTAGCTTTCCCATCGCACCATTCACTCTGTTCCCTGCTCTCGCTCTTCTCTCTATGTCAGCGGTGTATTTCCCATCCTTACTGAAGGCGCATCCAAGATATACAAACTCATTCACTTGCTCCAGCACATCGTTACCAACCACAATCCTTACATTCGTTCTGGTTTCTTCCCTTTCAAAAACCATAATCTTGGTTTTCTTCACATTCAAGTGTAAGCCATTGATCATGCAGTCGTCTTTCATAACTGTGACTAGTGTTTGCAGATCAGTGGCTGTTGGCGCTATTAAAACCGCGTCATCTGCATAAAGTAGATGGTTTACCACTAAGTCACCCATTTGTACACCTTCATTCATCGCTTTCAGTCTTTGAAGACTTTTGTCCAGATATATTATAAACAGTCTAGCGGACAACACGCAACCCTGCTTGACGCCGATTTTAACGTCAAACCAGGGTGACCTGTTACCACCCACCCGTACGCATGCCTTGCAGTCCACATAAGTGGACTGGACGGCTCGCAACAGAGTGCCATCTATACCATACTCTGGCAAAATGTCCCAAAGTCTCTTTCGCACAACTCTGTCAAATGCCTTCTCCAGATCTACAAAACCGCAGAAAACCTTCCGGCCCACTGCCAGATGCTTCTCTACGATGTTGCGGAGTGAGAAGACTTGATCCGAACATCCTCTTCCAGACCTGAAACCCCCTTGTGCCTCGCACAACATTCCATCGGACTTCACGCGCATTCTCCGTTCAATAATTTTACCGTACACCTTGGCTGCCAAGCTGATCAAACTGATGGCTCTGTAATTGGCGCAGTCATATTGTGAACCCTTGCCTTTATACAAGGGTACTATGACTGCGCGGCGCCAATCTGTAGGGACTCTACCGGTCCTCCAGCAAAGGTTTGCAAGGGCCCGGAAAGCGTCCCGGACGCAAGTTCCACCATATTTGATCATCTCGGCAGATATCATGTCTACTCCCGCAGCTTTACCGTTTTTCATACTTCCTATCGCCCATTCAACTTCTTCCATAGTGATGTCCTCCGTTGATTCTGGTGCCGCAATCTCGCCTTTAGGCACGTCTGCGGCATCAGCATCCGGGTCATCTCCATACATTTCTCCAAAATATTCACTCCACCGGTTTAGCACAGCTTGTGTGTCTGCAAGAATGTCACCATCTTTAGATTTTATCCTTTCCATTCTGGAGCCTGACGAATCACCTCGAGCCTTTCTCACCTTGCTCCAAAAGAGTTTGGTGTTGTTCTCGAAGTTCTTCGCCAGCCTCTCCTCCTCAATCATACTGGCTCTTTCACGCTTTTCTTTCACTAAAGTTTTAGTGGCATTCTTGCATTGCCGGTATATTTCTTTCTTCATCTCTGTCATACTGGCATTCAGGTTCAAAGAAGATACATAGTCCTGCCACGCTTTCTTCTTACTTTCTACGGAGCTTTGCAACTCCGCATCCCACCATGCATCACCTTTTGCTGTAATATGCTTCTTTGAGCAACCACATACTTCTTTCGCGGATTCCACCAAACTCTCTTTCAGGCTATTCCAGCATTCATCTACATTTGAGTCCGAAGAGCCTGCTGTCAAAAGCTTGTCCCGGACTCTGTCTTCATACATTCTCCTCACGCTCTCATCTTGCAACTTTTCAACCTTTAATCTTTCAAGGTCTCCGAAGGGGATACGCTCTCGCCAGTGCCTCCACTTCCTGAACAGACCACATAAATACAATTACAAATATAAAATTAATTTTTTGTTTGAGTTTGGCCACGTAGAGAGAATTATTAACAACGATGTATTCAATGCTGAGAGAGCGAGTAGTATGCAATGTTTGGTCAATTAAATGAGTTATTAAAAAACAAATAGAGAAAAGAAGTAAACAAATAACCCTAAAACAATAAGTTGCTAATTTATGTAGTTTATTGGATGACGCTGGTAGGCGAGCGAAAAAAATTCGGAACAGTAGCTTCAAGTGGGCCAATGACATTGTCAATATCTTCAAGTGAGCGAATAGTTTGAACCGGGTAGCGTTTGTTATTAGAATTTGGAGCTTTTCGCACAAGTATGTTTCCATTACGTACCCAACAGAAGCGAAAGTTCCTTAGCTTTGCCCTTTTCCTTGCTTCTCCAAATAATTTTCTATTCGTTTTTGACAGTCGTTCATTGAAGTAGACAGTTGAAGAAGTTCCATCCACTATTCCATCGGATGTAAGCCCACGTCTCTTGGTTGCTGCCGTTATCAGTTCGTCTCTTTTGGTTTTACGTGCCAATTTAACTACTATTGGTCTCACTCCTCCCCCCGGCGACTGTTCCACACTCTTCTTGGTACCCACACGCGCCACATCATCAATATCCGAGTCCTGGAGGTCGACGCCTAGTTTTTTTTGCAGAGACCAATAATAAGTGCGTTAAGTTTTCGTTATTGCGTTCGGGAATTCCCACCACTTCAATTTCGCTTCTTAGTTGATATTGCTCCTGTGAGTTTATAACTTCCTGCAATGTACCTATCTTGGATTTCAGGAGGTTAATTTCGTCGTCTTTCGCATTAAGTCTGTTAACGAAGTCATTCAATTTTTGGTCGAAGTTGGAGGATACACTAGACAGTTGGGATTTAACTTCCACGACGTCTTGTCTCAGCAATATAATTTCGTTAAGCAGATCAGAGATTGAGGGTTCTTCCTCGCTGCTAACAGTGAAAGTGGCCGGCTTGCTGCGGCTACCACGAGACGTAGTCACGTTGTCGATTGAGAAAGAGCTGTTCAACGTGCGTATGGGCGTATTTGTATCGCTGACTTTTGGCCTAGCGCAGGTGCATGAGGGGCATATCCATTGATTTTTGTATGTGTCTGTCATTTTTTTAAAGTTATCTAAGGCGATGTTAAGACACCCTAGATCGTACGGTTGTTTACAGTATGAGCATTCCAAGTAAGAAAGAGTTATTAATTTTTTACTGCACGCGCCGCACACAGAAGACATCTTCGGTTGCTGCTTACCATCCATAGTCCGAGCGTAATGTTGTTGATACCGCACGGTCTGCGAGGTAGGGTTCGCGGGGCGCGCGGGGTGTTCACGGCGAGCGATGCACTGTGCAGTGGCGGGAGCGAAGCGGGCTTACCGCGGGTTGTCGTAGGTCAGGAACGGCGGTCGTTAATTAAAGTTTTAAAATGAAAATTGCTATAACTTCTAAACTACTTTATAAATCCAGAAACGGTCTTCACTATGCACACTATAGTTAGTTAGACTCAAATAATAACCAAAACGTTCTGTTAAATAATCACTTTTTATACCTTTCATCAATATAAAATTACGGAGTAAACAAAAACACGTCTGTTCTGATTAAGTACCGCATGGGATTTTTTTTAGATAGTTCAAAAATATGTATGTTACTGTCCAAAATTAAAGAGACAATAGGCGAAATATACTATATAGTATATTTAGAAATGAGACGCTCGTAGCGCTGTGCGACCGCGGTGTTCTTACCGATTACCAAGGTTAAGCAGCGTTCGACTAGGTCAGCCCGAGATGGGTGACCGTTTGTGGTATTTTCATATTCGAGCATTTCCGTGCTTCAGAAGGCGCGTTAAGCCGTTGGTCTCGGCGTACATAATGTGGTAGTCGTTAAGCCGAGTTGGAAGCCTTAAAGGCGGCTTGATAAGTTCCAACAGCAGGTGGCCACAAACCTGCCTCCACCAATCCGCACTGGGTCCGCGTGGTGGAGTATGACCTAATCTCTCTCACCTCGATTTGTGAGAGAAGGCCTTTGTCCAGCAGTGGGCAGTATAGGCTGATATTATTATTATTATATTTAGAATTATTTTTATTATCCACCTACACATTAACGAGACATTTTCAAGAGTTGTTTGATTTATGCCTATGTACCTAGAATTCAATACTTGACTTCCGCATTACAAAGTGGTATATCCTCATACTAAACTAGTAACACTAGTATTTATGCCCATATGGTGTTAATATTACATCATAATCCAATATTAATAAAACAAAATATTGTTCACTTCTTGAATTGTTAAAGCCTTTTAATATTTATTCTGTTTTTCTTATGCAGTAGCAGTAGTTATACTGCTTTTTATTTCAATCGTTAGTTTTATATTGTTTAGGTAGGTAAAAATTGTAAGTTATTTTAAACGATATGCCTTTTACTTTTTCAAATACTAAAATTATGGTACATATAGGTAAGTTTTTCTATCCATAAAATCCAAATATCAGTCTGGACTCTGAAAATCTCAGGAAGTATATTAAAATAGGCTCGCTCCCTATTACATGGGACCTAACATCATCGGCAAAAAGTGGGTGAACACAGTACACCTCAGCCACCCCGCTTGGGGAATGTAAGCGTGTCCGTGTTCATTTTTTTAGATAGTATTAGTCTTAAGCTAAGAAAAGAATACGTTTACATCTTGATTTTATGAGTTAGATATAATTTATTTTCTTTTACAAAAATTGAGTGCACCGTTATTTTTACGATAAATACTTTTATATTTAGACGAAACATGATAAATTCAATCACAAGAAATGAAATGAGTATTAACTAATAAGCAAAATAACTATATGAAACTAGTTTATGCCCGCGACTTCGTCCGCGTTGATTTGAGACAGTAACCTTACATAAAAAGTATCATTTGTGTTAATCCAGGCAATAAACTATTTGTGTTTTAAAGTTCATCTAAATCCATTTAGCCGTTTTGCGTGATTGAGTAACAAACATGTAAATATCTAAACAACTAAACATAAACACTTTTACATTTATAATAATAGTAAAATTAAAAGTTATAAATAAACGTTTATCGTTTTGTGCGTTATATAAAGTTAATAAAAAAACGTATATCGTCACGATTTTTGTGCTTTCGGGTTACACTGTAAATTGATGTATACAAATCATTACAGTTCATGCGAGTACAACACGTAAAATATAGTTATTAAAAGCAGTTAGTATCCGAGTCAGATCCCTTGCAGACCTCTCTTGCTTTGTCGTTTATCTTATACATGCTCGCCAGTTACTGCGGAGACTTCACTTGCCCTTCAGATAAGATACGATCTGACCTTATAGTCCTTCATGAAAACCTCGGTACCAAGTAAGTCGGTCATGTGTACACTGTCAATGTTTTGTCAACGAAGTTATTAATCAAAGCAAATCATTTTTACAATTTAATAAAACGTTATATAACGTGATAAACTGTTATTACACCCTGATAGTCAGCTATTAACTTAACTGTTACACGAGGTGACCTTTATAGTATAAGGTTTAATACATTCATTTATTCTCTTTATAAATAACATCATGAGACTCATATTTCGGTCGTAAGGCATCACACTGGAGTTAGATCGTAAACTATTTAATTGTAATCTAAACATTGTATCCACGCAATATGATTTAAGAAATATAAAGGAAAAAAGAGAAAGAGAATTAAATAAAATAAGACAAACCCGCGTTTCTTCGTCGGATTTTCTCAGTGAAGGCCGCGTTTCTAACCGATGGTAGATTAGTAGTTCTATTAGATTAAAAAAAAAACGTAAATTAACTATTTGTAAGAACCCCCGTAGGGCTTATAGAAAAGTTATTTGAGTTTGAGTTTATTTTGTGCTATGTACTACAAAGACACAACTACACTTTTTTTTTGTACCAGAAATTAAAAGGCGTAGACTTTAGCTTATTTTGAGTAGGTGCTTGCCGCAACTTGAAACGTTTGAGTGCAAAGTTTTATTACAAAAATATATCTTTATGGGCACTGAGATACTGTTTAAACAACTCCAAAAACATACGCTTTGATTATCTATAAAAACAAAACCATCCTTGCTTTCCCCGCGGTCATCAAGTTGCGAGCCATTTCTTGTTTGACATAGCGTTTCTAGAACGTTTTTTTTACTCAATGAAGCTGTCGTACCGCGAAATTGCTAACGGCTTGGTCAGTCGAAGATAGCTGACCGTATGTGGTATTTCCATTTTTGAGTATTTTTAAACTTCAAAAGGTATGCTTAGCACCTGGTCAGCTAGAAGCAATATGGGTGGCTAGACTTAAGTAATTTTGAACAGGTGGCCACAATTCTGCCTCCATCATTACGCAATAAGTCCGCTACATGGAGTATGATTCTCTCTCGATTTTTTAGAAAAGAGCTTTGCTTAGTTGTTTCATTATGTTATTATATATTAATGAAATGGATAGCAATATTATGTTCCCAATAGTCGCCTAACTTTCATTTTAACAAGTTAAGATTGCATGAAATAAAATAGTACCTACCAAATATAAAAAAATATCCCCGAAAATAACAAGTGAACCTCACGGACCTCACGTCCTTTTTTGCCCCTGCAGACAAATCACCTTTTTAGAATTTACGACATCATACTAACTTGATCAGTTATAATTTGCGTCCCAAAATACCAAAAATGTATAGTTGCTAATTTAAAATCAATTAATTACCTAGTTCAAATTAAAGCATTAGCAACTATTTCATCGATGTTGCATCTAAATGTCCTGATTGACAGCAATTCCTTCATTGGTAATAACATGGGCGTGTCGACAATATCTAATGAGCCCGCAATGCTTATTCGAAACTGGTAATTTGCTAAAATACTTCCCTTTTATAGGGATATATGAAGAAGTATGTTGGCAATACTTGAAAAAAGGTAGTGTATACCTAACATGGTATCGATGGCACTTGTGTAATTGATTGACGCATTGGAATTATTAAAGGTGCTAGGACTCGGCTTCAAAAGATTTGGAAGAACAGAGAAATTGCATGAAAATGAAAGTCAGGCTAGTGCGGACCCTCGTCTTTTCTATTTCTGTATATAGAGCCCAACTAACGTGGACCCTGAAAGTAGCAGATGGTGTTAATGCGTTCAAAACATGGTGATGTATTTTCATCCAGCACCATCCAGCACCCGTAACATTTTCACGTTACGGGTACCTTGGACAGCTTACTAGACCAACATATGGATACTGAAGCAGCGCAGAATCACGATAAGACTCTTTACCATCTTTCTCAAGCGTGTCGTGGAGTGGTTTGAGCATATTGCCAGAAAAGACGGACGATAACCCGAATAAGCTGATTGTTACTGGGATGTTAGATGAACAAAGACCGCGAGGCCGCAGCCCAACTCGTTGGTCTGACCAGATTTGCATCACTTGGGATACTGCAGTTTATAACATGCTTCATTACCTATCAATCGGTTTCAAATGATTGTTTACATCCTAAGGACTTCCGTTGCTTTGATTATCTGGTAGCTTAATTGACCGCAACGCGCTACTTATTTAAATAACAGTTCCATGCATTTTAGATACACCGATTTTGATTTTAAAGCTGTTACAATCATGCCTTTCATAAATTTCTTTTGAAAAAAGAATACTGTGAACTGATCTTTAATATTTCATTATCTGAACCAGTCAAGTAAATTGTTATGAAAATCTAAAAATACATTTTACACAAAGTTCAATTCGTAAAATGTTAAGAATCTACTCAGGCTAAACTCTTGACAATGTTTTGGTTGTGACTGTGTAACTTGGGTTACTTAACTTGCCATGTAATAGCTTGTTCTAATTCTCTGCATGGGTCATAGCACGCTCAACATGCCCATTATATGCTAATTGGGGGACGACACGCAATATTGCTAAAGGTAGAAAACAAATATTCGAACGGTCCAATTTACCATATATAAGAACATCCTAATGCGTCTTTCTTGCTCGTGCTATCGCTGTCCTAGTCTTAGCACGAAAAGTTTGACGTTAGCATGACGCTAGCGGATAAACGTTCTGTCAAGTTTAGGTTTATTTAGTAAATTTGAAGTATGACAAAGATGGCATATCAACTCGATAGCGTTACGCTAACATTATTTTTTTCGTGCTAAGCTCCTCTATTCATAGAGAGAACCACAGAAAGAGAGTTTTATTCGTTATACCCCTAAGCGAAGGTAGGAATATGAATTAAACTCACATCGCATAATATATGATATTAAGGCCAAAATGTTATTATTTATGGGTCTGTAATACAGGAAAATTGCGATTATCTAATAAAGCAAGATAGATTTCTTTTTGGCAGGGAAATGAAGGGTGAACTTCAAATAGGCTTTATTTATGTACATTCCTCTAGTTATTTAACATTGATTGGTTAAACTAAAATTTAAGTTAGGCCAAATATAATTGTATAAAGTTTCTACAGCTTTCGGTGTTTAAATTAAGCATTTGAAGATTATAAATAATTTGTATAAAAATGTATATATACCTCTTAAACCGCCACCTATCTTGAGTTCTTAAATTAGGAACTAGCTATAAAGTTTAAGTTCACTATTCAAACTTGCGTCAGCCATACATGATGTTCATTTATAAGAAATGGAGAGCAGACTCATCACACACATTTAGGATTCACGACATAATCCGATTATATTGAAGTGTACATGTGCTTTGAATGTTACGTAGTAGTTAGTAAGTTGACCATTTAACCAAACATTTTAACAATAGACAATGTTTCTATACATAACGAAGGCTTAGCGTGTAAGCTTGTACTTGGGTCAATAGAGCGTGTTACTGTTGTGTTATCTCCGGGAACTTTGTCGGGGCATCTCACCCAAAATCACGCTTGCAAAAGTCAAAGATTACGTAAATGTATTACAGTAATATTAAGGACAAACGAACATCGCATGCGAAGCGTATTGCACTCATCCAACGTGAGATTTTTTCCGATCTCAAATGTTATGCGATGGCTATATCTCATGTCTTAATCTAGGGTTGTTTGAAACACTCCTATTTCTTTCTTTGACAAGTGGGAAATTTAATTAGCTTAAAACGATTAATCAAGGTCCGGTAGGGACTACTTCTTAATGTCTCTCCATAGTGTTCAATGAGATCAATTAAAATGTTTAATTTTAATTTAAACACTAGCAGTTTCCCGTGGCTTCCCACCCGGTCGACTACAACGTCACTGGCCGGGTCCAACTATAGCTAAGAACCATCCAGGTGACCTCATAAGTACAAAAAAAATTAAAATCTCTCAAGCACTTAAGGCGGAGGATAATTAAGAAGAGATACACACCGGAATTTTATATATAAAGATAAAAAAATCTTTATTTTAAAAGTATAATAAAATGTTAAGTGATATTAGATTGCTGCAGGACCCATGTTGCGTGATGGTCTCAAACATTTTCAATTTTTTTCTGTCTTGTAATTTTAATAATAAATTTGACCTCTCTTTTTTTTTTAACCTTTAGGCTTTTCGACGTCAATTTGGGCACTTTGGTCCATCGTTTGTTACTCTAGCTACAGGGCCAGCCCATTGCCATATCCTCCATTATCCCCTCCACACTGTATAGATTCATCAGTTAGGTGAAAGTTCAACGGTTACTGCTTGGCCGTTACGATATTTCAATTTTGTATTCTGTGGTTTTGTGTATACGATACTTGTTCATTTAAATGTGATGAGTTGTGGTTTAGAACGTAATTTTATTATAAGAAGTAATTGTTTTTTAAATAAAACTAATACTATCATCGTACATTTAAAAGTGCGTTAGAATAGATTTTATTACGATTAAGTGTTAGTTACCACCACAGTATAATTTTAAGATTCTTTGTGGAATTAAAGTTTGATATTATGTTATGTAGTATTTGTACGTTCCACGTGTGAATGTATTAGTAGGTTATTTTTGAAGGAATGATTATATAAATTTAGTACCTATAAATTTTCTCAACGATCATATTGCACCAAAACGAACGGCTGTTATATAGATCTCGATCTCTTTTTCGCCGCTATCGTAACACTATAATAATATGATTATTATTGTATCTCTATGAGAGTCGAGGAAGCCAGAGAGGTATGTAAGGAAAGAACCTGTTGGAACTCTGTACTCTCTGTAGGCGGGGTAGGCCCCGCAAGGTATCTGGCGTGAGGTTATAGATAGATAGATAGATCTCTAGTGAATGGTGAATCAATTCAAAAGTCATAATTTTGAGAAAAATAATTACATTTTATAAGATATACCTACATACAAAAAAAAGTATTGGACAACAACCCAATATCCTTGAGTAATCGAGGTATATTTCTTTATTATTTATTGTATACAGTGCAGAGGTATTTGTAATTTTTACAAGTCATATACAAAGGCGAGTTTAACTCAAAAGATGAGTTCTCTTCCAGCGAACCTTTGAGCGTTGAGAGATGAGACAGTAAATAAGAGATTCCTATTAAATCTTTTTCTGTAATAAAAAAATAACCAACGGTTGCCTTGGTATCCTATTTGCAGCACGATACATTTTAGACTCCTTATTTATAAAGTAATCAAAGTACACATTTCCCAAAATAAAACCTGCAAAATGTAACTAATAAAGTTGTGCGCAGCAGGCACAAAAATCTTATTTAGAAATATAAAAAGATAAACGTATTTTCTGCTAAAAATGAAATTTTAATAAAACAATTTTATTAGGTGTACATTTCATAGGCTTTGTAAATAAAATATTTTAATTACTTATTTCGTTCTGGTCATAGTTTCAGCACTGATTATTATTTAGGTAATAAAAAAAAACAATTATGTACATCTACTAAAAAGTAAACGACTTCATAAACAATTTCTTTAATTTAATGCATCTTCTAATTTGCCGTAAGATATCCTTAAACGAATTCAAATCTACAAGGTTGAAAAATATAACACGGTCAAAAATATATTAAGTGACGTCACATTCCAAAATGAGGGTCTTGAACATATTTAAAAAGCAGTTTCCCCTTTTATAAAGCTTAAAATGTAAGTGGACCGAACAATATATGATATAAAAGGTGGCAATATTGGATAATAGGTTCCCCTCCTATGAGGCATATGATATATGACCCATAATTTACCAAAATAACGATTACAAATAATGTTTTTTTAATAATATGTGATCACTTCATCCTTATAGTAACTATTACATTATTTTTATTATGAGATTAGTAGGTAAGAATTATCATTCAAAGTCTATCCGTGTTACTTTACGGGTATTAGTTTTATGACTCTTGAGTATTAAGGGCTGTACAGACATAAGGGATTTTTGCTTCCACTGTAAGTACCGAAAAATACGGAGCAGTATCTCCGCCGTATATACTTGGATTAGTTGTTATGTCGCGGCTACAGCAAAACTTTATACAAATACTTATTCGGCGGAATACGGGTCAATATTTATCACCACCGTTGTGGATGTCGAATATGGCTTATGTCTGAACAGACCTTTGTACTCTATGTGTCATACATTTTATATGACAAATCTAAGTATAAGACTCGGCTTAACTAACACTTGTTTATTTATAACTATAAGCAGACGTTATTGAGCAGAGTTGACGGCAAAAGGGGTTTAGTATTATTAGAATCATACTTTATCGTAAGAATAAGACGCGAATAAACAGTTTATAGATCCGTCTCTTTCTTACGGCGACGTAAGATGAGAATAATGGTGCCAGAACCAGAACGCATTTTTTTTTTATTTTGTTATATTCTTTTTTAACTTATTTCTACCTTCAGCACTCGTATTTCGTTGCTATGATCTTAATAACCAATAGCCATGTAAATAACTTAGCACGAAAATTTTACGTTAGCGTGATGCCAGAGAGTTCATATGCCATCCTTGTAACACTACAAATTTACTCAATAAACGTGACCTTGACAGCACTCTTAAGAAAGAAAAAAAGAAAATTGAAAGTGTCTTGAAGCAATATTTTTGATATCACAACCTTAATATTTTTATAATTGCCACAACCGGTATAAAAAGAACCGACATTCAGTAATTAGTATTGTACATTATAATGGGTTTGTTACTTTAAAGTTGGGCCACGAGATAAGCGGGTTACAACAACAATTAAAGTTCTGATAAGATTTGATGTCATGCATTAATGCACCGTGTATAAATGATGTGCGATATTGCATCGATATTGGCATTAATTGAGCGTTATGGGAATGTGAGATAAGATATTTATTGCCTAAGATCCCTTTCAATTATCTATCTATCTATCTATAACCTCACGCCAGATCCCTTGCGGGGTAGGCAGAGAGTACAGAGTTCCAACAGGTTCTTTCCTTATATACTTCTCTAGCTTCCTCGACTCTCATAGTTCGTCTCATACACGCTCGCCGGTTACGGAGACTCTTGACTTTTCCATCAGATAAGACTCGGTTTATTTGGTCGTGGTAAGATAGTCTAGGTCTTCCCCGGTACCTGCATCCTTCCACTTTCACATTGTATATCTGTTTTGTCATTCTTTCCTCTGGCATTCTTTCTATATGCCCGAACCAACGGAGCATGCCCTTTCTCATCTTTACACCGATACTATCTTTCATACCTACTCGCTGTCTTACTATGCTGTTGCTAATGCGGTCGGTCAGCTTCACTCCGCACATCTTCCGCAGAGCTCGCATTTCTACCGCATTTATCCTACTTTCATTCTCCTTCTTACATACCCAGCTCTCGCTACCATATAACAGCGTTGGGACAAGAACTCCGTTATGTATGGCCAGCTGCGCCTTGTGGCTTAAGTGCCGGCTCCCGAGTAGCTTTCCCATCGCACCATTCACTCTGTTCCCTGCACTCACTCTTCTCTCTATGTTAGCGGTGTATTTCCCATCCTTACTAAAGGCGCATCCAAGATATACAAACTCATTCACTTGCTCCAGCACATCGTTACCAACCACAATCCTTACATTCGTTCTGGTTTCTTCCCTTTCAAAAACCATAATCTTGGTTTTCTTCACATTCAAGTGTAAGCCATTGATCATGCAGTCGTCTTTCATAACTGTGACTAGTGTTTGCAGATCAGTGGCTGTTGGCGCTATCAAAACCGCGTCATCTGCATAAAGTAGATGGTTTACCACTAAGTCACCCATTTGTACACCTTCATTCATCGCTTTCAGTCTTTGAAGACTTTTGTCCAGATATATTATAACCAGTCTAGCGGACAACACGCAACCCTGCTTGACGCCGATTTTAACGGCAAACCAGGGCAAACGGCAAACCTGTTACCACCCACCCCACCCGTACGCATGCCTTGCAGTCCACATAAGTGGACTGGACGGCTCGCAACAGAGTGCCATCTATACCATACTCTGGCAAAATGTCCCAAAGTCTCTTTCGCACAACTCTGTCAAATGCCTTCTCCAGATCTACAAAACCGCAGAAAACCTTCCGGCCCACTGCCAGATGCTTCTCTACGATGTTGCGGAGTGAGAAGACTTGATCCGAACATCCTCTTCCAGACCTGAAACCCCCTTGTGCCTCGCACAACATTTCATCGGACTTCACGCGCATTCTCCGTTCAATAATTTTACCGTACACCTTGGCTGCTAAGCTGATCAAACTGATGGCTCTGTAATTGGCGCAGTCATATTGTGAATCCTTGCCTTTATACAAGGGTACTATGACTGCGCGGCGCCAATCTGTAGGGACTCTACCGGTCCTCCAGCAAAGGTTTGCAAGGGCCCGGAAAGCGTCCCGGACGCAAGTTCCACCATATTTGATCATCTCGGCAGATATCATGTCTACTCCCGCAGCTTTACCGTTTTTCATACTTCCTATCGCCCATTCAACTTCTTCCATAGTGATGTCCTCCGTTGATTCTGGTGCCGCAATCTCGCCTTTGGGCACGTCTGCGGCATCAGCAACCGGGTCATCTCCATACATTTCTCCAAAATATTCACTCCACCGGTTTAGCACAGCTTGTGTGTCTGCAAGAATATCTTTCAATTAGGAGGTAATATATGTACTGTACGTATGTATATTAACTCCTAGCTAGCGGAGACACATGAAAACGTGTCAAACTACCGTGACGAAGCGACCGAGAAGTTAAATAAGTCTAAATTTGTTATATTTTATGTACACAATTATATCTACTAGCTTTACGCCAAGCCATGACCTGACAGGTTAATAAGATCTTAAAGATTTTTTTATAACTTATGTAAGTATATGATTCAAAGCATGCTAGCTGTCCGCGAATTTTTTGCAATTTTGAAATGGATAGTACAAAAAAGCTTTACCCCTCATAGGGCAATATTCTTGTGTTATGTGTTAAAACATGAATTTCACATACATACCTGGCTAGCGAATGGTACAGCTATACCGAACATAATATTTATATGTCACACAAAAATCTATCTTGTATTGAGTTCGAACCCATAATTACTCGATTCCGCGAGTAGAGGGGTATACATTCTTTCGACTAGATTTTGTGCATATGAATTATATTTAAAAAAAAAAGGAATGTCCGCTCTCTTTATAGCCTCAACCCCATCGTTGAATAATAATCACTCTTGACGGCACCAAACCGCGCACCGCACAGTGCACGTAACTCACTCTTTGACCTCCATTACCGAATGTTACGTAACCAATATAACGAGGAGGTTCCCATGTCAACGTAACTAACCCATATATGCCAGATACCGTTATGTAACTTTCGATATGTATCTCACAGTTTCCTATAAGTGTCGTAGCGCATACATAATTAAACACGGTTTATCCTATCTTCCAATCTATACTTGGTGAATCTGAGATGATTCTATATACGAGTACTTTCGTAAATATATATAAATGGAGATAAAAAATTGCATATTTGTTACAACAAAGTTACGAAATTCGCTTGTTTGCATACCGAAGATAATATCTACACTTTATACTGTGTATAAATTGAAGTCACTGGCCGTATCTTTTCTATTTATATATGTATTTTATGAATGTATGCGCTTATCTCATATGTTACCATACGAAGTTTAATTTAGTTTACATAAAATGATTTACTAAAAAGTTTAGGAAATTTATGATATAGTATATGTCTATCTATCTATCTATCTATAACCTCACGCCAGATCCCTTGCGGGGTAGGCAGAGAGTACAGAGTTCCAACAGGTTCTTTCCTTACATACCTCTCTGGCTTCCTCGACTCTCATAGTTCGTCTCATACACGCTCGCCGGTTACGGAGACTCTTGACTTTTCCATCAGATAAGACTCGGTTTATTTGGTCGTGGTAAGATAGTCTAGGTCTTCCCCGGTACCTGCATCCTTCCACTTTCACATTGTATATCTGTTTTGTCATTCTTTCCTCTGGCATTCTTTCTATATGCCCGAACCAACGGAGCATGCCCTTTCTCATCTTTACACCGATACTATCTTTCATACCTACTCGCTGTCTTACTATGCTGTTGCTAATGCGGTCGGTCAGCTTCACTCCGCACATCTTCCGCAGAGCTCGCATTTCTACCGCATTTATCCTACTTTCATTCTCCTTCTTACATACCCAGCTCTCGCTACCATATAACAGCGTTGGGACAAGAACTCCGTTATGTATGGCCAGCTGCGCCTTAGGGCTTAAGTGCCGGCTCCCGAGTAGCTTTCCCATCGCACCATTCACTCTGTTCCCTGCACTCACTCTTCTCTCTATGTCAGCGGTGTATTTCCCATCCTTACTGAAGGCGCATCCAAGATATACAAACTCATTCACTTGCTCCAGCACATCGTTACCAACCACAATCCTTACATTCGTTCTGGTTTCTTCCCTTTCAAAAACCATAATCTTGGTTTTCTTCACATTCAAGTGTAAGCCATTGATCATGCAGTCGTTTTTCATAACTGTGACTAGTGTTTGCAGATCAGTGGCTGTTGGCGCTATTAAAACCGCGTCATCTGCATAAAGTAGATGGTTTACCACTAAGTCACCCATTTGTACACCTTCATTCATCGCTTTCAGTCTTTGAAGACTTTTGTCCAGATATATTATAAACAGTCTAGCGGACAACACGCAACCCTGCTTGACGCCGATTTTAACGTCAAACCAGGGTGACCTGTTACCACCCACCCGTACGCATGCCTTGCAGTCCACATAAGTGGACTGGACGGCTCGCAACAGAGTGCCATCTATACCATACTCTGGCAAAATGTCCCAAAGTCTCTTTCGCACAACTCTGTCAAATGCCTTCTCCAGATCTACAAAACCGCAGAAAACCTTCCGGCCCACTGCCAGATGCTTCTCTACGATGTTGCGGAGTGAGAAGACTTGATCCGAACATCCTCTTCCAGACCTGAAACCCCCTTGTGCCTCGCACAACAGTATATGTTAGTATAGATATAGTTAAGTTATGATACAGTAGTATTTTGTGTGAAGGACATTGTTCTGCGCCCATACATGATTTGCCCCAGAACCAACAGCAATGAAAAAATACTTGTATAATTTCAAATTACCCATAAATTTTCTTAAGGCATTTATTATTAAACGGACAAGCAATATTGCACAAAAAGTATAAATTTTGGAGTTATAATTTAGTAGCCATTAATTGTGTGTTGACATTCAGTAAAGATGTCGGCCACTTCGATATAAGTACTTAAAATACTTTGAAATATTAGTTTTAGATTGCAAATTGTCCATTAGATACGGATATTTGCCATTATTTTAATAAAATATATAAATAATGATGGCATGAGTCAAATGTTTGTTGGTTCTGGGGCAATTTTCGACAATGCCCTTTACCAAACAGTGATGGTATTTGACCACAAAAAGCTGGGGTGGTTTGCTAGTGAAAGATAAACACGTATAATATACTCGCATAGTCCACGGTTATTTCAACATCAAGTCAGATTTTGTTTGAATTGATTGTTTCGTGTTTAAATGGGAAATCCCCCATTTTATCTATTTATATTATATCTAATCTGGTTTATGCCTTATTAAAACACAAGCTTAATCACCCACGCGTTACTTTCGTAGATCGTGGAATCAATTATCGTCATTTGTCATTGGTCGAAGTTCGAAATTATTCACGGGCTTCTCCTAAATCTTATAAATGTCCCATAATAACATTTAAGAGTTATTTTTTGATATCTATTAACTGTCAAAATATCACATTTATAAACCGTGACCGTTACTCAAAACCATTTTCAAATTAATTAGTATCCTACGACCTTCTCCGTAGCTGAATATTAATTTTAATTAAACATGCGTAACCAGACGTTAAGATTTACTACTTATGGAAGGACGGATTGCTTTATCAAGGTTCCACTGCATAATAAATTTGAAATAAACCAATAGAATTTATTTCTAAAACGTTAGCCTTCCTAAGATTTATGTCTGCGAAGATTTTTATCGTAACTATTTGTTTTGTACGCATCGTCTCGGGCGGTTATGCAACAGCGGAGTGGCCGTGAACTCTGAGCGCAGTGTGTTAGCGGCCTAATAACGCGTACCAGTTTAATTGCTACCTTCCCGTTATTGTATTCCAATTGTAATACTTGCGTGTAAATGCATAAAAAGTCCCTCGATACGTATGTAAAGTACTATTTTTGTATGTTGATTTATGAAACTACTTCCTTGGTGCAACAAGAAATTGGTAGATCATGTGAATCAATATTTAGTGTTAAAAGAGCTCTGACAACTTGATTTAGCGCAGTGGTTAAGAGCTAAAGTCGCTCCGCCCACTGTGTCTAATATTCGCGGGTTCGATTCCCGCACGGAACAAATCTTTGTGTGATCCGCAACTATTTGTTTTCGGTCGGGTTTTCGGTCTGGGTATTTGTGTATGTGAATTTTCATGTTTGTAAACGTACCCCCACGACACAGGAATAAATACTAGTGTGGGGCTACGTTTAAAAAAAAAAAACTGAGAATTAAGGTTTTTAGTTTATCCTTCTGTTTTGGAATACTATTCTTCATACTTGAAATGTAACATTCCTATTATATTAAGTAATATTGCATAAAATGCACTTTAAAATCATAAGCGTAAAATTTGTAATACCAAAATGAATTATTTGTGTATTTGGGTTTGCGAGATATATATGTAGATATAATCGTACAACTGTAATAGTTATATCATAAAGCTGGTTACTATTCGTATATATTTGTTAGGTGTTTCAATTTAGGTGTGAACGAAGGTCACGGCCTTAAAACTAGGGCATTAAAACAGCTGTCCAGACAATTATATCACAGGAAACACTGATTGACATACACATTATTCTTCGACTGGCATCGAATTAAACTGCATATAAATAGTTATATCTTCCGTCAAGAAATTGTGAGGTAGATACCAAATTGTAATCGCCAACATCCTACGTTGAAATAAAATTATGTGTCCGGAAATAATTTAAAACAATATTTATATGTTACATACAGAGCGAGTTACCATAAATAAGATGTACATAACTTTATACATTAATCTTTATAAATAAAACGTTCATTTGCATACATATTCATTGCAATAAATTTTTCTTAATGATTTAAACGGAGAAACTTGGCATATAAGCAAAATGGTTTCCTTAACTAGCCATACGAAGCGTTTATGTAAATAGGATTGTATTCATATTAAAATTATTGTGTATTCATAACGATGAAATTAAAGTCATCGAATATATAAATAAAAGAATAACATCTTGGATTACAAAGGGCAATTGAGTTAGTAAGTTTTGCGAGTTCGGATCAAAGAACTCATCGACCATAGTGCTTAAAATTGCTAAACTAAAGTATCAGTGGGGCTCAATGCTCCTAAAACTGACAGGCGTCGGGGCTGAAAGGCTCTTGACCACATACGTAGCTACTGGAAGACCGCTAACCCGTGGGTGATCTTGTCCGGTGAAGCTGTAAAGGCGCCGCGGCCAACAGCATCTACGCTGTTCACACACAAACACAAACCCGAGGGTGAAAGCTGGACGCGTACAGCACGACACCGATTATAATGACGATTACTGGCACAGGCCTCTGTTCTGCAATATACGTTGTTCAGCTGGTGACGATGAATAGGACATAGCTGGATAATTTTATCATTAATTCTTGATTGTTTATTGTACACACAAATTGTAACAAATAATAAAATTAAAATTACAAGGTAAATTAATGTACAAAGGCGAGTAATCTCAAAGTCGAGTTCTCTACTAGCAAACCTTTGAATGATAGAGAAACCAATCATCTAAATGATAGGAATAAGTGTACAACATCAAAGCTAGTAGAGGTAAATATACTACATAAATATACTACATACTATAATAAATAGCATATACTACATACTATAATTAATATACTAAATAAATATATAAATACATACAAACATCTTACATAGATAGGAAATGTTCTCTATTTTTTTCTTTAAAATCTGTAGAGTACGTACCACGTTAAAAGTGAGGTAGAGAGTTCCAAAGACGCACAGCACGCACAGTAAATGAGCCATTATATCACCTTGAGGTATGTGGGAGTGCACTAAGAAGAAAAGAGATGGGGCGACAGAATTTTCCCCTGGGGTCTAGATACTCCAAGCGTTCACGCAAATACACTGGGGAATTAGAACCGTTAAGAACAGAGACAAGCGAAGAGAGAATATGAGTATCCCGACGCTGCCGAATAGGCAACCACTCAACTGCCATCGAAATTTTGCTACGTGGTCTAACTTTCGTAGGCCAAAAATGAAGCGGATGCACAAATTCTGCAGCCGTTTGAGTTTATTAACGAGTTCCTCAGTTCCATCGAAAAACCCAATATTGGCATAGTCAAGAAGTGGTAAAAGAAGAGATTATACATTTGTTGGATATAACTCCATTTTTATAACCTATCTTTATAAAATTTTATTTAATGGCGCTACACTAGTTGCGCAACTAGAAAAGACACTTTAATTACGAACAATAGCTATCTATCATTTGTTATACTATAACACAGGGAATCTTTTACGTCACGTAAAGTACCTGCGGATAACGGTTTCTTAATAAATTCATTAAATATCGAATGAATCAGACTCTGCACTCTCTCTCGCACATTGCAAGGGGCGTGATAGATATAGAATCAAACTGATCACCAAGTTATTAAATCCTTATATTGACAGATGGACACACACAACTGCTTGTACTTAAGATAGAATTGACGCACCATTAACTTGAAAAGCTCAATTAAGTACAATTCTAAGATATACGAGCAAAAAACCTTTATAGGCATGACAGCATCCTGTACACTAGACATTGATGATATTTAAACGAAGAATAATTACTTCCTTATTTTTTCCATTTAATAGTTTATACACTTGAGTAAAAACAATGGCTGGTATTAAGAACAATAACAACTAAGTTATATGACACACGAGTATAAATATGCAGGTTTGTTTTTTTTGTTTATCGTTTTGTTAAATTAATTGGGTTTTGTTAAAACATGTTTTTTATTTTTGTTTTTTGTTATAAGAAAATACATCGTTAAAATACACAAAAAATCACACTTACAAGATGTAACATAAATAACGCAACACCTGAAAGTAGTTTCTTCTAAGTCGATAACTGAACTGATTTCAACTATTTTTAAAGTACATTTATTTAATTATCAAAAATTGCTGTTTCTCGTTCAGTTCACTGTATTATCATTAAGTAAAATTCAATCATTATTCAAAGTAATACGGCTGTTTTAAATGCACTTCTAATACATATACCTCAATATGCACACAAAAGTGCAGATTTCGTGGTTAATTTTGACTACAGAGGAGCTTAAAAAATGGTAGGAGGAACCTTCAAATTGGTAGTGTGATTTTCGTTTTGCATTCGTAAAGCAATAATCTAATTGGAGTGTCTGAGGTCTTGCGTTTTATATATTTACGATATATTATCCTTTATTTTTTCAATATTAGGGTTCTTTTAGTCCTTTACAATCATAAATGATACTAAACTTTGTAAAACCACAGAGCTTAAGTTACTCTACCTATAGATAAGAATTATAGCTAGATTTATTTAAAAAAAAAACAATACTTTTTGCCTACTGCTAGGTTACGTTTTCATCCATTACAATATACTGTAGATACACTTGTCTTAGGTACCTATTTAGACCAGTTTTTACATAGCTGGTATGGTCATCGCGTTATCTTTATTTGTCTACGCCTTCTTCGCTGTGTATGAATATTTATTATTATTATTTATGTTTATCTGCACAGATAATCTCGAATTTTACAATTAATTGTTTTTTGGAGTTTACAGGCTGTATATATTATGATCGTATAATGCCCCACTGCGAGGCAAAGCCTCCCCTCCTTTCTTCCACTCATCTCGGTTTAGTGCAATCCGATGCCTTGTCATAGGAGTCCAGTTCGTCTCATCGTCTCTTTCTGGCAGTATTTATTACATAAGTTAAGAACTAATTGCCATGTTAGCAAATATTATAGAATTGTAAATTTTTATAACTTTGATAAATTTTCAAAACATGCTACTAAGACACACACATTAGGTACCGAGTGCATATTTTGTGGTCGAAAATCGTACAGGCTTAAAGGCGTTGCCTAAACATTTCGAAACACTAATTTTACTATCTAGTCAACATAATGTTAACCTAAACCAGCCTTTCAAACGAGTACATTATGTACCAGATTCAGAAGCGTTACCATAAATCCTTATAATAAATAATATTACTATTAAGATTAGCCACCCTTATCTGGCTTGGCTATAGACTAGAATTACGATAAAATCTAGAATTTTCCATATATTAAAGGAGATGTTTAATATTAATGCTTATGCCGCGCTTGGTACAACAAACTTGCCGAGCGACAAAGTAAGGTTAGCCTTCTAAGTGTAAATATAAGGATCAATGTCCATTATAGAGTCATTATTCAAGCCTGTTTTAAAAACGCTTAAAGCTGTTACATTGCAAAAAAAGTTTGCTTATTACTCCACTTGGTACCTTTGTGACGGAATAACGTTAACTATCTATTTATTCTTACGTGGCAATTTATTTAACAAATATGGCGTGGAATATAAAGACAATAACGGTAGGGTAATCAATGAATGAACAGATTTCATTTTAATTATATATGAAGGTTAATTGGCTCGTCGTCCAATAAAACATTCATAACTTCTTACATCGTTTTATTAATTTTATTAAAAGTATATAAAATTTCACGTCTGTCGACTTCATTCCCCTTCCACACTCATTCCTCTTAGTCACATACTCTCTCATTTGTTCATTACTGCGTTCATCCTCTATTAAATTACAATATTGGTTGAGTACAAATTAACAAAATAGTTCTTTTAAAAAATCAATCCTACGTTTATTCATTCCCAACCGTATCAATTTTATTGTCTTTTGTTGCTAAACGTTAGCTTATGTGACATACGAATCTCTAAATCCATTATTGTGCTCGATCGCTGAACAGGATAAATTTGTGTGACTCTTTCACATATTTGTTTCATTTTGACTGATTGTACATATATGTGTTAGTTAACGTATTTCTGACCCTGGAATTATTCGTAGCATGAGGCAATGTCTTTCTCTTTAAAGGTGTCAACAGAATCCTAACATAGGTACTCGTACGTATTTTTATGCCTAATTTAAAAGACGTCAATCTTAAGTAAGCTTAAGCGGAACGAACCTGTGGCATAGAATTGACGAGCTAACCTTGTCCCGCGAAGTCAATGATGTCATTTGACAAATTGACGGACTATTTACATTTATTAGTTACGAAGCGAACACATAAAATGTTTATTTTAACGACGTCGGCTTGAACACTAATCAATGTTAGGCGTTAGGAGGCCGTTAGTGTTTACATAGATAACAATACATCATCGTACATTCTTATTATGTATAATATACATAATAAGTTAGCAGTTACAAAGTTGGTTTGCTGTATTGAGTTCTAAATGTAGTTCCATTATTATGTTTTGCGAAGAATCGATGATCATCTGTTAAAAGACTTAGCCACTTTGTTTCAAGTTATATTGACACTATATTGACACCATTTTAAAAACATGATTTTGCATACACACTTGATCCAGCCCGAAACAAATGTTTGTAATAGTGAACTTTTTTACAGAAGGGGTTTTGAACCCACAATCTCTTGAACCAGTGAGTGGAGTGGCCTAATTTCTAAACATTTGGTTAAATAGACTAATATAAAAGTAAAAGGTAAAAAGGAGGCATTTGTATCAACATTTCGACTCTAAAGACTAACAGACCAAGAATACCTCCCAACTAAGGATCTGCAAAGATAGCTTAATTTTTATATTTTTATTGCACATAAGTCTAGTAAAATAATCTTGGAAAACTTAAGCTAAAAAAGCGAGCTTATTTGCGGGTCATTCATCATGTTTCTTGACTCCTCTGAGAGACTAAAATAAAACGTTATAATTTATTTAAACTAGAAAGTGGCCCACCTTTGTAATTATTCCTGTGTCGTGGGTTACTTGTTGACTGCCTCGGTGGTCTAGTGGCAAAGCGCATCGCTTTGTGATCACGAGGTCCTGGGTTCAAAACCTAGGTCGGACAAGTGTAGTTTTTCCAACGAAACCTTCCCAGTACGAGTTCGGAGTCGGTAATTGTGCCCGGTATATGGCAATAGGCTCGCCCCGTATCACATGGGACCTAACATCGTCGGCGAAACGTGGGTGTATTCCACCTCTGCCACCTCCGCTTGGGAAATATAGGCGTGACGGTGTGTCGTGGGTTACAGACAAGCAATTTACATACATAAACATCCATACCGAAACACACATTTGTAGGTCACACAAATTTTCGTCTCGCGGATCGAACCCGCGACTGCTCTTAACTCTTAACCATTGGACTAATCCATCCGTCAATAAGTTAAGGTCTGAAGAATATAAAAAGTATGTGTTATGATTACACCTTGAAGCCCTACCTTCGTCCAATAGCGTTAACTGGAAGGTGATGATAATTAATAATGATAAATTAAATCTTGTCGTGGTTAATTATACAGCCGAGATAGTCTCAGGTCTTAGACACGAGTTCAAAACTGAGTTCAGGGTTAACAACCGGATACCTGAGGCTCAAGCACGAACAGGTTGACGTTATCGTAATGATGTGGAGTTGATTTCCTATCCTTTTCACACTACCAATTCAATAAATAGAGATGAACGTGACGATAAATGGTTAGCGTTCAGCGCTCTGTATTGTGACTTGTGACGACTATATTTTAATTGTTAACATAGATGAGAACGGAAAATATTGTAACAAATACGATACAGCACTACAGTTTACATTAATTAAACATAAGCGAAGCGAAAATGTTATTATCCGAAATATAAATTGATTTTGTAACGAATACAATAAATTTCAGGACGAGAACATGCCTATGTATGTATATTGATTGGTCATGTGTAATTTTTTGAGATAATTTTAAGTATGAAATGATTCTCTGTTACTTATAACCTAATTCGATGAAGTAAATTTAGAAAGAAATATGAGCCGACTGATGGAAATAACTTATTGATAGTGATACTGGATCGCTAACTAGGAACTTATGAACCTATAGATGTGAAGAATACCGGGTGGAACACCACAAAGGCGCCGTAGTAGCGCAACTGCTGCTTAAGGGAAGAAGTAACTGCACTTTTACACCTTATACTTTTTTATACCCAATTTACACACTGCCCACTTCTGCGTGAAGCGAGGGAAGGTAAGTGGTATAAGCGTGCCACTTACGCTCTACTTCCTTTCCCACACTATCACGCGCTCCCTTTGTTGGCGGTTTTTTAGCGGGAGTCAAAAGACAGGCCACGCCCATTCAGTGTGGCCGGTGTAGAAATATTTTTGGGATTATAGGCTGAAAAAAATATTCGAAAATAACTTTAAGATAAATAATATGCGAGGGTGATGCATTAGAAAATTGGGGATATTTTTATGAAAACAATTTCACTTCGAGGAAAAGAAAATCTGATGTCAGGAGTTTATGCAAACATAAAAGTAACACAGAGGGACGTTTAAAGTGCGAAGGGAGTATGTGAGTCGATGCTGCCGCGGTACTGTTCTTCGCTCTAGGCGGGAAGTGTTGGCAGTAGCAGCATATAAACCGGGAATTAAACAGTTTTAGTACAGCTTAAAGTTGTAAAAGGTGTGTTACTTCCTCTCTTAAATAGCTCCTCTCTTGGGCGGTTGTCATGGTGATCTTTGGGGGGAGACTTTTGTTCTACAGTGGACATCTTTCAACTGATACATAGTGATATATAAACTCTATATAATTATAGTCTCTATGGCATAAAGCGTTTATTATTATAATATTTTTTTACATAAGATGTATAGTGACAGCGAAACGAAATTTATGTTAAATTCAATGGTATTAAGGCATAAAATCATAAGTATAGAAACGGGTCATGCCTCTTATTGCCATTGAATAAAGTATATTTTCTTTGACACTTACAACTATCACAGAACCTAACTTGGATGAAAAAAAATTCTATAGTACGCTTATATTTTACTCAGGTATTTTTGCCCTTATTCCTTGACAATAACTCAATTTAATTACAAGCCAAATCAGACTCTGAGTTAATTTGACTGTTATTACCATAAGAACTATATAGGTAACCTATCACGTATAACATGAACCGGTGACATGACGAAACGTGGATATTATTTGGTCCCTTATGATTATAGAATCCGGCCTAAAATTAAGTCTCCATACTATAATAATAATATGATGGCTTCACGTCAAGGCTCTTATAGAATACGACTTAACGCGTTGCGTTAAGATATCTTCGTGATATGATAATAAATAGTATTCTCCATGCCACTGGAGTAGGTACCATTAACCGATCATTTCAAGAAGTAATCGTGACGCGCCGCGTTTGTGTTTATTTAGTCATAGCCAATAAGGGCTCAGGTATGGATATGTAATCACAATTCACGTAATTACGAAGACTGAGTGTATAAGGATATTGTCAGCGAATGTCTTACAAGACTTATGACATTAAAACTTGTAACTTTCTTTCTACAACTTAATAAGCACTTTGTCTGTGTCGTTGGTCTAATAGCCAATAATGCGCGGAGCGACCACGAGGTCCTGGGTTCAAATTCCAAGTCGAACAAAAAGTAGGTTTTCGATGGAAAAAATGTTTATTCTTTCCAGTCTGGAGTCTAACATTGTCGTCTGTAAATTGGCGATAGGGTCGTCCCCTTTTATATGTGACCTGACATCGTCAGCGAAAAGTGGGTGTACTTAGTACACTTCTGCCACTCCCGCTTGTAATATAGACGTGACAGTGTTTATTTTCTTTTAACTGAATAAGGTTTAGGATAATCGGGTAACGCCTCTTAGTGATTGAAGTAATATAAATTAATTTCTATATCATCACACCAGATTGCTTGCGGGGTAGGCACAGAGTACAGAGTCCTAACAGGTTCGTTTCTTACATACCTCTCTGGCTTCCTCCACTCTCATAGTTCGTTTCATACACGCTCGCCGGTTACGGAGACTCTTGACTTATCCTTCAGATAATTTCTAAAAAGAAGAAAGAAGATTCTAATGCTGGCAATAGGATGTAGAGTTTTCTTATGTAAAGTTAGTTTAAATTAGTAGACCTAAAATATAATAAGTTTACGATAAGCATTAAAAGCTATGATTCTCGCGGTTAATTACTATCTATCTATCTATAACCACACGCCAGATCCCTTACGGGGTAGGCAGAGAGTACAGAGTTCCAACAGGTTCTTTCCTTACATACCTCTCTAGCTTCGTCGACTCTCATAGTTCGTCTTATACACGCTCGCCGGTTACGGAGACTCTTGACTTTTCCATCAGATAAGACTCGGTTTATTTGGTCGTGGTAAGATAGTCTAGGTCTTCCCCGGTACCTTACTAGTGAACCTTTTATTAGTAATACGCATCTTTGATTTCACTTTTCGACTTTTGTGTAACTATTTATTTGGACCGAGGTTATGGCAATTAAATTCAATCAATCAATCAAATCAGCATATTGCAGTTCACTGCTGGACTAGGCCTCTCCCAATTCGCGCCACAATACACGGTCCTCCGCCTTTCGCATCCAGTCCCACCCTGCGACCTTCTTAAGGTAGTCGGTCCACCTAGCTGGGGGCGCCCTTACGTAAATTCGTGTATGCTTAATTCTATTGGCTTTTTATAATTTTAAATTTGCTAAGTTAGAAGTTAAGTTAGCAAAGAGTTTCCGGTTTATTGTTCTTTATATTTTTCTTTATTCTTTAGTGTAAATACTGGGATGGAAATAATTTTACAATTTAAAAGTATACAGAAGGCGAGCTTAACTTAAATATGAGTTATCTTCCAGCTAACCATAGAGTGTTGAGAGATGAGAAAGTGAAATAATTTTTCTTATCTCATGTTATTATTTTGTTCTCTAATACAAACCAATCATGAACTTGATGAAGTACCTTAACAAAGCCTTTATAAACTGTAGTATATTTAGACGCTTCATGACATAAACAGCAATATAATAATCGGTTTGTGAGTAAATGATGTTATAAATCCTAAGGATGAAAACTTTGAGAATTTGACTTTACTAAAACTAGTGTTCGGTGGATCTGTTTTATATTATTTTTCAATTAATAATGGAAAACTTCGGTCCAGTTCCAAAATCTGTTTTCTTCCATTTTTTACTTGTTTATTTTCCACTTTACAACTACTTTTATAGGATACTAGCAGTTTTGCGCGACTTCGTACCCGGTCGACAGGAGCGCCACCTACCGGGTCTATGTTTTATAGCCTATTTTACTTCTGGATGATGTAGCTTTCTAATGGTGAAAAAATCATTAAAGTCGGTTCAGTAGTTTTAGAGTTTATTTGTTACAAACATACAAAAATACAAACCTTCCCTCTTCATTATAATAGTGAAGATTATTACCCTAATACAGTAGTACTTTTATACCTTAATTTAGCAACGCTTCCTCCTATTTTACGTAATATCATATACGTTTGTCACCATTCCTAATTGTTCTGTTAAGGTACCTCGAAGTCCCTCACATAATGTTATTTAAGCGCCAAAGGGAAAAACGATATCACGTCTATACGTCATAACATTGCATTCTACCTGGAAGACTAGAAACGTTAATTAGGATACATGTTAGTAATAACTGTCATGCCAGAATAAATACGAAATGCGAACAGAGAAAGGGCGTGTATCGGATAGACGGTTGCCCTTCCTTGTCACAACCCGTTGGTTACGTTCGGTTACGTCTCATACACCGCAACATGTCAAACATTTTGCCAACATTTTACTAACACGGTGTAGAATGGGCCTTTTGAAATTTATTATCACTCGTTCGAAGTACCATTTGTTTTACTTAACGAGTTTCCGACTTTGGTGTTATTTTGCCGTTTGCGTTAAGAATAGGTTATGATTCATTGTTGTGTTTTATTTTTAAATAGCGTTTAGAAAGCTGGTTGTATAATAGACACGTGTACTTCTTGATGAGTACTTAACACAAAATATAAAGCTACTAGTAAAAATGTATTTTGTTAAATAATTCTTTATAAGCCCTGTCCAGTACTTGCCTATAACAAGGATGCGTTATAAAATGACGTACCTATCTAGTAATATTTTGATAATCTGTCTCATCTTATCTATGTTCCATCTCAGTTGCATGTTTATTTGACTTTTATAACTCAGCATCCCCGATATAGAAAAACTACACTTTTACTGAGCCAGAATTGGTACCCAAAGCTTTGTTATCATCAGTTGTACTCTAGACCCACAAGACAATTAATAATATTTTCTTATATCTAATAATTTATATTCCTCATAAAGTCACAATTGTCAAGACTTCATTATTGACAGATACTGCTATTATATTTATACGACGTGATATTCATAAAAATCTTTTATAAAAAAAGGTAAACCGACTTCAAAAAGCAAAAAAATAAATATTTGAAGTCGGTGCTGGTTGGTGCAGTCGGTTACTTGGCACCGACTTCAAATATTTATTTTTTTGCTTTTTGATGTCGGTTTACCTTTTTTTATAAAAGATTTTTATTTTACAATTTTAAGTGACCAGTGATTATTCTATAGTAGGGTACCTATAGGATTGACGTAATACCCATAATATCTCAATTTACACATGCCTATTGTTTGTCGTTGAGGAGTTCCCTGGTGTATCTTCTAAGTCCAAGGTCCAATGTCAATAAAATTTATATGTGACCACCTTGGAGATATACTGAACCCAATGCAAAAAAAAATATCAAAATCGGTCCACAATTGACGGAACTAACGCTGAACATACATAAAAAAAGCATACATACAACCGAACATAGAACCTCCTCCTTTTTGAAGTCGGTTAAAAACTAGTTGATATGAACGGTGGTGGTTGCACCTATTTGCGGTACGGTCAGCAATGTAAGTAGCTTAACATTGTCAGTTTTACAAAATCATAATACTCTTTAATTCTACAGACTATTGGTGAACAGTGCCAAAATCAAAATATTAGCAGCATATTCAAATATATTTAGATCAAGAAAAATAATGAATTTGATGGAAAACAAAAGTGTGCAAGCAATTTCAAGAACTGGGAATTTTAAACTACTATGGGAATGCAGTGACAGCCTAGTGGTTAGACCGTTGGACTGCAAAGTCAAAGGTCTCGGGTTCAAACCCAGGCACACGCACCTCTGTCTTTTCAAAAGCATGTGCGTATTAAAAATTAATTATCACTTGCTTTAACGGTGAAGGAAAACATCGTGAGGAAACCTGCATGCCTAAGAGTTTCTCGAAGGTGTGTGAAGTTCGCCAACCCGCACTGGGCCAGCGTGGTGGACTATGGCCTAAACCCTCTCAGTTTGAGAGGAGGCCCGTGCCTAACAGTGGGACAGTTTCTTAACAGGGCTAATATTATATGGGAATGTTGCTGACTGTACAATCCATGCGGTAACTAACGCTCGGTCGGGTGAGAGGGATAAATTTGCATTACCTGGCTATTATTTTTATTCGTTATGTTCAAAGAGCATACCTCAGCACTATGAATTACGATCTAGCGCAGTTGTAAGGAGTTTAAGCCGCTCCGCCCACTGTCTAATAGTCGCGGGTTCGACTCCCGCACTCCCGAAAAATCTTTGTGTTATCCACAATTATTTGTTTCGGTCTGGGTATCTATGTATGTGAATTATCAAGTTTGCAAACGCATCCACGACACAGGGATAAATCATAGTGTGAGGTTAAATTTTCTTTTTATAAAAAGAAAAAAATATATTCTTGTGTTGTGACTGCGTTTGTAAGCACGAAATTCACAATGCTTTTTTCATGCTAGAATTGAACCAGCAACTACTCGATCCAGTGGTCCGAGAGGCTTAAGCTCTTAAACACTTAACTAAATCGTCTGTCGATTAATACGACGTGATATTCAAAACCAGTTGATACGGGCTGTGGTTGTTGCACCTATACGCGTTACTAACCATTGGGTAACGTTTGGCCGGGTGGGTGGGATAAATTTGCATTACCTGTCCTGGCTATAGTTGGCTCTTTGCTATTGACGCACTGTCAAGGCACCGAGCCAAGGAGACTGGCCAATTATAACGTAATACTTCCTTACGGTTATTCTCGTTGTAGGTTAAAAGAGCGGTCGACATTGCCCTTATTTCAACAATAGTATATGTTATATGGATTACGTACTTCGCTTATGTACGGCAGTGAATGTTGGGTATGGCAAAAGAAGCATGAAAGTAGAGTGAATGCTGTAGAAATGCGCTCTTTACGGAGTATATGTGGAGTCACCCTTGGTGACCGAATGAAGAATAGTGGGATTAGAAACCGATGTAAGTTGAAGGATGACATGGTGACTAGGATTGAAAGAGGTATGTTGAATTGGTACGGGCATGTCGAGAGGATGTGTGACAGGCGGCTAACGAAAGGAATATATCGAGCAATGTGAGTGGAAGCGTCGGAAGAGGTCGCCCAAGGAAAACCTATCACGACCAATTTAATAGTCTCTTGGAAAAGGGTCAAGTGCGTAGCACTCTAAATCGACGGAAATGTATGAAGAGATGTATGAACGTGGATGAAGCGAAAGAGGTGTGTCAGAATTGTAGTATGTGGCAAACTGTAGTCTCTGCCTACCCCAGTGGGATAAAGGCGTGAGTGTATGTATGTATGCATGTACTTCTTATTTTTCTCAGGATGGCGGTATTTAAGATGAATTCTTTCTTTTATAAATATCACAACACCAATCAATTTGTGGCTTGTTATACTATAGTATTTTTCACATAGGATGGGCACTGACAGTTCTAATTGCCAAAGGAAATTAATATTAATTCAAGACATAAAACCATAAGTATAGAAACGGGCCATGCCTCTTATTGCCATTGAAAAAAGTATAATTTCGTTTGGCAATTAGAACTGTCACTACCCATCCTATGTGAAAAAATACTATAATCGTAGATTGTAGGGCTAGCGATCACAAGACTCTGTCTTCGAATCCTAGTTCGGACTAAGTGTAGTTTTTCCATCGAAGAATTATTAGTCTGGTGTATAGAATATTCTTAGTATAGTATAGGTTCTCCTGTTTTACTTTGGGTCCTCAAATCATTAGCGACATTTGGATGAAGACAGTAAACCCATGCCACCTCTGATTGGGGAATATAGGCCTGATGGTGTCAGTTTTTTTACATTTGTATAACCTAAAACGCAGCATTTATTACGTAATTTATACCTACATTTTCATTCTCTAATGACGGATGCATTTTTACCCCTTTATAAGCAATAGAAGTATGGGAGATTGATAAGACATAAAAAATATACTGCTATTATTTCTCTAAGTATAATTTTAAACTTTTCAAAAAAGTTTCGTGTACGTAATTACAGAGTTTCGTTGTCACCATTTCCAACAGTTTCTTTATTTCTTTAAAAAATTAATTTATGATTAGTTTGCACCTAGCAAGTAATTTATAACTATTGCGTCGCGTTATTCGCTATAAATTATGCGTAGACGCAAAGCAGTTGCGGTGGCGAATATTTAAAAATACATCTTACTTCGCAAGACACAAAGTTTAATTTCACGTGTCGTAACTACAATAGGTACATAGTAATTCCTCACTACGTATAATTAACAACTATTTATATGCAGGTGGTGGAATGTTGCAGTGAAAACAATTGATCCAGCTTGCATATTGATGGATCAATTCAATTAATTGCTTTAATTAAATGTCACGACAAGCTAACTATCGACCTGATTTTATAAATGAACTCCTAACTCTTATTAATGATTTCATTGTGTTGCTTCATGAGACTGTCAACCCAATTATTCAGTAGACGTTAGAGATTAACCACTCAAGTTTTGTTTAGTACGACTTAACATAAACTTGTTGGGATACATAAGAGGAAACTAATTTATCATTGGAACGGAGTAAAAGTTTCATTATATTTTTTAAAAGAAACATAATTAAATTTTATTACTTTTTATTGCTTAAGACCCGTATAACTTCATAACATCTTGGTTGGTTTGCTCGTTATTGTCTCCGGTAAGTGTTTAAAAACCGTCTGTAATCAATAACATTACTCAATAAACATGACTAAAAACATATTAGGTACGAAATGAGAGGTCTACGCTCATAATAAAAATATATATATTAGCCCTGTTAAGAAACTGTCCTATCGTAAGGCTCGGGCCACCTCTCGGACTGGGAGGGTTTAGGCCATAGCCTACCACGCTGGCCTAGTGCGGGTTAGCGAACTTCACACACCTTCGAGAAACTCTTAGGCATGCAGGTTTCCCAACGATGTTTTGTTCACCGTATAAGCAAGTGATAGTTATTTTTTTAACACATCGAAAATGTTGTTACAAATACAATAAAACTTTAATGCCATCAAAAAGAAAAAAAAGTAACACGTTACAAAAAAGGTCCTGACTGAGCAAATTTTAGATTCATCTTCTCAGCTGTTTGCAGCAAATTGTTTTCTTTATTTATTTTTCTCCAGAATACCTACCAGCAAATAAAAATATTTCATACCTGATATTTTTGTAGAGTACCAAAAAGTATCAATGTGATACTTTTTTATAAATAAAAACCGCAGGTTGTTTTTCTGCAATCGTGTGTTAATAGTACAAGCATAGTGCAAGTTGTAAATTAGCTATTGACTTGGCAAGCGAGCATAGTTTCACAGTAAGTGCGTTAAGGATCTTGGCATGTCGATTTGTAGTAAGATTATATTCACTTTTAAACTTTTACCCCCCTTCTTATAAACATTGTAAAGCAGCTGAATAGTTACACAATGCTTCGTTTTCTTCTGCCAAATGTAAATGACAGATGACAGAAAGAGAGATATCAGTGGGTTACTATTCCCCCGCTATATAACGTTTATTAGGAAGTACGCCTTTTAAAGTATAAGATTATTATTATAATGGCGATTTTTGCTAAGCATATTTTCATATTAATAATTTATTTCAGAACGGTTTCTTAATTATTATTTAAATTCACCTACAAACAATTTTCTTGTGTTCATAAGTAAATCAATTTATAATAAAACCCGTCCCGGCTGCGCACGGGTTGATAATGCGTCTGCTGCGTAGGAATGCGCGGCTAACTATTTCATAGATGTGCACGCCCCTCTCTCGCACTTCGATCCCCCTCCCTCGCCGCGTTTCCCGCTGCGCTACGTGGGGCCACACCGGCCAAGGTGCAGTGGCGCGACGGCGTTTATTTTTCTATTAATATTTTGTTTAGATTGACATTTTCAAAACATAATATCTTTTAAATGGAATGTCCGATTTAAATAATTCAAAAAGTAATCTACAGGTATTAAAACCGTCTTGAATACGATATGATTTATTTGGATAAGGATTAATACATAAATAATAATATGGTCTGATTTGGTCGGCATTTCTATCAACTTTTAAAATGTAAAAAAGATAGTTGAGTTGAAGTTTTTTGTAGATATTAATATGTTCTGAAATATTGTCGAACATTTTTTTGTTCTATCATCAATAGTTTTCGGAACGCATGCGATGAAAGACGTTTTAAGGCTAATTTTTTTACATCTTGGGTTACATTATTGAAGTTTTAGTAGGGATTCCTAATTTTTTCTAGTAATGAATATAGCCTATGTTACTCAGCAATAATGTAGCATTCTAATGGTGATAAAGAATTTTTGATATCGGTTTAGTAGTTTTTGAGTTTATCGTTACATACATACAAAACCTTTCTCTTTATAATATTAGTAGAGTATAGATAACATTGTAATCCTACGACAAAATTGGTACTTATTTTGTGAGTTCAATGTCTGAATTATTTTTCAATGTTCAATGTCAGATCAACAACATCGTTTAGTTAACCGGAAATTGTCCTCATTAAAACTTTGTTATAATCCTTTTATATATCAAATCACCAACCTAACACTGTTGTTTAAGGACTTTTATTCGGTATGACCAAACTCGGTGCGTTAGGATGACTTCGCGAAATAATGGTGGAATGGTATTGTGAAGGTCACGTGGGGTACCATTACACGATCATGTACAACGTAGTTATTGTAAAACACGTTTTTAATTGGTCTTGGTAGGAGATATCAATGAGACAATACTCGGATAATTATGAAAACTGTTGAGTTGAGTGCAGAACACATAAGATATACAGTCAATTTTTAACTGAATTCAAAAAAAGGAGATTTTCCATTTCACCCATATGTATGTATGTTTGTATATCCGCGATTTTCTTTACTATTCAGCGCCACAAACGCGATGCCGATACACGTGTTTCGTGCAGAGTTGAGTAGACCGTTGTAGTATCACGTGTTTGTTTATTATAAAACTAATAATAATTAACTTTACAGTTTAGATTTTAAATAATAATGCATTAACATTAAATACAACAACATTAAGTACAAATATATAAGTGAATAATGATATAATTATCAGCTGGTGTAAACCGAATTCTTGTGAAAACAGAAACAGAATTTTTGAAATACACGCCTTAGTCGACAGAATAATGTCCAATGGAGTGCTCTGAAAAGGTAGTGAGGTAGGTCGGGGTCACAATCTCCAATACAGATCGACAATATAACTAGATTTCTTTTAAGAGGCTGACTCACATCCAACCGAAAACATATTTAAGTTTTTAATTTCTTTTTTTTTAACTTTATCAAAAGGTGAAGTAGGTCTCGAAAATGGATATGAATTAAGTTATTCCCCAAAATCATAAGTTACGATTTTACATGCCATTTAACATTTATATATAGACTAGCTTTTGCGCGCGGTTTCGCACGCATTTATTTTGTAATTTGACATAGGTAGGTATTAAATGGAACGGTGCGTTTTTCCGGGACAAAAAGGCAAAAAGGCTTAAGTTATCACTATACTACACTCCATTTAAATTTGTTATGAAGATTTTGCGGAACCGACGTACAAAGAGACAGTGAGGTGAACAGACAAACAGTAGTTCCAAATAAATGTTTTGGCCTCTATATCACTAAGGAAGTGTAATGTGTGTACCCCAACCAAAATTCTCCAAAAATATTTAATTCAATTCAGTTTTATTGTATGTATGTAGATAGATACAATAGGTAGATGTGATGACGTAGAAAGGTCGATTTCACATATTTTAACATCCATTAAATACGTATGTAACACCCGTTTAAAAAGTAAAATGAATAAAGCAGCTGTTGGGTAACGTCAGTTAACGTGTCCAAAGAATGCGGCGCTTGCAAGTTTGCGACTAATCCTCTTACACTCTTACGGTTAACTCCCAGTTTGGAAACTAAGATTAATGTAACCGTGTACATAATTTACCTTACTACTAAGGCACCGGTGGAACGTTTGGTGTTAAGTATTTTAAAACTGACGTGCAAGTAATTTCTGATTTGAGACTTTTAAAGCGTCGTTTAAATATGGGTCGAATTAGAATGTAACATTTTTCGACTATTATTTGACAATCTGCTGCTGCTTTTTAAATGTCAAAGGGGGATGTCCTTTAAGTTTTCAACTTGATGTCGCGCCTTTACATTTTGTATTCATTAATTTCATTTCTTTTGAATAAGAGTTTATTCTTTTTCTGCCTTTATATTATTTCATCATCATCAGCCGAAATACGTCCACTGCAGGACAAAGGCCTCCCCCAAAAATGGCCACAACGACCGGTTTTGTTCTGTACGCATCCAGCTTCTACCTACGACCTTCACCAGGTCATCGCTCCACTTTGTGGGGAGCCTGCCCACTTTACGTCTTCCGGTACGAGGTCGCCACTCAAGAAATTTTCTGCCCCAACGGCCGTCAGCTCTACGAGCTATGTGCCCCGCCCACTGCCACTTAAGTTTGGCAATTCTGAGAGCTATATCGGTGACTTTGGTTCTCCTGCGGATCTCCTCATTTCTGATTCGATCTCGCAGAGAAACTCCGAGCATAGCTCTTTCTATTGCCCTTCGGGTGATCTTGAGCCTTCTTATGAGGCCCATCGTGAGTGACTATGTCTCGGTGCCGTAAGACATTACTGGCAACACCCACTGGTCAAAGCCTTTTGTCTTGAGAGACTGCGGTATTTGGGACGAGAAGATATTACGTAGCTTCCCGAACGCTGCCCAGCCGAGTTGGATTCGACGATTGACCTCCTTCTCGAAGTTGGACCTACCTTATTGGACTTTTTGTCCCAGGTATATATAATTGTCAACAACATACAACTTCGAGTGCAGAGTCTTCAACCTTCACAGGATATTATTTTTAGGATAGATATAAATACTGGATTTATTTTGTAATAACCCTACGCCGCCTAGGCCGCCTACGAATTCCTCTGCGTATATATTTTTATGAATTATAGCCTATATGCTCTTCTGATGTATAAGCTAAAGTCCTTTAAAATCACATAAAAATCCATTTAGTAGTTTTGCATCTAATCGAACAAAGAAATAGCTATTGTTTCTTTAACAGATTAACCATGGCACGGTGAAACTTAAAATAAGTAAATTTTGCGCGAAAGAGTAACATCCATACATCTATCCTCACAAACTTTCTTCTTTATAATTATAAGTAGAATGAAACGTACCCTATGTAAAGTTTTTGTATGTTTTACTAAACGACTCACTATTTCGGCCCATTTCGTTTGTACAGTTGACTCTAAAGCAATAATATAATATTAGCCAATACTCGTGGGGCAGACGTGCAATCATGGCACGCAACGCAACCGTCTACGTGAACTGCGAATAAATGAGCCGATTCCAGATTTATTATACATTCATATTACTTCTATGGATAAAATTCCAATTTAAGAAACTGAGTGCCGCGCGGATTTACAAGTTTAATTTAATTTATTAGACCATCGACTAAGGTACTGCAATCACACTGCAATCCAAGGCAATTATAGTGTATTCATGTGAAATGATGCTGTGTAAATATTTTAATAGATACATATCGTACATTATGCGTCGAAAATAACTAATTGGTTAATCAGTTCACCTCATTGGTTTAGTGGCGAATAATCCGCGTAGCGATCACAAGGTCCTGGATTAGAATCCTAAATCGGACAAAGTGTGATTTTTTGATGGAACAATTCCCAGTATCAGTCTGGAGTCTGGCATTATGACCGGTATTATAGCAATAGGAACGCTTTAAATTACATAGGGACCTAACATTGTAGATAAAAAGTGGGTGTACACAGTACACATCCGCTATAAAACAAAATAATTCAAGGTAATTTTTGAGTTATATAATATTAACCCTGTTAAGAAACTGTCCCACCGTTGAGCACGGGTCTCCTCTCAAACTGAGAGGGTTTATGCCATAGTCCACTACGCTGGCCCAGTGTGGTTAAACACTTCGAACTTCACACACCTTCGAGAAACTCTCAGGTATGCAGGTTTCCTTACGATGTTTCTTCACCGTTAAATCAAGTGATAATTAATTTTTAATACGCATTTGCTTTTGAAAAGACAAAGGTGGACCCGAGACCCCTGGCTTTGTAGTCCAATGGTCTAACCACTAGGCTATCACTGCTCTTTTGAGTTCTCAATCTTTGAGTTGCATGGATCATAAAACTTGTAATGACTTCTTGCAAAGATAATGCAATTTCGTACCGTAGCATATCTAGAGTAAACCAATGTGAATCATAAGTATCAATTATTTATCTAGAGGATGCCTAAAATTGGCCTATAAATGTATGTTCATATTAAAAAGCCGAAAACGTACTTACTACAGGTTTACCTTAAAATACCAATCAAAAAAACATGAGCTTATAAATGACTCTTATTCGATTATGTCACACGAAATAACTCTTGATGTATGTGAACTGTGAACAAATTAATGCACCGATACTTCTACGGAAATACCTTTTTAAGAAAATACACGGCACACGTAATTTAATTTATATGTTTTATCATAAAATAGTGTTGGCACCGTAGTTCTTATGAAACTGTAGAAATAACGATTAATCGAATATTTTCCTACACATTTCGTATTTTTTTAGACTGTAATAATGAACAAAATATCAACTTTAAAAAAATCATATAGAGTTGGCTACATTAAATTTCTTTATAGAGCTAGTTATATTAAACACGTGTAGCGACGTGTTATTGAAATTAAAGAAAAAATGTAGGAACAATAGCTATGAAGAATACCTATCCGAAATACTGTGAGGCAAGATGTGTTTCAATGATTTGAGGAGCAGCGATATAAGTGCTTTTAAAAAAATTTTCTGTTAGCCGTTTGTTTCATTCCAGCACTTGATTAACGTAGGGTTAGAGTCACGTCAAAGCAATCCATGTGCACGTCACACTGCGCGGGGTGGCGAGCAACGAAGAGGACGTCACATCCAGCCCACTTCGGTATCTTACAGATTGACATAAGCCACACCCACTGCGATAACGTCAGGGCTTAGTTGAAAGACACAGTGCACAGTAGCTTAGGCCGACTCATTTTTATACTTGCTTCGTGGGTCAAATAGAAACGTTTTGTCTAGAAACTTGACTTTCGGGGAGTACCGTAGTAGATAACATTTAAAGATATAGCTATAATAGACAGACTTCACGAAACCGGGGTGTAAAATCTCCAAGTAAAGAAACTAGTACAAGCAGGACCCTTATTCGCTTTTACCAATTAAATACGTAACGTAGCGCGTTACGATAACTTAGTGAAATTATAGTTATGTGCCGCGTTTATTCATAGTGAAAAAGGACTTTGGTCATTCAATCAAATAAAACCCACTTTAGAAACTAACACAAGCAGGGTCTTTTAATCGTTCTCAATGACTTCATGAAATGATGGTTTAATCGTTTAATCAATCCGTTTCCCCGGAGTCGATATAAATGAAAAAAGATTTTGGGGGTCTACGAGGTGTAAAAATCGACCCCTATTAATTAACACAAGTTCTTATTTGAAACTTTCAAGATACTGTATAAGTTGTGTTACGTGTACTAACTTGTTATAAGAATGACTAATATATTAGTAGGAAGTATCATTGTTGTACTTTACTCACTTAACCAACCGCAAAGATTTTAAATTGGTAAGTATTTTCACCACCTAACCCGATCCTTGGCCATATCAGACCATCTCCTCTCGTAGACGTCAAGGTCGGTCGTCAATCTCTTTCTAGGTCTTCCCCGGCGAGAGACCTTTGCCCAGCAGTGAAACGAAAGAGGTTAAAAAAAGAACTATTTTCTATGAGCAGGAAAAAACTAGAGATAGGATTTTTAAAGTAATTTGGCTATGGGGGTCTGAGGTATCAGTTCATTTTAAAAAAAGGATCTTTTGCCCAAAATAGTTTGGGAATCCCTGGTTTAGAGCTACTCTTGTGGCATACAGAATACCACTGCATGACCATTTCACGAAGTTATTGTAACGTACCGCGTTTTGGTCTTAGCAAATAGCCTAGGCCTAATTCAATTAATCACATCACTAACTGATAGATATTCGACATCGAAATACCAACTAATGCGTGAACTGTGATTCGATCGACTAAATTTTAGCTATTGAGCGCGAGCTGTGGATAAATTCTCTTGATTTAGTGCCGTGGACATAAATGTTTATTGATTGCTTGCATTTGCCAACGCGCGTATACTAATATGCCCTGCTATTAGATTGATTTGAGCTAAGATTCCTTTTATAAAGATACTAGAGTCTGCCCGCGACTTCGCCCGCGTTCACTTTAGACAGGTACCTAACATTTTTCCGGGATAATAGTCTTGTTTTCTCAATCTTCCTCTACAGCTCAGAAACATGGACGCTTAAAAAGGCGGATCGCAATCGTATCGATGCCTTCGAGATGTGGTGTTGGAGGAAAATGCTTCGAATCCCATGGATAGCAAATCGGACCGACGCATCAATCTTAAAGGAACTCGGAATAACAACCAGGCTCTCCACAATATGCCTGCGCAAACTCCTGGAATTTTTCGGCCACATTGCCAGGAAAACAAGCCACACCTTAGAAAAACTTTTGAACACTGGCAAAGTAGAAAGGGAGAGACCTAGAGGTCGGAGTCCCATGCGTTGGTCGGACCAGATTCGGTCAACGCTCGATTGCAGTATTAGCGACGCAATTCATGGCGCAGAGGATAATACCAAATGGACAGACATTAACAAAACTAGAGTTCTTCATAAAGATCACGACCCTCAGCACTGAGGAGTACGACGCAAGGAGATATGTGTGTATATTTCGATCGATTGCTTAAAGTAATATTAGGAATTGATTAAATAAATGTACTTTTATAGCCTGTACGATGTATATAGATTTAAACAGTCTGTACGAGATTAGTATGGCTCTCAAACAGCTCAAGAACAACACGGCGCCAAGTGATTACGGTATAACAGCCGAGCTTCTCAAGGCTAGTGGAAAGCCGATATTAAGGGCTCTCCAGAATCTATTCAACACCGTCATCAAAGGCAAAACGCCACAATCATGGCGTGGATGTGTGGTGGTTCTCTTCTTCAAAAAAGTGGTAAAACCCTCTTAAAGAATGATAGACCCATCTCACTTCTGAGCCACATCTATAAACTGTTTTCGAGAGTCATCACGAATCGTCTCGCGCGCAGACTTAATGACTTCCAGCCTCCCAAACAAGCCGGTTTCCGAAAAGGCTTCAGCACCATAGACCACATTCATACGCTGCGACAGGTCATACAGCAGACTGAAGAGTCCAACCTGCCACTATGCTAAGCGTTCCTCGATTATGAGAAGGACTTCGATTCGATCGAGACTTGGGCTGTACTACAGTCTCTCCAGCAGTGCCAAGTAGACTACCGGTATATCGAGGTGCTGAAGAGTTTGTACGAAAACGCTACTATGTCACTTCGCCTTCAGGACTAAAGCTCAAAACCTATTCAACTGCAGCGTGGTGTGAGACAGGGAGACGTTATATCCCCGACACTGTTCTCCGCTGCGCTGGAAGATGTCTTCAAGCTTCTGGACTGGAGAGGACTAGGTATCAACATCAACGGCGAGTAAATCTCTCACCCTCGATTTGCCGATGATATCGTGCTCATGGCTGATACCCTAGAAGAACTCAGTACCATGTTCATCTCTCAACAATCATCATCATCATCATCATCATCATCATCATCAGCCTATAGCAGTCCACTGCTGGACATAGGCCTCTCCAAGTGCACGCCACTGGGTAAGATCCTCGGCTACTCGCATCCAGTTTCTGCCAGCCGCCCTACGAAGGTCATCGCTCCACCTAGCCTGAGGGCGTCCTGCATTACGTTTGCCAGTCCGCGGTCTCCACTCAAGAACTCGTTTGTCCCAGCGGTTATCGATTGTTTGGCTAATGTGACCGGCCCATTGCCACTTCAGCTTACTAATCCGGTGAGCTATGTCGATAACTTTGGTTCTCTGTCGAATGACTTCGTTCCGGATTCTATCCTTCAGAGAAACTCCGAGCATAGCCCTTTCCATAGCTCGCTGAGTGACTTTAAATTTATGAACCATTCCAACCGTGAGTGTCCACGTCTCGGCTCCATATGTCATAACGGGCAGGACGCACTGATTAAAGACTTTTGTCTTTAGGCTTTGTGGAATGGGCGATGTAAATACTCGACGTAATTTCCCAAATGCCGCCCAGCCCAGCCGTATTCTTCTGTTGACCTCTTTCTCGAAGTTGTTTTTCCCCAACTGCAGAGTTTGCCCTAGGTAAACATATTCTTGAACAACCTCAAGAATAGCGCCATGTATTGCAACAGGTTCCGGTACTACATGTCGGTTAAACATTACCTTGGTCTTGTCCAAGTTCATGTGGAGACCTATTTGTTTGGAAGAATCGGCTAGGCTGGTCAGCATCTGTTAAAAATCCTGCAACGTTTCGGCCATAATGACGATGTCGTCTGCAAATCTCAAGTGTGAGATATCATCATCTCAGCCTATACTTGTCCACTGCTGAACATAGGCCTCCCCAATCGCTTTCGAGCGTAACCGGTCCGATGCCACCTGCATCCAACGACTTCCTGCGATTTTCACAAGATCGTCGGTCCATCTGGCAGGTGGTCGTCCCACGCTGCGCTTGCCAATACGTGGTCTCCACTCTAGAATCTTTCTGCCCCAACGCCCGTCCGATCTTCGCGCTATGTGGCCAGCCCATTGCCACTTCAGCTTGCTAATCTTAACGGCTATGTCGGTGACCTTGGTTCTTCTACGAATCTCTTCATTCCTGATTCGATCACGTAGAGAAACGCCGAGCATAGCTCTCTCCATAGCTCGCTGAGCAACTTTGAGCTTTTTTATGAGACCTATTGTAAGAGACCACGTCTCTGATCCATATATCATCACTGGTAACACACATTGACTAAAAACTTTAGTCTTTAGGCACTGAGGTATTTTGGATGAGAAGATGTTGCGCAGTTTCCCGAACGCTGCCCAGCCGAGTTGGATTCGTCGATTGACCTCTCTCTCAAAGTTGGACCTACCTAACCGGACTACCTGTCCCAGGTAAATGTATTCGTCGACAACTTCAAGAGTAGAGTTCCCAACGGTGAGTGCGGTGGGTACGACATGGACGTTACACATTGTTTTCGTTTTGTCCATGTTCATTTTAAGACCCACTTGTTGAGATACTCTGTTGAGGTCGCCGAGCATTCGTCCTAGATCTTCCAGCGACTCCGCCATGACCACAATGTCGTCGGCAAATCGAAGGTGAGTGATGTATTCGCCATTGATGTTGATGCCAAGTCCTCGCCATTCCAAGAGCTTGAAGGCGTCCTCTATGGTGGTCGTAAACAGTTTCGGAGAAATGACGTCTCCCTGTCTTACTCCTCTTTTTATGGAGATCGCCTTCGTGCACTGCCCTTGTACTCGGACTGACATGGTGGCGTTATTATACAAGCACTTCAACACTTCTATGTACCGATAGTCAATGCGGCATCGCTGGAGAGATCTAAGAACCGCCCAAGTCTCGATCGAATCGAAGGCTTTCTCATAGTCCACAAACGCCAAGCATAGTGGCCGATTATACTCCTCGGTCTTCTGTATAATCTGCCGCAGCGTATGTATGTGGTCTATGGTACTAAAGCCTTTCCGGAAACCGGCTTGTTCGGGAGGCTGGAAATCATCAAGCCTGCGTTCGAGACGATTAGTGATGACTCTCGAAAACAACTTGTAAACATGGCTCAGCAGTGTGATGGGCCTATAGTTCTTTAATAAAGTGTTATCACCTTTCTTGAAAAAGAGTACCACCACACCCCTGTTCCATGCTTCCGGCGCTTTTCCTTCGAGCAAGACGGAATTAAACAGCCTCTGAAGGACTTTAAGTACCGGCGATCCGCCCGCTTTCAGAAGCTCTGCAGTAATTCCGTCTTCACCCGGCGCTTTGTTGTTTTTAAGTTGGTTGAGAGCCATCCTAATCTCGTACAGGCTGATGTCCGGGATATCTTCAGTGTAGTGTCGGGTTAGCTTGGCTCTTGGGTCTTTTACCAAGTCAACAATAGGTTCAGCTACTGAGGTATACAACTGTCCATTGAACCTCTCTATCTCCCTGAGCACCTCTGACCTATTCGACGTTACGTTTCCGTCCTCCGTCTTCAGCTTCGTCAACTGGCTTTGCCCAATCGACGCAGCTCTTGCGAACACTTTGGAGCCCTTGTTCTGCTTTATGGTCTCCTCAATACGTCTTGTGTTGAAGGACCGTAGATCGTGTCGCAAGGACTTCAATATCTGTCCATTGAGCTGCCTATAGGACTTAGCATCATCGGAGGTTTGGAGTCTCATGGTACGTCGCTCAGCCATAAGGTTTCGGGTGTAGTCGGATAGCTTTTGAGGCCTATTTTTATGGTGGGGCTTAAAATGCTTAGACCCGACCGTATGGACAGTCTCTACCAACCTATTGTTGATTTCATCCACTGATGCGCTGCTGTCTAGCAATTCGAAGCGGTTTGACAATTCGAGTTGAAAGTTCTCGGGGTTTTGGATATGTGTATTAGAAGGTCGGAGCGTAGACTTCATCAGACGCGATCTTTCCATTTTGACATTAATATTTAATGTGCCTCTGACCATTCGGTGATCACTACCGGTTTTTACCCTGTGAATCACGGAGACATCATTAAATATTTGTCGCTTGGTGCTCATGATGAAGTCTATCTCATTTTTTGTGAAACCATCAGGGCTCATCCAGGTCCATTTCCTATGAGACGGCTTCTGGAAGAAAGAGTTCATCATAAAGAGTCCCTCCTTCTCCAGAAATTCGGCCAGCCTCTGACCCCTGGGGTTGCGCTGCCCATATCCAAATTGCCCCACTCTCAACTCATCATCGCCCCGTTTGCCCAGTCGCGCATTGAAGTCACCCATAATTACTGTAAAGTGTGCTTTGGAAGTATGTATGGCTCTACTAATGTCCTCATACATAACTTCGACCTCATCATCTGAGTATGCCGAGGTCGGTGCGTAGACCTGTATGACCTTCAGCGAATATCTTTTGGATATTCTGAGTATCAGGTACGCTACCCTGCTCGACACACTAGTGATGGACACAACGTTGTTTATGAGTGACTTGTGGACGATAAATCCGACACCACCTTGGGACTGCTGTTCGCCCTCCCGGTAGTAAAACAAGTTGCCGGATTTTAAGGTTATCGTGTCCTCGCCCTCTCTTCGGACCTCCGATAAACCAACAATACTCCACCGCAACTTGTTTAACTCTTCTTCCAGCTCAACTAGCTTCTCATCTGTCCTCAATGTGCGTGCGTTATATGTCACCAGGGCCAATTTTCGGTTTGGTGGTAGCCGAATCTCTGCCGGAGATTCTTAGCACCCCTTGTCCTGTCGTTACCATGGCTGCTACCGTGGCCAGGACGAACAGGACCGCCGGGGACTAGGGGCCTGGTTTTCCTACTTTCTTCCATAATTGGGGGTGTTTGCCATACTCGCCACGCTTGGCAGGCGGGTTGGCGAGCGCAGTTATTGGTCGTCGAAGTGTTAAGGGAACGCTGCTGCCCATTCCCCTTAGTCGCCTTGTACGACACCCGATGGGATGAGATGGGTTGGTCCTATTCTAAGCCGGGAACCACGCGGCATTAAGCCGGGAACCACGCGGCATATGACTGCCATTTATTTTTATGCCATGACCTTTCCAGTCCAGCGTCTTAAACATATCCTCCAATGCATTGGTGAACAATTTGGGGGAGATAACGTCCCCTTGTCTCACTCATCGATGCATTGGGATAGGGTTGGTCTGCTGGTTTTGTAACTGGATGGTCATGGTCGCGGCGTTATAGAGATTTCTTAACACTTGGATGTATCGCCAGTCGACTTGGCATCGTTGCATGGATATCAGAACTGACCAGGTCTCGATCGAGTCAAAGGCCTTCTCATAGTCCACGAATGCTAAGCACAGGGGCCGATTATACTCTTCGGTCTTCTGTATAATCTGCCGTATAGTGTGGATGTGGTCTATGGTTCCATACCCTCTTCGAAACCCGGCCTGTTCCGGGGGTTGAAATTCGTCGAACAAGACGATTCGTGATAACTCTTAAAAACAGCTTATAAATGTGGCTCAGGAGCGAAATAGGGCGGTAGTTCAGTTGGGTCTTATCACCCTTTTTGAAAAACAATACGACCACGCTCCTACCCCAAGCCTCTGGAGTTCTCCCATTAGAGAGGACAGAGTTAAAGATATTTTGGAGCTCCTTTAGCACGGGTTTACCTCCTGCTTGTAATAGTTTAGTTGTAACTCCGTCCTCTCCAGGGGCTTTTCCATTCCTTAGCTGCTCAAGAGCCATCACGATTTCGTCTAGGCTGATTTCGGGCAGGTCTTCCGTAAAGTGGCGGCTTAATGTAGCTCTAAGATCCTCATTTCCGGGATCAGGACGAGATGTATGCGAGGCGTATAGTCGGCTGTAGAAGTCTTCTACTTCCAAAAGAATCTCCGGCTTAGAAGTGATGACGTCCCCACTAGCTTTGGACAACTTCGTCAGATGGGTCCTCCCCAAAGACTGAACGAAAACTTTCGACCCCCGATTTTGCTCGATTGCTTTTTCAATAGCGCGTGTATTAGCGCATCGGAAGTCATGTCGTAGCAGTTTGTTAATTCGTTTGTTGAGTGCCCGTTGCTCTAACGAAGTGTTGGGTGGGTTTACACGTCGTTCCTTCATAAGCTGCAGTGTCTCCTCCGAAAGCTTTGTTTTTTTACTTATACGTCGCGTTTCACAAAATCTCGTACCTTCCTCCCTGAGGATTTTAACTACATTTGTGAGCGCCTGGTCTACGTCATTTGTGGTTTCCATGGTAACGAATCGGTTCTCCAGATTTGACTGGAACGCTTCAGATCCTACTACGGTTTGGAGGAGGTTGGGCCGGAGCCTGGCCTTTATCAAACAGACTCGCTCGAGCTTAAAGTTGATATTCAATGAGCCTCTGACAAGTCGGTGATCGCTTCCTGTATTAAACCTGTTGATCACTGAGACATCTCTGAATATGTGCTTCTTGTCCGTTATGATGAAGTCAATCTCATTTTTAGTCCTAGTGTCGGGGCTTTGCCATGTCCACTTTCTTTGGGGCCGTTTCTTAAAGAAAGAGTTCATCAAAAAAAGCCCCTCTTTCTCAAGAAAGTTGACAAGCATTTGCCCCCTATGATTCCTGCTACCGTAACCGTGAGATCCTACTACCGATTCGCTGCAAATTTGTACTCCCACTTTAGCGTTGAAGTCCCCCATGACAACGTTGTAGTAGGCCTTAGTGGTGGAGTGTAAGGCCTTCGATATGTCCTTGTACATATCTTCAACTTCATTGTCAGAGTGTGCCGAAGTCGGTGCGTAAACCTGCACAACCTTTAGGTTATACCTATCGGTTAACTTAATAACAAGATACGCTACCCTGTTCGACACACTAGATATTTCTACAACGTTGTCAGAGAGGGTTTTATTGACCAAGAACCCTACGCCGCCCTGGGATAGCTGATCGCCCTCTCGGAAGTACAAAAGGTGGCCTGATTCTAGGGTAACGGTGTCCTCTCCCTTTCTTCGGACTTCACACAGTCCCAGAACGTGCCACCTTATCCTCAACAAGTAGGTCTTAAAATGAACATGGACAACACGCAGATCATGTCAAACGTCCATGTAGTACCAACTTCTATAAAGGTTGGAGACTCGACGCTCGCTGTTGACGATTATATATACCTGGGACAAAGAATCCAATTAGGTCCAACTTGGAGAAAGAGGTCAATTGTCGAGTCCAGCTCGGGTGGGCGGCGTCCGGGAAGCTACGTAACATCTTCTCGTCCAAAATTCCGCAGTGTCTCAAGACAAAAGTCTTTGACCAGTGTGTGTTGCCAGTGACGACTTACGGCGACTTACCAAAGTCACTGACATAGCACTCAGAATTCCTAAACTTAAGTGGCAGTGGGCGGCGCGCATCGCTCGTAGAACTGACGGCCGTTGGGGCAGAAAGGTTCTCGAATGGCGACCACGTACCGGAAGACGTGGAGTGGGTAGGCCCCCTACAAGATGGGCCGATGACCTGGTGAAGGTCGCGGGTAGAAGTTGGATGCGTATAGCACAAAGCCGGTCGGTGTGGCGGTCTTTAGGGGAAGCCTTTGTCCTGCAGTGAACGTCTTTCGGCTCGCGACGACTATGTATGGAGGAGCAATATAACTTAAAAATCTCTGGGACAATATATGGTCCTATCAGATTAGCATGCTTTTGTGTACAATATTACTGTTTTCGTTTAACGCGAACTTTTAGTTTATTCTTAATAACAGATAGGTAGGTTTGTACCTTTGTAAAGTCTTAATGATAGGGCTTTGGTATAAAAATTCTTAAATTGCTTTTTTCAACTCTGAAAAATACACAATACAAATATTTTGAAACTAAATTTTGTGGTTTACAGAATGACTCAATAATGCTATAAATCTTCCAATAAGCTTGCAAATTAAAGTTATTATAGACTTGTGTAATTTTTAATACCAAATTTAAATATTAACTGTTTTAAATTAGCTCACAATAAATATTATACTCGTTAATTTATACGTTTTATCATATAATTTTAAATGCTACAAATTTTGACTCAGATGTAATTTCCGCTCAAGAAATTCCATGCAGATAGAAAATGTTCTCTTGAGAAATAAACGTTTGCGAAATTGTGCTTAAATGCGGGCAAAATGTGGAAGTAATAATTTTTTTTTTATTAAAATTAAACTGTTTTTATTACCGTAAAAGAATATTACCGTAATTAAAACAAACCTCATAAGTCACTTGACCTATGTCCCAAGTATTCGATACTTAACATTTTAGCCGTACAGAGTGGTTATTAAACAAATTGCGGGCATTGCAATGATTAAATACAAAGAAAGGCAACAATCTTACTTATTTAATTACGTTAATATTTCACCTGCACTGACATGGAACCGTTCAACCTTTCAAGATGGTTAAATTTATATTCCAGGGTTCCTTATATAGTGACTTAATGCAATATACAAAACATACATTTTTGTTCAAGAAAGTAAACCTTTTGTATGCAAGCAATTGCTAAATGCAGAGAATGAGGCAACCATTGAATGCAAATTAAATATTAAAAAGAATTATTCTTTTATTCGGGCTACGAATTTGTGTCAATCTGTGACCAGAATTCTGAACGCCATCGTTCAGAATCCTGCTCACAGTTTGACAATTTTTTTTTCCATCATAACATATATTTGAATATATATATATATATATATATATATATATATATATATATATTCAAAATAAGAACACAGAAGTAGTTACAGAATACTAATATTTTAAATGTGAAAGTTTTATCCCGGAATAAAATTGGTTTCTGTCTAAAGTCAACGCGGACAGAAAGTCGCGGGCGGAACCTACATAAAGATTTGATGTTTTAAATGTAATAAATTAATAACTGTTATTTTTAGGCTTTTAACTTTTCGTATATTGCCTAATTACATCTAATCTAACATAATCATCAAAATTAGTCTTAGCCCATGGAAGTAAGTAAAAAACTATTTCAAACTTACTACAAGAAGGGTACAAGCTCATTGCCAATTGCACAATTGACGATGCGCTTTTTGATTGATGTTCAAGTACTTTAACTTTTGCTTTCGTTATTTTGATCCTATGTAAGAAAAGAGATAGAATAGAGTTGCGTTACTTATCGAAGACTACACGATTCGCAAGCACTTATACAACGAAAAATCACACAATCTCATCAGATGAACTAAAGCAACTTGTTACCACGTGTCATCACTAAATAACGCTGTAGCAGTTGCAACAGCTCCTAACAAGCTGCGTTATCACTAAGGCACATATTCGGTTTAACCAATCGCAGCGCGTTACTACAACTTCGTGAAATGATCATGTAATGGTATTGGATTAATGCTAATAATCGAAATGCTAATTTGTGCTAGTTGGAAGTAGCATACAGAATCCTGCATGCTACTTCCAACCAGTGTTTGGAACTGTTCAATTAATTTTTTAATTGTTGTTCACCGTCACGCCCATATTCCCCAGAGGGGGTGGCAGAGGTGTACTGAGTACACCCACCTTTCGCCGACGATGTTAGGTCTCATGTAATAAGGGGCGAGCCTATTGCCATATATCGGGCACAATTCCAGACTCCGGACTCATACTGGGAATTTTTCGTTAGAAAAACTACATTTGACCGACCTACGATTTGAACCCAGGACCTCGTGATCATAAAGCGATGCACTTTGCCACCAGACCAACGAGACATAAATGTTAATGTTGTTCAAGCAATTAAAATTTCGATTGCAATTAAATTATTCCCCCTGAGGGTCCCCCAAAAATGACTTTTGGACGTCAAGCGCCTCAGTCCCTCCCGTGACCGTGATGGATGCATCAGAGCCCTCAAAACGCCGGGAACTTAAAAACAAACAAAAACGGTTTAAAATTCTAAATATTTGAATGACAATTTAATATTTTCAGAATTATTTTTGGCCAACTGTGCTTCCAATTATTCTTTTACATAGTTATCGTAACGCACCGTGTTTAGTCTTAGCGAATAAGGGTCCAGTAGCGCTAGTGCAATAGAATGTCAGGCTCTATTTAATAGTCGGTGTTCTGATGCGTGCGAGAGATACAACTGACTGGTTCACCTTTCTTCCTTCGAAGTTTCGTAACTACACGCTTGTATTTCACGTCTTGTACGTTGGGGTCGCTGATACAGCGAGGCCGTAATTGTGTGCCATACATGAATATTTGAGAGTATTTCAGTAACCTGTTCCCTCTAACATTTTGCACAGGGTCCGCGTGGTGGGGTAAGACCTATTCTCTCTTATCTCTATTTGTGCGCTTTACAGTGGGATAGCATAGGCTGGTATTTCAACAACATTTTTAAGCGAATATTTGAGAAATGTCTGGCTCGTTTGTCGAACGTATGGTGCGCGCGTTGGCACTTTCGGGCCATTTTCCTATAACAAAAGTATCTGTTCACTCGCCCTCTATTACGTTGAGACCTAACATCTTTGGCCCCTAGGATTTATTCCTGTGTCGTGGGTGCGTTTATAAACATGAAAATTCACATACACAAATACCCACTCCGAAACAAACAATTGAAGATCACACAAAGATTTGTCCTGTGCGGGAATCGAACCCGCGACTGTTAGATCCAGTGGGTGGAGCGGCTTAAGCTGCGCTAAATCGTCCTTTATTATTTTTTTATATATTTTTGTTTGAAAAATATTTTACCTAAGTGATAACCTTAAGTTAAGATTTTAGTCCATTTTTAGCTTGTTTATTAAGTCTCGTTCGCACGGGGGCTCTTTCAGCGCGTTGTGCTAAAGCGATGTAAGCGCTTTTCAAAGCAATTGACTGTTAGTCGTTTGTTTAATTCCAGCGCTTGATTAACGCGCGGGTAAAAAGTGCTTGTGCGCACGTAGCGTAACGCTTAGATAAAAACTGTAAGTGTCTCATACACTGTACACAACAAGCAAAATTATATTTTATACCTGTTGGAACACTGTACTCTCTGCTTGCCCCGTGAGGTAGCTGGCGTGATGATATAGATAGATTATATTTTATTTTATATAACTTTTAAAACATTTTAAGCGAGCATCATAGTCAACTGGCGACCCTATTTATCATAATTCATTCGGCCTATCGCGTACCCTTGATCTTTATTCACAATATAGTACCAGTGTCCTTAAACGCATCGATAACGCAATTTGAATGCCACGCACAATTTTTGCGATTCTCATATTAATAAATAACTCAGTAACGTCCACCTTTCGAAACGTAAAATATTCTTCACAATTATTATTGCAAGTTACTACCTTAATCTATGAAGTATGCAAATTAAAGTTTTCATAACAATATTTATTTGACGACTGCCTTATTGGTCTAGTGGCGAATGTGCGATACGATCACGAGCTCCTTTATACAAATCCTGGGTCGGACAAATACACTTTTTCTATTAAAAGAATACCTGTATCAGTCCGGAGTCTGGAATTGCGCCCGGTATAACTCGCTCCCGATTACATGGGATCTAACATCGTTGGCGAAAAGTAGGTGTACACAGTACACCTCTGTCACCCCACTTGGGTAATATAGGCGTGACGGTTTTATTTTTAAATTGCCAATCACTGATGTTTGTAATTTCTCGTCAAGCGTGATAAGGTATAATAAGTGATCAAACGAACTTACCTGAAGTGAAGTTCGATCATTATTATACGAAGTCCTTCGTTCGAAGATATAAACATGCAGCTCTCTCTACTCGCTTGGCAAGCCGCTAAATTTTTTAGAAAACGTCAACGCCTCCTCTATGGTATCTGTGGACATAACCTCTGCGACCATTCCTTTTAGAAGTAGTACATTTCAACTTTACCAACGGGCAGGGCAGGTTGGGTACTTATATCTTCGAACGAAGGACTTCGTATAATAATGATCGAACTTCACTTCAGGTAAGTTCGTTTGATCACTTATTATACTGTGTCCTTCGTTCTCGATATAAACATGCAGCTGTTTAGAGCTATAAGGGTAAAGTTGAAGTATACCACATGAATGTCATTTTTAAGCGTGAGCTCTAAAACATAATATGTCATGAGTACATTTGTATAACACATTCCCGTTGTTTGCATTGCTATACAACACAAATACAACATATATATATATATATATATATATACAGACGAGTATATATACACCTATATTGTTTCTTACAACCAGTCTGTCTAACTTATTCAAAATAAATTTATTTAATCAAATTCTATAACATGTTATGTTATATAGCGTAGATCCATCCCAACAAAATTCTTTAAAGCACCTGTTATAGCACACCTGTTGTCCTTAACTCATTACTACCGGGTAATAATAATCAATCATTACTTATCAAGATATCAGTGCATTCTCCATCTGTTATGTCTTCTATATAAAGATTTTTTTTTTTTTTTTTTATAGATGTCCCTTTATATAACGAGAGTTGAGGAATTACCGATCCAGAACTTTGTTTATATGAAATTAATCCCTTTATAATAATTCTTGTATCATAGAAAACCCTTCCGAAACGAACTATGAGAGTGGAGGAAGCCAGTAAGTAAAGAACCTGTTGGAACCCCGCACCCCCCCCGCCTACCCCGCAAGGGGTCTGGCGTGACGATATAGATAGAGATCGATAGAAAACTCTTACTGTGTACTAGATCTAGAAACAAACTATATTAGTACCCAATCTATAACAATATAAGACAAATAAGACAGGGAAACCTGTTTCCCCACTAACGTGTCTTCCAAGTGGCATGTGGTGTTTTTTTTTTTTTTTTTTTTTTTTTGTCAAATGTTCTCTTTTGACAAACCACCAATTCTATTGGTGATTATAAGGACGCTTTGCTATAATTACTTATTTAATTTATGATAAAGTATTTTCCTTTATGTCAAAGTTCGGTTATATTTAATGTTAGTTATATTTATAATCTTTAAAGATGCACATATACCAAAATTTAACATTTTTGTACTAGAGGCCTTTGTACTAATGTCCTTATCTAGAGCTATTCCTCACATAAGGCTATGTACCTTAACTATATGATCTCGCCCCCCCCCCCTCCCCCATTTTTGGGTTTGGAACGAAGGGCAGTGCTGATGTGTGGTAACCTAATTTAACCTGCCCCACTGTTAAACTATACTACTATTATTATTATATATTCCGAAACTATCCCGGATATCATTTTTATGTCCACCTAAATATTTATGTATCACTTAACAATTCGTTCTTGCGCAATAACGCCCGCGAACATTCATTTTTGGCAATACGATCGGGCCACCCCTGACCCGTTATATTGCTGATGAAAATTACACTCAAATTTACTAATTTAGTAATGACTTAAGTAGCGAATAAGTCACAGGCAACTAGACCAAACCACGGACTATAACTTTATGATATTGGGAATCCTATTCATAACTTAACTTTTTCATACCCTTAAATGCCACACTTCCTCTGCTTCTTTGTATGTGGTTGTTTTTTATAAGTAGCAACTGTAGTGAGTAACTTTTTAGTTAGTTCTAGATTTCCAACCGTGAGGATTGAGTGTCACTTAACTTATACATGTAGTACCTACGTATCATTCATATTTCATTTAATATCATAATAATATGTTTTGCGCCCTCGCCTACCCACTTGGGATCTGGCGTGGTCTTATAATTATTAATAAATAAATAATATCAAGTTCCCTAAGACTAAGGTTATTGCTGATACTACCTAATATTTATCATACCTGTGATAAAAATATACTTTTGATTATTCTTGTTTAAGATAATCTATACTTTTAAATATTGTAACTCAATATTTCATCATCTTCATCAACAATTTTTAAATAGGTATTATTATTAAGTCATTTGCATGACTTTATTTTCTTTTTATATATAGATACATTAATAAGATACATGTAACATGTGGATTTAATAATTTAAATGTAACAATATGAAAAATGCAAATTTTTTGTATGACATTTCCAATTCAATACTTTTACACTGAACCACCTTTAAATAAATTACAGCATCTATAGTGCTCTAAAACCACCTGTTTCCATAATAGTAGCAGGTTGTGTTTGTGTCATATCTCCGATATCCTAACTGTACCAGAAACATCACTGGTGCTCAATATAAATGTGCACATTCAAAACTAAACACAAACCTATTTTTTATAGTTATTAATTACTTGAATAATTTTATTTGATTATATATTATTAATTGATTAAAATATTATCAAACAAAAGTACAATAAAAACATCTAATTCTTCAATTCATGAATTGATGTATAATCTTTCCTCTGTGTGTCTCAAATTTCTAATGTATTAATTACACTATAAATGATGCAGGACGCAACCAAAAACCAAAACTATTGGACTCATTACCCAATAGAAAGCTGCATAGCTCCTAATAAATTTTTTATTAGTATATTTAATATGACTCTAATGTCTATTATTAGCATTGAGTTTCTTTGTGGGATAAGGATTATAGCACAGTTGTGATCATCCATCTTTAATTAAATTCTAATGAGAATGGCTATAAATTGTATATCAATTATTAAAAATTATGTTTCTAATAATAATGTTTCTATACATAATGTTAAATATATGTAGGACCAGATTTATTTAACCTTCACTTGTCTGGATTACTTGCAGTATTTGCACAAAACCCATAAAGTTATGTTTGCCGTTGAAGGCAGACAGACACACATTTTTATTAGTGTCATAGATACATTGTTACATACCAAAGTCAGTGAATACCTTTAGCCTCCAATATTATGGTTTATTTGTAACAGCCATGTTGTATTCCTGAATGTTTAACTGATTTTTTCAGTAACATAAAAAAAAAAACAAAACAAGCCTTTATGTAAAAAGCCTAGCAAGCTTTTCTTACCTCACATTCTCTGGTAGGAGACTTCCAATGTCCATTGTGATTTGTTTTTGGTGGGCTGATAGGTACACTGTAGGTACATTTATACATACATTTGTGGATAGATGTACATTTTTACACACCGGATGAGGATTGTTGTTCCATATTGGTTACAAACTGGTGGTTTCTTGAATTTTAAACTACTGCTTATGAATAGCTAGTTATAATTCCATCTTGGTACTCCACTATATTAACCTTATTTAATACAAAATATATACTGCTGACCACAAAGGTTCTTATCCCAATCAATGTTTCATGACTGTATTGTTAGGACTCATCTTCCCTGGCTACCCTGCAAGGGGTCTGGGCTGATAACATTGATAATTATTAGTTTTATGTTAACTGGATAGACCAGGTATTTTATATTATATTTTAAGGATGTATGTGTGTAACACAAATTATTGTACAACTTGCCTGTCTCAGCATCGGTAGACTGTGATATTATATTTGGAATATTTCCACAATTCTGTTGCTTGTCAGTTATAACAGGCATTGTTATAAGTAGAGACTACTTTGGCTCATCTGTTTATAAACCCTGTTCAGGGATAAATATTGCAAGGTTTACCTTTTTAATACAAGTGCTCATAATATTGCACAATTCTTTGTGTAATAAGCTCCACTTTGGGCTATTTTAGGATTATTATACAAGTATGTCTAATAATGAAATCAATGCAAAACATTATGTTTCTGCAAAGGGGTGGCTTATGTTATTAATAATGTATTGTTATTCATAAATTCATAACCAATGTCCCTTTAGTTACCCTTTCAGAAAGTCTCCTTTAGGAGATATAATATCACAAATTGCTTATAGTTTATAGCAATAGTCTTTGTATTTACTGTTTTAGGTATGTATGTTGGGTAACATTTTAGTTTCTTACCATTGTAGAAATGTGAACTGCACAGGAGCACCTCATGGGTGAAACCTATGAGTAGTATGACCTTCAGCACATATCTCGTATGGGCCCCAAGTCTTGCGGATCACGCCGATGCATCTCGTACACCGCTCGTGTCCTTGAATTACCGTTAAGTCTTGCGGACCACGTCGATGCATCTCGTACATCGCCCGTGTCCTTAAATTGGCATCGATCCTTAACAATCATTATTGATTAATGCCCCCGCTAATTTCTCTCATTAGAGGTTTTACCTTGCCAATTTATAGACGGTTAATAATTGTTTGCAGGTATATTGCGTGTTAAACTGTTTTTACACGAAGAGGGACATGAGACTTCGTAAGTTTACTTTTCGAGTGAAGACTTTACTTTATAATAAAACTCACGTCTCCAAATATTCGATATTATTATACATAAACATGTTAAGCTGAAAACGCCACAATTAAACAACTATCAGTTGATCTTTTTGGAATGTACTTTTTTGTCATGACGTAAATTATTTCTAAATTTGCCTATACGATGTTTTAAATTTATTTCACAACATCACTTGAGTATATAAAAACCTTTTGTTATATAATTTCACTGCTACGATTATTTGATTAAATTAAATGTCGACCAAAACTTTATTACAAGGCATCGGCTGCCACGCTAAAAGAAAGAATGGTCGCAGAGGTTATGTCCACAGATACCATAGAGGAGGCGTTGACGTTTTCTAAAAAATTTAGCGGCTTGCCAAGCGAGTAGAGAGAGCTGCATGTTTATATCGAGAACGAAGGACACAGTATAATTTTATTTGACTTCATCTTATTATGACTGCAAGTAGCGTTCTCGATTTTAATATGTGGGCGCTCGTAATAATTCCATTTATTTCCTTTATGGTGTAGGTATATTTCATTCAGCAGATTATACCATTTTAATGTATGGAATGTGTTTTGTTGCAGGGTAAATTGACGAATGTCAAGGTAAACTACGCATAAACAGCCAAACATGAAATTCTCGGCGAGGTTACAGGTATGAACATTAATTTCATTTCATCTTCTAACATAAGCTAGGAGCTACCTCAAAGTTTTAAGTCATCGGTACCATCTGGCCATTATGATGATTAATGATAATAATGATTAATGAATTATTTTTATATCAATCATCTTTTAGGGAAGCCTTTGTCCTGCAGTAGATGTCTGTTGACTCAAATTCAAAATAAAAATGAAAAATATGTTATTCTGTTACAATTTGTAAAAAATTGTTCGAGTGTGAGAGTCTCCTTTTAAGTATACAGTACCTGTATTAGGAGACCCCGCACTTCCACATCTAGTGAACATGTATTAATACTATTGATTTATTACTTGGTAAGAGAAACAAGTATATATTTATAGTATAATTAATCTAAAGTGTAAAATAATTTAAGTATGCAGGTGTGTCAAACACGGTGTGTGTTCGCCAAAGACGCGCACGCGGGCTCGTGCGCGCCCTTTTGTGTGTGTTTTTGTGTGTATTTTTGTGTGTATGTGTGAGTGAGTGTGTGTGTTAGTGTTGTAAAAAGCGTTACATTAATTATGATACATATAGCGTTAATTTCTTAATCTCGTCTTAAGATGGATATCAATTATCAGCCGAAAGGCCTCCTCAAAGGTTGCTAGGACGACCAGCATTTTTTTTTAGTAATTGACACAAAAAAACGTAGCCCCACACTAGGATTTATTCTCGTGTCGTGGGTGCGTTTATGAACAAATTCACATACACAAATACCCAGACCGAAATAAATATTTGTGGCTCACACAAATATTTGCTCGGTGCAGGAATCGAACCCGCGACAATTCGAACCAGTAAGCGGGCGACTTAAGCTTTTAACCACCGCGCCAAATCTTCCGACGAATCGCTTTGTACTATACGCACTAGATTTTACGCTCAACCTTTACTAGGTTATACCCTGAGAACAAACACAACACACAAACAATAAATTACAAGAATTTGTTGTTTCTCAATATATTGAGATATTTTTTATGAATTTACATAAATCGATGAAGTTGTATTTTCATTGGACGATATATAACCTTATAACGGTATTTACTTGCTAGTATCTTATCGATTATTGCCATGTTGTTTTAGTTACATATATTGCATCTGGCGATCACAGGGTTTGAATCCCAGGTCGGGTAAAGGGTAAATGGGGGTTTGCTACGGAAACATTTTGAGGCTGTTTTACCATGACCAACTAGACCGTGTCTTATCTAAAGGGCAAGTCAAGAGTCTCCGTAACTGGCAAACGAGTATATAATGGACTATGAGAGTGGAGGAATCCAGAGAGTCCTGTAAGAAAAGAACCTGTTGGAAATCTGTACTGTCTGCCTATCTCAAGAGATCTAGCGTAATGATATAGATTGATAGAAAATTCTGAGTGGCAGTCCGTAGTCCAGACTCTTTTTAGTCTTGTTCTTATTTTATTAGGATTTCACATTGTCGGCAAAATGTACGTAGTTAACCTCTGCTATATCAGATTAGGGAATTTAGGCTGTGTTAAAATTTATAGACGACAGCAGTTGTATTGTTTTGGGGACGGTAATCGGTATCGTTTTGGGTTCATGAAAACCCGCTATAACTATTTACAGAAGCTACCTGGCACGCGCATTTCAACTTCGTCTTATCCCATTTATGCTAGAAAAAATATGCTAGAATAAAAAATGGGCAATCTACATTTTTTTTAAATATTGTAGTCGCGACTTTAAAATTCTTGTGATTTTTTGCTTTAAAAGTTAAATTGCGGATAGTTACTTGAGAGAAATCTCCAAAGTGCTTAAATAATTTAAAATAAATTATTACCAATTAAAAAGTTAAGAAATTAAAAGCGAATCTAAAATACAAATTGGAATTCACAAATCGAAAACACAATTACATTAAAAACCTGTCAATTAGCGGTATAATTATATTATTTATCTTATTCTTATACATGATATTCTCACTAGATATGCATCAAGATGCCCCTGTACTCGGACTGACATGGTGGCGTTATTATACAAGCACTTCAACACTTCAATGTACCGATAGTCAATGCGGCATCGCTGGAGAGATCTAAGAACCGCCCAAGTCTCGATCGAATCGAAGGCTTTCTCATAGTCCACAAACGCCAAGCATAGTGGCCGATTATACTCCTCGGTCTTCTGTATAATCTGCCGCAGCGTCTGTAGTATGTGGTCTATGGTACTAAAGCCTTTCCGGAAACCGGCTTGTTCGGGAGGCTGGAAGGGAGAGAAGTCTGCGTTCGAGACGATTCATGATGACTCTCGAAAACAACTTATATACATGGCTCAGCAGTGTGATGGGCCTATAATTCTTCAGTAAAGTGTTATCACCTTTCTTGAAAAAGAGTACCACCACACCCCTGTTCCACGCTTCCGGCGGTTTTCCTTCGAGCAAGACGGAATTAAATAACCTCTGAAGGACTTTAAGTACCGGCGATCTGCCCGCTTTCAGAAGCTCTGCGGTAATTCCATTATCACCCGGCGCTTTGTTGTTTTTAAGTTGTTTGAGAGCCATCCTAATCTCGTACAGGCTGATGTCCGGGATATCTTCAGTGTAGTGTCGGGTTAGCTTGGCTCTTGGGTCTTTTACCAAGTCAACAACAGGTTCAGCTACTGAGGTATACAACCGCCCATAGAACCTCTCTATCTCCCTGAGCACCTCTGACCTATTCGACGTTACGTTTCCGTCCTCCGTCTTCAGCTTCGTCAACTGGCTTTGCCCAATAGACGCCTCTCTAACACTTTGGAGCCCTTGTTCTGCTCTATGGTCTCCTCAATACGTCTTGTATTGAAGGACCGTAAATCGTGTCGCAAGGACTTCAATATCTGTCCATTGAGCTGCCTATAGGACTTAGCATCATCGGAGGTTTGGAGTGTCATGGTACGTCGCTCAGCCATAAGGTTTCGGGTGTAGTCAGATAGCTTTTGAGGCCTATTTTTACGGTGGGGCTTAAAATGCTTGGACCCGACCGTATGGACAGTCTCTACCAACCTATTGTTGATTTCGTCCACTGATGCGCTGCTGTCTAGCAATTCGAAGCGGTTTGACAATTCGAGTTGAAAGTTCTCGGGGTTTTGGATATGTGCATTAGAAGGTCGGAGCGTAGATTTCATCAGACGTGATCTTTCAATTTTGACATTAATATTTAATGTGCCTCTGACCATTCGGTGATCACTGCCGGTTTTTACCCTGTGAATCACGGAGACATCATTAAATATTTGTCGCTTGGTGCTCATGATGAAGTCTATCTCATTTTTTGTGGAACCATCAGGGCTCATCCAGGTCCATTTCCTATGAGGCGGCTTCCGGAAGAAAGAGTTCATCATAAAGAGTCCCTCTTTCTCCAGAAATTCGGCCAGCCTCTGACCCCTGGGGTTGCGTTGCCCATATCCAAATTGCCCCACTCTCAATTCATCATCGCCCTGTTTGCCCAGCCGCGCATTGAAGTCACCCATAACCACTGTAAAGTGTGCTTTGGAAGTATGTATGGCTCTACTAATGTCCTCATACATTACTTCGACGTCATCATCTGAGTATGCCGAGGTCGATGCGTAGACCTGTATGACCTTCAGCGAATATCTTTTGGATATTCTGAGTATCAGGTACGCTACCCGGCTCGACAAACTAATGATGGACACAACGTTGTCTATGAGTGACTTGTGGACGATAAATCCGACACCACCTTGGGACTGCTGTTCGCCCTCCCGGTAGTAAAACAAGTTGCCGGATTTTAAGGTTATCGTGTCGTCGCCCTTTCTTCGGACCTTCGATAAACCAACAATATTCCACTGCAACTTGTTTATCTCTTCTTCCAGCTCAACAAGCTTCTCATCTGTCCTTAACGTGCGTGCGTTGTATGTCACCAGGGCCAATTTTCGTAGTTGGTGGTAGCCGAATCTCTGCCGGAGATTCTTAGCACCCCGTGTCCTGTCGTTACCATAGCTGCTACCGTGGCCAGAACGAACAGGACCGCCGGGGACTAGGGGCCTGGTTTTATCCTTTTCTTCCATTTTAATAAATTGGGGGGGGGGGGTTGCCAAACTCGCCACGCTTTGCAGGCCGGTTGGCGAGCGCAGTTTTTGATGGTAGAAGTGTTAAGGGAACGCTGCTGCCCATTCCCTAGTTTTCCCTTAGTCGCCTTGTACGACACCCAATGGGATGAGATGGGTTGGTCCTATTCTAAGCCGGGAACCACGCGGCATAATAGCTAGCTAGCCAAATAAAATATGTTAAATTAGCTACATTTGTAACATGCATTTTTACGCGTGTTCGGTTATGCTTATTAACACGTAGCGAAAATAAGAATCGCCAAATGCTGTATACACATGTTGCCAATTACCACACATTCATTTAACCGGATTCTAACAAGTTAATGAAATAAGATATGCTGATAAACAGTGTACTTGAATTTTATAATCGTGAATTTGGAATTTCAAGAAGGTTGCAACAATCTGATGTGCTAACTTTACATAAACAATGGCGACCGGGTACATAAAAAGTGCGCAATTTACGCAGCACTTAATAGATAACTGTTAGTACTAGAATGAGATTTATTCGCAACGGTATTATGTGAAGAGGTGAAAGATGCTCACGTGGGAAAAATAAGAATTGAACAGGCTGCTTCAAGGCTGGGAGATGAAGATGTTTATTGCTGATTTAGTAAAGCGGCCGTTTTAATTAAGTGGATAGATGATTAACTTGGCTCACTGGCATCTAGTTGGAGAGGTCTATGTTGAGCATTGGACCGCTTTAGACTTATGATAATCAAAATCAAAAGTTTTTTATTCATGTAGACCAAGAATTAGTTATGAATAGTCAAGAAAGTAAACGTTAGTAATACTTAAGACTCTACCACCCGTTTGGAATGTCATACCTGTAGAGGAGAAGCTAAAGAAACTGAACTCTTTTAAAATGAGAGCTTTGCGATTATTTTTGAATACATTGCGATCATAGGGTATAGGATAACAATGCAGAACGAGTTAAGTAAATGGGCTTAAGTATAGATAAAACGCAAATGTACTTACACTCATGGTATCGATCAGTGTCTACACAGTCCTCTCATATACAAAATAAAGACTTGGTAAAGGTATATACTGAAAAATAAAACTGCTTAATATAAAATATGTAATGAGTGCGAACGAAATACTTGGTTATAGCTCCAGTGTGATTCCAAACGAGCCAAAGTTCAACAGAATTACAAGTTTAATCAGTCAAAGGATAGAGGCCGGACCAGTCTCCACCAGCAGCACCCGTTCACTAGTATGACTTGAGAAGCAGCAATGATGATGCTTTGTGGTCAAGTTTATATAAATAGGTTAGTTTTTGTCACCTAAGCAGACTGGGAGATGAAGAAAGGCGGACGATTTAATTAAAATAAATTGATGATTAGTGTGGCTCAGTGACGTACAATGGGAGAGGCCTATATTCAGCACAGGACTGATGATAATGATGATGATGATGATGCTTAGCGGTTCACCTTATTTAAGTAGGAATAGATTATATATGATATGGCACCTACACAGGCTGGGAGAGGGAGCAATCAGTCTATCTATTTCAATTAACCTTTAAGAAATTTTTTACTCAACATAATGACGTCGATCTCTTGTTAACAGCATTTTTATTCCGATGTCTTCTCTTCAGAAATATTGTCGCCCTCATATTAATATTGTTATATAGATTACAATCCTAACTAAAACATCTTAAAATGGTGATTGATTGTTCATAAAATTTTAAAGTTTGATTAGACACACCGTCACGCATATATTCCCCAAGCGGGGGTGGCAGAGGTGTACTGAGTACATCTACTTTTTGCCGATGATGTTAGGTCCCATGTAATAGGGGGCGAGCCTATTGGCATATACCAATAACAACACAATTCCAGATGGCATATACCAATATAATTCCAGATTCCACAGCTTGATTAGAATAGACTGTAAGTAGTTGTGGTGTGTATAGGTAACGTCAGAAATTATTTTTTTCATAGTATTATTTATCTATCTATCTATATTATCACGCCAGATCCTGGGCGGGTAGGCAGAGATAGTGTTATTTATTTCCACACATTAGCGCTTCTAATAAAATAAAATAGACAGCAGAGTTGTCAATACAGATTTAACTTAATTTCTACCACAAGTTTGAACACTATACTCTGCCTATTTAACAAGGGATCTTGGGGTAATGATATAGATTTATCTGAGACATGCAATTGGTGGCAGTTGTTGTCAAGTGGCTAGATCGAACCGGTCGTAAATTTGGAACAAATATAAAAAAAAAATTAAGTTTTAAATCTATGTCGGTATTTACTTACAATCAAAATGTAGTTTTTTTGTTTTTCTTTTAGATCACCAATTTTTTTAGCAATAATGACTAAAATAAATCAAAGGAAAAAGCTATTGACGTTAATTTTGTTCTAAAGAAATTAGAATAGAAATAGAGACAAAAATGTAAACATGACTCAAAAAGACTTGTCTCTGTGAAGCAATAAAGGTTTCTCAAAACAAACAAATGAAAAAGCGAGTTATTTTAGATTAAAATAGTCACTACAATGTCTTTGCTCGCGGTGGCTGTCTGGCGCGGGTCACTTCCTTCCCTCTAATATGGTCGAGGGGAATGATAGCTGTTCCAGCAGTCATACTCGTGAACGGGTGCTGCTTGTGGGGACTGGTCTATCTGGAATACTTTAGACGCGCTTTACAGATAACATTAGATTCATATCTCGATCGTAAGGCATCACACTAGAGCTAGGTCATAAACTATTTAATTGTAACCTAAATTTTGTATCCACACAATATGTTTAAAAAAAAGAAAGAAAGAGAAGTAAATAAAAAAGACAAGCCTGCTGAATTTCTTCGCCGGATCTTCTCAGTGGAGGCCGCGTTCCGATCCGATGGTAGATTAGTAGTTTAACTAGATTTAAAAAAAAATGTAAATTGACTATTTGTAAGCGCCCCCGCAGGGCTTATACAAAATAAATTATTTGAGTTTGAGTTTGAAACCAGGATAACCACTGCACAATACGGCCAACAACATAAGTCGTTAACATTCTCAGTTTTTGAACACACACTTGAACACACATCAAATCCATTAGTTTTGTTAATCCAAATAGATTCGAATATCTTGCTAATATTATGTTTTTTGACTATATTCGCCAACTTTTGTGAATAATATCAGCCTATACTGCCCACTGCTGGGCAAAGGCTCTCACAAATCGAGGTGAGAGAGATTAGGTCATACTCCACCACGCGGACCCAGTGCGGATTGGTGGAGGCAGGTTTATGGCCACCCGCTGTTGGACTTATCAAGCCGCCTTTAAGGCTTCCAGCTCGGCTTAACGACTACCACATTAAGTGGTAACCGGGACCAACGGCTTAACGTGCCTTCCGAAGCACGGAGACGCTCGAATATGAAAATGCTTCTCAGGCCGACCGAGTCGAACGCTGCTTAACCTTGGTGATTGGTAAGAACACCGCGGTCGCACAGCGCGACGAGCGCCTCATCCTCAACTTTTGTGAAATACTCTTGACTTCCTTTGTTCACTGTACCTACAAAGTTTTGAATAACTTTAAATCCCTATGCCAAAAACATTATTCAGTGTCATTGGCAACTGTACGTATCATAAAACATCTTGACATAGTCATAATTATTCCAAGAAATCTTACTGAATACAACTTACGTACTTGAGTATTCTTGAATACAAGATGGCTGTTTAGCAGTTCGTGTAAAACGATACTCACCTAATTCAGTGAGCAATGGAATTTCCATGAAGATTATTAGACTGTGGGAGTAAAGTGTTGCTATTGTTAGACGGTAATTTGATGGGGTTATAAAATGAAGTTACTGCATTGAGTATTCCAAGTGACTGGCGCTGAAGTACCTAACAATTCTTCAAATGACGCTTTAACAGGTGCATACAATATTATTGGGTGATCTGGAATTGGGACATCATGCCGCAAGTTGTTGCCTTTAAACGTTAGTCTAAGCAACTTATACAATTTTCGTTCTTTTTTTTTACCTTTCCAAACAATTTCACTCAATTAGCAAATCAATTTAAACTGTAAATTAATAATTTAGAAGCCTTTTTATTAATGAGCTTTTACAGCAAACACACAGCGAAAATATCTTGTTTAGTTAAGGAGTTCCTATGGTTTCAATCGGCTCGATTATCAAACCCTGGACACCATACGGGTCTAAAGTATTCGTCAAGACAAATCCAACGAGCCCAAACACGGCGGGGTTATATTGAGTAGTCGATTGGTTCCATTACCCACCTTTCGGTTTCATTATCAGGCGCTTAACACTATCTGGTTGTATACTACTTGTCAATACCGATTTTACAAGTCTAAATACGAGGGGCTTATGTTGTTCACATGTTTCTAAGTCCATCTTCTGACTCCGTCATTAGAGCAGCTCCATCGTACCATATTATTGCACTATCATACGAGTGCCAAATTTCATCTCAATCGGATACCCGCAAGTGCTTGAAAATTGAATCAAAAGATTTGAACTGGAAAGGCAGACATACGAACATTACAAGTTAAATAGAAGTGTGTAAAAAAAGCAATTCGTTAAAAATAAAAAGTTATATAGCATAGGTTATTTAGACTGACAAATAAGTACAACAACTTTCGGCATGATACCCCAATGAGGGTTACTTGTATAGGGCTACATAGGAATGTGACGTGTACAGTGTGACAAGGATCTTTTAGCCCGTGGATGATATTGCCACGAGGGCGTTGGTGTAAAATGAGGGTTACCAACTAATAATATTTTGTACTTTTAAGGAGATATTTCAACAATCAGCACGGTTACTAATTAACGAGAAAGAACTTGAAATTTTAAAGCAAACGGCAACTCGGCATATGCCATGTCAGTGACATTTCACTTGATGATAGCATTAGTTACAATATTGGCCGCGGGCCAAAAGATCCTTGTGGGGCTGTAGCTGTTTTATGTTTTATTTTATACTAGTTTCTGCTCGCGACTTTGTCCGCGTTGACTTTATATAGGAACCCAACATTTTTCCGGGATTAAAAGTATCTTAAAGTATTGTGAAAATCGCAGGAAGTCGTTGGATGCAGGTGGCATCGGACCGGTTACGCTGGAAAGCGATTGGGGAGGCCTATGTTCAGCAGTGGACAAGTATAGGCTGAGATGATGATGATGATGATGAAAAGTATCTTATGTGTGAATCTAGGTAATCTAAATCCGTTCATCCATTTTTGTGTGATTGAGTAACAAATATCTAAACATACAAACTTTCACATGTAGTAGGATCACAGATACTGTATAGAAATAAAAAATGACTGTATTTTAGATACAATTGACATCCGTAATATACAGAATTTAACCTCGAGCGGGAGTGGCAGAGGTTTACTGTATACACTTTTGCCGCTCCCGACTTGAAGACGCTGTTAGGTTTCAATGTAATTCGAAGCAAGCTTGTTGCACCAACAGTTGCTTATTGCAACAAGCAAGTTATACAGTGTATAGATATATTTTATTTTAAAAACTATAGCCCCACTAATAAATATTTTTGTGTCGCTGGTACTTTTACCAATATAAATTGACGTACACAAAGAACTAGACCGAAACAAACATATGTGGGTCACACAAAGAATTGTACCGTGCGGTGATCGAAAGTGCAATTCTCGATCCAGTGAGGAGACCAAGCCGTCATCAATATATTGCAAGTACTGTGTCAAGTGATATATTTTTTATTTACAGTTATTCATATGCCTGATGGTGTACGCGTCAAGCGCACACGCGATCATGGTGAAGTTTGGTACAAAGGGTGGGCCCATCGTGCCACCGACGCCGGAGCCGTCGCTGCTCCCGCAGCAGCCATACCGCAATCCCGCGCCGGTCTGGGAGGAAAGATCCAATGACACACCCGACCCTAATGCTCAATGGTAAATTGACATACATTAATAAAATAATATCAGCCTACATTTTGTTTCAACTTCTGAGAGTCTCTTACCGGGAAATAAATTATCTTGGCCAGTCTTGAAACCTTTATATAGACTTCGAATCTAGGTCGGTCAGGGCATGGAAAACATCGTTGGTGTAAAAAATACTAGCGAATTTGCAAAAGTCTAATTGTTGAGAAGATCAAAATATAATAAATAATTAGCACTCTAAATCAGTGTTTTTAAATGTCTCTTCAAGTTTAAAAAAAATATATTTCAAAAATAAATATCTTTAGAAATATATTATAAAAACTCTTATTCAATTACTATTTAAAACTTTAATACAGATCGGCATTTTTAAACTGCTGCAATTTCAGACTGGCTAGTTAACTTTTATGCCGACATGTTCAGGTAGGGATTTACAGACAATACAAATATGGGATGTTTAGCAGTGTAACCCAAACTATATCTCACCTCATATCATGCTCTGCGTATCCCAACACCTGCATGCAGCAAGATTTGATGTCTGCTTCCGACAATGGCAATGAATTCTGGCCCACATCCTTATAATTATAGCATGTTTGTCGTCAAAACACTAAGAAGAAGATAAAAGCCTTCTTTTGTAGACACAAAATAGAGGAAAATGAAAGATTAATTTAAACGGAACTTGTATTAATGTAAATTATTTCTGAAACGCTTTCGCACCAAAATATGTCTAGATTCTAAGTTTGGATTCTTATTTTATGTATCTTGATTTCTAATCAAGCTATTTTGAGTTATTATATTTACGTTACTAGCTATTACGCACGCGCTTCTTTTGCATTATCTTTATAAATTATAGCCTATGTGTTATTCAAGTGTATCAGCTATAAGTGATTTTACTTTACCAAAATTTCATCAAAATCGGTTCTTTAGCTTTTGCGTGAAAGACCTACAAACTTACATTTATCCCCACAAATATTCGCTTTTATAACATTATAGGGATAATATACGATTCAAATATTTTGCTTCTTCCTAGGCGACCTCCACTCTTCATACCACAACCCAGATATACCAACATCGAGTTCAACCAACCCGCCCCCGCATTCCAGCCACTCAACAACGCTCAACGTTTCGTCAACTCTTACATCCCGGTTCAAAGACCTGCCAACTATCAACCAAATCAGGGTTACATTCAAACACCGTTCCTGAGCTCCCAACAACTACCCGGTATCGGTCAACGATACTTTCTACCTGCATACGTGAATGAACCGGAGAAGAAAATTTACCAAACAAGACAAGAAGACGCGCAACTCAACCATATAGGCAACAATGATATTGGTGCCGCAGACAAGGATTCAGCTAATGATTTCCAATGGAAATATGAGAAAGATGCAACTAAAAGGATTATAAGAAACTCTCATGAGGTGAGTAAAGCCACAAATATTGTAAAAACTTGATACGACGTTAATCTTCGTTGTTTATTTTTTGTTTAAAGATGAATTCATGGAATTCAATTGATGTTTTTGTGTTAAGCAAAAAATATTTCGTACAGTAACAATATAATAGATGCTTATATTGACTGCCTCGTTGGTGTAGTGGCGAATAATGTGAGTAGGGTCTAGGGTTCAAATTTTAGTCAGTATCAATTCGGAGTCTGGCATTGTGCCCTGTGTAATGGTAATAGTCTCGTCCCCTATAACATGGTACCTGATATTGTCGATGAAAAATTGGTGTACATAGTTATACCTCTGCCATTCCCGCGTGGAGAATATAGGCGTGACGTTAGTTTTTTGGATGAAATTTAGTAAGCACTCTATTAATATGTATTTTTCTATTTTCTGACCGATTCACAAAAATCCAAACTCAAAGTATCTCAAAGGGCAATGGAACGCAGTATTCTATGAATCAAAATATCTGATCGAGTTCGTAACACCATACTGCGTAACAAAATTGACATTTTAGACATGGGCTACTATACTGCCAAGCTCAATTGGGGACGGGCGGGTCATTTTAGCAGAATGAGCCCAGATAGCTGGGCAAAAATCACTTCCTAATGGCGACCAGACGGACACCGACGCCGGGGAAACCTAAAAAAAGATGGCGCGACGACCTATGACGCCTTTTACGCCTATGAGGAGAGATGGTCTGATATGGTCAAGGATCGGGTTAAGTGGAGAATCATGGGAGAGACCTTTGCCCAGCAGTGGGACGAAAGAGGTTAATAAAAATAAAAATGTTATAGTCGGCACAGAGTAATATTCAAAGCAGGCAGTTGTCACCTCCTCATAAACCAATGTTTATGAGGAGGTGACAACGTGACAATGTGACAATGTTTATGACAATACAATTTCTCATGTGTCTCTCTATGTTTATAGTCTCATAAACTTTTATCTTTCTAGGGCACAGGATTACCAGTGTATCAATGGCCAGTCTACGTGCATCCAAGACATCGCTAACGTTACTTAGGAGTAGTTCTTTGGAAAAAGAACAGTCAAATTAAGTAACCTGTGATGTCATTAGGTAGTTCCGTAGTGTAAGTCAAAAGTGCCAGATGATATTTTTTTAAACGTAGAATGTTTAATGCCTATATATTGCAGCCAAGTAATAACTGATTTTGAAAATCAATAATTTAAAATTAATGATTGGAGGCATTTTAACAAAACATTTTTTACAAATTTTGAAGCGTGTATGTTACATTTAATATATACGTTCATATAGAAGTACTACAAAAATGATTGTCAGAAAGAAATTTCACATGTAACATAAAACATTACCCGTGAATAACTTGTATCACTTATTCGTTCTAAGTCCATTAGTTCCTATTGTTTGGAATTAGTAACAACTTTTAATCGGTATACAAATATTTTAGAAAAGCATTTTTTTTAATTAATCTTTAAAATATGTTGTATAACCATATCTTTATTAAGCAGCACTTATTCACCTATTTAATAATCATTGATTAAAATAAATCGACGTATACTGTCCACGAAGCAAATTGTGCCGCTGTTGGATAAAGGCCTTCCCTCCCAAATCGAGGTAAAAGAAAATGGATTACACTCCATCAGCGTGGACAGGTGATAGCATAAATATGATTATTACTTGTAGAGATCGTAAATTGTCATTATTAACAAAAAAATCCAAGCTATGTTTGTAAATAAATAAAAATAAGATTCACCTAGAGAAACGTTATCATTATGTCATCATACGAGTATATTGTGTGTGTTATACACTCACATGTTACGTTTGGTCGTTAGTAGAATTATTTTGTCGTGTACTGACTAGAACGGACAGAAATAACTATAAAAATAAATAGTTCTGTCAAAATACCAGCACGCTTAATAGCGTCCAGACCGCGTAACGGAATTTCTTTGTTCATTTTCATGTATTTCATTGCTATTCAAATACGTATGCAACAGTGCAAGTTTTTAAAAGTTGCTGCGAACCGTTGATCAATTTGTCGTCCTACATATTCATAATGACGTATTAAATGAATTTCCTTATTACTATTGTTATTCATTTTAAATGTGTTTTATGTGAAATGAAAGTAACTTTTGCGTAGATTTGTTAAATTCCTTTAAGGTTTGTTCCATCGCTTCGTGTGAGACGAGGAAGGCCTAGACTATCTTACCACGACCAAATATACCGAGACTTATCTGAAAGACAAGTAAAGAGTCTCCGTAACCGGCGAGCGTATATGAGACGAACTATGAGAGTGGAGGAAGCCAGAGAGGTATGCAAGGAAAGAGCCTGTTGGGACTCTGTACTCTCTGCCTACCCCGCAAGGGATCTGGTGTGATGATATAGATAGAGATACAGGTGTCCCGTGTCGGCGTGTTGCTCTAGTTAAGGAACAGAAGTCAAAGTGTAGACCGATTGAGCAACAATATCAAGGAACGATATATGAAACTGAAATATTGCAATTGTCTAAACATATATGGATGAAATAGTTTACGCGGCAAGATGTCGAATTACGTCACTCGACGTTACCCGACAATACTAATAAAACGAGGATTTAATATAACACCAAGGTAAGTATAACAGAAAAGATGATATTGTATTTAGTTTGTATTTGTGGCACGTACCACAGACATATTTACGTTGGTATTCAAATGCTGGGCCTTTATTCGCTAAGACCAAACGCGACACGTTACGAAATTATCGAGAAATGACCGTGTTATGATATTCTGTATGTCATTGTAGTACTATGAAATTATTATTTCATAAAATTATCATAACGCGCCGCGTTACAAAATTAATAGGTCATAGCGAATACCCCTATTCGCTTTGTTTCACAAATGTTTTGTATTTTTTACAAGAAAGAACTGTTCAAATTATATTTGATTTTATCATTCCCTCATCTTTAAATTCATGCTCGAGACATCTTTTAAAAGTAAATACTCGGATGCGATGGATCAAACCCTTATAAATTAAGTAACTCTATAGTTTTCGTATATCCATTATTTAGCTGTAATTACGCTTGTAAATATGTAAAATAAACAAATATATAAATTTAACTGTTCGTATTATTCTGTGATGTCTATTTCTCATCCAATTAAGTAAACTAGGTGTTCTTACATAAACCATTGGCTAACAAACAATGGAGATTGAAGAAACTAAAACATAACAAACCATAATTTTACATAATTGTGTAATAAGGTAACAACAGGTAAGAAAACCGTTTGAAAATTTGTTCTTTATGACGTCCAGTTAGAGTTAAGACTGGTATATCACCATGAAAATCGTTTTAATAAGATACTAGAAGACGTATAGCCGCATAAAGTCGCTGCGCATGTGAGAAAATTATGACAAAATGCTTCAGTACTGCGTGGTCTAATGTAGTGGCTAAACTGCAGTCTTCTAAAACTTGTAACAGTGCTTATAAGGTATTTTAAATTGCGGCGGGAATCATTTTTACAAACCTTTTATTTAGCTTTCAATGTTTGTTAGTTTATTGGTTTAGGTCAAACTTGTAAGATGAATTAGAATGACTTCCTCTTATTCTACGGAGTTGAAATTCGACACGTTGGTTTAGTTCCTATGGCAATGATTTTTTAAGGTAAGTTAGACCTGATTCTTTACCCAGTATTGGCTCCAGACGAAGGAATTCCTCAGCGGACAACAGCATAGACACAATATTTTGTGTACAGATTTAATATTGATTGGCCGTTTTAAATTGCAATTTACCTGCTGCATAAAAGCTTGTCTATACTAATATTATAAAAAGGAAAAATTTGTATTTTTGTAGGTTTGTAACGAATAAAATCAAACAACACTGAACAGATTAAAAAAATTCTTTCACCATTAGAAAGCTACCTTATCCAGAAGTAACATAGGCTATATAACATAGACCCGGTAGGTGGCGCTGTTGTCGATCGGGTACGAAATCGCGGTAAACTGGTAGTCTTTAATAAATCTTTTTATAAAAAAATAAAGAGCAGTGGTTAGATCGTTGGACTGCAAAGTCAGAGGTCTCGGGTTCAAACCCAGGCACGCACCTCTGTCTTTAGGAAAGAATGTGCTTGTTAAAAATTATTTATCACTTGCTTTAACAGTAAAGGAAAACATCGTGAGGAAATCTACATGCCTAAGAGTTTCTCGAAGGTGTGTAAAGTTTGCCAACCCGCACTGGGCCAGAGTGGTCGACTATGCCTAAACCCTCTCAGTGTAAGAGGAGGCCCCTGACCTACGGTGGGACAGTTTCTTAACGAGGCTAATATTATTCATTATTATAATAGAATTATTTAGAACAATAATGAGAGTGTGTGTCTACTTTTTTCAAAGTGTGTATGTATATGCAAAGTGGCAAAAGTGGTTTTGAACAAAATCGTAAGTGATGGTACTTCTATCTATCTCCAGATCCCTTGCGGGGTAGGTAGTGAGTACAAAGTTCCAACAGGTTCTTTCCTTACATACCCGTCTGGCTTGCCTTGCACTTCTAGTGATTTATTTTTTACGATTACTGTGTATACCTATCACTTTTCTGACCATTAAAACAATACTAGAACTACTACTGCTATGTGAGACAAACCGAGAAACCGAGCAATAGACCGTTTCTTATTGATGGACAAATCAAGAGTCTCCGTAACTGGCGATATGAACTATGTGAGTGAAGGAGGCCATAGAAATTTGTAAGGAAAGATCCTGCTGGAACTCTGTTCTCTCTGCCTACCCCGCAAGGGATCTGGAGTGATGATACGGTAAAATAATAATATCAGCCTATACTGTCCCACGGCTGGGCAAAGGCCTTCTCTCACAAAATTAGGTTAGAGAGATTAGGTCATACTCCACCACGCGGACCCAGTGCGGATTAGCGGAGGCAGGTCATAAGGCTTAATGACTACCATATTGCGTGGTAACCGGGACCATTGGCTTCGTGCTTTCCGAAGTACGGAGACGCTCAAATATGAAAATGCCACAAACGGTCACCCATCTCAGGCTGACCGAGTCGAACGTTGCTTAACCTTGGTGATCGCTAAGAACACCGCGGTCGCACAGCGCTACGATGATATAGTAATAGTAGTTAAACAACACTGTTTAGTTACATGTAATAGGTGCGTTAGACATGATTATTTCAGTGCGGTGACACAAATGAATGGGATTGTCATAGGGTGTCGTGACTACGAAACGCATTATAACGTTATTAATCGAATTGACGTAATAGAATTCATTTAGATAGATAATCGAGATGTTCGTGGGAGATATTATCATGATTACAAAGACTTTGGATCTACGACGGTATACATGAAAGGTAAAAGTACATACCATTTGGAGAAAGTGTTTTAATAATCGATTATCACTCTATCTTGTAACTGAGATAGTACAACTAAGTTTTTATAGGGTATGTGGAACTAAAAACTATTGATTTTCTACCTTCGAGAAATGTGGGTATTCTGCTGGTTTAAAGAGATATGAAGACTGAAGTCGCTTCTAAGCCCTAACTCCGATCTTTAACTCTAATTAGAATTTGCTTGAGAGCTACGGTATTCTTCGGAGTGTCATTTTACCACGAGCTTTAATGAGAGCAATCGTTTAAATCTGTTATTTATGTATCATCATCATCATCATCATCATCTCAGCCTATACTTGTCCACTGCTGAACATAGGCCTCCCCAATCGCTTTCCAGCGTAACCGGTCCGATGCCACCTGCATCCAACGACTTCCTGCGATTTTCACAAGATCGTCGGTCCATCTGGCAGGCGGTCGTCCCACGCTGCGCTTGCCAATACGTGGTCTCCACTCTAGAATCTTTCTGCCCCAACGCCCGTCCGATCTACGCGCTATGTGGCCCGCCCATTGCCACTTCAGCTTGCTAATCTTAACGGCTATGTCGGTGACCTTGGTTCTTCTACGAATCTCCTCATTCCTGATTCGATCGCGTAGAGAAACGCCGAGCATAGCTCTCTCCATAGCTCGCTGAGCAACTCTGAGCTTTTTTATGAGACCTATTGTAAGAAACCACGTCTCTGATCCATATATCATCACTGGTAACACACATTGACTAAAAACTTTAGTCTTAAGGCACTGAGGTATTTTGGATGAGAAGATGTTGCGCAGTTTCCCGAACGCTGCCCAGCCGAGTTGGATTCGTCGACGACCTCTCTCTCAAAGTTGGACCTACCTAACCGGACTACCTGTCCCAGGTAAATGTATTCGTCGACAACTTCAAGAGTAGAGTTCCCAACGGTGAGTGCGGTGGGTACGACATGGACTTTAGACATTATTTTCGTTTTGTCCATGTTCATTTTAAGACCCACTTGTTGAGATACTCTGTTGAGGTCACCGAGCATTCGTCCTAGATCTTCCAGCGACTCCGCCACGACCACAATGTCGTCGGCAAATCGAAGGTGAGTGATGTATTCGCCATTGATGTTGATGCCAAGTCCTTGCCATTCCAAGAGCTTGAAGGCGTCCTCTAAGGTGGCCGTAAACAGTTTCGGAGAAATGACGTCTCCCTGCCTTACTCCTCTTTTTATGGGGATCGTCTTCGTGCACTGCCCCTGTACTCGGACTGACATGGTGGCGTTATTATACAAGCACTTCAACACTTCGATGTACCGATAGTCAATGCGGCATCGCTGGAGAGATCTAAGAACCGCCCAAGTCTCTATCGAATCGAAGGCTTTCTCATAGTCCACAAACGCCAAGCATAGTGGCCGATTATACTCCTCGCTCTTCTGTATAATCTGCCGCAGCGTATGTATGTGGTCTATGGTACTAAAGCCTTTCCGGAAACCGGCTTGTTCGGGAGGCTGGAAGTCATCAAGCCTGCGTTCGAGACGATTCGTGATGACTCTCGAAAACAACTTATAAACATGGCTCAGCAGTGTGATGGGCCTATAATTCTTCAGTAAAGTGTTATCACCTTTCTTGAAAAAGAGTACCCCCACACCCCTGTTCCACGCTTCCGGCGTTTTTCCTTCGAGCAAGACGGAATTAAACAGCCTCTGAAGGACTTTAAGTACCGGCGATCCGCCCGCTTTCAGAAGCTCTGCGGTAATTCCGTCTTCACCCGGCGCTTTGTTGTTTTTAAGGTGTTTGAGAGCCATCCTAATCTCGTACAGGCTGATGTCCGGGATATCTTCAGTGTAGTGTCGGGTTAGCTTGGCTCTTGGGTCTTTTACCAAGTCAACAACAGGTTCAGCTACTGAGGTGTACAACTGCCCATAGAACCTCTCTATCTCCCTGAGCACCTCTGACCTATTCGACGTTACGTTTCCGTCCTCCGTCTTCAGCTTCGTCAACTGGCTTTGCCCAATAGACGCGTCTCTTGCGAACACTTTGGAGCCCTTGTTCTGCTCTATGGTCTCCTCAATACGTCTTGTATTGAAGGACCGTAAATCGTGTCGCAAGGACTTCAATATCTGTCCATTGAGCTGCCTATAGGACTTAGCATCATCGGAGGTTTGGAGTGTCATGGTACGTCGCTCAGCCATAAGGTTTCGGGTGTAGTCAGATAGCTTTTGAGGCCTATTTTGACGGTGGGGCTTAAAATGCTTGGACCCGACCGTATGGACAGTCTCTACCAACCTATTGTTGATTTCGTCCACTGATGCGCTGCTGTCTAGCAATTCGAAGCGGTTTGACAATTCGAGTTGAAAGTTCTCGGGGTTTTGGATATGTGCATTAGAAGGTCGGAGCGTAGACTTCATCAGACGCGATCTTTCCATTTTGACATTAATATTTAATGTGCCTCTGACCATTCGGTGATCACTGCCGGTTTTTACCCTGTGAATCACGGAGACATCATTAAATATTTGTCGCTTGGTGCTCATGATGAAGTCTATCTCATTTTTTGTGGAACCATCAGGGCTCATCCAGGTCCATTTCCTATGAGGCGGCTTCCGGAAGAAAGAGTTCATCATAAAGAGTCCCTCCTTCTCCAGATATTCGGCCAGCCTCTGACCCCTGGGGTTGCGTTGCCCATATCCAAATTGCCCCACTCTCAATTCATCATCGCCTCGTTTGCCCAGCCGCGCATTGAAGTCACCCATAACCACTGTAAAGTGTGCTTTGGAAGTATGTATGGCTCTACTGATGTCCTCATACATTACTTCGACGTCATCATCTGAGTATGCCGAGGTCGGTGCGTAGACCTGTATGACCTTCAGCGAATATCTTTTGGATATTCTGAGTATCAGGTACGCTACCCTGCTCGACACACTAGTGATGGACACAACGTTGTCTATGAGTGACTTGTGGACGATAAATCCGACACCACCTTGGGAATGCTGTTTGCCCTCCCGGTAGTAAAACAAGTTGCCGGATTTTAAGGTTATCGTGTCCTCGCCCTTTCTTCGGACCTCCGATAAACCAACAATATTCCACCGCAACTTGTTTATCTCTTCTTCCAGCTCAACAAGCTTCTCATCTGTCCTTAACGTGCGTGCGTTGTATGTCACCAGGGCCAAATTTCGGTGTTGGTGGTAGCCGAATCTCTGCCGGAGATTCTTAGCACCCCTTGTCCTGTCGTTACCATGGCTGCTACCGTGGCCAGGACGAACAGGACCACCGGGGACTAGGGGCCTGGTTTTCTTACATTCGTCCATAATTGGGAGTGTTTGCCATACTCGCCACGCTTGGCAGGCGGGTTGGCGAGCGCAGTTATTGGTCGTCGAAGTGCTAAGGGAACGCTGCTGCCCATTCCCTAGTTTTCCCTTAGTCGCCTTGTACGACACCCGATGGGATGAGATGGGTTGGTCCTATTCTAAGCCGGGAACCACGCGGCACTATGTATTTATGTATGTTTTATCTTAAATGTCATTAAGGACCATGGTAAATAATAATAATAATAAAATAATAATAATAATAGGACCATGGTAACCGGTCCTTAATATGGGTCATTACAGATCACGTCCTACTAATATTATAAATGTTAAAGTTTTGATGTTTGTTACTCAATCACGCAAACACATCTAAACGCTTTGGATGAAATTTGGCATACTTAATTACCTGTATGCACACATGGGTTTTTTACCCAGAAAAAATGTAAGTTTCTGTCTAAAGTCAACGTGGACGCAGTCGTGGGCAGCAACTAGTACCTAATAAGAGTAAAGTTGCCTTTACAACAATAATGTGCAAGGATGCGACGTGGGTGACCCTAAAATTCATGCCAGTAAGATCGCTTCATTTTTATAGTTCAACTAACACTGCATGGTGTGCAATAGGGAATATAAAATATTTCTTTTTACACACTTTATCGCATTGGTATTATGTCTATACGAATACTATTTTAATAACATTTTTTATTAAGAAAATAATTATTGAAAGTACAAAGAATGAGTGGGAAATTCAAAGTAGCTGGAACGCCACGCAATTAGTCAGATCGAATATGACGTCAAAGTCTACAATACAAATGTCAACAAGTGCATATTTGTCGGATGTTTGCTATTGAGTTGCATTGTTATTATTTGTTAACGATTTACATGAAGACAAAATTTTAGTTTAAATTATTTAAGTTAACTCTTACGTTAAAGTTATCTTCACAGCAATATAAACAAGTTGATGGAGATACCATGTCTCTTTTTCTGATTTTACACCACTTTCTCCTTATGTCCGCACCTATAGGGTGCATTTCTTATTATTGTAACACAATGTTGTTCCATTGTATAAAAGTCGCAAAATACAAAATAAAAATAAATTACAGAATAAAATACTACTACTACTACAGCCGTGCACTAATTGATTGTTATTATAGAATTTGACGTCACGCCAAAATGGCGGGCGTTTAAAGGGCTCTCATCTGTTTGCTATCTTCAAAAATTTTTCTTGCCATTATATATTGATGTAATCTATCGTTAAAAATATAAAAAAAACACACACGCATATTCCCTATTGGAGAGGATTTGTCCAGTGTAGGACTGCTATGACGATGATGAACTAATATCAGCTCTGGTAGAAAAGCTACGATCATATGGTATCCTATCCATAGTCATATCAAGTCTTCACACCGGTGTGACAACGGATAAATGTATTTACCCATAGTCACACCAGTATGATTATATTACACCGGTGTGACTATGGAATGTAGTCTACAGAATTTGTCAAGACAACTTAACTAGGCCCAACGCGATGAGTATACTTCGTTTAGTTGAGAAGTTCCTATTGCAACCTTACGGCCTGATTCATGGTACATTATTATTGGATTATCACCAAAGTTACATACTATTACGACTTTTATAAAACCCGATATCTCGTAAACCCCTTATCGGGCATTGTTAATCTTAAAATGCATTACACACACTTAGTTCCCCAAGCGATCTGTCTTGAAAGATCTAGAACCGCGCTTAAGTGCTGAAACGTCAAGAAGGTTCCACCCCTTTAATTATCGCCGGCGCGCGGTCGCGGTATACAAGTACCTATTTGTTCACGCACAAACAGGTATGTAATAATAATACCGCTTTGTGGGCTGTACGATTGTTCGATGTACTTCTATCGATGTACTTAGAGGGTTCGCGTCCGTTCTAGAACTTTCATGCGAGTATAAAAGGAACACAGAGCGCGGGGACGGACACAGTCTCTTCTCGGAAGTGATAGTGATCAAATCGGAGAACAAGCGATCTAAGTGGAATACACCGGCGACTTTAGCAACGATATACGGATACTAAGAGTGACTCAGCGACTTGGAAGCAGTGTTTGGGTACTAACGAGAGTAGTACTAGTGTATGATTATTCCGCGTGTATATTTGCATACGACGTACTGTTTTGTGTGTACAGCGCCTAATAAAGTACTTCGCACGTTATTCGGCATTTAATAACCCCGAAACGCAACAATACGTATGCCAAATTTCAGCTCAATCGGATACCCGCAAGTGTTTGAAATATTGATCACAAGGTTCGAACCGGAAAGAGGCAGACAGATATACGAACTTCGCAATTTAAATAAAAGCTTGTCATAAAGGGTATTCCTTTGTTCTCTTTTTACGTTTTCCTAGTGTGACAATTGATCCTTTATTTTAAGAAAGCTTTTTAGACTCACTCGATAACAAAGAGAATATAATCACTGCTCGATAATGTGACTCAGGATAAATGACATTATCCGTTGTCACACCGTGGAAAGCTTAGTATCCTTGATCCTTGTTTTAAAAATGATTTTAGTTACACTAACTAGTGTGGCTATGGGTAAATAAAATTATCCATTGTCACAGTGGTGTAACTATGGTAGGCCGTCGATCATATTGACGGGCTTTTCATACATCTTGCTCTATCGACAGGTAGCCTAAATCTATATCTGTAATGCTTGTAATATTGCCACCAAATTCTCTAAAAGGACCTCTAAGTTTTGGACCCATGTCTCCGCACAAGCCTTCTATAGAATATTAAAAACAGTGACGCTTTGAAGAGACATATTATAATAATAAAATAATATATTGTTCAATAGCTTCACCTAATTTAGTCGCGTTTTTATACACGCACAACAAAATTGAGTCACACTATTTTTACAGTTAATTAAAGTAAAACGCCTAATTACAATTAACCCAAAACCAAAAAACAACTACACAATAAAACATAATTATAATTAACTCAATTCACAAAAGCCTACACGAAAAAACCTAATTATAATGAACTCAAGTTATAACCGAAAAACTAGATTCTGATTCAAATCTGCCTTACGTCTCAGTTAAGAATTGGGACCTTATTCCGTTTGACCATTTGAATACACAACGGCATATTACGATAACTTCGTATAATAGAAGTTTAATGTTATATACAGAATGCCGTTACTCAAGTATTTCGTGAAGATATCGTACCATCCCGCGTTTGGTAATAGAGAATAAGGATCGTATGTGTTCATCGCTAATCAAGATAACAATCTTCGGGCATAATCTCAGCGTCGGCTGCGCCGTCACAATGTTCTCGTAATGATGAAAGATATCAAACGAAATATTTCACCAATTCTGTAAGTGTACATACGGTTGTTAGCTATGATTTGGTTTGTTTAAAACTCTTTTTCGTCGTGTCCAACGAACAAAGTCCTATAATCCAGTATTAATTTTTGGCATAAATAACCTTATCGACGGGCACGAAAGTTGCAAATGCCATTTATTTTGATTGGCATATGTTACTTTGTTCTATGGGATCGTCGATTTGATTCGTTTTTTTTAGTTGCGGTTTTAGTTTTAGTGATATGTTACTGTTTATTAACAACGTGCTATCTGCATTGTGGTAGGTGATGTTGTACTTTTGAAGTTTTTCGGAAACATTAGATGATTTATTTATTAAATAAAAAGCATTACAAATATAAATACTACATACATACAAAATAAAAGATATACATCTTCGCGGAGTGGTTTGTGTAATGTATGAGTGGGAGTGTTAATCATTATTAATTTGAGTACATTTTAATAAAGTTCAGAAGTGAAACAACGTCTATCATTTAAATAACCTATATTTTATGTTTACTTTACAAGATATCCTTAAATAAATTTCCTTGTTTGTTTTCTCACGATCAGCGCCATTGATATTCGTTTCATTTATTGACATCACTTGTCCAAACAGTCCACTTACGTCATAAATGACATTGATTAGCATTATTACAAATTGAGAAGCTCGTTTTGTGTTAATCACTTTATATTTATATTTTAATTACTTTATATTATTTTACGATTTCAATTACTGTTACAACTGTAATTATATCAATATATTGAAACGCGCATGTGATCGCGGGATTTCAGTACCAAGCGTTACCAGTTATAACTAGATAATAATTCGTGACTATACCAATACTTGATGTTTTTTAGATTAGGTTTACATGAGCTCTTTAGTTATGTAAGTAATTCACTTTTGTCGTTTCTATCAGGGTTTCTACATAATCTGATCAGATAATCTTTATATTTATCTGTTGATCAATAACATACAATACAAAACTGTATAAGTATATTACCTGATTTTTTATTTTATAATTAATTTAAGTCTTGTTGAATTATTAATTAGCATACCTAATGATGTTACATACATTTGATTGTGAGACTACATACATTTACATAATATAATCATTAATGCTTACATAAATAGTAGTATAAGGTTTAAAGTATTACAAGAATATAATGAAATAACAATTAGGCTCCTTCCTCCTCCTTAGCTAAGTTAAGACGACAAGTCCAGCAGTGGACTGCTATAGGCTGATGATTTTGATGATGAATAATAAAAAATAATATAGCCCTGTTAATAAATTGTCCCATCGTTGGGCACGGGCCTGCACTCAAACTGAGAGGGTTTAGGCCATAATCCACCACGCTGGCCCAGTGCGGGTTGGCGAACTTCACACACCTTCGAAAAACTCTTAGGCATGCAGGTTTTCTTACGATGGTTTCCTTCACTGTTAAAGCAAGTGATAAATAATTTTTAATACGCACATGCTTTCGAAAAGACAGAGGTGCGTGCCTAGGTTTGAACCAGACCTCTGACTTTGCAGTCCAACGGTCTAACCACTAGGCTATTACTGCTATGAAAAAATAAAAAATAAAAATGAACAATTAAGCTCGAATTGAATTAGTACGGCAACACGCATGTGCTAGGTGAAACATGTGTTTCAAGTATCTTTTTATTTTTTACAGTCCGGCCGTTTTTGATTTAATTCCCTTTCGCGAGTATATAACAAAGTGCACTTTTTAGAGCAGTGGAGTATCCGTAAACAGCGAGAGTAAATAAGACCAATTATGATAGTGGAGCTATGTGCCCGGCCCACTGTCACTTAATAGCAATTCTGAGTGCTGTGTCAGTGACTTTAGTCCTACTGTGGATCTCCACGTTCTTGATTCGTAGAAGGGAGATGCGTGCCGAACAAAGCCAGTGGTTGTAGCGGTCTTTAGGGTTAGCCTTTGTCCAGCATTGGAGGTCTATCGGCTAAAGTAGTTGTAGTATGAGAATGGAGGAGGTATGTTCTCTCACCTCGGCTACTTCCATAATTTATTTCATCTGTATTCTGTAGGAAATCAATCATTGGAACTCTGTAAGCGCGGTCTGAGTATCGCGAGAGATTTGACGTGATCACACGGATAGGTAGATAGATAAAGTAGCATATTTATTTAGGAACTAGCTGTTATCCGTGACTTCGACCGCATGGAGAAAAATAGTATGTCTAATACGCGTGGTAAATAAAAGTAGCTTAAGTTGTTCCTTATAACATCAGCTATCTGCCAGTGAGAGTCTTGTTAAAATAGGTCAAGCCGTTTCGGAGATTAGCCGGAAAACAGATAGACAGCCAGAAAAAAATTTACTGAGTTCTTAGATTTACGCGAATATTACACATGAAATAAAACTATTTTTTCGGATTTTATCGCGGTTTATTTTGATTTTTAAGTTCCCGACGTTTCGAGTGCTTTGCAGCACCCATGGTCACGGGAAGGACTGAGGTGGTAGACGTCCAAAAGGCATAGTTGATCCGGGGTACCCTCAAACTTCTTAATTATTTTTGTTTGTCCGATCTACGCAGAATGAGCTCACGGTGTCTTGAGGTCTTGCAGTGTTATGCTTGGTTTTGGATTTGATTATATTAATTACTGGATCCCAAGTCGATGGAAGCACCCAGCCATCTTCTCTATTGAAATTAGGATGTTTTTTAATTTCAATAGCCTCGCGAACCATCCTTGGTAGGAATCGGTGTTCTTTCACGAGGATTTGTGGTCTATCAAATCTGATGTTATGGCGGGTGCGGTCAAGGACATGTTCACAGACTGCAGACTTCTTTGAGCGACGGTGTTCGTAGATCGGACCAACAAAAATAATTAAGAAGTTTGAGGGTACCCCGGAACAACTATGCCTTTTGGACGTCTACGACCTCAGTCCTTCCCGTGACCATGGGTGCTGCAAAGCACTCGAAACGTCGGGAACTTAAAAATCAAAATAAACCGCGATAAAATCCGAAAAAATAGTTTTATTTTAGAAAAAAAATTAATAACTGTTTTTAGTCTACCGCATATACTTTCATGTGCATTTAGCAAAAAAACTTCAATTTTATATATCTGCATAGATTAATTTACAAGCGTATAAGAAAACATATTTGTCTATCAATCTGTCTATATCATGACGCCAGATTCCTTGCGGGGTAGGGAGCTTATTTTTTCTAGATTTATTCCAGAATTGCTTCGTTATCATCCATTTTTTTCATAAAATTATTACTTACTAGAATTTATAGAGATGACTTTTCCGCTTTTTCGTAAAATATATTTTCCTCGCATTAATATAATTCCATTATATTGGATTTTTAGATTTATGCAAATATAACACATGTTTTGACGTTTCGAGTACTTTACAGCAGCCATAGTTACAGGAACGTCGATTTAATTTTATTTTATCAATCCCTTATCTTACTTCACTTGTCAAATAACTTAACCAACTTACGAACATAATCCAATAACTGTAAAATTCTATGGGCCTCACTCATAAATAGCAAAACCAAGATGGCACTGACTAGATTGCTAACAAATGAAGCGGTTCGTTTTTCGTGACTCCGTGACACGTATAGGAACTTCAATATCGTGAAGAGTTACCGTGACTCGTGACGATTGTGTTGCACAAATAACGCTTCCTCGTAGCGTTAGATGATCCGCTATAAGGATAAAATACACTGTCATGTTTATTAGATAACGGATTTTGAAAATGATTTTCGAAATACTGGTCTGATGACAGGATTACCTACTGTCACATAAAAGACCGTCGGTATACCCCTGGCTCATGAAAGTTCCCTAATCAGGCGTAGCGGATGTGTGCAGTATATTTTGTTGATGAAGGTTACTGTGAAATAGGAGGCGAGCCTATAGACATTAAACCAAGCACAATCCCAGAACATTACTGTTTTTTTTACAGAAAACTATCTCAACAGTACTGTTCGAACTAGGTTGTAAGCCCAGGATACTCCGTAATAACCAGCCGTACCACGTGCCACTAGACTAACGCCACAATCCTGGGTACTTTTCACGTCGGCAACAAAATACCTTGGCATAATATAAATGTATTGCGTACACTTGTACACTTTTATTTAACTTGCAATGTTCGTCTTTTTGGTTCAAATCTTGTGATTTTTCTAGCAGTTGAGGTTATCCGATTAAGCTGAAATTTGGCAAGTCGACGACAGTGCAATAATATGTTACCATGGAGCTGATCTGATGATGGAATCGGAAGATGGCCTTAAAACATGTGAACTATACAATGTAACCCCTTCGTGTTTAGGCTTGTTAGATTGGTATTGAAAAGTACCATACAACCAGATAGTGTTCAGGGTCTGATGATGAAGCCGAAAGGTGGCCAATAGAACCACCCAACTACTCAATATAAGCCCGCCGTGCTTGGGCCCGTTGGGTTTGTCTCGACGAGGACCTTAGTCCCAGATAGTGTCCAAAGTTTGATGATGGAGCCTGAAGGACGCTATAGGGACTCCTCGACTAAGCAAGATATTTTAGGTGTGTTTTTGTTATACAAGCTTGTTTTTAAATAAGGTTTTTTTAATGATTAGTATTCTTCTTTAGCCGATAGAAGTCCACAGCAGGACAAAGATCTTCCCAAAGATGGCTATGATGACCGGCTTCGCGCTGTATCCATCTAGTTGTTGGATTTCTGCCTACACTTTGGTTGAAAACGGACGTAGAAGGTTGATATTTGGTATGAGGTCCTATAGCGATATCACATTGGATTGATTTTTTTAGCTAACCTGTTGGGTCCCACTGCTGGGCAAAATTCTCCTCCTCCTTCCAAAGAGTTCTAACCTTGGCCAATGATGGTCATTCAGGCTGTCAGGTCATTCGCGCCATCGCTTTTAGGCCTACCACGACGACGATTCCCATGTTCTGGGACCCATTCAGTGCTTATTTTAGCCCACCTGTCAGTGTTCATTCGGATCATGCGATCAGCTCAATCGCACTTGAGTCTAGCGGTTATTACACCGACATTTATTGCACGGGTCGTACAACGATTGATTTTTTTATAAATAAACCTTATATCACCATTATGGCAAGCTGTTCACGTAGTGAAGTAATGTGTATGTAGGTATAGGTATTCACATTTTATGCTCACGATAGGTTATACCATAATTCTTACTTAAGTCATCTGCAGTCACTTAGTTTTGCTTTATTGTCCTTTATTATTATATTGTATAATAATATCAGTCTAAATCGTTCTACTGCTGGGCAAAGGCCTTTCCTCACATTTCGAGGTGCGGTTTGTGGAGGCAGATTTGTGACCACCTGATGTTGGAACTTATTAAACCGATAAGGCTTGCAACTCGGCTTAACGACTATCACTCCTAATGGTAACCGGGCCAACGGCTTAACGCACCTTCTGAAGCACAGAGACTCTCGAATATGAAAATGCCACAAACGGTCACCCATCTCAGGCCGACCGAGTCGAGCGCTGCTTGCCTTGGTGATCGGTAAGAACACCGCGGTCGCACAGTGCTATGAGCGCCTCGGCTATTTTATTTAAAAAATGTAAATTACAAATATTAAAAATAACATATATCGTACTTTTATTATAAATGTGAAAGTTTGTATGTATAGATGTTTGGATGTTTGTTACTCAATCACGCCAAAAACAGCTGAACGGATTTAGACGAAATTTGGCACACAGATAGTTTATTACCTGGATTAACATTTAGGATATTTTTTATCTCGGAAAAATAGTAGGTTCCTGACTAAAGTTACGCGGACGAAGTCGCAGACAAAAACTAGTTTAACATATTTTATGTTATTTTCTTTTTCAACGCACAGCGCCACGAGAAGAGAGCTTACAAGAACAGATTGTGGTTAGCGTAACGCTATTCATGTGATATGCCACCCTTCTCACACGCGAAGTTTACTAGGTAAACATGAACATAACAAAATTCTTTTGTAACCGCGTTACTGTATTATCGCATTGGTTGAGCTGAAACCTCAGAAGCTAGTTCTTACCTATAAAGAAAAAACTAAATTATCAAACAAATATGGTTTTCGGTCTTATTGCAACATTTTGCAAGACGCTTGATTTGTTCCAACGAAGGTAATTATAATCAGAGATGGAAAAAATGTAATCAGATTAATGATTACAATTGCATTTTGTAATATTCAGTCATGATTCAAGGTTAAAAGTGTAATTGTAAACATTGAAGATTGCAAAATGTAATTGTAATCGTTAATCATTAATACACTATCACGCCTATATTCTTCAAGCGGGGGTGGTTAATCATTAATCTGATTACATTTTGCCCATCTCTGATTATAATTCTCCAAATTTCTGTATCTATCATTGAAGATTACGTTACAAATACCAAAGGATCGCATAGCGCGCTAAGCCCATAAAACAGGTGATACTTAATGACGAAAATCAATTAGAGTTCTCTGAAATAGAATAGCGCACCAATTCACGAGAAAATATTTTGACCTTTTGTGTACCTGTCAAGCCGTATCTCTTTACAAAATGCTACCGATCGAGACGATAATACCTATTATTAACATAAACAACCAATAATAGGTCGTCGTGGCAGGCGGGGTGATTAGGCACGTTGGTTAACCTCTCACAGTGCTAATAAGTCTCATAATTTCGAAACGGTACGAAACGTGAACTCTGTGACCTAGGTATGAGAACAGTCCATTAGTCTGTCCAGATTGAATGATCCGTCAACGCCGGACTAAAATCTAGAAAACATTAGGAATAATGTTGATTTAGGTGACATTTGTCACTTATGAAATGATTTGCATTGTTTGAGAAAATTAGTACTTATCTATCTATCTATATCATCACGCCAGCTCCCAAGCGGGACAGGCAGAGAGTACAGAGTTCCAACAGGTTCTTTCCTTACATACCTCTCTGGCTTCCTCCACTCTCATAGTTCCTCTCATACACACTCGCCGGTTACGGAGACTCTTGACTTGCCCTTCAGATAAGACACGGTCTAAATAGACCGTCATGATAAGATAATCTAGGTCTTCCCCGGTACCTACATCCTTCTACTTTCGCATTGTATATCTTTTTTGTCATTCCTTCTTCTGACATTCCAACATTTATAAAAATTAGTACCTACTACATATTTTTATCGATTTGACTAAAGGTATGAGTTATGAACAACGATTTTAAAGTCAGAATTCATTCATTTTTATAGGCCAAAGAAAATTACCCAGAAGCGTTTTTTTTTCACGTTTTGTACATCTACCACCCTAGCCGGAACGTGGTCTCTACTTAGAAGATTTAACGAGAAACACTAGACAAGTAAGCAAGCTACTTCAAGTCAAGTTAAAATTAGGTAACTTGAATAATATATAATAACAAAAGTACTCACTTTTAACTAACACTAACAGTAACACTTTTTTGTTATGATGTTATGTTATGTTTCGAGTGGTATATATTCTAAAAAAACTCAATTAGTACACTCAAGGGCTGCAACAAATTATGTCTGTGAGTTGTAGGTTTCCAGTTTTTGCCATACACGGCTTGCTTGATGCCGCCGGCGCACCACTGTGTGTTTGCACGTTTTGATTGTCCGGTTGGCATGGTCAAGTGCAACTGGTATATATTATTTGTTAGTTCCCATTAAGTAAATATGTTGTTGTTATGATAAGCTGTGTGTGTTACTAACATTATAATTGACGTAGGTAAAATATATTATTCATAGTCACCGGTTCTCAGAACCTTTACGCAGAAACTTTACGCAGAAAATCGAAAAGACTTTTTACTTCTAGAAAGAACGTTAACAAACTTATTTTACTGCTATAGTTCCATCTGCATACTAATGCGTTAACTAGCATGTTACTACTGTAACTTACAAGATGGAAGGTAATGTGTTATTTTATGATAGCTTATTTAAAGCGCATTTTCGCGTTAATGTGTCAACATTATCGCAGGCAAAGCAGGAGCATTATAAGTTATACCCACGTGAATTGATTATGAACAAATACGTTTTTTATTATATGCTGATCACAACATTAGTATTTTTAAATATAAATAGCAATAAATAGTAACACATTAATATGAAGTTATTGCGAATGCAAGGCAAACACGCAGAAAAATAATAAAATATATACAAATGAGAGCATGACCAAAACATTGATTAACAACCTTGTAACGCCAGCACGTCACATAATATAAAAGGCATCTGTTTATTCTCATGTAAAGTTAACATCTTGGATCGGCCAAAAGGGTAATCGACAACGATATTCACGTTGTTGATAATTAATAATGTTTATTTCCTCCGCTTCTTAATAAGTACCCTTCAATTGACAGATGAAACCTCTTAACCTTTTTATTCAATCCTATCATTAAAGTCCATTATACAAGTTGACAAGTCTTATTGTTAATTGTAGGTGCAATACTTGACAAACACGCCCACACGTTTCGCCACATCTTTGCGACAGCCAGAAGATATACATATTAAATATATTACACTTTAAACTAAGCCTGGCGAACTTTAATGATTAACACCGAACATAATCTAGTTTGATAGCCTAAATTTTAAAGGTCGAATCATCTGTATCGTTTGCCACCATGCAGCGTTATCTACATAAGTCAAAGTCAAAGTCAAAAATCATTTATTTGTATAGGCCAAGCCATAAGCACTTAAAAATGTCAAAATTATTACATTTTTACATCTACCACCGGATCGGCACGCGGCCTCCACTGAGAAGATCCGGCTAGAAACTCAGCGGGCTAGTCTTTTAATTTAATTTGTTTGGCCTTTCCGATAACCATTTTTTTGGTTTTAAAAATTGTATTAAACATCATTTATAAATGCTGCTGATTGAGGAGCTCCTCAATCAGCAACATTTATGATTTATTTATGAGCAGCTGCTCAAACCCAATCTGTTTTATCGTAATTTTATAATACCCTTTCTTACAGAGTCTAGTTTTAATTGCCTTTTTAAACTTATAGGCATGTTTCGGATATCTATGGGTAATTTGTTGTAGAAGCGTATACATTGCCCCATGAAAGAATGACTAATTCTGTGGAGACGAGTGGAATGTACACTAAGATCATCTTTGTTCCGTGTATTTACATCATGAATGTCGCTATATTGTTCAAAATTACAGATATTTTTTTTAACATATAGAAGATTTTCATATATAAATTGTGATGCAACTGTTAGAATATTTATCTCTCCAAACTTTTCCTTAAGAGAAGCTGGGCCAAATAGTAAATTGCTCGAATAGCCCTTTTCTTGAGAACAAAGATGGTATTAAGTTCTGCAGAACATCCCCAAAGTAGTATGCCATATGATATAATACTATGAAAATAAGCGAAATAAACAAGTCTAGCTGTTTCAATATCAGTTAGTAATCTAATTTTCTTTACCGCATATGCCGCTGAGCTTAATTTACCAGATAATTGATCAATATGGGGCCCCATTGTAATCTGGCATCAATAGTGATACCTAGAAATACAGTCGACTCTACAAGGTCTAAATCCACGCCATTTATTTGTACATTAGTTGCAACCTGTCTTACATTTGACTTTGTGAATTTTGTTTTCTTCTCATTAAGGAGAACCAATGAACAACCATTGACAGTGCACTGTTCACATCATCATAATTAAGCAACTGTCTTTTAATTTTGAATAATAGAGATGTATCATCCGCGAACAGCACAATGTCCTGATTATCCCCTACATAGTAGGGTAAATCATTTTATATATATGAGGAATAGAAATGGACCGAGAATCGAACCCTGGGGCACGCCCATTGTCACGTTAGAACCGGGAGATCGCTTCCCAATATAAACTCATATCTTTTTAATTTCTTTGGTTGGCATAAAATTAGCGTATATATATACATACTAGTTTCTGCTTCTGATTTAAGACTGGTAATTTACATTTTTCCGGGATAGTAATGTGATGATAATAAACTATCTATGTGCCAAATTTCATCTAAATCCGCTGAATCATTTTTGCGTGATTGACTCACAAACATCCAAACATACAAACCTTCACGTTTATAATTTTAGTAGAAAATGTTAAATTTTAGTTGCAATGTGCGGGCGAATTGATCGAACGCAGTTCCATTAAAACAAGAGTAAATATTACCCCGTTCTGAATACGAGTATTTGTAATTTCGACCATTATTTCTCCAAAAGTAAGTAAATACTCCCGTATATCTTTTTTCTTTTCTAATAAATAAGAATCTTATAACCTCACGTTATGAATATTAATTACAGTAGGTTCATACTGGTCTAATCTAATATGTATGTAGAGATACCTAGCATATATATATATACATATATATATATACACCTAGCACTATATACTTAGAAAAGTTCATATCTACAACATTATGTCCTGCTAGCATCTTTGTCTTTATAATCTCTTATTAGTAAAAACTTACTAACAATATATATACGCCTTGTAAAAATTGTATTATAATAATTGTATTGACTTTACTGAATGAGAAAAGAGTATTATAAAATGGAAAGATATTGATGTGTCTTTAAATCAAGTTTAATTTCTGTAAACTCTTTTAAAGTATAAATCCAAAATAACTCGCAAATTATGATGCATCCGACTTCTAATTATTGTATCTATAGTAACTTTGGTTTAAAAGGTAGAATAAGCAAGAAGAACGAAATAAAAAACATGTACCTACATTGCACAAGCAGAATTACAGGTTTGTAAATGTCAAAAACAAAACACATTTATCCATATTTTGCCCAATAGCTCATGGTACAGAAATGGACCGGTATTTGCGAACGTACGGGTTCAATTAGACACAAGAATTACAACAAGAGCTTACAGCAATCGCTTGCACACTACTCTATTATAACATTTTGCCTCGTAATTAGAAATTAGGTATAATTGCGTAGCTCTATAAGCATTGCTCGTTCCCATATAAATAGAATTAGCCACGCCAACAATGATTTCGCATTGAAATGCGAGTATTAAATCTTTGAGTTGATAACTGATTCTAGTGCCCCTAAGAATTGACATAAGATTAATTCTACATATAATAAAACTAGTTATAGAGTTGAGAAGAATCATCAGTGGGGGGCCTAACACAGCAAATAACAGAGAAGAGTGGAAAACTGGAGGAAGGCTATTGCCCAGGAGTGGGAAAATAATAGCTCTTAATAATAATATGTTGGATCCATGTCCCTATGCAAACCTTTCAGAGGTAAAACTTGTGAATCTCAGTGAGATACATTTAATAATAATATTAAAACTAACTAAATTAAAAAATGTGTAAAGAATTTTTTTCTTTCTTCTTTGAAAACTTAGCCCCACTCTACGAACAATTCCTGTGTCGTGGGTGAATTTACAAACACGAAATTTACATGCAAAAACACTTAGACCGAAACAAACATTTGTAGATCACGCAAAGATTTGTCTCGTGCGGAAATCGAACTCGCGAAATCTCGATCCATTGGGGTGAGCGGGTTATGCTCTTAACCACTGGACCAAACCAAGCAAACTTAAAATCCATACTAATATTATAAATTCGAAAGTAACTCTGCCTGTCTGTCTGTTTGTCTGTTATCTTTTCACACCCAAATCTCTAAACAGATTTTGACCCTATTTGGCAATGACATAGATTTGCAGATTTTATTCAGGAGAAGGACATAAGCTACCCTTTGTCTCAAAAAATTGGGTGCGAAATACACACCTGAAAATAATGCGAACGAAGTTGCGAGTTCAGCTAGTAAAGTAACCACTAATTGATTTATTGGTATCTAAATAGCTGACATCTAAGACGTATCTATTTTTTGTACCTAAATGGAAATTCCTGCTGGCAGTAGGTATGTATTTGAGTAAAGATGTTATTTTCCTGTTGTGGAGTAACTTCTTTACACAATAAAATATAATATTGTATCTCAGAAATCTATTTCCGTCTTAAGGAGATTGACTCGTACATATACAACTTCTTAAAGCGATTTTACTGATGATCTATGCGAAATAATAGGTATAACATTTTTTATTTATTTACAAACTGGCTGTATCCGTGTAAACGATGTATCTATTATTGTGTGTCGGTGACGTAACTAAATAATTAAAATGTACACCACAAAAGAATTAATTTAGTAAGTAACGCACTTAAGTATTCTAAATCAAGGATAACACATACAATGCATACTATCTATCTATCTATCTATCTATAACCTCACGCCAGATCCCTTGCGGGGTAGGCAGAGAGTACAGAGTTCCAACAGGTTCTTTCCTTACATACCTCTCTGGCTTCCTCGACTCTCATAGTTCGTCTCATACACGCTCGCCGGTTACGGAGACTCTTGACTTTTCCATCATACAATGCATACTGAAATTCTTTATTATAACAGGAAGTAAACGAAATAAAAAAATGAACTTGCCTATTTGTTATCAAAACCACGCTCTACCTATTTAATATATAAGATGTATCGTAAATATTGTAAGACCTCAGACACCCCGATTAGATAATTACTTCACAAATTCAATACGAAACCCAAATTCCCAAATTTCAAATTTTGTACGTGTATGTATGCCTATTGAGAAATACGTTTTAGAAATGCATTTGAAGGCCCCGGTATGCTTTGAATAAATTGAGTTTATTATAGCGCACTAAACCAGTAACAGCATTTTTTGCAAATTTAAAAAAGTGTAAAATACATTAAAAATTGTTGGAATCAATTCAGTTATCCATTTACAACAAACTACTTATAGGTCTTTCGTTTATTATATTACACTTTGTATTTATAGCAATGAAATTTCCTTAATAACTTTACATTCTTTGACAGTCCATGTGTCCATCCAGTCAATCACATACATAATGTATGTAGGTCTTTATTATTAGTAAAAGAATTCTGTAATAAAAAATATATAGGCACTTAAGTACATATCTGGTCGACCGAAATAACACACATGCATTATGTGACTTTACGATAACAATCTTCGCGTCAAATAAGTGCTCGTTTCAACCTTAAACCTCCACTGGCGCGGAATTCGCGATTTATTAGAAACTCTTGGAATTGCAGACAGAGCGATTCAGCTTATTTTATACTATTACCACTCATTAAAAGCGGTGCGGTCAAATGGTTAATTGGCCTACATTTTCGAGCGGTATAATCGTCGTTCCATATCATAGACCAAGACCTGGGAAGTACATGAAAAACGTGGTGTGACTCGTGGCGCTTGCTTAATAGTAGTTTCAGCTTTTTATTCTTTGTAATTGTTGAGGTTGGTACGTAATCAGGTTTGGAATAGTTTTTACCTACGACTAAAAATGATCCTATGCTTGGATACGACACAGGGTCTAACGATTTTCATAGGGCTATTTTTTTATTTTACATTATCTAATACTGCACTTTATGAAATAACATTAACACCTAAAATAATTTAAAAAAGGAGAACATAATTTTGTTACAAAAGGATTGGTCCCGTACCCCCTAATTTGGAATACAAACAATCATAAACATCAGAATTTTTCACTATGTAACGTCATACTAACCGTCGTTGCGGTAGGGGAAACTGTCGAGAAAGCATATCATCGCTTGCATCTTGATTTCATAAATTTGTTGTGTAAAAAAGGCGGCATACCAACTCGATAGCATTACGGTAACGTCAATCTGAGCGTCTGACGTCAGTTCAAGCCGCCAATATGTTAGATTCACTTTTATACGTTCACTTTCGTTGAAAGTGTAAGTGATCATGACCTACCCGAATATCACGATGACGCGGAAATGGATTATGACGAAATTTACGTCAAATACTTTCACGATACGTCAGTATGAATGAAAGTAAGAGTGAGTTGAAATTGTATCACCCAGTACACTTTCGCGGCGCGCTGGCGCATGTGCCGTCACCACTTTTAAGCTCGTTACAGTACTTTTACAACAATTATATCATAACGTCAGGTCCCTTGAGGGTAGAGAAAAGAAACGTACCTACCTCGTTACAAACGTAGCTGTAATACAATATGTTCATAATAGCAATAAATAAAAAAAATGTATCCCGTAAGGGATCTGGCGTGATGATATAGATAGATAGAAAAAAAGGTCACTTCTATTTTCACCAGTCGGGTTTGGTATAGGTGTACTTTGTACACCTACACATAAATTTTCCCATAGTTCGCCAAAGATGATAATTCAAAGAAGAAGAAGGGGCGAACCTGTTCCGGGTCTGGTCCGGACTGTTACTAGATTTTATTCTATCGAAAAATTTCATTTTTTCCGACCTCCGACTTGAGCACACGACGCCACGTATTATTTGCCTCTAGACCAACGAGCTTCATATAATACAGTATGTCCTTCTCGTGACCATGGGTGCTGCAAAGCACTCGAAACGTCGGGAACTTAAAAATCCAAAATAAACCGTTGAAAAAATAGTGTTGTTTCATATGATAATAAGTCATGTACAATTTACTTTGCTCCTGTCTTTTCGTATAGTGCACACATTTATATGTTAAATCAGAGAAATACATGCACAACATATACTTATAATACACAAACAGGTTCCCGTCCTGACTCATCGCATATTGCAGACAACCTTGACCGAGAAACGTGACATTCGATAAACGAGTATCCTCTTTCGATACTTTAAACACCAATTAAAAGTTTATTTTACGATGTTCATCTTATAGCAGTGTCAGATTGCGACACTAAAGGCTTGCTCAGATTAGCAGCGTGCACGTGTTTGCAGAGTTAACGATTTGCGTTACCAACCTGGATTAATCTTCCGTGTGTATACTAAATTCAAAGGTACGTGCAAATTATCAAATATGTTTATTCTTCACGTACGAATTCTAAAGATTCATCAAATAAACCAAAATACAATTGTAAATTGTTTGCAATCAAACGCTGTAATTCTTTTCGCTTAAGAGTATTTTATAGATGGAAGGACATTTATTGTGCGGTGTGAAGCTGACCGACCGTATTCGCAACAGCTTAGTAAGAAAGCAAATAGGTATGAAAGAGAGTATCGGTGTAAAGATGAAAAAGAATGACAAAACTGATATACAATGCGAAAGTGGAGGGATGTAGGTACCGGGGAAGACCTAGACTATCTTACCATGACCAAATAGACCGGGTCTTATCTGAAGGACAAGTCAGGAGTCTCCGTAACCGGCGAGCGTGTATGGCACGAACTATGAGAGTAGAGGAAGCCAGAGAGGTATGTAAGGAGCCTGTTGGAACTCTGTACTCTCTGCCTACCCCGTAAGGGATCTGGCGTGATGATATAGATAGATAGATAGAAGGACATTTTTATAATTAAAGTATCTTCTGCCTATACGGAAGCAGTAAAAGATGGGTGTTTGTTTTCGTTTTTTACATACCAAATAACCAGACCGAACCATATGTCTCTGGATCACATACATAAATATTTGTCGTGTGCGAGATTCAAACCTACGATGCTTGATGCAAGAAACGGGGTGGCCCACGTTCAGAACCCTATATGGCCTTTTAGGGCAAACGATCCTCACTTTTTCCTTTTAAGAAAATTTATTTTTATATAATAGGTACTTGTATAGTCAATCTGTGTCGACCCTAAGAAAACTTGTTGAAGACTACCAATACGACAACTAACCAGTTCTGCAATTTATTCTCGTTATCAGAAATTGGAATTGTGCTGGCAAAATTGTATCGTTTTTATTACTTTTACCATTGCCGGAGAAGAGCGTAAACAACGAAATTTATACATGGCTCTTATTTGCCAAATCAAAGACGCAACACGGCGCGTTATGATATCTTCGTGAAATGAAATGACTGAGTCCAGTTGTTAAGCCCACGAATATTGGATTCGGTCTATTTTTTGTGTGTACGCGAATTTCATGTTTGTAAATGCACCCACGACCCAGGAGTGATTCCTAGTGTGGGGATACGTTTTTTTTTAATAATGCTACTCCAATGGCCTAGATCATTTACGAACTTATCGCAACGCTTCGCGTTTGGCTAAAGTGAATAAGGGTCGGAATAGGGTGAAGCTGTGATATCAGAGAAAGCTACATAATTTACATAATTAAATAGCCGATTACTAGTATATTAGTTTAAATTATTTGACAATTTTCCGCCTTTAGTATGCGCATGGGATACTTACAAAGTAATAAAGATAGTACATGCATGAACGATGTTTATCTAATCGTTCTTATATTTTGATTTTAATGATATGTGCTATATAATTATCATAACAAACAATTTTAAACATTTAGTGATTGAAAGAGCATCAATCCAGAATCATATCATCATTCAATGTTCTAAATTTTTCTTAAAACGAATTGCAAAATATCAGCAACATGAATAATCAAAACATTCCTATGATGAGTACAGTACATTTCTTTCAAAACAGCTTTCACATTATACTCGTAATATACTAGATTTTGCCCGCAGCTCCGCTGGCTTAAATACTTCGGTGAATTATAATTAGGTGTAGCATGAACACCTGCGTCTAGTCCTGTAAAGACAACAAGCGAATGAAGTACTATTTTTAATTTTATTTTATAATTTCTTCGCCCGCATGAATTTACTGTTGGAAGAGCGAGAACTATATTTTTTGATCTTTCTTGACCTTCATCCAACTTTATCACCGGTTTTACTAAACCAATTTTGCTAACAAGCATTAGATTTTTAAGTCAGACTATAAGCCATCTTAATGTATAGCTCCCGTTAAAATCAGTTTAGAGTTTTTTGCGCGATGCCCAAAGAAATAGTTAAACAAACTGACAATTTTTCAAACATTATTTTTTTGTTCAAAGACCTCTAAATCTAAAGATCGCTGAATGCTGATCTATTGTAAATATCACGCCATTAGCTAGTACCGTTTACAAGTGTCGTAAATATTTGATCTCAATATATTTTTATATTGTAATCAATGTACTATGTACAGACACATGTACAATGTTATATTCAGAATCAGACTATTTTTTATTCATGTGAACCATTTCAGTATTTATGAATCGTCAGAAAAGTAACAAAGACTCTACCACCACTTCGGATTGGTATTCCTGTGGAGAAGAAGGGCAAGAAACTTCACGGTTAATCTTTTAAAATAGGATTGTTTTCCATTTACATTTTCTTGTGGGGTATGGAAGAACAATGTAGTATTAGGTGAGTTAAATTAAATTACCCAAGTTATACTATTCGTGAGAATGGCTACTAAATGGCATACGGTTACATGCTTCTCTCATTTGAAGAAAAAGAAATGAGAAAGAAAAATTATCAATTTTATTAAATTATTAGAAAAAAGAGGGAATACTAAATAATAACAGCTAAACATGTTATCCACATTCAGGTGGAGCAGAAACAGCACATATCCAAGCATTTTTATCTTTTAAATAATCATCTAGAGTATAACATCGTCGGCGAAACGTGGGTGTACCCAGTACATCTCTGTCACCCCCGCTTGGGGAATATAGACGTGACGGTGTTATCTAGACTATAAAAAAAACTCGCTTACAGAGCGTACGTTTAATATCTTGCATAAGCAATCATAATATACATTAGCATATTTACCAGACGGCGTTTTAATCGCACAAACTTTACAACAGAGGGCTTAGCACCAAAAGATTGACGTAAGTGTGACGCTAGCGAGTAAAATGCCTGGGAGAACTCACAGGACGCCATTGGCATTTTTTGTGACCTTTCCAAAGCATTTGATTGTGTGAAACATGAAACACTGCTGCTTAAGTTAGAGCACTATGGAATACATGGTAAAGCACTTAATCTTTTAAAATCTTACCTAGAGGACAGATAACAGTGTGTTTAAATAAATCAAACTAAATCTCTAGGGTATTTAGTTAACACGGACGTTCCACAGGGATCAATACTGGGTTCGTTCCTATATTTAGTTTACATAAATGATCTACCTGAAGAATAAAAAACGAGCGATTTGGTTTTTAAAGTAGGTAGACATGTTGATAACTTGGACGACGTAGATGGCGCTATTATTTAACTACATAACTGGTTCACATCCAACAATTTAGTGCTTAATTACAAAAAAAAACTAAATATATAAGATTTTCTTTGCCAAATGTTAAAAGTACTGTACATGATATTATACTGAACAATGAGAAACTTGAGTTCATCAATGATACATCTTTTCCGTGCCGTGTGCCGCGTGGTTCCCGGCTTAGAATAGGACCAACCCATCTCATCCCATCGGGTGTCGTACAAGGCGACTAAGGGAAAACTAGGGAATGGGCAGCAGCGTTCCCTTAACACTTTTACAACCAAAAACTGCGCTCGCCAACCCGCCTGCCAAGCGTGGCGAGTATGGCAAACACCCCCAACCAATATGGAAGAAAGCAAGAAAACCAGGCCCCTAGTCCCCGGCGGTCCTGTTCGTCCTGGCCACGGTAGCAGCCATGGTAACGACAGGACAAGGGGTGCTAAGAATCTCCGGCAGAGATTCGGCTACCACCAAAACCGAAAATTGGCCCTGGTGACATACAACGCACGCACATTGAGGACAGATGAGAAGCTAGTTGAGCTGGAAGAAGAGTTAAACAAGTTGCGGTGGAGTATTGTTGGTTTATCGGAGGTCCGAAGAGAGGGCGAGGACACGATAACCTTAAAATCCGGCAACTTGTTTTACTACCGGGAGGGCGAACAGCAGTCCCAAGGTGGTGTCGGATTTATCGTCCACAAGTCACTCATAAACAACGTTGTGTCCATCACTAGTGTGTCGAGCAGGGTAGCGTACCTGATACTCAGAATATCCAAAAGATATTCGCTGAAGGTCATACAGGTCTACGCACCGACCTCGGCATACTCAGATGATGAGGTCGAAGTTATGTATGAGGACATTAGTAGAGCCATACATACTTCCAAAGCACACTTTACAGTAATTATGGGTGACTTCAATGCGCGACTGGGCAAACGGGGCGATGATGAGTTGAGAGTGGGGCAATTTGGATATGGGCAGCGCAACCCCAGGGGTCAGAGGCTGGCCGAATTTCTGGAGAAGGAGGGACTCTTTATGATGAACTCTTTCTTCCAGAAGCCGTCTCATAGGAAATGGACCTGGATGAGCCCTGATGGTTTCACAAAAAATGAGATAGACTTCATCATGAGCACCAAGCGACAAATATTTAATGATGTCTCCGTGATTCACAGGGTAAAAACCGGCAGTGATCACCGAATGGTCAGAGGCACATTAAATATTAATGTCAAAATGGAAAGATCGCGTCTGATGAAGTCTACGCTCCGACCTTCTAATACACATATCCAAAACCCCGAGAACTTTCAACTCGAATTGTCAAACCGCTTCGAATTGCTAGACAGCAGCGCATCAGTGGACGAAATCAACAATGGGTTGGTAGAGACTGTCCATACGGTCGGGTCTAAGCATTTTAAGCCCCACCGTAAAAATAGGCCTCAAAAGCTATCCGACTACACCCGAAACCTTATGGCTGAGCGACGTACCATGAGACTCCAAACCTCCGATGATGCTAAGTCCTATAGGCAGCTCAATGGACAGATATTGAAGTCCTTGCGACACGATCTACGGTCCTTCAACACAAGACGTATTGAGGAGACCATAAAGCAGAACAAGGGCTCCAAAGTGTTCGCAAGAGCCGCGTCGATTGGGCAAAGCCAGTTGACAAAGCTGAAGACGGAGGACGGAAACGTAACGTCGAATAGGTCAGAGGTGCTCAGGGAGATAGAGAGGTTCTATGGACAGTTGTATACCTCAGTAGCTGAACCTATTGTTGACTTGGTAAAAGACCCAAGAGCCAAGCTAACCCGACACTACACTGAAGATATCCCGGACATCAGCCTGTACGAGATTAGGATGGCTCTCAACCAACTTAAAAACAACAAAGCGCCGGGTGAAGACGGAATTACTGCAGAGCTTCTGAAAGCGGGCGGATCGCCGGTACTTAAAGTCCTTCAGAGGCTGTTTAATTCCGTCTTGCTCGAAGGAAAAGCGCCGGAAGCATGGAACAGGGGTGTGGTGGTACTCTTTTTCAAGAAAGGTGATAACACTTTATTAAAGAACTATAGGCCCATCACACTGCTGAGCCATGTTTACAAGTTGTATTCGAGAGTCATCACGAATCGTCTCGAACGCAGGCTTGATGATTTCCAGCCTCCCGAACAAGCCGGTTTCCGGAAAGGCTTTAGTACCATAGACCACATACATACGCTGCGGCAGATTATACAGAAGACCGAGGAGTATAATCGACCACTATGCTTGGCGTTTGTGGACTATGAGAAAGCCTTCGATTCGATCGAGACTTGGGCGGTTCTTAGATCTCTCCAGCGATGCCGCATTGACTATCGGTACATCGAAGTGTTGAAGTGCTTGTATAGTAACGCCACCATGTCAGTCCGAGTACAGGGGCAGTGCACGAAGGCGATCTCCATAAAAAGAGGAGTAAGACAGGGAGACGTCATTTCTCCGAAACTGTTTACGACCACCATAGAGGACGCCTTCAAGCTCTTGGAATGGCGAGGACTTGGCATCAACATCAATGGCGAATACATCACTCACCTTCGTTTTGCCGACGACATTGTGGTCATGGCGGAGTCGCTGGAAGATCTAGGACGAATGCTCGGCGACCTCAACAGAGTATCTCAACAAGTGGGTCTTAAAATGAACATGGACAAAACGAAAATAATGTCTAAAGTCCATGTCGTACCCACCGCACTGACCGTTGGGAACTCTACTCTTGAAGTTGTCGACGAATACATTTACCTGGGACAGGTAGTCCGGTTAGGTAGGTCCAACTTTGAGAGAGAGGTCAATCGACGAATCCAACTCGGCTGGGCAGCGTTCGGGAAACTGCGCAACATCTTCTCATCCAAAATACCTCAGTGCCTAAAGACTAAAGTTTTTAGTCAATGTGTGTTACCAGTGATGATATATGGATCAGAGACGTGGTCTCTTACAATAGGTCTCATAAAAAAGCTCAGAGTTGCTCAGCGAGCTATGGAGAGAGCTATGCTTGGCGTTTCTCTACGTGATCGAATCAGGAATGAGGAGATTCGTAGAAGAACCAAGGTCACCGACATAGCCGTTAAGATTAGCAAGCTGAAGTGGCAATGGGCGGGCCACATAGCGCGAAGATCGGACGGGCGTTGGGGCAGAAAGATTCTAGAGTGGAGACCACGTATTGGCAAGCGCAGCGTGGGACGACCACCTGCCAGATGGACCGACGATCTTGTGAAAATCGCAGGAAGTCGTTGGATGCAGGTGGCATCGGACCGGTTACGCTGGAAAGCGATTGGGGAGGCCTATGTTCAGCAGTGGACAAGTATAGGCTGAGATGATGATGATGACATCTTTTCTAGGGATAACGCTTGGCTCCAAGTTACAATGGGGTCTTAAGAATTTAGGTAAACGGTTTAGCTCCGCTGCCTATGCCGTAAGGAAGACAACTAACTGATGTGGACACCGCGAGGATAGTCTATTTCAGCTATTTTCATAGTGTCATGTCTTACAGTATATTATTGTGCGGTAGAGCAGCTAACATTGAGTCTGCTTTTATCTTGCAAACAAGGGCTATTGGGGCCATCTATAACTTGAATAGTCGCGACTCTTGAAGAGAACTGTTCAAACAAGCTAATATCATGACGGTCCCATGTCAATATATATGAAAACATTATGTATACTACGGACGATTTAGCGCAGTGGTTAAAAGCTTGAGCTGCTCCGCCCACTGTGTCTAATAGTCGCGGGTTCGATTCCCGCACGGGACAAATCTTAGTGTGATCCAGAATTATTTGTTCCGGTCTGGGTATTTGTGTTTGTGAATTTTCATATTTGTAAACGCACCCACGACACAGGAATAAATCCTAGTGTGGGGCTACGTTTTTGAAAAAGAAAAAGGAAAAAAAAGATACTAGAAAAAAATTACATCACTTTAATAGCAGCTAGGTGATAGGCATTGCTATAACACACGACATAGAACTAAATCAGATCAACTGCAGTTTCGTCTGTCAAAAATTCACACGTCTTTCATGGGGCTCCGTGTTAGATTTTATAACAAAATTCCAATATTACCTTATTATTCTAACTTATTTTCAACTTAGTGAAAATAAGTTCAAAGCTTGTAAAAAACAAACACTTTGTAAGCAAGGTTATTATTCAATAGAAGATTATTTTAAAGATAAAAAAGCTTAGATAGATCCTATTCCGGCTCCACTTGAGTCATGACAACCTATTCAACTGTTATTAGTTAGCATTCCCTCTCTTCCCTCTATTAACTTATCATAATGATATTTTTTGTATGTTTTTTTTTGTAAAGGAACCATGTAGCCATTCTCATAAATATAAGTTTTTCTTTTTTTTAACTTAGACTCACCTGATGACTAACCTACATTGTTCTCCCATTCCCCACTACAAAATGTAGATGAGAAAGTTTGTAATTTTTTTATTTTAAAAGAGTTACCGTGGAGTTTTTACCCTTCTTCTCCACAGGAATGCCATTCCGAAGCGGTGGTAGAGTCTTTGTTACTATTCTGACGATTCATAAATACTGTAATGGTTTACATGAATACAAAAAAATATTCTGATTGTGATTCTGATTCTAAGCATGCTATCTATTTGTAGTGTAACTAGGATAGCAGAACAACTCACTAACGTCACGGTGACATCTTGTTGTACTAAGTTCTCTGTTCGGTGTACAATAGAAAAGAGCCTAATTAATTCAAATATATTTATTTTAAATCTTTAATGTATAGACAAAGCCCCATTATTTATATAAAAATATAATATATTATTTTAATAAAAATATAATCCAGAATCAGCGGGCGCGCATCAAATTGAAGCAATAATGACTACTTGCATGGCAAGTAGTAATGTATGTGTAAGTTCACGTTCACTCAAATAGTCGATCTGTGACAGACGTGGAAAATGACGTGCTCTGCGTGTGTCACATTAAATTGAATTATGCCGTCTTGTATCGTTCCTGTCTATAAAATTGCTGTTAAGCTCGAATAGAAACATAATAGTATCATATTTCATACCTTACTAGCGCCTTCAGGTGTCGTATTATTTAAATATTGATTAATTCTTCTGTCTGTAATTGATATAGTAAAATACACGTCCATTTTGTTAGTGGTTCTAGTATAACAATTTTATTTTTCCCTATTGTTATTTGCTAAGGACTTTATTAGTTCTAGTATTAAATGGTATAAACGGCACCCTGTTGCGAGCCGAACAGTCCACCAGTATGGGTGGGTGGTAACATGTCACCCTGGCTTGACGTTAAAATCGGCGTCAAGCAGGGTTGCGTGTTGTCCGCTAGACTGTTTATAGAATATCTGGATAAAAGTCTTCAAAGACTGAACGCTATGAATGAAGGGGTAAAAATGGGTGATCTAGTGGTAAACCACCTATTGTATGCAGATGACGCGGTTTTGATAGCGCCAACATCCACTGATCTGCAAACACTAGTCACAGTTATGAGAGACGACTGCATGAACAATGGCTTACATTAGAATGTGAAGAAAACCAAAATTATGGTTTTTGAACGGGAAGAAACCAGAACGAATGCAAGGATTGTGGTTGGTAGCGGTGTGCTGGAGCAAGTGAATGAGTTTGTATATCTTGGATGCGCCTTCAGTAAGGATGGGAAATACACCGCTGATATAGAGAGAAAAGTGAATGCAGGTAATAGAGAGAATGGTGCGATGGGAAGGCTACTTGGGAGCCGGCACTTAAGCCAAAAGGCGCAGCTGGCCATACATAACGGAGTGCTTGTCCCAACGCTGTTATATGGCAGTGAGAGTTGGGTATGTAAGAAGGAGAACGAAAGCAGAATAAATGCGGTCGAAATGCGATCTCTACGGAAGATGTGCAGAGTCACGCTGACCGACCGTATTCGCAACAGCGTAGTAAGAAAGCGAGTAGGTATGCAAGATAGTATCGGTGTAAAGATGAGAAAGGGTATGCTTCGTTGGTTCGGGCATATATGTGTATAATGTAGGTACCGGGGAAGACCTAGACTATCTTACCGTGACCAAATGGACCGTGTCTTATCTGAAGGGCAAGTCAAGAGTGTCCGTAACCGGTGATCGTGTATGAGACGAACTATGAGAGTGGAGGAAGCCAGAGAGGTATGTAAGGAAAGAACCTGTTGGAACTCTGTACTCTCTGCCTACCCCGCGAGGGAGCTGGCGTGATGATATAGAGTATTAAATGGTATTAATAAAGTTAACTACTACATCATGTATTTAATATTTAGTTTAGATGATGAAAATATCAATTTCTTGAGTTTAAATACACGTTACCACAACATTGATTTTATTACCATCTACCCCAATGTCATTAACATTTACCCCAAAAAGTGCTAATCTCTCCGGGCTGCCAACATCATGCGGGTGGGAAGTGCGGTGACGCGGCTTGTGGATTATTTATTCTATTACTATAAGTCCCACTACAATGTTATATTAAAATACATTGGCATACATACTTAAAGACTACCGGAATTAACGGGCGTTTTAATCGCACAATCTTCACGACAGAGGACTTAGCACCATAAGATTGATGTTACCATGACCTTAGCGAGTGAGCGTGCTATTACCTTTCTGTTTATTTAGTAGATTTGTAGTGTGACAAGAATGGCATACGAATACGGTAGTGTCACGGTAACATCAATCTTTTCGTGCTAAACCCTCTGTTCAGTGTATAATAGAAAAGAGCACAAGGTCTGAGTGTGGCGACTCGTTGCATAACGCGACATCGTCATAAAAGGCTCGCTGATGGGCCGCGACGCGGTAATGTGAGGCTCTAGGTCGAGGGTTGCCATCATTTTGCGGATAGTGGACGTAATAGAAATAAATAACGTATCACATTTATTATACGCTTGGTACATAGTATGTAGCAGGAACCAAGGTTGGCGTTACTTATTGACTAACTCGAAGTTATAACGTTTAGTTATAGGCAATTTAACATTAAAATCTCGAGTTAGTCAATAGGTAACGCTAACCCTGGTTCGTGCAAGTTGGCTTTAGTGGTGTGCCTGATTTTTTATGACATAACGCGTGTCAATCAATTTCTAGTGATTTGAAAGATGTTTGTGATGTACAGACTATTGTTTTGTATACTCGTGGAGTTTACAGGAGTAACTAACTGTACTGGTGATACAAATTTATAAAAAGATAAAGAAAATAACATCGGTTTCGTTTTAGAAATAATCATCTTAATTTAAAGGAAATCGTATTGCCAATCACACTTAATCAACATCCCCACAACAAAACCGTTCAGCTCGGTCAGCCGGAGAGACTGTTTGTGGCATTTTCATATTCGAGCATGCCCCGAAAGGCATGCCTTTCTTGCCCAGCAGTGGGGCAGTATAAGCTGATTGATCTATCTATCTATATCATCACGCCAGATCCCTTGCCGGCTAGGCAGAAAGTACAGATTTCCAACAGGTTCTTTCCTAACATACCTCTCTGGCTTCCTCCACTCTCATAGTTCGTCTCATACACGCTCACTGGTTACGGACACTCTTGACTTGCCCTTCATATAAGACTCGGACCATTTGGTCATGGTAAGACAGTCTAGGTCTTCTCTGGTACGTACATTCTTCCATTGATTTATTATCATTATTATTTAGAGATTCTAGTGCCCTTTAAGGGCACTAGAATCTCTAATTAAAACGTTACCTGAATCCATTCCATCCACCGCCCAGCAACCAATGGATTCTAACATTCTCAACAGGATACATGGACTTGGGAGAAGTTGATGAGGTCGAACAAAATGTAGTTTTTTTCCAGAATCTGGAATAGAGTATGAAGGCAAAGGCTCTTATTATCTAAATTGGGACCTAACATCGAAAGAGAAAAGTGGATGTAAACTTGGGAAGTGTATACATGACGGTATTTTATTTATTTCTTTTGACATTATAAGTAGCAGTGATAGCCTAGTGGTTAGACCGTTGAACTGCGAAGTCCTCTGACTCTCGGGTTCAAACACAGGCACGCACCTATGTCTTTTCAAAAAAACATGTGCGTATTAAAAATTAACTATCACTTGATTTAATGGTGAAGGAAAACATCGTGGGAAACCTGCATGCCTAAGAGTTTCTCGAAGGTGTGTGAAGTTCGCCAACCCACACTGGGCCAGCGTAATGGACTATGGCCTTAGCCCTTTCAGTTTAAGAGGAGGCCCGTGCCCAACGGTGGGACAGTTTCTTAACAGAGCTAATAATATTATTATATTATATTATATACGTTATAGGGTGTGCATAATGAATAAAGACGTAAAATATGATTACCTAACTAAAAAGCAAGTATGAGAGAACTTAATATTTTACTATTAAAATTATGATATTTTTGAATTGTAACATTATTACATTCAGGGCCTCTTTTACTACTCTCGAATAAAATATGAAGTAGACTAACCGACAGTTAAAGTTGCAAGTAAAAATTGCACCATCTTTGAGTAGTCCTATTCGACGATTAAATGTCTAGTTGCAATTGCCGAGTAACGCGGGTCGAGAAGTAACTAACTAGCACTTTGCTCAAGTGAAGTGAAAGAGGCCCTTGGCAGCACGTTATTTGAACTATTCAAAAGTGTCCAATGGTGTACCTAATCGCTGGTCACTAAGAACCTACGATGCGTACGATTCGATGCGCCCGCGTCGCCGAAACCGGTAGCGGTTACACAGCAATTTAATTTATCGCCTATTAGGTTAAATGTGATGCTTTTACGATCATTTATACCTTGTTTTATGGGACCAATTTCTGACTTATATGTATTAAATATTGCATATTTAATTTACCTATTAACTTTACATACGTATTAATTTAGCGTATCATCATAAATATAAATTCTACTCTGCTTACATGATATATAAATTTCGTTTTTTAACGTGTATAGAGCAATTCTAAGCATTGTTGTCATAAAATGACATTTAAGACTTATATAGGCTGGTTTCATAGTCACCCGGTCAAGCATATTCCGCGATGGATACATTTGACTTATACTTGCATATCCGAAATGATAAAACATGCTATCAGTAAAGCCAGGCATTGCGATAAGTTTCAACAACATGGCTATAAAAAAATAGTCCTAAAATCTACAGACCGGTTAGATGTCTGAGGGGATAAATCGATAAGCCGAGTCTTGCGGCCTAATCAAGCCGCATTTAAGATGCCTTAAATGCGGCTTGATTAGGTTTCAATGATAAGCTGCCTACTTTTACCAATACGCACTGGGTATATATGATGGAGTAAGTAAATTATCTCTCTCTCTCTCGTTTTTTTTTAGTCAGTTAAGTACCCGCCTTCCTTTAATTTTCAGTTTCAATTTGAATTGAATCTATCTGTTATGTCATCCCACCTCTGAAATTCTTCCTATAGGTTTAAAGCATCGGATCATTATCTATATCATCACGCCAGATCAATTGCGGCTAGGCAGAGGGTACAGAGTTCCGACAGGTTCTTTCCATACATACCTCTCTGGCTTCCTCCACTCTCATAGTTCGTCTCATACACGCTCGGATCATTAGATTAATATTAATAATAAAATAATCTAGTAATAGACTCAAATTTGCTTTGAGCTTATAATTTAGATATAAGTATTATAAAATTGTACGAAGTTATGCTCGAACTTAGTACAAAAATAATAACTGCAATTTTCTTGAAACTTTTTATATGTCTTCCTAATGACCTTTCAATGTTATTTGATATAAAATTCAGCTTTTATAATGTAATTACAAATTATAATGTAACGATACTAATTCTAATAAACTGCATCCCTCACGTAATGTACAGCTGGAGGATACATTTACATTTAGGTTTCTTAATGTTATGTTTGTTACATCAATGTGAAACAAGGTACCAGATTGATGGCACGCTCCGACCCGATCAACAATATGGCACGGCGATGGGCCAACATTTCTTATTTATGAAAGGTAAATGTTGTATTATGTACAAGTAAGGTGAGGAAAGAGAGTAACCAATTTTAACATACATACCTGCATTTCATTTGACCGTAATTCCAAAAGGCATCTGCAAGTATTATAATTTATTATCACACCGTCACGCCTATAATTCCCAAGCGGGGATGGCAGAGGTTTACTGAGTACACCCACTTTTCGCTGAAAATGTTAGGTCCCATGTTATAGGGGGCGATCCTACTGCCATATACCATATACTAGTGTTGTAAGTCGGCGCTTAAAACGCTCACGTCTTCTACGTGCTTCAACGTTCGTAAGCATCGACTCGGCGCTAAGCGCTCGACTTCAGCGCTCATCTTTACAACCCTAGTACCACTAAAAGATCATTTCAGGTAATTATCGGAATGCGCAGCGTTACGTGTTTAAGTTATAGTAAATAAAGGCCCTGAACTTAAAAAAAAACACCGTCAGGCCTATATTCCCCAAGCGGGGGTGGCAGAGGTGTACTGAGTTCACCCACTTAACGCTATCGATTTTAGGTCCGATATAATAGGGGGCGAGCCTATTGCCATATACCGGGCACAATTCCAGACTCCGGACTCATACTAGGAAGTTTTCGTTAAAAAAACTACATTTGTCCGACCTAGGATTTGAATTCAGGACCTCATGATCACAAAGCGATGCGCTTTGCCACTAGACCAACGAGGCAGTCAAATAAATAATTCATTATTATGGAAATTAATAAGCCTTTTGTCCTGCAGTGGACGTCTTTCGGTTGTTGATGAAGATAAAAATTAATCGTCAAATTTTGAGTTACGATATTTTGCCAGTTGGTGACTCTGTAATATTTCGCTATAAATTATTCCTATACTAGATCATATCGAAAAATTTATAAATTTATTCTTATATTTTATTTGTAAGAATCTGTTAACAGGCATAATCAGATCTTTCCAACTTGTTTATACGTTTTTCAAATTGACCAAGGGTAGGTCAGCTTGCATGTTAAGGGTTAACCGCGATAAAAACATGTTTGTGTACTTAATGCATTTTAAGAAGTATATGGATATGGGGATTTAATATTGCAAATTATGATTTTTGTCTATATATTTTAAAATTTGATAAAAGGAATACACGATTAAACGAAATTGTTTCGATAGAAAATTAATCTAAACTCATCTCTATTCCATTTGTATTTTCTGATTACAACGCGAAATGCTTAAGAAGTAATTAATATAATTTATATAAAAACATAGGAAATAATTGTAGCAATTTCTTGGGAATATTCCCCAGAGGGGGTGGCAGAGGTGTACTGAGTACACCCGCGTTTCGCCGACGATGTTAGGTCCCATGCAATAGGGGGCGAGCCTATTGCCATATACCGGGCACAATTCCAGACTCCGGACTCATGCTGGGAATTTTTTCGTTAGAAAAACTACATTTGTCCGACCTAAGATTTGAACCCAGGACCTCGTGATCACAAAGCGATGCGCTTTGCCACCAGACCAACGAGGCAGTCGTTGGTCTGGCATTGTAGCAAAGTTCTTGTAAAACAGTTTTTGTTTTATAGTGTAGTTTTTTTTTAGAAAACGATAATAATTATTTTTGCACATACGTTGTTTATTCGTCCCTTATTATTCTTTTATAAAGTTATTGCATCACTATCACTCTCCTTATCGATAAATGGTCGAACGCGGTAGACTCTTAAAACGTTTACACTTCGAAGCCAAATGGCGACAAAACGGCGCTTTCTTCATTATATTTACGTACGTAAATAAACAACATTAAACGTCGAATCTTATTTTAGAAGATTAGAATAATGTAGCATTTTTTTTTCAAACCAGTTTACATGTGCTGTATCCCACGGGCCAAGGATGTTAAGTTGTTTTTTAATGTATTTTGTAATCATAATGTAATTCAAAGAGCATTAGTTTAATTACTGTAGTTGGTATCTCGGAGCGTCTTTCACTGAATCAAACTTAGACATAAAATATTGTTGGCTTATTTTTATATGTTACCGTATGATTATTTAATTGCGTGGATGTGTATGAATAATTTTTATACGCTACGAAATTATTTAGCGTCATTATAGTCTCAGAGGTGGCCAATATTGAAAATACAATGTAGTAATATTATAAACGCAAAAGTTTCTGAGTGTGGATGTTTGTTATTCTTCCACGCTAAAACTACTGAATGGATTTTGATGAAACTTTACAGTCATATAACTTCGTCAAAATAACGCGTAAGCTATAATTTATCAATATATAAGAATATTAATAAACGTGTGCAGAGTTGCGGGTAGCAGCTAGTATATAAAATATTTTTGTAATGTAAATCTTTTATATTGTAAAATTGTATCTTATTTTCATATTTACGCAGAACCTAACCCGAAGCCTATTCTTATTATATAAAAGATCATCTTTAGCTACGTTATTTATCTATATATGAAATACAACACATAGAAATGAGAAAAATTTAAGACTTCATTAATAAAAATGTCCTAGATACTTATGAGCTACAAAAAAATGTTTGTTCTTGCATAATTGATTAATGGCTGTTCTAAAATGTAATTATTATGTAAAGCGGTATCTCACCTCACCTGTTCTGCTGATTGTGTTATACGTACACTTGGTTTAACTCTTGGAAAATTTGGTATGATTGGTTGCCTCTTGAGTTCTAGTAACAATTTACACTTTTTCGCGGTACCAGTACCATCTATCGAGTCCAACTAAACTAAAGAAAAAGGATATGAAAATCGGTGAAGCCTTTTAAGGGGAAAGAATTACGATCATACTCACTTCAGAATTTTATTAAAAAGAAAATAAATTATAATTGAAACTTTACTAGTTTAATTAACAATATTTGCATAACTGTCATAGTAAGTATTTATAATTATTGTATCTAGCATTCAATGCCGATAAATAAATAAATAAAACATACTTTCAATAAATTACTACAGATTTATTTTATTACAGGGTTTTCATACCGTCTCTTTATTTATTTATTTTATTAGGTTTACCAACAGTTATTTCATTAATACAAGGTATAAAATACAAATATTGTTCTTCTTGGGTCTTATGCACACTTAATTACAGGTAAACACAGCTTGCAATGTTAGCGTCGTATTGATAATAATAAAGTGCATATATACTTATATCTAGTGTAAATACCGAAAAACAAAGAGAAAAATAGAGACATCGTTATTGTTCCTGGCCAGTTTAACTAACTTTCGACCATCTATCGACAATTGACTATGGATAACAATATTATGCTGTGTACTATCCCTTAAACCATATAAATGGATAGTTTGTTTTGAAATGTTTGTTGCGGCCATGTGTTTTCAAGATATTTATTTACAATCTAATTATGCGAGGCTTAGGCAATTAGTCGCTAATATACTGCATGACAGCTTTAAATTATTAGGTAAGTAATATTACACCCACCAATTATATTTTTGTAAGCTTTATGTGTACGAGTTGAAGGCACGATACTTAATTAATTTTAGCCACAAACATAACATATAACACAGCATATCAAAGCTACCAAGCAGAGGGCTAAATACGAATAGTTAGAGAATACGTTAGAGTGATGTTGTCGCGAAATCGTGCTATCACATTCATCTTTATTAAGTTAATGTGTAGTATGAAAAAGATGGCATATAAACTAAAAATCGTTACGATTACGTCAATTTGTTCGCGCAGAAAAGGACTAAACTATTAAGAATTAGCTTCCAAGCTTTATCTACTCGTATAGAGATGTAAATGTAGTTAAGGAACATGCGTGCGACGCCGCGGGCGAAAACTAGTATCGATTTCTGACATCCGGAATAATTTTCTCATAACAAAATTACAAACGAGGTTGACGGGCCATTTAGCGCAGTGGTTAAGAGCTTAAGCTGCTCCGCCCACTGTGTCGAATAGTCGCGGGTTCGATTCCCGCACAGGACAAATCTTTGTGTGATCCACAATTATTTGTTCCGGTCTGGGTATTTGTTTGTGAATTTTCATGTTTGTAAACGCACCCACGACACAGGAACAAATCCTAGTGTGGAGCTACGTTAAAAAAAAAAAAAAAAAAACATTATTTCAACAAACACATATGCATTCATGTATGCTACATGCCAATCAACCGCGAATATATCGTAAATGCCAATTGAATCAAAACTGACAGCCCTAAATCAATCAGTATTGGTGGACGTACAAACGTACGTGGTATGGCCCGGCGTGATTGATGCCGGCGATGTTTCGGTACCCTTGCATCATGAAGCAAATACAATGAGGAGATGGCTTAATAAGATTTTCCTCTACCATTAAGCGTGCCGTTGCACGGGGTAGCACAAAGCGAGAGGGGCGTTACCAAAACTAAACGGTTCATATATGTCAACTTCAATTGTAATTTCAAGTATATTACGGTAGATGACATTCGTAATAGAAGTAATCTAATAAATTACGAAAACAAAATACCTTCAAGTGAAATATACTACCATTTGTGTTACCAGAATGTCGATCTAAGTAATTGTTGCATGTTACGATACATCACTTCATTTAATGGGTTTTATTTTTAGATAAGATTTGATAGCTTTGCGAAATTGAGCGTAGTGTGAATGGAGCGAGTAGCAACAACAAACTGAGGTAAGCTACGCCCATCACGATGGCGTCAAGGCTTAGTTGTAATTCAACTGGCTCGCTAGCTTAGACTATCTCCTCTTCGTATGTGCTTCGTGCCTTGTATGGATAGGTGCGCGGTCAAATTCTCGATCTCAATCGATTCATCGCAATAGTCATGAATTCCTACTGCAGTAGAATCAGACCGTGTTCACACTATCATTTACTTCACGGTCCATTTCCATTAACGTTTTCCCGTATCGAATCATGTTATCATAGACCTCGCCTCATCGATCTTATGGGGCACGGCTACTTCTGGAGTTTTCGAAACTCATACGCAGATGTGTAATAAAAAGTAATCAAATCTTTTTTATTTCCTTACTCATGTGTTGTGTTTCAAATATTATTACAACAATAGTTGTATGTACAACAATCTGAAAGGCAAGTCAAGAGTCTCCGTAACCGGCGAGCGTGTATGAGACGAACTATGAGAGTGGAGAAAGCCACAGAGGTATGTAAGGAAAGAACCTATTGGAACTCTGTACTCTCTTGCGGGGTAGCCGCAACGGATCTGGCGTGATGATATATAGTTTCGATTTTTACATTTGACATCTTGTAGAATGTTGACTGAATTGTAATTTAATTATGAATTAACTTCTTGCTCTTCTAACATATTGGGTTGATTTCAGTATCATGTTAGTCTAATTTCGATACAATGACAAGTTACTTTATAAGAATAATATTATTAGCCCTGTTAAGAAACTGTCCCATCGTTGGGCACGGGCCTCCACTCAAACTAAGAGGGTTTAGGCCATAGTCCATCACGCTGGCCCAGTGCAGGTTGGCGAACTTCACACACCTTCGGGAAAGTCTTAGGCATGCAGTTTCCTCACGATGTTTTCCTTCATCGTTAAAGCAAGCGATAGTTAATTTTTAATACGCATATGCTTTCGAAAAGACAGAGGTGCGTGCCTGGGTTTGAACCCAAGACAAGTTACCTATTTAATTGAAAATCTATTGTTGATTGCGTGTTAATCTGAGCTGCTTCAGTCTAAATAAAAAAAGATCTAACTGAGGGCTTCAATTTGACGTTGATTTTGATATCATTGAAGTAATTATGTCATGTCATTAATCAATAATGTCATTGAGATTAAATTGAAACTGTATTTTGAACCCTTAATTACGAGAATTGGATGCATGATGTTAAAATGTAATTATGATTCTCTTTGTCATTGAAACATTGACACGTATAAGGCCGTTTCCCAAACAAGTATTTCTCCTGCAGCTATATTTCTATTACTAATGATAAACTTTTAAAATATTACAACGAACGTAATTAAAACGAATATGATTATTAAACCAGAATTCCCTCTTAAATGGTTTGTACCAGGTTTTATACGAGATAGCTTTTGAGACGAGTAATCTAATGGATGATTGGAATTTGAACGCGTACAAGTAGCTACTTTATTGCATATTAAAGCAATGCCAGTTATATGGCAAATAGAATTTATCCGAATACCAAAGTTAATCTATTAAATTAGTCATACGGAATTATTACGGAATATACGGAAGATTAGATGGTGGGAAGTATTTTACGTGTTTTCTAATAGCTGATTTGATACATGATGACGATATTTTCAGGCTTTGATTGTTCTAAAAATTTTAATTAACATCTAATTTTAATGAATTACAAAAAACGAGTTTAAATCCGGAAGATCAGGCTTGATCTTCGCCATTAAGTTAAAATTCCGCAGAATAAAGCACGATATTCTGCAATAGTAGTCACTAGTAAGCAAATGATCGTGTTTTTGTTTTTAGTAGGTTTCGGCGAGGAAATTATATTTTTGGTACACATAATATGGTAAATACTAAAAATACATTTTATAATGTATACGATACGATTTTGTACAATTTTGTACTGCACTTCTTAAAATCTGCAATATCAAAGTAAAAATACAAATTAACAATAGGCTTGCCTCTTGTTAGATTGGAATCTAACATCGATGTCAAAATGTGGGTGAACATAAAATACTTCTACCACCTTTACATTAGGAATGCGGGTGTAACCTTTTTAGAAATAAAACGATAAAGAACTCAGTCCTTCCCGTGACCATGGGTGCTGCAAAGCACTCGAAACGTCGGGAACTAAAAAAAATAAAAAATAATCCGCGATAAAATCCGAAAAATAGTTTTATATCATGTGTAATATTTGCATAAATCTAAGAACTCAGTATGTAACTTAATTTTTATTTAAGGTCGAAGAATTGTTTCTCTGTTAACCTGTTATAATTGCAAAATTATGTAAAGTGGGTATTAAATTTTTCATTGTTTTCAGTGGTGTTATGCGCTGTAACCGAACGCTGCGCGTTACGGTATCCTCGTGGAATTATCATGTAATGGCATCCTCCGAGCTTTGCACAAAAAGATTGACGTTAGTTTGACGAGCTTGATGTGCTGTCCTTGCCACACTACAAAATAACTAAATATAAATGAATGTCATAGCACGATTACCTACTCGCTAGCGACATGCTTACGTCGCAGTTTTCGTGCCAAGCCCTCTGTATGCCACTGTAGTACCACCGAACGATCATTTCACGAAGATATCGTAACGCGTCATGTTACGTGTTTAATTGGTCAAAGCGAATAAGAAGCCCAGAACATTATACGCATGCGCAAGTTTCACTATTAATATTCCATTTTAATCAGGTCGAAGATTCACTTTATGAATAATCCAGTCTCCTCGAAGTTGCACTATAATCCAATAAACAATATAAATAAAAAGTTATTTATTAAGGCCGTGTCCCACTTAATAAGAAATATATGAAATTTTAATTAATTAGTGGTGTCACCCGTGAGTACAGAATGGTTGTAAATAAAATAAAAATAAATACTATAAAAAAATAGCTAACAGGAAGTATTTGAACAACATGACGGACGATTTAGGGCAATGGTTAAGAGCTTAAGCCGCTCCGTCCACTGTGCCTAATAGTCGCGGGTTCGATTCCCGCACAGGATGAATCTTTGTGTAACCCACAATTGATTGTTTCGGTCTGGGTATTTGCGTATGTGAATTTTCATCTTTGTAAACGCACCCACGACACAGGCATAAATAATAGTGTGCGTAGCCCACGTTTAAAAAAAAACATTTTCTATGGAAGCATTCGTTTTATTATTATATTATCTACTAGCTGTTTCCCGCGGCTTCACACGCGTTAATTTTGTAATTTGACATAGGTAGGTAGGACTTTTTGGGATAGCATTATTCTAAGACTTAAGAGACCCCTTATATTAAGTTTCTTTTAAATCCGTTCAGCCGTGTTAATATGGAGAAATAAAAACAGCTATCCCCATGGAACCTGCATTTCCCGAGCTAAAAAGTAGTCTTAAACAATCTTTGAGAAATCCTACATTTTCCAGTGATAGTGTATTTAATCGGTTTCGCCGTTCTGACAATTAACACGGACAAACATATTTTTTATTTTGCCCGTATGCGAATAAAATATCTTCTTTATTTCAAAATCACAAATCCCAAATGAATATTCCCGTGCGCTGTGCGGGAATCACACCTGCGACTATTTGACAGCAGTCTACCTTTTTTCACTTAAATCAAGTCGTCTTTGTTTTGCAAAATTATTTATACAGTTAACTTAAATACTACTAAATTTTCGTTGTAGAACAATTTCAGCATGAGCCCAGGCTTTCAGTCACCTGTGAAGAGGAAGAGGGAAATCGAAAGATGATTGAGATGATTAATATCTTCGGGCCTTCATGCAGGCCGCTAAAAACCCACCAAATGCATATTGATGTGATTTTATATACCACTTAGATGGATAATATCGGTATGATCTAGTGCGCAAATAAAGTTACCTATTTCAAATTATTATTTTACGACTTAAGATACTTTAATACTATCTAATAATCTATATCATCATGTCAGATCCCTTGCGGGGTAGGCAGAGGGTGCAGAGTTCTAACAGGTTCTTTCCTTACAGACCTTTTTATCTCTTTCCACTTTTATAGTTCGTCTTATATACGCTCGCCGGTTACGGAGACTCTTGACTTGCTCTTCGGATAAGACATGGTCTACTAATGGTAAAATAGTTATAGTTGATCTGTTCTAGGTACACTAACATCAGACAGTGGCGTGTAAATATGTATATTTCTTTTTTGCTACCGTTTTTTTATTAATAATTCTTTGCTGTTGTCTATACATATAATAAAACTGTAAGGAAGTCGTGTCTGTACATGGAATATTTTTAGGAAATGACAACCCAGGGGTATCATACTATCGATGTAGAAGTTAATTCTGCAATTTTTGGCTTTCGTGTCTGTTTGTCTGTCTGTCTGTCTGTCTGTCGGAGGGTATGAACCAGCATCACGCAAAAACTACCAGGCGGATTTTGATGAAACTTTGCATGCGGATACCTTATAATGTTGGCTAACATGTTGCATAGTATTTATTTCGGAAAATTAAAAGGTTTCTCCAGAAAAGACAAAAATAAGCAAAACATTTGAAATCTTTTCGATGGATTTCAATGAAATTTTGTGTAATTGTAGCCTGAACAAAAGATCACAACTCTGTGTACTTATATTTTTGAAAAAATTAACAGTTTTTGAGGAAAGTACAAAAAAGTCGATTGTGATAAATCATTAATTGTTCCAACACTACTGTTTAGAAGTCAGTGAAACTTAGCACGGAGATATTTCATATGACAGACAATTTAGTTAATATTTAAGTTTTTAGGAAAACAAACGGTTTGTATGGAAAAGTAGAGCATCTATATCCACTACTATACCATACTACATATAATAAACTGTAAGGAAATCATGTCTACACATGGAATATTTTTATTAGGAAATAATATAATGTATAATTGTAGCCTGTACAAAAGATCACAATTCTGCATACTTATATTTTCGTAAAATCTAACAGTTTTTGAGGACAGAAAAAGAGAGTCGATTTTGATAAATCATTCATTATTTCTAAATCAACTTACTACATTGTCGCGGAATAAACCAAAAAACTTTATAACTGTTTGTCCCGAACTGAAATGTTACGATGTAAAATATGTGATTTTGCCTATACATGAATTCGTCCATGAATTGATATTGGACTCAGGTTCGTCTCCTCAGGAAAAACTTTCCAGTTGTTAAAAGCACTCACTCGAAATTGTTCATACATGTTTGATTTAAACACTTAATCATAGTTTTATGCATGAACCGATGATACATTCAGGATTGTTTCTTCTGGAGAGTGTCTGTCATATGAAATATCTCCGTGCTAAGTTTCACTGACTTCTAAACAGTAGTGTTGGAACAATTAATGATTTATCACAATCGACTTTTTTGTACTTTCCTCAAAAACTGTTAATTTTTTCGAAAATATAAGTACACAGAGTTGTGATCTTTTGTTCAGGCTACAATTACACAAAATTTCTTTGAAATCCATCGAACAGATTTCAAATGTTTTGCTTTTTTTTGTCTTTTATGGAGAAACCTTTTAATATTCCGAAATAAATACTATGCAACATGTTAGCCAACATTATAAGGTATCCGCATGCAAAGTTTCATCAAAATCCGCCTGGTAGTTTTTGCGTGATGCTGGTTCATACCCTCCGACAGACAGACAGACAAACAGACACGAAAGCCAAAAATTGCAGAATTAACTTCTACATCGATAGTATGATACCCCTGGGTTGTCATTTCCTAAAAATATTTCATGTACAGACACGACTTCCTTACAGTTTTATTACATGTATAGAAAATAATATGCAGAATTAACTTCTACATCGATAGTATGATACCCCTGGGTTGTCATTTCCTAAAAATATTCCATGTACAGACACGACTTCCTTACAGTTTTATTATATGTATAGAAAATAATATGCAGAATTAACTTCTACATCGATAGTATGATACCCCTGGGTTGTCATTTCCTAAAAATATTCCATGTACAGACACGACTTCCTTACAGTTTTATTATATGTATAGATAAGGCATTAAAGTCTATTCAAAAATTACTTAACATATTTTTTACAAGATGGCCTCCCAAAAAATTGTCGCGGAATAGAAATTTTAATTTATTTATTTTTAAATTTAAATAAATCATTGTGTTGCAATGATCATTTTAATTAAAGTAGTTTAATGACATGTTGTAAAGTATTTTACTGCGGTTTTATTTAGGAATTTTAATTACCTATATTTTGAAACATTGCAAAATTATAAGTTGCAGTATCTATTTCATTCAAAGATTAAGAATCCCTTTGGTCATTACGACAAATACTACTGAAACTTATACGCGATGTACCTAGAGACTTTTAATCTCCTGTTTGAAAACAAGTAATTAGTGCCCAATCATCATTAATCATAGTAATGTGACTTGTAATTTACGGCAAACCAACGCGTCCAGCCGCATCCGCGATAGCGTGCACGGTGGCGATCAGCTGTTGCAGTAATATTTGTATGGAAGTGTTCACACCAACGCGTCCAGCGTCAACACGCGCAATCATAGGGAGATAATCTGGACTGATCGCCACCGTGATCGCCGCCGGGGACTCCACCGCGGACGCGGTTGAACGCGTTGATTTGGGCGTACCTTTAATTCAAATTCAAATTATTTATTTGTGGATAATAGGTCAGATAGGATGTTACATGTATATAGTCATAAGTTCTACTATATCCTGCCATGCATCAGGCGTACAAAATTATAAAGTATTATAAAATATATAAATGTCATATTATTATTAAATTAATTTAAAAATTAGTATTAAAGAAAAATTATAATGCTATTTTCCCTCTATGAAGTCGTCAAAGGAATAGTACTCTTTGTCTATTAAAAAATTACTTACCATATTTTTAAAAATATTAGCACTACTAATTTTTCTTATGTGTAGGGGTATTGTATTATAAATAGTAGGCCCCATACAGACTATACTTTTATGCATAAGATGTGTCTTACAAGGCATTGGGTGTATGGTATGTTCACGACGGCTTCCTATAGGATATGTATTGTACTTTTTACAAAAGCTGCAACCTCGCAGATGTAAAGAGAGGGTACCGTTAGTATCCTTAAGCCTTTAAATTTTCCTTTACATGATTCTCTCATTCCTAGACCAGTTATCGCACGCACACACCTTTTTTGAGCTTTAAATACCTGCATCTTATCGGTTGAGTTACCCCAAAAAATTATACCGTTTCTCAGTATAGAAGCTACATGTCCATGATAGGCGGTCATTACCGCTGATCAGGACTTATATTATTTCTAAACAAGTATATACACATAAAAAGTTCAGGGCCTGCCTCGACTGCGACTGCCTCGTTAGTTTAGTGGAAAAGCGCATCGCGTGGTCATGAGGTCCTGGGTTCAAATCTTGGGTCGGACAAATGTTGTTTTACCAACGAAAACTTCCGAGTATGAGTCCGGAGTCTGGAATTGTGCCCGGTGTATGGCAATAGGCTCGCCTCCTATTACATGGGACCTAACATCGCCGGCGAAAAGTGGGTGTACTCAGTACAAGGGTTTTATTAACTATAACTTAAACACGTAACGCTGCGCGTTCCGATAATTACTTGAAATGATCTATTAGTGGTACTAGTGTTGTAAAAATGAACGCTAAAGTTCAGCGTTTAGCGCTGAGTCGACGCTTGCGAGCGTTGAAGCACGTAGAAGACGCAAGCGTTTTAAGCGCCGACTTGAGCGTTTATATAACACTAAGTGACATAAAGAATACCATTTTACTAGTAGTCGTAACTTGCCGCGTTTGGTGAAGCACCCGAGCAGCTATAGATGCCTGCTCTTTTGGTTCTTATCAATAAATAATCATTACGTTAATTTTTACTCTATCTATCTATCTATATCATAACGCCAGATCCCTTACGGGGTAGGCAAAGAGTACAGAGTTTCAACAGGCTCTTTCCTTACATACCTCTCTGGCTTCCTCTACTCTCATATTTCGTCTCATACACGGTCGCCGGTTACGAAGACTCCTGTCTTGTCCTTCAGATAAGACCCCGTCTATTTGGTCATGGTAAGATAGTCTAGGTCTTCCCCGGTACCTACATCCTTCCACTTTCGCATTGTATATCAGTTTTGTCATCCTTTCTTCGGACTCATTCATTTTTACTATATTTGATAGTAGTGTTTTTTGTTGAATCATACATGCAAGAACAGCGTAGTGATAGATCGCTCGCCTTGTATTCACGAAGGCTTCAAATCTCAGACACACTTTCGGGGTTTACTAAACCTATGTGCGACTATCACGGCTATCACAGAGAGCTTAGCACGAAAAAATTGATGTAATCGTGACGCTAGCAAGTAAGCGTGCTATTACGTTCATATTTTTTAATTAATTGTAGTATGACAATGATGGCATAACAACTCGCTAACTTACCGTAAAGGAAAGCATACTGAGGAAACCTCTACATCTGACACAACCGAGAAGGATTTTTTTAAACAGCCCCCACTAGCATTCATTCCTGTGTCGTGGGTGTGTTTATAAACATGAAAATTCACATACACAAATACCCAGACCGACACAAATAATTGTGTATCACACAAAGATTTGTCCCGAATCGAACCCGTGACTATTAGATACAGTGGGCGGAGCGGCTTAAGCTCTTAACCACTGCGCTAAATCGTCTGTCGAATTGTGAAAAACTCTTAATGATATGCACAAATAACGACAACAGGTTAGTCTTCCTGCCGTACTGGGATCAAAATACCTCAAGGAAGTGCGGGCGTGAGAGTTATGTTATATTACACGTGGTTCGCACTCTATCGAGTCGTTGAACCTGAATACGCAGTACTAGTTCCAAGAAAACAATAACCTACCTTGGACTAAACCTGTTCCTACACGACTCCCCGACTATAAACTTCACATGGAACACAAATAAGATGAAATAAGTCAATTTGACGGGCAATTTAGAGCAATGGTTAAGAGCTTAAGCCGCTCCGCCCACTGTGTCTAATAGTCGCGGGTTCGATTCCAGCATGGGACAAATCTTTATGTGATCCACAATTATTTGTTCCGGTTTGGGTATTTGTGTATGTGCATCTTTATGTTTGTAAACATACCCATGACACTGTAATAAATCCTAGTGTGGGGCTACGTTTTCATAAAACAATTCAATGTATTTAATCAACTCGGAGTGTTCTTAGCTATCGCCTTGGTTAAGCAGCGTAAGGCTTGGTCGGCTTGAGATGGGTGACCATTTGTGGCATTTTCGTATTCGAGCGTCTTCATGTTTCGGAAGGCGCGTTACACACATGGTCTCAGTTTTTACGTAAAGTAGTGGTCGTTAAGTCAAGTTGGGAGTCTTAGAGGCGGCTTGATAAGTTCCAGCAGCCGGTGGCTACAGACCTGCCTCCACCAATCCGCACTGGGTCTGCGTGGTGGAGTATGACCTAATATCTCTCATCTAGAATTGTGAGAGAAGGCCTTTGCCCACCTGTGAGACGATAAAGGTTGATTTTATAAAGTCAATCAACTCATTAAAGCTTAACCTTGATCAGAACTTTGAATCAAAACAAGCTAATACTCAAAACCTTGCACAATTCAATTTTGTAATCCAATAAATAGTATATGATGGAGTTTTGCAAGTCACTTATTATGTGTACACGTTCTTATACTTACAATCTTCGTTAAGTATTGTTTTAAAATGATTTGGGTTACTTTGTATTCGAAATAAATGGATTTCTGTCAACTAAACTTATAGATTGAAGAAGGGAAGCTGATTGGAATTGGTTAAACTCTTATCATGCTATCTTATTTTGTTTGTAAACTATTTTATTATGGACGTAATAAGATGTAGTGGTCTTATCATTTGTAAGTTTTTACCACCGGTGGCTTAAGAGCGACGATGCTTTTCGAAATTTAGTAGTAATCTAACGGACTAGAGCTTTTAATGGTACATATATCGCTACCCCGGAAGGAATCTGGGGTGATGATATAAGTAGATATATCGCTTTACCAAAGAGTTCTGTCCTGCTTTCAATAACACTCAGCCCAAACGACTACATTAAAGGAGGGTTCCACCCAACCCAACTCAAACTAAAGTAGGTACTCACTTGAACTACCAGAATTAACGGTATTTGTTGGTACGTTTAGTAATCTCTAATGGAAGGCAAACTATATTTTTAATATGTCCCAACATAATGACAAATCATTATCAGATCAGACTGCCTCGTTGGTCTAGTGGCAAAGCGCGTCGCTTTGTGATCCGAGGTCCTGGGTTCAAATCCTAGGTCGGTAGTTTTTGTAATGAAAAACTTCCCAGTACAAGTCCGGAGTCTGGAATTATATCCGGTATATGGCAATAGGCTCGCCCCCTATTATATGGGACCTAACATCGTCGGCGAAACGTGCTCATTACACCTCTGCCACCCCCGCTTGAGGAATATAGGCGTGACGGTGTGTGTGTATTATCAGATTTATTAAGTTCAAATTTTCTCTATCTATCTATTTCATCACGCCAGATCCCTTACGGGATAGGAAGAGAGTACAGAGTTCCAATAGGTTACAAGTTCAAATTTTGGTATTAAAATATTTTACATTATTTTGAAAACAGAACTAATCTTTTGTTTTCTAAAAAAGAAGTCTTCTTTACATACTTACATTGTTTACAACTGTAACGCATGCGCAGCCGTTATAGATTTAATACACCTATTAAATTTTGATCAAAATTTATACCTTCAATAAAGTGAGCACACAGTAAATAATGACCAAACGCTTAAAGGTGTGGATTCCCTACAGCGAGAGGTCGTGATCCCGACGTTGAAATATGGACATTTAATCGAACCCAACTAAAACTTCTTACTTAAGAATATAGTACTATTATATATTCATTGTAGTTATAAAGTTTTTGAAATTGTGCGTTTCTTTATCTACTAAGTTGACTTTACTGGATGGTTCTGGATGGATTGGGTTTTTATAATGAACTAACTTGACTAGCAAGACCAATAAGACGCAGTAATGAGGCAGCCTTGTTGGTCCATCATAGTCCAAATTATAGGTTTTCGTATTAATATTTCTACTTCAGTACTCACGAAAGTTTAGAACGTTTTAAATAAAAGTCTTAAACTACTGGTGTTCGATTTTGATGCTAATTTACCATAATTGAACCTTGCTCTTTTTGAACACGTTTCATAAAGTACGATGTATATGTAATATGTTTTCCTAAATAACAATCGCGACATTGACTTAACCGTGCTGTAATTTTTATATAAATTGCATCACCCATACAGATCATGTCGCGTAGGGAACGCGGATGATAAGGACAAAACCACTTATGAATAAAAAACTTCAAAATGAAGCGGGGGTGTCAGATTTTAATGTAAGTGCAGGCGAGCTTATTTCCTTATACCGAGAAAAAATCCAAATCGTCACATAGAATTGTTTAATAGGACAAGCTTATTTTGCACGACCTACAATTTTAAGTACCTCGTCATCGTCTTCAGCTCTATACACTACTAGACTAGGCAGCCCTAATAGTTTACATCAGCAGTAACGATCAATATCTTGATAAGGCTTATTACTATGTAAAGGGCACTTGGATTAATTTACAAATCTGTGATACAAACGTCCAGTAACACGTAGAATAGAAAACGTTAAATACGACTAAGCAATTGCAGAAACTGTACTGTATCGTGCTTCGGAAGGTACTTTTTTTTTTAATTTAGCTCCACACTATGGTTTATTCATGTGTCGTGGGTGCGTTTACAAATATGAAAATTTACATACACAAATACCCAGACCGAAACGAATAATTATGGGTTACACAAAGATTTGTACGGGAATTGAACCCGCGACGATTCGACACTGTAGGCGGAGCCGGCGGCGCTAAATTGTCTGTCAAGCCGTTGGTCCTGGTTGCCACTTAATGTGGTAGTCGTTAGGCCAAGTTGGAATCTTCAGGGCGGCTTGATAAGTTCTAGCACCAGGTGGCCACGAACCTGCCTCCACCAATCCGCGCTGGGTCCACGTTGTGGAGTACGACCTATTCTCTCTCAACTTGTATAGTAAGAGAAGACCTTTGCCCAAATTTGTCCAGCAGTGGGACAGGAGAGGCTGATATTATTTATTTATAAGCTGCGGAAATGAACTTGTAAGAACTCTGTGCTCTCCGCCTACCCCGCAAGGAAGGCGTGATGATATAAATAGATAGAAACTGTTTATTGAGTACCGTTTATTTAAATAAATAGGGTTTTAATTTATATAAATAGGTTTAAAAAAAAACTATATTTCTATATTCATATTCATCATGCCAAATCCCTTGCGGGGCAGGTAAAATAAATATAAAAAGGTTTGATAAGACAATATGTCAAAAGAGAATCGAAAACTATTTCGTTTTTACAACAATCCCAATGGTATGTAGAGATTCAGAGACATTATTTTTTAAATATTCGGATTACAGCCAATGGCAAATTATAAATACTTATAGTTTGATTTAAATTGTAATCCTAATATCTTCCTTATATCTTCATGCAAGTTCACTAAATACATAGAAATGATACAGATTCAATGCAATCATAGATTTAAGATACACAGTAATGTGTTACGTCGCTACTAATTAAAGTCTTAAATTAAAATACGCATAAAATTCTCATGATTATGAGTATAAAATGTCACTATTGACGAAGTAATTAGAAGAAAAAACGAGTACTATTAACTGGTGGTTTTATCTTCAAAACATATGAAAATTTAGCTCACTTACTAAATTTATTAATGCCAAGTTTTATTGAATATTACATCATTGCGAAATTGAATGAATTATATTTTTGAATCTGATACGATCTGGTTTATAAGTTCTAGTGCAAAATATGTATGATCGATTATTAGATGGAGTAGCCAGTTGATTGAGTTTATTAAATGTTAGTATTCAATCATTCATTTCATTATATGCGTGCGAATATTAATTTGTATAATAATATCGCTACTGCCATAAATTTTGTCTAGTCTGTCAACTTTGCGTGGGATTTGGGGCATCTGGTAACATAATTATAATGACACGTGAAGTTTGAATATAAGGTGCGTGGACTTAAAAAAATGAAATTGCTTCTTGAAATAAATCTTATTGGAATGCCTCGTTGGCCTAGTGGCAAAGCGCATAGCTTTGTGATCACGAGGTCCTGGGTTCAAATCCTAGGTCGGACAAATGTAGTTTTTTTAACGAAAAAATCCCGATATGAGTCCGGAGTCTGGAATTGTGCCCGGTATATGGCAATAGGCTCGCCCCATATTATATGGGACCCAACATCGTCGGCGAAAAGTGGGTGTACTCAGTACACCTTTGCCACCCCCACTTGGAGAATATAGGCGTGACGGTGTTTTAAATAAAGCTTATACATACAGTGAAGGTCAGTGACATAAGTCGCTGATAATTTTTAATTTTGTAAATCACTTTCGCACTTTAGTTTTGCATCACATCCGTCATTTTTATTGATCTTAATGTTCAAATATGATAACCATTTTTGCTTTTAATGTTCATTAAAATTTTATAAAATAAGCAGTATTGCTAACTCTAAAAACTATGAGTGTTCAGTTACTTATGTAACTAAGCACAGACATTGCAGGATGATAAAAATAGATATTGTCACCTAAAGTTAAACCTAAAGTTATTACTTAACGAAATAAGGACATACTTAATGGTGACATAAACACGGTACGGTAATTTACGGCCCCACAACCTTCATTTTAAAGATGTCTGATGATTTAATAGCAACGAATAAATCACGTCGTGCCGTCAACGCGTGTAAATATACAACCTAATGGCCAGAATGCCGAAGGTTTTCTTAATTCCAAGGCAAGTATGAAATCGCATTCATCAGCACTTAACCCAGCTTTAGTGGTCAAACATTCTAATCGAAATTTTATTGGGTTTAATAAATTTCAGTGTTAGTTCTGCGCGTGTCGCGAATAACACGACTAATATTCATAATGTAGGTATATTCGTGATAATTAACATTTATTTATTAAATGGATGGTCTTATCTGATGGAAAAGTCAAGAGTCTCCGTAACCGGCGAGCGTGTATGAGACGAACTATGAGAGTCGAGGAAGCCAGAGAGGTATGTAAGGAAAGAACCTGTTGGAACTCTGTACACTCTGCCTACCCCGCAAGGGATCTGGCGTGAGGTTATAGATAGATAGATAGATAGATTTATTAAATGACGAAGAAATTTGGATGATAAATTGGTATTTTTGTCTGTAATTCTAGGTGTGTAACTCAAATGGTTGAAATTTAAAAAAACTGCCTCGTCTGTCTAGTGGCGAATAATATGCGTTGTGATCACGAGATCTTGGGTTCAAATCCTAGATCGGACAAATGAAGATTTCTATTGAAAAATTAAACTAAACTTTCGAATCATCTATATGGCAATATGCTTGCCCCCTATTACATGGGACCTAACATCGTCAATGAAAAGTGGAGAGAGAAAAAGAAGAACGAAAAGTGGATTTACACGAATACTCAGACCGAATCAAATATTGGGGATCGAACCCCCTACCACTCGATCTAATGGAGAGGAGCAGCTTAAGCTCTTAAGTACTGGACTAAGCCCTCAACAATGTTATGATCAAGTTGGTTGAACGCTCGCTTGAGGTGCAAAGTTAGAAGAAGGACTTAGATGACCTATGGAAAGGGTGGTTAAGTATACTAAGTTCATTGGATCGAGTAGTTACGGAGACAATCCCTATATGGGACTAATCTCTTTGTGACCCACAAATATTATTGTTGATCTGAGTGCAAACAACAGTGCTTTGACAAGGAAATTCACACAACTATTTCCTTGTCACATGGATCACATCACATGGAATATCTTATTAAAACTTATAGCGTATTTAGTATAATTGAGCCATTTTTTGAGACTACGATTTTTTGATAGAAAAGCATTTTTTCCGACCTCCAACTTCCGAGCTCGTTGATGATATTTATATACTGAGGTCTGAACACAAGTTGACGTTAGCATGACGCTTGTGAGTTGATATGCCATCCTTATTACACTACAAATTTACTAAATAAACAGGAATGGGACAGCACGTTTATTTGCTAACCAGCGCCGGCCCTTGGGTAGAGCGAGAGGATCATTCGAGCCAAATGCGAAAAACAATTTCCATCGAAAAATAAAATTTTGATGGCGCCTTTTAAGAGCCGCGGGGGCAGTGTTATTAGATCTGATTATTAAAAATCAGAAGGTTTACACTGTAAAATCCGTAGATGTCTGAAGACAAAAGCTAAATCTGACTTTTTTGAAGCTAAATCTTTTTGGTTTGGCTAAACTAGCCTTGAACCTAGTCCATAAACCGCATTTCTTGTAAATATTATATGGGTGACAGCTTAGCAATAAAAGTTGATTTTTGAAAATTTGGGTGTCATTAAAACCAAAGTACAATTTATATGAAATTAAAGCGTCAACCCAAGGGCGCTGGAAGATAATCTCGCTCTTCTCTGATCAAGGGCTGCCGGCGCTGTCGCTAACGTCACGCTAAAGCCAATGTCTTCATCCTAAGGCCTGATATGTATCTAATAAATTATGAACAAGCCAAAAAGGTACAAGGTTCGCTTGAAATCCAAATTTAAGCCGCTTGGAAGTTTGTATTTTTGTTGAGCTCGGAACAGTTTTTGGATTTATCTATTTATTTATATCGACGATAAACGATACACAGTTCTTCGTTCTCTTTCTCTCTCGTTCCAAGAGATTCTTACCTTCCGCTTTTTTGGATTTAAAAACAGAGGAATTGGAGTGAAGAAAACAACGTGTGTATGTGTTCACAATCACATGCGTGTGCGTGCGCGGGTGTGTATGTGTGCTCTTACTGGTGGTATGTAATTATGGTAGGTAAGTCAATAAGCGATCGACATCTGTAGCAATTCTTGATAATAAAGACGTCAATCTATTTGAAATTTGCATTGTATGGCCGCTGGGCGTTGATAACCTTTACATACTAGATACTAACTTGAAATAAAAAAAAAATGATCCGTAGACAACAACATGTTGTCATGTAATGTCATATAATGTAATTTTGGTATAATGTTGCTATGTCATAGATGATTAAATATTCTTTATATAGTATAATAGCGAATTGTGTGTTTAACGATCACCAAATTTTAGGCCAGTCAGAGCGTTATTGTGGTTATTCTATCAAAAAAAAAAACAGTAGCAGGGCAGAGTATGTAATGATCATATTAAGATTTAACATCTTAAACGATATGGGCGTATCTACGAGTATCGTCCCTGCTAGGGGAATATAGGCGTTATGTTTATAATCCAAGGCATTCTTATTCCATTTGTCAATATTTCCCTAGCTATGAACTGCTCTATTCTCCAGTGCAAGTTCTAATACTTAGATTTTTGGATCACAAGTAAAACCACGCGATTTATTAGCTCAAAACACTGAACCACGTTGTCATTACACACAGTTCGCTATGTCACAGACATCCACATTATTAATTACCATCTCCCTTATCTGGTAGTTGTTATTTATCGATTCCCACCTGAGCACGACACTAATGTTTTAAGTTAAAGCACTAAGGCTCATTTTGTAGACAGATTTGGTCATTTGTGTCTAGGCTGAATACGTATGAAGCTGTGCGAAGCTATCGTTGATGAAATATACCTTTGTTCAGAACACAATTACAAGTTGACAGACTACAGATACACATAGTATCTGCAGTGTCAACAGGCATTTAATAGTTGTGTTTTATGTAATACCTAAGTAAAGTTGGGTAAGATGTCAAAACAGCATAGGCACGGCACAGGAATAAATCCTCGTGTGGGGCTACGATTTAAAAAAAAAAATACGATATGCGTGTATTTGTATTCTTCTCCAAATGGGTTGGCCGTTTTTGGTGACGCTTTTTTTACTTACTTGTGTCATTTGGATACTTATTAGATAGTATATTTGGACCCGGTAGGTGGCGCTTCTGTTGACCGTGTGTGAAGCCGTGAGTAACTGATAGTAAAGGTATGGAATGACCTTCTGCTATTATAGTTGTGGGTATTTATCTGCCTATTAAGTTGTTCGCACAAATTATCGAACATTGAATATCACAGACAAAATCTACACAAAGTTAAAAATACGGGTGTAACAAGACTAGAAGGTGTTAATGTACAAAAATAATAATGTATATAAACTGTAATTTATATCACAGGGTGTAATTCTTCTTATCATCCGTAAAAAATATAGTTTAAATATGTAATAATGAGCTATATATATATATATATATATATATATATATATATATATATACAAGCTGTAACATAACAAACGCAAGACTTGAAAGTAGTTTGTTCTAAATCGATAACTGAATTAATTCCATCTATTTTTAATGTATCTTCCATTTTTTTCAATTTGCAAAAAATGCTTTTACTCCTTCAGTGCGCTATAAAAAACTAAATTTATTCTTGATTCAAGGAGATTACAAATGCATTCCTAACCCTTATTTTTCAAAATGCACACATACACGTACAAGTTTCATTGTTATTTGGGGTATAAAAGTGCTTAAAAAAGGGGTAAAAACCTTTAAATTTGGAATTTATATATATATATATATATATATATATATATATATATATATATATACAAGGTGTAGCATAATAAACGCAAGACCTCAGACACCCCAATTAGATAGATAGAGTACTCTTTATTGTACACCAGTGATATTTACAACTAATTACATACAAGAGAAAAAAAAATGGGTACAATTGGCGGTCTTATCGCTAAAAGCAATTTCTTCCAGACAACCAATGTAGTGGAAGAAGCAACATACAGAATAGGGCAGTTATGGTGTTAGTTAAGTTGGTGAAAATTACGTTTTAAGATTCTGTTACATACATATGTACATAGTTAGAGATCAAGCTACAAAAAGCGTGTTAAAAAGGACTTGCAGCGACATCTCTTACGAGAGTTTTGAAGTATAACATCGTAAGTCAAAGCACCATTCATCACAACAAGTTATAATGTTGAAAAGCTAAGTATGTGCACGCGCATATTACAGCCTTATATGCGGCTACTGCTAAAGTTCTGGGTAAATTTTATAGATGGCGCTTTTAGTATATAACGTACAGCTTATTTCAACACTTATCTAACATAGTATAATTGATGACATACACTTTTCGTCAACCTCTGGCCCGTTTTACCCCAGTTAGATAAAGATGTACATAGTATACCCACATTACGCGAGGTAAGATCCCGATGTAATAAGGAACGACTGATACCGATTTTAAATAATACGCTGTATATCTATAATCAGAAGTGACAAGCAGAGAGTTGACTCATACCTCGCTCAAAATATTCTTCAGCTTTCGCTCAAGAGATCTATTTAGCGAATAAACGCAGCCAGCATTCTTGCCACGATTCCACGCAAATGCAGTCTATATGATTAGGGTTTTTTATTTGATTTTAAATTTTAAATTGAGATTTTATTTATTACTAGCTGTTACCCGCGGCTGCCTACGCATTTATTTTGTAATTAAGCATAGGTAGGTAGGTCCAAGATAGCATTACTCCAAGACCTAAGACACCTCTATATTAAGTTTATTACAAAATCTACGTACTTTTTTTTTGAGGAGGATAATTTTTGATTTATTCTTTGAAGCACGGAATTAGGAAGAAACATATCGATGTGGGAAACATATCGAGGGAATGGGCAGCAGCGAGGGAATGGGCAGCAGCGTTCCCTTAACACTTCTACCATCAAAAACTGCGCTCGCCAACCCGCCTGCCAAGCGTGGCGAGTATGGCAAACACCCCCAATTTATTAATGGAAGATAAGAATAAAACCAGGCCCCTAGTCCCCGGCGGTCCTGTTCGTCCTGGCCACGGTAGCAGCTATGGTAACGACAGGACAAGGGGTGCTAAGAATCTCCGGCAGAGATTCGGCTACCACCAACATCGAAAATTGGCCCTGGTGACATACAATGCACGCACGTTAAGGACAGATGAGAAGCTTGTTGAGCTGGAAGAAGAGATAAACAAGTTGCGGTGGAATATTGTTGGTTTATCGGAGGTCCGAAGAAAGGGCGAGGACACGATAACCTTAAAATCCGGCAACTTGTTTTACTACCGGGAGGGTGAACAGCAGTCCCAAGGTGGTGTCGGATTTATCGTCCACAAGTCACTCATAGACAACATTGTGTCCATCACTAGTGTGTCGAGCAGGGTAGCGTACCTGATACTCAGAATATCCAAAAGATATTCGCTGAAGGTCATACAGGTCTACGCACCGACCTCGGCATACTCAGATGATGACGTCGAAGTAATGTATGAGGACATTAGTAGAGCCATACATACTTCCAAAGCACACTTTACAGTGGTTATGGGTGACTTCAATGCGCGGCTGGGCAAACGGGGCGATGATGAGTTGAGAGTGGGGCAATTTGGATATGGGCAGCGCAACCCCAGGGGTCAGAGGCTGGCCGAATATCTGGAGAAGGAGGGACTCTTTATGATGAACTCTTTCTTCCGGAAGCCGCCTCATAGAAAATGGACCTGGATGAGCCCTGATGGTTCCACAAAAAATGAGATAGACTTCATCATGAGCACCAGGCGACAAATATTTAATGATGTCTCCGTGATTCACAGGGTAAAAACCGGCAGTGATCACCGAATGGTCAGAGGCACATTAAATATTAATGTCAAAATGGAAAGATCGCGTCTGATGAAGTCTACGCTCCGACCTTCTTATGCACACATCCAAAACCCCGAGAACTTTCAACTCGAATTGGCAAACCGCTTCGAATTGCTAGACAGCAGCGCATCAGTGGACGAAATCAACAACAGGCTGGTAGAGACTGTCCATACGGTCGGGTCCAAGTATTATAAGCCCCACCGTAAAAATAGACCTCAAAAACTATCTAACTCCACCCGAAATCTCATGGCTGAGCGACGTTCCATGACGCTCCAAACCTCCGATGATGCTAAGTCCTATAGGCAGCTCAATGGACAGATACTGAAGTCCTTGCGTCACGATTTACGGTCCTTCAATACAAGGCGTATTGAGGAGACCATAGCACAGAACAAGGGCTCCAAAGTGTTCGCAAGAGACGCGTCTATTGGGCAAAGCCAGTTGACGAAGCTGAAGACGGAGGACGGAAACGTAACGTCGAATAGGTCAGAGGTGCTCAGGGAGATAGAGAGGTTCTATGGGCAGTTGTACACCTCAGTAGCTGAACCTGTTGTTGACTTGGTAAAAGACCCAAGAGCCAAGCTAACCCGACACTACACTGAAGATATCCCGGACATCAGCCTGTACGAGATTACGATGGCTCTCAAACAACTCAAAAATAACAAAGCACCAGGCGAAGACGGAATTACCGCAGAGCTTCTGAAAGCGGGCGGAACGCCGGTACTTAAAGTCCTTCAGAGGCTGTTTAATTCCGTCTTGCTCGAAGAGAAAACGCCGGAAGCATGGAACAGGGGAGTGGTGGTACTGTTTTTCAAGAAAGGTGATAAAACTTTACTGAAGAATTATAGGCCCATCACACTGCTGAGCCATGTTTATAAGTTGTTTTCGAGAGTCATCACGAATCGTCTCGAACGCAGGCTTGATGACTTCCAGCCTCCCGAACAAGCCGGTTTCCGGAAAGGCTTTAGTACCATAGACCACATACATACGCTGCGGCAGATTATACAGAAGACCGAGGAGTATAATCGGCCACTATGCTTGGCGTTTGTGGACTATGAGAAAGCCTTCGATTCGATCGAGACTTGGGCGGTTCTTAGATCTCTCCAGCGATGCCGCATTGACTATCGGTACATTGAAGTGTTGAAGTGCTTGTATAATAACGCCACCATGTCAGTCCGAGTACAGGGGCATTGCACGAAGGCGATCCCCATAAAAAGAGGAGTAAGGCAGGGAGACGTCATTTCTCCGAAACTGTTTACGGCCACCTTAGAGGACGCCTTCAAGCTCTTGGAATGGCAAGGACTTGGCATCAACATCAATGGCGAATACATCACTCACCTTCGATTTGCCGACGACATTGTGGTCGTGGCGGAGTCGCTGGAAGATCTAGGACGAATGCTCGGTGACCTCAACAGAGTATCTCAACAAGTGGGTCTTAAAATGAACATGGACAAAACGAAAATAATGTGTAACGTCCATGTCGTACCCACCGCACTCACCGTTGGGAACTCTACTCTTGAAGTTGTCGACGAATACATTTACCTGGGACAGGTAGTCCGGTTAGGTAGGTCCAACTTTGAGAGAGAGGTCAATCGACGAATCCAACTCGGCTGGGCAGCGTTCGGGAAACTGCGCAACATCTTCTCATCCAAAATACCTCAGTGCCTTAAGACTAAAGTTTTTAGTCAGTGTGTGTTACCAGTGATGATATATGGATCAGAGACGTGGTCTCTTACTATAGGTCTCATAAAAAAGCTCAGAGTTGCTCAGCGAGCTATGGAGAGAGCTATGCTCGGCGTTTCTCTACGCGATCGAATCAGGAATGAGGAGATTCGTAGAAGAACCAAGGTCACCGACATAGCCGTTAAGATTAGCAAGCTGAAGTGGCAATGGGCGGGCCACATAGCGCGTAGATCGGACGGGCGTTGGGGCAGAAAGATTCTAGAGTGGAGACCACGTATTGGCAAGCGCAGTGTGGGACGACCGCCTGCCAGATGGACCGACGATCTTGTGAAAATCGCAGGAAGTCGTTGGATGCAGGTGGCATCGGACCGGTTACGCTGGAAAGCGATTGGGGAGGCCTATGTTCAGCAGTGGACAAGTATAGGCTGAGATGATGATGATGATGATATCGATGTTTCTTTTGCTTTGTTACTGCCTATTTTCAATTACTTTTAGTAATGCTCATAAAATTTTAATACTGTTATTTTGTTCTTTAACACTCCCAAAACTCTAAATAACTAGTGATATTTTGGAAGAATATTTGAGAAATAGCTTGAGAATAAATGAGCTTTCTTTGCATATTTTTTTTGGTATACTGACGTAGATAGAAAACCTTGTTAGTATCTTATAAATAAATAAATAATTGAAACTGTGTTTTTAGTTCAATCACTATTTAACAATTTTTAAAAATAGCTATCTATCACTATATCTAGCTATCACTGTGTCTTTGTGTACAAACAACATCAATTTTCAATATTTCGGTATGAATTAATAGTTACACTTTAGACATAAGATCTACTTAGCCCATAACGTTAATTACTGATGCTTTTCGAGTGTTGTTTCGATATTAAATCGTTAAATCGATTAGCAATCATAATAACTTCGTTGTTATCGATTGCTAAATTAAGGGCTTAGCTCAGAAACGAAAATTGAGGCTTACAGCAATATTGCCTCGTTCCAATTCCACATTTGGAAAATTGGTGATTTTATCGACCCATCATTGCGTTCGTGATGAAGGAGACTGCAGTTTGCATCAGTTTTATGTTCAAATTTAATTATATAGGTACATTTATTGAATACTTGAACCCGCAACTTCGTTCACGTTATTTTCAGGCGTGTATTTCACACCTTATTGTTTTTGAGACAAAAGGTAGCCTATTTCCTTCCCCTGGATAAAATCTTGCCAAACTTGAGAGTTGACTCATACCTCGCTCAAAATATTCTTCAGCTTTCGCTCAAGAGATCTATTTAGCGAATAAACGCAGCCAGCATTCTTGCCACGATTCCACGCAAATGCAGTCTATATGATTAGGGTTTTTTATTTGATTCTTAATTTGAAATTGACATTTTATTTATTACTAGCTATTACCCGCGGCTGCCTACGCATTTATTTTGTAATTTGACATAGGTAGGTAGGTCCAAGATAGCATTACTCCAAGACCTAAGACACCTCTATATTAAGTTTATTACAAAATCCACGTACTTTCTTTTTGAGGAGGATTAGCAATTAAGCACCGTCACACCTATATAGCCCAAGCGGGGGTGGCAGAGGTGTACTGAGTACACCCACGTTTCGCCGACGATGTTAGGTCCCATGTCATAGGAGGCGAGCCTATTGCCATATAGTGGGCACATTCCAGACTCCAGACTTGTACCGGGAAGTTTTCGTTAGAAAAACTATACTTGTTCAACCTAGGATTTGAACCTCGTGATCACAAAGCGATGCGCTTTGCCACTAGACCAACGAGGCAGTCAATTCATTCAATTTATCTATTTATTATACAGTTATTGGTTAAATGACTGATTTAAATCGTTTCTGGGTACCCTGCTAAAGATCATAATCTGGCGTAGTAAAATTTAAAAAAACGTATATTGCCAAGTTAGTGTGTAAAAAAGTTTTGTCAGTACATTTGGTGACAGTCTTCTCATAAGAATTCAGTTCATGTTCATAATAAAAATCATATTTAGATATCTTAAACAAATTAATATATGAAGTTTCGTGTCCGGGCTAACAAAAAATTTTCAATATACAGATTCAGTTCGGTTACAGTTTTATTATATATATAGATTTAACATGACATAATTTATTATATACCTACAACAAAAATAAAAGAAACTTAAAAACCACAATTTACAAAAAAAGCTAGGTATAACTAAAACATAACTATCTTTTTATAATTACAAAACAACAATATTTACAAAACATTGTGCCACATCGCTGTCGCTTGGCAGTGTACTCAAAAGGCTGGCTATTTTAAGTTTTTAATAGTAATTTTGAAACTGTAAGTAATCAAAGCTAATCATTAAAAAGTATAAATATGTCTCTTTGTAACATTAGAGTACAATGGTCGATTTACTTATGATGAGAGTAAACATTCGCAATGCAATATCCCATTAATAGGTACAAATCAGGCACAATTCTCAATTTTATTTTTTTCAGATCTACTGTAAATTATTACGTGAATAGTACAAGTAGATCTAAATATCTATGACTCAGGAATATGTTTGAATCACCTAAGTTTCTTCAAGGTTATATTTTGGTCCACTTGGCGTGTGAACAAACTACATACTCATATGCCCTACTTTCAATTTCATAGTGTTAATAGAAGTTTGTGCGTAACACTGTTTACTAGTACAAGTAATTTTTAACCTAATTAGAGACTTATTAGAACTAAATTAAGCTCCATTCTTACAAAATTTAGTTACATAAAACTTATTTGTAGCTTTATTTATTACTAGTATATTTAATTTAGGTGTTTTAGTGACGTGATTGTTGGATAAAAATTTAGCTATCTGTCTTATCATCACCTATCATACGTCAAATCCCTTGCGGCGTAAGCACAGAGTTCCAACAGGTTCTTTACTTACATACCTCTCTGGCTTTCTTCACTCTCATAGTTCGTCTTATACACGTACATAAAAATGTAGCCTGTAGATAAAAATATCCTGAATCTGAAAAATCTGTGCACAGCTTGACGTTAGCGCAACGCTATCGAATTGATGTGCCGTCCTTTTCAAATAAAAATGTATTCAACTAAGATGAAGGTGATAGCACGCATTCTCGACAACGTGACGCCAACAATAAGTAGTCTGTTCGTACTAAGTTCTCAGTAACACTAAAGAGCAGACGCTCTTTTGATTGTATGTCGACTATTTTCTTACGCAGTTTCTTGCGTGCAACTACCTGTATAACATAGAGAAAATTTACAAATGATTTTTTTAAAAAGCAGCTTTGAAGACTGACATTCAAGAATGGGACAATAATACTACTTTTAAAATGCCTGAATTAGTAAAAGGTACAATATTTATTAGAACTTAAGTATAATAAATATCAATCAAAAACCAAAACAAACAAGAATGTCAAGCTCTCTCGTTCGAACGCTCATCGTATTGCCGTAAAAACACACAAAAAATCATAATGTAATAGAAACCACCAAATCCATTGGAGTATAACCACAGTACAACACATGGCGTCGGCATATAAAATCATTGCCAATAGCACAATAAAATTTCAGGTACATAGAGTAAAAACACCTACATAATAGTCCATAATTACATCCATTCAATTGGTAGGGGTTTTGTCACAATGGTAATGCTAGCAAGACGTGCAATGTTACACAATCTACACAAATATCATACTGAATTTTTTTTGATATATAAACACTAAGCCCTTACTCGCTAAAATCACGCGCGATGCGCTACAATATACGTTAAATGATTGTGTAAAGGTATTCTGTAATGCCACTGGAGTATCAGTAAACGATAAAGTTACGAAGTTATCGTGACGAGCCACGTTACTTGTTTAATTAGTCATACCAAGTAAGGGGGCCCTAATCATAAATAAGTCACACCAATACTTAGCTATAGGTTAAGAGGTCCATAAAAAAATGCGTCAAGAAGTATCCTTAAAAAAAAATATCAGCCTATACTGTCCCACTGCTAGGCAAAAACCTTCTCTCACAAATCGAGCTGAGAGAGATTAGGTCATACTTCATCTCGCGGACCCAGTGCGGATTGGTGGAGGCAGGTTTGTGGCGACCTGCTGATGGAACTTATCATGCTGCCTATAAGGCTTCCAACTCGGCTTAAGGACTACCACAATAAGTGGTCCGGGACCAACGGCTTAGCGTGCCTTTCGAAGCATGAAGACGCTCAAATATGAAAATGCCACCAACCCGCAATCACCCATCTCAGGCCGAACGCTGCTTAACCTTTGTGATCGGTAAGACCACCGCGATCGCACAGCGCTACGTGCGCCGTACGTGCGTAATTGATAAAATTAAATAGCATTCCTTTGTCAAGGCGCATTTAAGGAACAAATAATAGAGTGCGTTGTACCTAAATATGCGTAAAAATCACAAAAACAGTAATACATATTCATAAAGCGTTTAATGCTGTCATATGATCAAAGGTTTATTCTCAAAGTTCCTAGCTTTCCGACTAGGAGACCTTGAGAAAGAGGTACATTACATTAATCTAGTTCACCATATTTCCATGGCCAACAGACACGTACTTCGGTGGCAATTTTTTTGTTAGATCTTGGATTGGTCACATGTTAGGATTTTTGATTTATTCTTTGAGGCGATATGTTTCTTTCGCTTTGTTACGGCCTTTTTTTAATAACTCTTAGCAATGCTCATCAAATTTTAATACTGTTATTTTGTTCTTGAACACTCATAAAACTATAAATAACTAGTGATATTTTGTCAGAATATTTGAAATATAGCATGGGAATGAATGAGCTTTCTTTGCATTTTTTTATTGGTTTACTGACGTAGATAGTACAAAACCTTGTTAATATCTAATAAATAAATAAATAATTGAACCTGTGTTTTTAGTTCAATCCCTATTTAACAATTTTTAACAAATCTTTGTGTAATAAGTCTTTGTGTACATACAACATCAATTTTCAATATTTCGGTTTGAATTAATAGTTACACTTTAGACATAAGATCTACTTAGCCCATAACGTTAACTATTGATGCTTTTCGAGTGTTGTATCGATATTAATTCGTTAAATCGATTAGCAATCATAATAAGTTCGTTGTTATCGATTGCTAAATTAAGGGCTTAGCTCAGAAACGAAAATTGAGGCTTACAGCAATATTGCCTCGTTCCAATTCCACATTTGGAAAATTGGTGATTTTATCGACCCATCATTGCTTTCGTAATGAAGAAGACTGCAGTTTGAAACAGTTCTATGTTCACATTTAATTATATTGGTACATTTATTGACTACTAGTTGAACCCGTAACTTCGCTCACGTTATTTTCAGGCGTGTATTTCACACCTTATTGTTTTTGAGACAAAAGGTAGCCTATTTCCTTCCCCTGGATAAAATCTTGCCAAACTTGAGAGTTGACTCATACCTCGCTCAAAATATTCTTCAGCTTTCGCTCAAGAGATCTATTTAGCGAATAAACGCAGCCAGCAATCTTGCCACGATTCCACGCAAATGCAGTCTATATGATTAGGGTTTTTTATTTGATTCTAAATTTGAAATTGACATTTTATTTATTACTAGCTATTACCCGCGGCTGCCCACGCATTTATTTTGTAATTTGACATAGGTACGTAGGTCCAAGATAGCATTACTCCAAGACCTAAGACACCTCTATATTAAGTTTATTACAAAATCCACGTACTTTCTTTTTGAGGAGGATTAGCAATTAAGCACCGTCACACCTATATTCCCCAAGCGGGGGTGGCAGAGGTGTACTGAGTACACCCACGTTTCGCCAACGATGTTAGGTCCCATGTCATAGGAGGCGAGCCTATTGCCATATAGTGGGCACATTCCAGACTCCAGACTTGTACCGGGAAGTTTTCGTTAGAAAAACTATACTTGTTCAACCTAGGATTTGAACCTCGTGATCACAAAGCGATACGCTTTGCCACTAGACCAACGAGGCAGTCAATTCATTCAATTAATCTATTTATTATACAGTTATTGATTAAATGACTGATTTAAATCGTTTCTGCTAAAGATCATAATCTGGCGTAGTAAAATTTAAAAAAACGTATATTGCCAAGTTAGTGTGTAAAAAAGTTTTGTCAGTACATTTGGTGACAGTCTTCTCATAAGAATTCAGTTCATGTTCATAATAAAAATCATATTTAGATATCTTAAACAAATTAATATATGAAGTTTCGTGTCCGGGCTAACAAAAAATTTTCAATATACAGATTCAGTTCGGTTACAGTTTTATTATATATATAGATTTAACATGACATAATTTATTATATACCTACAACAAAAATAAAAGAAACTTAAAAACCACAATTTACAAAAAAAGCTAGGTATAACTAAAACATAACTATCTTTTTATAATTACAAAACAACAATATTTACAAAACATTGTGCCACATCGCTGTCGCTTGGCAGTGTACTCAGAAGGCTGGCTATTTTAAGTTTTTAATAGTAATTTTGAAACTGTAAGTAATCAAAGCTAATCATTAAAAAGTATAAATATGTCTCTTTGTAACATTAGAGTACAATGGTCGATTTACTTATGATGAGAGTAAACATTCGCAATGCAATATCCCATTATTAGGTACAAATCAGGCACAATTCTCAATTTTATTTTTTTCAGATCTACAGTAAATTATTACGTGAATAGTACAAGTAGATCTAAATATCTATGACTCAGCAATATGTTTGAATCACCTAAGTTTCTTCAAGGTTATATTTTGGTCCACTTGGCGTGTGAACAAACTACATACTCATATGCCCTACTTTCAATTTCATAGTGTTAATAGAAGTTTGTGCGTAACACTGTTTACTAGTACAAGTAATTTGTAACCTAATTAGAGACTTATTAGAACTAAATTAAGCTCCATTCTTACAAAATTTAGTTACATAAAACTTATTTGTAGCTTTATTTATTACTAGTATATTTAATTTAGGTGTTTTAGTGACGTGATTGTTGGATAAAAATTTAGCTATCTGTCTTATCATCACCTATCATACGTCAAATCCCTTGCGGCGTAAGCACAGAGTTCCAACAGGTTTTTACTTACATACCTCTCTGGCTTTCTTCACTCTCATAGTTCGTCTTATACACGTACATAAAAATGTAGCCTGTAGATAAAAATATCCTGAATCTGAAAAATCTGTGCACAGCTTGACGTTAGCGCAACGCTATCGAATTGATGTGCCGTCCTTTTCAAATAAAAATGTATTCAACTAAGATGAAGGTGATAGCACGCATTCTCGACAACGTGACGCCAACAATAAGTAGTCTGTTCGTACTAAGTTCTCAGTAACACTAAAGAGCAGACGCTCTTTTAATTGTATGTCGACTATTTTCTTACGCAGTTTCTTGCGTGCAACTACCTGTATAACATAGAGAAAATTTACAAATGATTTTTTTAAAAAGCAGCTGTGAAGACTGACATTCAAGAATGGGACAATAATACTACTTTTAAAATGCCTGAATTAGTAAAAGGTACAATATTTATTAGAACTTAAGTATAATAAATATCAATCAAAAACCAAAACAAAAAAGAATGTCAAGCTCTCTCGTTTGAACGCTCATCGTATTGCCGTAAAAACACACAAAAATTCATAATGTAATAGGAACCACCAAATCCATTGGAGTATAACCACAGTACAACACATGGCGTCGGCATATAAAATCATTGCCAATAGCACAATAAAATTGCAGGTACATAGAGTAAAAACACCTACATAATAGTCCATAATTACATCCATTCAATTGGTAGGGGTTTTGTCACAATGGTAATGCTAGCAAGACGTGCAATGTTACACAATCTACACAAATATCATACTGGATTTTTTTTTGATATATAAACACTGAGCCCTTATTCGCTAAAATCAAGCGCGGTCCGCTACAATATACGTGAAATGATTGTGTAAAGGTATTCTGTAATGCCACTGGAGTATCAGTAAACGATAAATTTACAAAGTTATCGTGACGAGCCACGTTACTTGTTTAATGAGTTATACCAAGTAAGGGGGCCCTAATCATAAATAAGTCACACCAATACTTAGCTATAGGTTAAGAGGTTCATATTTGTAAAATATAAACTAAAAAAAATGCGTCGTGAAGAATCCTTCATCATCATCATCATCTCAGCCTATACTTGTCCACTGCTGAACATAGGCCTCCCCAATCGCTTTCCAGCGTAACCGGTCCGATGCCACCTGCATCCAACGACTTCCTGCGATTTTCACAAGATCGTCGGTCCATCTGGCAGGCGGTCGTCCCACGCTGCGCTTGCCAATACGTGGTCTCCACTCTAGAATCTTTCTGCCCCAACGCCCGTCCGATCTACGCGCTATGTGGCCCGCCCATTGCCACTTCAGCTTGCTAATCTTAACGGCTATGTCGGTGACCTTGGTTCTTCTACGAATCTCCTCATTCCTGATTCGATCGCGTAGAGAAACGCCGAGCATAGCTCTCTCCATAGCTCGCTGAGCAACTCTGAGCTTTTTTATGAGACCTATTGTAAGAGACCACGTCTCTGATCCATATATCATCACTGGTAACACACATTGACTAAAAACTTTAGTCTTTAGGCACTGAGGTATTTTGGATGAGAAGATGTTGCGCAGTTTCCCGAACGCTGCCCAGCCGAGTTGGATTCGTCGATTGACCTCTCTCTCAAAGTTGGACCTACCTAACCGGACTACCTGTCCCAGGTAAATGTATTCGTCGACAACTTCAAGAGTAGAGTTCCCAACGGTGAGTGCGGTGGGTACGACATGGACGTTAGACATTATTTTCGTTTTGTCCATGTTCATTTTAAGACCCACTTGTTGAGATACTCTGTTGAGGTCACCGAGCATTCGTCCTAGATCTTTCAGCGACTCTGCCACGACCACAATGTCGTCGGCAAATCGAAGGTGAGTGATGTATTCGCCATTGATGTTGATGCCAATTCCTTGCCATTCCAAGAGCTTGAAGGCGTCCTCTAAGGTGGCCGTAAACAGTTTCGGAGAAATGACGTCTCCCTGCCTTACTCCTCTTTTTATGGGGATCGCCTTCGTGCACTGCCCCTGTACTCGGACTGACATGGTGGCGTTATTATACAAGCACTTCAACACTTCAATGTACCGATAGTCAATGCGGCATCGCTGGAGAGATCTAAGAACCGCCCAAGTCTCGATCGAATCGAAGGCTTTCTCATAGTCCACAAACGCCAAGCATAGTGGCCGATTATACTCCTCGGTCTTCTGTATAATCTGCCGCAGCGTATGTATGTGGTCTATGGTACTAAAGCCTTTCCGGAAACCGGCTTGTTCGGGAGGCTGGAAGTCATCAAGCCTGCGTTCGAGACGATTCGTGATGACTCTCGAAAACAACTTATAAACATGGCTCAGCAGTGTGATGGGCCTATAATTCTTCAGTAAAGTGTTATCACCTTTCTTGAAAAACAGTACCACCACACCCCTGTTCCATGCTTCCGGCGTTTTCTCTTCGAGCAAGACGGAATTAAACAGCCTCTGAAGGACTTTAAGTACCGGCGTTCCGCCCGCTTTCAGAAGCTCTGCGGTAATTCCGTCTTCGCCTGGCGCTTTGTTATTTCTGAGTTGTTTGAGAGCCATCCTAATCTCGTACAGGCTGATGTCCGGGATATCTTCAGTGTAGTGTCGGGTTAGCTTGGCTCTTGGGTCTTTTACCAAGTCAACAACAGGTTCAGCTACTGAGGTGTACAACTGCCCATAGAACCTCTCTATCTCCCTGAGCACCTCTGACCTATTCGACGTTACGTTTCCGTCCTCCGTCTTCAGCTTCGTCAACTGGCTTTGCCCAATAGACGCGTCTCTTGCGAACACTTTGGAGCCCTTGTTCTGTGCTATGGTCTCCTCAATACGCCTTGTATTGAAGGACCGTAAATCGTGTCGCAAGGACTTCAGTATCTGTCCATTGAGCTGCCTATAGGACTTAGCATCATCGGAGGTTTGGAGCGTCATGGAACGTCGCTCAGCCATGAGGTTTCGGGTGTAGTTGGATAGTTTTTGAGGTCTATTTTTACGGTGGGGCTTAAAATACTTGGACCCGACCGTATGGACAGTCTCTACCAGCCTGTTGTTGATTTCGTCCACTGATGTGCTGCTGTCTAGCAATTCGAAGCGGTTTGCCAATTCGAGTTGAAAGTTCTCGGGGTTTTGGATATGTGCATAAGAAGGTCGGAGCGTAGACTTCATCAGACGCGATCTCTCCATTTTGACATTCATATTTAATGTGCCTCTGACCATTCGGTGATCACTGCCGGTTTTTACCCTGTGAATCACGGAGACATCATTAAATATTTGTCGCTTGGTGCTCATGATGAAGTCTATCTCATTTTTTGTGGAACCATCAGGGCTCATCCAGGTCCATTTCCTATGAGGCGGCTTCCGGAAGAAAGAGTTCATCATAAAGAGTCCCTCCTTCTCCAGATATTCGGCCAGCCTCTGACCCCTGGGGTTGCGCTGCCCATATCCAAATTGCCCCACTCTCAATTCATCATCGCCCCGTTTGCCCAGCCGCGCATTGAAGTCACCCATAACCACTGTAAAGTGTGCTTTGGAAGTATGTATGGCTCTACTAATGTCCTCATACATTACTTCGACGTCATCATCTGAGTATGCCGAGGTCGGTGCGTAGACCTGTATGACCTTCAGCGAATATCTTTTGGATATTCTGAGTATCAGGTACGCTACCCTGCTCGACACACTAGTGATGGACACAACGTTGTCTATGAGTGACTTGTGGACGATAAATCCGACACCACCTTGGGACTGCTGTTCGCCCTCCCGGTAGTAAAACAAGTTGCCGGATTTTAAGGTTATCGTGTCCTCGCCCTTTCTTCGGACCTCCGATAAACCAACAATATTCCACCGCAACTTGTTTATCTCTTCTTCCAGCTCAAGAAGCTTCTCATCTGTCCTTAACGTGCGTGCGTTGTATGTCACCAGGGCTAATTTTCGTAGTTGGTGGTAGCCGAATCTCTGCCGGAGATTCTTAGCACCCCTTGTCCTGTCGTTACCATAGCTGCTACCGTGGCCAGGACGAACAGGACCGCCGGGGACTAGGGGCCTGGTTTTATCTTTTTCTTTCATTTTAATAAATTGGGGGGGTTTGCCATACTCGCCACGCTTGGCAGGCGGGTTGGCGAGCGCAGTTTTTGATGGTAGAAGTGTTAAGGAAACGCTGCTGCCCATTCCCTAGTTTTCCCCTTAGTCGCCTTGTACGACACCCGATGGGATGAGATGGGTTGGTCCTATTCTAAGCCGGGAACCACGCGGCTAGCCGGGAACCACGCGGCTAGAATCCTTCGAAGAATCGCGGAAGAATCCTTAAAAAAATAATAATATTAGGCTATACTGTCCCACTGCTAGGCAAAGGCCTTCTCTCATAATTCGAGCTGAGAGAGATTAGGTCATACTTCATCTCGCGGACCCAGTGCGGATTGGTGGAGGCAGGTTTGTGGCGACCTGCTGATGGAACTTATCAGGCTGCCTATAAGGCTTCCAACTCGGCTTAAGGACTACCACAATAAGTGGTCCGGGACCAACGGCTTAGCGTGCCTTCCGAAGCATGAAGACGCTCAAATATGAAAATGCCACCAACCCGCAATCACCCATCTCAGGCCGACCGAGTCGAACGCTGCTTAACCTTTGTGATCGGTAAGACCACCGCGATCGCACAGCGCTACGTGCGCCGTACGTGCGTAATTGATAAAATTAAATAGCATTCCTTTGTCAAGGCGCATTTAAGGAACAAATAATAGAGGGCGTTGTACCTAAATATGCGTAAAAATCACAAAAACAGTAATACATATTCATAAAGCGTTTAATGCTGTCATATGATCAAAGGTTTATTCTCAAAGTTCCTAGCTTTCCGACTAGGAGACCTTGAGAAAGAGGTACATTACATTAATCTAGTTCACCATATTTCCATGGCCAACAGACACGTACTTCGGTGGCAATTTTTTTGTTAGATCTTGGATTAGTCACATGTTAGGATTTTTGATTTATTCTTTGAGGCGATATGTTTCTTTCGCTTTGTTACGGCCTTTTTTTAATAACTCTTAGCAATGCTCATCAAATTTTAATACTGTTATTTTGTTCTTGAACACTCATAAAACTATAAATAACTAGTGATATTTTGTCAGAATATTTGAAATATAGCATGGGAATGAATGAGCTTTCTTTGCATTTTTTTATTGGTTTACTGACGTAGATAGTACAAAACCTTGTTAATATCTAATAAATAAATAAATAATTGAACCTGTGTTTTTAGTTCTATCACTATTTAACAATTTTTAACAAATCTTTGTGTAATAAGTCTTTGTGTACATACAACATTAATTTTCAATATTTCCGTTTGAATTAATAGTTACACTTTAGACATAAGATCTACTTAGCCCATAACGTTAACTATTGATGCTTTTCGAGTGTTGTATCGATATTAATTCGTTAAATTGATTAGCAATCATAATAAGTTCGTTGTTATCGACTGCTAAATTAAGGGCTTAGCTCAGAAACGAAAATTGAGGCTTACAGCAATATTGCCTCGTTCCAATTCCACATTTTGAAAATTGGTGATTTTATCGACCCATCATTGCTTTCGTAATGAAGAAGACTGCAGTTTGAAACAGTTCTATGTTCACATTTAATTATATTGGTACATTTATTGACTACTAGTTGAACCCGTAACGTCGCTCACGTTATTTTCAGGTGTGTATTTCACACCTTATTTTTTTTGAGACAAAAGGTAGCCTATTTCCTTGCTGCTTTGCTATGCTTTTCGAGTTGTTTGCTATGCTTTTCGAGTGTTGTTTCGATATTAAATCGTTAAATCGATTAGCAATCATAATAAGTTCGTTGTTATCGATTGCTAAATTGAGGGCTTAGCTCAGAAACGAAAATTGAGGCTTACAGCAATATTGCCTCGTTCCAATTCCACATTTGGAAAATTGGTGATTTTATCGACCCATCATTGCTTTCGTAATGAAGAAGACTGCAGTTTGAAACAGTTCTATGTTCACATTTAATTATATTGGTACATTTATTGACTACTAGTTGAACCCGTAACTTCGCTCACGTTATTTTCAGGCGTGTATTTCACACCTTATTGTTTTTGAGACAAAAGGTAGCCTATTTCCTTCCCCTGGATAAAATCTTGCCAAACTTGAGAGTTGACTCATACCTCGCTCAAAATATTCTTCAGCTTTCGCTCAAGAGATCTATTTAGCGAATAAACGCAGCCAGCAATCTTGCCACGATTCCACGCAAATGCAGTCTATATGATTAGGGTTTTTTATTTGATTCTAAATTTGAAATTGACATTTTATTTATTACTAGCTATTACCCGCGGCTGCCTACGCATTTATTTTGTAATTTGACATAGGTACGTAGGTCCAAGATAGCATTACTCCAAGACCTAAGACACCTCTATATTAAGTTTATTACAAAATCCACGTACTTTCTTTTTGAGGAGGATTAGCAATTAAGCACCGTCACACCTATATTCCCCAAGCGGGGGTGGCAGAGGTGTACTGAGTACACCCACGTTTCGCCAACGATGTTAGGTCCCATGTCATAGGAGGCGAGCCTATTGCCATATAGTGGGCACATTCCAGACTCCAGACTTGTACCGGGAAGTTTTCGTTAGAAAAACTATACTTGTTCAACCTAGGATTTGAACCTCGTGATCACAAAGCGATACGCTTTGCCACTAGACCAACGAGGCAGTCAATTCATTCAATTAATCTATTTATTATACAGTTATTGATTAAATGACTGATTTAAATCGTTTCTGCTAAAGATCATAATCTGGCGTAGTAAAATTTAAAAAAACGTATATTGCCAAGTTAGTGTGTAAAAAAGTTTTGTCAGTACATTTGGTGACAGTCTTCTCATAAGAATTCAGTTCATGTTCATAATAAAAATCATATTTAGATATCTTAAACAAATTAATATATGAAGTTTCGTGTCCGGGCTAACAAAAAATTTTCAATATACAGATTCAGTTCGGTTACAGTTTTATTATATATATAGATTTAACATGACATAATTTATTATATACCTACAACAAAAATAAAAGAAACTTAAAAACCACAATTTACAAAAAAAGCTAGGTATAACTAAAACATAACTATCTTTTTATAATTACAAAACAACAATATTTACAAAACATTGTGCCACATCGCTGTCGCTTGGCAGTGTACTCAGAAGGCTGGCTATTTTAAGTTTTTAATAGTAATTTTGAAACTGTAAGTAATCAAAGCTAATCATTAAAAAGTATAAATATGTCTCTTTGTAACATTAGAGTACAATGGTCGATTTACTTATGATGAGAGTAAACATTCGCAATGCAATATCCCATTATTAGGTACAAATCAGGCACAATTCTCAATTTTATTTTTTTCAGATCTACAGTAAATTATTACGTGAATAGTACAAGTAGATCTAAATATCTATGACTCAGCAATATGTTTGAATCACCTAAGTTTCTTCAAGGTTATATTTTGGTCCACTTGGCGTGTGAACAAACTACATACTCATATGCCCTACTTTCAATTTCATAGTGTTAATAGAAGTTTGTGCGTAACACTGTTTACTAGTACAAGTAATTTGTAACCTAATTAGAGACTTATTAGAACTAAATTAAGCTCCATTCTTACAAAATTTAGTTACATAAAACTTATTTGTAGCTTTATTTATTACTAGTATATTTAATTTAGGTGTTTTAGTGACGTGATTGTTGGATAAAAATTTAGCTATCTGTCTTATCATCACCTATCATACGTCAAATCCCTTGCGGCGTAAGCACAGAGTTCCAACAGGTTTTTACTTACATACCTCTCTGGCTTTCTTCACTCTCATAGTTCGTCTTATACACGTACATAAAAATGTAGCCTGTAGATAAAAATATCCTGAATCTGAAAAATCTGTGCACAGCTTGACGTTAGCGCAACGCTATCGAATTGATGTGCCGTCCTTTTCAAATAAAAATGTATTCAACTAAGATGAAGGTGATAGCACGCATTCTCGACAACGTGACGCCAACAATAAGTAGTCTGTTCGTACTAAGTTCTCAGTAACACTAAAGAGCAGACGCTCTTTTAATTGTATGTCGACTATTTTCTTACGCAGTTTCTTGCGTGCAACTACCTGTATAACATAGAGAAAATTTACAAATGATTTTTTTAAAAAGCAGCTGTGAAGACTGACATTCAAGAATGGGACAATAATACTACTTTTAAAATGCCTGAATTAGTAAAAGGTACAATATTTATTAGAACTTAAGTATAATAAATATCAATCAAAAACCAAAACAAAAAAGAATGTCAAGCTCTCTCGTTTGAACGCTCATCGTATTGCCGTAAAAACACACAAAAATTCATAATGTAATAGGAACCACCAAATCCATTGGAGTATAACCACAGTACAACACATGGCGTCGGCATATAAAATCATTGCCAATAGCACAATAAAATTGCAGGTACATAGAGTAAAAACACCTACATAATAGTCCATAATTACATCCATTCAATTGGTAGGGGTTTTGTCACAATGGTAATGCTAGCAAGACGTGCAATGTTACACAATCTACACAAATATCATACTGGATTTTTTTTTGATATATAAACACTGAGCCCTTATTCGCTAAAATCAAGCGCGGTCCGCTACAATATACGTGAAATGATTGTGTAAAGGTATTCTGTAATGCCACTGGAGTATCAGTAAACGATAAATTTACAAAGTTATCGTGACGAGCCACGTTACTTGTTTAATGAGTTATACCAAGTAAGGGGGCCCTAATCATAAATAAGTCACACCAATACTTAGCTATAGGTTAAGAGGTTCATATTTGTAAAATATAAACTAAAAAAAATGCGTCGTGAAGAATCCTTCATCATCATCATCATCTCAGCCTATACTTGTCCACTGCTGAACATAGGCCTCCCCAATCGCTTTCCAGCGTAACCGGTCCGATGCCACCTGCATCCAACGACTTCCTGCGATTTTCACAAGATCGTCGGTCCATCTGGCAGGCGGTCGTCCCACGCTGCGCTTGCCAATACGTGGTCTCCACTCTAGAATCTTTCTGCCCCAACGCCCGTCCGATCTACGCGCTATGTGGCCCGCCCATTGCCACTTCAGCTTGCTAATCTTAACGGCTATGTCGGTGACCTTGGTTCTTCTACGAATCTCCTCATTCCTGATTCGATCGCGTAGAGAAACGCCGTGCATAGCTCTCTCCATAGCTCGCTGAGCAACTCTGAGCTTTTTTATGAGACCTATTGTAAGAGACCACGTCTCTGATCCATATATCATCACTGGTAACACACATTGACTAAAAACTTTAGTCTTTAGGCACTGAGGTATTTTGGATGAGAAGATGTTGCGCAGTTTCCCGAACGCTGCCCAGCCGAGTTGGATTCGTCGATTGACCTCTCTCTCAAAGTTGGACCTACCTAACCGGACTACCTGTCCCAGGTAAATGTATTCGTCGACAACTTCAAGAGTAGAGTTCCCAACGGTGAGTGCGGTGGGTACGACATGGACGTTAGACATTATTTTCGTTTTGTCCATGTTCATTTTAAGACCCACTTGTTGAGATACTCTGTTGAGGTCACCGAGCATTCGTCCTAGATCTTTCAGCGACTCTGCCACGACCACAATGTCGTCGGCAAATCGAAGGTGAGTGATGTATTCGCCATTGATGTTGATGCCAATTCCTTGCCATTCCAAGAGCTTGAAGGCGTCCTCTAAGGTGGCCGTAAACAGTTTCGGAGAAATGACGTCTCCCTGCCTTACTCCTCTTTTTATGGGGATCGCCTTCGTGCACTGCCCCTGTACTCGGACTGACATGGTGGCGTTATTATACAAGCACTTCAACACTTCAATGTACCGATAGTCAATGCGGCATCGCTGGAGAGATCTAAGAACCGCCCAAGTCTCGATCGAATCGAAGGCTTTCTCATAGTCCACAAACGCCAAGCATAGTGGCCGATTATACTCCTCGGTCTTCTGTATAATCTGCCGCAGCGTATGTATGTGGTCTATGGTACTAAAGCCTTTCCGGAAACCGGCTTGTTCGGGAGGCTGGAAGTCATCAAGCCTGCGTTCGAGACGATTCGTGATGACTCTCGAAAACAACTTATAAACATGGCTCAGCAGTGTGATGGGCCTATAATTCTTCAGTAAAGTGTTATCACCTTTCTTGAAAAACAGTACCACCACACCCCTGTTCCATGCTTCCGGCGTTTTCTCTTCGAGCAAGACGGAATTAAACAGCCTCTGAAGGACTTTAAGTACCGGCGTTCCGCCCGCTTTCAGAAGCTCTGCGGTAATTCCGTCTTCGCCTGGCGCTTTGTTATTTCTGAGTTGTTTGAGAGCCATCCTAATCTCGTACAGGCTGATGTCCGGGATATCTTCAGTGTAGTGTCGGGTTAGCTTGGCTCTTGGGTCTTTTACCAAGTCAACAACAGGTTCAGCTACTGAGGTGTACAACTGCCCATAGAACCTCTCTATCTCCCTGAGCACCTCTGACCTATTCGACGTTACGTTTCCGTCCTCCGTCTTCAGCTTCGTCAACTGGCTTTGCCCAATAGACGCGTCTCTTGCGAACACTTTGGAGCCCTTGTTCTGTGCTATGGTCTCCTCAATACGCCTTGTATTGAAGGACCGTAAATCGTGTCGCAAGGACTTCAGTATCTGTCCATTGAGCTGCCTATAGGACTTAGCATCATCGGAGGTTTGGAGCGTCATGGAACGTCGCTCAGCCATGAGGTTTCGGGTGTAGTTGGATAGTTTTTGAGGTCTATTTTTACGGTGGGGCTTAAAATACTTGGACCCGACCGTATGGACAGTCTCTACCAGCCTGTTGTTGATTTCGTCCACTGATGTGCTGCTGTCTAGCAATTCGAAGCGGTTTGCCAATTCGAGTTGAAAGTTCTCGGGGTTTTGGATATGTGCATAAGAAGGTCGGAGCGTAGACTTCATCAGACGCGATCTCTCCATTTTGACATTCATATTTAATGTGCCTCTGACCATTCGGTGATCACTGCCGGTTTTTACCCTGTGAATCACGGAGACATCATTAAATATTTGTCGCTTGGTGCTCATGATGAAGTCTATCTCATTTTTTGTGGAACCATCAGGGCTCATCCAGGTCCATTTCCTATGAGGCGGCTTCCGGAAGAAAGAGTTCATCATAAAGAGTCCCTCCTTCTCCAGATATTCGGCCAGCCTCTGACCCCTGGGGTTGCGCTGCCCATATCCAAATTGCCCCACTCTCAATTCATCATCGCCCCGTTTGCCCAGCCGCGCATTGAAGTCACCCATAACCACTGTAAAGTGTGCTTTGGAAGTATGTATGGCTCTACTAATGTCCTCATACATTACTTCGACGTCATCATCTGAGTATGCCGAGGTCGGTGCGTAGACCTGTATGACCTTCAGCGAATATCTTTTGGATATTCTGAGTATCAGGTACGCTACCCTGCTCGACACACTAGTGATGGACACAACGTTGTCTATGAGTGACTTGTGGACGATAAATCCGACACCACCTTGGGACTGCTGTTCGCCCTCCCGGTAGTAAAACAAGTTGCCGGATTTTAAGGTTATCGTGTCCTCGCCCTTTCTTCGGACCTCCGATAAACCAACAATATTCCACCGCAACTTGTTTATCTCTTCTTCCAGCTCAAGAAGCTTCTCATCTGTCCTTAACGTGCGTGCGTTGTATGTCACCAGGGCTAATTTTCGTAGTTGGTGGTAGCCGAATCTCTGCCGGAGATTCTTAGCACCCCTTGTCCTGTCGTTACCATAGCTGCTACCGTGGCCAGGACGAACAGGACCGCCGGGGACTAGGGGCCTGGTTTTATCTTTTTCTTTCATTTTAATAAATTGGGGGGGTTTGCCATACTCGCCACGCTTGGCAGGCGGGTTGGCGAGCGCAGTTTTTGATGGTAGAAGTGTTAAGGAAACGCTGCTGCCCATTCCCTAGTTTTCCCCTTAGTCGCCTTGTACGACACCCGATGGGATGAGATGGGTTGGTCCTATTCTAAGCCGGGAACCACGCGGCTAGCCGGGAACCACGCGGCTAGAATCCTTCGAAGAATCGCGGAAGAATCCTTAAAAAAATAATAATATTAGGCTATACTGTCCCACTGCTAGGCAAAGGCCTTCTCTCATAATTCGAGCTGAGAGAGATTAGGTCATACTTCATCTCGCGGACCCAGTGCGGATTGGTGGAGGCAGGTTTGTGGCGACCTGCTGATGGAACTTATCAGGCTGCCTATAAGGCTTCCAACTCGGCTTAAGGACTACCACAATAAGTGGTCCGGGACCAACGGCTTAGCGTGCCTTCCGAAGCATGAAGACGCTCAAATATGAAAATGCCACCAACCCGCAATCACCCATCTCAGGCCGACCGAGTCGAACGCTGCTTAACCTTTGTGATCGGTAAGAACACCGCGATCGCACAGCGCTACGTGCACCGTACGTGCGTAATTGATAAAATTAAATAGTATTCCTTTGTCAAGGCGCATTTAAGGAACAAATAATAGAGTGCGTTGTACCTAAATATGCGTAAAAATCACAAAAATAGTAATACATATTCATAAAGCGTTTAATGCTGTCATATGATCAAAGGTTTATTCTCAAAGTTCCTAGCTTTCCGACTAGGAGACCTTGAGAAAGTGGTACATTACATTAATCTAGTTCACCATATTTCCATGGCCAACAGACACGTACTTCGGTGGCAATTTTTTTGTTAGATCTTGGATTGGTCACATGTTAGGATTTTTGATTTATTCTTTGAGGCGATATGTTTCTTTCGCTTTGTTACGGCCTTTTTTTAATAACTCTTAGCAATGCTCATCAAATTTTAATACTGTTATTTTGTTCTTGAACACTCATAAAACTATAAATAACTAGTGATATTTTGTCAGAATATTTGAAATATAGCTTGGGAATGAATGAGCTTTCTTTACATTTTTTTATTGGTTTACTGACGTAGATAGTACAAAACCTTGTTAATGTCTAATAAATAAATAAATAATTGAACCTGTGTTCCAAGTTCAATCCCTATTTAACAATTTTTAACAAATCTTTGTGTAATAGGTCTTTGTGTTCATACAACATCAATTTTCAATATTTCGGTTTGAATTAATAGTTACACTTTAGACATAAGATCTACTTAGCCGATAACGTTAACTATTGATGCTGTTCGAGTGTTGTATCGATATTAATTCGTTAAATCGATTAGCAATCATAATAAGTTCGTTGTTATCGAGTGCTAAATTAAGGGCTTAGCTCAGAAACGAAAATTGAGGCTTACAGCAATATTGCCTCGTTTCAATTCCACATTTGGAAAATTGGTGATTTTATCGACCCATCATTGCTTTCGTAATGAAGAAGACTGCAGTTTGAAACAGTTCTATGTTCACATTTAATTATATTGGTACATTTATTGACTACTAGTTGAACCCGTAACTTCGCTCACGTTATTTTCGGGTGTGTATTTCACATCTTATTTTTTTGAGACAATAGGTAGCCTATTTCCTTACCCTGGATAAAATCTTGCCAAACTTAATTAAAATCTGTTCAGCGCTGTAGGCTTGTAAAGGTAATAGACAAACAGAGAGGCAGAGCTACTTTCAATTGACAATATTAGTATAGATAAGCATGAATATGGATGAGCGGGTTCTGCAAAAAAAAATAACGCCCATATTGTTCAAGCAGGGGAAGCAGAGGTGTAGTGTAGAGCCACAGAAATCATAATAATTGTACAGTCGCCAATGTTAGGTCTAAATGGATTTTATAAAGGCGATACCTGGCACAATTACATGGTTATAATAAAAATATTAGCCCTGTTAAGAAACCGTCCCACCGTTGGGCACGGGCCTCCTTTAAAACTGAAAGGGCTTAGGCCATAGTACACCACGATGGCCTAGTGCGGGGTGGCCCACTTTCAAATTGCTATTAAGAATTGTCCGATGGAAAAAATATACTCCAAGCTATGCACTACTGGATCAACGACTAGAGGCAAATAAAAAAGTTTTTTCTATCCATCTATATTATCACGCCATATCCCTTGCGGGGTAAGATGAGAGAATAGAGTTTCAACAGGTTCTTAAAGATCCTTTATTCCAATAATTTGTCCAGCCAGCGTGTATAAACACGCTGGCTGGTAAAATATTTTTAGTTAGTTAAAATGCAAATTGAAGCAAATTTCATAGTATGCAGTTCCTAAATTAGCTTTGAACGGGAATGCGATGCACTAATAGTTATTATCAATATTATATAGTTAATATTCACTTATGAGAACTTGTTTATCATAAACGAAATAAAAGAGACTCAACAAGTAATGCGGTTAGTACTAGCCTAGTTAGTGATAGCCATCGTTTAGTGGATCTTAATAGGCTTTAAGTTGTTTCGTAAGCTAGTCTTGAGTCATAGCTAAACCACGTAGAAATAACTAATATGTGAGGAGATAGATATTTTGTATATTATGTATTATTAGACGTGGAGAACATGTAATAATCAATTAAAGGAGGAGTGGTATGTGGCCTCATATTGTGATTAAGAGATACTTCTAGTCTACGCTATCTCACGGTCACAAAAATCTCTTTGGAAATGTATACGGTCAGCATTTGCGTGTTCTTATTGGCATTGTCACCCCTTTGGTAAGTATGTAATATGATTTACACCATCACGGTTATATTTCCCAAGCGGGGATAGCAGAGATGTAATGTGTTGGTACATTCACTCTTCACCGATGATGTTAGATCCCATGTAATAGGGGGCGAGCCAATCGCTATATACCGGGCACAATTCCAGACTCCGGACTGATACTGGGAATTCTCCGATAGAAAAACTAATGACGGCAAAGTGCGTTATTTACGACTAGACCAATCATAGGCAGTCATATGGTTTAAATAATTAATGAAAAAAGAAAGTTTGTAGCGTACCGGTGATATATCAATGCAGAGATCAAAATATCTAGTAGAACGATGATGTACGGAAGGTACAACAAGACAAGCCCGAGTGCGCAGCGTAGCCGTTTGGTCTTGTTGGTTGTCGAATAAACTCCTAGTATTCTAGTACTATATAGTACTTCTTCAAGTGGAAGTGCTAGAAGTGTGCTGTAGAAAACTACTTTTTAGCAAGGATATTAAGTCTCAATGTCGTAAGAGATGAGCCTACAACCAATAAACCGGATTGCTAATGAGTACTCGTATTATTATTCGATAAAAACGATTACACTCTATCTATCGTAGGTTTCAAATCCAGAAGCTTTTTATGTCTTATATAGTTTATTTACTTATTATTTAAGGACTGCCAAAAGATTCTAGCATAAAGACATAGACGTTGATGTAATGCCATGGAGAAAGCGTGCTGTTAAAATATTCTTTTTATGTAAAGGGGATGGCGCATCAACTCGAAAGCGTCGCACCGTCACGCCTATATTCCCCAGAGGGGGTGGCAGAGGTGTACTGAGTACACCCACGTTTCGCTGACGATGTTAGGTCCCATGTAATAGGGGGCGAGCCTATTGCTATATATAATTCCAGACTCCGGACTCATACTGGGAATTTTTCGTTAGAAAAACTACATTTGTCCGACCTAGGATTTGAACCCAGGACCTCTGATCACAAAGCGATGCGCTTTGCCACCAGACCAATGAGGCAGTGGGGATAGCGCATCAACTCGAAAGTGTCGCGCTTATGTTAATATATTTAAGCTAAGCTCTCAGAACTTATAATGTTACTGTAGTACATGCACGGGTTGACAAAGGTACATATTATTATCTAGTATTATAAGAAACTATTAAGTATCTATGTCTATAATATGAAACAGACCGGAAGGCACATATGCCACGGTCATTTTTAAGTGTTCTACATTTATCTTATAATTAAAACCACCAGTTTTGTAGGATATGACTAATGATTCCGGGATATTGGGCTAAACTATAACATTTATTTATCCGGCAATTAATATATGATACTGTGTAATTGCCAATTGAAATGAATCAAATACCTTTTCTCGATAAAAATTTAATTCTAGAAGACCCCATAGTGTCGGATTATAACCAGTCATCGCATCTCTATTTTGTTTCGTAGTAAGAACATAATTTTTCCATCGTAAGCAAGAGTAACCAGCGAGTCCAAAAATGTGATTAAATTCTCGAAAAACTACGGCAAATAGGGGGTTATTCTATGATGTCACGTTGAAGTAGTTTGTATGTGAAATTAGGTTAGGTGTTTTCGATAGAAAGAAAACACTATTTGGATTGGTGTGATAGCTCTAGTTAGCTAGGTAATAATTTACACCACGAGAAGCGTTGTACTCTGGTACCTACCAAGACCGGCTAGCTGGACCGACCTAGCTGGTGGTAAAAACAACACCAAATCATGAAGAAGGCTTATTGCGCTGATCCTAAACAGTGATAAATGGTAAGGATTATATTATATGAACACTTGACATACAAAAGAGGTCCTTGCAAGTGCATTAATTTCGCATATTTGAATACGTCCACATATTAGAATATATCTTCCTCAGAGCTCCAGAAATTTGCTCATAAGTTGTCCCTGCGAAATAAAAAAGCACTCTAAATTGTTTGAATCGAGAATGATTGGTGAATGGTTTTAATGTAACCTTATATACAGAAATTGTTGTTCGTTATACGCCATAGCATATTAATACGAACAATCCTACCTTGATGTAATAATCCAACACGCAACGCACTGAGTAATCATTTGCTGCAAGTAATGGTGCACCAAATGAACTATGTAGATCAATTTGTTTGATATACGAAACAATGTTTTATGTTGACGCCCTAGTGTTTGGAAAATTTCAAAAGACGTATTATTTGTATAGCGCTTACTTTGATTTCAATAATTTAGGCAATTTTTATTTTTCCTACTCTATTAAATAACATTTACGCTTAAAATTACATTGAATTTTTTATAAATCCCTGAAAATGAGAGCTAATAACTATTATTGTTTATGATTTAAAAACAATATTGCATCAAACTATTTAAGATGAAATACTCAATTAAAATTAAGAAATAAAAGTCATTACTTATTAAATCGAAATACCATAAATAATATTTTTTCGCGCAGCTTGACAAGTAATCTTTATTTCCATCAAAAAAGTAATAGGAGAATCAATTATAAACCTCAAGGTTGAACCTTAGTGGGACGAAAAAAAAATGAAACACGTAAGACGCACTTTAGATGTCGTAAGGAAGTTGATAGTAATTTAGACTTATTATGCGGTGCTAAATACGTTTACATAAGAAAGACTTATACAGGATTTTGTTTTAAACAATAAAATAAGTATCATCATCATGGTCAGCTAAAAATGTCCTCTGCTAAGCTAAAAACTGTAGGACGCAGACTTCCCTCAACATTGCCATGACGACAATCGGTTTGGTGCTATATGCATCTAGCTTTTTATTTGAAAAGAAAATATTATTAACTAGGTCCTATTTCAATAAGAACGTTTTGTTTGAAAAGAAGCATAAAAATATAATTTGACCGCACCTTTGATGAGGCGGTCGTGAATATGCATTACTTACTCGTAGGTTTGTAAATATATGAAAAGGGCGGAAAATTCAAACAAGCTATCGATGAACTTAGCACGAATAGATTAACTTTATCGAGTTCATATACTGTCCTTTTTATACTTCAAATTTTTTTTAATTATGGTTAATGTGACAGCACGATTTCATGACAACGTTTCGATAACCTTCGGGACAAAGACGATGCAAGTTTTTGGTTTTGCACAAAAATAAGGATAAGATGATTTTAGGTCCATAAATATAAATTATCTACATTCTCAGTACAATTGTGTAAGGTTTTTCGCAGGTTACTATGTAGCATGTATGGTCTAATTTACAGAATCACTTATTTCGCTAGAAAGGTTTGAACCGAAGCGTTATTTACTAAAAGTTTCGTGAAACGTTCAAGTGCTGATTATGTATAGCCTAGACCTAATTGATAAAGCAGTCATTACTTTTATGATGTGCTTTACTTTTAGATAGAGAGTACGTATTTAAGTGATTTCGGTCTTGAGAAATATCTTCAATCAATTTACAATTAATGTGATTTATTGAAACTGCACTCCACTATGAGGCCAATCATAAGTGCATTCGGCACAAGACTTTTAGTGGTATTTTTTATTTATTCGAGTGTTTTTAAATGCTCAGTAAATATGAGATACTCTGTATTTTCTGCTTACCCTGCAAGGGATCTGGCGCGTTGATGAAAATAGGTAGAAAAAATCTTTTAAAAAAAAAGGTCAACCGACTTCAAAAAGCAAAAAATAAATATTTGAAGTCGGTGCTGGTTGGTGCAGTCGGTTACTTGGCACCGACTTCAAATATTTATTTTTTGCTATTTGAAGTCGGTTTACCTTTTTTTTTAAAAGATTTTAATTTTACAATTTCAAGTGACGAGTGAATTATTTAGTAATATTTATATACCGATATTATATTACTTTGCTAAGTTGCAAAGTAAGGTACCAACAGGATTAATATAATGACTATAATAACGGAATCTATACATTCGTGCTGTTCGCCGTTAAGGAGTTCCCTCTTGTAGCTTGAAAGTCCAAGGTCCAATAGCACTAACAATAAAATACGACCACCTCAAAACTTTACTGAACCAAACGCAAAAAGAATCATCAAAATCGGTTCATAAGCAAAGAAGTTATAAAAAAGGATGAATTATGAACCTCCTTTTTGCAGTTGGCTAATATACTGCTTAGTTCTACAGTTAGTTACATAATAATTTATTTATTATTATACAGTACATATTACAGTTTAGTTACATAATAATTTATTTATTATTATTATTATATTACTTTGCTAAGTTGCAAAGTAAGGTACCAACAGGATTAATATAATGACTATAATAACGGAATCTATACATTCGTGCTGTTCGCCGTTAAGGAGTTCCCTCTTGTAGCTTGAAAGTCCAAGGTCCAATAGCACTAACAATAAAATACGACCACCTCAAAACTTTACTGAACCAAACGCAAAAAGAATCATCAAAATCGGTTCATAAGCAAAGAAGTTATAAAAAAGGATGAATTATGAACCTCCTTTTTGCAGTTGGCTAATATACTGCTTAGTTCTACAGTAGGGTACCTATAGGATAGACGTAATACCCATAATATCTCAATTTACACATGCCTATTGTTTGTCGTTAAGGAGTTCCCTGGTGTATCTTCTAAGTCCAAGGTCCAATACCAATGAAATGAGACCACCGCGGAGCTATACTGCACCCAATGCAAAAAAAAATCATCAAAATCGGTCCACAATTGACGGAAATATCGCTGAACATACATAAAAAAAGCATACATACAACCGAACATAGAACCTCCTCCTTTTTGAAGTCGGTTAAAAAAGAGCATTGTTTCTATCTTACTGTAGTACGTAGAATCGTGAAGCGTTATTAAGTTTCTAATGAGTTCTTTCAAATGCTTAAATGTCAATTGATCTGAAAATAGTCTTTTTATTATCCTATGCCCCACAATATCTTTCTAAAAACCTAACAGAAAAATAATCAGTGTAAAATAAGTATAAACTAGTCATATAGGAGTTAATTAAACATGATTTTAACTTTTATTTTTGGACAATTTGGAGATGATCGAAGATTATGCTCATAATCTTTTTATTTTTAATCCTTCGATAATTTTATTCATAGGTATGAATTGTTTTATTTGTCTACCTCGTTGGTCTAGCAGCTTATAATGCACAAAGTATTTATCAGGTCCTGAGCTAGATTCCTAGTTCGTTTAGTACATTTGATTTATACTGGAACATTTTCAGTGTCAGTTCGGGGTATGGTATTATGCTTGGTATAATAATATGCTCGTCCTCAATTACAGAGAGTTATAATCGTTGACAAAACATGCGTATACACAATACACTTCTGGCGCTCCCGCTTCGGGAATATATGCGTGACGGTATTTTTTTATAACATAATGTGATTAGTTGAAGATTTAAAATGTAAAAACGTTTTTAATAAACGCCTAATTAGAACTAAATTACATTTTCAAGTGTTTCGAACTTAAAGCTCTTGACAACGTTTTGACTTCAAATTAAGTTTCAAGACACAGTTGCAAACACTGATATTAGAATAATATCATACTGTTATCTTTTCCTTTTGTACTTTAAATATAATTCTAATCAGATTGTGCTTTAAACTGAAGTCTAAGTACGAAGCCTCATAAAATAAAGGCCTTGTTATCACAAGTCGGCAACATCGAGAAGCGTAGTCGAAGTGACGTGCAGAACCATCGGCTGTGGTGCAACGATCATAGTGGCTTATAAATAGAGTGGTGTAACCAGGACGGCATCAGTGTCAGTTCGACTCCTGTTGGCTCTGCTGAAGAGGACGAAAGTGACCTAAAAGTGTTAAAATGCGTGTAATACAAGTAAGTGTGGTGGTTTCGTGCGTGTAATTCGGAAATATTTTATCGCAATATCGCAATAATCTTTTTATATTATATGCATTTATATTATTGTTATTAATTTATATTTAATAATTGGTGTCATTTAGACCTATCTATCTATTTATATCATCATACAGCCAGATCAATTGTGGGGTAGCTGTACAATGTTCCAAGAGGCACATTCCTTACAGACCTCTATCATCGTAAAATATTTTAATCCCTAGTTTTAAAGAGTCATGATCACGCATTGAGTCTAATAAAAAAAAAAAAAATATAATCTAATGTAGAATTAAACGCAAGCTACTAAGCAGGGGTAGCAGAGGTATACTATGATACTAATGCTATTATATCGGGTTCAATTCCATACTCCAGTTGTTATAGATTTTTTTTCTATAAATAAACTTCATGAACGCTTGGTATGTCCTGAGATTCGAATACAGAACTACAAGTAGTCACAAGTATTCGAATAATTTCTTAAATACGTCATAAAGAAATATTTATTACTAGTTTCTGTCCCCGATTTCGTCCGCGTTTACTTTACTCAGGAACCTTCCATTTCCCAGGACAAAATTCAGGTATCAATCTATCTGTGTACCAAATTTCACCAAAATCCGTTCAGCCGTTTTTGCTTGATTGAGAAACAAACATCTAAATATCTAAACATTCAAACATCTAAACATACAAACTTTCACTTTTATAATATCAGTAGGAATAATAATTACTCTACCTACCCTGTAAGGGATCTGGTATGATAATATAGATAGATAAATTACTCCATGTGGTGCTGAAATCCATAGAAACATGGATATAGAACATAGTGACTACTTTTTCCTGTAAATATTGTAAAAGATGAGTCACAGTGGCGAAATATATTCGGCGGGTGTATTTAGTATACCAATACTATCCCGCTGGTGGGATATAGGTACGACGGTGTATATTTTTATATATACTTCTGCAAAGCTAGTACGGGAGACAAGACTTTTGTCACGCGGAAAAACGCGAATTAATCGGCCCGTGATTCGAGTTTTGTACGCAAGTTAAAATGGTGTTGTCGGTACATCCAAACAATACAATACCCAAAACGAGCTTTCTCGTGCTAAAGTTTCAAGTCCGTGATATGTACATCTTGTTGCGCCCTGTGCGCTAGTCCTAATATTTTTGACATATAATCCTCAAATGATAATTTGAAGTAAAGTACTTACTAAACAGAAGTATAGATTCCAGTATAAAGTAATTGTAACTTTATAAGACGACATAACTTCTTAACCCATTTCTCCCAGGCATAGGCAGTTCGAATCACACATAAATACTTACTTTGTTCCGGCTTATTGTACAATTGTTAACTCAGTGCATGAACATAAACGTAACACGTAATTGTGAGAAAATTGTTATTAACAAGAAATGTGGAAGTTTTATTGGATAGTAATAATTCCAATAAAATAATCTTCGAAAACTTAAATTGGGTCACATAAGGTATTTTATACTAAGCTGTAGAAGAACAGGGCTAACAAAAAGATTCAGGACTAAAAGAAAGCTTAAAAATGCTTTAATAAGGCTTTTACGTATCCTTTGTTTCAATTTATTCATCATGTAACTCTTACTTAACTTAGTATCGTATTAACGATTTCTGGTAATCTTAATTTACCCTATGAGTGTGAGTATTATATTATGTAGATAGCTTTTAATAGAATTATTTTTTTAGTGGTTTAGCAGCAATTTGTTAGACTTCTGGATAATCTACTCATTTAAAAAGAGAAGAGCTACACGGAGGAAGATTTTATAATCTTATTGAGGTGTACAATAATATATTTTTTTCCTTTTTTTAAAAACGTAGCCCCACACTAAGATTTATTCCTGTATCGTGGGTGCGTTTACAAACATGAAAATTCACATACACAAATACCCAGACTGGAACAAATAATTGTGGATCACACAAAGATTTGTTCCGTGCGGGAATCTAACCCGCGACTATTAGACACAGTGGGCGGAGCGGCTTAAGCTCTTAACCACTGCGCTAAATCGTCCGTCGAATTAATAATTATTCTAGTTATAGTTAGGTATTTATATTGTATCAGTATTGCGTTTCTTGTAGTTAATTTGGATCATAGTTACTTATTTAGAAGATCACAATAAAATATTTTCATTTAAAAAATATAAGCCTAGAAGGCCGACTGCATTATTTATTTGTATGGCAATGCTAATTCTTAGTACGAGGTAAGAACCAGCCCTTTGGTTACTAGAAACTTCAATAAGAAATTTAGCGAGATATCAGAATATACCATGTGCGCCCAATGGTACCTGGACCCCAAAAATTGTTTATAGTTAGCCAAATTTTCTTATCAACAAAATATCTTAAAAGAACAATAACAATGAGTTGGGTGTATCGTTTAATTTAAATCCGTAATATCCCTACAATATGGCGCCTTAGTTCCTCCTTTGTTTTCGGTTATCCCATTGTTCTACGTATTACGTGAAACAAAGATAATATTGATTATGAGATTGTGTCATGCAACAGTATTGTTGTCGTGTTATGAATGAAATTGTATTAGCCATTGACCTGTGTGGTGTGACCTTACTTGCTACGTACCTTAAAAAAAACCTGCTGAATTCTGTTTACTTAGATTAAGTTCTTGTTTATACTACTGTTATACGTACATAATTAAACACATACACACACACAAACACATGCACACGCACGCACTCACAGGTAAGCATATCCGCATGTGAAATTGTAATTGTTATTTTATTCTCATTTTAAATAGTAATTTACTTTTTATTACTAGTAAATTACTCTTTAGGTGAAGTTTTGTTTTGTATTTAATATAATAATAATATTTTATTAGTTTTAGTTAATTCTAATATACACATTGCACCCAATAATATTATTCTATATAAGGTGTAGGCATCTGTCATGTAGTTTTCTATAACTAATAGAGATACCACTACACCACAAAGTTGTTGCTCTTTTGTTCCCTATACTTTAAGTACATATAATAACTGTGATGTAAAAAATGCCTCTGAACAATGGTTTAGGGGCAGTTTTTTCATCACATTTATTATATGCTCTATACAATGGCATAAATTTATTTATTTATTTAAAAGTTTACATAAAAAATAGTAACCTATTGTTTTTTTTAACGGTAACTAAATTATTATAACTAAATGTAACAGTTTAAATAGCCAACTAAAACTATACCTAAATTACTATGGCTCGATGCAGGTACAGTCAGGGACATAAGTTGCTGAGTATTTTTAATTTATGAAATCAGTAATTTATTTTAAATTTTATTTTCCAAATAAAATCTCAAAACCAAAAAGGCGGAAGCAATGTGAATACCTGAAAATAATTAGGTATTTATGTCCACGACCGCACAAATAAAAGCTTTTAAAATAATATCCATCTCTCTATCTATATCATCACGCCCTTGCAGGGTCAGACCCTTGCAGGGTAGGCAGAGAGTCTGAAGTCTAAAATATTATGATACATCTAAACCTCCATAAGACAGGATATATCTAGCTCCTTACTTAACATTCTTAAGCACTAGTTCTTCTAACTTCTCAGGATTTTATGGTTTTTCATATAATAATTAATTTACAATAATTTCACGATTTCAGGCAATTACTTTCGTAGCAGTATGCTTGGCTGTCAATGCAGGCTACATTAGCCAGTCCGGCTACAGCGGTTACAATCCTGGCTATATCAGTAGTGGTGGTGCTGGTGGATATTATGTAAGTTTTATTGCGTTATAATGAATTCTTTCTATTTTTAGCTTGAAACTTACTTAGATCTATTCTTTTACTGGCATCACATAAGTATTCAGGTAGTTTTACATGTATAATAGGGTGTGAGTCTGAAATCTTTGCCCGTTCGCTGTGTTGGCTCGGGTTTGTCATTTACAGTGAAATTGTTGGATAAGCCTATTTTGTGTAGTGCAGAATATTTTGTATGGTAGATTGTGCATCGTTACACGAATATACATAATAAGGTTACACACGACCAATTCTCTATTAAGATAAAATGTGTACGCTAAATACGCTATACGTACATACGTTGTGCTCCTCCATGTCTTACTAGGTTTACGTTAGTAAACTGAAATCTATTATGTGATTCTTTATGTTGTATTTAAAACATTCGTTTTCAACCGTTCCGTCGTCCACCGAAATCCAATGCAGCATCTATTGCAATCCAATGCAATAACCAAGCGTTATTTTAATAAGTTAGTCCAGTTAATCAATGTTTGTTTCAGCGGTTGGCTTTTCAGCTTTAATATTAAACCCTGAGGTGCTAGCCTAGACCTCTTATATCACTAGGCTATCAAAATATTACTAAAATGATTTTACTAAAATGCGAGCACAGCTACCTACATACGTGCAGTAGGAAACTTTTGTTCTTTGCAGTACGTGATAATAAAACTCAGCTAAGAAAACCAGTTAAAATAAATACCATAGATTTCCTGACACAATTTAGAGAAACTATTTTTTAGATATCACAATCAGCTTAAACACAAAATTGCTGCCATCACATTGGTAAACAAAAGTGCTTACAAAGACTGTTATTCCGTTTAACCACCATAACGTCCCATATTGCGTCACGGCTTTCGTCACATTTTTGCTTGTCATTTGTATTGTGAGCATGGACCTTGAAGGGAATTCGGGTGCATATATCAGTAATTCGAATTGCAATACGTTTATGACGGAAAAAAAATGTTCATAAAATCATTATCGACTGATTTATTTAGATGTATTTCTTCATATTGCTTACACACATTTACAATCCAAACCTTAAGAGTTCTATTTTTATTTTATTATTTACAATAAAATGACACATGCTTACATAATTTTGTATGTATTCAATGATAGATAAATTATTTCATAACAAAATAAAAAGAGAACAATTTCTAGCGCGTTGATGTCTTTTCAACTAACGTCGGAAGTTCGATGATGTCCTCTACCTACTTGATTCACTGAGTTAAGCAGAACGCCTGACGTTTTAATGCGTGCTTATTTTTTAACGTTTTATTTGTATCGTAATAAAGACATATATAATATGTTTGTTCTGTAACTGGTGTATTTAAGAACAATTAAGTAACACAAACTGTATGTTGTAGCATGCTCAAACTGAAGCAAATTATCTGTACCTCTTAGTAAAGATACTTAAACTTCTTTTTACTTAAACTCAAATTATTTTCAGTCATACCCGAAATATTCATTCGATTATTCAGTGAATGATCCTCACACTGGTGACTACAAAACGCAATGGGAAAGCAGAGATGGTGATGTTGTTAAAGGTACGGTATCTATAAAATAATACGTATGGTAAAACTTGATAGGCCCGAATCAGAATACATGTTTTGCGATGCTTGAGATTATTTATGTGGAATCTTTTTCGAGCAAATATCTTTTCACTTCGATACATTTTTACATACCTACACACATACACTTTTATGTCTCTATATCATGACGTCCATGTGAGAAAACCATGTGTTTGACGGACGATTTAGCGCAGTGGTTAAGAGCTTAATCCACTCTGCCCACTGCGTCTAATAGTCGCGGGTTCGAGTCCCGCACGGGACAAATCTTTGTGTGATCCACAATTATTTGTTCCGGTCTGGGTATTTGTGTATGTGAATTTTCATGTTTGTAAACGCACCCACGACACAGGAATAAATCCTAGTGTGGGGCTACGTTTTAAAAAAAAAAAAATATTTTTCAACGTAGAGTCCTGGACAACTATAAGCTGGTTTAAAAATAAACATACACAATACAATAAAAACGTAGTCATAGTCATATTTCCAAAAAACAAATCATAAATCTAAGGATGTGATTATAATTAAGTGCCGTGTGCCGTGTGGAACAATCGCTGTCTAATAATAGATATAATTCTCTAATTTCAGGTGCATACTCCCTAGCGGAGCCCGATGGTACTACTCGCATCGTTGAATACACAGCTGACAAGATCCATGGATTCAAGGCGGTCGTCAAACGCGTTGGTCAGGCGCACCATCCACAACAGTATTACAACCAACGCCAACCGGCTTATTCTGGTTACTACCCGCACTACTAGATGGCGCCGTACACAATACAGAATAGTTACCACAACGCCCGCTAGGTGGCATTATATTTAAAATACTTTTGATTTTCGTTATGTCAGTGTCCGTCTGTGATAATTAGTTTTCAACTTTCGCAGCAAAATATTGATAACTTTATTAAGTATTGTATATAATCAAAACCACACAAAAGTAATATTTTTATAGTTTGTAAGATCTCTATCATGTTTTATCGTTAAAATTGTTTTGATACGGAGAAATAAATAGAAAAAATGTATATAGTCTATTATTTATTAATAGAAAAGAAAGTGATGAATGGTAGACATTTTCCTGTTAAAATTCATCATCATTACACAAGGAGTTCATGCATGAAACATTGTTGAGCGCCGAGCGGTCATTAATAAATTTAAAGGTATTTTGCACAAGAACTTCCAGTATCCGATTCTGATTAGAATCATCGCGCGCATCACATATACAAAAAGAGCAGTTTTAAGATATTGCTTACACAGCAGGTACTTTTGGTTGTAGTGTTTCTTACATTTAATTTAATTAAATTTATCATCTGTCTTACGTTTATGAAAACAATAGTCAACATTATGAAAAATATTCATTGTAAGCTAAACTGATTGAGCAATGTTGTATTTTAAACAATTGAACTAGAATCTCATACGTTACGTTATATAGGTAGAAGTAGGTAGGTACCTACTTCTTAAAACACCATTATCCGTTTTTCCGCATCTTAAATTACCTTAACACTAAACGCTTTCAATCCAATTTCATTCTTCCTACCTTTTAAAAAACGTATACTACTCTTCACATAGTGTGTTATGTTAATTTGTTTGTCATTTCTCTTTATTCCCCATCTAGTAAAGATAAGATATTAAAAATGATATTTATTTTTATGTGTAACATACATTTCAACGATAGTATAAATCTCGAGCATGAAGTGTAAGTTTTTATACGATAATCAATGTAAAGCCTTATATCCAACACTAAATAAAAATACATTGCATCCGTATGGTCCCTGTGAATGCTAGCTATAATCCCCTTAATACCTACCTATTTATTGTTAAATAAACCTAACCAATGTATCCATATTTAACACAACAAAATATTGCAAGAATTACGTTCCTTTTTAATTGGCGCAAACTGCATCACTATGCCATTGTGTGGACGGTATTTTATTTATTGGTGGATAATACTTCAGCACTGTTGTAGCATTGTCGTTCCGCGTGAATGGACCATACACTTTAATTTAAGGATATAAGACCGATAAAGAGATTAAAAAATATTGTATGTCAAAACCGACAGCTTATTACTTTCTTTTGTACTCAGCGTTTTGTAAGTGATACATGTATGCGGTAAATTATAATATGCCGACATTTTTCCTCAAGCATACTAGCTCTTTCTTTACTTACAATGTACGTTACAGCCGTATTGTTCCATTCTATTCTAAGCTAATCGGCAACGTTACATCTCTTTAGTGTTTTCCGGCGTGCAATCCGGAAAGTATAAATTAGAGAAAATTTTCTTGACTTTAATTGTGGTGCTACGATTTCTCGTAACATAAGCCTTCCGTGTTTTTGCATATTATGATAAATTGTTTACGATCAATAAATATATGAGGACGATATGTATATCTTCGTTACCAAGATATTTTTGTAGGAGTAAAGGATTTGCAAAAATGTTAAATAATTACTAAATAAATATCTCTCTCGCCCATTTTTTGACAAGGTAGACAAAGAAATATATACTCTCATACACTAACATTTAACCAAGGTATTTTTAACAATGTGGTAGGGACAGGGCCATTTTGCGGATATGTAGTTTCAAGTGACTTTCGAATTGATTAAGGCTCTCCTAAAAAATTAAATACCCTTACGAAAATTCACAGTTAGCTAATGATAATCTCATGATTTCGAGGAACAAAGTTACAAGGCAGAATTTCAACCCTTGTTAATCCAAAATAAGCTTTGTTACGACTGGCCATCTCTGCTCTATATATTTTAAGCTAGACTTCCACATATCTGAAAACTTACCTATGGTATGTCTCACTATTGTAAGATACTCAATACTTCAATCTAATTATCTACTATATAAACTAGCTAAGCAATCACTGCGTAAAATCATACGAATAATAATTACCAGATCGTTACCTAAATGTCATATGCATCCTAGTCCAGTAATTGAACGGGTATGTGTGGGTGTGTGCCGACGCTTGTGCGATCCGGGGGTGTTCCTGTGTGCGTTTATAAATAGGTAAGTGGTGGATACGCCGGCCCGTCTTCATCTAGCTTCAACCTTGAAATGGACAAGTTCGTTAGTTTTTTTTAAAGTTCCTTTAGGTTCTTTGATTTTGGATTTTAGTGACGTGATTAATTTGCATGGTGGCTTGGAGTAATCATGGATAGGGGGCTTGTGATATTGGTATGTGATTTTTAATAAACTTGAACATACAATAATTTATATTCATCTTCTTATTCAGTGAAAAAAATACAACCAATTGTCTTCAGGGTTGCCGTGACCTACGTTGAAAAACCCGAAAGTATTTGAAGATTATCAATGAATTCAAATATCAATATTCATTTTAATTCATTTTCATGTGTTGTAGATTCTTTTGACAAATTTGCTGTCAACGAATTGTCAAGAAGAGGAACTAGCCAAAGCACCATTAGAGACGACAAATAAAGTGAGTAAACGAGATATTTTGGTTATTAGCACTAGGCCTGTTATTAAAGGCATATGAGTTAATGTAATAATAAGGTATGCCGAGTACTTTTCTTGAATTTGTAATGTGCGTCGCCAGGTTTATACTAGACGTCAATTATACTTGTCTATTAACGGTAGTAGTATAATTTATATTAAAAAAAAATAGTTAGAAACAAATACCTGTATTAATTAGAAATAAATAGCTGTATTAAAGTTTGTTCACCTATAGATTGGTTGGATGGATCGACTGTTGGATTAAGGTTTCTTTTTAAAAAAAAACGTAGTGGTAGGTCCCAGTTGGCGGAGCTACTTAAGCTCTTAACCATTACGTCAAATTGTCCGGTTCAAACCTTAGTAGAATTTTCTTTAAGAGGAAGTAGGTGATAGCGCGATGATAAACATATACCATCACTCTTATATTCCCCGAGCGAGGGTGGTAGAGTTGTACTGAGCACACCCACTTTTCGCCGACGATGTTATGTCCCATGTAATAGGAGGTAAGCCTATTGCCATAGCGTGATGATATAGATAGATAGATGAACTAGGTCAGACTGATTCATTTTGAAGAAAAGTTTATATTATATGCAACGTAAAAGCTGACTTATTGTTTTAGTCCAGGAATTATAAGATTGGCAAATTTAATTTTAATGCTTAAAAATATTTATATTTTCTTTCTATTTATCAGTAGCCGTAAATATCAATGTATACCTCTAATAAAATAAGAATATTGAGTTCTTAGATTTACGCGAATATTACACATGAAATAAAACTATTTTACGGATTTTATCGCGGTTTTTTTTTTTTTTTTTTACTTCCCGACTTTTCGAGTGCTTTGCAGCACCCATGGTCACGGGAGGGACTGAGGTGTTAGACGTCCAATAGGCATAGTTGTTCCGGGGTACCCTCAAACTTCTTAATTATTTTTGTTGTTGTTGGTCCGATCTACGCAGAATGAGCTCACGGTGTCTTGAGGTCTTGCAGTGTTATGCTTGGTTTTGGATTTGATTATATTAATTACCGGATCCCAAGACGATGGAAGCACCCAGCCATCTTCTCTATTGAAATTAGGATGTTTTTTAATTTCAATAGCCTCGCGAACCATCCTTGGTAGGAATCGGTGTTCTTTCACGAGGATTTGTGGTCTATCAAATCTAAAATAAGAATGTTAAGATATGACTGCCCCGTTGGTCTAGTAGCAAAGCACATTGCTTTGTGATCACGACGTCCTGGGTTCAAATCATAGGTCGGACAAATATAGTTTTTCTAACGCAAAATGCCCAGTATGAGTCCGGAGTCTGGAATTGTGCCCGGTATGTTGCAATAGGCTCGCCCCCTATTACATGGGACCTAACATCGTCGGTGAAACGTGGGTGTACTCAGTACACCTCCGCCACCCCCGATTTGGGAATATAAGCGTGACGGTGTGTATATATTCATGAATGTCCAATACAATTATTATGTTTTCTTAATTGTTAGGTACTTTAAGTTCTTGGATTATTACTAAGGATATTTGCAAATCTAAAGGCAGAATATGGCATACGGGTAATGTTATTTTAACATCGACTGTAACCCATTTTAGCAAATAAACTGATATGATTTGATTTGATTTTATTAGAAGTTTACTTTAATAAGTTTAGTGGCTTGTACATTGAATGGACCGGTAGGTTTTAATAGGTATTTAATAACAATTATAGTTTCCTCTAAATAATTGTGTCACATCTAATGCAGATCATATCCTGCGCCTAATGATTGTGACCTCATCCGTCAGTTATTACGCATACCGCACCTAAAGCACCTAAGTTTTACGCAAGGTCTTGCATAAAACTTAGGTTATGCGTATTAATGTATTCAATATTTTTGTGTTTATTTTTAACCGAGTTCAAAACAAAGGAAGCTCTTAATTTTACTGTGTATATTTGTTTACAATAATCTTATCTCAAAAGAGTGTCATGAAATATATTCCACAATTATGAACAGTTAAGATCTTGAATATAAGGGATCCCTAGCCTGCAAGGGATAGCAGCAGCAACGTGGATAGAAGAGTTAGCTGCGATTTAATGACGAAGACTTTGCTATGACTTAGAAAAAAAATCTGATATTTATAGCTATCAGTGTACAATTACACAGTCACGCAATTTTCACTAGTTTACGACGTTTGTGCAGCGGCGCGCACGCACAACCAGCAACCGTATAGTAGGCGTGGAAATTATAATTACTATATTAATTACCCTCTTCAATACATATAACTTGCATGCGTATTAAACATTTTTTTGCAATATTTATATACAGACAAAGGCCTTTTTGTCTGTATATAAATCGATACTGAGCTTGTAGTATTTATGTCATTAGAAAATCAAAATAGATAAATTTCATGTTTCGTGGATCCCTGGCATCATACGCTTTCTTCAGCTTGAAGGCCTTTTGAAAAAATTTTAAATTAAAAAATAAATAAAAACAATATGGTTATACTTATGGTTATTGACGGAGAATTTAGCGCTGTGGTTAAGAGCTTAAGCCGCTCCGCCCACTGTGTCTGATAGTCGCGGGTTTGATTCCCGTACAGGACAAATCTTTCTGTGATCCACAATTATTTGTTTTGGTCTGAGTATTTGTGTATGTGAATTTTCATGTACGTAAACGCACCTACGAAACAGAAATAAATCCTAGTGTGGGATACGTTTAACAAAAACCTATATGCCACCATCCCCTCTTAAGTAATATTAACCAAGCGAGAGTGGCAGTATTATATTGTATACACGCTGTTTTTGCCGACGATGTCAGGTCTCGTGATATAATAAACCAAAATATTATGGTTACATTTCATAAGTATGATTGGCGATGGTTGGAACGAATTCGTACAATTGTATGCAGAAGCAGTCTTTAAATAAAATTTATAAATCTACTGTATTTACAACCTTAATGAATTAAAACAATTGAACATTTTTTTTAATTCTACTGTAATTATTAATTTGTTGTACGTTTATATGATTATCAAAAATTCTAAAATAACATTTAAAAACATTTATTTTTCTGTCAATATATTTTAATTGATCGCGATCGAATCAGGAATGAGGAGATTCGTAGAAGAACCAAGGTCACCGACATAGCCGTTAAGATTAGCAAGCTGAAGTGGCAATGGGCGGGCCACATAGCGCGTAGATCGGACGGGCGTTGGGGAGGAAAGATTCTAGAGTGGAGACCACGTATTGGCAAGCGCAGCGTGGGACGACCGCCTGCCAGATGGACCGACGATCTTGTGAAAATCGCAGGAAGTCGTTGGATGCAGGTGGCATCGGACCGGTTACGCTGGAAAGCGATTGGGGAGGCCTATGTTCAGCAGTGGACAAGTATAGGCTGAGATGATGATGATGATGATGATATTTTAATTTTGTTACTGGCCATATCTCAGTACATTGTCCTGATTGTTAACGACGCTCTTAGGACTTTCTATCGACTCTACCATACAATAAAGATATCAATCAGTTATTACGATTCACATTCTTTTAATTATTTATTTAAGGTGCGATTACATTCGCTTCCTAGCTGTACGGGCAGTCATAATGCTTTTGTAATAATAGGTATTATTTTTTAAATCATATATATAAAACATTGTATAGCTACAGAGAGTAAATAAGATATTGCTGCAGTTGTGAAAACTTCTTAAATTTTTTTCCGAGGAATCGCAGATGCGTTTTTATTACGATTGCCTCTTTTGTAACAGTTAAGTTACGGCTTTCCAAAAGTTCATTGACTAAAAGTGACGCTTTCGAGTTGATGTGCCATCCTTTTCATACGACAAATAACCTAAATTTAGTCATACAAGGATCTTTCGGCTCGCAGCGGAAATCGGAACTGGCGCTGTCATAGGTGAAATGTCACTTCATGACAGTCGCAGAGTTGCAGTTTACTATGAAATTTAACCGAATTCTTTTTTTAAATAGACTCTAGACTGATATTGGCAGTTTCTCAACAGAAAAACTACATTTGTCCGATGTAGGATTTGAACCACAGGACCTCGTGATCGGAAAGCACATTAACCTTGCAGTCCCACCTTTTGTAGTATTTCTCTGGAAGTATGAAAATTTTGGTAAATGATAATCCTAATTTACACCAACCTGTTAATGGCATCTACATACCAAAAGAACCTTGCAGCACTATGCAGATGAACGTGCCAGTACGCTTTGTCGGTAGCGTTACGCTAAAATCATTTTTTTATACTAAACCCTCTGTTTATGCACCCAACCCAATTATAAATAATAATATTAGCCCTGTTAAGAAACCGTCCTAACTGGGCACGAGCCGCCTCTCAAACTGAAAGACCGTAGTCCACCACGCTGGCCCAGTGCGAGTTGGCGCATTTCACACACCGAGAAAATCAGGCATGCAAGTTCCCGCACGATGTTTTCCTTTACCGTTAGAGCAAGTGATAATTAATTTTTAAAACGCACATGTTTTCAAAAAGACAGAGGTGCGTACCTGGGTTTGAACCCAAGACATCTGTCTTTGCAGTCCAACGGTCTAACCACTACGCTATCACTGCTTCTCTGTATTAGAAATAAAATATTATTAATTTTAAAGCACCGTCACACCTTTATTCCCCAAGCAGTGGTGGCAGAGGTGTACTAAGTACACCCATGTTTCGCCGACGACGTTAGGTTCCATGTAATGGGGCGCGTAACCATTGCTATTAATTTTATCTCGGCTGATTATTATTTTTATTGCACATAAGTTTCGCCTCGAGTGCTTAGTCTACATAATGTATTCAACCTGTCGCAACTTTTGTCTTACAATCCCTTTCCCATTTTATAACTACAAATGCACCGAGTAAACCACAAACCGGCGCTTATCACTGACGAAACCTGTATCATGTCAATACACACAAATACCTATTGAAAGTGGTCATTGAATTTCGTAACGGAACGGGTAACGAATCTTGTTCACCCACTTTTCTCTGACCAACTCGACTAGTTTTGTAACACTGCTCGACTTAAACATTATGATTTTTTTTTTGTTAATATAATATTCTGCTAATTGTAGGATTGTTAAATGCGAATTATCAGTAATTTAAAGTATAATTAAACGTTGTCATCGGGTGTTTTTGTTATGATAAAAGTAGCGTCACTTTCGATTTTATGTTTGTAATTATTCGCTTGAATTAGTACGATTATAAAGTATATCGGTAGCTACAAGATCGTAGTATAATTATATTAATCGCAGAGTCATTAAAGTAATTTCTATTAAATTGAAAAATTTAATTTTTTGATAAAGTAAAACTACTTTACAACTTAGCTGTAACAATATTTTGCTGATAAAATGTTTTATACCTATGTACTATATTTAAAGAGGTCAGGTTAGAGAAGTATCCTCAAGAAAAAAAACAGCTGGAACTCTGTACTCCCTGCTTACCTCTCAAGGGACCTGGCATATTTATAAAAAAGATAGACCACATTAAAAAAAAAAGTACATAAAATAATAAATAACTATCCATCTAGTGAATCTTACCGTGTGAATCGAAGCGGGAACAAAATGAAAGTGAACGATCCGCCATTGACATTGAATTACGTCGCGCGATGCGCACGCGCACGCGGCTCGCTCATCTTGAACTTGACGGGAGAAGATGGCCGCCAACAAGTGACATTTATATGGGCATATCTCTCATGTTTACGCACTACGTTTATTGATCTTACAGTTTTTTTTTATTTTCGTGTATTTTTATTTACATTTTTCGCGTTTCATGAACAATTAATATTTCTATCTATTTGTATCATCACGTCAGATCCCTTGCGGGGTAAGCAGAGGTTGCCGACAGGTTCTTTCCTTACAGACCTTTCTAGCTTCTTGCACACTATCGTAGTCATCATTTAATATACGCTCGAAAGTTACAAAACTTCTTGACTTGCCCTTCGGATAAGCGACAGTCATGGGGCCAGTACCTACAATCTACATCCTTCTACTTTCGCATTGTAACATATATGTTTTGTCATTATTTTTTCCAACTTCCTTTCAATTAATATTTATTATTACAAAATCAGTAAATAACCCAATAGATTTCACGTTTAGTACCCATTTAAGCCAACAAGGGTTGAGCCGAAAAAAAGAGAAAATAAAATAAAACCAACTAATTTTCATTCACAATCTGAAGCGATGTCTTGTTTTTTATTAATACCGTTTTCCATTCATTTGTATGGAACTGTTCGTTAGTACGCCAGCTCAAATGTCTGTTGGGCAATTGGTCGTGATCAAGAATGATAAATGCAGCACGCGTTACAGATAGCTGTTTGACGGGCAGACTGACATTAATACACCCACTCTAGTGGAATATAATTACCCGCATAGTTGTGTTATGGAAATGATATAAGCTCTCATTCAATATTCAGAATAATAAACTATAATCGATGAACATGCAATCAATTGTCATAATGAGTAAAATACCGAATACACGCAACTATCACTTCGCACATTCTCTTGATTTTTTCACAGAGCAACACCACGGTGTAATTGTAGGACGAGTAAAAAATTGATTGCTGAATTAATGCATTGAATATTTTTTGTCATCAGGGAAAACCGTCCTACTCTTTTAGCTACGGAGTATCTGATGCTAGCACCGGAGACGTCAAGACTGTTTGGGAAGCAAAAGATGGTGACACTGTTAAAGGTATAATATTCGTAGTTTAAGAATTAAAATCATCCAAAAATACGATCTTTTAAAAATTATTACCTACATCCTAAGTAACATTTACATCGAAAGAAATATTATGTAGCTCAAATTAAAATTTGTACATGATAAAGATGATAATGATATGAAAGCATAGTGTATATGATATAGTCAGTAGAAGTAATATAATTCGATTTATTATATATAATTTTTTTTCGCATTACAGGTCACTACAGCGTCCTCGAGCCGGATGGTTCAATGAAGAGCGTAGAATATTCCGTTAAACCTAACTTAGGATTCCAAGGAGTCGTTAACGCTGATGGAGAAAAGAAAAAGACGGAAAAAGTCGGGAGAAGCATAATGCAAGACAAAGCAAAGTCTGACTACGACAGGTTTTACGACTTTGCTGAAGATCCAGAGGATGACTATTATGAAATTAAAAGAACTAAACGGCCTTATGATGCAATGTTTAATGAATATCCTGTAAAGAAGAAAACAAAATATCCATTAGATTCAGAACCCAGTGAGTATACTCACACCTTCTCAATAAAACATCCACGAGATGAGGGCTCGCTAGACGCCCAGCCAGAAAGTCACGTTGGATTCAATTTTGATCCTAATTGCAAACATAAACATAAAAAGGAAAAGTACAATATCAATAAAGATAGTTTATATCCTAACATCGATTCGGATCTAAAGAAAAAACTTCATTACACGGATTCTTATAAAGATAGCTACGAAAAATACAGAGACGCAAATTATGACTTCGAGAACTTTTTAAATAAATATGAAAACGGGCATTACAAGCTTCAAAAAATAGAGGACGCTAATGTGAAACCATCCGCTTCAGTAAAATACACATTCCCAGTTCTGCCGCCTGATATGATGCCGCCGGAAAAATATTATCCCGATGACATTCCTTCTAGGCCTAAAAAGAAAAAGCCGTCCATAAATAAATATCTTCCTCGCTTCCCCACTGAAGATCTAGATGAATACGTATTGGTTCCGAAAAGAAAACTCAAGAATCCTACAAGAGTAGTTGATTCGTATGATTATAGAGAGCCTGAGGAAGAATATGAACGCCCACAATATCCAAGTTTCGAAGATATATCACAAGATGACAGGTTTCTTAGCGCAATCAGAGCTGGAAGTTTACCGTCAGGTGGCGGACAGAAGGAAGTGATACGAAAAGTAGTCAAGAAACGAAAGCCTGTTATTAACCTTCTAGATGTACTTGATATTTAATTTATTTTATTGTTATAAATACAAATTAGATTATTTTGTACTCGCTTAGTTATCGGGCCAGAGCCGTGATCTTCGGGAAAGATATTAGTGATAGTATTTTTAGACAAGTAAATTATTAAACCTATTTGTTTTAAATGTTTCTCTTATTTCATTATTTGTCACTACTCTTATGTTTAAAAACTTTGTATAGACTCTTAGCAGAAATATCCTATAATGATTTATTACACGCGATTTCATAACTGATTTTTAAAGTTTTAGGATTGAATATAAAAAAATGACCGCCTCGTTGGTCTAGTGGCAAAGCGCATCGCTTGGTGATCACGAAACCCTGGGTTCAAATCCTAGATCGGACAAATAAAGTTTTTGTAACGAAAACTTCCCAGTATGAGTCCGAAATCTGAAATTGTGCCCGGTATATGGCAATAGACTCGCACCCTATTACATGGGATCTAACATCGTCGACGAAAAGTGGGTGTATTCAATACACCTCTACCACCTCAGCTTGTGGAATATAGGCGTGTCGATGTAAAAAAATGCAATAGAGACATTCAAAATTGTATATCTCCCCAAAATTGTAATATTTAGATTATCATTTTAGAGGTTACCCTCTGAGCTCACCCCCCGAATAGGGATATACGTTCAGAAAGCATTTTTTGTTCTAAACATCTACATCACAACAAAAGGGTTTATAACTACGCATATAATAGGGTTTGAGCATGTTGCTGAAAATCAATGTTATGCTTGCCATGAAACAATCGCCACGCTCGGAGCAAGAAATCGATACAAGTGTCAACCTTAAAAGAGTCATAACAAGGCTATGAAGTTTTGACATTCGCTTATCAGCGTCTATAGCGTGGTACATGCATAGAATCAAAAGAGACAACATTATTTAAAACCATCCAGTTTTGTATACATGCTGTTTCCAAGGTTAGGCTAACTAGAGAGTTTATCGTTTATTCAACTCTTCATGAATCATGGGTTAAGATAATCACATAAATAGTCTATTTTTTCTTATCACATTTGAAAATGGTAAAAATTTCAAAATATCAATATTTTGCTATTTAAAAAAAATAGCTAGTACATCAAAAGTGCGGCACGGATTGGTATCCAATGACATTTTCAGTAAATTTTCATTAGTGTTCACTCTCAATTCGCTTGGTAAGTTTATCTTTATTCTCGTTGGTTGATGTCTTGTAGCATGCGGCTTACGGATTAGGTACTAGTTTTCCTTCTACAATTATCTTCTAACACTTCCACACTTTATGGTTTTTGAAAGGGAAGAAACCAGAACGAATGTAAGGATTGTGGTTGGTAACGATGTACTGGAACAAGTGAATGAGTTTGTATATCTTGGATGCGTCTTCAGTAAGGATGGGAAATACACCGCTGACATAGAGAGAAGAGTGAGTGCAGGGAACAGGGTGAATGGTGCGATGGGAAAGCAACTTGGGAGCCGGCACTCAAGCCATAAGGCGCAACTGGCCGTACATAACGGAGTTCTTATTCCAACGCTGTTATATGGTAGCGAGAGCTGGGTATGTAAGACGGAGAATGAAAGTAGGATAAATGCGTAAGAAGTGCGAGCTCTGCGGAAGATGTGAGAAGTGAAGCTGGCCGACCGCATTAGCAACAGCATAGTAAGAAAGCGAGTAGGTATGAAAGATAGTATCGGTAAAAAGATGAAAAAGGGCATGCTCCGTTGGTTCGGGCATATAGAAAGAATGCCAGATGAAAGACATGACAAAACAGATATACAAAGTGAAAGTGGAAGGATGCAGGTACCGGGGAAGACCTAGACTGTCTTACCACGACCAAATAAACCGAGTCTTATCTGACGGAAAAGTCAAGAGTCTCCGTAACCGGCGAGCGTGTATGAGACTAACTATGATAGTGGAGGAAGCCAGAGAGGTTGTAAGGAAAGAACCTGTTGGAACTCTGTATTCTCTGCCTACCCCGCAAGGGATCTGGTATGATGATATAGATAGAGAGATAGACTTCCACAAGCAAAAAAAGGGGGCGCTAATCTACTATGTGTAACAATAAGAGCTCCGTCAATACGTGCAAAATATTATAAATATCAAAGCAAAAACGTCCCTATAAAAGTTATTTTTAAAAGTCAATAGAAATTCCGTTTCATAAACGAGCATACATAAACAGCTTACATTACGTATTCAGTATAGGCAAGTATTGCGCAAAACGGTCTCACAAAGATAGTGAAAGTGCAAAACCTCGGAAACTGGAGCGAGTGGGAGGGTCGGCATCGTATTACCTCACAAGGACGTTCAGAGATATTTTTATACCTTGCAATAGGTATATTCGGTAGTTCTGCGGTTATGGTAATTAGGTTAGTTTTAGTGTATAATTGGCAACGCAAATATGAAACGGAACTGATTTCGAAAAATCGGATTTTTTTATGATGTGCTTGTGGCCCTGCGAGTATTCTAATTGACCACCTAGATCAAATAACGCTCGACTCTAACGCTGGTTTTTGTGCTTCGGACAGCACGCTAAATCATTGATTTTTTTTTATTTCATTCTTCTTGCACACACATATAATATATATCTGCTGCCACTTAATGTAAGTCGTTAAGCCGAGTTTTAGTTAGCTTGATAAGTTTCAATAACCGATAGCCACAAACTTGCCTTCACCAATCTGCGCTCTATTTGCGTGGTGGAGTTCATACTCTATCACACGAATTCATCTTCAACGCTGTGAGAGAGATTAGGTTTGATTTGCTCTTAAGTAGATTTGTTGCTACAAATCTACTTGAGAGCAAATCAAACCTAATTCCAATCAAAAGATTATGCTTAATTCTTTTGATAGGAATTGGGACATTATAGGTTGAGTAGTACCTGCGAATGTACATATATCAATGTGAATATTCGTGGTATGTACGAATAATTACGCTTGATTGTTCAATTCACACATAAAAAATATCAGAGATTTTGATATTTATTTTGAATAAAAAGAAAAATTTCTAAAAAAGATATTGCTATTTCATTCACAGTAATTCCTTATATAGAACAAAATACAAGGTTTTCAGTAGCATTTAATGAGCATTTATAACGCATAATCAACTGGTATACCGCAGTAAACTAAATGGCATGTGAAAATTATAATGCCCAAAACCGAAATAATTTCTGAATCTGAAAACATACCGTTCTGAATATACTTCCTTAGCGGGGATAGCAGTGGCAGACAGGTAGTATACTAGTATGTACCAACGTCCAGCTGTCTAATTAGATCTACCACGAAAACCAAATCCTACCTAAAAAAAAAAATATTACATAACTAATGGTCATGGCGGAGGGCTTGGTTCTGTGGTTAAGAGCTTAACTTTAAGCCGCTCCTCCCACTGGATCGAGCGAGCGCGAGTTCGATCTTTATGTAAGCCGCAAATATTTGTTTCGATTTGGATGTTTGTGTTTCCAAAACGTACTCGCGACACAGGAATACTATAATTCTAGGGTGGGGTTGAGTTGTATTTTTTTAACTCAATAAAATTAAATGCACCATAGTGAATGGTAACCTACCATTAAGCATCTTAATTGGGCCTTTGCCAAATGCGGCAACGACAACAATCATGGTACGCCGTATATGATTTTAGCGACATTTGTGTCGCACGATTTACACGCAGTCTCAGTCGCAGTTCGCATACCGTGGACATTCACTGGTGGGCGCGGCCATGACATGTGCGGCCAACAATGTCGCAATGCTCGCACAGCGCTTTGGGATTAGTATTGCTAGTGAGAAAATAGTGGAATAATACTGTAGTAGAGCTGTTTTGATAAAATTTTGGTATTATCATAGTTAACAATGTAAACAGTTGTGCATCACTTACACACACGCGCGCTCCGTGCGCTCTATGCGACTTCTCGGAAGTGTTGAGCGAGTTCCCTTTTGATTTTACCGGGAAGCCGCATAATATGTGCGTTAGTGTGCGTGATTCTTCTCTGGACCAAGAGTACTAAGATACTTAGTGTTAACTGTGGTATAAGTAAATAATAAATCAAACTATGCTGCCCCACTTGGCAAAGCTTTTCTCCCACAGATCTAGGTAAGAAAGATTGGTTATCCTTACACCACGCGGACCCAGTGCAGAGGATGACCAAATGCTAAAAACAAATTTAGTCCGGTTGGGGCTGCGTTGAATATAATTGAGAAATTCTGCTTAATTTTTACTAAATAGTTTTAGTTTAGTTAGAACTACCAACCTACTGATACTCTGCCTAATAATTACCCATTCAAAAAAGTGGCAGTACCTTCTATATTAAAAATACTATATTATCTAGGTAGGTGAATTTAATTTGAAATATCTTTGTCAAGTTTTATGGTTAGGTATTTCCATGTTTTCTTTTTAGACTAATTTTTGGTTTATAGAACGGATGATGACATAGCTTCCATAAGTACACAACTCAATCAATCACCTGAAAAAATTGGGCTCTCCAACCATTCCAGAGAAATCAATGGCGAAATACATATTGATAATTTTCTTTCATTAAAATTTAATGGAAACTGTGCAAATAATAAGATTTGGATCTTTGATGCCTATAAATGAAATGCATAAGTTCATTTGATCGTCGCTAAGTCTGTAACTGATGGATTACCGATTTCTACCACCATTCTAAGTCTTAGTAACTACGTACAAATATATATTTTTTTATTATTTGCCACGGTAACACTGTAGTGGTACGTACAGCGTATCAGAGTGCGCGCGCGTAATCAGCGTCCTAAATCAACGCCTGGAGAAAGACTCCGTGAATGGGTAATGGAAGAACATTTTTGTGCAATCTGACATTTACACGGTAAATTAAAACGATTAGCACTTTGCCAGTAATAAAAAATATTCCTGACAAATATTTCCATTTCGAATGGGCACCTAAACAATGAAGAAACCTTTAAATCTGAACGAATTCAAGCCTATTTGAGGTCGTAGATTGCGAATCTAAGATTTATTTCCGGAATATGGGAGGCGGCCTTTACTACTACTTACATAGTAGTCATTGACTCTGCCTCCTAGAATATTATTTTTTTGTCACGCCTAGAAGCAGGGGTTGCCGAAGTGTACTGGGTGACTGGGTGGGCCGACGATGTTAGGTCCTATGTAATAGGGGGGAGCCTTTTGCCATATGCGGTCACAATCCCAGACTCCGGACTGTTACTGGCAAATTTTCCATAAAAAAAAACAACTTTTTTCGACCCAGGAATTTGAACCCAGGAGCTCGTGATAGCAAAGCACGTTATTCGCGACTAGACCAACGAGGCATGTCATTTCCAATATAGAAGAAAATCGCTGAATAATTATAAGCATAAAAAAAGGAGCGGTTGAAAAAGTGGATCTGATGAAGCAGCATACTAATGTATTTATGCTTTTATCAATAATAATCATGTGTTCGTTTACCGTGGAGTTTGAATCCCGCTGCGGGCTCCTGATTGTTCTCATGACCGTCATGAAGATGATGCAAATAAATTATCATAGAGACATTACCAACTTCTAGATGACTAGAGAACTGACTCGTTCTTCGCTTAGAGGATTAGTTTGGTTATCTAACAAGGTAAACATTCTACGTGGACATGATTTATTTGATTAATGTTTTTACTGTTTCTAAAAAAAAAAAAAATATTTTAAATATTATTCTCAAATATAAGCCGTCATTTTCTAATGCATCATTTTCTAATGCTGATGCATTAAAAAATGACGGCTTATAAGTGCGTTTTAAGTGATAATAATCTTAAATGGAATATGTTCATATTAACCTGGTAGGTTTTCGTAATACCCTGGTAATTTCTGGTAGGATGAAGCTGTTTTAATTTATATTGGCAAAAATTAATAAGGAAATTGTAGAGCTAATGGAGGAGACAGTTTAAAATTATCTTAGTAAGTATACTGTAGCATTGATTCTTGAATATGTGCCAAAAGCAGCTTAGAATTTTGCTACTTCACTATGTAAATATCCTAATATTAAATAAATGTTGTAACAAAAATAATAAATAACCAAAAGGCCCAGAAAGTAAGTGTTTTTTATATTAATTTCGACATGCAGGTACTTTTTTAGATATCCGACTTTCACTTATGTGCATAATCCTACTAATATTATAAATGTAATAGTTTGTATGTTTGTTATTGAGTAACAAACGCAAAAAACGGCTGGGATTTGGATGAAATTTGGCACACAGAGAGTTTATTACCTAGATTATAATAATAATCATAATAATAATTTATTTTGGATACTTGATCCATAATTTTAGTGTTAGTAATACATTTATTAATATTAATGTTAGAATATTTAACATAAAAAATGAAAAGAATAATAAAGAATAAAAAAAAATTAAAAAATACTCTTATGTTAAAACACCCCGATGCCCAAGATGCTTGATTATTTGACTACATGTGGTCGTATCCAGCGCTCGAGCATCGGCGAGTCCCAACGCTCAGCTAATGCTCTCATACCATTAGTACTGCCACGCATGCGCTGCATCATGAATGACCATCGCTTTTGCATGATCGCACTAAAGCTATCCATACGGGCAACGGCAAACATGCCAGATGCACTAAAAAAATGTCGCAGCCCCATTAGCACCCTAAAAGCATTGTTATATTGGACGCGCAAGTCGCCATAAGCCCTCTGCGTATAGGCTGGCTACAGGCTGCACGTGTAAAAGGACTGGCAGTATCTATATCATCACGCCAGATCTCTTGTGGGTAGGTAGAGAGTACAGAGTTCCAACAGGTTCTTTCCGGCAGTATGCCTTGAATAAAGTTACCTGAACGTTATCAATACATCGTGCAAACCTGTGAGCCACTATATTACATCGGACAGCTAGAGACCTTCGCTCCCGTTCAATATCAGTATTGTCACTTAAGTCATCGGTGATCCAGTGGCCCTTAAACTTTTTCACAACATTTAAGAATGTACCGCAAAGACATATAATATAAGATTAACACATAGGCAATTTTTTATTTCGAAAAAATGTAAGGTTCCTATCTAAAGTTAACGCGGACGAAGTTGCGTACAGAAACTAGTTATTTATAAAAGATTACATAGGCAATGCAGCGTATGAAAATATTAATTTAATATTTTAGTGCGATAATTTCCACAGGATTGTGGACACAAATTGCATTGCACATAAACTACGGCAGTGCGGTACAGCTAACTTATTACCTAGCTTACGATACCGCCAGCGTTGTAAAAAGTCGCTTGACATATTTAATTAACACGTTCACTTTCATGTGTCACGATGAATTTTATCTTTTCTTATCCTTACTCACCTGCCAATTAGCGGCAATATGTAAAAGTCAAACGTTATCTTCTTGTCTTTTACGGTGAATTTTATTTGGTATTTTTTAATTTGTAATTAGCAAAACATTGTAATGTTTTGCTAATTACAAATTTCATATTCCTATATGCTTTTTTTATTTGCTTACCGTGTTTTTTTTTCTTTGAAGTACTTAGTTGTACTTTCTTACTACTTTTCTGAGAAAAACTATGATATTTAATATTTTTTTTTTACAATCACAGTGAATTAATTATCATTTATTATTTACCAATGTATTCACGATACCAAATATTAGTTGCACTAAGCTATGGATCTATACGAGCATCATGTTCATATTTCACATAATTTAGGAGCATATGAGATGACAAATTTAATATTTATGTAGCTTAGTTATAAATAAAATATAAACAGCTTAGGTTTCTAACCCAGAAAGGTGAAAAAGCTAAGCTAATTCCAAAAACGTATATTTCATCATCATATTTTTAAACACAGATTGATAAAATCCATTTAAAAAAAGTAGGTTAATTCTTAGACCACAATTAAAATTTCAAATTTAGCAATAAATAACGTCCGGGACCGATTTAGAAATTGATTATTGAGTTCCTTTTACGGCACTTATGAGATATTTAGTGTTCAATTAGATCGCAATATCCACTTACGATCAATTTGCGGCCTTGTAATAGAAACTGGTCACAAGAACGTAATCTGGGTAAAATCAACTTATTTTTATATTTTTTGTACTACAATCATTCCCTTCCCACAACAGGCGGTTATGTCGGTTCTTGTAGCTGCAATTAAGTATAATATGGTTCTCTCTTACGATTATACAGATACACAGGCAGAACATGTATTTTACATGAATATTGAAAAAACTATTTATTTATTGGCATTACCTTTTACGTTATTATATCGAGCTAAGAAAACGGTGTTAGAAACCATTTAAAATAAGTTTAAAACGAGATTTGATGCAAATGTTTTGGATATCATCCAAAACATTTATACACACAAATTAGTTATCACTTCTTTTAGATTTTTGTTAATTTTTTGCGGACCAGTTTGACGGCGTTATTATGAGGCATTGGATCAGTATGCATGGTCCATGGGTCCAGTGCCAAATAGTGTTGATTTAAATAATTAATGTTACTAACATAATCTAACAGGATCTAATCCGAAATAAATTATTAATATTATTATTTTAGAAAGTTTTAGTAGGTAACTAAGATTATTACAAAAACTGATAAAAGAAACTAGTGCCAAGTGATTCATTCTAGATTAATTAGAGAAACCGAGAAATAACATTGTGTGAAAAGAATCCATAATAATATTAACGACGGTATTTGAAGCGTACCGCTATCTTCTTCTTCTGGCCAATATATACATACGTATAAAACAGATTATTTTCCATAAAGTAGTTTTAAAGTTATTGATATTTCATAATAAGCGATTAAGAAATTTCTCGTCCTTACCAAACTGTTTAATAATATTGAATCGAAGTTAATAGGTACAAGTGGTGTTTGAATTGGGTATTTCAAATAGATAAACGGTATGTTAATAGCTGTCCGTCGGCTATTTAGCTCTTAAATAAATTGTTCCAGATTAGGAAATGTCGTTTAAAGATTTGCAAATACAAGTATAACTGCTTTCTGTACTTCAAGAAGTTAGTTTTGTGTATGTTTTACATTAGGTTATGTATATAGCACCTATAGTGCTTAGTGTAGAGAATCACAGAAAAATTTGACTCGTTTGCGATGAGCAGTATTTTGTTTTTTTTTTTTTTTTTTTATAAAAGGAAAGTGTTTTCTTAAAAGATTAACCTAAATGAGTTTACATTTGTCCTTGGTTATATTTTTTATTGGAGACATTGTAGATGATGACTCTGCTTAAAAGTTTTATTACAATCTTATTTAGTCAATGGTATTGATATTATCATGTTCTGAGTAGGTATAATACATACTTAAGTCTAAAAATCAACAATGCATAAATTAGTCTCCCTTGAGTCCATGTGGTGGATGGCCTTTGGATCTTTGTCCAGTAGTAAGACAGTAAGTAATAAAGTATAACAATAAATCATATGTTTCGGGTTATTTGGACCTATATGAGAAATATAATAAATTGTTTGTTATTAAATTACCCAGTACAAACTTATAATGCAACATATTATATCAAAGGAATAAATTATCAAATAAAATTCAAATTATAAAAAATATTATAATAAGACCAAATAGACCGTATCTTATCTGAAGGGCAAGTCAAGAGTCTCCGTAACCGGCGAGCGTGTATGAGACGAAGTATGAGAGTGCAGGAAGCCAGAGAGGTATGTAAGGAAAGAACCTGTTGGAACTCGGTACTCTCTGCCTACCCCACAAGGGATATAGCGTGATGATATAGATAGATAGAGTATTAAATTTCAGTCCCCAGTTATTAAATTAAATTACAATAAAAGTAAAGGTTGTATTTCAATTTATTAAACCTTAAAATAAACCTTCTAGCATAAGATATTTTTTCGTTTACTACCCAAAAACGGAATAAGTTTATTGAATATACACCCGTGTACCCTTCCTTGTTCGCTTATAACGATTTAATGCGTAGAAAATTTTAATTATTCAAATCAATTTTTCATGAAATTAATAAACCGCAGGAAGTGATTCAAAGTAGTTACATAAATCTCTATGACAGGTAGTAAAGTAAGTGAAATCTTTCAAGCAATACTTTGCTTAATTGCCTCGTTGTTTTGTGGCGCATATCCGAGTGGTGATTATAAGACCCTGGGTTTGAATCCTGGGATGGACAGCGCGCATTTTTATCGAAAAAAATGTCGCTATCTGAAATGGTTCTCAATATAATATAAATCAAATTATTTTATAAAATTAAAATGAGAATAAACATTGCTGGTGATAAGTAGGTGTCAGAGGTTGGCAAAATGTAATCAGATTAATCATTAACCACCCCCGCTTGGGGAATATAGGCGTGACGGTATATTAATGATTAACGATTACAATTACATTTTGTAACGTTTACGAGTACACTTTTAATCTTGATTGAATATTAGAAAATGCAATTGTAATCAGTAATCTGATTACATTTTGCCCATCACTGGTGGGTTTATGCAGTACTTTTCTTGCACTCCTACTTAGGGAATACAGACGTGACCGTGGTCAACTTTTTATTTGGAAACTTCGTTATGAAGGCCACTTAAGTCTATCTACCTATATCATGACGCCAGATCTTCTCCCCAAAAACCTCCACAACCAAGTATTACCCACTAAAAAATATTACATTTTACTATTTAAGTGTTGGCTTATATTAGTTTTTTAATAATACGCAGCCCCAAAAAAGGAATTAACATTCTTGTGTCGTGGGTGCGTTCAAAAACATAAAATTTACATGCACTATCACCCAGAGTGGAATAAATATTTATGGGTCATAGAAAGATCGAACTCTTGATTTAGTGGACGGAGCGATTCAAGCTCTTAACCACTGGACCAAGGCGTCCGGCAATTAGTAGTCAACCCCTTGAGTGTCGCAAGCACACACGGGTGTGCAGAAATATCTCGGACGTGACGTATCGTTTGAGAACCCTGGTGTATATAAGCATTGCGTTCGTGTTGGTCAAGATCTTTATACGATTTAACACTAGTGGCATTCGGGACTGATATACAATATATGATATACAATCATATGTACAGTACTACTGAAAATTATTTTGGGACATGGACGGTGATATTGAAGCTAATCGAGACTAATAAAAAATATAAACCATACAGGTCCGTGGTTTGCATCAGCCATTTACGTTTTTGAAACATCGACATATTTCTTATCGTTTGGTGGCAATATGAATGTTTCGTGATATATCATATAGTTTATGTTATCAGAATTGTTATAATGAAGACAATGATATGCATTATTTACCTCGAAATACAGGTTTTTCGATGACTTATGCAAAAAACAATTGCAATTCTGAAAAGTCCCGACAGTGGCCGAGCAAGACAAAGTAAAACGTAGACGTAACTACGTTTTATATATATTAAGTTGAATATATTTCCTTAAAGAGAAAAATATGGATCACGATTACAGTCTCCCAGCAGGGATGGCTGAGGTGTTCTGTCATACCCACATATCGCCGGCGTTGTTAGGTTCCAATTTTAAAGGGGTAAGCTTATGCCATTATACCAGGCATATAATTTCAGATTCCGAATTTTGACTTGCACTAAACTACCGAGGAAACAGCCTTATGACAAAAAGCGTAGTAGTAAAAAGCGTTGTGACGAATATATTCATTTTATCCCATTTCTTAATAAACCACTCTTACTCTTCGAATATTTATTTGCATTTTTTCATTCTATTAATTCATAATAAGCATTCATATTCAACGATCCGTGCATACATTCCTCCATAATAACGGGCATTAACCTCGTAGTTACAAGTATAGAATTTCATTGGAAGAATGTGAGTATCGATTTACAAATATTTCATACGAAATTCAATACTATCCTTATTGGAATCTATACACTCATTAAGTGGGCGTAACTATGTTCCATGGTCTAAGTGAATAGGTTATGAAATAAAATTAACTCTAAATTTTCGGGCTTGATTATAGAAATACGCCGTCACATCTATATTCCCTAACTGGAGGTGGTAAAGGTTTATTGTGTCTTCCCACTTTTTGCCGATGTATATATCAGGTTTCATGTAATAGGGGATGAGCCTACTGTTATTATATCGAGACAATAGACTCCGTTGCAACTAGAAATTTTCAATCGAAAAATTACATTTCGCAGTGAACACAGGAACTTGTGATCGCTACGTGTACTTTTTGCCAGTAAACCACCGATGCATTCAAACGAAGGCATGATTATAAGTCAGTATTTTGTTACGAGTTTATGCAAACGCCATCTATCTATGAACACCGGTAATAGTTCAGTCAGTTATTAAATAGTGAATCATTTTAATGAACCATTACCAAGTAGGTATATATCTACTATGTTTCTAATACGCAGTTTCAATATTTAACATAGGTTTTAAGTGCGACAAGGATATTTTAGCCCCCGATGACATTGAAAAGGGGGCGTTTGTGTAAAATTGGGGTTATCATTTAGTATAGTTTGCTAACTTTCAGGGAAACACTGCAATTTGGGTTAATTTCATAGCAAACGGAAACTCTGTGACTGTCATGAAGTGACATTTCATTTGATGGATGACGGCGTTAGTTACCGATTTAAGCCACGGGCCTAAAGACCCTTGTATGACTGGATTTTTGAAATGTTTCGATATAAGAGTGTCAAAAATGTACTAGTAGTAGTCAAACCTATTCTTAGGTGAAATTATTTAATATAAATTATTAGATATCTGCTAACTTTTAACACTACATCCTATTATAAATGAAGGTGTTTAGTTATAGAAACGATTATGAATTATTTAAATAACAACACCGTCATACCTATACACCCCAACTAGGGGGAGGTGTACTGTGTACATCCAATTTTCCCTGACGATGTCAGATCGCATTATTATAGGGAATGAGCCAATTGCGACTATACCAGGCACAATTCCAGACCTAGACTGTCTTACCATCACCAAATAGACCGTGTCTTTTCTGAAGGGCAAAACAAGAGTCTCCTTTAACCGTAACCGTCGAGCTTGTATGAGACAAACTATGAGAGCGTAGCAGAGATGGGCAAAATGTAATCAATTAACGTTGTATTTGAATTGAAATTGTAATCTTCAACGATTACCATAACATTTTGCAATCTTCAATAATTACAAAATGTAATCGTTATCATTAATCTGATTACATTTTACCAATCTCTGGAGTGGAGGAGGCCAGAGAGGTCTGTGAGGAAAGAACCTGTTGGAACTTTATACTATCTGCCTGACCGGCAGGGGATCGTGATAATATAGATAGATAGAATGTCAGACTCCGGACTGACTTTAGGAATTTTTCGATAGACAAAGTACACTTTGCGTTTCCTAGCATTTGAACTCAGACAGATCTACGAGTCGGTCTCGGGTTCAAACCCAGGCAAGCACCTCTGTCTTTTCGAAAGCATGTGCGTATTAAAAATTAATTATCACTTGCTTTAACGGTGAAGGAAAACATCGTGAGGAAACCTGCATGCCTAAGAGGTGGGAGGGGGGGTCTCGAAGGTGTGTGAAATTCGCCAACCCGCACTGGGCCAGCGTGGTGGACTATGGCCTAAACCCTCTCAGTTTGAAAGGAGGCCCGTGCCCAACAGTGGGACAGTTTCTTAACAGGGCTAATATAAAAAAAAACAAGATCTACGAGTATTGCACGCCATTAGAACAATGAGGCAGTCAGAGATCAGAGGACTATTATTCAGAAAAAGTATGAAGAATTAACAAAGTATGTTTCAACAGACTTGTCTCACAATATTGCGCTTTAATGTTCTTACAAGCAAGTTTTAAGATATGTGAGATTATTTTATCAATTTGATAGTAGCCGGCGGTAATATGGGAATTGAGCAAGAGTTGTTTACTATACTTCAAACACGGTATGATAGTATTCAGTGGCGTGTAATTGGAGAGACCTACATGTCCAGCAGCACATGTGTCGCGGATTTTGTCGCCCTAGGCATGTGCGTATTTGTCTTACGTGCTAATATGCCGTGCCGTGACAAAAGTATACATACATAGAAAAAACTCTACAAATTTTTGTCCTGCGCGAGAAGTCTTGAGACCGCCCGTGCCAGTGGATAGGCTGATTATAATTATGATGATGTTTAAATGAATCCAATGTTTAGACAAAATCGTTTTTAACTGTAATCCTGTAACGGTTTTTATTGAAATCATAGGAAAAGCATAGAAAAATTTGCGCTCGCAATATCAAGAATACGGGAGTAGGATTTATTATTAGGACATACTAGTGGCAGTACCAAAAATTGGCACTGGCACACATACATATTTACCGGAGCAGTACAGAAATATCATGAAAACAGATCAGAAGTAACATCATGAAAACGTAACGTCATCAAAAATATACTACTACTTACTACCATAATCATATCAGTATAATACTTTGAGTTCTTAGATTTACGCGAATATTACACATGAAATAAAACTATTTTACGGATTTTATCGCGGTTTATTTTTTTTTATTTTTAGTTCCCGACGTTTCGAGTGCTTTGCAGCACCCATGGTCACGGGAGGGACTGAGGTGTTAGACGTCCAAAAGGCATAGTTGTTCCGGGGTACCCTCAAACTTCTTAATTATTTTTGTTTGTCCGATCTACGCAGAATGAGCTCACGGTGTCTTGAGGTCTTGCAGTGTTATGCTTGGTTTTGGATTTGATTATATTAATTACCGGATCCCAAGACGATGGAAGCACCCAGCCGTCTTCTCTATTAAAATTAGGATGTTTTTTAATTTCAATAGCCTCGCGAACCATCCTTGGTAGGAATCGGTGTTCTTTCACGAGGATTTGTGGTCTATCAAATCTGATGTTATGGCGGGTGCGGTCAAGGACATGTTCACAGACTGCAGACTTCTTTGAGCGACGGTGTTTTAGGTCAGCTATGTGTTCTTTAACCCGAGTTTTTACCGGTCTTTTTGTTTGTCCTATATAAGAGAGACCACATTCACAATCAAGCTTGTAAACTCCTGCATCTTGTAGAGGGATCTGACACTTGACAGATGGTAAAAATTGACTGATCTTCTTCGGCGGCTTATAAAATGTTTTAATCGAAGCACGCTTCAAGATGTAGCCAATCTTGTCCGTGACTCCTCTCATGTAAGGTAGTACAGCAGGGAGACGCTCAACTGTGGCTGGTTTCACTCGGTCACTGTGACGTTGGCGTGGGACTCGAAGCTTATTGTCGTGCAGGACTTGCTTGACATGTTGAAGCTCGGCAGCCAGATGTTTCTTATCACAGATCCCTTGTGCTCTCTGAAACAAAGATTTACCCACGGTAGCTAACTGTGTTGGATGGTGGTGAGATTCACCGTTTAAGTACCTATCAATATGGGTCTTTTTTCTATAAACCGTATGGCTTAAGGTGTTGTTGGGGTTACGGATTACTAATACATCTAGGAAAGCTAGCGAATTGTTTGCCTTCAACTCCATTGTAAACTGAATTTTAGGGTTAATAGAGTTAAGATGATTTAGGAATACATGAATTTTGTCAGATGGTAATATTGTGAAAGTATCATCTACGTACCACTTGTAGAAACTTGGCTTTACAGATGAGGTACGAAGGGCTGTAAAAAAATAAAAAAATAAACCGCGATAAAATCTGTAAAATATGAAATAAAACTATTTTACGGATTTTTTCGCAGTTTATTTTTTTTATTTTTAGTTCCCGACGTTTCGAGTGCTTTGCAGCACCCATGGTCACGGGAGGGACTGAGGTGTTAGACGTCCAATAGGCATAGTTGTTCCGGGGTACCCTCAAACTTCTTAATTATTTTTGTTGTTGTTGGTCCGATCTACGCAGAATGAGCTCACGGTGTCTTGAGGTCTTGCAGTGTTATGCTTGGTTTTGGATTTGATTATATTAATTACCGGATCCCAAGACGATGGAAGCACCCAGCCGTCTTCTCTATTGAAATTAGGATGTTTTTTAATTTCAATAGCCTCGCGAACCATCCTTGGTAGGAATCGGTGTTCTTTCACGAGGATTTGTGGTCTATCAAATCTGATGTTATGGCGGGTGCGGTCAAGGACATGTTCACAGACTGCAGACTTCTTTGAGCGACGGTGTTTTAGGTCAGCTATGTGTTCTTTAACCCGAGTTTTTACCGGTCTTTTTGTTTGTCCTATATAAGAGAGACCACATTCACAATCAAGCTTGTAAACTCCTGCATCTTGTAGAGGGATCTGACACTTGACAGATGGTAAAAATTGACTGATCTTCTTCGGCGGCTTATAAAATGTTTTAATCGAAGCACGCTTCAAGATGTAGCCAATCTTGTCCGTGACTCCTCTCATGTAAGGTAGTACAGCAGGGAGACGCTCAACTGTGGCTGGTTTCACTCGGTCACTGTGACGTTGGCGTGGGACTCGAAGCTTATTGTCGATTGATAAAATCCGTAAAATATATTGAGTTCTTAGATTTACGCGAATATTACACATGAAATAAAACTATTTTACGGATTTTATCGCTCGCTCGCGCTTAGTCCCTCCCGTGACCATGGGTGCTGCAAAGCACTCGAAACGTCGGGAACTAAAAATAAAAAATAAACCGCGATAAAATCCGTAAAATAGTTTTATTTCATCCGTAAAATAGTTTTATTTCATGTGTAATATTCGCGTAAATCTAAGAACTCAATATCCGTAAAATAGTTTTATTTCATAATACTTTGATCTTACTTTGAAATTAAGGTTCACTCAAACATTAAAATACACAACTATGTATTTACAAATACTAAAATTCTTATCGGCAAAACAGCTATTGAAACTATATAATAGTATGCAAATTTCACAGATTCGAGGTGTGAAACTGGGGCTCGTGTTGGCCAATAAAGCTCACGATAAAGCCGGCCGCGGCGAGGTTAATGACATCGGATAGATGAGTCACCGGCCACTTGACATCCGAGACTATGTGGTAGACACTATTCAACTATTAAGATGGGGTTTCTTTATTGCAACGTCATAGCAAATTTAATAAAAGAAAAACTAAACAAGTTTTCTAACATTAAAAAAAATCCAATTTAATGTACAGGGTTAAATTACCAATTAAATGGTGAAAATCACCATTTACTTGATATATCCATTGGTACGTCGGAAGAAAAAATGACAAAACAGATATATAATGCGAAAGTGGAAGGTTGAACGTACCGGGGAAGTCTCCGGAACTGGCGAGCGTGTAGGAGTCGAACTATGAGAGTGGAGGAAGCCTGAGAGGTCTATAGAAAAGCCTGTTGGAACTTAGTACCTTCTACCTACCCCGCAAGGGAACTGCCGTGATAATAAAGATAGATTCAGTATTCGGTCGATGATGATGTGATCCAGAGCGATTTTGGCCATGGCGGCTGCATCAACTCCGCTATTATTAACATTTGTGCGCTCGCATGTCGTCCGCGTTGACTTTAGACAGGAACCTAAAATTTCTCCGTGATGAAAACTATCCTATGTGCTAAACCAAGTAATGAACTATCTGCGTGCCAAAGGATATCGTCGAAAATGGCCCCAGAACCAACAGACATGTAACATATACCATAATTATTCATCGTCGAATTACAACGGTAATAGTAATAAATTTAAAGAAGATATTTATAAAATTACAACCATTTACAGGCATAAACATATTGCTTTACTCTCTTTTTCAACTCTTTTTTTATTATGTGTTTAAGTAATTATGCATGTTACTTTTGCAATCCTGTTTTTGAATCTTAATTATGAATCGTTGCGTAAGTTGTGTACAGTTGGTAAGGACGCCAGATGTAAAAATATGATTTATTGTAAGTCTTAAGATAAATGATGTAATCAGTCTGTCTGTTACTGTGCCTATTTAAATAAAATAAAATCATTATTATTCTAGTAGTGGCAAATATCCGTATCTAACGGACAATTTGCAATACAAAATGAATATTTCAATGTAAATTTCAGTGTAAGTACTTAAATCGAAGTCGTCGACATCTTTTCCAAATGTCAACGTTGCTATCGAATTGGAGATTTCAACCCTATCAATCGGTTATATTCAATCATTCAATAATGATCTCTATCTATCTATATCATCATTGCAGATCCCTTGCGGCGTAGGCAGAGAGTACAGAGTTCTAACAGGTTCTTTCCTTACATACCTCTCTGGCTTTCTTCACTCTCATAGTTCGTTTCATACAGGCTTGCCGGTTACGGAGACTTTTGACTTGACCTTCAGCTAAGACTCGGTCTATTTGACCGCTTCCACTTTCACATTGTATATCTGTTTTGTCATTCTTTCCTCAGAAATTCTTTCTATATGCCCGAACCAACGGAGCATACACTTTCTCATCTTTACACCGATACTATCTTTCATACCTACTCGCTTTCTTCCTACGCTGTTGCGAATACGGTCGCTGACCGACCGTCAGCGACCGTATTCGCAACAGCGTAGGAAGCTTCACTCAGCACATCTTCCGCAGAGCTCGCATTTTCACCGCATTTATCCTACTTCCATTCTCCTTCTTACATACCCAGTTTTCGCTGCCATATAACAGCGTTGGGTCAAGCACTCCGTTATGTATGGCCAGCTGCGCCTTTTGGCTTAAGTGCCGGCTCCCAAGTAGCTTTCCCATCGCACCATTCACTCTGTTCCCTGCACTTACTCTTCTCTCTATGTCAGCAGTGTATTTCCCATCCTTACTGAATGCGCATCCAAGATATACAAACTCATTCACTTGCTCCAGCACATCGTTACCAACCACAATCCTGTCATTCGCTCATACACCATAATCTTGGTTTTCTTTACATTCAAATGTAAGCCATTGTTCATGCAGTCGTCTTTCATAACTATGACTAGTGTTTGCAGAGTGGCTGTTGGCGCTATTAAAACTGCATCATCTGCTAAAAGTAGATGGTTTACAACTAGGTCAACCATTTGTATGATCCCCAATAATGATCGATTATTGCTAGTGTAATTTTACAAATTCATTGTTGACTACTAAATTATAGCCACAAAAACTAATAACTTTTTGCTATAATGCAATTCCTCCGCTTGTCCATTTACTAATAAATGCATGAAGATAATTTGCAGGTAACTTGAAATTATTCACACATTTTATTATTGCTGTTGGTTGTGGGGCAAATCATGTATGGACGCAGAACAATTTCATTTCATCTGTATCCGTTAAGCTGTTTTGACGTAATCGAGTAACAAAGATTTAAACATGCAAACACACAAACTTTCAAATGTATAATGTCAGTAGGATCAGTCGTATATCTGCTTGTAAGAGTGAATTAAAAGGTGACGCTTCGATGCAAATAAAACTTCTCGCGTTTGTTGCGTAAGAAAAAAGTAATATTTTCAAATCTATTGGTATTATTATGTTGATCAGGGAGCCAATATTTTTATTAAATAACTTGAAAATGAATAGATATTAACTGCCTTGTTGGTCTAGTAGCAAAGCGCATCGCTTTGTGATCACGAGATCTAGGGTTCAAATCCTAGGTCGGATAAATGTAGTTTTTCTAACGAAAACTTCCCAGTATGAGTCATATTGCAAGAGGTATATGGCAAAAGGCTCGCCCCTTATTACATGGGACTTAACATCATCGGCGAAATCTGGGTGTACTCAGTACATGTCTGCCACCCCGGCTTGGGGAATATAGGCGTGATGGTGTGTGTGAGTAGATATTGAAATGAAAGTAACTGCTCCCACTTTTAATCTATATTCAAAGATTAGCGAGGTAGCTAAGATCAGATAGAAAGATTTAGCATTCGATGTATAGGAACCACTCTTTTAATCGATGCAGTACGGTTGGCGTAGAATTAATTACAAATCAATGCTAACTAGTTTCCGAGCTATTCTTGAACTATGCTAATAGAACTAGTTTATTTATAGCATTCATTGATTGCAATTGGCTCAGATGATATCCAAATAAAGTATTATTGCACAAAATCCACTTTTAGTTATTAATTATTAATTTGATGAACGATTCAGCACAGTGGTTAAAAGCTTAAGCCACTCCGCCCACTTTATCTAATAGTCGCGGGTTCAATTCCCGCACGGGACAAATCTTTGTATGATCCACAATTATTTGTTCCGGCCCGGATATTTGTATATCCCACCAAAAAACATTTTCATGTAAAATGTTGCCAAGACGACACCAGACCGCAGACAAAAAGTTATCAGATCTCATGTGGAGTCAAGCTCGTAACTCTACACGCCCTAACTCTACAAGCCCTAAATTCACAAACATTACACCTTAGTCATTTGTAAGGTGTAGAGATTGTGAAGTTAGGTTAAAAGGGCTAATAGTGTGGCTAGATCTTTTTATTATAGTATTTTTTTTATAAAAAAAATTTACTATTATAATACTCTAGTTGTTCAGATGCATAAAAATTATATCAGAATAGCAAATACCTCATTCTCTTTTGCGACTTTGACTGTCTAAAATAGTCAATCCGTTAGCCACAAAGATTTGTAAGAAAAAATCCTGTAAAAACTTAGGACTTAGAAAATTGGTAAATGAAGTGCCAAAATTTTGTATATCTACCTACTCCTATCATTTTAGTTTAGTCTTGCACGCTTTGCAATCAAAATACCGTCTACTTTTTGTACTTTCCTAAAGCCAATCTGCATATTACTTTATTTTTTTCCACGATTTGAAATAGTTTTGGTCATTTGCCTTTTTGGACTTTTTAGGTTAAGTTGACCTTTAGTCGTGTATGCAACTCACCCTACCTATTAAGAAAAAAAAATGGAAAATCTAATCGTCAGATATGACTATCCCTGTCAGCGCTCAGGCAGACTCAATAATATTCTAATACATAATTAAAACCTTGGTAAAACGCTTGTTATTACGGTGTCGTAATATTTTAAAAAATAAGTATATTAGAGGACTATGGTGGCAGATAGGTAGGCTAGAGGCAAGCAACACTGGCTTTATCTGCCTTCCCGGCAATGTATCTGGCGTGATATGAAACTGAAATGATACTTAACATATACCATCTGAAAGACGTCCACAAAGAGACAAAGGCCTACAATACGACGACCGAATCCGTGAAGTTTGCTCCCCCCTAAATAAAATACCAGATATTATTATATAAATCGTGCAGAACATACCTGTATCTGCTTGCGGTGGCTGTCTGGCGCGGGTCACTCCCTTCCCTCCAATATGGTCGAGGGGAGTGGTGGCTGTTCCAGTATTCATACTCGTGAATGGGTGCTGCTTGTAGAGATTGATCCACCTGGAATCCTTTAGACACTCTTTATAAATAAGATCATTAGTCTCATATCTCGGTCGTAAGGCATCACACTGGAACAATCGTAAGCTATTTAATTGTAACCTAAATCTTGTACCCACACAATATGATTGAACAAAAAAAGGAAAAAAAATCTTCGCCGTATCTTCTTAGTGGAGGCCGCGTTCCGACCCAGTGGTAGATTAGTAGTTAAATTAGATTACAAATTTGACTATTATACTAAAGATTACAAAAAGCTATAATCAAATGTTACACAATATATTTTAAAATTATATACCATTAGGGCCACAACCTGCGGGGGCGTGGAGCATGCGACGGTTATCGAGGCATGCGCACGATCTCCTATTGTCCCGATAACAATCTCAGTATCAAGGCTTTTATAAGTTTGAACTTTGCCCTCGGATTGTCATATAGAAATAAACATAGGTAGAAAAATATTTTGCAAATCTACTCAAGAATCTAATTGGTTAAAAAAATAACACACTCACGCCTTTATCTCACCCCAGTGGGATAAAGGCGTAAGTGTGTTTGTTTATTAATATTTTTTTTAAAGTATCCTGAACGTTAGTAAATCGGTTGTTGACAGAATGGTGGCCTAGTCTATCTATCTATCTATCTATAACCTCACGCCAGATCCCTTGCGGGGTAGGCAGAGAGTACAGAGTTCCAACAGGTTCTTTCCTTACATACCTCTCTGGCTTCCTCGACTCTTATAGTTCGTCTCATACACGCTCGCCGGTTACGGACACTCTTGACTTTTCCATCAGATAAGACTCGGTTTATTTGGTCGTGGTAAGACAGTCTAGGTCTTCCCCGGTACCTGCATCCTTCCACTTTCACATTGTATATCTGTTTTGTCATGTCTTTCATCTGGCATTCTTTCTATATGCCCGAACCAACGAAGCATGCCCTTTCTCATCTTTACACCGATACTATCTTTCATACCTACTTGCTGTCTTACTATGCTGTTGCTAATGCAGTCAGTCAGCTTCACTCCGCACATCTTCCGCAGAGCTCGCATTTCTACCGCATTTATCCTACTTTCATTTTCCTTCTTACATACCCAGCTCTCGCTACCATATAACAGCGTTGGGACAAGAACTCCGTTATGTATGGCCAGCTGCGCCTTATGGCTTAAGTGCCGGCTCCAGAGTAGCTTTCCCATCGCACCATTCACTCTGTTCCCTGCACTCACTCTTCTCTCTATGTCAGCGGTGTATTTCCCATCCTTACTGAAGGCGCATCCAAGATATACAAACTCATTCACTTGCTCCAGCACATCGTTACCAACCACAATCCTTACATTCGTTCTGGTTTCTTCCCTTTCAAAAACCATAATCTTGGTTTTCTTCACATTCAAGTGTAAGCCATTGATCATGCAGTCGTCTTTCATAACTGTGACTAGTGTTTGCAGATCAGTGGCCTAGTACTAGCAAAAGACGCGTAGATAGACCAATGATTCGGTGGGTAGATGAACAATCGAGAGTTGGAGGAAGAATTAGGCGTGGATTCGCTCAAGACTGCGAAAAATGGCACAAAAGGGATGAGGTTTATGCGCTGTAAAAAGGGGCTATGATGAAACAGTAAGCATCGATATAGGTAGTTATTACAAGTCTTATAAAAACTTGTATAATCTGCTTTCATCACCCCGCAAGGGATCTGGCGTGATGATATAGATAGATTAGCAGTTTTGTAAAAATAAATAGCTGTAAACTGGTGTAATCGATAGGATTAGTATGAATATTGTGCAAGGTTATTCACAACATTGAAGGAGAAAAAAAATGTTACAATATCGACACAAAAGTGTAGCTAAACTGTGTTCTAACCAAAATAAATTACAAATGCGGCCGAAATCGTGGAGCACGAACCAGTTCCCATGGGTATATGGACGTGGGTATAATATGAGAATAAATCTATTATGGTCTTGCAATTCTGTGGTTGAGTTCCATTTCAGTGTATGCTGTATTTGGTGTTAGTTTTTCTTAGTGTCACAAATTCGTTACACTTTAACCTAAATTGACAAGATCTTTTTTGGAAAGTCTTATTATGTAGTTACATACTTCGCTCGTGGCGCCGTTCGCGTGAAATTTACCTAGAGGCTTCGAGCCGCGATATTTATGGTGAGTTTGCTATGCGCGTCATGACCAAAGCTGGGCTTTTGCCTAATAGTAAGGTAGTTTTTAAGTAAATGCCTTTGGCTTCCCTTTGCAACACAGATGAGAGATTATAACCCGTCATGCGGACCAATTGCGGATTGGTGATGATGAAGGCTGGTTGGTGGCCGCCGGCTATTCGAAAGTATCAAGCTGACCATAAAGCTTCAAACGTGGTTTAACGACTGCCACATGAGATTGTTTACTAATTATTATTTGTGAAAATATTTTAACTCGATTCTTATTTATAGACGTAATTATATAATTTTCTGATCCGGTATTCATAATGAACACCTAACACACACATACTTGTACATAATAATATTTATTATTTTCTTTAAGTAGCGATCAAGGACATAATTCGAACTGCATCTACGCTCATCGAAATAAGGGTATTTTATAAGAATTATAAAATCTCTGTCCAATGTTACATATCATTTTATGTAGTGACTTTTCACATAACATAATGAACTCCATTTACAAGGTGTATCGTAAATAACGGAAGACCTCAGCCACATCGATTAGATAACTACTTCACAAACTCAATATGATAATCAATTTTCCAAATTTAAATGTTATAAACCTTTTTAAGCACATTTGTACCCCAATTAACAATGAAACTTCGTTTATGTGTGCGTATTGAGAAATACGTTTTAAAAATGCATTTGAAATCTCCGTATTTCTTTGAATCAAGAATAAATTTAGTATATTATAGCGCAAGCGGAGTAACAGCATTATAAGCAAATTAAAAAAAAAAAAAAGATACGTTTAAAATTGTTGGAATCAATTCAGTTATCGGTTTACAATAAACTACTTTCAGGTCTTGCGTTTAGTATGTTACACCTTGTATATAACTATATAACAAATTAAGTATAATATTTCGCAACCCTATGTAGTTAGTATCGTTAAGACAATAAAGCTCTCAATCAGAAGTTTATCGTAGCCCGCGAAACAAGAAATATGAATGCAATCAAGATAATACCTACTATCGTTTCTAACACAAATACCTCTGAGGGCTACTACATTGTAACAATAATCCTTGACACAATTATGTAACGGAACCCAGCACTTTATCTGATACACTTCCCCTTAGCGACTCTAAGGGCCTCTTTTACCAACCTCGAGTAAAATCTGAAGTATACTAACCCACAATTTAAGTCCCAAGTACGTTGCAGGAATTTCACCATCTCTGAGAAGCCCTATCCAACAGTTAAACTAACCTGTTTTAATTGCCAAGTAACGCTAACCGAAAAGTAACTTACCAGCACTTTATTTAAGGGTTGTGAAATAGACCCCAAGTTTATCGCCTTGTACGGCCATTTAACTATAAAGTACCAGCGTATCGGACTTGAGAATTAAATTATTTTCAACAGAATGTACAGTGAAAATATGTGGAACCATAAATATATTTACTGTTCTGATATCAAGATACCAATTCTTAGTCTAGACCACTTACAACGACGATAGTTTTGTATGGATATATTACTTATAAATGAAGTAAACCTATTTTAATTGAGATTTTTTGTCTAATTAGTAGAATTTTAAATCTAGTATTTCATTTATTGATACACCCACGTTTCACCGACGATGTTAGGTCCCATGTAATAGGGGGCGAGCCTATTGGCTTTGGCTAATTACATGGGACCTAACATTACATGGCAATAGCCATATACCGGGCACAATTCCAGACTCCACGCACGTACTGGGAAGTTTTCGTAGAAAAACTACACTTGTCCGACCTAAGATTTGAACCCAAGACCTCGTGATCATAAAGCGATGCGCTTTGCCACTAGACCTTTTATGCTGCCTAATAAGTCAAGTGTAAACCCTGCACCATTATGGCGCATGGACTACATACGTGTATTTTGCTTCTCTTTGTATTATAGAACTTATATTATGCTACTGCTATCACTTCCCGTACAGAGTATACAGCAGCCACTCGGTGCTCCATGATAGCCTCGAGCCTCGGTTAGATGGGTTCACACTATACACCTATAGTGATGTAGATTTTAAGACAACATTCTGTGGTTCTCTTTATTGGTTTGACTTCACCACACAACAGATATTTTTTTGGTTTAAATTAGGTACTTTTTAGGAACCTAACCTAAAAGCGCCTTTATCAGCTTGTTATCCATATATACCCAAACCTATTATTATACTAGCGTTCCCATGCTTTTCTGACGCTTCATATGCAATTTTTTTAATACTGTACACACTGTTTCAATATATCTTAGTAAATAATAGCAAGAAGAGAATAATCGTAAAAAGAAAACTATGACAATCACAAGGTTGCATATTTTAATGATTTCCAGTGATATTCTTAGTTATAAAACTCAAAACCAACTATAATACTTTAAGCGTATCCACTATTTTCTAACGATCTAGTTCTAACCACGGCCAGCGCCCACAAAACACATATATGTAGCTACACACAGTTTCCTGCGACACGCCCCAGCGGGACTCTAGCCTGTATCTATAGGACATAGAACCTCTATATAAACGCCAGGTATCTCATAATTCGGCACACAACTAGTCCTGAAGCTAACAGTGGAGTACAGTTTAGACTTAGAACAAAACACTAAGAAAATGTTCGCCAAGGTAAAGTGAAGTTGTTTTTTTAAGGAAATGTGTATCAAGTGTTGGTGTATAGGTATTTGTAGTGAGATTGCGGTAAAAATACAATACTATTGAATATAGATTTAACAATAGTAGTTATACATTGATTTAGATTAGTGTAGTATAGTTAAGTAGTTGTATTGACTTTTGCAAATGGCCAATGCAACATCATTCGGTCTTGTGATCCAGAAAAAAAATCTTTCAATATTTTCGAATTCTTTTTAAAAGATATGTTGAAGTGATATAGAAAGAAACAAAAGTTATACACATGTTTTAAGTCTTTATTGACCCTGCCTGCTTATTAGAAAAAGTGGTCAAGACTGTTTGAAACCCAACAGATTATCCTTAATGCCATAAGAAATTCTTAATTTATTTTCACTTATTATGCCTAAAAAAATTGATAATGCAAGTGTAATACTACTACTGAAATGATAGTTAACAGCGTAAGTAATTAGAATAAAGCTATTACCATATTACTGTACTATTACCGTATTATGAGACGTTCCCAGAGCTCTGCGACTGCGGTGTTCTTACCCATTACCAAAATTATTCAGCGTTCGACTCAGTCAGCCCTATTACACTGGGACCTAACTTTGTTGGTAACATAAGGACACAGTACACCTCCCCCATTTCCGCTTAGAAAATATAGAAGTTACGGTGTTTATCTTTGCAAGTTTTTATTCCATTTGCTTGTTTTTGTAAGTATGTCTGTCTTTATCATCATGATTATTATCAACTTTCTATAACTCATTGCAGGGCATAACCCCTCCTTATTTTGTGCCATTCTTTGCGATCCTATGCTTATGCTGTCTTAACTGTTAAAAAATTGTTATCATTTTAAAGCACTTGCTGGCATCCGATTGAGTTTTTTAGCATACCTCTGCAACTTTCGGTGATAATGCTTGAACATGGAGCTAGTCTGATTTTGAAGCCAAAAAGTAGCCTAAGAAACTCCTCAACTAAACAAGACAGCCCTGTAGGGTTTGCTCTTTGTAAAGGAGAAAAGTGGAATTTTTATTTTTTCCTATTCCTCCTGTTTTATTTTCTTTCTCATTAAATTTGTTACGGGTTCCAAGACGATTGAAGCGCTCCCCGGGACACCCCATGCTTTAAAACTTGGTTTCATCTAAGAAAACCCATGTAAATTCTGGCTAACAGGAGTTACAATTGTTGAAATGTGTGGTGGGCTTAGTCCCAATTAAAGCCCTGAAGTGTTTCGCATAAAAAAGTTTGTAGTTTAAAATAAATTGCCTAATAATTATCTGATTATATATATAATAAGCAGTGATAGCCTAGTGGTTAGACCGTTGGACTGCAAAGTCAGAGGTTTTGGGTTCAAACCCAGGCACGCACCTCTGTCTTTTCGAAAGCATGTGCGTATGAAAAGTTAACTATCACGTGCTTTAACTGTAAAGGAAAAAATCGTAAAGAAACGTGCATGCCTAAGAGTTTTCTGAAGTGAAATTGTGAACCTATAAGATAGACCTATGACTTGGTGACAGTCGCGGGTATAATGTAATGCGTACAGCATAGTACCGGTTATCATGACGGTCTCGGTGAAGGACTTTCTGCAGTAGACGTCTTTTGAGCGAAGTTAGATTGGTTTAGGATATTTCATGCTCTTCTGTGTGTTTCTAGGTGATTCTCGCTTGTGCGCTAGTGACCATCGCACGCGCCGGTTTGATCGCAGCGCCCCACGGAGCCATCTCTTCACAAAGCATTGTTCTTGGCGCGCCTGCACTTGCCCACGGTTACGCGGCCGCTGCACCTGCGTATGCTGCTCCTGCATATGGTTATGGACTAGGTATTGCTTTGGAACTACAAGTGTGGAAATATCAAAGAGCTAAGCACCAAAAGATTGACGTTAGCGTGACGCTAGTGAGTTGATATGCCATCCTTGTCACACTTTAAATTAACTAAATAAACACGAACGTGACAGCACCATTACTCGCTAGCGTCATGCTAGAGTCAAAGATTTCGTGCTACGCCAGCAGCACGCGGGTGTATTTTTATAATAAAACCAAATGAATTAGGTAACATCAAAGGTGTAGGCGAAGTAAAATTTAGGGCTTGGTTAGCCACTTAATTTGATTTTAGTATCTGTAGAATGGACTATATTACAGTATATCCATTAAAAGATCTCAGATACTCTTTGCTTTACAGAGATTTGTTTTTATAAAAAAGGACTATCTATCACATTCACCCGGACCAGTCAAATAAAAATATCTCCCGTGCGGATATGAAAACCACGAATGCCCAATTTGCCTGACGGAAACTCCCGGATCAAGCCTGTCATCAACTTTTATTGATCAATGAATGAACGTGAAGGCCTGCAACAGTCTAGAGCTACTGATAACGGCTTAGCTTTTCCTCATCATTATCAATTTAAATACTTATTGAAATAATTAAAGTTCTCTAGTGATGAGGAAATAACTCTATATTGTTACATTGACGACAGCTCCATTGCAGGTCACAGCGCGGTGGTTGCCCACGCGCCGGTTCTCCGCGCGCCATACGCACACGCCGCCGCCCCTGTTGAGATATATGTAAGTATCCAAGTTTTATTAGACTTAATTAGAGCAACGAGCACGATCATGGTGTTTTAGGTGCGAATCCTAGAATGAATTGTGCTTTTTTATCAAAAAATTCTTATTCACAGTCCGGCGTTTGGAATTTTGCTCGGTATAATGGCAATACACTCGCCCTCTATTATATTGGAATTTAAAATCGTCGGCGATATGTAGGCGTATGTAGTTTATTTTTGGCATTTGGGGCCTTGGGGAATATTGGCGAGAGGGATTTTGACATTTTTTAATAATATTAATTTGATGTAGAAGTTTTGTACATAAACATTGCTTTAAGAAACATTAGTGATTTTATTTTTAAACGCTGCCCCACACTAGTATTTATTCCTGTGTCCTGGGTGCATTTACAAACATGAAATTTCACATACACAAATACCCAGACTGAAGCAAATAATTGTGGGTCACACAAAGATTTGTCCTGTGCGGAAATTGAACCCGCGACTATTCAACCCAGTGGGTGGAGCGACTTAAGCTCTTAACCACTGCGCCAAATCATCCGTCTTAGTGATATTGATACTATTTTTGTTTTATACCGGTCATTCATCAGATGTCGTTTTATAGAGAGAACACATTCAAAAGCCTCCCGCCCTCTGTTGTAAACTATAGATTGGACTATGTAATTTTCTAATCCACTAAAGTCTGCATAAGTATCATAAAATAATTTGAATTCTTCCAGGCCCACCCCCGCTACCAGTTCAACTACGGTGTCGCTGACGGTCACACCGGCGATCAAAAAAGCCAGTGGGAGGCGCGTGATGGCGACGTCGTGAAGGGCCAGTACTCCCTGGTGGAGCCCGATGGTACCGTCCGCACTGTCGACTACTCCGCCGACGACCATAACGGGTAAGAAAAAATATATACATTATAATCAGGCCTTCTCCTTGTCGTAGAAAAGTATAGGCTTATAATAATAATTATTATTATTATCATCATCAACCAAAAGGCGTCTTTTGCAAGTTAAAAGCTAATTTTTATGTTATGTTTTTTCACGGCAATTCGGCGTGATTTCGCATGTTTCTGCAACCTTCAAGAGGTTACGGAAACAATGCCGTACCTACTATAGTGCAGGGAAAGGTCGTCAATTGTCTTTTTTTCACATTAGTGATTCGATATTAAAGATGGATCGGTCGCATACTTTCTAGAAATAAATTTTTCGTACTCACGATGATAAAACAATCCCGGTTAGAGCACAGAAGGGTAACATATTATTATTAATATTTTTTTATTTATAATTCAAATAGAAATCATTGCAATGATGATGTAGAAACAACGTAATACAATTTCCAGATTCAACGCAGTAGTGAGCAGGCAAGGTCATGCAGCGCATCCCGCCGCCGCCGCCGTGGTGGCCGCCCCCGCCTACGGCCACGCCTTCGGCCATGGTCTCGGCCACGGACTCTTACACGGCTAGACCACCACTGAACACCAACACCGATGACACCTATTTATTACTTATCTAGCTTAAGCACGGACGGAATGCGACAACGAAAAGAGATTGCACGATAACGGACTTGAGAAGAGTTCAAGGGACTGTCCCTTGGGCTCAAGTGCCTGGACTCCTATTCGCTATGACCAAACGCGGCACGTTACGATATCTTCGTGGTATGATCGTATAATGGAATATATGTCACAGAGTCATCGTAACGCACCTAAATGCGAATAAAGGCCGGAAGGTTAAGCGTTTCATAACTCGTATAAGGGTCATCACGGCCCAAACCTATCCATTCAAGCTACAAAGTCACTTTGAACTTTTGTAAAATATTTTCTTGTAGTGTGTAAGTATTTTCTATTTTCATCTATACGTTTTGTGAAACGTTGGAGACATTGCTTGCGGGGTGCTGGCGAAAGCTTCGTTTTGTGACTGATAATAATGTAAAATAAATGTAACATTTCATACATTTTTGCATTTTATTTCATGTTAACACTTATGCTTAAATATTTTTCTTATCTATAATGCTACAGTTAGTGAAGATACCTATTTAACGAAATGAAAATATACATTTCAACTTGGCATTTGCGAAGTAGTAACCAGTTGCACAAACAGAATTTTGCAATATGTACTCGTAGTATAAAATATTTTTATCTGTCTGACTAGTTTCATCTGGACCATTGGAATGTTACCAGAGATATAGATCTAACACGTACTGACTTTATAGTTACTACCAGCTAATCCAGGTAATAAACTATCTGTCTACAAAATTTCAACCAAACCCGTTTAGCCGTTTTTGCGTGCTTGAGTAACAAATATCCAAAGTTTCACATTTAATGAAATAAAATATACACCGTCACGCCTATATTCCCCAAGCGGGAGTGGCAGAGGTGTACTGAGTACACCCAATTTTCGCCAGCGATGCTAGGTCTCATGTAATAGGTGGCGAGCCTATTGCCATATACCGGGCACAATTCTAGACTCCGGACTCATACTGGGAATTTTGACCGAGCCAGGATCTCGTGATCACAAAGCAATGCGCTTTGCCACTAAACCAACGAGGCAGTTATTTATAATATTAATAGCCAGTAGAATATGCATTTACTTACGAATAAGAAAATATTACCATTTTGATTGCAGTTTGGCTTGCATAAATTATTCGGATTATGAGAATGGATGAGAATACCATGGCATTAAAAATCGCAGCTAGTTTTGGTCTTGTTAATTGCCTAATTGTGAACTCAAACTTTAGAGTTTGACGGACATTTTGACAGACGTGTCAACGGACGATTTGGTGCAGTGGTTAAGAGCTTAATCCGTTCCACCCACTAAGTCGAATAGTCGCGGGTTCGATTCCCACACGGGACAAATCTTTGTGTGACCCACGATTAAATGGTTATCGGTCTGGGTATTTATGTATGTGATTTTTTTATGTTTCGAAACGCACCCACGACACGGGAATAAATCCTAGTGCTACGTTTTTTTAAAAAAGTTGTGAGTTGTGAGCTTGTTGGGTACAGCAGAAAGCCGCTCGTTGTGGTGATCTTCGGGTCAGATCTATGTCCTAAGTGGACGGCTTCCGGTTGAGGATGAAGCCGAACAGAAACACCATCTAAATCCTCCGAGAAAGAGCGTTTATAAAGGTCTTTGACAAGATCATGCAAATAATAACTTCAGTATGAAGATTGTGATGTAAGTATAGTTATTTTTGTATCCTTTAGGCATGGATAATTTCGGCTTCTGTTGATTCAGAGATTCTCAAAACTTGTGATTATGTATGCAACGAGTAAACGGAACTTGTTTTTTCAGCTATTGAATACGTAACAAATATTTGTAAAGATGAGGTCTTACGCACAATTTTTGAGTATAAAAAGCCCTAGAGTTTAAGCAATGAAATCATTGAATTGTTAAGTGCACAAGAGTACACCCGAAACAAAATGATCTCGAAAGTGAGTATTTCGACATTCTTTATATATTAACAAAATATAATATTTAGTCTTCATTTCAAAATCTTTGTTTCAATTTCTTAAAATTACTTATTTTATGCAAGATGTTTCCCTTCGGAAATACTTTGTAATAAAATCACAAAAATCTGTGTGTTGGTATAGTTTTCCTAATAATCTATAGTTTTACAACCCCATTATAACTTGTATTGATACAACTTGACTAATTAATCGTTTTTTTTCACCGAAACAGGTTTTATTTGTAGTTACCATAGCCGCGGTCTACGCCCAACACCACTACGGCTACGAACAGGGTCACCATGGTCACGGAAATGCTTACTCTTCCCAGTCCGTTGTCCGACATCAAATATCCCATGGCCATCAGGGCGGTGAGCAGGGGGTACACCTTCAGACCGCCCATCACGCATCTATCGCCCACCAAGCTCCTATTGCCCATCAAGCACCCATCGCCTATCAAGCACCTATCGCTCACCAAGCACCTATCGCTTATCAAGTACCTATAGAACACCACGCACCTATCGCCTATCAAGCACCAATCGCTCACCAAGCCCCTATCGGTCACCACGCATCTAGCGCCCACCAAGCATCTATCGCCCACCAAGCATCTATCACCCACCAAGCATCTATCGCCCAACAAGCACCCATCGCCCATCACTATGAAGCCCCAGCAATAGCCCTGCATCACGTCGCACCCGCTGCTCACCATGAGGCATCAGCTATTCATCACGGGGATTTGTCTGCACATCATCAGGCGTCCGCTGTTCATCATGGGGGTTTAGCTCTGCATGGAGGTTCGGCGGCACATCATGAGGCGCCTGCTGTGATTCTGCACCATGCTGCTTCTGGGACCTCTGGAGGTTCCGGAGCGTCTGGAGCTTCCCATCATGGTGGCTCGGGACATCAGGAATACCATCACGAGCACCACGGAGAGGATCATATTGTTGATTATCAAGTAAGTTATTTAAAGAAAATCAATCAAACCGGTTATAATAATAATAAATTAGCCTTTATTGTCCCATTGCTGGGCAAATGCATTCTGCCACTTAGTGCGTATTGGTGGAGCAAGGTTTGTGACCACAATCAATAGTTAAATCACAATTACCACTTAAAATGGTAACTGGGATACCTTCCGAAAAACGGAGACTCTGTAATATGAGAAGGACACAAACGATCTATGTTTAGCTGTATCCAGTCTCCTGACCAAATGGCAGGATAGATGTGATACAACACACCGTACGTAAGCATTTGACGGGAGCGTGGCTGGAAGTTGACCACTGTGTGGATACATTTCTAAGGCATGGCAACTTTAAAAATAAACTATTCTCTTTTAAACTGGTTCCCCTATATCAGTATTTCACGTCTTACTGCGAGTATGAACAATCAGCACACCACGTTCATTGGGAGTGCAGTTTCTGGCACAATTAGACAGTTTGCAAAATACGTGTTGGGTAATCCAAATACGTGCATTCAAGCGTTTTTGCTATACCTATTACTGGAATCAAGCATGAGGCTCACAAAAAGGCCCTCGTAAGATTTTTTTCGTATCCGTGGTGCTTTTTGACTGGGCTTATTCTAGTTATAGTTTTCAGTGGGAGGGAAGTGGATATTTATTTTTTTCCTACTTGTGCTGCTTTCTTTCCATTCTGATAAAATTTGTTGCTGCTTCCAAGTTAGTTAAAGTTTTCCCCGGGACACGCCAAAGCACAAACCTTGGTGTCATCTATGAAGACTTGTGGATCCTGGATTACAGGAGTTACAGTGGTGGGAATGTGTGGTGGGTTTAGTCCTAAAAAACAATAGATGTATCCAGTTTACTGCGCGGTTTAGTTTTATTTAACTTATGTGAACTGCTCGTGGAAACATCAATGCTTGTATTGGTTTTTAATACTTAAATTGTGCATATGCGGGCTTGGCTATGCATTTTAAATAAATATGATATTTTAAATTAATTAACGATAACAGATTATGTGTCGTACAACGTTGAAACAAGTCATATTTTATTTCGTTTCGCTAACACAGAATGCACAAATTATTCCTAATACTCTTTGAAGAAAACTGTGGTCACCGCATTAATAACTCTTGGTTAATCACGTTTATTTAACTACAGGCTCATCCCAAATACGAGTATGAATACCAGATCGATGATCCCCACACTGGTGACAACAAGTTCCAGCATGAGATTCGTGACGGTGAATCCGTGAAGGGCGTCTACGGGCTCCGCGATTCTGACGGCACCATCCGCACTGTTGAGTACACCGCTGATAAGCATAATGGGTAAGAAACGAATAGTCCTAGTCTAATAAAATAGGATGGAATAGTAATAATATTAGTAATCCTCCTAAAGCTAAGCCGAGGCTTCTTCAAATGCTATTCCTACATAGGTCGTACAAAAGTACCTAACCTGTAGAGTGGATAGAACCATCGCTTTGGACAATAGTCCAGGCTTAGAGTTCAAATACCGGCTCTTACCTCCTTACTTCCTCGGATTCGCGAAATCTTCGTGTGATTTTCAATTGCGATGTAGGAAATCTACATTAAGTCAGTCCAAAGAATGGTGACCTTAGTCACTTTACGGGTGAAAATATCTTGTCGAAATATGGGTATACGAAATACATTAGCCACTATTTGGAAAATATTTTCGCCTAAGAATCGAGGTGCGAGAGGTCACACGGACCCAGTGCGGATTTGTGGAAGCAAGTTTTGCCCTAGTGTTGAAATTTATAATAATTTTTGCCTCCAACTTTACTTAACGAATACCGCATATTGTGGTAAACTGGGACGACAGCCAATTTTGTAATACAAAACACTGAAAAATTAACAGCCATTTTTGCTATTTAAAAAAGTATCGATTCTTTTGCCGATTTGGAATAAACCACTTTCAGTACAAGCGTTAATTATGTTATCTTGTACCTTTTTTAAAATAATGTATTGTTATATGAAAGTGCTATCTTAAAAATATTATTCTTCTTAATTTCAGTTTCAACGCAATCGTAAAGACTGACACCAAACACAGCCATGGTAATAGTCAAAGCCAGGTTCAGGAGCAAAACTACTATGGCCACCATTAGAGATGCAATACCTACTAACACACTTATACCGTATTGGGCACGTGCTTATTACCTATCTACCTATCTGAAAATGTCGACCAAACTTTATAGGAAGATAAGACTTGGTAACTATTCGACATTGCGAGATGTCGGTTGAGATATGTAATACGCCCCTCTAATATACTATCTCATTTTATGTGCGTTGAATAAATAACTAGTCTATAACGTAATTCTAAACAGTGTTTTCTTTAAATCTGCGAATAGTTAAGTATGTTTTAGAATCGCTTTAGATTTCGAAAGCTGTGTGTTTATAATAAATAATGTTAAAAAATTCTATAACGATGTTTAGCGCATATTTAAATCGCTAGTAACGAATGTATTTCATAGTGACTTGACACTTGCTCGCAATTTATTGGTGCGTAATATATCGTGATGTATTTTATCTTCAATTCATTCTGTCGAGGATGTATTAGTATGTTGTCAGTGTTGATCTAAGGGGCGATTTAAACAACAAATAATTGCAAATGTGAATCTTAATACGGAGAACTGTAGTCACTAAAAATATGCTTCATGTAAAATTATACACTTTTATTTTATTTTATATCCTTAACGCTTCACGACATAGGATTTTTAAGGCACTAATACCCTGGCTTGAGATGATGCCCGTATACTGGAACCCATTGTATTCAATCTTTGCACCAGAATATAATGGTATAATCACTTTTAGACCAAAAGAAATAACATTATCACGCCCGATCTAGGTCAGTAATGTCAAAAATGATTGAATCGTTAGATAGATACCTGTACAATGATATTTCAAAACTAACAATCACTTCTAGCAATCACAATACGTTTATATTGTCTTGATTTGTAAATCAGATCGGTGTTATAATGTATAGCTAATTTTGTAGCGGTAGTTAATCTCACGCCTAAATAATTGCTATTTTGAGTACCTGCTATGAAACTGTGTTATGGTTATGTCATGATCTCCGTTATGAAATATGATTATGTCTGTATAGAAAGTGGATTGGTCAAAGAAAGATAGCAATAAAATTATGGCATTGATCCTTCGTAGCACCAGAGAGGAGGATGTAAGCAATATAGAAAACCTACACGCTCTTCTTAATCCTAGCGCGCGAGTAAATAAATAAAATAAGGAAATGACGATCTGGTACCCATGATTAGATTTAATCTAGACTAGAGACAAAGACTGGGTCGAATCGTCGCGGGTTCGACTCCCGCACGGGACAAATCTTTGTGTGACCCACAATTATTTGTTTCGGTCTGGTTATTTGTGTACGTAAATTTTGATGTTTGTAAACGCACCCACGTTATAAAAATAAATCCTAGTGTGAAGCTACGTTTTTTTAAAGCCCGTTGTTGTGGCTGTATTTGTGGAGGCTTTTCTCCTGCAGTGGACATTTTATCTCTGAAGAAAAAAAGAAGCGAACCTCCAAAAACGTGGTAAAGTGAGAACACTCAAAGTATGCACTCTGACATAGGACAGGACTGTATTACTTATCATTGTACAAGTATTAAGCAGTTGTTTGTTGTACAATGCTTCGGTGTGTCCCATGTATCTCAATCACACACTCGGGACGATTACTACCTACATATCTAAGCTCACGATTAGTGGTTAATTAGCTGGCTTGATTTGTATCTTCCGTCTGGTACTTTGCATGTTCAATAATCTTCATTTCTTAAATAAAATGAATTCAAGTATTTCGGCTCATATCAAACGTAATAATATGTTTGATCCGGTGAATCCGGCGAAAACGGTATATTATGTATTATGTAAATATTAGAAAATAAAAAAAATCGACAGGTGCGAGCACTACTCGCGCTCTTAGAGTTCTCCCGTTCTCGCGCTCTTCCGTACAAGTGCCACTAGGTGTTGCTATTTTGAGTTTCCGTCGAATTTGATGGAAGTATTTGTTATGTAATATAATTACAATTTATCAATTTTCGAAAATGTTTCTTTACTTGTAGGTGCTAAAAAACCTTGCTTCATGACAAATTACATGATTTAAGGGCAACGGGAAGTACTTACTCTACAGGCTTTGAAAAAGGGCCTTCTACGACGGACAGATAGTCAGATCAATGGACAACAAGTTACGGCACCCTAAAATGCCTCTATCATTTTTATAAAAATAATTCTAATCTTCCTAAATAAATTTTCGTATATCGCCAACATAAATACGTATGATTATAACTGTACATTATAAAAAATTACTTGACGCTATCATGATGAAAGCTTATTAATTTATTTAAACTGCTGAGATTTAAGGACTGCGGTGAATTGGAACTGACTTTTTTTCCACCGGCGAACAGTTATCGATAATTGGGTGGGTGTGATGGTATGGGGAGGTATATTTTCTTAATCTAGGAAAAAAGAAACTGGTACAACCGAAGACTTACGTAACAAACACTGAATTTGTGTGGCAGCCAGCCGAGTCGGGGATTATATTTATATATAATAAAGCTACTCTTATTTCATGTAGAGGTCATATAGGGAGGATGAAATAAGCTAGGATTAATCCTGTTATCAATGTTAACTTTGATAGCAGTTAAATTATCATATATTGAGATCGAGATGCTGAGAATTTAGATGAAAATATATTAAGCAATTTTGATAAAAGACTCACTTCCTATTAGGCTACGTGGGCGTGCTTTGTTTAACGATGTGTGGACATTAAATTTGTTTGCTTATGAAAAATTCGAAATTTTATTTGAATTGGAAAATGTTTTGAAATATGGTATTACCATAAAAGTAGATTTTATTTTCACAGATCTGGCTGAAAACATCATCATCTGTTTTACATACAAGGCTTTAGGGTTTCTATCAACTATAATAATATAATATTACCCCTGTTAAGAAACTGTCCACCTTTGGGCACGGGCCTCCTCTCAAACTAAGAGGGTTAAGGCCATAGTCCACCACGCTGGCCCAGTGCGAGTTGGCGAACTTCACACACCTTCGATAAAACTCTCAAGCATGCAGGTTTCCTCACGATGTTTTCCTTCACCGTTAAAGCAAGCGATAGTTAATTTTTAAAACGCACATGCTTTTGAAAAGACAAAGGAGCGTGCCTGGGTTTGAAGTCCAGACCTCTGACTTCATTCTCATTCCAACGGTCTAACCACTAGGCTATCACTGCTTCAATCTATCAACTACATGGACAATAGGACAATAACGGAGCCCAAACTGCACATATATATTTTTTTTAAATTTCAAATGTTGTGCACTTCCTGATTACAAATTATATTTATAATTAATTAAAACGACCATTCAAATAATAATATTAAATAAGCTTTAATAAAGATTAATAGTTACAACAAAGTAGGATACACATCTAGCAACAATCTAACAAAATAATATTAATTAATAAAAATACGGCAACATTGAGTTCAGTCTTCAACTTGACTTAGTTCTGGTGGTGGCTCTCGATTTGAACGTGATGGCCAGGGGCAGAGTGTTTTACCACTGCGTTGAATCTGGAAGAAACAAATCATATTTTTATTGAATTAAACATTGACAACGTTCATAGCGCTATGCCCATATCCTAGTGTTCGTAGAGATCGCCAAGGTAAATCGTAGGGTGGCTGGCAGAATCGGATTAAAGTAGCCGGGAATCATACTCAGCGGCATGCAATAAAAGAGGCCTATATCCAGCAGTGGACTGGTATAGGCTGATGATATTTACATTATTGTCTGCAGCAACAGCGTTTGCACGTATGACATGCCCGCAATGTTCGTCTTTTTATTTTAGAAGTACACTAAGTATCGTGTTATGGTTATAAGCAGGATGCTTAAAGCTAACAGCAGTCTACGACTCCAGCAGTTAAAAAGAATTACAACCATGCAAAATCAGTTGCATCTATATTCCCTAAGCGGGGGTAGCAACTTCATAACATATTTCGCCAACAATGTTAGGTTCCAGTTTATCAAAGGGTATAAATCCAGACTCCAGATCACTATTCAGAATCAATTGAGAGAGGATCTCGTTATCACCACCCTACTATAAAAAATGGAATTTGCAATTAATATTTTATAGAACATCACGATTGTTTCATTCGACAACATCCGTTGATTTGGACGTGTACTGACGTTATAGAAAGTGAAAACTAAATTTATTTACAGACAGTGCGTGACACGGCTCACTTAGAATTAAAGATAAGTCGGCTGTCTAGACGTAATACATTTAAAGCTAAACGACTTTCATCACTGCGTGTTAAAAAAACACTAACATTATTTCAAGATGTACGGGAATATGACTGGCAACTGATATAATAGCTAGTGATGATAATTAATAATTTAACGCCTCAACTTATTGAGGGTTATGAGAGTTTTACCTTATGCCGTAATATAAACAAAAGACGACCCAAGGTATCAAGTAATGAAAAGGTGTATTAATGGATCACTGTAGGGAAATATACATGAATATGACTAAATATTCTTTGCCATGAACAAACATTTTGAATGATGGACGACGCATGTCATTATGGTGCAATGACTTGAAGGGTTACGTGATGTAGTTCCAATGTGCAAAAGGGTGAGCCTATTGCCATTATATTGGGTACTATTTTAGATCTAGACTGCAACAGAGAATTATCGAATTTTACGAAAAACCTCAACAATAATTTGTTCGCTCTAGGATTCAAACCAAAGATCTCGTTTAAAGCCATCCACACTATACGTTACTAGACCCATGAGGGAGTCAGATTAAACAGAAACTTGTTAAATTGTCACTTGGCGACACAAGCATCGTATCATTATCGCTTATTAATCTTTCAATTAAGCTTTTAATTGCACGACCCGTTCTGTCGTCTGTTAATAAGACGACGTCTTTAGTATTTGAGAAACTAGGCTGGAGTTGAGAAAATCTTCACAATTGTTTGCAAGTGTTTAGGACATTAGATTTTGTCATAAAAGCTAGCGAAAAAACTGTACTGTATACTTCCTATCGTACAGAAAACTGACACAAACAAGATGAAAAATTGTTAAATATGAATTCCTAGTAATTTTTAGGCACTACAGAGGTGCAACGGTAGCGAACTCTGAAATATAAAAAATAGATCTTACCCGTGATGTTTGTCGGAACTGTATTCAACAGTCCTGACTGATCCGTCAGCTTCTTGAAGGCTGTACACTCCCTTTACAACATCACCATCACGGAACTCACGCTGGAACTTGTTGTCACCGGTGTGAGGGTCCTCCACCTTGTACTCGTATTGGTACTTAGGATACGCCTAGAATAGTAAAACATATTTGAATAAATCTAATTTAAATGCGCTCCTCTAACCATATATCGTGACTTAAACGGTTCAAACTGTGATTCGAATAAATGAATAGAAAGTTGCCATAAAACTTAGAAGTCGGAAATGAGTATTTTGAATGCGTGGATTGGACACTTACGTAATAGTCGATGGGCTCATCGTAGGATTCGTGGCCGTGGGACTCGGTGGGGGCTTCTTGGTGGTGAGCACCGTGGTAGCTTAGACCTTCCTGAGATTGAGCGTACTCAGCTCTGTGAGCCTGAAGGGTCTGGACTTCCTGAACGGGGGTTGAGTACTGGACACGTTGAGCTTCATGTTGGATGGGAGCAGGGTAGTGAGTAGACTGAGTTTCTTGTTGTTGGGCGGGGTAGCGTATAGTCTGGTAATGTTTGGCGGGAGCTGGACGATGGGTAGGTTCCTCTTCCTCCTGCACGTACTGGTAAACTGGGGCAACATGTTCTGAACTAGAGTCTTGGGAAGATTCCTGGCTGCCAAGAGCCGCGTGATGAATGATGGATTGTGAGGAATATGCGTGACCACCATGGCCTTCAGATGCAGGCTTATAGCGAATTTCCTCAGCTGGCACACGTTTATACTGCACTTCTTCAAGAGGAACATGCTTATACTGGACTTCTTCAGGCACATGCTTATACTGGACTTCTTCAGGCACATGCTTATACTGTATTTCTTGGACAGGGACATGCTTGTACTGAACTTCCTCTGGGACATGTTTGTACTGGACTTCCTCAACAGGCGCTGGTTCTTCGTTACCTCTTATCGGAGCACGCTCGTAATGCGATCTATATTCCTTAGGTATGTCATGTTGAATGACTGTCTTCAAGTATCCATGCTCTTGGCAGGACGCCACAGCAACGTAGGCAAGAACTAAGACCTAAAAGATCAAATATACGGATTAAAACAATGCTATCACTTAAATATTTTTAAATCACACACTAAATGTAAACAACACACTTTAGCTAACATTGTGTTCTTTCTCCTTTGACTTCCGCTGTGGAACTGATGAATTAACATAGTCATTAGCTCAATATATACCGGAGATGTTACGAGAGAGTTTTGAATCAATTTGCTGCCGCTCGGGGCGTCATGTTTGGAACCCGGTGCGCGTGCGCTGATCTATGATGTAATTTACGTAACCAATGTGAAGGTTGTCTATCGACCAACTATTGCTCTACATAATTATGCCTGATTAAAAGACCTTAAAATGGAACAGGAAATCTAATATTAAATATTCATCTATAACATTTTGTTACATAACAATAGTTACGGACAAAGTTATTAATTTGGTTTCTTTTATTGTATTGTTTAATTCAATATATAGCCATAAACTAGAAACGTCGGCTTGGTATAGTTGTTAAAGCGTAGGTTGCTTTGCTCACTGTATCAAACAATTGCAAGTTATATTCTCGGGATAAATCTTTGTGTGACACACAAAATATGTGTTTGGGTGGGGGTGGTTTGTAAGGTAATGCAAGGATTCGTCTTTTGAATATTTCCTTCGAAATTATTTTAAAAGTTTGTCTTTAAAACTAAGAAATAGGAGCAAAATTTAACTGCCTCGTTGGTCTAGTAGGGCATGGCGCAACTAGCAACCACGGGAACCCGGATTTGAATCCTAGATGTTATCAAGGATTTTCCATCAAAAAATTCTGGCTTATTTGAGTTAAGTTCGCCCGGTTTTAGATTGGGACCTAACATTGTCGACGATTTACGGGTGTACAGAATACACCTGTGCCATCCACGTTTGGGGAATATTAGTGACCAGGGGTTTTAGATACATAATAAGTAAAAGAAGAGTTGTAATATAGGGTAATATAGGGTAATCTTTCTTAACGTATTGTTGTCAAGTGACATTAGAAGACAATTTCGTCAGAGTAACCTAAATTAATTTGTCTCTTAATAGAAACTAAAACTGTACCGAGAGAAATCTTTGTACTTAGTATTCCAACGAAGTTCTCAGTTTACTTTGCATACTTCCTTTTTAAAATTCGATTAAAAGTACGATTTCACCGTCAAAATTATAGCCAAACTTGTAACATTTATCGTGTAATAGTAGAATACGGAATGTTATTATACTAATCGTCTTTGTTAATAACTAAAATCTATCTATCTAGCAGAGAGTACAGGGTTCAAACAGGTTCTTTCCTTACATACCTCTCTGACTTCCTCCACTCTCATAGTTTATCTCATACACAGTCGCTGGTTTCGGAGACTCTTGATAAGTGGAGTAAGAACATAAGAAACGTAGTTCCAAATTATAATAAGTAATATAATATTAGCCCTGTTAAGAAACTGTCCGACCGTAGGGTACGGGCCTCCTCTCAAACTGAGCGGGCTTAGACCATAGTCCACCAGGCTGGACCAGTGCGAACTTCACACACCTTCGAGAAACTCTTAGGCATGCAGGTTTCCTCACGATGTTTTCCTTCACCGTTAAAGCAAGTGATAATTAGTTCCAAATTAAGAATTAATTAATCCTGCTTGCATACACGGTGTAATTTTAATCGTCCTGGAGCGAAAGCCCAGGTGATGTATTCAATGTCTACTGTTTACTGGTACTCAAGAAAAATAGAACACTTTAATTTGTAACATCTCCATAAGTATCCTAATTTAATGCGTATAAAAATACCTTTAACAAGCGCCAAATGACATTGATGGGCGGCGCGACTCGCAAGCTGACCGGTAAATACCTGCAGTATTCCGGATTCTCACCCTAGATATAATATTTGGATAGGTATTCGGTATTCGGCTCAGTAGGTAGGTAGATGTTACTTATTGAAGTATACTTTTTATTAATTTTACCAGTGAACAGTGCCTACTGTTCACTAAATAATAAGTAATAAAAATGAATAAAAAGTCGACTACCTAGTTGGTCTGGTGGCAAAGCGCATCGCTTTGTGATCACGAGGTCCTTGGTTCAAATTGTAGTTGTTCTACCGAAAAATTCCCAGTATGAGTCCGGAATCTGGAATTGTGACCGGTATATGGCAATAGGCTCGCCGCCTATTACATGGGATCTAACATCGTCGGCAAAACGTGGGTGTACTCAGTACACCTGTGCCACCCCCGCTGGGTGTAAATATAGGCGTGACGGAATGATTTTTTTTAGCATTAAATCTAAGAACTCAGTATTAAGCATTGGATACATTTACTGGGCTTTCGCTTCAGGACGACTAAAATTACGCCGTGAATACACATCCAAACTGAAACTATTTTATACAAACATTTGTCGCGTGTGGATTGAACCCTTAACTACTCGATATAATGAGCGGAACAGCCAACGTTTTAACCACCAGAATAAGCCATCTTCAATTCTTGAACACATGATCCCACTTTTGATTTTCCTATTAGTATATAATACGTAGCATGTTTGTGATATATATGCTGTAGATCTAGTTTTCTGGAATCTAGTTTTAAATATCCGGTCCCAAAATACTGGCACTGGTCTTTGGTCCTTTACGTAGGTGCGTGTGAACTGTATATAAATATGTCGTAGCCATATGCAAAAAATAGCGATTCTGTGAAACAGCCAGTTAAGTGAACGTTGGAACATTTATCATTTGACTAAATGATGTTCGACGTTTGTCGCTACCATCACGCCAGTTCCCTTGCAGGGTCGGCAAAGAAGTGTGAGGTTGGCGTTAAACTGCTTCGATTCACGTTTTTATTGAAACGACTATTACAAGCCAGTTTTTAACAAATATTGTTTGAGTTCTTCATTAAAGACTGTCTTAACCTTTTATTCTGTACTTCCTAGTCCAGACCTTCCGTATTGACAATTCTGGCACGAAGTAACGGACTGTTTGAATTGGGTTTTTGAAAAAAAAACATTATCAATTTGTTTATGTATTTTAAGACTTTATCATAAATTATAATAATAGTCGATGCGTAAAACTCTTATTTTTTTTTTGATCTATTATAAACAATTTAAAATTGATAAAATTTTGAAAAGAATCACGTGACTACGAATGCGCCACGATTGGTCGCCATGTTTGTGACGTCATAATGTTAAAGGAATTTCTCGATAGCACAGTGTTAACGGCTTCTACATGTTAATTGACTAAAAATATTCGAAATTTAGTGCAAAAAATTATTTATAATAGCTAATTTTATTTAGTCATGTGTGATAAAGGATTTATAAAGGCTAATTCCGACAATATACCTGATGTGAATATATTTATGACAAGAGATTTTCTAAAAAATGATATTCGGTTTAAGTTCAAAAAGTAAACAAATTGGTATTTAAAACATTGTTTGGGGAGTTGTTTTTAGTTTTAATTTTTACAATTTTGATATATTTATCAATGTATTGACGATAATATACACCGTCACACCTATATTCCCCAAGTGGGGGTGGCAGAGGGTACTAAGTACACCCACTTTTCGCCGACGATGTTAGGTCCCATGTAATAGGGGGCGAGCCTATTGCTATATACCGGGCACAATTCCAGACTCTGGGCTCATACTTGGAATTTTTTGTTAGAAAAAATCCAGTATCGTCGTATCGATTACTTCTATATTTCTATCAATATCATCACGCCAGCTCCCTCGCAGGGTAGGCAGAGAGTACAGAGTTCCAACAAGTTCTTTCCTTACATACCTCTCTGGCTTCCTCTTCTCTCATAGTTCGTCTCATACACGCTCACCGGTTACGGAGACTCTTGACTTGCCTTTCAGATAAGACACGGTATATTTGGTTAATGGCCGAATAAAATTAACTATTAATAATTAATGAAAACCTATTAACATCTGAAAAACATTCTACTGATTACATTAGTTTAAACTAGGTATTCAACTGAACATCACCGTTTTCTTAATTGGCTAGATGTTCACTAGAATGGCTGATTTAACCTTATAGTTGTCACATGTATACCGGGTATCCGGTTTAAATACGTGACAATTTGTGACGTAATGCACGATTAGGTGGAACGTGTGAAATAGATAATTTCTGACTGGTAAACACAAATTGGACAGGTCTATGTCCAATATGTCTATGTTCAACGGACGGTTTGATCTAGTGGTTAAGACCTTAAGTCGCTCTGCGTACTGTATTGAGTTGTCGCGGGGTTGATTCCCACATGAGACAAATCTATGTGTGACCCACAAGTATTTGTTTTGGTCCGGGTATGTGTGCATGTAAATTTCAAGTTTGTAAACGCAACCACGACGAAGGAATAATTCCTAGGGGCTACGTTGTTTTTAATATGGCGCAATAATAAAATCAGGCTATACTGTCCCACTGCTGGGCAAAGGACTTCTCTCACAAATCGAGGTGAGAGAGATTAGGTCATACTTTATCACGCGGACCCAGTGCGGATTGGTTGAGGCAGTCTTGTGGCCTGCTGTTGGAACTTATCAAGCCTATAAGGCTTCCAACGTGGCATAACGACTACATGAAATGCTAACCAGGACCAATAGCTTAACGTGCCTTCCGAAGCACAGTGACGGTCGAATATGAAAATGCCACAAACGGTCACATTAGTTAATGAATATTATTGTTTAAATCTCGCTGAGATTCACGGGCTTTACCCGGACCTTTGAAAGGCTTACATGGGGACATGGGTCCCAGACGTAGAGGCCCTGTGAAAAAAGCTAATGTTATGTAAGTCACCTGCTGAGATCACTTGCTGAAAATGAAGAAACATAACCAGCAAACTAACCCCGGTGCAAGGACTATTGTAAATTATTGAAAGAAAACAAGGGCTATATAAATGGGGTTTGATGACCAAAAACTGGACTATTTCGAAGGGGATGGACACCGGCTATACTACGGGATAGGCCCTCAAACGGTGGTACTAAGACAAAAGAGGGTAACACCGGTGTGAGCGGCTCAGGGGTGTAGAGAGGTGTGCTACGCTTTCTCCGAAGTTTCCGAAGTTTCTCGCGGCGTTATGCCCTTTAACACTTCCACCCCTGGAGTACATCGACGTAGGAACGCATTATCTCCCTACGTCGATAAAACTCTCACGCCTCCTCTCTAGACGATCAATTAAGGCAAGCCAAAGCCGAGAGTCCTGCGGCCTCCCTTCGGTTTCCACTCGACCGACGACAACACGCTGAGGTGGGAGCCCTGACCGACTCTCTGTCGTCGTTACTCACCAACAGCTTCCCACAAGCTGCCCTGCTGGCGTATGATTTTATTATATTACTAGCTGTTACCCGCGGCTACGCACGCGTTTATTTTGTAGTTGTTTTGTAGGTCTCCAAAGCGCAATCTTATTTAACGCTAACGCCGTCTCATAAAAAAAAAACATATACAATACTTGGGTAATTTTAAACCTTTTCCTGCCAAATAACGTAATCTGGCGAAATAATATTTAAAAAAAAATGTGACAAAGTTTTGTCAGTACATGTCGTGTCAGCCTTCTCATACGAATATATAGTTCATGTTCATGATCAAAATTATGATTTTATATCTTAAATAAATGATTATACAAAGTTTCGCTTCGTGTTCTCTACAAATGGGACAATCCTGAATGCATCGTCGGTTCATGCACAAAACCATGTTTAAGTGTTTGTATCAAACGTGTATGTACAATTTCAGGTGAGTGATTTTAACCACCGAAAAGTTTCTTATGAGACGAATCTGAGTCCAATATCAGTTCATGGAGGAATTCATGTGTAGGCCAAATTATGCAGTTAACTCATTTTAACATAACATAGCAGCTCGCGACTAACAATAAAAAAAATAACAAATTTTTATGGTTCATCCCGCGATTATACCGGATATTTAATTTTTCCGGGATGAAAAGTATTCTAGATTTTAAGTTAGGGTATAAATTATTACCATTCTAAGTTTCAGTGGAATCCGTTCGGTAGATTATACGTGATTGAAACACAAAGAGACAGACAGACAGACAATAATTACAAAAAAAGTCGTTTCGGCCTCAATAACGCTAAGAAAATGTACCCCAAAAAATTTTCTCAAAAAATATTCAATGTACAGATTTGGTTCGGTTACAGTTTTATTATATGTATAGATTATTATTTAATAGGATTACCTTAAAAATTATTTTTATAATTTTTATAATCATACAAAAATATATACAAATGCCTTAGTAAACAAATAATTCTAATCAATCGATGAAAAATAGTTCAAAAAACGATTATATAACGTCCATTCATCTTTTATTCTGCATTAAATAATATAAGTAATCTAGAATGAACTAGATAATTCTATTCAAATCGTCTTTTTTATCGAACTCGTCTCCCGTAACAATGGAAAGTGACCTCAACAGTGTCATTGCCGCTCTTTTTGCTCCAAAATTAGGTGAACTGTAAGCGCTCACGCATTAAATCTATATTAAAAGAGCCGTGAACTACATTTAAATAATTTTTATTATTTTGCAACTTCCTTTGTGGTACCGGTTTGATTTTGATTTCGTTTTAAAGTTATTGATCCTCAATTAGAGGATGCTTCATGCGTTTAATGGCTTTAATTTTTGACTGAAACGAATACTCTAATAGCAGGATCGGATATTAAAAATAATGGGTTATAACCGGTCGAGTGCGTTTCGAGCTTGAGTGAAGGTCACTAATAATAAATTCTATCTATCTATCTATCTATAACCTCACGCCAGATCCCTTGCGGGGTAGGCAGAGTACAGAGTTCCAACAGGTTCTTTCCTTACATACCTCTCTGGCTTCCTCGACTCTCATAGTTCGTCTCATACACGCTCGCCGGTTACGAAGACTCTTGACTTGAAATAATAAATTGTTGCATTATATTTGTTCGGTTCACGGATGGGCTTATTGACAACTTTATAACCATACACATATCGCAAATGACCCAATGACAATTGATTCAATAAAGTTTTCATGTCTTTAGAGATAAAGATAGAGTATCCTAAAACTGGATATTACTGTATTATGTTTAGAATAATGAAGGTGAGAGTATTTTTTTTAATTACTTATGTATATATCTCTAAATAATACTTAGTTCTCTGCAATACACTTCCTATTCGGCAAGCTTTTTACTGCTAGCCATAGATTGTCTATACTTGTATCGGAATAGAAGTCGATAACTTAATACATTAGAATATCCGAAGACCATTAAACTTGTTTAGCATACGGAAAAATGCCACGTATAGATTGCGCGCATTTTCTTACGAGATTGATGCCTTCCTTATGGCTAATTTTACATACCCATTTGTATGTATATGTAACAAGCGTGGTAAACTTTCTAAGGAGAGCAATACGGATTTGTTCAACTTATCGGTAAAAATCAGCACTATATCTGTCGCATACCTAATACCGAACATTCATTTCATTCCATCTTTGTCACGTAAAATGACGCATCCGATGAGAACATAGTGATTGCTTAAGTTTTTAGCTTAAACGATTTCTATATTTGTTGTTTATTGTTGACAAAGGTTAAAATGTATTGAATAATTCCGCCGTTTGGTAGTCTGCCAGTCATAAAACAATGCCAAATTACTTATTTGTCTGCCAATAGATAAGATCATAATATGACACCGGCTTCCATATAGAAAATGGTGAATAAATGATGACGACTTACACATACATAGCGTCATATTTAATATGGAATATTTTAAAACAGGAATACTTAAGTTGATTAAATAAAAAAAAATTAACACTTTATGTATGTATAGTATCACGCCAGATCCCTTGCGGAGTAGGCAGAGAGTACAGAGTTCCAACAGGTTCTTTCCTTACATACCTCTCTGGCTTCCTCCACTCTCATAGTTCGTCTCATACACGCTCGCCGGTTACGGAGACTCTTGACTTTTCCTTCTAGTCTAAATAAACACTGTCACGCCTATATTGCTCGAGTGGCAAGCCCCAGGCGGGTGGCAGAGGTGTACTGTGCACACGAGGGGCGAGCTTACTGCCGTTGTACTGGGTATAATGCCAGACTGCGGACTGATACTGAAAATGTTTTTATAGAAAATTACATTCTGGTCGACCTAGGATTTCAACACAGCACCTCGTGACAGCATTATTCGCGACTGAACCAATGAAGCAGTCTTTAGTATGTTATTAAATAAAATGATTCAACCATTTTAATGATATCTATATAGGCGTCTGGCGAAATAATCCTAATTATAGATTTAATAACATAAAATAAGCTGAAAATGCTCGGCGTTTCTCTACGTGATCGAATCAGGAATGAGGAGATTCGTAGAAGAACCAAGGTCACCGACATAGCCCTTAGGATTAGCATGCTGAAGTGGCAATGGGCTGGCCACATAGCGCGAAGATCGGACGGGCGTTGGGGCAGAAAGATTCTAGAGTGGAGACCACGTATTGGCAAGCGCAGCGTAGGACGACCGCCTGCCAGATGGACCGACGATCTTGTGAAAATCGCAGGAAATCTTTGGATGCAGGTGGCATCGGACCGGTTACGCTGGAAAGCGATTGGGGAGGCCTATGTTCAGCAGTGGACAAGTATAGGCTGAAATGATGATGATGATGAAGCTGAAAATAAATATCCTAGAAAAGTACGAAGACGAAATACATTAGAACAAGTAATTGGTTTCTGAGAACGACAGACTATTGACGATGACAGCAGGTTTACATATTTATACTGTGGTAGTGGCCATCTCACTGAGAGAATTTTAACGATGCGCCGGTGAAGTTACGCACAACGACTGTTTTTTTCCATTTAAATATTAATTAAACACTGTCAGGCCTATTATCCCCAAGCCAGCGTGGCAGAGGTGTACTGTGTACACCCACTTTTCGCCGAGGTCTCATGTAATAGGAGGCGAGCCTATTGCCTTATACTGCGCACAATTCCAGACTCCTGACTAATACGGGCATTTTTTCGATAGAAAAACTACATTTGTCCGACCTAGGATTTGAACCGAGGACCTTGTGACTGCAAAGCGCATTATTCGTTACTAGACCAACGAGGCAGTTAGACCATTTTCTATATATTTACACGTACATTTTCATGCATAACCTAAGTTCTTCTTTAATCGACGTGTTAATGTGGATTTATAAGTAATCTTCCATACTTCCAATTTCCTAATTATTGTACGCTATATGCCATAAAGTTAGACAAATTTTAATTGGGTGTTGTAGCTGTTCTGTAAATTCTTTGGCATTAAAAAAAGGCTAACCCGTTGGTGAATAACGGACTGTTAATAATGATGATTATAGCGATCCTGAAGAAGTAGATGAAGATGGAGGAGGAGAGTGGAAGATCGAGCTCAGTGACGTGCCGTGGGAGAGGCCTACGGCCAGCAGTGGAGTGACATGGGCTGATGATGATGAATCCTGAAGATATGCCTTTACGTAGATAATAAAATATGGATAAATTTATACATACGGAGGAATATTTAGGTCCCCATCTCTCAACACTCAAAGACTCACTGGAAGATAAATCATAATTACGTTAAGCTCGCATTTTTATTTTATTTCCATTACATACAATAAGCTAATAAATAAAGTAAATTAAAGTTTTATTTTAGGTAACTATATGTTAATAAAAAACCGTGTTTATTTAAACATATATTATTCAACTAATATAATTTAATCATTGGCTAATAACGAATTAACTAGGTTAATGGTGGTAATGGTACTCGTGTTTGGAGGCTCCTTTGTGTACGATGTCGGCGTTGAAACTGAAATAAAGGGACACTATTATGTTAAAAATTATATCACTTTCCTAAAAGGCTCCAGTTAACTTTAAATAATAATACTTTACTAGAATGAAGTACGCTTTATAACAATCTCTAAGAAAAAATCAATGTATATGTTATAGCTTATGAAAGTGAATTATTCTTGGTACCGTTAATATTCAGACGGACGGATATATAATGACGGACAATTTAGCGCAGTGTTTAAGAGCTTAAGCCGCTCCGCCCACTGTGTCTAATTGTCGCGGGTTCCATTCCCGTACGGGACAAATCTTTGTGTGATTCACAATTATTTGTTCCGGTCTGAGTATTTATGTATGTGTATTTTCATGTTTGTAAACGCACCCACGATACAGGAATAAATCTTAATGTGGGTCTACGTTTAATAAAAATGTTAATCCAGATTATTTTCGTGAGTCCACTAAAGTTAGAAAAAATGTTTAATATATTCACTAGTTGATCTGCAGAAACTGTCTGTCTATCCATATGATCACGTCAGGTCCCTTGCGGGGCAGGCAGAGAGTACAGAGTTTCGCAGACTATATACTTAATTAATATAACCAGAGATGGGGAAAATGTAAACAGATTAATGATTAACCACCACCGCTTGGTGATATGCGTGATGGTCTGTTAATGATTAAAATTACATTTTGTAATCTTCATCGTTCACCATTACAATTTTAATCTTGAAACATGATTAAATATTACAAAATGTCATTGTAATCATTAATCAGATAACATTTTCCTATCTCTGACTATAACTATTTTATTACAAAAAAGGATATCTCATGTCCGTTAACATTCGCAGCGAATTTAAAGAACCAATTGCTTAACTGTTTTTTTATTATTAGCCCTGTTAAGAAACTGTCCCACTGTTGGGCACGGGCCTCCTCTCAAACTAAGAGGGTTTAGGCCATAGTCCACCACGCTGGCCTAGTGCGGGTTGGCGAACTTCACACACCTTCGAGAAACTCTTAGGCATGCAGGTTTCCTCACGATGTTTTCCTTCACCGTTAAAGCAAGTGATAATTAATTTTTAATACGCACATGCTTTCAAAAAGACAGAGGTGCGTGCCTACCTTTGACTTTGCAGTCCAACGGTCTAACCACTGTGCATTAGACATTAGTCTGGTTAACTGTTTTACTTAAATAATATCGTATTCTTATTACTAGTTATTATTACTTACCCAGATTTCTTATCGGAAGAGTATTTTACAGTTCTGATAGAACCATCGGGTTCGTGAAGGCTGTAAACGCCATGGACGACATCGCCGTCTCGAGTCTCGTGCTGGTACTTCTTGTCACCGGTGTGAGGATCCTCTACTTTGTACTCGTATTCGTATTTAGGGTGGGCCTGAAAAAATACGTATCAAATAATGATGTATTTCAGAAGCATTTTACCCTGTTAAAGTTTTTTAATTGCGCATAAGACGACGAAACTAGATGACATTACATCATCATCATCAGACCGCATCAATCCAATGCTTGACATAGGCACGCCACATAAGTATATGATCGCCACGCCAAGTATATGATCTAATGCACAGTGAAAAATTATATACACGGGGTCCTAAAATCAAAAATGTAAATGGTTATCAGCAAGGCCAAATAAATTAAATTAAAAGACTATCCCGCTGTGTTTCTCGCCAGATCTTCTCAGTGGAGGCCGCATTCCAATCCGGTGGTAGATGTAAAAAATGTAATAATTTTGATGTTTGTGAGTACTATTGTGTTGACCTATGCAAATAAATGATTTTTGACTTTGAAAAAACTTGAAAAAATATTAAGTTCTATTAAACACAATTAGGTACATACATAATTTAAAACTTCCCCAAAAATAAGGGATCAATTAAAATTAAGACATACACTTACATAATAATCTATATGGTGCTCATCATGATCGTCATGATGAGACTCTTCATGATGATGTTCGTGATGAGACGCCTGTTGGCCAGCGTGATGTTGGACTGTCGCGTGGTGGACTGGAGTCTGATGGACGGGAACATGGATTACGGGAATATGATGAATAGGAGTAGCCACGACAGCAATAGTTTCGTGAACAGGCGCGGGTTCATGTACTGGGATAAAGTAACGTTTAGGAGCTTCGTAGTGATGGGATTGGGCGTGCTGTATATGCTGGACAGGCACTGGGTGGGCGGCTTGTATTACGTGGTGAACGGTCGGTTTAGCTATATGTGCCGTATGGTAATGTTCAACCTTCTTGGGTACTTCGTGCTTCACGACAGATTGAAGGGAGATTGTGTGGTGATGGTCATGCTGGCAGTAGGCCACTGTAACCAGGAGGCTCAGAAAACACGATAACTGTAAAAAAATATAATATTTTTATGCCAATTATGATCTCTTAATTTCTATCTATTGTTTTTTAAACACATCGATATATACAACAAAAATAATGATATCATAACTTATAATGCAATAAACTTAAAAGTGGTTTCAGTTAATAGACTTTGGGTAGTGTCATATTATAGGCATATAACAATTCTACACAGCTTATAATATAACTGTTACTATAAGTAGCATACGTGAACTTTATAATTAAAATGAAAAAGTATACCTTCGCGACCATTTTGCGTTGTATTCACGAAAGCTCTTGTGAATGTAACACTAAGGGCTCGAGAAGCTTTAGATTTTATACCTCAAATATATTTCGATTTATAACAGGTTCACTGCAATTTTGAACCAGATAATGCAATTGTGGGCATTCTCTTAACTGAAAATTTGGTTCACATATGCAATTTAACCATGAAACTGTGGAGCTTACGTAAGTACTTCGATATTTTAAAAATTAATCATTCTCAGTTGCAAAAGTACCTCCTTATCGCATATTAAAGAGGAGTAAAATATATGTTGAACGCTTTTATTATTTGTTAAGAATCAGATTCTTATTAGCAGTATTAAATTTTATGAAATGATTTGTAATATCTCGTACTTATTAAATATAAGCTGTCTGCTATATAAGTCATTAAATGAGTTATTTTATTCGCTTATTGTTTTAATTGATACAGTTTATTGCTCGTTATAAAACATGAACATTTAATTAGTTTCGTATTATGAAACAAACTTGCAACTAAAGACCTTATTTCCAATTACAGAAACTCAATGCTAACTAACTTTCATCTACAATAATGCAGTTCCCTTAATGGTCATTTTCTTTATCTTACATTCTCACATGAAATGACATCACGGAGGCGCTCGTAGCGCTGCGACCACGGTGGTCTTACCACTCACCAAGGTTAAGCAGAGTTCAACTCGGTCGGCCTAGGATGGGTTATCGTTCAGAGGCGTGCTTTCCGCGAATGGCGGAGCTGGCTCGAGGAGACGAGTGCAGGCCACTGGACCATACGGTCGATGCATCCAGTGCTGAAGGAGTGGGTGTACCGAAAGGCAGGCACGCTTACCTTCCGGCTTGTGCAGATTCTGACAGGGCACGGTTGCTTCGGAAGGTACCTGCACCGTGTGGCCGGAAGAGAGGCCGACTAGAGGTGCCACAAGTGTGGTTGCGCCGAGGATACTGCGCAGCACACGCTCGAGGTTTGCCCTGCTTGGGCGGAACAGCGTAGCTCGCTAATTGCGATTGTGGAAAGGGATGTTCGCTCTATGGTCGGCAGCAAGAGATCATGGGACGCGGTGGCCACCTTTGCTGAGGTGGTCACGACACGCAAGGAGGTGGCGGAGCGAGCCAGGGAGGACGATCCACTGGCTGACTCAAACCGCCGACGGAGACGCGGGCGCAGGAGGCGACGACATGCCACCGTAAAGAGGGTGCGCGGGTGACGGCATTGGGGGCCGTCGCCTGCTCTACACTTGCACCCTCAAGGTGAAGGGGTGTGCCTATTTTCCCGCACGCACGTCCCCGACATTGGAGAGAATTTTTGCGGCGTCGCGGTCGAAACTTAGTGGGTCCATACTAAGGACAACCGCTGGAGAAGCTGCGGATGAAGTCCTCGTACCTGAAACCTTCCTAAAAGCGGCAGTCGGAACACGTGGAGGTTTTAGTCGGTATACTGCTGCGGTCCCCGCGTCACACAAAGTGGGGCGAAGACCGCAGCAGAGAGTCCGACACTCCCCCGCCTGTCTACCCAAAGGCAGGTGGGGGGGCTAGTCTTTAAAAGATTTCCTACACGGGAAAAATAAAAGGATGGGTTATCGTTCGGGGCAATTCATATTCGAGCATCTCCGTGCTTTGGACGGCACGTTAAGGCGTTGGTTCCGGTTACCGCTTAATGTGGTAGTCGTTAAGCCGAGTTGAAAGCCTTATAGGCGGCTTCATACGTTCCAACAGCAGGTGGCCACAAACCTGCCTCCATCAATACGCACTGGGTCCGCGTGGTGGAGTGTGACCTAATCTCTCTCACCTCGATCTGTGAGAGAAGTCCTTTGCCCGAGAAGTGGGACGGTATAGGCTGATATCATTATTGTTATATACATTCGCACATCGGGGCCTTATGCGCTATGACCACTTAACGTGGCTCATTACGACAACTTAGTGAAATGATCTATCTACCTATATAATCACATCAGATCCCTTGCGGGGCAGACAGAGAGTACAGAGTTCCAACAGTTCTTACATACCTCTCTGGCTTCGTCCGCTCTCATAGTTCGTCTCATACACGCTCGCCGGTTACGGAGACTCTTGCCCATCAGATAAGAAACGTTCTATTTGGTTATGGTAGGACAGTCTGCCTGCCTCGTTGGTCTAGTGGCAAAGCGTGATCACGAGGTCCTGGGTTCAAATTCTAGGCCGGACAAATGTAGTTTTTCTATCAAAAAATTTCTAATATTAGTCCGGAGTCTGAAATTGTGCCCGGTATATGGCAATAGGCTCGCCCCCTATTACATGGGACCTAACATCGTCAGCGAAAAGGGGTGCACACAGTGTACTGTATACACCCCTTTTCGGAGGTGTACCTCTCCATCCCCGCTTGGGGAATATAGGCGTGACCGTGTAAGATAGTCTAGGCCTTCCCCGGTACCTAAATCCTTCCACTTTCGCATTGCATATCTGTTTTGTCGTTTTTCTTCAGACATCCTTTCTATATGCCCGAACCGACTATTTGGTTATGATGCATGAAATATCACTATTTAGTGAAATACTCCTTTAATAATAGTCCAGCAATATACAGAATGCCATCACACGGTCATTTCACGAAGTTATCGTAACGCCCCGCGTTTAGCAAATAAGGGCCAAGCTTTGAAACAATAATAACATGGTGTTACGTTTTCATTTAACAATTTTATTGTTAAATAACTATGATTGAAAACATGTTCAAATAGACCGATCGCTGTGCTATGATTTTAAAATACATATTTTATCTGTTAACTCCAAAAGAATAGGCAAAGTCCATTAATCCCACATTTTAAGATCTTAATCAATTACAATTTGAAGGAATGCAATCAAATTGTTTTTGTTCGAAAACGTCATTTTGAATTCCTGCACATATTGTGACCAAAGAATATCACCATAATTCGGCAAGAATATTTCGGCCCATGGATGATACTGACTGTGAAATTAGGGATATCATCTAGTAAAATGTTTCTACTTCCAGGGAAATATTTCAACTGGTGAGTCCAGACTGTTACTAATTAAAAAAATAATGTAGGTAAATTTCATAGCAAACAGCAACTCTCCTCTCATAAAGTGACATTTCACTTGATGACAGCATTTGTTCCGATTTTTGTATGACTGTACGTGAATGTGACATATCCCATATGCCATTTTTATGTATTATAAGAGTATAGCCGGTATATTATAAAAATTGGTTGTTGTAGCCATTACGACAATAAAAAAACAAAAGTCCCATGTTATTGGTTTTCATTATATGATTTTTTCAGGATGTAAGACTTTTAAAAAAGACACTGTGAATGAAATAAAACTATTTTTCGGATGTCATCGCGGTATATTTTAGATTTTTAAGTTCGCTACGTTTTGAGTGCTTGGGTGTTCTAACACCCACGGTCACGGGAGGGAAAATGGTTTCAATTTATTAGCTTAAATTTAAGAACTTGTTGTTCGTTTAAGAAGTTATTAAAAGCACAATATTTTGATAACATGCTAGTCTATTAGAAACTTATTTTCACAAGGCTATCCTTTGACCAAATTGTGAATTACCGTTTTAAGGAAAATGAAATAAAAATTTCTACTACCCAATAAACTATAAACTGCGCAATTGTCAAATTTATTTGTCAATTGCGAATCGTCACGTGCTCAAAATACTTATAAAATCATTACTACGATTTTGCACGGTCGACTTTGCAATATCAGTTATAATTTTTTATAATTTGTTAAAAAGAAGTTCGCAATTAGGTCATTCTTGTTAGGTACATTTTGTAGCTTTACGATCAATACACGTAATAAGTAAAACGTCTAACTATGCAAATCATCTAATTAATAATACGCCTACAGTCGTACAGGGATCTTTTGGCCCGCAGCCAAAATCGGAACTAACGCTGTCATCAAGTGAAATGTCATTTCATGACAGTCAAGAGTTGCCGTTTGCTATGAAATTTACCCAAGTTATTTTTTAATTAGGATCCCGTACGGACGGTTTGTTCTTTGTTCGACCCATAAAGTTTCGTCTTACATAAAAAAAATCTTCGTTCGGCCCACATTCCATTCCGGTTACGTCCCAAAAGTTATATTTATTCACAAAATAATATTATATTCTTGTACGTCCCATTTTTTGTTCTTGGTTCGTCCGATTTTTTTATATAAATATTTTTACTTGATAAGTACAGAACGACCATATTAAGAAATAAATAATATATCATTTTGATTATCAATTTAAGCACTGCTGTAAGTTATTATTTGATTTTAACTCCGACAAACTGAACTGACCAACTAGTTGTACAGAATAGAAGCCGATGAAACATTTTGTTCTCAATCAATCAAATCAACTGGTCGGCCCGTTGATTAAAAGCATATTATGTTGGTAAAAAAATATTTTTACCGAAATAGCTGGGCTTATTTAAAAATAAAACAATCAGGTTCCATAGTTGAATCCATTTATACGTTTTCCATCTCTTCGATCCTCCTATATAATAGGGACAATTCATAAGTACCAGGGCATCATACCAGACTAGAATCTTAGTTTATTCATATAAACGAAATAGATACTGGAAGAAGTCGGGTGAGTACATTTGAACGAAATCCTTATTTACACTACCAAGATGTCATAAAAGGACAGCGGTGTTTAGGCTCGTGTGGCAGGCAATATATGTAGAATAACCTACTCACCAATTGTTTCGAAAGAATCGCTCATAAGCTAAGGTCCCTAGTATGTTATGATGTACTGGTACCTACTTTGACCAAAATTTTGAGGCACTTATTAATTCAACCTAATCAGACTTCAACAGGGAATATTCCCAGTGGGCATCATCACGCCTTATATGGGTTGGAAATGTTAAATTTCACTAGCCGATTATTTATTTACAGTATAGTTTTTTCGGTATAAGTTGTGTAGGTACGTACAAAAATTTAAATTGATTAATGAAGTTCAACAAAGGTATGTACATAGTACATACAATAGGTGTACGAAAATATGTTAATACGCCATATTTAATCCAGCATTGGCTGTATATAATTTCTCTAAGTTATATACAGAAATACCTATCATTCATTTAAAGGTTTGTGGAGTTGGTGTAGTAAATTAAATACATCATAAACTCTGGGTACTAATTCAGCCAAAATTTTATCCAGCAATATTATAGATTAAAAAACACATAAAGATTTTCTCGAACCTCAACGTGCATTTCGAGTATCTCGAAACGTTAGGAACATACTATCGGATCATCTTAAAGTCCCTACACAATAAATACGGCTTGAGTTTTTGATGACATGGTGCTCCATAAAGAGGTGGTGTGGTTCTAACGTCCTACACGTATATAAAAAGTAAATATTTACATACCTTTTTTCTCATCTGATGGACCCACTATTGATTACTTTACTTATCACCACGAGACTCATAGTAAACAGCATAATATGCTAATATACGCTACTTAATAATGTACTGTATGTAAGTTCTCTCAAGATAATCAATACCAAAACTTGCTTGTAAGTCACGTCAGGTAATGCCAATTCAGTATCATAATTAAAATTCATATTCATAGATATACATCGGTTTTTAAATTTGTAATTCCCTTTTCACCATTACACTAAGCAGTAAAAAACTTTTCTTCATCATCTATCAGCCCATTTTTTAAAATGTAAATTTATATCAATATAATGACTTGCATAATATATCTATAACAAACTGTGCAATGTGACACAGCAAGAGTGTATGCAGCCATATCGAACAAAACGCCTTTACGAAATAATTGCAAACCCTGCATGCTGAACTAAAGTTCGTGAATAGTTTGTACCTCGATCATTTATAGTGAAATCAATATTACCTTGGCTACCTTTGTTATTGATATAAAAGTCGTTGGGCCTAATGATTATGTATCAGTTCGCTACTAGAATTAGCAACATTAGGACAACAACCCGATAGCAGCAATTTACCAAAAATGTTCTCTAAGGTAAAGTTCACTTTTATAAATTGAGCACCATAAAATATTACAGTTGCACCCCATTATTATCGATAATGGTGTTTCAGTATTATTTGTTCATCAACTCAAATATCTATCCACATCAATATGTTAATATAGACATGTGTGGGATTTCCCATCATCTAGTGCTGAAATAGAATTTTAATATCATTAACCCGAACTTTAAGCCCATTAGGTAGTGTTCTATCCGGTCAAGTTCTTTTTTCTTTAACAGCCCCCGATATATTTTAAAATTGATTATTATCACAATTTTGGAAATCTTAACCCGACTATCGAGATACTTGAACTATAAAAGTTTCTAACACAACAGAATTAAATGTCTTTTTTCTGTGTCCAGGTGGTGTGCATTGTCGCTTTCGCAGCTGTGGTTGAGAGCGTGTTCGGTCACGGGCACGGCTTCTCCTCCCAGTTCATCAACCGCCACGATGGTCCCGCGCAGCCGGTCCATGTGTCAGGACACGACGGTTATGGTCATGGCGACGGACATGGTCACGGACACGGTCATGCTGTTGATTACTATGTAAGTGTAGTATGTAGGTAATGGGATTGACAACTGGTTAAAAATCCAGCATGCAGGAATCTGTTACGGCATCTGATTTAATATGATATGGATTTGAGTTTTTATCCTTCATTCATTTCATCATCAGATCTATGATTTTAAAAATATTGATGTTTTTTTCTTCTTTAACCTTAAGACGGACATAGGCCTCCTCCAAAGATCGCTTTGACGATCAGCTTTGTGATGTAGGGTTCAAGGTTTTACCAAAGACCGTCAATAGGTCATCGGCCAGTATTGTAATGATTTAGAAGTATTGTATCGACTATAGTGACTACTTAATTCAGGAAGCTGTTGGTGTCGCTATATCTGTCAATCTATCATTGAGATCCTGGCCAAATGGTTAGAGAATCTTTATTTACAAGCTTTATTTTTCTACCACCAGGCTTACCCAAAATTCGAGTTCGGTTACAAAGTTGAAGACCCGCACACCGGTGACTTCAAATCCCAGCACGAGCACCGAGATGGAGACGTCGTTAAGGGCTACTACGCTCTCCATGAGCCTGATGGTTCCATCAGACACGTCGACTACCATGGTGACAAGCACTCTGGGTAAGACAAACTATATTTCAAAAGAGTTAAAGGCTCAGGAGCCTTCAGACAAGTCCTTTGACTTATCGAGGATCAAAAAAGTTTGTAATATCGATGATGACCTATTTAGTAAATAGCGTATGGACTTTAAGGGAATATTTATATAGTGATAGCAAATTCATGAAGTTCAAGTTTTACAACATTTTTTCTCAGTAAATAATAAAATCACAATCATAATATGATGATTAGCAACAATTGCATTAGCGTTATCAGTTGCCATTACCTTATTAGATCACATGAGGGCTGGCTAATTGCGTGCTTAATGACACATGAGTTTAGCTACTCAGCGAGGATATGCCACCAGTGGTTTTCAAACTAATGTTGATCTTTACGATAGTATTTTATTTCATTTCACTTTTATACTTACTAAAATATTTTTATATTGACTTGCAATGTTTGTTAGTTAGGTTAAATCTTGCAAGCTGACATGTTGGTTCAGTTCCAATGACTATGCATTTTTATAGTAAGCATAATTTGATTTTGCACCCCGTCGTTCTTTCCTCCAATGGCCAACAGTATAAGTACGAAATTGTGTATACACATTTAATTTTGATGGGCTATTTTAAATTTACCTGGCTATTTTAAATTTTTTATTAATCTATCTATCTATCTATAACCTCACGCCAGATCCCTTGCGGGGTAGGCAGAGAGTACAGAGTTATTCTTAATCATTGTGAATACTCAGTGTCTACATTATCTACTTATTATTTTACCTCCGTATTCAAATAAAATTCATTTCTTCCAGATTCCACGCTGACGTGAAACACAGCACCCACCACATCGTCCCCGAGAAACATCATCAGCATTATTGATTATCGAAACTGAACGAGCAACGTCTTTTGTTATAAACCATCTGTGATCTATGTTGTATTATTATGGAATTTTGATACTTTCGCTACGCATTAAATTTTATACTTATACTGTTTTATATACTGATTTTATTCAACGTGATAAATATAATTATGTTATGAGGAAAAGGTTAAGAGAACAGTATCCAGGTTATTAAAATTAGTCTTTTTAAAATACCGTTACCCCAAGACTAAGAATTATTCATGTGCCATATGTGCGTGCATATAGACAAAACTTACGCATACACACACCCTGAGACTGATACTAAAATTTGTAGGTCATCATTTAGAACCCCAATTACCTTGGTTAAATATTGGACGTACCATGTATTTATTAAGCATAGCCTAGATAGGACACAAAAGTTTACACAACTGACACAAGTAAGTAAATATTTATTTATTTACCAACATATAGAAACACCTGCATTCGAACTAGGTTACGAACTAAGTAACCTGTATTTCGAAATGCAGCTCTTCCAGTCTGTAAAATTGGGCGAACTCCCATAGTAGAACTACTAGCCATTTTACAATATCATAGAGGTACAAACATTGGGTTGTGTGTGTAAAGAGAGCGTGTAAGGGTGTGTGTGTGTGTAAGCAGTGTGTGCAATCTGCGGTGTGTTTGTATGATATATATATGTGTAGGAGGTGTACATTTGGTTTTAGTATACATACCTAGTTTGACCTAGTGCTACAGTTCTCTATGTTAATTCTTAGTATCTTCATATGAAAGACCAAGTAAATAGTCGTAAATACTCGTACCATATGCTGCCTTAGGGGATAATAGACATGTTTATGTCATTTTATTCAACAAAAACATAAATACTCTTAGTCGAAAAATTATAAAGAAAAGGAGAAATTGTTTTGAGACTGGTCTATTTTGGACTAACAAAACCATCGTACCATAACAAAATAGATCGTGTCTTATCTGAAGGGCAAGTCAAGAGTCTTTGTAACCAGCAAGCGTGTATGAGATGAACTATGAGAGTTGAGGAAACCAGAGAAGCCTGTAAGAAAAGTTGTTGGAACCTGTTGGAACTCTGTACTCTCTGCCTATCCTGCGAGGGAGCTGGCATGATAATATAATGATAGATAGATGAATAGATTGGTCACCTAATTTACTACAGTTTATGGAACTTAAGATTTATTTTGTAACAATCAAATTAACACCTACAATAAAATCATTATTATCCCACCTTATAACATCACGTACTGAACACAAATTCGATTTATTTGAAAGAAATAAATTACACAAGGACGGAAATAATTAAAATAATAGTCTCTGTTACTTTTAGGATATTTTATAACGGAGTTTTATCGAAATTCAATTGTGAAATGTTCATAAATATAAAGTTGGTTGCGTTATTGTATGGAAATAAGTTCAAAGCCACTATACCGTTCCAAGTTTATGACGTGGTCCAATTTCTTGACCGTGACCATGGTCGATAAAACCAATGGTCGGGTATTGGAAGAGTTGAATTGATTCGATTTATTTCTTTATTTGAATTGGACTAACAACAGAAGATATAATAATATTAAAACCTGTTACATATGAATTAATAGTTCTTTTTACAGGTATATAAATCATGTTAATACTGACACAAAATTGGATAACATACAGGTTAAGTAGGGGTGCAGTGTGGCTAGCGATCAATTTTGAGTTTGAATTAGGTCAATATTTTTTATTAGGGTTTTTATATAGAAAAATACACGATTCGTACCTATAGTTATTATTCGTTAAATGTTTAGTTTAAACAATAATTTACGAGTAAATAAGATAATGTTAATTTATGGATGTCAAATGTGGACCTAAAAATCGCAATCAAACAAAATAGCGGTTCGTCTACGCGCTATGGCGAGAAGTATGTTGGGAATAAAAATAAAAGACCGCAAAAGAAATATTGACATAAGAAAAAAAACTAAATGTACGGCCAAACCAACGCGTCCAGCCGCGTCCGCGATGACGTCCGCAGTAGGGATCAGTATCTCCCTATAATCGCACGAGGTCGCGATACCGCACAGGTCGCACGTGCAGGACGCAGGACATATTGTTGTGAACACGTCCATACAAATACTAATGCACGAACTGATCGCCACCGTGCACGCCATCGCAGACGTTACTAAACGCGTTGATTTGGCCGTACGTTTAGTTAACTGAAGTGACACTGAAAATTAAATTGGTAAGACGCATACTTAGGGAAATGAGAAGTGTAGTAAAAAAATAACAATTTGGTACCCAAGAAATGATGAAAGAAAATGAAGTAGGCAGAAGAAATGATGAAACCATGTCATAGAAAACATAGGAAGTAAAACATAGACGAGAATAGCTACTAAAAAGATAAATGGAAAGATTTGAAGGAGGCCTTTGCCATGGGCACACAACAACTACTAGTGTCAATAATAATAATATATATATACATATATATATATATATATATATATATATATATATATATATATATATATATATATATATATATATTTTATAAAAAACGTAGCCCCACACTAGGATTTATTCCTGTGTCGTGGGTGCGTTTACAAAATTCACACACAAATACCCAGACCGAAACAAATAATTGTGGATCACACAAAGATTTGTCCCGTGCGGGAATCGAACCCGCGACTATTAAACACAGTAGGTGGAGCGACCTAAGCTCTTAACCACCGCCCTAAATCGTCCGTATATATATATATAATATCAGCCTATACTACCCACTGCTGGACAAAGGCCTTCTCTCACAAATTGAGGTGAGAGAGATTAGGTCATACTCTTCCACGCGGACCCAGTGCGGATTGGTGGCGACAGGTTTGTGGCCACCTGCTGTTGGAACTTATCAAGCCGCCTTTAGGGATTCCAACTCGGCTTAACGACTACCACACTAAGTGGTGACCGGGACCATCGGCTAAACGTGCCTTCCGAAGTACGGAGACGCTCGAATATGAAAATGCCACAAAGGGTCACCCATCTCGGGACAACCGAGTCGAACGCTGCTTAACCTTGGTAATCGGTAAGAACACCGCGGTCGCACAGCGCTACGAGTGTCAATAGAACAGTTATAATTATCGAACTGTATGCTATTTAAATTTGCATGTACCTCCTGGTATGTATATAGGGCCTGTTTTATTGTTATAAAATAAGATAATGTTAATAACATACACTGCAAGGAAAACCAAGCATGTTATAAAAATTCATATTATAAAAAGTCACAAAAAATCTGATATAAACTATAATACAAGCTCATGAGTTCGAAATTACTGTTCCCAATTCTATCTTGCGAGTGTCAATGAACTGCAATAAAGAAAGGTAAGAGATAATTTAAGGTATAAATTACCTTATTCAAGGTCTTAAAACGAATTGGAAGCAATGATCACCAGCAGTAAATATTGCATAATACTTTAAGTAAAATTAAGATTGTAGTAAGAAAACATATTATGGTCTTGAAAATAATCATCACTCAGTGCTTGAAGTTACGTGGTAGTAGAACAGCGCAACTCCTTATTATAAATAAAGGACGAATTAATGGCCTATAGTCGTGTTCACATTTTCACGGACAATTCACGTTGACGTTTACGGTGTTGTCATATGACACTTTTTAAATTACCATGTACCACAATTTACTTTTTGTCGATAATAGAAATAAAATTAGTCTTATACAACTGAAACTTATTTTTCTTTTAGTTTTAATGTTATGATATAAAAAAGACATCGATAATAATTCATTCTCCATTGGTTTTCATTAACAAACCTTAAGTCAAATCAATGTTTGTGTCCAAAATAGAATCATTTAGTATAAACTTATTGCTTAAATGCGCACTGAGTACAAAGTAAAATTTAAAATATTCTATAAATATTTTTCAATATGTCGATTAATTTATTTGTCACTTCTACACTAGTCGTCTTAAGCTGGTATATTTGTTTTTGTTTTGACATTTGTACCTGTCAAGTTATCCGTGGATTTGTGAACACGATTATACATTTAACTCAGGTATAGTAAATATATCCTTGGATCCCTTGAAAACTGTATATTTGAATCTACCAGTAGAACTTTGACAATTTTTATATCGAAAATCTGTCAAAATATTAACTACTAATTGTAATCACTTATATCTATTGGTTAAATCATGGTTTAATATTGAATCCGTTTGCTTACTGTTAGGTGGTATTCTGACAGATTTTCCATATAAGAAAATATGTTAAAATTCTACGAGTAATTAGCCATTTTTTCCGTGAGTTAAATATAGAAACTGACGTAAAGGAGTTTTAAAAAATAAAGTAGGGTCAGCCCTAACGATATCACGGGCTAACTTTTATTTAAAAAAAACTCGTTTTTCAGAAGAACAGTTATGCATCGTAAAGATTTTTGCGAATAAACGATTGAAATAATTATGAATGAATTGATGTAACTCATCATGTATTATAAAAACAATCAAAAATAAGCGGGGGTGGCAGAGCTGTATTGCGTACACCCACTTTTCGCCGACGATGCTAGGTCCCAATGTAATAGGGGACGACCCATTTACCATTATACCGGGTATTATTTACCCAACGAAAAATTACACTTTTACCGACCTAGAATTTGAACCTAAGGACCTCGTGATCGTTACGCGCATTAAACGCTAATAGATCAAAGAGGCAGTCGGCAGTCAAGTAAGTGGGAATATTCTAAGCAAGTAAATCCAACTATATCCTACTAATATTATAAATGTGAAAGTTTGTATGTTTGGATGTTTAGTAAAAAACATCCAAACGGATGTTTGTTACTCAATCACGCAAAACGGTGAACGGATTTGGATAAATTTGGAACGCAGATAGTTTCTTGCCTAAATGTGTTACATAGAATACTTTTTATCTCGGAAAAATGTTAGGTTCTTATCTAAAGTTAAAGCGGACGGAGTTGCGAGGAGAAACTAGTCCTACTGATATTATAAGTGTGAAATTTTGTATGTTTCAATGTTTGGATGAGGCGCTCGTAGCGCTGCGCGACCGCGGTGTTCTTACCGATCATCAAGGTTAAGCAGCGTTCGACTCGGTCAGCCTGAGATGGGTGACCGTTTGTGGCATTTTCATATTCGAGCGTCTCCATGTTTCGGAAGGCACGTTAAGCCGTTGGTCCCGGTTACCACTTAATGTGGTAGTCGTTAAGCCGAGTTGGAAGCCTTAAACGCGGCTTAATAATTTCCAACAGCAGGTGGCAACATACCTGCCTCCACCAATCCGCACTGGGTCCGCGTGGTGGAGTATGACCTAATCTCTCTCACCTCGATTTGTGAGAGAAGGCCTTTGCCCAGCAGTGGGCAGTATAGGATGATATTATTATATGTTTGGATGTTTGTTACTCAATTACGCAAATACGGCTGAACTGATTTGGATTAAAATTGGCAACCAGATAGCTTATTACCTGGAATAACATATAGAATATATTTTGTTAAAAAAAAATAAGATTCCTGCCTAAAGTAAACGCAGACGATGTCGTGAGCAGAAACTAGTTATTAAATATAAATACATTAAATAATGTTAATAATTATGTGAACGTTCGAGCTCTATGAAGTTTTATGCATGTTTGAGAACATGAATGCCGCAGGCGATATATTGAATATTAATTATAAATAACTAAAGCTTTTTATTTCATTCCGGTCTTAAAATTATTGAGAATGATGCCCGAAGAAACTGGTACTATGTCATCATCATCATCATCTCAGCCTATACTTGTCCACTGCTGAACATAGGCCTCCCCAATCGCTTGCAATGCCACCTACATCGAACGACTTCCTGCAATTTTCACAAGATCGTCGGTCCATCTGGCAGGCGGTCGTCCCACGCTGCGCTTGCCAATACGTGGTCTCCATTCTAGAATCTTTCTGCCCCAACGCCCGTCCGATCTTTGCGCTATGTGGCCCGCCCATTGCCACTTCAGCTTGCTAATCTTAAGGGCTATGTGGGTGACCTTGGTTCTTCTACGAATCTACTCATACCTAATACTATGTGTATATGGTGAAATTAATACAATTATGTAACCAACTTGTCCATTTACGTAAATAATTTCGAAGATGATCAATGGCTTTTGCCATGATTGATCGTTTTCTAATCCGTGTGAAGGATTGAAGCGATTCTCAATTGCTATTACTGTCTTTATAATTTTTTAATCTCTTTATCTATTTGCCTCGTTGGTCTAGTGGCAAAGCCCATCGCTTTGTGATCACGAGGTCCTGGGTTCAAATCGTAGGTTGGGCAAATGTAGTTATTCCGACGAAAAATTCCCAATATGTGCCCGGAGTCTAACATTTTGCCCGGTATATGGCAATAGGCTCGCCCCCTATTACATAGGACCTAATATCGTTAGCGAAAAGTAGGTGAACTCAGTAAACCTCTGCTTGGGGAATATAGGCGTGACGGTGTTTATTTATCTACATAGTAGCCTTGTTTTTCATATATATTTCGAAAGTAATAGTGTCGGGTATGTAATCAGTACTTATTTGATATTTAGAGTAATCTAATTTAACGTCATTGTATACCTGTTGGTTACTCCAAATATAATAAAATAAATTCTACGTCTATCTATATAATCACGCCAGATCCCTTGCAGGTTAGGCAGAGAGTACAAAGTTCCAACAGTTTCTTTCCTTACATAACTGTCTGGCTTCCTCCACTCTCATAGTTCGTCTCATACATGCTCGCCGGTTACGGATACTCTTGACTTGTCCTTCAAATATGACACGGTTTATTTGGTCATAGTAAGATAGCCTAGGTCTTCCCCGGTACCTACAACCTTCCACTTTCGCATTGTATATCTGTTTTGTCATTCTTTCCACTGACATTCTTTCTATATGCCCAAACCAACAGAGCATACCCTTCCTCATCTCTACACCGATACTATCTTTCATACCTACTCACTTAAATCTCTTTATTTAAAGATAAAACCCAATATAAACTAGAATTGCGAGTAATTTAAATTTAGGTATAAACTAAAATAATAATAAAAACAAATGCACTTAATTAAAAAAATGCATTTAGTTACAAGCCATGAAAACGTCACATAAACAATATAATTACTTATATATTAATGGCGATTGACAATGACAAGGGGCAATGATCCAGCCGATTGATCGTTTCATTATGCAATTGAAAGTTCTTCTAAGTCACTTACAGGTTGGCTAAAATGCAACTAAGGCTTAGATCATTGTAGTAGTCATTGATGTACAATCCAATCGCACATTAGTTGAAACAATCATTGACACAACATTTAAAACAGCCATTTATTGTCTACGGACCCCTTAAATGGTTATCAAGTCAAATGTGATCGTTATATAACAAAAACATTAAAAAATACATACTTGGTTAAATAGACGTAAGGAAAAAAATATACCTCCCTTATCATTACTCACTGGGCCATGATTCGGGTAAAATGAAAATATGAATATTTGGAATGAATTACAGTTCAGGATGTCTTTGAAAGAAGTTTCGCCATAGCACGTTTCGAGGGAATACTAAGGAACGGGATTAATATTATTGCAAGTTTGAAAATTTATAAGGTGTAAACACTATGCATAAATAGTGCAGCTAAGTTACTTAATTGTGAACAAAACATAAACAAAAAACAGCCTAAGCCAGAACAGCGTTAGTAGGCATGTCGTTAAATACTTTTACGAAATTGTTACAAATATCTCATACCATTTCGTGAATAATTTCGCTGGCTAATAACTTTTTAGTGAAATCAAATTTTACCTTGGTTACATTTGTTACTGATATAAAAGTCGTTGATTGTAATGGATATGTATCAGTTTACTTCAGAGTTTAGAAAACACGACAGCTATCGCAACAAAAACTAAAATGATTTCAAAGGTAAAATAAAAACGTACAAAATGTCTTTAGAGTGAAAGTGAAGTGTTGATTAATTCTACATCTCCTGTGAAGAATAATGGTGGTGTAACAACTTGCAAGAATATTTCTATGACTTGCCAATTTGCTCACTGCAAATCATGAATATACCATGAATGAATTCTACATATCGTAAAACATTTCAACCGAAATTGAACCTTATTTCTTTCTTCAACTGTAGCATGAAACATCACTGATCAACAATGATGTCATAACCTTGACGATCACGACGAGTATTCACGGGTTTCATTCCCGCACGGGACAAACCTTTGTATGACTCACAAATGTTTGTTGCGGTTTGATTTTTGTATATGCGAATTTTATGTTTGTAAACGCCTCCACGACACAGGAATAATTCATTGATTGGGGCTTTGTTCTGTTAAACACTCTCTAATATTATCAATGCGAAAGTTTGTTAGGATGGATGGATGTATGTCACTCTTTAACGCAAACACTGCTGAACGGATTTTGATGAAACTTTACAGTAATATAGTTTATATACCAGAATAATATATAGGGTATCTTTTTTCAAGATATGACAAAATAGACGTAACTCTGTCTGGTTATTTGTCTGTTACGTTTTCACGCCTAAATCATATTTGGCAAAGAGATAAATTTTATCCGGGCGCAGCCCATAGGCTACCTTTTGTCTATAATGAAACTTTAAAAGTGTCAAATACACCCCTGAAAATTACGCAAACGATATTGCGGGGAGGTACAGGTAGTACTTTATATAAATTCGATGTTTTCAGGTTCTGTGTGTCGCTGTCCTATTGGCTGTAGCCCTGGATTCCGTATTCGGTCACGGTCATGCGTTCTCCTCCCAACACATCCATAGGCACGATGGCCCAGCCAAGGAGGTGGTAATTCATGGCCATGGACATGAAAAACACGTTGATTATTACGTAAGTTTTAACGTCTTTGTAAGTCTTTTGAAACTTAAATATAGATCAAATCCTGATTTTGTTCCATTATGTTGTTTTCCCTTGGCTTGTCTGTAAGCTTAGGGGTTTTTACCCTCCTAAGAATAATGGCAAGCATACAATCTGTCAAAGCCGTTTTCTTCGGATAGCCTAAATTTAGTGAAAAAAAAATTATAGTGTCAGGCTTCTATATTTTCAGAAATCAACTATTATAGTCAGACATATTAAACTGAAATTTTAAGTAAAAATAACAAATTTGTAACTAATTACATAAATCTTCTATTACGACAGATTCTTTGCGGAGTAAACAAAGAGGACAGAAGTCCAACAAAATCTATTTTTATAGATCTCTTTGGCTTCCTCCACTTTCATAGTTGGCCTCATACGCGCTTGCTGGTTACATAAGTCTATATTGTTCTATTTACTTAAAATAGCTGCTATCTCGATAACTATTTTTGTCGTCTAGGCTCATCCTAAGTACGAGTTCGAGTACAAAGTAGAGGACAAGCACACGGGTGACCACAAGTCGCAGCATGAGCACCGCGACGGCGACAGTGTGAAGGGCTATTACGAGCTTCACGAGCCCGACGGTTCCATCAGACGCGTGGAGTACCATGCTGACAAACACACCGGGTAAGATAAAATATATAGGACTAGCAGTTCCCCGCGACGTCGTATCCGGTTGACCACAGCGCCATCTACCGGGTCTATGTTATATAGCCTATGTTACTCCTGGAAAAAGTAACTTTATAATGCTGAAAGAATTTTTGAAATCATTCCAGTAGTTTTTGAGTTTATTCGTTACAAACATACAAAAAAAAATACATATCTTTCCTCTTTATAATATTAGTATAGATTATATTAACCGATAGCAGTATTGCCTAATATTGTATTTTAGCATTAGTCAACTTAGTAGCGCATAGCACAGTTGAAGATCATGGGCTCACTCAATCAATATCATAATAAACTAACCGAACGTTTTTTTTATTCGATATCGATAGTTCGATTTTAAAATTGTGTATGATAATTATTTTAAATGTATGAATGAGTTTCAAGAAAATTTTACATTTTTTTTATATAACCTGTGTACTAACTTGATGTTACGTCGTTTATATTACAAAAAAAAGATTCAAAACATTTTAATCATTCAATACAATCAATTGTAAAAAGTATACAATCATTCATATTTTAAAGTAACGCAGTAACGTAATCAAATAACGTAACAGTTGATGATCATGTAACTGTTCTTGTTCAAAATTAATTAATTATTATTCAGCGTAGCATTGACCGTGAACAAAAAGGTGATGGTAAAAAGAAATAGTATGATAAAGTTAATAAAATCTTTCTTTATTGTCAAGATCTGATAGTTTAAAGGAAAGTACGTCTAGCTTAAGGGCACCTCAAAGAGGAATGGCCTCGGTTCGGGCTGTCGCTGTGAGAGAGATCATACTCGTATATTAGACGTCTCGCAGGTTACCGCTACTTTTTGTATAGTTAGTAAATATGTATGTGATCATTATTTTTTCCAGTTTCCACGCGACAGTGAAACACAGCACCCACCACATCGTGCCCCATCACCATCATCATTAAACAAACTTACTTTAATATTAACATTGGTTCGTTAATTGTTTCTGTGATTTTATGTTTTTCTGATAATGATGTTATTTTTTTATATTTGGTAATAAAATTATGATGAAAATATATTATTGATTATTTCAAGAGAGATATTTTAGAACACATCCTTTTAAACTCTGTTGTTTTATATTATTCGACGAATGCTTGGTGGGGAGTTTTGGCGGGAAGTCAAAGAGTAATGTTGTCAATTTGTTTTAATTTCCAAAACTTGTGTTATTTGGACTAATAATGTGTAATGTTTGTGGAATATTAACCATTATGTGCTCTTATATGTGCATGAGTGAAGGTAATTGTAACAAAGTGATAAAACGTGCCTTTTTGACTTCCCTCAAAACGGCCGTCGCAATTGGTATGTAAATTATCTACCGCCTTACTATCCAGGGTGGGGTACTTCATTAATTTCATTATCATCGTTGTCATCATGTTCATCGCGGAGTTGCATTAAATTAAACAAACACGATTATATATCTCACTGGACACAGACAAAATATACTAAAAATTAGTGTGAAGCCATAACTTAAAGAAGAAGAAGAATGCTTGGTGTAATGGTTAAGAGAAAGGCCGCTTTATTCACTGAAACATGTAGTTGCAGTCGATCCCTGTTCGGGTCAATTCTTTTTGTGACCTACAAATTTTTGTCTTGGGTTGGTTTGAATGTGTGAATCAGCTTTTGGACATTGCCGTAGTCATACTAGGCCATTGACTTATAAAATGCAACATACTAGAGATGATACTATTATTTTTAACAATTTTTTTTGTAGCAGAAGCATCGGTTTTTATAATAAGGGACACAGTCCCGTTCAAAAGTTACACTAAAAAACGTCCCCAAATCCACGCTAGTAGTTATAGTTATCTTATAAACATAAATTAGGGCATATTGGACCTTACTCGTATTACCTAAGATTGTATTTGCAAAAAAGCGGAAGCCTATTAATTTTTTAGTACCGACCACTTTTGTTTGCTTTTTCGTGGTGCCATTTTTCGTGCAGCGAGCGTGTATCTACCTATATTTGATCAATGAGGAGAAGTTCACTCTAGCTCACTTTGTGTCAGACGCATGCCGCAAAGTGACACATTCTAGTCCTAAGATTTGTTTCAAAAATATGCTCTCATATGCACTGAGATACAGTTTAAGCAACTCAAGGTTTTATGTATATATCTATATCATCACACCAGTTCCTTTGCGGGGCAAGAAATTACAGAGTTCCAAAAAGTTCTTTCCTACAGACCTTTTTGGCTTCTTCTAATCCCCTCAAAATCATAGGGTTTTATTATAAATGAATAATAATAATAATAAACCGTCTCGCCAATAATCTCCAAGCGGGGGTGGCAGATCTGTATTGAGTACACCCACGTTTCACGAACGACGTTAGGTCCCATGTAATAGGAGGCAAGCCTATTGCCATATACCGGGCACAATTCCACACACCGGACTCACACTGGGAAGTTTTTTCGTTAGAAAAACTTCATTTGTCTGACCTAGGATTTTAACCCAGGACCTCGGGATCACCAAGCGATGCGCTTTGCCACTAGACCAAAGAGGCAGTCCAACCAGGCAGTTATATATGAAAATATAAATATTTCCACTAACTCCGCGGTATCCAGCGAGTGTGTATGAGACGAACTATGAGAGTGAAGGAAGCCAGAGAGGTTTGTAAGGAACGAACCTGTTGGAACTCCGTACTAGTGTATAGCACATAATAACTCAATGTACTGGGTCCTTATTCGCTGTGAGCAAATGCGATGCACAACCATAACTTTGTGTAACGATCGTTAAATGGTACTTCAGTAACATACAAAATAGCACCATCAATTATTTCACGAAGTTATCGTAACGCGCCGCGTTACGTGTTACGAGGCATGCCTTTTTATTAACCGACTTCAAAAAGGAGAAGGTTCTATGTTCGGTTGTATGTATGCTTTTATTTTTTGTTTTTATGTATGTTCAGCGATATTTCGGTCAATTGTGGACCGATTTTGATGATTTTTTTTGCATTTGATTCAGTATATCTCGAAGGTGGTCCCATTTTAATTTCATTGGCATTGGATCTTGGACTTAGAAGATACACCAGGGAACTCCTTAACGACAAACAATAGGCATGTGTAAATTTAGACATTATAGGTATTACGTCAATCCTATAGGTACCCTACTATATTTTCATAATTCACTCGTCACTTAAAATTGTAAAATAAAAATCTTTTATAAAAAAAGGTAAACCGACTTCAAAAAGCAAAAAATAAATATTTGAAGTCGGTGCCAAGTAACCGATTGCACCAACCAGCTTTTTTTATAAAAGATTTTTATAAGTTCTGTCGTTTCCATATTTCCCGGCAATTTTGAATTTGGAACTGTTCTATATTCGAATTTGTTTAAATTTTAAATCTCAAAACAGTAGTAAAGTATTAGGATTAATGCTATTGTTTAGTCACAGCGTCGATTGGAATCTGTCAGGTTACGTACGAAAATGAATCTTTCTAAGGAAAATGTTCGTGCAATAATTTTCTACAACTTTAGAAGAGGCCTGACACGGCTTCAGTGTTTTGAAGAGCTAACATCTGTATTCATTGATGAAGCCCCATGTCTGCGAACTGTCGAACGCTGGTATTTAGAATTCCAGCGTGAACATACTAGTGTTAGTGACAAATCTCGCGAAGGACGCCCAAAATCCGCCTTCACTGGAGATAACATCATTGCTGTGAGACAACTAATTCTTGAAGATCGTCATGTGACGTATCGAGAGATAGAGGCTCTATTAGGCATCTCAGGGACAACCATTCAGAAGATCTTGCATGAAGCGCTTGGTCTGAGAAAGCTAGTTCGCCGTTGGATACCGCATCTGCTTTCCGATGATCAACCGAGGAGAGTCAAATCACGTCTACGACATCATCAGTGATAATACGAACGATACGGAATACATCCAAGATTCGTCAATCTTGGATGTATGCCTACGATCCTGATTCCAAACAACAATCTACAATCTGGGTCTTTCAAGACGAGCCAAAGCCGACTAAAGTTGTTCGTTCTCGAAGCACTTCAAAGAAGATGGTGGCTACGTTCGTTGGAAAACCGGCCATGTTGCGACTATTGTACTTGAAGATCGTAGAACGGTTAACGCAGAGTGGTATACCACAGTTTGTTTACCACAAGTCATCGCCGAACTTCGAAAATCTAACTCGAAGCGACGCATCAATCTGCACCACCACAACGCAAGCTCACACAGCGCTCGTCAAACGATTGAATATTTGAAGTAGGAAAAAGTAGAAATCCTTGACCATCCTCCATATAGTCCTGACCTAAGCCCTAACGATTTCTTTACATTTCCTAAAATTTAGAAAAGTCTTCGTGGTCAAAGGTTCCAGTCCGGTGAAGAAGCAGTCGACGCTTTCAAGTCAGCCAGTTTGAACACCCCCACTTTAGAGTGGAATAAATGTTATAATAACTGGTTTGAGCGAATGGAAAAGTGTATTAAGCTACGTGGTGAATACTTTGAAAAACAATAAAAAGTACTAGAAGGTTCTAGTTGTGTTTTTTTCTTCAAACGACAAAACTTAAAAGTAATGGTTTTAAATATAAAAAATATCGTTTAAAGTTTCTGTACCGATCAGGTCAAAATGACCCTTTTTAAAGCCTACTGCCAGGGTATGTACACGGTAAGCTCGTGGGCCCAGTACACCAAAATATCGTTGAGAAACCTGCGCACCCAGTATAATAACATTTTCAGGATGTTGTTGGGGCTGCCCCGCTTTTGCAGTGCCTCAGAGATGATGTTCGCGAGAGCGGGCACACTGCTGCCCAGGGTGCGGGACATCCGTAACAGCATTCTGGTGATAGTGGCGGAGAGTATGTCCTTTCGTATTCTTAAACAGGTGTGGTGGAGGACGATCAATTAGGACCGTTATCTTAAATTGGTCGTGCTGCATACCTATGCTAAATAATAATATTTAGCATTGTACAAACAACTTATGCCTAGTGTTGGTAAAATTATTATTAAAATTTATTTGTTAATTTATATTATTATTTAAAACAATATATTACAGCGAAAACACAACGGATATATCTTGCTTAGTTGAGGAGTTCCTATGTCCTCCTTCCGACTCCGTCATCAGACCCTAGACGCTATCCGGGTCCATAGTACTCGTTAAGAAAATCTCATCGAGCCCAAACACTATGGGGCTATGTTGAGTGAGTTAGGTAGATCCATTAGCTGCCTTTAAGTTCCACCATCAGACCCTGGACACCATCTAGATCTATAGTAGTTGTAAAGACTTATTTTTTGTATTATTCAGTAAACCCAAATACGACGAGGCTATATTGTTGATAGTTAAAGACTTCCTTTGGACACTTCACCATTGTACTAGCTCAATGGTACCCTTATTTCTGCGTTGTCCCCGAAACTATTGCAAGTGCTTGAAAAATAGATCAAAAAAGTTGAACCAGAAAGACATACAAACAGTTCAAGTTTCATTAAAAGTAGTGAAAAGAAAGCAGACACATAACCAATCAAACAGACAGAAATCATCAATGACCGACCACACTACTGCATTTTAAAGAGATTTCCTTTTTTTTACTGACTGGATTATTGCTCTTAGTGGATGCGTTAACAAACAAAAATTCACATTCACAAATACTCAGACCGAAACAAATATTTCAAGGTTCACACAAAGATTGGTCCCATGCGGAAATTGAACTCGCAAATACTCGATCCAGTGGGCTAAGCTGCTTAAACCCTTCGACCCAGTCATCTTTTAATATTAAATGAATTACTTGCATCATTACCATTTTGTAATCTACATTAAGATAGTTAACACTACTGTCTTTAGCTATTAAACTCATACGATATTACATTACGATTATCCAATATTGCAAGGAAGGAGCAGGTTTTGACACCGCATACTTGATTTTTGCGAAAAATTCACTCGATTTGGGATATTTGCTTTGTATATAAGCGAAAGTATGAGTCGAGAAGATTATCAGTAATCATTTACTGCTCTAAGTGAAAACAAGACTACCGATATGTTCGCTAAGGTATAATTCCATTTATACCAGTATATTAATTATTGATTTTGTGAATTTGGCGTTGCTCTACAAATATGTAAAATTGCCTAGTCATGGTAGCAATTTTTCGGGGAAACCTATACGCTAGTTTGTCTTTTGTCTAATGATCATTTATACTCTTATTGATGATTAAAATTTGAACCAAGCTTTTCTTGTTGCTTCTACTGCAGCCCCAAAGGAGAGTATATGTAGTGTGCTGTGTATTTTTACGCCGCCGGCAAGGTCAATAATCCCATAGGGCCCGAGCCTATTCCTATTATATAGGGCACAATTCCAGACATCCGGCTAATACTGATATTCTCTCAAGAGATACTATATCTGGTCCGATCTAGTTTTTTTTTTAAAGTAACCCCAATCAAGGTTTAATTCCTGTGTCGTGGGTGCGTTTACAAACATAAAAATTCACGTACACAAATACCCAGACCGGAACAAATAATTGTGGGTCACACAAAGTTCTGTCCTGCGCGGGAATCGAACCCGCGACTATTAGACACAGTGGCCGGAGCGGGTGAAGCTCTTAACCACTGCGCTAAATCTTTGTCTTCATCACGTGCCCCAAGCGCCTCTACCTCGACTAACAAGGCAGCTTTTATAATTATTAATCATTCTAATGTTTTTCTTATCATCTAAAGTTCTTTAAACTTAAACTTAATGAGCAAGTTTTTTTTCTGCTATACGGGTTGTTTCGAATACAAAATTGATTCATTTCACAGATCATCCTCATCGCCACGGTTGTTGCGGCAGCTACCGCTCAGCATGGACACAGTGGTCACAATCATGGTCAAGAGCACGGTCACGCGTTCTCGTCGCAGAGCATCGTACTGCACCCGGGACACGAGACCCAGCACCATCACCACGAGCAACAAGAAGTGCATCACGGACACCACGAGGCTCAACAAGGACACCAAGAGGCTCAACAAGGACACCGCCAGGCTCAACAAGGACACCACCAGGCTCAACAAGGACACCACGAGGCTCAGCACGGACACAACGAGCACAAACAAGAAACGCATCACCATGAGCACGAAGAACACGACATTGACTACTATGTAGGTCTAGACTAAAAAACACGAAAGTGTTTTAGTATCCTACCTTTAGTATGGACCTTTAGTATGGGATTTAGAATGCAAAACTGACGTTAGCGTGACGCAAGTGAGCGAGCGTGCTGTCATGATCATAGCTGACACTAGTAAATCTGTAGTGAATTAAACACAGAACGATTACTCGCTTACGTCAAAGTGCTTTGTAAGCTCTGTCTCAGTAAGCTCTTTGAACATGTTAGTATGTGGAGAATACAGATCTTTCTTCTGTGTGCGTAACAATACTTATACTCTTAACGCTCTTTACAGGCTTACCCCAAATACGAGTACGCGTACAAAATAGTGGACCACCACACCCACGACGAAAAGTCCCAGCACGAGCACCGCGACGGTGATGCCGTGAAGGGCGTGTACAGCCTGCACCAGCCCGACGGCTCCATCAGGATTGTCGAGTACCACGCCGACAAGAAAACTGGGTAAGTATTTACGAAACATTTAAACATATTACACTCTTGGTTACCGAACCGAAGTTTATAGTCGTAGAAAACTCCGAGAAGTATTTACTGTGACAAGTTTAAATTGAGGAAACTATTAAGCTTATGGAGACTGCCTTGTTGGTGTATACCGTAGCTAAAAATCACGAAGTCCTAAATTTGAATCGTAGTTTTTCATATCGTCACGCCTATATTCCCCAAGCGAGGGTGACAGAGGTGTACTGTGTACACCCACTTTTCTGTCTATTGCCATATAGCGGGCACAATTCTAGACTCCGGACTGATACTGGGAATTTTTCTATAGAAAAACTACATTTTTCCGATCTAGGATTTAAAGCCAGGACCTAGTGATTGCAAAGCACGTTATACTCCACTAGACAAATGAGGCAATCGTTATCGTCGTCGCAATCGTAGTTTAAAAAAGTGTTATTGTAATTTTTTCGAGTTAGGAATTTCGCTCGGTATAATGTCAAAAGGCTTATTTATACCTTAGTTCATTGGGACCTAGCATCATAGGCAAATCGTATACACAGTACGAGACGCAGTTATTTATTTATTCTTATAATCCTTAAGTTTTATATAAATGGTACATCTAGCTCGCTAGCAATCAAAATCCTACTTAAATATCTCGAGTGTCGAGTGAACACAGGTGTGTAAGTTAAAGTGCGCAAGGTGCAAATTGCTGTCAATAATTATACATTATCTTAATTTCAGATTCCATGCTAACGTGAAGTACGAGGGACACTCCAAGCACATCATTCCGGAACATAATCACCACCATTAATTCTGTTACTAGTTGTATCTAAGTGTACATTTTATTTATTGTATAAGGATTACGTGTTGTGTGATATGTTGTTAAATGTACAGTGTATTTATTAAATAAAGTGTTTTAGTCAATTTTAAAGTGTATTCAATTTACGATTTTCATAATACAATTATTTAGCTCTATCAAGGTAGCAGCGTCAAATCAGCAAAATTCAATATAAAATTATGCAAAATTTGTAGCTTTTTTGTTGCTATTTTGTTGCTAAAACCGCGATTTTGTTGCTTGAGCCGTTCGCGATAAATCGCAATTACTGCTAAATTCATATAAAGCTAGCATAAAGTTTTGATAAATCAATAAATATCAAATCAACTATTGAACCAGAACTTGTTGCTAATTTGTTGCTGCAAGTAAGCACTACCGATAATTAAAAAAAAAGACCGGCGATTTTTTTATATTAGCAATGATTTTCTTAACACATGCTAGCTTGAACTAGACTTGTTTAACAAAAAATGAAGAGAAGATTTAGTTGCTACATTGAATAATGTTCAAATGAGCCTAAAGAATCAGCAACAAAATATAAACTAAAAATCGGCCGATTCTTTCGATCAGCAACAATTTTCCTAGTACATGCTAGCTCGAACTTGACTTGCTGAGCAAAAAATGCTAAAAAAATTTAGTTGCTACATTGAACAGTGTTCTTATGAGCGTAAAGAATCAGCAACAAAATAGAAACTAAAAATCGGCCGATTCTTTCGATCAGCAACAATTTTTCTAGTACATGCTAGCTTGAACTTGGCTTGTTGAACAAAAAATGCTAAAAAATTTAGTTGCTACATACAGTCGGCTGCAGCAACAAAATCGCGGTTTTAGCAACTAAATAGCAACAAAAGAGCTACAAATTTTGCATAATTTTATATTGAATTTTGCTGATTTGACGCTGCTACCTTGATAGAGCTCAATTATTTATGCATAACTATTAATCCTTGGACAAAGATTTTCATGTCTCAATATTACAAGCTTTTATCTAACCTACAATGTTCGTATGTCTGTCAATCTGTTTGTCGGTCTTTCCGGTTCAAATCTATTGAACCATTTTTCAAGCACTTACGGATATTCGATTGAGCTGAAATTTAGCAAACGTACATATTTAATGATAATACCATGGAGCTAGTCTGATGATGGCGTCAGAAGGTGGCCATTGGAACATGTGAACTTTACAATGTGAGCCCCTTGTGTTTAGGCTTGTTACATTGGTATTGACAAGTACTTTACAATCAGATACTGTTCAGGGTCTGATAGTGAAGCTTGAAGGTAGCCTATGGAACTATCCAATTACTCAATATAACTCCGTATTTGGGTTCGATGGAGCAGGGAGGGAAATAGGAACGTCTCAAGTAAGCAATATATCTTCGCTGTGTTTTTGATATAAAAGATTGTTTTTAGAAAGCTCTAATTAAATTAATATCTATTTTGATATGTACAAGAAGTTTTTTAAAGGATTTTAAATGAAACTAATATGTCAATCTATCAAGCCCGGTTTAATAGATTAATTTTATGTATCATACGCTACTGTGGCTGTTATAAATTAATATGCTGCTTTTTGCAAAAAATTTAAAAAATTTAAAATAAAAATATGATAATCAGTATGAAATAAATTTGCAATAGAATGACAAAAAAACGTTTTTAGTATGTTTTGAGACTAACGCAGCTTTACCATTTTACCTATCCTAGATTAATTTTAACGGAGCCGCATCGTTGAATACAAAACAACTGGTTTAACTGGTTAGTTGATTCGTTCGTGTCTTTCGCCAGTATGCAAAACCCACCAAATCAGACTAAAGCTAACTAAGGCACAGTAGGTTTTATGTCGTTTTCTCAGATTTTCATCTAAAAATCTGAGAAAACGACGGACGGACGATTTAGCGCAGTGGTTAAGAGCTTAGGCCGCTCTGGCCACTGCGTCTAATAGTCGCGGGTTCGAGTCCCGCACGGGACAAATCTTTATGTGATCCACAATTATTTGTTACGGTCTTGGTATTTGTGTATGTGAATTTTGTGTGTGTGATATCCACGCAGATAGTCTGGCAGCTCTCACCCGCGCTTTCTGTTCACCATAGACAACAAAAACAAAATTACACCACCCATTGTTGGGGTCTCCCCTGTGCTCTCTGTAATGTCAAAAACTCTATTGTCTAGGTCTTGTGTTGTTTTCATTTGCTAAAACTGTTATTCTTATCTTTATTATATTACAATACGCTGGTTGAGAGAAACATTGTCTTCTCCCAATGATTAAAGTACCTATTGCATGTTGTGTGTACCTATAATTGGTTGTGCAGCATTGTTCGATAATGTATTTGTATGAAAAACTTGTAACACGATTTACTGTAATAACTGTTGGTATACCTAAATAAATAAATTAATAAAATAAATTTTCATGGTTGTAAACGCACCCACGACACAGGAATAAATCTTAGTGTAGGGCTAAGTTTAAAAAAAAAAAGAATAAAATGAGTCTGCCTACGAAAAGGCAGTTAGTTGAGGAAATATTACGTTCACTAATTAAGTAGTCATATATATCTTTTTTCCTTAACGCTTTTTTACATTCTTCTTTTTTTTTCTTTTTTTTTTAAGCGTCGCCCCACACTAGGATTTATTCCTGACTCGTGGGTGCATTAACGAACATGAAAATTCACATACACAAATACCCAGACCGAAACAAATAATTGTGGATCACACAAAGATTTGTTCCGTACGGGAATCGAACCCGTGACTATTAGTCACAGTGGGTGGAGCGGCTTAAGCTCTTAACCACTGCGCTAAATCGACCGTCCATTAAAAGGCAGATAGATAGCGAAAATATTTGTATACTCAAATTCTCTCTTGAAAAAGCCTTTCAATTATAGGTTTCTTATAAAAACTCAATAGTTAGTATCTAGTACTAGTTGGCAATTGTATTTTGTTCAAGATAGCTATTATGATTCGAGGCTTTCTCTTCGCTAACGGACATATAGCGCAGTGGTTAAGAGCTTGAGCTGCTCCGCCCACTGTGTCGAATAGTCGCGGGTTCGATTCCCGCACGGGACAAATCTTTGTGTGATCCACAATTATTTGTTCCGGTTTGGGTATTTGTTTGTGAATTTTCATGTTTGTAAACGCACCCACGACACAGGAATAAATCCTAGTGTGGGGCTACGTTTTTTAAAAAAAAAATAAAAATAAAAAAAATATATACTCAGAAGTAAAAGATATTACTTGCCAAACACTCATATATATGTAACATCGAAACAAGTTCTAATATATACTTTACAGAAAATTATGATCGCTGCATTAATTTCTATTAAAATAACACATTAAATTGCTTAGGTTGCTTATGGTCAAAAAAACATTAAAGTACTTTAATGCGTAGGCAGGTAGTAGTTGTCTATGTAAGACTATTATGAGACCATTACGCGATGGACGAAAAAAGAAAGACCTAACAATTTTTAAGAGCTGTTACGTATAAAAAGCAGATTTATACATCTTAAACTTGATTTTTGCGAAAAAAGTCTTCAATACAAGATATTTGCTTCGTATAAAAGCCAATACATGACTGAAATTAAATATCAGTAATCATTTACTTGACAAAGTGTAAACAAGGGTTTATCAACATGATCGTCAAGGTTAGTTAGTTAGGTTGGAAAATAAAATATTCATAGTAGTTTTCCATTTCCTGATAGAATATTTCCTCATCAACTTACCACAATTAAGTTTATTGAGATTATATTTATATATTTTCCCAACTGTTCTCTTCTTTCCTAATTACTTCGAAAAAAGAAAACTACATTATAAAATTATTTTCATATGCAAATGTTCATCTTGGGTGTTTAAATTATGAACCATATTTGCAACTGGCAACCCAGAAAACCTGAACAATAAGACCCAATTAGGGCAATCTATACACCAAATTCTATTTTAATCCACGCAACTGCTTAGTTACAACTTTGCAACTAATCAAGTGATTTGACACTGAACTGTAAATTTGAAACGACATTCTTTAAGTATCTTAAAATACTGTATCAAAATTGTGCCCCATATAGTGCAATTGGCTCACCCCTATTTGATTGGGATGTAACGTCGTCGGTAATTTGTGTGTCTGTGCATACTCACAAATCCTACATCATTGGGTTGTATATTTTTTATTTGCTTGTAATACTACATACTCCCTCAGGTACTCTTCATTGCTACTGTTATCGCGGTAGTTACTGCTCAACACAGTCACGATCACAAACACGAGCACGCCTTCTCATCGCAGAGCATCGTGCTGCACCCGGGACACGAGACCAAGCTTGAGTCGCGCCATCACCACGAGCAACAAGAAGTGCACCACGGACACCACGAGGCTCAACACGGACACCATGAAGCTCAACAAGGACACCACGAGCACAAAAAAGAAGTGCATCACCAGGAGCATAAGCCTCATCATGACCACCACGAGCACAAACACGAAGAAACACGAGGAACACCACGTCGACTACTATGTAGGTCTAGACTAAAAACACGACAGTGCTTTGGTGTATTTAAATCAGCTCTATGATTCCACTGCTGGGCAAACGCCCTCTCTCACAAATCGTAGTGACAGATATTAGGTCATACTCCGACTAGGACCCGGTGCGGTTTGGTTAACGCAGTATTGTGGATACCTGCTGTTGAAAATTTTTAAGCCGCCTATAAGGCTTCAAACGTGGCTTAGCGACTACCACATTAAGTGTTAACGGAAGCCAATGACTTTGCGTGCATTCTGAAGCACAAAGACACTTGAATATGAAAATGACACAAATCGTCAAATACCTAGAGCCGACTGAGTCGAACGCTGCTTAACCTTCGAGATTTCTAAGAACTTTGCGGTCGCACAGCGCCATGTGCATCAGTGCCTTAATACTACATTTTAATATTCTTTCCTGACTCTAATGCTATTTGCAGGCTCACCCCAAGTATGAGTACGAGTACAAAGTAGTGGACCCTCACACCCACGACGAAAAATCCCAGCACGAGCACCGCGACGGTGACACCGTTAAGGGCATGTACAGCCTGCACCAGCCCGACGGCTCCGTCAGGATTGTCGAGTATCACGCCGACAAGAAGACTGGGTAAATACTGGCATAATGAGTATAGCTGCACTGAAAGCACATTAGACTACAATTTAATCTCAACATTTAACAAGGCTTTAAGAGGCACTGTTATTTTATCTAAGAAGCTCTAATTTAGAGCGCTTGGCACGAACAATTTGACATTATAGTCACGTTATCGACAAAGGGCGCTGTCACGTTATTTTTTATTTAGTAAATTTTGAGTGCAAAAACTATGGCACCTCAACTTAATAGCGTTACGCTGACCTTAATCTGTTCGTGATAAGCTGTGATAGTCGTAAACTATATGTAACGTGCGCACCTAATTCCAAGGTTACTGAAATAATCAATGTCATATATTAATCAATATAATACATTTTCTTAATTACAGGTTCCACGCAAACGTGAAGTACGAGGGACACTCCAAGCACATCGTCCCAGAACACCATCACCACCATTGATTCTACCTAAGAGTACCACTTATTTATAGTATAAGTAGCAATTATGTGTTATGTTGTTGAATGTGTTCAATGAATAAAGTGTGATTAGTTAATTGAAAACTGTGCTTATGTAATTTACGTCATGAATTACTCAATGATTTATCCTTTTATAAATGCACAAACATTAATCGATGAATATAGGTAATAATGTTTGTCTTATAATTTGAGTATATAATTATGGAAGTATTTTTTATTTAAGGAATGATTTACGAGTACAATATTTAAATAAAAAAAAACGTGACGCTATTTTTGGAAAGTTAGAAAAACTAAACAAATCCAGTCTATTTTTTATTTACGTAACAAGCCCAGCACTTATGAATCGTCAAAAACATGGAACGAAGACTCTACTACTATTTTGGAAAGTCATTTCTGTAGAGAAGAAGAGCAAAAGGCTCCATGGCTACTCTTTGAGTATAAAAGGCTGTGTACATTATTTATTATGGGCTGTGATTGTATTAGATGGATTGTGATGATACTGGATAACTACTGAGATTTAATTTAAGTTCACGTGCAAAAGAAAATGTATAGATCTAGCATCATACGAGGCATGCCTTTTAAGTTCTGTCGTTTCCATATGTCCCGGCAATTTTGAATTTGGAACTGTTCTATATTAGAATGTGTTTAAATGTTGAATCTCAAAACAGTTGAAAGTATTAGGATTAATGCTATTGTTTAGTCACAGCGTCGATTGGAATCTGTCAGGTTACGTACGAAAATGAATCTTTTAAGGTAAATGTTCCTGCAATAATTTTATACAACTTTAGAAGAGGCCTGACACGGCTTCAATGTTTTGAAGAGCTAACATCTGTGTTCAGTGATGTAGCCCCATATCTGCGGACTGTCGAACGCTGGTATTTAGAATTCCAGCATGGACATACTAGTGTTAGTGACAAATCTCGCGAAGGACGCCCAAAATCCGCCTTCACTGAAGATAACATCATTGCTGTGAGACAACTAATTCTCGAAGATCGTCATGTGACGTATCGAGAGATAGAGGCTCTATTAGGCATCTCAGAGACAACAATTCAGAAGATCTTGCATGAAGCGATTGGTGTGAGAAAGCTAGTTTGCCGTTGGATACCGCATCTGCTTTCCGACGATCACAAGGCGGCCTGCGTCAGATGGTGTAAGAAAACTCTGCATAGGTTCAACCGAGGAGAGTCAAATCACGTCGACGACATCATCAGTGGTGACGAATCTTGGATCTACGCCTACGATCCTGATTCCAAACAACAATCTACAATCTGGGTCTTTCAAGACGAGCCAAAGCCGACCAAAGTTGTTCGTTGTCGAAGCACTTCAAAGAAGATGGTGGCCACGTTCGTTGGAAAAACCGGCCACGTTCGTTGGAAAAACCGGCCACGTTCGTTGGAAAAACCGGCCATGTTGCGACTATTGCACTTGAAGATCGTAGAACAGTTAACGCAGAGTGGTATACCACAGTTTGTTTACCACAAGACATCGCCGAACTTTGAAAATCTAACTCAAACCGACGCATCATCCTTCACCACGACAACGCAAGCTCACACAGCACTCGTCAAACGATTGAGTATTTGAAGCAGGAAAAAGTAGAAATTCTTGACCAGCATCCATAACCTCCAGTCCTGACCTAAGCCCGATTTCTTTACAATTCCTAAAATTAAGAAAAGTTCGTGGTCAAAGGTTCCAGTCCGGTGAAGAAGCAGTCGACGCTTTCAAGTCAGCCATTTTGAACACCCTCACTTTAGAGTGGAATAAATGTTTTAATAACTGGTTTGAGCAAATGGAAAAGTGTATTAAGCTACGTGGTTAATACTTTGAAAAACAATAAAAAGTACTATAAGGTTGTGTTGTGTTTTTTTCTTCAAACGACTAAACTTAAAAGGCATGCCTCGTATAGAAAGCATCTATCTGATGACAGGCATAATGGAACGCTAGGAAAATTTCTGAGAATCTTAAAATTTGATTTCAATGTATTACATGGGACACATCGTTTCAAGAAATGTAATAAACTAACCCTTTACTTTACTGAGTCTACCTACGAAAATGCTATAAGTTGAGGAAATATTACGTTCATAAGTTAGGTAGTCACATTATTCCAACTGATTATCTGCACTTTGGTTTTTCACTTCCGAATTTTACAATGAAATGCAGGGAGTTACGCTGGAAATATTTTCATACTCAAATATTCTCCAGCATAGAATAAGCCTTTCAATAAGAGGTTTTTTTTTAAACTCGATGGTTTACAAATCTCCTGAATATTATTGTAGTACTTATTGGCAATTGTATTTTAGTCAAGATGGCTTTTACAATTCAAAGCTTTCCCTTCCCTAACGGACATATTTCAGAAGCAAATATATTACTTGCCAACCAATCATTAATAAGTGAAATCAGAAAAAAAAGCTCTGATTTATTATTTATAGAAAACTAGCTCTTACCCGCGGCTGTACACGTGGTTATTTTGTAATTTGACATAGGTAAAGTAGTGTATTATCTCCCTGAGGGATGAGTTTTTAAAACGTTGAAACACTTAGTCCCATATTTCTTGCCAAAAGTCCAAGTATAAAAGGGAGTAACCATTCTCACCGCGTACCGTTCGAAATTGCTGTCTCTGTTACAGAAGCTTCACCCGACGTCTCGTTATTGCACAACGTCTTTCGGATCAAGTGCGTGCCATCCAGCGATGCAAGTGGTAGGATGACACAGTACTTGAGCGACTGCGTAGCGAAACACGCCCTGCCGGCACTGAATCCGACCTGCGAAGTTTCGAAGAACCTATCTCTTTGGATAACTTCGCAAGATCGGAGGAGATAAATAGCGGGCAGGTGAGTGTTAGTGACCAGCTACAGGAACAGGTGAGGAGAGCCTGGGAGAATGCCTTTGCGGAGTATCGGTCTGCACCGATTTCCCTAAGACCATGCCTACCCCGTTTGCCCATGCATAGACGTAACATTTCGCTTGTGAATGCCCTAGACAGTGTTTTAAAGCCACTGGGAAACTGTGTGGACTTATGTGATACCCACTCTATTTTGTACTGTGGAGCGGTGGCGGTGTGTCGGGTGGCAGTGCTGCCACCCGACCCATAAATGATTAACCGCTCTGGCAGTGCAGAATAGAGCGGCGTATAAATGTGGCTAGGACAGTTAGAGAAACTGTTATGCTTCCAGGCTCGAAACAACGACCCGAGAGTTGTGGTCCAAGCCATAGCAGGCATAGGAGTCACTCCTGTGGACTATATGGCAGGGGTCACTGAACGCATAGACTACTGGAAGCAAAAAGTTTATGCATGGGCGATGAGGATTCGCAAGTATAGGAAAAGAGCAGATCGATACCACGTGAATTGCACCTTCCAGGCGACTCAAAAGAGTGTACACCAAGCTTGGGAGCGCCCGCAAGAGAGAGTGGCTGACGTACACTTGCCAAATGCAGCCACGATGGCTGAGTTTTGGCGTAAAATTTGGTCAGTGCCCGTCAGTCACTCCGAGGGCGAATGGTTTGAAGTTGCTGGACGATCGTGTGAACACATTCAGGAAATGGAGTCCATAGTCATCACCCGTGGTGATGAGGCCTGTACGGTCCGTGCGGCGCGGAACTGGAAGTCCGGGGCCGGATGGACTGCACGTATTCTGGCTAAAGAGTCTCCCGGTCTAGTAACTCAATTCCAAGAAGCTCTTGAACTGGGATCGCTACCTAGCTTTTTGACAACGGGTATCGTTCACTTGATTCACAAATCTGGCAGTACTTTGGGACCTAAAAATTATAGACCGATTATATGTTTACCTACGGTCTATAAACTCCTTACATCCATTCTGGGAATAAAAATCAATACTGACCTTAAGACTTAGCACATTCTATGGCCTACTCAGAATGGGTGTAAAGGGGGGTCCCGGGGTACAAAGGATTTGCTCCTCAATGATATGGCCATTTGCCAATAGGTGCGACGATCTAGAAAGAATGTCTCCATGGCCTGGATTGACAATAAGAAGGCCTATGATTCGGTGCCTCATACATGGCTGAGGAGGGTGCTGGAGCTATACAAAGTACACCCGGCGCTATGCTATTTCCTCGGTTTTTGTATGGGGCAGTGGACCACAGTTCTTCGTCATCCAGGATATAAAGGTCTTTCTGGTTCGTCGGACTTGATAAAGTTAAGCAGGGGTATATTTCAGGGCGACAGTTTGAGTCCATTGTGATTCTGCTTGGCTTTGAATCCATTAAGTGCTATACTTAAGAATACAAAGCTAGGTAACCATTTGCGGAGGGAGAGTGAGCCTATATCTCATCTACTGTTCATGGATGACCTCAAGTTGAACGCTTCGAAGAAAACAGACCTGATGGAGTTGCTCAAAATAACCGGCAATGTTATTAACGACATCGGAATGGAGTTTGGAGTAGACAAGTGTGCGGTCATCCATGTACAAAGAGGGAGAATTGAAGATTCTTTTAATCTACAGCTCTCTGAAGATATATCCCTCAGGTCTCTCTCTGAAATGGATTCCTACAAGTATCTTGGTATGTCACAAGCCTTAAGTTTAGCTGAACAGGATATGAAACAATCATTGAAAGATCGGTTCTTTGGCCGCTTGATAAAAGTGTTAAAATCTATCAGGTGGAAATAAGGCCCGAGCTTTCAATGGTTGGGGCATGCCTGTTCTTACATACTCTTTTGGCATACTAAGGTGGACTCAGTCTGAACTGAATGCCCTGGATAGAAAGGTCCGTCGATTGCTGACAGCGTATCGTATGCATTACCCGCGGTCGTCTGTTATGAGGTTGTACATCCCGTGGATGTGCGGTGATCGTGGGTTTTTAAACTCTAAGACACTACACAACCGCGAGGTGTGCAATCTCAGACAGTACTTTTTTAAAGTGTGTCCGTGGTGATGTATCGAGATGTTGCCGCACAGCCATATGGAGGAGCAAGGAACTACACGGACGGTTCTATCGGGCTCTTACAGGGCCTGATGTGGACCAGCTCGCTGCCGTGACCTGGCTGACCTCGCTTCAGCAACCTTTTTGGCGAAACTGAATGGTTTTTCTTTGCAATTATGGACGAAGTTATCATGACGAACAACTACCGGAAGCCCATCCTAAAGGACGGCACGATTGACATTTATCGGGCATGTCACCGTCCCGGTGAGTCTATTAGACATGTAGTTTCCGGTTGTTCTCGTCTTGCTTACGGAGAGTACTTGCACAGACACAACCAACCAAGTGGCTAGGATTATCCATCAGCAACATGCTCTTACATATGGCCTTGTGGACTCTGAAGTACCAGAGTACCAGTACCAGCCTCTTCCAGTTCTCTAAAGTGGTCATATCACGCTCTACTGGGATCGATCTATTATCACGGACTGGACTATTGTAGCCAATAAGCCTGACATCGTGATAATAGATCGATCGATACGTCGTGTAATGCTAGTTGATGTCACTATTCCGCATGATGAGAACCTTGTTAAGGCCGAAAAAGAAAAAAATATTTAAATATTTGGACCTGGCCCATGAGGTACCGCCATGTGGAATGTTGATTCAACTATCATTATTCCGATAGTCGTGTCACTCAACGGTCTAATAGCGAAGAGCTTCGATAAACACCTCAAGAAGCTCTCGCTAGGCAGTTGGGTGAAGGGCCTGATACAGAAGGCGGTAGTATTGGACAAGGCGCGCATTGTGAAGAAGTTCCTCTCTTTGGAGCCCCGGGCAGCTTGGGTCGTAGACCTCACTGTCACATTTTGTTTATACAATATATATAAGAATTTGTGTATTTTTATACATATTTTATAAGAAATAGTATTTTAATAAATGCATACATAATAATAATAATAATGATTTATATGGGATCAATTTTACATCCATTTTGCTAGTAACAATATATCATAATAGCTATGTTAGTAATAAATTTGACATCATATATTATGCCATAACATTTTTTAATCAATTCCGTAAACTATTGAAAATATGCTAAAATATGTTGTGTGTGTAATATGTTTTATTTATTATTTTAACTATCTCAAAGTAAAACATTACGACAGCTTTTTACAGTCCATAACTAAACATTTATTTACAAATGTTTATTAGTTTCCACTATGGACATTTCTATTCTCAAATATGCAATTATTATTAGTAATTCATATAAAATGGATAATTAATAAATATGAATTTAATCATATAAGGAACTTTAATTTATAAAATATTATCCTGTGCTACATACAAAATTAATTTTGTGATACAACCGACCGAAATATGTCACTAAAATTTGTTTATGTAGTATTTCCAGTCACTTAATAGGACACCCAGGTAGAATCTCGCCATTGTTCTTTAATAAATAAAGATGAACGTGATAGCACATTCGCTCGACAATGTTACCATAACGCAATGTGTTCGTACTAAAATTAGTTCATTATTTTTTTTGGGACTAAATAAACTGAACGAAATGTGGCGAATGTGGTATAATAGATTTGGCGTATGTACTGTGGGGAGTATTGTGACAAAAATATATTATGCCTGTTTTTTACGTCCCTACCTACTGAAGAATTAAACGTTTGTTAACAACCAATTAAATGGAAATTGTCACAGCACAGCTACCAAGTCCGTTACAGTAAGCGGCCTGCCGCTTATATTTTGTTTACGAAATTATTACTAAAACAAACGCATGTTATGATTTTTACTGCCTATAATTCAGATTGGTTTTACCTTGGTTGGTTACATTATTCTTATATAAAAGACAAAGTTTGAGTTGTCAAAGTATCAGTTTAGTTCAGTCACTACCTAAAGCAAACACGCAAAATGTTGTTTAAGGTAATAAAATATTTTTTATACGAAATATTTTTTTTAATTAATAATATTAAAATACACAGTACTTATTTTAAATTTTACCTCATTTAATAAATAACAAATGATATATATTATGATGCCATCAACACGTGTGGTATGAGTAAAAATACGAAGTCCACAATAGTTGCATAAATATTGTTAGTTTTGACGTTTATTCTTTTCAATGGCAGCTCAAAACATCCAATTAAAGCGTAATATTTTACCATAGGTACTGTGCTTACTGGCTGCTGTGGCCGCGGTGTCAGGTCTCGGCTACTCGGAGCAGCACATCTCGCGACACGACGGACACCACCAGCTCGTGCACGTGCATGGACACAGTGACGGACATGATGGTGGTCACGGGCACCACGACCACCATCACGTCGACTACTACGTAAGATACTTACAATTTAAATACAATGCTGTGTTTTTAAAATAGAAATATCATAGAATACATTTTTTTTCCCAGGCTTACCCCAAATACGAGTTCGAGTACAAGGTGGAGGACGAGCACACGGGCGACCGCAAATCGCAGCACGAGCACCGCGACGGAGACGTCGTCAAGGGCCACTACTCGCTGTACGAGCCCGACGGCTCCCTCAGATACGTCGACTATCACGCCGACAAACACACCGGGTGAGCATACTTGAAACATATCTAAGCGTTATCTATAGCAGGGTTTTTAATGATGTCCACGAATTTAACGAAACCAAACACTGTCAAATTTCACTTGAGCCTAAAAACAATGTGCGTTAATTATTAATCAATATCATTTTATCTAATTAAACCAATTATTATATCTTCAGATATCAGACTGTATCAATCAACCCCCGTGTGAACATGGTCCTTCGAGCTGAATCATAAACAAAAGCTTTATGCTTTTTTTTCAGTTTCCACGCAACTGTAAAGCACAGCACCCACCACATCGTCCCTGAAAAGCATCATCATGATTACCATTATTAATTTGATCTTCCATGTTATGTTATGTTACTAAAAATATTGTTAAAAGTCAACAAACATTGTTTTATGTTTTGTGATGATAAAATTTATAAATATACTTGAAATGTTTTTGTTTATTTACAAAATAGTCTTTACGGTCACCCTCCTCGACCACCATATGACGACCCTTAGCTAATATTCTATCTGAAATATCGGTAAGTCTCAGAAAACTGAAAATATTTTTTTAAGGTTGCAATAATTGTTTTCATTTTATGTCTAAGTTTTACCCAGACATTAAAAAGATATAATAAGGGTGTATTCACATCAACGCAGTGCCTTGGTTTTGGAAGTAAGCGTAGCCGTGACGAACGGTTCTTTAATATCTGATGGCTAAGTACGAACAGGTTGACGAAATAGACGCGAGACTGATTTTATCACCTACTTTTCAGATAGATAGGTCTACAGCTAAATTGCTACACCTAGTCGATATTTTTTCTCAAAAGTATGAAGTTATAACTTCCGAACAAGTTCATCCCCGACTATTACTACCGCACATCTACAGGAAAAAAGAGTGGCACAATTCTACAAGCCACACATATAATTTTTGGTTAAAATAAATGCGGTACTTCAGTGTTAATATATATGTAAACAGTAAATATATGCAAACTGTAAACTAACTAAAATGACTGCCTCGTTAGTCTTGTGGCAAAGCGCATCGCTTTGTGATCACGAGGTCCTGGGTTCAAATCCTAGGTCCGACAACTGTAGCTTTTCTAACGAAAACTTCCCAGTACGAGTCCGGAGACTGGAATTGTGCCCGGCCCTATTATATGGGACCTAACATCGTCGGTGAAACGTGGGTGTACTCGGGTGTAGGCGTGACGGTGTTTAAAATAACTTAGTACTATCCGTCAGAATAAGAATCTTGGATAAAGATAATCTACTCGGTTCTATGCGAGTGTGTATGAGACGAACTATGAGAGTCGAGGAAGCCAGAGAGGTATGTAAGGAAAGAACCTGTTGGAACTCTGTACTCTCTGCCTTCCCCGCAAGGGATCTGGCGTGATGTTATAGATAGATAGATACTCGGTTCTATTCGGTAAGTTTAAACAAGTACCCTTTTATACCTCCGAGAAGCGGCGTAGAGCGTGCGTCAGTGTGCGTGATTCTTATTCGTACCCGATGTTCTATTGTTTCCATATCTTTACTGAGTCAATATCGTGCAACGACACTATCTTTATCAAGAGCTGTTACGTATGAAAAGTTGATTTTGATACCTTAAACTTGATTTTTGCGAAAAAATTCTTCGATACGAGATAATTGGCTTCGTATAAAAGCCAATGCATGACTCAAATTAAATATCAGTAATCATTTACTTCACTAAGTGTAAACAAGAATTCACCAACATGGTCGTCAAGGTATTTAGCTTAGTTTGAAAAATAAAATATTTATATTAGTTTTCCATTTGCTAATAGGAATTTTCTTATCAACTTACCACAATTAAGTTGACTGCATTTTTTTTCATTGAGATCTTACCTTTTCGCAAGTGTTTTCCTCTTTCCTAATTACTTTGAACTTAATCCACGCAACTGCTTAGCTCAAACTTTGCAACTAATCAAGTGACTTGACACTAGACTACAAATTTGAACTCTACCACCACTTTGGAATGTCGGTCCTGTGAAGAAGGAGAGCAAAAGGCTCCACGGTTACCCTATGAGTATAAAAAGCTGGATACATTAATTATTTTGGACTGTGAGTGTGATTGTGATGATACGGGATAACTCCTGAGATTTAATTTTACGCTGAGAGGGCAATATCAAAAGTATAGCCACCTATTTGTTGGCAAGCATAATGGGACACTAGGAGACTTTCCGAGAATCTTAAAATTTAGTTTCCATGTATTACATGCGATACATAGTTTCGAAAGATATAATAAATTAACACTTTACTCTACTGAATCTGCCGATGAAAATGCAATTAGTTGATGAAATATTACTTTCATAAGTCAGGTGGTCATATATATCTGTTCCAACTGTTTATCTGCACTTTGGTTGGCGACCTTGATGTTACACCTTTACAATGAAATATAAAATAAAAATCATTTAGTTTCAGTGACCGGGACTCATATTAGGTACAACATATTATAATATCAGCCTATACTGCCCACTGCTGGACAAATGCCTTCTCTCACTAATCGAGGTGAGAGAGATTAGGTCATACTCCACCACGCGAACCCAGTGCGGATTGGTGGAGGCAGGTTTGTGGCCACCTTCAGTCGGAACTTATCAAGTCGTCTTTTAGGCTTCCAACTTAGCTTAACGACAACCACATTAAGTGGTAGCCAGGACCAACGACTTATCGTGCCTTCCGAAGCACGGAGACGCTCAAATTTGAAAATGCCACAAACGGTCACCCATCTCGGGCCGACCAAGTCGAACGCTGCTTAACCTTGGTAATCGGTAAGAACACCACGGTCGCACAGCGCTACGAGCGCCTCACAACATATTTAAAAGGAAACATTTAAATAAATATTATGTAGACCGTACTTTAACGACCGGTTCAGCCAATGACAGTGCTATGTCTGCCGCAGCAGTGGCGTATGTAAGTACAGTCCTCTTGTTCAGCGATCATGTTCAGGACGATGTTGGAGCTGCCCCGTACCCTGCGCACGAGCGACGCACTCCACTCGCGCATAGTCGCGTAAAAGCAATCGACGCGCGCCTCCGCGAACATACCAGAAGCGCTGCAGTATCGAGGCAGCCCCAGCAATGCCTTGAATGCGTTATTGAACTGAACGCGGAGTGCCTTGTATGACGCGCGAGTGTATCTTGCCCACAGGCTGCACGTATAGAGGAAGGTGCAGTAGGCTCGGAAGAGCGTTACTTTTACCTCCCCCGTACAGCGCGCAAACCTGCGGGCCAGCATGTTGGCCCGTACAGACAAAGCACTCCGCTGCCGTTCTATGTCAGCGTCGTCCTTGAGGTCGCTTGTGACTATGTGGCCTAGGTATTTAAACTTCCACCCACATGAGTGGAACACCGTTTATGCAAACAGGTGGCACGCTTAGGCCACCTTTTGTATCGACCTCAAAGAGTACACATTTACTTTTGCTGACATTATATTAAATACAATGTCAGCAAAAGTAAATGTCACCGTGGCTAAAAGCATATTCCTCACAGATAAGTATTAACTTCCTCAAACTACAGACCGACATGCTCAGCAGCACCATGTCATCTGCGTTACTAAGATTATTAACGCATACTCCATTTATATGACATTCGACGTGCTGACTGCTAAGCGCGATGATCAGATCGTTCACATAGAGACTAAAGAGTGTGGGTGAGGATCATCCCACCTGCCTCACCCCACACTCCAGTCGATACGAATCCGACATTGTGCTCGCCCACCTTACCTGGTTCTTGTACCACAATTTAAATATATTTGAGAGTTCGCATGGTAGATTTATACTATCAAACTTTTCCCACAGGACGTCGTAGGACACCAAGTCAAAGGCCTTAGACAGGTCGAGAAAGCAAGCATACACAGGAGTACCTCTTACAGTATAGTATCTAACCGCAATCAAAACGCATTCTTAAGAGACAGTATTGTACTCTCCGTAGACAGTTGGGGCCTAAAACCAAACTGGTTATCGTGCAGTATTATGTGCTTATTCAGTTGTATATTAAGAATGCAGTCATTTTTGTCAGAGTAGTAGTATTTTTGTCAGATAAATCTCCGGTTTTGTTTTTCACCACAGGCACAACTACAGTCTTCATAAAATCTTAAGGAAGGTTAAAATGATTTACGCACAACGTATAAAACATTGCTAAAACTCTCGAGCTATGTGGGCCAGCGTAAAGCAGGTGCTCAATGCTGAGGCCATCGTGGCCGGGGGATTTACCTCTCGTGATCAATTTTATAGCTTTGGCTACATCTTTGGTGCTAAACTTTGTTCCCACGTTCTCATATGGCATCTCAGCACCGAGTTCCGTCCGCGCTGCGCCCAACGGAGACTGTATAGTAAACTGATTCTTAAAGATATTAGCGATGTCTTTAGGGTCATTCATCCCATCGATACTCGTCGGGAGGCCAGGCCTAATGTGTGACTTTTTGGTACATTTCCAAAAGTGTCGAAAGTGTCCATTGGAATGTTTTTCAGCCAGTATATCCATTTTTAATTGGCCTGATGGTCTTAGCCCCCTTTAGGTATCACCAAATGGTAGCAACGTTGAAAAAAAATTATACTCAAATTTTCTTTAGCATTGATTTCCTTTCTATAAGATTTTTTTTAAGTTGATTGTGTACAACCCTACCTACTGAATATTATTCTATTACTTATTGGCAAATGTACTTTAATCAAGATAGCTTTTACGATTCAAGCTTTCTCTTTGCTTACGGACATATTTCAGAAGCAAAACATATTACTTGCCAAACACTCATTTATAAGTGCCATCAGAAAAAGCTCTGATTTATTCTTTATAGAAAACTAGCTGTTACCCGCGGCTGTGCACGTGGTTATTTTGTAATTTGACGAAGTTTTAGTAGTGTTTTATCTCCATGAGGGATGAGTTTTTAAAACGTTGAAACACGTAGTCTTATATTTTTTACCAAAAGTCGATTTATTAATTTTCATATGCCTAACTTGAATTTATACTAGGAGGGATCAAAAAGTAGTGAAAACGACATACTCCTTGATAAAAAAAAAATACTGGCAGGCATAGCTCAGATACATTTTGTAATTTTATTAAAAATAAATCTTCAATTCTCTTTCGTTTTTTTCTGAATGTAGTCATTTGTTTGCTTCGTGTCTGAACGTGTCCTCGAAAATGAAGAAAAACGAAGTGCGAGCCGTTATAAAACACCTCTGTTTAAAAAAGTTAACGACGCAAGAGATTCATTGCGATTTGGAGGTAACATTAGGAGAGTCTATTCCGCCGTATTCCACTGCGCGGAACGAGCACGGAAGACGAACATCGTTGCGGCCGTCCATCGACGTCAGTCACCCAAGAAAATGTTGCGATAGTCGAGAAAATTGTATTGAGCGATCGAAGAGTTATCATCCGATACTTAATTCAAGAAACGGGCATTTCATATGGAAGTATTCAATCCATATTGAAACAATCTTCGAATATGAGAAAAGTCTCCGCAAGATGGGTGCCGAGAATGTTAACCGACAGTCAGAAACAAAATGGACTTGACATTTCGAAGATATTGTTGGTCAAGTTTCAAGAAGATTCTGAAAACTTTTTGTCTCGTGTCGTAACAATGGACGAAACATGGGTCTATCATTTTGATCCCGAGACAAAACAGCAATCTTCGCAATGGAAACGGCCATCATCACCGACCCCAAAGAAGTTTCGTGTCGCGGCATCGGCTGGCAAGGTTATGGCCTCAATATTTTGGGACTCAGAAGGAATATTGTTGATTGATTACCTGGAGCGTGGAACCATTATTACAGGCCAATACTATGCAGCTTTAATTCCCAAGTTGAGGAATGCCATGGAAAGGAAAGGGAAACTTCGAAGGGGCGTGCTGTTTCATCACGACAACGCACCCGCGCACAGGTCGGCAGTTGCGATGGCTGCCATTCAGCAAGCTGGCGTCGAATTGGTTAACCACCCCCCTTATTCACCAGGTCTGGCGGCTAGCGATTTTTATCTATTCCCAAATTGAAAAAATACTTAAGGGGAAACAGGTACGAAGACGATAACGAGGTAATGGATGCCGTGTAGAGCTTTTTGCAGGACCAAGACAAAACTTTTTTTGTGAAAGGGATTGAAGCCTTGGAAAAGCGCTGGACTGGGTGTGTAGAGAGACTCGGAAACTATGTAGAAAAATAAATTATTAAGTTCAAAGAATCAATAGTCATTATATTCTATCTCATTCTCACTACCTTTTGATCCCTCCTCGTATCTCCTATTTTTACCCTTAGGCTTATACAAGCTGTAACATAATAAAAGCAAGACCTGAAAGTAGTTTGTTCTAAATGGGTAACTGAATCGATTCCAACAATTTTTAGTGCATTTAACATTTTTTTTTAATTAGCAAAAAATGCTTTTACTCCTTCAGTGCGATATAAAAAATTAAATTTATTCTTGATTCATAGCAAGAAGAAGATTCAAAACGCATTCCTAAAACGTATTTCTCAAAACGCACACATACACGTACAAGTTTCATTGTTAATTGGGGTATAAAAGTGCTTTAAAAAAGGGTAACCTTTAAATTTGAAAATTTGGTTTTCGTGTTGACTTTATGAAGCAATTCTCTAATCGGGGTGTCTGAGGTCTTGCGTTTATTATGTTACATCTTGTATATAGGCTTATTTTTTAAGGTACAATGTAGCCCTCGTAAATGTTTAGAGATAGCAATTATCGGTTTCGTACGATAAAGTCGAGTAACTACAAGGTTTAAAACTAAGAAGAAATCAGACAACCAGTAATAAAAATAAATAAAAATAATAAATTGTCACAGCACAGCTACCAAGTACGTCACAGTAAGCGGCCTGCCTCTCATATTTTGTTTACGAAATTATTACAAAAACAAACGCATGTTATGATTTTCACTGCCTATAATTCAGATTGGTTTTACCTTGGTTGGTTACGTCATTCTTATATAAAAGACATAGGTGAGTTGTCAAAGTATCAGTTTAGTTCAGTCACTAGCTAACACAAACACTCGCAAAATGTCCTTTAAGGTAATATTATATTTTTATATAAAATACATTCTTTCAATAAATAATATGAAAATAATCAGTACTTATTTTAAATTTTACCTTATTTAATAAATAACAAATGATATATTATGATGCCATCTACACGTGTGGTATAAGTATAAATACGAAGTTTACAATAGTTGCATAAATATAGTTAGTTTTGACGTTTATTCTTTATAATGGCTGCTCAAAAACCCAATTAAACCGTTATATTTTACCATAGGTACTGTGCTTACTGGCTGCTGTGACTGCGGCTTCAGGTCACGGCTACTCGGAGCAGCACATCTCGCGACACGACGGACACCACCAGCTCGTGCACGTCCATGGACACAGTCACGGACATGATGGTGGTCACGGGCACCACGACCACCATCACGTCGACTACTACGTAAGATACTTACAATTTACTTACAATGCTGTGTTTATAAAATAGAAAAATCATAGAGAACATTTGTTCTTCCCAGGCGTACCCCAAGTACGAGTTCGAGTACAAAGTGGAGGACCCGCACACGGGCGACCGCAAGTCACAGCACGAGCACCGCGACGGAGACGCCGTCAAGGGCCACTACTCGCTGCACGAGCCCGATGGCTCTCTCAGACACGTCGACTATCACGCTGATAAACACACCGGGTGAGCATACTTGAAACATATCTAAGCGTTATCTATAGCAAGTTTTTTAATGATGTCTACGAATTTATCAACTTAGTTACTTTACGAAACCGAACACTGTCAAATTGCGCTTACGCCGGAAAACAATGTGCGGTAATTATTAAGACATCAATCTATCACTATCACGCTGATAAACACACCGGCTGAGCATACTTGAAACATATCTAAGCGTTATCTATATATCTTTATCGCGCCAGATCCCTTGCGGGGTAGGCAGAGAGTACAGAGTTCCAATAGGTTTTTTCCTTACATACTCTCTGGCTTCCTCCACTCTCATAGTTCATCTCATAAACGCTCGCCGGTTACGGAGACTCTTGACTCAATCTTTTATCATCGACTTTTATATTATCATTAATCAATATCATTTTGTCTAAATAAACTTATTATCATAACTTATAAGACTTTATCAATCGACCCCCTTGTCAACATAGTCCTTCGAGCTTCTTCTTCTTCTTTTCGTGTCAATGGTTCATATTTGTCCCGCTTAGTAGCTAGTTTGATCGCGCCGTTCATGGCAACGCTCAGCTCTTCACAGTTCACAGTTGGTGGGGCATAAAGGGCAGACCAGCAGGTGCAACATAGTCTGTGAGGTCGCACCACATTCGCTGTTAAATTTGGATCTCTAAATCCCCATGTACACAGATTTTGCCTGCAACTACCTACCCGTGTGCGGAGCCGATTTAATGATTTCTACACCGGCCATGGTAGTTGGTGCCCTAGCGGTAGTTGCTCCAGATATGGGACAAAGTAAGGCAGTGGGGGTTTAGTTTCTCTCCATAGTTGGCCACTGTTGTGAGACCCCGCAATGATTGAGTGATTTTTAAAAAACTTTTACGGCTTTTGAGGCGGACATGGGGGGTTTGGATTTCCTTCGAGTTGAATCATAAACAAAAGTTTTACTCCTTTTTTCAGTTTCCACGCAACTGTAAAGCACAGCACCCATCACATCGTCCCTGAAAAGCATCATCATGATTACCATTATTAATCTGATCTTCCACGTTATGTTATGTTCTTAAAAATATTGTTAATAGTCGACTGCATAATCTTTTATTTGTGATTATAAAATTTATAAATATACTTGAAATGTTTTTGTTAATTTCCAAAAAAGACTTTACAATGCCCCTAACGAGTACTTATGACGACCATTAGCTAATATTCTATCTGAAATATCGGTAAGTCTCAGAAAACTGAAAATAATTTTTCATGATGGCAATGATTGTTTGCACTTCATGTTTTAGTTATATCCAGATATTAAAAATATATAATAAAGGTGTACTCACATCAACGCGGTGCCTTGGTTTTGGACGTAAGCGTAGCCCTGATGAGTGGTTCTTTAACATCTGATGGCTTAGTACGAACAGATTGACGTTATCGTAACTTTGTCAGCATAGCCTGCCGTCACCTTCATCTTTATACAGAAAATTTGCATTTTGAAAAGAGTGGCGTATCAACTCGATAGCTTTAGGATAACATTAATCTGTTTGTGCAAAGCCCTCATTTGTTTATTGAGTAAAAAGACAAGAAGGTAGAAATGCATACTTTGGTCACTCACATGTTGCGAGAATGATTTTATCACCTTCATGCCATGGTCATTATTTTTTATCAAAAGTATGAAATTATAACTTTCGAACAAGCTCAACTCTGACTAAGAATTACTTACCGTGACTATAATCACATCTACAAAAAAAGAGAGTGGCATAACCCACACAGAAAACACAACTATACAAAAAAAAATGTCTTTGTCGTAAAGTTTATTTTATGATTTTTCTATTCATTATGCTCCAAAATAAAGGAAAAAATATCAATATTCCTTAAAAAGTTTGCTTTTGTGGTAGTTATGATAGTAATACTTTTTCTTGAGTAATCGTATGTAGATATATAAATATGAAATAGTTCAACCGTTAGTTTTAGTTTTAAGTCAACCGATGTCACTTCCGATGGACCGACGATCTTGTGAAAATCGCAGGAAGTCGTTGGATGCAGGTGGCATCGGACCGGTTACGCTGGAAAGCAATTGGGGAGGCCTATGTTCAGCAGTGGACAAGTATAGGCTGAGATGATGATGATGATGATGTCACTTAAATGATAAATAACAAATAACTGTTTTGTACAAGACTCAAGAAGGTTAGAATGTCGTCTAGAAAGTGTTAATATGATTCTGATTCTGAAAACAAAGTAAATCTATCACGTGGGTCTAAGTTAAATTAAACAAATTATACTATTCATGTGAATGACTACACGGTTCCCTCATTTACAGAGAAAGAAATGATAAAAAAAAGATAAATTTTACTAAATTAATAGAAGGAAGAGAGGGAATATTAAATAATAATAGCTGAACAAGTTATGCACATTCAATCAAGTGGAGCTGGCACAGCCCCTATCCAATTAAAGTACGAGATATAAAATTATATTTAAACCGCATGTGAAAAGCTTTGTGAACCCTACGAAGCTTATTTCAACTCCCCGGTTCGGAATCTAGACAAACCCCGGGCTCTACCTATACAACGGTATGATGGTAGTAAAATTATTTGCCAGTGAAAATTTCCAAAATGACTTAAAATAAATTTCCAAATAAGATGAAATAGTTTTAAAGGAGTAGTTTCTGGATTTTTAGGGCGTAACAAAGTAGAAAATTACCGAGAGCTAGTTGATAACTTGTTAGAAGACTACTATGCACAATGTATCTAAATGTACATATGCTGTTCATTCAGATAAATTTGAAAAAAGCCTGGGGGCATACTTAGAAGAACAAGGAGAACGTTTTCATGAAGATATTATGGACTTCAAACTACGTTATCAGGGCCTATACAACGAAAATATGATGGGGGACTACATTTGGGGTTTGGCGAGAGAAAGTACTTATAAACATAAAAGAAAAAGCAATAGGGTTAACTTTTAAACTTCTTTCCAGTATTTTATAATTTGATATAATAGTAAAAGTTAATAAAAATTTATATATAAATATATTGGTTTCAATTTAGCAATAAATAAAAATGTAGACTATACATTAAAAAAAACTGATCAATCGTTCTCCTGGATACAAAAGAAAACTTTTTCAGGCCATATAATATTTTTTTTGGCCGGCTATCGGTAAATCTGTCGAAATTTTATACTCTGTTATCACAGTTAAAATAAATGTTGACCTGCGTAATTATTGGTTATTAATAAATGCAGTACATTAGCATCAATATCACAGTTAATATATGTAAACAGCAGAACATCTTAGTGCTAGCGATCCGAATAAGAAACACGCACACAGACGCGTGCTCTACTTGACTCCGCGGCAGGTTTAAACGGGTACCCTGTGATACCTGCGAGAAGCGACGTAGAGCGTGCGTCAGTGTACGTGATTTTTATTCGGACCTGATGTTCTACTGTTTCCATATCTTAACTGTGTCAACATCGTGCAACGACACTATCTTTATCAAGAGCTGTTACGTAGAAAAAGCAGGTTTTGATACCTTAAACTTGATTTTTGCGAAAAAATTCTTTGATACGAGATAATTTGCTTCGTATAAAAGCCAATGCATGACTGAAATTAAATATCAGTAATCATTTACTTCACAAAGTGTAAACAAGAATTTATCAACATGATCGTCAAGGTATTTAGCTTAGTTTGGAAAATAAAATATTCATTGATGTTTTCCATTTGCTGATAGGAATTTTCCTTATCATCTTTCCACACTTAAGTCATATTGTCCCCATTTCTTTTTTTTTATTGAAACAATACCTTTTCCCAAGTATTCTCTTCTTCCGTAATTACTTCGAAAAAAGAAGGCTACATTATAAAATATGTTTATATCCGGATTCTTGATCTGGGATCCGGATCCGGATGTTTGGGTCCAAATTTTATATCATATTCGTAACTGGCAACCCAAACCTGAAGAATTAAACCCAAGACCCAATTAGGCCAAACTATACACCAAATTCTATATTAATCCACGCAACTGCTTAGTTCAAACATTGCAACTAATGTAGTGATTAGACACTGGACTATAAATTCGAAATGATATTTTAAAGTACCTTATTATATTGTGTGGGAATTGTGCCCCATATACAGGTATATATATATATAGGTACAACCTTTATAACGCAAAACCTCATACATCCCAATTAGATTATTGCTTTATGAATTCAAAACGAAAATCAAACTTCCAATTTTAAGGAGTTTTCTACCATTTTATTAAGCTCTTTGATACCCAAATTAACCATAAAATTTTATAATTAAGTCACTTTTACATGCATTTTGTTATATGTGAAATACATTGAAAATAGCCGCAATGTTTTGTAAATATTGTTTAATACAGCGAATGGAACGAGTAGCACCTTTTATTTTAATTAAATAAAAAATAACTTACTTTAAATATAGTTAGATTCGATTCAGTTGCCGATTTAGAACAAACTGCTTTCAGATCTTGCGTTAGTTATGTTACACCTTGTAGTGCAATAAGCTCTCCCCTATTTGATTGGGATGGAACATGGTCGGCAATTTGTCTGTCTGTGCATACACACAAATCCCCCATCCTTGGGTTGTATATTTTTTATTTGCTTGTAATACCACATACTCCCTCAGGTAATCCTCATCGCTACTATTATTGCGGTAGCTACTGCTCAATACGGTCACGAACATAAGCACGAGCACGCATTCTCGTCGCAGAGCATCGTGCTGCACCCGGGACACGAGACCAAGCATGAGTCGCACCATCATCACGAGCAACAAGAAGTACACCACGGACACCACGAGGCTCAACACGGACACCATGAAGGTCAACAAGGACACTACGAGCACAAACAAGAAGTGCGTCACCAGGAGCATAAAGCTCATCATGAACACCACGAGCACAAACAAGAAGAACATCACAAGAAAAACGAGGAACACCACGTTGACTACTATGTAGGTCTAGACTAGAAAACACGACAGTGCTTTAGTATATTTAAATCAGCCTCTGTGATATGTATTTAATACTACATTTTTATTTACTTTCTTAACTCTAACGCTACTTGCAGGCTTACCCCAAATATGAGTACGAGTACAAAGTAGTGGACCCCCACACCCACGACGAAAAGTCCCAGCACGAGCACCGCGATGGTGACGCCGTGAAGGGTGTGTACAGCCTCCACCAGCCCGACGGCTCCATCAGAATTGTCGAGTACTACGCCGACAAGAAGACTGGGTAAGCAATGGCAATAAGAGTATAGCCCTGAAAAAACATTAGACTACAATTTAATCCCAACGTTTAAGAGAGACTATCAGACGCTGTTACGTTATCTAATAAGTTCTTATTCAGAGCGCTTAGCACAAACAATTTAATATTATAGTAATGTTGTCGACAAAGCGTAATGTCAGGTTCCTCTTTATCAAGTAAATTTGTAATGTTAAAAAGATGGCATCTCATATTGATAGCGTTACGCTACCCTCAACCTGTTCATGTTAAGCTGTTACAGTCGCAAATTATATATAACGTGTGCAGCTAATTATGATGTTACTGAAATAATCAATGATATGTATTTTTTAATATAATACATTTTCTTAATTACAGGTTCCACGCAAACGTGAAGTACGAGGGACACTCCAAGCACATCGTTCCTGAACACCATCACCACCACTGATTCTACCTAAGAATACCACTTATTTATAATATTAGGATTAGTAGCTGCTATGGGTTATGTTGTTGAATGTGTTCATTGAATAAAGTATGATCAGATAATTGAAATTTGTACTTATTTAATTTACCTCATGAATTAGCCAATAATGTATCCTATTATTAATGCACAAACATTATTCGATGGATAAAGGTAATAATGTTTATGTTTAACAATGTCGGTGTGTATATAATAAGGGGTTTTTATTTAAGAAATGATTAACGAGTACAATTTTGACAGCAAAAACAAACGTGACGTTATTTTTAGAAAGTCGAAAGAACAAAACAAACCCAGAATATTTTTATTCATGTAACAAGCCTAAACGAGAGAATAGATATTAATCTAATGAGACACCACAGAATTGGACATACACCTTTTTAATGATAATAGAAAAATTGATGTCATCAAGCACAGTAGAATTTTCATATTTTAGAATAAATAAACAGATTACGTTCCACACCATCAAAACCAATAAAGCACTTATGAATCCTCAAAAACGTAGAACGAAGACTCTACCACCACTTTGGATTTTCATTCCTGTGGAGAGGAAAAGCTAAACGGCCCCACGGCTACTCTTTAACTATTAAAGGCTGGGAACATTATTAATTATAGGTTGTGAGTGTGATTGTTATGATACTGGATATCTACTAAGATTTAATTTTACGTTGCGTTTCGTGCGATAGCAAAAGTATAGACACTATCTGGTAATAGACGCTAGAAGACTATTTGAAAATCTTAAAATTTTGTACATTGGACATCCTCAAATCGCTAAAGTTTGTTTAGTTTCAATGTAATAGGGCTCTAGTCATTTGTCGGATGCATGGTTTCAAGAAATGTAATTAATAAACACTATACAAAAATTTCATCTTAATTGCAAACTCTGTACTCTCTGCTTACCCCGCAAGGGAAGTAGCGTGCTGATAGATAAATGGACAAAATTTCATACATGCATAGATTTTAACACGTAAAAATTATCAGTAATTGGATGCATCCCTATTCGGGGCAATGCAGCATATAAAAGTTGTAATAACATGAGGCTGGCCGAATTTCTGGAGAAGGAGGGACTCTTTATGATGAACTCTTTCTTCCAGAAGCCGCCTCATAGGAAATGGACCTGGATGAGCCCTGATGGTTCCACAAAAAATGAGATAGACTTCATCATGAGCACCAAGCGACAAATATTTAATGATGTCTCCGTGATTCATAGGGTAAAAACCGGCAGTGATCACCGAATGGTCAGAGGCACATTAAATATTAATGTCAAAATGGAAAGATCGCGTCTGATGAAGTCTACGCTCCGACCTACTCATGCATATATCCAAAACCCCGAGAACTTTCAACTCGAATTGTCAAACCGCTTCGAATTGCTAGACAGCAGCGCATCAGTGGACGAAATCAACAACAGGCTGGTAGAGACTGTTCATACGGTCGGGTCCAAGTATTTTAAGACCTACCGTAAAAATAGGCCTCAAAAACTATCTGACTACACCCGAAACCTCATGGCTGAGCGACGTTCTATGACGCTCCAAACCTCCGATGATGCTAAGTCCTATAGGCAGCTCAATGGACAGATATTGAAGTCGTTGCGACACGATTTACGGTCCTTCAATACAAGGCGTGTTCAGGAGACCATAGCACAGAACAAGGGCTCCAAAGTGTTTGCAAGAGACGCGTCTATTGGACAAAGCCAGTTGACGAAGCTCAAGACGGAGGATGGAAACGTAACGTCGAATAGGTCAGAGGTGCTCAGGGAGATAGAGAGGTTCTATGGGCAGTTGTATACCTCAGTAGCTGAACCTGTTGTTGACTTGGTAAAAGACCCAAGAGCCAAGCTAACCCGACACTACACTGAAGATATCCCGGACATCAGCCTGTACGAGATTAGAATGGCTCTCAAACAACTCAAAAATAACAAAGCGCCGGGCGAAGACGGAATTACCGCAGAGCTTCTGAAAGCGGGCGGAACGCCGGTACTTAAAGTCTTTCAGAGGCTGTTTAATTCCGTCTTGCTCGAAGAGAAAACGCCGGAAGCATAGAACAGGGGTGTGGTGGTGCTATTTTTCAAGAAAGGTGATAACACTTTACTAAAGAATTATAGGCCCATCACACTGCTGAGCCATGTTTATAAGTTGTTTTCGAGAGTCATCACGAATCGTCTCGAACGCAGGTTTGATGACTTCCAGCCTCCCGAACAAGCCGGTTTTCGGAAAGGCTTCAGTACCATAGACCACATACATACGCTGCGGCAGATTATACAGAAGACCGAGGAGTATAATCGGCCACTATGTTTAGCGTTTGTGGACTATGAGAAAGCCTTCGATTCGATCGAGACTTGGGCGGTTCTTAGATGTCTCCAGCGATGCCGCACCACCTGCCAGATGGACCGACGATCTTGTGAAAATCGCAGGAAGTCGTTGGATGCAGGTGGCATCGGACCGGTTACGCTGGAAAGCGATTGGGGAGGCCTATGTTCAGCAGTGGACAAGTATAGGCTGAGATGATGATGATGATGACTAACATGACATTATACTAAACGGCCTTATGTGTGACGATCCTATGAGACTTGAAGGAATGACAATTTCCTAGAAAACCAGACGGCCTCTGTTGGAATACCTTATCGCTGTCACACCTTCCAGAGACAGCCATTAAAGATGGTAGCACGGCCGATTTTGCTTATTACCAGTAACCGCGCTAATACCTACATTAACAAAAATTGGACATACTCTGGTTATCATTTAAATGGACAAAGATAAATCGTTGACATAGGTCACTCAACTGCCGCCGCTGTGAGCACCGCGACGGTGCAGGAGGGGTGGGGTTTAGCAAGCTACAAGTTTCCCCTCCCGAGGCGGGCTCTTCGGAGCGCGGCACAAGGAGGGCACCGGCGTGTTCCACTCGGAGATCCCGGAGCCCCTCTGACACGTGCCAGTGCCGGCCACCGTGGAGTTTGAGTAGGTAAGAGTCCGACATGCCCCGCAAGCTTCCCCTAAGGCTGGCGGAAGTCCATGATGAGTTCCCTACGACACTGCAAGGCTAAAATGCAACTGGGCTGGGCATATCGGTAGCATGTCGGATGCGCTTTAGCTTATAATATTTATACTTCAAATGGATATTGTCACTGCCCAGCCACTTAGTGCCACAGTAAGTGACCATTCAAATTTCGTTTACGACTGTATTACAAAAACAAACGCTGTTGGTTACCTTTTTCTTATAAAAATACATAGCTTGAGTTATCAAAGTATCAGTTTAGTGCTGTACAGTCTACAGCTAACACAAACATTTCGAATATATTTTCCAAGGTAAAATGTTCTCCATATATCCATATATAAAATAATTATAAATTTCATTAAATTATATATTTATCCTTTTGGCTCAGCGTGTTCATCCTATAAATAAATATTATAAGCTCAGTAATAATAGAAGGTCTAAAATCAACATTTAAAATATGATTAGAATTTTTGAGCATATGCGCTCTTATAATAATAATATTCCCTCCCTAGTCACTTTGTCTACTGCCTGTGGCAGCCGCAGTGTCGGGTCACGGCTACTAGGAGCAGCACATCTCGTGACACGACGGACACCACCAGCCCGTGCACGTGCATGGACACGGATACGACGCCGGACACGGGCACGGACATGATGACCACTATCACGGTCACCAGAGCATTGTCATATGGATTATTACGTAAGATTGTCGGAAAACTACTTAACGAAGCTATTTTTACTTCTGATATAAAAATACAAAAATATGTATAATAACGACTTTATATCATAGGCTATTTAACAACATTAAAATATAATTTTTGGTCATTCTATCAGATAATAGCGCAAAAAAACATACTTCACTCTATTGTAAACTAAATAATGTGTATTTTTCGCAAATTAGACGAAATGAAAATATAATATTTTTTTTATTTATTTTATCTGTGACGGCAACGCCCTGTGATTGGTTCTGATGTCAAACGTTTCTAAACATGGCTTCCTTGACTGATTGACAACTGGGTTTATGTTATCTAGGTGTTATATTTGATCTTTGAACTATATCTGCAACAACTTTCTAAAAATTTTTGATTAATCTTATAATAATGGCATACACATTCGTTTCAAATCTCAATATGAAGTCGAATTTTGACAATATTTGTTCTTTCCAGACATACCCCAAGTATGAGTTTGAGTACAAAGTGGAGGACGAGCACACGGGCGATCGAAAGTCACAGCACGAGCACCGCGACGGAGACGTCGTCAAGGGCAACTACACGCTGCACGAGCCCGACGGCTTACTCAGACACGTCGACTATCATGCCGACAAACACACTGGGTGAGCATTCTCAAAACATATGTCTTAACTTCATCTATTGTAGACTAGTCCACAAACGCATCAATATACTAATTAAAAATATCTTTACTCTTTTCCAGTTTCCACGCAACTGTGAAGCATAGCACCCATCACATAATCCCCGAGAAGCATCATCATGATAACCATTATTAGTCCATTTTATGTAAAAAAAATCATTGTTAAAATCCACTGCATTATTTCTTATTGTGTAAATATATGACTTATAAAATATGCTTATATTATTTGTTTTTAAAATAGTCTTTAAGGCCGCCGCCGCCGAAGAATTTAAGGTGCTATCTCAGCCGAAAGCTAAAAGACGTCCAATGCAGGAAAGAGGTCTCTCCAAAAGACCGCCACAACGACCGGCTTTGTGCTGTAAGCATCCAACTTCTACCTGCGACCTTCACAAGGTCATCGATCTATCTTGTAGGAGGTCTGCCCGCTCCTCGTCTTCCAGTACGTGAAAACCTTTCTGCCCCAAAGACCATCAGTTCTACGAGCGATGTGCCCTGCCCACTGCCGCTAAAGTTTAACAATTATGAATGCTTAGTGACTTTGGTCCTCCTGCGGATCTCTTTGGTTCTGATTCGATCCCGTAGTTATTAATTTAAGGTTATTCTCTTATTAAATCTAAAATATTGCTCAGTCGGAAAACAAAAAATGATATTCAATAAATTTAAACCTTTTTTGATATTACATTTTAAGTGTTATCTAGATATTAATAAGATATAATAGAGCTGCACACCATCACCGTAGCGCCTTGGCTTTGAACGTAAATGTGGGCCTAATGCGTTGTTCTTTAACTAAACAGATTGATGTTATCGCAGCATCGTCTGAAAGCGTGCTGTCCCCTTCATATTCATTTAGTACACTTAAAGTCCAAAAAGGATGACAGACCAACTCGATAGCGTTACGCTAACACCAATTTGTTCCTGCTAATTTCTGTTGTGATTAAGTAACAAGATGAGAAGGCAGAAATGCATAAATTGATCTCTCACACATTGCCTAAACAAATCCGAGAATTATTTTATAATTCACAAATCAGATAGACCCTTCTTATAGAAAGTTTTTACTACTTATCCATTCTAAGTGCACATTTTTTCTTAGAAACGTGAACTTATGACTTCGAAACAAGCTCATCCCCGACTAAGAATTACTTACCGTGACTACTTTAGTCACCTTTTATGCATATTTACAAGAAAAAAGAGTGGCACAATTATACTAGCTCCACAGATAATAATTGGTAAATAATAAATGCGACACTTCAGCGTCAATACTAAAGTTAAGATATGTAAACAGTAGAACATATTCTTACTAGCTGTACGGATAAGAATCTCGTACAAGGACGCGCTCTCTACGCGGCTTCTCATGTCAGTGGGTAATAATTGTTACGGACGATGTGGCGCACTGGTTAAGAGCTTAAGCCGCTCCGCAAACTGGGTCGAATAGTCGCGGGTTCGATCCCCGCACGGGACAAATCTTTGTGTGACCAACAAATATTTTCATGCTTGTAAACGCACCCACGAGGAATAAATAATTTCTAGCCATACAGATTGGTCAAAATAAATTCAGTACTTCGGCATTAATATCACAGTAAATATATGTAAACAGTAGAATATCTTAGAACAAGCGGAGAATAAGAACATTGCACAAAGACGCACGATCTATTCGGTTGTATTCGGCAGGTTTAAACGAGTACCCTATGACACCGCCGAGAAGCGGCGTAGAGCGTGCGTCAACATGCGTGATTCTTGTCCGGACCGCTAGTACAAAGATGTTCTACTGTTAACATATGTTTACTGTGACATTATCGTGTAACGACACTATCTATATCTAGAGCTGTTACGTATGAAAAACAGGTTTTGATTCCTTAAACTTGATTTTTGCGAAAAAAATCTTCGATACGAGACAATTTGCTACGTATAAAAGCCAATGCATGACTGAAATTTAACATCAGTAATCGTTTACTTCACTGAGTGTAAACAAAAAATTATCAACATGTTTGTAAAGGTAGCCCTTCTTAGAAATACATTATTTATAGGTAGTTTGCCATCTGCTGAAAGTATTTTTCCTAATTAACGTACTATAATTGAGTTAAATAGATACCGAATTGTCTGAAAATTGTTTTTGATGAGATTATACCTTTTCACAACAGGAATAACTAGCTATTCTCTTCTTTCCTAATAACATCGAAAAGGGAAGCCTAGCTTACAAAATAATTTCCTTATCCGACATCTTTAATATTAAAATATTTATCGAACTCGTAACTGGCAACCCTCTCTGGGTTACCTTATACCAACCTATACACCAAATTCTAATTCAATTTACACATCTGCTGGGTTCATACTTAACAAGCTTGTAACTTACCAAGTGATTTGAGACTGAACTTAATTTGAAACCGTTCTTTAAAATTTTACAATATTGTGTCAAAATTGTGCCCCATGTAATGGCAATAGACTTACTTCCTATTACATTAGGACCCAACACCGTCGGCATTTATGTTATTGCAGCGTAAACTTCATTTACTTTTAAAAAATTTTGCCGTGAGATATTTATTTTTCTATAATATAGCATACTCTTTTCTACTCCCTATAATATATTATGCAGATGCCAGCTATCTTGACCTCACAGAGCAGCAACTTAATAAACTTGAGCGACTTCAAAACTTTTGTATAAGGTTCATATTTGGCTTGCGTAAATATGACCATGTCTCTGAATTTCGTACAAAGCTCAAGTGGCTGCCAACTCGCCTTCGCCGGAATTCTCATATATTATCGCTTCTGTACAGTGTCCTGTATAATCCGATAACCCCCCCTTACCTCAAAGATCGATTTGAGTTTTTTCATGAGACACACTCGAGGTTCCTGATATCATCGGATAATTTAAAACTTAAAATGCCGATGCATTCCACAAATTTCTTCGATAAATCCTTTACCATTCAAGCCGTCCGTCTGTGGAATGCATTGCCAGTGTCAGTTAGATGTGCAAAGTCGTTGGTTTCGTTCAAAAAAATGGTTAAGAGTCACTATCTGTCAATAATATGATTATTTGCTATTTATCCTTATCTGTGTTTAGCTATAATATGTGTACAGTATGTAATAGTGTATATTGTAATGTCTGTATATATATGACTAGGTTTATATTATATATGTATGTATTGTAAATTATCACCAATAGTGTACGCCACCAACTGCCCTTTTTATTCTTATTTGTTTTCCTTCCAACGGTTGTCTGGAAGAAATTGCTGTAAGCGATAAGACCGCCATTTGTACTGTTTTTGTACAATAATTTGTTTTTTTTTTTTTTTTGAAGTACAATAAAGTGTATTATTATTATTACTTCCTCAGGTACTCCTTATCGCTACTGTTATTGCGGTAGCTACTGCTCAAAACGGTAACGATCACAAGCATGAGCACGCCTTCTCGTCGCAGAGCATCGTGCTGCACCCGGGACACGAGACCAAGCACGAGTCGCACCACCACCACGAGCAACAAGAAGTGCACCATGGACACCACGAGGCTCAACACGGACACTATGAAGTTCAACAAGAACACCACGAGCACAAACAAGCAGTGCATCACCAGGAGCATAAGGCTCATCATGAACACCACGAGCACAAACAAGAAGAACATCACAAGAAACACGAGGAACACCACGTCGACTATTATGTACGTACAGACTAGAAATCACTACAGTGCTTTAGTACATATGAATCAGCCTATAAGGTCACATTCCTGAGCAAAGGTTTCTCTCACATATGAAGGCGACAGAGATTAGGTCATACTCCACCACGCGGAACCCCCAGTTTGAGTTGGTGAAGACAGGATTGTGGCCACCTGCTGTAGGAAGTTATCAAGGACTATAAGGCAAGTCTATAAGGCAACCTGAATAGGCTATTCGACTAATTTTGGGATACTACAGTAATATTTCCGCGAAATCTTCTTTAATATAATTTAACATCAATAATGAAGTTTAAATTTTCAAATTCGCGCGCGCCAAGAACGCTGTTTCTGTAATGGCGGCCGGTTCGACAATGGTTAAGTCACACGCGATTAAGCAAAATAGTGTAGCTACAATTAATTTCATTATTTTTCTTAAAATTCATCGGATATAATGGTGTATAAAAGGTGTGTAATGCCACATTGTACATATACGTTTATAAATACTTTACACAAATTGTTTAATTGTAGTAGCTGAATGTCGGTTTTTATAAAGCGAAATAACATTTTAATCCCTATTCTCCTTGCAACATAAGTTGAAAGGATCCTAACACTGCTGTTTTTAAATTTTTAAGTTCCACAGCATAGTCTTTAACGTGATTCCTAAATAAAAGTGCAAACCAGTTTTAGTATATATTGTACTTCTCTTTGGTGTAAACATAGTGTGTGATATATGTTTTTACGCTATCTGAAAGGATGACAACAATTTACAGTATATTTTTAATGTTGTCAAATAGTCTATTAACGACTGCCACATTAAGTGGTAACCGGGACCAATCATAGAGACACTTTAATATGAAAATGCCACTAACCGTTACCCACCTACCTAGTCAAACGCTGCTTAACCTTAGTAATCGCCTCGAACAACGGGCTCGCACAGTGCTACGAGCGTACCTTATTACTACATTATAATATACTAACCGAACTCTAACTCTATTTGCAGGCTCACCCCAAATATGAGTTCGAGTACAAAGTAGTAGACCCTCACACCCACGACCAAAAGTCCCAGCACGAGCACCGCGACGGTGACGCCGTGAAGGGCGTGTACAGCCTGCACCAGCCCGACGGCGTCGTCAGAATTGTCGAGTATCACGCCGACAAGAAGACTGGGTAAGCACTAATATAAAGAATATAGTACTGAAAGCATATAAGACTACATCATATAACATTTAATCCCAAGTTTTACAACGCTTTAAAAGAGACCATCAGACACAAGTTCTTTATCTAAACCCCTTGATAGTCGTTAATTACATAGAACGTGTACACCCAACTCTGATGTTACAATGTGAATTCATCAATCTCATATATAATCAATAGAAACCATTTTCTTGATTACAGGTTCCACGCAAACGTAAAGTACGAGGGTCACTCCAAGCACATCGTGCCTGAACACCATCATCACCATTAATTCTACCTAAGAGTAACTCTTATTTATTGTATAAGGATTAGTAGCTACTGTGTGTTATGCTGTTGAATGTGTTCATTGAATAAAGTGTGATAAATCAATTATTATAGTGTACTTATACAATTTACGGTAGGAAATTCCTAATACTCGGTCAACTGCCTACTTCCGCGTGAAGTGAGGGAAGGATAGTCGTAAGAACGCGCCACTTACCTTCTACTTTCTTCCTACACTATCACTACCCTGCGCTGCCTTTGTTGGCAATTTTTTTTAGCCGGAATCAAAGGACTGAGGCCACACCCACTCAATGCCTAGAAATCTTTTTTAAATTATAGGGAAAACAAAACTTTAAAAATAAAGTTCTATCTATCTACCTACCTTTAACCTCACGCCAGATCCCTTGCGGGGTAGGCAGAGAGTACAGAGTTCCAACAGGTTCTTTCCTTACATACCTCTCTGGCTTCCTCGACTCTCATAGTTCGTCTCATACACGCTCGCCGGTTACGGAGACTCTTGACTTTTCCATCAGATAAGACTCGGTTTATTTGGTCGTGGTAAGATAGTCTAGGTCTTCCCCGGTACCTGCATCCTTTCACTTTTACATTGTATATCTGTTTTGTCATTTTTTCCTCTGGCATTCTTTCTATATACCCGAACCAACGGAGCATGCCCTTTCTCATCTTTACACCGATACTATCTTTCATACCTACTCGCTGTCTTACTATGCTGTTGCTAATGCGGTCGGTCAGCTTCACTCCGCACATCTTCCGCAGAGCTCGCATTTCTACCGTATTTATCCTACTTTCATTCTCCTTCTTACATACCCAGCTCTCGCTACCATATAACAGCGTTGGGACAAGAACTCCGTTATGTATGGCCAGCTGCGCCTTATGGCTTAAGTGCCGGCTCCCGAGTAGCTTTCCCATCGCACAATTCACTCTGTTCCCTGCACTCACTCTTCTCTCTATGTCAGCGGTGTATTTCCCATCCTTACTGAAGGCGCATCCAAGATATACAAACTCATTCACTTGCTCCAGCACATCGTTACCAACCACAATCCTTACATTCGTTCTGGTTTCTTCCCTTTCAAAAACTATAATCTTGGTTTTCTTCACATTCAAGTGTAAGCCATTGATCATGCAGTCGTCTTTCATAACTGTGACTAGTGTTTGCAGATCAGTGGCTGTTGGCGCTGCGCTAAAACCGCGTCATCTGCATAAAGTAGATGGTTTACCACTAAGTCACAGTCAAAATAAAGTTAGTCGTATAAATTCAAAGAAATATATATAAGCTACAAAAACAAATTGGGGATGACGCATCAGGAAATACATGAGAAAGCTAGAATAACAATGGCCTTGGAGATACTTTGATAAAAAGAAAATCTGATGTGTTAAGTGGTCACAAACATAAAAGAAACACAGAGCCATGCTTGAAGTACGAAAGAAGTATGTGAAGCGTCGACACTGCCTGCTGCTCAGTGCTCTATGCGGCAGTTGTCGCGAACTGCGGTCGCGAATAACCTTTCTTAGTTTATAGTTGCGGAAAAAGTATAACAATCAAGACGACAGCTGAAAATTATTCGGCTTTTGTCTTAGGAAGAAAAACGGAAAGGATTTGGGATATAAGAGAAATATTCTACTATGGCCTAGCATAAAAGACTGAAAGGACATTGAGGCATTATTATATGTGGTAAAGGTATACGGTTTATTTAATGTGGGAACCTTGAGGGTTCCAATGCATGGTATGTATTTTTAATTGTATTATATGAGCTAGTGATCGACGCTTCGGGTTGTTTAAGGATAGCGGTCAGATTCAGAGGTATCTGTAGTAGTATCAGTGTTGAGTACAAGAGAGGCTTGGAGGGGCTGTAAGGGGAGGTTGGGACTTATCTATTTCACATAACACTTTGAAGGGACACTGGCTTATAAAATACTGGTATATAAACCTAGTTTTTAGAAGTCAGAGTTTCTCATACTGTATTCTAGTTTAAGCTGTATTTATTTACTACTGTATGTTGAATGCATTTTTAGGTAATATCATCTAGGAGATTAAAGTGAAATAAACCTGTCATGCTTGTTAAGAACAAGGGCAAAAGACTACTATTTTATAATGAAGAGTCTTACATTTCTACTGTGTACATTGTATTAGGTCCTTACATATGAAAGTGCCGATTTTTGATACTGGCTAATGTGTGAAATCTTTCATTATATTTACAATTACAGATTCAAATTAATGTAATAACATAGCATCAGCCCAAAATCAGTTATTCATTTATTTTTCCGCCATTCGATTTTTCCATAAGTCCGAAATTTAAGTTTCAATATTCAAAGTCGACAACAATGAATTGAAAGCTGAAGTGAAAGCTGATTCATTCCACACCACGTTGAAACTTGTAGCAGCCTTCAACATAAGTGATAAATTGATACTGATTCATTTACATCAAATTGGTGGGTACCGTAAAACTCACTAAACAACAACATCAAAATTGCGTCGAAGCTGGTCTTTACTTGTTAAATAGGCCCACAAATGAGGGGATCCTGAATCGGATCGTCACTTGTAATGAAAAATGGATCCTGTATAACAATTAAAAACATCCGTCGCACTGGTTGGACACAGGGGAGGCAACCAAACCATGTCCTTAACGCAAATTGAGTCAAAAGAAGCGGCTTCTAAGTATATGGTGGACCTGTGCCGGCATTGTTCATTACAGCTTCTTGAGACTTGGTGCAACAATAACTACAAAGATGTACTGTAAATAATTGCAAATAATATCGGACAGGCTCGCTTTCAAACAACCGAGACTTGTCAAATGCTCCAGTACACTCCTTCACAGCAATGCTCGTCCACACACCGCACAGCCGACCGTCTCAAACCTATAGGAGTTACGATTGGAGACTACCCTTAACGCACCATGCTCATCACATCTTGCTCCATCTGATTTCCATTTATTCGGAATTCAGACAAGTTTTTACAAGGAAAAAATTCAAATGCAACAAGGCGGTGAAAACGCCTTCAAAGTGTTCATCGATTCCCGTCCCCAGTATTTCTATAACTTTCATTAAAATGGCGGAACTGCATTGATAATAAAATGGCTCATTCTTCGATTGATAAAATATGCATTTTCTTTAAAACAGTTTATTTTTATTTTCTATTTTTATTTTCTACTAGCTATTACCCGCGGCTACGCACGCGTTTATTTTGTAGTTTGACATAGGTCTCTAAAGCGCAATCTTATTTAACGCTAACGCCGTCTCATAAAAAAAAACATAAACAATACTTGGGTAATTTTAAACCTTTTCTAACTACCCTGCCAAATATCGTAATCTGGCGAAATAATATTTAAAAAAGCATGTAATAAAGTTTTGTCATTATATAACATTGCAGCTCGCGACTAACAATAATAAAAATAACAATTTTTTATGGTGGATACCGTGATTATCCCGGATGCTTAATTTTACCGGGATGAAAAGTATTCTAGATTTTAAGTTCGGATATAAGTTACTACCATACTACGTAGCATTGAAATCCGTTCGGTAGATTATACGTGATTGAAAGACAAAGAGACAGACAGACAGACAATAATTCCAAAAAAATTCGTTTCGGCCTCTATAAGGAAATGTACACCAACTAAAATTTTCAAAAAATATTCAATGTACACATTTGGCTCGGTTACAGTTTTATGTATAGATGTATAGATATAGAATATAGATAGATGGTAATATTATAGGTAAGGACCTAAAATTCTGGGTTGTGGGCAATGTTGGGCATTAATTGATTAATTGTTCAATTGTAAGATCAAAGAAATGCAATTTCAATTGCAGAAAAAATCAATCGCAATTGATTATTGAAAAATTAATTCTTAGTTGTAGGTTTTCACAATTAATAATTGATCAATGGTAATTAACATTTGACGCCATATTTGTATTCCCTACAAACCCCAAAATTGACACCCATACTGATTTATTTTTTGTTTGATCAATTGTTCTTTGCAAAACATTACAATTACAATTGACACTGTGTTATTTGTTAATATTATAACAATTGATTTTTTTCCAACTTTGGTTGGTAGATATGAAAATAAAGTACTTGATATGGGATAACAGGCCAGACAGTTTTTTTCCATGGTACAAACATTGTCAGAAATAGCTTGCGTACCTATTTAGGGGGAGCAGTAAAAGTGGCAATAAAATTATATTTTACTGACTGTTGGTCTATTGGTGAACAATGCGCTGGGCGATTACGAGGTCCTAGGTTCAAATCCTAAGTCGGACAAATGTAGCTTCTAGTGGAAAAAATACTCGTATCAGTCCGGATTCTGCAGGTGTGCCCGGTATTTGGCAATAGGCTCGTCCCCTATAACATGAAACCTAAGATCATTGGTGATAAGTGGGTGTACACAGTACACCTTTGCCACCCCCACTTAGGGAATATAGGCGTGATGTAGTTTACTAAGTGGCCTTACGCGTGACGATAGTACGAGATCAGTTATATGTCAGTACCTAACCGCCGTAACACTTCCATTATGATTTCTAGCGCTGCAAATTTTGCTAAACGCCCAAATCAAACTCTACTCTACTAAAAATTGGACTTTCACTGGCAATCATTAAAATAGAAATTGTCAATTTCCAGCTACTACGTTACAGTAAGCGATCACTAATATTTCATTTATGACATTATTACAAAAACAAACGCATGTTATGTTTTGACTGCCTATAATTTAGGCTAGTGGTTACCTTGGTTACTTACATTGTTCTGGTTAGTCTTGGTTAGTTATTTCGTTCTTCCCAGACGTACCCCAAGTACGAGTTCGAGTACAAAATAGACGCGCACACGACCGCAGCGCGAGCGTCACGACAGCGACGCCGTTAAATCCACTACTCGCTGCCCGATGGCTCCCTCAGACACGTCCACTACGTAAGCGTTCTCAAACCATATCTCTAAACTTCATCTAGTAAAGACTTTATAATAAAGTCTACGAATTGACCAATACTCATTTAAATCATCTTTCGTTTTTCAGTTTTCACGTTACTGTAAAGCAGAACCCACCACATCGTCCCTGAGAGCATTATCATGATTAGCATTATTAATCTGACTTAAACGCTATGTTTATTTTGAGAAAACATTGTTAAAAGTTGATTAGATTATTCCTTACTGTTTTAATACATTATTTTTAAATAATATTTTATGTTTTAGGTTGCCTTGTGAAATTATGTTTCCCCTTTCAAACTTCAAACCTTATTGAATAGCCGGCTGCATAAAATAATGATTTAACCAATTATCTGCTAGTCTACGGCTTTGTCAAATATTAGATATAAAAATATATTTTTTAAATTTTCTATAGTATTTAAATTGGATTTAAATCTAAAAGTGATTTCCAATACATATCAATTTTCTAGTAACTGAAGACTGGTAACTGCACTAGGATACCGATATCCTGTACGATAGATTACTGGGCCCCCAATACATTTATAGGTACTGTAGATCAGTGTCGGCTCGAAATATGTTATTTTATCTTGCTGATCTTGTCTAAAGAAAGAGAAAGATTGTATAACTCTATTACGTATATCAGATGGGCACGTCCTTCATACCCACTTTGCCACACTTAGCTCTCTCTTGATCTTTTCGGAAACATATTTTAAGTTATAACTTATAACGGCACTTGTCTGGGGAGAAATGAACTTGCTTAGTTGCGCACATTGTCCACGACGCTAGGCAAAAACAAATTTCGTCCAACAAGTTAAAAAATCAATCGAGTTTGTATAATCACAATTTAATAAAAAAATTGAGTAGAGATTTGATAGAAAAATCAACATTTCCTGTTCGACACGCCAATCACAAGTCAAGTCGATTATTTCCGTTATTAACACTTTTCACGCAACATCGTGTACTAGCACCACATACCTATGAAGAAGAAGTAGTTCTAGCTAGTAGCTAGTAGAAGCTACATAAAAATGACGCAACTGGTAAGTAGTTACCAGTTGCGTCACTTTTATTTAGCTTCGTGGACAACGGGCCTTACTATGGCGCAAAAACTTTGGTCATCTTTTAAGCTCAAAGAAGAAGTAACAGTATTCTAGAGCTCAGCAATACAGGGTATTATTAGCAAATACGTACGCCAGTATTAATATCGTGCAATGACAAAATCTTTATTACCTCTTAGTAAAAATGCAGGTTTTGATAACGTAAACTTGATTTTTGCGAAAAAATGCATCGATATGTGGTATTTTTTTCGTATAAAAGCCAATGCGTGATAAAAATTAAGCATCAGTTATCATTCACTTCTTTGAGTGTAAACAATAATTTATCAACATGTTCGTCAAGGTTAGCTTGGTTTATTATACAAAAAAATATTAAGAGGCTCCACCAGCTAATAAATCTTTTTCAAATAAACCCATTGCTACTAGTTAAATAGATACCATATCGCCTAGAAAATGTTTTCATTGTGGCTCTGCTGCTTTACAACGGGAGTAATACTTTCTTTTGTTTCCTATTATTGCCTGGAAAATAGTAATCAATTTTAATATTATATCAAATTAGCCTTCTGCCAAACTAGATTTTGGTCTAGTACTGGCTCGTGTAATATTCGTGTACGCAATCATAGACTTTAAATGTTTATCTCATTTATTATCAGCAACCCTTAGTGAGGGCTCAGCTCGATAATTTTGTAGTTAGCGTGACGGTAGCGAGCTGATATGCTATTCGTGTCATACTAAAATTTATTCAGCACTTACTTGTAAGCGTCACGCTAATTTCAATGTTTTCATGGCCAGAATATACCATAACGTCCACACTATATTATGTATCATTTCGTCTTCTAATATTTCGTATCCTACATATTCGTATTTCCACAGGTACTCTTTATTGCTGCTGTTATTGCGGTGGCTGCTGCTCAACAAGGTCACGGTCACGAGGGACACCATGAAGAGCACCACGTTGACTACTATGTAGGATAAAGATTTTATTTTAAAAACACCGCTATGCCTATCCCCGAGCGGAGGTGACAAGCATTTACTTTGTACACCGGCTGTTTGCGGACGATGTTTAGTCCTAATGTAATATATACTAGCCTATTGTCATTATGTCGGATGTACAATTCTAGATTCCGGACTGATATTGCAAATTTTTCGATGGAAAATCTACAATTTGTCCGGTATAGGATTCGAAAAGGATCCGGTGTTTGCTACGCGCATTATATGCCACTAGACAAACAAGACTGTTGATTTTATAATAATTATATTTCATTTCAGTAACAGTTATTTACTGTGCAGGCTCAGCATAATAATAGTTTTTTATTCTAGCCATGTAACTATAATATATTTTGCAGGCTCACCCCAAATACGAGTACGAGTACAAAGTACAGGACCCTCACACCCACGACTTCAAGTCCCAGCACGAGCACCGCGACGGTGACACCGTAAAGGGCGTGTACAGCCTGCACCAGCCCGATGGCACCGTCAGGATCGTCGAGTACCATGCTGATAAGAAGACCGGGTAAGTAATATATCTATCTATCTATCTAAATCTATATCATCACGCCAGCTCCCTCGCGGGGTAGGCAGAGAGTACAGAGTTCCAACAGGTTCTTTCCTTACATACCTCTCTGGCTTCCTCCACTCTCATAGTTCGTCTCATACACACTCGCCGGTTACGGAGACTCTTGACTTGCCATTCAGCTCTTCCCCGGCACCTACATCCTTCCACTTTCGCATTATATATCTGTTTTGTCATTCTTTCTTCTGGCATCCTTTCTATATGCCCGAACCAACGGAGCATACCCTTTCTCATGTTTACACCGATACTATCTTTCATACCTACTCGCTTTCTTACTACGCTGTTGCGAATATGGTCGGTCAGCGTGACTTCGCACATCTTCCGCAGAGATCGCATTTCGACCGCATTTATCCTGCTTTCGTTCTCCTTCTTACATACCCAACTCTCACTGCCATATAACAGCGTTGGGACAAGCACTCCGTTATGCATGGCCAGCTGCGCCTTTTGGCTTAAGTGCCGGCTCCCAAGTAGCCTTCCCATCGCACCATTCACTCTATTACCTGCATTCACTCTTCTCTCTATATCAGCGGTGTATTTCCCATCCTTACTGAAGGCGCATCCAAGATATACAAACTCATTCACTTGCTCCAGCACATCGTTACCAACCACAATCCTTACATTCGTTCTGGTTTCTTCCCGTTCAAAAACCATAATTTTGGTTTTCTTCACATTCAAGTAATATACTATTGAAAAAAAATTCAGTTCACGAATTGTTGGTCATGCTTACTATAATGTCTTTCCTTGCGGTGGCTGTCTGGCACGGGTCACACCCTTCCCTCCAGTATGGTCAAGGGGAGTGATGGCTGTTCCAGCAGTCATACTCGTGAACAGGCGCTGTTAGTGGGGACTGGCCCATCTAGAATCCTTTAGACGCTCTTTACAGATAACATGATTAGATTCATATCTCGATCGTAAGGCATCACACTGGAGCTACATCGTAAACTATTTAATTGTAACCTAAACATTGTATCCACACGATATGATTGAAATAAAGGAAAGGAAAAAGAGAAAGAGAAGTAAATAAAAAAGACAAGCCCGCTTAGTTTTTCCCCAGATCTTCTCAGTTCTCAAAAAATGTAAATTGCCTATTTGAAAGCGCCCGCTAATTAACTATTTGTTAGTTTGAAAAAACTAACAAATAGTTAATTAGCGTTATTCCTAAACAATTTTCATACAGTTAACCTAAATATTTTATTTTTTTATAGTCGTTACCCCGCCTTAGCAATTATTCGTGTATCTTGGGTTATTTTCATTTACACAAAATTTATTTGTGGGTCACACAAAGATTTTGTTGTTCAGTCCAGAGTCTGGAATTGTGCCCGGTATATGGCAATAGGCTCGCCCCCTATTACATGGGACCTAACATCGTCGGCGAAACGTGGGTGTACTCAGTACACCTTTGCCGCCCCCTCTGGCGAATATAGGCGTGACGGTGTTTACAAAGATTTGTCCCGTGCGGACATCAGACTCGCAACCACTCGCTCCAGTGGGGCGGAGCGGCTTAATCTTCTAAATTATATTGTAGTGACTCTGTCATCAGTAGTTAAGTTAGTTAACTAACATGTAAATAAAACGCACTAAAGCTAATTTCACATTATTATTTTATTTACAGATTCCACGCTAACGTGAAGTACGAAGGACACTCCAAGCACATCGTTCCCGAACACCATCACCACCATTGATAACTGAACCCACCTAAGATTGTCTCATAATTATTTAATAATGATGAGCTATTATTGTTATGTAGTTAAATATTATAATTGTGTACATGTTGTATAATGTTTTCGTTAAATAAACTTTAATTAAATTAAATGATTCAATTTAATTAATTAACGTCTTGAAAAATAGAACACTCTTAGGTACACACCTCAGGTAGGCAGAGTATACAAACTTCTAACAGATGTTTCCCTGCAGACTTCTTTGGCGGCTGTCACTCTTATAGTTCGTCTCATACACGATCGGTGGTTACGGAGACCCCTGACTTACCCCTCATATCATCTTTTGTACTTGAAAAATGTACAAAAATTATGTAAATAAATATAATTTATGTAAGAAACAGAATGCTATAGATTAGTTATCGAGTTAAATGACTTAGTGCATTTTTTTAATGAAATTTAAGACCATAAGTATTAAAAGCAATTTGCATATAAAACTATCTATCAAAATATAGTTACTCGTTCTTGCTAATATGTACTTACTGTAATACCTGTATAAGTACAATAATAGTAAATAGTTCTGCGACGAGCCAATGTTGGTGGCATTGAGGCCTATTTAATGCGTCGACAGCTTCGGTGGTGCGGTCACGTATCTCGTATGGCGGAGGAAAGAGTGGCGAAGCGCATCTTCTACTCTGAACTGGAGAAGGGCAAGCGGAATCATGGCGGTCCCCTCCTCCAGTACAAGAATGTCCAAAAGCGACATATAAAGAGATGCAACATAGAGCCCTCTCGTTGGGAACGTTTGGCAGCACAGCGGCCAGAATGGCGCAGGATGGTGAATAGCCAAGTACACCAGTTCGAGGCTCAGCGTAAAGCTGACCTTGACGCCAAACGCAATCAGGTAAAGGCCCGCCCACCTGCTGCCATATCATACAACTATGAGAACGGCGTACTCACGTGCCCTCAGTGTGCACGGAGTTTCGCCGCGAAGATAGGCTACATAAGCCATCTTCGAGCGCATCAGCGGCATTACTCCGACTAGGGGTCAAAGTGGTCGCCATGGCCGAAATCGGTCGGATCAATCATCATCATCACAATAAATACTTTTATGTAAGAATAAGAATAACTAACATATTAGCAGATGGAGCTGCAAATTGAAACCTGTACCTGGTCTTCTGAATGGTGTGTTATCTATTAATATCATTTTGGTGAGATTGAATGATACTTTGAAAGAAGTCCACTTCACATTGGCGAAACATGTTTCATCTATAATAAGGATAAAAACATAATCATACGACTTTTAAAGTAAGATTACTGCGTTCGCTAAAATCTCCTTATTTGAATAATATTCACCAATACCGGTATTATTATAGACTTTATTGAAACATTCCAAAGTTAACTATTAGTAAAAGGAAATACAAATTACGTACATATTTCGTGATTGATTTGCGCCCAATCAAATAAAATTCGCTTTTTTCTACTGCGTAATAGTGAACGGAAATTTATATTTTTTTCTATCTATCTATATCATCACGCCAGATCCTTTGCGGGGTAGGTAGAGAGTACAGAGTTTCAACAGGTTCTTTCTTTACATACCTTTCTTGCTTCGTCCACTCTTATAAATTTTTGTGAAATATTTTTTTACGAACAAAAACGCATGGTACGATTTTAACTGCCTATCGTTTGAGTTAGCATTGCCTTAGCTGGATATATTATTTTTACAGTAGATTGCGTTGCTATTGTATCGTTTAATACTGTGCGTGCATTTGTTAGATAGCAACTATTTTAAAATGATTTACAAGGTAAAAAGTACACCGTTTTCTAAGACTAATGAAAAGATTCCATAATCACAATAGAGTTGAAAATAATACAATAAAAAATGGGTTTAAAAATTAGCATTTCTAGAATATAATCGCTATGAGTTAAATTTTTGGAAAAATAGTTGCTATTTCTAAATTTATTTGTTTTACACAAAACAGGTATAGTACGTTATAAAGTATGGTGTTAGTTAGTTTAGAGGAGGACTTCATATATTTGTATTGTTAAAGCATCAACTGGTATTACTTATTGAAATGTAAATAAATTATATATACTACATACGATATTAAAAATACACAAATCAATAACATACGATCCTAACGCGTTAAATAAAAGAAGGAAATATAATGTAGCTCAAGTACCATTCACCAAAACAAAATTGCATTGCAAAATTGCAATAATCCAGTGGATTAAACCTTAAAGTTACGAGGAGACAGAATCATTTATCTAATCTCCAGAATATTAATATAATATAATTCACCGCACGCACACACACGTTAAGCTTAAAAGGAGACTTCAATCTCAGATGATTATAATAATAATATCTGTCTATACTGACCACTGCTGGGCAAAGGCCATCTGTCACAAATCGAGGTAAGAGAGATTAGGTCATACTCCACCACGCGGACCCAGTGCGGATTAGTGGAGGCAGGATTGTGGCCACCTGTTGTTGGAACTTATCAAGCCGCCTTTAAGGCTTCCAACTCGGCTTAACGACTACCACATTAAGTGGTAACCAGGACCAACGGCTTAGCGTGCCTTCCGAAGCACGGAGACGCTCGAATATGATAATGCCACAAACGGTCACCCATCTCAGGCCAACCGAGTCGAACGCTGCTTAACCTTGGTGATCGGTAAGAACACGACGATCGCACAGCGCTACGAGCGCCTCTATGATTGTAATGTCTTTACTTTGGAACAATAAATTATTATTATTATTAAATAAATGACGCAGGTACCTACTACGGATAGTTTTCCGTAGAACGCTACGTGCGCTACGAAATCTATGATGAGTTAATCATAGCTCGTAGTGATTCGCTTATTATCATAATTTCATGTAAAGGGGCTGCCGCGATAAAACTCTGTATTTACACTCCATGCACTTCAAGTAGTATAAGGACTAGAGACATAATATTTTGGAATATGAGTTTTGTCTCATAGAATCTGGTAAAAATAATACACTATTAAAAATAATTTTCTCAATAGAAAAAAATTAAAAGTCATTCCTAGTGCTTTACATTCTCTAATTCTAATGCGAAACGCTTAAGAACCAGTCAATACAATTTTCTTGTAAACATAGAGAATAATTATAGCAAAGTTCTTGTATAGCAGTTTTTTATTTCATGTTATAGTTTTTAAGAAAATGATAAAAATTATTTGTACACATACATCGTCTACTTCCGAGCGCGCGCTCAATGTATCCGTCCCTTATTATCCATTTGTAAAATTATTGCATCACTGTCACTCTTCCGGTGGATGATTGGTCGATCGCGGTAGCCCTTTAACATGGGCAGTACCTACTGCTATTATTTTAGGTAATATTCATATTTGCCGCGTTTGGGGCGGTGAGTGCGGGTGACGGCTGCTCGAAGCAGCACATCGCGCATGCGCACGCCACGGACACGACGCCGGACACAAACACGATTAGGCACAAGGACGCGATGACCATTAGAGAATTGCTTCCTAAATTTCCAAATTTAAAGGTTTTAACCCCTTTCTTAAGCACGTTTATACCCCAATTAACAATTAAACTCATACGTGTATATGTGCGTTTTGAAAAATACGTTTTAGGTATGCATTTGAAATCGACTACACGCACACGGGCGACCGCAAGTCGCAGCACGAGCACCGCGACGGCAACGCCGTCAAGGGCCACTACTCGCTGCACGAGCTCGACGGCTCTCTCAGACCCGTTGAGTACCGTAACGACAACCGGCTTTGCGTTCTATGTGTCTACGATTTATTCAAAACCTTCATCGGTCCATCTTATAGAGACCTACTCGCTCTACGTCTCCAGTACGTGGTCGCCACTCGAGAACCTTTCTGCCTCAACGGCCGTTAGTACTACAAGCGATGTAAAATTAAAACCTGACTTGTGAGGCAAAAATGATAGACGGATAGATAACTCTTTATTGTACACTAATAATTGTGTTCTGTTATAAACAGTGTGTCAAGTCTGCTGAGATAATCAGTTATCTTAACAAATGTTTAATTTTACTTTTTTCAATTTCCATGCTGGGGTGAAGCACAGCGTCCACCACATCGTTCCTGAGAAGCATCACTATGATCATCACTAATTTTTACATGTATAATTTTTATTAATGTTTGTATTGACTTTGTCATATTATTTTATGTTTTATATGAATAAATGCTTTTATTTTTCCTCTCAATTGATCTTTAAGTAGTAGTAGCAGTTTAGAGTAAGTCTTGAGTCTCCGTAAGTAACGAGAGTCTATGAGACGAGCAACATCAAAACAACGTGGAAGAAGCCAGAGAGGTAGATAAGGAAAAAACCTGTTTGAATTCTGTACTTTCTGCCTACCTTGCAAAGGATCTAGAGTGTGGATATAGTAGTATAAAATTTTATTCTTAGTTTAGATACTGGGCTTGAAAAAATATTTCTCGCTGAGCTTATGAAAATATTACGACATAATAAATTAACAATTTCATACATCGGTGCTCAGTTAATGCTTATATGGTTTTACCCTCATTTCTTTAAATCAGTTAAGCCACATTAAGACTGGTTAGTACACATTATTTCGACATATTTATTCTTTCACTCTCCCTTAGTTTCGCTATATAAACACACGCTACATACTTCCAAATTATCAGTTACTATTGATTACTCCAAGAGTACATAATATTTAACAAAAAAATGTTTTTCAAGGTAATTAAATTTAAAATGTATTTTGTGGTAACAAATACTAAAAATAGTACTGTTAGTAGTTAATATATACTAATTTACTATTTACTTTGTTCTTAGAGTTTGGTAGTCGTCGCTATCATCGCAGCTGTTTCTGCGCAAGGGCAACATGGTCACGGAGGACATCATGAGGAGCATCACGTCGACTACTATGTAAGATTAACTGTCACACATTTTTTTTTTATTTAGTGTTTTAACAGTAATACGTTTTGCAACTATGTATGTATTTTGTTGGCTTCAAACCTACCTCCACCAATCCGCACTAAGCCCGCGTGGTGGAGTGTGTCTATGAAGTATGGAGAATCTCTCTTACTTCTATTTGTGACAGAAGCCTTTGCCCAGCTACGGGGTAGATTATATCTATCGACATTATCACATCAGATCCCTTGCGGGCTAGGCAGAGAGTTCAGAAATCTAACCGGTTCTTCCCTTACAGACCTATTCTATTATCTATCTATCTATATAGTCATACTAGATCCCTTGCGAGAATTTGAATTATTAATGTATGTTTTGTATTATTTTTTGATTGTTTTGCAGGCTCATCCCAAATACGAGTACGAGTACAAAGTACAGGACCCTCACACCCACGACTTCAAGTCTCAGCACGAGCACCGCGACGGTGATGTCGTGAAGGGCGTGTACAGCCTGCACCAGCCCGACGGCACCGTCAGGGTTGTTGAGTACCACGCCGACAAAAAAACCGGGTGAGCTCAGAACTATATTGCCAGCCATCTATAAAATTATTATCAGAAATAAACACAGTCACACCTAGCTATATTCTCCAAACGCAGCAGTATATAGGGTATGGCAATATATGGGATATTGCCGACAATGTTAGGTCCTAATGTAATAGAAGGTGCGTCTATATCCAGCATAGCGGGCACAATTTTGGACTGCTATTAAGAATTTTTATATATATAATAATTCTTAAAATAAATGGTGTAACATAATAAACGCAAGACCTCAGAACCCCCAATTAAAAAATTTCTTCATAAATTCAAAACGAAAACCAAATTTCCAAATTTAAGCACTTTTTTAAGCACTTTTATACCCCAATTAACAATGAAACTTGTCCGTGTATGTGTGCATTTTGAGAAATACGGGTTAGACATGCATTCGTAATCTCCTTATTGCTATGAATCAAAAATACATTTAGTTTTTAATAGCGCACTGAAGGAGTAAAAGCATTTTTTTGCAAATTAAAAAAAAAGTGAAATACATTAAAAATGGTTGGAATCAATTCAGTTATCGATTTAGAACAAACTACTTTCAGGTCTTGCGTTTATTATGTTACAGCTTGTATAGATAAAGAAAGATTACACTCTGTTCGACCCAGAGCCTTATGAACACCAATCGCAATATGCGCCAATACTTAGACCCACAATGTAGTCTAGATCTATTTTAATAGCTCCACAATAGATATCTACGTACAATTACTCAATTATTTCTCCTATGTACAGATTCCACGCTAACGTGAAGTATGAAGGGCACTCCAAGCACATCATTCCTGAACACCATCACCACCATTAATTTTAGGATCAGCAATATATGAAAACTCCTTGTTGATTTTAATATGTTATTTTCTGTTTGTTATGTTTAATAGTTTTACTTTAATTAATAAAAGTTAACTAGTCACTGTGAATATTGCTTTTTACTCGTATAAGAACTTCTCCCATTTAGACGCCCGACCTGAAAGTTTTTGCAATGCAACAAACTGTATCCGATTCTATTAAAATAAAAGAAGCACGATCTTTTCTAACAATTTGTGCATCAGGATAAAACCTAGAGATTGATTTCTGACTGTATAATAATTCAACATTCCATTCCAATCCGTTTGAACACTTTGCTTTATTTATTTCGAAAATGAAACTAGCAGCCCTCAGATATATTCAGTTTAATACGCAGAGAGAGAAATATGAGCGTGTTGTCTCTTTAAAACAAAACAAAAGTAAACCATAACAAAAATCGAATATTTGTTGGAGGAACTCTATTCCTACAAACTTAGTCTACCTTGTACAATTGGTATATAATCAGTGCGTGATAATTTCGGTAGTCTGTATATTTAGTATAACTAGTTTAAGTGTTAGTCAGAAAACACATTCCTTAGGAGATATGATCGTGAAATTAACTTATCTATATTTATACCATACCTACAAAAATGATGGCCTAGAATAGTTGTTTAATTCACAACATACAAAAACCAGCCCATGATACTTACAATAGATACTAAACGATAAATTTCAAAAAATCTTATTAAATTAATATTGGTCATTTAATAAAAACACAAACTATTTTATTATAATAATGACACTTTATTTAATGGCCGTTCCGTTCTTTTACAAGCTTTATTCAGTTATGGTTTTTGGTGTCCAGTGATGGAGCTAAAAGGAAGCTATAGCAACTCCTCAACTCAGCAAAATATCTTCGTTGTGTTTTAGCTAAGCTAACTTAAAGCTTAAAGTTTGTTTATAACAAGGTATTTTTAAAAAAATATTTTTTGTTTGAGAGTTAATTGTGGTCTTAGTGAATATGCTTTCATAATAAAAAGTGCCTACCGTAGATCCAGTGGTACAATTTATACTTATTTAAAAGAATTACGGAGATAAAATACAGGAGCAATATATTTGATACTAGTGTCTGCCCGCGACTTCGTCCCCGCTGTCGTTAGACAGGAACCTAACATTTTTCTGGGACCAAATGTTAAAGTTAAGTTAGTTAATGATATCCTATGTGTTGATCCAGGTAATAATAGTTTAAGTATATCAGTAATCTCTGTAGCAAATTTCATCCAAATCCGTTCAGCCACTTTTTCGTGCTTGAACATACAAACTTTCAGATTTATAATATTAGTAAGATTAGTAGTATTGTTCAGCCACATGTGAGGAACAATGTTATGGACATTGAGTTCTTAGATATACGCGAATATTACACATGAAATAAAACTATTTTACGGATTTTATCTCGGTTTATTTTGGATTTTTAGTTCCCTACGTTTCTGCAGTCTGTGCACGTGTCCTTGACCGCACCCGCCATAACATCAGATTTGATAGACCACAAATCCTCGTGAAAGAACACCGATTCCTACCAAGGATGGTTCGCGATTCTATTGAAATTAAAAAAACATCCTAATTTCAATAGAGAAGCTGGCTGTGTGCTTCCATCGACTTGGGATGCAGTGATTAATATAATCAAATCCAAAACCAAGCATAACACTGCAAGACCTCAAGACACCGTGAGCTCATTCTGCGTAGATCGGACCAACAACAACAAAAATAATTAAGAATTTTGAGGGTACCCCGGAACAACTATGCCTTTTGGACGTCTAACACCTCAGTCCCTCCCGTGACCATAGGTGCTGCAAAGCACTCGAAACGTCGGGAACTAAAAATCAAAAATAAACCGCGATAAAATCCGTAAAATAGTTTTATTTTATAGACATTGTTCACCTAAACGACGTTACACATTTGTCGCATCCATACAGTGTGTGTCATCCAGTTGAACTCCGAATAAAATTCTCTTCCCTAAAATGACAATAAACTATACACAGAATACTGTACACAGAATTAGTGCTATTACTCAGTACCAAAACCAATTTAGTTAATTGTTGATAGATTACCTTTACCTACATTACTGTCTATACTGTCCTTTTTTTTGGATATCGCTACGTCGGTTTTGCTTATTACCACATATCTAACACAATTTGAACGAAGAATAATGTACTGTTATAATATCACAGGAAGCCTAATCAAACACCTATGCGGGCGCGCTATGGTATCATATGTGCCAACACCTATCATCGAAATAGAACGCTCAATTGCTGCTTCATTGGGTGCACTGTAATATGCTTAGTCTTTCATTATTCAACAACTTCAATAATGCACTCAAAATATTCAATTTACAGAGGATACAATACAACTGCACTACTGTCAAAGCTAACAGACTTCACAAAATTAAAGTCTCGTCTTCTGTTACCTACTTCAGAGATCTTGAGTAAATACCTTAAGAGAACTTAGCACGAACAAACTGTCGTTACAGTAACGTTGTCGATAAAAGCTTGCGGTTACGTCATTAAGTAAATTTTTAGTATGAGAAAGATGACATATACGAAATAACAGTACAAAAAATAGGTTAGGTTAGTCTTGCCAAAAAATCGTGCTGGCGCATTTTCTTTCTACCACAAGAAAAAAGCTAGGATAAATCTTTAAATTGTAATTAAATTACGTTTTAATAAATATAACGCACTAAAGTAATGCCGGTCTTTCCTTACTGCCGAGAAGTTTACCGAAATATTTTAATCAGATAGCGGCGATCACAGAACAAGTTTTTGACGGACGATTTAGCGCAGTAGTTTAGAGCTTAAGCCGCTCCGCCCACTGTGTCTAATAGTCGCGGGTTCGATTCCCGCACGGGACTAATCTGTTTGTAACCCACAATTATTTGTTTCGGTCTGGGTATTTGAGTATGTGAATTTTCATGTTTGTAAACGCACCCACGACACAGGAATAAGTACTAGTGTGGTGCTCCGTTTAAAAAAAAAAATGTTTTAAATGGCGACGACATAATATCATTATTCGAAGTAGCAACTAATTTTAACATCATTATAAAACAATAATTTGAAATTGTTACTTAGAAAGTTGTGTCTATCTATAGTATCTTGAGCTAAAAGATGCCTACTACTTAAGGGCCTACCGTAATCGACCATTTATTGACCGGGAAAGTGGCAGTGATACAATTACTTTCCAAAAGAATAATAAGGGACGGAAATATTGAGCGCGCGCTCGGAAATAAACGACGTATGTGCAAAAACATGTTTTATCATTTTCTAAAAAAACCTACACTACGAAATAAAAAACTGCTTAACAAAAACTTTGCTACAGTTATTTGCTATGTTTGTAAATAAATTCTATTGATTATGTTCTTAAGCATTTCACCGTAGAATCAGAAAATGTAAAACAATAGAGATGAATTTAGATTTTTTTTCTATCGAATAAATTTGGTTTAATCGTGTATTCCTTTTACCAGATTCTAAAATATACAGTCAAAATCATATTTCGAAATATTAAGTCTCTAATCCATAAACTTCTTGAAGTGCATGCATTACAAAAACACGTTTGTTTTTGCGGTAGCCCTTTAATATGATTATTTAAAAAGGAAAATAGGTCTTTTTAATATTTTATATGTTTATTCATTAAAAACACTATTTACAACAAAAATGTTCGTATACCCGATATTAACAGAAAGTCCTTAATAGTAATGAGGTAGGTGCTCAATAGAGTTAATGATGGTGGTGATGTTCAGGAACGATGTGCTTGGCGTGTCCTACATATTTTACGTCAGCGTTGAAACTGTGGAAAGAAAAAATACTTTAGTAATTGCAGAGATCAAAGGGCTCAACACAAACACATCGACATCATCACAACGTTGTCGAGAAAGTGTGCCGTCCCGTTCGACTTTATTTAGTATATTTTAAGTGTAAAAAGGGTAACATACTAACTACCTAGCTTATTCTCCTAAACTCTATGGATCACAACAATGTGATACAAAGAATTGTAAACTACATATTTTCAAAAGACGAACCCGAAGTTACCTATACCCTTCGAAAAATACAGAAATGGCATTTCAAACGGATGATAGGGTCTTAATTATCTACTATTAAGTATTTCTTGACATTGCATACGTATTTATTTAGTCCATATGAACAAAAAATCTAAATTTTAATTTGGTAGCATTACGCTAACATCAATCTGTTCATGCTCAGTTTTGCGGTGATCATTAGGAACATCGTGGATAACCGTGTCTTATAAGGGCATATATAGAAGGGCATATCAAGAGTAAGTGGCGAGCTTGTATGAGACGAACTATAAGAGTAGAGGAAGCCAGAAAGTTCTGTAAGGAAAGAACCTGTTGGAATTCTGTTCTATCTGCCTACCTCTCAAGGGATCTGGCGTGATTAAATTGATAGGTCGTGGATGACGCATTAAAGAAAATTGTAAGCTCACCCGGTCTTTTTGTCGGAGTGGTACTTAACAATCCTGATGGTGCCGTCGGGCTGGTGCAGGCTGTACTCGCCCTTCACGGAGTCACCATCACGGTGCTCGTGCTGGGACTTCAAGTCATGGGTGTGAGGATCTTCTACTTTATACGCGAACTCGTATTTAGGGTGAGCCTGAAAAGCATAATAAGATTATAGTTTATGTAACCGAAATAAAATGTAACTAAATATAGATTAATAATATAAATCAAGGGATCTGGTGTGATGACATAGATAGATACTAAAACAGCCCGTACCCCCCACAGCTCCTACACCTCACAGATTAGGTCAAACTCAACAGGCGGGCCCAGTGTGGATTGGTTAAGGCAGATTTGCTGCCACCTGCTATTGAAACTTATCAAGTCGCCTCAAATGCATCGAACTCTGCTTAACGACTACTATATTGAGACCAATGACTTTACGTGCCGTCCGAATCATGGAGAAACTCGAAAAGCGAATGCCACTAACGGTCTCGACAGGGTCGAACGCTGCTTACCCTTGGTGATATCTAAGATCACCGTGTTCTTGCAGGACTATGGGAGCCTTGAAACATATATTACATATATTGAGTCCTACATAGTAATCGACGTGATGTTCCTCATGGTGACCCTCGTGATGTTGACCATGTGGTGGTAGAGCGGCGGCGACCGCGAATAAGGCGACAACTACGAAAACCTGTAAAGATTAACGATTAAATAAGTTATTTTATATGCAATAACTAGATAAAATCGTTGATTAGAATTTCTAAACCTACAGGTTTTTTTAATAAAAAATAAAATATACATCGTCGCGCATTCTCTAAGCAGTGGTGGAAGACATATCTCCGACGATGTCAAGTCCTAATGTATCAGGAGGTGAGTCTATTGCCATTATACTGGGCACTTACAGATTTCGGATTCTTAGAGACAATTTTTCCATAGAAAATCCACACTTAGTTCGACTTAGGATTCAACCCCAGGAACGCGTGATCACTACATCAAAGAGTGATTAGTAGTATCATTTAAAAGAAAAGAACTTGTTGAAACTCTGTACTACATACCCCGCAAGGCATCTGGCGTGATAATATAGATAGATATAAATTAAAAAAGTGGACAGAAATAAATGACTTGGTCATTATTTTATTTTTTTAAAGAGATTCTTACCTTGCAATTCATTATGATATGATACTGTATTGTCTTCAAGTAATAAACGATTACTGATAAATTATAAGATATCATATCCAATTTTATATACGTACATAAGATACAGTGAAAGTTATTTTCGCAATAATGTGCTCTTATCGACCAGTTTTTCGGAAGCTTTTTTACTTAACCTTGGTATCTTTAAGGACTCGAATAACCATTATATTATTATTATTATTACAAGCCATTTATGTCCCACTGCTGGGCAAAGGCCTCCCTCCACTTTTTCCACTCCTCTCCATTCGTTGCCATGTCAGGCCAGTCCCTCGAAAAGTGGTCCAGCTCGTCCCGCCATCTCCGCCTGGGTCTACCGCGTTGCCTTTTTGTATTTCGTGGGGACCAGTCAGTTATTATTTTGGCCCATTCGTTATTTTTCATGCGGCAGATATGGCCGGCCCAATCCCACTTAAGCTTGGCGGCCTTTTGACATACGTCGGCAATTTGCGTCATGGAGTGAAGTGTGGTGTTCTTGACGTGGTCTGTGAGTTTAATATTAAGAATACTACGCTCCATGGACCGCTGACAAACCGCTAGCGTGGACTTTTGATGTTTGGTCAAAGACCAAGTCTGTGCGCCATAGGTAAGGATTGGGAGAATACACATATCCATGAGCCTGCGCTTTAATTTCATAGGGAGATCGCCTTTCAGCAGCTCCTTCATAGACCAAAAGCTCCTCCAGGCATTTTCAACTAGGCGTGAGCTTTCTGCTTCTTGCCTTGCCTGGAAGGAAACTATTTGGCCTAAGTATACATACTCATGGACATACGCAATCTCCACATTCTCTAACCTAATTTTTGTTTTGACGCTGTTTGTCATGACTTTGGTCTTTGACATATTTATCTGCAGTCCGACCCCGCGGCCTGCAGCACTCAATTCGCAAAGCATTTGCTCTAAGTCAGAGGCTGACGAAGAGAAAAGGACAATGTCATCGGCGAAACGTAGATTTGTTAGTCTTTTCTCTCCGACGACAATGCCCCTCTTGCTCCAGCCGGCTGCTAGCTTTTGAAACACGTCTTCAAGGGCCGCGGTAAAAAGTTTAGGGGACAGAGGGTCTCCCTGTTTTACTCCTTTTTCGATTCGGAAGGACGGTCCTGCGCAGGTATGTATTTTGATTGCAGCTGTGCTATTTAAATATATTTGTTTTAAGAGATGGATGTATGTAGATGGTATGTTTTGTGACTGTAACGATTTGAATAGGGCGCTATGATGAATACTGTCAAATGCTTTGGAATAATCTATAAAGCCTAGATATAATGGTAATTTGAATTCATGATATTTTTCGATTATTTGATTAATTGAATGGAGGTGGTCGGTCGTCGATAAGCCGGGGCGAAATCCCGCTTGCTCGGCAGGCTGATGGGTGTCCAGCTGGTGGGCAATTCGATTTTCGATAACTTTAATAAAAGTTTTATAAAGATGTGAAATGAGACTAATAGGGCGGTAATTTTCGATATTGGACTTGTCACCTTTCTTGTGGAGCAAAATTATATGAGAGTGGCAAAACTGATCGGGAAGATTTCCTGTTTGAAGTATTAAATTAAAAAGAAGAGTGATATATGGAAGGAGCGATGTTTCCCCAATCTTTAATATTTCGGTAATTATCCCGTCATCTCCAGGGCTTTTGCTGAATTTCATCTTTTGTAATGCATTGTGGATTTCTTTGGAGGTTATTTGGGCTATATTCGGGGTACAAATATAATCGTTGTTAGTTTGGTGTAGTGTGGAATTGGTTGAGTAAAGATTTTTATAAAAGTTTGTACTAATATTCATTGTTTTATCTTTACTGTTTTGTTTCAGTCCATTTTCATCTTTTAAACATGTTATTTGTGGCTTTCCTTTATCGATTCCCTGTTTTGCTCTTTTGAGTGAGGTGTTTCTTTCTAAAGCGTTCCTTATTAATTTACTATTGTAACTTCGAATGTCTTTCCTGATGTTTCTCTTAACTTTTCTATCAAGTATTTTATAACCTATAGTATAGTGTGATAACTGCTGTCTCTCTTTTGCTAACTTTTTTGTAGTATCACTTAATTTTTTCTCTTTATTTTTAATTAATCTAATCTTTTTGGTGGTTTCTCCTACTACATGTTTGATATTATTATAGCTTTCAGTAATATTTTCTGTATACACATTAAGTAAACTAAAACTGTTACGAAGTTCGAGATTAAATTGCTCTTTAGCGATTATTAGCGATGTTTTATTTAATTTTTTTAAGGAATTTTTAATCATATTAAGCCTGTGTATCTTCATATTAAAACAAAGACTTATTCGTATTGGTCGGTGGTCAGAGCTAAAGTGTAAATTATTTAAGATGTTTACATTAGTTATTATCTGTTTAGAGGAGGAAAGACAGTAGTCGATTTCATTTTTGGTTGTAGAACCATTAAATGCAATTTTATTTTTATTGACTCTAAATAATAGCTAAGAAACTTTAGTATATAACACAGTACAATCAGGAAGAAACTAGTAAATGAAACACTTATTGTTATTCAAAACAATATATAAATAATTTATGGTCGTAGCATCATAATTTTAACAATATAATGACATTCGGGTGGATGTTCTCAATAACCTAACTATCATAAGCCGCATTTAGATATCGAAGATAAAAAGATGACTGCCTCGTTGATCTAGCGGCAAAGCGCACCGCTTGGTGATCACGAGGTTTGTGGGTTCAAATCCTAGGTCGGACAAATGAAGTTTTTCTAACGAAAAAACTTCCCAGTATGAGTTCGGAGTCTGGAATTGTGCCCAGTATATGGCAATAGGCTCGCCCCCTATTACATGGGACCTAACATCGTCGGAAAAACGTGGGTGTACTCCGTACACCTCTGCCACCCCCGTTTGGGGAATAAGGGCGTGACGGTGGAGATAAAAAGAACGGTGTGATCTATCTCATACCGCCGTCTCAATATCGACATTATGCCATGCTTACTTCAGTCTAAGGATAGATAACGCTTCCTTGGTTACAGTGGCCGAAGCGTTTTATTTTTGCGTCGCATCTAAAAATAGGATAACATATGTAATTTATTTCACATTTCAATATAGGATAACATATGTAATTTATTTCATTACTGTCTAATTGATATGTTATATGTTGATATATGGTTGATATGGTGTACTAGTAAAATTTTATATGTTATATTATTGATTAAAACATATTCATATCAGCCTATGCCGTATGCCGTTACCGGAGTCTGAAACCGACTCCGGTAAAACTGCTGTATCCACTGGCTGGCATAGCGCCCCCAGATGTTCGCAGGGCTGTGGCGAGCTCTGTAGAGAGAAGTAAAATGGTTAACGACCCACGGCACCCCAGGCATAACCACGAACCAGTGAAGCTTTATATAGTGCGTCGAGCCATTAACCTTAGAACCAACAAAAGCGAGGTGCAATCTCTGGAAGGGAGAAATATCCCTACCGAATCCCTTTGTTTTACCTGCTGAGAGTCTCCCTCCTGGACATAAATTACCATGGCCGGTCTGGTAATCTTTAAATAGACTTCGGACCCAGGTCGGCCGCACCAAAGAAAACATGTTCAGATCATCAGATTCACGGACGGTACCAATTTAGGGTGTTTGTGCGGCGTAGCCCAAACGATGTCCCACTTTATATCTGGCTAAGCATCCCCTAACACGTGTATGTAGCAGGATTTGATGGCTGCCTCCGACAATGCAGTCAATGTAGCCGCATTCTGGGCTGCTTCCATATGACTATAGCATGTCTGACGTCGAAACGCAAAGAAGAAGAATATGGCATCTACCGTTGGGCAAAGGCCTTCTCTCATGCATGGGTGTGAAAGTACAGATCACAACTCCACTACCCTCCTTGTCCTCGAAGCCACAATCACATCATCAAGTTTTTCATTACCTATAACTTTCTTAGCATTTTAACAAAAGAAACATACTGTTTATTTTAATATTCTTCTATACTAATTATAATAATGATTTTACCAGCGTTCCAAAAATGATAATTCCCATAATTATAGCCAATATTTATTAATAAAATATTATAACAAGAGAACAAAACAATTGATGAAACTATTACCTAAAGATTGCAAACAGAACTAAAATCAGGTAACTAATGCTGATGGTAATACTTCTCAGGGACGATGTGGTGGGTGCTGTGCTTGACGTCAGCGTGGAATCTGCGGAAATATAAAAAATCATATTAAATATAATGACTTCACCCAGCTGTTTAAAATAATAGGTTTAAATAACTAGTCACAACTTACCCAGTGTGTTTGTCGGCGTGATAGTGGACGTATCTGAGGGAGCCGTCGGGCTCGTGCAGCGAGTAGTGACCCTTGACGGAGTCGCCGTCGCGGTGCTCTTGCTGCGACTTGCGGTCGCCCGTGTGCGCGTCCTCCACTTTGTACTCGAACTTGTACTTGGGATACGTCTGAGAAGAACAAATTTTCTCTATGATTTTTTCATTTTATAGACACGGTATTGATATTAAATTGTAACTGTCTCACGTAGTAGTCGACGTGCTGGTGTCCGTGTCCGCCGTCGTGTCCGTGCACGTGCACGAGCTGGTGGTGTCCATCGTGTCGCAAGATGTGCTGCTCCGAGTAGCCGTGACCCGCACATACCGCGACTAACGCGGCTAATACACATAATACCTGTTGTAATTTACATTTTTTTTAAATTTATTTATATTTTCAGTAGTCAGTCTGTCCTCATTTTAGTGCCCGTCCTCGTAGGTACCACGCAAAGTTCATGCTGTATGGATTTAATCCAACCAAAAAAAAAGTTTGATGAAACATATAAATCAAACTATTTGCTTTTTAAATGCCTGTCTCGTCAAAATTGGTTCAGTGGCTTTTTCCGGGATGCTTTAACAAACAGTCAACATAACCGATACAAATAAAACAAATGTTATAAACACTGTTTTGTGTCCAAAGACTAAATGGTTGATTTTTATTTTTTAAATAATACATTCAATGTACAAACACGACCTCTTTAAATTTGAGCACTGTTTTTTTTGTGTAATAGTTATTACTTTTCAACCGAAACAAAATGGCTTAACGCATCGGCGTCTTCTTTTTTGTAATCTTGTTATTAAACAATAATATTATTATCAGTGTTATAACATACCTTAGCGTGCATTGTATTTGTATGTTAATGACTGTTTTTAGTGACCATCTGATACATAAACACGCGAAACAATGTCTTTTATATAAAAATATATTTGATGATGTGATCCAGGCCGATTTCGGCCATGGCGACTGCATGAGCTCCGTTATTGTTAACGATCATGCGCTCGCATGTGGCTTATGTAACCGATCTTCTTGGTAAAGATCCTCGCACATTGCGGGCATGTGAGCACACCGTTAGTATATCAATAATTGATCGCTACGGGTGGTCGGGCTTTCAATTGATCACGCTTTGCGTCAAGGTCAGCGCGTCGCTGAGCTTCAAAGCTCCAAACTTTGGATTTTAACCAGGGTCCTTCACTCCGATCAGTTAGAAGACGGAAGTAATGTCACTTGACATCAACGGTCGAGAGGCACTGACCACTAAACTCTGAGAGGATGAGCTGAAGTAGGTCGACAAATTTCGTTATCTGGGGAGCACATTAACATCCAAGTGCGACCTAGATTCGGAAAAATATATTTAAGCAACCAATGTAATACTAAAGTCAATCTAAAAAAGGTTAGGCAGTAATTTTAATATGCAATTGTAACCACTCCAAACAAGCGCTTGAATTACTTGATAATTGTATTGCGTTGATATAATGATAAGGAAAGTTTGTTGAGTTCCATTAGGCAGGTTATTTTTAACTTCTAACATATTAATCATTAAGTTAAATAACCATTTATTTATGATAAAACTTGGATTGCGAATAAACACTTTGAAGTTACTACCAATTAGGGTGTCACAATGACTCTATAAAGAAATCTTTTCAAGCAAGATGACACGGCGTAAGATTATATTGCTAATAATCTGAACGGACGGCGATTTGGCAGTGGTTAAGAGCTTAAGCCGCTCCGCCTACTGGGTCGAATAGTCATCGGTTCGATTCCCGCACGGGATAAATCTTTGTGTAACCCATAATTATTTGTTGTTTTTCTGTTTAAAAAACAAATATTTGTTTGAGTCTGGGTATTTGTGTATGTGAATTTTCATGTTTTTAAAACGTGTTTTTTTTTTTAAAAAAAAAGAATAACAAGTTCTTTTTTTAGCGTTCCGACGGTAAACATGCTATAATAATATTTAACGAACAACTTGGTCCAGTAAGAGCTCGGCTGGTCCGATTCCCGCAGGGGAAAATCTTTATGTAACCCAAAAAAAGAATTCTGTTTGGGTATTAATTCATGTGAATTATATGTTTGTAAATACGCCCATGACACAGGATTAATTCCTAGAGTTAAAAATATATGGATTCAGCCCAGAACGAGGCCACTATAACAGCATTGTCGGAAACAGACATCAAGTCTTGCTACATGCTGGTGTTAGGGAACGCAGAACTTGATATAAGATGATACATCTTTTGGTTTACACCGCACAAACACTCCAGAACAGTACTGTGTGTGAATATCCACCTTAACATTTTGCCATGCCCCGGCCGACCTAGGTCCGAAGTCTATATAAAGATTTTCAGGCTGGCCATGGTAATTTATGGCCAGGTGAAACACAATGGCAATCAGCAGGTGAACCAAAAGATATTATTTTATATTATCTATTTTATATAACATCGCTTCTTACTGGGAAGTTACTGAGTAGTGAGTGTGTTTACAAACTTGCGTTTTCGTTACAGTAAAGGTACGGCCAAAACCAACGCGTCCAGCCGCGTCTGCGATGCTGTGCACGGTGGCTATCAGTTCGTACAGTAGTATTTGTATGGACGTGTTCACACCAACGTGTCGTGCGTCCTGCACGCGCGATTTGTGCAGCGGTGTCAGCATGCGCGATCATAAGGAGATACTGATCGTCACCGCGGACGTTGGCCATGCCTTAATGTTTTTGGGTCACAAAAAAGATTTGTCCCGTAGGAATTAGAACTGTGACTTCTTAATCTTATAAGTGGAATACCCCTGAACTAAGCCGTTATCATATTTACATACATCACATTATACGTACATCTACTTGTCAGTACACTTTGTAAGCCAATATATTTCCATAATTATTAATGTCTTATTTATATTCTGTGATATAGAGACAGTCGCTGTTGCGCTTAACGAGATATAAAAATATTTTGAAAGTTCTTATTAACTTGTTTCTGCCCGCGACTTTATCCGCGTCTTTCGCCAAGAACCTAACATTTAACCTAAAATATTCTATATATTTTCCAGGTAATAAGCAATTTGTGTGCAATATTTAATCCAATCCATTCAGCTGTATTGGCGTGATTGAGTAACAAACATCTAAACATACAAACTTTAACATTTATAATATTAGTAGGATGAGAGTGGAGGAAACCAGAGAGTCTGTAAGGAAAGAACCTTTTGGAACTCTGTACTCTCTCTATGTGTACTCTCTCTCTGCCTACCCCGCAAGGGATCTGGCGTGATGATATAGATAGATAGATTGAAAGTTATTTTGTATATTGATAATCACCATCATCAGCTGAAAGATGTCCATTGTCCAGCGGCATTGTACTCTATAGTATATCCAACTTTTACCCGAGACTGATCGTCATTATTTACATAAATAATAGGATGTATAGTTTCTCTACGTGATCGAATCAGATATGAAGAGAGAAGGGTAGAAGAGTAGAAGAACCAAAATCATCAACATAGCCAATAGAATTAGTAAGCGGAAGTGCAGCAAAAGAAGGCGTGGGGGCAAAAAAATCTAAAGTGGAAACCACGTATTTGCAATCGCAGCGTGGGACGGCCGCCTACCAAATGGACCTACGATCTTGTGAGGATCGCAGGAAGTCATTGGATGCAGTTGGCATTGGACCGGTTGCGCTGGAGAGCGATTAGGGAGGCCTATGTTCAGCAGTAGACGATAATGATTCTGATGTATAAGTTACTGCAAGTTCTCTTGGTTCTTCTTTTCTCGTATTGGTCGCGATGACGCAGAATTGCTATTGGAATAAGATATTATTATTATTCAAAACATGATATTTATTTTACTAGTGATTACGCATACGTAACCTTAATTTTCGTTGTCAACCGAACAATTAACGTTGGTGTGCACATAAACATGAGCTTTTACGAAACAATTTCAAACGTACGTATTTCAAAATCCATCGTAAATAACAATTTTAATTGCTAAAAAGTTAGAGTGAAATCGATATTACCTTGATAGCTTTTGTCTTTAATTAACAAATCGGTTTTGTATATAAGTACTGAATGTTTATGGTCATGTATCAGTCGTTGCTTAGTTTAGCAGAATACAACAACTTAAACAATACAAAATGTTCATCAAGGTAAATTAACATTCATAAATATATCTCATTCTCAAAAGAATAACAGAGTGCTTAGCGCGAAAACTTTGAGGTTAGCGTGACGTCAGCGAGCAATAGTGCTGTCTCGTTCATGTTTATTTATTAAATTTGTAGTGTGACAAGGATAGCATATCTACCCGCTAGCGTCACGCTTACATCAATATCTTCATACTAAGTCCTCTAAAAATAAAAAAATAAAACAAAGATATTTTTAAAGATTGGATCTCAATGACACAATTTACAGACCTATGGCAAGCTCATATTGTAATATCTTAATTTTTTATCTATACAGGCTTTATGCATCTTAGCTGTGGTGGCCGCTGTGTATGGTCACGGCTACTCAGAGCAGCACATCAAAAAACACGACGGACACCATAAAGAAGTCACCATACATGGTCATGACGGCCACCATCACGTCGACTACTATGTTAGTAACTAAGTTAATTATTTTTCAATGTCAATATAAACTGCGAATCAGTGACGGCTTTAAACAAGTCTTAGGATAGAGTGAAATCTTGCGCTCCTTTTTTATTAGTTGTCTGAGGTAGCATGGAACTTGAAAGCTCTTGATAACATCTTCAGCCTCTGTCTAATTTGTCGATTGAGAACAGCCATACTCGTTGTCATTACATCACAATACCTATAGAAACAGCTGATGTAGAAAACACATTTTTTGGATTTATTTATCTTTAGTTATTATGCAATACGAGTAGGCATTTACTATTTCATACATAACACTGCTATACACTTGATATAAAATCGTACTTGATTCAACAATGGTCGCTTGGTAGCAGCGTAGTGTGTTCTAACAATATAAATTTAATTGACGCACGTTCTAGATTTGATTTTTTCTGCAATAATTCATATAATAATTCACACTCCATTTCAATATTAAATGATAGCGAGTACGACACTAACTAACACTTAACTGTAGCTCTTAGCAAATTGATAAACATTGCCTGTGAAATTTAAAACGTGAAATCACAATGCAATAAAATTATTATTTCATCAAATGAAAATGATAAAAAATAGCAATCATTTTCAATCTTAGTTATGAGACACAGTCTGCTAATTATTAAACTTATTTGTTATTTCTTCCAGGCTCACCCCAAGTATGAGTTTGAGTACAAGGTAGACGACGACCACACCGGCGACCACAAGTCCCAGCACGAACACCGTGATGGCCACGACTCCAAGAGCGGCTACAAGGTCCACGTCGACCATATTGTACCTCATCATCACCATTAATAACTATAAATCAATGATAAATTTTTAATGTTGCTATAACTGCTTATTTTATGTTGTTTTGTTTCTGTTTGCGTTTTCTTGTAAATAAAGTTTTATTATTATAGAATTATATTGACTACTTTTGTGTTCTCTTTTTATATACATCTAAGCATCTAAATATTAAATTACTAATATGTATAATTTGGTTATTGAGAAATGACAGAGTTCAAAATAGACCAAAGTAGCCACAGGAATTGAAATAACCCGTCAGAGTTGTTCGGACCGCATTATTGGTCTAGTAATATATAGTGTGACTGATAATCACGAGGTCTTAGGTTTGTATCCAGAGTCGAGCAAAGTACGAATGATAAGGTTTTTTAACATTAAAAAAATCCTATGTTACCTTACCTGTCCCTGCCCTGGAGAGAGAAGAGAGGGCTATACTCTCACTCAATAAAAAATCTCTATGCAACAATTTTGCACACACTTATGAAAATAGACCCAGAATGGTGTGGTGCAAAGCAAAATGAAAGCTGCGATTCTGCGAAATTAATTTCATCGTGCCAACAAAAGTACTGTGAAGTGGTAATCATAATATAGCTACATAAGAGTATCTGATAGTCACACAATTTACAGCTGCTTAGGTTTCGTAGTTGCTTAGGTACATAATGTAAAAAAAATTAATTGTCTCGATCTAACAGTCGCTTTAATGAAGAAATTAAAAAAGTGCCTTTTTAAAAAATAGTGCAAAGAAAACTGCATAATAATATAGTGAATAGCTATAGGACAAGGCAAGAGTTTCCCGAAAGAGTGGAGGAAGTGCTCTCTCACTTTCTCCACCCTCTGTCTGTAAGGAAAGTACCTGTTAGAACTTCGTAGGCTCTGCCGATCCCACAAGGGATGTGGCATGATGATATAGCTGAATAATTAATTGACCATGCGTATCCGTTAGAGCTATATAACTTCACAGGTAGAAAAAAGGTCTAAGGAATTAAGTAATTTTAGATAAAGCGCAGTTTACCGCTAAAACGCAAATATTGGTGCTAGTGTTGTAAAAATGAGCGCTGAAGTCAAGCGTTTAGCTTTGAGTCGACTCTTACGAGCGCTGAAGCCTGTAGAAGAGGCGAGCGCTTTAAGCGCCAACTCGAGCGTTTTTACAATACTAGTTGGTGCCCTCAGAAAATAGGTCATTTACACAAAACCTTTTTTTGACGCCAATCAATGCTGTTTCTTATAAGTATCAAAAACATTTATTGGACCAACTGAGGTTTGAGTACTAGAAAAGCCAAAAATCTGAAAAAAACTTTTCCCATACATTTTGTAGGAAAACATTATCGCCTTGTCAACATTATCCCTCATGTCATTATTTTATTTCCTTTGAAAAGGAGAATCTGGGAGAGATAGGTGACAAAAATGACCCCAAATAAATATTGTTGATTGCAAATATTATGAAAGTAAAAAAAATAAACATTTCCCAAGCTGGGGTGGCAAAGATGTACTGTGTACACCCACTTTTCGCCGACAATGTTAGGTACCATGTAATAGAAGGCGAGCGATTGCCACTATCCCGACACAATGCCAGACTCCGAACTGATACTAGAAATTTTTGAACCTCATAGTCACTACGCGTTTTACTTTAAGTACACACCTAACATGTTTTCAGAATGTTTTTCTTTGTTTATTTTAGTTCTTACGTTGTTTAAGTTTAACGAAGCTACAATGATATCCTAAAAAATGTATGAAAAAAGTTTTTTGCGAATTCTGACTTTAGTACTCCGACCTCATTTGGCCCAATAGAGGATTTTGATCCTTATAATAAGCAGGATCTATTGATATCTAGCTTAATTACCTAACCAGAATGTTCTGTAATCAATCGCATTTTCAGGACATAGTATCTAGATTAGAGGCGCTCGTAGCGTTGTGCGACCGCGGTGATCTTACCGATTACCAAGGTTAAACGGCGTTCGTCTCCGTCGGCCTGAGATGAGTGACCTTTTGTGGCATTTTCATATTCGAGCGTCTCTTCTCAAGCCGTTGGTCCCGGCTACCACTTAATGTGGCAGTCGTTAAGCCAAGTTGGAAGCCTTAAAAGCGGCTTAATAAGTTCCAACAGCAGGTTGCCATAAACCTGCCTCCATCAATTCGCACTGGGTCCGCGTGGTGGAGTATGACCTAATCTCTGTCACTTCGATTTGAGAGAGAAGGCCTTTGCCCAGCAGTGAGCAATATAGGCTGATATTAGATATAGATTAGAGACTTGATGTTTCGAAATATGATGTTGGCTCTATATTTTAGAATTTAGTAAAATAAATACACGATTAATGTAAATTTACGCGACAGAAAAAAATCATAAGTCATATATTGCGTTACATTTTCTAATTTCAACGCGAAATGCTTAAGACCAGTCAAAAGAATTACTTTAAAATATAATTGTAGCAAGGTTCTTGTAAATCAGTTTTTTAATAGGTAGTGTAGTTTTTTTCGAAAATGATAAAATTTGTTTTTGCATATAGTCGTTTACTTAGGAGCGCGCGCTCAATATATTCGTCTTTTATTATTCATTTGTAAAGTTATTGCATTACTATCACTCTTCCGGTGGATAAGTGGTCGTTCGCGGTAGGCCCTTAATGACACCCGTATTGAAAATCTTAAAAGGAAGGAAAGCAAAAGTTAGGAAATCTTAATGTAGAGATAAAAACGATTAAAACGATCAATATTTTTTCTCTGGAATGTAGTTGAACTTTTCCAGATATTTTAGGATTTTTAGTATCGAAATGTGTGTATCTCATGTCAGAACTTCTTTTTCTTCAAGTTCTATTCTTATTGATGGTTGAACAACGACAGTGCACTTCTGAGCTGACGCTCTAAGCCACTGGGTAAATTTTAACCAAGAGTGCCGGCTTTTGTCAGAACTTCTTTCTGCAGCAAGATTTTTCCTTGAATGATGCGCTAAAGCAACTTTTACTTGTCATTTATATTGATGTGATCGAAGTACAACAACTATCTCAGAGCGCTTTTTACCAAATTTGAAATGTTATTACAATTTTATGTGAATTGGATGCATAAAATGCGTGCGGCCCAATGTGCGGTGTAATGGTCCTTTCCGTTGTCATTTAAACAATTTAGTGTAGGCGCCACGTAAATGGAAACATTTACGTAATCACATCAAATATTGCATTTTAAAATGTCGTAAATGTATGATTTAATTGCCTAAAAGTTAGAGTGAAATCATAATTCCCTTGATAGCTTTTTGTTTTTTCAATGTTAATGTTGCTTTTTGTTTTTATATAAATATGGTAATATTTGTTGGCAGTTATCAGTCTATTGCTGGGTTTAGTACAAACAGTACAACGTTCAATAATAATACTACAATGTTTGTAAAGGTAATATATTTTATATGTTCAAAAATATTAAAATCATTTTTAATTTCGTGAAGAAATAGCCAATAAGTAATTTATTTGAATATTATTGGACTATCGTCTCTAATTTTATACTCGTCTTCTTGCAAACGCCTCGATGGTTTATTAGAGTATGGCGCGGCTAGCTATCACAAGGTCTTGAGTTTGAATCCTCAGTCAGAGACAGTGTTATTGGGATTTTCCTTACAAAAATCTTCAGCAGCTGTTCGGACACGATTGTGTCCGAACTATCCCATATAGGCTCGCTACCAATTACATTAAGATCTAATATTTTCAGCTAAACTTAAATTTACATAGCTACAATTCTGCTATTCCAGCTTGAAATATGGTGGCGTGACAGTATATTCTTACGACCATAAAATCCGTACTGAACCTTACCTAAAACTTTTTTAATAATCAAACAGTTTGTTATTAATCTCTTTTATTTTTTCAGGCTTTGTGTATCTTAGCTGTGGTGGCCGCGGTGTCAGGTCACGGCTACTCGGAGCAGCATATCTCGAGACACGATGGACACCACAAACTCGTGCACGTCCATGGGCATGGACACGACGGTGGACATGATAGTGGCCATGGACACCATGTCGACTATTATGTTAGTAATATTTTTCTATTTTAGAAACTGTTTGAGCAATTTAATTGGCATGCAAATGTATACAATCCTTAGTTTTCCGAATGATGAATCATGAATATCGGATGTATAAGTATTTCGAGTATTGTGACTTTGACTTTGTGAAGACGCTTGACAACTGAGAATGACTTTTTAAAAAGGCTAAGGTATTTTCTATTTTATGAAACAAATATTTAATGCCACTCGAATCTAGATCAGTATTTTGGCCTAATTTTTTTCAAATCACTTTAGTTCTTACCGAAAATCCGTTTTATAGGTGAAGTCCTTAGCTTTTACTGTCATATTTGGATTAATTTTTCAAGAACTTTTACTGACTTGAAACCAATAGATTTAATAGGTATTAAGCTCTTAGACTAAGACTTTTCTAGATGAAGCATTGCTTAAGCTGCACCTTAAAGCGGCCTCAGTTACGCTCTATGTATACTTGATTACAGTGTTCGATTTTACGAAAGTTTGTTTAAAAGCTGTTAATATGCGCGTGCTCATACGTACTGTAATTTAGCTAAGGGTAGATAAATTTATGCTATTTTTGCCTTTTAGGCTCATCCCAAGTACGAGTTTGAGTACAAGGTAGACGACGACCACACCGGCGACCACAAGTCCCAGCACGAGCACCGTGATGGCCACGACACCAAGAGCTCGTACAAGGTCCACGTCGACCATATTGTGCCTCATCACCACCATCATTAACACGGAATTTTCAATCTTTGTTCATATTTTTCCTTTTTTAAATAAATTTTAAGATTTATTTTTGTTTTTTTTTTGTATGTGTACATAGGTATATTCCCTTTTCTACTATTTTTAAGGTACTTATCATTTTAAAATCGCAGCGATAATTAAGGTATAGCCCAACAAAGACATTTTGGCGTATGGCCAAAATTGGAACTAACGCTGTCATCAATTGAAATATCACTACATAACAGCCGGAGTTGCAGTTTGCTATGAAATTAACCTAAGTTCTTTTTCATACTGAGTTCTTAGATTTACGCGAATATTACACATGAAATTAAACTATTTTTTCGGATTTTATCGCGGTTTATTTTGATTTTTAAGTTCCCGACGTTTCGAGTGCTTTGCAGCACCCATGGTCACGGGAAGGACTGAGGTGGTAGACGTCCAAAAGGCATAGTTGTTCCGGGGTACCCTCAAACTTCTTAATTATTTTTTGTTTTTGTTGGTCCGATCTACGCAGAATGAGCTCACGGTGTCTTGAGGTCTTGCAGTGTTATGCTTGGTTTTGGATTTGATTATATTAATTACTGGATCCCAAGTCGATGGAAGCACCCAGCCATCTTCTCTATTGAAATTAGGATGTTTTTTAATTTCAATAGCCTCGCGAACTATCCTTGGTAGGAATCGGTGTTCTTTCACAAGGATTTGTGGTCTATCAAATCTGATGTTATGGCGGGTGCGGTCAAGGACATGTTCACAGACTGCAGACTTCTTTGAGCGACGGTGTTTTAGGTCAGCTATGTGTTCTTTAACCCGAGTTTTTACTGGTCTTTTTGTTTGTCCTATGTAAGAGAGACCACATTCACAATCAAGCTTGTATACTCCTGCATCTTGTAGAGGGATGTGACACTTGACAGATGGTAAAAACTGACTGATCTTCTTCGGCGGCTTATAAAATGTTTTGATTGAAGCACGCTTCAAGATATAGCCAATCTTGTCTGTGACTCCTCTTAAGTAAGGTAGTACAGCAGGGAGACGCTCGACTGTGGCTGGTTTCACTCGGTCACTGTGACGTTGGCGTGGGACTCGAAGCTTATTGTCGTGCAGGACTTGCTTGACATGTTGAAGCTCGGCAGCCAGATGTTTCTTGTCACAGATCCCTTGTGCTCTCTGAAACAAAGATTTACCCACGGTAGCTAACTGTGATGGATGGTGGTGAGATTCACCGTTTAAGTACCTATCAGTATGGGTCTTTTTTCTATAAACCGTATGGCTTAAGGTGTTGTTGGGGTTACGGATTACTGAGACATCTAAGAAAGCTAGGGAATTGTTTGCCTCCAACTCCATTGTGAACTGAATTTTAGGGTTAATGGAGTTAAGATGATTAAGGAATACGTTAATTTTGTCAGATGGTAATATTGTGAAAGTATAATCTACGTACCGCTTGTAGAAACTTGGCTTTACAGGTGAGGTACGAAGGGCTGTCTCCTCAAAGTCTTCCATGAATATATCGGCAACAATGGGAGATACAGGGGAGCCCATCGCCACACCATCTACTTGCTTGTAGAACTCCTCCTTCCACATTAAGTAGCCAGATGTAAGGCAGTGTCTCAATAGATCTGAGTATTCCGCTGGCATGTTGTTCTCCGCTAGTTTCCTTTCTACAATTTCGACACAGTCTTGTACAGGTAAGCATGTGAATAGTGACTGGACATCGAAACTGACCATAGTTTCATTGTCAGTAAGATGTAGATTTTTGATCTCACTAACAAAATGGTATGAATCCTTAACATGTGCTCTTGTGTGTCCTTTGAGTGGCGAGAGCACTTTCGCTACGTGCTGAGCCAATCTGTAGGTTGGTGTGTCGATTTGGCTAACAATTGGACGTAGGGGAGCATTCGGTTTATGTATTTTTGGAAGCCCATACAACTGTGGTGGTTTTGCGCACGAAGGTATTAGTGAATTGACGTCCAGATTCAATGTTTCGGAGTATTTCTTTATTAAATCAGTAGTTTGTTTTAATATACTGGTGGTTGGGTCTGTCTTGACCTTTTTGTATGTTTTTGCATCCGATAAAAGTTCTAAGTTCTTTTTTTAAATTATTAAGTTCTTTTCGAGTTTTTGTTTTCTTCCATAATTCAATTTGGTTTTCTGCGTCTACATGGTTTAGCTTGATTAACTTTTTTGAACAAGTGCGTCAACTCCTTCGTGTTAGTATACCTTGCGGACCCACCTGTTGAAATATTCTCCTGAAAGTAGAACATTTACTCAAAATTGTTGTGTAAATTAGGGTCACCATATTTACTTAATGGCCTCTCTGTCAATGGCATTCAAGTGCCGAAAGATCCATGCCGCACTATAATAAATTATGTTAGCTGTTTTTCGATTGATAATAATATATTTAAATTATCTTTGCAAAGATAATATTATTTTCTGTAAGAATGGATACCACAATTCCGAAATTAAACAAATATTTTGAGGCATACCTATCCACTAATCCCGATTACAAAATATTTCTATTAATCGACCTATCTATATGATCACGCTAGATCCCTTGCGGGGCAGAGAGTTCACAGTTCCAACAGGTTCGTTCCTTACATACCACTCTGGCTTCCTCCACTCTCATAGTACGCCTCATACACACTAACCGGTTATGGAGACTCTTGACTTGTTCTTCAAATAAGACTCGGTCTATTATTTCCCTTAAAATATTTAACGCTAATTATCTCTTATGTACCTTGTAGATGTTGTGTACATCTATGAATTATGATTCTTTATGTACAATATATTTATACATTCAGCATAAATAATGACATCACATAAAGTTTTTGTATTAGTAATAACCATGTTACTATTACTCGTAGAAGTTGATAGTCACGGTCACAAACATGTAAACACAGGGCAAATACATTTCCGTCATAGACCATTATACTATAAACTAGTTACGCTATCTGTGTAACTTAGGTAAGTTATAGTACATAGTACGAAAAAAAGCAAAAGAGATACGAATAAATTAGATTCATCATCATCATCATCATCTCAGCCTATACTTGTCCACTGCTGAACATAGGCCTCCCCAATCGCTTTCCAGCGTAACCGGTCCGATGCCACCTGCATCCAACGACTTCCTGCGATTTTACAAGATCGTCGGTCCATCTGGCAGGCGGTCGTCCCACGCTGCGCTTGCCAATACGTGGTCTCCACTCTAGAATCTTTCTGCCCCAACGCCCGTCCGATCTACGCGCTATGTGGCCCGCCCATTGCCACTTCAGCTTGCTAATCTTAACGGCTATGTCGGTGACCTTGGTTCTTCTACGAATCTCCTCATTCCTGATTCGATCGCGTAGAGAAACGCCGAGCATAGCTCTCTCCATAGCTCGCTGAGCAACTCTTGAGCTTTTTTATGAGACCTATTGTAAGAGACCACGTCTCTGATCCATATATCATCACTGGTAACAAAATTAGATTATTGAACATTATAAATTTTCATTAAACACTTTTATTGAAAAATTTAAAACAGGTACATTACGATACCATACCCTAAACCCCACACTAGGATACCCTGTGTTGTGGGATTCGTCTTTTAGACTAAAGGTTGCAAGTTGTCAATGATATTAATATGGCTATTTAGGCAAATAGTATATAATAGACCGTGTCTTAGCTGAAGGGCAAGTCAAGAGTCTCCGTAACCGGCGAGTGTGTATGAGACGAACTATGAGAGTGGAGGAAGCCAGAGAGGTATGTAAGGAAAGAACCTGTTGGAACTCTGTACTCTCTGCCTACCCCGCGAGGGAGCTGGCGTGATGATATAGATAGATAGATAGTATATAATATCATCACATGCTAGAAAAGTTATGTGTGTGTGTGTGTGTGTCTGTTATTAGTATTAAGATCAATCTATACTGTCCCACTGATGGGCAAAGGGCTTCTCGCACAAATCGAGGTGAGAGAGATTAGGTCATACACCACCACGCGGCCCAATGTGGATTGGCTGAGGCAGGTTTGTGGCCACCTGCTGCTGGAACTTAACAAGCCGCCTATAAGGATTCCAACTTTGCTTAACAACTGTCACATTACCTAGTAACCGGGACCAACGGCCTAGCGTGTCTTCTGAAGTACGGAGACGCTCGAATATGAAAATACCAGAAACGGTCACCCATCTCAGACCGACCGAGTCGAACGCTGCTTAACCTTGGTGAACCCTAAGAGCACCGCAGTCGCACCGCACTACGAGTGCCTCATTAAAAGTATAAACAATTAAAAATTGTAACATAAACCGAAAAGGCTCCGGCATATGTCGGCGATTTTAAAACACGTTGATGGTTTAAAACTGGGCTCTACTGATTCTAGCATGGAGTTTTTTTTTATATCTACAGTGCCTATTCAATTATCCAATAATGCCTTGTTATGATTAAACTGGAAAAAAATAGTGAATAAATCCATCAACATTAATACTTGGTATTAACCAATGTAACCAATATTATTGCTTCTTAATAACGATGTCGATAAATTATACAAATTTGAGATTCTACTGTTAAGTACTAGCTGTAGGGTGGATGTTAATCCACGCTATTCAAAATCTAAATTGATTAACTTAATAACTTCAATACGACGAATTACCCTAGTGGTTAAGAGCTTAAGCCGCTCCGCCCACTGGGTTGAGAAGTCGCGGGTTCGTTCCCCGCACGGGACAAACTCATCTCTATTGCTTTACATTTTTTTTATTTTCAACGCGAAACGCTTGAGAACCAGTCAATTAAATTATTTAAAACATTGAGAATAATTGTAGCAAAGTTCTTGTAAATCAGTTTGTAATTGATAGTGTAGTTTTTTAGAAAATGATAAAATTTGTTTGTCATATATATGTCGTTTATTTCCAAGAGCGTGCTCAATATATCCGTCCCTTATTAATAATTTGTAAAGTTATTGCATCACTAGCACTCTTCCGGTGGATAAACAGTCATTCGCGGTAGGTCCTAAATGACATCCGTATTGAAAATCTTAAAAGGAAGGGAAGCAAAACTGGGAAATCTTGATGTAGAGATAACAACCATTTGAACGATACATCTTTTTCTCTGGAATGTAGTTGAACTTTTCCAGATATTTTAAGAATTTTTATTATTCAAATGTAAGTGTGTTAGTTCCACTCTTATCAATGGTTGAACAACGGCACTGCACTTCTTAGCTGACGCTCTAAGCCACTAGCTTAATTTTAACCAAGAGTGCCGCCTCCTGTCTTCTTCTTCTGCAGCGAGATTTTTCCTTGAATGATGCGCTGAAGCAACTTTTATTTGTCATTTATATTGATGTGATCAAAGTACAACAACTATCTCAGAGCGCTTTTTACCAAATTTGTAATGTTATTTCAATGTTATGTGAAATCGAGGCATAAAACGCGGGCGGCCCAATGTGCGGTGTAACGGTCCTTTCCGATGTCATTCAAACAATTTAGTATAGGCGCCCCGTAAATGGAAACATTTACGTAATCACATCAAATATTGCATTTTACAATGTCGCAAATGTATGTTTTAATTGCCTAAAAGTTAGAGTGAAGTCATAATTACCTTGATAGCTTTTTGTTTTTCAATGTTCACGTTGCTTTTTGGTTTTATATAAATATGGTAATATTTGTTGGCAGTTATCAGTCTATTGCTGGGTTTAGTACAAACAGTACAACGTTCAATAATAATACTACTATGTTTGTGAAGGTAATACTTTCTCTATGTTCAAAAATATTGATATCATTTTAAATTTTGTAAAGTATATGAGTATTGTACGGAGTCAGTTCTTTTAATTTTCTATTGCATGTCATCAGAGGTCATTACACTATCACCTATAATTTTGTACTCGTCTTCTTGCAAATGCCTCGATGGTCTATTAGCGTATGGTGCGGCTAGCTATCACAAGGTCTTGGATTTACACAAATCTTCAGCAGCTGTTCGGAGACGATCGTGTCCAGTATAATCTGATATAGACTCGCTACTTATTACATTGGTATCTTACATTTCGGCGAAACATAAATTGACATAGCACAGTTCTACTATTCCACCTTGAAGTATGTAGGCGTGAGAAGATACCGATCTTCTTTCGACCCTAAAATCCGTATTGAACCTTACCTAAAACTCTTTTAATAATCAAACAGTTTGTAATCTTTTTTATTTTTTTCAGTCTTTGTGCATCTTAGCTGTGGTGGCCGCAGTGTCAGGTCACGGTTACTCGGAGCAGCATATCTCGAGACACGATGGACACCACCAGCTCGTGCACGTCCATGGGCACGGACACGACGGCGGACATGATGGTGGCCATGGACACCATGTCGACTATTATGTTAGAAACATCCTTCTATCTTAGGAACTGTTTTAGCAATTCAATTGACATGCAAATGTATACAAAGCTTGGTTTTCTGAATGAATCATGAATATGTATAAGTATTTCGAGTATTCTGACTTTGACTTTGTGAAGACGCTTGACAACTGAGAATGACTTTTTAAAGAGGCTAAAGTACTTTCTATTTTATGAAAAAAAAATTAATGCCACTCGAATCTAAATCGGTATTTTGGTTTAATGCACTCTTCAAATCGGCTTAGATCTTACCAAAAATCTGTTTGATAGGTTAAGTCTTTAGCTTTTACTGTCATGTTTGGAGTATATATATGATAACTTGTACTGTTATATCAAGAACTTTTACTTACTTGAAACATCAATATACCACCACTTGGAACCAATAGATTTAATAGGTATTAGCTCTTAGACTAAGTCTTTTGTAGACGGATAATTTGTAACAAAAATGGTGCCTAAACACGGCCCCAGTGACGCACTATATGTCCGTAATGAGAGAGTTCAATTTTTTGAAAACTTGTTTAAAAGCTGTCAATATGTGAGTGCGTATGCGTACTATAATTTAGCTAAGGGTAGATAAATTTTATGCAATTTCCGCGCGCGCAATGCTCTATCTAGATAAGTAATTCATCTAAGTATATACCTTATATATTTATTTTCCCTTACAGACTCACCCCAAGTACGAGTTTGAGTACAAGGTAGACGACGAATATACCGGCGACCACAAGTCCCAGCACGAGCACCGTGATGGCCACGACACCAAGAGCTCGTACAAGGTCCACGTCGACCATATTGTGCCTCATCACCACCATCATTAACACGGAATTTTCAACCATTATTCATATTTTTCCTTATTTAAATAAATTTAAAGATTTATTTTTGTTTTTTTTTTGTATGTGTACATAGGTCTATTCCCCTTTCTACTATTTTTAAAGTAGTTACAATTTTAAAATTGCGGCGATATTTTGAGTGTAGTTTAACAAAAATCTTTTGGCATATGGCCAAAATTGAAACTAACGCTATCATCAGGTGAAATGTCACTACATGACAGTTTGCTGGAGTTGCAGTTTGCTATGAAATTAACCCATTTTTTTAAATAAATTATTTTTTTTAGTTTTTATTTCTTCTATAATTCAATTGGGCTTGCTGCGTCTATATGGTTCAGCTTGATTAACTTTGTTGAATACCGTGCGGACCCACCTGTTGAAGTATTTCTTGGAAGTAGTAGTTACTAAAAATTGTGACGTAAATTAGGGTTACCATATTTACTAAATGGTAAATCAAATTTACACTGACGCCTCCCTGTCAATGGTATCCAAGTGCTAAAAGATCCTTGTCCCACTATAATAAATGATGTTGAATGTATTTAAACATTTAAACTGTAGGTTATGTTAGTAAAATATAATTACACTAAAAATTTTGATGAAAATGTCTCCTGTATTATACTTACTGTGGATATTTCGCTTTCGCGTCACTTTTCCATAAGTACACAACTTGATAAATTTAGATTGATAACAACCTTTGCTTAGATAATATTAATAGTGTTTTCTATAATAATGGATACCTCTTATAAATACTTAAATGAAATACAAATGTAAATCAAATATTCCGAAATTAAACATATACAAATATTTTGCTATTCACTAATCCCGATTACAGAATATTTAACGCTAATTATGTCTCATGTACCTTGTAGAGGCACAAACTATGAATAATGATTCGTTATGTACAATACATTTAAATAATGATATAATATCAGCCTATACTGCCCACTGCTGGACAAAGGCCTTCTCTCACAAATCGAGGTGAGACAGATTAGGTCATACTCCACCACGCGGACCCAGTGCGGATTGGTGGAGGCAGGTTTGTGGCCACCTGCAGTTGGAACTTATCAAGCCGCCTTTAAGGCTTCCAACTCGGCTTAACGACTACCACCTGCTGTGCCTTTCGAAGCACGGAGATGCTCGAATATGGAAATGCCACAAACGGTCACCCATCTCGGGCCAACCGAGTCGAACGCTGCTTAACCTTGATATAATATTAGCCCTGTTAAGAAACTGTCCCACTGCTGGGCACGGGCCTCCTCTCCAACTGAGAGGGTTTAGGCCATAGTCCACCACGCTGGCCCAGTGCGGGTTGGCGAACTTCACACACCTTTGAGAAACTCTAAGGCATGCAGGTTTCCTCACGATGTTTTCCTTCACCGTTAAAGCAAGTGATAATTAATTTTAAATACGCACATGCTTTCGAAAAGACAGAGGTGCGTGCCTGGGTTTGAACCCGAGACCTCTGACTTTGCAGTCCAACGGTCTAACCACTAGGCTATCACTGCTTAACCTTGATAATCGGTAAGAACACCGCGGTCGCACAGCGCTACGAGCGCCTACATATATTTATACATTCAGCACAAATACAGTTAATAAAGTTAAAAGTAATAATAAGTTTTAAGTAAGACTGCCTCGTTGGTGTAGTGGGAAAGCGCATCGCTTTGTGACCACGAGGTCCTGGGTTCAAATCCTAAGTCGGACAAATGCAGATTTTCTAACGAAAACTTCCAAGTACGGACGAAGTTCCAACGAGTCCGGAGTCTGGAATTGTGCCCGGTATATGGCAATAGGCGCGCCCCCTATTACATGGGACCTAACATCGTCGGCGAAACGTGGGTGTACCAGTACACCTCTGCTACCCCCGCTTGGGGAATATAGGCGTGACGGTGTGTTACGTGTGTGTGTGTGTGTGTGTGTGTGTGTGTAAAGTTTTAAGTAATAAAGTTTAAAATTATCAATAAATATAATAAATAAAATATAATGTATAAGCATTATATTAATACTGAAGCAAAAACTTTGTACCCCTTTTTACGACAATTGCGCGGACGGAGGAGTACGAAATTTTCCACACTAAGAGTTTATATAGAGAAGGAGTGCAGAATGCTAATATATTTTTAAAATTATGCATAAAAATACATTAAATCAATAAAAAAAACATTACACACACTATCATGTATTTGAAACACACTCATATATACTCTTCTATTGTTTGACTTTAATATTATTCGTCTATAGTCTTACTGAATGTCAAACATAACCAGCAAACGATGAAAGAGTTTTTACAAATAACATCGTTTACAGAGGAGTTATCATTAATTAAATTATCGTATGTCAAGTTCAATGTATGTCAAGTTCAATGGACAACATTTTCTTCGCATGGTTCTTTGTTTCAATAAAAAAAGGTATTCTTTATTTAATCATTTTTTGGATTTTTTTTATTTAAATTACATATAATCCGTTAGAACAAAAATAGGCAAATTAACAGTGTAACCTTGGCGAAATCTGTGGTTATAGAAGTATAGTATTTGACAATAGAACCATAATAATGTTCAAACTTATAATTTAAATAAGTAATAAAAAACAAACAAATATAATAAATAATAGTAGTATAAAATGTAGATTATTTTATTTATTTATTTATTTAAGTGCATGGAAAACTTACAGCATATAAACAAAGTACAATACACAACTTGTATAGGTAATAGAAAGCCAATAACAAGTCTTCACTTCTAGTACAATTTGATACATAGCTAAAGTGTGAGGCAATCTGGTATTTAGTAGTTACATCAGTACGTTCAAAAGGAATTATCAACCCTATTCCATGGAAAATAAGTCATCGGAAAAAAGTGTGGCTTAAACACCTCTTCCTCTTATATAAAATATTCCATAGTGGTTCCCACTATGGAATATTTTATATAATATATTCCATAGTGGTTCCAATTGAGATTATCGACCCTCTTCCTCTATCCTAACTTGCTGCGCTCGACAGGGTCCATAATTGTACAAAATTAAATTTTTAACACTATGGAAAGCAATAAACGTTTGAATTTGAATTTGAAAATAACGACCTCACATAAAGTTTTCGTGTTAGTAATAACCATGCTACATGCTATTCTTAGAAGCTGATGGTCACGGACACGAACATGAAAACACGGGGCAAATACATTTCCGTCATAGAGCATTATACTATAAACTAGTGATGCGACGGTGAAGGAAAACATCGTGAGGAAACCTGCATGCCTAAGAGTTTCTCGAAGGTGTGTGAAGTTCGCCAACCCGCACTGGGCCAGCGTGGTGGACTATGGCCTAAACCCTCTCAGTTTGAGAGGAGGCCCGTGCCCAGCAGTGGGACAGTTTCTTAACAGGGCTAATATTATTATTTATTATTATATAGTGATGCTATCCGTGTAACTTAGGTAAGTTATAGTATGTTTATGTTTATGGCATCTCGACGACGCGTATTTTGCCAAAGTCAAGTATTACGAATATATATTTCTAAATTAATTCAACTCCCCGATGAACTTGATGACAAAGATTATTATAAAATTGATGAAGTGCCCCACCCTGGATAGGAAAGCGATGGATACTTTACATACCAAATGCGACGGCCGTTTTGAGGGAAATTGAAAAGGCACGTTTTATCACTTTGTTACAATTACCTTCACTAGTGCACATATAGGAATACATAATGGTAAATATTCCACAACACAAGTTTTGGAAATTAAAACAAATTGACAACATCACTTCGATTTCCCGCCAAAGAGCCTTATAGAAAGTTATACGAAAAAAAGCAAGAAAGATACTTTTAAATTAGGTTATTAAACATTATTAGTATTTAGATCAATCTATACTATCCCACTGCTGAGCAAAGGACTTCTGTCACAAATCGAGTTGAGAGGGATTAGGTCACACTCTTCCACGCGGACCCAGTGCGGATTGGCGGAGGCAGGTTTGTGGGCACCTGCTGTTGGAACTCATCAAGCCGCCTATAACCGGGACCAATGGCTTAACGTGCCTTCTGAAGTTCAAACATGAAAATGCTATATTGGGTCACCCATCTCAGGCCAACCGAGTCGAACGCTGCTTAACCTTGGCGATCGCTAAGAACACCGCAGGCACCGCACTTGGCTACGAGCGCCTTATTATAAGTAAAAATAATTAAAAATTGGAATATTAACATAAACGGAAAAGGCTCAGGCATTCTTCCAAATACGAGTAACATGATAAATTACACAAATCTGAGATTCTACTGTTGCGTAGAAGCTGTAGGGTGGATATTAATCCACTCTATTTAAAATCTGAATTTAGTGACTTAATAACTATAATACGACGACTCTAGTGTAATGGTTAAGAGCTTAAGCTGCTAGGCCCACTGGATCGAGAAGTCGCGGTTTCGATAACCCGCGCGGGACAAATCTCTGTGTAACCCACGAATGTTTGTGTCGGTTTGGATGTTTATTCATGTGAATTTCTTGTTTTTTACGCTACGTTTTTTTTATTTACGAACATATTAAGAAATAAAATAAAAATAAAAAATAAAATAACGATGAGTTCTCTCTAAGGTTCAAGGGTCCAAGGGTTTCTCGTTAGGTTAGTTTTCGAGAAAGTTAGGAATGTTATTTTTACACCGTCACGCCTATATTCCCCAAGCGGGGGTGGCAGAGGTGTACTAGCACACGCAGTCTTCATCGGAATAATCTTACCGTTGAGGAAACTAAGTCTCTAAAATTTTATTAATGATAAATGATACAAAGAGTAACATTTCGACTGATCGATAATCGATTGATAAATAGTATTTCTAAAGTGTTTTCTTTATGCACAATTTATCCTTATCTAATCTTACATGATTTGCACCATGGCTATTATAGATCATAAATGGGTACTATGGGCTAATTGTATGATAGTTCAAAAACATAACAAATTATTTTAATGTATATCTACTATAGGTATACATTAAAAATATTTGTTATATTGTTGAACTCCATTTGAGTCTGTAGCGCTTACTTAGTTTCCCGAAACTTAGAACAAACTTTAACGAAAACAAACATATATGGAATGATTAGTATCAAGAACACCTAGGCGGGAGTAAGGCATATTTCTCAAAGAAAGCAGTGGGATTAATGTACTTTAACTACACTGTTCTCGATTTTAAAGCGGCTTGATTTTATAGTAAATTAAATAATTATACAATTATTGAAGACTCTATGTTATATCATGTACAGGCTTTTTCACAAACATCACGTACGGAAATTTAGAATTTTACTGCACAAGTCACAGCATGCTACATAATTATAGGGGCCAGGGCAGGTAACCGCATCGTTTGAAATTAAAATAACCTGTAATACTTAATGGCAAATAACACAATTCAAATGCTTATGTCCGTTATCATTCATCGATTACATGATTCTGAATGTGTAATTTTAAAGAAATCATTTCAAATATTTTGCGTTAACTGAAAGTGTCGTAAGCACGTCGTAAGTTATTAACTGCTAAATATTTAGAACGAAATCAACGTCACCTTGGTAGGTTGCCTTTGTTTTCTATATAAAGTTGAGATTTGAGGGTTAGTAGTCAGTACTGAAGCAAGCTTAGTACTGTTAGTGCAGCAAAATAGTTCAAAATGTTCACTAAGGTAATTTGGAAATCAATTACATATAAGTATATATTTTTTATTAGTGATCTCAGATTTGTTTTAATGAGGACTAGTCAGCGATTAACGCATATCTAGATGTGGAGATGGGGTCAAAGATGGTCATTCAGTAATTTCCTATTCATTTTGGAATAGGCCAAGTTCCTAATTGATATGATCAGGCTATACCCTCCTTTTCCTAAGGCAAATTCAGGTAAAATGCCGGAACACGACTGGCATGCAAGAAAACTATATTTTGGATTTCATCGCGGTTTATTTTTGATTTTTAAGTTCCCGACGTTCCGACGACTGAGTCACTTGGCAGCATGACTTTGCTGGGAGGATAGTTACCAGCGACGGGGTAGCCTACCACCGGTGAACGTGCTGCTCATATAGCATGACCCAGGGACCACGTGTCAAATTGGGAGTAAATATTACGGTCGCGAGTGTCTTTGTGCCGCAGAACTATATTTAGTTTAATGACGTGATTAAATTATTACAGGTATTATGCGTGTTATTCGCGTTTGTCGCGGTGTGTGCGGGTCACGGCTACTCGGAGCAGCATATCTCGCGACACGACGGACACCACCAGCTCGTGCATGTGCTTGGACACGGTGCCGGGCATGACGGTGGACATGGACACCACCAGCACGTCGACTATTACGTAAGATACTTACAATCTATTTAGAATGATGTGTTTTTAAAATAGAAATACTATAGATAGCATTTGTTATTTCCAGACTTACCCCAAATACGAGTTCGAGTACAAAGTGGAGGACGCGCACACGGGCGACCGCAAGTCGCAGCACGAGCACCGCGACGGCGACGCCGTCAAGGGCCACTACTCGCTGCATGAGCCCGACGGTTCTCTAAGACACGTCGACTATCATGCCGACAAACATACCGGGTAAATTCACATAAGTATTATATTCCAGTACCTTGTTACCTAGCCAGTACCCAAACTATTGCATATTGACTCAAATACTCTATTCTGCTCTATTCTATAGACCTAGAACCTAACCTAACTTACGTTCGAAAGATACTCCAATCATTGTGTTTATTATTTAACCTAATAGTAATATCTCTACCAGTCCTGATTGGGTACTGTTAGTGTTACGGTATTTATTTGTTAGTAGTTAGCAACTTAATATGTTGCTATAAAACTCCTGAAAGATGGAATAAAAGCCTGACAGATTGAATAAGTGGCAGAGAAGACGCTAAAAACACAATTTCCTAAAATCTTCCTCTTGCTGGAATGATACTTCCGTGAAAAGACTAAAAGCCACAAGTGTACATATATGACGTTGTTTCAATCAATGTTTTTCTTAATTTTCAGTTTTCACGCTACTGTGAAGCACAGCACCCACCACATCGTACCTGAGAAGCATCATTATCATCACTAAAATTTTCTATCGCTCTTACCAGAAATGAATTCAAAAATGCCATGTTTTTATTACCACTGTTGTTATTGCCAATAAATAATATGTTAAACTTGCCATTATTGAATCTTATTTTCCTTATAGTTATTCTAATTCCCGCATTGTAAGAATCAAATCATCTCTACTAAAAGCACAGCTTAAAATCAGACGTAATCAGAAAAGGTAACTCTACCGTCTCGATGTTACCCTGTACGGTGTTTAATGCCTTGAATCAACCCCATGAGTAACTATCCCAATTGAGAAAAAGTTTTATACAACCGCTCGACGACAATTGTCAACTTAAACCAATTTTGTCAACGGATGGGGTGTGCGTTACCTAGTTGGTAAGGCGACACCGCGAAGTACTCAGGAGTCCGTGGGCGATGCGCACACACCGATGCGCCTTGTAGAAGTGTGCTATCGAAACGCAGTTCTTAAAGCTTTATTGGCGCAGTTCTTAAAGCATGGTTTGGATTCTTTGGTTTGGACTCGAATTCAACACCGTTGTTTCTATCGCCCTTTAATCAATTACCCTACTTATAGTGAACGTCTAGATAAGTCATATATTTTATGGACTATTATAGATTTAAAAATAAAAAATAAGTACCTTCAACCACTTTCTTTATGAACTATTGCTTTTAACGTATAGTTTACCTATAAAAGGTAATTTGAGACAAGTCAACTGCGCGCATGGATGGAACAGGTTTTTGATGAAAAAAATTGCGAAAATTAAATTCACAACGTTAAAGTTCTGCGTATAAAAAGAGAAGTTGTAAGTCCATGGATTATCAGTTGTTGATTATAATTAACCAAGTAAACATTAACAAGCAATATGTACGCAAAAGTAAGAAATGTTTATTTATATTTTCTGATAAAAACGTCTTCTGAATCTTGGTAGACGAAATTCTTTCGTATTAAACTATTGTTTTGTTTCTTGAACGCCTACAACACAAAACCGATCATCCTGACTATGTTTAGGGAGGCCTTTGACCCGCAGTAAACTTATTTTGGCTAATGACAAAGAAGACATTTCATCATCATCATAAGCCCGCCATAGTTTACTATTGGACATAGGCCTCACCCAAGGCACGCCACTGTCAAGACCGAAGATATTTAATATTCACGACGTATTTACAGATCTTCGTAGTTGCCGCCGCATTCGTGATGGTCGTCGCGCGGCCACAAGATAATCACGGTCACGGACACGAGCACGGACACGCATTCTCTTCGCAAAAGATCGTTCTGCATCAAGGACATGAGACTAAGCATTACGTCGATGTATGAGACCATATCTATTTTTTTCTGTACAGAAATTTTACATGTTTCAGACTAATTAACATTACAATATTACAGGGCCACGCCAAATACGACTTTGCGTACAAAGTGCATGACCCTCACACCCACGACGATAAGTCCCACCATGAGCACCGTCACGGTGACTCCGTGAAGGGCGTGTACAGCCTGCACCAGCCTGATGGTACCATCAGGATCGTCGAGTACCAGGCTGACCACAAGACCGGGTGAGAACTTTTAGTATTGAAGTAAAGTTATACTCATATTTCTTGGATGATTTTAATGACACCAATTTTTATTTCCAGATTCAACGCCAACGTAAAGATCGAGGGTCACGCCAAGCATATCATTCCTGAATACCACCACCATCACTAATTATAAATTGAAGACCTAATTTTGTAGTGATTACGTGATAAAGTTTGTTGATTTTGTACATAATAATTTTAAGAAATACATTTGTTTTATGAACATATATTGTTATAGCTTTTTTACTGTACCAATGATTTTAACCCGAATCTAAACTCAAACTCAAACGACTGCCTCGTTGGTCTAGTGGCGAAGCGCTTCGTTTGTGATCACGAGGCTGGGTTCAATCCTAGGTCGGACAAATGTAGTTTTACTAACGAAAAATTCCTGTATGAGTCCAGAGTCTAGAATTGTGCGGAGGTATATTGCAATAGGATCGCCCCAAATTACATGGGACGTCACATTGTCGGCGAAAAGTGGGTGTAGTCAGTACACTTCTGCCACCCCCACTTGGAGACTATAGGCGTGACGGTGTTTATTTATTTATTTATTTCTATACTCAATTCGTCTAGTTACGCAAATAATAAATTTTATTAACTCAGGTCCTCGAAATAAAGGTATTTGATTTTAACAAACTCATAAAAAAATGCCCATGTGCCTAAAAACAGTTATAAACTGATTGCGTAAAAATTTCAACTTGAAGTTTCGGCATTCAAAGCTAATTTTCAAAGAGGAATGTAAAACCTGATATTGTTAAGTAATGCAGGGGCAGAACACTTTTATAAATAAAATTTGAAAGTTAGTGTAACTTTCAAATCGTTACGTTTTCTTAATCACAAAATTTTGACTTTTGTAAAAGTTCTTTCAGAAGTTTATAGTTATAAATCAAAAATCATAAATATCAACAATATATTTAAACAACTAACCAGAAATTGGGGATATTCTTCCCTAGTCACAAACTATAACATGTTGGTTCACTTTTGCAATCTATTTTACTTATTGCTGATGGCCTCCTTGGTCGGTGCAAGATTTAATTTAGCTGGCTATCATAGTCCTTTGAAATAGTTTGTATCCTACATAGGACAAGGTATTACTGGGGAGTTACTATCAAATACTTCTCAATAGTGTTCCGGGATCTACAGTGCCGTATAAGGTATTTTGTTAGAAGGAAGAACAATAGAGGAGGTAAGATATTAATGGTACGATGACCCAAAACTAGCAAAAGATAAATGGGCAGACCCACGGATTGATGGGATGGGATGTGTTCTTCAAGTTTTTGCGCCCTTTTATTTTGATTTGAAGTACTTTGGGTGCTATGTTATCTTCGCCGTATGTGCCTCGCTGAAAATATTGTGAGATTTAAGGAAATAAAACCAATACCAAGAGTTGAAAGTAGAACTTTGCGTAGATGATTATAATCATGATGACAAATTTAACAAGAGCGATCTTTATCACATTAGGTCCTAACGTCGTTGACTTAATGCGTGTGTCGTAGTGTTTATTTATTATTTTCCAAAAATTTTGTAGTATACCTGCATACAATATTTACGAAATACGAATGCATACGTATTATGTACCTAAAATTTTGTACACTATTTATAAGTAACCGAACACATTCAAAAGGCTTAAGAACTTCTAGACATCGTAGAAGGTTTACAGTTTATTGGAACTCTGTACTTTCTGCCTACCCTGCAAGGGATCTGGCGTGATGATATAGATAGATAGATAGATAGACAGTAAATTTAAGTCCGTTTATGTTTTACCTCTCATAAATACTGCATTGATTAATTCTAATTAAATTCTGTTACTCAGCACTAATATATTAATAAAAAAATAGAGTATTATATACATAACCTCAAAATCACGTTTGTATTTGATTGTAGAGCTTAAAGCTTCTTAATGAGTTATTTATGTATCAAGATAAGGATGAATCAAGTCATTTTCTGTTTATGTCACTTTCCAGTTACACATAAATAATATTTATTAAAAGTTTTCGAGAACAACTCATACCATATTAACGTCTATAGACTGTCAAAGCCCTTCGTTATTTTTACTCAATGAAGCAGATTTAATAATATATTATACTTATATTAATAGTTGTTGTTGTTAGTATTAATATCATCATCATAATAATGCATCCAAGTGATCAGCTGCCACATAAAATTTAAGAAATTCACGTGTCGTTTAATTACCCATTGTAAGCTAGCTGAATTAATTTGTTTTCAATCCAGTGAAAGCTAAATCTATTTGCCCTATATTATCTTTTCAAATTCCTTGCAGGATAGGCAGAGGGTACAGAGCTATTTACTCTCAACTCACTCCACAGAAAGTCAAAAAGTAAAACTATTATTTCTAAAATGAAATGACAAATGAATGAAGTTAACCTTCCTCGGTTCTTCAAATACTATGTACACTTGAGGCCTTCGGGCCATGTTGACCCGATCTTAAAAATATGAAGTAATTGTTTTAAATTAAATACAAAATCTAATTATTTCTAAGACACATTTATTAAATAAAAATAAGAAATCATTAAACGTCTATATATAAACTACTCATTTTCTTGGCAACACGAAAGGCACAAAATTTCAGAATGTTTCGGACATATATGTTTCTTACATTTTTATTTTTTATAGAAGTTTTTACATCTTTTGAAGGTGGACATACACTACACCTTTTTCTTTTATTAGAACTCTGAGTAGTGGAAGTATTCGTTGTCTCAGTAACACCTGACTGCACCCGTTGTACTAATGCCAGTGAAACATTTACTAGTTCATTTAGACATAGATACATTTAGAAGTTCTTTTGATTTATTTTTTATTTAGAAATAAATCAAAAGAACTTTTAAATGTATTTATGCGATTAGAGGCGTACCTGGTAATGCCTGGTGTAAGTTTTATTAGGTTTGCACTACTCAAACGACCTCTGACTTCCAATGGGGTTCTTGACCACTCAAATTACCATTTTTTGATAGCATTTGGTTTTGATTAGCACTGGTATTGGTAATGTATCTTAAAAGAGGCTCTTCATCGCTATTTGTTTCGTCACTACTCCTTTCATTGTCTAAACTGGATTGAATATTGTCGGTGGGATTTTCATCCAAACTATTCTCCGTTTCACTAATTATTTCATCTTAGAAATTTATATCGTAATTTTGGATTTGCGAATATGCTTCAGACAAATTGTAAGCCATTTCAAACACCAGCGGAACACATCAAGTACAAACAACCAATGAATCAAATAAAAGTAACCGTCTCACGTAAATAATGTAATCTAACCGCATACAAATGTAAATAAACAATTTTTCTCAAACTACCTTCAACAATAACACGCTAAGTGTTTGAGATATGACTACCGTTTATAAATTGTAAGTATATTCTTAGAATGCAACAAAGCATTATTGTTTGCAGAACACGGGCTTTTCTGACCCGAGGATCTTTTTCATACTCGGGTATTATTGACCCGAGGAACCTAAGACGGAAAAACCTTAATTTTCTTAAGATAAGAGACTTCACCATAATTTTACAATACTAAAATATAGTGAATGCATAATTAATAATTATCATGAAGTCGTAATAAATTATATTAATAATTACGACTTTTATGGCCAGTTAAATTTCAGTTTCGGGTCAATATGACCCGAAGAACCGAGGAAGGTTAATTATTTAATTTCAGGCAATAGATTTGGATGCTGGAAGAAATATTGTAGGGTGACATGTTGTCCGTTAGCTTCCCATTTTCAAGCAACTTATAAAAATATTGAGGACAAAAGTTTCAGCATGCAGTATTCCCACACTACCTATTTTCTTTCTTTATAGCTTTCAAATAGCAAATACATTTCCATCAGAGAGCATTATATTATAAACTAGTTACGCTATCTGTGTAACTTAGGTTAGTTATAGTAAGTTTTCTTTATGTTTATGGCATCACGACGACGCGTATTTTGCCAATGTCAAGTATTACGAATATTCATTTCTAAATTAAATCAACTCCATGATGAACTTGATGACAAAGATGATTATAAAACTGATGAAGTGCCCCACCCTGGATAGTAAAGCGATGAATACTTTACATACCAAATGCGACGGCCGTTTTGAGGGAAATTGAAAAGGCACTTTTTATCACTTTGTTACAATTACCTTCACTAGTGCACATATAAGAATACATAATTGTTGATATTCCACCAACATACATATTATAATTGAAAAAAACACAAGTTTTGGAAATTAAAACAAATTGACAACATCACCTCGATTTCCCGCCAAAAAGCCTTATAGTAAGTTATACATAGTACGAAAAAAGCAAGAAAGATACTTTTAAATTAGGTTATTGAACATTATTAGTAGTTAGATCAATCTTTACTATCCCACTGCTGGGCAAAGGACTTCTGTCACAAATCGAGGTGAGAGAGATTAGGTCATACTCTACCACGCAGACTAGAGATGGGTCGTATTAGGTAAATCAGGTACTAAGAACACCTGTTCCTAGTCTGCATAAATACCTAATCCCAATACCTATTCTACCTAATCTCAATGATCTCATACCGTTACTAGGTGATCTCAATCCGCCTATTCTATATCAAATCCTGATATCGAATTATCGATATTTGAATTAATTGAATGTTAAATTGTTTTGTTAGTTAAGAACTGTTACAGTCATAATAACACTTTTAAGAAAATGGAAGTTTCAAAATGGAATCATTTTTTTTATTACATTAGATATTTCTGCACGAAATTGGTTGAATAAACATTAGTTTATTATGTAATAGGTTGAATAAACATTAAGTATTAACTTGTTTTCTATTTTATCATTTAATTATATATTAGTGATGAATTGGTATCTTCCCTTCATGCTTTTTACGGGCTTAGGACTGTTAACTTACGAATGTATGAAGTTTTGAGTCTTGCGATATTAAATATTCCGCAAAAGTTTAGCGTTGGCAAGATGGCGTATTTAAAAGATTTTAATTCATTATATTTACATTTGTTTTATATCAATACGCGTTGTATAGCGCTGTCTTGCTCCCTCCACCCTTACACGTAAGCGGGATAGCAAAGCGATAACCATATGAGTGAGTGAGAGAGCGCGGGAACAGGTGTGAGTGAGCGCTAAACGGCTAAACATTAGTTTATTGAATATGAATATTAGGTGGATTAGGTATTGTCAGAATTGGATTAGGTGCCGCTTATACCTGTTCTTTGGATCTGTTCTAATAAATACGACTCATCTCTAACCCAGACCCAGTGCGGATTGGTGGAGGCAGGTTTGTGGGCACCTGCTGTTGGAACTCATCAAGCCGCCTATGGCTTGCCGGACCAATGGCTTAATGTGCCTTCTGAAGTTCAAATATGAAAATGCTACATAGGGTCACCCATCTCAGGCCAACCGAGTCGAACGCTGCTTAACCTTGGTGATCGCTAAGAACACCGCAGTCACCGCACTTGGGTACGAGCGCCTCATTATAAGTAAAAACAATTAAAAATAGACCGGGTCTTATCTGAAGGACAAGTCAGGAGTCTCCGTAACCGGCGAGCGTGTATGAGACGAACTATGAGAGTAGAGGAAGCCAGAGAGGTATGTAAGGAAAGAGTCTGTTGGAACTCTGTATACTCTGCCTACTCTGTAAGGGATCTGGCGTGATGATATAGATCGATTGAACAATTAACAATTGAAGTATTAACATAAACGAAAAGGGCTCAGGCATTATTCTAAATAACATGATAAATTACACAAATTTGAGATTCTACTGTTGCGTAGAAGCTGTAGGGTGGATATAAATCCACTCTATTTAAAATCTGAATTGAGTGACTTAATAACTATAATACGACGACTCTAGTGTAATGGTTAATAGCCTAAGCTGCTAGGCCCACTGGATCGAGAATTCGCGGGTTCGATCCCCGCGCGGGACAAATCTCTGTGTAACCCACGAATGTTTGTGTCGGTTTGGATGTTTATTCATGTGAATTTCTTGTTTTTTACGCTACGTTTTTTTTATTTACGAACATATTAAGAATAACGATGAGTTCTCTCTAAGGTTCAAGGGTCCAAGGGTTTCTCATTAGGTTAGTTTTCGAGAAAGTTATGAATGTTATTTCTACACTGTCACGCCTATTTTCCCCAAGCAGAGGTGGCAGAGGTGTACTAGCACAACCATGTTTCGCTGACGATGTTAGGTCCCATGTAATAGGCGGCGAGCCTATTGCCATACACCGGGCACAATTCCAGACTCCGGACTCGTACTGGGAAGTTTTTCTTTAGAAAAACTAGACTTGTCCGACCTAGGATTTGAACCCAGGACCTTGTGATCACAAAGCGATGCGCTTTGCCACTAAACCAACGAGGCAGTCTTCAAAAGAATAATCCTACTGTTGAGGAAACTAAGTCTCTAAAATTTATTCATGATAAATGGTACAAAGAGTAACATTCAGACTGATCGGTAATCGATTGATAAATAGTTCAGTATTTCTAAAGTGTTTCTTTATGCACAATTTATACCTATCTAATCTTACATGATTTGCACCATGGCTATTATAGATCATAAATGGGTACTATGGGCTAATTGTATGAAAGTAGAAATATATAACAAATATCTTGAATGTGGTATACATTAAAAGTACTTGTTATATTGTTGAACTCCAGTTGAGTTTGTAGCCCTTATTTAGTTCCTCGAAACTTATATGCGATTATATTTCCAGCTGTCAAGGAAAATATCTTAAGGAAACCTTCATGCACAAGAGAACTTAAATAAATCATTTTGTCAAACAAAACAAACACATATGGAATGATTAGTATCAAGAATACATAGGCGGGAGTAAGGCATATTTCTCGAGGAAAGCAGTGGGATTAATGTACTTTAACTACACTGTTCTAAGTTTAAAGCGGCTTAATTTTAGAGTAAATTAAATAATTATACAATTATTGAAGACTCTATGTTATATCATATACAGGCTTTTTCACAAACATCCCGTACGGAAATTTAGAATTTTACTGCATAAGTCACAGCATGCTACATAATTATAGGGGCCAGGGCAGGTAACCGCATCGTTTGAAATTAAAATAACCTGTAATACTTAATGGCAAATAACACAATTCAAATGCTTATGTCCGTTATCATTCATCGATTACATGATTGTGAATGTGTAATTTTAAAGAAATCATTTCAAATATTCTGCGTTAACTGAAAATGTCGTAAGCACGTCGTAAGTTATTAACTGCTAAATATTTAGAACGAAATCAACGTCACCTTGGTAGGTTGCCTTTGTTTTCTATATAAAGTTGTGTTTTGAGGGTTAGTAGTCAGTACTGAAGCAAGCTTAGTACAGTTAGTGCAGCATAATAATTCAAAATGTTTGCCAAGGTAATTTGGAAATCAATTACATATGAGTATATTTTTTTATCAGTGATCACAGATTTGTTTTAATGAGGACTAGTCAGCGATACATTCGTTCGTCTCATACACGCTCTCTGTAACCGGCGAGCGTGTATGAGACGAACTATGAGAGTCGAGGAAGCCAGAAAGGTATGTAAGGAAAGAACCTGTTGGAACTCTGTACTCTCTGCCTACCCCGCAAGGGATCTGGCGTGAGGTTATAGATAGATAGATAGATAGTCAGCGATTAACGCTTGTCTCGCTAGATGTGGAGATGGGGCCAAAAATGCTCATTCAGTAATTTCCTAATTGCCAAGGCCAAGTTCCTAATTGATATGATCAGGCTAGACCCTCCTTCTCCTAAGGCAAATCCAGGTGAAATTCTGGAAGACAACTGTCATGAAACAAAACTATATTTCGGATTTCATCGCGGTTTATTTTTGATTTTTAAGTTCCCGACGTTCCGACGACTGAGTCACTTGGCAGCATGACTTTGCTGGGAGGATAGTTACCAGCAACGGGTTAGCCTACCACCGGTGAACGTGCTGCTCGTATAACAGGACCCAGGGACCACGTGTCAAATTGGGAGTAAATCCTACGGTCGCAAGCGTCTTTGTGCCGCAAAACTATATTTAGTTTAATGACGTGATTAAATTATTACAGGTATTATGCGTGTTATTCGGGTTTGTCGCGGTTTGTGCGGGTCACGGCTACTCGGAGCAGCACATCTCGCGACACGACGGACACCACCAGCTAGTGCATGTGCTTGGACACGGTGCCGGGCATGACGGTGGACATGGACACCACCAGCACGTCGACTATTACGTACGCAACTTACAATCTATTTAGAATGATGTGTTTTTAAAATAAAAATACTATAGATAGCATTTGTTATTTCCAGACTTACCCCAAATACGAGTTCGAGTACAAAGTGGAGGACGCCCACACGGGCGACCGCAAGTCGCAGCACGAGCACCGCGACGGCGACGCCGTCAAGGGCCACTACTCGCTGCATGAGCCCGACGGTTCCCTAAGACACGTCGACTATCATGCCGATAAACATACCGGGTAAGTTCACATAAGTATATTATATTCCAGTACCTTGTTACCTAGCCAGTACCTAAACTATTGCATATTGACTCAAATACTTTATTCTGCTCTATTCTATAGACGCCTAACCTACGTTCGAAAGATACTCCAATCATTGTATTTATTATTTAACCTAATAGTAATAGCTCTACCAGTCCTATTGGGTAATGTTAGTGTCACGGTATTAATTAGTTAGTAGTTAGCAACCTAAAATTTTGCTATAAAAATCCTGTAAGATGGAATAAGTGGCAGAGAAGACGCTAAAAACACAGTTTCCTAAAATCTTCCTCTTGCTGGAATGATTCTTCCGTGAAAAGACTTAAAGCCACAAGTTTACATATATGATGTTGTTTCAATCAATATTTTTCTTCATTTTCAGTTTCCACGCTACTGTGAAGCACAGCACCCACCACATCGTACCTGAGAAGCATCATCATCATCACTAAAATGTTCTATCGCTCTTACCAGAAATAAATTAAAAAATGCCATGTTTTTATTACTACTGTTGTTATTTCCAATAAATAATATGTTAAGCTTGCCATTATTGAATTTCATTTTCCTTATAGTTATTCTAATTCCCGCATTGTAAGAATCAAATCATCTCTACTAAAAGCACAGCTTAAAATCAGACGTAATCAGAAAAGGTAACTCTACCGTCTCGATGTTACCCTGTACGGTGTTTAATCCCTTGAATCAACCACATGAGTAAATATCCCAATTAAGAAAAAGTTTTATACAACCGCTCGACGACAATTGTCAACATAAAGCGATTTTGTCAACGGATAGGGTGTGCGTGACCTAGTTGGTAAGGCGACACCGCGAAGTACTCAGGAGTCCCTGGGCGATGCGCACACACCGATGCGCCTTGTAGAAGTGTGCTATCGAAACGCAGTTCTTAAAGCTTTATTGGCGCAGTTCTTAAAGCATGTGGTTTGGACTCGAATTCAACACCGTTGTTTCTATCGCCCTATAATCACACACCCTACTTATAGTGAACGTCTAGATGAGTCATATATTTTATGGACTATTCTAGATTTAAAAATAAAAAATAAGTACCTTAAACTACTTTCTTTATGAACTATTGCTTTTAACGTATAGTTTACCTATAAAAGGTAATTTGAGACAAGTCAACTGCGCGCATGTATGGAACTGGTTATTGATGAAAAACATTGCAAAAATTAAATTCACAACGTTAAAGTTCTGCGTATAAAAAGAGAAGTTGTAAGTCCATAGATTATCAGTTCATGATTATAATTAACCAAGTAAACGTTAAATAGCAATATGTACGCCAAAGTAAGAAATATTTATTTATATTTTCTGATAAAAACGTCTTCTGAATCTCGGTAGACGAAATTATTTCGTATTAAACTATTGTTTTATTTCTTGGACACCTACAGCACAAAACCGATCATCCTGACGATTTTTAGGGAGGCCATTGACCTGCAGTAAACTTCTTTCGGCTAATGAAAAAGAAGACATTTCAGCATCATCATAAGCCCACCACAGTTTACTATTGGACATAGGCCTCACCCAAGGCATGGCACTGTCAAAATGAAAGAAAGAAGATATTTAATATTCACGACGTATTTACAGATCTTCGTAGTTGCCGCCGCATTCTTGATAGTCGTCGCGCGGCCACAAGATAATCACGGTCACGGACACGAGCACGGACACGCATTCTCTTCGCAAAAGATCGTTCTGCATCAGGGACATGAGACTAAGCATTACGTCGATGTATGAGACCATATCCATTATTTTTCTGCACAGAAATTTTACATGTTTCAGACTAATTAACATTACAATATTACAGGGCCACGCCAAATACGACTTTGCGTACAAAGTGCATGACCCTCACACCCACGACGATAAGTCCCACCATGAGCACCGTCACGGTGACTCCGTGAAGGGCGTGTACAGCCTGCACCAGCCTGATGGTACCATCAGGATCGTCGAGTACCAGGCTGACCACAAGACCGGGTGAGAACTTTTAGTATTGAAGTAAAGTTATACTCATATTTCTTGGATGATTTTAATGACTCCAATTTTTATTTCCAGATTCAACGCCAACGTGAAGATCGAGGGTCACGCCAAGCATATCATTCCTGAACACCACCACCATTACTAAATTATAAATTGAAGACCTAATTTTGTAATGATTACGTTATAAAGTTTGTTGATATTGAACATAATAATTTTAAGAAATACATTTGTTTTATGAACATATATTGTTATAGCTTTTTTACTGTACCAATGATTTTAACCCGAATCTAAACTCAAACTCAAACGACTGCCTCGTTGGTCTAGTGGCGAAGCGCTTCGTTTGTGATCACGAGGCTGGGTTCAATCCTAGGTCGGCAAATGTAGTTTTACCAACGAAAAATTCCTGTATGAGTCCAGAGTATGGAATTGTGCCCGTTATGTGGCAATAGGAACGCACCATATTACATGGGGCGTCACATCGTCGGCGAAAAGTGCGTGTACTCAGTACAACTCTGCCACCCGCACTTGGAGACTATAGGCATGACGGTGTTTATTTTTTTATTTATTTCTATACTCAATTCGTCTAGTTACTATAATAATTATATTTTACTAACTCACGTCCTTGAAATAAAAGTATTGGATTTTAACAAACTCATAAAAAATGGCCCATGTGCTTAAAAACAGTTATAAACTGATTGCGTAAAAATTTCAACTTGAAGTTTCGGCATACAAAGCTAATTTTTAAAGAGGAATGTAAAATCTTATATTGTTAAGTAATGCAGGGGCAAGTACACTTTTATAAATAAAATAAACACTAACTTTCAAATCGTTACGTTTTTTTAATCACGAAATTTTGACTTTTGTAAAAGTTCTTTCAGAAGTTTATAGTTATAAATCAACACTCAAAAATATCAACAATATATTTCAACAACTAACAAGAAATTGGGGATATTCTTTCTTAGTCACAAACTATAAACGGACTACATCACAAAATATAACATGTTGGTTCACTTTTGCAATCTATTTTACTTATTGTTGATAGCCTCCTTGGTCGTCGCAAGATTTAATTTACCTGGCTGTCATAGTCCTTTGAAATAGTTTGAATCCTACTAAACCTGATATTGTTAAGTAATACAGGGGCAGTACACTTTTATAAATAAAAGAAACACTAACTTCCAAATCGTTACGTTTTTTTAATCACGAAATTTCGACTTTTGTAAAAGTTCTTTCAGAAGTTTATAGTTATAAATCAAAACTCATAAATATCAACAAAATATTTAAACAACTTACAAGAAATTAGGGGTTATTCTTCCTTAGCCACAAACTATAACATGTTGGTTCACTTTTGCAATCTCTTTTACTTATTGCTGATGGCCTCCTTGGTCGGTGCAAGATTTAATTTAGCTAGCTATCATAGTCCTTTGAAATAGTTTGAATCCTACATAGGACAAGGTATTACTGGGGAGTTACTATCAAATACTTCTCAATAGTATTCCGGGATCTACAGTGCCGTATAAGGTATTTTTTTAGAAGGAAGGACAATAGAGGAAGTAAGATATTAACGATACGATGACCCAAAACTAGGAAAAGATGAATGGGCAGACCCATGGATAGATGGGATGGGATGTGTTCTTCAAATTTTTCCGCCATTTTATTTTGAAGTACTTTGGGTGCTATATTATCTTCGCCGTATGTCTCGCTGAAAATATTGTGAGATATAAGAAAATAAAACCAATATCGAGAGTTGAAAGTAGAGCTTTGGGTAGATGATGATAATGATGATGAAAAATGTAGCAATTGGCTCGCTCTTTATCACGTTAGGTCCTAACGTCGTTGACTTAATGCGTGTATCGTAGTGTTTATTTATTATTTTCCAAAAATTTAATAGTATACCTGCATACAATATTTGCGAAATGTATGCATACGTATTATGTACTTAAAATTTTGTACGCTATCATATAAGTAACCGAAAACATTCAAAAGACTTAAGAACTTCTAGACATCATAAAAGGTTTACAGTTTATTGGAACTCTGCACTTTCTGCCTACCCTACAAGGAATTTGAAAGATAATATAGGCAGATAGATTTGACTTTCACTGGATTGAAAACAAATTAATTCGGCTAGCTTATAATGGGTAATTTAACGACACGTAAAATTTCTGAGATTTTATGTGGCAGCTGATCAGAGATTTACTCTCAGCTCACTCCACAGAAAGACAAAAAGTAAAACTGTTATTTCTAAAATGAAATGACAAATTCAAAATGTTAAATTATTTAATTTCAGGCCATAGATTTTGATGCTGAAAGGAATATTGTAGGGTCACATGTTGTCGGTTAGCGTCCCATTTTCAAGCAACTCATAAAAATATTGAGGACAAAAGCTTCAGCATGCAGTATTCCCACAATGCCTATTTTTTCAACAGCTTTTAGTAAGTAATTTTTTAGTTTTTTATGTATCTTATAATACGAGTATGTTAGTTGTTTCACTCGATGGGTATATTTTTTATGTACCAAACCAAAAATCATTTTGGCATTAAATTAAATCCCTTGGACTAATTTGTATAATTATTAATGTACGAACTACTAGCGCGATACGCAGATTACGTTGGGGTCTTCCTATTGAACAATTGTTTGGTGAGTGAAGCTCAGTGGTAATGAAATTAGGTTATTCACTGATATAAAAACAACAAAATTTGTTTATTTCTGTTCTTTTCATAGGTATAGGCTTATCGTTCGGTGATATTCTGCTAGATTTGTGTGAACACACACACTCACACACTTGTCGTTTTTCAGCAAGGAGCTGTTCGTGCAATCTAAAATTAGGTCCGAGAGTTTTTTTTAACAAAAATTCAAGGACCTATTTATTATTATTGAAGTCCAACGATTTTTACTTGAAACTCAAATATTATATCAAAATAATGTTATCAAATATTGAAAATATGATTATGTAATTAAAAAAATATTTAAATAATATATGTGTTATTTCCTCGGGTTCTGCGGTGGTCTTTGTTAGGTATCTTCATTTTTATATTTTAATTCAAACGGCCTTTTCTTGTATTGGTGCACTTTTATTATGTAATTTTATAACAAATATACTTAAAAGCAACCTTTTAGGTCTGGAGAAAAAAAATCGAACGAGAATCCAACCAAAGATGACATCTGTCAAAAGTTTGCGTTTCGTTTTTTTCTAAGTTTATTTACTAGTAGATTCTATAATATCTTGCATGACTTATTAAAAGGCACATTTCTTAATAGAGCCTTTTATGGTTGTTTAATGTGTGGTTTTATTTTCTTAATATCACAATGTTATTATCACTGCACACACGACGAAAATAATATAGCACTAAAAGTACTTCAAAGCAAAAGAAAATTACGAAAACATTTTTAGAACACATAGACCCACATACATATGCCCACAATACCAAACAACTAACAATTTTAGTTTGGTTTATTATCGATATTAAGACAGTTACATATATACACCTCACAGGCTCTTACGAAGCTTGGGACAATTTTCTTGTAAAATCAGGTTTCTATTGTTTCATACTTCTTTGCTAAAACTTGCTTTAGATGATGTAAATAGTAAACAAATGTCTCATTTAAAATAAAACTAGTTCAGAAGTGTAGATGTAACGTAACTTTATTATTTCATAAAAGCATTCCAGTTACTCATAACAATGTTAAATATTAATAAGTACGCTATTATTCAAATCCCGCCATAATCCAATCGTCACTCCAGAGCAGCCAACCTTTTTTATGCACTTCCGTGCTGCCAACGACCCAATTGTTCATTATGCCAAAAGAACCACAGATACTAAAAATAAGTTATATAATTAAAAAAAAAGGTAAACCGACTTCAAAAAGCAAAAAATAAATATTTGAAGTCGGTGCTGGTTGGTGCAGTCGGTTTTTTTACTTGGCACCGACTTCACATATTTATTTTTTGCTCTTTGAAGTCGGTTTACCTTGTTTTTTAAAAGATTTTTATTTTACAATTTTAAGTAACGGGTGAATTATTTAGTAATATTTATATACCGATGTTATATTATTTTGCTGAGTTTTACAGTAAGGTACCTACAGGATTAATACAATGACTATAATAACGGAATGAGACGAACTATGAGAGTGGAGGAAGCCAGAGAGGTATGTAAGGAAAGAACCTGTTGGAACTCTGTACTCTCTGCCTACCCCGCGAGGGAGCTGGCGTGATGATATAGATAGATAGATAGATAATAACGGAATCTATACATTCGTGCTGTTCGCCGTTAAGGAGTTCCCTCTTGTAAGTCCAAGGTCCAATAGCAACAACATTAAAATAAGACCACCTCAAAACTAAAAGAATCATCAAAATCGGTTCATAAGCAAAGGAGTTATAAAAAAAGGACGAATTATGAACCTTCTTTTTTGAAGTTGGCTAATATACGGCTTAGTTCTTTAGTAGGGTACCTATAGGATTGACGTAATACCCATAAAATCTCAATTTACACATGCTTATTGTTTGTCGTTAAGGAGCTCCCTGGTGTATCTTCTAAGTCCAAGGTCCAATGCCAATGAAATTAAAATGGGACCACCTTGGAGCTATACTGAACCCAATGCAAAAAAAAACATCCAAATCGGTCCACAATTGACGGAATTATCGCTGAACATACATAAAAAAGCATACATACGAACATAGAACCTCCTCCTTTTTGAAGTCGGTAAATAAAATGTTTACAGTCGGCCATTCTGAAATAACAGAGTCCTCTTTTACAAAAGGTTTTTTTAATGTGTCAAGACATTACTGTCTTGACACATTAAAAAAACTTTTTTAATGACACATTCAAGCAACAAAATACTTATGTACATATGTGTAACAATTTTTAGACTACCAAACTCCGAAGATGTCTTGAAGAAACTAAACAGAATAAATCAGAATTATGTCGGCACCATTTCTTAATAATTTGAATTCATAAAAACAATATTTTTGCTAGCCAAAAGACAACATTTCTTGTTCAAATATATATTCTAATCAAATTGAATTTATAAATACATACTATTTTTAATAACCAAAAGCAACCTTTGTTTTTATTCCATTTTGAATCAAATCTATTCTAATCAACACTTTCGGCCATCTAACAAATTAATTGTTTCATCAATTACTTTTTGAAATACAATATAAAATGAAGGAACAACAACTTGTACGATTACAATATAAACAAAATGTATTGTTCATTAAATGTATTTATGCATTATTGCTGGATCATGTATATTTCAATTGCTTTCTTGATATCTCATTAAGATTGAAATCTCTTATGACTCCTCCGTGTAAAAATTTCACTAGCAAATTCACTTAAGATCATTTAATACATTTAATACAAGTAGTTACACTCCCAAAATCAATTAATAATAAAAATATTTTTTTGGAAAAAAAATTCACAGAGGCATTAAACTCATCATAATATAAATAGTATTAATAATGAACCAAATCAGAGAACACCTTCACCTGACGTACTCAGGCAGTTTTGGGCTGGGATATGGGAAAATCCGGTTCAACATAATGCGAATGCAGAGTAGATAATCACTGCTAAGGAAAACAGCGCACGTTTCAAATATGCATTTCGAACATATTCCAATAGAAACTTTCACACAATTTCTCAAATGCACACAACTGGAAATCTCCTGTCAGATACAGGAGATTTCCAGTATATATAATAACATCCATTATTTTTGATATAAGAAATTTACACCTACTTACTCGTAACTGCATAACTCTTTAAACACGTTTATTCAGACACCACATACAATGCTAGAGTACATCATACACATGGAATAACTTTTATACTACCTAAAGATACTAATATCGCGGATCCATCTAAATATCGAACTTGCCTTCCTTGCCTACATGCCTTCAAATAATAAATAAAATACTCACACCATGCATAAGTGAGATAATTTACAAACACACCGTCACGCCTGTATTCCCCAGAGGGGGTGGCAGAGGTGTACTGAGTACACCTACGATTCACCGACGATTTTAGGTCCCATGTAATAGGGGGCGAGCCTATTGGCATATACCGGGCACAATTTCAGACTCCGGACTCGTACTGGGAATTTTTCGTTGGAAAAACTACATTTGTCCGACGTAGGATTTGAACCCAGGACCTCGTGATCACAAAGCGATGCGCTTTGCCACCAGACCAACGACAAACCTCTTTCCGAAAATCATATACTTACAGAACAACAGAATGGGTGCCGGAAAAATAGCAAAGGTTGTTAAGAACAACTTATAATAGATGCAATCACAATAAACTAAGCATATAGGAAGAAACATAGTATCTACAGCATATTCATTGATTATAGGCAAGCTTTCGATTCTGTTCCACATAGTTGGTCTCTAGAAGTGCTTCAGCTGTATATAATCTACCCCACCATTACTATGTTCTTGAAATCATCAATGCAAAATTGGCATACCAAACTAAAATTAAAATGTTGTATTCCAATTAGGTACTACCGAAACGATCCGCATCTTTCAAGGGGATGCTCTCAGTCCTCTTTGGTTTTGTTTGGCATTCAATCCTCTCTATGTTTTTCTCGAGAATAGTAATCATTGCTAGAATTTGCATGAACTCGACTCATCATTTATTAATTCTCACCTTTTTTTTCATGGATGATATTAAAATTTATGCTGGCAATAAAAACGACCTATTTCACTGAGAAGATATCACCAAAAAATTCTCCCTGCAGTTAGTAATATAGTGTATTCAAATATTTAAGATTTAATCAGTGTCGAAAAATCCAGCAGACGGAAACAAAGCCAGAACTAACACGAAAATGTTAATATCGCGTGAATCAGATTCCAAAAACATGCTTCAATTCTAGAAATATAATAAAGACCAATAATACTTCCGCCATCCAAATACTCACTTATTTATTCGGAATCATAAATTCAGGTCAAACACAGATCTTAAATAACTGAAGCGTATAATAAACAGAATTATGACAACACATCGGAAGCATCACACAAAATCCTCTATAGAAAAACTTACAGATATGCGTGACACAATAGAAAGATCGGAAATCTCTTTGCGGGAGACACCGATCCGATTTGGGTCAAAGACATGTGGATAATATAGTCGAACGAATGGTTTTAACGAAGATAACTATTTCCAGAGACTAAAAGCTTCATTTTTGCAATACAAAACAAAATGATTGCCACTCGCAACTATAAAAAGCATATTATAAGGACTCAAACTTACCGACAGATTCATGCAGACACTGTTATTCTGCCTCCGAAACCATATATCACATCACCGGCGAATGTAAATCCCACATCCAAACTGATTACAAACACCGCCACGACCGAGTGGCAGCAATAATTCCCCAATATATGGCCCACCAATACAATTTACACATAAAATCCCTTATTGTAAATACAAACAAGATACAGTGCATGAAAACAAAGACGTAAATATTACTGGGATAGAACTATAATTAAAAATAAAGCGATCCATTATATTAGACCAGACATCTCTTGACGTTTAGGACAGTAACATAGTATACATTATTGATATAGTCATTCCTAGCCCCCATGATATTCACACAACAACATCTGATGAGCTCATATTATACCAAAATCTTGCATTAGAATTAAAAACACAGTGGAAAGCAGACATAGTGCATATTGTTCCAATAGTAATCTTATCAACTGGTGTAGTCTCTAAAAGTCTTTTCCAATATACTAAAAACATCAACTTATACATTGTATTTAGTACAGAAAGCCATCATTCTAAATACTTGTCGCATCACTAGAAATTTTTTATCATCGTCATCCATAATTTAGTATAAATTATTTAGCCTGTCACGCTTGGTTTAAGAAAAAAGAGAAAAGAATCTTAAAATAATAATAATAATGCACAATGTTTTCCCTTAATTCAATTCTCCGGATTTATCTCACTCATATTTGTCTTATGACTCTTTTGTGAATAGATTCATTTAATAAATTAACATCTCAGATTTAAAATTATTCTGTAACATATCCAATTCATTGAAAAACAATACACTCATGTTTGTCTTACAAGCCCTTTGTGCATGTACTTTGCCAGAGGACTTTGACCTAAGTTTATAACAAATTTCAATTCATCAACAATACGCAGATCCAATTCATTAAAATACAAGACACTCATAATTGTCTTAGGACTCCTTTGTGCGTGTATTTCTCCAGAGGAATCATACCCTCATCATAAATGTATAACAAATTTCAACTTACAAAAATAAGCAGATCCAATTCATTGAAATACAAGACACTCATAATCGTCTAACGACTCCTTTGTGCGTGTACTACTCCAGAGGAATCATACCTTCATCATAAATGTGTAACAAATTTCAATTTATCAACAAAATATTCATTATGATGTTTACTCAACCTCCTTATGTTCCTGATACGGCCCACGGCCTACAACACGTCTTCACGCGCTACAGCGCCCTTTACTTCTGCCGCACAGCGCCTCCACTCCGCCGCAGAACGCCTCCACACATGCCATAAAGCGCCTCCACTCTCGTCCTACAGCCCCTTTACTCAAGCCTTACAGCGCCTCCATTCACGCGCTACTGCGCCTCTACTTCCACCGCGCAGCGCCTCCACTGTGCCACAGAACGCCTCCACTCATGCCATAAAGCGCCTCCACTCATGCCGCACGCCGCGGCGGCGCCTCCACTGACGCTGTACAGCGCTGTGACTGCGCAATGATACCAACGTACGATGTTTCTACAAAATCTATTGACATCGTGTCTGAAATCAGTTTGGGTGGATACGTTAGTTATCAAATAAATCTATAACCATACCACTTAGTAGTGGTACTACACCACTTAGTAAGTAGGCCATTCAGATGAAAAATTTTAATTTACAAAGATCTTTTATTATTAAGTTCCTTGTTACTTTTGGCTCGATCATGTGGCCATCTCTACGGTACCATATTGCATTGTCACCATACTTCACTTCATATGCGTGGCATATCTCAGCTCAATCAGCCACCCACGTACTTGTAAAATGGGTCAAAATAGACAAAAAGGCAACAGACACGAAACGAACAGTGAAAGTTAAGTAAAAGCTTGCAAAACAGATATAAATTCATTTATATCATCGACTAAAATGTATATATCGTCTGTATGTATTGTCTTTTTTATTCATTGATTCAGAATCAGATTTTTTTTTTATTCATGTAAACCATTATAGTATTTATGAATTGTCAGTAAAGTAACAATGACTCCACCACCACCACTTCAGAATATCATTCCTGTGAAGAAAAAAGGAAGAAACTCCACGGTTACTCATAAAATAAAAATATTATCAATCTATGTAGCAGAAGTTAATGGTTCAAGAAAAACATTAAAACTCGTGAGTCTGTCGCTGTACCATGTTTTTTCTCAAATATTTATTTGATGTTACCATTTACTGCTCGTTTTGTTCTCGACTATTTACTCATGAAAGTTGTATTCAACACATCTTCCATTACAGATTCAAATGTAGTAAAATCCTGACTGTTTGGGTTCTGCATATACACAATAATATGCTTATCTAGCTTAACACAAATAAATTAATCACACTGTTCAAATAAAAGCCCAACTATATCACTTCATTTCACACATCACCCAACGACATTTTTTTAAGCAAAATATTGTACCTCCATTACGCCTGCATGTCATAATTGATTAATATTCCGTGTGATTTAAGCCAATGTTCACATATGCAAACATCATATTTCGTTTATTTCTTTAATTATAAGTCAATCTCTAATGTTTTTGAAGAGAATCCATCCATATTCTGATGGATTAATATCAAATTACCGGGCTTCTCTACCACCTTATTTAAAAGATCTGAAATGCTAGTGGTACCTACTAAAATGTACCTCTGTTGTTAACCTCGGTCATTTAAACAGTTTATCACAGTATTATCATAAAACCGATGCTATACTAACTCGTCTCTTATCATAGTCTACATTACATTACTTTTAACATTACATACAAATATACCCAAGAATATTTAAGATAACTACATCAGTTTCATTTGGCATCATGTACCGTCTTTATACATTTTCGTCTTTATACTTTATACATTAGCACAATAATTTCTCAAACACAAGTACTTAACTATTATTTAATTACTTATTTGTCCCTACAATAGAAATAAAATCTAAATAATATATTCCTGCACTGGTGCACAAACATTAGGTAGATAATATTTAATCATTAATTACTTGACCAGCCCCGCCAGGGATCTGGCATGATGATAGGTTAAAATGAGATCCTACATCAACATTTTTAAAGTCATTTGAAATCGACAATCGCTACTTTTTGATTAACCAAGATGCAACTCACCTGTTTTAATCGTTTTTTTTTACTATATTTACCTTTATCCTTTGTTGTGATGTTGATAATAATATTTCTATCCGCATCCCACTTCTGAACTAAAATAAAACTAGTTCAGAAGTGTAGATGTAACGTAACTTTATTATTTCATAAAAGCATTCCAGTTACTCATAACAATGTTAAATATTAATAAGGACGCTATTATTCAAATCCCGCCATAATCCAATCGTCACTCCAGAGCAGCCAACCTTTTTTATGCACTCCCGTGCTGCCAACGACCCAATTGTTCATCATGCCAAAAGAACCACAGATACTAAAAACAAGTTACATAATTAATAAAATGTTTACACATTTGACATCGATCAAATAGCCTGTTATGGCGAAAATCTCTGCCATATTTTGACTGAAATTGCGGCGTTCTTTAAGTGTTCCGAATATCACTAATCGAGATAGTTCGAGATAAATAATAATATAATAAGGAAATAAAATATTCTTTGCATATTTTTGACAACCTCGTGTGACCTGATTAAGTTAAAACCACACAAATCAACTAAACGTTTGCAATGAACTGGTTCTGAATTTTAAAAAATTGCGTCATTTAAATTCATAGTATTAAAGTAATGCGTATAAAAGGATATGTTGCGAGTCCATGGATTATCAGTCACTGATTACAATCAGCCCAGTGAACATTAAAGATCAATCAATATGTACGCCAAAGTAAGTTTATTCTTCTACATATTTGGTTTAAGTGACATTAAGCTTTGGAAAAGAGCAATTTCGATTCCTAATTAAAAAGAAATAAATAAAAGAAGTAATAAAAAAATCTTTTCATTCCTAAACAAAAAATAAATCTTTGCAAAATATGTTTTAAACAAGAAATCATTAAATATTAATATTGATTTATTTAGTAGAAAAGTTCAGGACTCCCTCTGGGTGAAGGTCAACTTTTTCCATTTTTCTCTGTTTTGTGCTATTTCTAACAAATTTGAAGCTGTTCTCAGAATTTCGCCGGACCACCTAGCTTTTGGTCCCCTTTCTTTCTTTTGCCCTTCAAGCCTTTCCACGAAAACACCAATTTTGTCCATTTGTTTTTTGGCATTCTAGCAACATGGCCAGCCCAACGCCATTTTACCTTTAGAGCGTGATCTAATGCGATACTTAATATATTCCAAATCAGTTTTCTTTATTTTAGTCTGTTGTCTAAGACCCGGGCTAGTAGAGTTATGGGAGAGACCTTTGCCTAGTAGTGAAACAAGTTATCAAAAAAAAGTATAAACGGTTTTTTTAAAATAATTAAAATCAGTGATCGATCAAAAAGTTAAATGAAATAATGTTGCGAACCTGGGGTCAATTATTAGACACCTAAACTAAACAGAAGTAATAACTGAGCAAAGCTTTTCTTAGACAAATAACTTTATAATATAAATGGTTTCTGAATTGCGTCAAAATCTAGTCAATTAAGTTTTTGCGTCAATTTATTCGTCTCTCAGGTCTTCGTAGTTGCCGCGGTATTCGTCATGGTCGCTGCGCGGCCACAGGACAGTCACGATCATGGACACGGGCACGGACACGCGATCTCCTCGCAAAAGATCGTGCTGCACCAGGGACACGCCACCAAGCATTATGTCGATGTATGAAACCATTTTTATTAATTTTTCTGCGCTATAATTTCATTTGTTTCAGAGTATTTAAAATGTTTAACATTGCAATATTACAGGGTCACGCCAAATACGAGTACGCGTACAAAGTGCACGACCCTCACACCCACGACGAGAAGTCCCAGCACGAGCACCGCGACGGAGACTCCGTGAAGGGTGTGTACAGCCTGCACCAGCCTGACGGCACCGTCAGGATCGTCGAGTACCACGCTGACCACAAGACCGGGTAAGGAATCGTGAGATTATAGTCGTTGTATGTGTGTTTTGATCACTAAATATTAATCATAATTTATTATGTATGTGCAGATTCAACGCCAATGTAAAGATCGAAGGTCACGCCAAGCATATCGTTCCCGAACACCATCACCACTACTGAATAGAATATCTAATTTTAGGATGTCTAAGTCACTGCGTTGTTTAATTAAGTTAAAAAATAAATCTATTTTATAAAAATGTTATATTATTATTCTCCTGTTAGGTGCTGCTCAACATCAATTTGAATTCTTTACATAAATGATAACTTTGACTAATTTATGTAGTCAAAGTCATAGAGTAATTACATCATCCATCACGAAATCCATTATCCCAGTATTTTTACTACTGTTAATTCCTTTATAATTGTTAATTAATTTGCAATTAAACAAGTTTGGGTTCCAAATCACTTTTTTATTCAATGTTCTGATTATTATTGACATTTATTAAGTAATAAAACCAACAATGATATAACAATCTTACAAAACAATAGCAACAACATCGTGCGTTACATCTCTTCCCCTCAAATTTGAACCTAAAAAAACATTATATAATCCCTCCGAGGAACATTTCTTTAAATTCAGATTCGTATGGTAGCTCAGGCTGCGACTCTTATCGGTTCTGACTCCCATGAGGGTCAACTTCTAGCTCATCGGGCTTTTCCCGAGCATCTCACCACTTACCCCCTTCCACAGGAGGCGAAGCTTAAGCGTTACCGATTGGCCAGAAAAGTGCCCGCCCACTTCAATTCCTCATCTGGTAGCCTGGCAGAAGTCTCAATATTGTGTAATTGATTCCTATATTTTTTTGCAAATTCCTATTTCTCAAATAAAATAAAACTGCATAAACACAGTTTCCTAAAGCTATTGTAGCCGTAACCTTAACCCATCTATTAACATTGTGCATTTTTAGTAATACCACATCATTAACTTTACAGTATATTTTCCTCATCCCTCCGCAATGTTGAACTTGTCATCATGATCATCAGCATCAATCAGCCTGTATCTACCCACTGCTGAGTGTAGGCCTCTCCTTTCCACCATTTGCCAGCCACTCTTACGATGTCATCGCTCCATCTAGCCGATGGTCTGCCTATGGGTCGGCGTCCTTGTCTGGGCCACCACTCTGTTACGGCCTTGCTCCACCTGCCATCTTCACGCCTCATCAAGTGTCCTGCCCATCTTCACTTTAACCTTGTGATCCGTTTACCAACATCTTCAACTTTAGTCTGCATTTGAATTTCTATGTTTGGTATTCGGTCGACAAAGGAGATGCCCAACATGGCTCGCTCCATCGCTCTCTGCCACTTTGATTTTATAAAGGCTACCTTTTGTAAGCGACCAGGTCTCGGCACCGTAAGTAAGGATGGGCAGGCACATTGATTGAATGCCTTGGTTTTCAGGCACTGTGGGATGTCAGCGTCAAATATACTAGCAAGTTTTCCATATGCAGCCCAACCTAAATGGATACGTCAAGCGATCTCTTTACTAATAGACTCTGAGCCAAAGGATAAACAGTGCCGAAGATAAATGTAATCGTCTGCTACCTCTATTTGGGAGTTACCTATAATGATGTTACCTTGACTGGTGTGGCGATTTGACATTATTTTTGTCTTGGAAAAGTTCATTCTGAGGCCAACCCTTAGAGATGCTTCTTGCAATTCAAAAAGCATGGTCTTGAGATCTGTATCGTTCTCTGCTAGGAGGACCAGGTCGTCGGTAAAACGTAAAATTGAACTTGTACAGCATGTTTTTTTTTATTTGATTATTCAACTCTGGTGACGACAATGTCAAAGATGTGTCCGTTTCGAAAATTAACAAGTCAAATCTACAACTGTCTGTCGTTGCATATTTGGAATTCCTATACTTTAATAAAAACTGCAATAACCGCGAATTAACGCCCACTTGAGATACCCTTGAAGATATAAGGCCCTTTAAAAACTTATTTACTAGCTAAAACTAACTGTCAAAAGAAATTGATTTTGGCTTGTTCATTACTGGATGGAGAGTAAGGGATGTAGTTTCGACTACAAAAATTTTACTGGTAAAAGAAATTCCATTAACTGCTAGAAATTTATGCATAATCTCGAAACTTGATAAAAGTTCTTCTCATTTCGCGATAACTGAATACGTACAATAATTTGTTTTACCGATATTAAATACATTTTACCTTGTAAGGAACTAAAAACATCCAAATGTACTCGGTGCCACGGCCGCTCCGGGAATCGCCACGGCATAAGCGGTGCTTTACGAGGTGTCACTTGCATTTTTATATACAGGGCAGGCAAACATTTTATTTTCAATATCCTTATCTATACTAGGCTTCCAAAACCTAGACTAAGCCTCTATTTTGGTTTTCGCTATACCAAAATGAGGCCTATGTTATTCCTCTAACATCCTCGCAATTAATAAGGAATCACATTTTTTTGACTCCTCATTCAACCTTTTTCGCTAGCCAAATCGAATCTACATTTGAAGATAGGCAATAGGTATTGAGTTTTTAGATTTACGAGATCCTTAAAATCAAAAATAAACCGCGATAAAATCCGAAAAATAGTTTTATTTCATAGCCAATAGGTCTCTACTATGAATTTAGGCAACTCCAGTCAAACATTCTGCTTTCCTAACTGTAATACGCTGTCTTTACATATCTGTTCGTACTGTCCCCAACATCGACGATAGGTTTTCGGATACCGCAGAAGTGTACGTCGAATCTGCTTGTAGTGAATGACAAGCGTTCTATTACCAACTAAGACGACACTGCTTTTGCTAAAGGTGGTAATAATAAATACGACTTCTTGATACTATATTCCGCAAGTGTTGTGTAATTTTTATCGGTAAGAAGGTAGTAAACATGCCTAATGGATTTGGTGATAGATGATGTGGTGACCCTATAACTACGATCATTTCTTTGAAGTTCTTTTGAGTACCTGGTATATAAATTGGCCAACGTTCCATTTATGTAAGACAGTTAAATTTATGTTAAGCAATACCCAACAGGAGAGGAATAATAAAATTACGTTTTTATATAAAAAAGTTTTATTTTTTTAACATTATTATTTACATAATTAACTAACGTTGTGACTTAGACGTCATTAAATTAGGTCTTCTATTTATATTCAGTGGTGATGGTGGTGTTCGGGAATGATGTGCTTGGCATGACCCTCAATCTTTACGTTGGCATTGAATCTGTACATACATAAAAAATAATAGTAATATATTTAGAGACAAACACATACATAACGAATCTAATCTAACAATCCCTCACCCGGTCTTGTGGTCAGCGTGGTACTCGACGATCCTGATGGTGCCGTCGGGCTGGTGCAGGCTGTACACGCCCTTCACGGAGTCACCGTCGCGGTGCTCGTGCTGGGACTTCTCGTCATGGGTGTGGGGGTCGTGCACTTTGTACGCGTACTCGTATTTGGCGTGGCCCTGTAATATTGCAATGTTTCATTACTCTGAAACAAATGATATTTCAATGCAAAAAATAGTTAGGGTCTCATACATCAACGTAGTGCTTGGTGGCGTGTCCCTGGTGCAGCACGATCTTCTGCGAGGAGATCGCGTGTCCGTGCTCTTGTCCGTGACCCTGACCGTCCTGTGGCCGCGCAGCGACTATCACGAATGCGGCGGCAACTAAAAATATCTGCACGGAGAAGCAGAGAAGTTAGTTATTTGAATTAGAACGTGGTTGATTATTAATTGAATATTATATATATATATATGTATATATATATATATATATATATATATATATATATATATATATATATATATATATATATATATATATATATATATATATATATATATATATTAGCCCTGTTAAGAAACTGTCCCACTGTTGGGCACGGGCCTCCTCTCAAACTGAGAGGGTTTAGGCCATAGTCCACCACGCTGGCCCAGTGCGGGTTGGCTAACTTTACACACCTTCGAGAAACTCTTAGGCATGCAGGTTTCCATACGATGTTTTCCTTCACCGTTAAAGCAAGTGATGATTAATTTTTAATACGCACATGCTTTCGAAAAGACAGAGGTGTGTGCCTGGGCTTAAACCTGGGACCTTTGACTTTGCAGTCCAACGGTCTAACCACTAGGCTTTTTTTTTAATAATAATTATAAATGAAAACAATATAGGTACTGTTATTAAGGACAATTACAGAGAACATTTTTTAACAACTCATTTGTATCATAAGTTTTAAATACCTATCCGAGAAAACAAGCGACAGTGAATTCGTAAATATCAAGACCTAAATAATCTTTAAAATACTAAAAAATAATTGATTCTGCTTACTTTGGCGTACATATTGCTTGGTGAATGTTTATTCGGTTAATTATAATCAACAACTGATAATTCATGGAATCGAAACTTACCTTTTTATATGCAGTACCTTAGTACTGCAAACTTGATTTTTGGAATGTTTTTAAAATATGAAAACCTGTTCATTGCGTGCCTACCCAAAGGTGATTTATGTCGTTTTACCTTAATCAGGTCAAAGACACTACGCAATAATATATTTTACACATTTCTAAACAAAAGTTATTTTTTATCTGTTTAATATTTTCAGGAAATGTTTTAAACCTCGTCTCGGTAAAAATTACGTAATTTTTTTTCGCAAGAAACAGAGTAAAATTGCAAGAAAAGTATTTAATTAATTAAAAGATTTACTAAAATGTGGCCAAATCATATTCAATAATACTTAACGAGATTTTTCGAATGCCGCAAAGTTGCACAAATCGTTAAACGATTTAAGTATTTTATTGTTTACTTTTCACTGTAATTCTAGTCTACTTTCTCAGAAGTCTTAAATGGTAGTCTTGATTAGTCTTAAATAAAATATTAAGAATTTTTTTTTCTTTTACGAGATACCTGCGTTTTGAAAAATCTGACGTGAGATTGAGTGATGGGGGGTTGAGCCAAATCTCACGAAATCTCACCAAGGGAGGGGGGGGGCAAAAATCTCTAAAATCACCTCCTGTAATTCATGGACTGTTAATCTAATAAACACACAAAATAAAATTGAAACTTGTAGCTTCACGGCTCCCACGCATTATTGCATTGTAATAATTGCATTGTAATCATAATCATCCCATGCATTGTAATAATTGTATTTTATAAACATCGCAGTTTATCGACTACTTAGATAGATTAGCAGAGAATGGAAGAAAAAATAATAATGGAGTCTACATGGCTCCAATTCACAAGGAAACATCAAAGAAGTCCTTGACCTTGTTTTTTTTACACGCCAATCAGTCATATAGTTCTCTGTCTTTCGAAAATTGCTTACAATGTTGGACTGCCACGTTGGTCCAGTGGCAAAGCGCATAGCTTTGTGATCACGAGGTCTGGGGTTCAACTCCTAGATCGGACAAGTGTAGTTTTTCTAACGAAAACTTCCCAGTACGAGTCCGGAGTCTGAAATTGTGCCCGGTATATGGCAGTAGGCTCGCCCCCTATTACATGGGACCTAACATTGTCGGCGAAGCGTGGGTGTACTCAGTACACCTCTGACACCCCCGCTTGGGGCATATAGGCGTGACGGTGCTTACAATGTTAGGTTCCAAAACTACTTTCGGACTCCGGACCGAAAATAATCTATCGAGCCTTGGATTTGAACCCTGGGCCTCGTGATTCCACGCGCACTATTAGACCAACGAGGATGTTTAAAGATCACTCTGTGCAACATTATTTATATTAATTGTATAAAAACATTAGATTGGCGGCTTGGTGGTGTAGTTAAGAGCTTGAGCCGCTCCGCCCACTATATAGAGTAGTCGCGACACAATTCTTTGTGGGACCAATAAATGTGTGTTACGGTCTGGGTTTTGTGCTTGTGAATTTCATGTTTGTAAACGAACCTACGACTCAGGAATGAATACTAAAGTGGGACTAAGGTTCTAAAAAAAGTATTAAAATATTTCAATGCATCAACTCCTTTATTTCATTGATTATTAAGCATTGACCATCTACATAAGAATGCTCAAATTTTGTACTACCAACTGACCTGAACATTTTTTTTTATTTTTATTGTAATTTATCCGCAGTAGTACCTAATATGTCGCATTGGCAGATAGTTAAATGTATTTTCAATTAACAAAATAATTGATAGGACATACTAAAGATTACAATATTTTTTTAAATAATTAAATGCAAAACCTTACCTAAAAATATCATATTGATTAAATAAAACTTTTCTTTAGAAATGTGTGAAATATTTTCCCTGCATCGTGTCATTGACCTGATAAAGATTAAATCAGATAGGTACGCAACGAACAGGTTTCATATTTAAAAATATTGCAAAAATTAAGGCGCTGCATAATATAAAACGATAAGTTACGATTCCATGGATTATCAGTTGCTGATTACAATTAACCAAGTAAACATTAACCAGCAATATGTACGCTAAAGTAAGATTCCAATTGAGTCCATTTTAAAGATAAGATTAGCTAGAATTTTTATAAATTATATAATTCTGCTAATTTTCTTGGATAAATATCGTAAACTTTAAATTTAAATGAGTTGTTAAAAAACTGAAATAAAAAATACTCTTCATAATTCATAATTAACCTCTCATCCGCTTATTCACAACAATTCGAAGCGACTTCGGCTTAAATTATAATTTGATTATTTCTTTCCATTTGTTACTCCTTTTTAATTAATGATCAATCAAGTTCTAATTCAAATAAGTGACATATATACTTCTCCGTGTAGATCTTCGTAGTTGCCGCGGCATTCGTGGTGGTCGCCGCGCGGCCACAGGAGAGTCACGGTCACGGACAAGGGCACGGGCACGCGATCTCCTCGCAGAAGATCGTGCTGCACCAGGGGCACGCCATCAAACACTACGTTGATGTATGAGACCATATCTATTTCTTTCTTCACTAAAATTTCATTTGTTTCAGAGTAATAAAACATTGCAATATTACAGGGCCATGCCAAATACGAGTACGCGTACAAAGTGCACGACCCCCACACCCACGACTTGAAGTCCCAGCACGAGCACCGCGACGGTGACTCCGTAAAGGGCGTGTACAGCCTGCACCAGCCCGACGGCACCGTCAGGATCGTCGAATACCACGCTGACCATAAGACCGGGTGAGAGCTAGTCAGATAACAGTCGTTGTGTGTATGTATAGTTTTAGGCTCTAAATATTAATCATTATTTATTATATATGTACAGATTCAACGCCAATGTGAAGATCGAGGGTCACGCCAAGCACATTATTCCTGAACACCATCACCACCACTGATTAATAAATAGACCATCTACTTATAACGTGTTGATTAAGTTATTATAACATTGATTGGATTTGTAAATACTATATTGAAAACAAGTTAAGAAATAAAATTATGTATATGAAAATAGATGTATTGTTAATTACTGTCCTGATTTTTACAGACCTAATCTTAATGATGTATGTTATAAGGACATTTGGGTTTGGGTTCCTTATTTAGTATTTAAAAACCACGGTAACTAATAACTTACAGATATATAAACAAATTAAGATTGGGGATTGAAACTAATTGATAACATCCAATCACATTCAACTATTAGGACCTAGGCCCGGTGTAATTCAATAGTGTGCCTAAATCAGACACTCGTGATTGTTTAAATATCTACTAGGTGACCCAGAGTTGGAGTATCATGCCGAAAGTTGGTACACTACTTTTTATTTTTCGTTTTTTTACACTTCTACTTGTATGGGAAACCATACGAGTTCACTCGACTCAACCCTTTGTATTTATAATACAATAAATATCATTTTAATTATTACCGAAACAAATACGGTACTGACATAACTCATTCATACACGATCATTAAACGTAAGTAACGACACACATTTCATAACCCATTCGTAAAATTGAAGTGTAAAATTGTTTTATGAAATCGACATAACCTTGGTATCATTTTATATGTAAATGGCGTATTTTGAGCAAATATGTTTCAATTTAATACTATACATTTTATTTCCAATTGGTATAACACATGTTTTTAGTAAGCAGGTATGCGATTTTCCTTGCGAAACCGCCACTTCCGAACAATAATTATATATAATAAAACAAGCTTTTAGTGTCCAACTGCTAGGCAAAGGCTATCTCTCACAAATCAAGGTGGACGAGACTAGGTCATACTTCACCACGCGGATCAAGTGCGGATTGGTGAGGGTATTTTGTTTTAAGTGGCCACCATTATCAATCAACCCATAAGGTTTTGAACACGGTTTGACGACTGCCACCAACAGCTTAAAGTGCTTTTCTAGACACGGAGACGCTTGTAAATAGAAATGTCACAAACGGTAACCCATCTCAGACTGACTGAGCCAACCCTGCTTAACCTTGGTGATTGCTATGAACACCGCAGAACCATAACGCTACAAGCGCCTCGCGCTTGTATATTAAAAACGAAACACATATAAAAAGACCCAAAGAATAGGGTCAGACTACATACATTATCACATTGCAATCGGACAGAAGTGAGCGGCATAATATGCTGATTTATTACTCTCTCTTCCACGTGCAGATCTTGAATCACTATAAGCTACAAACTTGCCTTTTCATGAAAACCTCTTATCTAACTGAACTCTTAACTAATAAGTTCAAACACAGGCTTAAGGCTTGTTCTAAATAAATGAAATAGCTCTACTAAATTTGTGTATTTTTAAAAATAAGGGAAGGTTTTCTTTACATAAATAAAATATTATTTTTAGCTCATAGAGCATAGGGTTCTATAGAGAACCCCTTAAGGTAACTAAAATGATGACATTAAAATGAAAACTACTAGGATTTATATCTAATTCAACACAAAAATAATCATCGAAATTGGTTAACAATTGACAGAAATATGGGTGAACATACATAAAAAATGATACAAAACGACGAACATACTCTCATCCTTTTTGAAGTCATAACCCTCCTCCTTTTTGAAGTCAGTTAATAATAGAAATATCATAGAGAACATTTATTCTTCTTAGACGTATCTCAAGTACGAGTTCGAGTTCAAAGTGGAGGATGCGCATACGCGACCGCAAGTCGCAGCGCGAGCACCGCGACGGCGACGCCGTCAAGGGGCATTAATCGCTGCACGAGCCCGACGGTTCCCTCAGACATGTCCACTACCACGCCGACAAACACAGGATGTTCATAAATAGTTCTACTAAATAGTTAGGATATAGTTTTAATAAATAGAAGAAAGCTTTATCCTTAAAAAAAACACCAACTGTAATATGTACACATATTTACATTTAGAAATAGGCAAATGACAATATTTTCTATTTAGATTTCATGCCACTGTGAAACGCCATAGTCCCAGAGAAGCATCATAACCATTACTGAAAAAAGCTTTACAACCCACAGACAAGACCTGGTTTGTGTTTTGAGAAAATATTACTTTTGTTTTGTTGTTATATGAACCAGCTCAATAAAATCTATTGAAATATTAAGCAATATAATTAATTGATGATTAGGCAATATATTTTTGTACTATTTCATACATGTTCTTCAGGCATATAATGGCAATCCTAAATCTATCAAATGAATGACGCCTCGGTCTTACGGTTTTTTTAAGTGTAGAACCACCGGATCGAGTTTTCGCGGGTTTGATGCACGCGACAAGTATTTCTGTGATACATGACTTGTTTTTGCTTAGGTATTATATATTACAGTATATAGCATATAATAAAACATACAGGGATATTTCCTAGTGTGGGCAATCTTTTTCGGAATATAAAGGCCTAACTAAACTTCCCGTACCGAGAACCCGTACAAACATTTAGTTCAGTTTGGACCAATACACCAGAAAAAAAATATTAAGAAACAAAACAACATAAACACTGCATTATTTACGATTTTAATGTTATCGAAATATCTATCTATCTATCTATCTATCTATAACCTCATGCCAGATCCCTTGTGGGGTAGGCAGAGAGTACAGAGTTCCAACAGGTACTTTCCTTACATACCTCTCTGGCTTCCTCGACTCTCATAGTTCGTCTCATACACGCTCGCCGGTTACAGAGACTCTTGACTTTTCCATCAGATAAGACTCGGTTTATTTGGTCGTGGTAAGATAGTCTAGGTCTTCCCCGGTACCTGCATCCTTCCACTTTCACATTGTATATCTGTTTTGTCATTCTTTCCTCTGGCATTCTTTCTATATGCCCGAACCAACGGAGCATGCCTTTTCATCTTTACACCGATACTATCTTTCATACCTACTCGCTGTCTTACTATGCTGTTGCTAATGCGGTCGGTCAGCTTCACTCCGCACATCTTCCGCAGAGCTCGCATTTCTACCGCATTTATCCTACTTTCATTCTCCTTCTTACATACCCAGCTCTCGCTACCATATAACAGCGTTGGGACAAGAACTCCGTTATGTATGGCCAGCTGCGCCTTATGGCTTAAGTGCCGGCTCCCGAGTAGCTTTCCCATCGCACCATTCACTCTGTTCCCTGCACTCACTCTTCTCTCTATGTCAGCGGTGTATTTCCCATCCTTACTGAAGGCGCATCCAAGATATACAAACTCATTCACTTGCTCCAGCACATCGTTACCAACCACAATCCTTACATCGAATCGAAATATAATTTTGCAAAAGTAATTTAAATTATTGATACAAATCGTAGCGCGATGATAAGAACACGTAAAAAACCGGTTGAACTTTGTTCAAAATATGCATAAAATTACAAAAAATAAGTTAGTAGCACCGTATATAAAGAGGAATGGTGATACTTATGCATTATCAGTCACTTATCAAGACCCAAACAGTAAACTCTTCAACCATGAACGCTAAAGTAAGATTTTTTTAATACATTTTTCAATCGGTTTTTTAATTGTGTCAGTTAGGTTGTTTAGCATTGGTACCCAAAATTTAAGATACTTAGCCAGACTTTAATTGATATTAAACTATTAGCACTTTGGTACTATATTCAACTAGGGTAAACAAGTCATTACATCAAATCAAACAAGTCATTACATTAAATCTAAATCCCTATTTCCTTAATAATTTGTGACTCTACATACACAAAAATTTATAATTTTTATGTGAATTAAAACTATTCTGTAAATTTTATCATAGTTTATTAAATTTTAAGTTCTCGACATTTCAAGAGCTTTAGAATACCTATGGTCACGGAATATACTAAGGTGTTTGACGTCCACATTACATCGTTATTATCCTGGGGTATCTTAGGCTTCCTATAAATGTTTATTGGTCCGATTTAGGCAGAATGAACTCACAGTGCATTGTATGCAAAACATCGGAAACCCCGATTATTTTATGTCTAATATTCATCTAGTCCATGATTCTTATGTATCAAAAGTGAAAATAAAAATCTATCTATCTATATATCATCACGCCAGATCCCTTGCGGGGTAGGCAGAGCGTACAGAGTTCCAACAGGTTCTTTCCTAAATAAAAATCGTGTGTAATATTAGTGTAAGTCTAAGAAGTCATTTCTTATGTATCAGAAAACTATTATTTTCTTAAATATCATCATCCTAATCCCAAACAGATCGTCATTCTCGTCGCCTGCGTCGCAATGGTCGCCGCACGGCCGCAAGATAGCCACGGACACGGTCACGGACAAGAGCATGGACACGGACACGCGCTGTCATCCCAACACGTCTTACTACACAATGGACACCATGAACTGCGTCCTGTTGAGCACGTAAGAATATTTCTAGAAACTGGGCACGCATCGCAATCTCTAACAAAGCTATTATAATCTTACTTTGCTATAAAAAAAAATGTAGATATACGCAGTTTGCGGAAAAGTGAATTAAAAATAGTTTTTCTAAAGAAGATGTAGAAGCCCCCTTGTACAAACTGCTTGTAATTCAATAAAAACCATATTTTAGAATACACCGCTTTAATAAATACAACAGCAAATATACACAGACAGTAGAACATTGTAATACATCCTGCACACAGCGCTTAGTCAGCCGTTGAAAAGCGTTGAGAAGCCGCACAGAGCGCGCGTCTGTGTGCGTGATTTTTTTCGGACCGTAGTACTAACATGTTCTGTTGTTTACATGTATGCATACTGTGGTTATGACGTTCATCACACATTGCTTATTCTTTTATCATCGATAGAGTCACGCCAAATACGAGTTCGCGTATAAAGTGGTGGACCCCCACACCCACGACTTGAAGTCCCAGCACGAGCACCGTGATGGTGACGCCGTGAAGGGCGAATACAGCCTGCACCAGCCCGACGGCACCGTCAGGGTTGTCGAGTACTACGCCGACAAGAAGAACGGGTGAGGATTTCAATACCAACATAGGGACCGCATGTAGTTTCTACTAAAGTGATTGTAAACGGTTACAGTAAATGTGCGAACCAGTAACCCGTGCGTAAAGGATTGCTCCTACCCCACCGTCACAATCCTCCTCAACCACAAACAAGCCGCTAAGAAATAACATGTTGTCCCCTACAAGTTACCATTATAACTTAACCACACCTGCGTAACGTCTTTATTAGCGTGCTAATTAACGCATTCCGATGAAGATAGCGCAAAAACATTGCATGTATGATTAATAAACTCGCAAACTTTTTAGTTCTCTAACCTGAAACCCTTGTAAAGCCCGCATTATGTAAAACACGATAGGTTTATTATTTTAATTCCAGGTACTTTGTCATCATAGCCCTCAAAAAATTTTCATAATTGAATTTATGATTTTCATTATTATCTCCCCATTTATATCATACCTTTAGAAGCCTTTCAATATAGTCTGTCTTTTTATCTATATCATCACGTCAAATCGCTTGCAGAGAGTACAGAGTTCCAATAGATCTTTTAAGGCCTTCTGGATTCATTATAGTAATACATTTATTTTTAAATTGATACTAAAAGTTCGATTATAGCTAGTTTAGTCTAAGACTAAGTCATATTTTTGTGTTCACAGATTCCACGCCAACGTGAAGATCGAGGGTCACTCCAAGCACATTATTCCTGAACACCATTACCATCACTAACTCATACAGAAACCCTAATTAAGAAATTTGTTGACTATTGGATTATTATGTTGACGATGTAAATAAATATAAGATAATTATTACAATGCAACAACAATACAAATAAATATCATTAAACCTCACTATATTATTTTTCTATTTAACCTGCCGTCCCAGAAGGAGAAAAGATATTCAAAGGAAATATATGTATGTATTTGTGTAAAGCACCGATTTAGACGATATAAAATAACACCAAAAATATTTTAATTGGAATATTATCATGAATACCATAACATTATTTATTTGTGTGTTACACACACACCGTCACGCCTATATTCCCCAGAGGGGGTGGCAGAGGTGTACTGAGTACACCCACGTTTCGCCGACGATGTGAGGTCCTATGTAATAGGGGGCGAGCCTATTGCCATATACCGGGCACAATTCCAGACTCCGGACTCATACTGGGAATTTTTCGTTAGAAAAACTACATTTGTCCGACCTAGGATTTGAACCCAGGACCTCGTGATCACAAAGCGATGCGCTTTGCCACCAGACCAACGAGACAGACCAAATCTATTTATAATAAATTTATAGGCGCACAAGTACGTACAATTAGGAATTTGTACTCTTATAAATTAGAGACAAGAGAATATAATTTATCTAATTAGAACTAAAAATGACCTATGAAAGCCTTTCGAAGGTCAATACAAAATCCATGAATCTCAGCGAGATAAAAATGTACATCTCGATACTATAAAAATCTTTTGTAACAAAAAAACATGTAAAGTTAATATTGCAAAAGGGCTATTTTACACCAAATTTTTTTTTTTTTTTTTAAACGTAGCCCCACACTAGTATTTATTCCTGTGTCGTAGGTGCGTTTACAAACATGAAAATTCACATACACAAATACCCAGACCGGAACAAATAATTGTGGATCACACATAGATTTGTCCCGTGCGGGAATCGAACCCGCGACCATTAGACACAGTGGGCGGAGCGGCTTAAGCTCTTAACCACTGCGCTTAATCGTCCACCAAAAATAAAAGTGTCTTTTTGATGAGATACATTTTAATTACACAAATATTCATTTTGATTTGGGTGTGGCACGCAAAATGTGAAATTCATGTTTATAAACGCTAACCACTAGTATTAAATAAATAGTAATTTAAACTTTTTTGACTTTAAATTTTGGAAACCTTATTTTGAATAAAATATAGATATTTGAGTAGCCCCTCTATAAATCTGTATGTGTGAGCTTATACTCACGGGTACTTGTTTGTGGCTCTATACCGCTGAGTATTTCAGTTACTACAGAGTTACTACTACGTTATAAAGCTGTGTACAATTTATAACAACGCCGCCATTTTGGTAACACGAAAATGGTGACTATATTTTTTTTGTGCGACACGTAACATTTGTGCCTTACTAGTAATACCCGTCTTCTAGGACTTTATTTAAACGCAGAAGCGAGGCCAGTCATATTATAATTACATGATATTGATCAGAGCTGAGCAAAAATGTATTGTGAAAAAAAAATATTGCAATTAAAATATTTACTATTTTATTGCGGTTTAAATTTTGGATTTTAAGTTCCCGTATTTTAGCGTTTTGTCATTACTGTTGCTTGAGCTGTAATATAAATTTAAAAAAATATTTTTAATTTAACTAGAGATAGACGTCTGTAAACAAAAACCTGTTGGTACTCTCTGCATACAGACAAATGAAATGCCACTTATCAAAATTTAAAAAGTAGGCTTGCGCCCTTTTTTTACGCATCTTTAAGCCCAAATATGCAAATGTGAATTAGGTAGAAAAATAATTGACTGTACCGAAGAAGGTATACTTACACCAAATATATTCGTAGTAGTTTTATGTGATGCATGCACAATATTGCTCAGGTGTTCGTAGCACTGTGCGACCGCGTTGTTCTTACCGATCACCAAGGTTCAGCAGCGTTCAACTCGGTCGGCCAGAGATGGATGACCGTTTGTGGTACTTTCACATTAGTGTGTCACCGTGCTTTGAAAGGCACGCTAAGCCGTTAGTCCCGTTTGTATCATTTTCATATTCGAGTGTCTCCGTGCTTTGGAAGACACGTTAAGCCGAGTCGAAAGCCTTATAGGTGGTTTGATAAGTTTTAACAGCAGGTTGCCACAAACCTGCCTCCACAAATCCACACTGGGTCCGCGTGGTGGTCATACTCCACCACGTTAACCCTAATGTCTCTTACCTCGATTTGTGAGAGAAAGCCTTTGACCAGTAGTGGGCAGTATAGGCTGATATTATTATTATACACAATAATATGGAGTGGCCAGGCCTTCCACAAGGTCCAATGATTTGGTGTAGGTCGCCGGTAAAAGCTGGATATGTACAACACGAAGCCGGTCATCATGGCGATCTCTAGGAGATATATATATATGCAGTGGAAACCTGTCGTGATATCTATGATAATCTACATCATGATGATGATACCTACACAAAATCCAAAAAATACTAAGAGATATAAGAGGCACTTAACAAATATAATTTTTATGTTTTATACTCAAACTTAAATAATTTATTTCGTATAAACCCTGCGGTGCTGCGGTAATAAGTGCCAATTAATCTAATTTAAGTACTAATCTACCAAATTGGAACGCGGTCTCCACTGGGTACAACCGGCGAAAAAATTCAGCGGGCTTGTCTTTTTATTTAATTCTCTTTCTCTTTTTACTATTCTATTTTTTTTAATCACCTGTGTGAATACATTGTTTAGATTACAATGAAATAGTTTACTATCTAGTTCCAGTGTGATACCTTACGACCGAGATATGAGACTAATGATATTATTCATAAAGAGTGTCTAAAGGATTCCAGATGGACCCCACAAGCAGCACCCGTTCACGAGCATGAATACTGGAACAGCCATCACTCCCCTTGACCATATTAGAGGGAAGGGAGTGACCGGCGCCAGACAGCCACCGCAAGCAAAGACATTATAGTGAGCATGACCAAATCAGAACCCCAAAGACGGTGGTCAGATTGTGTCTACAAAGCAGCCATTTTATAGATATACCGATACAATTTCCATTCATCTAATAGTATCAATATGTATAATAATATTTGACACGAATTGCCAATTCAGAACTCAACAAAATTACTAAAATAAATTTAACAACGTGAAGAAATGTGATAGTAAAAGTACACGTGCCTACCAAGGTCTTAGCACATTATCACCCCAAAATCAGTGTTTAATTAAGTTGTTATAGTTATTATTTAATTTACGTTCTTTCGAAATACTGACTTCAGTGCCTTATGGTATAAAAGGACGAATTACGCATTTTCATATTATCAGTTTCCATCCAATAGTCGGTCACTGTACACTTCAAAAGCATAACAACATGTACACCAGAGTAAGTAAAGATATCATAATTGAATATCATTTTTACATTTGTATTAATACTGCCTCGTTGGTCTAGTGGCAAAGCGCATCGCTTTGTGATCACGAGGTCCTGGGTTCAAATCCTAGGTCGGACAAGTGTAGTTTTTCTAAAGAAAAACTTCCCAGTACAAGTCCGGAGTCTGGAATTGTGCCCGGTATATAGCAATAGGCTCGCCCCCTATAACGTGGGACCTAACACCGTCGGCGAAACGTGGGTGTACTAGTACACCTCTGCTACCCCCGCTTGGGGAATATAGGCGTGACGGTGTAGTATTAATAAAAAAAACTTTACCGTCATCGTAATACCCCAAGCGGAGGTGGCAAAGATGCACTGTGTACACTTAAGATGTACTGTGTAGGGCAAGATATGGGCCAAAGATTTTAAGTCCCAAAGGGACGACTTTGTTGTTATTATAAAGGGCACAAATTTAGACTGCTATTGAGATTTTTACGATAGAAAAACCCCAATAATATGCAGTCCGACTTACGATTCAAACACAGGACCTCGTGATCACTAGGCGCAGCAAGCGCCACTAAATCAACAGAGCAGCTCGGCAGTAGGCAGTGTGCATATAATATTGTAGTTACATTGTCTAGTTACTCCCTACTAGGAAAACTATTAGAGTTAATTAACATCTTAGTTCTAGATATACATCACCGCTCCTCAACATATATAGTTGAAAAATATTGTCTTCATTTAAAAATATAGCTTCCTTTTAACTTTTATAGGTATTCCTAGTCGCTCTAGGCCTTGCGGCGGTCTCCGCGCAACATGGTCATGACCTTGGTCACGGTCACGGGCACGCGTACTCGTCGCAGAGCATCGTGCTGCACCAGGGAGATCACGACCAGCACCACCACGGACTCCACCACGTGCAACAAGTTGCACACCACGGACACCACGAGGAGCACTACGGGCACCAGGAAGCTCATCACGGACATCACGTTGACTACTATGTATGATATCTTTTTTTTTCCGGTACCTCCTTGTTATTCTCCTTTTTTGGTTTCATTTTAAGCTAATCAATATTTCTCGCAACCAATCACTACCATCTGACATACATATTACAGGCTCACCCCAAATACGAGTATGAGTACAAGGTCGTGGACCCCCACACCCACGATGAGAAGTTCCAGCACGAGCACCGCGACGGCGACGTCGTGAAGGGTGTGTACAGCCTTCATCAGCCCGATGGCACCATCAGGGTTGTGCACTATCACGCCGACAAGAAGACCGGGTTAGTTTCATTAGTACTTTTTATTTTCGTGACTGCTCCTTGTACAGATTATCCATAGTTTAAATGAACAATCATTAAATATATTCTTCTTAACTTTACAGATTCCACGCCGATGTCAAATACGAGGGTCATGCCCAGCATATCATCCCCGAACACCATCACCATCATTGATTCCATGATTGTTTACTATTAAGGACAGATTGTTAATATTGTTGATATGATTGTTGATTGTTATGATGACTGTTGAAATATAATTTGTACATTCTTATTTTCCGAGTTTTCATTCTATATTATCTCGGTAGAATGTTCTTTTTTGCATATCATTATTATTGCTGAATAAAATAGAAGGAATCTTAATTTAAAAAAACCCGTTAAATGACATTACATCTTTATATTTTCAATAGACTTTAGTTAGAATCTTTGTATGAACAAAAAGTAGAATAAAATCATTAGGTAGTTTTAAACAACTTCAATATACTTAATTGTACAATTTTGTTACACAATTTATCTGGCTGTTTGCACACTTTGTATTTGTGAATGCACCCATGACACGGAGATTATTGTTAGAGGGGGTAATAAATTTAGGAAAAAAACACCACTTAAAAGATAAGTCAACAGAAAATAAGTTTAATTAGTAAAGTATCATTTAGATAATTAAAAAACATTTCAAACTTTGAAAGTAATTAAGTATTGCTATATTGGACAGTGTTTTACGATATAATTGATAATACGCAATACGCATATCGTGTACAATTTTAACTGCCTATGCGAGTATAATTTCTACTGAAATCTATCTTACCTTGGATACGTTTTTAACTATATAAAGACGTGAGGCTTAGCTGATATGTATCATTGGTCTACTAGACTTAGATTCATACGAAACAACTCATAACTAAAACTCCAAAATGTTCTTTAAGGTACGTGAATCAATTCATAGTTTTAAAGAAGTGTCAAGAAGTTTTCGAGCGGAACAGTGATTTTTGCGGCGAATAATATTCTCATATTTGGTGCCCTTGTAGCTTCACTGAAAAAAGATTAAACCATTAAAAACGTGCAATTGGTGACCAAAAAACTGCAACTGTCTATGGAAGCCTATTCATTTCTATTTCATCGACAAATATTGGTGTGTGAGGGAACATAAAGCACTCGTTATTTTGTAGAAATATCCTTTATGTTTTTAATAGCAGCGCCAAAGCACTTGAATAAGTGTTACTTTTTTTGGTCTGTATTTTTTGCGCTAGGTAGGTATATCACTAGGCAGACCGCTAGGTACATCTCTATTGATAAATAGAGTGCTAAAGGTTGCCCAAATTTAAACTACCTTGCAATTTATAATCCTGTATTTCTTTTTTTGTGTACCTATCTTTGGTGAAATAATGAAAGATTATCCTGAGAGTACGTATCTAGCTATCTATGCAATCGTATGATAGTCGTGAAAGAAGAAGATGATAGAACTTGGTACAAAATTTACTACTAACTGTTTTAGGTATTGTGCGTACTAGCTGTCGCCTTCGCAGTGGCCTCAGGACACGGACACTCCTCTCAGCACATTTTGAAACACGATGGAAATCACGAGAAGGTGGAGGTACATGATGAACACGGACACCACCACTACGATTTCTATGTTAGTGTTTATCAGATTTCTTTTATTAAGGATTTTGCTCTACATTAGGAATTAAGTTGTATAATTAAAGTTGAACATGAATTTAAGTGTCATCCCCTATAGTTACAATATTCACCAAAATAATAAGGTCTGCTTCGTTGGTCTAGTGGCAAAGCGCATCGCTTTGTGATCACGAGGTCCTGGGTTCAAATCCTAGGTCGGTCGAGTGTAGTTTTTCTAAAGAATAACTTCCCAGTACAAGTCCGGAGTCTGGAATTGTGCCCAGTATATGGCAATACGCTCGTCCCCTATTACATGGGACCTAACATCGTCGGCGAAACTACTGGGTGTGTGTACTAGTACACCTCTGCCACCCCCGCTTGGAGAATATAGGCGTGACCGTGTAAATAAATAATACTACATACATAATAAAGCTACTACAATTATTCTTGTCCCTTAGACACACCCCAAGTACGAGTTCGAGTACAAAATAGAGGACGAGCACACGGGCGACAAAAAGTCGCAGCAAGAGCACCGCGACGGCGACGCCGTCAAGGGACACTTCGCGCTCCACCAGCCTGACGGCTCCCACAGACACGTCGACTACCATGCTGATCATCATTCTGGGTAATAAAATTAAAAAGATACGAAAAATATGACATACCCACCTACTTTAAACAATCTAGCCAATTTCAGCAAAGACAAAGGTGTACATGACGACTACACTGGTGTAAAAGACTATTCTAAGGGACTATATAACTACTATATACGGGACCGACGATTTAGCGCAGTGGTTAAGAACTTAAACCGCTCCGCTCACTAGGTCGAATAGGCTCGGGTTCGATTCCTGCACGGGACAAGTCCTTGTGTGACCCACAATTATTTGTTGCGGTCTGGGTATATGTGTATGTGAATTTTTATGTTTGTAAACGCACCCACGACACAGGAATAAACTGTAGCTTGGGGCTACGTTATTTTAAAACAAACAAAAAAAATCTGGTCTGCCCTTTGACGTGCTCTCCAGTAATTGACATATCTAAGTCTGGCCGTAAAAGTGCGAACGCAGAGTGGACACGTCAACACGCCATTGAAGAAGTTATTCTGTATTGCCGCAGGTGGTCGGGCCTACCTACCTAATTACTGTAGCTTCAGAAAAATAAAATCTATTGAGTACTAATAAACATTCAAACATTATGCGGAAAGTAACGATTCACTAAAGTTCAATTTTTGGCCCTTTGGCTAACAGTGAATTTGCAGACACTTTAGAATGCATCAAACAAAAATCAAAACTACAACTTTAATGGAATAGCCAAAATTTAAAGTTTCATAAGAACATTTCTGAATATTTTCTGAAAATAAAAGGGTCCTGGTGTAGTGAAATTTCATTGAGCATTTGAATTACATTATTTCTACATATAAACAAATTTCAATATTATTATCGCAGCATAGGTGTCGTATTTTTATTATGTAACGAATTAATGATCATAAATATTATTCCCAGTTTTCACGCGACTTTGAAGCACAGCACCCACCACATCGTCCCTCATCACCATCATTAAACTGATCTATTATAACTTGTTATTAATATGACGTGTTAATTATTTTTAAACAAATAAAATTGTTGCAAGCTTTACATAGTTTCTTATTTTATTTAGAATCTACACGCCACCACCTGCTTAATTTATAAATTACAACCACATGCAAGCTACAATCCTAAAACTTCACACAAGCGTATGAAGTATTTAGCCCAGTATGTTCATTATGATCTCCTTCTTCTTCTTTAAGTTATGGTTCTTCTTCTTCTTCACACTAATTTTAAGTATATTTTGCCAGTGTCCAGTGAGATATATAATCGTGTTTGTTTAAATTAATTCAAATCCCCGATGAACTTGATGACAACAATGATAATGAAATTAATGAAGTACCCCACCCTGGATAGTAAAGCGATTGATACTTTACATACCAATTGCGACGGCCCTTTTGAGAGAAGTCAAAAAGGCACGTTTTATCGCTTTGTTACAATTACCTTCACTCATGCACATATAAGAACACATAATGGTTAATATTCCACCAACATTACACATTATTAGTCGAAACAAGTTTTGGAAATTAAAACAAATTGACAAGATCACTCTTCGCCTTCCCGCCAAAACCTCGTTCATTATGTTAATATTTTAAGTATGTTAAAAAGGTAATAATTAAAATTCAGACATATCGGCATTTGTCCTTGCATATTGTGATTATTTACCTTCTTGCCGAACACGGAGAAAGGCTCATTGAAACAATTTTTTTCAAGGTTAAACTTATCAAGCCTTGGTTTTTGAAAAACAGGTTTGGTTTGCTAAATTCAAGTTCTTACGAAAAAATGAATATTCCTTTAACATATTAGTCATAAAACAGGAGTAGCAGGTAACATATACGAGTAGAAACTCATAGGGCTAGACTCTATCTCCTGTTCTAATATATATCCTAATATACATTTAAATCGACTGCCTCGTTGGTCTGGTGGCAAAGCGCATCGCTTTGTGATCACGAGGTCCTGGGTTCAAATCCTAGGTCGGACAAATGTAGTTTTTCAAACGAAAAATTCCCAGTATGAGTCCGGAGTCTGGAATTGTGCCAGGTATATGGCAATAGGCTCGCCCCCTATTACATGGGACCCAACATCGTCGGCGAAACGTGGGTGTACTCAGTACACCTCTGCCACCCCCTCTGGGGAATATAGGCGTGACGGTGTGTTTACATTTAAATGAGTGCATCATTAAAGATAGTCTTCCTTTACCAAAAATACAACAACACGTTATAAGAGTTTGAGTTTTGAATATTATTGTTAGTAAAGTTAAATACCTAAAATATTGTAAATATTTAGTATAATATCTAGATCTATCTAGATCCATACCTGAATTGTACATCATAAAATTATTGTAATCTGTTATGTATTATAATAAAGTAAATAAATAAAACAAGGCACCGTAGTGGAATATATATATATAATGAATAACCAAAACGTGTGTCTGTACTTATGAGGCAATATAATTCTTCTTAAAAAATTCGTATGGCAATAATGTGAGAGTATGTGAGTCTGTCTCTATTTTTTTCAACCTGTATGTATGTTGAAGTGGCGGCAGTGATTTTGAAAAATATCGTGCACTTTTTCACTTCAAGTTATAAAAAAAACTTTCTCCTTTTTCGGAGCTATACTAAATCCAATGCAAAAATAATCATCAAAATCGGTCCACAATTGACGAAAATATTGGTGAACATATATAAATAAAGTACGTACAGCCGAATACAGAACCTCCTCCTTTTTGAAGTCCGTTAAAAATATGTACTGTGAATACAGGCAGAGCTTAGTTAGGTAGAGGCTGTTAATTAATAATGATATTAGTGGAATAATTGTTAGTAACAGACGTACATATAGCCGCGTGGTTCCCGGCTTAGAATAGGACCAACCCATCTCATCCCATCGGGTGTCGTACAAGGCGACTAAGGGAAAACTAGGGAATGGGCAGCAGCGTTCCTTTAACACTTCGACGACCAATAACTGCGCTCGCCAACCCGCCTGCCAAGCGTGGCGAGTATGGCAAACACCCCCAATTATGGAAGAAAGTAGAAAAACCAGGCCCCTAGTCCCCGGCGGTCCTGTTCGTCCTGGCCACGGTAGCAGCCATGGTAACGACAGGACAAGGGGTGCTAAGAATCTCCGGCAGAGATTCGGCTACCACCAAAACCGAAAATTGGCCCTGGTGACATACAACGCACGCACATTGAGGACAGATGAGAAGCTAGTTGAGCTGGAAGAAGAGTTAAACAAGTTGCGGTGGAGTATTGTTGGTTTATCGGAGGTCCGAAGAGAGGGCGAGGACACGATAACCTTAAAATCCGGCAACTTGTTTTACTACCGGGAGGGCGAACAGCAGTCCCAAGGTGGTGTCGGATTTATCGTCCACAAGTCACTCATAGACAACGTTGTGTCCATCACTAGTGTGTCGAGCAGGGTAGCGTACCTGATACTCAGAATATCCAAAAGATATTCGCTGAAGGTCATACAGGTCTACGCACCGACCTCGGCATACTCAGATGATGACGTCGAAGTTATGTATGAGGACATTAGTAGAGCCATACATACTTCCAAAACACACTTTACGGTGGTTATGGGTGACTTCAATGCGCGGCTGGGCAAACGGGGCGATGATGAGTTGAGAGTGGGGCAATTTGGATATGGGCAGCGCAACCCCAGGGGTCAGAGGCTGGCCGAATTTCTGGAGAAAGAGGGACTCTTTATGATGAACTCTTTCTTCCAGAAGCCGCCTCATAGGAAATGGACCTGGATGAGCCCTGATGGTTCCACAAAAAATGAGATAGACTTCATCATGAGCACCAAGCGACAAATATTTGATGATGTCTCCGTGATTCATAGGGTAAAAACCGGCAGTGATCACCGAATGGTCAGAGGCACATTAAATATTAATGTCAAAATGGAAAGATCGCGTCTGATGAAGTCTACGCTCCGACCTACTCATGCATATATCCAAAACCCTGAGAACTTTCAACTCGAATTGTCAAACCGCTTCGAATTGCTAGACAGCAGCGCATCAGTGGACGAAATCAACAACAGGCTGGTAGAGACTGTTCATACGGTCGGGTCCAAGTATTTTAAGACCCACCGTAAAAATAGGCCTCAAAAACTATCTGACTACACCCGAAACCTCATGGCTGAGCGACGTTCCATGACGCTCCAAACCTCCGATGATGCTAAGTCCTATAGGCAGCTCAATGGACAGATACTGAAGTCCTTGCGACACGATTTACGGTCCTTCAATACAAGGCGTATTGAGGAGACCATAGCACAGAACAAGGGCTCCAAAGTGTTCGCAAGAGACGCGTCTATTGGGCAAAGCCAGTTGACGAAGCTGAAGACGGAGGACGGAAACGTAACGTCAAATAGGTCAGAGGTGCTCAGGGAGATAGAGAGGTTCTATGGACAGTTATATACCTCAGTAGCTAAACCTGTTGTTGACTTGGTAAAAGACCCAAGAGCCAAGCTAACCCGACACTGCACTGAAGATATCCCGGACATCAGCCTGTGCGAGATTAGGATGGCTCTCAAACAACTAAAAAACAACAAAGCGCCGGGTGAAGACGGAATTACTGCAGAACTTCTGAAGGCGGGCGGATCGCCGGTACTTAAAGTCCTTCAGAGGCTATTTAAGTCCGTCTTGCTTGAAGGGAAAACGCCGGAAGCATGGAACAGGGGTGTGGTGGTGCTGTTTTTCAAGAAAGGTGATAACACCTTATTGAAGAACTATAGGCCCATCACACTGCTGAGCCATGTTTATAAGTTGTTTTCGAGAGTCATTACGAATCGTCTCGAACGAAGGCTTGATGACTTCCAGCCTCCCGAACAAGCCGGTTTCCGGAAAGGTTTTAGTACCATAGACCACATACATACGCTGCGGCAGGTTATACAGAAGACTGAGGAGTATAATCGGCCACTATGCTTGGCGTTTGTGGACTATGAGAAAGCCTTTGATTCGATCGAGACTTGGGCGGTTCTTAGATCTCTCCAGCGATGCCGCATTGACTATAGGTACATCGAAGTGTTGAAGTGCTTGTATAATAACGCCACCATGTCAGTCCGAGTACAGGGGCAGTGCACGAAGGTGATCCCCATAAAAAGAGGAGTAAGACAGGGAGACGTCATTTCTCCGAAACTGTTTACGGCCACCTTAGAGGACGCCTTCAAGCTCTTGGAATGGCAAGGACTTGGCATCAACATCAATGGCGAATACATCACTCACCTTCGATTTGCCGACGACATTGTGGTCATGGCGGAGTCGCTGGAAGATCTAGGACGAATGCTCGGTGACCTAAATAGAGTATCCCAACAAGTGGGTCTTAAAATGAATATGGACAAAACAAAAATAATGTCTAACGTCCATGTCGTACCCACCGCACTCACCGTTGGGAACTCTACTCTTGAAGTTGTCGACGAATACATTTACCTGGGACAGGCAGTCCGGTTAGGTAGGTCCAACTTTGAGAGAGAGGTCAATCGACGAATCCAACTCGGCTGGGCAGCGTTCGGGAAACTGCGCAACATCTTCTCATCCAAAATACCTCAGTGCCTAAAGACTAAAGTGTTTAGTCAATGTGTGTTACCAGTGATGACATATGGATCAGAGACGTGGTCTCTTACAATAGGTCTCATAAAAAAGCTCAAGGTTGCTCAGCGAGCTATGGAAAGAGCTATGCTCGGCGTTTCTCTACGTGATCGAATCAGGAATGAGGAGATTCGTAGAAGAACCAAGGTCACCGACATAGCCCTCAGGATTAGCATGCTGAAGTGGCAATGGGCTGGCCACATAGCGCGAAGATCGGACGGGCGTTGGGGCAGAAAGATTCTAGAGTGGAGACCACGTATTGGCAAGCGCAGCGTAGGACGACCGCCTGCCAGATGGACCGACGATCTTGTGAAAATCGCAGGAAATCGTTGGATGCAGGTGGCATCGGACCGGTTACGCTGGAAAGCGATTGGGGAGGCCTATGTTCAGCAGTGGACAAGTATAGGCTGAAATGATGATGATGATGACGTTTATGAATTCCAATTATTTATTTACTGTGACTCACTCTAAAGTATTATTTTCGTATCTCTTATACTATTATAATATACTTGACACACAAGCAATAATATATCCATTATTTTCCATCATATAGTTTGAACTAATATTTTGCGCGTCATCTCACGACACTTGTATTTAGTGATATCCTATAATTGAAGAAGAATGATAATATTACGTAAACTTTATACTTTGTAGTCAGTAGGCTGTTGGATGACCAAATAAAAATAAATAAATAAATATTTTAGCTTCATTCACCGATTTTGATTCAAATTTACAGTCAGCAAGAAAATGGGTAATGAACACTTTTTTTATACCAATTGATACTGTTTCTTATAAGGATTAAAAGCTCTATGGACCAGTAGACCTAAACTCAATACAGTTTAGGGTAATAGAAATATTTGAAATTGCATAAGAATACCCGTAGATTCTTAGGAAATCATCGTCGCTTGGATAATGTTGAACAATGTAAGTAAGTGTACTTACCGCGCTAGGAGCGTATACATACATGAAAAAAAAACATTAATTAATTTCTATCTATCTATCTTTAACCTCACGCCAGATCCCTTGCGGGGTAGGCAGAGAGTACAGAGTTCCAACAGGTTCTTTCCTTACATACCTCTCTGGCTTCCTCGACTCTCATAGTTCGTCTCATACACGCTCGCCAGTTACGGAGACTCTTGACTTTTCCATCAGATAAGACTCGGTTTATTTGGTCGTGGTATGATAGTCTAGGTCTTCCCCGGTACCTGCATCCTTCTACTTTCACATTGTATATCTGTTTTGTCATTCTTTCCTCTGGCATTCTTTCTATATGCCCGAACCAACGGAGCATGCCCTTTCTCATCTTTACACCGATACTATCTTTCATACCTACTCGCTGTCTTACTATGCTGTTGCTAATGCGGTCGGTCAGCTTCACTCCGCACATCTTCCGCAAAGCTCGCATTTCTACCGCATTTATCCTACTTTCATTCTCCTTCTTACATACCCAGGCCTCGCTACCATATAACAGCGTTGGGACAAGAACTCCGTTATGTATGGCCTGACTAATTTAACATTCTTTATATTTTAAAGACATTTCTCCCCTACATCTAGTTACGTCTTGTTAACAAAGCTATTAGAAATTTTATAACATTTACGTTATAATTGATAATACGCAATACGCGTATCATACATTTTACTGCTGATATCATTTCTAGTGAAATCTGCGTTACCTTGGATACAAATTTAAACTATATAAAAGACATGAGGATTAGGTGTAATGTATCAGTTCTCTGCTAGACTTAGTTTGTGCAGAACAACTTATAACTTGTAAAAAATGTTCGTCAAGGTACATGATAAATTTTAAGTTTGGTCCCAGTGAAGGATAAGGTGCATCGTACCATCTTAAATTGAAGTTCTCGTTTAAGCTGAGTTATTCTGGAAACAAAATCAACCTAGTGTGGCTAATGTACTTTAAAAACAGCGTAATCAAAAGAAAAGCGGTGTATTTGATAACAAGAAAGTTAGACACACAAACTTTCCGATTGCAAACTTTTTTTTAGTTGTAGTTAATCAATGTATCACCATTGTTATTATATTGAAGTACGTAGCTTTATGTGTGTGTATAGCCAGTTTAGCAAAAACAGCGTTAAGGATCTTCAATATTGGAAAATCTAATTTTAATCTGTTTTATTCCCGCTAGGTATATTTTCTTAAGGGCGTATCCATTATGTTCGGTGTAATCCTTATCTTTGTTTATTTTAGGTATTATGTGTGCTAGCTGTCGCCCTCGCAGTGGCCTCGGGACATGGCCACTCCTCTCAGCATATCTTAAAACTCGACGGACATCATGAAAAAGTGGAGGTACATGGCGAACACGGGCACCACCACTACGATTACTATGTTAGTAATAATAGTATTTTAATATTATACTAATTTGTACAATAGAAGATCATGTCGGACGATTTAGCGCAGTGGTTAAGAGCTTGAGCTGCTCCGCCCACTGTGTCGAATAGTCGCGGGTTCGATTCCCGCACGGGACAAATCTTTGTGTGATCCACAATTATTTATTCCGGTCTGGGTATTTGTTTGTGATTTTCATGTTTGTAAACGCACCCACGACACAGGAATAAATCCTAGTGTGGGGCTACGTTTAAAAAAAAAAAAAAAAAAAAAAAATTTATACTATAATGTTAATGTTTTTCTTTAGACACACCCTAAGTACGAGTTCGAGTACAAAATAGAGGACGAGCACACGGGTGACAAAAAGTCGCAGCAAGAACACCGCGACGGCGACGCCGTCAAGGGACACTTCGCGCTCCACCAGCCCGACGGCTCCCACAGAGACGTCGACTATCATGCTGATCATCATTCTGGGTAAAATACCAAGTTTTAATATAGCCTTAGCCTATTGCACAAAGTTTCTAACTTCTTTAATGAATTACTAAAAACCAAAGACGTAATACATAGGGATATGCCATAACTACAAAAATAACGTGCCAGTATCGGGTTGATAAAATGGTGGTCGGTCGTGTATATACAAATTCATATCGAAGATGCTGGACGATTTAAATGGCGAACCGACCGCATATTTATTATTCCCAGAGACAAACATTAAATTTACGTTTTCTATTATCTTGGGGTTTTCAGCTGGCATTGTATGTTTGGGAATTATCCAAGTTACTTCTAATATACTCACAGAATGCTGCGAGTATTCATTCGTAGACACAAATTTTAATCTTAAATTTAATTTGGATAATTTTTTTACTTTATTTTTTACAGTTTTCACGCGACTTTGAAGCACAGCACTCACCACATCGTGCCTCACCATCATCATTAGTTTTGTGGAATTATGTTGACTTGTTAGTGTTATAAATTGTTATATGAAATTTTAATATTTTTATACAAATAAAATAAGCTAGTTTGAATTTGTGTTTTGTTTTGTTGGAATTACACCGCTAAGAATAACCACTTTAAAATTGACGCAAGATATATATTTTTTAAGAAACGATACTTTGTTTAAGCAGACTATCAACATGTATTAGGCTCAGAGTTTAAGATCTGGAACTATAGAAAACCAGACACTGGCAGTTATACTGACATTACCTTAAAGTAATGACATTACTATTGACAGTGTAATATTTGTAATTGATCTAACTTGGTCAAACGGTGACGCTCAATATCAAAAATAAACTGCTTTTTTTAGCATGCTTATTGAAACTTACACCTTTTCTCAGGATGTATCCTCAAGAAGCGTTCATGATCATTACACATAGCTTAAAGTTTTTATACAAAATACATGCATGGTATCGAGAATCGGGTAATTTTGTAGTCATAGTAAAAACTACCTTGTGTTTCTATGGAATAAAAAAAAAACCACCGTCACGCCTATATTCCCCAGAGGGGGTGGCAGAGGTGTACTGAGTACACCCACGTTTCGCTGACGATGTTAGGTCCCATGTAATAGGGGGCGAGCCTATTGCCATATACCAGGCACAATTCCAGACTCCGGACTCGTACTGGGAATTTTTCGTTAGAAAAACTACATTTGTCCGACCTAGGATTTGAACACAGGACCTCGTAACCGCAAAGCGATGCCACCAGACCAACGAGGCAGTCAGTTCTATGGAATAATTTCCAGTATCCATCTTGAGTCTGGAATTGTGCTCGGTATATACCGGGCGAGCCTATTGCCATATAGCAATAGGCTCGGCGTCTTTTTTATTTTATTTTTTCAAATTGTAGCATATATTTTTATTTATGTATTTCGAAATTTTAAATCTTGTTTTTACAAAAAACGACCCATCTACATTAGATACCTTTTATGAAATACTTAGTTTCCACCTTTGAAAAGCTATCATAAGACATCATTCAGCAAGTAGAATAAAACCCTATGGGAGAATTTATTCTTATGCAGATCGATTACCGATTTCAATCGGTTGACGGACGATTTAGCGCAGTGGTTAAGAGCTTGAGCTGCTCCGCCCACTGTGTCGAATAGTCGCGGGTTCGATTCCCGCACGGGACAAATCTTTGTGTGATCCACAATTATTTGTTCCGGTCTGGGTATATGTTTGTGAATTTTCATGTTTGTAAACGCACCCACGACACAGGAATAAATCCTAGTGTGGGGCTACGTTTTTCAAAAAAAAAAAAAAAAAAACAATCACTGCAATTGTATAAACATCAACAAGCTAATCCTAACAATAGCTGATCCTAACAAAGTGCTTTTAAAGGATCAGTACCTATATTTTGCTTATGAAGTACTCATACTGTCTCAATTTGATATACTAAACCTGATTAATTATGTATCAACCTTTCTGATCACACACATTAAAAAATAATTACTAATATACAACACGCGACTTGTGTGCCTATATTGAATCAAGTTCAAAACTTGCAAAAACTATCACAAGAAGTTTTGTATAAAAGGTACTTCGATTTTGTATTAATCACACTTTACAATATAAACTTTCTAATTGCACCGGTCCCGGTGCACTTAGTAGTGCGGTATTTTAAATCAATTTGATATCTTCTTTAATTGGATTTTTCTAATTGGATTCTTTAATTCTTTAAATACATAAATATTTACAATTACTTCATTTTCACCCAAACACGAGTTCGAGAACAAAATAGAGGGCTCTTACACCCACGATTTCCGACCAAGTAACGCGCGATGGTAATGTCATGATGGAGGTGTACAGCCTGCACCAGCGTTAGGATAGTTGAGTGCCACGCCAAAAAGCAAAGCGAAATTGTGTATGAAATTTGATGATTTTATATCATATATTTCAGTAAAGATGTAGCGGATAAATACATAGTTTTATTGTGAACCTAGCTGCTTTAAGTCAAAATACCCAGATCAATACTAGTACTCAAAAACTAACAAGGTAAATAATATTTTTTTGTCTTCGACGGACGATTTAGCGCAGTGGTTAAGGGCTTAGACCGCCCCGCCCACTGTGTCTAATAGTCGCGGGTTCGATTCCCGCACGGGACAAATCTTTGTGTGATCCACAATTATTTGTTCCGGTCTGGGTATTTGTGTATGTGAATTTTCATGTTTGTAAACGCACCCACGACACAGTAATTAATCCTAGTGTGGGGCAACGTTTTTTTTAAAAAAAAAAAAAAAAATTATACATGTGAAAGTTTGTGTGTTTGTTACTCAATCACGCAAAAACGTCTCAACGGGTTTAGATGAAATTTGGCACATAGATAGTTTATTACCTGAATTAACATATATGATACTTTTTATCCCGGAAAAATGTTAGATGCTTGTCTAAAGTCAACGCGGACGAATTCGTGGGCAGAAACTAGTCATAAACATTGGATACAAAAAAAAGTTTTCATTAATAATATTAACTCATAATTTATTAACAGTAACGGAATTTGTAACAAATATTACTATAAATATAAATCCTTAATACGTTTCTTAGCTTAAGTTACAAATAATTTGTGTTTGGTTCATGTAGATGATCTGAGTGATCAATGGTGATGATGGTGCTCAGGCACGATATACTTAGCATGACCTTCATATTTCACGTTAGCATGGAATCTGTAACCAAAAAAAAACATTGAGATATCCCAATATGCCCTATTTTTTAGGTACTAACCTCTTGAGTCAAACTATTGGGCAAGAATCGCCAACTACTCCCACCAAAAAATCTCATCCTTAGCCAATAATAATAAGCCTGGCCGATATGCGTCAAGGATCGGCCAGGCTGATCATTATTTTTTAAGGTCATGGCAAATAGTTTTCAAGTAGTCCCCTTTTCATGTAGTCTGTATCATCTTTAAAACATCCATTTCAAAATTCCTCTTAATAACTCATCTTACTCGTGTTTAATTAAGCGTAAGGTCTTACCCGGTTTTCTTGTCAGCGTGGTACTCGACAATCCTGACGGTGCCGTCGGGCTGGTGCAGGCTATATACGCCCTTCACGGAGTCACCATCGCGGTGCTCGTGCTGGGATTTCTCGTCGTGGGTGTGAGGGTCTTCCACTTTGTATGCAAACTCGTATTTAGGGTGGGCCTGTATTACCAATAACATATTGTGAGTGAATGATCTAAACCAATAACATATTTTAAATCACGCTGCGAGCAAATATTTTTAAACACTAATTTAAATATTTCAAATGTATCGTACGTAATAGTCAACGTGGTGACCGCGATGAGCCTCGTGGTGTCCGTGGTGTTCTTGTTGCACGTAATGGTGCTCGTGACCGTGACCGTGACCATCTTGTGGGCATGCAGCGACCACGGCGAGTGCAAGAGCTAAGCAGACGAACTATAACATTGAAAAAAAAAAACAAAAATAGGTATAGAAAATCAAAAAGTCTTAGAACAAAAAATAATCTGACTTCATCATGTCGAATTATTTACAAACCTTGGAGATCATGTTGAAATCTATTGCCAAAGCTTTGCTTATGTTTAAACAGACTTTATAATGTAAAGTGTGATTAATACAAAATCGAAGTACCTTTTAGACAAAACTTCTTGAGATAGTTTTTGCAAGTTTTGAACTTGATTCAATATAGGCACACAAGTCGCGTGTTGTATATAAGTAACTATTTTTTAATGTGTGTGATCAGAAAGGTTGATACATAATTAATCAGGTTTAGTATATCAAATTGAGACAGTATGAGTATTTCATAAGCAAAATGTAGGTACTGATCCTTTAAAAGCACTTTGTTAGGATCAGCTATTGTTAGGATTAGCTTGTCGATGTTTATACAATTTCAGTGATTGAAATCGGTAATCGATTTGCATAAGAATAAATTCTCCCATAGGGTTTTATTCTACTTGCTGAATGATGTCTTATGATAGCTTTTCAAAGGTGGAAACTAAGTATTTTATAAAAAGTATCTAATGTAGTTGGATCGTTTTTTGTAAAAACAACATTTAAAGTTTCGAAATACATAAATAACATATATGCTACAACTAGAAAAAATAAAATAAAAAAGACGCCGAGCCTATTGCTATATGGCAATAGGCTCGCCCGGTATATACCGGGCACAATTCCAGACTCAAGATGGATACTGGAAATTATTCCATAGAACTGACTGCCTCGTTGGTCTGGTGGCAAAGCGCATCGCTTTGCGATCACGAGGTCCTGGGTTCAAATCCTAGATCGGACAAATGTAGTTTTTCTAACGAAAAATTCCCATTATGAGTCCGGAGTCTGGAAATGTGCCTGGTATATGGCAATAGGCTCGCCCCCTATTACATGGGACCTAACATCGTCAGCTAAACGTGGGTGTACTCAGTACACCTCTACCACCCCCTCTTGGGAATATAGGCGTGACGGTGTTTTTTTTTTATTCCATAGAAACACAAGGCAGTTTTTACTATGACTACAAAATTACCCGATTCTCGATACCATGCATGTATTTTGTATAAAAACTTTAAGCTATGTGTTTTGATCATGAATGCTTCTAGAGGATACATCCTGAAAAAAAATCTATATCGCTAATGGGTGTAAGTTTCAATGAGCATAGTAGAAAAACCAGTTTATTTTCGATATTGACCGTCACCGTTTGACCAAGTGAGATCAATTTCAACCATTACACTGTCAATAGTAATGTCATTACTTTAAGGTAATGTCAATATTACTGACAGTGTCTGGAATTCTATAGTTCCAGATCTTAAGCTCTGAGTCTAATACATGGTGATAGTCTGCTCAAACAAAGTATCGTTCCCTAAAAAATGTATATCTTGCGTCAATTTTAAAGTGGTTATTCTTAGCGGTGTAATTCTAACAAAACAAAACACAAATTCAAACTTGCTTATTTTATTTGTATAAAAATTACTAAAACTTCATATAACAATTTATAATACTAACAAGTCAACATAATTCCACAAAACTAATGATGATGGTGAGGCACGATGTGGTGAGTGCTGTGCTTCAAAGTCGCGTGAAAACTGTAAAAAATAAAGTAAAAAAATTATCAAAATTAAATTTAAGATTAAAATTTGTGTCTACGAATGAATACACGCAGCATTCTGTGAGTATATTAGAAGTAATTTGGATAATTCCCAAACATACAATGCCAGCTAAAAACCGCAAGATAAAAGAAAACGTAAATTTAATGTTTGTCTCTGGGAATAATCAATATGCGGTCGGTTCGCCATTTAAATCGTCCAACATCTTGGATATGAATTTGTATATACACGATACGAATTTGTATGACCGACCTCCATTTTATCAACCCGATACTGTATGTATGTATTACGTCTTTGGTTTTTAGTAATTCATTAAAGAAGTTAGAAACTTTGTGCAATAGGCTAAGGCTATATTAAAACTTGGCATTTTACCCAGAATGATGATCAGCATGGTAGTCGACGTGTCTGTGGGATCCGTCGGGCTGGTGAAGCGCGAAGTGTCCCTTGACGGCGTCGCCGTCGCGGTGTTCTTGCTGCGACTTTTTGTCGCCCGTGTGCTCGTCCTCTATTTTGTACTCGAACTCGTACTTTGGGTGTGTCTAAAGGAAAACATAAACATTATATTATACATGATCTTCTATTTTACAAATTAGTATAATATTAAAATACTATTATTACTAACGTAGTAATCGTAGTGGTGGTGCCCGTGTTCGCCATGTACCTCCACTTTTTCATGATGTCCGTCGTGTTTTAAGATATGCTGAGAGGAGTGGCCATGTCCCGAGGCCACTGCGAAGGCGACAGCTAGCACACATAATACCTAAAATAAACAAAAATAAAGGATTACACCGAACATAATGGACACGCCCTTAAGAAAATATACCTAGCGGGAATAAAACAGATTAAAATTAGATTTTCCAATATTGAAGATCCTTAACGCTGTTTTTGCTAAACTGGCTATACACACACATAAAGCTACGTACTTAAATATAATAACAATGGTGATACATTGATTAACTACAACTAAAAAAAAGTTTGCAATCGGAAAGTTTGTGTGTCTAACTTTCTTGTTATCAAATACACCGCTTTTCTTTTGATTACGCTGTTTTTAAAGTACATTAGCCACACTAGGTTGATTTTGTTTCCAGAAAAACTCAGCTTAAACGAGAACTTCATTTTAGGATGGTACGATGCGCCTTATCCTTCACTGGGACCAAACTTAAAATTTATCACGTACCTTGACGAACATTTTTACAAGTTATAAGTTGTTCTGCGCAAACTAAGTCTAGTAGAGTACTGATACATTACACCTAATCCTCATGTCTTTTATATAGTTTAAATTTGTATCCAAGGTAACGCCGATTTCACTAGAAATGATATCGGCAGTAAAATGTATGATACGCGTATTGCGTATTATCAATTATAACGTAAATGTTATAAAAATTCTAATAGCTTTGCTACTAAGACTTAGCTAGATGTAGGCGAGAAATGTCGTTAAAATATAAAGAATGTTAAATTAATTAATGTTTTTTTTATGTAATTATACGTTCCTTACGCGGTAAGTACACTTACTTACATTGTTTAACATTACCCAAGCGACGATGATTTCCTAGGAAATCTACGGGTATTCTTATGCAATTTCAAATATTTCTATTACCCTAAACTGTATTGAGTTTAGGTCTACTGGTCCATAGAGTTTTTTAATCCTTATAAGAAACAGTATCAATTGGTATAAAAAAATGTTCATTACCCATTTTTTTGCTGACTGTAATTTTTTTTTTTTTTAATTTTTATTGATACAAATTCCACAGCTCTTAAATATATTACAATCACAACTTATGCTCTAAGCTTACAGCCAAGAAACGATTTACATTTTTTAACTTAATTTTAATTTGAATCAAAATCGGTGAATGAAGCTGAAATATTTATTTATTTATTTTTATTTTGACATCCAACAGTCTACTTACTACAGAGTATAAAGTTTACGTAATATTATCATTCTTCGTCAATTATAGGATATCATATATCACTAAATACAAGTGTCGTGAGATGACGCGCAAAATATTAGTTCAAACTATATGATGGAATATAATGGATATATTATTGCTTGTGTGTCAAGTATTATATAATATTATTAGAGATACAAAAATAATACTTTAGAGTGAGTCACAGTAAATAAATAATTGGAATTCATAAACGTTAATAAGATAATATATGTTAGATTAGTATGTAATAAACCTATTTTTTTCAAAATTCTACATTTAAATGTCTGTTTTTAGAATACGTATATGCTAAAATTAGTGTAATATGTTGACGTCAGGCGGGCAACTAATTCATTCTGTCCATAATTAGTGTGGCTTTTCGGAACATAAAAAACTATGTGCTTGGTTGTCCTCGGTCTATGATGCGGCACTTTCAAACTAATGCAAGATGTAAGACTAGAGCAATCAGCCTTTGAGTTAACTCTGTCAAAAATTCATATCTAAAAGATTACTTCCGTTAGAAAGACTTCGAAACTCGACCACGAAATATCATTTAAAGTTAAAAACAGCAGTTTTGCCTGTAGCTAGAACGATTTATCTAACTAGCTGCCCTTACTGCCCTGTCTATAAAAACTACTCTTTATAGTTGCACATCATACAGTGTGTGTGAAATAATTCTTAGGATCCTATAGTACCTACTAAAGGATCTATCTATGTATTTTCAGCCAAAAGTCCCCTAAAGACAGCCACAATGACCGCATTTGTGCTGTACCCTTTCAGCTCCAGAATACTAACAATTCTATCTATATCATCACGCCAGATCCCTTACGGGGTAGGCAGAGAGTACAGAGTTCCAACAGGTTCTTCCTTTATATATATCTCTGACTTCCTCCACTCTCATAGTTCGTCTCATACACGCTCGCCGGTAACGAAGACTCTTGACTTGTCGTTCAGATAAGACACGGTCTATTTGGTCATGGTAAGACAGTCTAGGTTTCCTCTGTACCTACATTCTTCCACTTTCGTATAGTATGTCTGTTACTAACAATTATCCCACTAATATCATTATTAATTAACAACCTCTACCTAACTAAGCTCTGCCTGTATTCACAGTACATATTTTTAACGGACTTCAAAAAGGAGGAGGTTCTGTATTCGGCTGTACGTACTTTATTTATATATGTTCACCAATTGTGGACAAATTTTGATGATTCTTTTAACGTTGTGTTTGGTATAGGTTTGTGGTGGTATGATTTTAATTTTATTGGTATTGGGCCTAAGACTTTGAAGATACGCCATGGGACTCCTTAACGACAAACAGTTCGAATGTTTAGTTTGAGTTAGGTATTATGTCAATCTTATAGATATCTTACTTAGCAAATTATATAATATGTTTATATAACTTTTAATAATTATTTTTAAATTAAAAATACTGACCACTTAAAATTGTAAAATAAATAACTTTAAACAAGGGAAACCGACTGCAAAAAGTGAAAAATTAATATTTAAAGTCGGTGCCAAGTAACTAACTGCACCGACCGACTGGCACCACCTCCAAACATTTATTTTTCGCATTTTGAAGACGGTTTTCTTTTTTTTTTTTTAAATATTGTGCCTTACAATATGGATACACATAGTCAATGTTTATTTGTTTTTTTTTTTATGTTTTAAGTAGAAATTTAGTTGAAATAAGCCTTAATTTATATTTCCTTTTTTTCATATAATACCTGTTGTTTCTTTGGTTCCCAATTAACGTAAATAAATTATTATATTTTATTAAACATGCGTACATAAGTATGTGAAAAAAAACAATGCATTCAAAATAAATTAGAACACAAATAACTTTTGATACAAATATTTTTTGATATTTCTTCTAATTTGTATATAGGAACTCCACTACCTGGGACCAAATCACATACGATGCTTCAATCATCGGTAATCAGCAATTTTGTAGCTGCATCGCATGTTCGTCAACATGTGTCGTTCTTTTTCGTTTAATAGGGATATCAAAATGATTCGTTTTAGCGATTGCTTCAATACCCTATCAAAATCATATATGTGTGTTCAGAGTTAAACGTAGAAACAGAACTGTCTGTTACTTTATATACTAATATTTAGCTTCTGAAACTAACTATCAAATGTATGAAGCAAAGAAGCCAGTCACATCATTGCATCAGAAGCTTTTCCGAAAGGGATCAATTGCTAACGCTGAAATTATCGGGCGTGTGTGACCTTGGAGAATTACGGATATGAGACGTAGCATTGAGCTATGATTTTTTTTTTCCACCAGGCGGAACTAGATAGATATATATAGGGTAGTAAATTAGTCATGTAATAAAATGTACAAATTATATTTAATCAGTTAACGTAAAAATCAAATTAGCAACATTATAATCTTTTCCTAATAATAAACAATCATGGAATCAATGGTGGTGATGGTGTTCAGGGACGATGTGCTTAGCGTGACCTTCATATTTGACATCGGCGTTGAATCTGTGAATGTAATAAGAATATATAAAAAGGATTATTCTTTTAAATCATGGAAAATTAAAAGTACTAATGAAAATCACCCGGTCTTCTTGTCGGCGTGGTAGTGCACAACCCTAATGGTACCGTCAGGTTGGTGCAGGCTGTACACGCCCTTCACGACGTCGCCGTCGCGGTGCTCGTGCTGAAACTTCTCGTCGTGGGTGTGGGGGTCCACCACTTTGTACTCATACTCGTATTTGGGGTGAGCCTATGTAAGTCAGTAAACAATTAGTAGCGGCAATTAACTAAAAGAGAAGTCAAGGAAGGAACGAAAGAGATACAAATGAAGTGTGAAAATATCATACATAATAGAGCCTCCTGTTGCACGTTGTGGTGCTGGTCGTGATGTCCCTGGTGCAGAACGATGCTTTGCGACGAGTACGCATGTCCGTGCTCGTGACCATGGCCGGTACCATCCTGTGGCCGCGCAGCGACCACAGCAAGTGTAAAAGCTAGGCAGACGAACTGCAATATCCGAAAATATACAAGATTAATTGGTCGCAAAGAGTGTAACAAAAAAAAATTACTTTAGCAAGTCAGATAACGAACCTTGGGGATCATGTTAAAATTTATTGCTAAAGCTTTCCTTGTGTTTAAAATGAGCTGATAAGGTGATGTGTGATTAAAACAAAATCGAAATACCTTTTTTACGAAATTACTTCAGATAGTTTTCGCAAGCTTTGAACTTGAATCAGTGTAAACACGAGAGGTGCGTGTAGTGGTACTTACGTTTATACATGTGTATACCTTATAGATCAGAAAGGTTAAATTGTAATAATTAACCAGCTTTCGTATATTATGTAATAGCTTTAATTTGTGCCCCTTATGCGTAGGTATTTTTTTTAATAAGCGGTAAGATTTTTACAATATAAATATATTTACAATAATAAACTCAAACTATTTATTTTGTATAAGCCCTACGGGGGCGCTTACAAATAGTCATACCATTTTTTTTTTAAATCTTATTTAACTACAAATCTACCACCGGATCGGAACGCGGCTTCCACTGAGAAGATACGGCGAAGAAACTCAGCGGGCTTGTCTTTTTTTATTTATTCTCTTTCTCTTTTTTCTTTCAATTTTTTTATCATATTGTGTGGATACGATGTTTAGGTTACAATTGAATAGCTTACAATCTAGCTCAATATTTTTTCTTTACAATCATCTTAATCAATTATTTGACAGAATAAGATCTTATCGGCTTGTTTCTTATCGCTTTTCTTACATGATATGTTTACATGTAAATTTTCTCACAATGTTATACTTCACCATGTGGTCAGAGATAGATTTTGATATTATACCCCTATAAAAAAAAAACAAAATTAAGGTAAACCTATGTAAGCAAATCATCGAAGTTGGATTTATATTTACGAATCTTTTGTCAGACCCATATTGAAACACCTAATTATTTGTAATTATGCTTTTAGACTTCAAGTGTTTCCTGTAAGAAATATGTAAGGCTTCTATTTACTTCTTCTGAGTAGTAGAATAGAAGAAAACAACAAATTTTTGTAATTGCATTATATCCATGTTTTTTTTAAATCAAATGGCATATTTTTATTAATAAATTTTAGCCGTCATTGCCGCTCATTTTGTGTGTTAATGAATAATAAAGCCATAGCAGTACATGATCCAATTTTTGTTGTTCATACGTTATAGATGCATGGGAATGACTATATCACACACATTTTATTTTTGTATGTTTTAAAAAAAAAAAAAAAAATGAAAAAAAAAAAATATCGTTTTTGGATGCACCAAACAATTTAATTTTTCGTAAACAAGACATTTTAAATGCAGTGGGAACGACTCTTATGTTAATATTAAGCCATAAACTAATTTAATTATTTTCATTTAACTCCGTGCTTTGGAAAGCACGCCAATCCGTTGGACCCAGTTACTACCTCATGTGGTACAATTATTTTACCATCTAAGTTACAGAGTTTTTATCAATCCTCTAAGATGTTTATATATGTCTCTATGGGACTCAATATTTAGTGACGCTCTTGATTGTTACGGTCTTACATTTAAAACAAAACTGGATAAATTAGAAACGCTCTAAATTCGATACCTAAAACTACTTGTCAATAAGGAGATTAAAAAAGCTGTAACTATAGAAAATGCCAATTAGTTTAAAACACAAATTTCTATTGATTGCAAAGAACCATAATCGTCGAGAGCTTTAACCCCAGTGAACAATGTGTATAGTACGCGCTTGGTGACCGAGGGCAGATACAATGTTCCAAGAGTGACCAACTAATTTGGTGATAGGGCGCTATTTAAAAGGAAAATTAATAAGCATTGTCTAAGTTCGTGCTAAGTTAGTATTTCCATTACATTAAGTTTGTAGACTCAACTAATCCCACTGTCAAACTGGCTATGATTTAACATTGTGCATTATGTTGTTTTTCTAAATAAATAATAATTCATTAAGTCATTAAGCCGTGTTGATTTGTTACTCACTCACCATGATTTGTGAGAGAAAGCCTTTTCGTAGGAGTGGGACAGTATAGCGTGTTTAATATATTAATATTATTCTATAATTTCTAAGGTGAGTTAACTATTCATTCTCCAAAAAAAAAAACACTAAAATAATACTTGCAATAATTTTATTTGTATAAAACTTAAAGAAAAAACAACTTAACAAAGTATAACAATTTATGTTTCTATCAGCAAAACATAACAATCAACTAGATACTTTATTAATGATGGTGAGGGACGATGTGATGAGTGCTGTGCTTCAAAGTCGCATGAAAACTGAAAATAAAGTTAAATTAGGTATATCTTTCGAAGGTATCACCACAACACTCAATATTGACCCCAGATATAACGTGTAATTTCATAAATAACTATTTGACGACAGTTTGAAAATCTATGAATCCAGACACATAAAAAGAAAAGAAGAAATTAAAGAAAGGTCTTTAAAGAAGTTAAAAACTTCAAACTTTAACCATACTTGTACATGTACCTGCCAAAGTTATGTATGATATAAGGCTTTTTACCCAGAATGGTGATCGGCATGGTAGTCGACGTGTCTGTGGGAGCCGTCGGGCTGGTGGAGCTCAAAGTGTCCCTTAACGGCGTCGCCGTCGCGATGCTCTTGCTGTGACTTTTTGTCGCCCGTGTGCTCATCCTCTATTTTGTACTCGAACTCGTACTTAGGGTGTGTCTAAAGGATAAATAAAATATGAGAAATAACCCACCCGGACCTTTAGAAGAATTGCACAAAGACATGGGCCCAACACGTATAGGGCCGTTGTGAGAAGTTAACGTTATATAAGTCACCTGCTGATATCATTTGATGTAAATGAGAAAACATAAGCAGTGAACTGATAACAAAGGACTAATGTAAATTATGGCATGAGCAAAGGGACTATCGGAATGATTTTTCGATGGACGAAACTACTAGTTGGTTAGTAGGAGTATTTTAATATTGATACTAACGAAGAAATCGTAGTGGTGGTGTCCGTGCTCATCTTTTACCTCCACCTTTTGATGGTGTCCGTCGTGTTTTAAGATATGCTGCGACGAGTGGCCGTGTCCTGAAGCCACTGCGAGAGCAACAGCAAGCACACACAAAACCTAAAACAGATGATAATTATTATCATGTCGTCTCCACTATGACCAATCTTTACTACGCAATGAAGATCGAACATTGCTTTGGCTATCATTTGATCTCTCAAACTCAAATAATTTATTTTATATAAACTCTGCGGGAGTACTGACAAATTGTCAAATTACGTATTTTTGTTAATCTAATCTAACTACTAATCTACCACCGGATCGAAACTCAGCCTCCACTAAGAAGATCGAGCGACGTTACCCAGCGGACTTGTTTATTTATTTAATTCTCTTTTATCTGTTCCGTTTTTTAGTCAATAAAATTGTGTGAGTACAATGTTTAGGTTACAATTTAAAAATTTTACGATTTAGCTCCAGATGTTATTTCTAGGAAGTAAAGGTCTAAGAGATTCAAGATGGACCAGTCCCCACAAGCAGTACCCGTCTACGAGTATGATTACTAGATCATTGTGTGTGTGAATGATCTACGCTGTTGGCCGCGGGGCCTTTACAGCTTCATCGGACAAACTTCTGGAACAGCCATCACTCCCCTCAATCATATTGGAGGGAAGGGAGTGACCTGCCCTACACAGCCACCGCAAGCAAAAAAATTATACTAAGCTCATGCTCAGTTCATCCAAATCAGAACCCCTAAACAGTATTAGAAGATTATGTCTACACTTTGGTCCAATAGTGTCGTAATGTAATTTTTAATTAATTACCACGTTAAATAAGATGAACATTAGCGCAGGTAGAGTAGGAGCATAATAAATATAAATTACATTAACCAGGAATGGATATAAATTTTTAAATTTTATTATCTCATCTTTTTTCTTTTTTTAAAACACTAGGATTTACACCTGTGTCCTGGGTGCGTTAATAGACATGAAAATTCATGTACACAAATACCCAGCCCGAAACAAATAATTGTCGGTCACTAAAAGATAAGTTCCGTGAGGGAATCAAACCCGCGACTATTCGACCCAATGGGCGGAACAGCTAAAGCTCTTAACCGTCAGAAATTTTACAATTATGTTTATAAGTCCACGAAGCATGAAGCAATCCACGAAGCACACACTTTTAATTGCTTACAGTGGAAGTGTGTAATACTCTGCTAGTGTGTTATTTCCATCGTTATTGTTACACATCATAACATTATCGTTATGCGTGTGTAACAATACTTAACATTCCATTAAAGACCGAAAAAAAAGTTGCAATCGAAAGCATCGCAATTCGGAATTATTGCTACAGTTCAATTATTGCACTTATGTTTTAAGAACATTTATTTTTAAATTTAAACGTAGGTAGGTATCTATTCTTTGTACAAAACTTTGTACTAATTTGGTTACACCCTGTAAGTCTGTAAAACTCAGCTTGTAAGAAACTTATGTTTAGAATAGCACACACTTTGTCACTTCACTGGAACTAAATAACTACTTCAATTCACGTACCTTGAAGAACATTTTTGTTTTAGAACTATTAGTTGATTTACTCAACACTAAGTCTGATAGACAACTGATACATTACACCTAATCCACAAGTCTTTTATATATTTAAACCAAGGTAACGTAGATTTCACTAGAAATTACAACGGTAGTAAAAATTATGCACGATATGCGTATTGCGTATCTGAAAGTTATAAAATATGCAATAGCTGCACATAACGATTACTTTCAAATGAATATATGTCAGAAATATTTAATTAACTAAATACCTATAAGTAATTGTTACACTTAGATCTTATTTGACACGTGTTTTTTCCTACTGTCCTAATAGTGTAAACAATTCTCGGTGAACCTAGAAAAAGATAAATAAAATAATGTTATAGGTACTTATGTATAAAGAAAACGTATATGTTTTAATCTTTATCCCATACCAATGGGAGTTTATTTTTTCAATAGGGATGCGTTTACAAACATAAATTTTATAGGCCGAAACTTATATCAAATGAACACGTTACTATTCGATCAAGTGTGTAAAGTGATCTACGCTCTGACGAATCTGTTGCCTGTTGTGAAGTATTTGACACAAAAATATGAACTAATATTCTCTCCTTATTAATTGTCACTGCAACATATTGTTGTACATTGTTTGTGTGGAATAATTCCCAATCCTGACCTAATAATGTTGAACCGAAATTATGTAATAAAGTGCAGTACAATGTCATTCAATGTGTATTCAAAGAATTTTGTTTGTGTTTTTATTCTGTAGTTCAAGGGATAGATTAGAATTATAACTCAGAAAATAATTTTGTAAATTTTATTTTAAAGTATCATCATAACAATTAACAATCCTATATTAACAACATTAACAATGTGTCCTTAATAATAAACAATCATGGAATCAATGATGGTGATGGTGTTCGGGGATGATGTGCTTGGCGTGACCCTCGTATTTCACATCGGCGTGGAATCTGTAAATGTAAGAAGAATATACATTTATTTATAGAAAAGCAGTACAAAAGAGTGACCTTTAAGCAGTCACGTTAATTACGAGTACTAATGAAACTCACCCGGTCTTCTTGTCGGCGTGGTAGTGCACAACCCTGATGGTGCCGTCAGGCTGGTGCAGGCTGTACACGCCCTTCACGACGTCGCCGTCGCGGTGCTCGTGCTGGAACTTCTCGTCGTGGGTGTGGGGGTCTACCACCTTGTACTCATACTCGTATTTGGGGTGAGCCTATGTAAGTCAGTAAAAATTAGTAGCGGCAATTAACTAGAAGAGAAGTCAAGGAAGAAACGAAAGAGATACAAATGAACAGTAGGAATTAGTTGCGGTAATGACCAATAAACTAAAAGCGGTACCAAAGAAGGAGATAGAAAGGAGATACAAAAAAGAGGAATTTATCATACATAGTAGTCAACATGGTGCTCCTCGTGGTGTCCGTGGTGCTGCTCCTGGTGTCCGTGATGGACCTCTTGATGTCCGTGGTGTTGCTCGAGGTGACCGTGATGCGTTTCCTGTTGCACTTGGTGGTGTCCGTGGTGTTGCTCCTGGTGTCCGTGTTGCGCTTCCTGTTGCACGTGATGGTGCTGGTCATGATGTCCCTGGTGCAGCACGATGCTCTGCGACGAGTACGCGTGCCCGTGACCGTGCTCGTGACCGTGACCGTCCTGTGGCCGCGCAGCGACCACGACGAGTGTAAGTACTAGGCAGATGAACTACAACACCAAAATATATAGACAATAAATCGGATGAAAATTATTGTAACAAAAATCAACTAAAATGTGATACTAACATACTATTTTTTTTACTATGTTTTTATATTATTTGAATAATTTAAGTAAAGATATTTACAAACCTTGGGGATCATGGTAGATTTCGTTAAATACTTGTTGTGTATTCAAAACAAACTGAGAAGTGTGTTTAATCCAAAATCGGAATACCTTTTATACGAAATTTCTTAAGACAGTTTACGCAAGCTTTGAACTTGATTCCATGTAAACACATTGTGTAAGTAAAAGTATTTACTTCTTTCGTTAGTGTGTAAAGTAAACGTTCATTCGTATTAATTGACCAACTTTTCAATATTTAAGTTTCTGAAGGAATTTTAATATGACCGTCATGCGTTTAAACCCTAGGCCTAAGTGTATTTTTTCTATGGTAAAGTTCTCAGTTTCAGTCCGGAGTCGGGAATTATGCCGGTTATATTGGCTATAGTCGCCCCCCTCCACCCCTATTACATTGAATTCTAACATTGTCGGCGTCATCACATGCTCATGTGTGTCTACTCTGCAACCTCCACATCTATAATAGATACATATTATTGGCGTGTTTGATTTTTTTATTACTTTACCTTGACTGATTCATTATGCATTTTAAAGGAATATGTATCTATTTTAAAAGTGTTTTATAAAGAAAGTATATTTTAGGTAACAAGTTATATTAGAATCTATTCATACAATAGTTTGAATCCAAAGTATATGCGAATTAACTTAACTTTTTAATTGCTTGCATGCAAAATTCAAATATTTATTGGCACGGTCAATACCTTTTTTACTGCACTAAATAGTAGTATACTACATCTGTACTCTAATCATTTCTCCCAGTTTAGAAATTGACCTCCTGCAGTAGTTAACGCTTAAAGAAAACTGAAAAATGTTTGAGAATTACTTTTGACAGAGAACATAGGGCTGTTAATTGCAAATAAGTGACTGATACAAAGTAGTTGCAATTTGTCTAGGCACCAAGCCCTTTTTAAGATTCTTATTTACTGTGTAGAAACCAACTCCTCAATATAAAAGCTTCACCAAAAAAAAACCCGGAAAATTACTATGACGAAAAAGGGCAACTATTAATGTCAATAAAGCGAGGCTTCGATATAAAGAAACTTATTTTACTGATCCTTCATAAATACGTACATAAAAGGTAAAGAGCATTAACAAGATTATGATAAGAAAGAGGACAAATCTATCGTAATCAGTTACACTCTAGTATACTTTATTTTGACGTTAATTATTACTTGAAAGCAAATTAAAAGTCACCGAGAACACAGTCACTCTGAGCCGTCACTCGACCAAAGAAGTTTAAAACATCACTAGACAAACGAGAGACAAATAAATATTACCCATAGATATTACCCGAGAAATTTGCGTGGTGCCTTCGTCAAAATGACATAACATTTTGGATAAAAAGGATGGACTACCTAAATGGTATCAAGTGTCCATGAAAAGTATACAGCTGAACTGGGTTTATAACCCCTCTACGCTTTTAAGTCCTATCTCTATAATTCTTAGTGTGATTTAAAAGAAACTATCTATCTATATCATCACGCGAGATCCCTTGCGGGGTAGGTAGAGTAAAACAACTATGACACTAATTAAAATCATTTTTAAAGGTAACAACTTATAATAGGTAACATCAAAACTGAACATAAGATTACCCTTACCTCTATAATAACAATGACAAAATAAAGTTGGCAAACCAACATTTTGGAAGCGTTGCAGGAACAGGGGTCTAAGTTTAATTCCTCCTATATTAACAACTTCCATCCTACAGAAACTTCATTTTCAATTTTTTTTACACGTTTCATCAAAGATAATCCCGATATGCAAGACATATTATTCTTTAATAAGCTATGAACCTCAATACTGTAAAAAATCCGAAATATCGCTTTGGCAATTTTACCTTTCCACTATCGATATATACGCAACTTAATTAATAAAATCAATACAGGTACAAGGTGAATAACATGAATTAAAATGTTTAATGCGTCCTTCATGTACAATGAACCAAAATGAATACAGAATATATATTTCAAACGAATATTTTAAAGTATTGATTTCAGCCAGACATAGTAGTTCATTATCGGTTATTTGCTAGCTAGGCGCTGAATGATGATCCTTATGATAATCGACGTGTCTGATGGAGCCGTCGGGCTCGTGCAGCGAGTAGTGCCCCTTGACGGCGTCTCCGTCGCGGTGCTCGTGCTGCGACTTGCGGTCGCCCGTGTGCGCGTCCTCCACTTTGTACTCGAACTCGTACTCGGAGTGCTTCTAAAAGGAAACAGCAACTTATTGTTACATTTGTAGTGCAATGTTCACATTTTTTTAAACAAGGTGTAACGTAAATTACGCAAGACCTGAGACACCGTTTAGAGAATTGCTTCATAAATTTAAAAAGAAACAAATTTAAAGGTTTTACCCTTTTTTAAGCACTTTTATACCCCAATTAACAATGTAACTTGTACATGTATGTGTGCGTTTTAAGAAAGACGTTTTAGGAATACATTTGAAATGTGCGGAGTGAAGCTGACCGACCGCATTAGCAACAGCATAGTAAGACAGCGAGTAGGTATGAAAGATAGTATCGGTATAAAGATGAGAAAGGGCATGCTCCGTTGGTTCGGGCATATAGAAAGAATGCCAGAGGAAAGAATGACAAAACAGATATACAATGTGAAAGTGGAAGGATGCAGGTACCGGGGAAGACCTAGACTATCTTACCACGACCAAATAAACCGAGTCTTATCTGATGGAAAAGTCAAGAGTCTCCGTAACCGGCGAGCGTGTATGAGACGAACTATGAGAGTCGAGGAAGCCAGAGAGGTATGTAAGGAAAGAACCTGTTGGAACTCTGTACTCTCTGCCTACCCCGCAAGGGATCTGGCGTGAGGTTATAGATAGATAGATAGATAGATTTGAAATGTCCTTATTGCTATGAATCAAGAATAATATAGTTTTATATAGCGTACTGTAGGAGTAAAAGCACTTTTTGCAATTTAAAAAAAAATATTCTTTAAAAATTGTTGGAATCAATTCAGTTACCGATTAGGAACAAACTACTTTCAGGTCTTGCGTTTATTATGTTACACCTTGTATACCGATTTAATAGGACTTACAATATTTATATAAGTGAAAAAAGTAATAATTATGATCTTTGATTTATAATGTAGAAACCTGATAGAGTGAAATGCGGCTGCGCTGGATATACCTGCCGTATCTCGCACGCGCTAAGAGCAAAAGTAACCACAGAAGGGTTCTCATCTGGTGGGAAACGTATATAACCTATCATAAGGACTAGCGTCAGCTTATACTAGAGACTGATAAAAGTGTAAGAAAGTAAGGAAGGGTTTCACCTTGCAGTGGCACATAATGTAACATAATAAATGCGAAAAAATAACTTTCGTTAAGTAAAAACCTAAAAATTATAATATATAGTTTCCTGCGACTTCGTGCCCGGTCAACAACAGCGCCACCTACCGGGTCTATGTTATAAAGCCTATGTTACTTCTAGATAAGGTAGTTTCTTTAATGGTGAAAGAATCACCCCCAACACCCAAACTCACAAACTTTACCCCTTTATAATATTAGTATAGATAGTAATCGTAGTTTTAATATTGAAATTCGCCATGTATCTCCACTTTTTGATTATGTATATAATTTATTATTATAATAAAATTCAATATGAGCCCCGTTAGAAAACTGTCCTACTGTTGGGCACGGGCCCCCTCTCAAACTGAGAGGGTTTAGGCCATAGTCCTTCACGCTGGTCCAGTGCAGGTTGGCGAACTTAACACACCATCGAAAAACTCTTAGGCATGCAGGTTTCCTCACGATGTTTTCTTTTACCGTTAAAGCAAGTGATAGTTATTTTTTTAATACGCACATGTTTTCGAAAAAACAGAGGTGCGTGACTGGGTTTGAAGCCGAGACCTTTTGACTTTGCAGTCCAGTGGTCTAACCACTAGGCTATCACTGCTTGATATTTTCTTATAAGTTGTTTTATAATTTGTTTTCCTTCTAATCTGTTTATATACAGAGAGTTTTTGGCACGAATTGTAGACTCACATCTAGCATTAGCATTGACCATTTAGATCACAAAAGTTAGTTGTATTGAAAGTACAATGTTGAAATAATATTTAGGAGGTTTTGTGGAATATTACTATGGATATATTTGAACATCCAGATGTAGTGATATTTCAATTAAAATTTTGAAGTAACTGCACAGTGCCTTCAAAATATACTGTTATTTGGAGTTATCTGTTATTTATATAAGGGAACTGCTATGAGAGAAAATACATAAGTATGTACAAAATCAATTATATTTTAAACAGTCATCATAACAATCATCTCAACAACAATTAACAATCTGTCCTTAATAATATACAGTCATGGAATCAATGGTGGTGATGGTGTTCGGGGATGATGTGCTGGGCGTGACCCTCGTATTTGACATCGGCGTTGAATCTGTAAATGTAAGAAGAATATATTAGAACGTAATTTATATCTTGAGATGACATTTTATTTGTACTATAGATATTTAGAATAAAGAGCACTATGAGCACTAATAATATTAGCTCTTTTAAGAAACTGTCCCACTGTTGGGCACGGGCCTCCTCTCAAACTAACGGTTTAGGCAATAGTCCACCACGCTGACCCAGTGCGGCTTGGCGAACTTCACTTCAAGAAACTTTTAGGCAAGCAGGTTTCCTTAGGATATTTTCCTTAACCGTTAAAGCATGCGATAGTTAATTTTTAATGAGCACTAACCAGTCACTAAACAAGTACTAATGAAACTCACCCGGTCTTCTTATCGGCGCGGTAGTGCACAACCCTGATGGTGCCGTCGGGCTGATGCAGGCTGTACACGCCCTTCACGACGTCACCGTCGCGGTGCTCGTGCTGAAACTTTTCGTCGTGGGTGTGGGGGTCCACCACTTTGTACTCATACTCGTATTTGGGGTGAGCCTGTAATATATCAGATAGTAGTGATTAGTTGCGATAAATATAGATTAGCTAAAAGTAAAACCAAAGAAGGAGATAACTGAAAAAAATACAATATCGTACATAGTAGTCAACGTGGTGTCCATGATAAGCCTCGTGGTTTCCGTGCTGTTGCTCGTGGTGTCCGTGGTGGTGCTCGCCGTGATGTCCCTGGTGGAGCACAATGCTCTGCGACGAGTACGCGTGCCCGTGACCATGCCCGTGACCGTGACCATGACCGTCCTGTGGCCGAGCAACGACCACGGCAAGTGTAAGAGCTAGGCAGATGAACTGTAAAAATAAAAAATATAGGATATTAAATGGTTTATGAAGCCATTGCGTATTATTTAAATTTGTGATAAAAAAAAATGAATAACGACAACCAACCTTGCTGACCATATTGATTTTTTTTGATACTTTTCTTGAGGTTGTAACGAAATCACAACGAGGAGTGTGATTAATCAAAAATTGGAATACCTTTTATACGAAATAGCTTGGAACAGATTTCGCAAGTTTTTAACTTGATCCTATAATAATGACAATACGCAGAGTGCGTGCATATGATTGTAGTAACTTTAATTAATGTTCTTGTACTTTATGGATCATGAAAGTTGATACCGATTAAAAAAACTGCTTTATTTCATAAATTAAGGGTTTTGTGATCTTGAAATAATCACGCTCACTAAATTGTCTTTTAACTCATGTTTCGTATTCATATAGCTATATTTTTGAGCGGCTGACATAACTAGAAATCATACACTAGCTATGTTTTGGAATGATTATCTCTTTAGCACTTTTTAATCCCCGAAGATATACAATTCTCTGGCGATCTAAAGGCCAAATTTCGAATTCTATGGTCGGAAGAAGTGAAAGATTTATAGTACTTGATATCCGGAGTCTGGAACGTACCCGGTATAAAGACAATACGTTCAATCCATATTTCACTGAAAACCAACATTGCTTGAGAAATTTGTGTGACGCACATAGTACACCACTGTCACACCCACTTGGGGAATAAATTCAAAATGATATGTTTTGACAAAGAACCGCTCTGATTCACTAAGGGCGCTGTCTGATTTAAAAAGGTAATTAACGATGCAGAACTACCTCTAGGGCTCAAACTGCCATGGCCGTTGTGGAAGTCATTGATGCAGACCAAATTTGTGAACATGGGGTTCGGAGATCTAAATTTAAGAATTTGCAATGGTGTTACGACCTCACAGACTTTTTTTGCAACTTCTGGTCTGCCGCGTGTGCCATTCCGCCTGTGTAAGAGAAGAGCTGAGCGCGACTACGGGTGGCGCGATTGAATTAACCACTCACTTGGTGATAAATATGAACCGTTGACAAAGAAAGAAATGTTGAAAGAAGACGATAAAAAAATATCAAACAATTGTGGCAATTTAACTCATCGTGTAATTCTGGTGTAACGTGTGATATTCAGTGTTATATGTTTTCGTAACACTCTCAATAACAATAAAGCATTTTAAGTAAAAAAGTATTGTGCTTTAGAAAACTGCTGTCTCTATAGTAGTTCATCAATTTATGAAGCTGTAATATATAGGGACGTTTCATGTTTTTTTACGAAACAAGGCGTTTTTTGTTCGAGTATAGAACTTGTTTAAAACTACTAAGCTTATACAACTCCCATAGGTAAGGAATCTATGGGAGCAGGATTCAGCTCTCTTTCCCCTCCTGCTTAGCCTTTCTTCTTCTTCTTCTTCAGCCGAAAGACGTCCACTGCAGGACAAAGGCCTCCCCTAAAGACCGCCACAACGACCGGCTTTGTGCTGTACGCATCCAACTTCTACCCGCGACCTTCACCAGGTCATCGGTCCATCTTGTAGGGGGCCTACCCACTCCACGTCTTCCGGTACGTGGTCGCCATTCGAGAACCTTTCTGCCCTAACGGCCGTCAGTTCTACGAGCGATGTACCCCGCCCACTGCCACTTAAGTTTAGCAATTTTGAGTGCTATGTCAGTGACTTTCGTCCTCCTGCGGATCTCCTCGTTTCTGATTCGATCCCGCAGGGTAACTCCGAGCATAGCTCTCTCCATCGCCCTTTGGGTGACCTTGAGCCTTCTTATGAGGCCCATCGTAAGCGACCATGTCTCAGTGCCGTAAGTCATCACTGGCAACACACACTGGTCAAAGACTTTTGTCTTGAGACACTGCGGAATTTTGGACGAGAAGATGTTACGTAGCTTCCCGAACGTCGCCCAACCGAGCTGGATTCGACGATTGACCTCTTTCTCGAAGTTGGACCTACCTAATTGGATTCTTTGTCCCAGGTATATATAATCGTCAACAACTTCGAGCGTAGAGTCTCCAACCTTTATAAAAGTTGGTACTACATGGACGTTTGACATGATCTTCGTCTTGTCCATGTTCATTTTAAGACCTACTTGTTGAGAGACTCTACTGAGGTCGTCGAGCATGGCACTGAGGTCTTCCAGGGTATCCGCCATGAGCACGATATCATCGGCAAATCGAAGGTGAGAGATGTACTCGCCGTTGATGTTGATACCTAGTCCTCTCCAGTCCAGAAGCTTAAAGACATCTTCCAGCGCGGCGGAGAACAGTTTCGGGGATATAACGTCTACCTGTCTTACACCACGCTGCAGTTGAATAGGTTTCGAGCTCTGGTCCTGAAGGCGGACTGACATAGTAGCGTTTTCGTACAAACTCTTTAGCACCTCTATTTACCGGTAGTCAACTTGGCACCGCTGGAGAGACTGTAGTACAGCCCAAGTCTCGATCGAATCGGAGGCCTTCTCATAATCCACAAACGCTAAGCATAGTGGCAGGTTATACTCTTCAGTCTTCTGTATGACCTGTCGCAGCGTATGAATGTGGTCTATGGTGCAGAAGCCTTTTCGGAAACCGGCTTGTTCGGGAGGCTGGAAGTCATCTAGTCTGCGCGCGAGACGATTCGTGATGACTCTCGAAAACAGTTTATAGACGTGGCTCAGAAGTGAGATGGGTCTATAATTCTTCAAGAGGGTTTTATCACCTTTTTTGAAGAAGAGAACCACCACACTTCCGCGCCATGACTGTGGCGTTTTGCCCTCGAGGATGACGGTGTTGAATAGTTTCTGGAGAGCCCTCAATATCGGCTTTCCACTAGCCTTGAGAAGCTCGGCTGTTATACCGTCATAGCCTGGCGCCTTGTTGTTCTTGAACTGTTTGAGAGCCATACTAATCTCGCACACACTGATGTCCGGGATGTCATCGGTATAGTGTCGGGTTAATTTGGCTCTTGGGTCTATAGCCGGATTGCAGACAGGTGATTGTACTGATGTGTAAAGCTGGCCGTAGAACTTCTCGACTTCCCTCAAGAGTTGGAACTCTTGTATTCTCTACACTGGAGTGTAGAGGATGCAATCCTGCCGGCTCCGGTCTTCAGCTTACTCAGCCGGCTCTGTCCGATAGACAGATCCCTTGCAAACACTTTGGGGCCTTTGTTGCGCTCGATAGTCTCTCTTATTTTTTCAGTATTATACTCGCGTACATCGCGATTCAGAGACTTAGAGATCTGCCTATTGAGCCGCTGGCATTCGGAAACTTCTTCTGGAGACTGCAAGATCATCCTGCGTCTTTCCTCCATAAGCTTGAGGGTAACGCCTGAGAGCTTTTTGGTTTTAAAGAACTTGAGCCCGACCGTATGGACAGTTTCCACTACCCTGCTGTTATAATCGTCCACGTTTATGCACTCACTTAGACCTTCAAAGCGATTCTGCAGTTCGAGCTGAAAGCTATCAGGCTCCTGAATCTGGACAGGTGCTGGACGGAGTGTAGACTTCTAGTCTACACTCTAGACCCTTCAAGCTTGAAAGGTCTAGACATCAGTCTAGACCTTTCAAGCTTGAAGTTGATATTCAATGTGCCTCTTACTAGTCGGTGATCTCTTCCAGTTTTAACTGCGTTAATCACAGAGACATGATTGAATATGTGCCGCCTCGTCGACATGATAAAGTCTATCTCGTTTCTTGTAACACCATCGGGGCTCACCCAGGTCCATTTACGGTGTTCCCGCTTCTGGAAGAAGGAGTTCATGATGAAGAGTCCCTCCTTCTCCATGAAGTCAGCCAGCATTTGGCCCCGGGGATTCCGTTGTCCAGTACCAAAGGTTCCCACTCTCAGCTCATCGTCGTCTCGTCTGCCCAGTTTCGCGTTAAAGCCCCCATGAGAACGGTGTAGTGAGTTTTAGAGGTATGTATGGCTCTAGATATATCCTCATACATAGCCTCTACCTCATCGTCGGGGTGTGTCGAAGTCGGTGCGTATACTTGTATAATTTTCAGTAAATACCTTTCAGTCATTTTGAATATCAGTTACGCTACCCTGGTCGACACACTCTCGATCTTGACAACGTTGTTCACGAGAGACCTGTGGACTATAAACCCGACACCACCCTGGGACTGCTGGTCGCCCTCCCGGAAATAGAGCAAGTTACCGGATTTAAGTGTTATCGAGTCCTCACCCTCTTTTCGGACTTCAGATAATCCTATGATATCCCAGTGTAACTTGCTCAATTCTTCCTCTAACTCGTCGATCTTTTCGTCAGTTCGCAGTGTGCGCGTGTTAAAAGTTGCCAGGGCCAATGGTCTTCGTTGTCGGTAGCCATGCCTCTTCCGGGAATTCTTAGCACCCCCTGCCCCGCCGTTACCGTGGCTGCTACCGTGGCCAGGACTAGCGGGGCCGCCGGGGACTGGGGGCCGTTTAATATTTGTGGATGTCATTAGGGGGATGATGCCATAATCGCCACGCTTGGCAGGCGGGTTGGCGATCGCAGTATAGCGTTAGTAGGTATTAAGAGGACGCTGCTGCCCATCCTCTCATCTTACAAGCCCCTTAGGCACCACTTACGGTACCTGTGGGCTATGATCTCCTAACAGTAACCCAACTAACTAGGGCTTTGGATGCCATGTGTATCGCCATTCCAGAGAGTGGTGCCCTGCTTCCGGCAACACTCAGCCCAAGCGAGCCCTTTTCCGGTGGGGCACCAGAGTACTGCCTCGCTTGAACTACCGCTTGCGGTATTTGTTGCTGGATTTGGTCGCCTCTTACGGCCCGCTGTTAGGCCAGCATGCGATGGGGAGACTGTATTCTTGATCCGTCCCCACACGGAATAGGCTTAGCCTTTACACAAACTATATTCCTCATTCAAGTAAGGTCTCTAGCTTTATTCGCGGACGATACCACTCTCTTTGTCTCGCAAAGGTCTCGCATAGGAATAAGGCCTTCATTACCAGCTTAAACTTCAGGCCGCCGCCAATACCCCAGGGGATTGGTTCGGGATGTGGCGTATTGATGTGAACCCGGACAAGAGCGCTGTGGTATTCTTCTCCAGAGGTGCCACCCCACGCCCCTCCCTGCACCACCCCAAAAGTAATCTTGGTCAAGTTACCATATTCCCTGGGTCAAACAAATCAAATGGTCAAGTGGTCCGAAGGACATGGTGTTATTTAGGGTGAGCCGCCTCTGTGCTCGACCGTCTTTATCTGATGACCTGCAAGCGAAGTAAAATGTACCTTAGGAATAAGGGAAAGAAACTTTACAAAACTTATGTTCGGCCCATCATGACGTACGCTTGTGATATGTTCGGGCACGCCACCCGTTCTGACATCGACAGACTCCAAACTGCCCAATCCCAATTCCTCAGCAAAGCGTGGTTCATACAAAACGTTGACCTCCATTCCGATCTCGATCTTAAACCTATACGCGCCTTTATAAAAAGGCGACAACCGGATATTTTGCGAACGCGTCCATTCATCGAAATCACCTAATCGTAGCGGCCGCCGAATACACACCTAACTCCCTTTCCTATTAGCCGCTACCGCCATCCGCAGCATATTCTCTCCAACTCTCCCAATGTCCTTACTTTCCTTCTTTCGGATACAGGTACCGCACACAGGATCAGACATCGACCTTGCCGGCGAGGTCGAAGAATCCCTTGCCCGCGGGCCGATGAAGAGAACCACGGTGAGACACCTAGTATACGCGCTCTCCCATAGCGACTGCCCAAGACGAGACCGTTCCACCTTGAGGCGCCCTTGAGCTAGTTGCCCTTTTGCCCTTTTGACTCGAGCATAATGGTTGCACGCTCGCCCTCTTATCCGGCGCAGCTGTATAGGCCTCGCGGCCAGCAGCGTAGATCATCGACAGAAACACAAAGAGTGTGACCATGACCCTCCCGTGACCATAGGTGCTGCAAAGCACTCGAAACGTCGGGAACTAAAAATAAAAAATAAACCGCGATAAAATCCGTAAAATAGTTTTATTTCATGTGTAATATTCGCGTAAATCTAAGAACTCAATACAAATAATGTTTTTGGTTTAACGTACCAAATAGAAACCACCTAAGAAAAGAGCCTTTGGTAACTTTGTAATCTCTGTCTACCCCGCAAGGAAACTGGCGTGATGATATAGATAGATAGAAAGCAAATACAAGTAGATATTAATAAATTAGTTTCTTTGACTTTCCTTATATTAGTCAAGGGAAGTACGTTGTAAAAAACACGGCCGAAAGAACATTATTACTTGCTATCCGAAAATTTGCAATCACATGAAAGCTCTCAAAGAATTTTTTTCAAAATACTTCTTCGTATTAACACACAATTCTTGCAGTGAACGTCTTCACTGCAAGAATCGTGTAGTAATTCACCTATTCGAATTGAAATTCAAAAGCATTCCACGGACTTGGTTATTGTTTCCATAGTGAATTTTATCCCTAATCTTAAAACATTGTTTTTTTAATAAAGAATATTACTACTGATATATAAACCACAAAAAGTATTTTATAGCATTTGGGATTTCTATCATACTAATAATTGATACATTGTATTATAAAATAAATTCATTGTATTATACAATAATATGCTAACTAGAATAATTTTGTTGAGTAAAATCGTTTTGTGGTTAATCAATAATAATGTATGTGTTTTTATATGTATGTGTTGTATCTTTTTGTCATCCAATGTTACCTTTTTTTTTAATATGTGTAGTTATGTAATGTAAAAAATAAAACAAAAATAATATTATATGAGGGACAAGGACCGCTGGAGCGGAAAGAGCCAGGAGACCTTTGCCCAGCTGTAAGCCACAATAGGCCTTGCGGGGTAAGCAGAGTGTACAGAGTTTCGAGAGGTTCTTTCCAAAAAGTACATGATGATTTATAATATGTTCCAATTTTTCCTGTTTTTATTCTGTACACAAAGATAAGCAAATAAAATAAACGTCCTGAGTTAATCGGTATCTCATTCTTTAATAACAGTAACTGATTGCAACAATATCACAATAACAATAATCCTTAACGCGTATCATATTTCCTATGTAAGTATAACAACGGGTCATTCAGCGAAGGTACATTTTTCAATGGTGGTGATGGTGTTCAGGAACGATGTGCTGGGAGTGACCCTCGTATTTCACGTTGGCGTTGAACCTGCAACAAAAATGTATAATAAAATGAACATTGTTTATACATGTGTTATATTTATCCTTCTGTAGGGAGTCTGACTTGGAAATAAAAAAAATATATAGATCACCTTTACAACGAAAGACGCTATTTTTCTAAAGAAAAAGGAAACATTTGTTTCAAAGACGATTGTATTTTTTTATGATTAAAACCATGCACATTAAGCTTCATATCCTTGTATATAATGAGTTAATTATGTAGAACCATTGTTTTTATAGCTTCGACCTAGATTAACTGAAAACTATATCTTTCAACGTTCCTATGGAAGAAAGTTGTCTATACCAAAGAGACATTAGCATTTCGACTTTGCGGTCTATTGAACAAAGTCGTATTTCCAAAATAAAAATATTGGCATTTATGACTTCGTTCAACGGGGTCGTCAGTTTTAGCAAGATATCTCACCCGGTCTTCTTGTCAGCATGGTACTCGACGATCCTGATGCTGCCATCGGGCTGGTGCAGACTGTACGCGCCCTTTACGGAGTCTCCATCGCGGTGCTCGTGCTGGGACTTGAAGTCGTGAGTGTGAGGGTCCTCCACTTTGTACGCGAACTCGTATTTAGGGTGAGCCTGTATAAAAAACAACAGATTATGCAATGCTGCAAATAACGGCTTTAAATATCAGATAAATTGATTGAAATTTATCGTACATAGTAGTCAATGTGGTGCTCCTCGTGGTGTCCGTGGTGTTGCTCGTGGTTTCCATGGTGCGCTTCCTGTTGCACGAGGTGGTGTCCGTGGTGGTGCTGGTCCTGATGTCCCTGGTGCAGCACGATGCTCTGCGACGAGTACGCGTGCCCGTGACCATGCTCGTGACCGTGACCGTCCTGTGGCCGCGCAGCAACCACGGCTAGTGTAAGAGCTAGGCAGACGAACTGTAAAATTATGAATAATTAGAAGATTAAATTTTCTTGTCTTTTTTAATTAATATTGTTCAAATTTATTGAGACTAACCTTGACGACCATATTGATTTTTAATATGTATATTTTTTTAATTATACTATGTTTGTTAGCTTATAACGAAATGACAACGAGAAGTGTGATAAATCCGAAATTGTTATACCTTTTATACGAAATTTCTTGAAACAGATTTCGTAAGTTTTGAACTTGATCCCGTATTATTGACAATACGAAAGGCGCGTGTATGTTGTTTAAGTTATTTTAATGGAGTTGTTGTACGTTATGGATTATGAAAGTTAATACCGAATTAAGAAATGGCTTTAATTCATTAAACAAGGGTTTTGAAGGTCTTGAATTTGTCACGCTCGCTAAATTGTTTTTTGCCATTTTTACACGATGCAAAAAAAGCAGTGATAGCCCAGTGGTTAGACCGTTGGACTGCAAAGTCAGAGGTCTCGGGTTCAAACCTAGGCACGCACCTCTGTCTTTTCGAAAGCATGTGCGTATTAAAAATTAACTATCACTTGTTTTAAAGGTGAAGGAAAACATCGTGAGGAAACCTGCATGCCTAAGAGTTTCTCGAAGGTGTGTCAAGTTCACCAGCCCGCACTGGGCCGGTGTGGTGGACTATGGCCTAAACCCTTTCAGTTTGAGAGAAGGCCCGTGCCCAGTGTTGGGCAAAAATCAATTGATTAAACAATTGACAATTAACAATTGATCAACTGTAATTGCAGTGTTATGCAATTAACAATTGATCAATTGTAATTGCAATGTTTTGCAATTAGCAATTGATCAATTGCAATTGCAAAACAACGCAATTACAATTGATCAATTGTTAATCGTTTTATGCACATTTACGATTAAACAATTAACAATTAATCATCAAAAAAAAAGCACATCTAATGTTGGCCCAATGTGGAAGTGTACAATGTAAACTTCTGTCTGGTGTTGTAAGGCTTGAATCGGGAGTATGAAGCTTGAGTGAATGTTTGCCTTCTAAAAAGACTCAAGACAAAAGAAGACATCATTATCTATGAGATTTTAGGAGATGCTGATAACTAAAATGGCGTTTATTTTTGGATCAAAGATGGCGTCGCGACTTCTTATGAATGAAGGAAAGATAGACAGACATACGAACAGTGCAAGTTAAATAAAAGTAACACCGTAACACCGTCACGCCTATATTCCCCAGAGGGTGTGGCAGAGGTGTACTGAGTACACCCACGTTTCGCCGACGATGTTGGGTCCCATGTAATAGGGGGCGAGCCTATTGCCATATACCGGGCACAACTCCAGACTCCGGACTGCTACTGGGAATTTTTCGTTAGAAAAACTACATTTGTCCGACCACGGATTTGAACCCAGGACCTCGTGATCACATAGCGATGCGCTTTGCCACCAGACCAACGCGGCAGTAAGCAGTAGTAAGGCAGGGAGCAAATAAAAGCTTGTAAAAATTAAGTATTCTATTTTGTCCATATAAAAATGATATATTTTACAAGTTCCAGTTCCATAAATCATTCGAAATTCGGCCAATACACTGCACCTCTCTGCCAACCCCCCGTGGTAACCAAATGTTTGTTTATAAAAAGGTACCTAAACTTTAAAGAAGCGCGCGCGCACTTGTCGCCTTTCGGCAGTGTCACGAGCCGACAAGTGCGCGTGCGTCACTAGTAGGGTTGCCACCTTTTATTTGAGCAAATTAAGTAAATTGGTTTTTAAAGGTAGGCAGAAAAAGTACATTGTATCAAAATAAAGTATTATTTATTTCACTTTATTATTTTGTTTAAAAACATATTTATTATTACTTTTAGAACTTTTCAGTCACTGTTATCATTGCTAAACACCTTCACAGCATGTTGACAGTCTATAATTAACTTGAATAGATTAGTAAGAATTAAGAAATGCTGATAGTTTTTACTATTTTCTTTAAGTTAGAGAAGTTAGATGTAATAATGTTTTTTTCTTAAATCTAGTACCATAGATTCAGATTTTAACACCAGACATCATCTACTTTGCTTTTAATTGCAACCATTTTTTTTCTTTTTAATGATTTATTTAAAATGAATCTTAAAAGGTTGACTATTCGAAATAAAGTATTTTCGCATACTTTACAGTTCTCATAAAGTACAAGGTATACTTACCTTAAATAACGTACGATACGTACTTTATAATAAACTACAAGTAGCAACCCTAGTGACTCGTCGCCTTTCGGCACCGGCACGAGCCGACAAAGGGCACGTGCGTAGGTAGCTAGAGTCGGTCGGTAATGCCACAGTATCTATCTATCCAGTAACTCATCTAAGCCGTTTTAGTGGTATAATTACCAACACTCCCCGTCAGAACGTTATTAAGGTTAGCACCTTTTTTTTCATTTATTAAAACTTATCTACTGCAGTGGTTATAAGCCTGTATTTTTTCGTATGAGTGCAGCGTAATACAATTTACCATAGGGACTGTGTAATAACAGCATAATGAAAACGTTTATGATTTTAATGTTTATGCTTAAATATTATTTACCTTTATTGCATTTTTTTTTTTAAAAACGTTGCCCCACACTCGTATTTATTCCTGTGTCGTGGGTGCGTTTACAAACATGAAAATTCACACACACAAATACCCAGACCGGAACAAATAATTGTGGATCACACAAAGATTTGTCTCGTGCGGGAATCGAACCCGCAACTATTAGACACAGTGGGCGGAGCGGCTTAAGCTCTTAACAACTGCGCTTAATCGTCCGTCTTTCAAAAATTCATTTTACGAATAAGTATTCTCATTATATATAAGTATTCTCGAATCTCATTGTTATTGAGAGTGTTTATGATAGATTACTCGGAAATTGTATATAAGTATATTTGTTAAAAACCACATGAGTTACTAAATATCAGGTTTAAGAATCTTTATTTCTCTTTAAGAATAACTCTAATTCAATTACAGAGAAATTAAAACTTAACAAAAATAAACTTAAGGTTAGCGTACAGAAATATGTTTTCGTTAAAATATTTTTATAAATCAAAAGTGGGTAGTCAAAGATGGTACGGTACAAAATGAACACAACAAACACGGATGTAAAGTTAGACTAGATGTGGCATTGAATGTGGTTTGCAATTATAAGAATTTTAGAATAGATTTGAAAAGAATATTTATTAACTTGTTTAGTTGAGAGGTTAAATGGTTATATTTGTATTAAGTGTATCTTTTTTTTTTTTTTTTTTTTCATATGTATGTTTTATTTATTTATTTATTATGTATATGTGTATCAGTTGAACGGTGACAGGTATTAGGCACAAATGCATGTCTCTGTTTAGTTACACGCATTTGTAACATGTAATTTTAATAGTTTTTTGAAACTAGTCATACTCTTGGCGTCTTTTATATCTTTCGGCAGCTTATTGTAAATATTAACACCTTCAAATTTAATATTCTTTTTTCCATAGTTTGTTCTGGGTGGGCGTAGAACGAGGTAACTTGCTCTTCGTAATTTCATTTTGTGTTCTTGCTGTTTTTTGGAAAAAGCTAATGTAGTATGAATTTCATTATTTAATATTTTGCGTATTAGTATGCATGTATAGTAGATGTATGTTTGTGTAATGTTCAATATTTTTGTGTCATCATATACTTTTTGTGGCGATTTTCGATAACCATAGTTAAATAAAATTTTTACTAGTTTATTTTGGGCTTTTTGTAATACACTTAGATTACTTTTAGCAGCGGTCCCCCAGATTTCTATTAGGTAATCAATGTGCGGTTTGACTAAAGAATTATAAATAAGGTATCGCACCTTCCGCGGAAGACATTTTCTTATACCGTGAAGAGCACCAGTTAGTGATATTAGCTTAGATTTGATATTTTCTATGTGTGGTTTCCAATTAAGATAGTTATCTAATATAATACCGAGGTATTTCTCTTTAGATTTTCTTTGTATTATTTGTTTGTCTATTTTAAGTTGTATATTATTGGGTATACGTTTATTTTTTGCCGCAAATATAACATAGTTTGTTTTAGTAGTATTAATAGTGAGCAAATTCGACTGAAACCAGTCATTTAGCAAATTCAAATCATCTAAAGCTTGAGGTATAATACATTCGATCGAATTTCCAAAGTAAAAAATACTTGTATCGTCTGCGTAAAGTGAAATATCTCCTTTGAGGTGGATTTGATAGATATCATTAATATAGATGAGGAATAACAATGGTCCTAAAATTGAGCCCTGGGGTACACCGTATGTAATAGGTTTAGGACAACTTTGGTGATATCCTATTTGGACTATTTGTCTGCGATTTTGTAGGTATGATTTAAATATGTCAAGTGCTGTACCTGTGATACCTATTTGAGCCAATTTCCTTACTAACAGATCAGGGCTGATAGTATCAAATGCTTTTTTAAGGTCGATGAAAATGCCTAACGCTATTTGTTTTTGATCAATTTTATTCTTTATTTTGGTAATAAGGTCAATTGTTGCCGAAAGTGTATTTGATTTGGGTCGAAAACCATATTGTTTAGAGTAAAAAAAGTTTTTACATTTTAAGAATGTATACAAACGATTATGAAGTACTTTTTCAAAAATTTTTGATATTGCCGGAAGCACAGAGATTGGTCGATAATTACAGGGATCAGACTTACTGCCAGATTTATGTACTGGAATAACTTTAGCGATTTTTAAACTATCCGGAAAAGAACCCTCTCGCAGACATAAGTTAATACTAGCTGTAAGTTCGGGAGCGATAATGTCTTTTACACATTTCAAAGATTTTGTACTAATGCCATCAATGCCAGAACCAGTATTTGCGTCTAAATTATCAATTATTTTAAGTATTTCGTCCGTGGTTGCTGGTATAAAGTGCTTTAATTCTGTTGTATTAATTAGTTTTAGATCTTGAATCGGACGGTTTTTATACTTGTCAGGGATTTCATTAGCCAGGGTTGAACCAACAGTTGAGAAATAGTAGTTAAAGTTTTCACAGATTTCCTTTTTGTCTGTTAGAACTACTGAATCATATTCCAGTTTTTCTGGCCCCAGCTTGTTTCTCACTTTATTTTTAGACAGATCATTGATCAAACTCCACATTTTTCGTGGTTTAGTCATATTGTCTTTAAAGTGTTTGTAGTAATATGCATTTTTCGTTGTCTGTATATTTAGCTTTTGCTTTCTCATATTCTTTCCTTAAATTTGTATCTGACATATTTGATTTAAATTTTAGCCATAGTAAGTTTCGATTATTTATATCATGTATGATTTCTTTTCTTATCCAATCTTGCCGTAGGGGGTTCAAATTTTTTGTTTTTATGACTTTACTTTTAGATAAACAATGTAGCAATTTTTCCTCTAATTTCTCATAAATAGGTTCTTCATCATTATATGTGGTTATGCTTTGTAAATATTCACAAAATTTGGTATAATCGACTGCAGTATATTCTACCTTTCTGATTGAGGCAGGTTGATAGCGTTTGATTTCTAGGAATATTTGCTTATGATCAGACATAGCAGATTCCATCATCACCATATGGAAGTTGTTATCGTTTAGATTAGAACTGACATGATCTAGTATAGTTTGAGTTGTTGTAGTTTCACGAGTACAGAACTTACGATCGATCTTATTCAGAATTTTGAAATTGTTTTCTTTTAATATTTCCTTATAAATCCGTGTAGGTCGGTCTGGGTTAAGTAGGTCGAAATTATAATCGCCAAAAACTACTGCTCTCCTCCTCTGCTGTAGTTGGTTGGAATATATTTCAAGGAAATTATTTACATTAGTCTTATCGGGTTTATAAATGACACCAATATCCAAACAAAACTTATTTACCCGTATCCAGAGATAGTGAATATTATCTATACAATGGTCTTCAATGAGGCTGTGCTTTATATTATTATGGATGAATATTGACACGCCACCTCCCCTTTTGTTTTGCCTAAAGTTATAATAGTGCGTGTAGCTCGGAATTTCAAGTCTTTTGGCCTCATCTTCATTTTTAATCCAGGTCTCGGAAAGTACTATAACATGTGTAGTAGTTGGAAGAGAAGCAATCACACATCTCAGCTCATCGAATTTTCCTGGCTTAAGGATACTACGAGCGTTAGCATAGAAGCACTTCAATGATTTTTTTGTACATCTTATATCAGTATAATTATGAGTAATTTGATGTGTTATTTTCTCTGAGGGGGTGATTAGTTTTTTGAAGGAGCGGGTAAAGTTTTAGATCTTTGTTCTGTAGATGTTATTATTTTTGGAATACCTTTAATATATTTGATAGTAAGATTTTTTTCTCCATCTGATGTACGTTTTTTGAGTTCTTCTTTTAAATTTTTCATGTATCTTCGTTGACAAGGAGTTTGATCGGAGTATATTTTGATATTTCCCATTCCTGAGTTCTGTCTGTTACGCAGTATTGCTTTGGCTATGTCTTCAGATTTGAAACATACTTTAATTACACGGTCGTGGCCAGGTTTGTATTTTCCAAGACGAATAATTTTTTCCGGTTGGGTGCTTTCATGATGAAAGAGTTTTGTTATTTTTATGATTTCCTTCTTTTCATACTCATAACGTTCAGTTGACGATGTTATATTCGGCTCAGGAATTCCAGCGACTACTATATTTTTAGCACGCAGACTTCGTTCTTGGATTTCATTGAAAATGTCATCATTGTTCATTACGTTTTGGATAGGATGAGTTGATGATGATATGCATTTAAGATTTTCAATGTCGGCTTCCAGACGTTTTACTTTTGTTTCAGTAGTTTCAGCGATGTTTGTAAGATTTATGAGTTGACTCTTTAGATTATTATTTTCCACAATTATGTTTTCGATGGTATTACTAATATTACCAACCTCCTTCTTTATTACAGTTACATCTTGACAAAGTTCACTGATATTTTCTGCTTGATCATGTCTAGTAGTTTTTAAGAGTGACATCATTTCAGACATCTGCTTTCGTAGTTCAGAGAACTCAGCTCTGATCAGGACTTTATCATCAGGTAACTTGCGCTTATTGCGAATGGTAATATTGGAAGGAGAATCAATATTTGTATGTATTTCTGACAAATTTGGTTGAGAACCTCCAAGTCGATTTTCGCTGCCACTTCCAGTCGGTGAGCGTAGTAGACTCATTATGTATCCGTGATATGGTCGCTCACGTGCTTTATGTACGTGTACAGGCGCGTATGAAGAATACAGAAAATAAAGAGCCCACCTCTTTTACTCGAAGGGGTGAAGAGCAGTTACGGCGTCGGTGTCTACGAACAGCACTTCGCACTTAAAAGATGTTGGATGTAAGTTACTTGCAGTTGATTTGGAATAAGATGTTATACGCAGGTGCTATAAGTTTTAGAGTAGAACACTAACAAATTATTGGAATTTATAATTTAAATGCAACACGTCTGCTCTGTACGCTCGCTCGCGCGAATCGAATCGATAATCGAATATCAATAAAAGTATCGAGAAGACGTGTAGAGCGCGCGTCTGTGTGCGTGAGTTTAATTCGGACCATAAGTACTAAGATGTTTTACTGTATTATATTACACTGTGGTAGGGCACACCACATACCCCGCGCACTGAGATCCCGCGTGTCTCTGTTCATTCGGCCTGAGGATTTAGGACGAAAATATTGTCATAATTTTTTTACGAAGCGCAAAGTATCGCGTATATTTCGACACGATCTCACTTTGGAGTACTTTTGTGTGTGTACTTTTAGTAGCAGTTGTTTAAACTAAACTAATTTCCACAAACATAGAGAGTGTGAGTCTGAATCGTGCGCACACAGGAATATTGTAGGAACTTAAATTCATTTCTATTAAGTATATTCGCATATTTCAACGAATATTTCCACACTTTTTGGACATTATAGTCATTATGGATGAAGAGGAATATAGTTATATGTCAGTTAAGACGTTGGACACGGACATCAATGAACAGTTAGATCGAGATGGGCAGTCTTCAGGGCCGAGCTCAATCACGTCGATATCTTCACCCCCGCGTCTTGCACTACTTGACGGTACATTTTTCAAATATTTACCAGAAGAATCAACAGCACATATAATTACAGCTCTGTGTACTAAATGCTCGCCTGTCACTACTAAAATCAGAGGATTCGACAACTGTACATCCAATTTTCAGAGTCACCTCAAACGGAAACATGGACAAGATTGTGTAAATGAATATAAAAGATACATAAAAACAAAAAAAAACGATAAAAAAGGTGCAAACATTCCAAAAAAATACCGACTAGGGGCTTAAGAAAAGTTGAAGAGGTCCAGCCATATACACAAGAAAAATTTGCACAAAATATGATAAACTTCTTTATTGATTCTATGATCCCATTGAGGGCTATTGAAAACCCATATTTTTTAGAGATGTTTAGCAACTTGAAGATATCCGATAAGAATTTGAAAGTTGTAAGCCGTCGAAGTTTGAGTCGCCATATAAATACATATTATGAAGAAAAAATGTCTGCCATAAAATCTGAACTAAAGGCTGTTGATTTCGTGTGCACTACAACTGATATCTGGTCGGGAAAGAAGAGAAGCTTCTTAGGTATGACTGCACATTGGATCACAAAAGATTTGAAACGTGTTTCAGTAGCATTAGCATGTCAGCGGTTCAAAGGCATTCATAGTTACGATCGTATTACTAATTTAATTAAAGAAATTTATACAGAATTTGGCCTAAACGGTAATAAGGTAGTCGCAACCATTACTGACAACGGCAGTAATTTTGTAAAAGCATTTCGCGCTTTTGGCGTGGAACTTACAAACATCAGTTGTGACAAAACCAGTCAGCCGGAAGATTCTTTGTTTGAAGAAATAGATGTGGAATCTGACTCAAGTCTGGACGAAGAAGAATCCGAAGTTTTTTTTTTGCCTGCCCATCAAAGATGCTGTGCGCATACATTAAGCTTATGTGCTACCGTTGATGCCAATAAAGTTTTAAATGACATAGGTACTCCATCATCTCATATACATACCACCACATTAAAAAAATGCAACTCTTTATGGAATGCAGCTGGTCGTCCAAAAACGGCTGAAATTATACAAGATATATTACAACACACATTAAGTCGACCGGGTGAAACCAGATGGAATAGCCTATATGATCAACAAATTTTATCAATTCAAAAAAAAAATTCAGGTCCATAGAGCTTTAAATATTAGTAATCCCATAAAAGATGTTGAATTTGATTACTTGAAAAAATATTTGACATGTTCTGCACCAGTAGCAGAAGCACTAGATATTATGCAAAGTGAAACCAATGCCTATTATGGCATTTTATTGCCATGTCTGTTTGCATTGATAAGAAAAATACAAAAAATTGAAAGGAGAGGCAATTTGATGTACTGTGCACCTTTAATCGAGGCGTACAGAATAAGCGTTGAAACGAGATTTAAACAGTTTGTTAACTTTAACACTGCTCAGGCAGAACATGCAGCAATAGCTGCTGTATCTTATCCCCGTTTTAAAAATAAGTGGCTTTCTCGCTTAGATAATCAAGACCTAAGGTCGAAGAAGAAACTAAGGTCAGAATCTTTTTAAAACCCTTATTTCAAAAGAACTCAATGAAGAGCCTCAACAAACTATAGCAACTAAAAGTCGTATTGAAAAATTTTTCGAATCTGATTCTGACTCAGATAGTAATATTCATGTGTCACCTACAGCGGCTGCCGGTAGTAACATGCCTATAACAAAGGTTGAGCTATTAATGCTACACTTTTTTGCTGAAGAAAGTGAAGAACTAAGTCTGCTGAACAAATACCCAGAAATAAAAAGAGTCTTTATAAAATTTAATACGCCATTACCAGCTTCCGCAGCAGTTGAAAGATTGTTTTCTTTTGCTACTATGACCAATTCACCAAAAAGTCATAGATTATCAGATCAAATGTTTGAAAAGAGAGTCGTGTTGAAGTGCAACTTAACCTATTCAAAGAATATACAGAGAACATTTTAATTATGTGTCATTAAATCGGAACATTGATTTAAATAAAAATTGATTTTTAATATTTCTCGTTGTATATTTATTTAACACTATTGTTGCTCCTTGTTTGCTATTGTTTATCTTGAATTCTTATGACAAATTGAATTTGTGATAAAAAAACAAATTGACTTTGCGGGTCGAAAAAACTAGACCAACATGTCTCGGTCGGTTCGAGATTTAGAAACTCCGTCGTGTTTTAGATCGTTATATTTGTCTTGACCAGTACTTTAAACTCAGATGGCGGCCACGTCCTGATGATGGATCAGAAAGGTGGCCAACGGAACTCTTAGGATCTACAGTACTCGTCATAACCAATCAAACGGGGTAAGATGGTCTAGATATTTCCCGGTACCTACATCCTTCCATTTTCGCATTTGATATCTGTTTTGTCATTCTTTCTTCCGACATTCTTTATGCCTGAACCAACGAAGCATACCCTTTCGCATCTTTACACCAATACTAACATTCATACCTACAAGCTTTCTTACTATGCTATTGCGAATACGGTCAATCACGGCACATCTTCCGCAGTGCTCGCATTTCGACCGCATTTATCCTGCTTTCATTCTTCTTCTTACATAACCACCCCTCACTGCCATATAACAGCGTTAGGACAAGCACTCCTTAATGCATGGCTTGCTACGCCTTTTGGCTTAAGCCTGACGAATCACCTCGAGCCTTTCTTCTCCAATCGCACTAGTTCTTTCAAACATTTCTTTCACTAAAGTTTTGGTGGCACTCTTGCATTGCCGTATATTTATTTCTTCAGCTCTGTCATACCGTCATTTACATTCAAAGAAGAAACACAGTCCTGTCACGCCTTCTTCTTACTTTCTACGAAGCTTTGTAACTCTCCGTCCCACCTTCCGCTGTGCTTTGCTTTTTTGAGCAACGACATACTTCTTTCGCGGATTCTAACAAACTCTCTTTCAGGCTATTTCAGCATTCATTTATATTCGAGTCCGAAGTACCTGCTGTTAAAAGCTTCTCCCGGACCAGAGTCTTTATGAACAGATTTTCATACATTCTTCTCACTCTTGCAACTTTTCAATTATAATTCTTTTAAGGCCTCCGAAGGGTATATGCTCTCGCCAGTGCCTCTTCTTCTAAACAAACCACGTAACTATAAGATCGTGTTCCGATTCAAGAGTGGGACCTCTATATGCACAGATATCTTAAAGTTTGCTCTGGAGACGGTTATCTACTAGGATCAAATCTATCATGTTTTTCTGTTCATTCCATCTCCACGTAATATAAATCGCTTTATGTTGGAATATCGTATTTGACACAAGAAGGCCTCTTTCCAAACATGCATCTACAATGAGCTTACCCGCATCATTTACTCTCTTATAAGGACCTAGAGCAACGTCGTAAGATTGCCACCTGGTACCCACCCATTTATTCAGGTCGTCGCACAAAATCACCTTTTCATTTGCATCAGTCAGATTCAAAAGTTCCCTGACATTATCCTAAAACTTTTCAAGCTCCTGGTGTGTTGACAAGCTTACGGAAGCGTATGCTGTATCCAAAAATACTCTAGTGAGACTTAGGATTTAAACGGACTTAGAGAATCTTGCATCGTACAGGCCATAGTCTCACTCCAGAAGCCAGGCGATGGGACAGCCAGATACCCACCCCCTTGCTGGCACGACCGCTCAGTGGTACCCTAGAATACACGCGTCGCCTCGAGGAAACGACCCAGCCTAGATGGCTGGCAGGGGTCGCAACGAGCACGCTCTTGGACATAACCCCCGAAATGATACCCACATTGATGTTACTTCAAAAGTCACATCCGCCATCTTGGATTTTAAAATTAACGCTATATTCTTTATCAGCTTCCCCCAAACCCCAAAAATAACACCCATACTAATTTTACTTCAAAAGTCGCATTGGCCATTTTGGATTCCAATATTAAGGTTATATTCGTTATCAGATTCTCCTAAACCCCTAAAAATGAAACTCATATCGAATTTTACAAAAAAGGTCACGACCGCCATCTTGGATCCAGAAACTAACACCATATTCGTAATCAACATGCCCTAAAACCCCGATATCGATACCCATATCGATTTTCATAACAAGTCGCGCCCGCCATCTTGGATTTCAAAATTAACGTTATATTTGTTATCAGCATCCCCTAAAACCCCAAAAATAAAACCCATATCGATTTTACTTCAAAAGTTGCGTCCGCCATGTTGGATCTTTAAATTTACGTTATATTTGTACTCAGCATCCCTTAAAGCCCTAAAAGTGACACCTATATTGATTTTACTTCAAAAGTCATGTCCGCCATCTTGCATCCAGAAACTAACGCCATATTCGTAATCAGCATCCCCTAAAACCCCGAAATCAATACCCATATCGATTTTCATAAAAAGTCGCGCCCGCCATCTTCGATTTCAAAATTAACGTTATATTTGTTATCAGCATCCCTTAAAACCCCAAAAATGAAACCCATATCGATTTAACTCCAAAAGTCTCGTCCGCCATCTTGGTTCCAAAAGTTAACGCCATATTAGTTATCAGCATCCCCTAAAACCCAGAAAGTGACACCCATATTGATTTTACATCAAATGTCGCGTCCGCTATCTTGGATTTTTAAATTAACGTTATATTTGTACTCAGCATTCCTTAAAACCCTAAAAGTGGCACCCATATTGATTTTACATCAAAAGTCGCGTCCGCCATCTTGTTTCCAGAAACTAACGCCATATTCGTAATTAGCATCGCCTGAAATCCCGAAATCTATACCCATATAGATTTTAATAAAAAGTTGCGCCCACCATCTTGATTTCAAAATTAACGTTATATTTGTTATCAGCATCCCTTAAACCCCAAAAATAAAACCCACATCGATTTTACTTCAATAGTCGCGTTCGCCATCTTGGATCTTTAAATTAACGTTATATTTTTACTCTGCATCCCTTAAAACCCTAAAAGTGACACCTATATTGATTTTACTTCAAAAGTCATGTCCGCCATCTTGGACCTAGAAACTAACGCCATATTCGTAATCAGCATCCCCTAATACCCTGAAATTGTTACCTATATCGCTTTTCATAAAAAGTCGCGTCCGCCATCTTGGGTTTTAAAATTAACGTTATATTGGTTATCAACATTCCCTAAACCTTGAAATCGATACCCATATCGATTTTCATAAAAAGTCGCGTCCGCCATTTTGGATCCAGAAACTAACGCCATATTCGTAATCAGCATCTCATAAAACCCCGAAATCAATACCCATATCGATTTTCATAAAAAGTCGCATCTGCCATCTTTGATTTTAAAATTAACATAATATTCGTTACCAACTTCTTTCAAAACCATAAAAGTGACATGCATATTGATTTTGTTACAAAAGTCACGTCCACCATCTTAGATCCAGAAATTAACGTCATATTCGTAATCAGCATCCCCTAATATCCCAAATGTGACTCCTATATTGATTTTACTTCAAAAGTCTTATCGTCGTATTTACTTAGATCCAAAAATTCATGCCATATTTGCAATCAGTATTCCCTGAAACCCCAAAAATGACACCAATTTTACTTCAAAAGTCACGTCCGCCATCTTGGAAATGTTTTCGTGTTTAAAATATATTGTCGTGTGTTTAATTGTTAATTGTTTAATCGTAAACATGCAAAAAACGATTAACAATTGATCAATGGTAATTGCAACGTTTTACAATTACCATTGATCAATTGTTAATTGTGGACCCTACAATTAACAATTAATTTTTCAATCGTCAATTGCAATTGATTTTTTCTGCGATTAAAATTTCAATTGTTTGGTCCTACAATTGAACAATTAAACAATTAGTGCCCAACACTGCCCGTGCCCAACGGTGGGACAGTTTCTTAACAGGGCTAATGTTATTATTATTATTACACGATGCAAGTAAGTGGTGTAGGTTAAAGCACCTAGACAATGATTCGCTAATACTTACTAAAACACGATATGAAAATTCTTACAACGTATAAAATAACCTTATTCCCTATGACCATTAAAACATTAACGCGACACGTTACGACAAATTCACGAAGTGTTTGCATAGTGGTAGGTACTTCAAAGACATACAGAAGACGTAAAATAAGTGAATAAGGATTCTGTGCAGTTAACGTTGTCGGTTACATAGTGCCATCTACACCGTGTGGCAACGTGTACAGACAACTTTTCCGCTCCTAAAACGGTCAGTAAAGTAGAGACTCGCTTACTAGCTACCCTTCGGAATTATTACTGTGTATTACTAGTAACTTACTAATCTCAGAAGAGGTACGTAGCCAAATTTTAACAATATACTTTGGTCACAGAATGATAGGTGGTTAGCATTTTACAATTTAACAGACTTGATTGCTAAGATTGGTTAAATTCTCTGTAGGATATAGAGGGATAACAAATAATACATACCTATCAGAGTAAATGACTACATTCAGGTCTTACATTTTTAAGACTATATCTATGTATGTCATCACGCCAGATCTTTCGAGGATATTTATGAAAAAAAATAACACAATTCGAGCTTAGTCTTACGCAATGAACAAATTCGATAGTAAAACAAGATAAAATGAGAGAAAGTACGACCTACTTATTTATTTTATTAATCAAAATAACCTAAATACGGCAATTCAGTCTCGAAACAATATAAATCTATAAAAAGCGAGAGAAGAATTCGCATTGAATTTTAAATTGGGATATTTTATGTGTATTTTATCATACCTTGGCGTTAGTCCTACAAGTATACTTACTAAGTCTGGATACTCTTCATATAGATATGGGCAAAGATACCAATATCTTAGGATATGAAAGAGCTGAGACACGTGGAGATTTTGTCCATAGATAAGAGTAGGTACTAACTAACGACTTAAGAATTCAGCATCACGCATATTTTAAGGGGACTGTATAATTGGTTATATAAGTAAATAATTTACGACAACGAATGAAATGTATATGCCAGAATTGTCCTGCCAGTCATGTCTTCATTATACTGCAATATTCTTCTATAGAAAGTACAACATTTTCTTTTATCCAGAGCCGATAAGTTGTTTCTACCGAATGAAGCCATTATTTGAAGATACGTATGTTATTAGCACGACCTAGTTTTAGAAACAGTCGCTAATTTATTTGTCATTACTTTACTATTTAACGATCCATAATACTGTTGTAAATTTTAGCCTTATTTTCATAACATTTTCAATTTAAATATGAAATTGCTACTACATTATATTACTACTACTACATTCACAAATTCAACATTACTATATAAACCATACATACAAGAGCTTTTTTACGGCAATTGTACCCTAATAATTGGACGGACGCCTTGTTCCAATGGTTAAGATCATAAGGCGCTCAGCCCACTGGAGTGAGATGTTACGGGTTCGATTCCCGCACAGAACAAATCTTTGTGTTACCCAAAAATATTGATTTTGGTCTGGGTGTGTGTGCATGTGAATTTCATGTTTGTAAACGAACCCACGTAGTATTTTTCTTCCCTCTTAGCTATCCAACATTATCTATCTATCTATATTATCACGCCACTTCACTTGCGGGGTAGGTAGAGAGTACAGAGTTCCAACAGGTTCTTTCCTTACAGACGCTTGCCGGTTACGGAGACTCTTGACTTGCCCTTCAAATAAGACACGGTATATTCGGTCATGGTTAGATAGTCTAGGTGAAGACCTAGACTATCTTCCCCGGTACCGGTAAAGATGTACCTTCCACTTTCGCATTGTATATTCTAACATAATGTATTTTTAATTAGTGCTTTACTTATTTAAATACGTTGTTTCTTATTTACATGTTTTAAGTAAAAAAAAAGTGATATGAAGGATAGAGAATTTGGGATCGATGAACAGAAAAATGCTACTATTTCATTGTACTGTGCACAAAGATTAGTAAATAACATATATGGAGTTAATCGGTATCACATTCTTTAATAACAGTAACTGATTGCAACAATATCACAATAACAATAATCCTTAACGCGTATCATTATTTCTATGCGAGTATAACAACGGCTCATTCAGAGAAGGTGCATATTTTAATGGTGGTGATGGTGTTCAGGAACGATGTGCTGGGAGTGACCCTCGTATTTTACATTAGCGTTGAACCTGCGACAAGAAATACATAATGAACTTTTCTATGTATACGACACATTATGACTATGCTTTCCAAGAAAGGCTATCTTTCTCTACAGAATTTACGTTTTTTTTTCAGATTGCTTACCACGAAACACTTGACGTTGGCGTGACGCTAGCGACGTAATATGCTATCCTTGTTACGCAGCAAATTTAGTAAATAAACATGACAGTGACAGCTCGCTTACTTGCTAGCGTCACGGTAACGTCAATCATTTCTTGCTACGCTCTCTGAATTGATTAAATCCGTGCACATAAAGCTAATCAGAGAGCTAAGTACGAATAGATTGATGTTAGCGTAACGCTATCGAGATAATATGCCATCCTTTTCACTTTACAAATTTACTAAATATAATGAACCTGACAGCACGCTTTTTCGACAACGTTACTATAACGTCAAATTGTACATGCTTAGACCGCTATAGCGTATAAACATTTTAATAAAATTATTGCTTCTTAATAGCTTAGACTAGGCAGGTACGAAAAGTGTATATTTTAGTAGCAATTCTTACCCGGTCTTCTTGTCAGCATAGTACTCAACAATCCTGATGGTGCCGTCGGGCTGGTGCAGGCTGTACACGCCCTTCACGGCGTCACCATCTCGGTGCTCGTGCTGGGACTTGAAGTCGTGGGTGTGGGGGTCCTCCACTTTGTACGCGAACTCGTATTTAGGGTGGGCCTGTTTGTAAAACAACAGATTATAGAATACTGCAACTAACTGCTTTGAAATATCAGATTAATTATTTGAAATTTATCGTACATAGTAGTCAACATGGTGCTCCTCGTGGTGTCCGTGGTGTTGCTCTTGGTGTCCGTGGTGTTGCTCGTTGTGTCCATGGTGCGCTATCTGTTGCACATGTTGATGTCCATCGTGGTGCTGGTCATGATGTCCCTGGTGCAGCACGATGCTCTGCGATGAATACGCGTGCCCGTGTCCGTGCTCGTGACCGTGACCGTCCTGTGGCCGCGCAGTGACCACGGCGAGGGTGAGAGCTAGGCAGACGAACTGCAATATTGAAATGAAACCTATTAGACGTATGTTAGATTATAAAAAATCGATAAATCGAATTAAAAATAAAACAAGCTTAATTAAAATTATTCGTTGTGAATTGTAAATACTCAATTATTACAAACCTTGAACACCATATTGTACTATTTAATACTACTCGTAAAGGCTTTTCGAGTGTTTAATACAAAATGTTCGCAAGAAGTGTGATTAATCCAAAATGTAAATACCTTTTATACAAAATTACTTGAGACAGTTTAAGCAAGCTTTGAACTTGATTACATGAAAAATAAACGCAAGGTCCCTTGGTAGCACCGTTCTGTATTTTACATATTACGCAAGTTAATTGTGAATGATTGTACACATTAATTTAATTCATGGAATAAATAATGCAATTTCATCCAGATGAATCTCTATGCTATGATTATTATATCCTCTAAATTGCTCCATGTAAAAACTTTATTAATTTTATTTTGAGACTAGCTGTTTCCCGCGGCTTCGCACGCGTTATATTGTAATTTGACCTAGATAGGTAGGACTTTTTGGAATAACAATTTTCCAAGACTTAAGAGACACCTCCATATTAAGTTTATTTTCAATTCGTTCAGCCGTGTTAATATGGAGAAATAAAAACAACTATCCCTATCTTGCATTTCCCAAGGTAAAAAGTAGTCAACAGTTTCTGAGAAATCCTACATTTTCCAATGATAGTGTATTTAAAATCGGTTCCACCATTCTGGATATTAACACGGACAAACTTCTTTTTTTATTGTACCTGTATGAGCATAAAATATCTTCGTTATTTCAAAATCACAAATCCCAAATCAATATTCCCGTGTGCTGTGCGGGGCTCGTACCTGCGACTATTTGACAAAGTAAGTAAGGCGATCTACGTTTTATCGCTTAAATCATGTCGTCTTTGTTTTCCAAAAGTATTTATAAAGTCTAAGTCGACGAATATGAGTAAATTTTCGCTGTAGAACAATTTCAGCAGGTCCTCAGGCTTCCAGTCGCCGATTAAGAGAAAGAGGGAAATCGACGGATTGCCAGGCTTTTCTTTCGACAAAATAATATTTATATCTTTGGACCTTGATGCAGGCCGGTTAAAACCCACCGAAAGCATATAATGCAGGATAATATCGACATGATCTAGTGTGTAAACAAAGTTACATATTTCATATTATTATTTTACGACTTAAGATACTTTAATACTATATACCAATCTATATCACCCCGTCAGATACCTTGCGGAGTAGGCAGAGTGTACAGAGTTACAACAGGTTCTTTCCTTACAGACCTTTCTGGTTTTCTCATAGTTCGTCTTATACGAGGCATGCCTTTTAAGTTTTGTCGTTTGAAGAAAGAAACACAACTAGAACTTTATAATACTTTTTATTGTTTTTCAAAGTATTCACCACGTAGCTTAATACACTTTTCCATTCGCTCAAACCAGTTATTATAACATTTATTCCACTCTAAAGTGGGGGTGTTCAAAATGGCTGACTTGAAAGCGTCGACTGCTCCTTCACTGGACTGGAACGTTTGACCACGAAGACTTTTCTTAATTTTAGGAAATGTAAAGAAATCTTTAGGGCTTAGGTCAGGACTGTATGGAAGATGGTCAAGAATTTCTACTTTTTACTGCTTCAAATACTCAATCGTTTGACGAGCGCTGTGTGAGCTTGCGTTGTCGTGGTGCAGGATGATGCGTCGCTTTGAGTTAGATTTTCGAAGTTCGGCGATGACTTGTGATAAACAAACTGTGGTATACCACTCTGCGTTAACCGTTCTACGATCTTCAAGTGCAATAGTCGCAACATGGCCGGTTTTTCCAACGAACGTGGCCACCATCTTCTTTGAAGTGTTTCGAGAACGAACAACTTTAGTCGGCTTTGGCTCGTCTTGAAACACCCAGATTGTAGATTGTTGTTTGGAATCAGGATCGTAGGCATAGATCCAAGATTCGTCACCACTAATGATGTTGTAGACGTGATTTGACTCTCCTCGGTTGAACCTTTGCAGAGTTTTCTTACACCATCTGACGCGGGCCGCCTTGTGATCGTCGGAAAGCAGATGCGGTATCCAACGGCAAACTAGCTTTCTCACACCAAGCGCTTCATGCAAGATCTTCTGAATGGTTGTCCCTGAGATGCCTAATAGAGTCTCTATCTCTCGATACGTCACATGACGATCTTCGAGAATTAGTTGTCTCACAGCAATGATGTTATCTTCAGTGAAGGCGGATTTTGGGCGTCCTTCGCGAGATTTGTCACTAACACTAGTATGTCCACGCTGGAATTCTAAATACCAGCGTTCGACAGTCCGTAGACATGGGGCTTCATCACTGAACACAGATGTTAGCTCTTCAAAACACTGAAGCGGTGTCAGGTCTCTTCTAAAGTTGTAGAAAATTATTGCACGAACATTTTCCTTAGAAAGATTCATTTTCGTACGTAACCTGACAGATTCCAATCGACGCTGTGACTAAACAATAGCATTAATCCTAATACTTTCAACTGTTTTGAGATTCAAAATTTAAACACATTCGAATATAGAACAGTTCCAAATTCAAAATTGCCGGGAAACATGGAAACGACGGAACTTAAAAGGCATGCCTTGTACACGCTCGCTGGTTACGGAGACTCTTGACTTGCTCTTCGGATAAGAAATGTTATATTTAGTCATAGTAAGATAGTCTAGGTCTTCCCCGATATCTGCGTCCTGTTCTAGGTACACTACCAACTGACAGCGGCGTGGAACCATTTGACCCCTTGTAAATACGTATATCTCTTTTTTTACTACCGTTTTTATTGATTTCTTTGCTGTTTTTTTATGTAATTGTACATATTGTATATAATTTGTGAAACTATGAATGGTTGTTGTTCTACGTCCTTTCACTTTTGAATTTGTATATCTGTGTGGTTTCTTTCATATTAAGTTTCTTTATAATCCGTTAGATATGAAGAAATAATAGATATTCCGTTATATATATATATATATATATATATATATATATATATATATATATATATATATAATAGATAGTTTTTGGCATAGATAGATATAAGGCAATAGATGGCAATAGATAGAAGGCATTTGACAGAGTTGTGCGAAAGAGACTTTGGGACATTTTGCCAGAGTATGGTATAGATGGCACTCTGTTGCGAGCCGTCCAGTCCACTTATGTGGACTGCAAGGCATGCGTACGGGTGGGTGGTAACAGGTCACCCTGGTTTGACGTTAAAATCGGCGTCAAGCAGGGTTGCGTGTTGTCCGCTAGACTGTTTATAATATATCTGGACAAAAGTCTTCAAAGACTGAAAGCGATGAATGAAGGTGTACAAATGGGTGACTTAGTGGTAAACCATCTACTTTATGCAGATGACGCGGTTTTAATAGCGCCAACAGCCACTGATCTGCAAACACTAGTCACAGTTATGAAAGACGACTGCATGATCAATGGCTTACACTTGAATGTGAAGAAAACCAAGATTATGGTTTTTGAAAGGGAAGAAACCAGAACGAATGTAAGGATTGTGGTTGGTAACGATGTGCTGGAGCAAGTGAATGAGTTTGTATATCTTGGATGTGCCTTCAGTAAGGATGGGAAATACACCGCTGACATAGAGAGAAGAGTGAGTGCAGGGAACAGAGTGAATGGTGCGAAGGGAAAGCTACTCGGGAGCCGGCACTTAAGCCATAAGGCGCAGCTGGCCATACATAACGGAGTTCTTGTCCCAACGCTGTTATATGGTAGCGAGAGCTGGGTATGTAAGAAGGAGAATGAAAGTAGGATAAATGCGGTAGAAATGCGAGCTCTGCGGAAGATGTGCGGAGTGAAGCTGACCGACCGCATTAGCAACAGCATAGTAAGACAGCGAGTAGGTATGAAAGATAGTATCGGTGTAAAGATGAGAAAGGGCATGCTCCGTTGGTTCGGGCATATAGAAAGAATGCCAGAGGAAAGAATGACAAAACAGATATACAATGTGAAAGTGGAAGGATGCAGGTACCGGGGAAGACCTAGACTATCTTACCACGACCAAATAAACCGAGTCTTATCTGATGGAAAAGTCAAGAGTCTCCGTAACCGGCGAGCGTGTACGAGACGAACTATGGGAGTCGAGGAAGCCAGAGAGGTATGTAAGGAAAGAACCTGTTGGAACTCTGTACTCTCTGCCTACCCCGCAAGGGATCTGGCGTGAGGTTATAGATAGATAGATAGATAGATAATAGATAGTTGTGCTATTTTTCGAGATAAAAAGTGTTCTGTTTTATTTTACGATGTAAGAAATGCACAGTACACCTTCATATAACGTTTCCGTTAAATTCGTTTAGCCATTTTACTATGAATAAATACTAGTTATGTCGCAAGAACCGTGATTCTTTCCGAGATAAAAAGTATCTTGATTATTATTTCTAGACCTATAAAACCCTAAAAGTGTTAGTAAGATCCATTCTGTCATTTTAGTATGAAAAAATAACTGCTAGATATCCCGGGAGAACCTTTTAGTGAATATATTGTATAAGCATTATTCCAAGATTGAAGAGACACCTCCATATTCAGTTTCTTTTAAATCTGTTCAGCCGTGTTAATATGGAGAGATAAAATCAACTATGCCCCAGAAATATTGCATTTCCCGAGCTAAAAAGTAGTCTTGAATAATCTCTGAAAATTCTTCCATTTTTCAGTAATAGTTTTTTTTTAATCGGTTCCACTATTCTGGACATTAACACGGATAAACAAACATTTTTTTTTATTGTGTCCAATGCACTTAAAATATCTTATTTATTTAAAAATCACAAATCCCAAATCAATATTCTTGTACGCTGTGCGGGGATGCGCTATTCGGGAACTATTCGACAAAGTAAGTTAAGCAGTCTACGTTTTATCGGTTAAACCAAGTCATTTTTGTTTTGCAAAAGTATTTTAAAGACTACTTAAAAATAAGTTAATTTTTGTTGTACAATAATTTTAACAGGTCCCCAGGCTTCTAGTCACCTGTGAAGAAGAAGAGGGAAATCGAAGGATTGCTAGGCTTTTTTAGCCTAAATATGATTAATATCTTTGAGCCTTCATGCAGGCCGGTAAGAATCCACCAAATGCATATTGGAGTGATTTTATATACCACTTACACGGATAGTAAGGGCATGATATAGTGTGTGAACAAAGTTACCTATCACATATTACTATACCAAGACACTACAATACTTCAATACTATCTATCAATTTATATTATCACGTCAGATCACTTGCAGGGTAGGCAGAGAGTACAGATTTCCAACAGGTTATTTTTTTACAGACCTTTCTGGCTTTCTCCACTCTCGTAGTCCGTCTTATATACGCTCGCCGGTTACGGAGACTCTTTGCTTGCCCTTCTGATAATACACGTTCCATTTGGTTATGGTAAGATAGTCTAGGTCTTCCCCAATATCAACGTTCTTCCACTTGCTCATTTTATATCTCTGGGTTGCTTTCATATTAAGTTTCTTTATAATCGGTTCAGCCATTTTAGTATGAAGAAATAATAGATATTCCGCAGAAGTCATGCTATTATTTATTTTACTATGTTATTTATTTTTGATAACAAAAAGTATTTTGTTTTATTTTGCGGTGTAAGACACCTTCATACAAAGTTTCAATTAAATTCGTTTAGCCAGCTATGTCGCAAGAACCGTGATTCTTTCCGAGATAAAAAGTATCTCAAATATTATTTCGAGACTTAAAACACCTTGAAAGTATTAGTAAGATCCATTCAGCTATTTTAACATGAAGAAAAGGCGGCTATCCTGGAAGAACCGTGTGTGAATATATATTGTATATTTTGTCAACTTCCACCAGACTTATTTCTCTATCAACTGTATCTTCGGGTTCAGTCTCAGCCCCACTTAGTCCACACAGGTGGTCTTTGAAAAATATAATCTAAACTATAGCGCGATCTTATTCAACACACACCACTAACGCCGTCTCAAAATGTGTTAGTCTTCTCGTAAGATATTAATCGTCGTTAAAGTTTCGTATCCGGCCCATTCGTCGTTAGAGTTCTCTCCAGAATAAACAATCCTGAATGCATCATGGGTTTATGCACGAAATTATGTTTGAGTGTTTAAATCAAACGTGTATGAACAATTTCCAGTAAGTGCTTTTAACTACTGCATAGTTTTTCGTAAGGAGACGAACCTGAGTCCAATATCAATTAATGGAGGAATTCATGTGTAGGCAAAATTATATAGTTAACGTCGTAACATTGCAGTTCGGGACAAACAGTTATAAAGTTTTGCGGAATATTCCGCGACAATCTAGTAGCTTTGTTGTTTTAGAACAATGAATGATTTATCAAAATCGACTCTATTTTTCTTTTCTCAGAAACTGTTACGTTTCTCGAAAATATAAGTATACAGAGCTGTGATCCTTGAAACAGGCTACAATTATTCCAAATTTCATTAAAATTCATCAAACAGGAATGGAGTAACATGTCTTTTAAGAATTTCAATGTTTGGCTTATTTTTGTATTTTCTGAAAGAATGTTTTGATTTTCCGGTATAAATACTATTCAATATGTTCAATAAGTTTCATCAAAATCCGCCTGGTAGTTTTTGCGTTATGATGGTTTATACCCTTGGACAGATAGACAGATAGACAAACAGATACGAAAGCCAAAAATGTAGAATTAGCTTCTACATCAATAGAATGATATCCGTGGGTTAGTATTCCAAAAAATATACACAGACATGACTTCCTTCCAGTTTTATCATATGTAGTATGTAGAGATATAGATGCTTTACTTTTCCCTACAAACTGTTAGATTTCCTGAAAACGTAAGTATTAACTATGTTTTCTGTCATATGAAATATCTACATGCTAAGTTTCACTGATATCTGAAAAGTAGTTTTGGAACAATGAATGATAAATCAAAATTGACTTTTTTCTCTTTCCTCAGAAACTGTTAAACTTTTAGAAAATATAAGTAACCGAAATGTGATCTTTTGAATAGGCTATAATTTCATAAAATTTCATTTAAATCAATCAAACAGATTTGGAGTAAAGTGTCTTTTTAGAAATACAATATTTCGCTTAGTTTCGTGTTTCCTGGAAAAAAATTTTGATTTTCCGAAATAAGTACTATACAATATGTTAGCCAACATTTTAAGGTATCTGCATGGAAAGTTTTATCAAAATCCGCCTAGTAGTTTTTGCGCGATGATGGTTCATATCCTCCGACAGACCGACAGACAGACAAACAGACCCGAAAGCCAAAAATTGTAGAATTGGCTTCTACGTCGATAGTGTGATACCCATGGGTTGCTATTTCCTAAAAATATTTCATGTACAGACACGAGTTCCTTACAGTTTTATTATATGTATAGAGTATAGATTATTATATGTATATGTATAGATTACAGTGACTAATTGTAACCAAAAATAATTTGTAATTGGTATTATTTGGATAAAATTTGGAAGTTTTTAAGATATTTCCTACATAATAATGAGTTTGTTTTCTTCGTCCTACGAAGTTCGGCAATTTTTGCCAAGTAGCACAATGGTACCAAATATTTGGCGGGCTTACCACAAAAAGATTGAAGTAAGCGTGATGCGACTTGATATGCCATCCTTGTCACACTCTACTACTACTAAATAAACATGGACAGTGAAAGCACGCTTTCCCGACAACGTCGCGGTAACGTCGATCTGTTTGTGCTAAGGCCAATAATCTCCGTGTCTGTCAGCTACTCAAACCGAGAATTTGTGAGAATAAAAACTAGAATGGGTTACCTAAAACACCCCTTAGACTAAAACCTAATCAGTGAATTACCATGATACGCGTTCAGAAAAAGGCCTAAGTACAAACAACGGTAAGCCTCGCTACTTTCTAAGTAGGTACAATTCTTTCTATTTCACGATGACGGTCGTTTTAACAAAGTTATATTATATACGATGCAAATAATCTTAAAGCAATATAGCTGATACCTAACCCTAGCAGATACCTTAAATTGCTTAGCTTTTAGATTAGTTAAGACTTCTTTAAATATTAGGACTTCTTCATCTCTATCTATCTATCTATATCATCTATCTATATCTATATCCTTCTAACATGTTGGAACTCTGTACTCTCTACCTACCCTGCAAGGGACTTCTTCATGTGCGTCAAACAATTATGATTGTGAGCCGTTCTGTAGGCAACTGTAGTACTTCGGAACCGCAGTGTTCTAGCAATCACCAAGGCTGAGCATCCATAAATTTGTCTAAGTAATTACTTTTACTCAAATATTTACTTAGTATGCAAAGTATATTAAGAATTACAACACTCTAATTTTTTAAAAAGATTAACCGTACAGATTTTTGGTCTTCTTCTCCACAGGACTGACTTTCCGAACGGGTGGTAGAGTCGTGAGTAATCAATAATTTTCTCTTTTACACTATTCATAAGTACTTCCTGGTCTACATAAATAAAATCCTTTTGATTTTATTTGAATACATCATTTTATTCTGATAAATAAAAGACGTGCATCGTATCTAGACGTGTATTGGACTGCGTTCACAATCAGCTGAGCGCTCCGCGCCACCGAAGTACCCTCTAATATTTATTCTAATATATAATACCCTCACCTTTAAATAAATAATTATGTTAGAAGAAATTACACTAAAATAAAAATACTTAAGACTACAATATACCTATTATAACTATAATTTATGTGAACAACACAACAGTCTGTCCAATAGGAATAGTGTCATTTATAAATGTCGTCTATACCATATCTTTTGACGGGTTTGTGTACCCGTTGTAAATTGCGTTGTTGTGTTGTTACATTACTGTCCCCAGTACATTGGGCATATCTTTAGCCAGGCTTGTTGGGGTTGAAGCAGGTCCTTTTTCAACTGCGTCCGACTTTGCGTTTCCGGTAACAGCGCATTGGCTGTCCCCGCACCGTCGACCGGTCCGTCTGTTGATTTCTCGTTGTTTTTCGGAAAAACAAGTAAAGGTCGAGACCGTCTACTTGCCTGTACTGGTTGATTAACAATTACACTAGGTGTTCGATATAACAACTCTGCGTTTACAGTAAACACTCTTTGCTTTAATTGGTCAACGTGTCTATGTGCCTCAGTTCCATTGTTAGATTTAACGGTATAATCCGTATTACCCAATCTCTGTACAATCATTCCTGGCAACCACTTATCTGAGCTACGGAAGTCCCTAAACCAAACTGTATCCCCAGGATTAAAATTCCTACATGAGCCACCAACTGTCGCCATCACCCGCGCTTGGTGCGTGCCTACACGTCTTTTCTGGTCTGGTTTTAAACAACCTAAACGCAAGCTGCGACCTAACAACCTCTTAGCCGGACTCTCTCCAGTTGTGTAATGTTGTGTATTTCGGTAAGTTAGTAAGAACCGGCACAGGGCAGAATGCACATCCGTTTTAGATTTAATAGCCTTTTTAATAGTGCGTTTACATATCTTCACCGCGTTTTCCGCCGCTCCGTTCGAGGCCGGATGGTATAAGGCGAAGAAAACGGGTGCGATACCATTGTTATTTAAAATTTGTTTAAATTCTGAACTGAAAAACGGGGGCCCGTTGTCGCTGACTACTTGTTTCGGCAAACCGAACCTTGACCACAGCTCTCGTAGCTCTTTTATTACTGCCCGTGCTGTGGTGCTATTCATTTTAATAGCCTCGATCCATTTCGAGTGGGCATCAATTAAAATAAGGTAAGTAAGACTTGCAATGGGGCCTAAGAAATCTAGGTGCAGTCTAGTCCAGGGGCGGTCGGGCCAGGGCCAGGGGCACGGCACGTGCCCAGGCGGCGCACACGGCGCACACGCGGCACGCCGCCTCCACTGCCTCGTCCACTCCCGGCCACCAAACGTAGCTCCGTGCTAATGACTTTGTTTTTACTACACCCATGTGGCTATCATGGAGCTCCTGAATTACTTTATTTCTACATGAATTAGGGATGTCCCCACATAATGCACCCTAACTCTGTGTACAGCTCCCTTCTGCGATGGAAATGCCTGAAGACTAAAGTCTACAACCAATGCGTCCTACCTGTTATGACCTACGGGGCCGAGACGTGGCTACTAACAGTGGGACTAGTCCACAAATTTAAATTCGCACAGCGGGCTATGGAGCGAGCTATGCTCGGCGTCTCTTTGAAGGATAAAATTCGTAACGAGGTAATCCGAAAAAGAACCAAAGTTACCGACACAGCTCGCAAACTAAGTAAGCTAAAGTGGCAATGGGCTGGTCACATCTGCAGAAGGACCGATGGCCGATGGAGCAAACGTGTCCTAGAGTGGAGACCGCGACTTGGTAAGTGTAAGGTAGGACGGCTCCCAGCTAGATGGACCGACGACCTCAAAAAGGTCGCTGGGACAGACTGGATGCGGAAGGCGGAGGACCGTGTGCAATGGCGCGTGTTAGGAGAGGCCTATGTCCAGCAGTGGACTGTGATAGGCTGATTGATTGATTGATTTGTACATTATCTATCTATCTATATTATCACGCCACTTCACTTTCAGGGTAGGCAGAGAGTACAGAGTTCCAACAGGTTCTTTCCTTACAGACGCTCGCCGGTTACAGAGACTATTGACTTGCCCTTCAGATACGACACGGTGTATTCGGTCATGGTAAGATAGTCTAGGTGAAGACCTAGACTATCTTCCCCGGTACCGGTAAAGATGTACCTTCCACTTTCGCATTGTATATTCCAACATTATTTATTTTAATTAGTGCTTCACTTATTTAAATTTTCATTGTTTTTTACTGTTTAAGTTTAAGTAAGAAAAAAAAAATGTTTCACATCACATTTTTAATATAGATAGAGAATTAGGGATCGATGAACAGAAAAATGCTACTATTTCATTGTACTGTGCACAAATATTACTAAATAAAATACATAACTGGAGTTAATCGGTATCACATTCTTTAATAACAGTAACTGATTGCAACAATATCACAATAACAATAATCCTTAACGCGTATCATTATTTCTATACGAGTATAACAACGGGTCATTCAGAGAAGGTGCATATTTTAATGGTGGTGATGGTGTTCAGGAACGATGTGCTGGGAGTGACCCTCGTATTTTACATTAGCGTTGAACCTGCGACAAGAAATACATAATGAACTTTTCTATGTATACGACACATTATGACTATGCTTTCCAAGAAAGGCGATTTTTCTCTACAGAATTAACGTTTTATTTTCAGAGGGCTTACCACGAAACACTTGATGTTGGCGTGACGCTAGCGACGTAATATGCTATCCTTGTTACGCAGCAAATTTAGTAAATAAACATGACAGTGACAGCTCGCTTACTTGCTAGCGTCACGGTAACGTCAATCATTTCTTGCTACGCTCTCTGAATTGATTAAAACCGTGCACATAAAGCTAATCAGAGAGCTTAGTACGAATAGATTGATGTTAGCGTAATGCTATCGAGATGATATGCCATCCTTTTCACTCTATAAATTTACTGAATAAGATGAACCTGACAGCACGTTTTTTCGACAACGTTCTATAACGTCAAATTTTAGATGCTTAGACCGCTTTAGCTTATAACATAAGCTAAGACATTTTAATAAAATTATTGCTTTTTAATAGCTTTGACTAGGCAGGTACGAAACTTGTACATTTTAGTAACAATTCTTATCCGGTCTTCTTGTCAGCATAGTACTCAACAATCCTGATGGTGCCGTCGGGCTGGTGCAGGCTGTACACGCCCTTCACGGCGTCACCATCTCGGTGCTCGTGCTGGGACTTGAAGTCGTGGGTGTGGGGGTCCTCCACTTTGTACGCGAACTCGTATTTAGGGTGGGCCTGTTTGAAAAACAACAGATTATAGAATACTGCAACTGCTTTGAAATATCAGATTAATTATTTGAAATTTATCGTACATAGTAGTCAACGTGGTGCTCCTCGTGGTGTCCGTGGTGTTGCTCTTGGTGTCCGTGGTGTTGCTCGTTGTGTCCATGGTGCGCTATCTGTTGCACATGTTGATGTCCATCGTGGTGCTGGTCATGATGTCCCTGGTGCAGCACGATGCTCTGCGATGAATACGCGTGCCCGTGTCCGTGCTCGTGACCGTGACCGTCCTGTGGCCGCGCAGTGACCACGGCGAGGGTGAGAGCTAGGCAGACGAACTGCAATATTGAAATGAAACCTATTAGACGTATGTTAGATTATAAAAAATCGATAAATCGAATTAAAAATAAAACAAGCTTAATTAAAATTATTCGTTGTGAATTGTAAATACTCAATTATTACAAACCTTGAACACCATATTGTACTATTTAATACTACTCGTAAAGGCTTTTCGAGTGTTTAATACAAAATGTTCGCAAGAAGTGTGATTAATCCAAAATGTAAATACCTTTTATACAAAACTACTTGAGACAGTTTAAGCAAGCTTTGAACTTGATTACATGAAAAATAAACGCAAGGTCCCTTGGTAGCACCGTTCTGTATTTTACATATTACGCAAGTTAATTGTGAATGATTGTACACATTAATTTAATTCATGGAATAAATAATGCAATTTCATCCAGATGAATCTCTATGCTATGATTATTATATCCTCTAAATTGCTCCATGTAAAAACTTTATTAATTTTATTTCGAGACTAGCTGTTTCCCGCGGCTTCGCACGCGTTATATTGTAATTTGACCTAGATAGGTAGGACTTTTTGGAATAACAATTTTCCAAGACTTAAGAGACACCTCCATATTAAGTTTATTTTCAATTCGTTCAGCCGTGTTAATATGGAGAAATAAAAACAACTATCCCTATCTTGCATTTCCCAAGGTAAAAAGTAGTCAACAGTTTCTGAGAAATCCTACATTTTCCAATGATAGTGTATTTAAAATCGGTTCCACCATTCTGGATATTAACACGGACAAACTTCTTTTTTTATTGTACCTGTATGAGCATAAAATATCTTCGTTATTTCAAAATCACAAATCCCAAATCAATATTCCCGTGTGCTGTGCGGGGCTCGTACCTGCGACTATTTGACAAAGTAAGTAAGGCGATCTACGTTTTATCGCTTAAATCATGTCGTCTTTGTTTTCCAAAAGTATTTATAAAGTCTAAGTCGACGAATATGAGTAAATTTTCGCTGTAGAACAATTTCAGCAGGTCCTCAGGCTTCCAGTCGCCGATTAAGAGAAAGAGGGAAATCGACGGATTGCCAGGCTTTTCTTTCGACAAAATAATATTTATATCTTTGGACCTTGATGCAGGCCGGTTAAAACCCACCGAAAGCATATAATGCAGGATAATATCGACATGATCTAGTGTGTAAACAAAGTTACATATTTCATATTATTATTTTACGACTTAAGATACTTTAATACTATATACCAATCTATATCACCCCGTCAGATACCTTGCGGAGTAGGCAGAGTGTACAGAGTTACAACAGGTTCTTTCCTTACAGACCTTTCTGGTTTTCTCATAGTTCGTCTTATACGAGGCATGCCTTTTAAGTTTTGTCGTTTGAAGAAAGAAACACAACTAGAACTTTATAATACTTTTTATTGTTTTTCAAAGTATTCACCACGTAGCTTAATACACTTTTCCATTCGCTCAAACCAGTTATTATAACATTTATTCCACTCTAAAGTGGGGGTGTTCAAAATGGCTGACTTGAAAGCGTCGACTGCTCCTTCACTGGACTGGAACGTTTGACCACGAAGACTTTTCTTAATTTTAGGAAATGTAAAGAAATCTTTAGGGCTTAGGTCAGGACTGTATGGAAGATGGTCAAGAATTTCTACTTTTTACTGCTTCAAATACTCAATCGTTTGACGAGCGCTGTGTGAGCTTGCGTTGTCGTGGTGCAGGATGATGCGTCGCTTTGAGTTAGATTTTCGAAGTTCGGCGATGACTTGTGATAAACAAACTGTGGTATACCACTCTGCGTTAACCGTTCTACGATCTTCAAGTGCAATAGTCGCAACATGGCCGGTTTTTCCAACGAACGTGGCCACCATCTTCTTTGAAGTGTTTCGAGAACGAACAACTTTAGTCGGCTTTGGCTCGTCTTGAAACACCCAGATTGTAGATTGTTGTTTGGAATCAGGATCGTAGGCATAGATCCAAGATTCGTCACCACTAATGATGTTGTAGACGTGATTTGACTCTCCTCGGTTGAACCTTTGCAGAGTTTTCTTACACCATCTGACGCGGGCCGCCTTGTGATCGTCGGAAAGCAGATGCGGTATCCAACGGCAAACTAGCTTTCTCACACCAAGCGCTTCATGCAAGATCTTCTGAATGGTTGTCCCTGAGATGCCTAATAGAGTCTCTATCTCTCGATACGTCACATGACGATCTTCGAGAATTAGTTGTCTCACAGCAATGATGTTATCTTCAGTGAAGGCGGATTTTGGGCGTCCTTCGCGAGATTTGTCACTAACACTAGTATGTCCACGCTGGAATTCTAAATACCAGCGTTCGACAGTCCGTAGACATGGGGCTTCATCACTGAACACAGATGTTAGCTCTTCAAAACACTGAAGCGGTGTCAGGTCTCTTCTAAAGTTGTAGAAAATTATTGCACGAACATTTTCCTTAGAAAGATTCATTTTCGTACGTAACCTGACAGATTCCAATCGACGCTGTGACTAAACAATAGCATTAATCCTAATACTTTCAACTGTTTTGAGATTCAAAATTTAAACACATTCGAATATAGAACAGTTCCAAATTCAAAATTGCCGGGAAACATGGAAACGACGGAACTTAAAAGGCATGCCTTGTACACGCTCGCTGGTTACGGAGACTCTTGACTTGCTCTTCGGATAAGAAATGTTATATTTAGTCATAGTAAGATAGTCTAGGTCTTCCCCGATATCTGCGTCCTGTTCTAGGTACACTACCAACTGACAGCGGCGTGGAACCATTTGACCCCTTGTAAATACGTATATCTCTTTTTTTACTACCGTTTTTATTGATTTCTTTGCTGTTTTTTTATGTAATTGTACATATTGTATATAATTTGTGAAACTATGAATGGTTGTTGTTCTACGTCCTTTCACTTTTGAATTTGTATATCTGTGTGGTTTCTTTCATATTAAGTTTCTTTATAATCCGTTAGATATGAAGAAATAATAGATATTCCGTTATATATATATATATATATATATATATATATATATATATATATAATAGATAGTTTTTGGCATAGATAGATATAAGGCAATAGATGGCAATAGATAGAAGGCATTTGACAGAGTTGTGCGAAAGAGACTTTGGGACATTTTGCCAGAGTATGGTATAGATGGCACTCTGTTGCGAGCCGTCCAGTCCACTTATGTGGACTGCAAGGCATGCGTACGGGTGGGTGGTAACAGGTCACCCTGGTTTGACGTTAAAATCGGCGTCAAGCAGGGTTGCGTGTTGTCCGCTAGACTGTTTATAATATATCTGGACAAAAGTCTTCAAAGACTGAAAGCGATGAATGAAGGTGTACAAATGGGTGACTTAGTGGTAAACCATCTACTTTATGCAGATGACGCGGTTTTAATAGCGCCAACAGCCACTGATCTGCAAACACTAGTCACAGTTATGAAAGACGACTGCATGATCAATGGCTTACACTTGAATGTGAAGAAAACCAAGATTATGGTTTTTGAAAGGGAAGAAACCAGAACGAATGTAAGGATTGTGGTTGGTAACGATGTGCTGGAGCAAGTGAATGAGTTTGTATATCTTGGATGTGCCTTCAGTAAGGATGGGAAATACACCGCTGACATAGAGAGAAGAGTGAGTGCAGGGAACAGAGTGAATGGTGCGAAGGGAAAGCTACTCGGGAGCCGGCACTTAAGCCATAAGGCGCAGCTGGCCATACATAACGGAGTTCTTGTCCCAACGCTGTTATATGGTAGCGAGAGCTGGGTATGTAAGAAGGAGAATGAAAGTAGGATAAATGCGGTAGAAATGCGAGCTCTGCGGAAGATGTGCGGAGTGAAGCTGACCGACCGCATTAGCAACAGCATAGTAAGACAGCGAGTAGGTATGAAAGATAGTATCGGTGTAAAGATGAGAAAGGGCATGCTCCGTTGGTTCGGGCATATAGAAAGAATGCCAGAGGAAAGAATGACAAAACAGATATACAATGTGAAAGTGGAAGGATGCAGGTACCGGGGAAGACCTAGACTATCTTACCACGACCAAATAAACCGAGTCTTATCTGATGGAAAAGTCAAGAGTCTCCGTAACCGGCGAGCGTGTACGAGACGAACTATGGGAGTCGAGGAAGCCAGAGAGGTATGTAAGGAAAGAACCTGTTGGAACTCTGTACTCTCTGCCTACCCCGCAAGGGATCTGGCGTGAGGTTATAGATAGATAGATAGATAGATAATAGATAGTTGTGCTATTTTTCGAGATAAAAAGTGTTCTGTTTTATTTTACGATGTAAGAAATGCACAGTACACCTTCATATAACGTTTCCGTTAAATTCGTTTAGCCATTTTACTATGAATAAATACTAGTTATGTCGCAAGAACCGTGATTCTTTCCGAGATAAAAAGTATCTTGATTATTATTTCTAGACCTATAAAACCCTAAAAGTGTTAGTAAGATCCATTCTGTCATTTTAGTATGAAAAAATAACTGCTAGATATCCCGGGAGAACCTTTTAGTGAATATATTGTATAAGCATTATTCCAAGATTGAAGAGACACCTCCATATTCAGTTTCTTTTAAATCTGTTCAGCCGTGTTAATATGGAGAGATAAAATCAACTATGCCCCAGAAATATTGCATTTCCCGAGCTAAAAAGTAGTCTTGAATAATCTCTGAAAATTCTTCCATTTTTCAGTAATAGTTTTTTTTTAATCGGTTCCACTATTCTGGACATTAACACGGATAAACAAACATTTTTTTTTATTGTGTCCAATGCACTTAAAATATCTTATTTATTTAAAAATCACAAATCCCAAATCAATATTCTTGTACGCTGTGCGGGGATGCGCTATTCGGGAACTATTCGACAAAGTAAGTTAAGCAGTCTACGTTTTATCGGTTAAACCAAGTCATTTTTGTTTTGCAAAAGTATTTTAAAGACTACTTAAAAATAAGTTAATTTTTGTTGTACAATAATTTTAACAGGTCCCCAGGCTTCTAGTCACCTGTGAAGAAGAAGAGGGAAATCGAAGGATTGCTAGGCTTTTTTAGCCTAAATATGATTAATATCTTTGAGCCTTCATGCAGGCCGGTAAGAATCCACCAAATGCATATTGGAGTGATTTTATATACCACTTACACGGATAGTAAGGGCATGATATAGTGTGTGAACAAAGTTACCTATCACATATTACTATACCAAGACACTACAATACTTCAATACTATCTATCAATTTATATTATCACGTCAGATCACTTGCAGGGTAGGCAGAGAGTACAGATTTCCAACAGGTTATTTTTTTACAGACCTTTCTGGCTTTCTCCACTCTCGTAGTCCGTCTTATATACGCTCGCCGGTTACGGAGACTCTTTGCTTGCCCTTCTGATAATACACGTTCCATTTGGTTATGGTAAGATAGTCTAGGTCTTCCCCAATATCAACGTTCTTCCACTTGCTCATTTTATATCTCTGGGTTGCTTTCATATTAAGTTTCTTTATAATCGGTTCAGCCATTTTAGTATGAAGAAATAATAGATATTCCGCAGAAGTCATGCTATTATTTATTTTACTATGTTATTTATTTTTGATAACAAAAAGTATTTTGTTTTATTTTGCGGTGTAAGACACCTTCATACAAAGTTTCAATTAAATTCGTTTAGCCAGCTATGTCGCAAGAACCGTGATTCTTTCCGAGATAAAAAGTATCTCAAATATTATTTCGAGACTTAAAACACCTTGAAAGTATTAGTAAGATCCATTCAGCTATTTTAACATGAAGAAAAGGCGGCTATCCTGGAAGAACCGTGTGTGAATATATATTGTATATTTTGTCAACTTCCACCAGACTTATTTCTCTATCAACTGTATCTTCGGGTTCAGTCTCAGCCCCACTTAGTCCACACAGGTGGTCTTTGAAAAATATAATCTAAACTATAGCGCGATCTTATTCAACACACACCACTAACGCCGTCTCAAAATGTGTTAGTCTTCTCGTAAGATATTAATCGTCGTTAAAGTTTCGTATCCGGCCCATTCGTCGTTAGAGTTCTCTCCAGAATAAACAATCCTGAATGCATCATGGGTTTATGCACGAAATTATGTTTGAGTGTTTAAATCAAACGTGTATGAACAATTTCCAGTAAGTGCTTTTAACTACTGCATAGTTTTTCGTAAGGAGACGAACCTGAGTCCAATATCAATTAATGGAGGAATTCATGTGTAGGCAAAATTATATAGTTAACGTCGTAACATTGCAGTTCGGGACAAACAGTTATAAAGTTTTGCGGAATATTCCGCGACAATCTAGTAGCTTTGTTGTTTTAGAACAATGAATGATTTATCAAAATCGACTCTATTTTTCTTTTCTCAGAAACTGTTACGTTTCTCGAAAATATAAGTATACAGAGCTGTGATCCTTGAAACAGGCTACAATTATTCCAAATTTCATTAAAATTCATCAAACAGGAATGGAGTAACATGTCTTTTAAGAATTTCAATGTTTGGCTTATTTTTGTATTTTCTGAAAGAATGTTTTGATTTTCCGGTATAAATACTATTCAATATGTTCAATAAGTTTCATCAAAATCCGCCTGGTAGTTTTTGCGTTATGATGGTTTATACCCTTGGACAGATAGACAGATAGACAAACAGATACGAAAGCCAAAAATGTAGAATTAGCTTCTACATCAATAGAATGATATCCGTGGGTTAGTATTCCAAAAAATATACACAGACATGACTTCCTTCCAGTTTTATCATATGTAGTATGTAGAGATATAGATGCTTTACTTTTCCCTACAAACTGTTAGATTTCCTGAAAACGTAAGTATTAACTATGTTTTCTGTCATATGAAATATCTACATGCTAAGTTTCACTGATATCTGAAAAGTAGTTTTGGAACAATGAATGATAAATCAAAATTGACTTTTTTCTCTTTCCTCAGAAACTGTTAAACTTTTAGAAAATATAAGTAACCGAAATGTGATCTTTTGAATAGGCTATAATTTCATAAAATTTCATTTAAATCAATCAAACAGATTTGGAGTAAAGTGTCTTTTTAGAAATACAATATTTCGCTTAGTTTCGTGTTTCCTGGAAAAAAATTTTGATTTTCCGAAATAAGTACTATACAATATGTTAGCCAACATTTTAAGGTATCTGCATGGAAAGTTTTATCAAAATCCGCCTAGTAGTTTTTGCGCGATGATGGTTCATATCCTCCGACAGACCGACAGACAGACAAACAGACCCGAAAGCCAAAAATTGTAGAATTGGCTTCTACGTCGATAGTGTGATACCCATGGGTTGCTATTTCCTAAAAATATTTCATGTACAGACACGAGTTCCTTACAGTTTTATTATATGTATAGAGTATAGATTATTATATGTATATGTATAGATTACAGTGACTAATTGTAACCAAAAATAATTTGTAATTGGTATTATTTGGATAAAATTTGGAAGTTTTTAAGATATTTCCTACATAATAATGAGTTTGTTTTCTTCGTCCTACGAAGTTCGGCAATTTTTGCCAAGTAGCACAATGGTACCAAATATTTGGCGGGCTTACCACAAAAAGATTGAAGTAAGCGTGATGCGACTTGATATGCCATCCTTGTCACACTCTACTACTACTAAATAAACATGGACAGTGAAAGCACGCTTTCCCGACAACGTCGCGGTAACGTCGATCTGTTTGTGCTAAGGCCAATAATCTCCGTGTCTGTCAGCTACTCAAACCGAGAATTTGTGAGAATAAAAACTAGAATGGGTTACCTAAAACACCCCTTAGACTAAAACCTAATCATCGAATTACCATGATACGCGTTCAGAAAAAGGCCTAAGTACAAACAACGGTAAGCCTCGCTACTTTCTAAGTAGGTACAATTCTTTCTATTTCACGATGACGGTCGTTTTAACAAAGTTATATTATATACGATGCAAATAATCTTAAAGCAATATAGCTGATACCTAACCCTAGCAGATACCTTAAATTGCTTAGCTTTTAGATTAGTTAAGACTTCTTTAAATATTAGGACTTCTTCATCTCTATCTATCTATCTATATCATCTATCTATATCTATATCCTTCTAACATGTTGGAACTCTGTACTCTTTACCTACCCTGCAAGGGACTTCTTCATGTGCGTCAAACAATTATGATTGTGAGCCGTTCTGTAGGCAACTGTAGTACTTCGGAACCGCAGTGTTCTAGCAATCACCAAGGCTGAGCATCCATAAATTTGTCTAAGTAATTACTTTTACTCAAATATTTACTTAGTATGCAAAGTATATTAAGAATTACAACACTCTAATTTTTTAAAAAGATTAACCGTACAGATTTTTGGTCTTCTTCTCCACAGGACTGACTTTCCGAACGGGTGGTAGAGTCGTGAGTAATCAATAATTTTCTCTTTTACACTATTCATAAGTACTTCCTGGTCTACATAAATAAAATCCTTTTGATTTTATTTGAATACATCATTTTATTCTGATAAATAAAAGACGTGCATCGTATCTAGACGTGTATTGGACTGCGTTCACAATCAGCTGAGCGCTCCGCGCCACCGAAGTACCCTCTAATATTTATTCTAATATATAATACCCTCACCTTTAAATAAATAATTATGTTAGAAGAAATTACACTAAAATAAAAATACTTAAGACTACAATATACCTATTATAACTATAATTTATGTGAACAACACAACAGGCTGTCCAATAGGAATAGTGTCATTTATAAATGTCGTCTATACCATATCTTTTGACGGGTTTGTGTACCCGTTGTAAATTGCGTTGTTGTGTTGTTACATTACTGTCCCCAGTACATTGGGCATATCTTTAGCCAGGCTTGTTGGGGTTGAAGCAGGTCCTTTTTCAACTGCGTCCGACTTTGCGTTTCCGGTAACAGCGCATTGGCTGTCCCCGCACCGTCGACCGGTCCGTCTGTTGATTTCTCGTTGTTTTTCGGAAAAACAAGTAAAGGTCGAGACCGTCTACTTGCCTGTACTGGTTGATTAACAATTACACTAGGTGTTCGATATAACAACTCTGCGTTTACAGTAAACACTCTTTGCTTTAATTGGTCAACGTGTCTATGTGCCTCAGTTCCATTGTTAGATTTAACGGTATAATCCGTATTACCCAATCTCTGTACAATCATTCCTGGCAACCACTTATCTGAGCTACGGAAGTCCCTAAACCAAACTGTATCCCCAGGATTAAAATTCCTACATGAGCCACCAACTGTCGCCATCACCCGCGCTTGGTGCGTGCCTACACGTCTTTTCTGGTCTGGTTTTAAACAACCTAAACGCAAGCTGCGACCTAACAACCTCTTAGCCGGACTCTCTCCAGTTGTGTAATGTTGTGTATTTCGGTAAGTTAGTAAGAACCGGCACAGGGCAGAATGCACATCCGTTTTAGATTTAATAGCCTTTTTAATAGTGCGTTTACATATCTTCACCGCGTTTTCCGCCGCTCCGTTCGAGGCCGGATGGTATAAGGCGAAGAAAACGGGTGCGATACCATTGTTATTTAAAATTTGTTTAAATTCTGAACTGAAAAACGGGGGCCCGTTGTCGCTGACTACTTGTTTCGGCAAACCGAACCTTGACCACAGCTCTCGTAGCTCTTTTATTACTGCCCGTGCTGTGGTGCTATTCATTTTAATAGCCTCGATCCATTTCGAGTGGGCATCAATTAAAATAAGGTAAGTAAGACTTGCAATGGGGCCTAAGAAATCTAGGTGCAGTCTAGTCCAGGGGCGGTCGGGCCAGGGCCAGGGGCACGGCACGTGCCCAGGCGGCGCACACGGCGCACACGCGGCACGCCGCCTCCACTGCCTCGTCCACTCCCGGCCACCAAACGTAGCTCCGTGCTAATGACTTTGTTTTTACTACACCCATGTGGCTATCATGGAGCTCCTGAATTACTTTATTTCTACATGAATTAGGGATGTCCCCACATAATGCACCCTAACTCTGTGTACAGCTCCCTTCTGCGATGTAAATGCCTGAAGACTAAAGTCTACAACCAATGCGTCCTACCTGTTATGACCTACGGGGCCGAGACGTGGCTACTAACAGTGGGACTAGTCCACAAATTTAAATTCGCACAGCGGGCTATGGAGCGAGCTATGCTCGGCGTCTCTTTGAAGGATAAAATTCGTAACGAGGTAATCCGAAAAAGAACCAAAGTTACCGACACAGCTCGCAAACTAAGTAAGCTAAAGTGGCAATGGGCTGGTCACATCTGCAGAAGGACCGATGGCCGATGGAGCAAACGTGTCCTAGAGTGGAGACCGCGACTTGGTAAGTGTAAGGTAGGACGGCTCCCAGCTAGATGGACCGACGACCTCAAAAAGGTCGCTGGGACAGACTGGATGCGGAAGGCGGAGGACCGTGTGCAATGGCGCGTGTTAGGAGAGGCCTATGTCCAGCAGTGGACTGTGATAGGCTGATTGATTGATTGATTTGTACATTATCTATCTATCTATATTATCACGCCACTTCACTTTCAGGGTAGGCAGAGAGTACAGAGTTCCAACAGGTTCTTTCCTTACAGACGCTCGCCGGTTACAGAGACTATTGACTTGCCCTTCAGATACGACACGGTGTATTCGGTCATGGTAAGATAGTCTAGGTGAAGACCTAGACTATCTTCCCCGGTACCGGTAAAGATGTACCTTCCACTTTCGCATTGTATATTCCAACATTATTTATTTTAATTAGTGCTTCACTTATTTAAATTTTCATTGTTTTTTACTGTTTAAGTTTAAGTAAGAAAAAAAAAATGTTTCACATCACATTTTTAATATAGATAGAGAATTAGGGATCGATGAACAGAAAAATGCTACTATTTCATTGTACTGTGCACAAAGATTAGTAAATAAAATACATAACTGGAGTTAATCGGTATCACATTCTTTAATAACAGTAACTGATTGCAACAATATCACAATAACAATAATCCTTAACGCGTATCATTATTTCTATACGAGTATAACAACGGGTCATTCAGAGAAGGTGCATATTTTAATGGTGGTGATGGTGTTCAGGAACGATGTGCTGGGAGTGACCCTCGTATTTTACATTAGCGTTGAACCTGCGACAAGAAATACATAATGAACTTTTCTATGTATACGACACATTATGACTATGCTTTCCAAGAAAGGCGATTTTTCTCTACAGAATTAACGTTTTATTTTCAGAGGGCTTACCACGAAACACTTGACGTTGGCGTGACGCTAGCGACGTAATATGCTATCCTTGTTACGCAGCAAATTTAGTAAATAAACATGACAGTGACAGCTCGCTTACTTGCTAGCGTCACGGTAACGTCAATCATTTCTTGCTACGCTCTCTGAATTGATTAAAACCGTGCACATAAAGCTAATCAGAGAGCTTAGTACGAATAGATTGATGTTAGCGTAATGCTATCGAGATGATATGCCATCCTTTTCACTCTATAAATTTACTGAATAAGATGAACCTGACAGCACGTTTTTTCGACAACGTTCTATAACGTCAAATTTTAGATGCTTAGACCGCTTTAGCTTATAACATAAGCTAAGACATTTTAATAAAATTATTGCTTTTTAATAGCTTTGACTAGGCAGGTACGAAACTTGTACATTTTAGTAACAATTCTTACCCGGTCTTCTTGTCAGCATAGTACTCAACAATCCTGATGGTGCCGTCGGGCTGGTGCAGGCTGTACACGCCCTTCACGGCGTCACCATCTCGGTGCTCGTGCTGGGACTTGAAGTCGTGGGTGTGGGGGTCCTCCACTTTGTACGCGAACTCGTATTTAGGGTGGGCCTGTTTGAAAAACAACAGATTATAGAATACTGCAACTGCTTTGAAATATCAGATTAATTATTTGAAATTTATCGTACATAGTAGTCAACGTGGTGCTCCTCGTGGTGTCCGTGGTGTTGCTCTTGGTGTCCGTGGTGTTGCTCTTGGTGTCCGTGGTGTTGCTCGTTGTGTCCATAGTGCGCTATCTGCTGCACATGTTGATGTCCATCGTGGTGCTGGTCATGATGCCTCTGGTGCAGCACGATGCTCTGCGATGAATACGCGTGCCCGTGACCGTGCTCGTGACCATGACCGTCCTGTGGCCGCGCAGCGACCACGGCGAGTGTGAGAGCTAGGCAGACAAACTGCAATATTGAAATGAAACATATTAGACGTATGTTAGATTATAAAAGATCGATTGATCGAATGAAAAATAAAACAAGCTTAATTAAAATTATTCATTGTGAATTGTCAATACTCAATTATTACAAACCTTGAACACCATATTGAACTATTTAATACTACTCGTAAAGGCTTTTCGAGTGCTTAATACGAAATGTTCCCAAGAAGTGTGATTAATACAAAATGTAAATACCTTTTATACAAAATTACTTGAGACAGTTTTCGCAAGCTTTGAACTTGATAACATGAAAAATAAACGCAAGGTCCCTTGGTAGCACCGTTCTGCATTTTACATATTACGCAAGTTAATTGTGAATGATTCTACACAATTATTAAATTCATGGAATAAATAATGCAATTTCATCCAGATGAATCTCTATGCTATGATTATTAAATTCTGAAAATTGCTCCATGTAAAACCTTTATTCATTTTATTTCGCAATTAGAGTGACTAATTGTAACCAAAAATAATTTGTAACTTATTGGTATTATTTGGATAAAATTTGGAAGTTTTTAAGATATTTCCTATATAATCATGAGTTTGTTTTCTTCGTCCTACGCAGTTCGCCAAACTTTGCCAAGTAGCACAATGGTACCAAATATTTGGAGGGCTTACCACAAAAAGATTGAAGTTAGCGTGATGCGACTTGATATGCCATCCTTGTCACACTCTAAATTTACTAAATAAACATATACAGTGAAAGCACGCTTTCCCGACTACATCGCGGTAACGTCAATCTGTTTGTGCTAAGGCCTCTGATCTCCGTGTCTGTCAGCTACTCGAACCGAGAATTTGTGAGAATTAAAACTAGAATGAGTTACCTAAAAAAACCCTTAGACTAAATCTACTAACTAATCAGTGAATTACCATGATACGGGTTCAGTAAAATGCCTAAGTACAAACAAAGGTAAGCCTCGCTACTCACGAAGTAGGTACAATTCCTTCTATTTCACGATGACAGTCGTTTTAACAAAGTTCTATTATATACGATGCAAATAATCTCATAGGAATACAGCTGATACCTAACCCTAGCAGATAGCTTAAATTGTTGAGCTTTTAGCTTAGTTAAGACTTCTTTAAATATTAGGACTTCTTCGTCTCTATCTATCTATCTATCTTTACCATCTATCTATATCTACATCCTTCTAACCTGTTAGAACTCTGTACTCTCTACGTAGCCCGCAAGGGACTTCTTCATGGGCGTTCAATAATTAAATATGATTGTTAACGTTCTGTAGGCAACTGTAGTACTACGGAACCGCTGTGTTCTAGCAATCACCATCCATAAATTTGTCTAAGGATTTACTTTTACACAAGTATTTACTTAGTAGGCAAAGTATATTAAGAATTGTAAAAGTCTCATTTTTAAAAAGATTAACCGTAGAGATTTTTGTCCTTCTTCTCCACAGGAATGACTTTACAAACCGGTGTTAGAGTCGTGAGTAATCAATAATTTTCTCTTTTTGACTATTCATAAGAACTTTCTGGTCTACATGAATAAAATACTTATGAATTTGATTTGATTCGAGTGCATCATTTTTATTCTATAGTTGAGAAACTGTCAAAAGTAAAAAATGTGAAAGTTAGTTTCCTTAACGAAATAATAGTCACCATTTTCTTAACTTAAACAATTACCATTGATAGATTAGTGTTTGGACTGCAAAGTCAGAGGTCTCTCAAGTTCAAACCCAGGCACGCACCTCTATATATTCGAAAGCATGTGCGTATTAAACATAAATTATTACTTGCTTTAACGGTAAAAGGAAACATCATGAGGAAACCTGCATGCCTAAGAGTTTCTAGAAGCTGTGTGAAGTTCGCCAACCCGCACTGGGCCAGCGTGGTGGGCTATGGCCTAAGCCCTCTCAGTTTGAGAAGAGGCCCGTGTCCAACGGTGGGACAATTTTTTAACAGGGCTAATGTTATTATTATTATTACACGATGCAAGTAAGTGGTGTAGGTTAAAGCACCTAGACAATGATTCGCTAATACTTACTACAACACGATATGAAAATTCTTACAACGTATAACATACCCTTATTCGCAAAGTGTTTGCATAATGGTAGGTACTCCAAAGACATACAGAAGACGAATAATAAGTGAATAAGGAATCTGGGCGGTTAACGTTGACGGTTCCATCGTGTCATCGACACCGTGTGGCAACGTGTACAGGCAACTTTTGCTAGGAGCTATGGAGTTTGTGACTTTTCCGCTCCTAATACAGCCAGTGAAGTTATGGCTGTTATATATCCATATTCGTGAACGGTTGCTATTTGTAGAGACTCGCTTACTAGGTACCCTTCGAAATTAATACTCTCTATAACTAGTAACTTACTAATTTCCGAAGAGGTTCGTAGCCAAATTTTAACAATATATTTTGGTACTGAGTTCTGAGATTTAAAATCCGTAAAATAGTTTTATTTCATGTGTAATATTCGCGTAAATCTAAGAAACCAGTAGAAATACGCCGGTTAGAAGATCTCAAGACTAAGCGCGCAAGATTTACAACATCCCTAAATTTCTTGAAGAGATGCAGAGACCACAATCTCATTCCTGCGTGTGTCAAGATATCCACCAAGAAAGGCATTCGAGGAAGCGCTAAGATCCTAAACCAGGCAAGTAAAAAGTTGTTACGGACGGTGATTCATCAGACGCGTTCCGATCTACACCACCTCAGCAGAAATATAGAAATTTCATCCAATGAATTAAAGACAGTGTTAACTACATTTGATTTTAATAAATGCATTGATATCTTAAAATAGCGTGAAACATCTAAATATAATGAATGCAAAAATAACCACATAATAAAATATAATAAATTAACAACTAAATCAAATGTCAAGAACAAATCATTACGGTGTAACGAAACGCAACCGTACACCATAGACAACGAATCACGCGCAGTCATCAATCTGTCAAAACAAACATTGGATGAAAACATCGTTAAGGTCCTATCTGAAGGTTTAAATTATGTTGTAACACCTCGAAGGATACCGTATGAGGAAATTGTCAGTGCCGTTGAAGACGTCCTATCTAAAAATAGTATAGGGAGGGTAGATTCGGAGGCAATACGTCAGGATGTCTCATCCATGTTACGTCGAAGTTCAGTGCCCAAACTAAATCTTCCAAAAATCAATATTTTGCGTTGAAAACCTTACGCAATAGTAAGGATATTACTATTCTCCGCGCGGATAAAGGAAATGCCACGGTCATTATGGATACGTCAGATTACAATGTCAATATACAAGAACTCTTATCGGATGTAAACACATACAAAATGGTCAAGACAGACCCAACCACCAATACATTAAAACAAACTACTGATTTAATAAAGAAGTACTCCGAAACATTGAATCTGGACGTCAAATCGCTAATACCTTCGTGCGCAAAACCACCACAGTTGTATGGGCTCCCAAAAATACATAAACCGAATGCTCCGCTACGTCCAATCGTTAGCCAAATCGACACACCAACCTACAGATTGGCTCAGCACGTAGCGAAAGTGCTCTCGCCACTAAAAGGACACACTAGAGCACATGTTAAGGATTCATACCATTTTGTTAGTGAGATCAAAAATCTACATCTTACTGACAATGAAACTATGCTCAGTTTCGATGTCCCGTCACTATTTACATGCCTACCTGTACAAGACTGTGTCGAAATTGTAGAAAGAAAACTAGCGGAGAACAACATGCCAGTGGAATACTCAGAACTATTAAGACACTGCCTTACATCTGGCTACTTATTGTGGAAGGAGCAGTTCTACAAGCAAGTAGATGGCGTGGCAATGGGCTCCCCTGTATCTCCCATTGTTGCCGATATATTCATGGAAGACTTTGAGGAGACAGCCCTTCGTACCTCACCTGTAAAGCCAAGTTTCTACAAGCTGTACGTAGATGATACTTTCACAATATTACCATCTGACAAAATCGATGTATTCCTACATCATCTTAACTCCATTAACCCTAAAATTCAGTTTACAATGGAGATGGAGGCAAACAATTCGCTAGCTTTCCTAGATGTATTAGTAATCCGTAACCCCAACAACACCTTAAGCCATACGGTTTATGGAAAAAAGAATCATACTGATAGGTACTTAAACGGTGAATCTCACCACCATCCAACACAGTTAGCTATCGTGGGTAAATCTTTGTTTCAGAGAGCACAAGGGATCTGTGACAAGAAACATCTGGCTGCCGAGCTTCAACATGTCAAGCAAGTCCTGCACGACAATAAGCTTCGAGTCCCACGCCAACGTCACAGTGACCGAGTGAAACCAGCCACAGTCGAGCGTCTCCCTGCTGTACTACCTTACATGAGAGGAGTCACGGACAAGATTGGCTACATCTTGAAGCGTGCTTCAATTAAAACATTTTATAAGCCGCCGAAAAAGATCAGTCAATTTTTACCATCTGTCAAATGTCAGATCCCTCTACAAGATGCAGGAGTATACAAGCTTGATTGTGAATGTGGTCTCTCTTATATAGGACAAACAAAAAGACCGATAAAAACACGGGTAAAAGAACACATAGCTGACCTAAAACACCGTCGCTCAAAGAAGTCTGCAGTCTGTGAACATGTCCTTGACCGCACCCGCCATAACATCAGATTTGATAGACCACAAGTTCTCGTGAAAGAACACCGATTCCTACCAAGGATGGTTCGCGAGGCTATTGAAATTAAAAACATCCTAATTTCAATAGAGAAGATGGCTGGGTGCTTCCATCGACTTGGGATCCAGTAATTAATATAATCAAATCCAAAACCAAGCATAACACTGCAAGACCTCAAGACACCGTGAGCTCATTCTGCGTAGATCGGACCAACAAAAATAATTAAGAAGTTTGAGGGTACCCCGGAACAACTATGCCTTTTGGACGTCTAACACCTCAGACCCTCCTGTGACCATGGGTGCTGCAAAGCACTCGAACGTCGGGAACTAAAAAATAAAATTAACCGCGATAAAATCCGTAAAATAGTTTTATTTCAAATATATTTTGGTCACAGAATGATAAGTGGTTAGCATTATACAATTTAACAGCCTTGATTGCTAAGATTGGTCAAACTCTCTCGAGGATGTAGAGGGATAACAAATAATACATACCTATCAGAGTAAACGACAACATTCAAGTCTTACATTTTTTAGACTATATCTATGTATGTTATCACGCCAGATACTTAAAAAAATACACAGTTGGAGCTAAAGCTTATGTAATGAACAAATTCGATAGACACACAAGATAAAACAAGAGAAATTACTATCTACTTATTTATTTTATTTATCAAAGTAACCTAAATAAGGTAATTCAGTCTCGAAACAATATAAATCTATAAAAAGCGAGAGAAGAATTCGCATTGAATTTTAAATTGGTATTTTTTATGTGTATTTTATCATACCTTGGCGTTAGTCCTACAAGTATAAATACTTACTAAGTCTGGATACCCTTCATACAGATATGGGTACAGAATCCAATATTTTTGGATATGGAAGAGCTGAGACACTCGGAGCTTTTGTCAATAGATATAAGTAGGTACTAACTAACGACTTAAGAATTCAGCATCACGCATATTTTAAGGGGACTGTATATTTGGTTATATAAGTAAATAATTTACGACAACGAATGACATGACTATGCCAGAATTGTCCTGCCAGTCATGTCTCTATTATAGTGCAATATTCCGCTATAGAAAGTTGAAATTTTTCTTTTATCCAGAGCCGATAAATTGTTTTTACGGAATGAAGCCATTTTTTGTAGATACGTATGTTATTAGCACAACTTAGTTTTTGAAACAGTCGTTAATTTATTGGTCATTACTTTACTATTTAACGATCCATAATACTATGGTAAATTTTAGCCTTATTTTCATAACCTTTTCAATTTAAATTATGAAATTAAAACATTACTACTACATTCACAAATTCAACATTACTACATAAACCATACATACAAGAGCTTTTTTACGGCAATTGTACCCTAATAATTGGACGGACGCCTTGTTCCAATGGTTAAGAGCATGAGTCGCTCCGCCTACTGGAATAAGCTGTCGCGGGTTCGATTCCCGCACGGAACTGATCTTTTTGTAACCCAAAAATATTGGTTTTGGTCTGGGTGTTTGTTCATTTTTCTTCTCTCTTAGCTATCCAACATTATCTATCTATCTATATTATCATGCCACTTCACTTTCGGGGTAGGCAGAGAGTACAGAGTTCCAACAGGTTCTTTCCTTACAGACGCTCGCCGGTTACGGAGACTCTTGACTTGCCCTTCAGATAAGACACGGTGTATTCCGTCATGGTAAGATAGTCTAGGTGAAGACCTAGACTATCTTCCCCGGCATCGGTGAAGATGTACCTTCCACATTATGTTTTTTTTAATTAGTGCTTTACTTATTTAAATACTTTGTTTTTCATTTACCTGTTTTAAGTAAAATATGAAGGATAGAGAATTAGGGATCGATGAACAGGAAAATGCTACTATTTCATTGTACTGTGCACAAATATTAGTAAATAAAATACATAACTGGAGTGAATCGGTATCACATTCTTTAATAACAGTAACTGATTGCAACAATATAACAATAACAATAATCTTTAACGCGTATCATTATTTCTATGCGAGTATAACAACGGGTCATTCAGAGAATGTGCATATTTTAATGGTGGTGATGGTGTTCAGGAACGATGTGCTGGGAGTGACCCTCGTATTTCACATTAGCGTTGAACCTGCGACAAGAAATACATAATGAATTTTTCTTTGTATACGAAATACTATTACTATGCTTTCCAAGACAGGCGATCTTTCTCTACAGAATTTACGTTTTATTTTCAGATGGCTTACCACGAAACACTTGACGTTGGCGTGGCGCTAGCGACGTTATATGCTATCCTTGTTACGCAGCAAATTTAGTAAATAAACATGACAGTGACAGCTCGCTTACTTGCTAGTGTTACGGTAACGTCAATCATTTCTTGCTACGCTCTCTGAATTGATTAAAACCGTGCACATAAAGCTAATCAGAGAGCTTAGTACGAATAGATTGATGTTAGCGTAACGCTATCGAGATGATATGCCAACCTTTTCACTCTACCAATTTACTAAATAAGATGAACCTGACAGAACGCTTTTTCGACAACGTTACTATAACGTGAAATTGTACGTGATAAGATCACTTTAGCTTATAAGATAAGCTAAGACATTTTAATAAAATTATTGCTTTTTAATAGCTTTGACTACGCAGGTACGAAAATTGTACATTTTAGTAACAATTCTTACCCGGTCTTCTTGTCAGCATAGTACTCTACAATCCTGATAGTGCCGTCGGGCTGGTGCAGGCTGTACACGCCCTTCACGGCGTCACCATCTCGGTGCTCGTGCTGGGACTTGAAGTCGTGGGTGTGGGGGTCCTCCACTTTGTACGCGAACTCGTATTTAGGGTGGGCCTGTTTGAAAAACAACAGATTATAGAATACTGCAACTAACTGCTTTGAAATATCAGATTAATTGTTTGAAATTTCTCGTACATAGTAGTCAACGTGGTCCTCCTCGTGGTGTCCGTGGTGTTGCTCTTGGTGTCCGTGGTGTTGCTCGTTGTGTCCATGGTGCGCTATCTGTTGCACATGTTGGTGTCCATCGTGGTGCTGGTCATGATGTCCCTGGTGCAGCACGATGCTCTGCGATGAATACGCGTGCCCGTGACCGTGCTCGTGACCGTGACCGTCCTGTGGCCGTGCAGCGACCACGGCTGTGACCGTGAGTGTGAGAGCTAGGCAGACGAACTGCAATATTGACACGAAACATATTAGACGTATGTTAGATTAACAAAAATCGATTGATCGAATGATAAATAAAACAAGCTAAATTAAAATTGTTCATTGTGAATTGTAAATACTCAATTATTACAAACCTTGAACACCATATTTTACTATTTAATACTACTCGTAAAGGCTTTTCGAGTGCTTAATACGAAATGTTCGCAAGAAATGTGATTACTCCCAAATTTTAATAACTTTTATACAAAATTACTTAAGACAGTTTTCGCAAGCTTTGAACTTGATAACATGAAAAATAAACGCAAGGTCCCTTGGTAGCACCGTTCTGCATTTTACATATTACGCAAGTTAATATTGAATGATTGTACACATTCATTTAATTCATGGAATAAATAATGCAATGTCATCCAGATGAATCTCTATGCTATGATTATTAAATCCTGAAAATTGCTCCATGTAAAACCTTTATTCATTTTATTTCGCAATTACAGTGACTAATTGTAACCAAAAATAATTTATATCTTATTGGTATTAAAATTTGGAAGTTTTTAAGATGTTTCCTATATAATCATGAGTTTATTTTCTTCGTCCTACGAAGTTCGCCAAGCTTTGCCAAGTAGCACAATGGTACCAAATATTTGGCGGGCTTACCACAAAAAGATTGAAGTTAGCGTGATGCGACTTTATATGCCATCCTTGTCACACTCTAAATTTACTAAATAAACATGAACAGTGAAAGCACGCTTTCCCGACAACGTCGCGGTAACGTCAATCTGTTAGTGCTAAGGCCAATTCCGTCAATCTCTGTGTCTTTCAGCTACTCGAACCGAGAATTTGTGAGAATTAAAACTAGAATGGGTTACCTAAAAAACCCTTAGACTAAAACCTAATCAGGGAATTAACCATGATACGGGTTCAGAAAAAGGCCTAATTACAAACAACGGTAAGCCTCGCTACTCACTAAGTAGGTACAATTCTTTGTTTTTCACGATGACGGTCGTTTTAACAAAGTTATATTATATACGATGCAAATAATCTCATTGGAATATAGGTGATACCCAACCCTAGCAGATAGCTTAAATTGGTTAGCTTTTAGCTTAGTTATTATTATTCTTCATCTCTATCTATCTATATCATCTATCTATATCTATATCCTTCGAACCTGTTGGAACTCTGTACTTTCTACCTACCCCGGAAGAATCCTGTGCGTTCAATAAACAATTATGATTGTGAGCCGTTCTGTAGGCAACTGTAGCACTTCGGAACCGCAGTGTTCTAGCAATCACAAAGGCTAAGCATCCATAAATTTGTCTAAGTAATTACTTCTACTCAAGTATTTACTTAGTATGCAAAGTATATTAAGAATTGTAAAACTCTCATTTTTTAAAAAGTTTAACCATAGGGATTTCTGTCCTTCTTCTGCACAGGAATGACTTTCTGAACGGGTGGTAGAGCCGTGAATAATCAATAATTTTCTCTTTTAGTCTATTCATAAGTACTTTCTGGTCTACATGAATAAAATACTTTTGATTTTGATTTGATTTGAGTACATCATATTATTCTATAGTTGATAAAGTGTCAAAAGTAAAAAATTGAAAGTTAGTTTCCTTAACCAAATAATAGTCACCATTTTCTTAACTTTAACAATTAGCATTGATAGTTAGTGGTTGGACTGCAAAGTCAGAGGTCTCAAATTCAAACCCAGGTACGCACCTCTATCTTTTCGAAAGCATGTGCGTATTAAACATTAACTATTACTTGCTTTAACGGTAAAAGGAAACATCATGAGGAAACCTGCATGCCTAAGTTTCTCGAAGATGTGTGAAGTTCGCCAACCCGCACTGGGCCAGCGTGGTGACTATGGCCTAAGCCCTCCCAGTTTGAGAGGAGGCCCGTGTCCAACGGTGGGACAGTTTCTTAACAGGGCTAATGTTATTATTATTATTACACGATGCAAGCAAGTGGTGTAGGTTAAAGCACCTAGACAATGATTCGCTAATACTTACTACAACACGATATGAAAATTCTTACAACGTATAACATACCCTTATTCCCTATGACCATTAAAATATAAACGTGACACGTTACGACGAATTCGCAAAGTGTGTGCATAATGGTAGGTACTCCAAAGACATACAGAAGACGAATAATAAGTGAATAAGGAATCTGGGCGGTTAACGTTGACGGTTCCATCGTGTCATCGACACCGTGTGGCAACGTGTACAGGCAAATTTTGCTAGGAGCTATGGAGTTTGTGACTTTTCCGCTCCTAATACAGCCAGTGAAGTTATGGCTGTTATATATCCATATTCGTGAACGGTTGCTATTTGTAGAGACTCGCTTACTAGGTACCCTTCGGAATTAATACTCTCTATAACTAGTAACTTACTAATCTCCGAAGAGGTACGTAGCCAAATTTTAACTATATATTTTGGTACTGAGTTCTTAGATTTTCGCGAATATTACACATGAAATAAAACTATTTTACGGAGTTTATCGACGTCTAACACCTCAGTCCCTCCCGTGACCATGGGTGCTGCAAAGCACTCGAAACGTCGGGAACTAAAAAACAAAAATAAACCACGATAAAATCCGTAAAATAGTTTTATTTCAAATATATTTTGGTCACAGAATGATAAGTGGTTAGCATTATACAATTTAACAGCCTTGATTGCTAAGATTGGTCAAACTCTCTCGAGGATGTAGAGGGATAACAAATAATACATACCTATCAGAGTAAGAGACAACATTCAAGTCTTACATTTTTTAGACTATATCTATGTATATTATCACGCCAGATACTTTGCGGATTTTTTTATCCAAAAAAAAACTACACAGTTGGAGCTAAAGCTTATGTAATGAACAAATTCGATAGTAACACAAGATAAAACAAGAGAAAGTACTACCTACTTATTTATTTTATTTATCAAAGTAACCTAAATAAGGTAATTCAGTCTCGAAACAATATAAATCTATAAAAAGCGAGAGAAGAATTCGCATTGAATTTTAAATTGGTATTTTTTATGTGTATTTTATCATACCTTGGCGTTAGTCCTACAAGTATAAATACTTACTAAGTCTGGATACCCTTCATACAGATATGGGTACAGAAACCAATATTTTTGGATATGGAAGAGCTGAGACACTTGGAGCGTTTGTCAATAGATATAAGTAGGTACTAACTAACGACTTAAGAATTCAGCATCACCCATATTTTAAGGGGACTGTATATTTGGTTATATAAGTAAATAATTTACGACAACGAATGACATGTCTATGCCAGAATTGTCCTGCCAGTCATGTCTCTATTATAGTGCAATATTCCGCTATAGAAAGTTGAACATTTTCTTTTATCCAGAGCCGATAAATTGTTTTTACGGATTGAAGCCATTTTTTGTAGATACGTATGTTATTAGCATCACTTAGTTTTTGAAACAGTCGCTACTTTATTGGTCATTACTTTACTATTTAACGATCCATAAAACTATGGTAAATTTTAGCCTTATTTTCATAACCTTTTCAATTCAAATTATGAAATTGAAACATTACTACTACATTCACAAATTCAACATTACTACATAAACCAAACATATAAGAGCTTTTTTACGGCAATTGTACACTACTAATTGGAAGGACGCCTTGTTCCAATGGTTAAGAGCATGAGTCGCTCCGCCCACTGGAATGAGATGTCGCGGGTTCGATTCCCGCACGGAACTGATCTTTTTATAACCCAAAAATATTGGTTTTGGTCTGGGTGTTTGTGCATGTGAATTTCATGTTTGTAAACGCACCCACGTAGCATTTTTCTTCTCTCTTAGCTATCCAACATTATCTATCTATCTATTTTTCTATATTATCACGCCACTTCACTTGCGGGGAAGGCAGAGAGTACAGAGTTCCAACAGCTTCTTTCTTTACAGACGCTCGCCGGTTACGGAGACTCTTGACTTGCCCTTCAGATAAGACACGGTGTATTCCGTCATGGTAAGATAGTCTAGGTGAAGACCTAGACTATCTTCCCCGGCACCGGTGAAGATGTACCTTCCACATTATGTTTTTTTTTAATAAGTGCTTTACTTATTTAAATACATTATTTTTCATTTACCTGTTTTAAGTAAAAAAAGAAAGTGATATGAAGGATAGAGAATTAGGGATCGATGAACAGGAAAATGCTACTATTTCATTGTACTGTGCACAAATATTACTAAATAAAATACATATATGGAGTTAATCGGTATCACATTCTTTAATAGCAGTAAATGATTGCAACAATATCACAATAACAATAATCCTTAACGCGTATCATTATTTCTATGCGAGTATAACAACGGCTCATTCAGAGAAGGTGCATATTTTAATGGTGGTGATGGTGTTCAGGAACGATGTGCTGGGAGTGACCCTCGTATTTTACATTAGCGTTGAACCTGCGACAAGAAATACATAATGAACTTTTCTATGTATACGACACATTATGACTATGCTTTCCAAGAACGGCGATCTTTCTCCACAGAATTTACGTTTTATTTTCAGAGGGCTTACCACGAAACAATTGACGTTGGCGTGACGCTAGCGACGTAATATGCTATCCTTGTTACGCAGCAAATTTAGTAAATAAACATGACAGTGACAACTCGCTTACTTGCTAGTGTTACGGTAACGTCAATCATTTCTTGCTACGCTCTCTGAATTGATCAAAACCGTGCACATAAAGCTAATCAGAGAACTTAATACGAATAGATTGATGTAAGCGTAACGCTATCGAGATAATAGGCCATCCTTTTCACTCTACAAATTTACTAAATAAGATGAACCTGACAGCACGCTTTTTCGACAACGTTACTATAACGTCAAATTGTACATGCTTAGACCGCTTTAGCTTATAACATAAGCTAAGACATTTTAATAAAATTATTGCTTTTTAATAGCTTTGACTACGCAGGTACGAAAATTGTATACTTTAGTAACAATTCTTACCCGGTCTTCTTGTCAGCATAGTACTCTACAATCCTGATGGTGCCGTCGGGCTGGTGCAGGTTGTACACGCCCTTCACGGCGTCACCATCTCGGTGCTCGTGCTGGGACTTGAAGTCGTGGGTGTGGGGGTCCTCCACTTTGTACGCGAACTCGTATTTAGGGTGGGCCTGTTAAAAAAACAACAGATTATGGAATACTGCAACTAACTGCTTTGAAATATCAGATTAATTGTTTGAAATTTATCGTACATAGTAGTCAACGTGGTGCTCCTCGTGATGTCCGTGGTGTTGCTCTTGGTGTCCGTGGTGTTGCTCATTTTGTCCATGGTGCGCTATCTGTTGCACATATTGATGTCCATCGTGGTGCTGGTCATGATGTCCCTGGTGCAGCACGATGCTCTGCGATGAATACGCGTGCCCGTGACCGTGCTCGTGACCGTGACCGTCCTGTGGCCGCGCAGTGACCACGGCAAGGGTGAGAGCTAGACAGACGAACTGCAATATTGAAATGAAACTTATTAGACGTATGTAAGATTATAAAAGATCGATTGATCGAATGAAAATTAAAACAAGCTTAATTAAAATTATTCATTGTGAATTGTAAATTGTAAATACTCAATTATTACAAACCTTGAACACCATATTGTACTATTTAATGCCACTCGTAAAGGCTTTTCGAGTGCTTAATACGAAATGTTCGCAAGAAGTGTGATTAATCCAAAATGTAAATACCTTTTATATAAAATTACTTGAGACAGTTTTCGCAAGCTTTGAACTTGATAACATGAAAAATAAACGCAAGGTCCCTTGGTAGCACCGTTCTGCATTTTACATATTACGCAAGTTAATATTAAATAATTGTACACATTCATTTAATTCATGGAATAAATAATGCAATTTCATCCAGATGAATTTCTATGCTATGATTATTAACTCCTGAAAATTGCTCCATGTAAAACCTTTATTTATTTTATTTCTCAATTACAGTGACTTATTGTAACCATAAATAATTTGTAACTTATTGGCATTATTTGGATAAAATTTAAAAGTTTTTAAGATATTTCCTATATAATCGTGAGTTTGGTTTCTTCGTTCTACGAAGTTCGCCAAGCTTTGCCAAGTAGCACAATGGAACCAAATATTTGGAGGGCTTACCACAAAAAGATTGAAGTTAGCGTGGTGCGACTTGATATGCCATCCCTGTCACACTCTAAATTAACTAAATAAACATGAACAGGGAAAGCACGCTTTCCCGACAACGTCGCGGTAACGTCAATCTGTTAGTGTTAAGGCCAATTCCGTCAATCTCCGTGTCTTTCAGCTACTCAAACCGAGAATTTGTGAGAATTAAAACTAGAATGGGTTACCTAAAACAACCCTTAGACTAAAACCTAATCAGTGAATTACCATGATACGGGTTCAGAAAAATGCCTAAGTACAAACAGCGGTAAGCCTCGCTACTCGCGAAGTAGGTACAATTCCTTCTATTTCACGAAGACGGTCGTTTTAACAAAGTTCTATTATACGATGCAAATAATCTTATAGCAATACAGCTGATACCCAACCCAAGCAGATAGCTTAAATTGATTAGCTTTTAGCTTAGGTAAGACTTCTTTAAATATTAGGACTTTTTCATCTCTATCTATCTATATATTTATATAATCTATCTATATCTATATTCTTCTAACCTGTTGGAACTCTGTACTCTCTACCTACCCCGCAAAGGGCTTCTTCATGTGCGTTCAATAAACAATTATAATTGTGAGCCGTTCTGTAGGCAACTGTAGTACTTCGGAACCGCAGTGTTCTAGCAATCACCAAGGCTAAGTAAATAATCCATAAATTTGTCTGTTAGTAAAGCAGTGATAGCCTAGTGGTTAGACCGTTGGACTGCAAAGTCAAAGGTCTCGGGTTCAAACCCAGGCACGCACCTCTGTCTTTTCGAATACAAGTGCGTATTTAAAAATTAATTATCACTTGCTTTAACGGTGAAGGAAAACATCGTGAGGAAACCTGCATGCCTAAGAGTTTCTCGAAGGTGTGTGAAGTTCGCCAACCCGCACTAGGCCAGCGTGGTGGACTACGGCCTAAACCCTCTCAGTTTGAGAGGAGGCCCGTGCCCAACAGTGGGACAGTTTCTAAGGATTTACTTTTATTCAAGTATTTACTTAGTATGCAAAGTATATTAAGAATTGTTAAACTCTCATTTTTTAAAAAGATTAACCGTAGAGATTTTTGTCCTTCTTCTCCACAGGAATGACTTGCCGAACGGGCGGTAGAGTCGTGAGTAATCAATCATTTTCTCTTTTTGATTATTCATAAGTACTTTCTGGTCTACATGAATAAAATCCTTATGATTTTGATTTGATTCGAGTGCATCATTTTTATTCTATAGTTGAGAAACTGTCAAAAGTAAAAAAATTAAAGTTAGTTTTCTTAACCAAATAATAGTCACCATTTTCTTAACTTAAACAATGAGCATTGATAGATTAGTAGTTGGACTGCAAAGTCAGAGGTCTCAAATTCAAACCCAGGCACTCACCTCTATCTTCGAAAGCATGTGCGTATTAAACATTAACTTTTACTTGCTTTAACGGTAAAAGAAAACATCATGAGGAAACATGCATGCCTAAGAGATTCTCGAAGCTGTGTGAAGTTCGCCAACCCGCACTGGGCCAGCGTGGTGGGCTATGGCCTAAGCCCTCTCAATTTGAGAAGAGGCCCGTGTCCAACGGTGGGACAGTTTCTTAACAGGGCTAATATTATTATTATTATCTCGCTGAGATTCACGGGCTTTACCCGGACCTTTGAAAGGCTTGCATGGGGACATGGGTCCAACACGTAGAGGCCCTTTGCGAGAAGTTAATGTTATGCAAGCCACCTGCTGAGATCACTTGCTGAAAATGAAGAAACATAACCAGCGAACTGACCCCGGCAGGTGCAAGGACTATTGTAAATTATGGAAAGAAACAAGGACTATGTAAATGAGGTTTGATGGACAAAAACTGGACTATTTCAAAGGGGACGGACACCGGCCATAATTAGTGATACCTAATTACCCGTGGCCGGCGGTGACTCGCCGCTTACTAGATGGGCCCTCAAACGGTCGTCCTAGGACAACTGAGGGCAACACCGGTGTGAGCGGCTCAGGGGTGTAGAGAGGTGTGCTGCGCTTTCTCCGAAGTTACTCGCGGCGTTATGCCCTTTAACACTTCCACCCCTGGAGTACATCGACGTAGGAACGCATTATCTTCCTACGTCGATATAGCTCTCACGGCTCCTCTCTGGACGGCCAATTAAGGCTAGCCAGAGCCGAGAGTCCTGCAGGCACCCTTCGGTTTCCACTCGACCGACGAAGACACGCCGAGTTAGGGGCCCTGTTCGACTCTCTGAAGCACTCGGGTCCGTGGTGTCGTTACTCACCAACAGCTCGCCACAAGCTGCCCTGCGGGCTATTATTATTATTATTATTATTATTATTATTACACAATGCAAGTAAGTGGTGTAGGTTAAAGCACCTAGACAATGATTCGCTAATACTTACTACAACACGATATGAAAATTCTTAGAACATATAACATACCTTTATTCCCTATGACCACTAAAACATAAACGCGATACGTTACGATTAATTCGCAAAGTGTTTGCATAATGGTAGGTACTCCAAGGACATACAGAAGACGTAATAAGTGAATAAGTGAAGACATAATAAGTGAATAAGGAATCTGTGTGGTTAACGTTGACGGTTACACCGTGTCATCGACGCCGTGTGGCAACGTGTACAGGCAACTTTTGCTAGGAGCTGTGGAGTTTGTGACTTTTTTGCTCCTAATACGGCCAGTGAAGTTATGGTTGTTATATACCCATGTTCGTGAACGGTTGCTATTTGTAGAGACTCGCTTACTAGCTACCCTTCGGAATTAATACTCTCTATAACTAGTAACTTACTAATCTCCGAAGAGGTACGTAGCCAAATTTTAACAATGTATTTTGGTCACAGAATGGTAGGTGGTTAGCATTATACAATTTAACAGACTTGATTGCTAAGATTGGTTAAGCTCTTTTGAGGATGTAGAGGGATAACAAATAATACATACCTATCAGAATAAACGATAACATTCAAGTCTTAAATTTTTTAGACTATATATATATATATATATATATATATATATATATATATATATATATATATATATATATATATATGTGTCATTACGCCAGATCCTTTGCGGATCTTTAAAAAAAAATACACTGAGCTAAAGCTTATGTAATGAACAAATTCGATAGTAACACAAGATAAAACAAGAGAAAGTACTACCTACTTATTTATTTTATTAATCAAAGTAACCTAAATAAGGTAATTCAGTCTCGAAACAATATAAATCTATAAAAAGCGAGAGAAGAATTCGCATTGAATTTTAAGTTGGGATTTTTTATGTGTATTTTATCATACCTTGGCGTTAGTCCTACAAGTATAAATACTTACTAAGTCTGGATACTCTTCATATAGATCTGGGCACAGAAACCAATATTTTTGGATATGGAAGAGCTGAGACACGTGGAGCTTTTGTCAATAGATATAAGTAGGTACTAACTAACGACTTAAGAATTCAGCATCACGCATATTTTAAGGGGACTGTATATTTGGTTATATAAGTAAATAATTTACGACAACGAATGACATGTCTATGCTAGAATTGTCCTGCTAGTCATGCCTTTATTATAGTGCAATATTCTTCTATAAAAAGTAGAACATTGTCTTTTATCCAAAGCCGATAAATTTGTTTCTACGGAATGAAGCCATTTTTTGTAGATACATATGTTGTTGGCACAACTGTTATTTAATTTTGTTTTATTTAATTTTATCATTTTATTTTGTTTTTAGTTATTCCATGTTATAATATGTAATATTTGATTATCCTAGTAATTTTATAGTTATGCTGTAATTTTATATAATTTTTATAATTTGAGTACCCGCATTAGAGAGTGTTGTACACGCCTAAAAAGAAACTTCACACAGCATGAAAAATTGATATAATTTATTTATGTAAAATTCGTGAATTGTCGATGGTGTGGCTTTAAATAAATAAATAAACTTAGTTTTTGAAACAGTCTTTAATATATTGGTCATTACTTTACTATTTAACGATCCATAATACTATGGTAAATTTTAGCCTTATTTTCATAACCTATTCAATTTAAATTATGAAATTGAAACATTACTACTACATTCACAAATCCAACATTACTACATAAACCATACATATAAGAGCTTTTTTACGGCAATTTTACCTTAATAATTGGACGGACGCCTTGTTCCTACGGTAAAGAGCATGAGTCGATCCGCCCACTGGAATGAGATGTCGCGGGTTTCATTCCCGCACGGAACTGATCTTTTTATAACCCAAAAATATTGGTTATGGTCTGGGTGTTTGCGCATGTGAATTTCTATCTATCTATCTATCTATATCATCACGCCAGCTCCCTCGCGGGGTAGGCAGAGAGTACAGAGTTCCAACAGGTTCTTTCCTTACATACCTCTCTGGCTTCCTCCACTCTCATAGTTCGTCTCATACACACTCGCCGGTTACGGAGACTCTTGACTTGCCCTTCAGCTAAGACACGGTGTATTTGGTCATGGTAAGATAGTCTAGGTCTTCCCCGGCACCTACATCCTTCCACTTTCGCATTGTATATCTGTGCGAGATTACACATTGAAGAAAGTAATTAATAGTTTAAAATAAAAACGTTTATTCGTTATAATATTACAACAATGAGTGTCCGTCTTATTAGGCCGCGCTGGTGTATCTCTAGGCGGCGGATGCTTCTATCCGCTTCCCGTCGCTCGCTTCCAGGTAAATATTGCGTTTAGTTTACGACTAGGCGTCAACATCTTGCCCCCCTTGAAAGCTGCGGCTTTCAAGCTTCCAAATTTTCTTCTTCCATAGTCGACGGGATGACACAAAATTTATTGTAGGCCCTCCGGATGATCCCTTGGCAGTAGAGATGTCGGCAACTCTGGCGATTCCATCTGAACCAGGGTACAGTCGAGAGATGCGCCCCAAAGGCCATTTCAGAGGTGGTTGATTTCCATCTTTCAGGCAGACAAGATCTCCGACGCGCAGGTCCCTTTGAGTGGTACGCCACTTCGTGCGTTGCTGAAACTCAGCTATGTATTCACGGCGCCACCGCTCCCAGAAGTGCTGTCTCAATTGCTCGATTCTTTGGTTCTTCTAGGTTGCGCGCCAGTGATAGGTAGGGACGGCACGGATATAAGCGGCCGCCCAACTAGAAAGTGGCCTGGAGTCAAAGGAGAGACATCAGAGGGATGGGACGAGAGAGGAGATAAAGGTCGAGAGTTTAATATTGCCTGTATTTGTGCGAACAATGTCGTCAGCTCCTCAAACGTCAGTATACTATTACTAGCTACACGTTTTAGGTGATTTTTTGCCGACTTAATGCCAGCCTCCCATATTCCTCCAAAGTGAGGTGAATATGCGGTGCTGAAAACAAATGAGCAACGAAACGTCGTAATTACATTAAAAAGTCTTCCGTACTTAACGCGCTCACGACTTCCAGATGAACGGCTTTAGTTGCAAGACAGATAAATAGGCACAAATAACATTTTGTTAGGCGGCTTCCACGACCAGTACGACTACTTATTAAAAATGGACCCGCAAAATCGACCCCACACGATTCGAAAGCAAAACTGCCGTGAGTTCGAACAAAAGGTAAATTACCCATTATGGGTTGCGTGGATTTACCCCTTAACTTGGTACAAGTCAAACAACTCCTTGTGATTTTTCTTGCTAAGCACCTGCCCCCAATAGGCCAGTATTCCTCACGGATGGATGATAGCAAATGTTGTGGACCTGCATGAAATAACTTGATATGTTCGTGTCTCATCATCAACATTGCAAGATGGTGTTTAGAATCTAAAAGAATAGGGTGCCTTTTATCGTAATTAAAATTGGAGTTTCTTAAACGTCCACCAACTCTAAGAATCCCATTAATGTCAAGAAAGGGGTGGAGCGGTAACAATTTGGACTTGCGCTGCAGTTGCCCCCCATTACTAAGAATTTTAATTTCATCACAAAAACATTCTATTTGGCTAGCCTTTACTAAAAAGTAAGTGGAATTATTCAACTCATCACAACTTAATGCTCCCTTTAATTTAATATTATTATTCTTATTCGTGTTATGAATGAATCTTAAAACATACGCAAAACTACGTTTCAGTCTCATGGAATTCGAGAATCTTTTAAAATTGACTAAAGTAGTCGGGCTTTTTACAACTAAATGGACCTTTATTTCTGGAAGATCCTTACTTAAAACTATATGTGGATTTTGAGGCCACTGCGTATGTTCTAATTTTAGGAACCGAGGTCCTTCCCACCACAAAGAACTCTTACTTAGGTGTTGTGGGTCGACACCCCTAGAAGCTAAATCGGCCGGATTTGAACCTGTACTTATGTGTCTCCACTTAAAACCACAAGTCAAACTGTTAATTTCTATAACCCTATTACATACAAACGCCTTGAGATGTCTAGGTGGTGTTCTGACCCATCCTAGTACTACCGTAGAATCGGTCCATAAATATTTTGTTCTAATATCACAACGAAGTGCCCGCAAAACCTTTTCACATCAGCGTGCACCTAATAATGCGCCGCATAGTTCCAAACGCGGGATGGTAACCGGTTTGAGAGGTGCGACGCGCGCCTTTGCACACAACTGTACTGTGATGTTATTTTTCATATCTACGCTACGAATGTATATACAAGCGCCGTACGCACTTTGTGAAGCGTCGACGAAACAATGTAACTCAATATCAGTACAAGGTAAGTTACTATTTAATACATATCTAGGTATTTTTATTTCCTTGGGAATGTTGGAAATTTTGCTTTCGAAAATTTCCTCAATAGGGAATCTACCCCGTTTGATTCCTGAACGAAACCGCAATGTATAATTTGTTTGTCATCAAAATCTCCGATAGGTCCCACTACTAACCATCCGAACAATGAGTCATGTAAAATAGGTTTGTGTGCGCCCAGCCGTATTTTATTACTACCTATGACATCCCAGTATACATCGGCTCCTAAGAGTAATTCAACCTCCGCGGGGCATCTAAATGAAGGATCAGCTAATGAAATATTTTTAGGTATATTTATGTTCTGCTTAATTGGTAAGTTTGGTAAATAGCTTGTAATGTTGGGAACAATTAAACATGTGGTTTCTAGACTGAACTGATTTAGTACGAGAATGCAATTTGACATCACAACGCTTGGAAATATTCATAGCTACATTATTGATACCTGCTATCTTTATGGGCTTAGTACTGATGCACGCAAGGTTCAATTTCCGTTGCAATCCTTCGGTAATAAAATACGATTGACTGCCCGAATCTAAAAGTGCACGCGCAATGTAAGTGTTCGATCCATTTACTATTCTTACTAACGCCGTGCACAAGAGTACTTGGCTCGCGTCCACAGCTGAGAGCGATACCGGCAGAGCAGACACGTTGGGATTTGTACTGAGGTAAGTATCGGTAGGGTTAATATTTATATTATCTTTATGTACTAGTGTGTTGCGTCTCTTTTTACAGGTGCGGCATGCCCCCAGCAGACGACATTGTATAGAAGCATGGCCCCTGCGAAGACAATTCTTACATAATCCTAATCTATTTACCTCACTTATTCTGTCATCAATGTTCATATCTTTAAATTTGGAACATTCATATACTAAATGATTTTGCTTGCAAATGAGACAAATATGTTTACTTTCTAACGCAGACATGACAAATGCTTTAGATGCCTTTTGATTATATTGATATGAGGATATACTATGTTTGTTGTTTATTGGATCTCCCTTTATACCCTGAGTAGTCTCCAATACATTGGCACGACTGCGAAGAAAACTATTGAAGTCTTCTAGAGTAGGCAAATCGGTAAAACTATTTTTATGTTCTTCCCACTTACGGCTCGTGTGAAGGTCTAACTTTGCGGATACCATGAAAATAATTAGGGTGTCCCATTTATCAGTAGGTTGACCTAAAGTGTTGAGAGCGCGCAAGTTTTTAGAAATATGATCTATAAGAAATCGTAATGCCTTATAGGATTCCCTGGAAATAGGTTCTATACTAAATAACGCCTTTAAGTGATTATTAATCAATAAATTCTTATTATCAAATCTTTCGCATAAAAGTTTCCAGGCAACCCCATAGTTATCAGAAGTAAACTCAATCGACTTTATTACGACACTGGCTCCACCTTCTAATGATGATCGTAGATAGTGGAATTTGTTTATATTTGGTATTGAGTCATTAGAGTTTATTAATGAATCAAAGGTATCTTTAAAATCGAGCCACTTTAAATAGTTCCCACCAAAATTAGGAAGTTTTATGGTCGGTAGTTTTAAAGAATTAGTTTGAAAATTTACTGACTCAGTACCATCCTTTGCTTCATCCTTCAACTGTCCTTTAGTGTGGCTAGTGCATGAATCAATCAACTGTTGTGCAGTGCAAAGATAAGAATAGAAAAGAGATTCGGTATTTTCACGCTCTGTTAATTGTTCTTCCATTTCACTACATAGTAACTCAATATCGGATTGAAGATTATCAAATGTTTTAAATAATTCTTGCATAGTACTTGTACGCATCGAAAGTTCCTTTATTTGAACATCTGTTAAAGTTGAAAATTCTATTTTTTGGAAATTATCTATGTAATCTTTAAATCGCGTCAAACGACCTCTAATTGCACCTCTTTTTTTGTTAATTCCTTTAGTTCTATCACCACACTTGCACTGTTGCTTGATTGGTCTTTCAACATTTTGATATGAGACAGAAATTATAGACGGGTAACACAATAAAATAGGCAAATGTTAACTGAACACAGAACTAGGCAAATAAATAAATAAAATAACCTTATTGCACCCGTTTGGTGCACCGTCACGACGCTGCACTGATAACTCGACAAACGGGTAGGTAAGAGAACTTCTTGACTCGCCTTTGTTTTACGTCTACTAGGCCGAATGATTGAATAGTTATTAGATAATTATAGGCATTCATTCGGCAAGACGTTATCTGTAAAACATGGGAACATTTGAGCACGAAATATTTTTAATTTTATAATCCTTTGGATTGGGATAAGTTACGGACGAATTTGATTTCAAAATGTAGGTACGTAATTATTACAGAAACTCAAATAGTTGCTAGATAATTAAATATTTTTTGGATTAAAGGCTTCAAATTAGGTAGCTACGCTTTCAGCTAGATAGCTACGCTTACAGCTAGATAGCTACGCTTTCAGCTAGATAGCTACAGAGATTGATGAACCCCGACCACTACTTGCACAAATAGAAGTGGAAAATTAGGAAAAAATATAGGGAATGGATAAATTGGAACGATCTTACTCCAGGCACTCCTTGACCTTCTCTGACGAGAATTCGGATATCCAAATTCAGTTGGCGTCAAAAATGGTGTCTTGGATTGGCTCGTTCTTTCCTTTCTTGCTGATAGTTGCGCTTATTTTAAATATCTAGCAGTGTAGTGTCCTGTCATGGTCGCCACTTTCAATGTGCGAGATAACACATTGAAGAAAGTAATTAATAGTTTAAAATAAAAACGTTTATTCGTTATAATATTACAACAATGAGTGTCCGTCTTATTAGGCCGCGCTGGTGTATCTCTAGGCAACGGATGCTTCTATCCGCTTCCCGTCGCTCGCTTCCTTGTCGGTGTAGCCCCAGGTAAATATTGCGTTAAGTTTACGAATAGGCGTCAACAATATCTGTTTTGTCATTCTTTCTTCTGGCATTCTTTCTATATGCCCGAACCAACGGAGCATACCCTTTCTCATCTTTACACCGATACTATCTTTCATACCTACTCGCTTTCTTACTACGCTGTTGCGAATACGGTCGGTCAGCGTGACTCCGCTTCTCCGACATCTTCCGCAGAGATCGCATTTCGACCGCATTTATCCTGCTTTCGTTCTCCTTCTTACATATCCAACTCTCACTGCCATATAACAGCGTTGGGACAAGCACTCCGTTATGCATGGCCAGCTGCGCCTTTTGGCTTAAGTGCCGGCTCCCAAGTAGCCTTCTCATCGCACCATTTACTCTATTACCTGCATTCACCCTTCTCTCTATATCAGCGGTGTATTTCCCATCCTTACTGAAGGCGCATCCAAGATATACAAACTCATTCACTTGCTCCAGCACATCGTTACCAACCACAATCCTTGCATTCGTTCTGGTTTCTTCCCGTTCAAAAACCATAATTTTGGTTTTCTTCACATTCAAATGTAAGCCATTGTTCATGCAGTCGTCTCTAATAAATGTGACTAGTGTTTGCAGATTAGTGGCTGTTGGCGCTATCAAAACCGCGTCATCTGCATACAATAGGTGGTTTATCACTAGATCACCCATTTTTACCCCTTCAGTCATCGCATTCAGTCTTTGAAGACTTTTATCCAGATACACTATAAACAGTCTAGCGGACAACACGCAACCCTGCTTGACGCCGATTTTAACGTCAAACCAAGGTGACATGTTACCACCCGTACGCATGCCTTGCTGTAGGTGCCACATAGGTGGACTGGACGGCTCGCAACAGGGTGCCGTTTATACCATACTCTGGCAAATTGTCCCAAAGTCTCTTTCGCACGACTCTATCAAACACCTTCACCAGGTCCACAAAACCGTAGAAAACCTTCCGGCCTACTGCCAGATGCTTTTCTACGATGTTACGGCGGGAGAAAACTTGATCCGAACATCCTCTTCCCGACCTGAAACCTCCCCGCACGGAACTGATCTTTTTATAACCCAAAACTATTGGTTTTGGTCTGGGTGTTTGTGCATGTGAATTTCATGTTTGTAAACGCACCCACGTAGCATTTTTCTTCTCTCTTAGCTATCCAACATTATCCATCTATCTATTTTTCTATATTATCACGCCACTTCACTTGCGGGGTAGGCAGAGAGTACAGAGTTCCAACAGCATCTTTCCTTACAGACGCTCGCCGGTTACGGAGACTCTTGACTTGCCATTCAGATAAGACACGGTGTATTCGGTCATGGTTAGATAGTCTAGGTGAAGACCTAGACAATCTTCCCCGGTACCGGTAAAGATGTACCTTCCACATTATGTATTTTTAATTAGTGTTTTACTTATTTAAATACATTGTTTTTTACTCACCTGTTTTAAGTAAAAAAAAATGTTATATGAAGGATAGAGAATTAGGAATCGATGAACAGAAAAATGCTACTATTTCATTGTACTGTGCAAAAAGATTAGTAAATAAAATACATATATGGAGTTAATCGGTATCACATTCTTTAATAACAGTAACTGATTGCAACAATATCACAATAACAATAATCCTTAACGCGTACCATTATTTCTATGCGAGTATAACAACGTGTCGTTCAGAGAAGGTGCATATTTTAATGGTGGTGATGGTGTTCAGGAACGATGTGCTGGGAGTGACCCTCGTATTTTACATTAGCGTTGAACCTGCGACAAGAAATACATAATGAACTTTTCTATGTATACGACACATTATGACTATGCTTTCCAAGAACGGCGATCTTTCTCCACAGAATTTACGTTTTATTTTCAGAGGGCTTACCACGAAACAATAGACGTTGGCGTGACGCTAGCGACGTTATATGCTATCCTTGTTACTCAGCAAATTTAGTAAATAAACATGACAGTGACAGCTCGCTTACTTGCTAGTGTTACGGTGACGTCAATCATTTCTTGCTACGCTCTCTTAATTGATCAAAACCGTGCACATAAAGCTAATCAGAGAACTTAATACGAATAGATTGATGTAAGCGTAACGCTATCGAGATGATATGCCATCCTTTTCACTCTACAAATTTACTAAATAAGATGAACCTGACAGCACGCTTTTTCGACAACGTTACTATAACGTCAAATTGTACGTGGTAAGACTACTTTAGCTTATAAGATAAGCTAAGACATTTTAATAAAATTATTGCTTTTTAATAGCTTTGACTACGCAGGTACGAAAATTGTATACTTTAGTAACAATTCTTACCCGTTCTTCTTGTCAGCATAGTACTCTACAATCCTGATGGTGCCGTCGGGCTGGTGCAGGCTGTACACGCCCTTCACGGCGTCACCATCTCGGTGCTCGTGCTGGGACTTGAAGTCGTGGGTGTGGGGGTCCTCCACTTTGTACGCGAATTCGTATTTAGGGTGGGCCTGTTAAAAAAACAACAGATTATGGAATACTGCAACTAACTGCTTTGAAATATCAGATTAATTGTTTGAAATTTATCGTACATAGTAGTCAACGTGGTGCTCCTCGTGATGTCCGTGGTGTTGCTCTTGGTGTCCGTGGTGTTGCTCATTTTGTCCATGGTCCGCTATCTGTTGCACATATTGATGTCCATCGTGGTGCTGGTCATGATGTCCCTGGTGCAGCACGATGCTCTGCGATGAATACGCGTGCCCGTGACCGTGCTCGTGACCGTGACCGTCCTGTGGCCGCGCAGCGACCACGGCGAGGGTGAGAGCTAGACAGACGAACTGCAATATTGAAATGAAACTTATTAGACGTATGTTAGATTATAAAAGATCGATTGATCGAATGAAAAATAAAACAAGCTTAATTAAAATTATTCATTGTGAATTGTAAATACTCAATTATTACAAACCTTGAACACCATATTGTACTATTTAATGCCACTCGTAAAGGCTTTTCGAGTGCTTAATACGAAATGTTCGCAAGAAGTGTGATTAATCCAAAATGTAAATACCTTTTATATAAAATTACTTGAGACAGTTTTCGCAAGCTTTGAACTTGATAACATGAAAAATAAACGCAAGGTCGCTTGGTAGCACCGTTCTGCATTTTATATATTACGCAAATTAATATTGAATAATTGTACACATTCATTTAATTCATGGAATAAATAATGCAATTTCATCCAGATGAATCTCTGTGCTATGATTATTAAAATTGCTCCATGTAAAACCTTTATTTATTTTATTTCGCAATTACAGTGACTTGTTGTAACCAAAAATAATTTGTAACTTATTGGAATTATTTGGATAAAATTTGAAAGTTCTTAAGATCATAATCATCATCATCTCAGCCTATACTTGTCCACTGCTGAACATAGGCCACCCCAATCGCTTTCCAGCGTAACCGGTCCGATGCCACCTGCATCCAACGACTTCCTGCGATTTTCACAAGATCGTCGGTCCATCTGGCAGGCGGTCGTCCCACGCTGCGCTTGCCAATACGTGATCTCCACTCTAGAATCTTTCTGCCCCAACGCCCGTCCGATCTACGCGCTATGTGGACCGCCCATTGCCACTTCAGCTTGCTAATCTTAACGGCTATGTCGGTGACCTTGGTTCTTCTACGAATCTCCTCATTCCTGATTCGATCGCGTAGAGAAACGCCGAGCATAGCTCTCTCCATAGCTCGCTGAGCAACTCTGAGCTTTTTTATGAGACCTATTGTAAGAGACCACGTCTCTGATCCATATGTCATCACTGGTAACACACATAGACTAAAAACTTTAGTCTTTAGGCACTGAGGTATTTTGAATGAGAAGATGTTGCGCAGTTTCCCGAACGCTGCCCAGCGGAGTTGGATTCGTCGATTGACCTCTCTCTCAAAGTTGGACCTACCTAACCGGACTACCTGTCCCAGGTAAATGTATTCGTCGACAACTTCAAGAATAGAGTTCCCAACGGTGAGTGCGGTGGGTACGACATGGACGTTAGACATTATTTTCGTTTTGTCCATGTTCATTTTAAGACCCACTTGTTGAGATACTTTGTTGAGGTCACTGAGCATTCGTCCTAGATCTTTCAGCGACTCCGCCACGACCACAATGTCGTCGGCAAATCGAAGGTGAGTGATGTATTCGCCATTGATGTTGATGCCAAGTCCTTGCCATTCCAAGAGTTTGAAGGCGTCCTCTAAGGTGGCCGTAAACAGTTTCGGAGAAATGACGTCTCCCTGCCTTACTCCTCTTTTTATGGGGATCGTCTTCGTGCACTGCCCCTGTACTCGGACTGACATGGTGGCGTTATTATACAAGCACTTCAACACTTCAATGTACCGATAGTCAATGCGGCATCGCTGGAGAGATCTAAGAACCACCCAAGTCTCGATCGAATCGAAGGCTTTCTCATAGTCCACAAACGCCAAGCATAGTGGCCGATTATACTCCTCGGTCTTCTGTATAATCTGCCGCAGCGTATGTATGTAGTCTATGGTACTAAAGCCTTTCCGGAAACCGGCTTGTTCGGGAGGCTGGAAGTCATCAAGCCTGCGTTCGAGACGATTCGTGATGACTCTCGAAAACAACTTATAAACATGGCTCAGCAGTGTGATGGGCCTATAATTCTTCAGTAAAGTGTTATCACCTTTCTTGAAAAACAGTACCACCACACCCCTGTTCCATGCTTCCGGCGTTTTCTCTTCGAGCAAGACGGAATTAAACAGCCTCTGAAGGACTTTAAGTACCGGCGTTCCGCCCGCTTTCAGAAGCTCTGCGGTAATTCCGTCTTCGCCTGGCGCTTTGTTATTTTTGAGTTGTTTGAGAGCCATCCTAATCTAGTACAGGCTGATGTCCGGGATATCTTCAGTGTAGTGTCGGGTTAGCTTGGCTCTTGGGTCTTTTTCCAAGTCAACAACAGGTTCAGCTACTGAGGTGTACAACTGCCCATAGAACCTCTCTATCTCCCTGAGCACCTCTGACCTATTTGACGTTACGTTTCCGTCCTCCGTCTTCAGCTTCGTCAACTGGCTTTGCTCAATAGACGCGTCTCTTGCGAACACTTTGGAGCCCTTGTTCTGTGCTATGGTCTCCTCAATACGCCTTGTATTGAAGGACCGTAAATCATGTCGCAAGGACTTCAGTATCTGTCCATTGAGCTGCCTATAGGACTTAGCATCATCGGAGGTTTGGAGCGTCATGGAACGTCGCTCAGCCATGAGGTTTCGGGTGTAGTTAGATAGTTTTTGAGGTCTATTTTTACGGTGGGGCTTAAAATACTTAGATTCTTACTTAAGATATTTCCTATATAATCATGAGTTTGTTTTCTTCGTCCTACGAAGTTCGCCAAGCTTTGCCAAGTAGCACAATGGTACCAAATATTTGGAGGGCTTACCACAAAAAAATTGAAGTTAGCGTGATGCGACTTGATATGCCATCCTTGTCACACTCTAAATTTACTAAATAAACATGAACAGTGAAAGCACGCTTTCCCGACAACGTCGCGGTAACGTCAATCTGTTAGTGCTAAGGCCAATTCCGCCAATCTCCGTGTCTTTGAGCTACTCAAACCGAAAATTTGTGAGAATTAAAACTAGAATGGGTTACCTAAAACAACCCTTAGACTAAAACCTAATCAGTGAATTACCATGATACGGGTTCAGAAAAATGCCTAACTACAAACAACGGTAAGCCTCGCTACTCACGAAGTAGGTACAATTCCTTCTATTTCACGAAGACGGTCGTTTTAACAAAGTTATATTGTATACGATGCAAATAATCTTATAGCAATACAGCTGATACCCAACCCAAGCAGATAGCTTAAATTGATTAGCTTTTAGCTTAGGTAAGACTTCTTTAAATATTAGGACTTTTTCATCTCTATCTATCTATATATTTATATAATCTATCTATATCTATATCCTTCTAACCTGTTGAAACTCTGTACTCTCTACCTACCCCGCAAAGGGCTTCTTCATGTGCGTTCAATAAACAATTATGATTGTGAGCCGTTCTGTAGGCAACTGTAGTACTTCGGAACCGCAGTGTTCTAGCAATCACCAAGGCTAAGTAAATAATCCATAAATTTGTCTAAGGATTTACTTTTATTCAAGTATTTACTTAGTATGCAAAGTATATTAAGAATTGTAAAATTCTCATTTTTTAAAAAGATTAACCGTAGAGATTTTTGTCCTTCTTCTCCACAGGAATGACTTGCCGAACGGGCGGTAGAGTCGTGAGTAATCAATCATTTTCTCTTTTTGACTATTCATAAGTACTTTCTAGTCTACATGAATAAAATACTTATAATTTTGATTTGATTCGAGTGCATCATTTTTATTCTATAGTTGAGAAACTGCCAAAATTAAAAAAATTAAAGTTAGTTTTCTTAACCAAATAATAGTCCATTTTAGTAATACCATTTTCTTAACTTAAACAATGAGCATTGATAGATTAGTAGTTGGACTGCAAAGTCAGAGGTCTCAAATTCAAACCCAGGCACGCACCTTTATCTTTTCGGAAGCATGTGCGTATTAAACATTAACTTTTACTTGCTTTAACGGTAAAAGAAAACATCATGAGGAAACATGCATGCCTAAAAGTTTCTCGAAGCTGTGTGAAGTTCGCCAACCCGCACTGGGCCAGCGTGGTGGGCTATGGCCTAAGCCCTCTCAGTTTGAGAAGAGGCCCGTGTCCAACAGTGGGACAGTTTCTTAACAGGGCTAATGTTATTATTATTATTACACGATGCAAGTAAGTGGTGTAGGTTAAAGCACCTAGACAATGATTCGCTAATACTTACTACAACACGATATGAAAATTCTTAGAACATATAACATACCTTTATTCCCTATGACCATTAAAACATAAACGCAAATTTAAACAATGTATTTTGGTCACAGAATGATAGTTAGTAGTTAGTGGTTAGCATTATACAATTTAACAGAATTGATTGCTAAGATTGGTTAAGCTCTCTCGAGGATATAGAGGGATGACAAATAATACATACCTATCAGAGTAAACGACAACATTCAAGTCTTACATTTTTTAGACTATATCTATATATGTCATCAAGCCAGATACTTTGCGGATCTTTATCAAAAAAAAATACACAGTTTGAGCTAAAGCTTATGTAATGAACAAATTCGATAGTAACACAAGATACAACAAGAGAAAGTACTACCTACTTATTTATTTTATTAATCAAAGTGATCTAAATAAGGTAATTCAGTCTCGAAACAATATAAATCTATAAAAAGCGAGAGAAGAATTCGCATTAAATTTTAAAATGGGATTTTTTATGTGTATTTTATCATACCTTGGCGTTAGTCCTACAAGTATAAATACTTACTAAGTCTGGATACTCTTCATATAGATATGGGCACAGAAACCAATATTTTTCGATATGGAAGAGCTGAGACACGTGGAGCTTTTGTCAATAGATTTAAGTAGGTACTAACTAATGACTTAAGAATTCAGCATCACGCATATTTTAAGGGGACTGTATAATTGGTTATATAAGTAAATAATTTACGACAACGAATGACATGTCTATGCCAGAATTGTCCTGCCAGTCATGTCTCTATTATAGTGCAATATTCTTCTATAGAAAGTAGAACATTTTCTTTTATCCAGAGCCGATAAATTGTTTCTACGGAATGAAGCCATTTTTTGTAGATACATATGTTGTTAGCACAACTTATTTTTAGAAACAGTCGCTAATTTATTGGTCATTACTTTACTGTTTAACGATCCATAATACTATAGTAAATTTTAGCCTTATTTTCATAACCTTTTCAATTCAAATTATGAAATTGAAACATTACTACGAAATTCACAAATTTATCATTACTATATAAACCATACATACAAGAGCTTTTTACGGCAATTGTACCTTAATAATTGTACGGACGCCTTGTTCCTATGCTTAAGAGCATGAGTCGCTCCGCCCACTGGAATGAGATGTTGCGGTAAAAATGTTGGTTGTGGTCTGGGTGTTTGTGCATGTGAATTTCATATTTGCAAACGCACCCACGTAGCATTTTTCTTCTCTCTTAGCTATCCAACATTATCTATCTATCTGTCTATATTATCACGCCACTTCACTTGTGGGGTAGGCAGAGTGAACAGAGTTCCAACAGGTTCTTTCTTTACAGACGCTCGCCGATTACGGAGACTCTTGACTTGCCATTCAGATAAGACACGGTGTATTCGGTCATGGTTAGATAGTCTAGGTGAAGACCTAGACTATCTTCCCCGGTACCGGTGAAGATGTACCTTCCACATTATGTATTTTTACTTAGTGTTTTACTTATTTAAATACATTGTTTTTTACTTACCTGTTTTAAGTAAAAAAAATTGTTATGTGAATGATAGAGAATTAGGAATCGATGAACAGAAAAATGCTACTATTTCATTGAACTGTGCACAAATATTAGTAAATAAAATAGATATATGGAGTTAATCGGTATCACATTCTTTAATAACAGTAACTGATTGCAACAATATCACAATAACAATAATCCTTAACGCGTATCATTATTTCTATGCGAGTATAACAACGGGTCGTTCAGAGAAGGTGCATATTTTAATGGTGGTGATGGTGTTCAGGAACGATGTGCTGGGAGTGACCCTCGTATTTTACATTAGCGTTGAACCTGCGACAAGAAATACATAATGAACTTTTCTATGTATACGACATACTATTACTATGCTTTCCAAGAAAGGCGATCTTTCTCTACAGAATTTACGTTTTATTTTCAGATGGCTTACCACGAAACACTTGACGTTGGCGTGACGCTAGCGACGTAATATGCTATCCTTGTTACGCAGCAAATTTAGTAAATAAACATGACAGTGACAGCTCGCTTACTTGCTAGCGTCACGGTAACGTCAATCATTTCTTGCTACGCTCTCTGAATTGATTAAAACCGTGCACATAAAGCTAATCAGAGAGCTTAGTACGAATAGATTGATGTTAGCGTAACGCTATCGAGATGATATGCCATCCTTTTCACTCTACAAATTTACTAAATAAGATGAACCTGACAGCACGCTTTTTCGACAACGTTACTATAACGTCAAATTTTACATGCTTAGACCGCTTTAGCTTATAATATAAGCTAAGACATTTTAATAAAATTATTGCTTTTTAATTGCTTTGACTAGGCAGGTACGAAACTTGTACATTTTAGTAACAATTCTTACCCGGTCTTCTTGTCAGCATAGTACTCAACAATCCTGATGGTGCCGTCGGGCTGATGCAGGCTGTACACGCCCTTCACGGCGTCACCATCTCGATGCTCGTGCTGGGACTTGAAGTCGTGGGTATGGGGGTCCTCCACTTTGTACGCGAACTCGTATTTAGGGTGGGCCTGTTTGAAAAACAACAGATTATGGAATACTGCAACTAACTGCTTTGAAATATCAGATTAATTGTTTGAAATTTATCGTACATAATAGTCAACGTGGTGCTCCTCGTGGTGTCCGTGTTGTCCGAGGTGTTGCTCTTGGAGTCCGTGGTGTTGCTCGTGGTGTCCATGGTGCGCTATCTGCCGCACATATTGATTTCCATCGTTGTGCTGGTCATGATTTCCCTGGTGCAGCACGATGCTCTGCGATGAATACGCGTGCCCGTGCTCGTGACCGTGACCGTCCTGTGGCCGCGCAGCGACCACGGCGAGGGTGAGAGCTAGGCAGACGAACTGCAATATTGACACGAAACATATTAGACGTATGTTAGATTATAAAAAATCGTTTGATGGAATGAAAAATAAAACAAGCTAAATTAAAATTATTCATTGTGAATTGTAAATACTTAATTATTACAAACCTTGAACACCATATTGCACTATTTAATACTACTCGTAAAGGCTTTTCGAGTGCTTAATACGAAATGTTCGCAAGAAATGTGATTAATCCAAAATGTAAATACCTTTTATACAAAATTACTTGAGACAGTTTTCGCAAGCTTTGAACTTGATTACATGAAAAATAAACGCAAGGTCCCTTGGTAGCACCGTTCTGCATTTTACATATTACGCAAGTTAATTGTGAAAGATTGTACAAATTCATTTAATTCATGGAATAAATAATGCAATTTTATCCAGATTAATCTCTATGCTATGATTATTATTCATTTTATTTCACAATTACAGTGACTAATTGTAACCAAAAATAATTTGTAACGTATTGGTATTATTTAGATCAAATTTAGAAGTTTTTAAGATATTTCCTATATAATCATGAGGTTTTTTTTCTTCCTTTCCGGTACTTATCTTTCTATTTCACGATGACGGTCGTTTCAACAAAGTTCTATTATATATGATGCAAATAATCTCGTAGGAATACAGCTGATACCTAATCCTTTTTTTTTACGACGGGAAATGCCTAACACATACCCCCGGGCCGAAGATACGGCCCGGGTGGTTATGTGGGGCTTGCACCCACTAAAACCCCTCGGCGTCCCACTGCCCTTTTGCCGGCCCACTGGACTCGTCACCAGCATGACCTCTGTGGCACTGGCGGGCTCGGTCCGCAGTTTGGCGCGGACCTCGACACGTGTAGGGGAGTTCGGTCTCCCCCTACCACCTTTTGGAGGCTGCGCGGTCGCAGCGCTTTTCCGGCGCGGGCCTGCTAAGTGCTAGGGGCGCCGGAGTGCCCTCCCCGATGCCTGCAGGCCGAGATTACGGTGGGCGAAGGTTGTTTCGGGCGTAGTCTCTGCGCCTTCGCCCAACGCGCCGTCTCCGAGCGGGATTGGAGGACGTCTCCTCCCTCACCCGCTCTGCCTCCTCCTTTGCGGACATGACGGCCTCACAAAAGGCCGCCATTGCCGCCCAGGCGCTCTCGCTCCCAACCACGGATGATATCACGGTCGGGAGCGATAGCGCCTGCCCCCTGCACCGAGCGCTCCGGTGAGCCGGCGCCGCTCGTCTTCCCATGCCGGGCACACCAGCAAAGTGTGCGCCGCCGTGTCTTCTGGGGCTGCACAATGGTGGCAGCGCTCCACCTCCTCACGCCCGAAGCAACCATGCCCGGACAGTACCTGCGTCAGCTTATACCTAACCCTAGCAGATAGCTTAAATTGTTTAACTTTTAGCTTAGCTAAGACTTCTTCAAATATTAGGACTTCTTCATCTCTATCTATCTATCTATTTATATCATCTATCTATATCCTTCTAACCTGTTGGAACTCTGTACTTTCTACCTACCCCGCAAGGGACTTCTCATAAGTACTAGTACTAGTAGTTTTGACTATTCATAAGTACTTTCTGGTCTACATGAATAAAAAACTTTTGATTTTGATTTGATTCGAGTGCATCATTTTTATTCTATACTTGAGAAACTGTCAAAAGTAAAAAATGTGAAAGTTAGTTTTCTTAACCAAATAATAGTCACTATTTTCTTAACTTAAACAATGAGCATTGATAGATTAGTGGTTGGACTGCAAAGTCAGAGGTCTCAAGTTCAAACCCAGGTATGCACCTCTAACTTTTCGGAAGCATGTGCGTATTAAACATTACCTATTACTTGCTTTAACGGTAAAAGAAATCATCATGAGGAAACCTGCATGCCTAAAAGTTTCTCGAAGGTGTGTGAAGTTCGCCAACCCGCCCTGGACCAGCGTGGTGAACTATGGCCTAAACGCTCTCAATTTTAGAGGTGACCCGTGCCCAACGGTGGGACAGTTTCTTAACAGGACTAATATTACATATTATAAGCAATGAGAATTACCTGTAAAAGTGCCTAATTTTGTAGTACCTGTGCACATTTTCTACTTTTTCATTAATACACTAAACTTATGACGTAATATTGCCAGTTCCAAAATATTCTGAAGTTCTGATGTGTAACTCATAAATGAGTCATGTTTGCTTTTGTTTAAGTAAGTACAGGCCCATTACTTGACTATAGAAATAGGATTTTGATTCTTAGAATTCTGAATACAAGACACTATACGGCTAAGTTATTTCTTAAGATTAAGTAATTAATAGTCTATAGATACGGCGTTCATCACAGATGGATGTGTAAACGGCTACAAACGAAGCATTTCCATATTCAGGCGTCTCCGTGCATCGAAAGGCACATTAAGCCGTCAGTCCTGGTTACCGCTAGTAGTCGTTAAGCCAAGTTAGGAGCATTGTGGGTGGCTTGATAAGTTCTAACAACAGGTGGTCATAAAGGTGCCTCCATTAATCCACACTGAATCCGCGCAGAGATTTATGGAGTATGACCCTCTCCTACCCCGATTCGTGAGAGAAAACATTCTCCCAGCTTTCTTTCAGACAAAATAGGCTGAGCTATCATATAAACACCCAGACCGAAACAAATAATTGTGGGTCGCATTATAAATTGCCTTGTGTAAGGATCAAACTCGCTTTTCTTCACTCAGTGCCTGTTGGAAGCCTTAATTGGAAGCCTTATTCTCTCTCATCCTGTTTTATATGAGAATAACTTTCTATCTATATCTATCTATATCATCATGCCAGATCCCTTGCGGGGTAGGCAGAGAGTACAGAGTTCCAACAGGTTCTTTCCTAACATACCTCTCTGGCTTTCTCCACTCTCAAAGTTCGTCTCATGAATAACTTTGCCTACCAATAAGATAATAAAGGATATTATTTTTGCGATCTACATACTTAAACAGCACTAGGTACACTTTCTGATACCTTAGAAACAATAACGTATCACCAATCATTAACATGCCATTAAACCTCGCCTTTGAGTTGTTATTGTTGTTCTTTCTGTTTCTGAAAACCTCTTCATGAATATGGTTACATAAACATCAACATATAATGAACAAAAATTAATTTATTTATAGATATTCAGGTCACTAACTCGTCTATATTACATACATTATCACGAAACAAGTTATCTCCATTAATATTAATGAACGCAATTGGAAACGCCTGACGTATATTAAATTATATTATTGACATTGTGCATACTGACCGAAAAACGGACCGGTTTCGTGCCAACTATCACGTATTGAATTAATTATAGAATTTTAATCCCTATGAACCCGTTAAGTCTCGATTTCCAAAAATTTTGGCAACATGAAAGTGGAGGTCCTTGACTCACCGAAATAGCATTTTCTGGAGCAAACCATAATGAAAACTGGCCGCACACATTGTAAAATCAAGTAACATGAGTTAAAAGTATAAAATCGTCAATCAATTTTAACTTTACATCAGTTAGCTATAGTACTTCTGAGTCACTTGAGAGCAATTACCTCGAATATGTTTAAAGTGAGTAAAAAAATATTATCATAAAAATTAACTATCACTTACAGTGCTATGTTGTAGTATCGAATACCATTTTTTAGAAATAAAGCAAATCTAAAACTTCATTTATTTCCTAATTTATCCGTATTACAACGTCAATAATATCATTTTATATTATTAACTTACCCATTGCCCCTTATCCCATAACTAGTAAGCATAAGTACATTGATCGTAAAATTATACTTTATTGTGCCATTGTGAGTTCCTTTCTATGTTATAATACGTTGTAATAATAGTTATGTTATAATCTATCTATCTATCTATAACCTCACGCCAGTCCCTTGCGGGGTAGGCAGAGAGTACAGAGTTCCAACAGGTTCTTTCCTTACATACCTCTCTGGCTTCCTCGACTCTCATAGTTCGTCTCATACACGCTCGCCGGTTACGGAGACTCATGACTTTTCCATCAGATAAGACTCGGTTTATTTGGTCGTGGTAAGATAGTCTAGGTCTTCCCCGGTACCTGCATCCTTCCACTTTCACATTGTATATCTGTTTTGTCATTCTTTTCTCTGGCATTCTTTCTATATGCCCGAACCAGCGGAGCATGCCCTTTCTCATCTTTACACCGATACTATCTTTCATACCTACTCGCTGTCTTACTATGCTGTTGCTAATGCGGTCGGTCAGCTAATGTTGCTAATAATTCATGAAATAATATTTCACCATTTCCTTTTTATTGAAACATACACTCCAGTTTTAAAAAATTGGGTGCGTTCAACATGAAGCTGATCTCATGGTGATATTTGCAAGAGGCGTTTGTTCTGCAATGAACGTTTTTCGGCTGAAGATAAATCCAGTCTTTCCAGTGTACTTATACAAAACAATCGTCCTTATTTTATTTAAAGCCTGCTAGCTGAATAGAGTGAAACATCCTTTCACATAGGCTGCCATACGTACTGGAACCGGGCACGTACTGCAATCTCTTTAACAAAGCTACTATTTCACTTTGCCATAATAAACACATGTGGATACATGCAGTTTATAGCTCTGACTCTCTCACAGAAAAGTATTATTAAAATAGTTTTGTTGAAGAGGTTATAATAACCCCTCGGTTCTCAATTTATCGATACGTAGCGCATTCAGTTTCAATAATTAGGGAACTTACAAATTATTTCATTGTATTGTTACATTCACAGATCATTGCTATCATCGCCTTTATAGGCGCTTGCTACGCTGAAGAGCACGCCTACTCCTCTCAAAGTATCGTGCTTCATACTAGTCACTCAGAGCCTAAACACGAACATCATGACGCCCAGGAGGAGGTGAAGCATGAGCATCACGGACACGATGAGCACAAACACGAGCACCATGTTGAGCAAAAACACGAGCACCACGTTGAGCACAAACATGAACAACATGTCGAACATAAGCAGGAGCAACACGGACACGACGAGCATAAACATGAGCACCACGTCGAGCACAAGAAAGAGCATCACGAAGAGAAAGAACACAAGCACGAGCACCATGTTGAACATAAATACGAACATCATGTTGAGCACAAACATGAACAACAAGTCGAGCACAAGCAAGAGGAACACGGTCATGACGAGCATAAACATGAGCACCACGTCGAGCACAAACATGAGCATCACGGACACGAAGAGCACAAACATGAGCACCACGGACACGAAGAGCACAAACATGAGCAGCATGGACACGAAGAGCACAAGGATGAGCACCATGTCGAGCACAAACACGAGATCCACGTTGAGCACAAACATGAACAGCACGTTGAACATAAACAAGAGAAACACGGTAATGACGATCACAAACATGAGCACCACATTCAGTTCATCCCTATTGTTGAAAAACATGAAGCTTCCGTTATCGCTGTGCCCTTAAAAGTAGTTCCCATTGCTGAGTACGTGCATAAGGCCGGCGAAGAATCCCACCACGCACATCAAGAGCACGCTTACTCTGAACAGCACATCGCGCGCCACGACGTGCCTGCTCACCCTCCTAAGGACTTCGATAGCCACTCTGTAAGTATTTAAATGGAAAGCCAGTGGTTCTTATTAGACTGCAAAAAGTATAATTTGACGGACGATTTAGCGCAGTGGTTAAGAGCTTAAGCTGCTCCGCCCACTGTGTCGAATAGTCGCGGGTTCGATTCCCGCACGGGACAAATCTTTGTGTGATCCACAATTATTTGTTCCGGTCTGGGTATTTGTTTGTGAATTTTCATGTTTGTAAACGCACCCACGACACAGGAATAAATCCTAGTGTGGGGCTAATAAAAAAAAAAAAAATAATAATAATAATCGACTATCTTATCCCCTCAGTCGCTTTGTCACGGTGGTTTGACGTGATTTTTGCATGTTTTTGCAACTCACAGTTTTTTTTTAAAGCATCCCATCACTTGGAATTTGTATCGTGGTTGCGTTTCTAAACATGAAATTCACATACACAAATACTCAGACCGAAACAAACATTTGTAGGTCACATAAATCTTTATCCCGTGCAGGAATCGAACCTGCGACTACTGGATCTAGTGGGCGGAGCAGCTTCAGCTTGTAACCACTGGACTAAACTATTCGAAAACTATTCCGACACCAGGGTTCAAATCCCTCTAAAACTAACAATGAGACTTAATTGTCAAAAAAAGATATAATTGACACATTAACATGACAGACTTCATTAAAACAGTTGAAGATGATGGTAATTTGACTTGAAAATTCGTGAAATTGTTACTTGCCTGTCACTTTTTATAAACACTGTTTAGGAGCTCATTTTAACTAGAACAGCGAAGATGACATCTCGTATTTAACATGTAATTATATCGAACAAGATTGCAAACGACCGGTTTGCGTAATATTTCGCCAAAACTAGCAGTACAACTTGTGGCATTAAGTCACTTAATGACTTAACAAAACAAAATGTAGGACGACCCGGTTTTATTATAGATTAGCCATGATCTGAGTCTATTAACGACAATTTATTAATTTATTAATAGAGATTTTTTTCTTATGATAATACTAAGCTTAAACTTTAGATAATAAAAATATCGTTTGAATGAGACGAACTATGAGAATGGAAGAAGCCAGAGAGGTATGTAAGGAAAGGACCTGTTAGAACTCTGTACTCTTTGCCTACCTCGCAACGGATCTGGCGTGATCGTTTAGAAAGAGTTTCACAACTCTTTCAAACGATCTATTCACGTTTTCTATCCAACATTACTATAACATCAAGTCATTTATGCTTAGGTCTCTAATGAGTTTAAAGCTTCCATTATATTGACTGGTATTATTCTAGGGGCATGCTAAATACGAATTCGCTTACCAAGTCAAGGACCCCCATACTGGCGACCACAAGTACCAGCACGAGAGCCGCGACGGCCACAATGTGAAGGGAGTGTACAGCCTTCACGAAGCTGATGGTTCCGTCCGTACTGTTGAGTACGCTGCCGACAAGCACTCCGGGTATGACTCTTTTCTTATTGAAGATAGTAACAGCATAAACAATCGCAAAAGACTATAAGGTAATAGATACTTACATAAGCAGTGATAGCCTAGTGGTCAGACCGTTGGACTGCAAAGTCAGAGAGTACAAACCCAGACACGCATCTCTGTCTTACCATAAGCGTGTACGTTTTAAAAATTAACTAACACTTGCTTTAACGGTGAAGGAAAACATCGTGAGGAAACCTGCATGCCTACGAGTTTCTCGAAGGTGTGTGAAGTTCGTCAACCCGCACCGTGCCAGCGTGGTGGACTATGCCCTCAGCCCTCTCAGGTTGAGAGGAGGCCCGTTCTCAACGGTGGGACAGTTTCTTAACAGGGCTAATATTATTATATTATCAGATACTTACATAGAATCAAAGCCTAGGTGTTCAGCAAGATTAGCACGAAAAGATTGACGTTAACGTGAAGCTAGCGAGTTGATATGCTATCATTGTCACATTACACATTTATTAATCTCTCCTTGAGTTAAATATTGAAACCGGCCGTAAATAAACATGAATGTGACGCATGTCAATATTTTTGTGCTAAGCATTCTGATACATTTTAAGAAGTTGTGACTATAAACGTATATAATCTGAGCTTTCACCTCACCTACAAAGGTCAGAGCTCGGAATATATGCCTACAAGGTAGGAAAATATTTTTTTTTATAATTAAATGAATGAAGCGTTATCCTAAAAGTTAAAATAATGTAGACACTATATAATGAGTATAAAAAAATATAAAGTTATTATTTTTAAAGTTATATGGGGGCCGTTTAGTTGTGCAAATAATATCTACGTTTCTACATACTATCTACTCGTATACTATTACTATAAAGAGGTAAAGTTTGTGAGTTTGGATATTCGGGGTAATCTCCGGTACTACTGATCCGATTTTAACGATTCTTTCACCATTGGAAAGTTACTTTATCCAGAAGTACCATAGGCTATATAACATAGACTCGGTAGGTGGCGCTGTTATCTACCGGGTACGCGTCGCGGAAAACTGATAGTACTTGATAATTATTTACTCAAGAAGTCTTGCACTCTATAATTACATAGTTGATAGGGCTAAAAAAATAATTTTCCAAACACACGAAACATAACTATACCAACCCGTCTGGCCAGCGTGGTATAGTAGGCCAAAAACCTCTTAATATGTTAAGACACCAAACGCAAAGGCCCCCAGTTCCCGGTAGTCCCGCTGTCCGCTGCCACGGTAGCGGTCGCGGTAACAGCGGGGCAGGGGGTGCGAAGAATCTCCGGGCTACGACACAAGGCTACCAAAAACACCTGACCCTGGCTACGTACAATGGACGCTCTCTACGGCTGGACCAACACCTCGCTGAACTCGAGGTAGAACTAGGTCGCATAAACTGGCACATATTGGGGTTATCCGAAGTCCGAAGACAGGGCGAGGACACGATAACCCTTGAGTCAGGCCACCTGTTTTACTTTCGGGAAGGTGATCGGCCCTCTCAGGGCGGTGTCGGTTTCCTGGTCAACAAAGCTCTCACTAACAACGTTGTGGAAGTTAGCAGTGTGTCGACACGGGTAGCGTACCTCATAATTAAAATCACCAACAGGTACACCCTGAAGGTGGTACAGGTATATGCGCCGACCTCGACATACTGCGACGACATAGCCGAAGCCATGTATGAAGACATAGCCAAGGCATTACATGGCACCACCAAGGCTCACTACAGCGTTGTTATGGGGGACTTCAATGCCAAAGTGGGAGTACAAGAACGCGGCGAAACGATAATCGGACCCCACGGCGTGGGGCGCCGAAACCACAGGGGGCAGATGCTGGTCAACTTTCTGGAGTCGCAGGGGCTCTTCTTGATGAATTCGTTCTTTAAGAAGAAGCCTCATAGAAAGTGGACATGGCGAAGCCCCGACACTGTGACGAGGAACGAGATAGACTTCATCATGACTGACAGGAAGTCTATATTTAGAGACGTCTCCGTGATCAACAGGTTTAATACCGGCAGCGATCACCGACTTGTCCGAGGCGCTCTAAATATAGACTTCAAGGCCGAAAGACGTCGCATGATGAGGTCTACTCTCAGACCTACTGCGCCTCAAATAGCTTTAGGGTCCGAAAAGTTCCAACTGGAGCTTCAAAATCGTTTCGACCTGCTGGAAACCGAAGGCAATGTTGACGAGAAAACCGACACAGTGGTCAAAACGCTACAGGATGTGTCTCGAAGGGTGTTTCCCGGCAAAAGCGGTAACAGAGAGTCTAAACTCTCGCTCGAGACTCTCGAACTTATGAGGCAGAGACGGGAAATGTCATCCACGCAGGCGTCTTCGCCGGATGGGAGGAACCTCAACCGGAAGATCCGGAAGCGGGTGCGACGTGACCTCCGATGTTCCAACACCCGCGCCATCGCGGCTGCGATTGAACAGAACAGAGGCACCAAAGTCTTCGCTCGCCAGCTAGGTAGATCCCATCTGACGAAACTTAATACAGCGGATGGCAAAACCGTGACCTCCAAGTTCGAGATACTCGAGGAAATTGAGAGTTTCTACAAAGACCTGTACGCATCACGGATGGCTAAACCCTCGAGACCCAGCGCTGACGACCACAGAGCCCCACTAGCACGCCACGATACGGAAGACATCCCTGATGTCAACCAGGACGAGGTCAGAGTGGCTCTCGAGCAGCTCAAAAACAACAAGTCGCCAGGCGATGACGGAATCACCACTGAGCTCCTAAAAGCAGGCGGGACTCCAATCCTGAAAAAGCTAGCGAGTCTCTTTAATTCCGTCATCCACCAGGGCTTAACACCTCAAGCGTGGAGCGGGAGTGCGGTGGTTCTGTTCTTCAAAAAAGGTGACAAAACCTTGCTGAAGAACTACAGACCCATCTCACTCCTGAGCCACGTCTACAAGTTGTTCTCGAGAGTACTCACAAACCGCCTCGCCAGAAGACTTGACGAGTTCCAGCCACCGGAACAAGCCGGGTTTCGAAAAGGCTACAGCACCGTAGACCACATCCATACTGTTCGGCAGATTGTACAGAAGACCGAAGAGTACAATCAGCCGCTGTGTATGGCTTTCGTGGACTACGAGAAAGCCTTCGACTCCATCGAAACCTGGGCGGTTTTGGATGCTCTGCAGCGATGTGGCATCGATTGGCGCTATATCGAGGTGTTGAGATGTCTGTATGATACCGCCACAATGACCGTCCAGCTCCAGGGCCAAAAGACCAACCCGATCGAGCTGCATCGAGGGGTAAGACAGGGGGATGTAATATCCCCCAAGCTCTTCACCAATGCACTCGAAGACGTCTTCAAGACGCTGGACTGGACTGGGCGGGGCATTAACATCAACGGCGAATACATCTCACACCTTCGGTTTGCCGATGATATCGTCATCGTGGCAGAGTCACTGGAACAGTTGAGCGGAATGCTGCATAGCCTAAATGGAGCCTCTCGAGGTGTCGGTCTCGGCATGAACTTGGATAAAACCAAGATCATGTTTAATGAGCATGTCACGCCGGGACCGATCTACGTCGATGGTTCGATGCTCGAAGTTGTTCGGGAGTATGTCTACCTTGGACAAGTTGTCCAATTTGGTAGGAACAACTTCGAGAAAGAAATCAACCGCAGGATCCAATTGGGTTGGGCAGCATTTGGCAAACTACGTCACGTTTTCGCTTCGCCTATACCGCAATGCCTGAAGACTAAAGTCTTTAACCAATGCGTTCTACCTGTTATGACTTACGGGGCCGAGACGTGGACACTCACAGTGGGACTAGTCCACAAACTCAAAGTCGCACAGCGGGCTATGGAGCGAGCTATGATCGGCGTCTCTTTGAAGGATAAAATTCGTAACGAGGTAATCCGACAAAGAACCAAAGTTACCGACATAGCTCGCAGACTCAGTAAGCTAAAGTGGCAATGGGCTGGTCACATCTGCAGAAGGACCGACGGCCGATGGAGCAAGCGTGTCCTAGAGTGGAGACCGCGACTTGGTAAGCGTAAGGTAGGACGGCCCCCAGCTAGATGGACCGACGACCTCAAGAAGGTCGCTGGGACGGACTGGATGCGGAAGGCGGGGGACCGTGTGCAATGGCGCGTGTTAGGAGAGGCCTATGTCCAGCAGTGGACTACGATAGGCTGATTGATTGATTGATTGACGAAACATAAATAATTCACTTAGTTGTCTCCAGCCCAAAAGTTAGGCAAAATAATGCAAAATCAAATATGCTTCATATATAGCGAAATAATATTATGGTGTTCTATTATAAGTTCGCATCTATAATACAGGCTTATGATTTTACAGATTCAGTGCTGCCGTGAAGCAGACCACCAAACACATCGAGGAGTCCAAACATCACCATTAAACTTGTACTATAAGAAATATACCATATTTGTTGTACGGTCAAACACTACAAAACTGTTACAACGATATTTAAACTTGTTAGAGTTTTGTTGTTATACCAACGACGAGAATAATTTAAATAAATTATTTATTCTTTCACGCGATTGTTTTATTTATCTTTCATTTCTTTTTCTCTGAATTACTATCTATCTTTAAAGTCTTTTGACTTTAAAGACCAAAGTCAATAATTATTTATTTGTGTAGGCCAATACAAAGCACTCACAAATGTCATTTTTTTTTACATCTACGGCCGGAACGCGGCCTCCCCTGAGAAGATCCGGCAAGAAACTCAGCGGGCTAGTCTTTTAACTTAATTTGTTTGGCCTTTCTGATAACCATTTTCTTTTCAAAATTGTATTCTACAGCATTGTTTAATTTTGCTGACTGAGGAGCTGCTCAAACCCAATCTGTTTTATCGTCAAGATAATCCGAAATTTAGTAATACTCTTTCTTACACAGTATAGTTTTGCATTGCCTTTTTAAACTTATTGATAGGCATATTTCGGATATCCATGGGTAATTTGTTGTAGAAGCGTATACATTGGCTTATGAAAGAAATGCCCCATTGATAAATTATGAGAAGTAGCCTAACACTAGGAATTGTTCTTACATCGTGGGTGCGTTTACAAACATAATCATATCAGCCTATACTGCCGACTGCAGGGCAAAGACCTTCTTTCACAAATCGAGGTAAGAGTGATTAGGTCATACCACCACGCAGACCCAGTGCGGATTGGTGGAAGCAGGTTTGTGGCCACCTGCTGTTGGAACTTATCAAGCCGCCTTTAAGGCTTCCAACTCGGCTTAAGGACTACCATATTAAGTGGTAACCGGGACCAACGGCTTAACGTGCCTTCCAAAGCATGGAGACGCTCGAATATGAAAATGCCACAAACGGTCACCCATCTCAGGTCGACCGAGTCGAACGCTGCTTAACCTTGGTGATCGGTAAGAACACCGCGGTCGCGCAGCGCTACGAGCGCCTCTCTGTTTACAAACATGAAATCCACAAACACCTAGAACAAAACAAACATTTCTGGACCACACAAAGATTTATCCTGTTATTTTATTGTTTTTTATTTATCAAACCCGCGACTACTCGATTCAGTGCACCAATAGTCAATACCTTACAACCATAATTTACAAAGATTTATTAAAAACATGCAAGTAAATCATCTTTTCATTTACAGTAATTATAACTTTAAAATCTACACCACTTCAGTATCAAGAAAATTAGCTTTGAATAATTTTAGTGCATACCTAACAATACAAATATTTAATAGGCGTATAAACATAATATGTGAATTCGTGCAGTTGTTTTTTTCTTGAATCAAGTACATCAATTAGTCATATTATTACATCCGAAGTTGAACTTTTGAACAACTTTGGCCCGTCGACCTTGTCACGCCCAAAACGCTACTACTATATAAGCAGCTCTCTGGTCATTCAATGCATCAGTTGCACCTCAAATAAACACCTCAACATGTTTGCTAAAGTAAGTGTTATTAAAAGAAAGTGTACTATTTTCCTTAATACAAATTTAACATTTGTCTGACTTTCGGGTAAATCTATTTTGTCAAAAAGGGCTAAGACAGAAAAAAATACCGCTCAAGCATAAGCTTGACATGATATTGCCTATCAAGGCAAAATACACCTGCACTATTTCACATTATACGATAGCGTCACTTTTGTAATGTAATTAACCCCGTTTTCCTTTATAGGTTCTCGCCCTTAGCGCCGTCCTGGCCGTATCTTCAGCTGGTCTCCTTGTGGAGCCGCACTACTCCTCAGCCGCAGCTGTCTCCTCCCAGAGCATCGTGCGCCACGATGAGGCTCAACCCACTGCAAAACTCGCCATCGCCGCTCCTGTAGCTTACCACGCAGCTCCCGCTGCTGTCGCCTACCACACCGCCCCTACCGTTGCCTACCACGCCGCCCCCGCTGCGGTTGCCTACCACGCAGCTCCCGCTCACTACTCCCCAGCTGCTTCCGTGTCCTCCCAAACCATCCTCCGTCACGACCAGCCCGCTAAACTCGTAGCTGCTGCCCCTATCCACTACGCCACCGCTCCTGTCCATTACGCCACCGCTCCTGTCCACTACGCCACCGCTCCTGTCCACTACGCCGCCCCCGCCCACAAAGTCCTGGTCGCCTCACACGCCGAGGAAATCGACGTAAGTATTGTAAAAGTAACTATCAGTAACATTATTGAACATTGATATAATCGTAACAGTTTTAACTTTATCTTATTTTTTGTAACAGACTCACCCCAAATACGACTTTTCGTACTCCGTCGCTGACGGGCACACCGGCGACAACAAGTCCCAGCACGAGTCCCGCGACGGCGACGCTGTGCACGGCGAGTACTCCCTCGTAGAGGCTGACGGCTCCGTGCGCAAGGTCGAGTACACCGCCGACGACCACAATGGCTTCAACGCGATCGTGCACACCTCCGCCCCTAATCATCAAGCCGCTCCCGCCCCCGCTGTCTACGCTCATCATTAAGCCGTGTCACTAGTCTCATCAATACCGTTAAGATCATAACATCTTAATAGTTAAGAATGACAACACGTTGTAAATATTGTTTATTTATTTATTAATAAAGAAAGCAAATTGTTAAAATTTCTATTATTTACTGGTATATCAAAGCTTGTTAACGTTACTTTCAGCATTACAGTTGTAATTTAGGAGAATTTAGATTTTAGTCATTGATATCATATGGATCATTAAATACATAGATTCTCACTGAATTCCAATCAATTTATTTAATTAATTGGTATAAATGTACATTTCGCAGAATATCAGTCACTCAAACAACTATGAATTAGTTCAATTGCTTAAAACTAAAAATGATAGCTTTGGATGTTATGTCGCTGTGTATAAGACTGTAAAAGTGTGAATACTACACACGACGTATACCTAAAGGGTGCTAGCATAAAATTAAATAAAACAAGCCTGCAAGTTAATTTAACGTTGGTGCTCGAAGCGTTAGAGGAAGTTTATTGTAGCAGATTTAAAAAAAATAGTATTTTGGTTTGCTACAACGTTATCCAGGAATAAAAAGCGGCTGATAATAATACCACCAGATGATTAAATCAGTCAGCTTTAAATTTTTATAAATTGCCATATAGTATTAGCACCGTTGTCATCACTGTCAGTCCTCCACTGTAGGCCTAAGACCTCCTTAAAGATTCCTTCGATGACCAGCTTTATGCAATGCTGTATATAGCAGTATAATCTCATATTTAACCGCGGCACTAGAACTCTCGTGTGTTAACTACAAATGGGTTTTAAAATGTCCATAGCCAAGGCTAAGATGAAACTTCCATATCGTGACCAACAGTGTCATTAGGTAGGTCGGCATTTCCGGCTTCATATAAGTATATTCTGTGAATAATCTTGACAATATGTAGGTCAACTACATGTTTGCTTGGAATGCCAAGGTTCCTCTGATTCCATATTTTAATTTTACCGTCGTCTGACCTCAAATATATTTCCATTTCTTACTATATTTTTAAGATATAGCATTGTAAAAAGGTTTTGTACGTACCTGGATACAATAAACAGAAAGTCAACAATTTTAAAAGACCCTCAAAGGAAACTCATATGTAGATTACCTTTGTTTCTGTAGCTTCCTTCTTCGGAAAACACAATATCTGGTGTCTATTTTTTATTCTTAGTTATTTTGGTTTTTTTATACAATATTGGATATGCCATCCCCATTCTTACAATCACCTGTAGTCTCCCCGAGGAAGAGTCACTAGACGGACACTACAGCCAAGCGACATAGCATTCTCGCTTCATGTTTAAAAATCGTAGATTTAATTATTGGAAGATGTTCCCAGTAGTCCCGCTTGCGTGTACCTATACTACATTTAAAAACGTCTGCATTCGAAAACTTATGATCTAACCTTAGAATTAAGCAACGATTGAATAAATGAATGAAGCAACAATTACTACAAAATAAACCGCGATAAAATCCGAAAAAATAGTTTTATTTCATGTGTAATATTCGCGTAAATCTAAGAACTCAGTATGATGAAAATATATTTTCCCTACATTAAATTACTACAAATCTTAATAGTTCAAGTATATTTATTTCTTGAGTTTAATATGCATTAAAGTACACGTTAGCGTAACACTGATTTTATTATCATCCACTCTAATGTCATCAACATTTACCCCAAATAGTGGTAATCTTTCCGAGCTGCCAACATTACCAGGTGGGAAGAGCGGAACGCGTTTTGCTTCACCACGCGGCGTGCATTTACGACTGGACGCGGCTTCTGCATCATCTTCAATAAGATACCAGATTACTCAATATTTCTCTAGTACCTGCCCACGCACTCAAAAGTGATTGCTTTGTATCTGGTTCTGCTCAACAGATATCAATCAAACATATCCTACTTTTTAATTAAAGCAACTTTTTAAAAATAAATTTAATATAATAGAATTGGTTTGCCTCGTTGATCTAGTGGCAAAGTGCATCGCTTTATGACCACGAGGTCCTGGGTTCAAATCCTAGGTCGAACAAGTGTAGTTTTTCTTACGAAAACTTCCCAGTACGAGACCGGAGTCTGGAATTGTGCCCGGTATATGGCAATAGGCTCGCCCTCTATTACATGGGACCAAACATCGTCGGCGAAACGTGGGTGTACTCAGTACACCTCTGCCACCTCTGCATGGGGAATATAGGCGTGACGGTGTTTTTTTTTAATATAATAGAATTTATCGCAATCCCTAATTTTCATTTTATTTAATATAGATACATTAGCCCCTTCACGATGTTATCACTTATACGTATGCGAACTTATCACTATGGGCCACTAAATAAAATTGGTATGCAAGTATTAAAAATATCCAGGTAAAACACATCTTTCTTTCTATGGAACAGAATATGAATAAAATAAATAAATTATTAATAACTTTCATTTATTCTACATAAACAGATAAATTATTTACAAATAAGTTCTCATTCTTCAAGACTACACGGTATTGCTTCTTTGTTTAATGGCACGGCTTAATGATGAGCGTAGACAATGGGGGCGGGGGCGGCATGGTGATTAGGGGTGGAGGTGTGCACGACCGCGTTGAAGCCGTTGTGGTCGTCGGCGGTATATTCGACCTTGCGCACGGAGCCGTCAGCCTCAACGAGAGAGTACTCGCCGTGCACAGCGTCGCCGTCGCGGGACTCGTGCTGGGATTTGTTGTCACCGGTGTGGCCGTCAGCGACGGAGTACGAGAAGTCGTATCTGGGGTGAGTCTGTTACCAAAAAATAAGGTAAAGTGAAAATTGTGTCGAATAAATCAATGTTCAACAATGTTATTGATTGTCACTTTTAGAATACTTACGTCAATTTCTTCGGCGTGAGAGGCGACCAGGACTTTTGCGGCTGGGGCGGCGTAGTGGACAGGGGCAGCAGCGTAATGGACAGGGGCAGCGGCGTAGTGGACGGGAGCAGCAGCTACGAGCTTAGCGGGCTGGTTATGACGCAGGATGGTCTGGGAGGATACGGCAGGGGCAGCGTGGTACGCGACAGCAGCGGGAGCAGCGTGGTAGGCGACGGCAGCGGGAGCAGCATGGTAGGCTACGGGGGCGGCGATAGCAAGCTTGGCGCCAGGGCGAGCCTCATCGTGACGCACGATGCTCTGGGAGGAGACGGCCGCCGCGGGAGAGTATTGGCCCACCGGCAGGAGACCAGCCGCGGACACAGCCAGGATAGCGCTAAGAGCAACAATCTGGAAAAGAAAATATTAAACGTAAGTTTATGGATTCTATTACATAGCATTCCTGAAGTCAAAATCTTAGATCCAAAAATATCAGTAAGGGTTGTAATTGGGACCTACTACTATTACTATTTTATTAGCCCAGTAAAAGATTATACCAAACTCGCATGTATCAATACCACCTTTATAAATTAATTACAGAATACACAAATTACAATATTAATACGGGGAGATCGAACTATCTGTTAAAGTTCGTTAATATTGACTTCCAAGTCCAATAATAAAATTCCAAAGGGTTTTGTTTTAAACTTACTTTAGAGAACATATTGTTATGATTATCTCAGATACAACTGATGCATTGGATGTAGCAAGACCGCCTTATATATGTTGTGTTCATGTTTTAGTCGAGACAAGGTCGACGGGTCACGCAGCTTCATACATTTGGAAGCTTTCTCAACACATGCATAATGAACTTTAACTAAGCTAAGTGAACCACTTGACAGTTTTAATTGCACAACAAAATTCCCTTATCGATCTATTGGGCAAAGTGACATAAATTGACTAATATACTTCTTGTTATCATTACATAATAAAAATTGGAATTTGTTACTGTCTTAGTTCTAACTGAGAGGTCTTGTTTTGGAATTTCGTTCAAGCGTAATTTGGCCTGCTAAAATGGCCACGTAATATTACAAGACCTACGTTTAAAAGCTCGTTAAGTACTATTAAACCTATTTAATACAGTTTTGTTCGTTCTTGTTCGTCTTAACTATTGTTATTGTAGCCTATACAAGTTAAGAAACGTGAAATATGATATTATGAGAATGATGCAGGTGGAAGGTAAATGATGATCACCGACAACAAAAGAAAATGGCATACACTTTTTACTTTGGACGATCTTACCTAGTCTTTTCCAAAAGAGACACAATTGTGTCTATGGGTTTGTCGCGAATATAAATGATAAATACATCATCCTATACTAAAGTTCTGCTGGGCAAAGGTGAGAGGAGGCCTCACGGCCAACAGCATACATCACTCACACACACTCACAAATCAAGGAAAGAGATTAGATCATACTCCGCTACGCGGACTCAGTGAGGATTGGTAGAGGCAAGGTTGTGGCCACCTGATGTTGAAACTTATCAAGCTGCCTATAAGACTTCCAACTTGGCTTAACGCATCAAACGGGTCCAACCGCTTAGCGTGCTTTCCAAAGCACGGAGACACTCGTATATGAAACGGTCACCGATATCAGACCGACGGAACTGAACGCTGCCTTAACTTGATGGTTGCTAAAAACATCGCAGTCGCTACAAGCGCCTCGCGAATCTTAACACGCTCAACATTATCAACTAAAAATAACGTGTTCATTTTAGAACATAATATTATGCAAAATAAAACGTCCTTTCATGCTATAAAAAGCATATCTACTATCAATAATAGCGCAACTTACCGTGACCTCAAGATGCGGTCTTTGAACTGTGTATAATTATGTAACGAAGATGATTCATCCATTCATGACTTTACGATGCAGTAAACTTTAAGATGATCTCACGATACTACTGCGAGTTGCCTACCAAATTATCGCTTAAAAATCCAAGTAACTTATTGTACCATAAACTTTTAATTCCATCTTATAAATGATCAATCTATATATCTATGTATATTATCACGCCCGATCCCTTGCAGGGTAGGAGAGAGTACAGAGTTCCGACAAGTTTTTCTTACAAGTTTATTAAAAAATCGTCATGCCTATGTTCTTTAAAGGCAGGTGGCAGAGGTGTACTGTCTAGTGTAGGTACACCCACTTTTTGGCGACGATGCTAGGTTCCATTATAATTAAATAGAGGGCGAGCCTAGTGCGATTATACCGGGTAGTCCGGGTATAATGCCACACTCCAGATTGATACTGTGAATAATTCTATCGAGAAATTACGATCCGACCTAGTATTCGAACCCAAGCCCTCAATTCCGCTACACACATTATTCGCCACTAGACCAATGAAGTAGTTAAGTTACTTAATCAGAATTATGGTTAATGCTACATTATGATTAAAATACATATACTGAGTTCATATATTTACGCGAATATTATACATGAAATAAAACCTTTTTCGGATTTTATCACGGTTTATTTTTGATTTTTAAGTTCTCGATGTGTCGAGTGCTTTGCAGCAGCTTTGTCACGGGAAGGGCTGAGGTGTTAGATGTGTTTAATAAAATACATATTCCAAGACAAACAAATCTTGCAGGTTAGATAATAAAGGAGCATGCGACAATACACGTAGTGTTTTCGCCTGGCTAAACTGAACGCCTGAGTAACCCATCGTAGGAATTTTGTAACCCGCTCTCGATTTGGGCGTTCCGTCAAAGACGAAATCGGAAAACCTTGACATGCATTAAACTACAATAAATAAATATCTACTGTGAAGTATAAAGTGCATACGCATAAAACGGTGAACTGAATTTTATAACCCACGCAGGTGATTTTATTTTAATTTTATGCATAACAAGTCTCACATGTTATACAATAATCATAATTTCCTTTCTTGATGTCTCTATAAAATTCTTCAATCTGTACTAATAATAAACAGTAAAAATGTTTTGTCGGTACATTGAAGAGAAAAAGAGTGAAGTTTAAATTTGTCATTTTTGGAATGCATATCTATAGTTTGCTTTAATTCTATTTCTATTTTTCTCTTTATACTAATCTGATTTTGAAATTGCTGAAACATTATGGTTTTGACTGGCCCAGAGCCTACACTTCAACACGAAAGCTATCATGCTTACTACATATGCCAGGAGAGAGGATATTGATTTAGGTAAGAAAACGCGAGCAAATATTTAATAAACTCTTTTCATTTGTGTTGATATTAGATATAACGACGGTCGACTTGGCGCAGTGGTTAAGAGCTTAAGCCGCTCCTCCCACTGTCTAATAGTTGCTAGTTCGATTCCCGCACAGGACAAATCTTTGTGTGATCCACAATTATTTGTTTCAGTCTGGGTATTTATGTATGTGAATTTTCCCACGACACAGGAAGAAATACTAGTGTGGGGCTACAATTAAAAAAAAAAAATTTGCAATGTAATTAAGTACTTATTACTATATTTTAATATATACATAATAACATTTGAATCTTTTTAAGTTTTATAATAGAGTCTATTGAAAGTAGGGTCGCCATAGAATAACCATATTAAGGCGAATATTTTAAGAGGATATGCTACTGGAAAGGTGTTGTCCATTCCGCGCATACCTCTTATCCCAAACAATTCCCCATTACATTTAACTGCGTGTAATTTCTACGTACTAGCACGGTACAACGCCTTGAGGCTCGGCTTACTGTGTTTTTAGTGTTTCCAGAAACCTTCTGTAAATGGTTTTGAAAACCATCTTTTTGCTGAAAGATAAAGATATTAATATTATATGAATATACGAAGACGCGGGCACAGGTACTGCGTAATAAAACTATTATATGGCAGAATGAAATTAAGCTTATCGATATGTAAATGTATCGAATGGTGCAAAATTTATGACCTACTTTTAAGGTCACGGATAACACGACTTATGATTGGCTCGTTGGCTCGCGTCATATTACGATACTCATTTTGTACGAGTTATATTGTGTTCGTAAGAATGGCTTAACATTTTGAGATAAAGCGATAAATCCTTTGTGCAGGTGACCTAGGCAGATTAGGTCAAAGGCTACAAATTAATGAAGGCCTTCTGTAATTATATATCTTGATTATTTTAAGTTATTTAGTCGTCAGTGTTTGTTGATAGACGGGTTGGTCCAGTGGTTAAGAGCTTAAGCCGCTCCGCCAACTGGATCGAGTAGTCGCGGGTTCGATCCACGCACGGAACAAAATTTTGTGACCGACAATTATTCATTTCGGTTTGAGTGTTTGTGTGTGTAAATTTCGTGTTTGTAAACGCATGACGCATCCATGAAGCAGGAATAATTCCTAAGTTAGGGTTGTTTTTCAACAACAAAAGTTTTAAGTCGAAATTTACAATCAACTCCTAAAACATGTATAAAAAGCAAATAATACTTTATTATTATTTAAACAAAAGATTAATTTAAGCTGCCACTATAAGCCAAAAAATGTAGGTAAAGAAATTTTAGCTAACAAGCTTCGTAAAATAAACTATCACTAGATAACCAAAGGCTGCATCAACAATTTCATTGCATTTCACGTGATTTACATAATTATATATTGTAAAAGTTACTAAAGCTGGATGGGCATCTTATTACAAATCGCCCTCACAAAAAGGTATATATAATCGCATCCGCTTCTAACTTGAGCAAACTATGCCTCAGGCTGTCGACCTCAGATCAGTGTACACTTATTTTTGTTACCGTGTCAACAACATAGCGTCTAAAACAATCCACCGATATAATTTAAAGGTTTTCGTAACAATGAATTTCGATAGCCTCAAATAGCATAATGATATGTTTTTATTTTTGACTATTTATAATTGAGATTGTTGATGTCTGTCACAACTATAATTACTTCTAAAATAATGATTAAATATGTGTAATAATACCGATGATTGTTAAAAGCATTCTTATCTAGTCTAATTAGAATTCAGATTTTGTAAGATTGCAATTTGTTCTCTTTCCTTCTCCATTCGCAAAGTACGCCTACATTAAAAAAAACTAAAGGTCTCGCCACATAGCCGACCCAGCGCGACGAGAGCGCGACGGGGCGCGACTTGGGGAGTTGTTATGTACTGGAAGGTACAGGAGACGCCACACAGCACAGCTACGCTCGGCGCGACAGCAAACGTCGCAACGAACATAGCCGAACTTTTCTGTCGCGTTCCGTTGGCTATTGGACCAAACCTTAACACACGTAGAAACATTATTCTAGCTATACACTCAATACTGGATCAATACGTCTGAAATTTCAAGCAGATCTATCTATGTCATCATGCCAGATCCCTTGCAATAACCAATCCTTTGATCCAATGAAAATGACTCTATAAAAATGTCTTCGACGTTTTTACCTGTACCTACCCTGTAACAAATTCATAGATTGCGCTAATTGGAATTGTCAGAAACATTATTTCGTAAATTTTCGATCAACAATCTACATGTCAATGTACATATCTGTTACTTCTCAGATTTAACTAATGCATTTATGTAATGACCGCTAAACAAGTGGTATTAAGAACACCTGCCTTCGTAAAATAATGTCGTAATTGCAACGTCATTGAAACCGTGGACTGATTCTTTGATTAATAATAACTTAAGATTTATATAAAGATTACTGTTTTGCTATTAATTGCATCTGCACTTGCTACATGATATACAGTGTTTTGTTTTGTACCCACGCGAAATTTGGAGGAGTAGCTTTACTGGTCATACTGAACATAAATTGATGACAAAAGACACATTTTTATTTATGATTTATAAATTTAAAAATAAACGGTGATAACCAGCTCGGTAGGGTCGAGAGAATTGAAACTAAAGGCCAATTCTCGTATTTGATTGACACTGAGACTGAATTGAGTATACATATGGTATTTTGCTCCACTAAAGTATCGATCCGATTTCAGTATCATCTCAGTCTAATTTCGATATAATGTCAAGTTGTTTAATTTAAAATATATTGTTAATCATTTGTTGATCACGTGTTAATCCCAGCTGCCACAGTCTAAATAAAAAATATCTAACTGAAATCTTCAATTTGACGATATTTGTAGTTCATGTCAATTCAAAATTTTATCGGAATACTGTTTACATTTTGTTCAACTTTTGGTCCGATCTCGATTCGATCGATGGAAATAATAATATTGAGATTAGATGGAGACTGTATTTTATACACTTTTTATTAACATGTTGAATTTCAACTGCGTAGGAAAACAGGAATGTTTCTAATTCAGCTTACAAGATTTCACCACACAAACGAACATTACAAGCTTATAACACATTTTAAGTAGTGTAGGTGTACTTGTTATATCTCTGCCACCCCCGCTTGGGGAAAAAGGCATGATGGTGTGTTGGATTATAAATGACTCCGTTTATTATGTATAATATAAATTTCGTGAGAAGTTCAGAAGACAAATAAAAGCGGTAAACTGCTATTCCATGAATGTTTAATTAAATCGCTATTTTTGTAATAACTGGCAAACAGTAAAGGTATACATAATGGAGAAAACTTCATATCATAGAGGACCTAATAAGTTTCCAAAAGAAATGTGAAATCGTTGAGGTTAAAAACTCGACCAGCCACATAGAAACCGCAGGATACCTTAGCAAAATCTACATTTTGCTACACCTATATGTATGGGGAATGTGTGTATCTGTCATCATCAGATTTGATATGGGTGTGTATCTGTAAAAAATGCTTTTGTGTAAAAGAGTTAGCAGAAGTACATCTTCTGCTAACCCATTTATAAAAAAACTCCCTCACGGAAGTACATCTTCTGTTAACCCATTTATAAAAACACCATCACGCCGATATTCCACATGCGGAGGTGGCAGAGATGTTGTACGGTGTACACTCACTTTTCGCCGACGATGTTAGGTTGTTAGGCAATAAGGCGAGCGAGCCTATTTCCATATGCCGGGCACAATTCCAGACTCCGGACCACTACTGGGAATTTATCCGTAAAAAAGTTACATTTGTCCGCCCTAGGAATTGAACCTAGGACCTCGTGATCGCAAAGCGCGTAATTCGCCACTAGACCAACGAGGCAGCCAGCCAAAAAATAGGTCATACTCATGGATATAATACAATGGATTGAATACTGTCAAAATATTGCTAAAGGAAATTAAACTCTTACAGACACAACATTGCATTTTCTATGATTTAAACAACTCGAGAAACCATGATGAGTGAGAGCAATAACCTTGAGCCCGGTGTCACGCTCGCGCCCATTACTATGCAGTACGGTGAACATAAGGCAAAATTAATACGGACTATACCTATTTATGATATGGTTTAAATACGCTGTAAACCATTTATTACCGAGTTCAAAATGAAAAGGTAAGAGCAGCTATCTTAACCGCTCTAGATACAGAAAAACGGCCCTAAGAGACTATCCTTAATTTTTGCGATATTTGCAGCTGAATTTGAAAAAAAAATGTACAGTCAGCAAGAAAATGGACAATTTAATCAAAAACTTTGACTACTACTCATTTAAGATGTGGTATATGCGTAAAAAGAAATAATTACGGCAATAAACCGTGCCCGAGAATTATACGTTAATTATATGTGAACAAGTCCATAATCGTATCAATGTTTGGTCACCCTTCTTAGAAAAAGACGTGGGGCTCTCAGTGAGTATCCTTGTCATTTCGTTTTTTTCGCAAAGTGCTCAATCCATTGTTATATATACTCCATCGCGTGGACCGTCGTACGTACGTACGCTATGGCTTTATGAAACATACAAGGTGTATCGTAAATGATGCAAGACCTAAGACACCCCGATTAGATAATTGCTTCACAAATTCATTATGAAAGCCAGTTTTCCAAATTTAACATTATATACCTCTTTTTTGGGCATTTATATCCATACATAATAAGTTTTATAAATGCATTGGAAATTGGTATTACTTTGAATCTAGAACAAATTTAGTTTATTATAGCGCGCTAAAGGAGTAACATTGTTTATTGGAAATTAAAAAGATGTAAGATACATTAAAAACTGTTGGAATCAATTCAGTTATCGATTTAAAACAAACTACTTTCAGGTCTTGGGTTTATTATGTTACACCTTATATAGGCGTTCATTACAAACTTTTATTTAACTTACAATATTTGTTTATTTAGGTCAAATCTTACAAACTTAATTAAGACCTCTTCCTCTTATCGTACGGAAATGAAATTTGACGCGTTGGTTTAGTTTCTATGACAATGCATTTTTATAATAACTATACTTGATTTTGCGTTCAGGATTAGCTCCCGAAGGAATTTTTTAACGACTGACAGAATAGTCAACAAATTTTGTGTACACATGTAATTTTGATTGGGCGTTCTAAATTGCGCTATTATTTGACTGCATGATAATTTGTTTTTTTTTTAATTTTTTACATATATTTTTTTAATAACTTTCGTACGTATGAAGAGAATCAATATTATATATTACATTTAGTTCAATACAGATTAGACACAGTATTTGGTCATGGTAAGATAGTCTAGATCTTCCCCGTTACCAACATCCTTCCACTTTCGCATTGTCATAACTCTGCACTCTCTGCCTACCCCGCAAGCACACTGGCGTAATGATAGATAGATAGCTTAGTACACTATTACTCATACCTAATTGCGAAACAAGAGGTGATGCAATTTATTCTCTTTGAACAATAGCTTGAAATTAAATAATACATCTAATGTTGATGTCATTGGACTATAATGAAAACATATGCCTAAACAAGTGCCTAGCTATCCCTCATAACTATTCGATACTCAGTCATCGTTGCGTGAATATAGGCATTCTAGATATATCGTCTAAAACGTAAAAATAAATTAAAAAATATCCTAATTTTGGATATTCGCGATGAATAAACAATGGTCGTATTGCAATCATAAGTAATGTAAGAGAAGAGATCGTCTCTGGTGACAGTTCAGAATTTCATTTGTACTAACTAAAGTGGCATCATGATTATAAACGTAAGTTTTTAAAAAACATTCTTAATAAGCCAAAGATTTTAGAAAAAAAAGACAGTATTATTTAATAATATAACACTGACACCTATTGGCTGGAGAACTGGCTCGTTTGTCGCTCAGAAATTTAGCCTTTTAAGTGGAAAAATGTAGCAAATGCTCTTGCCAAAATTCTATGCGGGCTTGGCTTAGGTATAAGATTATTATTAAGAGTTTGTGTCCTTCTTATATTTTACTGTTTTAGAGGTTTATGTAACTTTTCTAGTAATAAAAAGTATTTTTGATCCGGAAAAAATAGAAATTTAAGAACTTTATTTTTTGATAATTTTCTTTTTCAGATAGTCGTTATATCAATGATAGCTATCAGCACCTTGGGAAATAAAATAAAAATAACAAGCGAGGTGACTTCTCAAAATTTTACTCAAGAAAATATTCCTATAGCTAAACACAACATTAGTACCATCCGTTATCAATCTTCAAAAAAACACGAGCCGTTTAACCATGAACATGAACGTAAAGACGATATGAAAGTACCATACAGCCCAAAAAAATACTTAGAAATACAGTATGCACCCCTTCCTGGAAAATTCGAGAAATCTGCAGGAGCACGTCCAACATCACAAATTGTTGCTGTCAACGTGGAGAATACTGAAAACACTGCTAGAGAAACATTGACAAAATACGAGATAAAAACCAACATAGCACCATATGTAGATATTCAGAGCCATAACTATAGGTCTTTCGTTCCTGGCTATAATGTTGAAGTTTTACAATTAGCCAACCGAAAGTCTGAACACAATCAGGTTCATAGGAACTACCCAGAAATACTTGGGATAGATAAACGATATAAGGTAAGATAAACCAGCGAAGTAGGCATTTCGGTTACATTTCATTAAATACTTGTACAAAAATATTATCCATATGCTTGCAGATTATTAATATGGAAGAAAACATAGAAAATCCCATCCCCGAACCTTTATTTACACAATCGAAATTGAATTACGAAAAAGCTATCACTGACGTCCAACCTGTACTTCACGAATTGAAACTCAAAAACGTGTAAGTAGTTTGTGTATCTATCTATCTATCTATAATCTCACGCCAGATCCCTTGCGGGGTAGGCAGAGAGTACAGAGTTCCAACAGGTTCTTTCCTTACATACCTCTCTGGCCTCCTCGACTCTCATAGTTCGTCTCATACACGCTCGCCGGTTACGGAGACTCTTGACTTTTCCATCAGATAAGACTCGGTTTATTTGGTCGTGGTAAGATAGTCTAGGTCTTCCCCGATACCTGCATCCTTCCACTTTCACATTGTATATCTGTTTTGTCATTCTTTCCTCTGGCTTTCTTTCTATATGCCCGAACCAACGGAGCATGCCCTTTCTCATCTTTACCCCGATACTATCTTTCATACCTACTCGCTGTCTTACTATGCTGTTGCTAATGCGGTCGGTCAGCTTCACTCCGCACATCTTCCGCAGAGCTCGCATTTCTACCACATTTATCCTACTTTCATTCTCCTTCTTACAAACCCAGCTCTCGCTACCATATAACAGCGTTGGGACAAGAACTCCGTTATGTAATAATTGTAAAATGTAGTTTGTGTACTTACTTTAATTTACGTGTATAAGGATTTGATATATTTAATTGTAATAATAATAAATCATGACTGCTTTGTTGGTCTAGGGGCGCATTATACGCGTAGTGATCGCGAGGACCTTATTTCAAATCTTAGGTGGGATGGAACTGTTTTTTTTCTGTAAAAAAAAACCATTATTAGTTCGGAGTCTGGCATTGTGCCCGGTATATGGCAATCGGACCCTATTACAGGAGACCTAACATCAATTAATTAATCAAATCAGCCTATTGCAGTCCACTGCTGGACATAGGCTAATCGGACATATATGGCAATCGGACCCTATTACAGGAGACCTGACATCAATTAAATCAGGCTATTGCAGTCCACTGCTGGACATAGGCCTCTCCCAATTTGCGCCACAATACACGGTCCTCCGCCTTCCGCATCCAGTCCCACCCTGCGACCTTCTTAAGGTCGTCGGTCCACCTAGCTGGGGCGCGCCCTACCTTAAGTTTGTCGAGTCACGGTCTCCACTTTAGAACTCGTCTGCTCCATCGGCCATCGGTTGTTCGACATACATGGCCAGCCCACTGCCACTTTAGCGAGCTCACTCTGCGATAGCCTGCTCCATAGCTCGCTGCGCGACTTTGAGCCTTTGGACTAGCCCTACTGTAAGTGTCCACGTCTCGGCACCGTATGTCATGACTGGTAGAACGCACTGGTTGTAGACTTTCGTCTTCAGGCATTGCGGTAAAGGCGAAGAGAAAACTTGACGTAGTTTGCTGAATGCTCCCCAGCCCAACTGAATCCTTCTGTCGACTTCTTTCTCGAAGTTGTTCCTACCAAGGTGGATAACCTGCCCAAGGTAGGTGTATTCTCGAACAACTTCGAGCATCGATTCTTCGACGTAGACTGATCCCGGCGTGACATGTTTATTGAACATGTTCTTGGTTTTATCCAAATTCATGCCAAGACCAACACGTCGAGAGGCTAAATTAAGGCTGTGCAGCATTTCGCTTAACTATTTCAGCGTCTTCGCTATTATGACCATGTCGTCGGCAAACCGAAGATGCGAGATGCACTTACCACCTATATTCACGCCCCGTCCGTCCCAGTCCAGCGTCTTAAAGACGTCTTCGAGCACGTTGGTGAAAAGTTAGGGGATATCACATCTCCCTGTTTCACCTCTCTGCGCAGCTCAATGGGGTTGGTCTTTTGTTCTTGGAGCTATATATTCATAGTGGCGGTATCATACAAAGCACTTCGATATAACGCCAGTCAATACGACATCGTTGCAGAGCATCCAGAACTACCCAGGTTTCGATGGAGTCAAAGGCTTTTGCGTAGTCCACGAAAGCCATACACAGCGGCTAATTGTACTCTTCAGTTTTCTGTACAATCTGCCGAACAGTATAGATGTGGCCTACGGTGCTGAAGCTTTTTCGAAACCCGGCTTGCTCCGGTGGCTGAAACTCGTCGAGTTTTCCGGCGAGGCGGTTTGTGACTACTCTCGAAAACAGCTTGTACAAATGGCTCAGAAGTGAGATGGGTCTGTAGTTCCTCGGCAAGGCTTTATCGCCTTTTTTGAAGAACAGACCCACTGCACTCCCGCTCCACGCTTTAGGTGTTAGGCCCTGGTGAATGATGGAATTAAAAAGGCTTGCCAGCTTTTTGAGAACCGGAGTCCCACTAGCTTTGAGGAGCTCGATAGTAATTCCATCATCACCAGGAGATTTATTGTTCTTAAGTTGCTCGAGAGCCGCCTTGACCTCGCCCTGATTAACATCTGTGTAATGGCGCTTAAGTGGGGATCTGTGATCATCGTCGCTGGGTCTCGTAAGCTTACCTGTCCGTGATGCGTACATTTCTCCAAAGAAGCCCTCGATTTCCTCGAGAATCTCGAACTTAGAGGTCACGGTTTTGCCATCCGCAGTTTTGAGTTTTGTCAGACGGGGACGTCCGAGCTGTTGGGCGAAGTGCCCTTGCTCTGCTCGATCGCAGCTTCGACGATACGGGTGTTGAAGCGTCTGAGGTCGTACCGAATCAGCTTTTGGATTCTAAGGTTTAAGTCCTTCCGATCTGACGAAGACGTCTGCGTAGGTGGCATTTCTTGTCTACTTCTCATAAGTTCGAGAGTCTCGGCCGAGAGTTTAGAGTCCCTGTTTTTGCTTTTTCCGCACAAATACTTTCGAGACATGTCCTGTAGCGTTCTGACCACTGTGTCGGTTTTCTCGACAATATTGCCAATGGTTTCTAGCAAGTCAAATCGGTTTTGAAGTTCCAATTAGAACTTTTCGGAACCCAAAGCTATTTGGAGCGCGGTAGGTCGGAGAGTAGGCTTCATCATTCGGCTTGAAAGTCTGGTATATTTAGGGTGCCTCGGGCGAGTCGGTGATCGTGGCCAGTATTAAACCTGTTGATCACAGAAACGTCCCTAAATATATACCTCCTATCCGTCATGATGAAGTCTATCTCGTTCCTTGTCACGTTGTCGGGGTTTCGCCAAGTCCACTTTCTATGGGGTTTCTTTTTAAAGAAGGAGTTCATTAAGAAGAGCCCCTGCGACTCGAGAAAGTTTACTAGGATTTGCCCCCTCTTATTTCTGCGCCCCACACCGAAGGGTCTGATTTTCGTTTCGCCGTGTTCTTGTACACCCACTTTGGCGGTGAAGGCACCCATAACAACGTTGTAGTGAGCCTTTGGGGTGCCGTGTAGTGCTTTCGCAATATCTTCGTACACGGCTTCGGCTATCTCGTCAGGGTATGTCGAGGTCGGCGCATATACCTGTACCACCTTACCGACCTGTACCGACCTAACATCTTCAACGAAAAATAAATGTACATAGTACACCTCTGCCATCTCCGCTTGGGGAATCTAGGCGCCATACTAGACCAACGAGGCAGCTAAAAGTTATTTTTCCAAATCGCCGACAAATTTATACATTTTCATATTTACAGAATATATAATCACCAGGCAATCGAAAAGTTGGACCGTTTGAAAACACCTCTCTTTGCTAAGTTACATCGGATACATTTAAACTTAGCAAGAGTATACAGTCCAGGACAAGCCATCCCTAAATTACCGATACACAAACATGATTTCAGCATAAAGATTAGGCCACTAAACTACAATCCTGTATACCCAGAAGTATTTGATAAAAAAACACAGCAGTTGGAAGCTGTTGCCAATAGAGACTGAGATTTCCATTTTCACTTACAATAACTAAATTTGTGATTTTTCATATAATAACAAATTGGGCCAGTGATAGAGATTGAATGCCTGTTTTATAATAATGTTATCGAGTAGTATATTGAATATCGAAATCAGTCGCTTGCTAAGAAAACTTTGTAAGGTAATCTCCATGCACTAAGGAACACAGACGTGAAATATACTCGTAGTTTTGCACATTGAAATCAATAAAATAATAAGAGTGTACTATAGTGTACTAGAGTGTACACCTAAAATTATACACCGAGAATAGGTAACATGAGTGATGGGTATTTAATTTATTTGACTAGTAATGAAGCGTAGTCATAAGTTTGTAGCACTTTGTTTGTACATGTGTAGACTATATAATAAAGATAATAAAATTATTTTAAGCTCATTTAGCAAATTTATATAGACTAGTGGTCGCCCATTGGTCAAAATTCCACCATAATTAATTTAAATTATAAGTTTTAACTTTATTAAGGTTCTATAGTCAAAGACTATACTTCTATAATCACAGATTTCACCAAGGCTACACTGTTAATTTGCCTATTTATTTTTTCAAACAAATTATATAAAATTTAAATAAAAAAAATTTTTATTGAAAAAGAAACCAAAAAGAAAATGCTGTCCATTGAATTTGACATACCTATTTCGATAATTTAATTAATGATACAAAACTTCTCTGTAAACGATGTTTTTTGTAAAAACTCTTTCATCGTATGCCGGTTATGTTTGACATTTAGTAAGACTATAGACAAATCATATTAAAAACAAACAATACTAATCTATTCTCAATTTGAAGTGTATTGTGTCAAATACATGGTAGTGTGTGTAATGTGCTTTTTATTCATTTTATGTATTTTTATGCATAATTTAATAAAAAAAAATTTGCATTCTGCACTCCTTCTCGATATAAACTATAAGTGTGGGAAATTTCATACTCCTCCGTCCGCGCAATTTTCGTATTTTAAAACGTAAAAAACGTAAACAAAATATCACCTCATGGTCTCAACTATCAGGCAAGATTACCTTATCACAAATAGAAAAATAACTAATTAAACCGAAGCTAATCTAAACAGATTTAATTCTTAAGATATGTCAACTTTGATTGAATGATTGAACTTTGACATTCCTAGATAGGCATTCTTAGAAATGTTCTATGTGTAATCTATATTATTCTCTACAATTTTGTTATATTAAATGAAAGTGATCTAGTGTCTTTACGACCCGCTGTATCATGTCGTCAAAATATTATGTTAACGCAAGGTCATTGGGTTATGCTAGTCGATCTAAGCAACTATCTACGAACGATTTACTGGATATAAATATGCCCACTTGTGCCACACCGAGTATCATTCAGTTTGGTAACACAGACAAACAAACAATATGTTCTCCAAAGTGAGTATTCAATTTCTTTAATATAAATTATTTCATTTCAAAATCATTTAATAAATCTACATAATACATATTTAGATACATCACTTTTACTCGAATGCCACATAAACAACACTGAAATTGTTTTAATTGGAGGACATATTCTAATCAAGAATTATTCCAGGTGGTAGTTCTGTGCGCGCTGGTGGCGGTGTCCCAGGCTGGTCTCCTGGCCGCGCCCGTGCACTACTCCCCCGCCGCGGCGGTCTCCTCCCAGAGCATCGTACGCCACGACGAGGCTCGCCCTGCCGCCAAGCTCGCAGTCGCTGCTCCCCTCGCCTACCGCGCCGCTCCCGCTGCCTTCGCCTACCACGCCGCTCCTGCCCCTATCGCCTACCACGCTCCTATCGCCACCGTAGCTCGCGCTGAAGAAATCGTGAGTTTCATTCTAACTACGCATGTTGTTTTCCGATATTACAGATTGCGGATTCCTATTTACTAAAACTATCAATGTTTCTCCACCAGGCCTACCCCAAGTACGAGTACACCTACTCGGTGGCCGACAGCCACACCGGTGACAACAAGTCCCAGCAGGAGGCCCGCGACGGCGACGTTGTGAAGGGCTCGTACTCGTTCCACGAGGCCGACGGCTCCATCAGGACCGTGGAGTACAGTGCCGACGACCACAGCGGCTTCAACGCTGTGGTGCACAACACCGCACCCAACGCCGGCCCCGCCATCATCAAGGCCGCGCCCGCCCTCGCCTATTACCACCACTAAATCTTAAATAAGATAGAAAAACTATACTCTGTTGACCAAAATGACTGTTAATTATTTATTAGTTGCAATATAAACTTACTGATTTTTTAATCATCCTGAACTGTCTTTTAAGCGAAAATTCCAGAACTGCTACACACATACATTTTACAAGGTATGCGTAATTAGTATTAGGCTAATTTAAAAAAAGGAAAAAAACTCTAAATACAAAGCATATATTATATTATATGGTTTGAATATAGGCCGGGCGGGTCCCTGAATCAGTATTCGTTAGTTCAATCCCCGGCGAAAATGAATCTTTATGTTACTTACATACTGGGCGTACAACATGAAACAGAAATATTTACAAGTATGAATATACGGTTTCATTAAAAAAACAAATGTATGTTTACAATTATAGTAATGACTTTTAAGACCTCTTTACAGTTCATTAGTTTATTTTTCAAATCAAGTGAAATATTTCGTTACTCCTCTCTTCGAACTTTCAACTTTTAGTTTGAAAAGTCCTCAAAACCTTGTTATAAATACGCATATTAGTATTTTAAAATATCCCACACATTTTTGTACTTCTGAAAATTACATCTACATGTACTAACATCTTAAGGAGGAAAGATTTGATTGTTTGTTTGTAATCAATCAATTCTGAAACTACTGAACCAATTTTAATATTTCACTACGAAAACTACGTTAGGCGTCCAGAAGTAGCATAGACCTGATAGGTAGCGCTGTTATCAACCGCGGAAAACTGCTAGTATTTATACAAGGTGTATCGTAAATAACGCATAACCTCACCTCATTAGATAATTGCTCCACAAATTCAATACGAAAATTAAATTTTCAAATTTTACACTTCTTTATTACAAAACCATAAAAACATGCCTGTATCAAAAGCTGCCAGCACTATCTGCGACATAGCCGCCCGCAGTGTGGCAACACAGTAACAAATTAGGTGCAGACGGACGATTCAGCGCAGTGGTTAAGAGCTTAAGCCGCTCTGCCCACTGCTTCTAATAGTCGCGGGTTCGAGTCCCGCACGGGACAAATCTTTGTGTGATCCACAATTATTTGTTCCGGTCTGGGTATTTGTGTATGTGAATTTTCATGTTTGTAAAGGCACCCACGACACAGGAATACATCCTAGGGTGGGGCTACGTTTAAAAAAAAAAAGAAGAAAGGAAAAGAAAGAATAAGACAGGGCTGGCAATCATCTTGGAAGCAAGACCAACTTCCGGACGGGACGGCGGAGAATGCCAGCCTTTGTAAGCAACTGAACGACACGTACTACGCTATCTCGCCTGGGAAACGTTCTAGTAACCCGCCCGCGTGGCTAAACTACACGCGGGAGTTTCCCATCTACTAATAGCATAAAGTCTCCTACTTCCACATTTTTGCCAGGGGCGGTTTGACTGCGGGGTATAAGCGTTGACAGATATTTGCGTACCCATCGGGTCCAGAAGTGATCTGCCAAACGTAAACCCTTCTTCCACGCCACTCGGCGTACAAAATCTAAATCGTCCTGTTGCCCCACCATTGAATAAGGAGAAGAAGATCCAATCAAAAAGTGGAATGGCGTGATCGCCTCCTCCTCATCTGGAGCAACAGGGACATGAGTGAGCGAATGCGAGTTTAAAAGACTTTCCGCCTCAAGCAAAAACGTGGAGAACACCTCCTCTGTAGGCGACCGAGAAAACAGTGTCGCCGAGAGGTTGTAGGGAGCGTTTAATAGGAGCTGTAAACAGCTCCTATTAAACGCTCCCTACAACTTCCTATAAACGGAGTAGCGGGATTTTATTAGCGGGGGATTAATTTCCTGTACATAAATTGGTCCGAAGTAGTTCAAACCCACAAGGTCCAGGTCACCCCAAGGTCTGGTACAGTGGGCTAACCGCTTCGGTGGTAGATCTGCTACGACAAGCAACGATAGTGAAGACTTTCTTATTCTGCATCGCAGACAGGAGCTTGCCACACTTTTTATAGCAGCGCGTAGACCAATGATGTAGAAGCGTTGATGCAGTTCATTTGCCACCAGCTGGTTACTACTGTGCGCAGCTTTTTCGTGGTAAGAAGCGATGAGAAGCCGAACCACTTTATTCTTTCCGCACAATACAACAGGGTCCTTTGAAACTATCGGAACATTTTGAACAGCGCCGAGAGCCTAAGTAGAAAGCTAAATACTTTAGCCCGCTGGGTTTCACCAACGACTCGCCATGTAGAACTCTGATATAATCATCTTTCAGAGATTCCAACTGTGTATAAAGAGGTGATCTTCTGCAGTGGCGCATCTCGACTGGTTACCTCTCGGCAAATATGTTTGGAATTTTGGGAAATATTAGGATCAAAAACGGCCTGCCTAAAAACTCTAGCACATACAAAAATACTTGCAGTGGGGCGCACTAAACGAAGCCACACACCAAACCTTGTGGTGTTTGGGACCACAGGGGATGGAAGCTGCTGCGAGTTAGTCACTCCTACAACTTTCATTTGGCATGTTCTCTTTATTTCTGTAGAAAACGGAGTGGGGGTATACATTTGCTCCACCGGCCACTCGGGTTAAGACAAAACTAAAAAGGGTGGTCCTGAGAACCAACTCGAAGAAAAGTCGAATTTTTTGTCAACCCGGGTGGCATCATCGGCCACAGTTAATGCTGATGGAACATATTTCCAGCTTGAGATTGACGTAATCTCGCTTATTTCGCCTACGCGATGAGCAACATATGGTTTAAAAATTCTGGTATCACTTCGCAACCATTTGAGCACTGTCTGACTATCTGTCCAGAAGAATACTCTCTCAGGCCGCTCTCTTGTATGGGCTTCTGAAATATAATTTGCAAAGCGAGAAGCGATAAGTGCAGCCTGGAGCTCCAATTTTGGAATAGAGACCGCTTTAAGTGGTGCGACACGGGCTTTACCACCTATAGGACTTACTAACGATTCACGCTTATCTTTCCATTCAAACCGCCAGTAAGCTACACACGCATAGGCTTATTCACTAGCGTCTGCAAAAACGTGAAGTTGAACAGACGAGGGTACACTCATATGGGACAAATAGTGGCGAAAGATATAACCTACTAACAAAGCCTCACAATCTTTAAACCATTCGCCCCATTTTACCGCAACTGCAGGGGGCATTCCTCGTCCCACTCTATGCTCATATCCGCGCAATCACGCATCCCAAGAACGCGACCTCTTATAATAAGAGAGGTCAAGAAACCTAGTGGGTCGTAGATTTTCATAAGGTGCGACAAAACAGATTGTTCTTTCAGAGCTTGTCAAAGTAATCTAGGTTACCTAACCTAGGCTGTCTAATCATGAGAGCATTCATAAGCTTTGCGCATTCGCTTGTCGAGTACGCAATTGGACAGCGGTCGTAAAAGTAATAGATGAACCAGAGTATCTGGCTTCACCAGAGCTCTCGCATGAGCTAATCAGGAAACTGACTCCGCTGTTGCGTTCTCGCTGGGCTGATTTCGCCTTTGGTAGAGTAAGTAATAAATTAGAACACTTATTAGATTTTCTGTCCAGGGAGGTAGATCAAAGGGCAAGGCATGAATTTTTTCATAGACCCTCTGTCAGTCAAAAGTGACTCAAAGTGTCGGACCGTGGGAGATTTTTGTCTTGCGACGGATACGTCTTACTCTATCGGGACAGTAAGATCCAACAGTAATTGCATATATTGTCAAAAATTTGACCATAAAACCAGAACTTATAAGAAGTTTATTGCATTGTCACTAACTGACAGTTGGAAATCGGTGAACTTAAAAATGGTTTGTCATAAATGTCTTGTATGGGGTTTACACCGTTACAAGACTTGTAAGAAATTTTCTTGTAACATTAAAGGGTGTCTCAATAAGCAAACTCATCACTTATCACTTATTACTTCATTTCGACAAACCACCCGTCCACCAATCAGTAGGTCCATCTGTTGGTCCGACAAGTTCCCAATTTGTTGGCCAGTTCTTTTATCCACCCGTGAGTTATGTAGTTTCCTCATCTCTTGACTCATCGGTACCACAAATTGGTCAATCACCTGTAACAGACAGGTTCGCTGACCCAACTGGCAAATCATCGGTTGAAGGACCTGTTATGTGTTGTTTCACATAATTTGACTTTAGCCACGGAGCAAAGTCGTCCGCTGTTGAAAGTCATTTCGGTAACAGTTAGGGGCCCACAAAGAGCTTTTGTTACTTTCGCTCTTCTTGACGTTGGTTCCACGGCCACGCTGATCTATGCTTCAGTAGCGGACTTAATCGGCGCTGTCGGTAGATCTGGCCATATGCGAGTCAATACTATTCGAGGAATGAATAACGATTGTCAGGTTAATTTCGTAGACGTTGCCAAAAAGGGTCGTCACACGTCGGACTGGTTTCAGCTTAAAAACGTCCGCTCTATACCTGAGTTAGGACTTAGTTCCCAATCGGTCAAGTCGGATGGCATCTTTTCAACGGGGTATCTGTCTAATATAGTCGAAACACTGTGTTATATAGACGACACCACAATTCTCATAGGTGTGGATAATTGGCACCTCCTTTTGGTACAGAACACGCGCCGTGGTTCACTTGTTCAACCGGTGGCAGTTTTAACGGCACTAGGCTGGGCTTTATTCAGCTCATTAAAAGGAAAGTCTAAAGAGTCTCCGAACTGTCTGATCCAACCTGCCAGGGGATTTTATTACAAATAGTCTAGATAAACAGCTCAGAGATTATTTCCATAACGATTCAGTTGTTCTCGACAAAAAAAAATATCAAAATTCAAAAATATAAAAACATGCCAGTATCAAAAGCTGCACTGTCTGTAACAAATACCGTTTATATTTTGTAAGATGTTTGTATCCAAAGGTTTTAAAACATTAGGTATAGCTTTCATAGATCCTCTTGGAACGTAATGGGGGAGGGACACCATTACCCAGCAGTGGGACAATATGAGTTGACAATTAAGCATTTAAATAAATTTAACTCATAAAAATAATTTAATTTAATTAACGTATGCTCTTCGGTGTTGTCACCTCTGGACACATAACGACATTTTACAGAGGCTTGACAACATAGTGAGAGATACAGTCAGCTCTATTTCAAATTGTTGTCTAGATGATCGGGCGTGGTCCCAGGCTTCTCTTCCGGTCAGGAAAGTAGGTTTGGGAATTCGCAAAATTTCAAGTTTGTTGCTCCCAGCCTTCTTGTCTTCAGTTCATAGCACACTTGGTCTAGTAAATAGAATTTTGTAACCTTCTCTGACCAACTTCTAAATCCCATATTTGGATGAAGGCAAGGATGCTTGGCTATTGACCTGTCCAAACACTACTCCTCCCACAGATCCGACTTCCCAGAAGCAGTGAGTGGGTCGCCCGCCTTATTGAAACGTCCCTTAGTTCTGCGCATCGCGCTCGTATCCTCGCTGCTTCTGAGTGGGAGTCGGATCTTTGGCTATAGGCGCACCCTTCTGTCCTTCTGGAACCTTTTAGACCCCACTGCATTTCGTGTTGCATTGTGTCTCCGTTTAGGGGTTCCTTGTCTTGTTCCACACCATTGTCAGTGTGGTAGTAGAGTCAACCAGCTCGGCCACCACGGACTCTCATGCCGCAGAAGTGCCGGACGGATTGCGCGTCATGCCAGTTTCAATGGCGTCATACGCCGTGCCCTTGCCAACGTCAACATGGCGGCCATCCTTGAACCGGCTGGTCTCCATCGAGATGATGGCAAGAAGCCCGATGGTATGACGCTGGTACCCTGGAAGATGGGACGGCCGTTAGTGTGGGACGCTACATGCGTCGACACTCTCGCTCCGTCTCATCTTCCAGCGTCCTCGTAGCGGGAAGGCAGCGATGCACTGAGCGCAGAATCCCTCAAACGCCGCAAATATGACATAGTATACATAGGATTCCCTTGGCTCGGGATACATATTTGAGGCGTTTGGGGTAGAGACATTGGGTCCGTGGGGGCCGGGAGCCCACCGGATGTTTCGAGAAATGTCGAAACGTCCAGTGGAGTGTACTGACGACCAGAACGCTGGTATGTATTTTGGTCAGCATATAAGCATTGCTATTCAGCGCGGCATTGCTGCCAGCGTTCTAGATACACTGCCAACTGACAGTGGCGTGGAACCATTTGGCCCTATGTAAATAGGTATTTTCCTTTCTTACACCCGTTTTTATTAATAATTATTTGCTGTTTTTTATATAATTGTACATACTGTATATGAAATAAATTGTATTTACATAATACATTGTATTTACATGACATTATGTAGCATAAATGACTCATAACATCTACAATATAACATACCATTTATATTTTTCTTGCATATGAAAAATAACACTTATTTTTTGTTTATCACAGGGGATAAAAATGCATACAACAACACAACGAGAACAGGATTTGGTATATCTTGATGTACATATTATTTGTATCCCATTCCTAACAACTCAAACAAAAACACAGTCGGTAAAGTTTAAGTAACATTGCCAGAAATATTTTTATTTTTTGGTGTGTGAATGACCTGTCCCTGTTGGCCGCGGGGCCTTTACCCAATAAGAAGGCCAGCGTGCAATCATGCAATCACTACGTCAAGCCAGAAGGGCAAGGGGCAACTAGCACAAGCGCGCCTCAAGGAGGAACGGCCTCGGCTTGGGCAGTCGCTATGGAGGAGGGCGTATACTAGGTGTCTCGCCGGCGTGGTCGGTGTCTGATTCTGTGTGCAGTATCTGTATCCGAAAGAAGGGAAGTAAGTGTTTCGGGAAGGGCGGTGAAAACATGCCACGGACGGCGGTAGTGGCTGATAGGAGAGTAATAAGGTTCGTAGTCGGCAGCGACTACGAACCTAATTACTAGGGGGTTGCGATGACTGGACGCGTTCGCGAAATATCGGGTTATTGCCTTTTTAATAAAGGCGCGCATAGGTTCGAGACCGAGATCGATAGCCCTGGATGATACAAAGTCTTTGAGCCGTGCCAGAAGCAGGCGCTCGTAGATCATTGCCAGAGAATTGACGAAAATATATTGCTGTTCATGATTACATAGTCAAAAAATAAATTTTCAAGCTTTAAAGAGCAGGTTATTCCAGATTGATAGAGTGATCCTGAGGAAGACGAGGTTGTAAGTTGCTCCACACTGTTGTAAGCACAGCGAGAGAACAAGGAAGCGATAATATATGTTCCCAAGACGTACGAGAATCGAATCGGGCGAGGCATGGTATTGGTGCATTCGCTTTGGAGATCCTGGAGTCAATCCGCCATGGCAAAAGAGACTATGGCAAGGATCTGTAGTGTGGTAGAAATCCCACATTGTATTCAGACAGGAATGGAAATCCTTTTAAAATTTTTCACCCGTAAAACACAAAAAACAAGAAATTTTATGTGAGAAGAATCTTGCAGTTACATAGAGTCGTGTTGACATTTCTACGGACACATTGACGTTTATAGTGTTGTCAGGATTTAACTCATTTTTAAATAGTCATGGATACCACAATTAACTTTTTTGTCAATAATAGAAATAAAATAAAAATTAATATATGACAAAAACTTATTTTTAATTAGTTTTGAATGTTAAGATAGATGTAAAAAAGATATCGATAATCACGTATTCACAATGTTTATTACTGTAATACATATAACGCAAGATCTTTCATAAATCGGCAACTAAATCGATTTCAACTATTTTCAAAGTATGTAAAATTGCTATCATTCGCTCATTCCGCTGTATTGAACAAAATTTACTCATTATTCAAAGCAATATGGCTATTTTAAATGCATTTCTGATACATGCATTTCTAATACAGACCTCAATATGCACACAAGAGTTTTAAAAATGGTAGAAAATACCCTAAAATTTGAACTTTCATTTTCGTACTGAATTCTTAAAGCAATAATCTAATTGGAGTGTCTGAGGTTTTGCTTTATATAGTATGTTACACCTTGTATAGTACAGGTAGTAGATTTACACCACCCCTACTTAGCTGAGACAAGAACCAAAGTCGATCTCACACAATTACTCTCTTTTGTCACTGCTCCATTTTCATCTTCTTTATTTTTCGTCATGACGATAGATATTTGTTGGTTGTGTGAACACAAAATAAACTACTTATTGTTCTTTCTTTATCTTCTTTTTGAAGTCGTAAAAGGAGAATAAAGGAGAAAATCACTAAATACGGATCTGTCACTACGCAGTCTGTTCTATCAATAGGCCCACCGCCTATTACGTGGGATGTTTAAGATTAGTTTATTGAAATATAGTTGTTTGAAAAAGAATTTTCATCTACACTTCTGTGTTCACTCTTTCTAGGATACTGATAATAATTTGCTAGCATGAAGATTGTACTGGTTAGTTGTTTTGGTAATAAATATGTTATTTAGATAACACTCACATTTAAATTAAGAATTAAGGAGGGAGGACGGAGGATCAGGAGGACTCAAAATGTCTAATATTAGAAATTAATATAGTATCGAAATTATTTACAGTCTCCGGAAGGTCAGTTACAACTCCTTCGGAGAAAGGGCGACGAAGTTATACATGTTAGTCGTTACGAAATAATCAAAGTAACAGATTGAATTGATTTGTGACCTAATGCAAGGCCTTCAAAGCTAGTTTAACAAGTCTCCTGACGTACGTATGTAATATCAGATAGTATAAAAGTGAAGTCTACATTGCAAATTTATCAGTTACCACAAGATCTCGTTAGAGAAATAATCAAAGCAACAAATATGTTCTCCAAAGTAAGTGACAGTGAAATAGTGCTGAAGTCTTTGAATAACGAAGTGACATTTGACGTCGACTATCATCTTATTTCAGGTGGTAGTTCTGTGCGCGCTGGTGGCGGTGTCCCAGGCAGGTCTTCTGGCCGCGCCCGTGCACTACTCCCCCGCCGCGGCGGTTTCCTCTCAGAGCATCGTGCGCCACGACGAGGCTCGCCCTGCCGCCAAGCTGGCCATCGCTGCTCCCCTCGCCTACCGTGCTGCTCCCGCTGCCGTCGCATACCACGCTGCCCCTGCCCCCGTCGCCTACCACGCTGCCCCCGCCCCCGTCGCCTACCACGCTGCCCCCGCCCCCGTCGCCTACCACGCCCCTATCGCCACCGTAGCTCACGCTGAAGAGATCGTGAGTTTCATTCTAACTATACACATTTTTTGCTGGCAAAAAATATTTCTGTATCCCTAGTTACCAAAACTATGATTGTTTCTTCCTCCAGGCCTACCCCAAGTACGAGTACACCTACTCGGTGGCCGACAGCCACACCGGCGACAATAAATCTCAGCAGGAGTCCCGCGACGGCGACGTTGTGAGGGGCTCATACTCGTTCCACGAGGCCGACGGCTCCGTCAGGACCGTGGAGTACAGCGCCGACGACCACAGCGGCTTCAACGCAGTGGTGCACAACACCGCCCCCAGCGCCGCCCCCGCTATCATCAAGGCCGCGCCCGCTCTCACCTACTACCACCACTAAATCTTAAATAAGATAAAAGAACCAAACTCTATTGACCAAAATGACTGTTAACTATTTATTAATTGCAATATAAGGTTTAAAGGCTTATTTTGTTATATTATTTGTATGTCGCTGAGATTCACTGGCTTTACCCGAACTTTTGAAAGGTTTGCATGGGAAGAAGGGTCCACCAAGTAAAGGCCCTTTGCGAGAAGTTAATGTTATCTAAATTACCAGGTGGAATAATTTGTTGTAAATGAAGAAACATAACCAGCAGACTGACCCTGGGCGGTATTGTAAATAATAGAAAGAAAACAAGGGCTATACAAATGAGGCTTGAATGAAAAAAAAACTGGACTATTTCAAAGGGGACGGTCACCGGCCATAATTAGTGATACCTAACTATACGTGGCCGGCTGTGACTTGCCGCTTACTATATGGGTCCTCAAACAGTCGTCCTAAGACAACTTAAACTTAAACTTGGTGATCATTAAGTACGCCACGGTTGCATAGCGCTACGAGCACCTCTCGCATAATCGTGATTGCTGGTATAATATTGTACACCATTAGGTACAAGGCAGTCAACTGTAAAAAATAAAAAGGTTATGACGTATAAGTGCGATACATAACCGAAAAGCTAGTTCAAAATCATAGAATAAATATAATCCCGAAGCCGCGTCCAGTCCTACTTACGCCGCTCGGTGAAGCCAAAATTCCCGCAATCACCGCACTTATTTATATATATATATATATATATATATATATATATATATATATATATATATATATATATATATATATATATATATAAATAAATATTAATCTTACTTACTGAATTAAAATATATATGGATCTATAATAAAGACGTAGTTCGCTTGCACCGAGCAGACGTGTACGCAAATTAATAAATATTTTAAAAAGTAATAATTTTGTTAAAACAGTCTAAAGTGAAACTAAATAAGGTGATAAAAACGTGCAAAATAGTAAATTATAAATTCTGTCTCTGAGAACCTATTACCAGTACGCATCACGAAATACGAAGCGCCGGTTCAGTCGCAGCACCCCTCACCCCCTCGAGTGAAAAGGACAGTGGCCATTTTTCGTCGCACTCTTGCAACGCTGTACGGGTAAACAAGTCCCACGATGAATCTACAGAGAACACCGCCTCAGACTACATTATCAAGCGGTAGCGGAAGAGGTAGCGGTTCAACACCGAACTTATCTAGTATTGATCTTGAAGATCGCATAAACGTTAACAACAACCCCAGAAAGCGAAAGGATCGCACCCATGAACTAGATTATAAAGAAGATTTTACGGAATTTCGTGATAGCATTATGAAGTTTTTTGAAAATTTCGTTGCAACCCAAAACGAAAGTTTAATTCGAATACAGCAGGAAATCACTGGAATTAAAGACGAGGTTAAGTCTATAGGAATGGCCACGCAGGCCTTGGCAGCACAATCAAAACAAATGCAAAGTGAAATTATAGAAATAAAATCTAGTAATACAATAGCCCAGAACAAAATAAAGACAATCGAATGCGATATTGCACAAGTAAAGCTTAAGATGCAAACCTTAACATTAAAATCGCCCGTCGAGGCTCACGAAGACCTCATGCTAGAGCTTAAAGACCGATATGAGCGAGAGAAACATATTGTAATCGCGGGTATACCGGAAAAGTTAGATAAAAATTCTACCGTCAGACGTAAATATGATGACGATAAAATTAGCGAATGTATTGCACCGTTGAATGAAAACTGTCCCAAACATGTTAAAAGTATGCGTATTGGAAAATATAACCCCGGAAAAAACCGCCTATTAAAGGTGTACTTCACAAACCCAGACGTTCCGAAGTATTTGTTGAAAAAAAGATCAAAACTACCAGAAAATATAAGTGTTTACCCTGATCAAACACCAGCTCAAAGAACATTCAGGCAAAAACTAAAACACGAACTACAAATACGTAAAGATAACGGAGAGAAGGATCTTGTGATTAAATATATAAAGGGAATACCTAGGATTGTCGAGAGTAAATCCATTCCAAAAAACTAAAGAATACCTCCCTTATCAGAGATATTGGTTGCAATAATGTTAAAGTTAGTTAAGTCTTCAAAGACTGAAAGCGATGAATGAAGGTGTACAAATGGGTGACTTAGTGGTAAACCATCTACTTTATGCAGATGACGCGGTTTTAATAGCGCCAACAGCCACTGATCTGCAAACACTAGTCACAGTTATGAAAGACGACTGCATGATCAATGGCTTACACTTTAATGTGAAGAAAACCAAGATTATGGTTTTTGAAAGGGAAGAAACCAGAACGAATGTAAGGATTGTGGTTGGTAACGATGTGCTGGAGCAAGTGAATGAGTTTGTATATCTTGGATGCGCCTTCAGTAAGGATGGGAAATACACCGCTGACATAGAGAGAAGAGTGAGTGCAGGGAACAGAGTGAATGGTGCGATGGGAAAGCTACTCGGGAGCCGGCACTTAAGCCATAAGGCGCAGCTGGCCATACATAACGGAGTTCTTGTCCCAACGCTGTTATATGGTAGCGAGAGCTGGGTATGTAAGAAGGAGAATGAAAGTAGGATAAATGCGGTAGAAATGCGAGCTCTGCGGAAGATGTGCGGAGTGAAGCTGACCGACCGCATTAGCAACAGCATAGTAAGACAGCGAGTAGGTATGAAAGATAGTATCGGTGTAAAGATGAGAAAGGGCATGCTCCGGTGGTTCGGGCATATAGAAAGAATGCCAGAGGAAAGAATGACAAAACAGATATACAATGTGAAAGTGGAAGGATGCAGGTACCGGGCATGACCTAGACTATCTTACCACGACCAAATAAACCGAGTCTTATCTGATGGAAAAGTCAAGAGTCTCCGTAACCGGCGAGCGTGTATGAGACGAACTATGAGAGTCGAGGAAGCCAGAGAGTATGTAAGGAAAGAACCTGTTGGAACTCTGTACTCTCTGCCTACCCCGCAAGGGATCTGGCGTGAGGTTATAGATAGATAGATAGATAGATAGATAATGTTAAAGTAAATTATCACAGAATAAACAGATATGAAGACATTCACTTAACTGCCTCCTCTCTAAAAATATTTTACGCGAACTTACGAAGCATTAGAACGCCAGGCAAGTTCGACGAGATCAAGTGTATTCTTAAGGCAATTCCTGAGGAGCCTCAGATTCTTATTTTTACCGAAACGTGGATAAGATCAGAACAGGATGCTAATTTATATCAATTAACTAATTACGTACATCTGTATAATTTTAGACCTGATAGAAAAGGAGGCGGAGTATCAATATTTTTACACAAGAACATTCCATATGAGGTAACTGATCAATTATTCGAAAATGGCAACCATTATTTATGGATTAATATAAAAAAAATTGGTTTGAATATTGGTGGAATATACAAACCAGGAGATACGGATGTTAGGAAGTTTTTAGATGTCTATACCCCCCAATTGGAGAGAAGAAAAAGGGCCATTGTTTTCGGTGACTTTAATATTGATCTACTCAACTCAGAAAATAATATCATGCGAAATTACGTAGACACAATAAAGGAGTCGGGATATAACATACTAAATAAAATACATGAAGAATACTGTACCCGCGAAACAGTTAAAACGAAGACTATCCTTGACCATGTGTGTTCTAATCTTAGCAATGACACATTCAGTATTTCTGTAATTGAGTCCTCACTTTCAGATCATAAACAAATACTCGTAGAACTTCTGAAATCTGTACCGCAACCAAATAAAAAAGTAGCGTACGAAGCGCTCGACTATGATGGACTAAGTAAAAGTATAACTGAAGCAGAGTATAAGAACGTTGACCACCAGTATCATCACTTGGAAAGATATCTCCAACACCACATCTCAAGAAATAAGATAACTAAAACAAAGATTTTAAGCCTACCGAGAGGAGATTGGATAAATAAAACTATTATTAATTCGATCAACAAAAGAAATATTTTATGGCAGCAAAGAAAGGCAGATATACAAAATATGGATATAAACAGACAATTTCAGGACGAGCAAGGAAAGGTTAATACAATGATTAAAGTTGCTAAAAGAAAATACTATTACGAAGCATTTCATAAAAATTTTAATAAACCTAAGAGAATGTGGGACTTTATAAATACATTAGCCAGAAACAAGACGAAGGATAGTTGTGCTCCCCCCAAGCTTGTTGTTCACTCCAATATTATAACTGAAGGTAAAGAAGTTTGCAATACATTTAATCGCTTTTTCTCTACCATAGGCGCTAACCTTGCAAATGAAATACCATACAGATATCATGCCAATACACTTAACACTCTTATGTACAAAGTCGATCATATACATGATAAAACACTTTCTGAATTCTTACCGTGCTCTGTAGAAGAAGTTACAAAGATAATAGACAATTTGGATAGCAATAGTAGTGTCGGTATTGACGGGATTAGTACCAAAGCAATCAAATCAGTTAAAAATTTTGTAGCACACAATTTTACAGACTGTATAAATAAATGTATATATGAAGGTACTTTTCCTGACCCTCTTAAAGTGGCGAAGGTCAAAACTATTTACAAGTCTGGTGTGAAAACAGATCCCGGTAACTATAGGCCAGTATCGGTGCTCCCAGTGATGTCCAAAATATTTGAAAGAATTTTATATACTCGCTTAGATAAATACCTTAGTGAAAAATATTTTTTGATTGAACAACAATATGGATTTCGTTCAAAATCAAGTACACTCTCGGCGGCTGTAGATTTGGTTACAAAAATAAAAACAAGTATTGATCAAAAACAAATTGTGTTAGGTGTTTTTTATAGATTTAAAAAAGGCATTTGACACTGTTAGTCATGTAAAATTAATTCAAAAATTAAATAATATAGGTATTACTGGTCAAGCCTTGAATGTACTAACTTCATACCTCCAAAATAGATACCGAACTGTGAAGATTGGGGATAAATTTCAAAGTCACCCCGAATGCATAAATTGTGGAATTCCACAGGGATCTGTACTAGGAACTTTACTTTTTTTGATCTATATTAATAACATTAAAAATACGGAAATGACTGGTCACCTTACTGTCTATGCTGACGACACCTGTTTGTTTTATTTTGGGAACTCCATCCACGCCATCATATCAGAAGCTCAAAAGGAACTTGACAAAATTAATGATTGGTATCTATATAATTTATTGACAGTTAACATTTCGAAAACTTACTACATGATTTTTACTTCTAAGAATAAGAAGATCCCCAGTTACACACCACTAACGATTAACCATAAGATAATAAAGAGATCAAATCATCAAAAATATTTAGGACTATATCTAGACGACCAGCTTACGTGGAAGACGCACATTGAGCACATCAGATCTAAACTGAGCTCAGTTCTGGGTGCACTGAGGAAGGTGGCAAATTGTATACCACGGCAAGTGCGCACCCTGATATATAATTCATTAATAAATACACACCTAGAATATTTGATCGAAATATGGGGAGCAGCGTCTAAGACAAACCTTATCCGGGTACAAATATTACAAAACAAAATTATTAAAATACTTTTCCATTATAACTATTTTACACCCACAAAAGAGCTATATATTAAAACAAAATTATTTAATCTAACCCAGCTGTATAAATTTAAAACATGCATTTTAGTTAAAAAAATTATCACAGGCAACATACATTCGAACATAACATTTACCACAAGAAAACAAAAGCACTACTTAAGGAATAGGAACAAAATACAACTCACTCAACCACGTACAATAACTTACGGGAAAAGAACCATACGGTTTGAGGGAGCGCAACTATACAATAACTTACCAAATGAATTAAAGGAGTGCAGCAGGATTAATGTATTTAAAACTAAACTTAAGAAATATATATACGAGAAATATTAATAAAACAGGAAATAATGACATACAAGGACTTGGATATGACTGGATAGATACGAAATTTGTGTAGTGTCTGAGACTCGATAACGACGTCAAAGTGATAATTATAGTCTTAAGTTTTCACATTATAATCTCATTTAAGTGAACTATGTATGTTCTTATGAGAAATAAAGTTCTTTAAACCTAATATACATACATACATATCCATAATTATATAAACATAAAATACATACGAATAGCTATATATACATATACATATATATATATATATATATATATATATATATATATATATATATATATATATATATATATATATATATATATATATATAATATATAAAAAATAAAATAAACATACAATACTTATACTTTGTTAACGTTGAGATATTTCTACCAATGTTTTGTGCAGATAATCCTGCACTTTTGTTCTAAAACAAAAACGATCGTTTGCCATCCTGACATCCAGTGGTAGCGCATTCCATAGCAAGATGGACTGAGTAACGAAAGAAGAGTGAACAAAGTCCGAACGGTGAGAAGAACATTGAAGAAGACGATTATTTAGGGATCGAAGATTTTTATTATGATTGGAACATAAATATTGAAAATGAGATGAAACATAATCAGGTGAAGTGGGAGAGTTAAGAATGGAAAACAACATTGTCAATGCCCTCTGAGTTCGGCGTTGGCGAATAGGCAACCAATTTAAGAGAGATCGGTACACATACACATGGTCAAATTTACGCAAGTTATAGATAAATCGAATGCAGTTATTAAGAAGACGGTCAAGTTTGTTGAGGTGATCTGCATTCAGGTCGAAGTAGCACACATCACCATAGTCGAAAATGGGAAAAATCAGGGCCTGCACGAGCATTGCTTTTGTATTTGATGCGAGCAAGTTCTTAAACCGATACAGGTATCGCAACATACTGGTGACTTTTTGACCGACGGCACTGATCTGGGTTTGCCAACTGAGTGTGTTATCAATATGTAAGCCGAGATCTTTGACACTGGAACTAAAGGGAATAACTCTATCATTGAAAACAATTGCAGGTAGATTTGCAACATTCACCTTGCATATAGTTCTAGAGCTACCCACCAAAATTGCCTGGCACTTAGCTGGATTCACTGCAACTCCGAACTTGTCCGACCAGTTCTTAATTGCTCGCAAATCCTGGTTTAATTTGTAAATGGCGTCTGAGATTTGATCGGCACTGTCTTGCGAGTACAATTGCAAGTCATCCGCATAAAGATGATACGCGCACTGAAATTCATGAGTTATTAGATCAATGAAAATCGAAAAAAGAAGAGGAGAAAGTATACCGCCTTGGGGAACGCCAGTTTCTAAATTCCGCCAGGACGATGACGACTCGTCACTTATAACAGACTGCTGGCGTTCACGAAGATAAGAAGAGAACCAATCCAGCGACTCCCGTGAGCACATGCGATAAGAAAGGATGGACAGTAGGATATCATGATTAACTGTGTTGAACGCATTAGAGAAGTCGACCAAGACTAGGTCTGTGATTTTGGTATTTTCCATGCCTCTTCGGATATCTTCAGTCACTTTAAGTAGAGCAGAAACGGTACTGTGGTCAGGCCTAAATCCAGATTGAAGAGGACTGATGAGATTATTGGTGAAGATAAAGTGGGAGAATTGTTTATGAACACAGGCCTCAAGCACTTTTGAAACAAAAGGAAGAATGTATATTAGATATATATATAGCGCAGGACACCACACATTAACTCACTTTTAATTTTAATTTAATGTTCGTACCTACCTAGGTATGAGGAAAAATGAAGTATCTAGCTATCCTTATATATATTATATTTACTTAAAAGGGGATTTCAACCACTGTTACTGTAATTTTTACTTTGTTACTGAATAAAACATTATTATTTATTATTTTATTGGTTTTATATATATATATATATATACAAGCTGTAACATAATAAACGCAAGACCTGAAAGTAGTTTGTTCTAAATCGGTAACTGTATCGATTCCAACAATTTTTAATGTATTTAACATTTTTTTTAAATTTGCAAAAATTGCTTGTACTCCTTCAGTGCGCTATAAAAAATTAAATTTATTCTTGATAAATAGCGTATAAACGTGCTTTAAAAAAGGGTAAAAACGTTTTTGTTAAAATTTGAAAATTTGGTTTTCGTTTTGACTTTATGAAGCAATTCTCTAATCAGGGTGTCTGAGGTCTTGCGTTTATTATGTTATGTCCTATGTCCAGCAGTGGACTGATGATATATATATATATATATATATATATATATATATATATATATATATATATATATAGCCCAAATCAGTCCACTGCTGGATATAGGCCTCTTCCAATGTGCGCCACAGAGCCCGATCCTCGGCTTTATGCATCCAGTTCCTGCCGGCTATCCGACGTATGTCGTCACTCCATTTCGCAGGGGGGTGTCCTACACTGCGTTTGCCAGTTCGTGGTATCCACTCCAAAACCCGTCTGCTCCAACGGTTGTCCGTTCTGCGGCAAATGTGACCAGCCCATTGCCACTTTAGTTTGCTGATTTTCAGAGCTATGTCGGTGACTTTGGTTCTATGCCGGATAGTCTCATTTCTGATTCTATGTAGCATAGAAACTCCAAGCATAGCTGTCTCCATAGCTCGCTGAGCGACTCATAGCTTACGGACCAGTCCCATCGTGAGAGTCCACGTCTCAGCTTTGTAGATCATGACCGGCAAGACGCACTGGTTTCGCCACAAAGGCTTTCGTCTTTAGATTTTGCGGGATGGGTGACGAGAAAACATGACGGAGCTTCTGAAATGCTGCCCAGCCCAACTGAATTCTCCTATCGGCCTCCTTCTCTCCCAAGGTATACATACTCCTGTACAACTTCGAGAGGAGCTCCGTCGACAATGACTTTCGTCTTGTCTAAGTTCATCCTGAGACCGACATATCAGGAGGACTCATTTAGGCTGTCCAGCATTTCCTGTAGATCCTGCAAGGTATCAGCCATGACGACAATATCATTGGCAAACCTCAAGTGTGAGATGTACTCGCCGTTGACGTTTATTCCCCGTCCTTTCCAGTTAAGAGTTTTGAAGACATCTTCCATTGCAGCAGTAAACAGTTTCGGGGATATAACATCCCCCTGTCGCACGCCTTTGTGCAAAGGAATATGCCTTAATTGACTATTCTGTACTTGAACGGGCATCGTGGCGGCGTTGTAAAGACATCTCAACACCTCGATGTATCGCCAGTCTACTTAGCACCGTTGCAGGGATTCTATGACAGCCCAGGTTTTTATGGAGTCAAAGGCCTTCTCATAGTCCACAAAAGCTAAACAAAGGGGCCGATTATATTCTTCGGACTTATGTATAATTGGCCTCACTGTGTGTATGTGGTCTATGGTGCTAAATCCTCCACGAAACCCGGCCTGTTCTGGCTATTGGAATTCGTCAAGTCTCCTGGCTAGGTGATTAGTGCTGACCCTTGAAAACAGCTTGTAAATGTGGCTTAGGATTGAGATGGGCCTATAGTTTTTAAGTAGCGTTTAGTCTCCTTTTTTAAAAAACAAGATCACTATACTCCTATGCCAGGCTTTCGGGGTTCTCCCAATTGGAAAGAGTTGAATACTCTCTGGAGTTGCCTCAGTGCTGGAGCTCCTCCAGCTTTGAGTAGTTCGATGGTGACCCCGTCTTTCCCTTTTTGAGCTGTCTAAGGGCCAGCTCGATCTCGCTTGGATTAATGTCCGGAAGGTGGTCGGTGTAGTGGCGGGTTAGCGTAGCTCGATGGTGTTTGCACTTGGAATCAGGTTGCGGTGATTGTGAGGCGTATACCTGGCCGTAGAAGTCCTCAATCTCGGCTAAGATCTCTGGCTTTGAGGCGACTAGACGGCCATCTGAGGTCTTAAGCTTGGTAAGTTGAGCGTTTGAGCGCCGGAGGTCTCACCGTACCAATTTCCGTATGACTTTCGAGAGGGACCTGTCCTTGGTTGGAGTGGCCTGCGTTGTTTCACGTCTTTGCCTCATAAGTTCCAGAGTCCCATCCGAGAGTTTGGTCTTCCTGCTCGTACTCCTTTTTCCGCAAAACCTTAGCCTTTCTTCCCGAATGGTAGTTACTACGCTTTTGAGATCCTCGTCATTGCTTTCCGTAGTTTCCAGGACATCGAATCGATTTTGTAGCCTCAGCTGGAATTGCTCTGAGCAAGCGATGGTTTTGAGCGCAGAGGGTCGGAGAGTAGACTTTATCATGCGGAGTCTTTCAAGCCTATATTTGATATTCAGAGTGCCCCTAACAAGTCGGTGATCACTACCGGTGTTGAACCTGTTGATCACTGAGACATCTCTGAATATATGCCGTTTATCCGTCATAATAAAGTCAATCTCGTTTTTCGTCACAGTTTCTTTGAGGCTTCTTTTTGAAAAAAGAGTTCATCAAAAAAGGCCCTCGGCCCCCAAGAAGTTAACCAGCATTTGGCCCCTGTGATTTCTATACTCAATTCTATGCGGCCCTATGATCGATTCGATTTCGGTCCTTACTCCAACTTTAGCATTAAAATCCCCCATGACAACGTTGAAGTGCGCGTTGGTAGTGTTGTGCAGGGCTTTGGCTATGTCTTCATACATAGCTTCTACCTCGTCGTCGCAGTGTGCCGAAGTCGGTGCTTATACCTGTATGACCTTAAGAGTGTATCTCTTGGTCAGTTTAAGTACAAGGTACGGGACCCTTGTCGACACGCTGGAAACTTCAACAACATTGCCAGTGAGGGCTTCATGGACAAGGAACCCCACACCGCTTTGGGATAGTTGGTGTCCCTCTCGATAGTAGAGCCGTGCCGAGGTGGCCCGATTGCAGCGTTACCGTGTCCTTTCCCTCTCTACGGACTTCGCTTAGCCCAACAACGTGCCATCGTATCTTACTAAGCTCTACTTCGATCTCCGCCAAGTTTTCATATAGTCTCAGGGTGCGTCCGTTATAGGTTGCGATGGTCAGTTGGTGGCGGTAGCCAGCCGTAACCCGGGGATTCTTAGCACCCCCTACCCCACCGGAACCGCGACCGCTACCGCGATGATCGGGAATAGTGGGGTGGCCGCGAACTAGGGGCCGGTTTTGTAGCTCGCTTTTCATAGAAGGTTATGCCCTAATCGCCACGCTGGGCAGACGGGTTGGCGATCGCAGTAGCTAGGTCACTTAAAACCGATGTCGCTGATGCCCGACATCGACTAGAACATTTTGGCCTAGCTGGTTATGAGAGGTTATACCGCAGGTGAGGTTGGCATTTGGAGGTAACCCGGTGTTGGTGACCCCCCTTACATCCCATATGTATACATATATATAAAATAAATTTATTAGTGGATTTAAGCTGACACAGGAAGCTATGGTCCATCCTAAGAAATAAGCTTATTATATTAACTCCGTTATAGAAAATATAACAAAGAATAGTTTAAGAGACGAAACAGTATTATATAGTTATTCTAATAATACTGTGATAAATTGTTTAAACTACCCAAGTTGACAATAGAGATGTGTCCGAGCACCTCTAGCATCATAGAAATCAATACTAGTCGTAAGAAGGAAGAGATGTCTGGCTCTTTGAATTTATTTCATCATAACATACAAGGATACTCTTCAAAAATATTTTAAATTGAAATATTTTTAGAAGAGCTAAATGTGATGTATTATGTATATGTGAACATTGGCTTAAAGAGCATGAAGTATTAATAAATTACGATAATTATTCGGTCGGTCGGAGGTACTTTAATATTGATAAAAAAGAGCATTAAGTCAAGGGAACTTAGTGATATAGTTAAACTTTCAGTTGAGTTGAGTTCAGTATTGGGATTTCCTGTGTTGAGCTGGAACAGCATATTATAGTGTGTCTATACGGACCTCCGAATAATCAGAATTTTAGAACATTTGAATCTGTAATGGAGGATATTTTGAATAGAATCTCTGTCAATAACAAGTCTATTATAGTCTGTGGGGACTTTAATACCAATATCTTAGAAAGTACATGTTATAGTCATAGACTTCTAATTATTTTAAGTCTTTTAATATTACTAACGTTTTTCTCGAACCTACGAGAGTAACATCAACTTCTGCAACGTGTATAGATAACGTGTTTTGTATTTGTGAATATACGGATCAAGCATTGGTAAATGGTTTGCCATCGGACCACGGTGGACAAGCTGTCACATTTAATTATATAATATCTCTTCGTAATATAAAAATTAAAACCGTCTGTTCGTAATATAAAAATTAATATTGCAAATTTCGAAAATTGCAGAATTTTAATGTTTTGAGTAATAAATTAGTCGTTTCGCCTAGTAATCTAAATGATCGTAATGAATGCTATGCACACTTTTTCTGGATATTAAGGACGGAATTTGAAAGCAACTTTCCTGTCACAATAAAAAAATATCAAACCCATTACCATACCTTTTGTGATTGGGCGACTACGGGAATTCGTAGAACTAGGGAAAAACTATTTGAACTTTGTTTATAAAAATCACAGAATAGAAACAAAAACTTAACATAGTATGTTACTAAGTATTCAAAAACGTTTAGGAGAGTATGTAAGGCTGCTAAACACCGCATATTAGTAAAAAAATAAAATCCGCGGATGATAAAATAAAGACCACCTGGAAAATAATTAACAGTGAAACACCACACTACGGATTACACTCTTGAGACTCCTCGTGGACTGATCAATTCTGATGAAGACATCGCCCAAGAGTTTGAATCACATTTCACTAATATTGCTCTATGAACAACAGATGCCTTAAATTGTTCAGATTGGCTACATCTTGAAGCGTGCTTCAATTAAAACATTTTATAAGCCGCCGAAGAAGATCAGTCAATTTTAACCATCTGTCAAGTGTCACATCCTTCTACAAGATGCAGTAGTATACAAGCATATTGTGAGTGTGGTCTCTCTTATATAGGACAAACAAAAAGACCGGTAAAAACTTGGGTTAAAGAACACATAGCTGACCTAAATTAGCGTCGCTCAAAGAAGTCTGGGTCTGTGAACATGTCCTTGACCGCACCCGCCATAACATCAGATTTGATAGACCACAAATCCTCGTGAAAGAACACCAATTCCTATCAAAGATGGTTTACGAGGCTATTAAAATTTTAAAAAAATCCTAATTTTAATAGAGAAGATGGCTAGGTGCTTCCATCGACTTGGGATCCGGTAATTAATATAATCAAATCCAAGACCAAGCATAACAATGCAAGACCTCAAGACACCGTGAGCTCATTCTGCGTAAATCGGACCAACAAAAATAATTAAGTTTGAGGGCACCCCGGAACAACTATGCCTTTGGGACGTCTAACACCTAAGTCCCTCCCGTGAACATGGGTGCTGCAAAGCACTCGAAACGTCGGGAGATAGGTAATAATTCATTGACACTGTGCACGTGCAAAAATATTGCGGGTACACCACTTAAGTTTAGCAATTCTGAGTGCTATGCACTGGCATAGCACTCAGAATTGCCAAACTTAAGTGGCAGGTGGAGACCCAAGGTCACTGGACCTTGGTCCTCCTGCGGATCTCCTTTTTTCTGATTCGATCCTGCAGGGTAACTCCGAGCATAGCTCTCTCCATTGCCCTTTGCGTGATCTTGAGCCTCTTTATGAGGCCCACCGTAAGCGACCATGTCTCAGTGCCGTAAGTCATCAATGGCAACACACACTAGTCAAAGACTTTTGTCCTGAGACACTGCGGTATTTAGGACGAGAAGACGTTACGTAGCTTCCCGAAAGCTGCGCAGCCGAGCTGGATTCGACGATTAACCTCTTTCTAGAAGTTGGACCTACCTAATTAGATTCTTTGTCCCAGGTATATACAATCGTCAACAACTTCAAGCGCAGAGTCTCCAACCTTTACAGAAGTTGGTACGACATGGACGTTTGACATGATCTTCGTCTTGTCCATGTTCATTTTAAGACCTACTTGTTAAGAGACTCTACTGAGGTCTTCCAGGGTATCAGCTATATCATCGGTAAATCAAGTGAGAGATGTACTCACCGTTGATGTTGGTACCTGGTCGTCTCCAGTCCAGAAGCTTGAAGACATCTTCTAGCGCAGTGGAGAACCGTTTCGGAGATATAACGTCGCCCTGTCTCATACCGCGCTGCAGTTGGATAGGTTTCGAGCTCTAGTACTGAAGGCAGACTGACATGGTAGCGTTTTCGTACAAACTCTTCAGCACTTGGATATACCGGTAGTCTACATGGCACCGCTTGAGAGATTGTAGTATAGCCCAAGTCTCGATCGACTCGAAGGCCTTCTCATAATCCACAAACGCTAAGCATAGTGGCAGGTTGTACCTTTCAGTCTTCTGTACCACCTGTCGCAGCGTATGCATGTGGTCTATACTGGGTACTGAAGCCTTTTCGGAAACCGGCTTGTTCAGGAAGCTGGAAGTCATCGAGTTTGCGTGCGAGACGATTCGCGATAACTCTCGAAAACAGTTTATAGACGTGGCTCAGAAGTAAGATGGGTATATAATCCTGCAAGAGGGTTTATAGCCCTTTTTGAAGAAGAGGACCACCACCCATCCGTGCCATGTCTGTGGTATTTTGCTCTCGAGGATAACGGTATTGAATAGCTTTTGGAGGGGCCATCAATATCGGCTTTCCTCTAGCCTTGAAGAGTTAGCCTGTTACACCGTCATCACCTGGCGCCTTGTTGATCTTGAGCTGTCTGAGAGCCTTAATAATCTCGTACAGACTGATATCCAGGATATTTTCGGTATAGTGTCGGATCAATCTGGCTCTTGGATCTTGGGTCTAAAAGGGCTAAATGAATCTAATTGAAACTTTATATGAAGGTGTAAGACACCTTCATATAAAGTTTCAATTAGATTAAGAGATAGATATTAGATCATCTTAAAATAATAAACAGAACACTTTATATCCTGCAAAATAGCACGACTCCTACGGAATACCTATTATTTCTACATACGAAACAGGAACCGGTTTTTAAAAATCGGTTTAAAACTTTGGTTCGTAATCCGGATTAAAATTACTTCTTTTATTAACCGGGTAATGAGCAAACCTTTTCAAATTGAACGAAATGAATTTCAAATACCGGTTATTACAAAGAACATATTTTTTTAGTCCCTAATATCGAAATCAACCGGCTAAACTCAGACCCGGCCCGTCATTCTCGACGGCGCGGCGTCCGTCTTCTAATTTTAGGGACGAATATTCCTCCTATCTTTTTCGCACGTGCACAGTGTCGTTAAATTATTACCTATCTATCAGTGTCGGGCAAAAATCAATTATAGACACAATCAACAATTGATCAATCGTAATTCCAATGTTTTGCAATCAATTGTAAACAGTTTTATGTACGTTTACGATTTATAATTAACAATCAATCAATAAAAAAGCACACCTATACCCAGTTTTCCAAAGTCCAAACAGGGTGCCTATAACATTTTGACAAACTTAGTATACATATGTGGAGTCACCCATGCTGAATGAATGAGGAGGACGACGAGGTGACTAGGATTGAACGAGGTACGTTGAATTTGTATGTACATGTGGAGAGGATGTGTGACAGGAATATATATTCCTTTCGTTAGTCGCGCAGATGTAAATGAAAGCGCCGGATGAGGTCACCCAAGAAGAACCTGTCACGACCAAATTAATGGTCTCTTAGAAAATGGTCAAATGCGTTGCACTCTTCATCGACGGAAATGCATGAAGAGATGTATGAACATAGATAAAGCGAAAAAGGTGTATCATAATGGTAGTATGTGGCAAATTCTAGTCGCTACCTACCCCAGGGGGATAAAGGCGTGAGTGTGTGAATTTATGTAAATTGATGTTCGAAAAATCAAACCCGTATTTTTCTATCTTATGATCTAGCCCCAATGGCTTAAAACATATTCACGTGATATAGGTAAAACGTATTTTATTCTAGTAAACATATGACTAGTAGTCATAAGTTTACATATCGTCAAGTTCTATACCACTCCTTTGGAAAGTTTTTCCGTAGAATTTCTGAGGATTTCTTTCTTAAGATCCGGTATACTAGAGCATGATGACCGACCTTTATAGAGCATACCACAAAAGTCATCTAAGAAAATAAACACTACGTACACAGACCCCGTACATCCAACCTAAGTTATTTCATAAATATTTTGTCAAAAACCAAAAATTTACGCACATAGTAAAATTGTATAACCCGAATACCCCTTTAGAGCAAGGATGTGGAAGTTATGTTTGTAATGAAATTACAACATGAAAAAATTATTGCATTTGGCTAAGAGACCTAATGCAAGGCCATCAAAGCTAGTTTAACAAGTCCCCTTGCGGTCGTATGTGTAACAATATAGTATAAAAGCGAAGTCTACAACTGCAAATGTACCATTAATTATTAGATCTTCTTAGAGAAATAATCAAAACAGCAAATATGTTCTCCAAAGTAAGTAGCAGTGAAATAGCGGTGAAATATTTTAATTACAAAGTGAAATCTGATGTCAACGAACATCTTATTCCAGGTGGTAGTTCTGTGCACGCTGGTGGCGGTGTCCCAGGCAGGTCTCCTGGCCGCGCCTGTGCACTACTCCCCCGCCGCGGCGGTCTCCTCCCAGAACATCATCCGCCACGACGAGGCTCGCCCTGCCGCCAAGCTGGCCATCACTGCTCCCCTCGCCTACCGTGCTGCTCCCGCTGCCTTGGCATACCACGCTGCCCCTGCCCCCGTCGCCTACCACGCTGCCCCCGCCCCCGTCGCCTACCACGCTCCTATCGCCGCCGTAGCTCACGCTGAAGAAATCGTAAGTTTCATTCTAACTACGCATTTTGTTTGCCAGCATTACTGATTTTATTTTTTTTATTTTTTTTAAAAACGTAGCCCCACACTAGGATTTATTCCTGTGTCGTGGGTGCGTTTACAAACATGAAAATTCACAAACAAATACCCAGACCGGAACAAATAATTGTGGATCACACAAAGATTTGTCCCGTGCGGGAATCGAACCCGCGACTATTCGACACAGTGGGCGGAGCAGCTCAAGCTCTTAACCACTGCGCTAAATCGTCCGTCTGTGTCAGTATATCAAGTTACTAAAACTATTAATGTTTCTTCTCCAGGCCTACCCCAAGTACGAGTACACCTACTCGGTGACTGACAGCCACACTGGCGACAACAAGTCCCAGCAGGAGTCCCGCGACGGCGACGTTGTAAAGGGCTCGTACTCGTTCCACGAGGCCGACGGCTCTGTCAGGACCGTGGAGTACAGCGCCGACGACCACAGCGGCTTCAACGCAGCTGTGCACAACACCGCCCCCACTGCCGCCCCCGCCATCAACAAGGCCGCGCCTGCCCTCGCCTACTACCATTAATTCTCAAATTCTTGGATAACTTTTGACTATTTATTATAATAAACATATAAGTTTAGAACCCACACTCCTGTTTTTTGATTTTTATATTATATTGACATATTGTTAAAATTTTGTAGCTGTTGCTTAACAACCTGTCCACATCTAATACTCATTAACATACCGTTAGAATCTCAACTTCACCAGATACCTCGGCACCACACACTTGACCAAGAGTATGTAAAGCTAGGAATGTGATTTTATATCCTTCTAACATTATAAATGTGAAAGTTTGTATATTTAGATGTTTGTTTCTCAATCATACAAAAACGGCTTAAAAGATTTGGATGAAATTTGGCACACAGCTTACAGCTTACAGCTTATTACCTGGATTTACACATAGTATACTTATTTTCAAAAAAAAGTAAGGTTTCGGTCTAAAGTCAACGCGGACGAATTTGCGGGCAGAAACTATATACTAACTACAATATAATTTTATCACGCCACATCTTTATGAACTATGAAATTAAGGGAGGATAAAGAGGCAACTCTAGATAGTATAGAGTTTCCTCTTTCACCTCACTTAATTTCATAGTTCATTTTATACACTCTCACAGAATTACAACGACTTGCATTACCTTATATAAATATCTTTAGACCATTTGCTTTCATCATCTCAGCCTATACTTGTCCACTGCTGAACATAGGCCTCCCCAATGGCTTTCCAGCGTAACCGGTCCGATGCCACCTGCATCCAACGACTTCCTGCGATTTTCACAAGATCGTCGGTCCATCTGGCAGGTGGTCGTCCCACGCTGCGCTTGCCAATACGTGGTCTCCACTCTAGAATCTTTCTGCCCCAACGCACGTCCGATCTTCGCGCTATGTGGCCCGCCCATTGCCACTTCAGCTTGCTAATCTTAAGGGCTATGTCGGTGACCTTGGTTCTTCTACGAATCTCCTCATTCCTGATTCGATCACGTAGAGAAACGCCGAGCATAGCTCTCTCCATAGCTCGCTGAGCAACTCTGAGCTTTTTTATGAGACCTATAGTAAGAGACCACGTCTCTGATCCATATATCATCACTGGTAACACACATTTGCTTTACCGTGGGTTAAATTAATTTGTAAAAATTTTATATTGTATGTGATAACATATCACAGTAATATTATGAGTTGTTTTATGCGGGCCAACCTCAACAGCATCCTGAGCCGTCTAGCTAGCAGACAAGGCTTGGATGAAGTACCCACATCGAAAGGAATTAAATTACATAGTAAACTGTGGAGTGACTTTTCGCAAGGGTCTTATTTTCACTGTAGCACTTTTCGGACAATGCAAAAAATTTAATATGTGGTAAAATTATACAGTTTTATTTTGTATCTTCGCAGAATTTGTAAGAGTACTTGTAACACACGCCGTCACGGTGTGTGTTACAAGCGGGGGTGGCAGAGGTGTACTGAGTACACCCACGTTTTGCCGACTATGTTAGGTCCCATATAATAGGGGGCAAGCCATATACCGGGCACAATTCCAGACCCCGGACTCGTACTGGGAATTTTTCGTTAGAAAAATTACATTTGTCCGACCTAGGATTTGAACCCAGGACCTCGTGATCAGAAAGCGATGCGCTTTACCACCAGACCAACGAAGCACTACTTGGACTGGTGATATATATATAATTATTATTATCACTACACAGTTTACCAAAACAATTCTAAAACTATACAGGGTGTTATATTGTATCCTTGCGGAATTTGTAAGTGACCTGTACTGGTGTTATATAATATTATTATTAGCTTATTATCTTACTAAAAAAAATCTAAAATTATACCTAGTGTTAACTGTATCCTCGTGGAACTAAACAACGGGGAAGATATTTGTTCAGCTTTTAACAATTTTTTAAGACAAATTTTAGTTTAGCAAATAATAATTATCCATGTGTGCATAATGATTATTCACATTCATATAATATTATACATGATATTCAAATTACTTTAGAGGAAATCGAAACGCTATTGAGTAAGCTAGATACTACAAAAGGAGCTGGACATGATAAACTACCACCCATATTATTTGTTAAGTGCGCAAAATCTTTGTCTTTCCCGATACCATTACTCTTCAACAGATGTCTTTGTGATGTTTTCTTTCCGAATATTTGGAAGAAAGCAGTTGTTCCTATACATAAGAAAGGGTTCAGAACCGGTATTGAGAACTACCGGCCGAAATCAATACTCAAGGTCCTTAGTAAATTATTAGAGAAAGTTTTTCACACTCACATACATCCCACTATATCGCCTTCAATACCCTTAGAATAACATGGATTCATTAAATAACGTTCTACAGCATCAAATTTGGGTACATTAATTGATTACGTAGCCACGAACATGGACGATGGTTCTCAAGTGGATGTGGTCTAAGCTGATTTTGAGAAAGCTTTTGATCGTGTAGACCACATCATACTATTTCGTAAGCTACATGAACTGGGCATACGAGGTAATCTGTTGAGGTGAGGTGGATGGAATCATATCTACAGAAACGGTCTCGGATTTTGTTCCAACTTTAATAACGAAATTACCTCTGGAGTCCCTCAAGGCTCCATTTTGGGCCCCCTTCTGTACGCGTGTTACTTATTTGACGTAAAAAAGTATTTTCATCATGCTAGGTTCTTAATGTACGCAGATGACACCAAAATTTTTAGTAGAATCAAGGATCACTCTGACTGTAGAAAACTGCAAGCCGATCTTAATAGGCTAGGAAATTCTTGCATAGATAATAGTATAGGAATTAATGTCAGTAAATGTCTTTCACGAGAAAGATGCATCCGATTAAATTTGAATATCAAATAAATCAATTTCATATAAATAAAGAAAAGCTAGTAAAAGATCTAGGAATCCTACTCGATGTTAAATTAACATTCTCTGACCATATGGATGCTATAACGCGCTCAGCCTACAAATGCCTTGGTTTTATTTTGCGTGTTAGTAAACCTTTCTCTGATATTAACTGTATAAAACTACTTTATTGCTCGTATGTCAGAAGTATTCTCGAATATTTCTGTACGATATGGAACCCTCCTTACATAACGCATGTCAACGATTTGGAAAAAAATCAACATAAGTTTATAAAATATTTAAACTTTAAAATGTTCAAAAATTCCAAAGACTACGAATCATCATGTAGGTATCACAATTTCACAACGCTGGAGAACCGCCGTACATTACTGGATGTGGTTTTCTTACATGGATTGTGTAATGGGCAAATTGATTGTGCCGAGTTGATTGATAGAGTCCTCTGTTTCTGTGCTCCTAAAACTCGAACTAGGCCCACAGATTTGATTGCAGTTGCTAGATCATCAAAAAATTATGCACAAAATTCTTTAATTAACCGCTTACAAAAAGTCTATAATAAGAAATTTCACTTCACTGATATATTCTACAGTAATAAGAGTGCATTGGGAAAACTGGACCAGTGAAGAGCTAGAGATGACCAAGGGAGTACCTCAAGGTAGTATTTTAGGACCCACTATGTTTCTGGCATATATCAATGACCTCTGCCAACAAAATATACCGAATGGTAAAATGATTACCTTTGCTGATGGCACAGTGCTTGTTTTTTGTGGAGACACCTGGGATGAAGCATTCCAATTTGCGCAAAACGGATTTAATATAGTAACTACTTGGTTGAAGAATAACTCTCTGTCACTTAACGTTAAAAAAACAAAATACATAAGTTTTACATTACATAACATCAATAATAATCTAATAAATGACGCCCATGTAATCACTGTTCATAATTGCAACAACACTACAACGTCTCTCTGTATTTGTCCTAAGCTCAGTAAAGTTGATGAAGCTAAATACCTAGGAGTCATAATTGATAAAAATCTTAATTTCAACTCGCACATGAACGCCCTTACATCGAGAATCAGGAAACTGATATTTGTTTTTAAAAATTTGAGACATGTGGCTAACGAAAGAATTCTCAAGAACACATACTTTGCTCTATGCCAATCTTTATTAACATATTGTATAACTATATGGGGCGGCGCATCGAAATCTTCTATAATTAAAGTTGAAAGAGCCCAAAGGGTGGTTCTAAAGGTCAGCAATTTCCTGCCATTCTTTTATCCAACGACAGAGCCTTACGACAAATGTGAAGTTCTGACAGTTCGTTAACTTTTTGTATTACAATCAGTTATTAGAAGGCACTCTCTTTTAAAATTTGATCCATCTCATCTTCGTAAGCGGAGAAATTATATGGTATGTCCTACAACTCCTTTCAAAACAAGTTTCTCAGATAAATTTTTCGGTTTCCTTGGTAGCTATCTATATAATAAAATTAATAAAGAATTATTGATATATGCCTTACCTAAAACTCAATGTAAAAAGAAGGTGCACAAATGGTTATTAAGCCTGAACTACACCAAAACCGAAGATCTTTTAAAAATCATGACCTAAACACACGCGCGCACACACGCTCACTCACTCACACACACACACACACACGCACACACATTTTTTTTTTTAGAATGTACATAGATTAATTTTATCTTGCTTCTCTTTTATCTCAAGTAACTAATGTTATATAGATAAATATACCTGATTATTACCTAATAGCCAGCTAACGCAAGTCCATTGAACGAGGTCCTGGTAATCTGTCAAACAGGGTCACCTAGTACAGATACCAGTCTCTTACAAAGTTTTAAATAATGCTGTTATTGTAATTAGCTATAGTTTAAAAGAATTTTGTAACTACTTTGTAAAAGAGAAAAATAAATCTTTATTATTATTATTATTTAAAAGAGATATTATGCAGTTTTTAAGCGGGAGGGCAAATAATAACGATACATATATACGCGACCAACACACACACACACACACACACGCAAAAACACACGCGCACGCGTACACGCACACACACACGCACACACACACGCGCACACGCACACACACATATACAAACACACACAACATATGTAATATTTTCTTATAGATACGTAATATTCGTTCACAAAGATATTTTCTTATTTAGTTTATAATGTTTTATATAACACTACTGGCTGTTCGATTATAAAAAAAAAGTTAAAAATGTAAATCCTTTCTTGGCTGTAAGCTTAGAGCATAAGTTGAGATTGTAATATATTTAAGAGGTGTGGATTCTGTATAAATAAAAATAAAAATAAATAAAATTAGCAAGAGTATCTGTACTGGTGATTTAAGTTATTATTACTATCACTCCACGGTTTCCTAAAAAAAATCTAAAAGTATACAGGGTGTTATTTCGTATCCTCGCGAAATTAGCCAGAGTACCTCTACTAGAGGTATAAAATATTATTATTATCACTCCACAGTTTACTAAAAACAATTCTAAAATTATACTGCGTTATATTAATTATCTCTTTTAAATAGCAAATAGTATATAAATTGATACGACTGATATGAACAAAAAAAATGTAGCCGCCGCCGACTACGATCTCCCCCCCCGACTCCTGCCGCCACCGCCGGCCGCGAAATGTTCTCACCGACCCCCCCGTTGCTTTGTCATCCCTTCTTTCCGCTCAGAATACGGGCGATGACGAAGACGTAGTCGTAGATCCCCTCCCATAGCCGGTGGTTGACCGGTGCACTTAGTAGTGCACCCGTCCCCCTACAGCGACTGTCCCAACCGAGGGCGCCTCTGTCACCCCTTGCCCTTCTGGGTGGCTGGAGCGTAGTGGTTGCACGCTCGCCTTTAAGTCCGGTGAAGCTGTAAAGGCCTCGCGGCCAACAGCGTACATTGTTCACACACACACACACACAATATGAGCGTCATCAACACTAAAAATATATTAGATTGCAACCTTTTTTTTATAATACGATTTCACTATAAAAATGGATGACATGGAGTAAAATAACTTATAGAAGAGCTCCATATTTCTTCTTATGACGATGTTCAAAAGTGTATGCAAACAGATAAGTTTTAATACATAAAAAAATCATCGTTAGTGATCTCTCTGTTTTCTTAAAAACTTAAATCCGATTAACTACTTTTTTATATCCTTTCTGTATTGTTAATTTATAGAACGTATTTGGAATCCGTATTTTTATTTTTTAGTTATTCAATCTTAAATCAGTTAAGACAATATGCATTTTAAAAATTAACTATAGGTAAATGCCTTGAATATTTTAATATAGTATTGACCGACTTATAGCATTTTGCTAAAAGTTTATACGATTTAGTAGTGTAAGTCTACTTATTTGTTTTTTTAGTCATAGAAAATTAAAAGAAAACGTATCGTAATTTTACTCTTATATTTATTGAATTAAATTAAGTCAGCAGTCATTTTGGTAAACATCTTGGAAATATTTGCTTAATGGTAGTAAGCAGGGGCAGCTTTGGGGGCAGAGCTGTGCACCACCGCGTTGAAGCCGCTGTGGTCGTCGGCGCTGTACTCCACGGTCCGGATGGAGCCGTCGGCCTCGTGGAACGAATACGAGCCCCTCACAACGTCGCCATCGCGAGACTCCTGCTGGGACTTGTTATCGCCGGTGTGGCTGTCGGCCACCGAGTAGGTGTACTCGTACTTGGGGTAGGCCTGGAGAAGAAACATTGATAGTTTTAGTAACCTGGGATACTGAAATCTGTAATGTCAGCAAACAACATGCGTAGTTAAAATAAAACTCACAATTTCTTCAGCTTGAGCTACGGTGGCGATAGGAGCGTGGTATGCGACGGGGGCAGGAGCGGCGTGGTAAGCGACGGCAGCGGGAACAGCGCGGTAGGCGAGAGGAGCAGCGACAGCGAGCTTGGCAGCGGGGCGGGCCTCGTCGTGGCGCACGATGCTCTGAGAGGAGACCGCCGCGGAGGGGGAGTAGTGCACGGGCGTGGCCAGGAGACCCGCCTGGGACACCGCTACCAGCGCGCACAGAACTACCACCTGAAATAAAATTATAGTTGATGTCAAATTTCACTTCGTTATTAAAATACGAGTATTTCACCACTATTTCACTGCCACTCACTTTGGAAAACATGTTTGTTGTTTTGATTTTTTCTCTAACGATATCTAATGGTAAATGATAACTTTTCAATGCATACTTAACTTTTATACTCACTGTTGTTACACGCGTACGCAAGGAGACTAGTCAAACTAGCTTTGATGGCCTTGCATTAAAACTCTTAGCCAAATTCATTCATCCTTTCGTATTAATAGTTTCATAACAATTAACATATATATTTTAACCACCCTTTCTCTGAAGCCCACCATATTATTCATTAATTATAGTGCTTATATTGACAATATTTTTAATAGCTTTGTTGTATGGAGTCTGCCTTAATAGGCTAGAATTAATGTTCAAAAAAGTATTTTGTTTTCTTGCATGCCATTTGCGGGGTCTCACAATCGTTCGCCCTACATGCTATTCTCCCAATGCATGGCACAAATGAACCTGTTCGCCTCTTAAAATTAGTTCTTTCAGTTTATGCCAAAGCACAGTTTTGTAACTTAAAACGATTAACTAAAAATAAGCTGTAGGCATAGTGAACATAGAAATATAGAAAGGGAGGCGAACGAGTGCTTCATAAATAATAAAAGTAAGCAACGTACCCCTTCGCCCCTCAATACGGGGATCAAAAAGGGGCAAATGGACGTTTTTAAACAATAAGGTACTACCTCAACGAGCGAACGGGTCCGAGACTATTTGCGGTATACACTGTTAAAAGCAGGTATGCCACTCTACTATTTCAAGGCCGAAGAAAATAAACCCTTAGAAAAGACGTTTCAACGTGGTAGCAGAGTTTGTTACTTTTTTCTAGCCACAGCCACGAGCTAGAGCTAAGTACTTAGACCATCAGATTTTGCATTAAATTTTGACTTCAGATAGATTATTTATGTAACCAACAGGTACTCGGTTTTGTTATGAATAAAATTCAACTTCTGATGTTTGTACAATGTAAATTTAGTAGTGTTGCAATTTAAATACATTGGCTAAACTAAAAATTATTTCTGAGACCTGATTTATCTACAGACACTTATTTCACAAACGCGAACATCCAGATTTTAATAAATAATTGTGTGCCACTAAGCTATTGTTCCACACGAACATTGAACCCGCGAATATTCGATTCGGCGAGCCGAGCGACATTGAATCTGATTTAAATACTAATGAAGCAGTTTTTATGAACTTATTACAAGTGAAGGATATTCTAAGAATGAAAAAAGTAAACAATAAGTATGGCTAAGCGTGTACTACGTATATGCTATGTATTTTTATAAAAAGGTTTTTCTTTGCAAGAAAAAATGTAGAATCTTTTATTATGGATTCTGTTCATAAAAAAATACCATTACATACAATAATAAATACTCATAATCGCGTAGTACTATATTAATAAAATCATAAATAACTGAAGAGTCTTAATTAAAGGGCAAGTTAAGGATTGCCGTACCCGGCGAGCGTGTATGAATACACTATGAAAGTGGAGGAACAGACACACCTCACTGACTTCTCAGAGAGGTCTGTAAAGAAAGAACCCGTTAGAACTCTGTACCCTCTGCCTACCCCGCAAGGGATCTGGCGTGATCATATGGACAGATAAGTAACTAATTTTGTTCTGAGATTTATAAATTTTTATCTGTCTGTAAGTCTTAGAACATTTTGACTGACACTCGTCAAAATATGGAACTGCAATTTTTTTTGCTAACATTATAAAATCCCAGAACAAAAGGTGTCATGTTTGTGTGTGTGTGTTTGTGTGTGTGTGTCTGTGATCTACGCTGTTGGTCGCGGGGAATTTACTGCTTCACCGACAAGAAAGCGAGCGTGCAGCCACTACGCTCGAGCCAGAAGGACAAGGGGCAACTAGCTCAAGGGCGCCTCAAGGAGGAATGGCCTTGGCTTGGGCAGTCACTATGGGGAATGGCATATACTAGGTGTCTCGCCGTAATGCTCTGCACCGGCCGACGGGCAAGGGATTCTTCGACCTCGCCGGCGAGGTCGGTGTCTGATAAAGTGTGCGGTATCTGTATCCGAAAGAAGGGATGTAAGGGCATCAGGAGGGTCGGTGAGAACATGCCGCGGATGGCGGTAGCCTTTTAATAAAGGCGCGAATAGGTTCGGGACCGCGATCGGAAAGTGTCATTTTAAAAGTCCTGCAAGGTTATAAGTGTTTTTAAAGTAACCCTAAATATGATCCTTAACAAGAATTAACAAGTATAAGGAATCACAAGTAGAGTTAAGACACCACTTGCGCACCCTGTCAAAGTCTAAAATTTAAACTGTGAATTTGTCACCGAAGAGTGGTTTCTAACTTCATAATAGGTTTTATGGAGAGACCTAATAATGTGATTTTTAAACTACTTCATTTACAGTTCATTAATATAAATCTCATACTGTTGTCCAATATCACATTCAATCTGAACCGTTATATTACTAATTCGGCTATGCGGTAAAATGCAGTGTATTTAAAGCTTAGAGTAATATGTGTTAGAGGCTTTTAGGTGATTTCGATTCTTCTATGGTCTTTAAAAAATGGGCTGTGTAAATTCCATGAATATGTTAAAAGATAGTATTGTCAGTTTCATTGCTCAAAAGTTTTATCATCTAGTACCTAATACGAGTGTTTGTGTGTGTTTTGTTTTTTGGTGATAGAAAATTAAAAGAAAACGTATCGAAATTTTACTCTTATTTTGATTGAGTTAAATTAAAGTCGGTAAAAGTCAAGAGTCTCCGTAACCGGCGAGCGTGTATGAGACGAACTATGAGAGTCGAGGAAGCCAGAGAAGTATGTAAGGAAAGAACCTGTTGGAACTCTGTACTCTCTGCCTACCCCGCAAGAAATCTGGCGTGAGGTTATAGATAGATAGATAGATAGAAATTGAGGTAAATTAAAAGAAAACGTATTAAAATTTTACTCTTATATTTATTGAGTTAAATTAAAGTCAGCAGTCAATGTGGTATAGATATTGTGAATATTTGCTTAATGGTAGTAAGCAGGAGCAGCTTTGGGGGCAGAGTTGTGCACTACCGCGTTAAAGCCGCTATGGTCGTCGGCGCTGTACTCAACAGTCCTGACGGAGCCGTCGGCCTCGTGGAAAGAGTACGAGCCCTTCACAACGTCACCGTCGCGGGACTCCTGCTGGGACTTGTTGTCGCCGGTGTGGCTGTCGGCCACTGAGTAGGTGTACTCGTACTTGGGGTAGGCCTGAAGGAAGAAACAATCATATTTTAGTAACTAGGGAAACGGAAGTATTTTTGTACGTAAACAATGTGCATAGTTAAAATGAAACTCACGATCTCTTCAGTGTGAGCTACGGCGGCGATAGGAGCGTGGTAGGCAACGGGAGCGGGGGCGGCGTGGTAGGCTACGGCAGCGGGAGCCGCGCGGTAGGCGAGGGGAGCAGCGCGGTAGGCGAGGGGAGCACCGAGGGCGAGCTTGGCGGCGGGGCGAGCCTCGTCGTGGCGCACGATGCTCTGGGAAGAGACCGCCGCGGCGGGGGAGTAGTGCACAGGCGCGGCCAGGAGACCCGCCTGGGACACGGCTACCAGTGCGCACAATACTAGCACCTGGAAAAAAATATAGATTTAAGATGATGTAACATAATTCTTATATATTGTATAGAATAAGATATTTTTTATATATTTTTAACTTACTTTAGAGAACATGTTTATTGAATTAATTGGTTGTTCTTCTAGCAAACACAAATGCTAAATGATAAACTTGGAGTAATAGTGTAAGCTTTTATACTGTCTAATAGTTGCGTATGCAAGCGTAAAAGAGCTTGTTTAACAGGCTTAGAGTGACCTTGCTTTAGGTCATATTATACAAATCCATTCTCAAATTGATTTCAAAAGAAATTTTTAGTTCGTCATAATTTTTGCAATGGCAAATACTTTTGTGCCCTTCAAATAGAGATAGTAAAATAATCGGAACTACGACGCATTACTTTCCTGAGTACTGAACTTGGTTTGCGATATTGTTGAAATATTGATATACCAAAAAGACAAAATCTTTTAAAAATTTTAATACCCGACGTGTGGTTTTTACACTGATGGGTCAGCTTATAAATGTTGACTTATTACTGTTTACAACTGCTGATCATTTATTTAGTTGTCGCCAAGTGTCACCATACTAAACGTTGCTTGTACAAAATTTGGTGTAGTAAAAGTAGTATTAACAAATACTACTCCATATTTCATATTTTGCGCACCCATCTCATGCATCATGTATTATCCTATAAATAGGAATGAAGGCTTATATCCCAGACACCACGGTAGACTACATGCTATAAGCATTATAATTAGTTCACAAGATAGATTGGTGCTTATTTTGCAATCCTACCTAACTGCTGCTTAACCTCTCGGCCGCTTTTTCACGGCGTTTTGAAGTATTTTCGCATAGTGTTTTACCATTATAAGTATTCTAACGCAAGTCTGCATTGTTAAATTTCTGTATCTCATTTCCAAATTATCTCAGATCTCAAAACACTTCAAAACGTTGTTAATAAAGTCATGTCATAATTGAGACACTGTTTATTGCACACGTCATATTTATTCCAATAGTTATTGAGGATATACGTAGCTCACTCTAGGAATGATTCCTGTGCCGTAGGTGCGTTTACAAAAACGAATACCAATAAAACCCTCCAGACCTTAGTAAATATTTTTGGGCTCACAAAATGTTTTTTGGACCCCACAACCTTTTTTGCAAAACTATTATACTCTTACTATGCCGTAAGAAAGAGGTGGAAAGATATAGCTCCGTCTCGATTTCACTTGCAAAGCAACATTAAAATAGTTTTACTAAGGGGGGTGTGGTAGCCCCCCCTGTGTGGGGAACACTCGATTTTCGTGACTACTTGATCCAAGGAGCCAAGCCTTTTTTTAGGGGAGGGATCCTCATGGATTTCCGCCAACCTCGGGCGAAACTGACGGAGTATGTCAGAGTCTTACTAACTAAAACCTCATGATGGCCGGCATCGAAACTCCGGGATCTCCATTAGGAAGGCACTGGAGCCCCCCTGTGCCGTACTCCGAAGAGCCCGCCTTCGGGGGAAGGATGGACCCAAGCCTATACCAAGCTGTTGGAACCAAGGATACCTTTTACTCAAACAAAATAGCTCACGGTTAGTCATAGCGATACTATCTCAGTGTTTTTAAACATAAGAATGCGCCATTGTGATTAGTTGAACCATGACATAAATGTTATAATACTTTCATTATTGATTTGCAATGCGTGGGTAGAATGATCGTTTTTACTACACGGTTTGTCTATAATATTTATTTAAATCTCTATCTATCCGTGGCTGATTTGCATGTATTAAGTAACTAGGTAGTTAACTAAGTTTTAACTTAATTTTATGTGATTTGAAATTAACGTAACTGCACGTTCTCTCGACAACGTTACAAAAACGTCAACGTCAATGTTAGCTGCCTGCTGTTACTTTTATCTTTATTTAGTAAATTTGTATTACCATAACCAAATAGATCGTATGTTCTCCGAAGAACAAGTCAAGAGTCTCCGTAACCGGCGAGCGTGTATGAGACAAACTATCGGAGGGATAAGGTTTGTAAGGATAGAACTTGTTGGAACTCTGTACTCTCTGCCTATCCCGCAAAGGATTTGGCGTAACGATATAGATAGTAAATTCGTAATGCAAAAGGGATGGCATATTAACTAAATAATTTTAGGCTAATGCCAATCTGTTTTACTTGGCCTTCTGTTTGGGTTCTCTGATTACAAGTGAAGTGAGTGTCATGCATGCTGGCAGCAGAAATATTAGATGTGCCGCCTGACGGGACGATTATATTGAAAAAGCAGTGCGAGGGACCTGAATGAGATAGGCACAGAGCACCAAAGTTTAATGTAAACTGCAATAGAAGACATACATAATAGGTAACTTAAGACTTAAAATGACTGCTCTGAGTTTTGCTACTGAAGTTATGCTACTCATTATAGCGTGACGGTATATAAACGATAAACGGCATAGATCCCTGGTGGAATAGCCAGACATTACAGAGTACCAACAGATTATTTGTTTACAGGCCTCTCTGGCTGTCTCCACTCTCATAGTTCGTCTCATACACGCTCGCCGGTTACGGAGAATTTTCACTTGCTTTTACTCCTGATTTATAATCTATATTAACTATTTGGAGGACTAATTAAAAAATATTTATTTTATTATTATTTATTCTTTATTGTATACAGAACAGAGGTAATTTTCATTTTCAAAAGTCATATACAAAGTCGAGCTTAACTCAGAATATGAGCTCTCTTCCAGCGAACCTTAGAGTGTTGAGAGATAAGACAGAAAAATAAGAGGGCAGTTATACAATCACACATTTCAGAGAAAAAGGAAAATATATAAAATTCCTAAACATAATTATAAATAAATTACATACACTACACAAATACTGCATACATATAATAAATATAATATACCTACATACACATACATAAATAGTACAAAAAGTTGTATGTATGCATCAATTAGCAAACAGATAGGAAATGTTCCCTGACACTTCTCTTAAAAACATCCAGAGATGAACTCGCACGTAGGGCGTGTGGAAGTTTATATTATTTTATATTACGTTAAGAAAGATAAAGCCATATATTCCATATTGTATGGCCTCACACCGCGCATACTTGCTGAGACCGCTGCCTTCATTGGCGCGCGTCATATATTTTATGTATAAAATAATGGATACGATTGAGTGCGATAACAACCACTGACGTGAACACATATGGAGAAGGAAATATGTTTTAACTAGTAAACTTAACTGCGAACTATAGTGGCCGTTTCTCTCCACACCCCCACCAACAAACTAACTAACTACAAATTCTTCCACTCGAAAAACCGAAGAATATCTAACTAAGCGTTTGTCGTCGCTGGAAGACCAATGGCAAGAATTCGAAGAGCAGCACGCTCTTTTGGTGCTCGAACTTGAAGACAAAAGCATCAACTATTTCACTGAAGATGTCTATGGGAAGACCAAAGAAATGTATGCAGCAACCCAGGACGACATCACTAGCATGCTCAAGAACAAAAACATTGAGAAACAAAAAACAAACCGTGAAGTTTGATTTAGCCGGAACTTTGGCTGATGAAGCCTCAAAATCAGAGGATGGCGCAACTGACAACATTAAAAAACTACTCATCAAACAAGAATGCAACTTTCGCGATCTACCGAGCGATGTCTGGAGCGAGCCGAGGGAACTGGAAGATTGCTTGACCATTTTGAAATCAAAATGGGAGCTCGTCGACAGACTGCATTGGGAAATAGATTTCCTGTTGAAGGTATCTAACGATGAATATTACGACATCTTAACGCACATCGAAAAGAGGTTCAACGGTACAATGGTAATCCATTTGGCATATTTTTTCGTAAAGTCTGGAATCTTCATCTTGGGCGTAGATTTCTGATAGTGGGTGGTTGACCATATTTTGGAGTTTCTTCTTATGTTCGTTGAGTATGAGCCGCCCTCGGTTGGGACAGTCGCTGTAGGGGGACGGGTGACAGACAATGGACCATAGCCGCCTACGTCGAGTACTGCAGGGCAACCTCAATCACTGCAGAGGGGCTCAGGATCTCCTCCTACAGTCCATGCAGCAGTGGTTGATTGATTTTGCTGTAGTAGCGGAGCCATACTTTGTCCCAGACCGTCTCAATTGGGTGGGGGACAGTACAGGTACGGTGGCCATTGTTGGGTCTACTTCTTTGACCGTTAAGGAGAGGGGCCGCGGAGTCGTGGCAGTGGAATTGGGAGACGCAGTTTTAATAGGCGTCTACTTCTCTCCGAATCGGACACGCGCGGAGTTTGAGATCTTCTTGGGCGAGGTTGGGGCAGTGGTGCGACGAGCCTCACCACTGCCGGTATTCGTACTAGGAGATCTGAACGCGAAGTCTACGACGTGGGGATGCCCCCGGACCGACGCGCGCGGAGAAGACGTCGAAGAATGGGCGGTGATAGCTGGCCTCTCCTTACTAAATCGGGGAACCGTCAACACCTGTGTGCGACAACAGGGAGGATCAATAGTGGATGTCTCATTTGCTTCCTATACTGTCGCGTCGCGTGTCCAAGACTGGCGAGTTCTTGAAGAGGAGGAGACATTATCCGACCACCGGTATATCCGGTTTGAAGTTTCTCCTCTACGAGGAACCCGCGAAAGACGTCGCCACAGAGGATGGGTATTTCCTCGATGGGCGCTGACGAAGCTGGATACAGTAGTAGCCAAAGAAGCGGCACTGGCCCACTCATGGATATCCAGTCCGAGGGTAGTAATGGACATTGAGGGGGAAGCGGAATGGTTTAAAGCAGCCGTCACTAACGTGTGTGACGCAGCCATGCCCCGAGCTGGTCCTCGTCCACCCAGAAGAGCAGTATATTGGTGGTCAGCGGAAATTGGGAGACTACGCAAGTTCTGCGTCACTGCTCGACGCGCTTACACGAGACATCGAAGACGCCGTGTCCGCGATGAGGCTGCAGAAACACGGCTGTATGACATCTACAGGCGTGCAAAGATGGAGTTCGAGCTAGCAATAATGAACGCAAAATCCCATGCCCGCGAGGAGATGTTGGCAGGATTAGACCAGGATCCGTGGGGACGACCGTATCGATCCGCCCGGTGTAAGCTCAGCGGTCAGACATCTCCGGTAGCGGAGACTATACAGCCAGAGCTCCTCTTTGCAGTCGTGTCTGCGCTTTTTCCCAGTCAGGAACAGTACACAATACCCTCAACTGCACCTGACGGGGAGGAAGAGAGGATTGCCGACATCGAAGTTATCCCGTCGATAACACCTGATGAGGTTGAAGTAGCTATTCGCAAGCTTCGAGCTAAGAACAGACCCCCAGGACCGGACGGGGTACCCGGACGTGTCCTCGCTTTGGCCTTGAACACTCTGAAGGATCGTTACCGGGGCCTACTCGAAGCCTGCTTACGGAGCGGAAAGTTTCCTTCTACATGGAAGAGGGGCCGGCTTGTCTTGCTTAAAAAAGAAGGGCGTCCCCAACATTCGCCATCAGCGTACCGGCCCATAGTGCTTCTGGACGAGGCGGGCAAGCTATTTGAGCGAGTGCTCGCTGCTCGTATCGTCCGGCATCTCCAAACGATTGGCCCGGACCTTAGTGATTGCCAATACGGCTTCAGAGAGGGCCGATCCACGGTCGATGCATTGCAGCGTGTGAAAGCTCTCTCAGAAGAGACCGTTGCTGGAGGAGGGATGATGCTGGCAGTGTCTCTTGACATAGCCAATGCGTTCAACACCCTACCCTTCGGGCGCATTGCAGGGGCTCTGGCTCATCATAGGGTACCGGTGTATCTGCGGCGGGTCTTGGACGACTATCTGAGGGACAGGTATATCGTCTGCGTTGGAGGAGATGGGCGTCTTTTGTGCCGAAGGATGGCGTGCGGTGTTCCACAAGGATCGGTACTCGGCCCACTCCTGTGGAATATAGGCTACGACTGGGTGCTCCGCGGCCCTTTACACCGCGGACTCCAGCTCGTTTGTTATGCGGATGATACACTTGTACTAGCCCAGGGGGACCAGTGGGAGGAGGTTATCCAACTGGCCACGTTCGGGACATCGGAGGTGGTGGAAAGAATTCAGCGGCTGGGTTTGAGGGTGGCGCTCAACAAAACTGAGGCTCTGTGCTTCCACAGGCCTCGGAAGCGGCCGCCCGAAGGCACTCATTTAGTGGTAAATGGTGTGGCGGTTGAGGTAGGAGCCCAAATGAAATACCTAGGCCTCGTCCTCGACTCGAGATGGGGATTCTTTGAGCATTTCCGGCGATTAGTGCCGAAGTTAGTCAAAGCGGCAGGAGCTCTTAGTGGACTTCTGCCGAACCTGAAGGGACCGGGTGTGTGTTGTCGTCGTCTGTATACCGGGGTGGTGAGGTCGATGGCTTTGTACGGTGCACCTGTGTGGGCCGACGCTTTGACCGCCCGGTCCAGGACCTTATTACGGAGACCGCAACGGGTCATGGCGGTCAGAGCGATTCGGGGATACCGCACTGTTTCTTTTGAGGCAGCATGTGTACTGGCGGGGACCCCACCCTGGGACCTCGAGGCGGAGGTATTGAGCACAGTTTACCGTCTCAGAGCTCAGGCTCGAAACGACGGTATACATACTGAGCCAGAAGCTCTAGCAAGATGGCGGCGACAGGCGCAAAACTGTGCCCTTCAGGAATGGCAGGAGAGGCTGGTGGAGCCAACGGCTGGTCACTGGACCATTACGGGAGTTTGCCCAGTCCTTCCGGACTGGATAAAGCGCAAGCATGGGGCGCTTACCTTCCGGCTCACGCAGATACTGACCGGACACGGGTGTTTTGGAAAGTACTTGTTCCAAGTGGCTGGTAGAGAACCGACTCCACGATGCCACGAGTGCGGTGCCGATGAGGACCCTGCGAAGCATACACTTGAGGTCTGTCCTGCGTGGGCTGTGCAACGTGGTGTTCTCGTCGATGTCGTAGGGAGGGATCTGTCACTGCCGGCTTTAGCGCAAGCTATGGTTGGTAGTGAGAGGTCGTGGGAGGCGGCGGTGACCTTCTGTGAGGTGGTCATAGCGCTGAAAGAGGCGGCGGAGCGAGTGAGGGAGGCTGATCCTCGGGCTGATCCGCTCCGTCGTCGTAGAACAAGGCGGCGACAGCGTGCCTACGCCAACTTAATGCCGCCTTGATGAGGGTTTGCGGGTAATGGGAATGGGGTTGCCCATTGCCTACACACAATAATAGGCCCTCGGGTGGGAAGGGCGTGCCATGTGCTCCCGGCACGCCCCTCAATGAAGCGTGCGTAAAACAATTCCGCCAAGAGTGGATTTCCATATAAGTAGAAGGTCGCTGGCGGGTCGCGGATGGTTGCTCACGCGTTCCCGTAACCCGCCCCAGCCACAGTGACGAGTTGGAGCACGGTGGGGGTCTTAGCCGGTAGGAGTCTCGGCATAACTCCTCGCTTCCCCCATTGGCGAGCGGGTATCCTATGAAGGATTTCCCCCATCAAAAAAAAAAAAGGGGGACGGGTGCACTACTAAGCGCACCGGTCAACCGCCGGCTATGGGAGGGGATCTACTACTACGTCTACGTCGTCGTCGCCCGTATTCTGAGCGGAAAGAAGGGATGACAAGGCATCGGGGGGGTCGGTGAGAACATGTCGCGGCCGGCGTTGGCGGCAGGGGTCGGGAGGGAGATCGTAGTCGGCGGTGGCTACGATTAACGGATTCGCATGGGTAGATGCGTTCGCGAAGTGACGTGTTGACGCCTTTTTAATAAAGGCGCGAATAGGTTCGAGACCTAGATCGGAGTGGAGGTCGACGTTCCGTACGAACCAGGGGCTCCTACGGCTTTACGGAGGAAGCGGTTTTGAACCACTTGGAGTTTATCGATGTGAGAGTCCTAATGAGTCTGTCGACGAGCTCCCATTTTGATTTCAAAATGGTCAAGCAATCTTCCAGTTTCCAGTTTTCAGTTATGGTAGTTACGTTAATTTTGGATATCGCTCGGTAGATTATGGACGAAAACGAAAATTTATGCGTTAGTAGACTCTTACAATTTATACGATTTGTAACCCCAATGTGTTTGTTAGTTTTCAGTATTTATCCAATATTCTGCCTAACCATGTCCTTAAAACAAGGAGCGCGTTCTCTAAACCAACATCAAAGCAATAAAGTTAATGTAACTAAGTAACTACTTCAATATGTAACTATAGGTAATATGATTTCATTTTAGTCATGTTAATTTAAGCGGTAACGACAATTAATTACACCGCAATATAGCTTTTATAAAGTTTTATTAGATTACCGTAATGGAGTTCTTATAAATTAATATACATGTCGTTTAAACTTATATTGTAATAAATTAATTATTTTGGTTCAATTATCATTAAAAAAAATTTCATATTCGTTTAGTGGTAGTAGGCGAGGGCAGGCGCAGCCTTGATTATGGCGGGGGCGGCGGTGAGGTTCTCATACTGGGAAGTTGTTTCTTTTCGTTAGAAAAACTTCATTCGTCCGACCTAGGATTTGAAGCCAGCACCTCGTGATCACCAAGCGATGCACTTTGCCACTAGACCAACGAGGCAGTCAATAATCTTAAATAATTTTTTTTAACAATTTATACAATTATACTTACTTTAGAGAACATATTTGGTTGTTTCTCTTAAAAGTTCAAACGATAAATGATATTGTTGAGTACATAGAATTAGCTTTTATATCTAACTAACTGATTATACTAACTGATTAGCCGTATTAGGTATACTCATACCTAATACGGCTAAACAAGCTTTTTGCATGACCTTGCTCTTGGTAAGATAGTAAAAGCCAAATTCACTAGTTACATTCACTAGATAGTTTCATAAGAATGCTTACATTAAGAGTTCTAAAATATTAAGGTTCTTTGACTATTAATTATGACTTCTAAAGAAAAGTATGCAAACATACATATATTACAACAGTCGTTTAGTATTCTAGGCATCTACTAATTGACATTGACACAACTTCTTTTTTTTATTTTGGGTTACCAACAGATGATAACATACAAAGTCAGTTAACTAATACTAAAAACCATACCGTGTACTTACCCAGTTATAGGCAACCACAGCTAACTTAAAATAATATACATTGTGCTGATAAGAATGAGTGGCCAGTCCCACAGGTGACTTGGTCACTGCTGAGAATTAAAATTAAATATCGTATATTTATACAAAAACATTTTCCAACAAATACACAGACAGATACATAACATTAAAATAAATTTCAAAATAAATTCTTGATTCGAACTGCGTACCAATAGCCAGATAAAAATCCGGGTAATATTTAATCACCTAGCATTTTCTAAGATGATCATAAAACATAAAAATCAAGAAAAGGAAAGCAATAATCACCTGGATGATTTGCTGCTGGATTAAATAGTAATTAGTCGCCTTTGATCAGCCAGGGTATAGTAAAGTGGAATAAACCATTCCCATATCTAGGGTATTTCTGTATGTCAGGAAAACAGTTCTATATGTACCTAATTATATATTACTTTACCAATCTGAATGTATCGATGACAATATATTCAATTATTTAAAAAAGAATTGGGCTTTAACTGTTGTAATTTAAGCCCAATTGCTCTAATTTACAAAGTAATAATAAAAGATTATTGCACAGTAATGCACAGCACTATGAAAAATAGTTTTGGCATTTTATTCATTTGCGACGTATTTGTACAATGAAATGTATCAACGCATTTTAAAATAATTTCCATTGTTAAATAATAAATAATAATGTCTACTAGCGGCTAAGTAGTCAATTCGCATAAATTTAAGTCAGATGAAACATGCGAATTGCCGCCTTTAAAAATTAATATTTACATAAAGACAATTTATTTTCGTGCGAATCACTAGCTTCAAAAATACGTAGGTAGTCTTCCTTTTCATTTTATTTATTTTTATTTTAATTTTTATTGTAAACAGTACAGAGGTTATTTTAATTTTCACAAGTCATAAACAAATACGAGCTTAACTAAAAAAATATGAGTTCTCTTCCAGCGAACCTTTGAGTGTTGAGAGGTGAGACAGAAAAATAAGAACACAGAACTTCAAAGAAAGCGTGATGTTAAGATGTTTGTTACTCAATTACGCAAAAATGTCTGGAAGGATTTGGATGTAATTTGGCAAACAGATATTTTATTACCTGGATTGATCACATAGGATATTTTTTTATCTCGGGAAAATGTAAGGTTCCTGTAGACATATCTTTAAAAAGTCAACGCGGAAGAAGTAGGGGGCAGAAACTAGTTTATCATAATTTTAGATTATTAAATATCGAGTCCTGAATTCAATATTTCAGTGTTTATTCACACAATAACGTTATTTACAGGACGAAATTACTGCTATAAATTAGATTTTCTATGTAGTTTATGGCACTTACTTCATAGTTAAGCTTCTTGCCTCATAGATTTACTACCAAATTAACTAGCTATATACTTCATTTACTATTTTTCTTCTGAAGTAAACGCTTGTTTTTCGAATATCCCTTTAGATTACCACCAACAAATACAGGGTATTATTTTTATACTTGCGGAATTTGCGCAGCTATGAAACAAATTTGTGAATAAATGTAGACTAAAAAGATACTATTTTTATTTTATGCGAAATTTGATAAAAATCTTATCCTGTTGTCCCACGTGCATAGAGACTAGCTTATATACAATGGGGCAAGAAAATCATACAATATCTACTTATTTACCACGAGACCTTATCTACCTGTAGATTATTTTGTTTGAATGTCAAATGAGTACTGATAAAAATATGGACTAAAAACAAACAGCCAGTCTTAATTAGTGTAAAATTATTAAGTACTCTGTTTATTAGGTATTCCTTGAATACCGCAAGAATATATAAAACTATAATATCTAATAAATAAAACTGACACTAATTGGCTAGCATACACCCTTAGACATACAACGCAACGCAACTGGTTTAAGCTTATCAAAGCAGTCGATCCAAAACCTATCTTCTATCTGCAACCGAAAGATGTACTTCATGAAATAAATTCTACCCAAAAGACCGCCAAAATGATCGGCACTGTGCTGTACGCATCCAACTTTAGCCCGCTACCTTAACCGAACAAGAAGGCAAGCGTGGAACAACTTCACTCCAGCTTGTGCCTAAGACAGCGGCAAATATGTACATTTGGCTAGTCCTAACTATGTTCACTTGTTTATCTTTTGGAATATAAATTTAATATATAATTTAAGTAGTGATAGCCTAGTGGTTAGACCGTTGGACTGCAAAGTCAGAGGTCTCGGGTTCAAACCCAGGCACGCACCTCTGTCTTTTCGAAAGCATGTGCGTATTTAAAATTAATTATCACTTGCTTTAACGGTGAAGGCAAACATCGTGAGGAAACCTGCATGCCTAAGAGTTTCTCGAAGGTGTGTGAAGTTCGCCAACCCGCACTGGGCCAGCGTGGTGGACTATGGCCTAAACCCTTTAAGTTTGTGAGGAGGCCCGTGCCCAGCAGTGGGGCAGTTTCTTAACAGGGCTAATATTAATATATTTATTATAATTTAAAAGTCTTCAAAGACTCAAAGCGATGAATGAAGGTGTACAAATGGGTGACTTAGTGGTAAACCATCTACTTTATGCAGATGACGCGGTTTTAATATCGCCAACAGCCACTGATCTGCAAACACTAGTCACAGTTATGAAAGACGACTGCATGATCAATGGCTTACACTTGAATGTGAAGAAAACCAAGATTATGGTTTTTGAAAGGGAAGAAACCAGAACGAATGTAAGGATTGTGGTTGGTAACGATGTGCTGGAGCAAGTGAATGAGTTTGTATATCTTGGATGCGCCTTCAGTAAGGATGGGAAATACACCGCTGACATAGAAGAGTGAGTGCAGGGAACAGAGTGAATGGTGCGATGGGAAAGCTACTCGGGAGCCGGCACTTAAGCCATAAGGCGCAGCTGGCCATACATAACGGAGTTCTTGTCCCAACGCTGTTATATGGTAGCGAGAGCTGGGTATGTAAGAAGGAGAATGAAAGTAGGATAAATGCGGTAGAAATGCGAGCTCTGCGGAAGATGTGCGGTGTGAAGCTGACCGACCGCATTAGCAACAGCATAGTAAGACAGCGAGTAGGTATGAAAGATAGTATCGGTGTAAAGATGAGAAAGGGCATGCTCTGTTGGTTCGGGCATATAGAAAGAATGCCAGAGGAAAGAATGACAAAACAGATATACAATTTGAAAGTGGAAGGATGCAGGTACCGGGGAAGACCTAGACTATCTTACCACGACCAAATAAACCGAGTCTTATCTGATGGAAAAGTCAAGAGTCTCCGTAACCGGCGAGCGTGTATGAGACGAACTATGAGAGTCGAGGAAGCCAGAGAGGTATGTAAGGAAAGAACCTGTTGGAACTCTGTACTCTCTGCCTACCCCGCAAGGGATCTGGCGTGAGGTTATAGATAAATAAATAGATAATTAAATAGTTTCATTCAAAACTTATAGATAGATAGATAGAGAGAATATTAATTTACCAATATGTAATATACTTAGTGAAAATTATGCAACGCTCATTTGGAACCTTTATCTGTCTGTCTGCCCTGTCTCTCTCCGAATAAAGTAAATTGATTATTTGATATTAAAGACAACCAGATGCATAAGTTCAACTTATATTGCTATTAAATAAATAGTCGACAGTTATTTTGGTTTACATCATTTAACAATTTTTTGAAACTTAGTGGTAGTAAGCGAGGGCGGGCGCAGCGTAGGCGGGCGCCTTGATGAGAGCGGGGGCGGCGGAGGGGGCGGTGTTGTGCACCACCGCGTTGAAGCCGCTGTGAGCGTCGGCGCTGTACTCAACAGTTCTGATGGGGCCGTCCGCCTCGTGGAAGGAGTAGGAGCCCTTCACAACATCACCATCACGGGACTCCTGCTGAGACTTGTTGTCACCGGTGTGGCTGTCGGCTACAGAGTAGGTGTAGTCGTACTTGGGGTAAGCATGTAGGAGGAAATTATGAAGTTAGAATAGTAATATAAGAATTATTATATACGCTTATATTAGGGAGATATTGTGAATAAGTACTCACAATCTCCTCAGCGCGAGCTACGGCGGCGATAGGAGCCTGGTAGGCGATACGGGCGGGCGCGGCGTGAATGGCAATAGGGGCGGGGGCGCCGTGGTAAGTGACGGCAGCGGGAGCAGCGCGGTAGGCGAGGGGAGCAGCGACGGCGAGCTCGGCGGCGGGGCGAGCCTCATCGTGGCGCACGATGCTCTGGGAGGAGACCGCCGCGGCGGGGGAGTAGTGCACGGGCGCGGGGAGGAGACCCGCCTGGGACACCGCCACCAGCGCGCACAGAACTACCACCTGGAATAAAATTATAATTGCAAGCCAATTCCACAGTTTCTATTTATACTTCATGTATTTTAATGTAACTTACTTTGGAGTACATTATTGATATTTTCACTAAGCAAAGTAAAAAACAAACGATACACATTAATTGATTTGTTTGGCTTTTATACTCTCTAATTTTTTTTTGCATTTAACAAGTGTGTGGCCGAGTTAGCTTAGAAATCACCTTGCGCCAGGTTGCATTTTTATTATTTTACTCTACATACGTAGGTAGTAGATATAAGTAAAATACATTCACCAGATATACCTACCTAATATTTCGAAGCGAAAGTAAAAAATTTATTGCGTATTAACATTACTGATATTTAGTGATGTTTATAAGCTTTTATTAAACTTATTCTGTTCGCATGCACTTGCACTTGCGGTACGTCTGTCTTTCCGGTTAAAATTATGTGATCCATTTTCAAGCATTTGCGGGTATCCGATGATTAAGCTAAAATCTGTCATGCATATGTAAGTTTTTGCTGTAAAAACTTCTATTTAAAAAAGGTCTTTTAAATTTGATATTATTCAAAGAACTCCCTTGATACCTTTACAAGTAAATACTAATTTAAGCCATAAGTTAAATGTTATATTATCTACGATTACTGGCGTGTGAATAATGCTAACCATAAATTTCTGAATTCTTAGTTTCACATATCGCCTACAAAATTTTGCTTTTTATAAAATGCTTTATTTTTCTTAATCTATTCATCTATTCTTAAATATTATTTTTAACAAATGTTAATAATATTTGGTGTTGATAATAGAATGAGGTATGTTAGGAGAAAAGCTGTTAGAATTCAGTACTCTCTGCCTACCCCGCAAGGGATCTGGCGTGATGATATAGAGAATGTTCAGCAACTTACTGAAAACAAAACATAATTGCGCAGAGATGTTACTTGCAAACAAGGCGCGTACCACAATCTCTTCAGCAAATTCTACGAATTCTACTAATATTATAAATGTCTAAGTTTGAATGTTCGAATGTTTTTTACTCAATCACCCAAAAATGGATGAAATTTGGCACACAGATAGTTTATTACCTGGATTAAAAAAAAACAATACTTTTTATTTTGAAAAATGTTAGTTTCCTGTATAAAGTCAACGCGGACGAAGTGGCGAAAAGAAAGTAGACTATAATAATCTTACTTTACTGTAAAAAAGAGATGTCGTTATACGTAGTTTATAGCTCTGTCTTTTTTACTGCAAAATGAGATGAACATAGTGAAAAGAATGTGGTAAGCCGCAAGGTCCATTTATAATATGTTTGAAAAAACAAAAGGCTACAAATAAATTATTATGCTTTGAATATAAAAATCTTTTATTTTATAACTAGCAGTTCCCAGCGGCGTCCCACGCGTTCATTCCATGTTATCATAGTAGACCCACATGGAAATAGTGGCTCCTACGAGGTCTGACTACAGCTAAAAACCATCCAGGTAACACCATAAGTACAAAAAAGTCATCAATATTTGTCTAGCCGCTTAAGAGGAGAAGAATTACAAAACCACGCACATCGAATTTTTTTATATAAAGAGGAGACGTCTTCGGTTGGTGAGGTAGTTACAGGATAATAAAATATTGATACGCATTCCATTTGTGAATGTGTCACAAAGTAAGCAAAGAAGACGACGGGGGACGATTTAGCGCAGTGGTTAAGAGCTTAATCCACTCCGCCCACTATGTCTAATAGTCGCGGGTTCGATTCCCGCACGGGACAAGTTTTTGTGTAATCCACAATTATTTGTTTCGCTCTGGGTATTTGTGTATGTGAATTTTCATGTTTGTAAACGCACCCACGACACAGAAATAAATCCTAGTGCGGGGCTACGTTTTATATTTAAAAAACAAGTAAATGCTATTTATTATTCGACGTGACATAATATATTACTACCATATTTATGTTCAAAGTACACCGCGTACCCTGTTAGATATCGTTTCAATAAAATTTAAAGTTAACTTTTTTTTCTTAACCGTTAGCAGATAATAATCGCACGTGCGTAGAGTAAGAAAATTGTCGGTATTTGATTCCTAGACCTCGTCACTGCTCAGCGAGTATCTACCATTGGTTAATAGCTCATAGAGTCATCTTCATCATTATCAGCCGAACGACGTTTACTACAGGATAAAAGCCTTACTCAAAGATCTCTGCAATGATTTTGTGATGTACATTTGTACTGAACGCATCCAACAACCATCACCAGATCATCAGCCCCCTTTGTTGGCGTTTTGCCCACTCCACGTCTTCCGGTACAAAGGGCATTGTTCTGTGCCTATACATGAATTGCCTCAGAACCAACAGCAATGAAAAAATACTTGTATGATTTTAAATCACCCATAAACTCTCCTAAGGTAATTATCAATAAACGGACAAGCGGGGGAATTGCAATACTGCACAATGATTGAATTTGATTCAGTAGCCATTAATACATATGAGGTTAAATTGTGTGTTGACATTCAGTAAAGATGTCGGCGACTTCGATATAAGTACTTTGAAATATTCGTTTTGGATTGCAAATTGTCCGTTAGTCGTTAGTTATTACGGATATTTTCCATTATTTTAATAAAATAGATAAATAATAATGGCATAAGTCAAATTTTTGTTGGTTCTGGGGCAATTTTCGACAATGTCTTTTGCCACTCAAGAACTTTTCTGCCCTAACGGCTGTCAGTTCTACGATAGTAAATAAGTGATAATTTTTCTATTCTTTTTTTTACCACACTAAGCTTTATTCCTGTATCGTGGGTAAGTTTTAAATACCCAGGCCGAAACGAATAATTGTGTGTCACAGAAGTTTTGTGCCGTACGGGATTCGAACCCTAGAAATAAGCTAAAATATAGTCCACCTTCTGAGATTATGGTTATCACAATAAGTACTTAGATAGAGGCTAACATGTAGATGGCTAATCCCAATCTTATTTTTTGATACAATTTTGGAATGTTAATTATACATCATAAAAATTATACAAAGCTTATTTAAAACCTTTCTCTCTATGTCTCTCTCCTTTCTTTTCCGGATAAGATATATCGATTATTTGTTATTAAAAACAACCAGATGCGTAAGTTCAACTTATATTGCTATTAAATAAATAGTCGACAGTTAGTTTGGTATACATCGTTCAAATTTTTTTTAAACTTAGTGGTAGTAGGCGAGGGCGGGCGAAGCGTAGGCGGGCGCCTTGATGAGAGCGGGGGCGGCGGAGGGGGCGGTGTTGTGCACCACCGCGTTGAAGCCGCTGTGAGCGTCGGCGCTGTACTCAACAGTTCTGATGGAACCGTCCGCCTCGTGGAAGGAGTAGGAGCCCTTCACAACATCACCATCACGGGACTCCTGCTGAGACTTGTTGTCGCCGGTGTGGCTGTCGGCTACAGAGTAGGTGTAGTCGTACTTGGGGTAAGCCTGTTGGAGGAAATTATGAAGTTATAATAGTAATATAAGAATTATTATATACACTTATATTAGGAATATATTGTGAATACTCACAATCTCCTCAGCGCGAGCCACGGCGGCGATAGGAGCCTGGTAGGCGATACGGGCAGGCGCGGCGTGGATGGCAATAGGGGCGGGGGCGCCATGGTAAGTGACGGCAGCGGGAGCAGCGCGATAGGCGAGGGGACCAGCGACGGCGAGCTTGGCGGCGGGGCGAGCCTCGTCGTGGCGCACGATGTTCTGGGAGGAAACCGCCGCGGCGGGAGAGTAGTGCACGGGCGCAGGGAGGAGACCCGCCTGGGACACCGCCACCAGCGCGCACAGAACTACCATCTGAAATAAAATTATAATTGCAATCCAATTCCACAGTTTTTATTATTACTTCATGTATTTTAATCTAACTTACTTTGGAGTACATTTTTGTTATTTTTACTAAGCAGATCAAAGGACAAATGATACACATTAATTGATACGTTTGGCTTTTATACTACCTAGTTTTTAGCATTTACTAAGTGCGTGGCCGAATGAGCTTAGAAATGACCTTGTGTCAGGTTGCAATTGTATTATTTTACTCTACATAAGTAGGTATGTAGAGAAGTAAAATACATTCACCAGATAGTGTCCTACTAATTCGAAGCGAAAGTCCAAAAGTAATTGCGTATTAACATTAATAATCTTTAGTGATGTCTGTAACACGTTTTACAAGTTTTTATTTGAATTGCACACTTGGTATTTATCGGACTGCATTCCCGGTTCGAATTTTGTGATTCATTTTTCAAGCACTTGCAGGTATCCGATTAATCTGAAATTTGTCATACGTATGTAAGTATGGTGGCAGCGCAATATTATGGTACCATAGAGCTGATCTGATAATGTAGTCAGAAGGTAGCCTTACAACTACACAAATACTAAGGTGCTGTACTATAGAACCGCATTATGTCTAGGGTCTGACGATAGCAATTCTTTAAATAAGCAAGGTACCTAGACCCAGATGTTGTCCGGAGTCTGAGGATAGGGCCGAAAGGTGACCAACAAAAACTACTGAACATAGCCTCGACATATTTGGGCTCGTTGGATTTGTCTTGACAAGTATCCACTATGGACTCAAATAGTGTCCCGGGTCTGATGATAGATCCCAAAGGTGACCAATAGAACTGCTCAACATACTCTGTCATGTTTGAGCTTGTTATTGTTGTCTTAAAGAGCACTGTAGACCCGGATGATGGAGCCCAAAGGTGGCCAAAGGAACTACCCAACTCCTTAACAAAACCCTGTCATATTGGGGCTTGCTGGTACTTGTCTTGACAAGTACTGTAGCCCGCATGGTGTCTAGAGTCTGACGATAGGAACTTTTGAACTAAGCAAGGTACCTACATTGTGCATTTGCTTTATTTTTCTTTTAAACGGAACTACCTTGATTCTTTCATTAGTGTCTACTAATTGAAGTCATGAAAGTTAAATCTAACTAATATTGTTTACGATAACTAGCATATGAATAGTGCTAACCATAAATTACTGAACTTTCTCAGTTTCACAAATCCCATAGATACGCAATTTGTTTTTCATCAGATGCATTATTTTTCTTAATCTTATCATCTATTGGTTAGTCTAGTGGTGAGTAATAAAATGATTTTCGGTCGTAAGGTCCTGGTTTTAAATCCTACGTCGAACAAATGTAGTTTTTCCATCGAAAAATTCCCGTTATCTAGCCGGAGTCTGGAATTGTGCCCGGTATATGAAAATAGGATCGCCCCCTATTACATGGGACCTAACTTTGTCGACGAAAAGTGTGTGTACTCACAACACCTCAGCCACCCCGCTTGAAAAATATAGGCATTGCGGTGTTTTACTTTTTTATTATCATCTATTCTTAAATATTATTTTTAATAATTGTTAATAATATTGGGTTTTGTTAAAGCACACCAAGATTTTTAAAATGAAGTGGGATTTACAGAATTGACAACGTTCAGCAACTTACTAATTACAAAACATAATTATAAAGAGATGTTATTTTAACGACGACGACGGCAACAGGGCAATGATATGTACACTGTACACTGTAAACAGGGCGCGTACTGTACTGTAAGAAAGAGATGTGGATATACGCATTTTATAGCTCTCTATCTTTTCTATTCTATCACTGCAAAGTAAGATTAACATACTAAAGTGGCTGTGGTAAGCCCCAAGGTCAATCCTACTAATCTATACTGTTACGACCGCCTGACGGCGAGTACAAATAAAAACACAACTATAACGTAACAATTAAAAAAAAAGAAAATTGAATAAAAAAAAATCTCAAAAAAAAAAATAATTAAATTAGAATAAATAATTTACTACACCCGGGGTGTGGATTCGCGGCAAAAAAAACTATGTGCGCTGGGGACTTAACTATGGGCTATTCGATCCCGTGACGCGTGCCCAAATACCCTTTGGTGAGGAAGCTTCCACCGGCTAGGTGGGGAACTCGGAGGTGCCCTATGGAAGGCCCTCAGCCGCAGAGGTCAGCTGGAGTCGGACCCCAGTTTCCAAGGGAGCTGAAAAATGGTGCTAACCGCTTTTAATTTTCTATATTATATATATAATATATATAATAAAACTGTAAGGAAGTCGTGTCTATACATGGAATATTTTTAGGAAACAACAACCCATGTGTTTAATACTATCGACGTAGAAGCCAATTCTACAATTTTCGGATTTTGTGACTGTTTGTCTGTCTATCTTTCTGTCCAAGGGTATGAACCATAAAAACGAATTTTGATGAAACTTTGCATGTGGATGGATACCTTAAAATGTTGGCTAACATATTCCATAGTACTTGTCCGGTGAAGCTGTAAAAGCTCATTCACACACACACACACACACACACACACATATTGCATAATATTTATTCCGGAAAATAAAATAAAACATTAAATATAAACACGCTTAACTACAAACTTGTTGGATGTATTTCTATTAAATTTTGTGCAATTGTAGCAAAGATCTCAATTCTATATACTTATATTTTCGAAAATCTTACAGTTCTTGAGGAAAGAAAAAAAAGTCGATTTTGATAATCATTCATTGTTCCAAAACAACTTAGCTAAGAGATTGTCGCGGGATAAACCATAAAACTTTATCATTGTCTTACCCGAACTGCAATATTACGACGTAAAATGTATATTTTTGACTACACATGAATTTCTCCATGAATTGATATTGGACTTAGGTTCGTCTCCGCTCGAAAACCTGTTTAGTAGTTAAGAGCACACACTCAAAGTTGTTCATACACGTTTGACTTAAACACTCAAACATGGTTTCGTGGATGAACCGATGATGCATGCAGGATCGTTTTTTTCTGGAGAGAACTCTAACGCTGAATGGACCGGATACGAAACTTTGAATATACATTTATTTAAGAAGATTTTATTGTATGTTTACATATCTCCCAGAGGCAGTGATAGCCTAGTGGTTAGACCGTTAAACTGCAAAGTCAGAGGTCTCGGGTTCAAACCCAGGCACGCCCCTCTGTCTTTTCGAAAACATGTGCGTATTAAGAATTAACTATCACTTGCTTTAATGGTGAAGGAAAACATCGTGAGGAAACCTGCACGCCTAAGAGTTTCTCGAAGGTGTGTGAAGGTCGCCGCACTAAACCAACGTAGTGGACTATGGCCTAAACCCTTTCAGTTTGAGAGGAGGCCCGTGCCACATGCTGGAACAGTTTCTTAACAGGGCTTATATTACTATTATTTTGATATATCAACATGATTTTGATTAAGAACCATAGCTATAATATCTTAAGAGAAAACTAACACAAAATTTACTACAGTGTACCTTTTTTAGATATTATTACGCTAGTTTACAATCTTTGGCAGGGTAGGTAGAGAAGATTTAAATGAGAAATATTTTATAACAAATAGATATACTGATAGTCCTTCTTAAAAAGAAAGGTATTGTGTATGATATTTTATGAGGCAGCGTAAGTGTTGTGTGTTGAATAAGGTCGCACTATAGTTTAGTTTATATTTTATAAAGAACTCCTGAGCAATCTAAGTGAGGCTAAGACTGTACCCGGTGATAGAGATAATTGATAGACAAATAAGTCAGGTGGAGGTTCACAACATATACAATATATTCACTACACGGCTTTTCCGGAATAGCTGTTATTTCTTCATAATAAAATAACAGAATGGATCTTACTTAAACTTTAAAGGTGTTTAGGCCTCGAAATAATATTAGAGATACATTTTATCCTGAAAATAATCACGGTTATTTGACATAACTAGCATTTATGTATATTAAAATGTCGTAATGAATTTAATTGAAAATTTGTATGAACGTGTCTCACATCGTAAAATAAAACAGAACACTTTTTATCACAAAAAAAAACACGACTTCTGCGAAATATCTATTATTTCTTCATATTAAAACAGCTAACTAGACTATCTTACTATGTTAAGACGATCCGTACCCGGCGAGCGAAACAGCGGAACCGATTTTAACTAGACTATCACTAAAAATTTGAGGATTTTTAGAGATTGTTTAAGACTACTTTTTATTCAAATGCAAATTATTTATTTGTGAAACATAGGTAAAAGAGGTAGTATCTTTAAGTAGTAATTTATGAGCGCTATGTTTGGCCATTCAATGGGGTACAAAATATTATTTATAAATTACAATAATAATCAATAAACATAAATTACAAGTACAATTTAATTAATTAATAATAAATCATTATTTATAACAAAACCAATGTCAGCACCCTTTTAGCTCGGGAAATGACGATTCCTGGGGAATAGTTCTTTTTATTTCTCCATAAAGAAGATTCCTGGGGAATACTTGTTTTTATTTCTCCATATGAACACAGTTGAACGGACTTAATACGGAGGTGTATCTGAATCTTGGAATAATACTATTCCAAAGTGTCTCACCTACCTATGTCAAATAACAAAATAAACGCGTACGGAACCGCGGGTAACAGCTAGTTCATTATAAATAACATAGCAATTTCCAGAGAAAAAAAAGCTTTTTTTTGCTATTGTAAAATTGATTCGTTCATAATTCTAAATCGTCATCTTTAAGGCGACATCGCTCTCTTCATAATTATGTTTTGCTTCCAGTAAGTTACTAAACATTCCTAATTTTTGAAACCGTGTCCTATTTTAAAATGTTTTATGAATATTAACGCAACGTATACGACCGAAAAAATAACTGATTTGAAAAAGTGTCTAACCGATTGAACCAAAACTGAAAAAGTTCAGCGATTTATGGTTAGCACTATGTACAGACCAGTAGTTGTAGATCATCTTATTATTAAATTACGAATTAAATCAGTAGATACGAATAAAGGCATCCTTTGAATAAGTGTGAAATGCGACTAAAGATCAGTTATGATAATGCAATTAATTTTGAACTTTCGCTTCGAATTATTGTGACATTACCTGGTGAATGTGTTTTACTTATACCTACCACCTACTTATATAAAGTAATACAAGTGCAACCTCAAGCAAGGTCTTTTCTAAGCTCACTCGGCCCCACACTTAGTAAATGCAAAAAATTAGATAGTATAAAAGCCATACGTATTAATTATTGTGTATCATTTGTCCTTTGATCTGCTTACTGAAAATATTAATAATGTACTCCAAAGTAAGTGATAATAGAATACACTATATAAAAATAAAAACTGTGCAATTGGATTACAATAATAATTTAATTCCAGGTGGTAGTTCTTTGCGCGCTGGTGGCGGTGTCCCAGGCGGGTTTCCTGGCCGCGCCCGTGCACTATTCCCCTGCCGCGGCGGTCTCCTCCCAGAGCATCGTGCGCCACGATGAGGCTCGCCCCGCCGCCAAACTCGCCGTCGCTGCTCCCCTCGCCTACCGCGCTGCTCCCGCTGCCGTCACTTACCACGGCGCCCCCGCCCCTATTGCCATCCATGCCGCGCCAGCCCCTATCGCCTACCAGGCTCGTGTCGCCTCCGTGGCTCGTGCTGAGGAGATTGTGAGTATTTTGTTCACAATATATACCTAATATAAGCGTATTTACCAGTTGGAACTCTGTACTCTCTGCCTACCCCGCAAGGTATCTGGCGTAATGATATAGGTAGATAGATAAGCGATTTAAAATAATTCTAATTACTATTATAACTTGATAATTTCCTCCTTCAGGCCTACCCAAAGTACGACTACACCTACTCGGTCGCCGACAGCCACACCGGTGACAACAAGTCCCAGCAGGAGTCCCGTGATGGCGATGTTGTAAAGGGCTCGTACTCGTTCCATGAGGCCGATGGTTCCATCAGGACCGTTGAGTACAGCGCTGATGCTCACAGCGGCTTCAACGCAGTGGTGCACAACACCGCCCCCTCCGCCGCCCCCGCTCTCATCAAGGCGCCCGCCTACGCCGCGCCCGCCCTCGCCTACTACCACTAAGTTTAAAAATGTATGTTCACCAAAATAACTGTGGATTATTTATTTAATAGCAATATAACTTGAACTTACGCATTTGATTGTTTTTTAATATTAAATAATCAATGTACCTTAACTGCAAGAAAAAAAAAATAAGAAAGAGAGGTTTCAAATGAGTTTTGTATAATTTTCACGAAGCATACACTGGTATAATTAACATTCCAAAATAGTACCAAGTAAACAAGATTGGGATAAACCACATCTATATGTCAGCGTATTGTTACAACCGTAATCTCAGAAGGTGTAGTTAGAAAGGTCCAGTACATGTCAATATACTGTTTGTTTCTCGACTTTAAGTAGCCTTTTGGCGAGCTGTACAATGGAGTGGCTTTATTCGATTACTCCATGGTTGTGAATTTTATTACTACTAAATCTCTTGGGGATTTTAGAAACATGATTATTAGCTGCTATCACTAATCCACTATCGTAGCACGTCTCCATTGGGGTAGTAAAATTCTTGAGAGACAAATTCATACCGGAAGACTTGGAGAGGGCAAAACCCCCACAAAGTGGGCCAATGAACTGACGAAGATTGTTAGATGCATTTAGCACAAACGGACAACACAAAATCATCGTAGCGATCTTTGGGTGGGGCTTTTGTTCTGTAGTGAACGTCTTTTGGCTGATAGTGATGAGTCTATGAGCTGTACATCAGTGGTAGATACCAGTGGCAGTCACGAGACCAAGAAATGAAATACCGACCATTTTCGAACTCTACGTACGTGTGATTATCATTTGCTAATGGTAGAGCAAAAAGTTAACTCAACATTTAAATAAAACGATGTCTGACAGGGTATGCAATGGACTTTGAACATAATATTACTACCATATTATGGCCCATATGCACAAACCAGGGTTGGTGTACGTTATATTGCCTTCAATTTCACGTTATAATCTTGAGTTAAGCAAAAGGATCACCTTCGATTTGCCGACAACATTGTGATCATGGCGGAATAGCTGGAAGATCTAGGACAAATGCTCGATGACTTCAACAGAGTATCCCAACAAAAAATGAACATGGACAAAACGAAAGTAGTGTTTAATGTCCATGACGTACCCACCGCACTTAACGTTGGGAACTCTACTCTTGAAGCTGTCGCCAAATACATTTACCTGGGACAGGCAGTCCGTTTAGGTAGGTTCAACTTTGAGAGAGGTCAATCGACGAATACAACTCGGCTGGGTAGCGTTCGGGAAACTGTGCAACATCTTCTCATCCAAAATACCTCAGTGCCTCAAGTCTAAAGTTCTTAGTCAATGAGTGTTGCGAGTGCTGACCTACGGATAAGAAACGTGGTCTCTTACAATAGGTCTCATAAAAAAGCTCAGAGTTGCTCGTCGAACTATGGAAAAACCTATGCTCGGCGTTTCTCTACGTGATCGGATCACGAATGAGGAAATTCGTAGAAGAACAAAGGTCACCGACATAGCCCTCAGGATTAGCAAGCTGAAGTGGCAATGGGCGGGCCACATAGCGCGAAGATCGGATAGGCGTTGGGGCAGAAAGATTCTAGAGTGGAGACTACTCATTGGCAAGTTGCCAGATGGACTGACGATCTTGTGAAAATCGCAGGTAGTCGTTGAATGCAGGTGATGTCGGGCCGGTTACGCTAGAAAGCGATTGAGGAGGCCTATGTTTAGCAATGGACAAGTACTCGTATAGGCTGAAATGATGATGATGAGTCAAAAGGTAACGCTAACTCTGCTTCGTGCAAATGTGCCTATATATGGAAGCGATATATTATGTCACGTTGATTAATACTAATAAATAGTTACTACTTCTTTATAAAACTTTGTAAAACGTTCACAACAGGAATGTGTATCAATATTTTATTATCCTATAACTACCTAACCCAAAAACCACAGATCTTTCCTGTCTATATATAAAATTTCGATGTGCGTGTGTTTGTAATTCTTCGCCTCTTCAGCGGCTAGACAAATTTGGATCATTTTTGTTGTACTTATGATGTGAACTGGATGGCTTAGCTATAGTTAAACCCGGTAGGTGCCACTATAATCAATATATCTACGTAGGTACTATGTAAACATAGAATGAAGACGTAAGACGGCGCTAGAAACTGCTAGTGATTTAATATAAGGTTTTTATACGAATCTCTATACCATCACGCCAGTTCCCTTGCGGGGTAGGCAGAGAATACAGAGTTCCAACTAGATCTTTCCGTACAGAATTCTCTGGCTTCCTCCACTCTCATAGTTTATCACATACACGCTCACCGGTAACGGGGACTTTTGACTTGCCTTTCAGATAATACCCAGTCTATTTGGTCATGATAAGATGGTCTAGGTCTTCCCCGCTACCTACATTCTTTTACTTTCGTATTATATATCTGTTTTGTCATTACAAACTGTGTTACAAAATTTAGTTTTTATAGAATATTTCCCAGTATCAGTCCGGAGTCCGAAGTTGTGCCCGGTATAATAGCAATAGCCTCGCCCCTATTACATTGGCACCTTACATTCTTAGCAATAAGTGGGTGTGCACACATAGTACAACTCTTAGCCACTCCCGCTTGGGGAATGTAGGCGTCCCGGTATGTGTGAATTTTTTATACGGAAATAATTGAATATCAACGTTGTTCATTTAAATTGTAAAATATATAAAAATAAACATCGTCACACCTGTATTCCCCAAAGTCGGATGTTAGGTCTCATGCAATAGGGGGCAAGTTTAATGCCATTATATCGGACACAATGCCAGTTGACACCGGAAATATTTCTATCGAAAAATTACATTTGTTCTGACCTGGGATTCGAACTCAGGACCTCGTGATCGCTACGCGCATTATTCGCCAATAGACTAACGAGGTATATGTAACTTTTTAGAAGCTTATGTGTTCGTATTTCTATCTGTCTTTCTGGTTCAAATCTTGTAATCCATTTTCAAGCACTTCGGGTATTTTATTTATTAAGTTTATTTTATTTTATTAAGATATCCAATAGCGTTTGACAATAGAAAGCATGTATCCGACTGAGCTGAAATTTAGCATACGTATATAAGTTCGGTGACAATGCAATAATATAGTACATACCATGGACCCAGCTCCAGAACAGTCTTTTGATGGGGTCGAAAGGTGGCCATGGAAACATGTCAACTACACAACACAACCTCGTGTTTAGGCTTCTTAGATTAGTATTGACAAGTACAATACAACCATGATGTTTAGGGCTTGATGATGAAGTGGCAATATGCCCAACGGTTCTACCAATATACTAAACATACCCCCGCCGGTTTTGATCTCGTTTGATTTGTCTTCAAGAGTTCTATAGACTCTGATGATGTCCAGGATCTGATGATGGAATTGAATAGTGTCCAACGGAACTACCCAACTACTCAACATAATCCCACTGTGTTTGGGTTCGTTGGATATGTCTTGACGAGTTCTGTAGACCCGAATGATGTCGAGAGTCTGATAATGGAGCTGGAGGTTAGACAATAGAACTTCAAGGACGAGAAAATCAAGGACGAGATGAATATGAAATAAGTCATTATGTTCAAGTAGTTATTACGCAAACATCTAGTTGCAGCGGGTTTTTGCAAATCATCATAATGGATCTCCTTTGAAGTAATAAGAGTCTTTACTCAGATAATTTGATCATCTCTTCAAAGAAATGAATGTAAGGTATTGTTGACGAATGAATACCCCCTTTTTCATTACATTATAAGTGAAATTCTAGATTTCTCGGTCGTGAAGTACACTAGGGCCAGTCAATAGTAATACTAAATAAAATAGAAAAAAAATCTTCGTCCCCCTCTATTTACCAAGCAGAAGTGGTAGAGGAGTAGTAAATACGCTAAAATTGTAATAAGAAGTGAGCCTGTTATGCCGTTATGCCAGGCACGATTCCAGATTTCAGACTGCTAGTGAAAATCTTTTGAAAGTAAACTAACTCCAAAAAACTTTTCTGTTTACACCTAAAGGTTAACTGGTAGATAACTCAAATTAAGTTCGCCTTTACACCCATCATCTAAATAAATGTACTAACAAATTTATTTTCTTTAGCACATTAAAGAATAAATAATAATTACTTTGTTCGGTCTAGGATATTATGATTTGTACTTAAAACGTTCTACATAACTAAATCATGATTTATAAGTAATATGGGAAAGAAGGGCAAACCCACTTATTGAGTTGCTGGCCGGACTTTCTCAATGAAGGCCGCGGTCCGATCCGGTAGCAGGTAGTCATAAAAATATGAATTAATACTGTATAGTTAACGCCGTGTCACCCGTGTGGTTTATACAGAGTAAATATCCGACTTTTTCCTTAAGTAACAGTATAGGCATTTTTGGTAGATATAAAAAATAATTACATTATGTGCATATTTTGCCGGAGCAATAAAAAAATGTCAAGGTCTACAACAGCAATGATTGAGCTTGGATCAGACTTTGGTCGCCAAATCATAGTTACTCCAAATTACTCTATTATCCAGTAAAATCGATTGAACTAAATCTGAGTTCACCTTGCAGTGGATGGGGAGTTCATCTTGAAATAAGAGTTCACTTTGGGAATAGGCTCCACTACTCTTAACTCAGTTCGAGATATTAGTTTTTTGAAAATTTATACATTTAGTACAGGCGAGTTCATTATAATTTATTTTTTAAAAATAACTATTATATACAACAACAAAATAGGTACCTGATATTCAAATAGTTTCTAATAGGGATAAAGTTCATTTTTTGAGTAGTAAAACAAATTCTCCTAATATGTCAAACTTATATTGCAATAAATAAATCGTGAATAACAGTGCATTTTTTCATGTCATTTAACTAAATTATGTGGTTTAGTGGTGGTAGTAGGCGAGGGCGGGCGCGGCCTTGATGATGGCGGGGGCGGCGGTGGGGGCAGTGTTGTGCACCACCGCGTTGAAGCCGCTGTGGTCGTCGGCGCTGTACTCCACGGTCCTGACGGAGCCGTCGGCCTCGTGGAACGAGTACGAGCCCTTCACAACGTCGCCGTCGCGGGCCTCCTGCTGGGACTTGTTGTCGCCGGTGTGGCTGTCGGCCACCGAGTAGGTGTACTCGTACTTGGGGTAGGCCTGGAGGAGAAAAATTAATAGTTTTAGTAACTGGAAAAAAATGCTGAAATACTTCTTGTCAGCAAATAATGTGCATAGTTTGAATGAAACTCACAATCTCTTCAGCGTGAGCTACGGAGGCGATAGGGGCGTGGTAGGCAATGGGAGCGGGGGCGGCGTGGTAGGCGATGGCAGCGGGAGCAGCGCGGTAAGCGACAGGAGCAGAAACGGCGAGCTTGGCGGCGGGGCGAGCCTCGTCGTGACGCACGATGCTTTGGGAGGAGACCGCCGCGGCGGAGGAGTAGTGCACGGGCGCGGCCAGGAGACCTGCCTGGGACACCGCCACCAACGCGCACAGAACTACCACCTGGAATAAACAAATTTATTATTTAGCCTTCGGAGTTATTTCTTATTTAATGCAATGCTTGATAAGACATGATACTTACTTTGGAGAACATATTGGTTTTGTTTGATTTACTAAAGTGATCAGCCACTTAATGATAATTTTTGAATCTTAGATTTAGTTTTTATATTAGTCGGCTGTTGTAATACACACCAGCGAGTGTAGGTAGCGGAGGTCGTTAAACAAGCTCTCTATAACCTTAGGCCGGACACATAGTTTCTTAATCAGACCATTCTTAAATCGAGACGCTTATATAAGATTAACTTTGTCTAAATTAGGAAGGATTTGTGGAACAATATCTGCAGTAGGTATGTAATGTTTAATGATCATCTAAGATTCTTTTTAAATTGAACACGCCTACGGAAAAAATACACTAAGGGCCTCTTTCACCGCCCTCCATTAGTCTCGTTGACAATCAAAACTCGAAGTAAGTCGACGTAAGATTTAGCGCAGCGGTTAAAATCTTAAGCAGCTCTGCCCACTGCCTAATAGTCGCGGGTTCGATTCCCGCTTGGGACAAATCTTTGCGTGTCCACAATTATTTGTTCCGGTCTGGGTATTTGTGTATTAGAATTTTCATGTTTGTAAACGCACCCACGACCCAAGAATAAATCCTAGTGTAGGGCTAAGTAACTAATATACCGACAGTTAAACTAGCCAGTTTTAATTGCCGAGTAACGCTATTCAAGAAGTGACTAACCAGTGACAAATTTCCTCGAGGGTGGTGGAAGAGGCCCTAACTCTTATAATAAATAATTGAAGAAAACCTAATTGTGTAGGCATGTACGCCTATAGGCCACTTTGGTCAATCTGTCTTACAAAAAACAAGTCCTTTTCAAGTCCTTACCCAGCATAAAACTTGACGAGGTGGTGAATTTCATGTTGGTTAATAAAAAGTTAAAGTGCAGTCGCTACGTGTTCAATGTGTCAACAGCCGTTGAGGCCCAAATATGTGTGACACACAAACAGGTTGTATAAGAAGTTCAAGCATAAGAACTTTGCCGCTTTACAAAGATAATAATAATTTTTGTATGTGTAATATAACAGCAATGAAATCAAGAACTAAGATTCGTGAACCTACCAAGCTTGATTATCGCGATCGATTCAGATCTTGATAATTTTGAAAAAGGCGCAACGGGAATTAATTATCTACCTGCATTCTACCTGTAACCAGTAAGAGGAATCTATTAATCGTGAATGTTTATAATAGCTTACGCGATAATTCTGAATATTTTTTAAACTAGTAGAGCCAGTAAGTACAAAATATCCTAAGATGACCATAAATTAGTTGCTACTGTTATTATAGTAATTCTTCTATCATGCACGGTACACTAACCTAACCTTTGGATGGTTTGTGCGGAAATGTGAGTCTAATACTTACCTTAATTGCCGAAATTATCACCAGAAAATGTAGGAACATCACGAGTAAATCTTGAAGTAAAATAGTATTTGTTTATTTATGGGCTATAAGTCTATTATGCAAAAGAGAATTAGATAGAAAAGGTTGCTCACTAAATATGGGCATATTTAGTGAGCAACCAAAGGAAAGAGGTTTTACTGAGTGTTATATCACAACCATGAGTTTATAACTCTAAACGGATTAAATACTGTCAAAATATTGCTGAAGAAAATTAAACTCTTACTCACAGACACAACATTGAATTTTCTATGATTTAAACAACTCGAGAAACCATGATGAGTGAAAGCGATAACCTGGAGCCCAGTGTCACGCTCGCACCCATTAATTGCAGTACGGTGACCATAATGTAGAACTAATACGGACTATACCTATTTATGTTATGGTTTAAAGACGCTGTAAAACATTTATTACCGAGTTCAAAACGAACAAGGTTCTTAATACGTCTATATATACAGGATGGGTGAAGATGGGACAGTACGGGCAGCTATTTCAACGGTTGTAGATACAGAAAATAGCCCTAGGAGACTATCCTTAATTTATGCGATATTTGGAGCTGAATTTACAGATTCTGAAAAAAATGTACAGTCAGCAAGAAAATGGGCAATTTAATCAAAAACTTTGACTACTACTCATTTATGATGTGGCATATGCGTAGAAAGAAATAATTATGGCAATCAACAGTGCCCGAGAATTATACGTTAATTATACGTCAACTAGTACATAATCGTACCAATGTTTGGTCACCCTACTTATAAAGAGACGTAGGGCTTTAAGTGAGTATCCTTGTTGTCACGTTTTTTTCGCAAAGTGCTTAATCTATTTTAATATATCCATGATCAACAACGTTGAAGGTAATATTGGTGTGTACGTATCAAGAAATCGAGAAGTATGTTGCGCTTTCTCCCTCTCCCTTTAACGCTTTTACTGCTTTTACTCCTACAGCATATAGCTCGCTCGAAAAGATTGTATAAACCAATCATTTACATTATTCAGTTCATAATTACTATCTCTTCATCATCTGTACTAAATATAAAGTATAGTTTTGCCTTCAGCTCGCAACAATATCCGGTCAGAGTTTTGTTATTTTGACAACCACACTATACAACATAATTAAATTTATTAAGAGAATTAAGATTAAAGACCTCGTGTTAACACGGGCGAGCTAAATTTAATTATATGCGACGCATACTGTAACGGTAATATTCTTCTGACGTAATTGTGAATGGATTGATTCGCAAAACTATGTGACACAGCACAAGGTCGCCACCGACCCGCTCGACAACTTCCACTACTTACACTGACTGATTGTGGAGCAAAATGCCCATGGGTATAAAAACTAGATGTGTGACTGCAAAGTCATCAGTCAACTTGATCATTTCAACGTACTCAACATGTTCTCCAAAGTAAGTTAAGGAATACATTAAAGCTACCGAAATATATTCCCTATTTCATTTCAAGTATTGTTGGATATTAACTGTGCATTTTCTCTTTTTTCAGGTAGTAGTCCTCTGCGCCTTGGTGGCGGTGTCACAGGCTGGTCTTCTGACCGCGCCCGTACACTACTCCCCAGCTGAAGCGGTCTCCTCCCAGAGCATCGTACGTCACGATGAGTCCGCTAAGCTCGCGGTAGCTACCCCCGTTGCCTACCACGCTGCCCCCGCTGCCGTCGCCTACCACTCCGCTCCCGCTGTTGCCTACCAGGCTGCCTACCACTCCGCCCCTGTACAGTACTCCTCTGCCGCCGCTGTCTCTTCCCAGAACATCGTCCGCCACGAGCAACCCCAGGTGGCTAAGCTCGTAGCCCCCGTTGCTAAGGTCGCCATCGCCACCCCTTACGCCTACCACACTGCCCCCACCGTCGCCTACCACACCGCCCCCACCGTCGCCTACCACACCGCCCCCACCGTTTCCTACCACGCTGCTCCCGTCATCGCTGCCCACGAACAAGTCGCTCCAGCCAAATACGAGTACACCTACTCTGTTGCTGACGACCACACCGGTGACAATAAATCCCAGCAGGAGTCTCGCGACGGTGATGTTGTGAAGGGCTCCTATTCTTTCCACGAGGCCGACGGTTCCATCAGGACTGTTGAGTACAGCGCCGACGCTCACAGCGGCTTCAACGCGGTGGTGCACAACACCGCCCCCACCGCCACCCCCGCTCTAATCAAGACACACGCCTACGCCGCACCCGCCGCCTACTACCACTAAATTAATAAATAAAAATTTGTTAAAGACAGGTTGACCAAAACCTAAAAAATAATTTATTAGCAAATATACGAATAAGTTCGTAAAAATACTTGTAATTTTATTTGTCACGTATTACTCATTGTGAAACAGTAATTTTACCACGTGGTAGCAACTCTAGAAAATACAATAATAGTTGATAAAATTCTCACTTAAAAAAATATTTCGCTATGTAATCTTCTTTCGCAAATCACTTCGGATTCAAAATATAAGTATGTTCTTTACTTCAAACAATAGGAAATTGATCTATATTAACTCGATATTAAAACAGTTGTTCCCAAATTGACACTTTGCCTGTGGGTCTGTTTCACTATGAGTGTGGTGTTGCTACCAATGTGGACCGAATGTTAAATGTTGCATTTTTACTAGCTTTCCATATAATTCAAAATTCAATGTAATTTAAAACAAGAGGTATTCAGTAAAAGTTTTGCGGTCATGCCATTTTGTATGAGAAATCCAAATTTTTGATTTGGTCCTCTATGATCACTAATACCATATCTATGATCACCCATACAAAATACATAGATATTATAGGCTATCAGTATATCTTTAAAGTGTAGTCATTGGGAATTGCAGTGGCACAAGCCTATTGAGAACAATCCATAGGTACAATCTGGTAGATAGATTACTACAATCAACACATAATTGAAAACGAGTGGAATATACCTAGTATGAAGTATATTAAGTTTGTTGTTTTACAGAAGTGCACGTGTAATGGTTGGTGCAATGGTTTATTACGACAAATTTAGCTCCTGTAGCCAAGTTGACTTTCTAAAGTCATAAACGCTAATAGAAAACTGAAAAATATACGAAAAAAACATTTTTAAACGAAACATCATGTAGTCGGAACAAGACGCTATATATTGTGAAATGAGGATAGACACGAAATGTTTGAAACTTAACTAGACCCCAAGCTGTGTTGTTTTTAACAAAAGCGCAACGGGGTTTTATTATTATTCACCGATACGCGTAACAAGCAGGGGTAACAGAGGTGTTTAATACAAAATGAAAAAATAAAAAAATAAAAAACCGAATTCAAAAAGCAAATAAATAAATATTTAAAGTCGGTACCGGTTAGTACAGTCGCTTGCTGCCAAGCAAGCGACTGTACTAACCTTCTTCAATATCTTTTTTTTTTGCTTTTTGAAGTCGGTTTTATTTAAAAACAAAAAGATTTTTATTTATCAATTTTAAGTGACAAGTGAATTATTTACTAATATTTATATACCTTGTATTATTTTGCTGAGTTATACAGCACGGTACCTACAGGATTGATATAATAACCATAATAACGGAATCTATACATTCGTGCTGTTCGCCGTTAAGGAGTCCCCTGATGTATCTTCAAAGTCCAAAGTTCAATGCCGATTTCATTAAAATTGGACCACCTTGAAACTATACTACCTTGAAACTATACTAAACCCAACGCAAAAAGAATCTTTATAAAAAAACGCAGATGAATTGTCGACCTCCTCCTTTTTTGAAGTCGGTTAATATGCTAATTAGTTCTTTGGCAGGGTACCTATAGGATTGACGTAATACCCATAATATCTCAATCTACGCATTCGTATTGTTTGTTGGTAAGGAGTTTCCTGGTGTATCTTCCAAATCCGAGGTCCAATACCGATGAAAATAAAATGGAACTACCTTGGAGCTATACTAAACCCAATGCAAAAAGAATCATCAAAATAGATTCGTAATTGGCGGAATCATCGCGTAACACACATATAAAAAACATACAGTCAAATTGAGAACCTCCTCCTTTTTAGAAGTCGGTTAATAATGTAGCACCGACACGCCTATATTCCTCAAGCGGGGGTGGCAGAGGTGCAGTGTGTTCGTCCAATTTTCTCCAATGTTATTAGGTCTTCTGTGATAGAGGGTGAGCCTATTGCTACATACCGGGCACAATTATATACTCCGGACTTATATTGGGTTTTTTTTAGGACTGATACTGACTGATATTTGTCTCAGAACCCAATACGGGCCCATACGCCCAAAAGAAGCCCATACGGGCTTTGCGATCACGGGGACTACCACCACGCTCTAGCCAGCCAGAAGGGCAAGAGGCGACATACTCGAGGGCGCCTCTTCGAGGCGCCCTCGGTTGGGACAGTCGCTGTAGGGGGACGAGTGCACTACTAAGTGCACCGGTCAACCGCCGGCTATGGGAGGGGATCTACTACTACGTCGTCGTCGTCGCCTGTATTCTGAGCGGAAAGAAGGGATGACAAAGCATCGGGGGGGTCAGTGAGAACATGTCGCGGCCGGAGGTGGCGGCAGGGGTCGGGGGGGAGATCGTAGTCGACGGTGGCTACGATTAACAGATTCGCATGGGTAGATGCGTTCGCGAAGTGACGTGTTGACGCCTTTTTAATAAAGGCGCGAATAGATTCGAGACCTAGATCGGAGTGGAGGTGCTATCAATAGTACATACTATTGGTAGAAATAGTTTATTACAATGGCTACTCTTGATAGTGTTCTCGCTGGTCTAGTGGCTGATGTATATCAGCCACTAGACCAACATTACCCCCATTATTTTTAGAAACTTTTATTTAACTTGCAATGTTCGTAGGTCTGTGTCTTTTCAATTCAAATCTTGTAGTCCATTGTTCAAGGACCTGTGGGTATCCGTTTAAGCTGAAATTTGGCATACATATGTAGGTTCGATAATGCAATAACATGGTACATTTGGCCATAGGAACATTTGAAATATACAACGTAACCCCCTCTCGTTTAGGCTTGTTAGATTGGTATTGACAAGTACTATACCACCAAATAGTGGTTAAGGTCTGATGATGAAGTCGAAAGGTGGTCAATGGAACCACCCAACTACTCAATCTAACCCCGCCGTGTTTGGGCTCGTTGGATTTGTCTTACCCAGGTTCTGATGATGGAGCCGGAACAAAGCCATACGATCTCCTCAACTAAGGAAGATATCTTCGTCATGTTTTTGCTATAAAAGTTTGTTTTTAAAATGGTCCTTTTTGAACCTAGTCCTTCATTAAAAATCAAGTATCAAGCTCTAACTGCAACACAAAACTCAAAATACAAAACGTACGGCTTGGTCCAGTGGTCAAGGGCGAAATCGCTTCGCCTACAGGATTAAGTAATCGGGGGTTCGATCCCTGAACACGATAAATTTTTGTGCGTCCACTAATGTTTATTTCAGTCTGGGTGTCGGTGTATGTGAATTTCATATCTGTAAACACTCCTACATTTATTAAGAAATATATCTATCTATCTATCTATAACCTCACGCCAGATCCCTTGCGGGGTAGGCAGAGAGTACAGAGTTCCAACAGGTTCTTTCCTTACATACCTCTCTGGCTTCCTCGACTCTCATAGTTCGTCTCATACACGCTCGCCGGTTACGGAGACTCTTGACTTTTCCATCAGATAAGACTCGGTTTATTTGGTCGTGGTAAGATAGTCTAGGTCTTCCCCGGTACCTGCATCCTTCCACTTTCACATTGTATATCTGTTTTGTCATTCTTTCCTCTGGCTTTCTTTCTATATGCCCGAACCAACGGAGCATGCCCTTTCTCATCTTTACCCCGATACTATCTTTCATACCTACTCGCTGTCTTACTATGCTGTTGCTAATGCGGTCGGTCAGCTTCACTCCGCACATCTTCCGCAGAGCTCGCATTTCTACCGCATTTATCCTACTTTCATTCTCCTTCTTACAAACCCAGCTCTCGCTACCATATAACAGCGTTGGGACAAGAACTCCGTTATGTAATAGTTGTAAAATGTAGTTTGTGTACTTACTTTAATTTACGTGTATAAGCATTTGATATATTTAATTGTAATAATAATAAATCATGACTGCTTTGTTGGTCTAGGGGCGCATTATACGCGTAGTGATCGCGAGGAGGAGGAGGTGGTATTGGTAACTACATCTACAGAGTGAAAAATAGGTAACTACGGCGGCGGTGGCAAGTTCAGCAGCGGTTAAGAGTTAGATTTTGGGGATGTTATTCGTAAAATTAGTCCGCTAAGAGCAACACAGGGTGTGAGCGGATGTCGAGTGTCGAGAGACCTAAATTCGCTTACTCCAATGTTCTAACAATGAACTACCTTTCACCCTCACCCCTGGCGCATATAACTCATTATTACAGTATCATAAAAAATAACCCTACTCAGATTATTTTTTGATTCTGCTGTTCAAATAATCATTACTGTCATATCACCATTCGTAGTAAAAACAATATTTGTACTTTCCTTAATATTGTTAAAACACCTAGTCTTCGTTTTAATAATTTTGACAATCATACAAAGCTTAATTGTTCTAGAAGATAAAAATTACGGACTTCGTTAGCAGGGCCATTTAAATTTAACTATAGGCATGGCGTACTATAACGGATATATCTGATGACGTCATTTCGAATGGATTCATTCGCAAAAGTATGTGACACAGCACAAGGTCGCCATCGACCCGATCGACAACTTCCACTACTTACACTAACTGATTTTGGAGCAAAATGCCAATAAGTATAAAAACTAGATGTATGCCTGCAAATTCATCAGTCAACTTGATCATTCCAACGTACTCAACATGTTCTCCAAAGTAAGTTGAGGAATATGTTAAAGTTATTTATTGAACTCAATTCCATTACATTTTCAAAACTGTAGGATATTAATTGTGTGTTTTCCTCTTTTTTCAGGTAGTAGTCATCTGTGCCTTGGTGGCGGTGTCCCAGGCAGGTCTTCTGGCCGCGCCCGTGCACTACTCCCCCGCTGAAGCAGTCTCCTCCCAGAGCATCGTGCGCCACGACGAGTCCGCTAAGCTCGCGGTAGCTGCCCCTCTTGCCTACCACGCTGCTCCCGCTGCCGTCGCCTACCACGCCGCTCCCGCTGTTGCCTACCAGGCTGATCACGCCGCGGTCGCCTACCACGCCACCCCTATTCATTATTCCTCTACCGCCGCTGTCTCTTCTCAGAACATCGTCCGCCACGAGCAACCCCAGTTCGCTAAGCTCATTGCCCCCATTACGAAGGTCTCCATTGCCGGCCCTGCTGTTGCCTACCAGGCCGCTCCTGCTGCCGTGGCCTACCACGCCGCCCCAACCGTCGCCTACCACACCGCCCCTACCGTTTCCTACCACGATGCTCCTGTCATCGCTGCCCACGAACCAGTCTCCCCAGCGAAATACGAGTACACCTACTCTGTTGCTGACGACCACACCGGTGACAACAAGTCCCAGCAGGAGTCCCGTGATGGTGATGTTGTGAAGGGCTCGTACTCCTTCCACGAGGCCGATGGTTCCATCAGAACTGTTGAGTACAGCGCCGACGCACACAGCGGCTTCAACGCGGTGGTGCACAACACCGCCCCCACCGCCGCCGCCCCCGCTCTCATCAAGGCGCACGCCTACGGCGCGCCCGCCGCCTACTACCACTAAACCAATAAATAAAAATTAGTTAAGGACATGTTGACCAAAATAACTAAAAACTAATTTATTAGCCAATATACGAATAAGTTCGTAAAAATACTTGTAATTTTATTTCTTATCTTACTCATGGTGAAACAAGAATTACACCATGTGGTTTCTAATAGACATGCCTCAAAACTATTATGATGCAGTTTTGAACTAGATCAATAGAACAAGAGCAGTATTAATAATGCATTAGCAATTCCAGAGAATATTCTCACTTGAATAAAATTAGTTGCCTATTTAATCTTCTTCCGCAAATCACTTCGAATACAAAATATAAGTGTTTTCTTCACTTCATACAATAGGAAATTGAACTATATTGATTCGATTTTAAAACAGTTTTTCCTAAATCCGCACTTTGCCTGTGGGTCTGTTTCACGATGAGTGTGATGTTGTTACCAATGGGGACCGAATGTTAAATGTTACAAGCTTTTCATATAATTCAAAATGCAATGTAATGTTTCAACTTCTTTAATACATCTCAAACAAATACGCCGAAGAGGTATTTAGTAAAAGTTTTTGGGTTAACGAATGCTTTGCGGTCATACTATTTTGTATGAGAAATTCAAATTATTGATTTGGTCCCCTATGATCACTGTTAGACTTCATACAAAATACATAGATATTATAGGCTGTCAGTATATCTTTAAAGTGTAGTCATTGGGAATTGCAGTAGCTCAAGCCTATTCAGAACAATCCATAGGTACAATCTGGTAGATAGATTACTACAATCAACACATAATTTAAAACGAGTGGAATATACCTAGTGTGAAGTACAGTAACTTTGTTGTTTTGCAGAGGTACACGTGTAATGGTTGGTGCAATGGTTTATTACGACAAATTTAGCTCCTGTAGCCAAGTTGACTTTCTAAAGTCATTAACGCTAATAGAAAACTGAAAAATAAACTATTATGACATTTTTAAACGATAAATCATGTAGTCGGAACAAGGCGCTATAGATTGTGGAGTGAGGATAGACACGAAATGTTTGAAACTTAACTAGACCTCAAGCTGTGTTGTTTTTTACAAAAGCGCAACGGGTTTTAATTAATATTCACCGATACGCGTATACTCACCATGCAGGTATAGAGAAGGTGTTTAATAAAAAATAAAATATCGCACCGTCACGCCTATATTCCCCAAGCGAGGGTGGCAGAGGTGCAGTGTGTTCGCCCAATTATCGCCAACGATAGTTGGTCCTTTGTAATAGACGGTGAGCCTATTGCCACATACCGTGCTGATACTGACTCATATTTGAACTCAGGACCCCGTGATCGCAAAGCGCATACATTCGCCAATAGACCAACGAGGCTGTCAGATGTTTAATATACACACACATATCGACGACAAACATACCGACGGTTTTAGGTCTCTTTGTATATAGGGGGTGAGCCATTCTAAAGGGCAAAATCCAGGCTAGGGACAGAGACGGACAAGTTTTCAAAAAAGAAAGCCTATGCTTTTTTGGACTTTCTTTTCTTTGAAAGCTTTTTACGGAGACATGGATCAAACACGTACAGACTCTATGGTAGATTTTTCGTTTTTTACCTTCCTGCCAATTCTGACAACTAAAAATGTAGAAACATCAAAAGCAAGCTAAACCCTGTTGCTGTTATTGCTATTGTACATTTATTGAAAGAGTCACGAATCTAGAAACGATAGTCACCGCTTGCCGAGAATAATTTGCAGAACTCTTTACATATAATAGGAATCTCACTGATCGGCTTAAGCTCGATGTTGATGTTCCTACACGCTACTCATCATCATTTTCCTACTACCCACCTACCCCTTCTTTTAATTCCTGAAAATGATCATCATAAGAAAACTAGGGGCTAATCCTACTAATTCACAAATGTAATTATTCCATTTCGTTAACGGTTCCATACCAATCTCATTCTGTCTTGACGCAAATTCTGTTAATTTCACCAACATAGGTACTTCTTATACTGCACTAAAAGTAGGATACAAGATTTCATTGTGTTCAATTTTTATAAAACTCACATAGAACATCATTATTTTACAAGCTTTTATTTAACTTGCAATGTTCGTATGTCTGTCTGTCTTTTCGACTCAAATCTTGTGATCCATTTTTCAAGTACCTGTGGGTATTTGACCTGAAATTTGGCATACATATATAAGTTCGCTACCAATGCAATAACATGACACCATGGAGATGGTCTGATGATAAAGTCGGAAAGTAACCGTAGGAACATTTGAAATAATTGACGGACGATTTAGCGCAGTGGTTAAGGGCGTAGCCCGCCCCGCCCACTGTGTCTAATAGTCGCGGGTTCAATTCCCACACGGGACAAATCTTTGTGTGATCCACAATTATTTGTTCCGGTCTGGGTATTTGTGTATGTGAATTTTCATGTTTGTAAACGCACCCACGACACAGGAATTAATCCGAATGTGGGGCAACGTTATTAAAAAAAAAAATATACAACGTAACCCCCTCTTGTTTAGGCTTGTTAGATCAGTATTGACAAGTACTATATAATCAGATAGTATTTAGTGTCTGATGATGAAGCCGAAAAGTGGTCAACCCACTCAACTACTCTATATAACCCGGCCATGTTTGGGCTCGTTGGATTTGTCTTGACAAGTACTTTAGACCCGGATGGTATCCTGGGTCTGATGATGGGCCCCGCAAGAAGCCGTAAGATCTCTTTAACTAGGCAAGACATCTTCGTTGTGTTTTGCTATAAAAGCTTGTTTTTAAAAAGGTCTTTTTTAACCTAGTTATTCATTAATGATCTAGTACCAAGCTTTAACTGCAACACAAAACGCACGGCTTGGTCGAGTACGGGATCGAGTAGTCGCGGGTTCGATCCCTGTATGCGATAAATTTTTGTGCAACCCATAAATGTTTGTTTCGGTCTGGGTGTCTGTAACGCTCAGGCCTTCTTGTTTTTAACATAAGCGCACGAGATTGAATTATTATTCACCGCCACGGGTATATTCACCAAGCCAGAAGGGTAGAGGGGCAGGGTGTTCGCCCAATTTTCGCCAACGATAGTAAGTCCTTTGTAATAGAAGGTGAGTTTATTGCCACATACCGGGCACAATTCCATACTCCGCACTGACACTGACTGATGTTTCAACTCAGGACCTCGTGATCGCAAAACGCATACATTTGCCACTAGACCAACGAGGCAGTCAGATGTTTTATATATACACACATATCGCCGACGTTTTAGGTCACTCTGTAAAAGGGGATGAGCTTAGTGCCATTCTAAAGGGGAAAATTACAGACCTTAATTGTACAATTGTACTTGACTCAAAGACTGACAATTTTTCAATAGAATAACTACACTTATCACCGACCTTGGATTGGAATCCAGGACCTCGAGATTACCTCTCACCCTATGCACCACAAGACCAACGAGGTCATCATGGGCGTTATTATTCTGCAAAACCTGAATGACAATACTAAATATTTGTTTATATTATCAGTAGTAAATTTGTCTTGTCTTGAGATAACTACTGAAAATTGCATGAGAGAAGAACCAGAACGATCATTAGAAAATAAAGTCCAAAAAAGGCTGTACTTTTTGAAATCCTTGTACTGGGATATGGATCCAACACGTACAGGTTCTATCGTAGATTTTTCGTTCTGTACTTCCCTGCCAAATTCAACAACCAAAATGTAGAAACATCAAAAGTGAGCTAAACCCGGTTACTGAAATTGCTATTATACTGTGTCCTTCATTCTCGATATAAAACATATGCAGCTCTCTCGACTCACTTGGCAACCGCGCGTCCTTTAGATACTTGAAACGTCAACGCCTCCTCTATGGTATCTGTGGACATAACCTCTGCGACCATTCTTTCAAAAGCGCGGCAGCCGATGCCTTGTAATTACATTTTTGGTCGACATTTAATTTAATAATATGGTAATATCAGTGAAATTATATAACAAAAAGATTTTAATATACTCAAGTGACCTTGTGAAATAAATTTAAAACATCGTATAGGCAAATTCAGAAAAATTTTACGTCCTGACAAAAAAGTACATTCATAGTTATTTATTTGTGGCGATTTTAACTTAACTTGTGTATTTATATATTATCGAATATTTGGAGACGTGAGTTTCGTCACTTGTGAAAGCTTCGTCACCCGAAAAGTAAACTTACGAAGTTTTATGTCCCTATTCGTGTAAAAACAGTTTTACACGCAGTATACCTGTAAACAATTACTATATATTGGCGTCTCGCCTATAATTTGGTGATGTAATACCTCCAAGGAGAGAAATAAGGGGGGCATATATCAATAATGATGATTGTTAAGGATCGATGATAATTCAAGGACAAGGGTGGTGTACGGGATGCATCGACGTGATCCGCAAGACTTGGTGGTAATTCAAGGATACGAGTGGTGTACGAGATGCATCGGCGTGATCCGCAAGACTTGGGGCTCATACGAGGTAAGTGCTGAAGGTCATAGTACGCATAGATTTCACCCATGAGGTGTTCCTGTGCAGTTCACATTTCTACAATGGTAAGAATCAAAAATGTTACCTAACATACATACCTTAAACAGTAAATACAAGGACTATTGCTATAAACTATAAGCTATTTGTGATATTATAACTCCAAAATGAGACTATCTGAAAGGGTAATTAAAGGGACATCGTTTATGAATAACAGTACATTATTAATAACATAAGCCACTCCCTTGCAGAAACATAGTGTTTTGTATTGATTTCATTATTATACATACTTGTATAATAATTCTGAAATAGCCCTAAGTGGAGCTTATTACACAATGAATTGTGCAAAATTATGAGCACTTGTATTATAAAGGTAAATCCAGTAATATTTATCCCTGAACAGGGTTAATAAACGGATAAGCCAAAGTAATCTCTAGTTATGGCAATGGCTGTTGTAACTGACAAGCAACAGAATTGTGGAAATATTCCAAATATAATATCTTAGTCTACCAATGCTGAGACAGGCGGGTTGTGGGATAATTTGTGTTACACACATACATCCTTAAAATATAATATAAAACACCTGGTCTATCCAGTTAACATAAAACTAATGTTTATCTATCAATACTATCAGCCCAGGCCCCTTGCAGGGTAGCCAGAAAAGATGGTCCTAACAATACAATCATGAAACATTTATTGAGATAAGAACCTTTATGGTCAGCAGTATACATTTTGTATTAAAGGAGTTTTAATATAGTGGAGTACCAATATGGAATTATAACTATCTATTCAAAACCAGTAGTTCAAATTTCAAAAAACCACTAGTGTTGTAACCAACTCTTCCGCGATGTAAAAATATTAACCCATAGTATATCCATCAGCCCACCAAAAACAAATCACAATGGACATTGGAAGTCTCCTACCGCAGAATGTAAGGTTTTACACAAATACTTGGGTTTTAAATTACTGAAAAATTCAGGAATACAATATGAGTTTTACAAAGAAACCATAATATTGGAGGCTAAAGGTATTCACTGACTTTGGTATGTAATTATGTATCTAGAACACTAATAAAAATGTGTGTCTGTCTGCCTTCAACGGCAAACATAACTTAATTGGTTTTGTGCAAGTACTTGCAATCCAGACAAGTGAAGGTTAAAAAATCTGGTCCTACATATGTTTAACATTATGTATAGAAACATTATTTAGAAACATAATATTTTTTAATAATTGATATACAACTTATAGCCATTCTCATTAGAAATTAATTAAAGATAGATGATCACAACGGTACTATAAACCTTATCCCACAAAGAAACTTAATGTTAATAATAGACCTTAGAGTCATATTAAATATACTAATAAAACTTTATTAGGAAATATTCAGCTTTCTATTGGGTAATGAGTTCAATGGTTTTGGTTTTTTGTTTTGTTCACGTCCTCCATCATTAATAGTGTAGTTAATATATTACATCAATTCATGAATTGAAAAATTAGATGTTTTTACTGTACTTTTGTTTGGTAATATGATAATCAATAGATAATATTTAATTAATTAAAATTATTCAAGAAAATAAAAAACAAAAATGTTTGAATGTGTACAGTTATTTTGAGCAGCAGTGATGTTTCTGTTACAGTTAGGATATCAGAGTTATAACACAAGCACAACCTGCTACCATTTTGGAAACGGTTTTAAAACACTATACATGCTGTAACTTATTTGAAGGTGTTTCAGTGTAAAAATATTGGATTGGAGAGTTTATACAAAAATTTTGCGATTTGCCTATTCATCATCATCATCTCAGCCTATACTTGTCCACTGCTGAACATAGGCCTCCCCAATCGCTTTCCAGCGTAACCGGTCCGATGCCACTTGCATCCAACTATTGTTATATTTAAATTATTACATCTATATGTTACATGTATTTTATAAATATGTATCTATATATAAAAAGAAACTAAAGTCATGCAAATGACTTAATAATAATGCCTATTTAAAAATTTTACGATATTATGTTGACATGCTATAGTTGATGAAATATTGAGATACAATATTTGAAAGTATAGATAATCTTAAACAAGAATAATCAAAAGTATATTTTTATCACAGGTATGATAAATATTATGTAGTATCAGCAATAATCTTAGTCTTAAGGAACTTGATATTATTTATTTATTGTTAATTATGGCACCACGCCAGATCCCAAGTGGGTAGGCGAGGGCACAAAATATTATTATGATATTAAACGAAATAAGAATGATATGTATGTACTACATGTATAAGTTGAGTGACACTCAATTCTCACGGTTGAACTTCTAGAACTAACTAGATAGTTAATCGATACAGTTTCTACTTATAAAAAACAGCCACATACAAAGAAGCAGAGGAAGTGTGTCATTTCAGGGTTTGAAAAAGTTCAGTTATAAATCGAGATCATATAGTTAAAGCACATAGCCTCACGTGAGGAATATCTCCAGATAAGGACATTAGTACAAAGGCCTATAGTACAAAAAATGTTTAATTTTGGTATATATACATATTTAAAGATTATATATATAACTAACATTAAATATAACCGAACTTTGACATTAAGGAAAATACTTAATCATTAATTAAATAAGTAATGATAGCAAAAACATTCTTATAATCACCGATATAATTCGTAGGCTTTGTCTGGCACTGTACTCAAAAAGAGATCTTTTCACAAAAAAAAATAACTTTCCACATTCCACTTGGAAGACACTTTAGTGGGGAAACAGGATTCCCTGTCTTATTTGTCTTATATTGTTATAGATTGGGTACCAATATACTTTGGTTCCAGATCTAGTACGCAGTAAGGGTTTTCTATCTATCTCTATCTATATCATCACGACAGATCCCTTGCGGGGTAGGCAGAGAGTACAGAGTTCCAACAGGTTCTTTACTTACTTGTACATACCTCTCTGGCTTCCTCCACTCTCATAGTTCGTCTGATAAGGGTTTTTCTATAATACAAGAATATAAAGGGTTTAATTTCATTTAAACAAAGGTCTGGATCGGTAATTCCTCAACTCTCGTTATATAGAAGATATCTATAGAAAGGAAACCTCTATCTATAGAGACATAACAGATGGAGACTGCACTGATATCTGATAAGTAATGATTGATTACTATTACCCGGTATTAATGACTTTGGACAGCAGGTCTGCTATAACAGGTGCTTTAAAGACTTTTGTAGGAATGGATCTACACTATATAACATAATATGTTATAGAATTTGTTTAAGTAAATTTATTTTGAATAAGTTAGACAGACTGGTTGTAAGAAACAATATATGTTGCATTTATGTTGTATAGCAATGCAAACAACGGGAATGTATTAAACCACAAATATACTCATGACATGAGCTCACGCTTAAAAAAAATGCAAATTTATGTGGTATACTTTAACTTTACCCTTATAGCTCTAAACAGCTGCATATGTTTTATATCGAGAACGAAGGACACAGTATAATAAGTGATCAAACGAACTTACCTGAAGTCAAGTTCGATCATTATTATACGAAGTCTTTCGTTCGAAGATCTAGAAGCAGATCTAGAAGCGATAGTCACCGCTTGCCGCTAATAATTTGCAAAACTCTTTTCATAAACATATAGGAATTTCATAAATATTAGGAATTCTACTTTCCAAATCAATTCAATTTAGCTCCCTGTTGATGTTCCTAAACTCTACTCATCATCATTCTCGGGGTATACTTTAAGGCCCTGAAAATGATCATCGTAAAAAAACTAGGGGCTAATCCTACTAATTCATAAATGTACTAATTTCATTTCGTTATTCCGGTTAGATACCAACCTCTTTCAGTCTTGACGCAAATTCTTTTAATTTTACAAACGGTGGTTCTTCTGATACTGCACTGAAAGTATGATACAAATACAAATGGAATCCTTTGATTAAGTCTCGATGGCAATTTCCAAAAACTCTTCATCATTTTTACGTGCAATGTTCGTTCTGTCTGTCTTTCCGATTCAAATCTTGTGATCTATTTTTCAAGGACTTGTGGGTATATATTTGAGCTGAATATTGGCATACGTGTGTAAGTTTGGTGACAATGCAATAATATGGTACATGGAGATGGTCTAATGATAGAGTCGGAAGGTGGCCATAGGAACATTAGAAATATACACCGTAACCAGAGGGGGTTATATTTAGACTTGTTAGATTGATATTGAAAAGTACTGTACAACCAGATAGTATTTGGGGTGAAGAAGCCGAAAAGTGGTCAATAGAACCACCCAACTACTCAATATAGCCCCGCCGTGTCTGGGCTCGTTGGATTTGTCTTGGCGTGTAGTTTAGCCCCGGATGGCATCCAGGGTCTGATGATGGAGCCGGAAACGACCCATAAGATCTCCTCAACTAAGTGAGATATCTTCGTCATGTTTTTGCTATGCTTGTTTCTAAAAAGGTCTTTTTAAACCTAGTTATTCATTAAAGATCTAGTATCAAGATCTCACTCACTGCAACACAAAACGCACGGCTTGGCGAAGCACTTGGGCACGAAGCGATTTTAGCCCTTAACCACTGGAGTGGTTAAGGGCTAAAATCGCTTCGCCTACAAGATCGAGTTGTCACGGGTTCGATCCCTGCACACGATACATTTTTGTGTGACCCACAAATGTTTGTTTCAGTCTGAGTGTCGGTGCATGTGTATTTCATATTTGTAAACACTCCTACATTTTATTAAGAAATATAGGTAATTGGTAACTACATCTACAGAGTGAAAAATAGGTAACTACGGCGGCGGCTGCACGTTCAGCGGCGGTTAAGAGGTAGATTTTGGGGATGTTATTTGTAAAATTAGTCCCCTAAGAGCAACACAGGGTGTGAGCGGATCTAGAGTGTCGAGAGACGTTAATTCGCTTACTCCAATGTTACTATCTTTCATCCTCACCCTTGGCGCATATCACTCATTATTACAGTATCCTAAAAAGATAACCAGATTATGGATCTGATTCTGCTATTCAGGTAATTTTTACTGTCTTATCACCATTCGTAGTGAAAACAATATTTTACTTTCCTTAATATTGTTAAAACACCTAGTCATCGTTTTAATAATTTTGACAATCATACAAAGCTTAATTTTTCTGGAAGATAAAAATTACGGACATCGTTAGCAGGGCCATTTTAAATTTAACTATAGGCATGGCGTACTATAACGGATATCTAATGACGTCATTTCGAATGGATTTATTCGCAAAAGTATGTGTCACAGCACAAGGTCGCCACCGACCCGATCGACAACTTCCACTACTTACACTAACTGATTTTGGAGTAAAATGGTCATAAGTATAAAAACTAGATGTATGCCTGCAAATTCATCAGTCAAGTTGATCATTTCAACGTACTCAACATGTTCTCCAAAGTAAGTTGAGGAATATATTAAAGTTATGTATAAAACTCCATTCCATATTACATTTGCAAAACTGTAGGATATTTATTGTGTGTTTTCCTCTTTTTTCAGGTAGTAGTCATCTGTGCCTTGGTGGCGGTGTCCCAGGCCGGTCTTCTGGCCGCGCCCGTGCACTACTCCCCCGCTGAAGCAGTCTCCTCCCAGAGCATCGTGCACCACGACGAGTCCGCTAAGCTCGCGGTAGCTGCCCCTCTTGCCTACCACGGTGCCCCCGCTGCCGTCGCCTACCACGCCGCTCCCGCTGTTGCCTACCAGGCTATTCCCGCCGCGGTCGCCTACCACGCCACCCCTATTCATTATTCCTCTGCCGCCGCTGTCTCTTCTCAGAACATCGTCCGCCATGAGCAGTTCGCTAAGCTCGTTGCCCCCATTACCAAGGTCTCCCATGCCGCCCCTGCTGTTGCCTACCAGGCCGCTCCTGCTGCTGTGGCCTACCACGCCGCCCCCACCGTCGCCTACCACACCGCCCCTACCGTTTCCTACCACGATGCTCCTGTCATCGCTGCCCACGAACCAGTCTCCCCAGCGAAATACGAGTACACCTACTCTGTTGCTGATGACCACACCGGTGACAACAAGTCCCAGCAGGAGTCCCGTGATGGTGATATTGTGAAGGGCTCGTACTCCTTCCACGAGGCCGACGGTTCCATCAGAACTGTTGAGTACAGCGCCGACGCACACAGCGGCTTCAACGCGGTGGTGCACAACACCGCCCCCACCGCCGCCCCCGCTCTCATTAAGACGCACGCCTACGACGCGCCCGCAGCCTACTACCACTAAACCAATAAATAAAAATTATTTCAAGACAAGTTGACCAAAATAACTAAAAATTAATTTATTAGCAAATATACGAATAAGTCCGTAAAAATACTTGTAATTTTATTTCTTATCTTACTCATAGTGAAACAAGAATTTCACCATTTGGTTTTTAATAGACATACCTCAAAACAATTATGATGCAGTTTTTAACCAGATCAATAGAACAAGAGCAGTATTAATAATGCATTAGCAATTCCAGGGAATATTCTCTCTTGAATAAAATTAGTTGCCCATTTAATCTTCTTCCGCAAATCACTTCGAATACAAAATATAAGTGTTTTCTTCACTTCATACAATAGGAAATTGAACTATATTGATTCGATTTTAAAACAGTTTTTCCTAAATCAGCACTTTGCCTGTGGGTCTGTTTCACGAAGAGGGGGGGGTTTGCTACCAATGGGGGCCCAATGTTAACTGTTACATTTTTACAAGCTTTTCATATAATTCTAAATTCAATATAATGTTTTAACTTCTTTAATACGTCTCTAACAAATACGCCGAAGAGGTATTTAGTAAAAGTTTTTGGGTTAACGATTGCTTTCGGGTCATACTATTTTGTATGAGATATTCAAATTTTTGATTTGGTCCCCTATGATCACTGTTAGACTCCATACAAAATACATAGATATTATAGCGTGTCAGTATATCTTTAAAGTGTAGTCATTGAGAATTGCAGTGGCACAAGCCTATTCAGAACAATCCATAGGTACAATCTGGTAGATAGATTACTACAATCAACACATAATTTAAAACGAGTGGAATATACCTAGTGTGAAGTACATTAACTTTGTTGTTTTGCAGAGGTACACGTGTAATGGTTGGTGCAATGGTTAACTTATGTTACGACAAATTTAGCTCCTGTAGCCAAGTTGACTTTCTAAAGTCATTAACGCTAATAGAAAACTGAAAAATATACGAAAATGACAATTTGAACGAAAAATCATGTAGTCGGAACAAGGCGCTATAGATTGTGGAGTGAGGATAGACACGAAATGTTTGAAACTTAACTAGACCTCAAGCTGTGTTGTTTTTTACAAAAGCGCAACGGGATTTAATTATTATTCACCAATACGCGTATACTCACCATGCAGGTATAGAGAAGGTGTTTAATAAAAAATAAAATATCGCACCGTCACGCCTATATTCCCCAAGCGAGGGTGGCAGAGGTGCAGTGTGTTCGCCCAATTATCGCCAACGATAGTTGGTCCTTTGTAATAGAGGATGAGCCTATTGCCACATACCGTGCTGATACTGACTCATATTTGAACTTAAGACCCCGTGATCGCAAAGCGCATACATTCACCAATAGACCTACGAGGCAGTCAGATGTTTAATATACACACACATATAGACGACAAACATACCGACGGTTTTAGGTCTCTTTGTATAGGGGGTGAGCCATTCTAAAGGGCAAAATCCAGGCTTGGGACAGAGAACGACAATTTAAAAAAAAAAGACTTTCTTTTCTTTGAAAGCTTTTTACGGGGACATGGATCCGACACGTACAGACTCTTTGGTAGATTTTTCGTTTTGTACCTTCCTGCCAATTTCAACAACCAAAATGTAGAAACATCAAAAGCAAGCTAAACCCTGTTGCTGAAATTGCTATTGTACATTTATCGAAAGAGTCACGAATCTAGAAGCGATAGTCATCGCTTGCCGAGAATAATTTGCAGAACTCTTTACATATAATAGGAATCTCACTGATCGGCTTAAGCTCACGGTTGATGTTCCTACACCCTACTCATCATCATTTTCGGGGCCTACTTTTATCCCCTGAAAATGATCATCATAAGAAAACTAGGGGCTAATCCTACTAATTCACAAATGTAATTATTCCATTTCGTTAACGATGCCATACCAATCTCATTCAGTCTTGACGCCAATTCTGTTAATTTCACCAACATAGGTACTTCTTATACTGAACTAAAAGTATGATACAAGATTTCATTGTGTTCAATGTTTATAAAACTCACGTAGAACATCATTATTTTACAAGCTTTTATTTAACTTGCAATGTTCGTATGTCTGTCTGTCTTTCCGACTCAAATCTTGTGATCCATTTGTCAAGGACCTGTGGGTATCCATTTGACCTGAAATTTGGTATACATATGTAAGTTCGGTAACAATGCAATAACATGATACTATGGAGATGGTCTGATGATAGAGCCGGAAAGTAACCGTAGGAACATTTGAAATATACAAGATAACCCCCTCTTTATTTAGGCTTGTTAGATTAGTATTGACAAGTACTATACAACTAGAAGGTCTTTTTTCTATCTATCTATCTATCTATAACCTCACGCCAGATCCCTTGCGGGGTAGGCAGAGAGTACAGAGTCTTTTTTTTTAACCTAGTTATTCATTAATGATCTAGTACCAAGCTTTAACTGCAACACAAAACTTAAACACAAAACGCACGGCTTGGTCCAGTGGTTAAGGGCTTAAACCGCTTCGCCTACAGAATCGAGTAGTCGTGGGTTTGATCCCTGCACGCGATAAATTTTTGTGCGACACACAAATGTTTGTTTTAGTCTGGGTGTTTGGGTATGTTAATTTCAAGTTTGTAAATACACCCACAACAAGGAATTATCCTAGTATGATGCTACGTTTTATTAAGAAATCAGGTAATTGGTTACTACAGAGTGAAATATAAGTAAGTACGAAAATCAGCGGCGGTTGAGAGTTGGGTTTTGGGAATGTTGGAGCGTGTGAATGTGTGAGCGAATCTAGAGTGTCGAGGGGCGTTAATTCGCTTACTCCAATGTTACTATCTTTCACCCTCACCCCTGGCGAATATAACTCATTGTAACAGCATCCTAAAAAAATAACCCTACTTAGATTATGTTTCTGATTCTGCTTTTTAGGTAATCTTTACTGTCATATCATCATTCGTAGTGAAAACAATATTTGGCTTTCCTTAACGATGTTAAAACACACATGGTTTTGACAGCCACACAAATACAGATAAAAATGAAGGACATCGTTAGCAGGGCCAAGTTAAATTTAACTATAGGTATGGTGTATTATAACGGATATATCTAATGACGACATTGTGAATGGATTTATTCGCAAAACTATGTGACACAGCACAGGGTCTCTACCGACCCGATCGACAACTTGCACTACTTACCCTCGTGCAGCGGAATGTCCATAAGTATAAAAACTAGATGTGTTTCTGAAGAGTCATCAGTCAACTTGATCATTTCAACATACTCAACATGTTCTACAAAGTAAGTTAAGGAATATACAAAACTTATTTATTAAAACCCATTACACGTTACATTTTCAAAACTGTAGGATATCAATCGTGTGCTTTCTTTTTTTTCAGGTAGTGGTCCTCTGTGCCTTGGTGGCGGTGTCTCAAGCCGGTCTCCTGGCCGCGCCCGTACACTACTCCCCCAGTGAAGCAGTCTCCTCTCAGAGCATCGTGCGCCACGACGAGTCCGCTATGCTCGCGGTAGCTGCCCCCGTTGACTACCACGCTACCCCCACTGCCGTCGCCTACCACGCCGCTCCCGCAGTTGCCTACCAGGCTGTTCCCGCCGCGGTCTCCTACCACGCCGCCCCTGTTCAGTACTCCTCTGCCGCCGCTGTCTCTTCTCAGAACATCATCCGCCACGACCAACCCCAGGTGGCTAAGTTTGTGGCCCCCATTGCCAAGGTCTCCTTCGCCGCGCCTGTTGTTGCCTACCAGGCCGCTCCTGCTGCCGTCGCCTACCATGCCGCCCCCACCGTCGTCTACCACACCGCCCTAACCATTTCCTACCACGCAGCCCCCGTCATCGCTGCCCACGAACCAGACGCCCCAGCTAAATACGAGTACACCTACTCTGTTGCTGATGACCACACCGGTGACAACAAGTCCCAGCAAGAGTCCCGCGACGGTGATGTTGTGAAAGGTTCCTACTCCTTCCACGAGGCCGACGGTTCCATCAGGACTGTTGAGTATAGCGCTGAGGCTCACAGCGGCTTCAACGCGGTGGTGCACAACACCGCTCCCAACGCCGCCCCCGCTCTCATCAAAACGCATGCCTACGCCGCGCCTGCCGCCTACTACCACTAAACTAATAAATAAAAATGAGTTACAGACAGACAATATTAAAATAGCTAAAAATTAATTTATTAGCAAATATACGAATAAGTTTGTAAAAAGCCTTATTTTCATTTCCCATTACTAATCGTAAAAACCATCACATTATGTGGAACTATTTCTGATTGATATGGTTCAAATTATTATGATTGAGTTTTTATAAGCTCAACAGGAGAAGAGCACCAGATTTTCAAAACATCACATCAATCAAACCACAATAGATTTGAGTTCAAAATGCATAAAACTTATGCATAAAGCGCAAAAATGCGAAATAAACGCAAACTATTAATAATAAATATATGCCTTTTGTTAGATTTCTATGGGTACAGCGATTTATTTAGATATTTTGATCCCAACGGCTTGTAATGATTCTACAAGCATATTTTGTTACGATAGCAGCTGAAAGGATTATAATTATTTCATTTATCTTACGAAAACCTGTTAGAGAAAATTAGATTCATTCAGATGAAAATCGCTTCTTTCCTCTAATTTTAAAATGCACACACCTGGGGCTCGCCTACAATATGCCTACAATAACTAAACCAAAATTTCCGCAAGTTACTCGCTTTTAAATCTTTCTTTAATAATAAAGTATGAACATTTGTCGAATTGACAATAAATAAAAAATAATGGAATTTTTATAATAATATCGTTCTATTAGTACTGATTATTATACTGGCAAGTGCAAAATGCCGATGTGCGCAATGGGACAATAGATTCCCCGGCTCCGTTGAATTGTACCGATACGTTTGTGATAATACTAACAACAGAATCCTCTCTCTTTTGTGAAATTCTTGCCGACTGTACCCATTGAAGAGTAGCGTGGGCTTTATGGAACATAATGTTTTTTTTTATTTTAGAATTGTTCAATTGAAATTTTATACAAAGGTTGCTTAAAGGTTTTTAAGAGAAATGTAGACATTTTTAATGAAGACTAGTTTCTAATGAAATAAAGACATATTGAATGAATATATACCATATTTAATAACGAAATTTTTCTACTTAATCTAAAAATAAAAGGCAAATGCAAATCTTTCCATAAATGTCAAGTGTATGGTTTCTCTAGGTTTTTTTGCTTGAAAATGATTTATAAACCACTAATGAGTCTTTCTGTAATTTAGGACTATATATAGGCAGCTATGTAGTATAAATTGAATGGAAGTCAAAATAGCGATGATTCATTTTGTATTAATCTAGACATGTAAATTATCTGTTTAGTTCTACAATTTGCATATAAACACCGTTACTTTTTAATTAAGATATAAATGCAAACAGAATTAGAATAACAATACACGAGATATTTTGCGGTTTGATGTTTTTAATTAAAATTCATTTGCACACGTATTTTATAAAATCGAATAAAGATGAAAGTACATTGATACAACAGCCATGATATGAATCACATAGAATCAATAGAAACTGTTCTAACCATGCCGTTGCTCCTCTTTTCGATACACCGAGAAAAATGGACTCAATGCCTCCTTTGATCTCTTGAGATAGTGATGATACGATAACCAGACCAAAGTTCCGGGCTGTAATAGTATGGACATTCCTCATTGCTTATTATTTAACATTACAACAGTTCTTCCATTGAGACCGTTATTCCAAAAGAGATAGTAAGAGAGGTGCTATCTTTTATACTTTTTGTACACGTCCAGAATTCACCAAAGTATTCTTACTCGACGCACGTAAGAGATGGTGAGTCTAATGCTACGAAAGGTTGTTTGATCGATGTAAAATAGTTCAAAAATTATAAATATGGTTTATATTACGGCTTTATGAATAGTCAGAATCTTCCCAAGCTGTTTACTGGCTTTTCATCAAAATGGGCAACGGCTCACTATAAGAGACTAATGTTATGTACTGTTTAATCACTTATAAAGATGTTTTGATGTTTTGGATAGAATTGCGAGTAAATCGTTAGTGCCACTGACCCTAGATCATATTTTTTGGAGACTGAATAGCTTTATATTATGTCTCAGCCTCAGCCTTTGCCCAGTAATAGAAAAGAGGCTAATAAAATACGAAATAATTAAAAATATTTTTCATACTTCTAGTGTCCTGTAGTGAGAATGAAAAATAATAATAATTTCGCCTCCAGTATCTCACATCCTACCTCACTCACTCACAAGAATCATACACAGTATATTATATCATGTAATGCTAGTATGCTCTTACATTTCGATACAATTTTATTTACAAACTAGATCCTCTCCATTCTTTCGTGGTCTAACTGAACAATGGTATGTCAATAATAAGTTTTAACAAAATTTATGTAATAAGTGGTATTAGGAAAAGTATAAAACGGATCATAATTCTTCGTTTAATCAACAGTCGGCTAGTACATTTTGGTAGCGACAGTTCAAATTAAGTAATTCAATATGTCTGGAAAGGTAATTTCAAATATAGTGTTTTATAAATACCTTAAAATCTTTTAACTAAGTTATTTTGCAAATTGTTTATACTATAAATTAATATTATGATGATTATTAATATTATGATGATTATTAATATTATGATGGTCCTTGCTCGAATCACTGGATCGGGTCGTTGTGGGTTCGACCACAATTATTATATATTTCGGTCTTTGTGTTTGTGAAATTTTTATGGGGTAAATATTTTATGGAAAAAAGTGTTAAATTTGTTGTTTTGACTTACATTAAAACTTAAATTAATAAAAAGGGTTTAACTTGGTTATGGATAAAAATAAAAATTAATTTCTTATACTTTATGTATTAGAAATTAATTTTTAATAACGAAAAAAGTCCAAAAGGAATACATATGAGCAACAACTCGTCCTCAAGGACGGAAAAAGGAAAATTTGTCATATAGTATTGTACTTATAATTATCATTTATTGCAGATCTTATTATTCATTTACTTCGTGGGAATCAGCCAAGCAGTCTTCATCGATACAGCGAAAAGCAAGGATTTATCTAACAAACAAAATTCCAACACGTGGCAGACTATCAAAGTGTACCATCCACCAAGCCCGCAGGGCGTCGGATATCAATATGATACTTATGTAAGTACACACCAAACATATGCAACAGAAGTATTGCCTTTGTATCATCACACCAGATCACTTGCTAGAATTATTATATTAAACAATAACTTAAAGAAAAGACCCTACCTCGTTGTTCTAGTGGGGTTGGCGGTCACGAAATCCTTTATACCTCATTTTTCTATTGAAAAAGATTCAGTTGCAATCTGGAGTCTATAATTATGCCTGGTGTAATGACAATAGGCCTGCTCCCTATTACACTAAGATCTTACATCTTCGGCAACATGGGGATGTACACAGCACACCACTGTCACCCCTACTTAAGAGAATACGTGAGACGGAGTTTATTGTCCATTTTACTTAAGGAACATTATGGTCTAATCTGCATATAAGTCAATGAGATATTTTTCTAAAAACTATGATTGAATAACTCAATATGAAACTAAAAAACGTTACTTACCACGCTGACAACCAAGGTCAACTACTAACTCCAGTTAATATGTTTAATTAATCATGAAATAACATCTTCATTCTACATTCCAGGCTTATCCTAAATACGAGTTCGAATACGCAGTCTCAGATAAAAACACAGGAGATCACAAACGTCATCACGAAGCAAGAGATGGGGATCGAGTTCGTGGGGAATACAGCCTTGTAGAATCCGACGGCTCCCTCCGGAAGGTCCAATACCAGGCCGACGACCACAACGGGTAATAAATTAATTAACACTAGCTCACCATGACCGTGATGTTAATTATATATCACGTTTAACTTAAGCGTTAAGGTCGAATTTAAAACAAGCATTTTTAAATTCGTTCCACGCAATATATTACATATTTTAAAATTTTGAACGCATGATTCTGTTCTTTTGTACTTTTACGATTAAGATATAATCGTATCGTATTTCTGTAACTTTACTGTGAATTAGAGTTGTTTTAGGAACATTTGGTACATATCAAAATCAATGAGATAATCGCGATACAGTATTTCTATTGCTCGGTAATAAGCAACGTATAATATTACAGATTTTTTTTCATTGCTGCGTATTTACTAAGGCTACTAAATATTGCATTTATACAAAAGATAAAAGCGTCCATGTAAAACTAGCTTTGTAACTCAAAGTTAAGCTACTGATTTGTTACACAAATTTTAAATACCAGATAATTAAATTCTTTTAAACATCGATTATTATGATTATAAATATATGAAGAGTATGTTTGAGCCCCAAGTCAAATAGGTACCTCATTAAACATGTTTTTTTTGTACCTAGGTTCAATGCTATTGTAAGCAAGAGTGTTAGCAAACACGGAGATCACGCCTACTCCGCATTCGATCACACCAGGTTCTTCTTACCGGCGGGTCACGGCGTGAAGATCAACCATTACTTCCCTGGAAAAGACTACAAATACCAGGAAACCGAAACGGTCAAGAATGAAAAAGAAAGCAAACCTGTTCATGAGGTCGAGAAAGATACCAGTTCCACAGTTGATGATGGAAAAATGGTAGTAATCGAGTCTGGAGACAAAATAATGTTAGTAGAATCGTTGAAAGTAGGTGAAAACAACCAGGATGTGGAGCCTACTCCTCAAGCCGAGGTACGTGAGGCTACCCCAGTGAAGGTAGTACCAGCTGTAGTATCCATGATTATGCAAGATGCGGGCAATACCAACACCGAAAGCGTACAAACCCCAGTAGTCGAAAAGGCTGATCCTTTACCTGCTACTCAAGTCTCTCCGAAAACTGAAGAATTAAAAGCTGAGAAAGAAGAACATAATTCAGATTCTGAAGTAGCTTCTTCTTATTATCATTCCAAAATTTATTATATAGGTTACTAATTTGATATTATGTTGTTATTGTTTTTGTTAAATAGTTTAGTAAGGAAATAAGTCAAATAGTTTATAATTGTTGTTGCTTTCCTGATTTGTACGAAATAAATGTTATTATATATATTATTTTAATATAATTTATCTGTTTATTTCTGCGATATTAGCCCCATCTTTTCTTTATACTTAAACACTTTCTAGATGAAAGTAGGGCATTGGATTTCATTGCAGTCTTAACAATTCAATGCAAGATGACAGCACTACGTTACTAAAAAGTGTATAGTATTTTATCCAGATGTCGCTACATGTCTCAGTTGGACTTAAATCTGATCGATATACGTAATATATTGTTTTAAAAAATATTGAATATTTAACCAAGCTACAACGATAAAAAAATAATTAAATTGATTATTTTAAGATAAAACATAGTGAAATAATATATTTTGTCCTTGTCTTAATTAATATATGACCCTATAATAATTTTTGTATTGCACATGCATCACTTACTAAAGTAATTTTTTAAGAATTATACGATGTTATCTTTATGCTGACCGACTCGGTATTTACTTCGACAACCACATTCCCACCAAGTAATTACTCACACACGATGTTAAAATAAGCTATAAAATTAAAATTACACAATCGAAACTCCGAAAAAGCCTGGCATCTTCGAACAAGGGACCTTTACACCTATTAAATTAAGAAGTAAAAAAGTAATAAGATGTTCATAATTGAAACGAACGGGTTGTGTATCTATATTTACAAAATGAAAGCGATTGAATTTGAAACGACTTGGATTTAAATGCAATGTATTGGTTGGGGTAGGCAGAGAGTACAGAGTTCCAACAGGTTCTTTCCTTTCAGGTTCTTTCTTTCCTCATTTGCGTCCCCAACTACCTCAGTTCGTCGCATACATGCTCGCCGAATTATATTACATTAACATTACTTAAGCAGTGATAGCCTAGTGGTTAGACCATTGGACTGCAAAGTCAAAGGTCTCGGGTTCAAACCCAGGCACCTGTCTTTTCGAAAGCATGTGCGTATTAAAAATTAATTATCACTTGCTTTAACGGTGAAGGAAAACATCGTGAGGAAACCTGCATGCCTAAGAGTTTCTCGAAGGTGTGTGAAGTTCGCCAACCCGCACTGGGCCATCGTGGTGGACTATGGCCTAAACCCTCTCAGTTTGAGAGGAGGCCTGTGCCCAACAGTGGGACAGTTTCTTAACAGGACTTATATTATTATTATTAATTTAACTTATTATAAAAGTAAAAATTACGTGTGTGAGTCATCTACGTCGTTGGCCGGGTCTTTTACAGCTTCACCAGATAAGAATAGAACAAAGGTCTGCCTAAAGATTGCTACGACGATCGGCTTTGAACTGTACGCAACTTTGCCATACTAGTAACGTTTATAAAACACTAGCTTCTGCACGCGGCTTTGTACGCGTTGACTTTAAACAGAAATATAACATTTCTTTCGGAATAAAATGTATCCAATGAGTAAATTTGGGTATTAAACCATCCGCGTGCCAAATTTCAGCCAAATCCGGTCAGCTGTTTTTGTATGATTGAGTAACAAACATCAAAACATACAAGTTTCACATTTATAATATAAGTAGGATGAGTATGTATGTGTATTTTAATGAAAAAGCATTATTACATATCAACTCAATTTACTCTCCTAATAGGTAAAATCATATTATGTGTATTTATTATGTAAAAACAAAATACAACTAACTATGAGAGTGGAGGAAGCCAGAGAGGCCGAAGGATAGAAACAGTTGGAACTCTGTACTCTCTGCTTTCCCTGCAAGTGATCTGGCGTGATGATAAAGATAAATAGATAGAAGTATAATGACAAATTTGAGAGGAACCCAGTTGGTGATTATTTTTGCCCAAGATGTGTCTGGCATACGACAGACATGACCAGCCCAATCTTATTTCAGCTTGGCAGCTTTTTGGCCCACATCGGCTATTTATGTCATGGGAGCGCAGTACACTATTTTTAACGTCGTAGCGGCAAGCCCAGGAGGAGATGGCGGGACGAACTCGACGCCTTTTAAAACAATTGACACTCAATAGCTCTAAATAGAGTAGAGTGAAGGAGATGGAGAGAGGCCTTTGCTCAGCAGTGGGATACTGTAGGCTAACTAATAATAATAATAAATACAAATGATAAGACAAATATATTTATTTATATTATACTAGCTGTACTCGTAACTTCGTTCGCGTTACTTCCAGGTGTGTGTTTTACACCCTTTAGTTTTTTTGAGTCATAATGTAGCCGAATTTTATCTTAATCTGTTCCGCGGTTTGGGCATGGAAAGGTAACAGACCAACAGACCGACAAACAGACAGACAGCCGGAAAGACAGAATTAGTTCGAATTTATAATATATTTCGAACATATATAATATTCGTTTGGATTAGTAATTTTTATTTCAAAATATTAGTATAAATAAAGGAAAGAACCCGTTGGAACTCTCTCTGCCTACCCCACAAGGAATCTGGTGTGATAATATAGAGAGAGAGAGAGAGAGAGAGAGAGAGAGAGTATGAATACATTTTTTTTGTATTTCACAAATTGTTTTAAGGTTTGAGATTCTAGTACGTGCAAAACGCTCAGTTTAAACTTCTTAAAGTGATAATAGACTGGTTAAGTTGTGTAAACAAATTCTCGTTAAATTAAACATAAAAAGAATTAGGTGCTCTTGTCATTAAGTAAACTTTTACGGTAACCGATTATCTAACCTGGTTCAAATTTACCTTAGTATTTTATGAATTATTTAAAGCAATGAATAGTATGTTTTGAGGGTAAATCTTGTAATAAAAGGTGTCCGTATGCAATCTCTAATAAAACCCTGAGAATTTCACGACTTTTTTATATCCATACTAATATTAAACATTTGCAAGTAACACTGTCTGTCTGTCTGACTATCTGTTTGTTTGTCTGTTACCTTTTCATGAACTGCTGTTCAGATTTAGCCAAATTCGGCAAGGAAATAAATTTTGTTCAGGGGAAGGAAATGAGGGGGGGCCTTTTGTATCAAAAAAAAGCTTAGCGTTTGAAATACACGCCTAAAAATAAAGCTTACGAAGTTGCTAGGAACAGCTAGTGATATACAATTATTCAATATTCGATTATCCAATGCGATCTTTTACCATTGTTATCAAGAAAAATCGTGTATATAAAAATAACTTAATTACTATTCATTCACTGTCAGGCATGATACACCCTTCATGGGTTTTTAAAAGAAAAACATAACAATACGTCCGAGAAGTACTCATAATTTTTCTTAAATAACACCACCTATAGCTTTACCCATGATTTTTTTCACCTCACGCACGATTTAAAGATATCAGCCATTATATTAAGATATATCTAATTTATCTTCTCCGCTAAACCATAATTATTTTGAAACAAATAATTTTAAAGGATGGATGGATTGAATTCGCAACTACTCGATTCAGTGATCCACCACTTAACTATAATAACTAACTCCACGATAGATTTGCTTACTATCAGTAGTATTTGGACAGATTTTTCATATAAAATATGCCAAAATTCTACTGGTAGTAGGCAAATTTATAGTCGAGTTGGATATTGAAACCGACCATTAGTCATCAACAAAAACATTAACCAGTTAGTACTGAATAAATAGTATTATGAAATCTCTAATTATTAAAAATAAACAGATCACTAAGTCAGAAAAAGATATATATATATATATATATATATATATATATATATATATATATGTTTATTATTCACTAAAAATATAATATATTGCGTGCGACGACGCTAGATAGCTTTAAAGATCAGGTGAGAAAGTACTATATCTCTACTTACCCATCGGATTCTGTTGTGAAACCTAAATAGGTAAGTAATCATGTGTTTGTTGTGTGTTTATTTATTTATTTTTATTTTTGTATCATTAATATGCCAGGCGCTCGTAGCGCTGTGCGACCGCGGTGTTCTCACCGATTACCAAGGTTAAGCAGCGTTCGACTCGGTTGGCCCGAGATGGGTGACCGTTTGTGGCATTTTCATATTCGAGCGTCTCCGTGCTTCGGAAGGCACGTTAAGCCACTTAATGTGGTAGTCGTTCAGCCGAGTTGGAAGCCTTAAAGGTGGCTTGATAAGTTCCAACAGCAGGTGGCCACAAACCTGCCTCTATCAAACCGCACTGGGTCCGCGTGGTGGAGTATGACCTAATCTCTCTCACCCCGATTTGTGAGAGAAAGCCTTTGTACAGCAGTGGGCAGTATAGGCTGATATTATATATATATTATGAACCGCGTGGTTCCCGGCTTAGAATAGGACCAACCCATCTCATCCCATCGGGTGTCGTACAAGGCGACTAAGGGAAAACTAGGGAATGGGCAGCAGCGTTCCCTTAACACTTCTACGACCAAAAACTGCGCTCGCCAACCCGCCTGCCAAGCGTGGCGAGTATGGCAAACATCCCCAACCAATATTATGGAAGAAAGCAAGAAAACCAGGTCCCTAGTCCCCGGCGGTCCTGTTCGTCCTGGCCACGGCAGCAGCCATGGTAACGACAGGACAAGGGGTGCTAAGAATCTCCGGCAGAGATTCGGCTACCACCAAAACCGAAAATTGGCCCTGGTGACATACAACGCACGCACATTGAGGACAGATGAGAAGCTGAGTTGAGCTGGAAGAAGAGTTAAACAAGTTGCGGTGGAGTATTGTTGGTTTATCGGAGGTCCGAAGAGAGGGCGAGGACACGATAACCTTAAAATCCGGCAACTTGTTTTACTACCGGGAGGGCGAACAGCAGTCCCAAGGTGGTGTCGGATTTATCGTCCACAAGTCACTCATAAACAACGTTGTGTCCATCACTAGTGTGTCGAGCAGGGTAGCGTACCTGATACTCAGAATATCCAAAAGATATTCGCTGAAGGTCATACAGGTCTACGCACCGACCTCGGCATACCCAGATGATGAGGTCGAAGTTATGTATGAGGACATTAGTAGAGCCATACATACTTCCAAAGCACACTTTACAGTAGTTATGGGTGACTTCAATGTGCGACTGGGCAAACGGGGCGATGATGAGTTGAGAGTGGGGCAATTCGGATATGGGCAGCGCAACCCCAGGGGTCAGAGGCTGGCCGAATTTCTGGAGAAGGAGGGACTCTTTATGATGAACTCTTTCTTACAGAAACCGTCTCATAGGAAATGGACCTGGATGAGCTCTGATGGTTTCACAAAAAATGAAATAGACTTCATCATGAGCACCAAGCGACAAATATTGAATGATGTCTCCGTGATTCACAGGGTTAAAACCGGCAGTGATCACCGAATGGTCAGAGGCACATTAAATATTAATGTCAAAATGGAAAGATCGCGTCTGATGAAGTCTACGCTCCGACCTTCTAATGCACATATCCAAAACCCCGAGAACTTTCAACTCGAATTGTCAAACCGCTTCGAATTGCTAGACAGCAGCGCATCAGTGGACGAAATCAACAATAGGTTGGTAGAGACTGTCCATACGGTCGGGTCCAAGCATTTTAAGCCCCACCGTAAAAATAGGCCTCAAAAGCTATCTGACTACACCCAAAACCTTATGGCTGAGAGACGTACCATGAGACTCCAACCCTCCGATGATGCTTAGTCCTATAGGCAGCTCAATGGACTGATATTGAAGTCCTTGCGACACGATGTACGGTCCTTCAATACAAGATGTATTGAGGAGACCATAGAGCAGAACAAGGGCTCCAAAGTGTTCGCAAGAGACGCGTCTATTGGGCAAAGCCAGTTGACGAAGCTGAAGACGGAGGACGGAAACGTAACGTCGAATAGGTCAGAGGTGCTCAGGGAGATAGAGAGGTTCTACGGGCAGTTGTATACCTCAGTAGCTGAACCTGTTGTTGACTTGGTAAAAGACCCAAGAGCCAAGCTAACCCGACACTACACTGAAGATATCCCGGACATCAGCCTGTATGAGATTAGGATGGCTCAGTTTTAGTCAATGTGTGTTACCAGTGATGATATATGGATCAGAGACGTGGTCTCTTACTATAGGTCACATAAAAAAGCTCAGAGTTGCTCAGCGAGCTATGGAGAGAGCTATACTCGGCGTTTCTCTACGTGATCGACTCAGGAATGAGGAGATTCGTAGAAGAATCAAGGTCACCGATATAGCCCTTAAGATAAGCAAGCTGAAGTGGCAATGGGCGGGCCACATAGCGCGAAGATCGGACGGGCGTTGGGACAGAAAGATTCTAGAGTGGAGACCACGTATTGGCAAGCGCAGCGTGGGACGACCACCTGCCAGATTTACCAACGATCTTGTGAAAATCGCAGGAAGTCGTTGGATGCAGGTGGCATGGGACCGGTTACGCTGTAAAGCGATTGGGGAGGCCTATGTTCAGCAGTGGACAAGTATAGGCTGAGATGATGATGATGATATATTATTAATATGCCACGTATGTGTATGTTCTAATATGTGTGAACATTTTGTTTTGTAGGTATAAGAATATGTATATAAGTATACATATTCTTATACCTACGCAAGTGTACCTACGCCTAAGTAGTGCACCTCCGTCAATACTACTTGCAAATATATTTCTTCATCCCAAGGTTGCCTGGAAGAGATTGCTTTTAAGCGATACGGCCGCCCTTTGTGTTACTTTAAATTTTTTTTTGTTATTTTGAGATGTATCTTATTGGTGCACAATAAAGAGTTATCTATCTATCTATATTTGTGTTTCTTTAGGATTACCTAAAGAACACAAATATATCTTTCAATATAATTAATGCAGTCATCGATGCACTTAATTTTTTAGAATAAGAAAAATAATATCGCTATACATTTTGAACTTACTTTCTACGATCAAAGTATAAAAGAAAATGATATTATTTCGATGTCTTTAAAGTTCTGTAAAGATTTTTTGCCTATTCCGCTGTGTACAGTCGAAAAGCCTAAACTTAAAAATAAAATGGTTTAACAACCTATCATAGTAACAAGGACGGCCTATAACAAGTAGCAAGGATTATCTGTTAGCAATCAAATTTTTCTTGAAGCGTTCACTGTGGACCCCGGTGTTCTTACCAATCACCAAGGTTAACCAGCGTTCGGCTCGGTCAGTCTGGAATAGGTGAGCGTTTGTGGCATTTTCATATTCGAGCATCTCCGTGCTTTAGAAGGCACGTTAAGCTGTTGCTCCCGGCTTCCACTCGGTAGTCGTTAAGCCATGTTGTCCAACAGCAACAGGTGGCCACAAACCTGTCTTCATCAATCCGGACTAAGTCCGCGTGGTAGATTCTGTCCTAATCTCACTCAACTCAATTTCTGAGAGAATACCTTTGCCCAGCAGTGGATCAGTATAGGCTGATATTATAATTATTATAATCAAATTTTTAGTAAATTGATAGATAAAAAAAAAATAAAGTCACGCCTACATTCCTCTAGCGAGACTAGGATCTGCCAGCACTATGCGCACTCATCAATTGTCGACGACGTAAGGTCCTAATGTTATAGATTCCAGACTCCAAACTACTGCCAAATTTGTCATTCATATACTAATGAACATTTTTCGATACAAAAACTACACTGTCCGACATAGGATACGAGCTCAAGTCCTGATGATCTGATAATTACCAGTCGCCCAATCCTCCAACAAACCACGGGACAGTCTTGATAGATCAGTTTTTAAGAATTCAGGTTTAAAATTCTTATGTATCCTTCTAGATTACGAATCACAAACAAAACGACGGCCAAAAAATAGCCGCGTTAGAATATACTTACCCACCCACTGTAGCTAGCAACTATAGAAATTAGTTTTAAATTATTAACGGCCGACCGACGATTTATTTTTAAAATGGTAATTCAAACAAACTGTAGCATTTAATCGCACCCTCATGTTGGCTTTTTTTGGATTCAACTAATTCGAAAGAAGACCACACTCATACTTAATACCACTACTACTGTATCATCACGCCAGATCCCTTGCAGGGTAGGCAGAGAGTACAGAGTTCCATTAAACACTCACACTTGTGCTTATATTTTCCAGGCCGTTTCTCCGAATGTCACCTTTAATCTATAGTATCCTTTTCGCTATTTTATCCGAAGTATCGTTTAGTCGATTGAATAGTGCTAGCCTAGTGGTTAGACCGATGGACTGCAAAGTCAGAGGTCTCGGGTTCAAACCCAGGCACGCACCTCTGTCTTTTCGAAAGGATGTGCGTAAAATTAACTATCACTTGCTTTAACGGTGAAGGAAAACATCGTGAGGAAACCTGCATGCCTAAGAGTTTCTCGAAAGTGTGTGAAGTTCGCCAACTCGCACTGGGTCAGCGTGGTGGACTATGGCCTAAACCCTCTCAGTTTGAGAGGAGGGACGTGCCCAACGGGACGTTAAGAAACTGTCCCAGTTTTTTAACAGTGCTAATATTATTATACATTGTTAAGTCACAACACTCTATCTATCTATCTATATCATTATTCCAAACACCCTAGCTTAATGTTAAGTAACTAACAACATACTTAACTAATGTTCTTTTTATAAAACATAAATCTTATGAGCCATTGTCCACCGCAAACTTCCTTCTTTACAACGAGAGCATTCTACAAACAATTTAACACCAAAACTTATTTTGGTACGATTCCAACACAACCGCTTGTTATGTAAATATTCAAAGAGAAAAATGTAGTTTATTACCTCAGTACTAAAAACGTTAATTAACTTAATCAGTGTTCCCATATCTCGTTAAACCAGATTCCAACAAGCGAAATTCAGAACATAAGTACGAAATATGAACGTTTCCTTCAAACTCAGTAAGCTTCGGTCGTTAGAAATACTCTGCTTTGCTAATTCTTATGCACCGGGTGTAAATTACAGTTTGAACCAGTTAGCGATGACAAAACTGCGTACCTACACATTATACCTAGTAACTGGCAACAGTCCTACTTTTCTCGTCAGGAAGTAATATCAGAGTTATTCCCTATTTTCGTACGCCCTCGAATACTGTTATGTAATAGCGGTATATCTTGATAGAAACCAGTAAATATTAATAGGTTTAACCAGCCTTTATCTGTAAATAATTAATTTAAAGTAGAACTATCGTGCGGACAAGGAACTGTGCTTTCGCTAAGGACTGCAGGTTCGATGAACGTTGACAGCTGTTTACAAATTTCATGTCATTCCAATGCCTTCACAGCTTCGTTTAACGTAATAAGTACGATGTTGAATGGAACGGAATACAGGTAATATTGTATATTTCGCTTCAACGAAAGTATACTATGATATATTAAATAAATAAAGTCGTATATGTGTTTGTAATCTTACATTGTAAACCAGTACAAACTTTATAACAATCTAACAAATATAACTATAACCGGCAACAACATATTTCCTCGAAAATCAGATTAAACGTATCTAATCTTTTCGATCTTACAAGACTTTTAAACAAATGGAATGGTTGAAGTGAAAGATAGTTGGTTAAATGGCAAAGTAAGGAGTTTCGAAGACCTGAAATAATAACTATTAGAATTGAAAAGAAAATTGCAAAAAGCCGATACGTAACAATAAAATACCTAACACATTTTTAGGCATCCCAAGGATAACATCTTTTGAACATTGGCACCTTCTTCAGCTCTGGTATCTCCAAATATCAATGCATCATTGCCCTCTACAAGGAGGTAACACAACATTCTTCACCTAAGGGTGCTATCTATCGGTGCTCATGGCATTGTTGAACTATTCACATCACAATTCCCCTCAGGACAACCTTCAGCTGAATTTGAGGAGCCCCAGACGTTTGCGGTCCCTGAGGCAGCCCTCTGGAGAAGACCTAAGTAGGCTTATAGCAATTATTTCACTGACTAAAGTGCTAAACCTGAACAAAAACGTCAAAGTAATGACCCGTCATCATTTTAAAATAGAATAGATTTAACATAGGCTCCAACCTGACGGCTCCTTCCGTACTGTGCCTTAACGATCTCTAACATTTTATACTTACTCAAAAATAATATTTTGTAAATGAACCAAATAACAATCAATATCATCTTAAAGGCAAAAAATGCCCAAACTTTAAATCGACAAAGTAACATTATTATTGACATCGTCATCAGCCTCCCCCAAACGACAACCGCCTTTATGCTCTACGCATCCAGTACCTGCGATCTGAAATAACTTTTTACTAGAACTTAATAAATTATACGATCTTTAACATTTAATAGCACATCACAAACTTAAGTGCTAAGCAGTAATAAAATCTAACAATCGTATAATTATAATGAAATCGGATTAAACAATCACAAAAAATTGTAACAATATCGGGCCTCTCACTTATCGTCCATTTTCAGTACATAGTATACCTATCGTTGCGACACCCGATAAAGTGAGTAGATTGGCAACGCGGCAATTACTGTGATCCGATCGAATATCGTCGGGAATAGCCCCCTCCATACCACCGCTTATGTTTTGTTTGTTATATAAAAAGAGTACACTATCATACCGATACCAGTCAAGGCATTTGTCTCTAAAGCAAAATGTTCTCCAAAGTAAGCTTTATTTCATACAAAATGGCGATCCGGGCCACCTTTACATAATACTTAGGACAATTTTGCTCGAAAGTTAACTCAGATTGCATTGTCAATTGCTAGTTGTAAAGGTAACATAAAATTGCTTGAAAGCTCTCGAGGCACAATCATAGGACATAAACAAAAGCATTAAACGAACGTAATCTAAACTATGTTTTTCGAAATATATTGTATAAAATTACGGAGCAAGTTACTTAAGAGCTACAAAACAATAGAATCTAATCGACGTATTCCAAAATATATTTTATAAATGTCCTGAGCAATTTACTCAAAACAAATGTTTACTATTTTTTTTCATCAGATTGTTGTCGCATGCGCTCTGGTGGCTATCTGCCAGGCTGGTCTCCTGCACCACGCCCCAGCCGTCTCCTCCCAGAACATCATCCGCCATGATCAGACCGTCCACTATGAGACCCCGGTCCACTACTCTACGCCAGTTGTTCACGCCGCTCCCGTGATCCACGCCGCCCCTATAGCTCACGCCGCTCCTGCATACCACGCCGCCCCAGCGATCCATGCAGCGCCTGCGATCCACCTTACCGCTGCCCATGAGGACCACTATGTCGATGAATACGTATGTATAACACAATGAAATAAAACATAACTTGCCCATTGAAAATTATGAAATACAAATGATCTTGCAGATCCTGCCCTATACTGCGTGCTTTTACGCATTATTCACCAAAAAATAATTTTATCTCTTGGATAATATAGAGTATTCGTTTTCCGTATTACAAAACTACTTAGCATTTGCCCAGAAATATATAACCTTTTATAAATTCAACACAGGCCCACCCCAAATACGGATACTCGTACTCAGTGGAGGACCCTCACACCGGCGACCACAAGTCCCAGCACGAGACCCGCGATGGCGATGTCGTGAAGGGAGAGTACTCTCTGCTCCAACCTGACGGCTCCTTCCGCAAGGTCACTTACACTGCTGACCACCACAACGGGTAAGGAAACACACTATATAAGACGACACGGAAAGGAGATGCCGATTATAGATCAGACTAAACAACTTTTGTTCCACATATTCTTATTTTTCGCAATCTATTTCCTTATTTTTAAATACAAATTAATCAGCTTATAAAATGCGCTCGTAAAAAAATGTCCTTTTAGGCTGCTTTTATGAACAAGGGAAAAAAAAATTGGGGAAAAATCAAAAAGTGTTAAATTAAAATTCTTTAGATTTGGCGTATAAATCTACGTACTTTTGGCATGATACCCTTTTTTGAGACACATGCTTAATTTTATTACTTGCATATTTGCAAACACAAGCCTAAGCACAAACAATTTGACATTATAGCAACATTGTCTGGAAAACTTGTTGTAACTTCCTTGTTTATTTATTAAATAAGTGGTGTCAAGGGATGGCATATCAACTTAATAGCGTTACGATAACGACAATCTGTTCGTGGAAGGGGTTCTTCCAACTTCCCTTTAAAATTGTTTTTAACTTCAGTACTTACTTTTATTTCACGTTGCTCATTGTTGTTTTTTGCATTGGTTTTAAATGAATGAAATATTTTAAAACAGGATCTTATTAAGTGCATTGGAAAGTGAACAGAAATTATAACCGTACATTAGGTAACATAACATCCTTAATTAATAACAAATCCGGAGTTAAACAACCATTTCGTCGCAATAAGATTATTGTTATTAAATTACTTGACGATTTTCCGCTAATTTCATTAATGGACTGACATTTTATTAAATAGCTTTACAAATTAAAGAGGTATCGAGTCTACTTCCTTGGAGGTCCATGACTTTATAATTATATTAATGTAAATACATTATAAATGCATGTTTAGATGACTCATTTAAATTGTCATTCCATCTGGTATTACTAAATAAATAAAAATAAATAAATACCATACCGTCACACCAATATTCCCCAAGCGGGAGTGGCAGAGATGCACTATGTACATTCACTTTTCGCCGACGATGTTAGGTCCCATGTAATAGGGGACGAGCCTACTGCCATATACCAGGCACAAATCCTGACTCCGGACTGATACTAAGAATTTTTCGTTAGAAAAACTATATTTGTCCGACCTAGGATTTGAACCCAAGACTTCGTGATCGCAAAGCACATTATTCGCTACTAGACCGACGAAGTAGTCTGCTATAACTAGTCTGAATTATAGTTCCTAATATGTTTAGGTCTGCCTACCCCGCACGAGAGCTGGCGTGATGTTATAGATAGATAGAATATGTTAAAAGATAGTTCATATATGTGATATTATACTTACGTAAGGCAATTTAAGTACCTTAACTACTTCCATGCCTATACCGCACAATAATTTCCCTTAGCTTAGCCTAGTCATAACAAATTATCAAAAAACAGATAAACCTGACCCATGAAATGTCGCTTTGAAGTTGCCATGCGACCATATATTTTTAAGACAAAATTCATTGAATATTTGATCAATAATCTTTGGGCTTGCGACTGACATGACCCCGTCCCATTTTGATGGTCTTAAATACGAAAATTGGCTCGTAAGTCCATATGAGAACACCCATCGTATCATAATTAACTCTTTCCATAATTTACTCTCGCATTCCGAATGGCCATCGGCTTGGTCAGTAATATGTTGAGATCATTAACATGACTGATACTGACTCGTTGGTCCGATGGCGTATCGTGCCGTTAGCGATCATAATGTTCTAGGTTCAAATCCTAAGTCGGACAAAGTGTGTGTGTGTTACAAAAGCCTCGGTACCAAAAAATACTCTATTACACCCCGGTGTCTGGAATTGCGCCCTAAACCGTCATTATATTGGGACCTAACATCGTTGGCAAAATACAAGTAAGCCGCTGTCACTACCGTTTAGGAAACTGGCTGTTCAATTTTTTTTTTAATGATTATTCCCATGCGCTCCAAATCTTTAGTTCTCTTAAATTAATTTATCCATACATTCATTCCCAGCAGCACCATGGATTTTTATTTCAAATTAATTAATAAAGCCATATCTACTACCGTAAAATTCTTGGAGCTCTTTGAAAAAAGGTATGAAAACGAGGGATTTGATGAAAAACGTAACAAATATATGCTTTTGAAACCCATTTACCTCTGGGAAGATTTTATAAATTATAATTGTTATTAAATTTATCCATGGAACTCGGAATAAAATGGTGGAGCAGATGGGAATAATCCGCCAGATGGGTAACCCTTGCGGGGTAAGCAGAGAGTACAGAGTTCCAACACGTTCTTCCCCTACCTATTCGTTGGTACTAAAAGCATTGAATGTCGTTAATTTGTGCCATTTATTTTGTCCACAGTTTCAATGCGATCGTGCATAACTCCCCGCCCGTGATCCACCATCATTAGAAGAACGTTTATCCAACCTGTGATATTAGTGTAATGCCTAGTTCTTATAGTGATCGGTCTCTTAGCCTTCCATCTGTTCTCATTACATTTAGTTATACTTCACGGAGTGCAAACCAGTGCATAATAGTTCTTCAATATAGACTTTAACCTTACATTTTAAGTATGAAAATGAAATGTAAATCTTTTGTTCTTCCAATCTGTACATATTTATGAATGTTTGTGTTTTGTGTGTTCATTAGGTAAATCTCAAGTATACGTTTAGCAGAATATCTGTAAAATCTATTGGTGTGGGCAAAATGTATATAGCTTTATTTCTTGAATAAAAATATGAATAATAAATACTTCGATTTTTATTACCTTTTATTAAACTTTTTAAATAATAATATAATATTAGCCCTGTTAAGAAACTGTCCCGCCGTTGAACACGGGCCTTCTCTCAAACTGAGAGGATTTAGGCCATAGTCCACCACGCTGGCCCAGCGCGGGTTGGCGAGCTTCACACACCTTCGAGAAACTCTTAGGCATGCAGGTTTCCTCACGATGTTTTCCTTCACCGTTAAAGCAAGTGATAATTATTTTTTTTAATGTTTTCTTTTACCGTTTTAACTTTTTTAACGTATGTATTTTTTATATGCTTAGACGTCGTTATAACAACAAAATCATATAAAACAATTCACAGACGACTTGATCTAGTGCTTAAAAGCTTAACCCGCTTCGCCCGTTGGATCGAAAAGTTGCGGGTTCGATCCCTATACTTACTGGACAAATGTTTGTGGGGCCCACAAATGTTTGTTTCGGTCTAAGTGCTGGTGTATGTGAATTTCAATGTGTGTTTGTAAACGTACCCACGACACATGAATATTTTTCTAGTATAAGGTTACGTTTAAAAAGAAGACAAAAACTAACGATGCTTTTAAAATATATCATTTAATTAGAATACAGTTGGTTTATTATTATAATCCACTACTATTATTATTTAGCCAAGGTTATCTAATAATAGTGATTCCACCACTTGTACATTGAAATAATATTCAAATAAGATTTAATTAATGCATCTGAAATAATTGCTGATAAGGAAACTTTAAGAACTCTAATAGTTCTAACCGCAAAATCGAATGCTAGATAACCATTAAGATTACAACAACTGAGTATTCAGTTATAGCGTAGCGTAGCGACAGTTTTTAGATTATACTATAGGTTATAGTATTGCCTACTACATACTCTGTTCTGGTACTTAAAAAATGGATTTTTTTTAAATTCATACTATTACCGTATCATAAGATCTAGTTCAATGTGTCATTAGACCAACCTTAAACTATGAGATTCCGGAACCCCTCAGAAGGGCCAATACTGGAGATCGTCTCATGAGATTTTTGTACGCAGATATTAGTAACTATAAGTCCGATACTGCTTACGGACTAAGACCCCTGAGTTTCTTTCAGGGTTTGGAAGGTATCGTCTATATCATTTTTGTGATATAAATAGACTGCATGCCATGAATTTAGAATGTAGGAGAAAATTTTACCTAGCCTTTGGAAGCCTCTCGGCTAGCAAAGGTTAAGCAATGTTCTCCCCTATTTTTGTCCTATTATGCTTTCGGAATCTGCGTTGATATTGTTTGTGTTCTGGCGATACATATAGCGTAAGCGGCAATACATATTAGTGGCGTTGCAATTCTGAATTTATAATTCAAATACATTATACATAGATGAGGACTATATAATTTTCCATTACACGATTTCACCGTTTTATCATCATATTATATCGTGAAAAAACAGTTTTAAATGTAGACATATTTAATTTTCCGTCAATGGAAAAGCCTTTCCGTATATATTAACGATTTTGGGGGTCCTCCACTAAAAAAAATTATTAATTTCACTAGACTAACATACCAATGGCATGATTTTTCTAGCCTTCGATAGCTTTTCGACTAGTAAAAGCTATGTATTTGAATTATCAAATCAGAATTCCAACGTCACAAATTTTTAATAGCATCAATATCGATAGCACAAAAGATATCAACGCAGATGCCGAAAGCATAATAGGACAACAATACATCTTTTTCGCTTCAAGCAAAGCCGTTTTTTCCGTTTGCTTGATACATCGTAACTTAAAAGATAATTATTAAGCCATGCCTCTCTCATCTACAACTAAATTCATATGTGTATCCAGTTTGTATCACCTACATCTGAGTCACGAAAGTTGACTTTATGAATTGTTATTGCGAAGGAAAATATCGTGACGAAACTTGCACGCATTTATGTAAATTTCAGAATGTTTAATGTACAAAAACTGCTCACCCATCTGGGTACCATAATATTATCTTCAAAAAATTCATATTTTAAAACAAACAAGTTTAATACTTGAAATATGTCAAAAATGGTGTTTACCGTTAAATTTTGTATTATAAAACCGGTTATTAAATCATGCAACTTTGCTAGAGGCTACCAATCCTCAAGAAAAATGTGCTTATGTCATTAATTTCTGATTTCTGATTTAATACTAAGATGTTGCTCGTAATGAACGACGCATTCGACAAATAATTCTCCTGGTCACGTTTACATTCTTCAAGCGGAGGTAGTAGAGTTGTACCGTGTAAAGACAATAAAAGTGAAACGAGGATTGTTATTAATATTAAAGACTTTTTGGCAATAAAACCGCACCTCGTTCGACCTAAAATTCGAACTCAGGACCAAATTATCCCCGAATATGAACCCCGTAAAGAAAATGTCTTCACAAGTTGTACAATGTTACCGCAATAAGAACTAACAATTAGAACAATCGTAAACAATGATAGGCGAAACAAAACATTGCACAGTACTTACGTTAGACTGAAAGCGTTAATTGCAGTAACAAGTCCAGTGGAGCGTGAGAAGATATAAGATCACATCCAAATTGCATATCAGAACATTACCATACAATGTCCGAAACGAAATAAGGAGTGAAAGCGAATATACGGGGGCAGTGCAACAGAGCACGCTACAGAGAAACCTTATATTACCTATTTAATATTCAAACATTTAGCAATTGAGATCTCAGAGATATCGCTCGACCACATAAGGAATGAAGCTAGGCTGAGTATGCCCTAAATCAACGGTTCCTAAACTTTAGACAAATTTTATTCTATGGAACCCCACATCAAATTATTACAAATGAAGGACACTGCAATTATTATTGTACTTTAATTATTATTATAAATATGTAAGAACTCTGTATTCTCTTCCTATCCCTTAAGAGATCTGGCGTCACGATATAGATGGATAGATTATTATTATTATTTTCTTTTCATAAAACAGTTACCCCACACTAGGAATTATTCCTCTGTCGTAGGTATATTTACAAACATGAAAGCACATATACAATCACCCAGCCCTAAAACAAATGTCTAACCACAACTCAATGCAATGGGAGGGGAGGCTCTTAACCAATGGACTAAGCCGCCTGTCAAATTATTATATTACCTGCTTTATATTAAATACTGAACAATTGAACAATCTCTTACAATAGGTCTCATAAAATAGCTCAGAGTTGCTCAGCGAGCTATGGAAAGAGCTATGCTCGGCGTTTCTCTACGGGATCGAATCAAGAATGAGGAGATCCGTAGAAGAACCAAGGTCACCGACATATCCCTCAGGATTAGTAAGCTGAAGTGGCAATGGGCGGGCCACATAGCGCGAAGATCGGAAGGGCGTTGGGGCACAAAGATTCTAGAGTGGAGACCACGTATTGGCAAGCGCAGCGACGACCAGCAGACGACCGTCTGCCAAATGCATCGACGATCTTGTGAAAATTACAGGAAGTTGTTGGATGAAGGTGGCATCGGACCGGTTACGCTGGAAAGGCCTATTGGGGAGGCCTATGTTCAGCAGTGGACAAGTATAAGCTGAGATGATGATGATGAGCAATTCCGATCTCAGAGATATCGCTCAGATATAAAAGGAATGGAACTAAGCTGATTATGCGCTTGATCAGCAATTCCTAATCTTTCAAGATAACGGAACTCTCAGCATTTTTTTTTTGGGACCTAACATTAAATTATTGCAAATAAAAGACGCTGAAATTATTGTATGACCTATTAAATATTTAGCTATTGATTTCTCACAGATATCGTTCAGCTACATTATAGTCATTATCAAGCCAAATGGCATTGAAAATAAAAGCTTTTTCAAAATAATATTTGAAATTTTACTGTGGAATTATTTAACAGCACAAAAATGACCGATTCAATTAATGTACCGCGGAACTCCCCCTTAAGAAGCGCTGTACTATATCAAAAAATTTAGGTGTTAGTCGATTCCGGCGATATATAAACCATTCTAATAGCATTAGCTGACAGCAAACCCATACATAGTATAAACAACATCAACTCTTTCGTTTTAAAGGGAAAGTCAGTCAGTTTATTAAAGTCATACATATTAACACTAAAGGAATTATACCTACTCCGATCGGGTACTACAACGTAGCGTTATAGTAGGTTTATAACAAAGAAATGTTCATCCATATCGATGGTTTATAATGAAACTTAATGACTTACATGGTCTGAAGGTATGCACTTTCAGAAAATCTGAACAATCGCATCTTTATTCTTCAGTACCTTTGGCTGTTACATCAAATTTGTGTGCACATAGCCTATTATAATATTTTATTTCATATTGCAATGTGACAGAAATTCGACGAAGCGTAGGCGCTAAACGACTGATTTGGTTTCATATTTAGATATTAATACCAACAACTTAATCCAAAGAAATGATAATAAATATAAAAATTTTGTGATATCTTGAATGAAATTTCGTAAATAATTAATTTAAATCAATGAAAAGTAATAATTATAGCCGTTGACTATCGATTTTCTAAAAAGTAGAGCCACTGCCATTGACACATCTTCACACACCACATTCTAAACAACCGTAATGATAAAGCAACAAAACGTAGTAGTATACAATTTTTGGATCTATATCTATATCATCACGCCAGATCCCTTACAGGGTAGGCAGAGAGTACGGAGTTCCAACAGGTTCTTTCCTTACATACCCCTCTCACAACATATATTAAAAATAAAAAAACACCTTCACGCCCATATTGCTCAAGCAGAGGGGTCAAAGGTAGTGTCCAAATCCTTATATCTGAACCTATAGGCATTGTACCGGGCACGGTACCAAACTCCAGCCTGACTGAATATAAGATTCTTTAGAAAAAAAAAACATTTATTTTAAAAGCAAACTTTTATAGCAAAATCACAATGGAGATATTATGCTAAGTTGAGGAGTTCCTATGGGAGGAGTTCCTCCTTCTAACTTCATTATGAGACCCTGGACATCGTCTGGGCCCATATTACTTATCAAGACAAATCCAAGAGTCCAAAGAAGATCTAGTTATATTAGGTAGTTGGATAGATCCTTTGATCACCCTACGGCTGCATCATCAAACCTTGGTCACCATTCAGGTCTACAGTACTCGTCATAACAAATCAATCGAGCCCAAACACAGCGGGGTCAGGTTGAGTAGTTGGGTGGATCCTTTCGGCTCCATCATCAGGCCCTGAACACCATCTGGTTGTATAGTACTTGTTAATACCAATCCAACAAGTCTAAGCACGAGGGAGTTATATTGTGTAGATGACATGTTCCTCTAGCCACCTTCCGACTCCGTCTACAGACCAGCTCCATGGTACCATATTATTGCATTGTCAGCAAACCTACATACGTATGCCAAATTTCACCTCATTCGGATACCCTGCTTGAAAAATAGCTCATAAAACTTGAACCGCAAAGACAGACATTTTTACGATTATTATTATACAAACATATTGAGTTCTTAGATTTACGCGAATATTACACATGAAATGAATTGAGCGCTCAAAGAAGTCTGCAGTCTGTGAACATGTCCTTGACCGCACCCGCCATAACATCAGATTTGATAGACCACAAATCCTCGTGAAAGAACACCGATTCCTACCAAGGATGGTTCGCGAGGCTATTGAAATTAAAAAAACATCCTAATTTCAATAGAGAAGATGGCTGGGTGCTTCCATCGTCTTGGGATCCGGTAATTAATATAATCAAATCCAAAACCAAGCATAACACTGCAAGACCTCAAGACACCGTGAGCTCACTCTGCGTAGATCGGACCAAGAACAACAAAAATAATTAAGAAGTTTGAGGGTACCCCGGAACAACTATGCCTATTGGACGTCTAACACCTCAGTCCCTCCCGTGACCATGGGTGCTGCAAAGCACTCGAAACGTCGGGAACTAAAAATAAAAAAATAAACCGCGATAAAATCCGTAAAATAGTTTTATTTCATTATACGAAAAGTTAAATACAAACTTGTAAAAACGACACTTTGTTTGATCTAGATATTTTAATAAACCAACGACAGACAGTTCAAACGCTATGAAACTGTTTCTACTGACATTATAAATTAACAGTGTTATTTAATAATAAATAGAATGTATAGTAATAGATTGACAATGTCGTTCTGTTCATTTACAAATTAAATCAATCTAATACAAAGTTATAAAATAACATCCCAAAATAAACTGAAGTAATTACGATTGGATTATGTCGCTCGTTATATTAACTTCTTGATTAATGTCTGTTTCGAAACAAGGACCCTTTCGGATGCATCGGCACCTCTGTGGCAATGCTGATGATTTACCGGTGCCATATATGCACAATACAATCATCTGTGTTGAGTGAAACGATTACGTACTCAACCGTCGAACCGCTATCGATACGCATTGTTTATTGTGAAATAAGTTGAAAGGTCGTCTTGGGAGAAGCGAGTACGATTTTTGATATGCAATTTTACAACGATCAACAAAAATGTTGCTATCGATATCGAGCTTTTTTATAGCTTGTTTATAGTTATATGGATTGTGCAGTTCTCATTGAAAGCCAGAGGGTTTAGCACGAACAGAATGACGTTAGCGTAAAGCTACCGAGTTAATATGCCATCTTTGTCAAACTACAAATTCACTAAAAAATATGAATGTGACAGCACGATTTCCCGATAAAGTTAGTATAACGTTAACCATTTCATGCTAAGTCCTCGAGGATATACAGTGATGAGTGTGGATTCACCTACCTACGTTTGTCACTTGCTGACGATAAATCCATCTTTTGTGGATTTTCCAGACATTCCACGATAAACAGGTCCCCCAAATCTTTGGTGCAAAAGCCAAGCTGAACCACTAAACATATTAAATTTAGTGCACATTTACCCTACGAGAGTATAATCATCTTTTGGTCCAGTTATAAATAGTAGATGACAAAGATATTTATATAACATTTTTTATATTAATATCACTATGAGAAAGGCTACTTGTTAATAGCATCATTAAGGACCTTACCTTCATATGGAAGTAAAATATAGTAAATATACCTATTTTAAAAATATTCTATATCCGGTAATATTTAACCTTGTAATATTTGCCTTGATAAAGTACAGATAAAAACAATTAAGGTAACAATGTCATTGAATTAATTTAATCGTAGGTACAGATGCGTGTGGTGTACTGTACCACACTGAACCAACACGGACAAAAGTGAAACGGGCAGTTATGTACTGTCAACAAAAAAGGTGACTAACAGATTAAAATTTTACCATATAAATAAATATCTATTATGATAGCTATCCCAGATATAAGTCAGTCGAAATAGTAATATTTTAAATACATAAACTTCAACGAAATGATCTTGATGTTTTTTTTATGAATATCTAGTGAACCGCAGCTTAGCTTAGCTTAGCAAATCAATATCAATATAGTTTTTCTAAATTGTTTAAAATATTAATTCATAATACTATATACTTAGGAAAGAACCTGTTGGAACTCTGTACTATCTGCCTACCCAGCAAGGGATCTGGCGTGATGATATAGATAGATAGATAGAAATTATATACCTAAACTTTCTAGTCTATCCATTAATGAAAGTGGATGAAAATACGTGAGTAGTTTCTGACTCCTACACTATTATGACACTCACTTTATAAAACGCCTGTTATTTTAATTGTATTAAGAAATAAAATATAATTTATGTAGACATTAATCACTATAATTTACTCTTAACTTCCTGCGAGGAACATGACTCATGATAAAATGTATGTTTGTGATTGTAAGTTGTAGGGCAATCTAGAAAAAAAATATATTATCTCTAACTTTTGTTACTGATCATACAAAGTTTAAGAAGTATTCTTACAAATCCCTCATGGTTCTAAAAACAAAGTCATTACATTCATAAAAGATACATCTTTTCAAATCAAATTACAAAGTTTACTTCAAGTTGTGAACCTTATACATATATTGTGCCTAGGCATTTTAACTTCAATTTAAGATAGTCTTCAGTTATCCAGTTTTATAGCCACGAGGAACAGAATTCTAGTTCATAATAATGATTTATTTATACCAACATTTTTTCCCGTTGCCCCTTTCCCAAATCCAAACATGTAGAATAATTCTTAGCTCTGAATTTAATTAGTATGTCCACGAGACGTACTAATTCAAACCTTAAAGCTTTCGTCACATATCTGACGGGCGGTGTTGGGCATTATTCAATCTACACCTCATAACACACAGAGAGAGGACAGACTGCACACCCAATATGTTTATTACTATTATTATTATTTTTTCTCTTTTTTTTTGTATATTCCTTTTTGTTGCCTAATTTAAACTAGTACAATTTTACGTGACCACTAAATACATAACTACATTATTTACTTGTAACTCAAGGGGATCGGCGTTGAGGCCGAAATACAGGCTTCGTTCAGCCTCAAATGCTAACACTTTTGCGTACATCGTCTAAGATTAGGATATATATTTGTGTAAAAAATGCAGTGAGTTTTTGAGAAATAAACATTTTTTTTACAAGCTTTTATTTAACTTGCTACGTTCATATGTCTGTCTGTCTGTCTTTCCGGTTCAAATCTTGTGATCCATTTTTTTTCAAGCCCTTGCGGGTGGATACCCGTGGAATTGAGCTGAAATTTGGCAACGTATGTAATTCCGATGACAATGCAATAATATGATTCCATGGAGCTGATCTGATGATGATATGATAGGAACATGGGAACTATACAACGTAACCCCCTTGTTTTTAAGCTTGTTAGATAGGTATTGAGAAGTACTATCCAAACAGATGACATTCAGGGTCTGATGATGAAGAGGAAAGGTGGTCGAGAGAACGATCTGACTACTTAATATAACCCCGCCGTGTTGGGCTCTTTGGATTTGTCTTGACAAGCACCTTAATACTTGCCGGCCTCCGTTGTGTTTTTGACAAAAAAAGCTCTGTTTTTAAAAAATCTTTGAAAATCAAAATTATTCATTGTAGGATAAATAAATTGAAATTTCTGTTGCAATTAAATTAATCCTCCTAAGGTATCCAGAAATAATAATGACTTTTGGACGTCACGTGTTTCCATCCCGTGACCATGGGTGTAGAACACTTGTAACATCGTAACGGTAAAAACCAAGAATAAACATGATAAAATCCGAAATAGAATTGAATTTTATTCTTCACAATTAATTTTTACCCTACTCTGCCGACGGGAAGACAGCGATGCGCGTATGTAACACTGCGGGCGCGACCGACAAACGGTAACAGGTCGACGTCCCGTTCCTGCAAAGTTTTCCGAAGCAGCATATTAAATCAAAGGATTTTAAAGATTATTACTAAGTTACCATTGGACGTTAAAGTAGCGATGTCGAAAAATCATACTGTAAATGTCATTAGTAATTTTGTTGTAGGAAAAGGATGTCATATCAACTCGATAGTATTACGCTAACGTCAATCTGGTGGCACGCCACTAAAGCTTGAGATCCGAAGATCTCAAGCTGCTGTTGATATAATGTACTTACAAAATTTTGCCAGCAGCGATTGTCGTATGAAAATATACAACAGTATATTTTCACAAATAATATTAAAATCTCATATGAAATCACTGGTCACAATTTATATCTTCGAAATAAACTTATAATATTAAGCTGACGAAGTGAAGAGATTATTTTGTCATAAATAATCTCGATTTTCATTCAGCCATATAAATCCAATAATATCATTATTTATTGGATGTACCTACTCTACACAAATTGTTCATCGATTTGGGTTGAACCGTCGAGTCATATATTTGTTATATAATATTATCATTCTAGAATAAAACGCAGACATTCTAGATATAAATAAATAAAACATTTACTTAGTAAGGGTCTTAATATTACGACATGGAGGAGCTGAACCTTCTAAAGTTATAATTCGAACACAGTTAAAATGTTATGCTTAAAGAAATTTCCTGTCCAGATATTAAAACAGGTACCAATCTGTTACTCAATTAAGCATTTTTGGTATCAGCATCTATTACAGCTGGCAAATCGACTAAATACTTTGTGTATGTTCGAATTATAAATCACATTAGTTGTTTGTGTTATATTTATTGGATAATAAGAAAATAATTAAGCGGTACGTCGATAGCAAAACGAACTTATTACACAACAATCGTACCATTAATATGGATGCGCTCGGCATCATCTGTAAATCGTTTCGAAGTCGTGACACTTCATAAATTTACGACTTCAAAATAGCAATCAGGATAAAAAATGGCGATGGCTTAAAGATTTCATTAAAATCTTCGGTACTTGAAATTTTTCTGGTGACCTTCGCAAAAAGCTGACAGGAATTACGCTTGTGATGCGGGCCGATGAGAGAAAATATGCGGTGCGATCGTATCGCGCTACGCATGCGACGACACGTGTTGCGATCACACCGAGCGCAGAATAAGCTTTTAGCATGTTTCTTTGATACATTGTATAGCATATAAATCTAGCTAAAACATATAATAATTTGCAATAAAAAGAATTTTTCATATAAAATTGTGTTTTTTTAAAAAAAAAAAAAACCGTATCCACGCACTAGATTTTTTCCTGTGTTGTCGGTGCATTTACAAATATAAAATTTACTTACATATATACTTAAACTGAAATAAACATAGGTGCGTCATATTAAGATTTGTCACGTATGACGATCGCACCGACTACTGTGTGAAGCAACTTAGGCTTTTAACCATTGGACCAAGCCGTCGTTAACGAAGTGAAATAAGTATTTTTGCACAACGGCAAAAAATATAACGTGTATGACTGCCAAATTAATAGTAGTTTTTAGAGAGAACTAATATATTTATAATCATTTTTAATTTTTCGATTTATTCACTAAACATTTATCTAATTTTATAGCCCTGCTACTGCAATTTGGCATGAAATACAAACATGTGTAAAACATATTAAATTCCCTCTCGGTGAAACAGAGCCTACGATTGCGCAAGAGTTTACTGGATCACTCGGTGCAACCCAGAGAGCTACTTTCTTACTGGCTGATACTGTACAGACTCGTCCACACTGGCCAATCAAGTTTGTTGATTTTAATCTTTAATTATCGCGACGATTTACAGGTTTATTAGAGACTTATTATTGTCCATTACATGATGATTGATGTCCAAACAGCTATGTTGGAGTCTTTACGAGTGCAATGTTCAATTAAGCTATACTAATTAAAACTAATTACTAGTTACGAAATAGAAACTTAATATTGCTGGTAATAAAGTTTAGAATGTATCGCTACATTTTAATATTTGAACGATAAGTTTTCATTTGTGAGTTAAGCATTAAGAGTGCAGAGTTATTCTATCCATAAAATTATCTTAAAATGAAAGTAGTCCTTCCGTAAGATTTGGCTGATACTACAACAAGTAGGCTGTTAATTTAAGCGGATATGTGAATTGACACGCTAATTGTTCTGAAAGTATATAGTCGCTTACATAATACATAAAATAAATCAGCCTACGCTGTTCCATTTCTAGGCAGCAAAGGTCTTGTCTCATCAATCGAGTAACAGAAATTTGGTACCACGTGGACCCAGTATGATTGGTGGAGGCAGATTTTGAGGTCTGCTATTGGAACTTATCAAGCCGCCTATAAGGCTCCCAACTTGGTTTAAGACTAATCGCATACTCTGAGCCTAACAAGTTTGGTCATTTAACTGGTACAGAGAGCTTAGCACAAAAAAGTGACATTAGCGATTGCATTAGCATTGATATGCCATTCTTGTCACACCACCAATTTACTAAATAAACACGAATTTAACAGCCCACCTACTAGCTAGGATCACGCTAATGTCAATCTTTTCGTGCTAAGCCGTCGGCAGAACCAAAAATATGAATCTTGTGAAAAGAGCTTTAACTTAACCTTGAATAAAAGTGGAAAAAAGGCATTGCAGTGGCGTAACGTAAGGTGTAAAGGTGATCGTGTGCAGCAGTGTCATATGTCAAGCCGGTTCTGGTGTATCGGGTGACATGCGCCGCTTTATTCGTAGTATAAAAACTTCAACCCTACCGGCATCCTCACCAAACGTGTTCCACAGTTCAGCACAACACATCATCATGTACTCTAAAGTAAGAAAAATATTGGGATAAAGAAAAACGTTAAAAATTCATTGACATAAAGTTCATTTAAACCTAGAACCTCTTATCATAATTGGATCTTTATCATTTTTCTCAATATTTTTTGAATTTATTGGATTCCTTTAAAATTACAAGGGTTGATAACGACTACTTCGTTATATGGAAACCATAAGCACTCAATATTTTTAACCCCAAAGTCATCATGAAAGAAATAATAGGTTCCATAGCTATTGAGCTATTAAAAAACCCAAATTTAAGCCACTGAATGTTTTAATCCAATGATTAAAACATTCAGTGGCTTCAATTTGGGGTTTTTCTTTACTTTTTAGCCCAGAATAACTTAAGATTTGGACTTAAAATCCAAAATTAAACACAAAATCTAATTGTTTCTTGCTACCTCTCATTGTCTCTATTTTAAACATAACTTTACAATTTCGCAGATCATTGCTCTTTACGCCCTCTTGGCACTCTGCCAAGCCGGCTACATCCAGGACGACCAAGCGGTTTCTTCTCAAAGCATAGTCCGCAATGACGGGACCACTTCGCAACTCACGAACCACATCAGCTCTCCACTTGGGGATCATGCCGGCCCTCTACTCCACACGGCGGGGATTGAACAACCTTCGTACCACGACCATGGAGCTTCTTTTATCCACGCTACTCCGATAGTCCAACATCTGACTCCTGCCATCCACCACACGCCGTTGTTGCAGCATGTGGGGCCTGCTGTTGCTCTTGCACATGGAGACCATGTTGAGGAACACGTGAGTAGAATATCATTATGTGCATTTAAGACGAATCTGACATCATACAATACGCTCATCAGTCGACGTAATGTCTGGTGGTTCCCTGTAGGGGTATTACGGCATACTGAACCGTCTCAAAAGACGGTTATTAATAGGTTAACAGGCTAACTGTTAGCATAATACTTTCCTGTACAACTATAGATGTATAATTACTTTTTCAGTCTTTTAATCCTTAGATTTGGAATGCGTATGAATGCATACGCGTTAATGGTATAACAATCATGCATGAAAGGTGGCAATCGAGCTTTAAACTTCGGGCAAACACACATTAATAGAAGTTAGATTTATAATTAATTTACTCATAAAGCGGACTTTTATATCTTTGATTTAACCAAGAGTTAATAATTATATCATAAGGGATAGCTATCCTTGAGGATCCTATAGTAGCTACCATATGTGTAGGAAACTGTGGGCTGAAATCTGTACTTTTTTTCATATTCAAACCAATAATAAAACAGCACTTAATTAAACATTTAAATAATTATTTAGGACCAGGTAAAATATTTTACATTAACAGAAATAACGAATTCACACGATATCATAATTAAATAATGCGTTTTTAAATCTAAAAACACAACTAAGGAAAACACGATCTCTTTCCGTTGCCATAAAAATGAACCGTGAACTCGTTAATAAGGTGTTAAACAGCAATTAATTTTTAACACATACCGGATGCTTGCCTGTTTTCGAAACTTACTGACTTCAAACAGGAGATGACTGAATAAAATGCTCATTTAAGTAATTTCATCCTTTATTGAACGAGTTCGTTTTAAGGAAATTGTGTTATTTATTTTTCACCCAAAGTCGGAAACTCAGCTTTGTAGTCCGCGGATGCTTTCATTGTAACATTTACAATGTACATAATGTTTTCTAGAAAATCTTTTAAATACACCAAGACTATTAAATTCAAGAATAAAATTTCTACTTTGATAAACGATGACAGTTGCAGACCGAACAATTATAATGCACAAATTTATTAGCGCATTTAGTTTACACGATTACATAATTTACTTTATTAAAAGCATAATTTCCGTAATCTGTGGTGTATGTAACACCCAAAATGCTAACACAAAGAAAGTGAAAGGCATGTTACCATTATGATTAAAAATGTGATCAGTTAATATGTACAACCCAATTAAATATTTATTGAGTAAGCTCCTAGTAATTACAAGACTATAGGAGTTTTGTAACGCAATAGGCAATCTATCACGCTGCGATTGGCATTAACGTCTATTTATCAAATACATCATTATATTCTTATGTTGATCAAAGTTTACGTAGTACCTGCCCTATATAAGGTGAATTGTGAAATGAATCTTAGTTTGGAATACATATTAATTTTATTCACTTGAAATTTTAGAATGAAAATTTCCAGAATTTCCACCTTTCAATCGAACGATTATCGTTATGGTAATCGAAGATTTGTCTTTTCTTCAGTTCTTTTATAACACTAAAATAAAAAATTATCACAGTATTTCCTTTATAAATAACAAATTATTTAACACTATGATCTTTTTACCACTACTACAAATATAAAGCCAAGTTAGATGCTATGAAAATCAGGCCCGTTCTAATTTAATACAGTATACACGCGAATATGTGGGTTTTTTTAACCTACTATGCAATTACATTAATTCGCAGGCTCCAGCGAAGTACGAGTTCTCGTACTCCGTGAATGATCCTCACACCGGTGACCACAAGTCCCAGCACGAGAGCCGCGACGGAGACGTAGTGAAGGGACAATACTCCTTGCTTCAGCCTGATGGTTCCGTTCGCACCGTAGATTACTCCGCTGACAGCTACAATGGGTAAGCATTTTTTAAGAATATACATAATTCATCATCATGTCCACGGCAGGACAAAATCCTTCCTCAAAGATCGCCACAATGACCATCTTCGTACTGCACACATTCAAACTTAACCTGAAGCCTACACCAGGTCATGCATCTTGTGGGGGGCTTTTCCACTCGACGTCTTTCGGTATGTGGTCGCTTCTCGAGAACCTTCCTACGCAAACATGCATCATTACATTGATATAATCTCTGATGCCAATCCAACTGCCTCATTGGCTTAGTGGCAAAGCGCATCGCTTGGTGATCACGAGGTCCTGGGTTCAAATCCTAGGTCGGACAAATGTAGTTTTTTAAACGACAAAACCCCAGTATGAGTCCAGAGTCTGGAATTGTGCCCGGTATATGGCAATGGCGAGGCGCCCGTAGCGCTGTGCGACCGCGGTGTTCTTACCGATCACCAAGGTTTAGCAGCATTCGACTCGGTCGGCCTGAGATGGGTGACCGTTTGTGGCATTTTCATAGTCGAGCGTCTCCGTGCTTCGGAAGACACGTTACGCCGTTGGTCCCGGCTACCACTTAATGTGGTAGTCGTTAAGCCCAGGCTTGATAAGTTCCAACAGCAGGTGGCCACAAACCTGCCCTCACCAATCCGCACCGGATCCGCGTGGTGGAGTATGACTTAATCTCTTTCACCTCGATTTGTGAGAGAAGGCCATTGCCCAGCAGTGGGCAGTATAGGCTGATATTATATATGGCAATAGGCTCGTTCCCTATTACATGGGATCTAACATCGTCGGCAAAAAGTGGGTGTACTCAGTACACCTCTGCCACCCCTGTTTGAGGAATATAGGCGTGACGGTGTGTAATCTCTGATAAGAGCCTAATATGGGAAGTGACAACAGCAGCTTGTATGAAACCATAGCTATATAAAATTTTACTTAACATTTTGAAAGTAATGAAAGTTAAGAAAGTAATAATCCTGATCACCTCTGATAGCTTCAGTCCACATCGGAAAAATTTAGATCAACGCTTCTTCATACCTGAAAAAGTATATACTTCTATTTGAAGTTTGATTTATGTATTTGAACTTGACCAGTTTAACTTTGACCAGGCAAACAAGTTTTATTTGTATTTGCATAAGTTTCTTTTTCTTCAGAATTTTGTCGTATTTTTATACAACATTTTGAAATTAGAATTTGCTTTGATTTCTACTAATAAGATAATGCGTCATGATTACGTTGATTCGGGAATAGTAAAGATTTATAAAAGAATTAGTTTCTGCCTGTGACTTCGTCCGCGTTAACTTTAGACAGGAATCTATAATTTTTCAGGATAAATAGTATCCTATATGTTAATCCAGGTAATAACCTATCTGTGTGCCAAAAATCATTCGAATCTATTCAGCCGTTTTGGCGTGATTGAGTAACAAACATTCAAACATCATACAAACTTTCACATTTATAATATAAGTAGGATATTAGTAGGAAGTAGGATAGGTGGTTCCATTCCTATTAAACTCTCGCTGATCCTCCGTCATGTTAAAAAAATGCGTCGATTATTCCATATAATATGTTAAGGCCAGACCAATGTATAAATTACCACAACATTGCAGTTTACTTAGCTTTTTAATCTAAATACAAGTGTTGTTGCGGTCAATAACGCAGATAGCATCGGCACATACAATGCAAATGTTCATTATCTCAAGCTAGTTGTGATTAAATCAACACTTAATTCTACGGACTGTATATTAAATGCGTGAGGCTGGTAGTAGATAAATTAATGATTTTGCCAAAACCTCGATGATTAGCTTTTTTTCTGTTATCTCTTTTTGGTTAATTACAAGCAAATCTGCATAATAGTATTATAAGGCCCAAAGAGTTTTATATCACCATCATCAGCCGAAGGTCGTCCACTGCAACGCAAAGTACAGTTACTTATTACATTAACATTTACCTACCTTGATTACACTTTGCTTAACCAAACTCCTAAACGCCAATTTAGCAACCTTTAAAAAAGAAAAAACCTACACCGCAAGTCCGTTTACAAACACAAATATAACATACACTAACACCCCGACCAAAACCAAAGGCCTAACGATTATAAGATAAATATTTGTGTCATCATCATCATCAGATGATGGCAGTGGACGACTTTCGGCTCATGCCGAAAGACGTCCACTACAGGACAAAGGCCTCCCCTAAGATCGCCACAACGACCGGCTTTGTGCTGTACGCATCCAGCTTCTACCTGCGACCTTCACCAGGTCATCGCTCCACCTTGTGGGGGGCCTGCCCACTCCACGTCTTCCGGTACGAGGTCGCCACTCGAGAACCTTTCTGCCCCAACGGCCGTTTGTTCTACGAGTGATGTGCCCCGCCCACTGCCACTTAAGTTTGGCAATTCTGAGAGCTATATCGGTGACTTTGGTTCTCCTGCTATAATCTTTGTGTAGAAGACACAAATTGTTTTCTACAATTTTTCGTATTGAGAACTATTTGGGTTATACACTGAGATTTTTCTCATAGAACCCTCACAATAATTATACCTAATTATAGATATAATAGTTCAACTGCTCAACTATGATAAATAAGCTACTCCAGTATTAGCAAAGACATAGTAGGTAAGTAGAGACATTGTCTCACTCAATAACGTAGCTAGTATCGGTGTAACACGCCGCATGTGATGGGTGGCTGCATATCTTCGTATAGTAATGTCGGTTATACAACGCGTAACCGCCGCGTACCGCCTGCATAAGAATACATTATCGCTAGAGCTATTATAGTAACGAGATGCAATTTATTCATCAAATCCGCTGTAAATGTATAATTTTAAATGAGTAAAGATTTTGTTGATAGTCGATGAAAAAAGGCAGAAACATACAGATGATGAATTTCACTAGACCACTAATACGGTTATTTATATTAAGTCTATTATACTGCCTTATATGCTGTCAACAATAACAAGATAAACCTCAAGGAGAATCCAAAAAAGCAATGTTACAAGATGCAATTATAAGTTATTTATATTACTTAAAAAAAGGATGATCATTAATGCACTATTGATATTCAACAGGTTCAACGCCATTGTTCACAACTCTGCGCCATCAGAGCACGCCGCTCCCCCTACGCATGGTCCTTTGGTACATGCCGCTCCTGTGGTACATGCCGCACCTGTGGATTATGCTACACCAGTGGTCCATGCTGCCCCGCTCGTTCATGCTGCTCCAGTCGTTCATGGACCTCTTGTCCACGCCGCTCCGCTCGTCCATGCCACCAACTTAGTCCATGCCGCGCCAGCGCACTACATAGCTGCCCACCAGTAAATTACATATTTCCTGACGAAAATGTATTAACATTAATTTAGCTGATAGAAATAAAACTGTTATTATTTATATTGATCATATGACTTTAATTTGGTAACTACATTCTTTTTATATTTTTTTTATATTAAAAATATGTTCTGATTTGAGAATTCAAAATAATAATGATACCTAGTTTAATATATGGTTATGGTATACCAATAGCAATCTGTCAAAAAAATAATGTTTAAAATTTTGTCAGTTTAATAATATCCTACTCGCAATAGCACCCTACTCAGAACTTACAAGTAGCTTTTATTTTGATTCTCAAACAGAAGCTAAAACTCAAAATATAAAACGTTTGAAAGTTATTACTTTGTTGTCATACATATTTATTAATATGTATGACAACAAAATAATACGCCACTGAATCACTCTTTTTTCAAATTTACGCATTATACTTTAAATTCAGTTCACTAATCTTATACAATAATTACCTATAAGGTTTACGAGAACAAACAACACGCTCTGTAGAATGTTTGAGTAATATATTATAAAATATGTATCCGTGTGTTTGTAAAGAGTTTATCACGCATATTTCTAACAAGTAATTTGTGAGTCAGATTTCATAATATTTTTTGTTTTTTTTTTTTTATGAAAAACGTGCGGATTGTAAAAACAGCCAACATTTTAATTCATTTGATATAAGCGCCATGTTATGTAAAATATAATAACGGTGCAAATTAAGAAAGGCGTTTATGACAAAAAATACTATTTTACGCATGGTATGATGCCAGGAAATTCGCACGAATATTTTAACAGCAGAAAGTAAACAGGTATGATTAAATCGGCGTTGCGTCGACAGAAATGCCGCTTCGAACAATTCATACGCATCGCATATGTGAGTTAAGTAACCGTAATTGCTTATTAGTCGTATTCCTGCTTACACGAACACGTGATGAGAGAAAAAGTAACTTGTTCTAAGTGAATTTTTGTAAAACTAGCTATAAATGTGACAAAGTAATACGACGCTTCAACTTGATAGTTAACTAGTAACTTAACTGCTATATTGTTGGTTTTTACGTAATAAATAAAGCTCCAAAGCAGTCTAATTTTGCAGCACTAACCCTAAATAATTGTTTCGTTTACATAACATCGCCTTGACACTAAAACATTCAATCTGTTGACTACCTTTTTAGTTTATTGTAGCAAATACGCGTTTAAATAATCTCCATTATATTATAAACGCATTACATCACAATGTTATCAGATGACGGAAGTGTATCAAAATACGTAACTTTGCGAGAAATCTTGACGTTATGATCATGACATGGAAAATGTAGTTCACGAATGCACAACGAGACCGTCACGAATATGAAAACCTACTTAAAATTAAGAGCAGGGCCAGAAAATGAGAGCTATAAAAATATAAAGTCAACTATATCATAACGTAACCCTGACAATTACAGACATCCTTATTTTATGCAAAATAAACCAATATTTGGTACGCTCGAGAATATTGTATAAAATTGATGTGACAAAATTAAAATCTTGATAGAATCACATTGTTATCATATATCACTGTACGTTTGATCTTAGTTTAAGTTTGCAGTATTGGTCCTTAAACGTTTAAACATTTTTGGACTCGAAACAAATGAAACTCATAATACAAAGCATTTTGAGTACGTAGCCCAAAGAAAAAAAAATTCTTAAGATAGTTCTTAAGATATTTTTTTTCTTTGGGCTACGTACTCAAAATGCTAGTCTACTCAAAAGGTAGTCCTTTACACCAAAAAAGCAAAACATTTTATCACCTAAGTTTTACATAAATTAATAAATAACATAGAAGGTAACTTAACGATAAATTATGGAAGGAGAACGCGTTTATACGTGGTCTCCTTCGATAATTTATCAGTTTCACTCTCGATATCGATGGGCAATAAAATGATAGTATCAGTGTAAAGATGAGATAGGGTACGCTCCGTTGGTTCGGGCATATAGAAAGAATTTCGGAAGAAAAAATTACAAAACAGATATACAATGCTAAACTAGAAGGATGTAGGTACCTGGGAAGACCTACCATGACCAAATAGACTGTGTCTTATCTGAAGGGCAAGTCAAGAGTCTAGCCTAGCGTGTATGACACGAACTATGAGAGTAGAGGAAGCCAGAAAGGTCTGTAAGGAAAGATCCTGTTGGAAATCTGTACTCTCTGCCTGCCCCGCAAGGGAACTGGCGTAATGATATATATAGATAGATAGAATAAAATGTTATATGGCTTTATAAGCATCCTAAGTTTAGGAATTTATTACATAATAATCGATTTCCGTCGATTATTATGTAATAAATTCGTTGCTATTCCGATATTCTGAACACTCAATAGAGTGCTCCTGGAGACCGAGCGAGATGACTGGACTCTATTTAATACAACTGACCAAACGTCATACTTGTACAATAAAGCAGGTTTGTATGGATATATAAACAAAGCCAATACTGCCCAACATTTTTCCACAATTCAAAGTGAGAGAGATTAAGTCATAATCCACCACACGGAGCTAGTGCGGATCAGCGGAAGCGGGTTTGTGGCCACCTGCAGTTGGAGCTCCAAAGCCGCCTAAAAGACTTGCCTTAACGACGGCTTTACGTACCTTCCGATTTCTGAAGTTGTTCCAAAATTTAGTAAAATCTATATATTAATACGTAAAACAAAAACTTTGTACCCCTTTTTACGAAAATTGCGCGGACGGAGGAGTATGAAATTTCCCAAACTTATAGTTTATGTAGAGAAGGAGTGCAAAATGCTAATATTTTTTAAATTATACATAAAAAATACATTATATCAATAAAAAACACATTACACACACTACCATGTATTTGACACAATACACTTCAAATTGAGAATAGATTAATATTGTTTGTTTTTAATATTATTTGTACTGAATGTAAAACATAACCGGCAAACGATGAAAGAGTTTTTACAAAAAACATCGTTCACAGAAAAGTTTTGTATCATTAATTAAAATATCAAAATATGTATGTCAAGTTCAATGGAAAGCATTTTGTTTTTGGTTTTTTGTTTCAATAAAAAAAAGGTTTTATTTTAATCACTTTTTGTTATTATTTTATTTAAATTTCATACAATTTGTTTGAAAAAAATATGCAAATTAACAGTATAGCCTTGGCGAAATCTGTGATTATAGAAGTATAGTCTTTGACAATAGAACCTGAATAATGTTCAAACTTATAATTTAAATTAATTATGGTGGAATTTCGACCAATGGGCGACCACTAGTAATAATAATTTTGTCAACGATATACATGACGATCAAAGCTCACGCATATAGTTGTGTATTCATTTAAACTGGTTTGTAATAATACAAACTCGTAGTCCCATTTATGCGAATATAAAAACGACATGTAATCCAATTCGTGTGCTTCCAGCACTACCAATTGCACAATGCAAAAAATCATAACATTGTTTTATAATCCCTTGCAAGGTCATATTTCTGCCTACTTTATCTTTTGGGTACCTCGTACTCCGCAACGCTCTACTTACGTGTGGTAATTGCACGTTAACGAGATGCCTTGATGAGAGCTCTGCGAATGTTATTTTTTTGTTTGAGTAATTGAAATAGGGATGTATGCGAAAGAGCCAGACCACTTTAAGGAGTTAATTGTTCGTAAATCTGTTTAATTACTTTTCAATATGGATGCGTCTGTGAAATTGCGGATTATCCTTAAAAGTTGTTTGTGTTTTAATAAAAGTCGCCTTGCAATCACACCAATTGTATGGATCCATTCAAACTGATCAACATTTTTTTTGTATTTTACAATGAATGTCTAAGAACTCTTTCTGATAAAGCTGAACTTCGAAAGTGTTGTCTCTAAGAGAACAGAAAAATCACTATTCCGCGATCTGTGACATTTACATACTTTCTATAGAAAAATCAAGTGGCAAATGACTATATATAAAAATATTCGTCTTGCCTCAAACGACATGATTATTTAATATTTACCGAAATTAATCAAACTGAACTCAAATTAAAACTCAAACCCATTTATTTTGCATATACCCGTCGAAGTTTCTAACAATTTGACATTTTTAAAAGCTTTTATTTAACGCACAATATATTAGTTTCCCGCTATAATCTATTACAAAAGTTGAAAGCAAATAAGATGATTTCTTAAATAATATACTATAAAGGTACACATGTGTGTTGAAAAAATATGTTTAATATAAATTTGATTTAGCGCAGTGATTAAGAGCTTAAGTCGCTGTCTAATAGTCGCGGGTTCGATTTCCGCACGGGACAAATCTTTGTGTGACCCCCAATTATTTGTTTCGGTCGGGTATTTGTGTATGTGAATTTTCATGTTTGTAAACGCACCTACGATACAGAAATAAATCCTAGTGTAGCGTAACGTTTAAAAAAATGGGAAAATTAATCAATGGAAACCCAAAGTATGAATTTAATAAAAGCTTGCCGTGACGTAACTAGTTTGTTTGTATTAAATCTTACACGTTAAATTAGAACCGCTTTATCTTATCTTACGGATTAGAAATGTGACGTCTTAGTTCTGATGACAACGTATTTTTAAGATAGATTGACCCAAGGTTGGCTCACGACAAAAAAATCATCGACCAACAGCATTCACACGAAATTTAGTATACACATTCAAATTAAAGCCTGCATACATTAAATTTTGTTTTTGTAAATGTGTTTTAGTATTAATTATTAATTTCAATCTAAGTTATCTAATAATTTGCCACCGGATGGTAATGCGGCCGAAGATCCGCCGAGATACTCAAACAAATTTCTAGTAAATAGTATTCCGTAGGGCAAAATATTTCCATTTTTTACAAGCTTTTATTTAACTTGCAATGTTCGTACGTCGTAGACAGACGTACGAACATTGCATTCGGTTCAAATCTTGTGATCCATTTTTCAAGCATTTGCGGGCATTTGATTACGCTGAAATTTATCATAAGTATGTAAAATTGGTGCAATGCAATAATATGATACCATGGAGCTAGTCTGATGATGGAATCGGATGGTGGCCATAGGAAAATGAAAAATATACAAGATAACCCCCTGGTGTTTAGGCTTGTTGATTGGTATTGACATGTTACTATAAAACCAAATACTGTTTAGGGTCTTATGATGGAGCCAAAATTTGAACTCGTCTTGACGAATTCTTTAGACTCGGATGGTGTCCAGGATATGATGATAGAGCCAGAAAGGAGTCGTAGGAACTCCTTAACTAAGCACGATACCTTCGTTGTGTTCTTTTTATAAAAGCTTGTTTTTTAAAAGGTATTTTGAATTAAAATTATTTAAGACAACTTAAAGTATTTTATAAAAATACTTTAAGTTTCTGTAAGTATAACGGAAGTTTAATAACCAACATAATAATATTATGCTACAACGTAAATAATAAACATGGAAGTGACATGATTGCCGTGTTAATTTAAAAATATCTAAATATGCGTAGTATCTAGTTAAATCTGGACTGTATTTAATTGCGATTGAATTAACAAAACAACCGTCTTAAATTATTATGAAGAATAAATAGCTATGAACACCCACGATATATGTTTTCAAATCAGCACTGTATTAAATAATAATAATAACAGCATGTACTGCCCACTGCTGGGCAAAGGCCTTCTCTCACAAATCAAGGTGAGAGAGAATAGGTCATACTCAACCGCGCGGACCCAGTGCGGGTTGGTGGAGGCCACCATTGTTGAAACTTATGAAGCCACCTTTAAGACTTCCTTAGCTCACCTTAACTCGCATTGACGATTAAGAGGTAGCCGGGACCAATGGCTTAACGTGCCTTCCGAAGCACGGAGACGCTCGAATATGAAAATGCCACAAACGGTCATCCATCTCAGGCCGACCAAGTCGAAAATTGCTTAACCTTGGTAATCAGTAAGAGCACCGCGGTCGCACAGCACTACCAGCACTTTATTACTTTATATAAAGTGATATATCCCAGATTTCCAAATTAGATTTCATGATGTTAAAGTTCCTAGAGACACATACAGAAACGAAGATAAATGTTATGTAAAGAATCTTATAAATTTTATATAGTAAATCGATTTAGCATTAAAACGTTCATACCTAACTACTGCATCCAGCTTATAGCAAATTAATTTGACAGACATAATGTCTTATGAAATCTAATTAATTTTCTCGAATATGCAGATTTTCTCATGCTGTTTTCCTTCGCCGTAAGCAGTTTAATTAACAATTCATTATGTATTCATATTAATAACCATACAAAACGTGTAATTCTTCAGAAAAGAAGATAAAAATATAATTTATTTATAAAAGTTAAATTTATTTATATATTAACAACGTATTTAGTAGCTTACTTATTCATAAAAAACAGCCGAACTCTCCTACTACTACCTAAAAGCCGTCTCTCACGAACTGAGGAGGGAGAGTATGGATCATACTCCGTCACGTGGGTCTAGCGTGGATTAATAGTCATACTCAACCACGTGAACCAAGTGCAGGTTGGATAGAGCCTTCTCCATCCCGCAGACCAAGTGCGATAGTCATACTCTCCCACGATGACGTGCTACGGACTTAGGGCTTTTTTACATACTCAAAATTTTGTCGTCAAGTCGTTTGACATTTGCAACTAAATAAATATTGACAAATACGATAAAGAGCAAAATAAGCATAATATTACAACACATTAGCCTTCAAATTAATACAATTTTGCAGAAAAGATTCACCTAATCAGGTTTAATCTTCACTCGTTCCAATATCATTTTATTTAGCCTTCATATCGCAAGAAGATCAGTGTTGTGTGTAGTTCTTTTCCGGAATAAAATAGATTGCAATGGAATATCCGATCTTTAAAAATACTGAAATAATGTTTTATATGAATACGTAACTGTTTAATCTTCGAATCTACTTTCTAACACCGTGCTATTAGAGCCAAAAGTTTCGCGTTAATAACAATAAATCCAAACTTTTTAACGGTTGGCTAGTAACCATTTAATTTTGTTTTCAATTCAACTTCCAATCCGCACATAAGATAGACATCTGAGAATTTTTGAGATTTATTTTCTAGTTGTTAGTTTGGCAGGCGACTGCGGTCACGTCTTGATTAGATGTGTCCAGTAGAAAACGAAGCTAAGTCGCGCAACGTAAAAGAATTTAAATATCAAATTATCTCACAAGATATAGAAGTTCTAATCAAAAACTTGCTTTGACGAAGAATACTGGAAGGATTTCAAAAATCAGACTGAATACCGGCGTTCGTTCTATAATAACGAGTATATAATGGATTCATAGAACTATAACCTTTCATATTATGCTTTACCGTGTTTACCCTAATTATTTAGTATCGTAGTTCTAAATTAAACTCACTTACCTATCGCACATAGAGCATCTCAAAAGCTTTGAATTAAAATATATGTGCATTAAAGTACACAATTACTTATCCAAAGTGATATAATTTCTCCCAAACAATTAAATATAATAGTTTTTACCACCTTGAACCATAGAATGCTGGTAATTTTACGTAATTGCTGTATCATTATCAAACTACCGTTTTCTTGCGTAGAGCCGGCGCGGTGCGTCGCATCTCGCCGGGTATACTAATATAAAAGTGGAAGGCCCCGCTCCTCGGCATCAGTAGTGTGTGGTCGTGCAGCCGGGACAAACCTAATTCAAACGGAAAATGATTGCTAGAGTAAGTGCACCCTGCGATATAACCCTGTTCTGTGAAAAATTTGAACGCTAGTCGCCGTCGGTTAGAATTTACGACGATCTCCGCAGAGAATAATTTCACTATCATAGCTTTTGATACAAAAGCTTTTGTTTTTTCATTCTTTAAAAAACTTCTCATTTGTTTTTAAGTTTGATGAGATATAATCATAATAACATATTTTTTAATAAGAATATATCCAAACATTTTCCTTTTGCACTTTTGGTATTTTCCAAAGCGTGGTAAAATATCAAATATTTTATCAATAATGTGTTTATATAGTTTCGTATCTATATATATGTCGATTAAAGCTCGCGCCTAAGAAACTTGACACACTGTTGAGCTTAAAATGTCAATCTTGCAAACTTTAAATAATTTATTGTAAGTCTTCAGGCATTCTTTTCCTTTTCGAATTCTGAATAATCAAACCATGTATATCTATCATTACGTAGATTCTTTGCTTTTTCGTTTTTTATTTCAAAAACGATGCCCATGCTAGAAGTTCTTCTTGTGCCAGAAGTACCGAACGATATCGTATCCGATAGTTCTAATTCCAGTGAGCCACGAATGGTCTACGTAAAAACCGCTTACCTAAGCATTCATGTTTTATGTCTTGACGCATCATCAAACACAATTTATAACTTCACACATCTTTACGTACGGAATAACAATCGACGTAACATTGTGTATATTTTAAAACTAGATCAAGAAACTATAGAATAGACATCTTGTCTAAATAAATTTTCCTAGCTTTGTATTGGATTCTACTAGCTACTTCAATTATACATTGCGTCTAACCAGTATAGAAAAAAAGCTTACGTCTCAGGTCTTTTTAAGGCCCGGTATGAATCGTTAACTTTCCTGGAATTTCTGATGTTCATGGGTGGCAGAGATTGCTAACTATTAGTACACACCCATTCATCATCACTGCCAGATACAAAAGGTAACCCTGCAAGATCATTTGCTCCCACTGCGAAAAAGAATGCACCTACTTTTCATACTATATCTTAGTCTCCGGTCTGACGTTGGTGACTGTTTGAGGTTTAATTCGAGCGTTGGTATACTCTAGAAGGTACCTTAAGCCATAAGTCCCAGTTACCACTTAACGTGATGGTTGTTAAGCCTAGTAGGAAGCCTTGTAGGCAGCTTGATAACTTCCAACAGAAGGTGATCACAAACCTGCCTCCACCAATATGCACTGGGTCCGCGTGGAAGAGTACGACCTAATCTGTTTTACCTTTATTTCTAATAGGGCTTTGCTAGGCACTGGAACAGAATAGGTTGATTTGTTATATTATTGTAATTCTTAAATTGTCGTAACAGACCGCAGTTATCCTGTCCGTGGTGGCACTGGCGACGGCCGGCGTGGTACAGTTGGCTGGCCACGGATACGCCGGAGAAGGCTACGGACACGAAGCCGTTGCGTACGCGCCGGTCGCCGTCGCCCCCGTCGCTCACTACGCACCGCAAGAGGACACACATGTGGATTACCACGTAAGTTGAACCTGATAGATACATGGAGTGATTTTTATCGTCAAAATTACAATTTATAAACACAATGCTAATTAAAAATAGATATGTACAATAAAAATAGCTATGACAATTGGCGGTCTTATTGCTAAGAGCAATTTCTTCCAGATAATCAATACATTGAAAGAAGCAACATAAATAATAACAGAGGGCAGATGGTGGCGCACAATGTAGATACTGTAGATTAAACTATCATTATTAGTCTATTTTTTTATAATAACATCGTATTATAAACCTCAACCTTTATTAAAGCTTTTCAAAAAAATTGGTAAAAAGCAACACTTATAGGAATCGTAAATAAAATTAGACATGAACGTTATTTTCTAAGTTGTAAAAATAAACTACAACGAGATCAGCATAATTGCATTGCTATTTTCCGTTTTGTTAAAATTTAACAATCTTATTCCCAAAGCTGCAAAATTCCAGACAATAAGGAAGATAACGTTACATTTAATAACATTAACAAATTGCTGTAAAGCTAAAAATAATGTTGGTGGAAAACATAAAAACAGAGATATCATTAAAACTAACCTTCAGCTAATGAGCATTGTTCCCCGTTACTCGCAATAAGTGCATGTGGACGGTAATGAAGATCATTACGACACTGCACTCGTTGTCGTTCCACCTGTAACGTTCACACACACAAAACTATAAAAACCGGTCAAGGATGCACAAATCTAGAAAATGCCTACCTACATTTCATCAGTAATATCATCGCTCCACGCATATTTTATTAACGATCAAAAAAACTCAAATATTCATACAACCGATAGGCCTCACTTTCGTCAGCAACTCATTCAAAGTATAAGCAATCTTGCTAATTTCTAATAACTGTTACGTTATGGATAAACATGGGTACTAATATCACGACTGTAAGTGGAGCAGCCAGAGCTGGTTTTGTTTCCCTAGGCCTGTGTTACCAGCTCACTTTCGTAATACAATAGTAACAAGCTAATTGATAGCTTGCATAAACCGCGCGTGTTCGGCGCCTGATCCGACACAATCACTTCGGTTTCCGGGATACGATAGGTATCGACGGCTCAGTCCTACAGTGGCAGCGATTGCGTCATCAAAATAATTTTCTCATAAAAAGGGACCAAATACCAACATAAATATAAATAATTATTTCGTTTCCTCTCAACGCGATGGTGCAATAATGCAAATCAACAGGTGCTACGTCGTCTAAAATCACTCTTGTGTCTTCGGAGTTTTAGATATTCTAATATAGAATAATTTTCTTTAAAATTCGTCCCAAATAGTGCTTTTTTGCACAATGTTAGAAGCTTATACCATTAGGCGGGCTTATTGCATAGTGTAAACGCGCAACTGAATAAATAAGGCCACAAAGTGCAGTCCGCACAAACAATACGATGTTACCCTCAAGTTTACTTGCGCTATTAGTCCGCGCGCATTAGTAATATTTATTAATACAAAAAAACTAAAATGCTGTCCAAAATGAAATTCCGTTAAACTTAAAAAAGCTTTAACTCAAAAGTTATTTATTACAATACCCAATCGCTCTCTCTACCATTACAATACTTTACGAAATCAACCGACATAGCTACCTATTATATAACATTTATTAATACTCCACATTTCAAATTAAAGAATATAACTCTCGGATATAAAGCTCCGTTTAATTTGTTGTCATTGGTCTTTACGATGTTGTCATAAGTCGAACGCCGCGAGTAATGATTTGAAATAATCTACTGAGGGTTACATAACGGTCGGCGGAGTTGAGTATATCCCGGTCGTGACTGCGGACCGATAACTTTGTTGTTCCCAGCGTGGTTGCAACACCGCACTGGTTAGGCTCCCAGGACGTAATAACTATCATGATACCCGAATGGCCCGTTGTTTGCATAAAGCCTCGTATTCATTAGAGGACCGTTTTCCCGCGATTCTGATGAGATGACGAGCCACGTCGTCCGACAAATGTCCTACGATCTATAAATGTCCTCCTCATCTACTTGGTTGCAGCATGTCACCCGACGAGGTTTCATACATCGTTTGTGCATTTTTTGCGCAACAAAAGTGACGCGGCGACAAAGAACAGATGGCTTAATAGCATGAAAAGATTGACGTTAGCGTGACGCTAGAGCGTAATCGTGCTGTCATATTCATATTTATTTAGTAAATTTGTAGTGTGACTAGGATGGCATATCAACTTGTTAGCGTCAGGCTAACGTTGATCTTTTCATGCTAAGCTCTCAGGTCGCAGAATGTCGAACGACATCGCTTGACTACGTCTGACGTCACTAGCGATACTATCACGCGATATTTGTCCCCAAATAAATACGAGGTTTAAACCTCGATGGCGCGTGTTCTTACGCTCGTTTTCGACTCGTTGTCGACTGAAATCCGATTGCGTAAAACATTTTGTCTATTTTAAACAGCAACAGTAACATGTTTTCCAGACAACATGTGAGATAGATTTTGCTACTATTCATTATTAAGAAACAAAATGAGTTATGCAACTAGGTCGTGTAAAACTTTTTTTGTTTTATTCGAATAGCGAAGTTACATACTCTACCGTATGAAAGCGGTGCAATTATAAAACTGATTACATCTTCAAAACTTGTCTATAATCGTTTATTGAACCTGGGTAACACGCACGTTGAACAATGTATTAATCAGGTATAAGAAAACCTCATTATGCGAGTTAGATAATTCAGTTCTAATTACTTTCGTTAGAATCGATTGTGATGTTGTTGAATGAAGGATGTTCATTGCGTTTTTTCTTTTTTTTAATCTTATTTATAGTTTCAATAATTATTTAAAGATTTTTGAAATTCCATATAGGGTCTCATTAACATGACTCCAATAGAAACGGAGGAACTTTAAAACAAAAATATATATATATTTTTTAAACTACCTTGTTGTTTTTAAATGAGGGCAGGAATGCAGAGTACATACATTACACAATTTCTTCTAAAATTAAAGGAAACGAAGCATTATTCGACAAATAAAAATAATAACTTAGAATATTATTATTAACAAGTTCTTTTTGTTTTTAGGCTCATCCCAAATATGACTACTCATACTCCGTGTCGGACCCTCACACTGGTGACCATAAGACCCAGCACGAGGTGCGTGACGGTGACATCGTGAAGGGAGAGTACTCCCTTCTCCAGCCTGACGGCTCCTTCAGGAAAGTCACCTACACAGCTGATGACCACAATGGGTAAGATAATAAAACATTATACTTAGGGCCTCTTTCTAGTTTTTACTCAATTAGCGTTACTCGGCGATTAAAACTGGTTAGTTAACCGTCGGATAGGGAGCCTCAGAGATGGTGAAATTTGCACATCGACTTATTTGCAACTTTAATTGTCGATTAGTCTACTTCACACTTTATTCCAGGATGAAAGAGGGCCTTAAGCAATTAATATAATATACTATCTCTATATCTATATCATCACGCCAGATCCCTTGCGGGGTATGCAGAGAGTTCAGAGTTCCTTACATACCTCTCTGGCTTCCTCCACTGTCATAGTTCATCTCATACACGCTCGACGGTTACGAAGACTCTTGACTTGTCCTTCAGATAAGACTCGGTTTATTTAGTCGTGGTAAGATAGTCTAGGTCTTCCCCGGTACCTACATCCTTCCACTTTCGCATTGTATATCAGTTTTATCATTCCTTTTTCTGTCATTCTTTCTCATCTTTACACCTTTAATATAATATATAATAAATTAAGGTCTTTACGAGAATATATTTAAACATGAAGAAATAAAAATATAGAGACTGTAATGCTTGCTTATTCTTCTTGCTTGTTCAGAATAAAAAGTTCAGTGCTAGCTTCGTAGAGTACAATGAACTTCAAGATTGAATTTTGAAAATATAAACTTCCATAAACATCCCAATCCTCTTTTTCCCTCTGTCTACCCCGCAATGTTGCCGGCGTGATGATATAGATAGATACATTTAAATGTTACCTTAAAAGAACAAAACTGTATATTGGTACAGTATGAAAATAGTTTTGTTGGTATCGGTATTTTTGGAACCTTTGAAAGGGGCACAAGCGCTATTGTTCTGCATTACTATCATATCAAAACAACTAAAGTCTACACTTTATTTATTTGATAAATATATACGAGTATACGTATAATGATTGACTAATGATTTCTTATTCCTCTGTTTCAGGTTCAACGCGGTAGTCCACAACACGGCGCCCGCGCACCCCGAGTACCACTAACCGGCAGCCAAACTTGACATTAGCCACTTCACATGTGATATTTACACCTAATACTTATTGTAGATAGTCTTTAGTCCATAACGACTTTTTAAGTTTTAAGACTGCGGCGAAAATAAACTTGTCGAAAATTATAAGCTGTTTTTACTACATTTGGTTCGACGCATTGCTCATAAGGCATAGAAATACATACTAATACAGTTGATTTAAACCACCAATATATTATTTGATATTAAAGGTGACAATTGAAAAACGGCCCGGCAAATAAAAGCACACCATTGGATATGGTCTTATTTCGAGTGACTTCAATCCAACCCCGCAGTGTTTAAGTATATTCTTTGTCCAACCCACGAAGTACTGTATAGGAGGTTCAACCCCAGCCAATGTGAGGACGCGTTATAATGCAACAGTTTTCAAAAACTATCATACTCAAAAGATCTGAGTGCGTAATAAAGTATATACAAACGTCCGTGTTTGTGTTTTTCGGCTGTGATTTTGTTTGTAATCTGTAATCTTAAACGAATAATGAGTGATAATAATGATTTCAAAATAATATTTACTAACTATTCCTAAATAGTGTCTGGAGAGTATTGTTTATTATTTCTATTCAAAGTACTGACATATTTTTCTACTGTTTTATAACAAGTATATATAGATTACTAACTGCCTCGTTGGTCTAGTGACAAAGCGCATCGCTTTGTGATCACGAGGTCCTGGGTTCAAATCCTAGGTCGGACAAATTTAGTTGTTCTAACGAAAAATACCCAGTATGAGTCCGAAGTCTGGAATTGTGCCCGGTATATGGCAATAGGCTTTTCCCTTATTACATGGGACCTAACATCGTCCGCGAAAAGTGGGAGTACTCAGTACACTTCTGCCACCGCTTAGGGAATATAAGCGTGACGGTGTTTATTTATTTATTTAGATAGATATTATATTGAATCAGATTGTTTATATGCAATAGTTGTTTCAAATTTGTCCAATACATTTCAGAAGTAACTTCAAATCTATTTCAATATAATATATATCACACCGTATACAGTTTTTAAATCCTATTTCATGGTTATTTAGAACATATTATTCTATCTCCTTTAATTTCGGAGGTCGAAAACTAACCGTTCTGAATGTCACACTTATATACTCGTATATATATGTAAACATATAAGTATATTGTACTTGTTCAAAAAATCCAAAGGTGAATAAAAAATAATTATACTGTTATATGTCATTGACATTTAGCTTCACAAAGATGACTAAATAAGGTCCATATTAGAGCATGTAGCAGAACAATTTCAACACTAAATAATATGAAAAAGGTTATACAAAATTATTTATAATAGCCATTAAGTATATATATATTTTCTTTTGTCCATCTTCAAATTAGAATATGAAAAGCATTTAATTTCGTCATCGCAATACAATAAAAACTGTACATAAAGCCATAAACAATATTATATTACAAACATAGAGATAGGACTATCTCTATGATCACAACAATAATAATTCATTTCTTCTTCGTCTTCTTTAAGTTAGGGCTCCACACTAATTTTAAGTGTATTTTAAGTGTTCATGTATAAATTAATTGTACTTCCTGATGAACTTGATGACAACGATGATAATGAAATTGATGAACTACCCCACGCTGGATAGTAAAGCAATGGATACTCTATATACTAATTGCGACGACCGTTTTGAGGGAAATCGAAAAGGCACGTTTTGTCACTTTGTTACAATTACCTTTACGCATGCACATATAAGATTAAAATAACCTACCTTAAAATGTTATACATGTTCAAAAATATATATAATTAATTGTAGTTGGTAGTAGTCGCCTCTGCGGCGTAGGCCTCTTCTAAACCTTTCCATGCATCTCTTTCTCGCGCCTTTTGAATACAATGAGATCCACATCTATGACTGAAAATGTCTCTCCATCGTTTATTTGGTCTCCCTTTTCTCCTTTTCATGTCCCTTGGTACCCACTCTATTAAACTTATTTTTTTTGTCCATCTACTCGTATTATTCATCCTACAAATATGTCCTGCCCAGTGCCATTTGAGTAATCTAATTCTAATTCTAATGATGTTGTGATAAATTTTTTCTTTGTTCTCTTTTCTTAATGACCACGTCTGGTTACCATACATTAGGCACATATAAGATTACATCTTGGTTAATATTCCACCAACATTACACATTATTATTCGAAATAACACGAGATTTGTAAATTAAAACAAATTAACAACATCCCTCTTTGACTTTCCGCCAAAACTCCTAATAGTTCATTTGTTTCAGACAGTTCGTTTTATCAGATACTAGTTTATGCCCTCGACTTCGTTCGCGTTGACTTTATACAGAAACTTTACGTTTTCCCTGGATAAAAAATATCGTATGTGTTAATCCAGGTAATCGTTATGTCAAATTTTATCCAAATCCGTTAAGTTGTTTTTGCGTGATTAAGTAACAAACATCCAAACATTTAAACATACAATCTTACACATTTATAATTTTAATAGGATTAGATAAACCTATAGTTTTTAAACCACGTATTCTTTTCCTTTTTTTAAAAAACGTAGCCCCACACTAACAATATTCCTGTGTTGTGGGTGCGTTTACAAACATGAATTTTCACATACACAAATACCCAGATCGGAACAAATATGGATCACCCAAAGATTTGTCCCGTGCGGGAATCGAACCCGCGACTAGTAGACACAGTGGGCGGAGCGACTTAAGCGCTTAACCACTGCTCTTAATCTTCTGTCAAATTATATTTTAGGTTAATAATTGAACCTTACCTACCTTCGAATAAAATCAATTTCTCGTTACTCTACGATACACACAATATGATCATAAGAACAACAATCTACTCATTAAAATATAATGTATTTAAATGTAGTGATTAATTAACTCGTTAACCTCTTTTTGTGCCCTTGTTATTCGGAAAACTCACTACCGCGTGCATTGAGATTAAAACATATTATCGATTCCAAAATATTCAGTGGAAAACCAGTTTATCAATGACAAATGTTTATTAATTAGCTTATATTTATGCGTTTATATAACACCTATCCAAAAAATATCAAATCCCACCAAAAACATTTTCATGTAAAATGTTGACAAGACGAAACCCGACTGTTCCTGTCAAAAAGTTATCAGATCTCATATAGAGCCAAGCGTCTAACTCTACACGCCCTAACTCTACAAGCCCTAACTTCAAAAAATTTACACCTTAGTCAAAATATGTGGCTGGGCTGTTTCGTTACTACAAGAACTATTTGTATAACAGAAAAGTAATGAACTGTAATAAATTGAATATGAATAAATTTTACACCTTTTACACCTTACGCCCATGTCGCGGTAGCGAAACGGCCAAGCCACATATTTTGACTGAGGTGTAGAGTTTGTGAAATTAGGGGTTGTAGAGTTAGGGCGTGTAGAGTTAGCAGCTTGGCTTCGGTTGGAAGCGCTTCGAGAAAAGGTAGTAGTGCCCTTGCGCTTCCCTTGGCTCGTCTGGGCAGATACCATGTACATTGTACATAGATTAAAAATGTAAGGCAAACACTCATAGTAAACTGAAACAATAACATCGGTCAAAATCCGAATACTGGATCACAGAGTTGTCATCGACGTGGAACGTGCGAATCTATTATACGAGGAGGGATCAAAAAGTAGTGAGAATGAGATAGAATATAATGACTATTGATAAATTAATAATTTATTTTTCTACATAGTTTCCGAGTCTCTCTATCAAAGACATATATATTCAATACCCTTCACAAAACGTGATGAAACAGCACGCCCCTTCGAAGTGTCCCTCTCCTTTTCTCTTTGATGGCATTCCTCAACTTAGGAATTAAAGCTGCATAATATTGGCCTTGTATAGTGATTCCACGCTCCAGGTAATCAACCAACAATATTCCTTCTGAGTCCCAAAATATTGAGGCCATAACCTTGCCAGCCGATGCCACGACACGAAACTTCTTTGGGGTCGGTGATGATGGCCGTTTCCATTGCGAAGATTGCTGTTTTGTCTCGAAATCAAAATGATAGACCCATGTTTCGTCCATTGTTACGAAACGAGACAAAAAGTTTTCAGAATCTTCTTGAAACTTGTCCAACAATATCTTCGAAATGTCAAGTCGATTTTGTTTCTGACTGTCGGTTAACATTCTCGGCACCCATCTTGCGGAGACTTTTCTCATATTCAAAGATTGTTTCAATACGGATTGAATACTTCCATATGAAATGCCCGACTACATTCAGAAAAAAACAAAAAAGAATCGAAGATTTTTTTTATTAATATTACAAATATGTATCTGCGCTATGCCTGCCAGTTTTTTTTTTACCAAGGTGTATGTCTTTCTCACTACTTTTTGATCCCTCCTAGTAATTAATGAGAAATTTAATGGAATGCCTAATATTGTAATGTCAAATTTAATATTAAATAAGACTGCCAAATTTTGCACGCTTTGTGGCAATTAGGTGTGTGTATTATAAAATGGAACTCCACACTGGAGTTCCATTTTATAATATACAAGACCTATTTGTTACCTACCTACACTTGCAAAATAAATGATTATGATTAACCAAATGTATCACACGTACTACAGTTTTAATAGAAGACAAGAGAATTTATGCAAATATTATTAAAAAAATCCTTTCCGTATGTAATTGCATTCATGGAACAGGAATTATTTCTAGTGTCTTAGAACACTTTTGAGAAGAAAGGAAATAACAACGAAATATGACTAAAATATTTTAAGAGAACCCATTTTATTTTCGCTACAATCTTTACTTCATTAATTCGCTACAGTGTATACTTATCAATATAGCCTTAAAAAAAAAAAAAACATTTGCTTTAATATCATGCTTTAACTTCAGCGTGAAGACATTCATAACGACTATAATGAAAACGAAAGTGGGCTCTCAACGAGCTCGTGACGTATTTTTCTCCACTGCTTACTAAGAAAAGGAAAAACTCAAGACTATTTTAATGCTATTTTCCATATACTGCCCGTTTGTCTAATGGCGAATGCGCATTGCGATTACGAGGTCCTGGGTTCAAATCCTAACTTGGGCAATTGTAGTTTTTCTATTGTAAAATTTCCAGTATCAGCCCGGAGTCTGGAATTGTGCATATGGCAATAGGCTCGGCCCCTATTACATGGGACCTAACATCGTCGGCGAAAAGTGGTTGTACAAATAGGTACACTGTACACCTCTGCCACTCCCGTTTGGGAAATATAGGCGTGGCGGTGTTTATATTTTTATTATTTATTTCCCATATATTCTACAATACATATATGCACATACTTACACCTGTGTCCTATTGGGATAGATAAAAAAAACAGCTTGCCTCACGCCACGATTCCAACATGCATCTTCTCATACATATCCAAAAACTTCAAGTAATGTTTAAAAAACTGGTTTTTACATCAAGTTTTTATATCAAAGTTCAGTGTCTGCATGTATTACAAGTCAAACGACTCAAAGCGAGCTTACGGTTTCTATGGCATGTGGACAAACCAGTTTCGACTCGATGGTCCAGTTTCATCAAACAGTAAACAGAATGCTATAAATAGTTTGCGACACAAATCAATCATATATTTAGATATATAAAAATAACGTCACGCCTATATTCCCCAAGTAGGGATGGCAGAGGTGTACTGTATGTACCCACTACTTGCTGACGATTTTAAGTGCCTAAATCCAGAATTTCGACTTAATTTTTCGATAGAACAACCCGTCAAAATCGTCCTACCTAGAATTCAAATCCAGGACCTCGTATTTGCCAATCGCACATTCCGCCACTAGCCTATCGAGACAAGCTCTAATGTAAATAAATAAATACCTATATCGAAGTTCTTAGGTGTTTAACTTACCTGCGTGGATATATTACATGGGTATCTAACTTTCTTAGCTACAAACTACGTGGTTTTTCTTTTCTATTTTAACAAACGTAGTACCACGCTAGGATTTATTCCTGTGTCGTGGGTGCGTTTACAGACATGAAAATTCACATACACAAATACCCAGACCGGAACAAATAATTGTGGATCGCACAAAGATTTGTCCCGTGCAGGAATCGAGCCCGCGACTATAAGACACAGTGGGCGGAGCGGTTTAACCTTTTAACCACTGTGTTAAATCGTCCGTCCGTCCGTGGCTAACTGAATAGTATTAGCAAAAAAATAGCTCTCAAGACCAATTTTTTGCAATGTTAAACAAATAATGTAACTCTTAATTAGTACCCATGGAACAGATGACCCCATTTATTTTGCCAGTATATTAGAGATTTGAAAGCCTGTCAAATATCTTAAAACAAGTGAACAATGTTAACAGCTTGCTATTAAGTTGTACGTAGGCGTTTATAATATACCGGCCACTGGGTTTAAAATTACAATTCATAATGTGTAAATTATCATGCTTAATAAGCATCAAAGGTACTTAACGTATTCTTCTATTCAACTTGTCTTCTGATTGTCTTTGTCTTAAAGATAAAGAAAAAAATTCTTTAATATTTAACATACATAACATATATACATTCTTTGATATCTAACTCCAAGTATCTAGAGATTCCGTAACTGGCGATGTATGAGACGAACTATGAGAGTGGAAAAAGCCAGAGAGGTCTATAAGGAAAAACCTGTTGAAACTCTTTACTCTCTGCCTACCCCGCAAGGGAGCTCACATGATGATATAGATAGATATTCAACTGCTTAATGGTTAGACCAGGAAATCAGGTTATTAAAATATAGGTAGGCAGGTTAAAATCGTTTATTACCCGGATTAAATACTTTCTAACCCGGAAAATGTTAGGTTTCTATCTATCTATCTATAACATCACGCGAGATCCCTTGCGGGGTAGGCAGAGAGTACAGAGTTCCAACAGGTTCTTTCCTTACATACCTCTCTGGCTTCCTCGACTCTCATAGTTCGTCTCATACACGCTTGCCGGTTACGGAGACTCTTGACTTTTCCTTCAGATAAAATTCGGTTTAATTGGTCGTGGTAAGATAGTATAGGTCTTCCCTGGTACCTGCATCCTTCCACTTTCACATTGTATATCTGTTTTGTCATTCTTTCCTCTGGCATTCTTTCTATATGCCCGAACCAACGGAGCATGCCCTTTCTCATCTTTACACCGATACTATCTTTCATACCCAGTCGCTTTCTTACTACGCTGTTGCTAATGCGGTCGGTCAGCTTCACTCCGCACATCTTCCGCAGAGCTCGCATTTCTACCGCATTTATCCCTTTCAATCTCCTTCTTACATACCCAGCTCTTGCTACCATATAACAGCGTTGGGACAAGAACTCCGTTATGTATGGCCAGCTGCGCCTTATAGCTTAAGTGCCGGCTCCCAAGTAGCTTTCCCATCGCACCATTCACTCTGTTCCCTGCACTCACTCTTCTCTCTATGTCAGCGGTGTATTTCCTATCCTTACTGAAGGTGCATCCAAGATATACCAACTTCCATCTAAATAAAACGCGGACGAAGTCGCAGGCAGAAACTAGTGTAAAATATACTACTAATGCAATATTAAAAACCATTACTAAGATCGATCGATGTAATAAGTTACTTAATCTATTATTGACCGATATTGTTGAGCAGCCGTATGACCAGTTACTGGCCGCGACCTACTACTGCTAAACTACGAGTAACTTTGAGCGGAAATTTTGCAAACAGCTCTGAATAATAATTTGCACCTTCTTATGCTAATTGCGCTGCTTGTGTTCACTTACAGTCAAGCATGTGGTGCTAAAGAAACAAATAACAATAAGAATAACAACTGAATGAGAAAGATTTCCAGCTACAAGCAATCGTGCAGCTGGAAGCGACTATGTGTTCACGGAATAAAGAAATAGCAAGCAATTCCCTGTACCATTGCATACGTTACGCACTGACTAGACCGTTGGGACAAAAACATTTGTCATGCCTTGTTACCCAGTTTTTGTACACCCACGTGCCTCGAATATTTGCGAGAAAAACGACGGTACCTGCGTTAAATCTTCATTTACATATTAATTGTTCGCTTCTATTCATCTAGTCTACGACATTGATGGTTTGTTTCGGTATTACCGAATAGCATATTTTAAAACAAACAAAGCACCTCTTATAAGCGGTGCCACCTTCTCAAAAATATCAGTAGTCTTCCATCGATCACCAGGAAAGATGTTTATCAAAGTAAGTTTTAGTTAAAATGACATTTTTACTTACCTTAACAAACAAACCGTATACGACTTAACACATTTTGCTTATTTCAGGCTTCTGTGGTGATATTCGTTGTGGGTATAGCCTGGTCAAACGGCGCTCCGGGGGCACCATATTCAAAGGTCTTTTTAGAACGCGATGTTGTTCCCGTAGGATACTATCAATATGGACCACCAGAATTACCAAATGCACATTTCACTGAAATAGCCTCAGCTCCAATTCAAATCGCTCTGCCTACGACATCTGGTGTGATTTCACCCTGTGGATCTTCGTGTGTAGTTCCAAACCAGGCGCCAAGTATTGTTGCACCATTGGCTCCCAATCCTAACGTTCTAACTTATAAATCATCAATAGCCAATGTTCCTGTAATAGTAACACCTACAAAAAATGTAAGTTAGTTATAAAATACTACATTCATTACTATACAAAATGTTACCAAATCTAATTTAATTCAATTGTAGGAACCCACCGGTTACGAATATTCATACGTAGTTTACGATGAGAATACTGGTGACCATAAAGCACAGCGTGAACTCAGTGATGGATCCGTAGTGCGTGGAGAATATGCATTCTTACAGCCCGATGGATACGTAAGAGAAGTACAATACGTAGCCGATGACGTTAAAGGGTGAGAAGCTAATTTATTGTAAATGATATTACTCTTAAGATTCAATTAACTTAATGATTTTTTATTTTATAGATTTAATGCTATTGTCAAAAAATTTTTACCTGTCACTGTGGAGGGTAAAATGAACGTTGAAGTCGTAGAAAAGAAAGATTCAGGTATCCCTTGCCACGAAGTAAAAAACGAATCAATAAAAGATGTTTCGGTCGAAGAATCCAATGGAATTCCCATGGAAAAGCTGTCAAAATTGAAAGCTCACCATGAACAAAACCACGAAGAGGAATCAATTGCAGAAACAAAAAGGAAATCTGGAGAAAATTCAAAAGAAACTAAAGAGAACTCTGAAGATTCCGAAGAGAATTCTAAGTCTGGCAAATCGGCTGATGAATCGGAGGAGTCGAAAGAAAAATCTCTCGAGAAACATGATAAGCAAGACGTAAATACATCAAAAGCAATTCCCAAAGGCAAATCTGAAGATACACATGAAAAACAATCGAAATCGGAGAAAGAATCTGAAGAAGAGCACAAAGCACCTATAAAAGAATTAAAGGACACCTCCGAAGAATCTCAAGAAATGTTTCATTTAAAAAAGGGATCTAAAAAAAGTTCCGAAGAAAAATCTAACGATCAACATAAATATACATCTAAGACAGAGTCTGGAGCTGAATCTGAAGAAAAATCGAACGAAGAGTTCGAAAAAATTAAAGAAAGGCTATCTCAGACCCACACGAAACAAGTAGCAGAACATGGTCAAGAAATGGTCGAACCTGGTCCTGAGTCCGTTGTATCGTACAACGATATAATCCGATGTATTCAATCAGCCGTCAATAAACTAAATGAAGCACCTGGCCCACATAGAGAAGAATCTTCTCCCTTAACTTACATAATCTTAAACAAACCTTGTTAACATAGTAACAAAATGAAATGTAGTCTGTAAATTATTTGAAATCTCATCATTTATAATTTAATTAATGTTTGTTTTGTTCTTATTTTTTACCTAGAATTCAATCAAATCATGTCTTGTTGAAACGATAACATTGAATAAAACATTCATAAATTTTATTGCTTATTTTACTGTTAGAATTCTTAAGATTTATAATATATTTCAATCTTACCTAGGTTTAAGTACCTAATAAGTTAGCGCATTTATAACACTTCGTGATCAATTAGTGTAATTATATTCTACAGTGCCCATAAATAATTGCTGTCACTTTGATTACTAGCGACAAAAAATCTTGATAATTAAATCGTTTTATACTCGTGTAACGCCTGCCGGATTTACACATTCGCGATCGTGGCCCGCCGCGCCTATCATACGGAGAAAGTTTCGTTCATATAGTTCATTCGCATCTACAACAGAGGGCTTTGTATTAACAGATCGACTTTAGTGTGACTCTATCAAGTCGATATTTCATCCTTTTTAGACTTAAAAATCACTAAATATAGATAAAAGGGACAGCATAATTTCCCTATAGCGTTAAGATAATGTCAATTGGTTTGTGCTTAGCCCTTAGTAGACTTCCTACAGTAAGTAACGCAAATACAGAAAGAAAAAATGTACGGGATTGACAGTTAGAACAAAAAGTCTCGTAGTCAGAATGAGGCTCTAACAATAATGAGTGCGGAGAGAAAATAGAAACAAAATGCTTGCAACTTCGCTAAGAACACAGCTGTATTTCACTTTTTTAAATTCAAAAGCTACTATTTAAAATTTTTATACTGATCACGAAGACTTGGATTTGAATCTTAAGCTCTATATTAAAATTGTTACATGGGAGTTAATTAATCGCAAAAATTCTCAGTAGCCCTCCTAAGCCTGGAATTGTGCCAGATGTAATGAAAATAGAATCGTTCTCTATCCGGTACCCATTCCAATACCTAGAAAAAAATTGGAAAGTAATTTTGAACAAATCATAATTTTCTATAAACATAAGGCGAATATTCTTATCTATAATAATAAAATATTATAAGTGTTATCTGAAGGACAAGTCAAGAGTATTCGTAACCGGGGAGCGTGTATGAGACGAACTATGAGAGTGGAGGAAGCCAAAAAGGTTTGTAAGGAAAGAACCTGTTGGAACTCTGTACTCTCTGCCTACCCCGCAAGGGATCTGGCGTGATGATATAGATAGATAGATAAGTCGAACATTGCATTTAAAATAGAATAAGTACCTAATACAATATTTTTCAAATATCAATATGGCCTTGAGCCTTGTCTCATGATTCGCTTCACAGTTTGAGCGGTGTTAAATAAAACAACCGCTTAGGAGCAGTTCAAACGTTAACGTCTGGTAGATTTCATTCTAACTATACATAATAAATTCTTTATTTGAAAAAAGAGACACATACCAAAAGACACATAAATTAGATGTAAAGGGACATCGACAGTGGTTTGAAAACTCAGGTACCCAAAGAAAGAATTAACTTGTATTATAGTACTAGCATTCTCTACATTTAGACATCTTACGGTTAGTCAAAGTACATGTGTGTGGTCACCATCATCATCATCATCTCAGCCTATACTTGTACACTGCTGAACATAGGCCTCCCTAATCACGAATCTTCTCATTCCCGATTCGATCGCGTAGAGAAACGCCGAGCATAGCTCTCTCCATAGCTCGCTGAGCAACTTTGAGCTTTTTTATGAGACCTATTGTAAGAGACCATGTCTCTGATCCATATATCATCACTGGTAACACACATTGACTAAAAACTTTAGTCTTTAGGCACTGAGGTATTTTGGATGAGAAGATGTTGCGCAGTTTTCCGAACGCTGCCCAGCCGAGTTGGATTCATCGATTGACCTCTGTCTCAAAGTTGGACCTACTTAACCGGACTACCTGTCCCAGGTAAATGTATTCGTCGACAACTTCAAGATTAGAGTTCCCAACGGTGAGTGCGGTGGGCACGACATGGGCGTTAAACATTATTTTCGTTTTGTCCATGTTCATTTTAAGACCCACTTGTTGAGATACTCTGTTGAGGTCACCGAGCATTCATCATAGATCTTCCAGCGACTCCGCCATGACCACAATGTCGTCGGCAAATCGAAGGTGAGTGCTGTATTCGCTATTGATGTTGATGCCAAGTCCTTGCCATTTCAAGAGCTTGAAGGCGTCCTCTAAGGTGGCCGTAAACAGTTTCGGAGAAATGACGTCTCCCTGTCTTACTCCTCTTTTTATAGGGATCGCCTTCGTGCACTGCCCCTGTACTCGGACTGACATGGTGGCGATATTATACAAGCACTTCAACACTTTGATGTACCGATAGTCAATGCGGCATCGCTGGAGAAATCTAAGAACCGCCCAAGTCTCGATCGAATCGAAGGCTTTCTCATAGTCCACAAACGTCAAGCATAGTGACCGATTATATTCCTCGGTATTCTGTATAATCTGCCGCAGCGTATGTGTATATGTGGTCTATGGTACTAAAGCCTTTCCGGAAACCGGCTTGTTCGGGAGGCTGGAGGTCATCAAACCTGCGTTCGAGACGATTCATGATGACTCTCGAAAACAACTTATAAACATGGCTCAGCAGTGTGATGGGCCTACAATTCTTTAGTAAAGTGTATCACCTTTCTTGAAAAACAGTACCACCACACCCCTATTCCATGCTTCCGGCGTTGCAAGATGGAATAAAACAGCCTCTGAAGGACTTTAAGTACCGGCGTTCCGCCCGCTTTCAGAAGCTCTGCGATAATTCCATCTTCACCCGGCGCTTTATTGTTTTTGAGTTGTTTGAGAGCCATCCTAATCTTGTACAGGCTGATGTCCGGGATATCTTCAGTGTAGTGTCGGGTTAGCTTGACTCTTGGGTATTTTACCAACTCAACAACAGGTTCAGCTACTGAGGTATACAACTGCCCATAGAACCTCTCTATCTCCCTGAGCACCTCTGACCTATTCGACGTTACGTTTCCGTCCTCCGTCTTCAGCTTCGTCAACTGGCTTTGCCCAATAGACGCGTCTCTTGCGAACACTTTAGAGCCCTTGTTCTGTACTATAGTCTCCTCAATACGCCTTGTATTAAAGGACCGTAAATCGTGTCGCAAGGATTTCAATATCTACCCATTGAGCTGCCTATAGGACTTAGCATCATCGGAGGTTTAGAGCCTCATGGAACGTCGCTCAGCCATGAGGTTTCGGGTGTATTCAGATAGTTTTTGAGGTCCATTTTTACGTTGAGGCTTAAAATACTTGGACCCGACTGTATGGACAGTCTCTACTAGCCTGTTGTTGATCTCGTCCACTGATGCGCTGCTGTCTAGCAATTTGAAGCGGTTTGACAATTCGAGTTGAAAGTTCTCGGGGTTTTGGATATTTGCATAAGAAGGTCGGAGCGTAGACGCGATCTTTCCATTTTGACATTAATATTTAATGTGCCTCTGACCGTTCGGTGATCACTGCCGGTTTTTACCCTGTGGATCACTATTTGTGGAACATTTTTTGTGGAACCATCAGGACTCATCCAGGTCCATTTCCTATGAGACAGCTTTTGGAAGACAGAGTTCCTCATAAAGATTCCCTTCTTCTCCTGAAATTCGGCTAGCCTCTGACCCCTGGGTTTGCGCTGCTGATATTCTGATTATCAGGTACGCTACCCTGCTCGACACACTAGTGATGGACACAACGTTGTCTATGAGTGACTTGTGGTGATAAATCCGACACCACCTTGGGACTGCTGTTCGCTCTCCCGGTTGTAAAACAAGTTGCCGGATTTTAAGGTTATCGTGTCCTCGCCCTCTCTTCGGACCTCCGATAAACAAACAATATTCCACCGCAATTTGTTTATCTCTTCTTCTAGCTCAACAAGCTTCTCATCTGTCCTCAACGTGCGTGCGTTGTATGTCACCAGGGCCAATTTTCGTTATTGGTGGTAGCCGAATCTCTGCCGGAGATTCTTCGCACCCCTTGTCCTGTCGTTACTATGGCTGCTACCGTGGCCAGGACGAACAGGACCGCCGGGGACTAGGGGCCTGGTTTTCCTTTGTTCTTCCATAATATTGATTTGGCGGGTTTGCCATACTCGCCACGCTTGGCAGGCGGGTTAGCGAGCGTAGTTTTTGGTCGTAGAAGTGTTAAGGGAACGTTGCTGCCCATTCCCTAGTTTTCCCTTAGTCGCCTTGTACGACACCCGATGGGATGAGATGGGTTGGTCCTATTCTAAGCCGGGAACCACGCGGCGTGGTTGTGGTAAAGTGGTGTGTGGTAAAGTAGGAATATTGAATTGGCAACTATATTTTTAATATTTATTTACTCATCGTTTTCTACCTCGTTAGTCCAGAAGAGAACAACGCGGATAGCGGTCATGAGGTCCTCGGTTCGAATCCTTGATCGGGCTAAATATACCCCTTAATAGAAATAAGGCCTTATTAGTCCGGAATCTGGCATCGGGCTCGCTTCCCATTACATGGAACCTAACATCGTCGGCAAAGAGTAAATCTATACAATACACCTCTTTCAGCGTTGCTTGAATAATACGTCAAGCGTTTTCTTCTTCGACAAGATTCTCACAGAACATTCTAGTGTAACGTAACGTTTTTTTTTATGATTATGATTAAATACCTTCCATTTTGAACTTATAATCGATCATCACCCTACTAATATTATAAATGTAAAAGTTTGTTGTTTAGATTTTTGGATGTTTATTACTCAGACAAGCAAAAACAGCTGAACAGATTTGGATGAAAATATGGATTAACACATAGGACACTTTTTATCCCGGAAAAATGTTAAGTTCCTGTCTAAACTAAACACGGACGAAGTCGCGGGAACAAACTAGTTTACCCATAAATAAGCTACTTTTACATTATCTACATCAATGATTAAACAAATACAAAAGTTATATCGTTATTAGTCAATAGATCAATATCTTGTCATACCTTTTAAATCCGCTCTTAATTTAGATTGATAATGATCATCCGATTAATTTTGTTGGCAAATAGATACTTGTTATTAAAATAATCTCGCGACCTTCAAACATTTAGAAACGATACCCAAAATGAATTAACTGCAAGTCGTACATGAAATGTGCGTGGTCTAATTACATACTTTAATTTTTTATTTTATTTTATTCTGAGTAGCCACAACAAAAACATTTTTAAAAAAATACATGAGAGTAATTACTCACAATAAAGCCTTTACAGCTTACAACAATATCTTTTCAGCCTAATTTAATTGTACGAAAACATTAAAGGTTCATAGGTAACATTAATAATTAGGTGATGGTCGGATTATTCCTACTAATATTATAAATGTGAAAGTTTGTATGTTCGTAAAAACGTTGAAACGGCTGAACGGATTTGGATGAAATTTAGCACACACACCGTCACGCCTATGTTCGGGTCGTCAAGGTCCTATGTCGCAGCCTCCCACCATGGCCACAGCGGCGGTGAACTCGTCTGGGTGAAACGAGTTGTCCAACTCACTAATAAGGCTCGCCGACTTGTAGGGCCGCGAAATGAGGACGTCTTCCGGAAACAGCCCTTGGCGTAGCCTCTCCGCCAGTGCGTCCGCCTTCGAGGAGCTGGTCGCACCCGGGCGAGGAGGCGCGCACTTGTTATTGTGCGCTTGGCTCTCAGCCCCTCGATTCCGAGCTCTCCGATGTCTACGGTTGACCTGGCGAGATGGAGTACCGCCGAGTAGGTTACACCGCGCTTCTCCGTTCCTGGGGCCAACACGACCGCCCACAAGTCCGGAGCGCGGAGCCTGCGGCGTTCGCGCACTCTTCCCTTCTTGGCCGCCTTTTTTCGTCGTCGCCCATTGGCCCCTGGCTCCGGCTTCAAGTGGCGGCGGCTGCTGCTACTGCGCCTTCTTTTTCTGCCTCTTGGCCGCCCCCTTATTTCCCTTAGCTTTTTGAGCCGCTGGGATCGGCACGGGTTTGGACGTCTGCGCCGACTTCGACGGTACGGGCACGGGCGTTTGCGCCGACGCCGACGGCACGGCGTCCTGCCCCGAGGGGCGGATCGGGGCTCTTCGTGGTGCCTTTTGCGCAGCCTTCTGCGCGTAAGTGCACCGCAGACGTCTTGCCGGCTTCGAAGGCCAAGAGAGGGCGCAGGACTTTGCGCTCCAGAAAAGAGAGCCTCTTAAGGACTCTGCCCATCTCCGGATCTTAGTCGCCAGTATCTGGCGCCTTGGGAGCCGCTTTGGGAGCCGGGATTTGTGGCGTGTCCTCAGCGGTAAGAACCATGCCCTTTACCACGTCCAACTCCTTTTTTAGATTTGCCATTTGTCTGTGGAGACGGGTATTCTCCACCTGCAAGCAGCGGACCTCGTCCGAGGCGGTGCGTGAAAACGCCTCCTCCACCACTTCGGCAATGGCATTGGCCGCCAGCTTTAGGGCCTTCTAGGATATGCCCTTTAGTCCCTTGGATATGCGGGCCACGTCCCGTATGCTCTCGAGGGACGCGGCCACCCTGCCCTTGAGTCCTTCGAGCAGTAGGTCGTCCGGGTCTGGGTTTCACGAGGCTATGGACGCCACACGGGAACTCCCGGCGGCCAGTTCGGCCTCGGCGCTCATTTGGTCGGTCTTCTCTTTACGTTTGAGCCTTTTCTTCACCTCCCAGTACCCCACATACTGCCCAGTGGTGGGGGGTCGTTCCCTCCCGCGTTTTGACTGGGGTTTAGGCAGATCGTCAGCGTCCGAGCCCTCGCCTGAGCCCGAACGACTGCCTTCCGGCTTTCAGGGGCGCTTTTTGCGATGCGTTTGCACGATTGCGTAGATGGAGTCCACGTCCGAGGTGGACATTTCACTCCCTTCAATCCGCTCTCCTGTTAGCTTTGCCGCCGAGGTGACGCTTGCCAAATCACATGGAGCAGAGACCATCTATGCATTGCCATTGTCATCATTTGTGCAAGAATCAGTTACCGGTTTGGTATTGCCAAGGTCGTCGTTTGTGCGTGCTTCATTGTCCAGATTGGGACTGCCAGTGTCGTCGTGTAGTTGATGTCGCAGAGTGGCGCCCCCAGAATACGAGGGCCTGCCGGAGTCCTTTCGAAGCTCCGAGTGGGATTCTCCGGCCTTGCCGGTACCCACCTGGAGTAGTAACTTATTTTTCTGGGACATGTCATACAATTTTTTGTGCGCTAGTAGGAGATTTAGCCCCCTCCCTATTTCAGCCGCAGCACGCAAGACTGCTGCGTTTAGGCACACTGAGCCGAGCGGCCTATCGACGTCGATTTTTGGTGTAGTGTAACTGCGTGTATTGTGTGGGGGTGTTAGTGTATATGTATGTAATAAGGGTGTGTGTGGAGTGTACCAAGAGAAGGGAAGAACAGAGCAGAATCTGAACCTTCCCCTTCAAACCACCTAGGTAATGCGGTCTCTCCTGTCCCGTCTGATGATCAGACGGGTACCGAGAGCCCAACTGCCGACGAAGATTTGCCACCTTGGTGGCGGGACAATGAAGTGAAGGGAGAACAGAAAGAAGGAAAGGAGGGTATGGGAGATTTGGGAAGGGAAACGCATGACCATTTTTGTTCTGTCTGTTCAGAAGGACCAGATCAATAGCAGGCAGCAACTACGTGCAGGAGAAGGTCACACTTGCCTTGGGGATTCTAACGTAAGACAAGGGAGGATTTTCAATCTGAAATTTAGATAGGAAAGAAATTCCTCTTCTATTCACTCAAGACGGTTAATGGGTACTAGTGCATAATAGGGAGTCTATATGGAACTGACATATTCTATAATGCATCTGACATAAGTAAAATAATTACTTTGCGGATAGTTGGATCGTTGAAGCATTTACAGGTGCGCTTGTCAAAACCGAGATTACGGTAAGATTGACTAAGGATGCTATCGATATGAGAGGAAATGCTCATTTTTGAGTCAAAATAAGACACTTAGAAGAGCACGTACGAAAATTACTCTTTTGGATTATGACCCTATTAAAGTCATACTAACATTTGAGTTAAATATAAATAATCTTAACTTTTAACTGAAATTGGAGTACCTTGGTGTAATTTCCAGGGTTGTTATATAAAAAATATCGTTCTAATCGCCCTAATTAAAACATAGAAAACAACTCCTAGCGTCGTTGTCAAACCAATATCCGCTATATGGACTTTTTGGATATTTCGACATTTTGATTGTTATGACTAGTTTTCAAACCAATTTTCGTATTAAGACAATGCTATATGACTCTAAGCATAATACGGAGAAGTGTGGTCGCTAAAATAATATACTTTAACAATCAGCTTCATATAAAATTTTACAGAAGAACGTTTTCATTCAATATCTCAAAGTTATCTTTTTGCACATAGCAAATATTGGTTTGACAACGATTTTTTTTCCTCCCGTTTTTATCAGTATTTTAATTATTTTTAATCAAGTACTAGATCAACGAATAACACCGGCTAATGTACGTAAAGAAAATAAACTTTTAATTTTTATTAAGACTAGCGGTTACCCACCATTTTTGTAATATTTTTTTTTATTTATTTTAGCCTATGTGTTATTCCGATGAACTTATAAACTATATTACTGTATTTCATTTAAGGCCGTTCAATAGCTTTTGCGTGAAAGAGTAACGAACATCCATACATCTCATCATCATTTATAATATTAGTAGGATTAAATGATTAATATTTATATGTGGTAATTATTTTGCCTGCCTCGTTGGTCTAGTGGCAAAGCGCATCGCTTTGTGATCACGAGGTCCTGGGTTCAAATTCTAGGTCGGAGAAGTGTAGTTTTTCTAACGAAACCAGGCACAAGCCCGGTATATGGCAATAGGGTCGCCTCCTATTACATGGGTCTAACATCGTCGGTGAAACGTGGGTGTACTCAGTACACCTCTGCCACTCCCGCTTGGGGAATATAGGCGTGACGGTGTAATTATTTTGAAATTACTAATACCAAAATAATTAATCTGTGCCCCTCTCTTCGACCAATATAAAAGACGTTCAAATATTACTGAAAATATAAAATTCAATAGTCCATATAGAAGTGATCTAGGTAGCCATTCTACAATGATTAAACCTTTATTGGATATATTTTAGTCCAATATATTGAACTACATCACGCCTTTATTCCCCAAGCAGGGATTGAAGAGGTGTACTGGTTACACCCACGGGACGGAGTACGGACGATTAAAAAAAGATTCATTTAATTTGTTACTGAAGCTGTAAGTTTTACACATAATATTAGGTAATGAAATTGCAACAAAGGTGCAATTGGCTCCAATGTTCTCATAAAGCATTTTACTTGCATGTACGTACGTGCTTAGTAACATATGGCCAAGGTTCGCGACAATTAGATCGTTTTAAAATTACCCAACTAAATTAAAATAACCTCAAACGCAAACTTTAATCAAAATATCGTTGGTTAACTTTATAATCTATGTATATTAACATTTCTGACGAAATTATACTTTATAACGAAATTCTTACAATACCTAATTAACAATTAATTTTGTAGCCGAGCTAATATTTGAGGATTGTGCATCTAAATATTTTGATACATCTAATTAACAAGCAGTAATAAGAATTATTAGTAAAATACTGCGTGGTTGTTAATTAAAAATGTGCAGCTAAATGTTTTAACAAAAATAACTAGTCATAAAGCCAAGTGTTATTACTAACGAACAAGTTCGAATGTTTGCCCCTGAAGGAGCGAACATAAGAAAAAAAGCAAAACTTTATTGTAACAAACTCATACGAGTTATCTTAAAATGTATATCTCAATGTAAACAAAATTATAAATATATTAAATATTTGGAGCCTTTCCATTAAACCTGACCCACATAAGAAAAAATAAGTCGCGATAATTTAACTAGAACGTAGGCTGCGCAAGCGCACGGCCAATCTATCATAACGTACTACGACACGAGTTCCTTTTGAAATATTCTTGTCAATGAAATGTTGTGAAACCGACTGTGTATTAAGTACTCATTATTTAGACTGAGCAATTGTTAACAAGTGGCTAATGCCCGCGGGTTCAATCAGCATACCTATAAAATGTTTCACTTATTTCAACAGAACATTGTTTTTTATTCTGTCTAGATATTTGGATGTTATGGTTTTATAGCGACGCTAGCGAACTTATGCTGTAAACCAGATTTTTATTTTTCAGATCCTAGTATAATTTGTTAATTCAATGGGTGGTGGTGGACTCTCGTGGGAATAAGATATCAATATTCTCTGAAATGTCTCCCTTTCGTTTGACAAAGAATTAACCGAGATGTACGTAATATAATGAAGCTAATGAAAGGAATATAATGGTAGTATCTCTAGCCAGTTTGAAAAAGAAAAGAATGATGCAGCCCGCGTTTTATATTATATGAACCATTTCAATTTTCTGGCCGCTCCATGACACAAAATCATCATAACCCTAAACACTAGATATTCAGTGTGCTGCTATTATGGTACTGCGATTATTTTGGAATCTGAAGTTTTATAAACTAAACTGATAGTTTATAAACCATTAATTATTGGCGACTGAAAAGGAAAGTTTTATCGTTCACTGACTCATCAAAAACCTAAACCACTAGGAGACTTAGAAACTTAAAAAAATTGGCACAGAGGCATTGGCATAGTTCATTACATTCTTACAATGATTAAAATCTAGAAACAACAAATTATGTGTTTATGCCGCAAACGATGTTATTGGAACAGTCATATTAATCAAGTCATAATAATATTAGCCCTAATTAAGAAACTGTCCTACCGTTGGGCACGGGCTTCCTCTTAAACTGAGAGGGCTAAGGCCATAGTCCACCACGCTGGCCCAGTGCGGGTTAGCGAACTTCACACACCTTCGAGAAACTCTTAGGCTTGCAGGTTTCCTCACGATGTTTTCCTTCACCGTTAAAGCAAGTGATAGTTAATTTTTAATACAGAGGTGCGTGCCTGGGCTTGAACCCGAGACCTCTGACTTTGCATTCCAACGGTCTAACCATTAGGCTATCACTGCTTCGTATTTTATAACTTTATATTGTATGACAAAAGATGAAATCAGGCCCATAATATTATCTCTGTTTAGTTGGTCAAAAGGTACGCCAGACCTTTATAACGGGTACAGTGATATACTTTTCTACAAAGTGATCATTATCATCATCATCAACCCATTACTATATTTTTTTTCACTAACCTCTATCTATCTATCTATCTATAACCTCACGCCAGATCCCTTGCGGGGTAGGCAGAGAGTACAGAGTTCCAACAGGTTCTTTCCTTACATACCTCTCTGGCTTCCTCGACTCTCATAGTTCGTCTCATACACGCTCGCCGGTTACGGAGACTCTTGACTTTTCCATCAGATAAGACTCGGTTTATTTGGTCGTGGTAAGATAGTCTAGGTCTTCCCCGGTACCTGCATCCTTCCACTTTCTCATTGTATATCTGTTTTGTCATTCTTTCCTCTGGCATTCTTTCTATATGCCCGAACCAACGGAGCATGCCCTTTCTCATCTTTACACCGATACTATCTTTCATACCTACTCGCTGTCTTACTATGCTGTTGCTAATGCGGTCGGTCAGCTTCACTCCGCACATCTTCCGCAGAGCTCGCATTTCTACCGCATTTATCCTACTTTCATTCTCCTTCTTACATACCCAGCTCTCGCTACCATATAACAGCGTTGGGACAAGAACTCCGTTATGTATGGCCAGCTGCGCCTTATGGCTTAAGTGCCGGCTCCCGAGTAGCTTTCCCATCGCACCATTCACTCTGTTCCCTGCACTCACTCTTCTCTCTATGTCAGCGGTGTATTTGCCATCCTTACTGAAGGCGCATCCAAGATATACAAACTCATTCACTTGCTCCAGCACATCTTTACCAACCACAATCCTTACATTAGGTTTAAAGAACTTTATTTCTCATAAGAACATACATAGTTCACTTAAATGAGATTATAATGTGAAAACTTAAGACTATAATTATCACTTTGACGTCGTTATCGAGTCTCAGACACTACACAAATTTCGTATTTATCCAGTCATATCCAAGTCCTTGTATGCCATTATTTCCTGTTTTATTAATATTTCTCGTATATATATTTCTTAAGTTTAGTTTTAAATACATTAATCCTGCTGCACTCCTTTAATTCATTTGGTAAGTTATTGTATAGTTGCGCTCCCTCAAACAGTATGGTTCTTTTCCCGTAAGTTATTGTACGTGGTTGAGTGAGTTGTATTTTGTTCCTATTCCTTAAGTAGTGCTTTTGTTTTCTTGTGGTAAATGTTATGTTCGAATGTATGTTGCCTGTGATAATTTTTTTAACTAAAATGCATGTTTTAAATTTATACAGCTGGGTTAGATTAAATAATTTTGTTTTAATATATAGCTCTTTTGTGGGTGTAAAATAGTTATAATGGAAAAGTATTTTAATAATTTTGTTTTGTAATGTTTGTAGCCGGATAAGGTTTGTCTTAGACGCTGCTCCCCATATTTCGATCAAATATTCTAGGTGTGTGTTTATTAATGAATTATATATCAGGGTGCGCACTTGCCGTGGTATACAATTTGCCACCTTCCTCAGTGCACCCAGAACTGAGCTCAGTTTAGATCTGATGTGCTCAATGTGCGTCTTCCACGTAAGCTGGTCGTCTAGATATAGTCCTAAATATTTTTGATGATTTGATCTCTTTATTATCTTATGGTTAATCGTTAGTGGTGTGTAACTGGGGATCTTCTTATTCTTAGAAGTAAAAATCATGTAGTAAGTTTTCGAAATGTTAACTGTCAATAAATTATATAGATACCAATCATTAATTTTGTCAAGATCCTTTTGAGCTTCTGATATGATAGCGTGGATGGAGTTCCCAAAATAAAACAAACAGGTGTCGTCAGCATAGACAGTAAGGTGACCAGTCATTTCCGTATTTTTAATGTTATTAATATAGATCAAAAAAAGTAAAGTTCCTAGTACAGATCCCTGTGGAATTCCACAATTTATGCATTCAGGGTGACTTTGAAATTTATCCCCAATCTTCACAGTTTGGTATCTATTTTGGAGGTATGAAGTTAGTACATTCAAGGCTTGACCAGTAATACCTATATTATTTAATTTTTGAATTAATTTTACATGACTAACAGTGTCAAATGCCTTTTTTAAATCTATAAAAACACCTAACACAATTTGTTTTTGATCAATACTTGTTTTTATTTTTGTAACCAAATCTACAGCCGCCGAGAGTGTACTTGATTTTGAACGAAATCCATATTGTTGTTCAATCAAAAAATATTTTTCACTAAGGTATCTAAGCGAGTATATAAAATTCTTTCAAATATTTTGGACATGACTGGGAGCACCGATACTGGCCTATAGTTACCGGGATCTGTTTTCACACCAGACTTGTAAATAGGTTTGACCTTCGCCACTTTAAGAGGGTCAGGAAAAGTACCTTCATATATACATTTATTTATACAGTCTGTAAAATTGTGTGCTACAAAATTTTTAACTGATTTAATTGCTTTGGTACTTATCCCGTCAATACCGACACTACTATTGCTATCCAAATTGTCTATTATCTTTGTAACTTCTTCTACAGAGCACGGTAAGAATTCAGAAAGTGTTTTATCATGTATATGATCGACTTTGTACATAAGAGTGTTAAGTGTATTGGCATGATATCTGTATGGTATTTCATTTGCAAGGTTAGCGCCTATGGTAGAGAAAAAGCGATTAAATGTATTGCAAACTTCTTTACCTTCAGTTATAATATTGGAGTGAACAACAAGCTTGGGGGGAGCACAACTATCCTTCGTCTTGTTCCTGGCTAATGTATTTATTAAGTCCCACATTCTCTTAGGTTTATTCAAGTTTTTATGAAATGCTTCGTAATAGTATTTTCTTTTAGCAACTCTAATCATTGTATTAACCTTTCCTTGCTCGTCCTGAAATTGTCTGTTTATATCCATATTTTGTATATCTGCCTTTCTTTGCTGCCATAAAATATTTCTTTTGTTGATCGAATCAATAATAGTTTTATTTATCCAATCTCCTCTCGGTAGGTTTAAAATCTTTGTTTTAGTTATCTTATTTCTTGAGATGTGGTGTTGGAGATATCTTTCCAAGTGATGATACTGGTGGTCAACGTTCTTATACTCTGCTTCAGTTATACTTTTACTTAGTCCATCATAGTCGAGCGCTTCGTACGCTACTTTTTTATTTGGTTGCGGTACAGATTTCAGAAGTTCTACGAGTATTTGTTTATGGTCTGAAAGTGAGGACTCAATTACAGAAATACTGAATGTGTCATTGCTAAGATTAGAACACACATGGTCAAGGATAGTCTTCGTTTTATCTGTTTCGCGGGTACAGTATTCTTCATGTATTTTATTTAGTATGTTATATCCCGACTCCTTTATTGTGTCTACGTAATTTCGCATGATATTATTTTCTGAGTTGAGTAGATCAATATTAAAGTCACCGAAAACAATGGCCCTTTTTCTTCTCTCCAATTGGGGGGTATAGACATCTAAAAACTTCTTAACATCCGTATCTCCTGGTTTGTATATTCCACCAATATTCAAACCAAATTTTTTTATATTAATCCATAAATAATGGTTGCCATTTTCGAATAATTGATCAGTTACCTCATATGGAATGTTCTTGTGTAAAAAGATTGATACTCCGCCTCCTTTTCTATCAGGTCTAAAATTATACAGATGTACGTAATTAGTTAATTGATATAAATTAGCATCCTGTTCTGACCTTATCCACGTTTCGGTAAAAATAAGAATCTGAGGCTCCTCAGGAATTGCCTTAAGAATACACTTGATCTCGTCGAACTTGCCTGGCGTTCTAATGCTTCGTAAGTTCGCGTAAAATATTTTTAGAGAGGAGGCAGTTAAAGGAATGTCTTCATATCTGTTTATTCTGTGATAATTTACTTTAACATTATTGCAACCAATATCTCTGATAATGGAGGTATTCTTTAGTTTTTTGGAATGGATTTACTCACGACAATCCTAGGTATTCCCTTTATATATTTAATCACAAGATCCTTCTCTCCGTTATCTTTACGTATTTGTAGTTCGTGTTTTAGTTTTTGCATGAATGTTCTTTGAGCTGGTGTTTGATCAGGGTAAACACTTATATTTTCTGGTAGTTTTGATCTATTTTTCAACAAATACTTCGGAACGTCTGGGTTTGTGAAGTACACCTTTAATAGGCGGTTTTTTCCGGGGTTATATTTTCCAATACGCATACTTTTAACATGTTTGGGACAGTTTTCATTCAACGGTGCAATACATTCGCTAATTTTATCGTCATCATATTTACGTCTGACGGTAGAATTTTTATCTAACTTTTCCGGTATACCCGCGATTACAATATGTTTCTCTCGCTCACATCGGTCTTTAAGCTCTAGCATGAGGTCTTCGTGAGCCTCGACGGGCGATTTTAATGTTAAGGTTTGCATCTTAAGCTTTACTTGTGCAATATCGCATTCAATTGTCTTTATTTTGTTCTGGGCTATTGTATTACTAGATTTTATTTCTATAATTTCACTTTGCATTTGTTTTGATTGTGCTGCCAAGGCCTGCGTGGCCATTCCTATAGACTTAACCTCGTCTTTAATTCCAGTGATTTCCTGCTGTATTCGAATTAAACTTTCGTTTTGGGTTGCAGCGAAATTTTCAAAAAACTTCATAATGCTATCACGAAATTCCGTAAAATCTTCTTTATAATCTAGTTCATGGGTGCGATCCTTTCGCTTTCTGGGGTTGTTGTTAACGTTTATGCGATCTTCAAGATCAATACTAGATAAGTTCGGTGTTGAACCGCTACCTCTTCCGCTACCGCTTGATAATGTAGTCTGAGGCGGTGTTCTCTGTAGATTCATCGTGGGACTTGTTTACCCGTACAGCGTTGCAAGAGTGCGACGAAAAATGGCCACTGTCCTTTTCACTCGAGGGGGTGAGGGGTGCTGCGACTGAACCGGCGCTTCGTATTTCGTGATGCGCACTGGTAATAGGTTCTCAGCGACAGAATTTATAATTTACTATTTTGCACGTTTTTATCACCTTATTTAGTTTCACTTTAGACTGTTTTAACAAAATTATTACTTTTTAAAATATTTATTAATTTGCGTACACGTCTGCTCGGTGCAAGCGAACTACGTCTCCATTCGTTCTGGTTTCTTCCCTTTCAAAAACCATAATCTTGGTTTTCTTCACATTCAAGTGTAAGCCAACTGTATATTAAATAACAAAAATTAAACTTTAAAAAACGTACTGATATCATAGCAAAAATACAAATAACCCAAGTGCTATATGGACGTGTAGGATGCGAGATTGTCGATAAAAGAGTTAAGGTTGTCAAGGATTTCTTTAAACGGATCTCCGTCCCAATTAATAGGAATAGAGAAGTAAATGTTCAATACATGTCTTATGAAGGTAACAAACTGCGAAGGTCACCTCATGTCTCCTTTTTTGCGCTAATCATACCACAAAACGATCATAACAGAAACCAAAACTAGTTTTTAGCAATCAATCAATTTTAAAACTGTATTACGTTATCAACCATCTAAACTGCGGTAATAAGACTATTGGGGTATTTGGACACAATATACCATAGGCCAGATTGCAAAAGTGATATAATTCATATTAATGTTCCTATTAAGATATGAAATAACAAGAAATATTATTATCGTCACGATCATTATCCCGAAAAATTACATGCCATATCTTTTCTTTTTCTAAAAACAGCCCCACACAAGAAATTATTCCTGTGTTGTGGGTGCGTTTACAAATATGAAAATCATACACAAACACCCAGACCGGAACAAAAATTTGTGTGTCACACAAAAATTTGTCTCGAACAACGAATCAACCCTGCGAGTACTTAATCCAGTGAGCCGAGCGACTGAAGCTCTTCACCACTGGACCAAGCCATGGCCAGTCCATTCGGAACACAAGAATGTGAAACAGCCGACGTATCTATACGTTCATTAGGTGAAGAGCCTTGCCGTAATGACAAGGTGCTTGATCTAACCATTGTCTAATTACAGACCTAATGGCCTATTTTCACTAACACCGCTAAAACTGAATCCTACCCGTCGTCGATCAATCGCTTAGGAAAACAGCTAAGCGCTAAGTATACTACAAAATTGTGGAAATATTGATTAATCTTTTTGTATTCTACTTATCTTAACCACCGCCTTAATCTTAGCTGATTAGCGATGGTTGAGATTAGTTTTAGCGTAGTTCTGTTAGGAGCCCAGTACAATGTTAGGAACGCGATGGCTTATACCAATATTTGAAGTCATTAGTGCAAACATTCCGTCAAAGGGTATTTATAAAATTTACGCAAAGATATTTTCAGCCCCTCACGGAATACAGACTTACCATGTCTTTAAAAATATACTGACATTAGTAAATAGACCTTAAATTAGTTATGATTCAGCGTCTAAACCCTACCTAGGGTCTTATACCCTACATACGTTTGAATTACTCCAACAACTTACGTACGTATTCATGGATTAACTTTTAGACAATTTAGTTCAACTGTTGTTGAAATTAATAATCCTCGTCTAAAAAGTACTATTGTACAAGTAACATTATTTAATTTCAGAGAAGATGTTTATTTTTATCATTGTGTATAAAATTTTCCAAAAAAGGATTTTTAATTTATTTATTTATACTTTGTGCACTATTGGTACATAGACGGCCTATTAAGTCCAACAGTGCCTAAAATATATGTAAGGCCTGCCTAAGGTGTTAGCCATTAGGCATTTTCTGCCAGTCTCCCTTAGGGTGATGCAGAAACTGACGGACGATTTAGCGCAGTGGTTAAGAGCTTGAGCTGCTCCGCCCACTGTGTCGAATAGTCGCGGGTTCGATTCCCGCACGGGACAAATCTTTGTGTGATCCACAATTATTTGTTCCGGTCTGGGTATTTGTTTGTGAATTTTCATGTTTGTAAACGCACCCACGACACAGGAATAAATCCTAGTGTGGAGCTACGTTTTAAAAAAAAAAAAGAAAAAAAAAAAAAAAAAACTAGTGAAGCAGGCGCAAATCCGAGTAAGGTGAGAAAGAAAGATAGAAAAAGCGAAAAATAAATATTAAATCATACTATCAGAAGTAAGAATATAGAAAATACAATACTTATACTATATTAACGTTGAGGTGATTCTGCCAATGTTTTGTGCAGATAAACCGGCACTTTCGTTTTGAAATAAAAACGATCATTTGCCATCCTGACGTCCAGTGGTAGTGCATTTCATAGCAAGATAGACTGAATAAAAAAAGAAGAGTGAACAAAGTCTGAACGGTGAGAAGTACATTGAAGAAGACGATTATTTAGGGAGCGATTTAGTAGGTTATGTAATACAGGTTGTTACCTGTATTACATAACCTGCTAGTGCCCTTTTTGGAAAATAGGCAAGCGATAAGCAAAACTAGATAAAGGTAGCTAGTAACTCAATATCGACTGAACTGACCCATAGTTCAAAAACAAATTCTTATGTCAATGCATATTAATAACACAATAGGATATTATATTAGCGTAAAATTCTCGGACGTAGACACGAGATATGCATCACTTATAAAGTCTTGTCTAACAATTAAAATTATGTAGATTAAGCCGGACACAAATCGATCGCTCCTCATAAATATCAGCCTATCGGAATTACGACCTTGATACAAGTCAAAGTTACAGAGTCAAGGTGCGCGTGCACATTTCTCCGCCCCACCATGCGGCCGCACGCACCAAATGTGTTATATAAAACCATACAGCGGGGCCATTGACATCAATCAACACTTGATCGTATTAAACAATACAACAAAAATGTTCAGCAAAGTAAGTTGATATATAAATAAAATTAAAACAAAAACAAAATTTATGTCAATATTTCGGCACAGATAATTTAATTTTTGTATGTTTAAAATATGACTTGTTGTGAATGATGTAAGAAAGAATTTTCTTGCAATTTATTATCTTCCTCATTAAAAAGCTACTAAAATAATAAAGAAATACTTGTTCTTTAACTTTAATATACGTTTATATAGATTCACCATTATTTATACTCTGCTATTACTTTAACTTTAATTTGTTTTATCTTCTAGATCGTAGCTTTCGGAGCCCTGTTGGCCGCTGCCAACGCTGGTCTACTTGGCCATGGCCACGCTGTCTCCTCCCAGAGCATCATCCGTCACGATGAAGCCCATGCCGCTCCCCTGCACTACGCTGCCCCCGTAGCACACTACGCCGCCCCCGTCGCCCACTATGCCGCCCCTGTAGCTCAATACGCCGCGCCTCTAGCCCACTATGCCGCTCCCGTAGCGCACTACGCGGGCCATGAGGAATACGTAAGTTTGATCATTTTTTTTTCTTTTCTTACACTTAAAAAAAAACGTAGGAATTTATTAAATTCAATTCGATCTCACGTCAGTTTAAATGATTTTAAAAAAGATGTCATAGAGATTTTTTATAACGGGCCCTTACAATGAATTACCTAACTTGATTTGATATATTCCAGGCTCATCCCAAATACGACTTCGCGTACTCCGTGGCTGACCCGCACACCGGCGACCACAAGTCGCAGCACGAGAGCCGCGACGGCGACGCTGTGCACGGCTACTACTCGCTGGTGCAGCCCGACGGCTCCGTGCGCAAGGTTGAATACACCGCAGATGACCACTCTGGGTAAGTTATCATTAGCTTGTGTTTCTATCTCATTACTTTCTTTGTGAATTATATTATACCTGCCTAGTTATGATTCTTGAAACATATTTTAAATTCTTTATTTGTGTTTTAGTTTCAACGCTGTGGTCCACAACTCTGCCCCTGCCGTGCACCCTGTTGCCGCCCCCGCCTACCACCATTACTAAGTGTTTAAGTTATATCCGTGAATATTTAGTGATGTACCTATTTATATTCTTCAAACAAATGTATGTGTGAGTGTGTTGTAAATAAAATCTGAATTTACAATTTATTAACTTTTATCTTTAATTTATTAAAATTTTACAAATTTTACCATTTTAACTGAAAACATTTAACCTTTTATTAGAATGCTAAAAACCTATATGGTACCAGATACTGCCCACCTTAAAAAATATTGTGGAGCGTAACTTATACAAAATCCAAAAAATCACATAGAACAAAATATATATATTTACCGGAAATATATTTAATTCGTTATTATATAAAATTCCTAGGCAATTTAAATAACTTAGATCACCAGAATGTATGAAAAAAATTATATCATACACATTTCCTAGGAATTGTAGACAATTCCTAAATAGCAACCGGAAATTGCGGTAGGCTACAGCACTGTAAGCAAGTGTGGGCGGGGTATCCGAACCTACTAAAGTAGCGTTTGTTACAAGCTTGTGCTATTGCTTATATCGTCTTTGCTAAAAATCACAAGTTTTTTTCACATATAAAAAATCTGCAAAGGAAATCTAGTTCCGGAGGAGCAGCAGGCGGGGAGAAAGCGTACTGACTATAAAAAGTCGGCATTAACACACACAAAGGCTCCAGGACCACCACAGATAACGCGCCGGTACTCTTGTACCACACCCGCCCGAGGACTTGCTTCCGTCTTGCACACTCTACACAGCCTATTTCTAGGCTGCATCCTACTCGGATATACAATCATTCAGACTCGCAGAAAGAGGCTACGGCTATAGGAAGCGCTGATTCCTCTGCCAATGTAATGCCCCTTTTGCTGATGAGGAGAGGTCTAGTACAGTCAGAGGCACTCTGCGAGAAAATGTTAAGTGGAATCCCGGTCCCCACCATATTGCTTACAAATCATAGCTTTTCGTACAATTTCGTTAAAATGAGTATCGCAAGTCTAATCTAAACTAACCAACTTTTTTTTAATATAGAGTTTCTGTCACCAACTCCCGACGTGACCCTACGTGTCACTAAAATGACCCTGTATTGTATATAATTCCTAAATTTCCGATAACATATATACAAATTTAAGTCACATGTATCTTAGACAATTTCTTTAGATACGAGGCAAATAAATTTATTTCCTTTGGAAATGTATTAGATTAATTGATTAGGAGTTTTAATTAAGTGTATACGTTATATTACTATGAGAAGACGTTTTGCGCAACATCTGTCAAAGTCTAATGAAGATAATATCTAATGCACCTCTAACTTATGTTATGTGTTTAATGCCCCAACGCATCAAAATTACCTGCAACAGACTACAAATTGCTGGTTTAGTGTCAAGTCAAAAAGTATAAACTTGTGTTGCTTTCTGAAAAAGTAAAATAAGTCGTTAATTATCATTTTTGGAAAAAAAGTGGGGAAAAGAAACAAAAAGAAAGTAGAAACATCTCTTTCTCATACGTGTTTCATTTTATATCTTATTATTTCTTAATCTTAATCTTAGTTACAAACAGATAAAATCAAAATCTTCTTTTGTGGCTCGTTACAAAATGTACAATGAACACGAAATATTTTTTTTTAAGAATAAAAAGTTATTAAAAGGTAATGTAAAAATATTTCTTCGTTGCCAGCTACAAAAACTCAGTTTTATACGTCTTCTAAAGCTTTGTATTCAATGGCAAATGCAGTAGCTACAAAAATAAACTGATGGTAGGCTACTCTGCGTGAGATCCGGCATGATAATTTATGTAGATTAAATGATATAGAGTCTCATTCTCAGCGTATTTTTTCGGATACTATCTAGGATATTATGCATATTATCTGATATCACAGACTTTTTTGACAGTCAGACTCCAAAATAAAAACAATAGAAGTACCTATGGTTTTATCAATCTCTTATTTTCTTAACAAACACGTGTGGTTTAAAGGCAAATTAGCAAGGAGAGAGTGAGCTCCGAGTCTTCCTATCCTACATTGTTGTATAATGAATTTCTGCCAAATCACGCCAAATTTTATTCTTTATGATAAAGATAGAAAGATCTGACCAAAGTATTGACTAAAAAAGAAAATACGAGAGATGTGATATTGCTTTTTTATTAGTCACTCTTTAGATATGGGTTTTTATAATGCCTAATAACCGTATAATGTCAATTAAGATGACTAAATAAAAACCCAGGTCAAACTCCACAGAGTTATTGCTAAAACATTTTTCTGACCATCCCAGAATTACGCTCTTGATGATATATTTATATACGCCTTAGATATGCGAGCAACAAATAACTTAAAAAGTTTTGAGACAAACTTACGTTTATCGTGAATTTTGTACATAAAACAAAAGAACGTAAATCATATTTTATTGATTTCGTTGTATAACTTAATAAACATAACACAATAGAAGATTTTCCTTACGTTCTTTCAAAAGCAGGTGAACACGTTTACCCGATCCCGGTTTTCCAAAAGTCGATTTATACATTTTTCTCACCAATTAAAACATGTGAATGCACTATGCACTATCTTACTTTCATTACAATCTACTTAAAGCTATCCAGTAACCAGTAAGTTTAATCTAAATCTCTGAAAGCAACCATACTTGACTAAATGTTTCAAGTTCACATTACACGCTCTGCTTGTACCAACTGCTTTCCGTTTTTATGTTTTTTTTATGTCATTAGTCACAGCTTAGTTATAAACTGAAAAATATATTACTTTTAGTGGGAACGTTTTATTGCCGAAATATTTATATGGAAAAGTCGTTAACCGCGTCCCTGTATCAACAACCTGCTAATGTTTACAATGCGAAAGTACAATAACTTTATCCGGACATAACGAGTATCGGAATTGCGACCTTGCTACATATCAAATTTATCAAGGTGTGCGCGCACAATTCTCTACCCCACCAGACGTGCGCTTGCGCCAAATGCGTTCTATATAACTATACAGCAAAGCCGTTGACATCAATCTGTACCTGATCGTACTAAACTTTACAACAAAAATGTTCAGCAAAGTAAGCATAAAAATAATAACTATAAAATTTAATTCAAACCGAAATGTTATTTGTAAAATAGTTACAAAACAAAAATTAAACAATTGTTTTTTTTAACTCGTAGATCGTAGCTTTCGGAGCCCTGTTGGCCGCTGCCAACGCTGGTTTGCTTGGCCATGGCCACGCCATCTCCTCCCAAAGCATCATCCGTCACGATGAAGCCCATGCCACTCCCCTGCACTACGCCGCACCCGCCGCACACTACGCTGCTCCCATCGCCCACTACGCCGCACCTGTAGCTCACTACTCTGCCCCTGTCGCTCACTACGCCACTCCCGTCGCCCACTACGACGGCCATGACTCATACGTAAGTATTTATTTTTGTGAATGATTCATAATTTTTCATCATCTATGAATAAAACTAAACTTAATTAATTAATAATATTCCAGTCCCACCCCAAATACGACTTCGCGTACTCCGTGTCTGACCCGCACACCGGCGACCACAAGTCGCAGCACGAGAGCCGCGACGGCGACGCTGTGCACGGCTACTACTCGCTGGTGCAGCCCGACGGCTCCGTGCGCAAGGTCGAATACTCCGCTGATGCGCACAATGGGTAGGTCATATCATCTCAGCCACAGTTACATCTAATCAAATTTATCAGTATTTTATGTTTTCTTCTTTTATATATCTTTTATTTAACTTATTTCTTTAATTTCAGTTTCAACGCTGTAGTGCACAACTCCGCCCCTGCTGTACATTCCGCCGCCGCCCCCGCCTACCATCATTACTAATTTATTATTATTTCAATAAGTGTTTGACAAGTCACGTGCCTATTTATATTTCTGTGCCAAAACAATGATTTAAATAAAATAATAAACATATTATTTCTTTGATATATTTATTCACAATATAAAATATATAATACCTATTTTTGACGACGGAGAAAATAAGTTTGGATGTATAGTTACCTAACCTACCTTATGTAGATAAGTTTCGTCGTACGCTGTCCATGTATCGTAACTTGTATTTGAATTTGAAGATGAAAATCTAATTCAGTTACTTTTCAACTGAAAAATATAAATTAATACGTCACCGGTTGCGAATATTGATTCTAAATAGACACTAAAGTAGATAGTTACATCAAAATATATTTTATTGTGACTCCTATTCTTTATAACATCCTAGTGGCGCAAGTACTTCGAAATACTAAGTTAATTTAACAATATTTAAGTTAACTAACTTAGCATAAATAATACCTTTATTGAATCCAAGTTTCAAATAAATACGATGTTTATGAGAAGTAAATAAACCTAAATACCCTTATATCTAATGTATTTTTTAATATGGGATTAAGCCAGCCACACATTCCCACCATTGTAACTCCTGTAAGCCAGGATCCACAATAGTCTCCTTAGATGACGCCAAGGTTTAAACGTTGGATTGTCTCGACAAGTGCTATAATTGTTTTGGAACTCTCAACAAATATAATCAGCAAGAAAAACAGGAGGAGTAGGAAAAATAAAATTCCACTTCCCTCCTTTGCAAAGTGGAAGACACAAAAAATTGGCAGATCACCCATAGAGAAGAAGACTACTACTAGGATAAGCGCAGTTGTAAAGCACCAAGGATACGAAAAAAATAATCAACAGTGTCTATTTGTGAACCTCATGTTTGATTTCAGTAATAGGTATGGCAAAAACGCTTGTGCACGCGGAAATTATCCCGAGTTTCTACAAAATCCGTGTTAATCAAATTACCCCATCAAATATCAATTATCAAATCAATTACCCCAGACGTATTTCGCAGACTGTTTAACATAATGGTACGCTCGTTGTGCCAGTGACTGCAAAGAACGTGGTGTGCTGATTGTTCATACTCGTAGGTAGACGTGGAACACTGACATAGCGGTAAAGGTACCAGTTTTAAAGAGAACAATTTACGCTTAAAGTTGCCATGTCCAGTGAGAAATTGAGCCACGCAGTGGTCAACGGAGGTTGGAGGCCATGTTCTCGCCACACGCTCACGTACGAATGGAAAGAACAGGTAGAGGTTACGGCCCTTTGTTGTTGTACAAGTATCCCATCTTTCCTGCCATTCGGTCAGGAGATCTTCATAGGTAATTGATTGTGGTTTGAATAATCTAATGATTTTACAACGGTCTCGAGGCTATAGAAACTCGGTGCCAAACTTTGACTCTGAATCAATTTACGGCCGTGCCGCCCCTATCGTAGCCCTGTCGGACCATACAGGTGCACCGTAATACATACAGCCTAAGTATGTTGCTCCGTAGATTATTTTAAGAGTATTAAAACGAAGGCCCCAAGTTGACCTTGATATTCCGGTGAATCCTTAAAAGTTTCGTTTAGCTTTTTCGCCTACAGATTTTTTTTCGATTCTTTTCTTTTGACAGTTTTATTGTTGAACTTAATAGGCGCCGCAGATTGTAAATTCTCTTTTAATAAGAGTTGGTATGTTTTTTGAGGAGCGAATGTAAAACGATTTCTTTAACCCATTTTAGAATAAGATGTAAACATGTGTCCGTTTATTTCTCTAGCCCGTCCCAAATGTTAGATTCTATGAGTAGAAGTCCGTCGTCAGCGTAACCGGGTAACGTACAACCACATGGCAGAGGTATCTCAAGAAAATCATCGAAACCTAAATTCCACAGGTACGGACTTAACACAGACCCCTGAGGACATCCCGTCGTCAGCGATTTGTCAGCAGACGGTCTAATGTTATTTATAAAATATATTTCAAGTAAAAAAACCTAATCATATAAATCCTGTCCTCGTGGAATGGTAGCAAGAACGCTGGCTGCATTCCCTCGCTAAATGGCCAAACTAATATTTTGAGTGAGGAAAGAGCCTGCCCTCTTGTCACCTGCGGAGGCGATTAGCCCAAGTGGTGGACTCCCCGAGGTGGGACGGTGCCAGTGTATCGACGCATGTAGCATCCCTTACAAGGACCAGTTTGCGTCCCCAAGGAATCAACGTCATGCCATCCGGTCTCTTGCCAGATATATTATTTCTGAGAACAGATTGTTGTTCCGTAACGCCATTTAATAGCATTGCATGATGCTTCCCTTTACCATTAAGAAGCAATATATGCCGGGAAATTTCTACTTACTTTCACCAGAAATAAAATATACTTTATATTTTATTTATCCTGCAAGTGCAAATCATAATGTTTATTCCATTCAAATTATATACCGTCTGTAAAAAGTTCACTTAAATGTTTATTTATTAAATTTATAAAACAGACCACTTAAAGGACTAAAGTTTAAAGCCAGCACTCAGTGTAATTCTAATATCCTAAGGGTAGTGATAAGCCCTGTAAAACGAATCTTAATAATAATAATATATGTTAAATATACACAAAGGAACAGAGGATATAAATTTTAAGTTTTTAACCTTACATAAATATATAAATTTTCTAAAGAATAATATTAAATCTTATTCACTATGGCCTTAATTTAAAAGTAAGTAATATACACATAGCAACCGTCGAGATAAACAAAGCAAAACAAAAAATTAACATTACATATTACCCAAAAATTATGTTAATGGATTTGATGAAGGTAACTTTATTATATAAGTACAGGTTTTTAATAAAGTTGTACCCATTTAATAGTCTTGCGCGAAGTTCTTTTTTACCTTAAATGCACACAAGCACAAACCAAGGAGTTGAACTCAATTGAATTACCTGTCTATCTATCTATTTATATCATCACGCCAGATCCCTTGCAGGGTAGGCAGAGAGTACAGAGTTCCAACAGGTTATTTCCTTACATGCCTCTCTGGCTTCCTCCACTCTCAGTTCGTCTCATACACGCTCGCCGGTTACGGAGACTCTTGTCCTTTAGAATTACCTATCATCATCAATCATCTACAGGACCCAAAATAAAAGTTTAACGGCTTTGTATCACGACGCGAAAATGTGTTTATGTGCCCCTATTACATTGGGAAATGATAACGTGGGGTGGGCAGACCCTCCACAAGGAGGACCTGGAGAAGGTCAAAGCCGGTCGTCGTGACGATCTTGGGGAAGCTATTGTCCTGCAATTAATGCCTTTCAACTGATGATATTTGTCAGTGATATGTAGATTACACCTCTTCCAGTCCGATTGAAGAATATCCTCCATATTGACTGTGAAAAAATGTTTTTTTCGAGCTTGACTAATTCTTCACAGCAAATTTCCAATTACGGATATAAAAATAATATTAGCCCTCGTAAGAAACTGTCCCACCGTTGGGCACAAGAACCTCTCAAACTAACAGGGTTTTAGGCCATAGTCCACGACGCTGGCCTAGTGCGGGTTGGCAAACTTCACACACCAGAAACTCTTAGGCATGCAGGTTTCATCATAATGTTTTCTGTCACCGTAAAAGGAAGTGATAATTAATTTTTAATACGCACATGCTTTTGAAAAGACAGAGGTGCGTGCCTGGGTTTGAACCCGAGACCTCTGACTTTGCAGTCCAACGGTCTAACCACTAGGCTATCACTGCTTTATATTATGGATATATAATACCTGGAATTAGTTCGGATAGTCCCTCAGAGCTCCTCTATTTAATAAATCGTTACAACATTCAAGTTTGTTTGATTATTAATAAACTTTCACTTACCTATCGTAATGCTAAAATGTTAGTGGAATAATTGCAATAGTTAAATCCACACGGTTTGACGCAAGTATAGTAACTACGACCTTGTACATGTCAAAGTTACAGAATCAAGGTGCGCGTACACATTTCTCCGCCCCACCACGCGCACGCAGGTGTAAAATTCATTCTATAAAATCATACTGCAAGACCGTTGGTATTATCACTTGACTGTAAAAACTATACAACAAAAATGTTCAGCAAAGTAAGTCACCGTAATTTTAGCGTAAAATATAAATATAATATAAAAAATATAATAAAAAAAACGTATATAGTTACACTGATTGTACATATCAGATAATCGAAGCGTACAAATAATTAAGCAACACAATTATTTAAAATAATAGCCAGCCTTACCCAGGCGTAACTAATTTTTTTTGTTATTTTTATACAGATTGTTGCTTTCGGAGCCCTGTTGGCCGCTGCCAACGCTGGTCTGCTTGGCCATGGCCACGCTATCTCCTCCCAGAGCATCATCCGTCACGATGAGGCTCACGTTGCTCCTCATCACTACGCTGCACCCGTTGCCCACTACGCTGCTCCCATTGCCCAGTACGCTGCTCCCATTGCCCAGTACGCTGCTCCCGTTGCCCACTACGCTGCTCCTGTAGCTCACTATGCTGCTCCCGTTGCTCACTACGCCGCTCCCGTTGCCCACTACGACGGCCATGACTCATACGTAAGTATTTATTTTTGTAAATTATTGACAATTGTTTAGCATCTATTAATAAAACTAAATTAAATTAATTAATGATATTCCAGTCTCACCCCAAATACGACTTCGCGTACTCCGTGTCTGACCCGCACACCGGTGACCACAAGTCGCAGCACGAGAGCCGCGACGGCGATGCTGTGCACGGCTACTACTCGCTGGTGCAGCCCGATGGCTCCGTGCGCAAGGTTGAGTACACCGCTGACGACCACACCGGGTAAGTTTACTTTAATACTAGACATGGTTATCATAGAAAATAATTTCCCTTAATTTTAACGCTTACGTACAAAACTGAATTAAAACTAGCAAATGAAGATGAACAGCACTAAGGTTCTATAATAGAGACTAAAGAAGACTACGCGAGGAAAAGCCAGGTCACCTGAAATATCTGATAATACACGTATCTTAATTAGATAAAACAGGTTTGGGACAAAGTCACTTGGTAGACTTTGGAGCAGGCCTATGTGCGAAGACATAACACAACATATTTATTGATTTCTTTTATATTTCAGTTTTAACGCTATAGTCCACAACTCCGCCCCCTCCGTGCACCCCGCTGCCGCCCCCGCCTACCATCATTACTAAGTTGTTATTGTTATATTTTTTATATTTCTATGCCAAAATATATATGACTTGTAAATAAATATTATAATACATACACATTTCGACTTTAATTTATACAATTTCGTCACTCGGAGAACTGTTAAAATATTGTATTACAAATATAAATTACGCTCTGTAAATTTTCGTCAAGGCGAATTACCCAGTTCAGTCCTTTTTAGACTTTTATTTTTGTTTTTATCGTAGTTTAACACAGCCAGGAATTCATATTTTGGTATCAAGTTTTTATACATGACATACATACGAAGAGTCTTTCTATATCAACTTAGAAACCGGTTGTTTATTACAGATATATATTTCTCTTGAAAAATTATCTACATTTTATCCTTCAGAACATTATTCCTCAGTAGACGATGTGGCTACTTGATTCTACCTAATTACAAAGAAACCCGTTAACTTAATTTTCTTATTCTTAAGAAAAAGTCCAAAGCCACGTTCATAATCAACACACACTCTATTATATTTTGCTATAAGTTATAACAGTCATAATGTTTCTATCTAATAGATATATGAGTTCAAAAATTACTGGAACTATTATTCCCATACGAGGAAACTAGGGTATAGTTCGTTGATCAATACGCCCGAAATATACCACGGCAGGTATTTGAAGTCAAAAGCTCGATAGTTTGACATCTTAATACACCATCGTCGACAACAACAACAACAAGTCTACAGATTGGTGATAGGCTACTCACCTCCCCTCTTCACCCATGTTAGGACTATTGTTAATGCTATATTTAGCTGTAAGGTGCAATGTTTCAGTATAGTCACAAAGCACATAGCATCAGGTAGTGAAACTATGTAATAATGGCCAGAATTAACGCACTTAGATAAACGTCGATACAAAATATATAATTAAGAGAGTTTCGCTATGATGCTTGTCGGAAATTTTTTTCAAACGTAGCCCCACACTAGGATTTATTCCTGTGTCGTGGGTGCGTTTAGAAATATGAAAACTCACATACACAAATACCCAGACCGAAACAAATAATTGTGAATCACACAAAGATTTGTCCTGTGCGGGAATCGAACCCGCGACTATTAGACACAGTGGGCGGAGCGGCTTAAGCTCTTAACCACTGCGCTAAATCTTCCAATTTGTTTGTCTATACGTACTTCAACTTTTGTAGTTATGTTAATGAATGTGTTCTTTTGTGTGTGTGAATGATCTACGCTGTTGCCACCAGGCCTTTACAGCTTCACCGGTCAAGAGGGCGAGCGTGCAACCACAACGTTTGAGCCACAAGAGCAATGGGGCAATTAGCTCAAGGGCGCCTCAAGAAGGAACGGCCTCGGTTGGGCAGTCGCTTTGGGGGATATACTAGGTGTATCGCTCTGCACCGGCCGGCGGGCAAGGGATTCTTCGAAGTCGCCGGCGAAGTCTATAAAAAAATATTATGGTGTACGATGTCTGTATTCGATAGAATGTGACATAGCCTATTATACCGAAATACTACTATACAAATTTGTATGTAATACCTAAAAGGTGAAACAATTGGAGTGCATTGCAAAATCGCACTTTTTTATTGAAGAGGGGTCAGAATCCGAATCAGAATCAGAAGCTTATTTGCAAACATAGGTACATAAGTTGATGATAGGTAAGTATAAATAGTTCTACGTATGTTTTGTCAAACTAATAATCTGTACATTTTATAAAACTGAAGCATGATCAAGTCTGATAATTGCAAGAAGATAATTAAAACTTTTATGTCAATATTATTGATTTTAAAGTCATAGTTATACAAGGTGTCTTAAAAAATCCATGTTCTTAATTTCAAGTACTCTTTCGAAGTTTATAGTGTATATATATATATATATATATATATATATATATATATATATATATATATATATATATATATATAGAGGGAAGCGTTGGTAAAAAAGTGAACCTTACAGCTATCTATACTCTTGATCCTACAGATTGCTCTTATGCATTTTGTCTGCGCCTCAACAGCGAGTTAGTTAATCAATTATCGGTATGCATTTCTGGTGATATTTAAATTAGAGAAGTTGACTGCATAGACCAAATATTAAACTGTAAATTAAACTGCTGATATTGATAAAAAATAAGGCAAAATTCTTGTGGGCCTCCTATAACCCTTAGATCCTTGTCTTCCAGGGTTTCCTCACGATAATTTCGTTCACCGTTACCTATTGTCAATCGCAAAAAAATATGCCTTTGAAATCTAAAGGCGCGAGCTAAGATAAGAATCGTGGACCTAGTTAAAACAAAGCGAGAATTACTACCCTAACATTGCTTAATCTAGTGAAAATAAAATAATGAATACTTTCACGCGTACATTCCCCGAGCGGATGAAAAAAAGATATACCTACTCACATTTTGACCTCTCCTACTTTCATTTTGACGTTGATGTTACATCCCAATATAGCTAAGCCTATTGTCATTTTATCAGACACAACTTGAACGCTCCAAACTGCTTGACCAATAAAGAGCATAATACAACAACCTAACCAAAATAGAATATCTATGAATAACCCTTTGGCTAAATAAGAGATTAGTCATGCATAATTAATTATGATCTCACGTAATAATACCACTTCGGGCCTAATTAACGGATGCAATATTTACACGACTAAAAATAAAGGAAGGATGTAGGAGTTACGTGCATTAAATTAAATAGATTAAGCTCTACTAATGATCGATTACGTACAAGTATCGAAATAGCGGCCTTGACACAAGTCAAGGTGCGCGTGCACATATCACACATTTCTTCACCCCACCACGTGTGAACGCGCAGATTGCGTTCTATAAAACCTTAAAACTGGCTCACCGACATTAATCTACACTTGATTTTATCCAAGTAAAGACTAAAAATGTTCAGCAAAGTGAGTAATAAATAATTATAATTAGTAAATAATATTTAATATACAGTCTAGAAATAAATGCATTGTGGTGCGATCATTATAATAATAAAAGCGAAGATCTTTATTTAGTAACAATACTTAATGGTTTCTAAATTGAAAAGTGAACAAAATGTAAATCTAAACATAAACACTAAACACAGTTCTATTAATATTTTTTAGCACTGTCTCGCCAATATTTTTTAGCACTGTCTCGCCCTCTGGGGACAGAGGGGGTGGCAGAGGTGTACTGAGTACGCCCACGTTTCGCCGATGATGTTGGGTCCCATGTAATAGGGGGCGAGCCTATTGCTATATAATGGGCACAATTCCAGATTCCGGACTCATACTGGGAATTTTTCGTTAGAAAAACTACATTTGTCCGACCTAGGATTAGCAATAATAGTTTTTTATTTCCTTAACATGATTTAATTTTTATAGATCGTTGCTTTTGGTGCCCTGTTGGCCGCTGCCAATGCTGGCCTGCTCGGCCATGGCCACGCTGTCTCCTCCCAGAGCATCATCCGTCACGATGAAGCCCATGTCGCACCCCTGCACTACGCCGCACCCGTTGCACAATACGCCGCTCCCATTGCTCACTACGCCGCCCCTGTAGCACACTACTCCGCCCCTGTTGCTCACTACGCTGCATCTGCCGCCCACTACGACGGCGCCCACTACGACGGCCATGATGAATACGTAAGGAACTTTTATTGGAATACCAAATTATTTTCAATTAGTTGAATCGTAAAAAATCGTCATATAATTTTCTACCCCATTTGACTTACAATAAATGTACCAGGCTCACCCCAAATACGACTTCGCGTACTCCGTGGCTGACCCGCACACCGGCGACCACAAGTCGCAGCACGAGAGCCGCGACGGCGACGCTGTGCACGGCTCCTACTCGCTTGTGCAGCCCGACGGTTCCGTCCGCAAGGTCGAGTACACCGCTGACGACCACACCGGGTAAGTTCTTTAAAATAATAGTTTCAAACATGTACCTAAATATTAGAAAAAGGACTGGAGTAAAATTACTTATTCTCATTTTCAGTTTCAACGCTGTGGTGCACAACTCCGCCCCTGTTGCCCACCCCGCCCCCGCCTACCACCATTACTAAATGTTTTGCGCTAATGCTGTATAAATGAATGTATGAATAGAGTATTAACCTGAAATGTGCCTATTTATCATAAGAGAGCGAGAATTGGTGTTGTAAATAAACGGTGATATTTTTTAAAGTGTATCTTTCATTACGTCCTCTAAGTATACATGTCTACACAGTCTGCATAAAAAGAAACCTATTCATTATTTAAACCAGATTCTTCAGAAATTCTTGCATATTGTATTACAAAAATATAGTCAAGCTAGTTTAGTTATAGTATTATAGTCAAGATAGTTTTAAAGTGACATTATATGTACGCATATCCAAAGGTTCAAACTAACGATCAGCATACACGTTGATGACACATAATTGATTTTGATGAGACAAAGATGCCATAATTATACAAATGTGGACTTAGCCTGCTGCTATGTTACAATCCTCCTTGCACATGTTAAAATTTTTGTTCATAATGCTGAATATAACTCCTATCTGAGCCACGACCTTTAACTTATACGTCCTATATATTAGAAAGGGACAATATTAAGAAGGGAAGTTGGTATTTGGTACCAAAAAGGAGATTTTCCCAATTTGTCTGGTAGTTGTTTTACAGACACTGATAGATCATAATGAATTGAAATTTTGATACCGAGTGTCGTAAATAAAAGAGCAACTCCAATCCTTCATATATCAAATTCTAAAATACAAGCACTTACAATGTCTACAAATTGTAACTAAGTACCGCCAAAATCAGGAGAAACATAACAAAAAACACGCTTGAAATTACCAAGTTCTTTCAGCTGATGGAATCAGAATACTTTAGTCAGATATTACAGATTTTTCAGATATTTAATAGGGGTTATTTAGATAATTTAAAACAGTAGTTGTATATTGCGGATGTTTTGAGAATTGGCTATAAAAAGGCAATATTTAGTGACACTGACAAGTAAGTACTTGTCAGAGTTACAAACTATGCCCTTTAGCCTGTTTGTTGCAAGTATAACTAATGTTACGAGCACTAATTACATTAATAAATAGTTATTAGAGAATTATACTAATATTTCTAGTGCTATCTTATCTGTAGATAATTGCAATGAAGTGTACGATGTCCTAGGTAAATATGAACTTATTTTAAAGAAACGGTAGTAAAAAGAATATAAATATTTACATAGGTTCAAATGGTTCCACGCCGCTCTCAGTTGGTAGTGTGCCTAGAACAGGACGAAAATATCGGGGAAGACCTAGACTATCCTAAATAGAATTACCATGTCTTATCCGAAGGGCAAGTCAAGATTATCCGTAACCATCGAGCGTGTATTAGACCAACTATGAGAGTAGAGAAAGCCAGAAAGGTCTGTAAGGAAAAAACCTGTTGAAACTCTGTACTCTCTGCGTACCCTGCAAGGGATTTAACGTAATGATATAGATTGGTAGATAGTATTGAAGTATCTTAAGTAGTGAAATAATAATATAAAATGGGTAACTTTGTTTACACACTAAATCTTGCCAATATTAACCATCTAAGTGGTATATAAAATCACACCAATATGCATTTGGTGGGCTTTAACTGGCCTGAATGAAAGCCCAAAAGATATTTATCATATTTTGACTAAAGAAAAGCCTGGCAATCATTCGATTTCCCTCTTCCTCTTCACAGGTGACTGGAAGCCTGAAGACCTCCTGAAATTGTTCTACAACGAAAATGTACTTATATTTAAGTTGACTTTATAAATACATTTGCAAAACAAAGACAACTCGATTTAAGCGATTAAACGTAGACTGCTCAACTTACTCACAGCGCACGGGAATATTGATTTGGGATTTGTGATTTTGATATAAAGAAGATATTAAATACGGGCACAATAAAAAAAAATGTTTTGTCTGTGTTAATATCTAGAACGGCGAAACCGGTTTTAACTGGAATATAGAGAATTTTTCAGATATTGTTTAAGATTACTTTTTAGATTTTTTATAGTTACCTTTTATAGTTACTTTTATTTCTCCATATTAACACGGCTGAACGGATTTAAAAGAAACTGAACATGGAGGTGTCCCTTAAGTCTTGGAATAATTTTATTCCAAAAAGTCCTACCTATGTCAAATTACAAAATAAACGCGGGTAATAGTTAATCACCAATATAGGGATTTATAAATATGTATATATTTCTATGCCATTTAATACTAAAAATATTGGCCAAAGCACCAGGACATATAACAAACTAGGAGACCTTAGCTCATGAACGATCTAATTGAAAGAATAAGTGGAAAATTTAAACGAAATCCCCATTCAAAGTACCTACCCGGAAATTACAGCAGTGCAAGTGTTAATGTGAATATACTGTCTTCCGCTAGTGAGCAGCTGTACAAAGATATTCAGTACAGGTACATACATAAGTGCTACACAATCTGTACAATTCTCATCAATTAATATATCGAACCATGCTTAATTGTAAAATGTATGTTCGGGCAGTCCGACTATGGAATGGATCTATAAGGATTCAAAATTCCGTATCGATCGATCAATCGCACCACGTTTTTCTGTAAAATGTATGTGTTGGTGTTCGACTTTGCAATCGCATTATAATAATAATAATATGATTAATCGCACCATACGGATTTATAAGTCCTCATCGTTCGATGTATCGCACTGCACTGTCGGACCGCGCTGCCGCAAAACATTTTTCGCCAATATACATAATTTATGAGGAGCTCGCAGCGCTATGCGACTGCGGTGTTCTTACCGATCATCAAAGTTAAGCAGAGTTCGACTCGGTCAGCCTGAGATGTGTGACCGTTTGTAGCATTTATATTCGATCATATTTGAGCGTCTCCGTGCTTCGGAAGGCACGTTAAGTCGTAAGTCCCGGTTACCACGTAATGTAGTAGTCATTAAGCCATGTTTTAAGCTTTATGGGCGGCTTGAGAAGTTCCAACAGCAGGTTCCAAGAAACCTGCCTCCACCAATCCGCGTGGGTGGGACTGGGTCCGCGTGGTGGAGTATGTCCTAATTTCTCTCACCTTGATTTGTGAGACAAGGCATTTGCCCAGCAGTGGGGCAGTATACGCTGATATATTATTATTAAATTATACGTAAATATGTAATCCTATTTACACGCATGTGAAGCATTACCGTCATGGGTCAAACAGGTCAAATATCTAGGGGTCACCCTAAACAATACCATGACCACACATCAAGCGAGTCCGTAACCGAGCAGCCTTTTAGCTCGGTCGTCTTTACCCGATGATCTGCAAGCGGAGTAAAATGTCCCTTAGGAATAAGGTGGCACTTTACAAAACTTGTATATGACCCATCATGACGTACGCTTGTGACGTGTTCGGGCACGTCGCCCGCTCTCTCATCGATACGCTCCAAACGATTCAATCCCGTTTCCTCCGCAAAGCCGTCGGAGCCCCGTAGTTGATATGGAATGTCGATCTCCATTCCGATCTCGGTCTTGAACCTATTCGTACCTTTAATAAAAAGGCGACTACCCGATATTTCACGAACGCGTCGAAGAATCCCTTGCCTGCCGGCCGGTGCAGAGCACCACGGCGAGACACCTAGTATACGCCCTCCCCCATAACGACTGCCCTGAGCTAGTTGCCCCCTTGCCCTTTTGGCTCGAACGTAGTGGTTGCACGCTCGCCCTCTTGTCCGGTGAAGCTGTAAAGGCTTCGCGGCCAACAGCGTAGATCATTCACACAAATACATTATCGTCATACATTTGCTACACCCTCTAAAAATAATAAATCGTTCGATGTATCGCAGTGCAATGTCGGACCGCGCTGCTGCAAAGCTTTTGTCGCTAATATACATAATTTATGAGGAGCTCGCTTAAAAATAATAAAACTCTAGCTCTGAAGGAATGGGACGGAAGTAGGCACGATTAATTAGAGTCCCAACTCATAACCTTACGCTTTTTATATTTACGCTTACCTTACGCTTGATAATTCAATTAGATACTTACCATAAAAAATCCTGGCTTATGCGGAGATGGTACCTATGAAACAGATAGATTTTTTGTGTGGCTTGGCACGTAATTTATTTTTATGGCGTTCGTTCATAAGTCTCAAAAAAGCGAATGTTACTTCTAACAAATACAGCGATTCCATATATATAAAATGAGGGAAGCGTTAGTAATTTGTGTTTTATAAAGTAGAGCTTACCGCTATCTGTACTCTTGATACTACACATTGCTCTTATGCATTTTTTTCTGCGCCTTAAAAGCTAGGTTAAACACGCTATTAATATGGGTGTGAAGGATGATCTCAACATAAGACAAATATTATTATTATTATAAGCCTATACTGTCTCACCGCAAGGCGAAGGCCTCCCCACCCTTCTTTCATCTGTCCCGGTCCAGTGCAAGCTGATGCTAGTCCTTTCTCGTAAAAGGCTAGCTCGTCTCGGCCCCTATTTCTAGGCCTGCCACGCAGTCGGTTTCCGCCTGGTGACACCCACTGTGTGGTGGTTTTAGCCCAAAACGCATGCGAACAAAAAAGCTAATCCTATAAATGTTTAAATTAGAAATGTTGCCTGCTAAAGATTAAAAATTTATGTGTAAATTAAACTGATGATAGTTTTAAAAAATGAGGCAAAATTCTTGTGGGCCTCCTGTGACCCTTAATCCCTTGTTTTCCTAGGTTTCCGCACTATATTTTTGTTCACCGTTAGCTATTGACAGTCGCAAAAAATATGCATCTAAAAGGCTAGAGGCGCGAGCCAAGATAACAAACGCGGACTTAGTAAATACAGAGCGAGAATTAGTACCCTAACATTGCTTAATCTTGTGAAAAATAAATACCGTCAAGCGTACATTCACCAAGCGGAAGAAGAAGAGATGTACCTACTCTGCGTTACATTTTGCCGTTGATGTTACATCCCGATATAACAGAAGATAAGCCTATTGTCATTTTATCAGACACAACTTCAACGCTCCAAACTGCTTGACCAAAGAAGTAAAGAATACAACAAAATAACCAGAATAAAATATCTACGAATAACCCTTTGGCTAAATAAGAGATTAGTCAAGCATAATTAAGTATGATCTCACGTATTCTTACCACTTCGGGCCTAATTAACGGATGCAATATTTACACGACTAAAAATTAAGGAAGGCTATAGAAGTAACGTGCATTAAATTAAGCTCTACTAATGATCGATTACGTACAAGTATCGAAATAGCGGCCTTGACACAAGTCAAGGTGCGCGTGCACATATCACACATTTCTTCACCCCACCACGTGTGAACGCGCAGATTGCGTTCTATAAAACCTTAAAACTGGCTCACCGACATTAATCTACACTTGATTTTGTCCAAGTAAAGACTAAAAATGTTCAGCAAAGTGAGTAATAATTATTTACAAAAAGTATATAATATATAATGTACAGTCAAGAAATAAACGCATTTTAATAATAAAAGCAAACTTGTTAATTCAATAACCATACTCAATGGCTCCTAAATTGAAAAGTAAACAAAATGTGAATGTGTTCATACATAACAGAATTCTATAAATATTTTTGAACAATAATGGTATTAATGATTAACTTTCATTGTTTTTATAGATCGTTGCTTTCGGAGCCCTGTTGGCCGCTGCCAACGCTGGTCTGCTCGGCCATGGCCACGCTGTCTCCTCCCAGAGCATCATCCGTCACGATGAAGCCCATGTCGCTCCCCTGCACTACGCCGCACCCGCGGCACACTACGCTGCTCCCATTGCACACTACGCCGCCCCTGTAGCACACTACTCCGCCCCTGTTGCTCACTACGCTGCACCTGCCGCCCACTACGACGGCCATAATGAATACGTAAGTAACTTTTATTCGATTACCAAATTATTTACTATTAGTTGAATCGTAAAAAATTGTCACAAAATTTGCTACCCCATTTGACTTACAATAAATATTCCAGGCTCACCCTAAATACGATTTCGCGTACTCCGTGGCTGACCCGCACACCGGCGACCACAAGTCGCAGCACGAGAGCCGCGACGGCGACGCTGTGCATGGCTCCTACTCGCTGGTGCAGCCCGACGGTTCCGTCCGCAAGGTCGAGTACACCGCTGACGATCACACTGGGTAAGTTCTTTAAAAAAATAGTTTCAAACATGTAAGTATAAGAAAAAGAACTTGAGTAAAATTACTTATTCTCATTTTCAGTTTCAACGCTGTGGTGCACAACTCCGCCCCTGTAGCCCACCCCGCCCCCGCCTACCACCATTACTAAATGTTCTGCGTTGTATAAATGAATGTATGAATAGAGTGTTAACCTGAAATGTGCCTATTTATCATAAGAGAGCGAGAATTGGTGTTGTAAATAAACGGTGATATTTTTTAAAGTTTTTCTTTCATTACGTCCTCTAAGTATACATGTCTACACAGTCTGCATAAAAAAACCTGTTCATTATTTAAACCAGATCAATGCTTGTTACTATATTTCAAAAATATAGTCAAGGTATTTTATGACGGACGGATAATTTGAAAGTGAAATTATATGTACGCGTATCCAGAAGTCCAAACTAACGATCAGCATACACGTTGATGACACATAATGGAGGCAAATATGCCAAAATGATAAAAATGTGCACAATCCTCCTTGCACATGGTAAAAATGTTGTTCATAAGGCTGAATATAACATATAATAGTCGTAGCTCAGACAGGTCTGAGCTACGACCTGTAACTTATACGTCCTATATCTAATATATAGGACGTATAAGTTACAGGTACTAAGGATAGGAAGATGGTATTTGGTACCAAAAATATATGAAGGTAATTTTCCCAATTTGTCTAGTAGTTGTTGTACAGACACTGACAGATCATATTAAATTGAAATTTTGACACCGAGTATCATAAATAAAAGAGCAACTCCAATCTTACATGTATCAAATTCTAAAATACAAACATTTACAATGTCTACACATTGTAACTATATATCCCCAAAATCAGAACAAACATTACAAAAACACGATTGAAATTACCGAGTTCTTTCAGCTGATCAAATCATAATACTTTATTCAGATATTACAGATTTTCCAGATGTTACTGATTTTCCAGATATTTCATATGGGTAATTCAAATTATTTGAAACAATAGTTATATAATGCAGATTTTTTTAGAATCTGCTTTATAAAGCTAATAGTTGTGAGAGACATATACTACTAACTGCAATAAAGTGTACGATGTCCTAGGTAAATATGAACTTATTTTACATGAGAATATTAATTAATTACGCTTTGTACATTTTCCAGAATTATACAGGAAATCTTATTCTTAAGTAGCATTATTGTTTTTAATTGTAGGATAACTGCGAAGAAATTATTTGCTTATTTGTACCTAGAGAAAATTAGTTTAGTAACTCCGGACATTTTTCCCTTGGCGAACGACCTGTGCGACCAGCACAGCATAATTCGATACATCACACTACAAGGATTTCTCCGTCCTTGTGTTATGATTTGTCGAACAATACGGACTACTGAAAACTCCTTGTTCGAGCTCATAGTCAGACTAGCATGACATACATTTTGTAAGAGAGCATGCTTATATTATTTTTTTAATAATTAGGTACTATTTAGAACGCAGCTGCCGCCACAGGTGTGTACCGGTTTGGGGGCAGATGAGAAGTAATAATTATATCTATCCCCGAAATATTTTTTCATCCTAAATTTATTTCTGAGCTATATCACCGCCTCTAACTGAACAAATTATTAATGGAAATTATGCCATTCGTCCACTCTGACCAACTGAACCTAACAACTAGTCATGCAAAATGAAACTCGATGATTATTTTGGCGAAATTTTATTTTTAACGAAACATAAGGATCATTCACGGGTTCATTTAAAAATTCATAAAAAACAATCAGGATAACACAATCACCAATATAGTTCACATACACCAATCACCATTTAATATTTAAAATCTTGGCCAAAGCACCAGGACATATAACAAACTAGGAAATCTTAGCTCATGAACGATCTAATTGAAAGAATAGGTGGGAAATTTAAACGAAACCCCCATTCAAAGTACCTACCAGGAGGACAAGTGTTAATAGTGAATATCCTGTCTGCCGCTAGTGAGCAGCTGTACAAAGATATTCAGTATAGGTACATACATAAGTGTTATACAATTCACATCTGTACAATTCTCATCAATTAATATATAGAACCCTGCTTAATTGTAAAATGTATGTTCGGCCAGTCCGACTATGGAATGGATCTATAAGGATTCATAATTCCGTATTGATCGAACAAACGCACCACGCTTTCCTATTAAATGTTTTTCCTAGGGTTCGACTTTGCAATCGCACTATACGGATTTATAAGTCCTCATCGTTTGATTTCACACTGCACTGTCGGACCCCGCTGCCCCTAGGCATTTTTCGCCAATATACATAATGTAGGACGAGCTAGCAGCGCTGTGTGCTTTCAGTGTTCTTACCGATCACCAAAGTTAAGCAGCGTTTGACTCGGTCGGCCTGAGATGAGTGACCGTTTGTAGCATTTTCACATTCGAGCGTCTCCGTGCTACGGAGGGCACGTTAAGCCGTAAGACCCGGTTACAACGTAATGCGGTAGTCATTAAGCCACGTTTGAAGCTTTATGGGCGGCTTGATAAGCTCCAGCAGCAGGTTCCAACAAACCTGCCTCCTACAATCCGCACTGGGTCCGCGTGGTGGAGTATGTCTTAATTTGGCCATTGCCCAGCAGTGGGGCAGTAGACGCTGATATATTATTATTACATTATACACGCGGTTTCGCACGCGTTTCTTTTCTAATTTGAAATAGGTAGGTACGACTTTTTTGGATAAGCGGCCGTTCCACTACCTCAAACCTCCTCGTGACTTCCTATCCTTCAATATGTCTCTACGTCATCAGGTCGACATAATATATACTGATTATTCCAAGGCATTTAATAGAATAGATCTACTGCTACGCTACGTTCTACTGCTTCGTAAATTACTAGCTGTTGGTATCCGAGGAAACCTGTATAGATGGTTATCCTCTTACATCGACAATAGATGCCAAACTGTTGTTCTCAACGGATTCTCGTCTAGAGCGGCATTTGTACCATCCGGTGTTCCCCAAGGATCATTACTAACCCCGTTGCTGTTCGCAATATTCATTAATGACATCTCTAAATGTTTTATAAACTCAAAAATAATCATTTATGCAGATGACATGAAAATATTAAGCTGCATCACGACTGAGGCTGACACCTTGGCCCTACAAAACGATCTTAACAGCTTTACTGAGTATTGTACCGTTAACAAAATTGACTTAAATGTGTCTAAGTGCTATATTTGCACTTTTACTCGAAAACCAAAACCCATAATATTCACATACACACTTAACGGTACTGCTGTAACAAGAGTAAACTCCATAAAAGATCTAGGAGTAACATTCGACTCTTAACTTGTATTTGATCATCACATTACTGATATTGTCAAACTCTCTCTGCCTACCCCGCAAGGGATCTGGCGTGAGGTTATAGATAGATAGATATCGTCAAAAAAGCTTCTAAAGCACTGGGACTCGTAATTAGATTATCATCTCATTTTAACAACGTTAAAACAATTAAAATACTATATTGCGCCCTCGTCCGTAGTCATCTCGAATATTCATCTCAGGTATGGAATCCAAACTATAATATCTACACAGACAGAATTGAAAAAAAGTTTGTAAGGTATATTCAATATCGATCTAAAACATATTTACCGAACTATATTACTCGATGTAAGAAATTTCATCTATTACCATTACAAGAGCGAAGGCGTATTGCTAACTTAGCGTACTTATTTAATATAGTGAACGGTTCCGTAGATTGTCCAGAGCTGCTGAGCAAAATAGGGCTTCGGACTCACTCAAACTTTTTTAGAAAACCCTTACTTTAAAATTTTCCTAATGCGAAATCCACCTATCATCAAAATTCCTTTTTTATTCGAGCCTGCAGACATTTTAATACAGTGGTGCATCATACTGTTATAGATCTTTTCTGTACAAGTGTACCAAAACTTAAAAAAAACCTTTTTATTGTTTGTTTTTTTGTGAGTAGTATTATGTGTGATATCTTTTATTCTATGTTTTATATTTTAGTCTTAGCTGTGCGTACTGGTATATTATTCATGTGCTCATCTTTATTTGTTTTTTTGTGAAAACTTGTAATTGGCCTTCTGTTATATATTACCATATACTATCTCTGTTCTAGCTGTAAGTAATCGAAATCAGAAAATAAAATCTCTTTTCCAAGAGTGAAGAGACACCTCCATATTCAGTTTCTTTTAAATCCATTCAGCCGAGTTAATATGGAGAAATAAAATCAACTATCCCCCAGAAATCTTGGATTTCACGAACTAAAAAGTAGTCTTAAACAATCACAATCAAACAGTGATAGTCTATTTAAAATCGGTTACACCGTTCTGGATATTAACACGGACAAACAAACATTTTTTTTTATTGTTCACTTATAATATCTTCTTTATTTCAAAATCACAAACCCCAAATCGATATTCTTATGCGCTGTGCGGGGATCGTACAAAGTAAGTTAAGCAGTCTACGTTTTATCGGTTTAACCAAGTCATCTTTGTTTTGCAAAAGTATTTATAAAGTCAACTTAAAAATTAATAAATTTTTTTGTAGAACAATTTCAACAGGTCTCCAGGCTTCCAGTCACCTGTGACGAGGAAGAGAGAAATCCAAGAATTGCCAGGCATTATTAAGCCTAAATATGATTAATACAAAAGTTGAATGATGTAGGTACCGGGGAAGACCTAGACTATCTTACCACGACCAAATAGACCGTGTCTTATCTGAAGGGCAAGTCAAGAGTCTCCGTAACCGGCGAGTGTGTATGAGACGAACTATTAGAGTGTAGGAAGCCAGAGAGTATGTAAGGAAAGAACCTGTTGGAACTCTGTACTCTTTGCCTACTCTGCGAGGGAGCTGGCGTGATGATATAAATACGGAGACACTTGACTTGCCCTTCGGATAAGACACGTTCTATTTGGTTATGGTAAGATAGTCTAGGTCTTCCCCAATATTAACGTTCTTCCACTTACTCATTGTATATCTGTGTTGTTTCTTTCATATTAAGTTTCTTCCATATTAAGTTTCATTATAATCCGTTCAGCCGTTTTAGTATGAAGAAATAATAGATACTCCGCAGAAGTCATGCTTTTGTATATATTGCTATGCTATATATTTTTTGAGATAAAAAGTGGTTCGTTTTATTTTACGATGTAAGACACCTTCGTATAACGTTTCAATTAAATTCGTTTAGCCAGCTATGTCGCAAGAACCATGATTCTTTCCGGGATAAAAAGTATCTCGAATATTATTTCGAGACCTATAACACCTTGAAAGTGTCAGTAACATCCATTCTGCCATTTTAGTATGAAGAATTAACGGCTATCTCGGAAGAACTGTGTTATATACCATGTGGAAGTTGACAAAATATAGTATATTTTGTCAACTTCCACCAGACTTATTTCTCTATTAACTATCTCTATCACCGGGTTCATTCTTAGCCCCACTTAGCCCGCACAGGTGTTCTTTGTAAAATGTAAACTGAAGTATAGCGCGATCTTATTTAACACACACCACTCGGCGTTAGTGGTCAAAAAAAACATACAATACCTTCCTTATTAAGAAGAATTATCAGTTTATCTTTTTAATTTTTTTTATAAATAATTATATTTCTGATTTAAACCTTCTTTACCTACCCTGACAAAGAGTGTGATCTAGCGTAATAATATCTTAAAACGCTACATTGCCAGTTAAGTATGTAGCAAAGATTTGTCAGCTCATTTTATGTTAGTCTTATCGTAAGATATTAATCGTCGTTAAAGTTTAGTATCCAACAACAACAACTACCAAAACAATCCTGAATGCATCATCGGTTCATGCACGAAATCATGTTTGAGTGCTTTTAACTAATGAAAAGTTTTTCGTGAGGAGTTGAACCTGAGTCTAATATCAATTTATGGAGGAATTCATGTGTAGGCAAAATCACATATTTTACGTCGTAACATTCCAGTTCGGGACAAACAGTAATAAAATGGTTTATCCCGCGAAAATCTAGTAGCTTAAGTTGTTTTGGAACAATGAATGATTTATCAAAATCGACTCTTTTTTTCTTTCCTCAGAAACTGTTAGATTTTTCTAAAATATGAGTATACAGAGTTATGATCCTCAGTACAGGCCATAACTATCCAAAATTTCATTAAAATTCATCTAACAGGTTTGGATAAAAGTGTCTTTTTAGAAATTTAATGTTTCGCTTATTTTTGTATTTTCTGAAAAAAACCTTTTTATATTTCCGGGATAAATACTATTCAATATGTTATCCAACATTTTAGGATAGCCGCGTGCAAAGTTTTATTAAAAATCCACCTGGTAGTTTTTGCGTTATGATGGTTCATACCCTTAGACAGATAGACAGACAGACAAACAGGCACGAAAGCAAAAAATTGTAGAATTGGCTTCTACATCAATAGAATGGTATCCGTGGGTTTTTATTTCCAAAAAATATACACAGACATGACTTCCTTACAGTTTTATTATATGTAGAATGTAGAGATATAGATGCTTTACTTTTCCCTACAAACTGTTTAATTTCCTGAAAACATAAATATTAACTATGTTTTCTGTCATATAAAATATCTCCATGCTAAGTTTTACTGAGGAGTACTTTTGGAACAATGAATGATAAATATAAATCGACTTTTTTCTCTTTCCTGAAAAACTGTTAAGTTTTTCGAAAATATAAGTATACAGAGTTTTTTGTACAGGTTATAATAATGCAAAATTTCATTGATATCCATCACACAGGTTATGAATAAAGTGTTTGTTTAGAAATTCATTGTTTTGCTTATTTTCGTCGTCTGCTAAGTACCGAAACTGCGGCCTTGATACAAGTCAAGGTGCGCAAGCACATTTCACACATTTCTGCACCCCACCACGTGTGCAGACGCAGGTTGCGTTCTATAAAACCTTAAAACTGGCCCACCGACATTAATCTTTACTTGATTGTTACGAAGTAAAGACTAAAAATGTTCAGCAAAGTAAGTGTATTTCACACAACTAAATAGACAATTAAGTGAAACAAAACTAAATATTGTTCAAAAGATAATTTTAATTGGTTAATCGATTTTTTTATTTATTTAAAGATCGTCGCATTCGGAGCCCTGTTGGCCGCTGCCAATGCTGGTCTGCTTGGTCGTGGCCACGCCATCTCCTCTCAAAGCATCATCCGTCACGACGAAGCCCACGTTGCTCCCCTACAATACGCTGCCCCCGTGGCACACTACGCCGCTCCCGTTGCCCACTATGCTGCCCCTGTAGCTCACTACGCCGCCCCCGTAGCTCACTACGACGGCCATGATGAATACGTCAGTAATAGCTTTATCTAAAAACAAAACCAATACTCTTTATGTTCAAGTACTTGTTATGGCATAAAATAAGGTTAATTTTAATATTTAATTTCGTTATCAATATTCCAGGCTCACCCCAAATACGACTTCGCGTACTCCGTGGCTGACCCGCACACCGGCGACCACAAGTCGCAGCACGAGAGCCGCGACGGCGACGCTGTGCACGGCTACTACTCACTGGTACAACCCGACGGCTCCGTGCGCAAGGTTGAATACTCCGCTGACGCGCACAACGGGTAGGTACTTTTAAAAAAAGTCGATGATTTCGTAACCTGTGTAGTAGAAGAAATTACTAAAATTACTTTATGTTTTCAGTTTCAACGCTGTGGTGCACAACTCCGCCCCTGCTGTCCACCCCGCCCCCAACTACCATCATTACTAAATGTTTTTCCATTATATCAATGAATGAATGAAAGGGTATAAGATGTAACACAGTTTAGATGGAGAACTCTAAATGAATTTAATAATGTCAATATTCGAGTATGAATTGGAAAATCCTAGGAAAGTTTTTCTCCTAAACTGCGCTCACTCTTAGCCTAAAAATATGCTTATTTATCGAATGCGAAAGAAAATTAGTGTTGTAAATAAAAGGGTTTTTTTTTTAAATTCATTCTTGTCTTTCCTCCTCGAAAAATCGTTTTACACAGTCTAAACATAACAAGTTTAAATAATCTGAACAATATGAAACTCATAACTTCCCTACTTTATCAGAGTAGTGATCATGTATAACTCACTATCATAATCTTATTGAGAGCACATTCCTCTCTGCTGACGTCGGATTTAATACCTAAATAAGGCTGAACTTGGCGGCAAACTTACCTAATATAATATCTACGTATTGATTGTTGGTGCTTCTAATAGCTACTACAGAGTGCTTAGCACAAACATGATAACAAAACAATGATGAGGTATCCTTTTCTCATTACAAATTTACTGAATAAAGATGAACGTTACAGCACGCTTCTCGATAATGTCAAAGGTTTGTGCTTATCCTTCACATAGTAAAATTACTGATGACACTTAAGTAAAAGTAATCCATTATGTGAGAAATGCGATTTGAAAGTAGATTATACGAGTATGTTTTTCTTATCGTGATAAAATACTATGAAAATATAATGTATACCAAGAAAAAATTTAATCTGTTTATTCAGCTAGGTAATAAGCACTGTTATAAAACTAGAAATTGAAATAAGTCAGATCAACCACAGTTTCGATTATGCAAAATTCACACATCTTTTGTGGGATTTTGTGTTAAATTTTATAGTAAAATTTTAATTACAGTCACTTATCTTAATGAAAATAAATTTAAAGCTTGCATTAAACGAACACTTTGTAAGCAGGCTTGCTACTCATTAATTGAATACTTGAACGTCAAAAATGCTTGGATAAGTGCAGCTCCGGCTCCACTGTAATACGGATGACTCGTTCAACCTTGGCTAAATGTTGTTTTTGTGTTCTCTACCTTCTATTAAACTAGTACTAATAACAATCAAGCCCTTGCTATTGCATGTGAAGTATGTAGTCATATTCTCAACCTATATTATGATAATGTTTCATCTATTCTTATTTTTACTCCCAGTGTAATGTACCTTGTCTCTCCACAATTGATAGTGTATACGGAACAGTTTTTGTTTTAAAGGAGTGGCCGTGGAGTTTTTTTCTCTTCTCCGCGGGAGTGTCTATTTATTTTATTAATAATTATAAGTCATAAAGCACGTCTTTAATGTAAACAGAAATGTCGAAGCGTAGCTTGTTGTGCTAAACGAGCTCGAAGTATTGCTCCTTTTTTAGCGTTCTCTGACTGCTCTCTGGGATCTAGGATTGGTCATGCTCACTTAAAAGTCTATGCTTGCTGTGGTTATTTGGTGCGGGTCACTTTCTTCCCTTTTATATGGTCGAAAGAGATGATGGCTGCTCAATTAGACATACTCGTGAACGGGTGCTGATTGTGGAGACTGGTTCATCCAGAATCCTTTAATTTATCATTCTTTAAAAATATTTTATTAGTCTTATATCTCAGTCGTATGACATCACACTGGAGCTGGATCGCATAATTAATTTCGTACAATATATAAAAATGTATGTATCTAAGAAATAAAGAATAAATAAATAACATGACCAGAGAATTAGACATAAAAGACAAGCCTGCTAAGTTTCTCGCCGGATATTGTCAGTGGAGACCGCGTTCCGATCCGGTGGTAGATTAGTAAGTTAAAAAGAAATATTTAAATATGACCAAAGTCTTCAAAGACTGAAAGCGATGAATGAAGGTGTACAAATGGGTGACTTAGTGGTAAACCATCTACTTTATGCAGATGACGCGGTTTTAATAGCGCCAACAGCCACTGATCTGCAAACACTAGTCACAGTTATGAAAGACGACTGCATGATCAATGGCTTACACTTGAATGTGAAGAAAACCAAGATTATGGTTTTTGAAAGGGAAGAAACCAGAACGAATGTAAGGATTGTGGTTGGTAACGATGTGCTGGAGCAAGTGAATGAGTTTGTATATCTTGGATGCGCCTTCAGTAAGGATGGGAAATACACCGCTGACATAGAGAGAAGAGTGAGTGCAGGGAACAGAGTGAATGGTGCGATGGGAAAGCTACTCGGGAGCCGGCACTTAAGCCATAAGGCGCAGCTGGCCATACATAACGGAGTTCTTGTCCCAACGCTGTTATATGGTAGCGAGAGCTGGGTATGTAAGAAGGAGAATGAAAGTAGGATAAATGCGGTAGAAATGCGAGCTCTGCGGAAGATGTGCGGAGTGAAGCTGACCGACCGCATTAGCAACAGCATAGTAAGACAGCGAGTAGGTATGAAAGATAGTATCGGTGTAAAGATGAGAAAGGGCATGCTCCGTTGGTTCGGGCATATAGAAAGAATGCCAGAGGAAAGAATGACAAAACAGATATACAATGTGAAAGTGGAAGGATGCAGGTACCGGGGAAGACCTAGACTATCTTACCATGACCAAATAAACCGAGTCTTATCTGATGGAAAAGTCAAGAGTCTCCGTAACCGGCGAGCGTGTATGAGACGAACTATGAGAGTCGAGGAAGCCAGAGAGGTATGTAAGGAAAGAACCTGTTGGAACTCTGTACTCTCTGCCTACCCCGCAAGGGATCTGGCGTGAGGTTATAGATAGATAGATAGATAGACCATTTGTAAGTACCCTCGCAGATTTTATACAAAATAAATAATTACATTTCGAGTTTAAATAAATACTAAAATTATTAGCGTGTAAGTTTAATTATCCATAATACCATATAGTGTTTGGGAGTGTACGGTGAACCAGAAAAAATACTTAAAAATTTCACACACAATCAACATCAGGTATGTTGAAGATATACTCATCCCACAAGCATCCCTACTAACTTCCTAAGTGTATATTATGCAAAACGATTACCCTTAAACATCTCACAAATTCCTGAATGTTTCGACCACTAAAACCTAAAACCTCACTGTCAACTTTTTATAACTCTATGTTATACATCATGTACTCGTAGTATTTATTTATCTATTTACATACTAACACGGCAGATTACGTTAGTAAAAAGGAAAATATATAAAAAAGAGAATAATTAAAAGTATAGAAGTACAATATACAAGCTTATTATATATATATATTGATTCCAGTCCTTCACAAGAACTCAGGCACTCAGACAAAATATCACTCCATGCATCCGCAAACAGATCACAACCAGCGCCAATAGCCAAGACAATTTACAGTCATTAACGCTAATAGAAAGCGGAAAAATGTATGGGAATTACATTTTGCAACGAAAAGTCGCGTGGTCAAAACAATGCGCTATCGATTGCGACAAGAGAATAGAAACAAAACGCTTGCAATTTGTCTAGGCCCTCAGGACTGCCGTCTAGGAGAGCGTTCAGTGCGGCGAGGGTGCACGGGATTGGCAAATGAGCACGCGCTATTATTCTACATGTTGGAACAAAAAATAAGCTATGCTTCCTGTTCCGACAGTTGTTAATAGGAGCGCAGACAACTCATTATGCAGATTAGGGGCCTTAATTTTGCCCCGAAGAATTTTCATTGGGTGACAATTTGGTCCTTGCTTCTTGCTCGCAAAGAACTATTCTACAATAGTAGTACTCTTTCAAACATCGTACTTTTACAAACCAGTAGATTGATACAGTCTAGAGAACTATATAGCAAAATAAACTAAGTTATAGTTTATGCATCATAGAAACTGACTAATTGCTTCGTTGGTTTAGTGGCGACTATTGTGTAGTGCGATCATGAAGGCGGTTCGAATCCTAGATCAGTCGAGAGTCTGGCATTGTGCCCGATATCATGGCAATAGCCTCACCGTCTTTTACATTTTGACCTAACATCGTCCGTAAAAATTAGGTGTACTGTCACCTCTGCCATCCCTCTTTGGAGAATATAGGCGTGATGGTGTTTTATTTTTTTAAAGTAGTTAGTATATCTTATTTAGAAAGGGAATAATTTAATTTATACTTCGAGAATTACTTTATTATGAAATACTCGTATTATAATATTTCCTACTTAATATTACAAATGTGAAAGTTAGTATGTTTAGATATTTGGATGTTTGTTACTCAATCACGCAAAAACGGCTGAACAAATTTGGATGAAATTTGGCTCACAGTTAATTTATTACCAGGATTAACATATAGGACACTTTTCATCCCGGAAAAACGTTAGGTTTGTGTACAAAGTTAACGCGGACGAAGTCGCGAGCAGAAACTAGTTATAAAATAATTCACACTCCACCTGTATTATAGAATGCAAAAAAGTTATACACACCGTCACGCCTATATTCCCCAGAGGGGGTGGCAGAGGTGTACCGAGTACACCCACGTTTCGCCGACGATGTTAGGTCCCATGTAATAGGGGGCGAGCCTATTGCCATATACCGGGCACAATTCCAGACTCCGGACTCATACTGGGAATTTTTCGTTAGATAAACTACATTTGTCCGACCTAGGATTTGAACCCAGGACCTCGTGATCACAAAGCAATGCGCGTTGCCACCAGACCAACGAGGCAGTCACCAAAAAAGTTATAATGGAAAATAGTTATATTGTACATAATTATAGCGATTTCAGTTAATACGACTGCAGCATAAACGATATATCGAAAACTCTAAGTCTATCTATCTATCTATAACCTCACGCCAGATCCCTTGCGGGGTAGGCAGAGAGTACAGAGTTCCAACAGGTTCTTTCCTCTAACTCATAACTCTAAGTCATAGTACGTATACTCGTACAGTATACATATATTCGACTTTAAGGTTAAGCTCCCTTCCCAGTCTGCTCAAGAATTATGGTCCTTATAATAATGACTGCCTCGTTGGTCTGGTAGCAAAGCACATCGCTTAGTGATCACGAGGTCCTGGGTTCAAATCCTAGGTCGGACAAATTAAGTTTTTCTAACGAAAAATTCCCATTATAAGTCCAAAGTCTGTCTGGAATTGTCCCCGGTATATGGTAATAGGGTCGCCCCCTATTATATGGGACCTTATATCGTGGGCGAAACATGGGAGTACTTAGTACACCTCTGCCACCCCGCATTTGGGAATATAGGCGTGACGGTGTGTGTTTTATAATAACCAGGTTAGTGTCACTAATGCTTTACCTCTATCTATATATCTATATCATCACGTCAGATCCCTTGCGGGGTAGGCAGTAAGTATAGTTTCTTTCCTTACATACCTCTCTGGCTTTCTCAACTCCCATAGATCATCTCATACACGCTCGTCGGTATCGCCGCGTTACCTGTACAAATAAAATATACCTGTCTGTAATATTCGTGTTGATTTAGAATTACTAATACCTAGTCTATTTCGGTGTGTGTGTTTGTGTATGTGTGTGTGTGTGTGTGTGTGTGTGTGGGTGTGTGTGGGTGTGTGTGGGTGTGTGTGTGGGTGTGTGTGTGTGTGGGGGTGTGTGTGTGTGTGTGGGTGTGTGTGGGTGTGTGTGTGGGTGTGTGTGTGTGTGGGGGTGTGTGTGTGTGTGTGTGTGTGTGTGTGAGTGTGAGTGTGAGTGTGTGTGTGTGTGTGTGTGTGTGTGTGTGTGTGTGTGTGCCTCAAAGAGGAACTGCCTCGGCTTGGGCAGTCGCTATGGGGGAGGGCGTATACTGGGTGTCTCGCCGTGGTGCTCTGCACGGCAAGCGAGGTCGGCGTCTGAACCTGTGTGCGGTATCTGTATCCGAAAGAAGGGATGTAAGGGCATCGGGAGGGTAGGTAAGAACATGCCGCGGACCGCGGTAGCGGCTGATGGGAGGGGTCATCATCACATTCGGACGGCATCGATAGTGATTAAAACACATGTATCATCACATGATATTTATCGAACTTAAATTGTCATTACGTTTATTTAAATTGTTAAGTTTAAAGTAAATTAATGGAATTGAAGTAAACGACAAGTACAATTTAAAAAATTGATAATAATATATCCAGATATCCATAATGTACACTTAAGAGAATATGTACATAATTGAAGGTGTTTTATCCATAAGATCAGTTTCAATTATTTTGAGTTTCTCATCTAGGCAAATAAAAACCGAAGTAGGTAACTCGGCAAAACATGGATAATGTCAAAAACAGTTTCTTTTTTTATTATTATTTACTAACCCAAAGTTTATTACAAGGAGAACTCCAAACAACTACTATCCTGGGCTGTACAACTTCAGTTCAAATAAAAAAATATATATTATTAAATTCATTTTAATGACGGTTTGTATTTTAATGCCTTTATATTGTACAATTACATAAATAATATATAAGTATTTTAAAGGCATGTAATGAAAGAATATAACATAAATATTACCTTAACAAAGCAATTTTCCGATAAGAATTGGTAATTAATACCAAAACATATTTTGTACGTGCCAGTTATGAATAATAACTTCAAATTACAATCGAAAATTGCAAATATGGTGCATGTCAAAGCTATCACGCCAAGGTTAGGGTGCGCACACATTTCTCTGCCCCACTGCGTTTGCGCGTGCGCCGTTCTTACTCTATAAAACCCTACAGCAGGTTCCACTGTTATCAATACACATTTGATCGTGCCAAATATCACATTGAAAATGTTCACCAAAGTAAGTTTATTGAAGTATAGGCAATTAACAATATATCATGTAAATTACGTTACCTTGATAAAGTTACACTATTTAATAATAATAACTGTCCTGTTCATATTATTTGTAATTAACATTTGTAATCTTACAATTATACTATAAATTATAGTAAACCCTTGCATATATATATTATAGTAATACTATAATAGTATATATGTAATTAAACCGGACGAAGTTTTGGTTTTATAACCTAAGCACATCACTAAAGTATTTCATCTGTATGATCATAAATCCTTTAGAAGATTAATTTCTTGTTTTAGATTGTAGCCTTCAGCGCCGTTTTGGCTGCTGCCAACGCCGGTCTCTATGGTCACGGTTACGGCCACGCAGTGTCTTCCCAGAGCATCGTCCGTCACGATACACCTGTACACTATGCAGCGCCAGTCGCACACTACGCCGCCCCGGCAGCCCACTATGCCGCCCCTGTCGCGCACTACGCCGCCCCCATCGCCCACTACGACGGCCATGATGAATACGTAAGTGTATTGAAGAGCAAAATAGTATTTATTTATGTATTTAATTATAAATATATAACCGTAAACGTTTAACAAACAAACATAACTTAAAAACATTCTAGGCTCACCCCAAATACGACTTCGCGTACTCCGTGGCTGACCCGCACACCGGCGACCACAAGTCGCAGCACGAAAGCCGCGACGGCGACATTGTGCACGGCTATTACTCTCTGGTTCAGCCCGACGGTTCTGTGCGCAAGGTTGAATACTCCGCCGACGACCACACCGGGTAAGGGTTTCATTAGACTTGTTTTAAGTCTTTTAGTACCCCTATACTAAAAGACTTAAAAAAATCTTTCCTTTTAGTCTTACCTATACACGGGTGAATATCATCTGGTAATGGTGTTCCTTTATAACCAAAGAACTTAAACTGATTTACCCTATAATGGCGACAGTCTACTCCCATTACATTTAAACCGAAATTACCTTGATCTAATGTGTAACCTACATGGACCACTACTAATCACTGTGGGAAAAACTGACAGGCATTAGATATAGCCTAGACTATCATCAAAATATTTAATAAGTAAGTTAGTAACTGCTCTTTAGAATAAAACACCGTCACGCCTATATTCCCCAGAGGGGGTGGCAGAGGTGTACTGAGTACACCCACGTTTCGCCGACGATGTTAGGTCCCATGTAATAGCGGGAAAGCCTATTGCCATATACCGGGCACAATTCCAAACTCCGGACTCATACTGGGAATTTTTCGTTAGAAAAACTACATTTGCCCGACCTAGACCGATTTGAACCCAGGACCTCGTGATCACAAAGCGATGCGCTTTGCCACCAGACCAACGAGGCAGTCGAGGCAGCTCTTTAGAATACTCAAATGAAAATATCCTTCCTGCGAGACAGGCCCCGCCTAGTGTAGGAAGTTTTTGCTAATTACAGGTCATATGTCTTTAATTTTATATATTATTGCTTAAGGTATTTTTTTAACTGTTTTAGTTAGTAAGTTTCTCCAAAGAATTTGTAATTTTATTAGTACTGAATAAAGTCATTTTTCTTCACAGTTTCAACGCCGATGTACACTACTCTGGACATTTTTCTCATCCCGCTCCTGCTTACCACCACTAAAAGTTTATTATTGATTTGATCACCCTTGTATGTTTGTTTGTCTTCTATTTATATTTTAGTTTTGTGAATGAATGATATGAATATTCTGTGAATAAAGTTTCTTTATCCTTTGAAGTTTATCTTTTAATTTATATCTAAATTATCTTCATTTGAACCAGCAAAAGTGTGTTACGGTTGAAATTATATTACTGGTCATTATGTTTTAGTTATGCACATGGTATGCTGTGCTAGTCAATTGTAATAACTCATATACCTAATACATATGTACAAATAAGTATTATATACTACAATATATGAGATTAGTTTGTCTATTTAGTCTATTCTAATTATTAATCATTAGAATATAAAAAGAACGAACGAAGAAAACGGAACGAACCTGTTGGAAATTTACTCTCTGCCTACCCCGCAAGGGATCTGGAGTGATGATATAGATAGATAGAGAATATAAAAAAATTTCATCAATGAATATCTTCATTGATGATTTTTCTTTATATATCTGTGATCGTTCCTTTGAGCTTTAACTTATTTACACGTATATACGTATTAGAAGTAAAAATATATCAAGCGTATATAATGACCTCTATCAATCAATCGACTATGCTATATTAGGGACAAAACTCTATTATCTTTTCATCTTTTGGATGTACTCTTAAATCTGGTGGGGAACAGCTTAGCGTCAAGCCCCAAAACCAATGTTTTCTAAGAATAGAAATACATACAATGTTGATACTTCGTCTGATTAAGGTTTTATTTCGAACAAGGCTCCTAATACGTAAATATTATTCCAAAGAAAAACAACTACATACCTACGAGAATAATATTTATAATGTACTAGTTTCTGCCCGCGACGTCAGCGTTGACTTCCGACAGGAAACTAAAATTTTTTCCAGGATAAAATTAGAAACTTCTACGTTAACACGTAGAATTTTATATTCATAGCATTAGTAACACTAACTTGGTTATTATAAGTATCATAATTCCTCAGCAGACTAGGAAAGGAACTTAAGCTTAAAGTCTCATGTATGTATAATGTATATCTACTATGGCTTAAAGTTTTATACTACACTACTTTTATGCTTATGCTACAGTCGAATTAATTTAAATTGTTATAATTATGTATATTACAACTATTTTCCTTTTCTTTTTACATTACTATAATATAGGTGGAGTGAGGCGCTCGTAGCGCTGTGCGACGGCGGTGTTCTTACCGATCACCAACGTTAAGCAGCGTTCGACTCGGTCGGCCTGAGATGGGCGACCGTTTGTGGCATTTTCATATTCGAGCGTCTCCATGCTTCGGAAGGCACGTAAAGCCGTTGGTCCCGGTTACCACTCAATGTGGTAGTCGTTAAGCCGAGTTGGCTTGATAAGTTCCAACAGCAGGTGGCCACAAACCTGCCTCCACCAATCCGCACTGTGTCCGCGTGGTGGAGTATGACCTAATCTCTCTCACCTCGATTTGTGAGAGAAGACCTTTGCCCAGCAGTGGGCAGTATAGGCTGATATTATATTTATTTAAGTGGAGTGTGAATTATAGTATAACTAGTTTCTGCCCGCGACTTCGTCTGCATTGACTTTGGATACGAACCTAACATTTTTTCAGGATAAAAAATCCTCCGGGTAACAAACCATCTGTGTGCCAATGTTCATCCAAATCCGTTACGCCGTTTTTGCGTGATTGAGTAACATACAAACTGTCACGTTTATAATATTAGTAGGGTTATCACATGGCAGATACTCGCAGTGAAAGAGAAAAAAATATATTACTACTGTATTACACATACTGGCACGTATCGGCAAGCGCAGTGTGGGACAGCCGCCTGCCAGATGGACCGACGATCTTGTGAAGATCGCAGAAAGTCCTTGGATGCAGGTGGCATGGCACCAGTTCCGCTGGAGAGCAATTGGGGAGATCTATGTTCAGTAGTGGACAAGTATAGGCTGAGATGACAATGATGATGACACATACTACACTTTTAGCCGCAAAGGTTGAGGGTTCGACACGGTAAGACTGAAATGGGTGACTATTTGTAGCAATTCCATTTTCGAGCGTTTCCGCACTTAGATAAGTCGTTGGTTCCGATGCCACTTCACACATGAATATATATCAGTAGTTAAGACAAATTGAAAGCCTTCTGGTTGGCTTCATCAACACCGACAGCAGGTGGCCATAAACCTGCCTCCTAGAGGATTGGATGGGCCAGTGCGGATTGTTAGCGTGGTACATTATAACCCCTTCTCTCAACTTGATTTGTATGAGAAAACCTTTACCCAGCATTGAGGAAGTATTGGTAAGAAATATTATACACACAATCATATGATATGTACCTTATAGTACTTATTATGACTATATTTATAAGGGTTATTTGAGTTTCCTAAATAATTTAAATAATTGGAGTACCTCAGACTTCTCCGTAAAATTATTCACTGTAAAGTATGTCACTTTTTACAAGCTTTTATTTAACTTGCAATGTTCGTACGTCTGTCTGTCTTTCGGTTAAAATATTTGGATCCATTTTTCAAGCAATTGCGGGTATCCGACTGAGCTGAAGTTTAGCATACGTGTGTAAGTTCAGTTTGATGATGGAGTCGGAAGGTGTCCATAGGAGCATGTGAACTATACAATGTAACCCGACAACGTGTTTGAGCTCGTTAGATTGGTATTAACAAGTGCTATGCAGCCAGATAGAGTTCAGAGTCTGATTATAAAGCCGAAAGGTGGCCAATGGAACCATCCAACTACCCAATATAACCCAATCGTGTTTGAGCTCGTTGGATTTGTCTTGACGAGAATTTTAGGCCCGGATGGCATCTGATGATGAAGCTTGTTTTAAAAAAAATATTTTTAAATGTACAGTATCTTGTTTATATTTCTAATTTTACAGTAGATTTACTACAACTAGTCAGGAAATTCGCATGCCGAATCGTATTTAACCTCACTTTTAATTTTTACAAAGAACTGAATAAAGAGAAGCAAAAATTTTTTTTATTGAGATTCGCTGATTGATTAAGAATTGTGCTGAAAGATTAATAAACGTAAAAAACAGCACAAATGATACTTGTGATTAATGACGACTTCCTTACATTATAAATAATCAGACCAAAAACTTAATTAAATATGTTTACATTTATTAATTACTCTATACTAATGTTACAGTTATTTCACTCATTAAATATTCCCAATGGAATATTCAGAGTTCGACTAGACAACTATAAAAATCTTAATAGTAGTAGTAGACGGAGGATGGGTGGACGGAATGACCGGAGTAGTGCACATCAGCGTGGAATCTGAAAAGAAAATTATTACACAATATGAATAATATTAGTCTTATATCTCAGTCGTAAGGCATCACACTGAAGCTAGATCACATAAATGATATTGTAAAAATGTATGTATATATGCAGACTATAAAAATGTATGTATATATGCAGAAAATTATGAAAAAAAAATTGACGGACGATTTAGCGCAGTGGCAGTCGCGGGTTCGATTCCCGCACGGGACAAATCTTTGTGTGATCCAAAATTATTTGTTCCGGTCTGGGTATTTGTGAATGTGATATTTCATGTTTGTAAAAGCACCCACGTCACAGGAGTAAATCCAAGTGTGAGGCGAAGTTTAAAAAATAAATAAATGGAGAATTAGGAAAAAAAGACAAGCCCACTGAGTTTCTCGCCGGATCTTCTCAGTAGATCCGGTAGTAGATTAGTTTAAAAAATATATAAATATGACTATGTCTAACCACCCCCACAGGGTTTATGCAAAATAAACGATTTGAGTATAATTTTGAAAAAAAACAAGTTATTGTTCTATTTTTTTAGTTTTAACTACATACTAAAAAATAAATATACAGGATGACTCCTACATTCTCCAAACAGAGGTAGCGGAGGTTTATGGGCCACCAAGGACATTAAATTATATATTAATAGCTTCTTCCTGCGACTTCGTCGTTGACTTTAGGCAGACTAACATTTTTCTGGGATAAAAAGTATCCTATGTTAAAACATAGGATACATTTTATTAAAAATATTTTTTTATTAATAAAATTTGGCACACAGATAGTTTGTTACCTGGATGTTAATCCACATAGATAGTACAAACTATCTGTGTGCCGAATTTTATCCAAATCCGTAATCATAATCATATCATAATCATATCTTTATTTGCGAATATGGGTATGTATTACATAAGATCTTCAGTGTTTGAGGTGTTTCACCATATCCAGCTTCATGGCATGCAAATATTTAGTATCTTATAGGCTAAAATTGATAAGCATATAACATTCTTTAAATATAATATTCACATATTGTTTTCATTACATAGTATTATTTAACGTTTAGCCTGATTGAGTAAGGAACATCTAAACATACAAAGGTTAATGTGAAACATTTATAATATTAGTAGGGTTTATTACTTGGGACAACCCCAGACTTCAGACTTCTACACTCCAACTACTTTTTAATGTCAGCAAACTCTGGAATGCTGTTGAGAATGTTTAGGATGATAGGAAATCTCAAATTATATTTTCACTAGAATCAAAACCAGGACCTCGTGACAACTAGCCACACTAGCCACAATCTCGCTTCAGTCTGAACTACTTATATAATAATATCAGCCTATACTGCCCACTGCTTGATTTGTCAAGAAGGCTTTTGAGCCTTCTCTCACTAATCGAGGTGAGAGAGATTAGGTCATACTCCACCACGCGGACCCAATGCGGATTGGTGGAGGCAGGTTTGTGGCCACCTGCTGTTGGAACTTATCAAGCTGCCTTTAAGGCTTCCAACTCGGCTTAACGACTACCACATTAAGTGGTAGCCAGGACCAACGGCTTTACGTGCCTTCCGAAGCACGGAGACGCTCGAATTTGAAAATGCCATAAACGGTCACCCATCTCGGGCCAATCGAGTCGAACGCTGCTTAACCTTGGTAATCGGCAAGAACACCGCGGTCGCACAGCGCTACGAGCGCCTACTAACTACTTATATGTTCCTATATTATTTTTAACTGCACTAGCAGAGTTTATCCATTTAACTTACCCGGTATGGTCGTCAGCGGTGTACTCGACTCTGCGCACGGAGCCGTCTGGCTGCACCAGCGAGTAGTAGCCGTGCACAGCGTCGCCGTCGCGGCTCTCGTGCTGCGACTTATGGTCGCCGGTGTGCGGGTCAGCCACGGAGTAAGTGAATTCGTACTCAGGGTGAGCCTGAAACATCTGCTTAGTATAAAAAAAATAATATCAGCCTATACTGCCCACTGCGGGACCAAGGCCTTCTCTCACAAATCGAGGTAAAAGAGGTTAGGTCTTACTCCACCACGCAGACCCAGTACGGATTGGTGGAGGCAGGTTTGTGGCCACCTGCTGTTGGAACTTATCAAGCCGCCTTTAAGGCTTCCAACTCGGCTTAACGACTACCACATTAAGTGGTAACCGGTTATCTGCTTAGTAATCCCGTTTAAACAAATCAATTATGATTGTCCCCGTTTGATGTCAGAAAGCTAGGACGGGTCATCGGGATGTTGTAAAAAGCGACCATATGAATAAAAATCGTCTAACATCAATCGAGCAGTCTATCACAGTGATGGACTTCTTTCATGTCGTTTTGTGATGCGCTCTGGAGGCAGGCATTCTGGTAAACAGTCGTTTTGGTATCCGATCAATTTGAGATACAAACTTGTTGCAGACGTGGTTGTTCTGCCATCTAGTCCTATTACAATAAGGTAATTTCACTAATTAGTCAATATTATCAACCCCATATTACGTGGGGTCTTCGATCTAGATTCGTGAAGATATGGCATAAAAATTGGCATAATAATGTGTTCCGAAGAGTTCTGACCACAGCTTAAAGGGGTAACAGTATTAATATTGATACATTAAAAATGACTTAGTTTATAGTGACTTACGTATTCATCATAATGGGCTACAGGAGCTAGGTAGTGAGCTACAGGAACCTCATTGTGCACAGGGTGAGCTACATCATGACGTACAATGCTTTGAGAGGAAACTGCGTGACCATATCCGTGGCCAAGAAGACCAGCATTGGCAGCGGCCAAAAAAGCACTGAGGGCTACGATCTGGAAAAATCAGCGAAGTTGGAATTATTTATCAGGCATCAGTAATAAGAAAATTGGTTAAGCTTTTTTTTACAACAGATTACAACACTACAAGGTGGGAGGCTTTTTGGCGGGAAATCGATGAGTGATGTTGTCAATTTGTTTTAGTTTCCAAAACTTGTGTCAGTTCGAATTATAATGAGTAATGTTGGTGGAATTTTAACCATTATGTATTCTTATATGTGCACGAGTGAATGTAATTGTAACAGTGATAAAACGTGCCTTCTCGATATCCCTCAAAACGGCCGTCGCAATTGGTAAAGTATGCATCGCCATTCAGGGTGGGGTACTTCATCAATTTCACAATCATCTTTGTCATCAAGTTCAAGTTGAATTAATTTAGAAATGAATATTCGTAATACTTGACATTGGCATAATACGCGACGTCGTGATGCCATAAACATAAAAAAACACTATAAGGTGTTATTTAATTTTTTTAGACTAATATATGGTTTTTATTTTATAAAATTAATTTAACAAACTTACCTTGCTAATAATTTTGGTTTATTGTGTAATACAGACAAGTGTTATTTGCTGAGAACTAAATCTGATTTTGAGATTTATAGGGAAAAAAGCAAGAACGTGCGTGCGAGTGGGGTGGTAACAGATATATTTGACCTTGACTTTGTGGTATTGAAACGCGACCAATGCACAATTCAATTCTGTTAATGTAAATCTTAAATGAAATAGATACGGTAACGATTGATATAATATTGGTATTTTGTATTGAAATTAGATTAATGGTTTATAGTCACGAATGAATTTTGTTATTGTCGTTATGACCGAGACATAAATAACGTTAATAAAAGTTATATCATATTAAATCACCTTCATTCAAATTATTTACAGGCCGCTATAAAATTTCAAGTGGGCGAACAAGGTTTGACAATATTAATATTAGAGGAACTTTTGTTTCACAAGATGTGCACAAAGTTCATGAGATCGCTCTTACCTCATAAATATTAAAAATAAGTTCGCCCCGTGTTCAGGGCTGAACGGGTACCGTGAAAGAACCTTTTAAATAACAAGGGACGAAAACAGGGGGCGAACGGATGCGAGACCGGAATACTTTGGGTAGGTTCAGAGGAATCCTGCAGTTGTTCTGTCTGAATCTACACTTTACCTTCTACTTTCCATAATTTTTGTTTTTTTTGTGTGTTTCATATTTACCTTATTTTATTCAAGTTTTATATTATTTCTCAATTTAAAGTTGCCTACCTAATAAGGTTTGTAATTAGCAAACTAAAATATATTTATGTATCTTATTACACAAGATTATTACTCTGTAAGCTTTTTGTAAGAAGAAAACCTAAATAAATTAATATATATTTTACAAGTAACACTCACAATATTTTTAATACCAATTAATTATTTCATGTCTAAAAAACTTTAAAAGTTTCAAATTAATAATCGAAGTAGTGTGTATCAATGAGTCAATGTCAAGGTTTGCGCGCGCATTTTTTTACCCCACTACGTATAGGCACGCAATAATTGTGTTTTATAAATCCCTACAGTAAGTCCTATTGGTATCAATCAATCTTTGACTGTAATACACAACACAACAAAATGTTCAGCAAAGTAAGTTTCGGTGTCCAATAAAGTAGTTCAAGCTATTTACCTCCCGTCAATCCAAAATTAAGTAAAATTGACGTTACCATAGAACTCACTACGTTCTGCGCATAAAGACTTCTGATGTATTACTTTATCGACGCCAATTTAATTAGGACACCTAAAAACGATATTGGGTTAAATTCCCTTCGAATATATGTACTTTTTATCTCTGTACCTAATCTTTCTCAGATCGTCGCTTTTGGAGCTGTCTTGGCCGCCGCTAATGCTGGCTTGCTCGGTCACGGCCACGCTGTATCCTCTCAGAGTATCGTCCGTCACGATGTAGCCCACGGTGCGCCCCTACACTACGCCGCCCCTATTGCCTACTACGGCGGTCATGATGAATACGTATGTTATTGTTTTTATTATTAGTAATGATTAACATAAGGAGTTTTAAAATTATTATGCAAAGATCTATTAATAACCAAGCTTATTTTATTGTCTTCTTTTTATTAATACTAACTTCATTTTGTGATATTTCAGGCTTACCCTAAATACGACTTCGCGTACTCCGTGTCTGACCCGCACACCGGCGACCATAAGTCGCAGCACGAGAGCCGCGACGGCGACGCTGTGCACGGCTACTACTCGCTGGTGCAGCCAGACGGCTCCGTGCGCAAGGTCGAGTACACCGCTGACGACCACCATGGGTAGGTTCCATTACTACTAGTACGAGTACACGTCTTTTAAAATAATTCATAATCTCGTTTGTCTTTTCAGTTTCAATGCTGACGTGCACTACTCCGGTCACTTTGCTCACCCCGCTCCGGCCTACCACTACTAAGACTTTATTGTTTACTTAACAATAAAATATTTTGCTATCTTCTTTTTATACTCTTATGTGTGATATATATGTAATGAAGATTGTAAAAATAAAGTATGTTTTAGTTTCAAGTTTATCTTTCATTTTACATTAACAAGCCAGCGGAAACAAAAGCTACAAGCGTACAATATGTTCCGTAATGGTCCTTTTTTACACTAGAAATACTAAACAGATATAGTTCAACGCTGTTGAAGATATTAGGTGCTTAAAATTTGGTATCTGGTAAGATAAAATTCGTGAAAAAAAATATTAATTGTTATTCTTTTAAAACGCAAGGATTTCATTTTTTACAGAAACAAAAAACAAACATATTATACTGTACCCTGCTATTAAATGTTATAGGTAATATCTGTAAAAATTTATGAAAGGACACCTGATGATGTTATCATCATCATCATCATTATCAGCCCAAATCAGTCCACTGCTGGCCACAGAGCCCAAGGCCAAGGCCTCTTCCAATGTGCGCCACAGAGCCTCGGCTTTATGCATCCAGTTCCTGCCGGCTATCCGACGTATGTCGTCACCCCATCTCGCGGGGGGGCGTCCTACACTGTGTTTGCCAGTTCGTGGTCTCCACTCCAAAACCCGTCTGCTTCAACGGTTGTCCATTCTGCGACAAATGTGACCAGCCCATTGCCACTTTAGCTTGCTGATTTTCAGAGCTATGTCGGGGACTGAACGGATGGGTGGGAACCAGGCGGCAGACTTGCGTCGCTGCTCTGGGTCCTTATGGTGATAAGAGAGTGAATGATGCAGGTAAGCTCATTGTGGAAGTATGTTTGGAAAGGGGCCTCCTTGTGTCTAATACAATATTCCAACATAAGGATATAAATATGTACACGTGGAGAAGGAATGAACAAAAAAGCATGATAGATTTGATCCTGGTAGATACCCGCCTCCGAAGCAAACTCCAAGATACACGTGCGTATAGAGGCCCCACTCTTGAATCAGACCACTATCTCGTAGTTGCGCGGTTTAGGGGTCTGTTCAGGAAGTGGAGGCACTGGCGAGAGCGTATCCCCTTCGGAGACCTTGAAAGAATAAAGGTTGAAAAGTTGCAAGATGAGAGCGTGAGAAGAATGTATGAAGACAGAGTCCGGGACAAGCTTTTGGCAGTAGGTTCTTCGGACTCAAATGTAGATGAATGCTGGAATAGCCTGAAAGAGAGTTTAGTAGATTCCGCGAAAGAAGTATGTGGTTGCTCAAAGAAGCATAATACAACAAAAGGTGATGCTTGGTGGGATACGGAGTTGCAAAGCTCCGTAGAAAGTAAGAAGAAAGCATGGCAGGACTATGTTTGTTCTTTGAACCTGAATGCCAGTATGACAGAGATGAAGAAAGAAATATACCGGCAATGCAAGAGTGCCACCAAAACCTTAGTGAAAGAAAAGCGTGAAAGAGCCAGTGCGATTGAGGAGGAGAGGCTGGCCAAGAACTTTGAGAACAACACTAAACTCTTTTGGAGCAAAGTGAGAAAGTCTCGAGGTGATTCGTCAGGTTCCAGAATGGAAAGGATAAAGTCTAAGGATGGTGACATTCTTACAGATACACGAGCTGTATTAAACCGGTGGAGTGAACATTTTGGAGAAATGTATGGAGATGCCCCGGATACTGGTGCTACAGACGAGCCAAGAGGCGAGTTTGTGGCACCGGAATCAACAGAGGGCATCACTATGGAAGAAGTTGAATGGGCGATAGGAAGTATGAAAAATGGTAAAGCTGCGGAAATAGACCTGATTTCTGCCGAGATGATCAAATATGGTGGAACTTGCGTCCGGGACGCCTTTCGGGTCCTTGCAAACCTTTGCTGGAGGACCGGTACGGTCCCTACAGATTGGCGCCGCGCAGTCATTGTACCCTTGTACAAAGGCAAGGGTTCACAATATGACTGCACCAATTACAGAGCCATTAGTTTGATCAGCTTGGCAGCCAAGGTGTATGGTAAAATTATTGAAAGGAGAATACGCGAGAAGTCCTATGGAATGTTGTGCCAGGCACAAGGGGGTTTCAGGTCCGGAAGAGAATGTTCGGATCAAGTTTTCTCCCTTCGCAACATCGTAGAGAAGCATCTGGCAGTGGGCCGGAAGGTTTTCTGTGGTTTTGTGGATCTGGAGAAGGCGTTTGATAGAGTTGTGCGAAAGAGACTTTGGGACATTTTGCCTGAGTATGGTATAAATGGCACTCTGCTGCGGGCCGTCCAGTCCACTTATGTGGACTGCAAGGCATGCGTACGGGTGGGTGGTAACATGTCACCCTGGTTTGACGTTGGAATCGGCGTCAAGCAGGGTTGCGTGTTGTCCGCTAGACTGTTTATAATATATTTGGATAAAAGTCTTCAAAGACTGAAAGCGATGAATGAAGGTATACAAATGAGTGATCTAGTGGTAAATCATCTACTATATGCAGATGACGGTTTTGATAGCGCCAACAGCCACTGATCTGCAATCACTAGACACAGTTATGAAAGACGACTGCATGAAAAATGGCTTACATTTAAATGTGAAGAAAACCAAAATTATGGTTTTTGAATGGGAAGAAACCAGAACGAATGCAAGGATTGTAGTTGGGAACGATGTGCTGGAGCAAGTGAATGAGTTTGTATATCTTGGATGCGCATTCAGTAAGGATGGAAAATACACCGCTGACATAGAGAGAAGAGTGAGTGCAGGGAACAGAGTGAATGGCGCGATGGGAAAGCTACTTGGGAGCCGGCACTTAAGCCGAAAGGCGCAGCTGGCCATACAAAATGGAGTGCTTGTCCCAACGCTGTGATATGGCAGCGAGAGCTGGGTATGTAAGAAGGAGAATGAAAGTAGGATAAATGCGGTGGAAATGCGAGCTCTGCGGAAGATGTGCGGAGTGAAGCTGACCGACCGTATTCGCAACAGCGTAGTAAGAAAGCAAATAGGTATGAAAGAGAGTATCGGTGTAAAGATGAGAAAGGGTATGCTCCGTTGGTTCGGGCATATAGAAAGAATGTCTGAAGAAAGAATGACAAAACAGATATACAATGCGAAAGTGGAGGGATGTAGGTACCGGGGAAGACCTAGACTATATTACCATGACCAAATAGACCGGGTCTTATCTGAAGGACAAGTCAGGAGTCTCCGTAACCGGCGAGCGTGTATGAGACGGACTATGAGAGTAGAGGAAGCCAGAGAGGTATGTAAGGAAAGAGCCTGTTGGAACTCTGTACTCTCTGCCTACCCCGTAAGGGATCTGGCGTGATGATATACATAGATAGATAGATGTCGGGGACTTTGGTTCTATGCCGGATAGTCTCATTTCTGATTCTATCTATCTAGCATAGAAACTTCAAGCATAGCTCTCTCCATAGCTCGCTGAGCGACTCTTAGCTTACGGACCAGTCCCATCGTGAGAGTCCACGTCTCAGCTCCATAGGTCATGACCGGCAAGACGCACTGGTCAAAGACTTTCGTTTTTAGACTTTGCGGGATGGGTGACCAGAAGACATGACGAAGCTTCCGAAATGCTGCCCAGCCCAACTGAATCCTCCAATCGGCCTCCTTCTCGAAGTTGTTTCTCCCTATCTGCAATGTCTGCCCAAGGTATACATACTCCTGTACAACGTCGAGAGCAGCTCCGTCGTAAATGACCGGTGTCGGAGTCACTTGACGATTAAACATGACTTTCGTCTTGTCCAAGTTCAACCCGAGGCTGACATGTCGGGAGGACTCATTTAGGCTGTCCAGCATTTCCTGTAGATCCTGCAAAGTATCAGCCATGACGACAATATACTACACCATACCAACCAAAACCAAACAAATTGCCAGATTCAACCAATAGATCACCAAATTATTAGGTTATATATTTAGATATGAGAAAAGAAAATAGCGCAAAGTTTATCCCAAAACAATATGCATCTGGGTAAGATATGGCTACGTTTATCTAAGGGATCTTTAATTTTTAACAAACTTTTATAGCAAAAACACAACAGAGACCGACAAGTACTATGACACTTGTCAAGATAAATATAACGTGCCCCAACACGTCGGGGTTAAGTTTAGTAGTTGGGAAGTTCGGTTGGCCACCCGCCGGCTCCATGATCAGATCCTGGACATCATCCGAGTCTACAGAACTTGTCAAGACAAATCAAATGAGTCCAAACACGGCGGGGTTATACAGAATAGTTGGTTGGTTCCGTTGGTTACCCTCCGGCTCCATCATCAGACCCTGGGCACCATTCGGGTGTATAATACTTCTCAAGACAAATCCAACGAGCTAAAACACGGCAAGGTTATATTGAGTACTTGTTTGGTTCCATTGGCCACATTTCGGCTTCATCATCAGGCCCGCTCCATGGTACCATATTATTGAATTATTATGCCTAATTTCAGCTCAAGCGGATACCCGCAAGTACTTGAAAAATGGATCACAAGATTTGAACCGGAAAGACAGACCGACATACGAACATTGCAAGTAAAATAAAAGCTTGTAAAAAACACACACAAAAGTACGTGGGGTTACGCGAGTTACAGATTTTAAAGTTGAAATGTCTGCGTAAACTCATGTTAACATAGAACCAGAAACTGCCCCATACCCCCATATGGAGGCAGTTTCTGGTATTTTGGAGATGTTAATATACGTACTATACCTTAATATACTCTCTGCCTACCCTGCAAGGGATCTGGCGTGATGATATAGATTAATATATGTATATACAATAAATCAACCTGCTGACACACTTTTGGGTGTTCGCCCATCGACGCATTCCAATGCTGATTGGTTATGGCAAATGTGTGGCTGCCAGATGCTTATAAAGCCTCCACCTTGGCTTAACGACTACCACATTAAGTTTTAAGCAGAACCAACGCACTATGGGGAAATCGAGTCATTTTCGTGTCATAAATCTGTAACTCCCGTATGTTTGAAGGTATATACGTGATTTTTTTTCTGATAATCTTGATTATGTAAGCTTTCAAATAAAATACATAAAAATGGTATAAATTCATTTTTATTAATAATAAAAAATTATGAACTTAAAATAATGAAAACTTATACTATATTGTTCGACTAAAGTAGTAAAAATAATATAGAAACTATAAAAACACAACATTTAAAGAAAAGTTTAGTTATAATAAGTATCAATCATAAAAATATTATGAGTTTTTAATGAATTCAAAAGTTCGAAGTGTCGAAGTTCCATAGACTTTTATTATGTTTTCTTAGGCTTATTATATAAGGGTTTGAATTATATAAAATGTATGTAGAACATCTTCATTAATGGTTATTCTAGAGCCTTTTTATAGGATAGTAAAGCTTTGCTCCTTGTCTCCTGAACATGGATGGATGGATGAAGTGTCCAAGGGGTAACACAAAATGTTGTCGTATTACATTTTCTCCGTGAAGTAATATTTTATGTAGAGAAGAAAATGTGTATTACATCCACATATACAAACACAAATTTATTGACATTCAGTTGTATTATATCAGAGGTTCCCAGACTTTTTCTCTCATAGACCACTTTCAAAATTTAGCTTGTTCCGGTGGACCCCTTGCAGCTACATTTTTACCATATTCCCAAAACTCGACAAAAAATGTGAAGATTATTTTTTGTCACGCCAACGTAGACCCTCGTCGGGTCTCCCGTGGACCACCAGGGTCTACCCCCAGACTATTATCACTATGAATCAAAAATAATAGTAATAAAAGGTCACATTTCATCAAACCAATATAAAAAAATGAAATACCTATATACCAATTTATAACAAGCTATATCAACAACGTATTAAGGTAAAAATGTTAATTTCTGTACTGAGAACTAATTCTAACAATCATGTTTTACATGATTGTAAATCTTGTATTTTTGTATGTTGCGCACTGATACCGCAGAATTTTATTTACCCCTTAAAGTTACATTAAATTTGCTACAAAATAACATCATCAACAGACCTTCGGCAAGCCTCGGCTACTGTCAATACTCTAAATGAAAGTCAGTGAATAGTTTAAACTACCTCTCATGATTTACAGATAAATCTGTGGTTGGTAGTTTTTCTAATAAAAGCCATATTTATGTACTTCATAAAAAAGTAAATTATATGAGCTTTCTGAAATGCAATAATGTTTTTACGATCCCCCTTACTATGTCTCAATAAAATTATATTGAACAAGTCACAAAATTGAATTAATTTTTAACAAGTTTCAATTGGCGTCTTTACATGTTTTTTGTTACAAAATAGTACATAATTTGTTGTTTGATCTGTTAATTTTAAAAACTATAATCAAGATCAAATCTTTAGCTACAATTTGAGTTATCATACATGCAGCTCCGCATACTTTTGATAAAAGTATTTATGGCACGGCTCTCTTTGGCGCTTCCTCATAGTGCAATGACGACGCTTAACGACGAAATCGGAAATATGGAGACAAATAAAAATATCAAAACAATAGTTTAATATAGGTATATATGCACATATATGCACTGCTGATTTTAGTCGTCTGACGGATCAACGGATTAACGGTCAGGCATAGTATAGCTAAATTGCGTAGATTAAGTTGTCTGTTCCCATGTTATGGGGCGCATCTTCAGTCAGATAAATTTCCCCATAAATAAATCGGCGTTACTATCTTACTGCTGCAAAAAAGTCTTCCTTTGTAAATATAGATGCGAGAGAACAGGCTAACGCAGATCCAGTGTCGGTTCGGGGCAATTTTCCCCGAAATTAATTTGATTTATATATGTTACCGGAAATGTATAAAATCCGTTACTATATAGATGACCTAGGAAATGTATAAAATGCCCAAAATGGCCATATATGAAATAAACACATTTCCTTGGAATTCTATACATTTCTTAAACAGCAACCGGAAATGCATAAAATTGATGCAGATGTTGGTAGATTACAGCAGGGCAAAGGAGTGGCGGGGGTATGCTAACCTAGTTTTTTGTAATGTAACTATTGTAGAACACCTCGGACTTGAAGCTCGCCGGCCGCTGCCGCGGTACGCTTGCTTCGCTCGCTCGGCCCGCGCGTTTTGGTAACAGTTGTAACCTAATCTAACCCATGCTAAATTTTATGGCTTTCATAGTAGTGGCCAAAATGAAGTACCTATGGCTTAGGTTAGGTAAGGCCGGCGAGCGCAAGAGGCCCAGTTAACCGCGATTTAGTTTACCCACTTTTTTATTATTTACTTAGTTTATTTCACAAAGTTTTTTGATTATTAATACATTACCTAGTATCGGTGAAGGAAAACATCGTGAGGAAACCTGCATGCCTAAGAGTTTCTCGAAGGTGTGTGAAGTTCGCCAACCCGCACTGGGCCAGCGTGGTGGACTATGGCCTCAACCCTCTCAGTTGGAGAGGAGGCCCGTGCCCAGCAGTGGGACAGTTTCTTAACAGGGCTAATATTATATTTATACCTAGTATCGTTTTGGAATTGTATACTGTGTTAAGGAAATATATACCCTTCCTAGGGAATGTATGAATTACTAAACCTTTGACAATTTATTTTACACACTTCCTTAATAGGCTCAGCGTTACATTTCCTAGGAATTGCATACAATTTCTAAATATCGTACTTTTCCGGTAACAAATACAAAAACAAAATAATAATATTAAATGAAACTTTCTTTTTATTCACTATAAATACATACTTTTCACTGTAGTTACACTCAATAAATTAGCATTTTAACAAATTTTCTATAACTTTCTAATAGTGATGGTAGGCTGGCGCAGGGTGGGCAAAGTGTCCAGAGTAGTGCACATTGGCTTGGAATCTGAAAGATAGGACATAATATTAAATATTTACTGCATAAATATGTAAGAAGCACTTAATACAGTTAAATGTATTGATGCCAATTACCCGTTGTGCGCATCAGCAGTGTATTCAACCTTGCGCACGGAGCCATCGGGCTGCACCAGAGAGTAGTAGCCGTGCACAGCGTCGCCATCGCGGCTTTCTTGCTGTGACTTGTGGTCGCCGGTGTGCGGGTCAGACACGGAGTACGCGAAGTCGTATTTGGGGTGGGCCTGGAATATTAAAAAGTAATTAAGAATTATTTAAAGGACAAAAAGTAACTTCTCCTGCTGGGTTCACATTGTGGAGTATGACCACAGTAAATATATATAAACAATAGAGCACAGTAAATATATGTAAACAATAAACATCTTAGAGCCAGCGGGCGCTACTCACTGAGACCAAGAAGGCGCGTAGAGTGCGCATTAGGATATGCGTGATTCTTATACGGACCGTTAGTAGATACTCAGAAATATATACTACTTACATATTATTGTAGTATGACTTAATCTCTCTCACCATTTTTTTAGAGAAAGCTTTCGCCAAGCAGTAGCATATAATATATAATATAAGCCTATACTTCCCACTGCTGGGCAAAGGCCTTCTCTCACAAATCGAGGTGAGAGAAATCAGGTCATACTCCACCACGCGGACCCAGTGCGGATTGGTGGAGGCAGGTTTCTGGCCACCTGCTGTTGGAACAGAACAGTTGAGCAGTGGCATGGCATAAACCTTCATCTATCTATATCATTACATCTGAACCCTTGCGGGGTAGACAGAGAGTACAGTTCGAACAAGATTTTCCCCTACAGACATCTTTGCATAACTTATAATTTGTATAAATAAATCCTGCAATGCACGTCTTTCAGATGATGATGATTAATAAATCCAGATCTTACGTATTCATCGTAGTGGGCTACGGGTGCCGCGTAGTGAACGATAGGGGCGGCGTAGTGCAGGGGCGCAGCGTGGGCAACATCGTGACGGACGATGCTCTGGGAGGACACAGCGTGCCCATAGCCAAGATATCCGGCGTTGGCAGCAGCCAAAAGAGCGCTGAAGGCAACGATCTGTGAAAAAAAAACAAATTACATAGTATATTGCACCTCTACGCACATATTTTTGAAGGTGTGGACTATTTCTTATTTATCGTCACTCCTACATTCCGCAAGCAGATGTGGCAGAGACGTACTGTGCACACCCACTTTTCTTAGTTCCCAATGTAATAGGCGGTGAGCCTATCGCCATTATTTGAATTTTCCGATAAGAAAACTACACTTCATCTGACCTAGGATTCGATCGTTGTAATCGCTAAGGATATAATTTGCCACTAAACCTACGACGCATGCATTAATTTAAACTTCAACTGCCTTGCGCGAGGTTCTGAGTTCCAATCTTAGATCCGAAAAATATGTGATTTTTCAAACAGAAAAAGATCCAGTATCAGTCCGGCCGGTATAATGGCATAAGGCTTGCCCCCTTTTATATGGGACCCAACATCGTTGGTGGAAAGTGGGTGTACACCTCCACCACCCCGCTTGGAGAATATAGGCTTAACAGTGTTTATTTATTTTTTTAATAAATCAATACACTTATTACGATTCGTATTATAGCCACTTACTTTGTTGAACATTTTGGTTTATTGTTCAATACGAATAAGTGTCGATTGATATCAATTAAATGTTGAGTAGGAATTTATAGTAAAGAACAGTGCGTACGAGTGGGGCGGCGACATGCGCACGCACACCTTGACTTTGTATGATTGAAATGCGTACAAATTGCAATACTGTATTGTTAGTACAGTTTAAAATAAAATAAAAAATTTATTGCTATAGAATTGGTTCTTATATTTAAATTAGGTATTATGGTTTATAGACACGAAACAATGTTGTAATAGTACCTGTGACCAAGTTGTAATATTAAAGTACCTATAGGAAAATATCGCTTCATGAAGTGCGCAAAATGATGTATCAAACTAGTACGTATTTCAGTAATGTATGAGATGGTGATAATTTGCACACTATTATATCCAATATCTCTTCGTAAATATATTAACTTGTATAATGAAAGTTATTATTTTGGATTATATCGCGGTTACCTTTGAGTTCCGGACATTTCAAAGGCTTCATAGTACCCATGGAAATGGGAAGAACAGAAGGCTTAGCACGAAAACGCTCACTCGCTAGGGTCACGTTAACATCAATCTTTTTGTAATAAGCTGTCGGACGTGTTTAACGATGAATTATAATTACAATTGATCGTATCGTTACTATTACTATTTCCATTGTTTCCGCAGTTGACGTTGGTATACTACCAAACTTCTTCATTAACTTTGTAAATCTACTCAAAACGTCGGGAACCTAAAATTAAAACTAAACCATGATAAAACCTAGATTATTTGTATTTCATGTGTAATGTTTGCGTAAATCAAACAACTTGATTAAACTTTTGAAATTTAAATAGAAGGTATACCTGTATATAATCTATTTTTTTAAAAACTTGGTTTACAAACCCGAATCAATAAAAATCATAAAAGGTATCACACATTAAGTATATTTAACTTCATCACTTATTTAATTAAAGTAATGTTTTGGACCTGTAAAAAATATGGAACGCAATGAATTATTGAAATTAAATCTTGCAGTTCTGGTAGATAGAGAATGTGCACTAATTAACTAAATTTAAGCGACTAAGAACACATTATTTCAAATTGCAATATCATTTTTCGATCTACTAATTAAGTTTATAAAGTAACTGGAGCATCCAGTCTTTATGATACCAATCAAAGGATTTTGTTTGTCAATTCATTACTGGCTTCAAATTAGTATTGGAAATAGCGCGTATCAAAAAGCAATGTCAAGGCTTGCGCGCGCATTTATCCGCCCCACTGCGTCTGTGCACGCAACTCTCGTGTTCTATAAATCCCTACAACGACTCCTATTGGTATCAATCAATCTACAATCGTAACACACAATACAACAAAATGTTCAGCAAAGTAAGTATATGGTATCAAAGACGGCAGTAAATTTTTTGTAGTATAACTTAAATTATGAAAAAATGGAGTCGTTGCGAGTCCTTTTTTGAAAATAGATTATTTCTTAGCTAAGAATAAATTAAGTATAAGTTTTTTTATCATTCATAATATGCCCCTTAAAATAAAATTATTTGGCTCTTTTGACCGTAGTAGTTAGAAAGACAGTTTTAAAATGTCATTAAAATTTCACTGTCGATAATGTTGTCAACCATTACTAATGCTTTGACTTGATTTGTGTGCGTGCTTGTTTTTTTGTACTATGATGGTGGCGGGGACCCACTGAAAATCATTGTCTTGCATTAAGCAAAGCGTATACACTAAACTGGTTCCCTTAATGCCTACTACACATACTGCGACAAGTTATGTTGTAGTGTGTGCGTAGCACAAACAAATGATTTAAATGATTTTCTCCAGATCGTAGCTTTTGGCGCTTTCTTGGCTGCTGCCAAAGCTGGTCTGCTTGGCCACGGATATGGCCACGCTGTGTCCTCCCAGAGCATTGTCCGTCACGACGTTGGCCATGCTGGACCTCTGCACTACGCCGCCCCATTGGCTCATTATGCAGCACCCGCTTACTATGCCGCACCCATAGCCCACTACGATGGCGACGACGAATATGTAAGTTGTTTACGACGTGTTTTATTGTTGAATACTTAAGTTCTATTACGAACTCAATATGAGTTTACTGGATTATACATTTATTCGTCGAACCGACTATACCTTAAGAGCCATGTACAGTGCTCTTGTAGGAAATTGAGAATTATAAGAAAACTATTTAAACCCATTTTAATACTACTGGAGTTTTGGCCTGGTCTGACACACTTATCTAACTGGAAAACATTTTCGGTTACGTTCCAGGCTCACCCCAAATACGACTTCGCGTACTCCGTGTCTGACCCGCACACCGGCGACCACAAGTCGCAGCACGAGAGCCGCGACGGCGACGCTGTGCACGGCTATTACTCGCTGGTGCAGCCTGATGGCTCCGTGCGCAAAGTTGAATACACCGCTGACGACCACACCGGGTAAGCTATCAATGAGCTTTTATAATGTAGATTCTAGATATAGTTCAACCACAGAAATCAGAATTATAAGACACTATTATTACACTGACTTTGACTGCGTCGTTAGTCAAGTGGCTTATAATTCGCGTAACGATTTACGAGGCCCTGAGTTCGAGTACTAGGTTGATGAAAGTGTAATATTTCCATCGAAAATATTTAGGATCAGTCCGGACTTGCGCCCAGTAAAATAGCACTCGGCTTTACCTATTCCAGAGACCTAAAATCGCCGCCGAAAAGTTGGTGTTAACAGTACATATCTGCCACCGCCGCTTCGGGAATATAGGCGTGACGGTTTTTATTTTTATTTATCATTACATTTTCTTGGGGATTGGGCTGGTTATGTCTGTTGCATGCCGAACATATCTCGGGTAAAAATAATCACCAACTGGGCTCCTCTCAATTTTAATTGACATCGCGGCAGGGCCAGGAGAAGATGGCGGGACGAACTGTACGCCTTTAAAAACGATTGGCGGTCAATAGTCCTAAATAGAGTAGAGTGGAGGTGATGCAGGGAGGCCCTGCACAGCGGTGGGACACTATAGGCTAACTACTAATATTAATAATTACATTTTCTATAAGTTTAACTCACTTAACATGTTGTTTGTCTTTTCAGTTTCAACGCTGACGTACATTATTCTGGACACTTCGCTCATCCTTCCCCCGCCTACCATTATTGAGTATACCTACATTGATTGATAACCTTAACTTATGAATATTTATACAGATGTTAATACCAAATAAATAAAGACCAAGATCTTAATAACAGTTTATCTTTTTATTTTTGTGCTTAGGAACTACCATTAAAATAATAATTTCATAGATACTAAAAATACGTTTCAGTAATATTTTCTTCATTAGCGATCTTAAGGACAAATAGATCGTTTTTTATCCGATAGACAATCGCCCTGTTGAAGAAATGTTCTATAAATTTTAATAATTAGCAACTTATCTATCTTTACATCGTCCTACTAATATTATAAATGTAAAAGGTTGTATGTTTGTTACTCAATCAAGCAAAAACGGCTGAACGATGAATGAAGCTTTGGATGAATATTGGCACACAGATAGTTTATTGCCTGAATTAACACATAGGATACGTTTTATCCCGGACAAATGCAAGATTCCTGTCTAAAGTCAACGCGGATGAAATCGCGGGCAGAAACTAGTATATCATAATAAGACATTTATATTTAAAGAATCTCTATACAAGTGAGAGTATGAGGCGGTCTATGAGAAATGTCTAATATAGCTCTCATCATGTATAATATAGCCTCAAATGTTTAAAATATCCCAGGCAAAGGTTGCCTACCTCGCGAGGGCCCTGTGATAAATAGACTTCAATAACATTATTTAGTTAGGCTATATTGAGTCGCCTCTGAAGGATGCCCTTAGTATTAAGAAACATCTGAAATAGCATTTATGAGTATTGCGTAAGTTGGTCACCTAGTAAAAATAATAATTTAATAAAACCAATAAATTCAAGCATTTATGATAATGTACCTTTTTATCACAAAAGTATCATTAAAATAAAAACCCCAAAAAGTTACGAACAAATAACAAAAAAAAAACCGGTACGAACAAATAACAAAAAAAAACCATAACGCCTATATTCCCCAATCGGGGGTGGTGGAGGTGTACTTGTGTACACTTTTCGCTGACGATGTCAGGACCCATGTTATAGGGAGCAAGCCTATTGACGTATGACAATGATGACGAGTATGTCTAAAAATAATTTGATTAATTTAGTTGATGTCAATTATTGAATTCTTCCATAAACCATGCTTTTAGAGTTTATGACAATTTCTTAGCATGATTCCGTGATTTGATTGACATCATCATCAATCAGCCTGTATCTACCCACTGCTGAGTTTAGGCCGCTCCTCTATCACGCTATTCGTCCCGGTCCTCTGCTAATCTATTTCACCATTTGCCAGCCACTCTCATAGGTATACTCATCGTGCTATGGGTCTGCGTCCCGTTCTGGGCCACCACTCTGTCATGGCCTTGGCCTTGGTCCAATCTTCACGCCTCATCAAATGTCCTTTTTGTTTAACGGGGGCAAATGCCTATCTCAAACTGCCACGTCGCGAGCTTTACTGGTGTGGCAGTTATGTAGGGCTCGCACCCACTAAAACCCCCCGGCGTCCGCCTCTTACCCGAGTGCCCTGTCGCAGGAATCGCCAGTGGCATAACATCTGCGGTGCGGCGGGTCTGGTCTGTTTCGCACAGACCTCGTCTTCAACCCGTGCTCTCTTTTGTAAGGGCGCGGAGGACGCAGCGCGCTTTCTACACAGGCCTGCCACTGGTCGGGAAACGGGTTGCCCTTGCCCGGCGCCCGCAGGCCTATGGTAGGCGGAGGTCATTTGCGGGGTATGCCCTACGCCTTCGCGCGATTCGTCTTCTGCGAGTCATCAAGTACCTGCCCATCTCTACTTTTACCTTGTGATCCGTTGAGATATATACCTTCCTATATTTTTATCTTTAATTGCAATCACTGAATATGTACTAACATGTTAAACCTTGGATAATATACATTATGTTTTAAGTTGGTAATTACTGTTATACAGCAAACAAAAAAAACCTCAACTAGGTAGTGATACGAAATAACGCAATGTGGCAAGTACCTATTCGTGAAATATAAATATGTAAAACTTGTTTTTAGATTAACTTCATTCTGGGCTGTTGAGTAGTTTCACTACTTGAATTGTTCAAGTTAGAAATTACGAACATAATATTTTCTACATAACTGCCCACAAAATATATTGTTTCAAAATACTGGTACCTACATAAAATTCTTAGAATGTTGTAATAATCGTAAGTGTATGAACACATTGTGTTAAATGACCGTTTAAGTTGTAATGATAATGTTAACACACCATTTTTAATTAGCGATATAACACCGCAAATATAATTACATGTAATATACTTAACTAAAACGTTCAAGGGTAATTTCTTAACATTTGTACTGGTGGTAATTTTAATAAAAGAATCTGAACTGCATTCCTATGTGGAACTGTGATCACCATTAATCCATCCTCATCAACCCATAGCCACCCAATGCTGAGTGTAGGTATCATGGCACTCCATTCCCTTCGGTCGGTCCCTTTATAAATCCTAAGCAATAGATACTCCTACAAGGAGTATCTATTGCTTAGAACTGTATCTGGTGCTTGCAGGTTTATCCGAAATGACAATCACTCGCCCTCCAACAGCGAGTCAATTATTTATCATATTTAAAAAAAAGACGTCACTAAGAATTATTCATGTGTGTGGTGCGTTTACAAATTCTCATACACAAACACCCAGACCGAATAAAATATTTGTGGATCACACAAAGATTTGTCCCGTGCGGGGATCGACCCCCTAATACTCAATCTTGTAGGCGGAGCGGCTTAAGCTTTTAACCACTGGACATAAATCATAATATACACCGCAAAACACCGCGCCCCGCCGCTAGCTCCGCGGCCCCGTTGGTGACGTCACACGTAAACACGGCTTCTCCTCGTCGTGATTACGTCGCCGCTGCCGCCCGCGCACCAGAGGGGACAACTGGGAAGGCACGTAAAGTGCCTGGGACCCCCACCAAGGGTCAAATTGATGAGGAAGGCTTTATCAAGGTGGAGAAGAAGAAGAGGCATCCTAGAGAAAACGGATGTGGGTCTGCACCGGTCGATGATGGCACACTCCTGCGGTCAGCGGTACCGACGACGTTGCTGTACGTGTCACGGCTACACTACATCACCAAAGCCATTGATGACATTGTGGAGTATGCCCGCAAGAAGTCCTTGTATACTCTGAGGGTCGAGAAGCTGAATTCGCAACACAATGCGGCTTTCAATTCCTTTGTTGTGCGAGTTCCCACTGCCAAGCTGGAGACCTTCATGAGCGAGGACTTCTGGTCGTATTCAGAAGATTTCGTGGAAGACTAAGAGACACCCCTGTACAGCGCAACATGTCGCCGAAAATAAATGCTATTTAGATTATAAATTTAATATGTATGTTAGTCTGTAAGGTATATATTCTTTGGGCCAGTAAGTTGTATAAAAATATTTTTGTCAATTTCTGTTGTTTGAATTAAATAAATTACTATTATATTATTAATATAATAAAAATATTAATATTATTAATATTAATAAATACATTAATAAAGTGGCAGTCCCTAATTATACAATCAACTTAAAATAAATAAAAATAAAAATCTTATTAAAAAAGGTAAACCGACTTCAAAAAGCAAATAAATATTTGAAGGCGGTGCCGGTTAGTGCAGTCGGTTACTTGGCACCGACTTCAAATATTTATTTTTTGCTTTTTGAAGTCGGCTTACCTTTTTTTAAAATGATTTTTATTTTACAATTTTAAGTGACGAGTACCACGTATTGGCAAGCGCAGCGTGGGACGACCGCCTGCCAGATGGACCGACGATCTTGTGAAAATCGCAGGAAGTCGTTGGATGCAGGTGGCATCGGACCGGTTACGCTGGAAAGCGATTGGGGAGGCCTATGTTCAGCAGTGGACAAGTATAGGCTGAGATGATGATGATGATGAAGTGACGAGTGTATTATTTACTAATATTTATATACCTAAATTACATTATTTTGCCGAGTTGTACAGTAAGGTACCTACAGGATTGATATAATAACCATAATAACGGAATCTATACATTCGTGCTGTTAAGAAGTCCCCTGATCCAAAGTGCTATACCGATTTCATTAAAATGGGACCATGTCGAAACTATACTGAACTGAACGCAAAATCAGTTTATAAATAAAGACGATTTTTTTTTTTATTAAATAAAACGTAGCCCCACTCTAGGATTAATTACTGTGTCGTGGGTGCGTTTACAAACACGAAAACTCACATACACAAATACCCAGACCGAAACAAATAATTGTGGATCACACAAAAATTTGTCCCGTGCGGGAATCGAACCCGCGACTATTAGACACAGTGGGCGGAGCGGGTTAAGCTCTTAACCACTGCGCTAAATCGTCGATCAAAATGATATTAAAAAAACACAGACGAATTGTAAACCTCCTCCTTTTTTGAAGTCGGTTAATATTCTGATTAGTTCTATGGCAGGGTACCTATAGGATTGACGTAATACCCATAATATCTCAATCTACGCATTCGTATTGTTTGTCGTTGAGGAGTTCTCTAGTGTAACTTCAAAGTCCAAAGTCCAATACCGATGAAATTAAAATGAGACTACCTTGGAGCTATACTGAACCCAATGCAAGATGAATCATCAAAATCGGTTCAGAATTAACGGAAATATCGGTGAACATACGTAAAAAAGCATACATACAGACGAACATAGAACCTCCTCCTTTTTGAAGTCGGTTAAAAATAAGAACTGTCACGCCTATATTCCCCAAGCGGTGGTGGCAGAGGTGTAATGTGTACATCCAGTTTTCGCCGACGATGTTGGGTCCCATGTACTAAGGCCTATAGCCATATACTGGAAACAATTCCAGACTCCGAAATTTTCCAATAGGTAAACTAACTTTATCCGACCCAGGACTTCAACCCAGGACCTCGAGATCAGAAAGCGCATTATTTGCCAATAGACCAACGAGACAGAAAAACAATCAAATGGACATTCTAGCTATGCTGGGAGTGGAGGAAGCCAGAGAAGTCTATAAAGGAAGAACCTGTTGGAACTCTGTACTCTCTGCCTACCCCGCGAGGGAGCTGGCGTGATGATATAGATAAATAATGCTACTAATATTATAAAGGTAAAAGATCAGATGGTGGTAAGAATGTTTTTGCTTCGTAAGGTTTTGCACCTACCTCACTGGTTTCTTCATCACCCGAAAGTAGACTGGTAGAAAATGCCTAAGGCATTAAGTCCGCCTTTGTACCAATATCATTTGCATAAAGTATTAAATAAATAAATGTTCGTCACTCTATCACGCAAAATCTTCTGAACGGCTTTTGAAGAAACTTTACCGTAATTTACATCAAAATATCACATAAAACTAGTCGCAGGCGACGACTAGTAAAGCCTCCATATATCTTAAAATGAACATCACAAAATCTAAGAAAATGTTTCCTGATTACGACATCTAATCATTTTTTAATGAATAACATTGAAAAATGACACCCAAAACCTCTAGAAAAACGAAGGAACAGTTTAAAACTAAAGTTTCCTAAATATTATATACTAAACAAAACGCAATATTACTTTTTGTCATCGTTGGTATTGAATAGAACGATGTTTTTTGATTCATTGAATGCTGCGTCACGTACAGCCGCGGCTACCACAACCTTGTTACATGACTGAGTTGTAAGAACATTGAACAGATGATAAATTCCGATGCATTTGAGATAACAAAAACAAAATTATGGAGTGTAGAATAAAGATAAGAAAAGAATTATACGAATTTCCGTTGGTAATGTTACCTAGGTACACGATTTCGCTCACGAGCATTTTATACCACGTGGGTATGAGAATATATATATCTATACTAATAATCTGCCTCTTTGGTCTAGTGGCTAAGCGCATCGCTTTGTGATCACGAGGTCCCGGGTTCAAATCCTAGGTTGGACAAATGTAGTATTTCTAACGACAACTTCCCAGTATGAATCCGGGGTCTGGAATTATGCCCAGTGTATGGCAATAGACTCGCCCCCTATTGCATGGAACCTAACATCGTCGTCTAAAACTAGGTGTATTCAGTACACCTCAGCCACCCCGCTTGGGGAATATAGACGTGACGGTGTTTATTTTTTTATTTTATTTATACTAATAATATAAATAAGAAAGATTTGTTTGTTTGTTTTATAATCTCTAAACTCTGAATCTACTGAACAGATTTGGATAATTGTTTCACGTATTTCCGACCCAGAAGTAACGTAGACCAGTCGCTGGCGCCATTGTCGACCGGGTGCGAAGCCGCGAAAAGCTGCTAATCTTATTAAGTAAGTCGAACGCAGATTGCGGATTTATGGTTAAGCATCGTCTTTGGGAGTTGGTGCCTTTTTTCGTGCTTTGAAAGCCTAATAAACCTATCGAGTGCAACTGGTGCATCTATTAAGAAGTTTACTGCAAATCATACTCCATCAGCAGCAGCAACCAGCATACAACTAATATGTATCGACTTACTGGGAAATGCTCGCAACTTTAGTACGCTGATGTAATCAGCTAATGTCATATTATTATATAAATTACAAGCTCATAAATTTATTTGAGCTACAAAACCGGTTATACATATACTCTAAAATTTAGAGTCTAAACCATTTAGTGAACGTCTGAATCAATAGACGTTCATTTAGCAAGTTAAGAGAATCCAATTTAATCATTTGTGTAATTACAGCAACTAATATTTATATTACCAACACAGTAAAGTTCACTGACAACAGAATAAACCTACAAATAGCCTCCGCACCGACGACTAAATCTATCTATATAATCACGCCAGATCCCTTGCTGGGTAGGCAGAGAGTACATAATTCCAACAGGTCTTACCTTATATACCTCTCTGCTAAATGTTTATAATAATCTAAAATAATAATACTCTCCGCAAGAACACCAGGCAGTTGTTTAATATAACCCATTCACACTGACACATCTTAAATTGCGTTCATGCGTATAGCTTTTTTTGTAACCAAACAAAGCATGCAAATATCGACACTACATGGTCAGGCGCAGGTATCAATACCATGACATTTATTGTAATTCTATAATCGGTTTCTGACTTGACCTTAGCTATTGTCATTACGACGAGGTCCTCATTCTGTGTGCCCAGCTCCACTTGTTCTAATTCGGTAATTCATATAAAAACCAATGTTCAGCGTCAGTTGACATCAATCAATAAACAACTTCGATCTAAACAACATGTTCAGCAAAGTGAGTGCAGTGTTATTTCCAAATTTAAGTAATGTTAAAGAAGTTTACGTACTTAATATTCTATTTGTACAAATATTGATCTCACCATCCAACATCACGTTTAGTGGAAACTAAGGAACGATATTATATCAAGAAACGCCCAGAAATAAAGAAAATAATGTGTAAATGATGCAGAAAAGTATGCAAATGCATACAACACCTTTCGAGATTTAAGCAAAATATGTATTAATAAACAAGCTTTCTTCTCTCAAGAAAAAGGATGTCGACATAATTCTGAGTTTTTGTATTCTATACAAGCTGTGCTAAGTTTGAAGCTTACTAGCATATAACATATTGGAAGCAATTACGTTTTAGGCCACATACAGTTTTATTACTGCTTATTTATAATAATTATTATCAACACAACATTAATTTATTTAACTTTGTCACACTTTCGTTCACGAGCTGCAGGAATTGTAATAAGTGCCAATTTACTTATACTTATAACAACTTCGCCTTTAAGGTTTTGGATTTTTTGTATATGATTTACCTACGGTATTGGATGAGGGGCAAAAAGATTTTGAGTTTACAAAACTCGATCGCTGTCTGATAAAAGTCTCACCTTTATTGCAAAATTTTCTAGGTAGTAGTCTTCGGAGGCCTGTTGGTGGCTGCTAACGCTGTTTATTACGGCCCTGCCGTGTCTTCCCAAACCGTCGTGAATCACGATGACGCATACGCCCCACTGGGACACTACGGAGCTGCCCCACTGCCCTACGCTGCCCCATTGCCCTACGCCGCTGCACTGCCCCACGCAGAACCCTTGCCTGCGCCCTATGTAGCCTCCATTCCTTATGGCGACCATGACGACGGCCATGATGAATATGTAAGTTAAATAATAACTAATAGTTTGCTTTGTTTAATTAAAGTAGTTATAATTCTGTGTAATCTCTGTCTCCTAAACTAGCAAAAATTTGTGTATCCGGAGATCTGTCTCCTCATGAGCTCTAGTTCATTAAAGTTTAATCTGTGTGGTTGGCCAACCTGGGTATTTACTGAGTATGCAAATCATGTTCCGTACAACTATGACCAGCCCTTTAGGGAAAAAGTGGTTAAAGTGTTAGTAGGAGCGAAAATTTAAATAATACGTAAGATTCCACAAACAATATCCTCGAAATATCAATCATAATTAAATTTATTATTGATTTAAAGCAACACGGTGACTTCAAATACATTTCTAAAACAAATTCCTCAATACGCACACACACACGTACAAGTTTAATTGGTAGTTGGGGTGTAAAAGTGCTTCAAAAAGGGGTAAAAAAATTAAATTTGGAGGTTTGGTTTTCGGATTGAATTTAAAGTAATTATATAATCGGGGTGTCTGAGGTCTTGCGTTATTTATGATACACCTCTTTTAAGCAATCCAGGTCAGAGTACCAACAAAATTAGTCCTCACCATATTATTTAGCTACCACTGTCATAGTTCTCATAACTACAAAATAATTTACTACACAAACTTTATTTATTTTGAAACAATTTGCTTATTCCAGGCTTATCCCAAATACGACTTTGCGTACTCCGTCGCTGACCCTCACACCGGCGACCAGAAGTCACAGCACGAGAGCCGCGACGGTGACGTAGTACACGGCTACTACTCCTTGGTACAGCCCGACGGCTCCGTGCGCAAGGTCGAGTACACCGCTGATGACCACCATGGGTATGTAACAACTTGATGGAATTGTAGCCACAAATAGCCAGAAAATAAATTGAGCTCTTACATAATAAACCATCAATGGTAAGTAATGGTGTTATATTATAAAGGTAACCACAAGTCGTTGGCTATCATATTTTAGTATTCGACTCTATCTTGGAGTTCCATTTTTCATACACAAGATGTAACCTAAATAACTCGAGACCTCAGACACCCCAATAAGATTAGTAAAGCAATCACAAATTCAATATGAAACCAAACTTCAAATTTTTAAGAGTTATTTTGCAAGCACTCTGATACCTAATTTACCCACGAAACCTGTATTTATGTGTGCATATAGACTAATATGTTTTAGAAATGCATTTGTAGATAAATAATCGGTTTCATGTATGATTTAATTTTCAATTTAAATCAGCACTTTTACTAATTCAATAGCTACTTTTACTAATTAAAGGAACAAAGTACTTTGCAAATCTTGCATTAATTACGCCTTGTATATTCAGCTGTATGGTATGGCTGTGTAACGCAAAATAAATATATACGAAATGATAAATAAAACTAAGCTCGATTTTATTCAGACTGCTAAAAACTCGATTCCAAAAGTCTCATCCATAACATCACGCCTGACAGTAATTCGCTTAAAGAAATTTCAATCAAGATTGTATTTTATGTTAGGCTTAGCATACGTTACCTAGGGCATTGCACGAACTTTTTTGCGATTGCTAGCAATCCTTGTCATACCATAATTTATTAAATAAACAAGAACGTGACAGATTGCTTACTCGCTAGCGTCACGCTAAAGTCAATCTATTCATACTAAACCTTCTAATATTCATTATAGCCTTCTGATATACATACCTTTTGATATTTTTGTGCATTACAGTGAGCTTTCAAATAAAAAAAAAGTATTTTTAGTGCTTTTAAAACTCGGATTTAGATAAGGCCTCGGTTAGTTAGAGTACTCCAAAATCAAAACCTCTAACCGCCTATTACAATTGCGAAGGCAACAATAGATTCGTTACACAGCGTAACAACGTCTATGACCGATTCACATAATACTCGTACAACACTTCATACAATATGGATATACTGAGTATCTCTTTTCTAACATTGAGTCATTATTAACTATGTACTAGGGAAACACCCCAATTTTTTTGTAGCCCTCAGGGTAGACCAGTATTTAGGCCAGTACAAAGATGGGCTCACGTTGTGATTAGGTAAGATCCGGCCAAGATTGGCTCAGGATAGGAATATGTAGCGTATTAGGGAAAAGGTTTATGGCCAGCAGTGGGTGAAATGAGCTGAAAGCGATGATAATGATGATGCATTAGAGTGCACACGCCTTAACGAGTAGGGGAAAATGTAATCCGATTAATAATTAACTACTCCTAGTTAATCATTAATCTGATTCCATTTTGCCCATCTCTGGCTTTAACTCACTTTGTGTCAGGTGTTTCTCACAACACGACACATTCGACTACTTAGGCCCGTATTACAGAACGAAAATCAGTAGTAAATCTAGTTTTAAACCTAACGTTCTAGTATAAAAATCAGTTTTTAAAATTGATTCACAACTGGTTTACGTTCTGTAATACGGGCCTTAGTTTCATTTAATAAGTACGAACTGAGATACTATTTAAACAACTCGAGAAACATAATAATAACATCCCCGCAAACCTTGCAGTTATTTAGTTGCACGCCACTTAGTTTAAAATAGCTTTTCTAGTAGGTTCAGTAGATAATAACTTCAATATTTCCTAACACACTTTTCTCTGATTTCAGTTTTAACGCAGTGGTCCACAACTCTGCACCCTCGGTGCATCCTGAACCGGCTTACAACCACTACTGAAGGATCATTATAGTCATTGACATGTATGCCAAATTAATTTATTTTAGATTATTTAATAAATTATTTATATAATATGTTATATTTGAAGCATTTTGTTCTAGTAGTCACCTATAGTCGCGTAGGCATTTAGATACGCAGAATGCTTTTTAACTCTGCAATCCTAGTTTGTAGAGCTTACATATTATAACTTTTAATCAAATGCGTATATTTTAGTACCTAATGTAATTACATGTCAACTTTTATTCGTTTCTACTTTCTCTGAGTAATTAACACAGACATTCAAGCTGTCTACGCTTTAAGAAACAAATAATAGTCCAAAAGTATTCCTATGTCGTAGGTGCGTAAAATAACATAATAATATTAGCCTTAACGGGCTTCCTCTCAAACTGATAGGGTTTAGGCCATAGTCGACCCCGCTGTCCTAGTGCGGATTGGCGAACTTCACACACCTTCGATAAACTCTTAGGCGTACGATGCGTGCCTGGGTTTGAACTCGAGACCTCTGACTTTGCAGTCCAATGGTCTAGCCACTAGACTATCATTGCTCTTGCGTATGCAAACATTAATTTCACATACACACACACAAACACCCAGACTGAATCAAATATTGGTGGGTCACACAAAGATTTTCCCCATGTAATTCAAGACGCGACTACTCGATCTAGTGGACGAAGCAGCTTAAAGTGAACCAAGCAGTTTCCATTTGTGTATCATGTCTCTTATCGGTATAGTCGTCGCCATGCAACGGATTGCAGAAAATAAATAATCCAGTTGGGTTATATATGTTACAGCAAACGATTTAGATATATACAGAAGGAGTGTTCAGAGATATTACAAAATACAATGAGGATAAAGTATTTAACACCGCACGATTGATTGCAAGGACCGGACTGACGTCGTGGTTCTAGTAGATGTCAATCCCAACGCGTGGACTAGACTGCGCATTGACATTGAGTATCTTATGTAATACGGCATATCATATTTTACAATTAATTTTACAAAGTGTAACATAAATAACGGAAGTCTTGAGACACCCCAATTAGACTATAGCTTTTCGAATTTAATACGAAAATCAATTTCCAATTTTAAAAAGTTTTTTTAAATTTTTTTAAACTCTTAAACTGGGATACCCATTTGGGTATCCCAGGGTAAGATTCCACGAAACCTGTACTTTTTTGTGTATATTGAGGATGTGTATTAGAAATTTATCTAAAATAGCTGTATTGATTTAAATAATGCTTACATTTTGTATAATACAACGGACTGAACTTTAAAATAAATGTAACATACATTTAAAATAGTTGGGATCGATTCAGTTACTTAGGTTGTTACATCTTGTATAAAAACACACTATACGAAATATACACAGAATAAATCACAAATAGGTAAACGCGGCATACACCACACTAGTATTTAGCAATAATTTTTCTCAAGAGGTGATTTAAAGCCTCATGAAAAAGAAGTGGTGTTACGCGGAGAACCCTTTTACTACCCTATTCTTGGAAATGTTTTCGTTTAGGACACAAACATTTTAAAGCCTCGTAGCCTAGTATTAAGATTTTTGGGGTGTGAGCCGAAGTTTAAACCAACCCTTTGAAATTAAAATTAAATTAAAAAAAAACCCTTTGAAGTTCAACTAACGATTACATCATCAAAGAAACCCATTCGCAGCTAGGTCGACGTTTGATCTGTATTATAATTCTTATAACAAGGCTGTTGCGTTCGCGTGATTATGACCGTAAAAAGTAATAGATTTGACTTTGTTTACTCGCTCAGTAAATTTGTTTATGTAAGTTATCTAATAATATTCAGCCCTAAAAACAATAACCAGAACAATTATATTTTTTTTGTCCCAGTATTTATTGTAATTAGCGGCACATTTAAGTTTTACTGTACTTACGTAATTTATATTTTTGATGGGTTAGTTTAGTTATGATCTGTTTATGTTAACGTTCCATATTCATTATTATAAATTATATTTTTTTTAAATGTATAATGTTACTATCTCTCTCTTCCTCTCTTCTTAATGAGCCAACATTTAGTGTAGCGAAGCAGGCTTTCAAGTTTTGATCTGGAACTAGCGTCTTTAACCGAGTCCGTCCGTCCCTGACTCGGTAGCCCTCGAATATTTGTCGCAGATGTAGGGCGATGTGTCAGCGCGTACTAGAAAGCCAAAAATACAAGAGAATAAAAACGGTGCTTTACAGATGTCTGTACACCACAAGTACCATTAAAAAAAAAAGAATTCTAATTCGTATATGATTTTTGTACAATCAAGGACCTGTTACTAATCTGATTTTTCATATTGTCTCTTTTCACTATGATTTCTATATTATAGTAACACCATTATATCCCAATGGTCTTCAATCTAGTAAGATAATTTAGACTCAGTGGTCATTTTGCACGATTTTAACTCACACGAATCCGGCAATTCGCGCCTTTAATAAAAACTTAATACTATTAACACACCACGACTCAACCACGTAGCAGAATAACTTACAACCTCTTAGGTGGTATATTTGTTAAGGCTTTTATATGTACCCAGTGTATTGTAATAGAAAAACGGCACTTAAATATGATAACTATCCAACAAAATGCTCTTCCTGGAATGAGTTAAAATAACTTAGACGGACGACCGCCTCGTTGGTCTAGTGGCAAAGCGCACCGCTTGGTGATCACGAGGAACCTAATTCTAGGTGGGACAGATGAAGTTTTTCTAACGAAAACTTCCCAGTATGAGTCCAAAGTCTGTAATTGTATATGGCAATAGACTCACCCCCCATTACATGGAACCTAACATCGTCGGCGCAAAGTGAGTGTACTCAGTACACCCCTGCCACCCCCGCTTGGGGAATACAGGCGTGACGGTGTTAATTTAGACGGACTTGGTCCAGTGGTTAAGAACTTTAGTCGCCCCACCAACTGGATCCAGTAGTCGTGTGTTCGATTCCTGCACGGGACAAATCTTTGGTTGTGTATAAATTTCACGTTTGTAAACGCACTCACGGCCCAGGAATGGTTGCTAGTGTGGGGTTCCATTATTTTTTTAAAACTAAAATAAAACTTGAAAAAGCTATCGTATCGTTTTTGGGTTTCTATTAAAAAATATGTATATTTCGGTGTCTCGATCTGCATTCTCAGCCTTGACTTCTACTCCAAATTCGATGCTCCGACACAGGACGATGCCATTCGCAATACACTGTAGAAAAACAGGTAGAAATCAATCACCCTACTGCAATAAAACCATAAATCATATAGTTGCTTTAACAAAGAGTTTACCTACCTGTCTTTCTTACTTACCCAAAGTTTTTGCTACCCAGTTTACTTCCTGAAATTAGTAATACCCACCTATTCTTAGGACGAGATGACTCAGCTCCTTAAAAATTGCACTCTTTTTCAATAGATTGTAAAAAATAAGCTACCAATCTGAAACGGACAAGTACGCCATGTAAAATTTACGAATAGATTAAATCGTGTTTTACCTCATTTTTCTTCCTGTTCCTGATAGTTTTTCATATCGCTAATTTAATGTGGTAATTAATGTTGAGTTACATAAATAATTTATGATAAATTTAACATATTTATCGTTATATTAAAGGCAATATCATAAAATTGTAAATGGGTCATGATTGTATAATAACAGCCTACACTGTCCCACTGACGCACTTTTCTCATAAGATTATACTCTACCTCGAGGTCCCAGTGTGGTAAAGTTTGATCACTCTCTGTTGAAACAGATCAAGCCGCCCAAAACACTGCTACCCTCGTCTTACGACCACCATATAAAGTGCTTAAACAAAAACATAGATCATCTTATAAAATCTTAATGAAAACCTCATTAAATTGCCACAAAGGACATTGTTCTGCGCCCATACATGATTTGCCCCAGAAACAACAGCAATAAAAAAATACTTGTATGAATTAAATCACCCATAAATTCACGTACCGCATATATTATTAAACAGACAAGCGGGGAAATCGCAATATTGCACAAAAAGTATTAGATTTTAAGGTAAATATTGAGAAGCCAATAATAAATATGAGGTTATATTATGAAGTCAAAAATATATTGAGTGAATTTAAAGATTAATTATATTTTTACCTCTCGACACACTAAGGAACTATCTATCAGATTCTTTGAAATATTTGTTTTAGATTGCAAATTGTCCGTTACATTCGGATATTAGCCATTATTTTAATAAAATAGATAAATAATGATGGTGTGGGTCAAATGTTTGTTGGTTCTTGGGCAATGTCGTTTATTTATTCTGTTCTACGGTTTCTAAGGGCCCCTTTACTATAAAAACGAAAATACCTTATATGCATTAGATAAAACTATATGCACAAACAATACAGACTTTCAGTAAAGTTGTTAATTAGGTATTGGCATAGGATAGGAAAGACCTTATCAATGATTTTAATTTTTATTTCAGAATCTCCTAAAATGAATACCATTTTATCGCCCTAAACAGATGGAGCGTATCAGTAGTAGCAGTACAGAATACTACAGATCCCTTGCGGGAATACCTACCTATAATTATTTTATATCTGCTGTTGCTAATCGTATTCCTTAGAAAAAATACCTCACATTATCACACGACTAAGTTTTGAAGTGCGTATCTGTTGAATTGGCATTACGTTTTCATCGAATTAAAACTGCCTACATGCCAATTAAAAATATAATTAACCTTAACATTTTATCTTTATGAATATACTACAAAATTGCAACATATTTCTCATGGCACATTAACTCTCATTTAAGAATCGCCCTATTAGCCACGGCGTTAACTTTTTATTGTTTTTACACACACCGTCACGCTTATTTTCTTTAAGCGGGGGTAGCAGAGATGTACTACCACATTCCGCCTAGCATTGAGCAAAATGCCATTTATTTTTAGATAGTAAATATTGGGTACATACGGGATGGGAGGGGCGTTGGGGCAGAAAGATTCTAGAGTGGAGACCACGTATTGGCAAGCGCAGCGTGGGACGGCCACTTACCAGATCTTGTGAGGATCGCAGGAAGTCGTTGGATGCAGGTGGCATCGGACCGGCTGCGCTGGAGAGCGATTAGGGAGGCCTATGTTCAGCAGGAGACAAATATAGGCTGATATGATGATGATGATGATGAAATATTGGGTTTCTTTCTTTTTTTTAACTATAGTTTTTAGTCACAAAATTCTTTTTAATTCACACACAAAGTTTTTTGTAACATAAAGTCTTGAAATTTTTATATGACCGTAATTTATTTGAAGAGAAACTTCGTACCTACATATTATGTGTGTGTGGCCCAGTTACAATTACGTAGGTACAAACGCAATGGCGTTCTTAACACAATTTTATTTTTATGCTTCTTAATATTGAATTGGCTCAAGTCTTACGCAATTTCAACAAGCGTAATAATTGTATTACCGACCTTGTGCGCTTCTTTGCTTTATATTGTCACCAAAACAGTATGATATTGATTTTACACGATCAATATTATACTGTTGGCAATCTATAAAGAATAGTATAACAGTACACCATAAAACTACAAACAAAATAATAACGTTCACATTAAGCCCATAAGTGTGGTATCGCAGTTCACAGAGTATTTTCGTTAAGTAACAATCATTTTGATAATGTAACGCGAGAATGCCGAAGACAAAGCGCAGTGACCTTGAGGAGCTGGGACGCGCACCAGATCGCTTTCGGCGCCCCACCGGACCACCACCAATTCTTATAAAACCCACTGTCGGTTATCAGATGTATGCCAGTCACGCACTACTATCCCACACTAAAATGTTCGCTAAAGTAAGTTAAGCATCAGTGTTTAAAAGTGATGTGAAAAGTGTATATTCCTGTGACCTTAATAAAATGTGAAGGGATTAATGATCTTTTATTTGCGCAGATCTTGGCCCTCGGCGCCGTCGTGGCGGTCGCTCAGGCTGGTCTTCTAGGTCATGGCGGGTACGACGGGCACTACGAAGGCGCCCTTTCCCACGGCGCTGCCATTGCCCACGCCGCTCCGATCGTCCACGCCGCACCTATTGTCCACGCCGCCCCTGTTGTCCACGCCGCCCCAATCGTTGCGCATGCTGGCCCCGCCGCTAGCCACTACGGCGGACATGGTTATGAGGACTATTATGTGAGTTGTATTCTTTTTTAAACGTGGCTCTACTCTAGGAATCACTCCTGTGCCGTGAATGCGTTTACGAACATGAAATACACATACACAAACACCCAGACTGATTTAAATATATTTGGGTCATACAAATATTTGCCCCATACGGGTATCGAATCCGCGACTATTCAATCCAGTGGGTGGAGCGGGTTATACTCTTAATCAGTAGACCAAGCCGTCTGTCTGTCGGCATTGATACAATATATGCACTGAGAACCGTATTCCTATAAAAATAGTTCTTAAAAATATTAACTAACCGACTTCTTTTGTATCAGGCTCACCCCAAATACAAGTACTCGTACTCTGTGGAGGACCCTCACACCGGCGACCATAAGTCCCAGCACGAGGTGCGTGACGGTGACGTCGTGAAGGGAGAGTACTCTCTGCTCCAACCTGATGGCTCCTTCCGCAAGGTCACTTACACTGCTGATGACCACAATGGGTAAGTTTCATAAACTTAAAAAGCTTATACTTCAGCAACAACCCTTACATCTCTACTAAGTCTCTAAATATTGAGCGCCACACTGTAAATAAAAATCTATCTATCTATAGCATCACATCAGATTCCTAGGCAGAGAGTACAGAGTTCCAACGGGTTGTTACCTTATAGACCTCTCTGGCTTCCTCCACTCTCAAAGAAATAAAAATCATGATAATAAATACTCTTATTTTTAATAGAACAACTATAAAGTCCCTTACCCTTCTTTTCCATGAGAATAACATTTCAAACGGGTGGTAGAGTCTTAAATGATGAAAGATCCTTTTCTTCTTGGACTAGTCATACCTAAGTACTTTCGTCCATAATTTTTTTATTTTGATTTAGTTTTATATCTATCTATCTATCTATCTATAACCTCACGCCAGATCCCTTGCGGGGTAGGCAGAGAGTACAGAGTTCCAACAGGTTCTTTCCTTACATACCTCTCTGGCTTCCTCGACTCTCATAGTTCGTCTCATACACGCTCGCCGGTTACGGAGACTCTTGACTTTTCCATCAGATAAGACTCGGTTTATTTGGTCGTGGTAAGATAGTCTAGGTCTTCCCCGGTACCTGCATCCTTCCACTTTCACATTGTATATCTGTTTTGTTTTGTATTAGTTTTATATCATCAATGATAGCCTAAGTCTACATGGTATTGACCTCAAACTTTGTATGAACTAGATGCTATTGTAACGAAATCGAAATTATTTTGTAGATATAATCCGAATTACCAAAAATATCCAGCATAGCCCAATTTTCACGTCGATCATTTACCCATAACCAATACAGTTTACTTCCTACCTAAAATACGTAATAGAAGAGTAACTTTCCCCGAATTGCGCAAAACATGACTGGTCATATTGCAATTAGTTTTCTATGAAGCTTTGTTTACACACACGCGCTCGTAACTTTACTAGTAAATCATATGGTCGTCAAACCGGTACAGTGTTACTAGGTACGTGACTTACTACGTATGGTATGAGTAATGAACTCGTGCGAGTACGATCGTCCATTAACAGGTGTAGGCAAACTGGTGTCGTGATAACAAACTAGTTTTAGAACTAGTTCCGACGTACCACCCTATTATCGTGTCATAACAATTTGTCTCATTATTTACTTTTGATATATGTCGTTGAAGTCTTTTAAGCTAGAAAATTATTTGGATATTCAGAGCAAATTTCTGCCTACAGGAGTTGTTTCTTTCCTTTTTATTTCTTTTTATAAAACGTTACCCCTTACTAGGAATTATTCCTGTATATTACGTGCATGGCGTGGATGTATATTTTTACTCATTATCACAAAGAACGAAGCGACTTCGTAGCTTATCACTGTGGATCTTGTACTTATTCTATATTAGATCTACACTGCTAAGCTATTCAAAATTGATTTATGTATTATTAGAAATGGGTACAAAGTTTAGCCATATTCTGCCATAATGCATTGAACCAAATAAATATTTAATTGTAGTAATAATACTCTGGAACTCACTGCCTACCCCGCATGGGATCTGGCGTGATGATACAGATAGATAGAGTAATAATATTATATAAGCTTAGTCACCGGTAAACTTCTAATCGTAGTCGCTCTCAAAAGTTCAACGCTCTAAGGTTCAGGGTCAACGACGGGTACAGTATCACTTAAAATCCATTTATTCTATCTATCTATCTATAACTTCACGCCAGATCCCTTGCGGGGTAGGCAGAGACTACAGAGTTCCAACAGGTTCTTTCCTTACATACCTCTCTGGCTTCCTCGACTCTCATAGTTCGTCTCATACACGCTCGCCGGTTACGGAGACTCTTGACTTTTCCATCAGATAAGACTCGGTTTATTTGGTCGTGGTAAGATAGTCTAGGTCTTCCCCGGTACCTGCATCCTTCCACTTTCATATTGTATATCTGTTTTCTCATTCTTTCCTCTGGCATTCTTTCTATATGCCCGAACCAACGGAGCATGCCCTTTCTCATCTTTACACGGATACTATCTTTCATACCTACTCGCTTTCTTACTACGCTGTTGCTAATGCGGTCGGTCAGCTTCACTCCGCACATCTTCCGCCGAGCTCGCATTTCTACCGCATTTATCCTACTTTCATTCTCCTTCTTACATACCCAGCTCTCGCTACCATATAACAGCGTTGGGACAAGAACTCCGTTATGTATGGCCAGCTGCGCCTTATGGCTTAAGTGCCGGCTTCCAAGTAGCTTTCCCATCGCACTATTCACTCTGTTCCCTGCACTCACTCTTCTCTCTATGTCAGCGGTGTATTAGGTTTAAAGAAGTTTATTTCTCATAAGAACATACATAGTTCACTTAAATGAGATTATAATGTGAAATCTTAAGACTATAATTATCACTATGACGTCGTTATCGAGTCTCAGAGACTACACAAATTTCGTATTTATCCAGTCATATCCAAGTCCTAGTATGTCATTATTTCCTGTTTTATTAATATTTCTCGTATATATATTTCTTAAGTTTAGTTTTAAACACATTAATCCTGCTGCACTCTTTTAATTCATTTGGTAAGTTATTGTATAGTTGCGCTCCCTCAAACAGTATGGTTCTTATCCCGTAAGTTATTGTACGTGGTTGAGTGAGTTGTATTTTGTTCCTATTCCTTAAGTAGTGCTTTTGTTTTCTTGTGGTAAATGTTATGTTCGAATGTATGTTGCCTGTGATAATTTTTTTAACTAAAATGCATGTTTTAAATTTACATAGCTGGGTTAGATTAAATAATTTTGTTTTAATATATAGCTCTTTTGTGAGTGTAAAATAGTTATAATGGAAAAGTATTTTAATAATTTTGTTTTGTAATGTTTGTAGCCGGATAAGATTTGTTTTAGACGCTGCTTCCCATATTTCGATCAAATATTCTAGGTGTGTATTTATTAATGAATTATATATCAGGGTGCGCACTTTACGTGGTATACAATTTGCCCCCTTCCTCAGTGCACCCAGAACTGAGCTCAGTTTCCCATCCTTACTGAAGGCGCATCCAAGATATACAAACTCATTCACTTGCTCCAGCACATCGTTACCAACCACAATCCTTACGTTCGTTCTGGTTTCTTCCCTTTCAAAAACCATTTATTCGTTTCATTTTATTTCAGTTTCAACGCGGTAGTGCACAACTCCGGCCCCAGCCACCACATCTACTCGTCTCAGCACCATAACTACTAGATCTCGTCGATGCTGAAGCTATAGGAGCCACAATGTACCTTATATACGTATATTTATTTCGCTGTGATCTTCGTAATGTACTTTTATGAATAGTAGTCATTAAAATTAATATAAAAAATAATGCATGAATTTTATTCAATGTTTTTATTCCCATGTAATTCAAAATATTTCTACATTCAATATCCCATAAAAACATTTAACGGTGTCATTAAACTGGAATGAAATTACGCTTATATCATACGTTATTTTCAGTTTTCGAAAATTTTCCAACAAAAGTGTATAGTAGCAATTGAATTTATAATGATATTTTAAGGTGTGTAGCTAACACCTTAAAATATCATTGGGACCTATAAGTGTTTGATAACTGTATTCATTCTAAAATAGACACAAACACAAAGAACTGTTTTTGCTAACTCTATAATTCTACCTTGAAATTCATCGACTTTCGTGGTTGTAAATTTAGGATAGGACAAACTATGAAATCTCTAGATCCAGGAAAAGGCAATGTTTATTAATATATGTATATACATAATATTAATGCATCTTGATTCTAAACGACAGTTGCTTAATGTTAATTTTAGAATTTTAAAATCCATTTACTAGACTCATATATTAGGCCCGAAATATAAAGCAGTCTATATTATAATTATCTATCAATATGAAACGGTAAAATCTATTAATTTTTATCTTCTAATAAGAAAATTGCAACAAAATTTACCTGAGACATGGCCTAATCTTATTTTCATAGCACTCTACAACTCGTAAGCAACTTGTTATCTATGTTACGAAAGTTATAAATCTATCAGCTGGCAAATAGTATCTGTCGAAAGCATTCCAGTTGTCGAATCTATCTCGTATTTAAACTCTTATAATTAATTAACACCCACATACTTAACACGAAAGTAAAACGAAACAATGTTGCAAAATATATTGTTGCGGGCATGCTAATGATATATTCATTTTGGAAGTGTTACATAGACTGTACGCAGAAACAATTTACTTTGTTCACGAAGACATAACCTGACATAAATGGTATCTACCAGTGTGTACATAGAGATATCCATATACAGAATAGTAGAACTTAAGCACTCTTTCTCCTACACAAAACCATGAGATTTATTGAAGTTTTTATTTTATTAAATAAAACGTGGCTGTCTTGTTAGTCTAGTGGCGTATAATGCGCGTTGTGATCACGAGATCCTGGGGTAAAACTCTAGGTCTGACAAAGGTAGTTTTTCTATCAACAAATTTCCATCTGGAGTCTGTAATTGTGAAACGAATAGTTGTGGGTCATACAAAGGTTTGTCTCGTGCGGAGGTTGTCTCGCGAACAGTGGGTGGAACAATTTAGGGCACTTGACCAAGTCATACGTCAACTATTTTCAAATGCCACGTTTCACTACCACAACAAAGTATTATGTTCGTTTGGGTAATTCTGAGATCTACAAGTACTGCAGTTAACTACTACAGACATGTTTTACCATATAAATCGTAATAATAAGATACTAGAAGTAATATAGCCGCGTTAACTTTTCGCCATGCATGTGAGTAAATAATCACAAAATGATTCAGTAGTGGGGAACTAATGTAATAGCTAAAGTTGGCTATTTCAGCATAGGTGTCAAATCTTCCAATACTTAGGTATTACAATTCATTGGAAAGTATTTTTACAGCAATAATATGAGTCCATGTCTATTTTTTTAATCTGTTCATATATGGCAAAGCTGCTACAGTGGTTTCGAATGAAATCATGCGCTATTTCACTTCGAGGGTTTCACTATTACGATTTCTGTGTTTTACGCACAAGTTAGTTTGCGATCTCACGAGCAATTTGTTTTGACCAACTTGTGATTGCTGAACTCCTGATATAGTGCAATATCAATCAGTTAATTATTGCATTAGGTTCACTTAAAGTGTGCGTTTTGAAATATAAGACTTGTTCCCTGTAATATACGGAAAATAACAAATAATTATGAGACATAAACCAGTCAAATTACTAAGTACGAGCTCACTTGCTTCAGTTGAAATATGAAAAAACGGATTTTTTTTTTATGAAAATGGATAAATCGGTTGTAGATTTAACCGATCAATAACACTTCAATCATGTTACGATAACCTTTGTTAACACACGGATCTGCCAACATAGTTGGACAGTGGATACATTACAAACTCGCCTCTGACGCGTGCTTTGCACACACTAAATAAAGTTGCCGAGAGAATTGACTTATTTATCTGTTCCATGAGCGAATTTCAGAAAGCAACTTTATATGTCTTATCTTATAATATAATCTAATTTAATATATAATTCAAAAATAATTAAATATAATGTACAATTTCTTAAATAATAAATAAGTTAATGTTTCTAATAAAATAGACGAACTAATGTAATGAATGTATTGTAATGTATTTAAATAAGTTGACTACACTATCGTATTAGGAAATAACCTGTAAAGATAGTTGTTGTAATTTGAGAATAAATAAATAAATAAAAACCTATTACAATGTGTATACCAAATACTAAAATAATGTCTTTATTTTGTGTGTATCGTTATTTTAACGATGTTAATAATGTAATGTTATTATTATAATAAGTTCGTTGGTTCTGGCCGTTGAAAAATTATATGTTCTGCTTGCAAGTAGTTATTTTCGGATAGCAAATCTTGCACAATTAGTTTCACATAATTACTCTACAAATAAATATGTTAATGAATAAATTAACCTTGTGATACATGGGGTTTGTACCTATTTAAATTTTGATACCGATACAGTATACATACACATCAGATATCATCAGTACAATTGCCCCTGCAAATTGATATTTCTTCTAAAGCATGAAATTGTTTATAGTACCTACTAGCAGATATCACATACGTATATACTTACTTACTATTACTACTGTTTAGTTACTGCAAACAAAGGCAGCGATGATAGGTAGCGTCAGTATTTCAAAAATAAAACAATAATACATTTGGATGATCAACGTCACACAGAGTCGAAAACATGCAATTACCATATTGCATCTTTTTAACTCAATTTATCGTCTCTAGCTCTCTTTTCAAGCCCCTAAATAGTAGGTTTATATTTTAATTATATAATGACTGCCTCGTTGGTCTAGTGGCAAAGCGCATTGCTTTGAAATCACGAGGTCCTGGGTTCAAATCCTAGATCGCACAAATGTATTTTTTTTAACGCAGAATTCCTAATGTTGAGTCCTTTTTATTCATGTAGACCAAAAGGCACTTATGAATAGTCAAAAGGAAAAAAATATTGATTTCTTAAGACTCTACCACCCGTTCGGAAAGTAATTTCTGTGGAGGAGAAGGGCAAGAAACTCCACGGTTACTCTTTTTAAAAATGAGAGTTTTAATATTCTTTTTGTATAGATGGCATTCATGGGGTATGGGAGAACAATGCAGAACGAGCTAAATAGATGTGCTTAAGTACAGATGAATCATAAGTGTACTTAGATTCATGGTATCGGTCAATGTCTACATAGTCCTCTCATTTACAAAATAGAGACTTTGTAAAGGTATATAATAAAAAGTATAATAAGAGAAAATAAAATAAAGGTTACTATCAAATATGTCATCATCAGCCGAAAGACGTCCACTGCAGGACAAAGGCCTCCCCTAAAGATCGCCACAACGACCGGCTTTGTGCTGTACGCATCCAGCTTCTACCCGCGACCTTCACCAGGTCATCGCTCCACCTTGTGGGGGGCCTGCCTACTCCACGTCTTCCGGTACGAGGTCGCCACTTGAGAACCTTTCTGCCCCAACGGCCGTCAGTTCTACGAGCGATGTGCCCCGCCCACTGCCACTTACGATTAGCAATTCTGAGAGCTATATCGGTGACTTTGGTTCTCCTGCGGATCTCCTCATTTCTGATTCGATCTCGCAGAGAAACTCCGAGCATAGCTCTTTCTATGATGATCATGATCCTTATCAAATATGTAAGGAGTGCGTACAAAATAATTGGTTATAGCTCCAGTGTGATGCCGAACGAGACAAAATTCAACAGTAATACAGTAAATGTTTATACAGTCGAAGGATGGAGGACGGACCAGTCCCCACTAGCAGCACCCGTTCACGAGCATGACTTGAGAAGCAGCCATCACTCTCCTGAACCATATTGGAGGGAAAATCTCGCTAGCTCCCTATTACATGGGATTGCCCATTTGTGTATGCGTGCGCGCATATGAGCGTAAGAATTAAATTGAATTACATATCCTTAATGATTTTTTATTACTAACTAGACATGATTATTAAATATGTATCTGTATTCTAGACCATATTAAATACCAAATACGTTTTGATTAGACATAATCATCGACGTGTCTACAAGTTCCTTGACAACAAACTGCAAATTAAGCCATTAATAAAACGCAGACAAAAGGACAAGTGCTGTCAACAAAAGGCTCTGATTAATATTAATAGTCAGTTCCGAGTCACGGCCAGACAATTATCGGGTGAGTAACCTCTGAACTATCGTTTCTTTATACCTTTCAATCAAAACTATATAACCTTGCTTACGATAGGTTTATGCTTCGATCACAAATAGGTGGTCGGCTTCCGTGACTGCGCCGATAACGAATCACGAACAAACGCCTATTATTCTAATACCGGACCTTTCTGGCACGATAAGGAGACCTTTTGCAATATGTCCTAAACAATTAAATCAGTTAACTAGGTTTACGAATTCAATTACATCTGGCAGTGATATTACGGTGTATAGTGGTTTAATTGCGGCACAACTTTTTAATCGTTATTTATATCGAGTCAGCTCAAAAATTCAAAAACGTTCTCACTCAAGTTTACACATTAAATTAATTTTACGTATTTGTCTATTAATTTTCACCCTCATCTTAATATATTTGAAAACGGTCTTCTTTACTCGGTGAGACGGTCTTGGCATATTTACACAAAAAAGTTGCATTCACATACTATACATGAATCTTCATTCATTCATTTAATACTCAAAAGTGTACCCCTCTCACAAAGTCACCAGTAAATTTTGTAATTAATTTAGCGAGTGAACTCAAGTGAAAGGGCTACTTTGCAATAAACGTGCAACACCTTTCAAATGTTTTGAATAATAAGTAATAATACGAAATGATTGAATTACTGAACAATAATAACATGGGCTGCGAAACTGTTCCGCCTAACTCATGGCTGTTCTGTTACAGCAGTAAAGATTTATTACAGGCCTATGCTACAAATAGTTGGCACCAAGTACATTGCAACAAAGTCAAAAATACAATGATACTATTTAATTTAGTTGTAGGTATATTCAGTTTTCCAAGTATTTACAAGTCCACTAACGTGTAGAGACAAACATAGAAGGAGTTAAGACAAATGTAACCCTGAACGTTAATTTAGTCTTATTGTATATGCCAAAACATTTACAAACGTCAAAATTATTACATTTATTACATCTACCACCGGATCAGAATGCGGCCTCCAATGAAAAGATCCGGCGAGAAACTCAGCGGGCTCGTCTTTTAAATTAATTTGTTTTATTCGATCGACCTTTCTGATAACCATTTTTTTATTAAATTAACATTTTCCGAAACAATTTACTAAGTCACTTATTTTACTCACTCTCACACTCACTCACATGGTAATTTGCCTGCATATTACGATGTGAGTGAGTGGAGTGGAGTTGGCATAAAAACAAACAGTACAAGCATGTAAACTTTACATTACCACCTTACTGATTTTTACCTGTTTTCCTCGGGGGTTGAAAGTGATCCAATGCATAGACACCTACATAATGTTTATCTTCCAGAGTAGGAGACATATTCTACCTACCGAATTAACACGGTGAGTTATCAGTTGTAACATGTAATGGTCTAAAATTATAATGCGGATGTACCACCTTTTTACAGAAAACCGGTAAGAATTATTGAATGAGAAATCTAGAAGCCCAACCTCACATCTAAGGATGGCACTAAAAGGCCTGCAACGCATCGGTGACTTACTACATAAGCGCATCTCGTAAACTCATTTGCCCTGGCTTCCATAAAAAATCAAAAAGTATTTTAATGCACCATTTGATTATCAATCAATACATCGATAAATCCACTGTGACTAATTTAAGCAGCTACTCGCTATCTTTCCACCGCCTTATGCAAGGATAATCGTCGACTTCGACATAAATATGAATATTAATATTCGATTAAGGCCGTCCTTTAATTACACTTATCGCAACCTACTTAATCTTATCTATCGAACGAACAACAATTAAGTAGCTTTTCAACTCACGAACACAATATGCTTGTTTAGCAAGTGCAAATTGGTATCAAAATTAAATTTTTGCCAACTAATATCGGGTGTTTGGGTTACAACAACACTTAATTTACGATATCAACTGTCTGTGATCGTGTTACTAACGTTGGTTAGGAAACTAAATACCGCCCAGCATTCGTATAGGTTTGACCGATAAATTTATCGATGTTTTATATTAATACAATGTAGGGATATGATGCATGAAGAATTTTTACAAAGATTTAGGTACAATGAGCATACATGTGCATGCGCTTATTTAATGTCACAAAAAAAATTATTTCGTTACGCCTTCTGCTAATGTTTCCTATCCTTTTTTATCCTATGTCATAACATGGCCGGCTATATTTGGGTGTACACTTCGGCCATCCTTGCTTAGAAAATATAGGCTTGGCAGTGTTTTTATCAATCTAATTTCTACTTCTGCATGCCTGCAGCTATCTTACCAGCAAATTATTTTTTATATACTGCATACAATTTCTATACACAGTTAGCTAAAGTTACTAATTCTATAAAATACTGAGTCTCCTTACCCTCACTCACGCCTTTATCCCATTGAGGTAGGCACAGGCTACAGTTTATAACATTTCAAAGATAATTTAATAATATTAGCCCTGTTAAGAAACTGTCCCACCGTTGGGCACGGGCCTCCTCTCAAACTGAGAGAAGGCCTGTTGAGGCTTAAACTTAGGCCCAAGTCCACCACGCTGGTCCAGTGCGGATTGGCGAACGTCACACATCTTCGAGAAACTCTTAGGCATGCAGGTTTCCTCACGATGTTTTCCTTCACCGTTAAAGCAAGTGATCATTATTATTTTAATACGCACATGCTTTCGAAAAGACAGGGGTGCGTGCTTGAGTTTAAACCCGAGACCTTTGACTTTGCAGTCCAACGATCTAACCACTAGGCAATCACTGCTGTAAAAATAATTTATTATTAAAATAATATTTACTTTGCAAACAATATTTTTAAAACCATCGATCATTTTTTATCTCAACACTATACCTGCTTAGGTCCGCCGTTGACCACTGTGCGGTTTAACTCATAGTAACATTTGATATATCGATGGGGCAATCACGTACTTACTAACTTGTTGATTTTAGTGCAATCCAATTTCAATTGTCGACTTTAATTAAAAATCATATGTCACAATTTTGCAATTTATGTTTTGCTACTTACTAGGATTACATTTTGGATCGCGGTGTTGCTAAAGATATTTGGAAACTATAAGACTTTTGTCTCGTAAAATGTTTGTGTATGTATATTACTGAACCTGGAACTGAAATAATACTCCGGTCGTACGCTAAGAAGATGGTATAGGTATATCGAGAGCTGTGCTGGTGCTGATTCTCTTTGAATCCAAAAGTTTCGAACTAACGAAGGCATCGAATTTTGACTCCAGTATCAATAGATACCAGAGATGTTTCTTGAAATGTAGTTGTACTAATCATCAAAATGATCATTACATACCCTAACGTGGAATCAATAGTGTAGCTGAAAATTCAGAAAAGTGTAGTCTTAGTAGTATTAGGTAGGTAAATACCAAGGTTTCATAAGAACCTTTCTTTAAAGGCTGCGCTGAATTATCCCTTTTTGGTTATAGTACATTCGGCTTTCGGTATCTTTCGTATCAGAGATAATGATCGCGGTTGCAATTTAAAATCATGAATAAATAGTATAATTTCGACAGCATTGATCAATTATGAAAAAGTATTCATTCCATACTTAATACAAAGAAATAGATACAAAGTTTTTATTACTTATCTATCTGTCTTCCGCCAAAAGACGTCCACTGCAGGACAAAGGCCGCTCCTGAAGACCGTCACAAGGACCGACTTTGTGCTGTACGCATCCAAATTCTACTCGCGACCTTCACAAGGTCATCGGTCCATCTTGTAGGGGACCTGCCCACTCCTCGTCTTCCGGTACATGGTTGTCACTCGAGATCCTTTCTGCCCCAACGGCCATCAGTTCTACGAGCGATGTGCCCCGCCCACTGCCACTTAAGTGTAGCAATTCTGAGTGCTGTGTTATTGACTTTGGTCCTCGTGCGGTTTTTATTTATGTATGCGTTGAATTCCTTACCAAATTACTAAACAGTTGGCCTTTTTGTAATAAGCATCACCTAATTTGATGGATTACTCAAAATAAAGCTATTTGTTGTACGTAACATATTATATACAATTTTTCTTAAACAATTATTTATAGGAACCTGTTTGTGTCAAATGACATTTTACTAGCGACGCGCCCTGGCTTCACACGGGTGAATTATACACATAAACCTTTCTCTTGAATCACTCCGTCCATTGGTGAAAACCAAATGAAAATCCGTTCGGTAGTTATTGAGTTGGTAGCGTTCAGACAGACAGACAGACGCGGCGGGGGGACTTAGTTTTATAATATTTAGTGATTTAAGAATACACAAATTTAGGATTTTTATTTTACTAATCATAGCTCAATTTTATCAAATCCTTTAGACCCGTTCCACTATTCTATCGTGAATATCAAATATTATATTCAAAATGTCAACAATGATAGTATAACTTCTTAGACATACATAAAGGTAAACATATAAACGTGATCCGAGGCTAATTATTGCACTAATTTGTAGGATATAACTGGCTTGTTTCTTCATTACATTTGCATATCTGCCTTAAGTTTTTTTCATGCGTTTAAATGAATGAATCACAGTAAAGTTCCTTTCATGCGAAGCCCTTCATAATACAATGATATATTTCCTTTTCTACATATCCCTTACAGAAAGGTTCTCGAATGGCGACCACGTACCGGAAAACGTGGAGTGGGTAGGCCCCCTACAAGATGGACCGATGACCTGGTGAAGGTCGCGGGTAGAAGTTGGATGCGTGCAGCACAAAGCCGGTCGTTGTGGCGGTCTTTAGGGGAGGCCTTTGTCCTGCAGTGGACGTCTTTCGGCTGAAGAAGAAGAAGAAGAAGAGAGAAGATATCCCTTACAACTTCAAATAATAGAATTATCTTTATAATGTAAGAACCTTTAGTAATCCGGCTTAAACAAAAATGTTTAATTTGGACTCCCTTGTACTCCTACACAATACAATATTGTTTATATGTAGAAAAGAGATTTCCCAATAACAACTTAGTGCACCAGTTTCATATTATAACCCTTCAAATGCTATAAACAAAAGTCTCCAAACCGGTTGAACCTTCATTGTAGTACGAACCACAATAAAATGTAGATTGATTATCGCAATTACTCACGCAACATTTACATTTGAGATAATGTCGATTTAGATATGTCGGCACACGAGGGCCGCGGGCGGCCACAGGGCGAATGTCTGTAAGTTATTGCCGAAGCCGGGTACGCGAGTAGCCAACGACCTCGCGGTGTCAAAGTTACGGAACTGAGGTGACCGCACTCCCCACTACTCTACAGGACTGCGTTTTGCTTTTCATATAAAAGTCACACTCCGGCCCGATAATGGTATCAGTCACCTGCTCTGATTAACTAGTGCAAAATGTTCACCAAAGTAAGAAACATTAAATTGAATTTGAAATTTATAATTTTTAAACTAGGATAACAAAGGAATAATATTGTTTTTTTTGGTTAGGTTTTCGCCATCAGCGCCGTCTTGGCTGCCGCCAACGCGGGTCTCCTGCCGCTGCACGGCGCAGTGTCGTCGCAGAACATCATCCGCCACGATGCGCCCGCGCACTACGCCGCCGCCCCTCTTGTTCACGCCGCTCCCTTGGTCCACGCTGCCCCCTTTGTCCACGCCGCCCCCGTAGTCCACGCTGCCCCTGTTGCCCTCGCCCATGGCGAATACGTGAGTATTTTTGATGACTCCCGTAATATTAATATTTTTTCAACCTGCTTTATACGTGTTGCTGAAATCTAGTTTGTTTTAGTCAACCTGACGAAACGGCTGAAACAAGTGTTTTTTGTTAGACTCTCTGTCTCCAATTAATAAGTAGAGCATGAAACGGGAGTCCGAAAGCTATTTTATTTGATTAATTGTAACTGTAACTAAATAAAATGTTTATTTTATCCAGTCTCACCCCAAATATGACTACGCTTACTCCGTGGCTGACCCCCACACCGGTGACCACAAGTCCCAGCACGAGAGCCGCGACGGTGGTGCCGTCCACGGAAGCTACTCTCTGGTTGAGCCTGACGGTTCCGTGCGCAAAGTAGAGTACACCGCTGACGACCACCACGGGTAAGTTACATTACCAATGCAGCTAAGTAGCTGCGTAACATTATGAACTAAATAATTATATACTTTTGAAGTAACTAGCTACATGCAATTTGCCTCGAAACTATATCACCATAAAACTTGATTGGTATTTGCAATTCGATAATTATTAAATCGTGAATAGCCATGTAAGGCATTTCACAGTAGTCATGATACCATAAGTATATCAAAAAGTTATATCTAAATTTTGCTGTCAAAAACTGTGAAGAAAATAAGCAAAATAATGATGGTAGAACACAGTTTCAAGTAAATCAACTCACTTACAGAAATGGAGTACTAAGTATGTAATAACATCATTTAAAATTATTCTAGTTTCAACGCCGTCGTGCACAAGACCCCCGGCCACCACCCCGCCCCCGTGGTCCACGCCGCCCCCGTGTACCACGCCGCTCCCCTTGCGCACTACGCCGCTGCCCCCCTTGCCCACGGACATCATGGCCTTCACTACTAAACATAGGACATACTTGTATGGATATGATCGTGACGGATGACTGTTGATTGTGATATTTATGTGTACATAATGATGATTTTATACTCGAATGTAAATAAAATACTCAGCTGCTGAATTATATCCTATACTTTCATTTCTACACCCCTTTGAGTCTATGTCAAGACTGAGATAAAAAGCAATTTCGAATTGCTAGACTGAAACTGCAAATTTCAATTAACTGCAAAGTACATTTTGATAGTACCAGTTTACGAAACAGCATTGGTAGTCAATCATACTAATACGATCATTTCAACAGACTGCTTTATAACTATACCATAACTGTTTGAGAATAATATCGATAAATGCATTAGTTTTCTATTGTGGATAACGCATTCTAATCGCCTTAATCATAATACAATTTATTTGGAGTGCGCCCTTGAATCGTAAGACATTGGAAATAATTACTGTTGTTATTTATGTAGCCACGCGCTGCGGGTTGCGTGTTGAGCAGTGTTGGGCACTAATTGTTTAATTGTTCAATTGTAGGACCAAACAATTGAAATTTCAATCGCAGAAAAAATCAATTGCAATTGACGATTGAAAAATTAATTGTTAATTGTAGGGTTCACAATTAACAACTGATCAATGGTAATTGTAAAACGTTGCAATTACAATTGATCAATTGTTAATCGTTTTTTGCATGTTTACGATTAAACAATTAACAATTAAACACAGGACAATATATTTTTAACACATCCAAGATGGCGGACGTGACCTTTGAAGTAAAATGGGTGTCATTTTTGGGGTTTCAGGGAATACTGATTGCAAATATGGCGTGAATTTTTGGATCTAAGTAAAATACGACGATAAGACTTTTGAAGTAAAATATGGGAGTCACATTTTTGATATTAGGGAATGCTGATTACGAATATGACGTTAATTTCTGGATCTAAGATGGTGGATGTGACTTTTGTAACAAAATCAATATGCATGTCACTTTTATGGTTTTGAAAGAAGTTGATAACGAATATAATGTTAATTTTAAAATCCAAGATGGCAGACGCGACTTTTTATGAAAATCGAGATGGGTATTGATTTCGGGGTTTTATGAGATGCTGATTACGAATATGACGTTAGTTTCTGGATCCAAGATGGCGGACGCGACTTTTTATGAAAATCGATATGGGTAACGATTTCAGGGTATTAGGGGATGCTGATTACGAATACGGCGTTAGTTTCTGGATCCAAGATGGCGGACATGACTTTTGAAGTAAACTCAATATAGGTGTCACTTTTAGGGTTTGAGGGATGCTGAGTAAAAATATAACGTTAATTTAAAGATCTAAGATGGCGGACGCGACTTTTGAAGTAAAATCGATATGGGTTTTATTTTTGGGGTTTTAGGGGATGCTGATAACAAATACAACGTTATGAGATGCTGATTACGAATATGGCGTTAGTTTCTGGATCCAAGATGGCGGAAGCGACTTTTGATGAAAATCGATATGGGTATCGATTTCAAGGTTTAGGGAATGTTGATAACAAATATAACGTTAATTTTAAAATCCAGCATGGCGGACGCGACTTTTTATGAAAATCGATATGGGTAACGATTTCAGGGTATTAGCGGATGCTGATTACGAATATGGCGTTAGTTTCTGGATCCAAGATGGAGGACATGACTTTTGAAGTAAAATCAATATAGGTGTCACTTTTAGGGTTTTAAGGGATGCAGAGTAAAAATATAACGTTAATTTAAAGATCCAAGATGGTGGACGCGACTTTTGAAGTAAAATCGATATGGGTTTTATTTTTGGGGTTTTAGGGGATGCTGATAACAAATATAACGTTAATTTTGAAATCAAGATGGTAGGCGCAAATTTTTATTAAAATCAATATGGGTATAGATTTCGGGATTTCAGGCGATGCTGATTACGAATATGGCGTTAGTTTCTGGAAACAAGATAGCGGACGCGACATTTGATGTAAAATCAATATGGGTGTCACTTTCTGGGTTTTAGGGGATGCTGATAACGAATATGGCGTTAACTTTTGGAACCAAGATGGCGGACGAGACTTTTGGAGTTAAATCGATATGGGTTTCATTTTTGGGGTTTTAGGGGATGCTGATAACAAATATAACGTTAATTTTGAAATCCAAGATGGCGGGCGCGACTTTTTATGAAAATCGATATGGGTATCGATTTCGGGGTTCTAGGGGATGCTGATTACGAATATGGCGTTAGTTTCTGGATCCACATGGCGGACAGGACTTTTGAAGTAAACTCAATATAGGTGTCACTTTTAGGGTTTTAAGGGATGTTGAATACAAATATAACGTTAATTTAAAGATCCAAGATGACGGACGCGACTATTGAAGTAAAATCGATATGGGTTTTATTTTTGGGGTTTTAGGGGATGCTGATAACAAATATAACGTTAATTTTGAAATCCAAGATGGCGGGCGCGACTTTTTATGAAAATCGATATGGGTATCGATATCGGGGGTTTAGGGCATGCTGATTACGAATATGGCGTTAGTTTCTGGATCCAAGATGGCGGTTGTGACCTTTTTTGTAAAATTCGATATGAGTTTCATTTTTGGGGTTTTAGAAGATTCTGATAACGAATATAACGTTCATATTGGAATCCAAGATGGCGAACGCGACTTTTGAAGTAAAATCAGTATGGGTGTCATTTTTGGGGTTTGGGGGAAGCTGATAAAGAATATAGCGTTAATTTTGAAATCCAAGATGGCGGATGCGACTTTCGAAGTAACATCAATGTGGGTATGTCATTTCGGGGGTTATGTCCAAGAGCGTGCTCGTTGCGACCCCTGCCAGCCATCTAGGCTGGGTCGTCTCCCCGAGGCGACGCGTGTAGTCTAGGGTACCACTGAGTGGTCGTGCCAGCAAGGGGGTGGGTATCTTGCTGTCCCATCGCCTGGCTTCTGGAGTGAGAGACTATGGCCTGTACTATGCAAGATTCTCTGAGTCCGTTTAAATCCTAAGTCTCACTAGGGTATTTTTGGATGCAGCATACGCTTCCGTAAGCTTGTCGACACACCAGGAGCTTGAGAGTTTTGGGATAATGTCAGGGAACTTTTGAATCTGACTGATGTGCAAATGAAAAGGTGATTTTGTGCGACGACCTGAATAAATGGGTGGGAACCAGGTGGCAATCTTACGACGTTGCTCTAGGTCCTTATGGTGATAAGAGAGTAAATGATGCGGGTAAGCTCATTGTAGATGCATGTTTGGAAAGAGGCCTTCTTGTGTCAAATACGATATTCCAACATAAAGCGATTTATATTACGTGGAGAAGAAATGAACAGAAAAGCATGATAGATTTGATCCTAGTAGATAACCGTCTCCAGAGCAAACTTTAAGATATCCGTGCATATAGAGGTCCCACTCTTGAATCGGAATACTATCTCATAGTTACGTGGTTTAGTGGTTTGTTTAGAAGAAGAGGTAATGGCGAGAGCATATACCCTTTCGAGGCCATAAAAGAATTATAATTGAAAAGTTGCAAGAGTGAGAAGAATGTATAAAGATCTGTTCATACAGACTCTGGTTCGGGAGAAGCTTTTGACAGCAGGTACTTCGGACTCGAATATAAATGAATGCTGAAATAGCCTAAAAGAGAGTTTGTTAGAATCCGCGAAAGAAGTATGTGGTTGCTCAAAAAAGCAAAGCACAGCGGAAGTTGGGACGGAGAGTTACAAAGCTTCGTACAAAGTAAGAAGAAAACGTGACAGGACTGTGTTTCTTCTTTGAATGTAAATGACAGTATGACAGAGCTGAAGAAATAAATATACGGCAATGCAAGAGTGCCACCAAAACTTTAGTGAAAGAAATGTTTGAAAGAGAAGAAAGGCGATTGGAGAAGAAAGGCTCGAGGTGATTCGTCAGGCTTAAGCCAAAAGGCTTAGAAAGCCATGCATTAAGGAGAGCTTGTCCTAACGCTGTTATATGGCAGTGACGGTTGGGTATATAAGAAGAAGAATGAAAGTAGGATAAATGCGGTCGAAATTCGAGCACTGCGGAAGATGTGCCGTGATTGACCGTATTCGCAATAGCATAGTAAGAAAGCTTGTAGGTATGAATGATAATATTAGTGTAAAGATGCAAAAGGGTATGCTCCGTTGGTTCGGGCATAAAGAAATTCGGAAGAAAGAATGACAAAACAGATATCAAATGCGAAAATGGAAGGATGTAGGTACCGGGAAATATCTAGACCATCTTACCCCGTTTGATTGGTTATGACGAGTACTATAGACCCTAGGAGTTCCGTTGGCCACCTTCCGGATCCATCATCAGGACGTGGCCGCCATCTGAGTTTAAAGTACTGGTCAAGACAAATCTAACGATCTAAAACACGACGGAGTTTCTAAATCTCGAACCAACCGAGACATGTTGGTCTAGTTTTTTCGACCCGCAAAGTCAATTTGTCTTCTTATGACAAATTGAATTTGTCATAAGAATTCAAGATAAACAATAGCAAACAAGGAGCAACAATAGTGTTAAATAAATATACAACGAAAAATATTAAAAATCAATTTTTATTTAAATTAATGTTCCGATTTAATGACACATAATTAAAATGTTTTCTGTATATTCTTTGAATAGGTTAAGTTGCACTTCAACACGACTCTCTTTTCAAACATTTGATCTGATAATCTATGACTGTTTGGTGAATTGGTCATAGTAGCAAAAGAAAACAATCTTTCAACTGCTGCGGAAGCTGGTAATGGCGTATTAAATTTTATAAAGACTCTTTTTATTTCTGGGTATTTGTTCAGCAGACTTAGTTCTTCACTTTCTTCAGCAAAAAAGTGTAGCATTAATAGCTCAGCCATTGTTATAGGCATGTTAGTACTGGCAGCCGCTGTAGGTGACACATTAATATTACTATCTGAGTCAGCATCAGATTCAAAAAAATTTTCATTACGACTTTTAGTTGCTATAATTTGTTGAGGCTCTTCATTGAGTTCTTTTGAACTAAGGGTTTTAAAAAGATTCTGTACCCTAGTTTGGTCTTGATTATCTAAGCGAGAAAACCACTTATTTTTAAAACAGGGATACGATACAGCAGCTATTGCTGCATGTTCTGCCTCAGCAGTGTTAAGGTTAAAAAACTGTTTAAATCTCGTTTCAACGTTTATTCTATACGCCTCGATTAAAGGTGCACAGTACATCAAATTGCCTCTCCTTTCAATTTTTTGTATTTTTCTTATCAATGCAAACAGACATGGCAATAAAATGCCATAATAGGCATTGGTTTTACTTTGCATAATATCTAGTGCTTCTGCTTCTGGTGCAGCACATGTCAAATATTCTTTCAAGTAATCAAATTCAACATCTTTTATGGGATTACTAATATTTAAAGCTCTATGAAGCTGAAATTTTTTTTTTTGATTTGATAAAATTTGTTGAAGTGAATCATATAGGCTATTCCATCTGGTTTCACCCGGTCGACTTAATGTGTGTTGTAATAAATCTTGTATAATTTCAGCTGTTTTTGGACGACCAGCTGCATTCCATAAAGAGTTGCATTTTTTTAATGCGGTGGTATGTATATGAGATAATGGAGTACCTTTGTCATTTAAAACTTTATTGGCATCAACGGTAGCACATAAGCTTAATGTATGCGCACAGCATCTTATATGGGCACGCAAATAAAATCTTCGGATTCTTCTTCGTCCAGACTTGAGTCAGATTCCACATCTATTTCTTCAAACAAAGAATCTTCTGGCTGACTGGTTTTGTCACAACTGATGTTTGTAAGTTCCACGCCAAAAGCGCGAAATGCTTTTAAATAATTACTGCCGTTGTCAGTAATGGTTGCGACTACCTTATTACTGTTTAAGCCAAATTCTGTATAAATTTGTTTAATTAAATTAGTAATACGATCGTAACTATGAATGCCTTTGAACCGCTGACATGCTAATGCTACTGAAACACGTTTCAAATCTTTTGTGATCCAATGTGCAGTCATACCTAAGAAGCTTCTCTTCTTTCCCGACCAGATATCAGTTGTAGTGCACACGAAATCAACAGCCTTTAGTTCAGATTTTATGGCAGACATTTTTCTTCATAATATATATTTATACGGCGACTCAAACTTCGACGGTTACAACTTTCAAATTCTTATCGGGTATCTTCAAGTTGCTAAACATCTCTAATAAATATAGGTTTTCTATAGCCCCCAATGGGATCATAGAATCAATCAAGAAGTTTATCATATTTTGTGCAAATTTTTCTGGTGTATATGGCTGGACCTCTTCAACTTTTCTTAAGCCCCTAGTCGGTATTTTTTTTTAAATGTATGCACCTTTTTTAATATTTTTCTTTGTTTTTATGTATCTTTTATATTCATTTACATAATCTTGTCCATGTTTCCGTTTGAGGTGACTCAGAAAATTGGATGAACAGTTGTCGAATCCTCTGATTTTAGTAGTGACGGGCGAGCATTTAGTACACAGAGCTGTGATTATATGTGCTGTTGATTCTTCTGGTAAATATTTGTAAAATGTACCGTCAAGTAGTGCAAGACGCGGGGGTGAAGATATCGACGTGATTGAGCTCGGCCCTGAAGACTGCCCATCTCGATCTAACTGTTCATTGATGTCCGTGTCCAACGTGTTAACTGACATATAACTATATTCCTCTTTATCCATAATGACTATAATGTCCAAAAAGTGTGGAATTATTCGTTGAAATATGCGAATATACTTAATAGAAATGAATTTAAGCTCCTACAATATTCCTGTGTGCGCACGATTCACACTCACTTTCTCTATGTTTGTGGAAATTAGTTTAGTTTAAACAACTGCTACTAAAAGTACACACACAAAAGTACTCTGAAGTGAGATCGTGTCGAAATATACGCGATACTTTGCGCTCCGCAAAAAAGTTATGACAATATTTTCGTCCTAAATCCTCAGGCCGAATGAACAGAGAAACGCGGGATCTCAGTGCTCGGGGTATGTGGTGTGCCCTACCACAGTGTAATATAATACAGTAAAACATCTTAGTACTTATGGTCCGAATTAAACTCACGCACACAGACGCGTGCTCTACACGTCGATAGTTCTATTGATATTTAGTAAGTCATGTGGTTTTTAACAAATATACTTATATACAATTTCCGAGTAATCCATCATAAACACTCTCAATAACTATGAGATTCGAGAATACTTATATATAATGAGAATACTTATACGTAAAATGAGAAAACAGGTTTCTTGAAACAATTTTTGAAAGACGAACGATTTAGCGCAGTGGTTAAGAGCTTAAGCCGCTCCGCCCACTGTGTCTAATAGTTGCGGGTTCGATTCTCGCACGGGACAAATCTTTGTGTGATCCACAATTATTTGTTCCGGTCTGGGTATTTGTGTGTGTGAATATTCATGTTTGTAAACGCACCCACGACACAGGAATAAATCCTAGTGTGGGGATACGTTTAAAAAAAAAAACGAAAAAATTGCAATAAAGGTAAATAATATTTAAGCCTAAACATTAAAATTATAAACGTTTTCATTATGCTGTTTTTACACAGTCCCTGTGGTTAATTGTATTATGCTGGACTTATACGAAAAAATACAGGCTTATAACCACTGCAGTAAATAAGTTTTAATAAATGAAAAAAAAAGGTGCTAACAACGTTCTGACGGGGAGTGTTGGTAATTATACCACTAAAACGACTTTGATAAGTTACTGGATAGATAGATACTGTGGCATTACCGACCGACTCTAGTTACCTACGCACGTGCCCTTTGTCGGCTCGTGCCGGTGCCGAAAGGCGACGAGTAACTAGGGTTGCTACCCGTAGTTTATTATAAAGTACGTATCGTGCGTTATTTAGGGTAAGTATATCTTGTACATTATGAGAACTGTAAAGTACTTTTAAGATTCATTATACACAAAGTAGATGAAGTCTGGTGTTAAAATCCGAATCTATGGTACTAGATTTAAGAAAAAAACATTATTACATCTAACTTAAAGAAAATAGTAAAAACTATAAGCACTTCTTAATTCTTACTAATCTATTCAAGTTATTATTGACTGTCAACATGCTGTGAAGGTGTTTAGCAATGATAACAATGACTGAAAAGTTCTAAAAGTAATAATAAATATGTTTTTAAACAAAATAATAAAGTGAAATAAATAATACTTTATTTTGATACAATGTACTTTTTTGCCTACCTTTAAAAACCAATGTACTTAATTTGCTCAAATAAAAGGTGGCAACCCTACTAGTGACGCGCGCGCACTTGTCGGCTCGTGACACTGCCGAAAGGCGAAGTGCGCGCGCGCTTCTTTAAAGTTTAGGTACCTTTTTATAAACAAACATTTGGTTACCACGGGGGGTTGGCAGAGGGGTGCAGTGTATTGGCCGAATTTTGAATGCTTTATGGAACGGGAACTTATAAAATATTCCATTTTTATATGGACAAAATAGAATACTTATTTTTTACAAGCTTTTATTTGCTCCCTGCCTTACTACTGCTTTCTACCTCGTTGGTCTGGTGGCAAAGCGCATCGCTTTGTGATCACGAGGTCCTGGGTTCAAATCGTAGGTCAGACAAATGTAGTTTTTCTAACGAAAAATTCCCAGTAGCAGTCCGGAGTCTGGAATTGTGCCCGGTATATGGCAATAGGCTCGCCCCCTATTACATGGGACCTAACATCGTCGGCGAAACGTGAGTGTACTCAGTACACCTCTGCCAATCCCTCTGGGGAATATAGGCGTGACGGTGTTACTTTTATTTAACTTGCACTGTTCATATGTCTGTCTGTCTTTCCGGTTCAACTCTTCTGATCCTTTTCTCAAGCACTTACGGTATCCGATTCAGCTGAAATTGGCATACGTATGTAAGTTTGGTGACAATACAATAATATGGTACCATGGGGATGGTCTGATGATGAAGTTGGAAGTTGGCCATAGAAACATGTGAACTGGACAACATAATCCCCTCGTGTTTAGGTTGGTTAGTTTGATATTCACAAGTACAAGTAGATTGATATTGGTGTTAAATTAATATGGATATCATTTTTGGGGTTTTTGCGAATGCCGATAAAGAACATAGCGTTTAATTTGCGCGATATTCGTAATCAGCGTACCCTTAAAACCCAAAAACGATGCCCATATTGATTATTCATAAGAAGTCGCGACGCCATCTTTGATCCAAAAATAAACGCCATTTCAGTTATCAGCATCTCCTAAAATCTCATAGATGATTATGTCTTCTTTTGTCTTAAGTCTTTTTAGAAGGCAAGCATTCACTCAAGCTTCGTACTCCCGATTCAAGCCTTACAACACCAGACAGAAGTGTACATTGTATACTCCCACATTGCGCATACGTTAGGTGTGCTTTTTTTTGATGATTAATTGTTAATTGTTTAATCGTAAATGTGCATAAAACGATTAACAATTGATCAATTGTAATTGCGTTGTTTTGCAATTACAATTGATCAATTATTAATTGCAAAACATTGCAATTACAATTGATCAATTGTTAATTGCATAACACTGCAATTACAGTTAATCAATTGTTAATTGTCAATTGTTTAATCAATTGATTTTTGCCCAACACTGGTGTTGAGTTGCCGCGGCGCCCGCGCATTCCTCACTTGATGATTTGGTGCGATAATTACGGAACATTGTATGGAGACTTGCGTAAATATTTAACCGCTTTGGCTTCTACGCGACGACCTAGAAAAACTGTTTCGGTGTTATACCTTTGTTTTTTTTAATGATTAATACAGTCGAGTTACCGCGTAACCCTTGCAGAAGCCACTTTTATGTGGACACGTTAAAGTTATAAAAAATCACGAGTTTTAACTAACACCAATACAAAAGCATCAATTTCACACAAAACACCATCAAAAAGCATTTTATTTTAGTTCGTTCCCCTCAGTTTGGTATGTCGGCTCCCTTCATACCAACTCGATGCCTACAATAAGTCTTGTCCGGCGAAGCTGTAAAGGCCCCGCGGCCAACAGCGTAGATCATTCACACACATACGCCTACAATAAGCGACATCAATTTAAATGCAATCACTATAACGACATCCAATTTCTAAGTTTGCAAACAAAATCTCATTATGTGCGAATCGTAATGATATAAATTGCCACAATTGTCTACAAAAATGTGCACATGTAGTTCGATAAAGGTTATGTTTCAACATGCTACCGGTGATCAATCACCTGTGTAAAGTGAGGTTAAATCAATCACCTTAATGTTAGAAGTTTACTTACATTAGCATTTATTACGAGTATATTAGTAAATAGACTTTTACTATATGCTATATTGTAATTACTTTTTATTAAATGGCTACGAAAGGGCAGGTCATACGAAAGGGATGTTGCTTGCTTGTTGTTGTATGGTTAAATTGCTGATATGTATGTGTTATATTAGCTAAATATCGTGTCTCTCATGCTGTGACAAATAACATTTCTTTCGATCTTTCTTTCTATGTCTTCTCCTAAACTAAGGTCCGTATTACAGAACGTGAATCAGTCTTCAATCTAGTTTTAGAACTACTTAAGTCGAGGTTGTATTCGGATATATTATTTGAAATGACATTTAATATTTAGTAATCAGCTGAGTCGATCCTTGCTTCAGAAATTTAATCACGTCAGAATCTTTTCTCAAAAAAACAATTTTGATCTAAAAATCTTTGAAGAGGCAAGGCAATTTTGAGTTTATTTTGAAATTCTTCGAAATCTTTTGCACATTTTGATCAAATATATAATATCGAGAGCAGTAATACCCTACTGATTAGACCGTTAGACTGCAAAGTCAGAGGTCTCGGGTTCAAACCCAGGCACGGACGGACCTCTGACTTTTCGAAAGCATGTGCGTATTAAAAATTAACTATCACTTGCATTAACAGTGAGGGAAATCATCGTGAGGAAACCTGCATGCCTAAGAGTTTCTCGAAGATGTGCGAAGTTCTCCAACCCGCATTGGGCCAGCGTGGTGGACTATACCTACACCCTCTCAGTTTGATAGGAGGCCCGTGCCCAATGGTGGGACAGTTTCTTAACAGGGCTAATATTATTATTATTATACATATAAAACATCGATCTGTATCGTCACGTCGAACCTCATACGAGGTAGGTAGAGAGTACAGATTTCCAATAGGTTCTATCTTTACAGGTCTCTTTGACGGAAGCCAGAGTGGAGGAATCTACTCATATAATTCGTTTTACCCACACATATTTATAACACATATCTTTCACGGCCAAGGGAGTAGATAAAGGCTTTCATAGTACCTACATCCACAAGTCGATGCCAAGATCGAATTTTAGTTTTTAATTTTTTTAGGTTCTCTCGCACATGAAGGCTTCCTCGCGTAACAGTATTTCTTGCTTCTTTTATTACAAATTTTAAATATTTTCTAAATATGAAATTTATGTTTAACTGTTGTGTTAGTTCGCAGTTTGGTTCGTGTTGCCGCATACCAATAATTAAATATTAATACATATAATGCATTTGTGCGAAACATCGCCTGATTTATTCGCTTAATTAATAATCACCTGTTCAAGTTGCATGATACCCAATTAAACCGACTACAAAAATACCTGCCAAGTATTTTGCTTTACTCCGCTTCAGAATTTCCGGAACACAAATTAATTACACAACACGATAATATGGCTTAGCGAAACATACCATAACATGTTCAATACAACCACGTCACATTTTAATAGTCATGTGGTATTAAATCAGCCTAAACTGTCTCACTTAGATGTCATATTCCACCACACGGATCTGCTGCGGAGTGGTAAAGGCATGTTTATGGTCATGTATTGGTAGAAAATACCCCCCTTCTATCAGCCGCTACCGCCGTCCGCGGCATAGCGACTGCCCAAGCCGAGGCCGTTCCTCCTTGAGGCGCTCTTTAGCTAGTTGCCCCCTTGCCCTTCTGGCTCGAGCACGCTCGCCCTCTTGTCCGGTGAAGCTGTAAAGACTCCGGGGCCACAGCGTAGATCATTTACACACACACACACACGCACAAACACACACACACACACAAAAGGTACAAAACATAACAAGACAGCAAGTAAAAATAAAATAAATAAACACCGTCATACCTATATTCCCCAAGCAGGGGTGGCAAAGATGTACCGTGTACACCCACTTCGACGATGACGATGTTGGGTCCGATATAAGAGGAGGTTCACCTATTGCCATATATCGGGCACAATACCAGACTTCGGACTGAAGCTACGTAGTAAATTAGCAAATATATTTATTTCCTTACTAGCTTCAAATTTGTTCTATGTAATTATAGGCAAAAAGTCTGTATTGTTTCTTTAATTCCGAGTTTAGTATGGACATAATTGGCCTATAGCCCTGAAATTACAATTTCATTTCGACCAAAATCAGCACGGTTAAACACCATTCAGTATTTAAGCAGAAACACGCGTGATTTGACACAGTTATGCTTATAAAAATCACAAAAAAGAGCATAATACCTAATAGTTTACCTACTCAATATAAAATTGTTACACTTAACTTTCTCTATGCGTATTCTTATTTCGTTTGTTCGCATTCATTTATTAGTACCAATAGAGCACACGAGTTTATTAAAAAATACAATGCCCTTTTTTCTGCCTCTTATACTGACGATGGACATCACAAAAAAGCCATTAAATTCTTTTTGTGTTCTATTTTTATGACTTTGTTATGGATATAATTTGATGAAAAGCCAACACTCAGTTCTATTAAGACTTTAATAGGATAAAAGCTTTGTCAACATATAACCTATAACATATAATCTCACCACCATCCAACACAGTCCAACTCGAACGCAGGCTTGATGATTTCCAGCCTCCCGAACAAGCCGGTTTCCGGAAAGGCTTTAGTACCATAGACCACATACATACGCTGCGGCAGATTATACAGAAGACCGAGGAGTATAATCGGCCACTATGCTTGGCGTTTGTGGACTATGAGAAAGCCTTCGATTCGATCGAGACTTGGGCGGTTCTTAGATCTCTCCAGCGATGCCGCATTGACTATCGGTACATCGAAGTGTTGAAGTGCTTGTATAATAACGCCACCATGTCAGTCCGAGTACAAGGGCAGTGCACGAAGGCGATCCCCATAAAAAGAGGAGTAAGGCAGGGAGACGTCATTTCTCCGAAACTGTTTACGACCACCATAGAGGGCGCCTTCAAGCTCTTGGAATGGCGAGGACTTGGCATCAACATCAATGGCGAATACATCACTCACCTTCGATTTGCCGACGACATTGTGGTCATGGCGGAGTCGCTGGAAGATCTAGGACGAATGCTCGGCGACCTCAACAGAGTATCTCAACAAGTGGGTCTTAAAATGAACATGGACAAAACGAAAATAATGTGTAACGTCCATGTCGTACCCACCGCACTCACCGTTGGGAACTCCACTTTTGAAGTTGTCGACGAATACATTTACCTGGGACAGGTAGTCCGGTTAGGTAGGTCCAACTTTGAGAGAGAGGTCAATCGACGAATCCAACTCGGCTGGGCAGCGTTCGGGAAACTGCGCAACATCTTCTCATCCAAAATACCGCAGTGCCTAAAGACTAAAGTTTTTAGTCAATGTGTGTTACCAGTGATGATATATGGATCAGAGACGTGGTCTCTTACTATAGGTCTCATAAAAAAGCCCAGAGTTGCTCAGCGAGCTATGGAGAGAGCTATGCTCGGCGTTTCTCTACGTGATCGAATCAGGAATGAGGAGATTCGTAGAAGAACCAAGGTCACCGACATAGCCCTTAAGATTAGCAAGCTGAAGTGGCAATGGGCGGGCCACATAGCGCGAAGATCGGACGGGCGTTGGGGCAGAAAGATTCTAGAGTGGAGACCACGTATTGGCAAGCGCAGCGTGGGACGACCACCTGCCAGATGGACCGACGATCTTGTGAAAATCGCAGGAAGTCGTTGGATGCAGGTGGCATCGGACCGGTTACGCTGGAAAGCGATTGGGGAGGCCTATGTTCAGCAGTGGGCAAGTATAGGCTGAGATGATGATCCAACACAGTTAGCTACCGTGGGTAAATCTTTGTTTTAGAGAGCACAAGGGATCTGTGACAAGAAACATCTGGCTGCCGAGCTTCAACATGTCAAGCAAGTCCTGCACGACAATAAGCTTCGAGTCCCACGCCAACGCCACAGTGACCGAGTGAAACCAGCCACAGTTGAGCGTCTCCCTGCTGTACTACCTTACATGAGAGGAGTCACGGACAAGATTGGCTACATCTTGAAGCGTGCTTCGATTAAAACATTTTCTAAGCCGCCGAAGAAGATCAGTCAATTTTTACCATCTGTCAAGTGTCAGATCCCTCTACAAGATGCAGGAGTTTACAAGCTTGATTGTGAATGTGGTCTCTCTTATATAGGACAAACAAAAAGACCGGTAAAAACTCGGGTTAAAGAACACATAGCTGACCTAAAATACCGTCGCTCAAAGAAGTCTGCAGTCTGTGAACATGTCCTTGACCGCACCCGCCATAACATCAGATTTGATAGACCACAAATCCTCGTGAAAGAACACCGATTCCTACCAAGGATGGTTCGCGAGGCTATTGAAATTAAAAAACATCCTAATTTCAATAGAGAAGATGACTGGGTGCTTCCATCGTCTTGAGATCCGGTAATTAATATAATCAAATCCAAAACCAAGCATAACACTGCAAGACCTCAAGACACCGTGAGCTCATTCTGAGTAGATCGGACCAACAACAACAAAAATAATTAAGAAGTTTGAGGGTACCCCGGAAGAACTATGCCTATTGGACGTCTAACACCTCAGTCCCTCCCGTGACCATGGGTGCTGCAAAGCACTCGAAACGTCGGGAACTAAAAATTAAAGAAAAAACCGCGATAAAATCCGTAAAATAGTTTTATTTCATGTGTTATATTCGCGTAAATCTAAGAACTCAATATAATAGCTGCTACACACTATGGCGTGACCGCCGGCCTTTCCCGGTGCGCTTGTCGGCGGGCAGGCGGCATAGCATCTGCAGCGGCCGCACGGCAGAAGAACTGCGGTCTAGGCCACCGGGTGTGTCTACAAGCTATAAAGGGTACATCCCTTTAAATCTTAACAAAATATTAAAAAATGAAAACCCTAAAACCAGGAAGTCTAACACAGGCGGCGCAATAATACATATCTAACGGCTTTTGTCTCACTAGGTATGTCGTTTCAGGAATTGTATAGACAAAACTATTTTGACTTGCATACAAGACTTGAATCACAGGCCGACTAGCCTTACCATGCCCTGTCCGTGCTCTGCTGGTGCTTGAAATTTTAAAATCTGATAAATGCCAATTTCTAAAATTAAAAAATGATGTCAAGAAATTAAACGTCAGCACGTCAGCTGACATAAAATTAGAAATAAATATATATTTTATTCTTTTGTCGTATTTGATACAATCAAATTTCTCATTACCTAAAACTCTCAGGACATGATACAATTAATACACAGCTACCACATTTCCTCTTGGACAATATCCTGTAGTTTTTTTGCTAGTCCAAATTCAGAGAATGGGGTGAATCATTAATTTGGAGCGAGTTGGTTAAACCGCTCAAGAACTGAGAGGCGACCTTCGCTCCGCCAGATAATGATCTCAGGTGGCGACGCTACGCGTGACTTAAGGTATATGCATAGAGCGATATTATTACTACATATTTATTAATGAAATTTTTAACTAGATCGTTAAAGTGTATATCACTTACTCCATAATTTTATCAAAATGAACAAAAATTTAGCACTGACTTACTTTTTACAATATTAAAGGTATAATCTAACATACAATTGCTCACTCCGTCTAAGTAAGTAGACGAGTAATATTAAATGAAAACGAATTAACATCCATAAATGACATCACAGTTAAATAGTGGTGGGGACACCTAGTTAGGGATAGGTGTACCAGACTTCTAATTACTACATTTTCTTTCCCATCGTTTTACAAGTAAAACGCAATATGCCATAATAATAAATAATAATAGTGCCAGTTCTTTTTGCTCCAACCAAACAGAAATCTATCTATCTATATCATCACGCCAGATCCCTTGCGGGGTAGGCAGAGAGTACAGAGTTCCAACAGTTTCTTTTCTTACATACCTCTCTGGCTTCCTCCACTGTCATAGTTCGTCTCATACACGCTCGCCGGTTACGGAGACTCTTGACTTGTCCTTCAGATAAGACTCGGTCTATTTGGTCATGGTAAGATAGTCTAGGTCTTCCCCGGTACCTACATCCGTCCACTTTTGCATTGTATATCTGTTTTGTCATTCTTTGTCAAATAGAAATAAAATATTAAATGCGGTTTCCATGGTTCCCGGAAAGGAGGCAGTAACCTTTTCCACTAATGTTGTCGTCGTCGTCGTGGAACGTCCTGACGATGCGGCTGCCTCAGCCAGCAGGCAATGCGTCCAGAAGACTTATCACGAAGAGTTTGACGTTAGGGAACGATGTCGAGAAAGCCTGCTATCACGTTCATCCTTATCTTATATTTTTTAAGTGTGAAAAGGATGGCACATCAACTCAATAGCGTTACTCGAACGCCAAGCCCTAACGTCAATCCGTGTGTGCTAAGCCCTTGGGTCTAATTTTAATTCACTCGCGTTCTGTTCACTGACACTAAGTTTTTTTTGGGCACCGCGGATATGTAAATCTAGTGATCAGGGAAATGGACTGAGTGGAAAAAACAGGCTTCTTCTTATGATTTATTTATTAATTAACATTGTTTCAGTATGAACGTCGGCTAGTGTATAATCGTGCGCGCGACCATTGTTTCGTGCGACGGGATTGTTTCGATTTCTGTTCATTCATGTCAATTCTCGGCCATTTGCTGGAATGCTGGCATTCGTGAGCTTTCTGTGTTCACCATTCGATTAATTGAAATGTTGAGCTAAATAATTAAAATTATTGAATACAATTTGAATTGTTTTGTATGAATAATAAGGTTGAATGTTATGCAGTGACATAGATGGCTACCTATTATATTTTCTGATTATATCTTTGACTAACAATATGCTTACGAGTTATATATCAACAAATAAAAAGGCTGTTTCTTTTCTCTTAATAATAAAAAAACCAAGACGAGATCATCATCATCATCGTCAGCCCATATCAGTCCACTGCTGAATGAAGGCCTCTCCCGTGGCACGCCACTGAGCTCGATCTTCAGCTCTCTTCCTCCAATCCCTGCTCGCTGCCTTACGAATATCGTCGCCCCATCTAGCTACAGGGCGCCCTACACGAGAGACACACAGACGCCCTACACAAGACGAGATAGAAACTAGAAATTAAAGAAGTAATATAATGACAATATGTTTAAACGTTATGAACAATTATTTATAAAGTTATCAACCAAACTGGTATTACACCATTTTATTTGGGAAAGAGTGTAAGAAAATATATTTATCTAAGTCACGAGGGTGTATCATAAAGCTTTAAATGGAGTAATAACGGGTTCGTGACTAGATCTTTATTTTTAATTCACATAATAGGCATATAAAATCAGCTTATTTTCAGTATGGAAGAATGAAGGCTGTTCGATCATACAATAATTATTCAATGTCGCGGTCGTAATTCGTCACGCTCCGCCCGCGGCACCTTCACATCCGTTTCGGTAGCCTGTCATCACAGTTTAGTGAACTTGAAATGGATACCTACTGCCTCATAGATCTCAATTCCTAACCTGTTTTACTTACCTACTGTATGGCTAGTGTATATTGTTCCGTGTTTTTATATAACCGGAACGAATATAGGATATTTGTTGCTAAGGGTCAACTATGTTGTTGTAAATAGAGCCTTGAATTACTAATCTCATTATACACCTCCTTATTTTGTGTTATCCATTCAAACTATGCTTAGTTGTACAAAACAAGATGGTAAAAGACGAAGACCTACGAATCAACATCTAGAAGAAGCGATGACGCACCGCCATTTTTCTCGCATTTAGAACATAAGTTTCTATAAAAAATATTGGCAAATTTAAATAATAAAATTCTGTCCCCCTTAATAGCAGGTTTCTCAAATAATTTCCCACACGACTCAAGAACACAGTTGCAATAGATGTGAAATAAATAACATTTCTTTTGGTGCGGAAACGTCATCCGGCAATCTCACATTTGACCGGTTTTAATTTTTTTATCGATAGACGACTACAACTTCGTTGCACCAAGGCCATTATTTCCCTACTTGCGTAGTTTGTTTTCCGCCGTCATAAGTTCCCACGCGATCGCAACAGAGTAAAGAAATTACCCTCAATTATCATTTTACGAGTTGTGCACAGCCGATTCTAAATGCTTTGTTTCTTAACTCGTTAGTACGGTGTGCGTGAATTAATATAGCAAACAACTGAATATGAAGTCTAGGTTTGTTCGAGGAAAAATTTCGTGAAAAGTCGCCGGAAATGTCGAGTAGAGGCGCAAAACTTTACGACCAAAAATCCCATCTAGTCTGATTATAGCTATGTCAGATAATACATAAATCTGCACATGTCATTAGTAATAAGATTCCACAAAATTTATCACCTTATAAAATCCATTGGCGTAAGTCGGACAGCGTCAATCAAACATTAATTAATTATTTATTATTCTTATTATTGTTTGTAATGCATATCAAAGACTTTGTTATTATAGGTATTTCAAATCTTCTTATGGGAAATTTTGCGCCGATATTCACTTAGGTGGTGTTGAAAGCTAATCACGCACAATCCCTGTTAATTTAACACTATTTAAATATGTGTATATTTAAATAAATAAATACCGTTATTGTATTACATTAAAATAAAAACTTCAGTTATATGTTATTTAATTTGATTTAATTTTACCGTCTAATCATATACTTAGCTTCAATTACCCGACGGTAGTAACAGTTTAGAATTTTCAACGAAAGCAATTATATTGCGCTGATTAAGTGTATAGCCCTGAACACATCGGTGCAGTAATGAAACTCGAAAATTGATCAATCATGAAAAATTCCCAGAATTGTCCGTGGTTACGTACAGTTTGAGTAGACAAGGTCCAATGGTTACAAAGAAACGGGACTTTCATCTAAAATTGAACCCTTGAGATCCATTAGATTTCTATTTATTTTTATCATCATGCCAGATCACTTGCAGGGTAGGCAGAGATTACAGAGTTCCAACAGGTCATTCCTTAGAGAACTTTCTGGTTTCTTCCACTCTCATAGTTCGTCTCATATACGCTTAACACTTCCGGAGGCTCTTGACTTGCCCTCTAGAAAAACTGGGTATATTTGGACATGGTAAGACATTTTAGGTCTGTCAATAGATTTCATTACTGATAACCAGTTGTTACACCTTTACCGTAACCTATAAGTTTTTATTCTAACTACAAACATCTTTTATTAAATAGAGAAAGTGATTTCAAACAAAGATATGTTTGATGCGTACGAGGACTCCAGAAATCCAAAACTAAAGAGCGTAAATATAGCATGAATAAAAAAAATAGGACCGTCTACCACCGCTTCCTACTTAAATAATTATTTAGTATGACATATTTTTTACACACCGTCACGCCTATATTCCCCTAGCTGGGTTGGCAGAGGTGTATTAAGTACACCCACGTTTTGCCAACGATGTTAGGTCCCACGTAATAGGGGGCGAGCCTATTGTCATATACCGGGCACAATTCCAGACTCCAGACTCATACTGGTAATGTTTCGTTAGAAAAACTACATTTGTCCGACCTAGGATATTAGAAAATTTCCCATATTTTTTAATGTAGATAAATAGATTACAGGATTACAGGACAGTAGATCAGACTATGAGGCTGCCATGTCCTAAGAATGATGTATTCATTTTCATTCTAAGCACGGAGATACATATGTCATGATTGCTATTGCATATTTATTTGTTTGAATGTCCGTAATTAGAAACCAATTTTAAACGAACAACAATGCTTTGTTTCTCTTATAGCACATTATAAACTAACCCGACACACTGTAGAACCTACCAGAACATAAAAACTTGAGTCACGTGCAATACCGGCCCACACAACAGATTCTAATAAAGATAAAGTTTATTATTTCACCTGTTTATTGTTTCGTAAGCCTGTACTGACAGCCAACTGCTACCCCAATTAGACATTGACCCGATATAAGTATAACAGTCATAAGTGTACCGACAAACTTTGAAGGCATTGTGCAAGTCGACAGAGACTAATAATAGGTCTTGACAAAACAAAACCGCTGTACACCACATTCGTTTCGCATAATAGCAATGCAACCGTGGCTATTAATATCGTACTTAGGTACTTACTGACTTTGGTGTATGTCAATAATATATAGACGTAAATAAATACGATGCTGACTCGTTATTATGATTAGAAGCAGATGTTCATCAATAAAGAAGACACACCACTGACTAATAATGTGACTCAAAACAGATATAGATATTTCTTCACTTTGTATCGCTTTACACCGTCACGCCTTTATCCCCCAAGCGAGAGTGGCAGAACTGTGGACACCCACCCACTTTTCGCTGACGATGTTATCGCTTTATTTTTATAAGGGAAATAACAAATTCTATAGCCAATAGATGGTCATAAAGAAACAAAACACACACAACACACCGTCACGCCTATATTATTCCCCAAACGGGGGTGGCAGAGGTGTACTAAATACACCCACTTTTCGCCGACGATGTTAGGTCCCATGTAATATGGAGTGAGCCTATTGCCATACACCGGGCACAATTCCAGACTCCGGGCACATATTGGAAATTTTTCGTTAGAACAACTTCATTTGTCCGATCTAAGATTTGAACCCAGGATCTTGTGATCACCACGCGATGCGCTTTGCCACTAGACCAACTAAGCAGTCTAAACGATCATGAAGAAATGTCATAAGGTAATAAAGAAATTTTAATGAATTTTCATTGAGCTCTAATTTCATGTATTAGCTCAAGTTTTCTTGAAGAAAGTGTGTTTGCTTTTTGCACTTCTTGCATGTTTTATAGTGTGAATAATCGAATAGCTCTACCGTAGTAAGTACTGAACTACTAGGAGGGATCAAAAAGTAGTGAGAACGACATACCCCTTGGTAAAAAAAAATACTGGCAGGTATAGCTCAGATACATATTTGTAATTCTAATAAAAAAAAAATATTCGATTCTTTTTTGTGTTTTTCTAAATGTAGTCATTTGTTTGCTTCGTGTCGGAACATGTTCTCGAAAATGGAGAAAAACGAAGTGCGAGCCGTTATTAAATACCTCTGTTTAAAAAAGTTAACGATGCAAGAGATTCATTGCGATTTGGAGGCAACATTAGGAGAGTCTGCTCCACCGTATTCCACTGTCGCAAGGTAGGCTTCTCAATTTCGAGTAGGGAGAACGAGCACGGGAGACGAACACCGTTGCGGCCGTCCATCGACGTCAGTCACCCAAGAAAATGTTGCGAAAGTCGAGAAAATTGTATTGAGCGATCGAAGAGTTACCATCCGATACTTAATTCAAGAAACGGGCATTTCATATGGAAGTATTCAATCCATATAGAAACAATCTTTGAATATGAGAAAAGTCTCCAGAAGATGGGTGCCGAGAATGTTAACCGACAGTCAGAAACAAAATCGACTTGACATTTCGAAGATATTGTAAGACAAGTTTCAAGAAGATTCTGAAAACTTTTTGTCTCGTTTCGTAACAATGGACGAGACATGGGTCCATCATTTTGATCCCGAGACAAAAGAGCAATCTTCGCAATTGAAACGGCCATCATCACCGACCCCGAAGAAGTTTCGTGTCGTGGCATCGGCTGGCAAGGTTATGGCCTCAATATTTTGGGACTCAGAAGGAATATTGTTGATTGATTACCTGGAGCGTGGAACCACTATTACAGGCAAATATTATGCAGCTTTAATTCCCAAGTTGAGGAATGCCATCAAAGAGAAAAGGAGAGGGAAACTTCGAAGGGGCGTGCTGTTTCATCACGACAACACACCCGCGCACAGGTCGGCAGTTGCGATGGCTGCCATTCAGCAAGCTGGCTTTGAATTGGTTGACCACCCCTCTTATTCACCAGATCTGGCGGCTAGCGATTTTTATCTATTCCCCAAATTGAAAAAATACTTAAGGGGAAACAGTCACGAAGACGATAACGAGGTGATGGATGCCGTGGAGAGATTTTTGCAGGACCAAGACAAAACATTTTTTGTGAAAAGGATTGTAGCCTTGCAAAAGCGCTGGACTCGGTGTGTAGAGAGACTCGGAAACTATATAGAAAAATAAATTATTTAGTTATCAATAGTCATTATATTCTATCTCATTCTCACTACTTTTTGATCTCGTATTAATCCTTATGCATTAAGTTTATAGTTAAACATATTAATTCTGAAGGGCATTTATATGCACCTGAAAAAGTATGAACATTAAACTAAATTCAATTAAAGAAATATTAACATTGAAAATAGTCACAAACCAAATTAAGCACAATTAGAACCCTATCTGTTAATAATTAAGATATACCTACACTAGAATTAGCAATCACTTTTAAATGAGTCATTAATAGCTAATTGTATCCATAATATTTAATTCAGTTCATGTAAACCATTACAGTATTTATTTATCGTCAGAAAAGTAACAAAGACTTTACCACCAGTTCGGAATGTCATTCCTGTGGAGAAGAAGGGCAGGAAGGCCTACGGTCTGCAGTCTCAATGATTGGCCCGCCCGCGCTATTACACCATTTTGGCTTAGCGGTCTTTCTAACATTTTTTTCTTTTTTCTAAGGGTCGTATCGTGAAGCTAAGCAAATATAAAAATACCATAACCTTCCTCAAGAATTGGACTATGAAATCGCGAACTATGAAACCCGACTGCTAGTTCGAGAGATTAGCCCGTTCAAACAAAAAAAATACAAACTCTATCAATCAGTCTATCGCAGTCCACTGCTGGACATAGGCCTCTCCTAACACGCGCCATTGCACACGGTCCTCCGCCTTCCGCATCCAGTCTGTCCCAGCGACCTTTTTGAGGTCGTCGGTCCATCTAGCTGGGGGCCGTCCTACCTTACGCTTACCAAGTCGCGGTCTCCACTCTAGGACACGTTTGCTCCATCGGCCGTCGGTCCTTCTGCAGATGTGACCAGCCCATTGCCACTTTAGCTTACTGAGTTAAAGCTTTAGCTCTAACTCTACAGCTGTAATATATTAATACTAGTTTCTGCCCGCGACTTCGTCCGCGTTGACTTTAGATAGGAACCTTACATTTTTCCGGTATAAAAATCCTATGTGTTAATCCAGGTAATAAATTCTGTGTGCCTAATTTCATCCAAATCCGTTCAGCCGTTTTTGCGTGATTGAGTAACAAACATACAAACTGTCACATCTATAATATTAAGTAGAATAGATCATAATATCAGCCTATACTGCCCACTGCTGGACAAAGGCCTTCTCTCACTAATCGAGGTAAGAGAGATTAGGTCATACTCCACCACGTGGACCCAGTGCAGATTGGTGGAGGCAGGTTTGTGGCCACCTGCTGTTGGAACTTATCAAGCCGCCTTTAAGGCTACCAACACGGCTTAACGACTACCACATTTAGTGGTAGCTGGGACCAACGGCTAAACGTGCCTTCCGAAGCACAAAGACGCTCGAATTTAAAAATGACACAAACGGTCACACATCTTGGGCCAACCGAGTCGAACGCTGCTTAACCTTGGTAATCGGTAAGAACACCGCGGTCGCACACCGCTACGAGCGCCTCAGAATAGATTACAATTGGATATTATGTGGTTTAACTCAACCCACACTTATTTAAACATAACTAATTTTATAGTCATTTTAATGGATCACATAAAATCTGTTTCCCTTCCAGTGGGCTTAATTAATAAAACTAAGCTATAATTCCAATTCAAACGAAATAAAACTGTATTATTTCAATACCCATATATTTAATTACTGGAACTATAAAACGCAAGTGCCTATCAATTATATTACTCCATTCGTTACTATTTATTTTGCCGTTTATTTAATTGAGAACAAAATACAAACATGCAAATAATGTTGTTAGTGCTTAGTCGTTAGTATTTATTACATGGAATTTGTGTCTTGGTTATAGCCCCTAGTAAAACCAAGGTAGTTTAACTGCTAACTATACTCTACTATAATATAAAACAATTTTGGAACATAAGTCGCAGCTAAGTAAGTTTAAAACTGGAAATAGTACTTATGTCTCACAAAATTATATATGTGTATATACTAAAATTGAGGAAAGAGAGAATTAAAATATCAGTTTTTACGACACCCTAGCAGGGTCATGTACACATAAATTATAGTTTTGTCTGTAACGTTATGTACTTACACTGTGGAATATACAAGGTGTAACATAATTAACGCAGGATCTGAAAATAGTTTGTTCTAAATCGGCAACTGAATCGATTCCAACTATTTTTAAAGTTATTTTATTTTTCAATTTTCAAAAAATACTGTTACTTGTTCTGTTCACTTTATTAAACAAATTAATTATTATTCAAAGCATTACGGCTATTTCAAATGTATTTCTGTTAGACACAGCTCAATGCGCATACAAAAGTTAATTATTAATTAAATTTTATGGTTAATTTGGCTACCAAAAAGCTTAAAAAATGGTAAAAATCTCCTCAAAATTGGAAGTTTGATTTTCGTATTGAATTCGTAAAGCATTAATCTAATCGGGGTGTCTAAGGTCTTGCGTTATTTATGTTACACCTTGTATAAATCAACTATACAACTTCTTGGCTATTTCTTCACTGAACACAATTGTAGTAAATTCTCATTGTCACGTTTCTTTCCCGCCCCGGAATGCATTGTTTCTCACACGTAAGGTAATGTACGTGAGTAATATTGAAACACCTTTTTTTTTATTAATGCGTGCTACGGTAAAAACAATAAACCGTCTTGTGATACTGCTGGACTCTAATTCTGCTAAGAAAATTCCTCTAAAGCCGAACCTTAATTATCGTCAATCACGTTTGGTACGAAGTTACGCGGAAAATATATGATTGCCAGTTTTTTTTGCTAGTAAAATACTTACATTATTATTTAAACACTTAATTGTTAACGAAATTACCGACAACACTACATTTTCCGCCTAAACCTAAATATGATATTAGTAAAAAAGAAGCTAATACAATATACCGCTGACATAAAGAGAAAAGTAAGTGCAGGGAACAGAGTGAATGGTGCGATGGGAAAGCTACTTGGGAGTCAGCACTTAAGCCAAAAGGCGCTGCTGGCCATACATAACGGAGTGCTTGTCCCAACGCTGTTATGTGGCAGCAAGAGCTGGGTATGTAAGAAGGCGAATGAAAGTTGGATATATGCGGTCGAAATGCGAGCTCTGCGGAAGATGTGCGCAATGATGCTGGCCGACCGAATTAACAACAAGGTAGTTGGAAATCGAGTAGGTATGAAAGATAGTTTTAGTGCAAAAAATGAGAAAGGGTATGCTCCGTTGAATCAGGCATATAGAAAGAATTTCGGAAGGAAGAATAAAAAAAAAGGTTTACAATGCGAAAGCGGAAGGATGTAGGTACCGGAGAAGTTCTAATTATTTTACCATGACCAAATAGACCGAGTCTTATCTAGAGGACACGTCAAGATTTTCCGTAACCGGCGAGCGCGTATAAGACGAACTATGAGAATGGAGGAAACCAGAGAGGTATGTAAGGAAAGAACCTGTTGGAACTCTGTACATTCTGCGTACCGTGCAAGGTATCTGACGTGATGATATAGGTAGGTATTTCTTACTATTACTGTAAGTTTGTATCAAATCACAAAATAACTGTACGTAAACTAAATCACTCAATCCAGGAATGATGATGTCATAAATAATGGATCTACGCTAATTGGTGCCTTAATGCAATTAAGAAATAAACGAAATGACGGAAATCTGTTCTTTGTCATGGTTCTACCTAAGTTCATTTCACTCACAATCTACGCGCCGATCTCATGACGCATACGACATTGGCAAATATCATTGAAAGTTTAAGGAAATTATACCTAAAAAAAAGTAAAAATACCCAGGGCCTTTTAGTAAATTGATCGAAAGTAATACTTCCTAAGGGAAAGTGACTATGATGTAAAAAAGTAAATACAGACTATGTTACAAAGACTGTTACAAAGAATCCGATTACGTATTAATATTTGAAAAGGTAAGTGTACTGCCTCGTTGATCTAGTGGCATCGCTTTGTGATCACCAGGTCCTGGGTTCAAATTCTAGGTCGGACAAATTCCCAGTATAAGTCCGGAGTCTGGAATTGTGCCCGGTATATAGCAATAGGCTCGCCCCCTATTACATGGGACCTAACATCGTCGGCTCAACGTGGGTGTACTCAGTACACCTCTGCCACCCCCGCTTGGGGAATATAGGCGTATTGGTGTAAAATAAAACATCACCTGAGACAAGTTTTGCGCGCCTGTACCTATACTGTGTTTTTTTTTAATATATGTTAATAGGGCATCAATATATATTCAGTATATATAGAATGTCAGAAGAAAGAATGACAAAACAGATATATAGTGTGAAAGTGGAAGGATGTAGGGGCCGGGGAAGACCTATACAATCTAACCATGACCAAATAAACCGTGTCTTATCTGAAGGACAAGGCAAGAGTCTCCGTAACCGGCGAGCGTGTATGACACGGACTATGAGAGTGGAGGAAGCCAGAGAGGTATGTAAGGAAAGAACCTGTTGAAACTCTGTACTCTCTGCCTACCCCACAAGGGAATTGGCGTGATGATATAGATAGATAGATACAGGGTGGTATCGTAATAAAAAATATAAGGCTGTGGATATGAAATATGCCGTATTATGTTTCTCTATTCATCTTTGCCAATATCCATAGTAACCATTAACCATTATTGTAAACGGCGTTTATGGCGTGTAACATTGATTAACGAATTGGCAATACCACGGACTGCAAAATGCAATATTCGATGAGTTCCCGAAGGTACAATTGTTCCTTAATTACCCAAAACACAACTTTCTTAGAGGTTCGGTATTGAATGAACAATTGTTTGTGTGAAACTTGCCCTACTCTGATACTTGATATTGGATATTCGCCGAAAATTCCAAAAGAGACTCGCTACTGAAAATTATTTTGTCACTTCCTGTAGACTAGCGTAGTAATGCTCTTGTGTAGTGCCAATTGTCCCAAATATACTTACTATTTTACCACAATTAGTCAACGAAACCGGATAAATACATTTTTTAAATAAAGTTTAAATTTTATATGGATTAATTTTATTTGTCTTACAATCTCAATGTAACATTTAGTATTTACTTATTAGAACAAAACAGTGTATATATCGCTAAAACAAAACGAATGCATGTATTGGTCTATATATACTTAAGCTTCCTTCCACAAATGTGTATTACGATAGGGCTATTGGCACACCTTTAGAAATGAATCAATGATTTTTTGCTCTAGTAATTCCCACAATTAACACTTCTATATAAACCAATGAACCATATGTTTCGCACACATTGTCGCCCATATACGCCTTTAAGAAAGCATTAAAAGTGACTATTTATAAAAATGTTTTGCAAAGTAAGTTATTTTCTTATTAGACTTTAACGTTCAGAAAATCTGAAGCACGACAATGCAGATGAGTATGTTAAATTAAACCACATTTCTTCCAAATTTAATTTAATACTTTTAGTTTCCTAGTTTCCCTCTCTTATTTCTACTTCGCTCCTATTTCACTCGTTTCGTTTCTTAACTCTTATACTTATTCTGTCATTTATTTATATTACGTATAATAGGTAAATTTGTTTTTTTTTTATGAATTTCCCTTGAATTGTTTATTATTAAAATTCTATTAGATTGTTGCGCTTTACCCATTTTTATTTTTATTGTAAGTATCTTTATCCTATACCTGAAGGTTGCCTGGAAGAAATTGCTTTAAGCGACAAGGCCGCCTTACTATAGCTATGTCCAATACTTTTCTTTCTTTCTGTAATTTTTTTTGTGTGCAATAAAGTATATTGTAATTGTATGTTTAAAATACAGATTATACATATTTTGTATTATAATACCTTTGTTAACCTGAATAACTTCACGATTTTTCACTAACCTATTGCATTAAGTTTTACGTAAGACCGTTTACTTAATACTTGCTAATATTAATAATGTTTATGACACAGCAGCGTCGTAAACAATATTTCAGTAAGTGAGATATTGCGTGTTTAGACATTGAATTATACATTTATCTAATTTAAAGTAGAATAAACCGTAAATGTTTGACATGATGCAATAACCTAAGTTGTAAATTATTTCAAATTGCCGCTATTAACTTGACCTACCTAAACAATGCACTCAGTGTCTTTAGATTTGGATTATCGTGTCAGATAAATCGTAACGTAAGTAATTGCATTTTTACAGAACGAATGTAAGATTAATCGGAATGTTTTAATCGGTAACTATTGTTCTGATACGTCAATTTAACGATGTCAAGGTAGAACACATTATGATTGGCATCTTAACATGTCCAAATCATGATTTATGTAGGTAGGATGTGTAGTAGTAGTAATTTCTCTAGCAAAAGAATAATTTAACTTAGAAAGAATAAATATTAATATTCAATAATGTTAATACTTATTCGTGCAATTGTTATAACCACTCAACCCATTTACATGCCTATATCCCTGCTCACTGTCGCTGTTTACATGCAGTTCTTTGAGAAAGCGCTAATTGTAATCAAGGTATGAGAGACATTTTATAAAAATCAGTCTAAACTGCCCTATTATCCGACAAGAGCTTTTTCTGGGGGCTACAAATAAAAAGAGATATTACTTCCTTATTAACGTTTCCAGGCGCTGACTTTACTAGCGGTAGTATTTGCCGCTTGCCAGGCAATCTTTCCGCTCCACTATCACCACCATCACCACCCGCCAGCAGTGTCCAACCAGGAGGTGCAGAAACACGATGGCCCACACCACCCCGTGGGCATCCACCAGCCGATCATTCAGCCCATCATACCGATCCACCAGCCTGTGCCGGTAGTGCACCACATTCCGCAAATACCCATTCAGCAAATACCCATTCAGCAAATACAGCATCATGACCATTATGTGAGTACCTATCTACTTGCGAGTAAAAAAAAAAATAATGCTATATATATCTAATCGAATAGTAATGCGGTACGTCAAAAATAACTGTGGATCATTGTAACCCTGCAGTAGGAACTATTTCATCTTAATCGCATACAAAAATACCCAGACCGAAAAAATAGATATCGGTAAATCACACATAGATTTGTCTTCGTCCCTGCATGGGCCGAACTAGCGACCGAGCCATCCGTCTATACTCAGACCAGTAGACCAAGTCGTTGTCAACATTGTATACTATCCTTAGTCAAAGGAAGGCAAATGATTAAATAGATTTTTATGAATGTTCTGTTTGCTTTCCATTTGTTGATATTTTAACGCTACTACTGCTTAAGGTACACATATAGTGTCAACTTTCAAAGATATAGTTGCGTTATAAAATACCTGTAAAACCGATTCCCATAAGCAACATTACGTTGCCTAAACAGCCCGAAGTCGAGCGAAAGGTTTGCTATTACATTGCACCGTTGACTTCCCGTCTACATAGTCCGGTTTTTTAACACCCGCATTCATTCCATTTATCACAGTATTTTGGATAAAAAGCCTTACGTGACTAATGGTTTTCAATCATAAAATATAGAATTATTCTATTGTTGCGTTCACAAAATATACCTACATACATAGGTACGTAAACACAAAGCAAGTTGTATATTTCTTTGTCAAACCTGTTGTAATTTTTCAGTAACTTTTTTTGCATCTGACATTGTCTCAACATTTCTGAAACTTATTTTATTTATGACAAATCTCTTTTCCACTTCATGATGACAGTAAAAGGATATGGATACTAGAAGAAACATTTTCATAGGTTACAAGAATTCATCCCGGTACAACCTATGTAGTTGATTTACTTACAGAAATTTCAATGTCGGGATAAGAATCCTTCCGTCCCGTCAGTTTCTTTTATTTTGGTTTATTTTTTTACTAATTCACGAATGTTTAGATAGTATACCTCTAAAATTTCGACTTATAAATATTCATTTATATATAACTATGTTAATGAAATTCAGATTTATGCGTCTGTTTTACATAGAATGTGCAAATAACAGGTTTATTTGTCTTTGTATACGAGTAGCTTTCCGCTCGCGACTTTCTTAGAGTAATGATGTGACCTATATTTTGAGTTCCATTCAGAATAAGAAACGATTGTAATTCTCACATAAATAATCTGAATCCATCTCACTTAAAAACAACCATCATAGTGACAATCGATCGTAGCAGGTGACACATAACATTAACTTCTCACAAAGGGCCTCTACGTCTTGGACCCCTGCCCCGGCGCAAGCCTTGCAAAGGTCCGATTAAACCCCTGAATTTCGACAAGATCATAGTCAATGTCAAAAAATAACCATTAAATGAATATCCACTTTTGTCCACAGGCCTTCCCAGAGTACAAATTCGAGTACGCCGTCCACGACCACCTTACGGGTGACGTCAAGTCCCAACACGAACTCAGACACGGAGACCTAGTGAAAGGAGGATACGAGCTCGTCGAGCCCGATGGCAGATTCAGGAAGGTGGAATACAAGGCTGATGATCATACTGGGTGAGATAATCAGCGAGTATCTTAGGTATTAAGGTTGCTTTTTCATCACGAATATGCGAGGATGTGTAGCGAGGGATGTGTGAAAACCAATAAGATCGTACTTTTTTACCTAGTAATTAATTGTCATTTTTTATCACAATTTTTTCAATATCGAAATTACACTACGGCAGGTTTATATGTGACGATTTAGCACAGTTGTTAAGAGCTTGAGCCGCTCCGCCCACTGTGTCTAATAGTCGCGGGTTCGATTCCCGCACGGGACAAATCTTTGTGTGATCCACAATTATTTGTTCCGGTCTGGGTATTTTTGTATGTGGAATTTCATGTTTGTAAACGCACCCACGATACAGGAATAAATCCTAGTGTGGGGCTACGTTTTTAAAAAAGAAAAAAGAAAGAAACAAGACAGATTATTAATAGTCGTAATTTATAGAATAATGATTGACATTTTTAATTGATATAATGTTTTTCACATTAAATAGACAATAAATCGGAGAGAACAAAACAGACATATCGCGGAAGATGTTAAGTCATTCTGTAATAAAAGGCAAGCCTATTGTCATTATGCTAGGCACAAGTCTAAACTCCGAACTGATATTGAGAATTTTTCGATAGGAAAACGACTCTTTGTCCGACCTAGGATTCGAGCCCAGGAACGCGTCATCGACAACCTCACTATTCACATCAACCTCACTGTTAGTAACATAATAGTATTGTAGCAATACAATACTACAACTATAAATACAATATTACTGTTATATAATTGTATTACCCTTGTTTTCAGTTTCAACGCTATCGTCCATCATTCGTCGCCTCATCACCATGTTCATCTTTCCCATCACATCTAACCTCCTGTTCACACTTAGTCCATTCGCGCGCAAGGCAAAATCTCTCGTTCTCGCGAAGTAAGAAGAAGCAAGACAGAAAATGAGAAGAGTGGGCATACACAAAGGGCTTAGCACGAAAAGATTGACATTTGTGTGACGCTAGCGATTAAGCGTGTCACGTTTATGTTTATTTAATCAATTTTAGTGTGACAAGGTTGGCATATGAACTCGCTAGCGTCACGCTAAAGTCACAATTTTTGTGCTAAGCGCTCTGGTTACGTACCCGTGTTACTCATTTTCATATCCTTTCCTGCTTACTGACGCAGATACATCCAGCTCTGGCCAGTTTCATGAACACTTCTTTACTTACTGTCGCAACGGTAAGCTGAATGTAAACAGAGGTGTGGAGGTTAAGATAAGCGCAACGGACCGACCAGGACGCCCACAAGACTATTGTCTACTTTCTGTACCGAATACAAATATCGATTGATGTAAAATATCGCTTTTGTACGCAAATTAAATAAAAATCATAATATGATTTTACGTCAATACATTTTATTGCTATTTTCCTAAAAAAGTTCAAAAGATGAACCTCTCTACAATATTATCGACTAAATCTATGCATATAATTTGTTGAAAATATATTTGACAAAATATTCATTGTTGATTCCATAACCAAATAAACCATTTATCTGAAGGGCAACTCAAAAGTCTCCGTTACCTGCGAACGTAATAACATAATAATATTAGCCCTGTTAAGAAACTGTCCCACTGTTGGGCACGGGCCTCCTCTTAAACTGAGAGGGTTTAGGCCATAGTCCACCTAGAGCGGGTTGGAGAACTTGACACACCTTCGAGAAATTTTTAGGCATGCAGGTTTCCTCACGATGTTTTTCCTTCACCGTTAAAGCAAGTGATAATTAATTTTTAATACGCACATGCTTTTCGAAAAGACAGAGGTGCGTGCCTGGGTTTGAACCCGAGACCTTTGACTTTGCAGTCCAACGGTCTAACCACTAGGCTATCACTGCTTTTTTGTACCTGCGAGCGTGTATGAGACAAACTATGTGAGTGGAGGAACCCAGAGAGGTCTATAAGGAAAGAACCTGTTGGAACTCTGTACTCTCTGCCCACCCGCAAGAAACCCGTAATGATCTAAAGTGATAATTTTTGATACTTATAAAATTTGATATTTCTATTCTTATATATTACCACGTCAGATCCCTAACGTGTTAATTTTATTAGGTATCTGCCTATTTATTGAATTACTAGAGGAAATACTATACAATCGCTATATTGTGTAGATGCATAGTTATTTTACGAGCGATACTATTATGTTACCTAAAACAATTGCCCTATTCAACCCGTGGTAACCATGATAAAGAAGTAATAACAAAAAGGCAGGCAGACCTGCCTGGGAACCACAGAATGTTGACATCAGACAGTACAAGTATATACGTACGTAAAGTCACAGCCAAACCAAAGCGTCCAGCCGCGTTCGCGATGGTGTGCACTGTGGCGATCAACTCCTGAAATAATATTTGTATGGAAATGTTCACACCAACGCGTCCTTCGTCCTGCACGCGCTATCTGGGCGGCGTCTGTACGCGCAATCATAGGGAGATACGGATCGCCGCCGGGGACGCCACCGCGGACGCGGCTGAACGCTTTGAAAGAAAAGAAAGAAAGAAAATACATTTATTTAACCACACACAACAAACTATAAACAAAAGGTAAATATACATAATACAGCATACAAAAAACATACAAAATACAGCATATGCCAGCGATTGTGTGGGGCTAAACAGGCTACTACCTCAGCATATTGCTGCACCATAAACACTTATGGTGCAGCGCTGGTATTCTGGCAGCACCTTTGGTTTGGCTATACCTTAATAATATAATACCATCATGTGGTTGAGACCATAGTTATTATAAAGTAGAGTATGACAGAAATTAGAGACTGATTCGTTGGTCCAGTGGCTTCAAAGTGTAATTTTTCCATAGAAAAGCTTGGGAGCTTTTCTATAGAAAAACTGGTACTTACTGATACTGTGTTATTAGTCCGGAGTCTAGCATTGTACCCGGTATAATGGCAATGAGGTTGCTCCGTATATATTACATCGTTGGCTAAAAGTGGGTGTACACAGTACACCTCTGCCGCCCCCGCTTGAAGAATATACATAGGTGCGTCATTGCTTATTTTTTTTAGAATACGGTATAAAAAGTTGGTTGTTGGTTGGTCTAGTTGCTATCTACTTAAGCGGATTCACTTACCAAATCAGGTGGTCGCGGGTTCGATTATCGCATAAGATACGTAGTGTTCATGTTTTAAAACGCACCCGCAACACCGAAATTATTCCTAGAGTAGCGGTACGTTCTTAAAAAAATAAACAAATCATGCAATTGTTAACGTCCTCACGTCGTCCAATTCACTACTATGAGGGTAGGCTGAAAATAAATGAGATGTTTATTATATTAAGTTCCCGACGGTTCAAGACAGCACTCATAGTCACGAAAAGGTATTGTTGCAGTAGATAACCATTGATTAACTCGTCTGAAAAAAACATATCTCTCACGCCTGTATGTCCCCTAAGTGTGAGAAGAGAAGTATGTGGTGTCATGCACTCAGATTTAACCAAGAATTTAGATTTAAATATAATAAGGGGCAAACCTATTGCCATTCTTCGGGCAATGAAAAATATATTCAATAGTGCCTTTCGATTCCGTAGTATATTCTCATTGTAATCTTTCAAACAAAACATCTTGCTATACTAATTTGCGAAGGCACCACAACATGCTTCCCATATAATATTACTGAAATTAAATGGAATATAATCAATGACCTAGGTGTACTGATCTCTTAGGTGTACTGATATTCTATAACAATTAGTACTAGCAAGGAAACAAAATGATAAGACGACTTTTAGAAAATGCACATGTACATACTCAAAACCCTGGTTGGTAATCATTCGTAATAACATACTACTAACGCCATCTAGTAGTAGTAGTGCGCAAATGAAATAAATTGTGACCATAACCTTGTTATGGAGCTAAGGGCTTGCAGGCTTACCGCATCGCTATCCTAAAAACTGCCAAGTTTTACAGATAAGTATGACTTAAAAATTCAATTTACATTATTAATATTAAAATTATTCGCTTGACCCTTGCATTAGAATCAGAATCAATCAATAAACCATCAAAGTACACCACTTTAACAAATTAACAATACACTCTCACAATATTCTTCATTAGTATGTAGTCTGTTTTGATAAAGAAATAAAAAATCTATCTAAAATCTGCTCCTTTTCAGGAGCAACAAGAATACCACCACACCACAAGGTTATATGTACGCAACTTAAGACAAACTTCTAATTGATCAATGCCTTATAATATCTAGAGTTTCCTTTTAATAACATTAGTCGGTACACGCCCATCCTTGTATAGAAAATCTGCAAAAAACTTACGTAATTACAGATAAATGTATTGTATTACAGGATATTGATGGTTAAAGCCAAATGCATGCGTATAAATACTATACGAGATCACGAAATATAACACAGTTCGATTTAGGACATCACGAAAAACACGATGATTTGGAAGGTACGTAATATTCAATATTTTATCAATTTATTCGTTTTCATTAGAAATATGGAAACAATTTTGAAGAAAAGCGTCATCAATAGTAATTGAAACCTTTCCCTCTCTCTCTCTTTCTCTCTCCTCTCTATATATATATATATATACAAGGTGTAACATAATAAACGCAAGTCCTCAAAGTAGTTTGTTCTAACTAGATTTCACCAATTTTAATGCATCTTACATTTTTAACCGACTTCAAAAACCTCCTTTTTGAAGTCGGTTAAAAATGTAAGATTCTATGTTCTATGTTCGGTTGTATGTATGCTTATTTTTTTGTTTTTTTTATGTATGTTCAGCGATATTTCCGTCAATTGTGGACCGATTTTGATATTTTTTTTTGCATTGGGTTCAGTATAGCTCCGCGGTGGTCCCATTTTAATTTCATTGGTATTGGACTTAGAAGATACACCAGGGAACTCCTTAACGACAAACAATAGGCATGTGTAAATTAAGATATTATGGGTATTACGTCTATCCTATAGGTACCCTACTATAGAACTAAGCATTATATTAGCCAACTTCAAAAAAGGAGGTTCATAATTCATCCTTTTTTTATAACTCCTTTGCTTATGAACCGATTTTGATGATTCTTTTTGCATTTGGTTCAGTATAGTTTTGAGGTGGTCGTATTTTATTGTTATTGGTATTGGACCTTGGACTTTCAAGATACAAGAGGGAACACCTTAACGGCGAACAGCACTAATGTATAGATTCCGTTATTATAGTCATTATATTAATCCTGTAGGTACCTTACTTTGCAACTTAGCAAAATAATATAATATCGGTATATAAATATTACTAAATAATTCACTCGTCACTTAAAATTGTAAAATAGAAATCTTTTAAAAAAAAAGGCAAACCGACTTCAAAAACCAAAAAAATAAATATTTGAAGTCGGTGCCAAGTAACCGACTGCGTCAACCAGCACCGACTTCAAATATTTATTTTTTTGGTTTTTGAAGTCGTTTTTGTATTGAATTTGTGGAGCATTGATCTAATCGGAGTGTCTGAGGTCTTGCGTTATGTACGATACACATTGTATATCATAACGTCAGATCCCGTACGAGGTATGTAGAGAGTACAGAGTTCCAACAGGTGCTTTCCTTACAGGCCTCTTTGGCTTCCTTCACTCTCATAGTTCTACTCATACACGGTCGCCGGTTACGGTGACTCTTGACTGACCGTCACATATGACAAGGTCTATTTGGGCATAGTAAGATAGTCTAGGTCTTCTCCGGTGCTTTCATCCTTCCACTTTCGTGTTGTACATCCGTTTTGTCGTGTAATTGAAAGCTAATAATCGAAAATATAATCATTTGAACTCCGTACTCTCTGCCAAACCAGCAAGGTACCTGAAGTAATGATATAGATAGATAATCATTTGAATTATGGTAGCATTCTTAATTCTCTCTCAGTTTTTTCCTTACCAGTTCAACTAAAAATGCCCGATAAACACCGCTTTTTGTGATATTACAGACAGTCACCCTACTTAGCTTTGCACTGTGTGTGCTTGGCGGTGGTCATCATGCGACCTCAGAGCAGCGAATCAAGATCCACCCACAAGAACATCACGGACATCATGGCGACTTAAAGCACATTGGCTCCAGCCCGCCCGAGCATCATGAAGAATACGTGAGTCATTGGAACCCAGGGAATAAAAAAAAGCTATAGGAAGTCCCATTCAGGCACAGCATGGCAGACACTAATGCGCGCTAATGAGTATTCTTACTCATTAGCTGGGCGCGCTTACTTACCCGCTAACAAGCGACGTCTTCACTTAAACTTATCAAAATGGAATATGCCTAATGCACCATATAAGAATATAATGCTTATTTTAGATCTAAAAATATATGTGTAATGGAGTTATATTGCAGCGTAATATTTAGTTTGAAAATGAGTGAGTTTGACTTTACCGATTCCCGAAGTGAGATGGCAATTCATTTTTGATCTTCCGTGTTGGATACCATAGAAGCTGTCTATAGTATTAATTGCTTATTTTTGGAAATCGTTAGTCATAAAGGTAGTGCTTTATATCGCTGTTTCACCTACGTGTATGAGTATGAAAAATTAAAGACATGGTATGCTAATGGTTCTGAGAATCCAGGTGTGAATATAGACTAAAAAAATTAAATAGAGTATTAACCTGTACACAATATCTAAAATGTAATCTATAATGCGTCAATCATCGCCTACTAATCGTTTATATTAAAGCAGGCGTGGTCGTATCCATCATACGAGTTCTCATACAAAGTGCACGACCCGCACACCCACGACATGAAGGGCCAGCAGGAGTCCAGGCACGGAGACGAGGTGAAGGGCGAGTACTGGCTGGTACAACCCGACGGTCACAAACGCACCGTCTCTTACCACGCGGACAAACATCATGGGTATATGATTTTAACTCCATTCTCAACTAACTGTTACTCTCGGCTAAACACCCGTTTATTAGGCAATTTATTTTGTAATATTTTTATAAATTAAAGTCTATGTGTTATTGTGGTGTATAAAATAAATTACTGTAAAATTTAATCAAAATATGTTCAGCACAACATCCGTTTATTATATTAGTAGGGTGTTGCATAGTATGAGATTATTTTTCTGTACAAATAATCTCTGGTATAGGTATAATTGATAGCGGTCTCTGCATAGGCATATCTGGAACTTCATAAATCGTTTACAAGGCATAATGGCTTAGCGACTACCACATTAATTGGCAGTAAGTATTAACGTCCTAACATTCCTTCCGAAGCACAGAGATGCTTGAAAATGGAAACGTCACAAACGGTCACCCATCTTAGATAAGCCCAACGCTGCGTCAGATTGCTGATCACTATAAACACATCGCAGTTCCACGGCGCTACGAACGCCTAAGTATCATGTAACTTTCATTTGAAATAAACAAATAACTTTCATTTTTCTAAACAGTTTCAAAGCAACAGTCGAGTACACGAAATATCACCACGGAGAAGACGACCACGGGCATGAGGAAAAACACGATGGAGAAGGACACGATGAAGAGAAACATCATGGCGTAGAAGAAAAACACGATGAAGGTCATGGGGGTGATGAGGGTCACAAGGAGGAGGGAGGTCGCGACGGTCAAGAGAGCCGAGGTCATGACGAATATAGGCAGGCATGGGCTGTAGCGAGGGAAGCACATGGCAAAAAAGAAGGCAGAAGGCAGGAAAGTCAGGATGACTATAAAAAGCACGATGAGTATAGGAGCCACGACTATCACCGAGGTGGAGATATTGGTCGTGGAAGAGACTACGGTGACATGACCGGTTACGGCAACATGGGAAGCTTCGGTCGCAAAGTATCTGGTCGAGATGGTCACAGTAAAGACGATGGGCGCAGCCATGGAGAAAGCCACGGCTGGGAAGAACGCCACAAACACCAGCATCAAGGCCTTGATACGTTCAACTACCCTCGGTTTTACAGACAGACCCACAATTTTAGATCTCAACACTAATTTTATGATAATTTAAAAACTTTGAATAAATATAGAGAACGGCAAACATAACGGTATGAAATTGTGATAATGTAATCTTTTTTTTATATTCTGTACATGCAATATACGTCTAAACGTAGTATCGGCATTTTTATTTACCAAAAACACCGTGTATATTTTAAAAAAGTATGGCATTAATAATATAATATTAAAATTTGATGATTTGGTCTAGTGGTTAAGAGCCACCCACTGGATCGTTTCCCTAATAGTAGTACGTGCGATCCCTGCACGGAACAAATCTTCGTGTGGCCCACAAAAGTTTACACTCTTGACGCAGGAATAATAAGAACACGACGGGTGGGAATAAGTTAAAAAACCGGAAATCACAAAATATTAGGATTGAAACTTACAATCCCATGTTGTGATGGTCAGCTACTCTGCGAAAAGGATGGCATATCTATAAAAGATTCTATAATTATTATTATTCCAATAGCGTCACGCTTACGCTTATCTATTCATGCTAAGCCTTCTGGATTTTTATTCTTTACGTGTATTACCAAACTATTCAGAAAGAAAATCTTTCACAATATAAGGGGGGCTCTACATCTGTGATGATAAGCTACTTGAATAAGGACACATCTCTAGCCAACCGTAATTTGATTGTTACAACTGTATTTTAAATAAAGAAATCTCTGCATTAGCTTGTTCTACATATATTGAAATACTCGTATTAAAACTCAAGCTAGCTCTACATTTTTAAGATAATAATGTTTATGCAGAAAGTTGTTAATCAATATATTAATATCACTGACCCATTGCTGCACAAAAGCCTTCTGTCACAAATCGACGTGAGAGAGATTACGTCATACTCCTCCACATGGACCCAGAACAGATTGGTGGAAGCAGGTGCCCCCTGGTAAAGCCTTATAGCTTCCAGCTTGGCTTGACTTCTACCACATTAAGTGGTAACCGGGACCAACGGCTTAACGTGCCTTCCGAAGCACGAAGCACAAATATGAAAATGCCACATTTTTGTTCGTCATTAGCATTCATTTCTACTCTACCAAAAGTACTAGGCATATCCCGAAGCGTAATGCTAAATACTAATACAAAATGTTTTATTCAATAACTATTCGGTACAATGTTTCAGTATCCGGGACCTTCTTATAAGTATAAAATATAACTTGTGTTAGAAAATCCCGCTCTTCCATATCATAATATCAATAATACCGTTGGGTTACACATTTTTTTTATTAAAAGACAAATATATAATTACACTAAAACTAAGCTAAATGTGAGTGCTTTGTTGTGCGTGCGAATGAGTGTCCGTGCGTGAGTGTATGTGTCTGTGTATCCATATGTGTGGGTGTGCGTATGTGTGTGTGTGGGTATGTATGATCTATGTATGTTAGAAATTTGTGTTTTGATTTTTGACTACGAGTCAAGTCTTTGAAAAAGGTGTTCGACTTTATTACAGTCTTTAGTTTTTAGCCAACTAGTAATAGCGGCTTTACATTTGTACAGAGGTAAAGGATATAAATTTAATTCTTTATTTATTTTATTATAAAGGTGAGTCGCCATAGCAGCATATTGTCGTCTAGCAAACATTGTTTTTATTTCAGGTACACGAGCAACGTCATGTTTTCTTCTTTTACTTAGGTAAATGGGATCATAGGCTAGATTCTTATATAAGAGAAGATTACAACAATTGTATAAGTTTTCTGTAGGAAACCTATAAGGCTTCGAGTACATTACTTTCTATCCTGGCATAGCCTCTGATCAACCATAATTCCCAAGTATTTGACCACTGTCACTTTAGTAAGACTATTGCATGAACAGTTACTATTTAAAATGTTATCGCAAGTGTGAAGTTTAATTTGGAAATCACTTTTTGGTTAAGTGCGGTTATAGATAGAAAAACATATGTAATTGGTTTTAATGATATTTAATGTCAGGAGATTTGCTTTTAACCAGCTGGTAACTCTGGTAAGCCCTTTTTCTGCTAAGTGTCAAACTGATTCCCACGATTCACCAGTGAATATTAAGGCGGTGTTATCAGCATATGAGAATATGTATCCGTCATCAAGTCGCATATTACAGAGGTTCTTAATATAGATTAAAACTGCTCTATTTCATTCAGCCATCAGATGTGTTATAGATGTGATATAGGTTAGTTGGGTTCTAAAAATTATAATATAGGGTCTTAACTCAAGAACATGACTGTCTAGTTGGTCTAGTGGCAAAGCGCATCGCTTTGTGATCACGAGGTCCTGAGTTATAATCCTAGGTCGGACAAGCGTAGTTTTTCTAACGAAAACTTCCTAGTACGAGTCCGGAGTCTGGTATTGTACCCGGCATATGGCAATAGGCTCGCCCCCTATAACATGGGACCTAACATCATAGGCGAAACGAGGGTGTACTCAGTACACCTCGGCCATCCCCGCTTAGGGAATATAGGCGTGACGGTGATAACTCAAGAAAATGTCCAAAGCTAGGTTTACTTTACTTCTGTATCAAAAATAGCATCAATAGCGATACCAACTTTGTATCATAACATTCATTATGAAGTGTATGAATTTGATACGTTGTGAAAGGCATTATTAGTTTGTTTTTGTAAAAAAAACCGCTTCAACTTTAGACGAAGACTTAGTCTAAAAATGTACAGTAGATAACTTTAGTATTTCACAATTTCACAAAACATACTGATGGAATAAAAACCTATCGACAAATTTGGTTTAATACATAACATAAGTATGTTCTGTTTACATACGGTTGAACTATTTCCTTTGGTCGCCTGCTAACGTCTGCTATGCAACCATTATCGCACAGTGTTTTTTTTTATCTAACTGCTTACACAGGAAGTTTTTATCTCCGAATGAAAGTTTTTGTATTTTTTTTTTCCTCCAATGAAATTATTTCAGAGAGACTTGCAAGAAAAACTACTAGAATCCGTCGAAACGATTAATAATTGTGACTAAAAGTTCAAGGAGTAATAAATACTTCTTGCCCTTCCACACTAATATTAGCCTTGCTCAGTCTCTTCTCCTTCACTTTTAGAGTATGGTGGTGTCTGTTTCCTTCATGCTACTGAAGAGCTAGTTAATGAGCTAGAACGTTGACAGAATATGGGTATTCAGTTCATTTTCGATTTGCGTAAATATGATCACATATTTCCGAGGAAAATTGAAGTGGCTGCCTATTCCGTAACGTTAGGACTTACATATCCTTTCTGTTCTTTACTCCATTCTTAGTAACCGTAAAGCTCATATTTATCTACATGAGAGTTTTGACTTTTTTGCCCCTAAAGGAAGGGTCTGTCGTACTGGTACCTCTCTCTCTCTCTCCTTTTTCGTGCTCCTTTGTTATTCTTCCAGTCACTATGATAGGTATTTTACTGTTCGTAGCGTGCATCGTTGGAACTCACTCCCTCACGCCGTACGTGCAAGCTCCTATCTGGATGTTTTCAAGAGAAGAATCAGAGAACATTTACAATACATATTTATAATATTATACACTATGTGTATTTTTATGTATGTTTATTTTATTCATTATATGTATTTAGTATTTGTATAGTATGTATTTTATTTTATATTTATTTCCTCTTATTGATCTTCCCATCTCTCAAGACTCAAAAGTTCGCTGGAAGAAAACTCATATTTTAAGTTAAGCTTGCCTATATATATATATATATATATATATATATATATATATATATATATATATATATACAAGCTGTAACATAATAAACGCAAGACCTCAGACACCTCGATAAGATAATTGCTTCATCAATTCAAAACAATAACCACATTGCCAAAATTAAAAATTAAAGGTTTTACCCTTTTTTAAGCACTTTTATACCCCAATTATCAATGAAACTTGCACGTGTATGTGTCCGCTTTGAGAAATACGTTTTAGGAATGCATTTAAAATTTCTTATTTCTCTGAATCAAGAATAAGTTTATTTTTTTATAACGCACTGAAAAAAAATGTAAGGTATTTTTAATGTATCTTACATTTTTTTTTAATTTGCAAAACTGCTTTTATTCCTTCAGTGCGCTATTAAATACTAAATTTATTTTTGATTCATAGCAACAAGGAGATTACTAATACATACCTAACCCGTATTTCTCAAAATGCACACATACACATACAAGTTCCATTGTTAATTGGGGTCGAAAAGTGCTTAAAAAAGGGGTAAAGCCCTTAGATTTGGAAATTTGGTTTTTGTTTTGAATTTATGAAGCATTTCTCTAATCGGGGTGTCTGAGGTCTTGCGTTTATTATGTTACACCTTGTATAATTTATATTTCTAAAAACGAAATAATTTAAGCTAGTAAAGGAGTTCGCACTGTAGGCTTAACATATAAAACGATATAATCCTACACCGGCTAAATTATCTGATCCATATTATTCCATACTGTTCCGTTTTAATATTATAATTTCAAAAGTAACTCTTTCTGTTTGTTTGTTACTTTTCACGCTTTTCTTCAAATTTGGTACAGAGACACATTTTATCCGGGACAAGGACATAGGCTACTATTTCATTAAAAAAAACAATTAAGGTGTGAAATAGGGTATGAAAGATTGTATGAAAAACCTATCATTATTCAAGTTAGGCATACAAGAATTCATACTTAGGATTTTGGTACAAAATAGAGAACGCATCCCTCAAGGGGGTGAAAAAGTAATGTGCCCACTGCCTATCCTGCAAATGATGTGGCGTGATGATATAGATAGACAGAAGTTATAAGCATTTACAAATGATTGTATAAATAATTTATACTGACACATTCAACTATATATTGTTATTTAAAATTGAACCAATCCGATAACACCACGTTAATATAATCTAACAATTACTTCGTGAAAAAAATCTTAAATCACGTTCAAACGGATTTCGGATATGTAGTAATTACCGGTGAATCCGGCGATTTACGAACGTTTGATAACTACGCACTAGTATTTATGTGAAGAGTAAGATTTATTGAGGTACGTCAGTAAGACGCCATCTCTTAGGCATTCAACATGTTAAAAGTGAGTTTTATCTAACAAACTTTTCACTATTTTGTGCCCAACAATTATTATCTAACTTTTTACCAATTTTATTGGCGAAATCGGTTATTACTAATACTTAATAGTAATTTACATAAACAAGCGAGAAGAAATTTAAATATTTAAGATTTAAAGGAGATCTGGTGTAATGGCTAATAATGCGCGTAGCGATTACGAGGTCCTGGGTTCAAATCCTAGGACCGACAAACCGACAAAATGTATTTTTTCCATGATAAAATTCCCAGTTCGTATCAGTATGGAGTGAAAAGTTATACCCGGTATATTGGACCCGTCTACATTAAGACGTAAAATCGTCGACAATCAAGAAGTGTAAACAGTACAGCTTTTCCACCAAAAGGGTATTTATTTAGGCACGACGGTATTTATTTTTAAATACCGTCTCGTCTATCCAAGTGGGGGTAGAATAGGTGAACAGTACGGTATGTTTATGTAACGTTGTTTTTCAAAAAAAATTAAATAACTTTATTTATTGCTACAAGTTACACATACCAGCGAAATCACCAAGAGTAATTAAAAAATAATGTATTGATTTATACTACTTTTGCTTTCCAGTTTTTAGTTTTAGCCCTCGTTATTACGGCGGTATGCGCCGAAGAGGCGAAAGTGGCAGATACGGCTCAAGTAGAGTCGGCTAAAGCCGAACCGGCGCAGGTAGAATCTGAGCTAAATCCCGCAGAGTCCGCAATCCCAGTGATGGTGGACCACGATGACCGAAACCGGCAATTCCATGACGGTTTACAGTTAAACCGGTACCGCGAACAACGAGTGAAGGCGCAACGCTACCGAAGCATGCACGATAATCACGACCATGATGAGTACGACCACGATGACTATAGAAGCAGTCATCACCATGATCATGATATCCCTGGCCCGGTGATATTAAGATCGATCAATCCGCACTCTCATGTAAGTAGAAATCCCGTAATGGCCTCTAGGAAAATACACCAAAATACCACTATCAGCGAGTAGAAAAACACAGAATTAAACTTACGAACGTTCATACATTCTAATTTTAGAGTTGAACTTTTGTCGGTGCAACTAAAAAATACATCTTTCTCCATTCAATTCTTCCTAAAGCGTACTCTTTGAGTTTCTTATACCACCTAATAGACCATTAAGTATTAAAAAATACGTAATATAGCAATAAATACAACGTAGCAATAATCGTATAAAATTAACACTTATGTTCTTTTCCACAGAGACATCCTGACATCGAACGTCAAAACAAGTAAGTACGAACATTACATAGGTAGGAAAATGTATTGATGATTGCCATCCAAAAATATACTACGACATTATAACATCTTTTTCAGAAAGAGCATTCATAGCTTGCAATACGATCTTGAAGCAAACAAGTTGACGACAGTGCTGTCAATTATTACTCCATGTCTTTTCAGTAAATTGCGACTAAATTCGTCATACCGAACCTCCATTTATTTGTCTTCCACCATTTCAGGATCATCGCAGACGTATACAGCCCCGACTATTACCAACCGACTTGGGTATTGGACTACCGTTACCTGAAAACAGGGGGAAGGGACTACACCCGCGGACCCGGTGGCCAAATCCTCATCTTACCCAAAAATGTTCGCAGTAAAGAGCCCAAAGATTTCCCTGACTTCGACAGCCTACTGGAGCACCTTCGCCTCAGCCGCCTCTCCGAACAGTCCCAACACCGTCGAGGACATGGACACCACGATGCCTTTCACGGTTACAGGACTATGGATCACGGGCATCAGGAACATAAGGGGCATCAAAACTGGTGGAACCCTTACCGTCATTAGACCGTAGATTATAAGTTATAATCTTTCGTTACATTATTTTTAACTTTAAATTTCTTTTCTCCTTTTTTTTGAAAAATTTCATAAATTATTGTGTCTAATGTCTAAAGCGATTAAAAAATAACACTCAAATTATATATTTCAATTTCGGACTAATAAAATTATTTCAATAGCAATGTTTTATTTCTTTATTTATTAAAAATAAAATGACAATGTCATGAAAACAAATCCATAGAATTAGTCTGAAAAATAAATGTACTAATAACGTTTTGCTCTCTTAATTTTTAACTGCCTCAACTAACTGTTTTTTTTATAAAATATATCATAAATCAAAATACTTACGATACTGTTATTTTATTATGACCGTAATATTTTATATTCAAAGATTTTTAAGTTATATTCTATGATATTGCCTTATTCTTAAATAGGAATCCCCGACATACGTAAGTCTGCCATCCAAAACTCAATGGTAAAGGTAGGCACCCATACTAGTAGTTTAACTAATCTTAATTCTCCCGTACCACAGACTAGAACCTGTTTACTATAAGGTAACATCTTATTTTCATCAATTACAAAATGAAATTTGAAATTTCATACACCTAACGCCTGAAGAGAAAGAGCTATTAAACGGAAAACTTAAAATGGAATGTAAAATTATGTGCAGGCGCTAGCTTTATTTGAAACACTACAACATCATTACCATGATACAGCTCTAGCTAGCAGCCAAACTAGTATTCAATAACCATAGAACAAAACAAATGTGGAATCTATCTACTAGAATACAAAATATTAATCTCCTGTTTCTTTTTCATTTTTAATAATGTTGCTTTCAGAGCACTTTTCCCTTCTACAATTCCGCAGACCTAATTCATACGTATACGTCATCAAAAAAATCTCAAGCATAAGAAACGGTACTCCCTATTGCCATAATACTATTCAATCTTAATTTCGCCACTATTGGCTGAGACTCTATAGCTACACAATCTAAAATAGTTCACTTCCTTCCCTGGTGACTGCGCTGCTAAAGAAATACATGGAATAAAGCAGCGCAGGTTTGTAAACTTTACATGCTCGTGCAGCTCAGTGTCATGCTTACATTTAACACCCCGGTTTATATTCTCGGGCCGACTGATTTTATGTCCATTTCTCTCTTCAATGGCCTGTGAAAGGGCAAAATGTAATTCAGTGGTTAGGTATATTCCTACACATGGACCCTAGTCAGAGATAAATGAGTAGCGCCTGCACTGGTGGTAGACCAAGGTCGTCGCTGGTCACCGTCCTCCCAGCAAAAACATGCCGCCAAGCGAACCATTCGTGTTGCAGGATGTTTCGTAGAGTTGCCTCACGAGGAGGTGGGTCTAGCCAGCGGTTCTAACTTCCGTCTGCTCAGCGTATTCCAGAGTGAATAGTCTATTACTCGTACAGAGAGCCACCTCTTTGGCCTCATCATCACTTACCATCAGGTGAGATAAGGGTCAATAGCTGACACTGGTCATATTAAGGACTGCCTTAATAAAAAAACATATACAATAATTTTAGACATGCAACCAGATATTAGGAGACTCACTACATATTAATGGTGTTTGTATAGATATTCCATTACGTCCGCATTTTATTTACTATGAGGCTATTTAAGTCGTGTGTGTGTGAATGATCTACGCTGTTGGCCGCGGGGCCTTTACAGATTCACCGGACAAGAGGGCGAGCGTGCAACCACTACGCAATTATTTACGCCCTTGCATTACATTAATTTGATACCTAATTACTGATTTTAGATGTTGTTTTTATAATGCCAACAATGATGTTAGGTTTCATTACCCACATCCTAAGTACAATACGAGATATACGTGTTCATGTTACTGATACATAATCACGTGAACATTAGGGAAACTAAACGGACATTCTATTAGTTTAATCACTAAGAGTGAGTAATTATTGACAGGATCAGTATCTATCAAGTTATCAATTAAACGGTGTAATGAAACGAGTCGTCCTTCGATACTGCGCTGAAACATTAGTTTCCACGAATTAAATTCGTTATTTTACAAATAGCGTGGATCTAATTTGTTATCTTCAAATTTTGTATCACACACGAAACTGAATATAAGCTCATCACTCGTTGATTTCTTCATTAGTTGAAGTCCAGCTAACAAAGCGATTTTATATCTTACAAGATTACAAGATGTTGTACCAAGTAAGTGAATCGATTAATTAATTCATTTATTTATTCGTATTCAATTTGTCCAGTTACCTGTTAAATAATTAGCTTACAATGATATGCTCATACATAAAATATAAGTTGATAATACGAGTAAATTAAAGAAAATTGTTATTCCTCCGTGTCAAATAAACGAGTACCTAATACAAATTATTAGGGAATATAAGCATGACGGTATGAATACAATTTAATATTAATAAATCACATTGTATGTCATCCCTGACTACTTGTATAAACACGGATTTATTTGTATGATAAAAATTTTGAACACTCCAGTCTTCTCTCAGGTTGTGGTAAAGACTTTTTTCCCCGTGAAATAAAAAAGCTTACACTTGGCTTAGACTATTTATAATACCAGTAATACCTTACTCACTGTTAAAAATGTACTTATCTAATTGAGAATTAAACGGAAATACTTTTTTGAATAGTTCCTAATGTGTGAATAGAGATCTTATTTAATTTATTTTATTACTGAATAATAAAAATATTTGCTGAACTCAAATTTCGTTATTTGCTAACAGTTCTTTGCGAAATCTATGAACAAACTGGTATACGTAAGCGTAACGCTATCGAGTCGATATGCTATCCTTTTCACACTACATATTTTTACTAAATAAAAATAAGGTGACAGCTTGCTACCCGACAACGTTACAATAACAAATGAATGGTTTGTGCTTAGCCCTCTGATCATATTTGCAATACGTCAATCATTCTACTTCAATCAGAAGTAGACAATTAAAATAGTTCAGAATATATTAGGAAGTATCAGCCATAGCAGAAGTAACAGTAGACCTTGACTCCTTTCAATCTGTTAGCTTTGTAGGGCTTTGACGGTAGAGTAGTCATATTGTATCCTCTATAACATGAATATCTTAAATACATTACCATTTTATTAAAATTGTTGATACCGAACATCAAGTATGTCTACAGTAAGTATAGGTACACACATTAAAGCAGTAGTTGATGACAAAGTGATCGCATCTAAGGATACCTAAGAACATATTTATAGGTGTTGTTTAAACTCTCTTTTATATCCTGAGCACTGATTCACAATCATAACTGTGACATGCTTACGAATCAAAATCACGTCTTTTTCTTTGTAGGCCTTTTCGTAATTTGCTTACATTGTCGAGGTGTTACGTGCGTTGGCACAAGTACATAATATTATTAGTAGACCTCCATCATCATCATCGTCGGGATTTTTTATTTTATTTTAATTTACTACGAATCTGTATTTCAGGCGGCCGCTCTGTGCTTACTAGTAGTGTGCGTGCATTCGTACTCCGTTGCCGTCTCCCACCAGTCCCGGGTCGACCATCACGACAGCAAGCATCATGGCCACGACGACAAGCACCATAGCCACGATTATCATGTGAAGCATGATGACCATCACTACGGGCATGATGACGTGGTGGTCCACGACAAGCACTATGACCACCACGACAAGCATGTTGATCACCACTACAAACATGATGATCATCACGAACACCACGTAAGTACCTACAAGTTATCGTCCTACGTTGATTATACTCATTTGTCGATCACTCAAATAGGACGAACGATTCAATCAACTGAACTAGACTGTAACAAACGCATTCAAGTTGGTTTTAGTTCTCAATTAATACATAATACCTACAATTAGTTTTGGGAATGCCCGAATGTAGCGAGAAACATTAAAATTAAATACTCTGGCAAGACATGAATATTTTTGAAACACGTTTGCATTCCCTTCAGTATTCTTTATTAATAAATCTTTATTTACATATTTAAATGGCCACAAATATAAGCTATTTATCACCTGTGTTATATAAACAAAGATGCTTTGCAATCAGAGGTAGGCAATAAAGCATACAATAAAATGTTTGATAAAAAGTGAGAGAGAAAGGAAGAGAGGTATTTAAGGAAAGAACCTGTTAAATCACTTAAGGGATCTGACGGATGATATAAGTAGTAGAAAAAGTTTTTGTTGTTCCGTGTAATACCATCTAGATGTTTCATTACGAGACACTAACAGATTTCTGCTGGTTTTGTTCAAAGCACACGCTTTGTTTCCTAGTGTACACTATTTATAAATGAAAGGATTTTCATTAAAATCCTTCAATTCTATTGGCAGCACCCGTCGTACAAATTCGAGTACTCCGTGTCGGACCCCCATACTAAAGACCATAAGTCCCAGTCGGAGAGTCGCCACGGCGACAGCGTGAAGGGCACCTACTCCCTGGTGGAGCCCGACGGCAACGTGCGCACTGTTCATTACCATGCTGATCACCACAAAGGGTGAGTTCCAACCAGTTCATTCCAAAGCGCCAAAGAATTGGTACAAAATTCATTAATATAAACTTCTTTTTTAATACGTAGCCTCATACTGGGCAATATTCCGGTGTCGTGGAAGCAAGCACACAACCATAAAACTCATGTATACGAACACCTAGAAACAAATATTGGTGGGTCTCACAATGATTTTTCGCGTGCGGGACTCGAACTACTCAATCCAGTGAGCGGAGCGACCTAGGCTCTTAACAAATAGGCCAAGTGGTCGTCAATAAACTTATGTGTTTTTTTTAATTTCGAAAAGATTCTCAGTCCTAGGTCTAAATTGTGCCCGGTATGATGGAAATATGTTGGTCCCCTATTTCATTGGTACCTAAAAACATCAGCTAAATATGTGAATAATGTCCTCTGCAACCTTCGTTTGGGGAGTATAGGCGTGACGGTGTTTATTTTTTTATTTTAGAAACTTCTGCCAAAGATTTCTTACATAACAGGTATATTTGGTGAGTGAACCATAAAATATATCGTAAGGAATTTGTTCCTAACTATCTATCTCGACTATGTTAACACGACCAAATAAAACCGAGTCTTATCTGAAGGACAAGTCAAGAGTCTCCGTAACCGGCGACCGTGTATGAGACTAACTATGAAAGTAGAGCAAGCCAGAGAGGCATGTAAAGAAACAACCTGTTGGAACTCTGTACTCTCTGCCTACTCCGCAAGGGCTTATTCGTATATTCTACAAGCCTTTTGAACCTCACATGACAATCTACTAGTTGTTAGTTAATGTTGGACAAGATTCACAATTATTATTAAGTATTCTAATTTAAAAATGTTGTTTTTTAGCTTCCACGCCGATGTTCATCACAAGACGGCCCACCACCACATCATCCCTCATCATCGCCATCATCATCATGATCATCACTATGATCACCACCATTGATCTGGACTCTTCAATTACCTCGAATACTTACATATTAACGACCTCGACCAAATTTACTGAACATAATATATCATTTCATTATTTGCATACAACGCCAGCGCTGACAAATAAAAATCCAAAAAAGTTTGTAGTTTTTTATTGAGTACTTATATGTGTACAAAAATTAAACTGCTTCCGTTCTTAAAAAGTATCATAATAACCTCAACCTTAATCTTATTTAATATATACAGCTTACCGTTTGAATATTTATTCGTAAGTTATACGAAAATAAACATATACCTTCCTATGTACAACTAAAATGATAAAATTTAAGTACCTATATATACTTTTAGAATATTACTATAACAATTGTTAAAGGAGACACCACAACAATTAAAAATCATCCTTCATCACTCTTCATTCTAAAGAAATCATTCTTCCTACTAATATTATTAATGTGAAAGTTTGTATGTTAGAATGTTTGGATGATTGTTACTCAATCACGCAAAAACGGCTGAACGGATTTGAATGAAATTTGGCAAACAGATGGTTTATTACGTGGATTAACACACAGGATTTTTATCCCGGTTAATGTAAAGTCTTAAGTAAACGCGGGCGAAGTCGCGGGCAGAAACTAGTAAGACCTTAATTTTAAATCATTGTTACAAATTGTACCTACAAATATCATGTTAAGACATAATATCTCCATGAACAACACTGAAATCCACGCCTTGATTGTACGAAGACTTCAACGAGTGTTTCAAATCATTCCTAGTACTAGAGGATTTGCTTTGAATTGGTCTATAATCAGCGGAAGGGTCATAGCCACTGTGGACGCTGTTAGAAGATAAATGCTTGCGTGAAGATGAAAAGTGTTAGTTTTGTGCCGGGATGTTTCTGCTTACCACTGCATTAAACCTATAAAAAGGCAAAAGGCTGTTATCTAAGGATTGGCAGGAGCAGATTTAAATGGTTTTGCCGTGGTATTTTTGACAGTAAAAATGACAATGATACCTACATCGATTGCAAAAAACCGAGGACTGAGGTTTAAACCTTGAAACTTGTAATCATAAAGCCAGCGTTCGTTCGCCTGAACTATTACTACTTGCTAAGATAACTAAGGTTGGGCTTCTAATTTAGTATATTATGATTTATTTATTTAATACTTTTTGCACAATTGGTACAAAGGCGGACTTAATGCCTGAGGCATTTTCTACCAGTCAACCTTAGGGTGATGCAGAAACGATTGAAGCAGGTGCAAATTCACAGGAAGCAAAAAGTCAGTCGAACAAATAAATATTAGATCATACAAATCAAAACACATAGATCGTCACTACATACATACATATATCTGACTAAATATATACATATAACAAGTAAATATATATATATATATACTTATACACATAATAAATACATATATACATACATATTTATAATAAAATGAAATTTTATTGAGATAACTCTGCCAAAGTTTCGTGAAGATACTCTTGTACTTTACTTTTAAAAGACAAGCGATTTGTAGCCTTCCTGATATCCTGAGGTAGTGCATTCCAAAGTAAGATGGATTGGACAGAGAAAGATGAGTGAATAAAATTAGAACGGTGGTTAGAAAATTTAAACTACTATAACGCCCTAACTTATACTACAGTTCTCAATTAGATGTTGATATACAAGGTGGAACATATATAACACAAGACCTTATACACCCCAATTAGATTACTGCGAATTCGTAAGAATTTAATACGAAAATCAAACCCCCAATTTTTAGGAGTTTTCTACCATTTTTCTAAGCTATTTGGTACACATATTAACTACGAAATTTAAAAAATAATTAACTTTGGTGTGTATATTAATGTATGTGTAATAGGAATGCATTTAAAATAGCCGTATTGCTTTGATTAATGATTAAATTTTATTAAATACAGTGGACTGAACGTTTATGAGCAATTTTTGCTAATTAAATAAATATGTAACATACTTTAAAGATAGTTCGGATCGATTCAGTTGCCGATTTAAAACAAACTACTTTAAGGTCTTGCATTAATTATGTCACACCTTGTAGATGTATGTAAAGGCAATTCATCAACACTAACTGTAAGCATTACATAAAGAGAAAAAACATTAATTTAAAGGCTTGATACCCGTGCAATGCGTCAGCAGTGTACTCGACACTTCGCAATGCACCATCTGGTTCATACAGCGTATAGACCCCTCTGACTTGGTCCCCATCTCTGCTCTCCCAGTGACTCTTCCTATCACCAGTCTCATGGTCTGACACCTCATACTTGTACTCGTATTTAGGCTGTAACAAGAAAGAACAGAACTTCTTCAATAAGATTCCAATAATTTAATAAATTTCTAATTATTGTGACTGTTTACTTACCCGACTAGCACTGTAGCTATCGATAGCAGGTGGTGCTAGAATGAAATAATTTGACATTAATACGAAATAGTTTCATTTTTTCATCCAAACCCTAAGTTTTTGGAGGGGGCAGGTAATAAGTAATAGAAACTGGTAATAGAATTATTTCAAGACTTCAGTTCATTATCAACATCAGCCCAAAGACGCCCACTGCAGGACAAAAGCACGGATTATATATATACATCTATACAAATAAATAAAATGGAAGTGTCTGTTTGTAATTTTAAAACAACAGCTTTTTACTAAATGAATATGAAAGTATATACGGTACTTTTAACAAAAACACATTTTTTAAAATGTTTGTCTGTTTGTTCCGACTAATCTCCGTAACAGCTGGACCGATTTTGACGGGACTTTCTCTAGCAGATAGCTGATGTTATATGAAGTAACTTAGGCTATTTTCTGGTAAATTCCACGGGGGTGAAGTCGCGGGGTACAGCTAGTATATTATAATACAAAAGCCTCCCACCATGCCAAAGAGCGCCACAAAGTGGGGCCGACCGGCTTTGTACCAATTAAATTTGTAGTCTTCAATTGCCATCGTCATTCTACAGATAAGAATTAAATTAAAAGTTACTTGATGTCGATTGGGTAGATGTGGTGGTTCCTTTAGTCTAATGGAACACTATACTCTGCGATGAAGTAGCTTGAAGCATTGCGACATGGGACCCCTTAGCAAACAGCCAACCGTGCAGGAACAACACCATCAAAAACGCACATTAAAAAATATTTAATACAAATAGCCAACCGTGAAGGAACTAAAACTATCTTAAATATACATTAAGCCTTAATTTAGCCACTATCGGCTGAGACTCTATAGCTACACAATCTAAAATAGTTCACTTCCTTCCCTGGTAACTGCGCGGCAGTATGCAAAGAAGTGCATGGAATAAAGCAGCGCAGGTTTGTAAACTTTACATGCTCGTGCAGCTCAGTGACATGTCGACATCCTTGCTTACATTTTACACATTCTCGGGCTGACTGATTTTATGTCCATTTCTCTCTTCAATGGCATGTGAAAGGGCAAATTGTAATACAGTGTTTAGGTATATTCCTATACATGGTCCCTAATCAGAGATAAATCAGTTGCGCCTTCACTGGTGGTAGGCTAGGGTCGGCGCTGGTCACCATACTCTTAGCAAATTCATGCCACCAAGCGAACCATTCGAGTTGCAGCACGTTTCGTAGAGTTGCTTCACGAGGTGGCGGGTCTGGCCAGCGGTTCTAACTTCCGTCTCCTCACCGTATTCCAGAGTGAATAGGCTATTACTCGTACAACAAGCCACCTCTACAACCTCATCATCACTTACCATAGTCCTTAATAAAAAAAACATACAAAGATGTCGGTCACGCAACCAGATATTAGGGGACTCACTACATATTAATGGTGTTTGTATAGATATCCCATTACGGCCGCAGTTTATTTCCTATGAGGTTATTTACGTCCTTGCATTACATTAATTTGATACAGCACACACAACTGCGCTAAGGAGTTCCTAATTACTGATTTTAGATTTCTGTTGTTTTTATAATGCCAACAATGATGTTAGGTTTCATTACCCACATCCTAGGTACAATACGAGATATACGTGTTCATGTTACTGATACATAATCACGTGAACATTAGGGACACTAAACGGACATCTATTAGTTTAATCACTAAGAGGGAGTAATTATTGACAGAATCAGTATCTATCAAGTTATCAATTAAACAGTGTAATGAAACGAGTCGTCCGTCGATTCTGCGCTAAACATAGTTTCCACGAATTAAAATCATTATTTTACAACAAGCGTGGATCTAATTTGTTATCCTCAAATTTTATATCACACACGAAACTGAATATAAGCACATCACTCGTTAATTTCTTCATTAGTTGAAATCCAGCTAACAAAGCGATTTTATATCTTACAAGATTACAAGATGTTGTACCAAGTAAGTGAATCGATTAATTAATTGATTTATTTATTCGCATTCAATCTGTCCAGTTACCTATTAAATGATATCCTCATACATAAATTGTAAGTTATCAATACGAGTACATTCAAGGAAATTGTTTTTCCTCCGCGTCAAATAAACGAGTACCGAATACAATTTTTTGGGGAATATAGGCATGAAGGTGTAAATACCAATTAATATTAATAAATGGCATTGTATGTTATCCCCGACTACTTGTATAACCACGGATTTATTTGTATGATAATAATTTTGAACACTCCAGTCTTCTCTAAGGCTGGGGTAAAGACTTTTTTCCCCGTGAAATAAAAAAGCTTACACTTGGCTTAGACTATTTATAATACCAGTAGTACCTTACTCACTGTTAAAAATGTACTTATGTAATTGAGAATTAAACGGAAATACTTTTTTGAATAATTATAATAAGAATGCGGTCCTACGTCGATGTACTCCAGGGGTGGAAGTGTTAAAGAGCATAACGCCGCGAGTAACTTCGGAGAAAGTGCAGCACACCTCTCTACACCCCTGAGCCGCTCACACCGGTGTTGCCCTCAGTTGTCCTAGGACGACCGTTTGAGGGCCCGTCTAGTAAGCGGTGAGTCACCGGCTGCCACGGGTAATTAGGTATCACTAATTATGGCCGGTGTCCGTCCCCTTTGAAATAGTCCAGTTATTGTCCATCAAACCTCATTTACATAGCCCTTGTTTTCTTTCCATAGTTTACAATAGTCCTTGCACCTGCCGGGGTAAGTTCGCTGGTAATGTTTCTTCATTTTCAGCAAGTGATCTCAGCAGGTGGCTTACATAACATTAACTTCTCGCAAAGGGCCTCTGCATGTTGGACCCATGTCCCCATGCAAGCCTGTCAAAGGTCCGGGTAAAGCCCGTGAATCTCAGCGAGATACGTAATTATAATAATAATAATATTTATTTGTTTCTTCACAAAGGTTATCAGGTCTGAAAAGTTAGTACATACAGTATGCTCAAACTGAACTCCTTTGTGAGAGGCTAGTGCCTGCACTAGGTAAACCTGTGTTACAGGTAACCAGGCTCTCATCCCTTAAACAAGTACTGCATTTATAAGTAGAAACGTGAAAAAATTAAAAGGAACATTCTCTTAACAAGAGTAAACTAATCATAAAGTTAGATCGATAATTAAATTATATATCGATAACTAAGTGGCTGTGTGTGTGTGTGTGTGTGTTTGTGTGTGTATTTGTGCACACATGTGCAAGAAAGAAGAACGGTAAGCGCGATTCTGGAGAAATTGTGTACTATGTGTATATTAATTATAAATACAGTCATAAGTAGGATTAGTAATCAAAAAGTAATGCGGACTGTATAAGATCAGCAAATGGGGATAAGGAGGTCTTCTGTTTCCGTATAGGACAAACTATGTAACCATTCCGCTAATTCTTTCTTCAGTTTAAACTTGGTTAGGGTATAAATTGATAAGATAGCGTTAATTTTGTTATATAAGTACGGTCCAGGAAAACAGAAAAATCTGTGTGTAAAACTAGTTCTAAATAATGTGGATGGACAAATAGCATTTATTCGACGTTTGGTAGAATTGGTTAAAGGATTATAGTTTAGGCATAAATGAGTTTTAATAACGGTATTATACACGAAGAGTTGGCGGATAGTGAGAACATTTACTTTTTGGTAAAGGTTTACGGTAGGGTATAGGAAACTTTAAGTACTGCTCTCTGCGCTCTTTCCAGGTGAATTAAGTTTGACTTCGAAGTACCACCCCAAGAAGTAATGCAGTATGTCAGGATAGATTGAACTAAAGCAAAATATGTAGTTTTTAGGACTTTTTCATCAGATACATGGCGCAAAATTTTAAATATGTATTTCAACTTTCTTGTTCTTGCAGTCAGTAAATCAATATGGGCTTCAAAGTTTAGATTTTTATCAATGATGAATAGTTCCCAATGTGTGAATAGAGATCTTATTTAGTTTGTTTTATTATCGATTAATAAAAATATTTGCTGAACTCAAATTTCGTTACTTGCTCACAGTTCTTTGCGAAATCTATGAATAGAACTGGTATACGTAAGCGTAACGCTATCGAGTCGAGATGCTATACTTTTCACACTACAAATTTTTACTAAATAAAAATAAGGTGACAGCTTGCTCCCAGATAACGTTACAATAGCAAACGAATGGTTTGTAGTAAGCCCTCTGATTTTATTTGCAATTAATTAAAGTTGTTGATTAAAGAAGGTCAGAATCTAATAGGAAATATCAGCAATAGCAGAAGTAACAGTAGACTTTGATTGTGTTAGCTTTGTAGAGCTTTGACGGTAGGCTAATCATATTGTATCCTCTATAACATAAATATCTTGAATATATTACCATTTTATTATAATTGTTGATACCGAACATTACGAATGTCTTCAGTAAGTATAGGTAGTACACCTATTAAAGCAGTAATTGATGACAAAGTGGTCGCGTCTCAGGATACCTAAGAACACATTTATAGGTGTTCTAGCAAACTTTCTTTTATATTCTAAGCACTGATTCACAATAATAACTGTGACATACTTAAGACTCAAAATCACGACGTCTTTTTCTTTGTAGGCCTTTTCGTAATTTGCTTACATTGTCGAGGTGTTACGTGCGTTGGCACAAGTACATAATATTATTAGTACACCTCCATCATCATCATGGTCAGGATTTTTTATTTAATTTTAAAATACTCCTAATCTGTATTTCAGTCAGCCGCTCTGTGCTTACTAGTAGTGTACGTGCATTCGTACTCCGTTGCCGTCTCCCACCAGTACCGGGTCGACCATCACGATAGCAAGCATCATGGCCACGACGACAAGCACCATAGCCACGATTATTATGTGAAGCATGATGACCACCACGACCACCATGACAAACACTATGACTACCACGACAAGCATGACAAGCACTATGACCACCACGACAAGCACCATAGCCACGATTATCATGTGAAGCATGATAACCACCACGACCACCATGACAAACACTATGACCACCACGACAAGCATGACAAGCACTATGACCACCACGACCACCATGACAAGCACTATGACCACCACGACAAGCACTATGACCACCACGATAAGCATGTTGATCACCACCACAAACATGATGATCATCACGAACACCACGTAAGTACCTAAAAATTATCGTCCTACGTTGTTAATACTCATTTGTAGATCACTCAAATATGACGAACGATTCAACCAACTGAGCTAGACTGCGACAACCGAATTCAAGTCGGTTTTAATTCTCAATTAATACATAATATCCACAATTGGTTTTGGGAATGCCCGAATGTAGGGAGAAACATTGGAATCAAATACTCTGGCAAGATATGAATATTTTTGATACACGTGTGCACACCCTTCAGTATTCTTTATTAATAAATATTTATTTACATATTTGAATGGCCACAAATATAAGCTATTTATCACCTGTGTTATATAAACAAAGATGCTTTGCAATCAGAGGTAGGCAATAAAGAATACAATAAAAAGTGATGGAGAAAGTGAAAGAGAAAGGAAGAGAGGTATTTAAGGAAAGAACCTGTTGAACCTCTCAAGGGATCTGACGGATGATATAAGTAGTAGAAAATGCCATCTCGATGTTTCATTACGAGACACTTTAACAGATTTCTGCTGGTTTTGTTCAAAGCATACGCTAGAAAGTACGCTAAGCGTATATCACAAAACTCTTTGTTTCTTAGCGTACACTATTTAGAAATGAAAGAATTTTCATTAAAATCCTTCAAATCTATTCGCAGCACCCGTCGTACAAATTCGAGTACTCCGTGTCGGACCCCCATACTAAAGACCATAAGTCCCAGTCGGAGAGTCGCCACGGCGACAGCGTGAAGGGCACCTACTCCCTGGTGGAGCCCGACGGCAACGTGCGCACTGTTCATTACCATGCTGATCACCACAAAGGGTGAGTTCCAACCAGTTCATTCCAAAGCGCCAAAGAATTGGTACAAAGTTCATTAATATAAACTTCTTTTTTAATACGTAGCCTCATACTGGGCAATATTCCGGTGTCGTGGAAGCAAGCACACAACCATAAAACTCATGTATACGAACACCTAGAAACAAATATTGGTGGGTCTCACAATGATTTTTCGCGTGCGGGACTCGAACTACTCAATCCAGTGAGCGGAGCGACCTAGGCTCTTAACAAATAGGCCAAGTGGTCGTCAATAAACTTATGTGTTTTTTTTAATTTCGAAATGATTCTCAGTCCTAGGTCTAAATTGTGCCCGGTATGATGGAAATATGTTGGTCCCCTATTTCATTGGTACCTAAAAACATCAGCTAAATATGTGAATAATGTCCTCTGCAACCTTCGTTTGGGGAGTATAGGCGTGACGGTGTTTATTTTTTTATTTTAGAAACTTCTGCCAAAGATTTCTTACATAACAGGTATATTTGGTGAGTGAACTATAAAATATATCGTAAGGAATTTGTTCCTAACTATCTATCTCGACTATGTTAACACGACCAAATAAAACCGAGTCTTATCTGAAGGACAAGTCAAGAGTCTCCGTAACCGGCGACCGTGTATGAGACTAACTATGAAAGTAGAGCAAGCCAGAGAGGCATGTAAAGAAACAACCTGTTGGAACTCTGTACTCTCTGCCTACTCCGCAAGGGCTTATTCGTATATTCTACAAGCCTTTTGAACCTCACATGACAATCTACTAGTTGTTAGTTAATGTTGGACAAGATTCACAATTATTATTAAGTATTCTAATTTAAAAATGTTGTTTTTTTAGCTTCCACGCCGATGTTCATCACAAGACGGCCCACCACCACATCATCCCTCATCATCGCCATCATCATCATGATCATCACTATGATCACCACCATTGATCTGGACTCTTCAATTACCTCGAATACTTACATATTAACGACCCCGACCAAATTTACTGAAAATAATATATCATTTCATTATTTGCATACAACGCCAGCGCTGACAAATAAAAATCCAAAAAAGTTTGTAGTTTTTTATTGAGTACTTATATGTGTACAAAAATTAAACTGATTCCATTCTTCAAAAGTATCATAATAACCTCAACCTTAATCTTATTCAATATATACAGCTTACCGTTTGAATAATTATTTGTAAGTTATACGAAAATAAACATAGACCTTCCTATGTACAACCAAAATGATAAAATTTAAGTACCTATATATACTTTTAGAATATTACTATTACAATTGTTAAAGGAGACACCACAACAATTAAAAATCATCCTTCATCACTCTTCATTCTAAAGAAATCATTCTTCCTACTAATATTATTAATGTGAAAGTTTGTATGTTAGAATGTTTGGATGATTGTTACTCAATCACGCAAAAACGGCTGAACGGATTTGAATGAAATTTGGCAAACAGATGGTTTATTACGTGGATTAACACACAGGATTTTTATCCCGGTTAATGTAAAGTCTTAAGTAAACGCGGGCGAAGTCGCGGGCAGAAACTAGTAAGACCTTAATTTTAAATCATTGTTACAAATTGTACCTACAAATATCATGTTAAGACATAATATTTCCATGAACAACACTGAAATCCACGCCTTGATTGTACGAAGACTTCAACGAGTGTTTCAAATCATTCCTAGTACTAGAGGATTTGCTTTGAATTGGTCTATAATCAGCGGAAGGGTCATAGCCACTGTGGACGCTGCTAGAAGATAAATGCTTGCGTGAAGATGAAGAAAAAGTGTTGGTTTTGTGCCGGGATGTTTCTGCTTACCACTGCATTAAACCTATAAAAAGGCAAAAGGCTGTTATCTAAGGATTGGCAGGAGCACATTTAAATAGTTTTGCCGTGGTATTTTGACAGTGAAAAGGACAATAATACCTACATCGATTGCAAAAAACCGAGCACTGAGGTGTAAACCTTGAAACTTGTAATCATAAAGCGAGCGTTCGTTCGCCTGAACTATTACTACTTGCTAAGATAAATAAGGTTGTGCTTCTAATTTAGTATATTATGATTTATTTATTTATTTATTTAATACTTTTTGCACAATTGGTACAAAGGCGCACTTAATGCCTGAGGCATTTTCTACCAGTCAACCTTAGGGTGATGCAGAAGCGATTGAAGCAGGTGCAAATTCACAGGAAGCAAAAAGTCAGTCGAACAAATAAATATTAGATCATACAAATCAAAACACATAGATCCTTACTACATACATACATATATCTGACTAAATATATACATATAACAAGTAAATATATATATACTTATACATATAATAAATACATATATACATACATATTTATAATAAAATGAAATTTTATTGAGATAACTCTGCCAAAGTTTCGTGAAGATACTCTTGTACTTTACTTTTAAAAGACAAGCGATTTGTAGCCATCCTGATATCCTGAGGTAGTGCATTCCAAATTAAGATGGATTGGACAGAGAAAGATGAGTGAATAAAATTAGAACGGTGGTTAGAAAATTTAAACTACTATAACGCCCTAACTTATACTACAGTTCTCAATTAGATGTTGATATACAAGGTGGAACATATATAACACAAGACGTTATACACCCCAATTAGATTATTGCTTTACGAATTCAATACGAAAATCAAACCCCAATTTTTAGGAGTTTTCTACCATTTTTCTAAGCTCTTTGGTACACAAATTAACTACGAAATTTAAAAACTTATTAACTTTGGTGTGTATATTAATGTATGTGTAATAGGAATGCATGTAAAATAGCCGTATTGCTTTGAATAATGAATAATTTTTGTTAAATACAGTGGACTGAACGATTACGAGCAATTTTTGATAATTATATAAATATGTAACATACTTTAAAAATAGTTCGAATCGATTCAGTTGCCGATTTAAAACAAACTACTTTGTGGTCTTGCATTAATTATGTCACACCTTGTAGATGTATGTAAAGGCAATTTATCAACACTAACTGTAAGCATTACATAAAGAGGAAAAACATTAATTTAAAGGCTTGATTCCCGTGCAATGCGTCAGCAGTGTACTCGACAGTTCGCAATGATGGTGCTGGTTCATACAGCGTATAGACCCCTCTCACTTGGTCCCCATCTCTGCTCTCCCAGTGACTCTTCCTATCACCAGTCTCATGGTCTGACACCTCATACTTGTACTCGTATTTAGGCTGTAACAAGAAAGGTTCAGAACTTCTTTAATAAGATTCTAAACATTTATTAAATTTCTAATTATTGTGACTGTTTACTTACCCGACTAGCCTGTAGTTATCGATAGCAGGTGATGCTAGAAAGAAATAATTTGACATTAACACGAAATAGTTCCATTTTCTCATCCAAACTCTAAGTTTTTAATGGGGCTGGTAATAAGTAATAGAAACTGGTAATAGAATTTTTTCAAGACTTCAGTTCATTATCAACATCAGCCCAAAGACGCCCACTGCAGGACAAAAGCACGGAATATATATTCATCTATAAAAATAAATAAAATTGAAGTGTCTGTTTGTAATTTAAAAACAACAGCTTTTTACTAAATGAATATGAAAGTATACACGGTACTTTTAACAAAAACACATTTTTTTTAATGTTTGTCTGTCTGTCTGTTTGTTCCGACTAATCTCCGTAACAGCAGGACAGAGTTTGCCGGGACTTTCACTGGCAGATAGCTGATGTTATATGAAATAACTTAGGCTATTTTCTGGTAAATTCCACGCGGGTGAAGTCGCGGGGTACAGCTAATATATTATAATACAAAAGCCTCCCACCATGCCAAAGAGCGCCACAAAGTGGGGCCGACCCGCTTTGTGCCAAATAAATTTGTAGTCTTCAATTTCCATCGTCATTTTACAGATAAGAATTATATTAAAAGTTACTTGATGTCGAATGGGTAGATGTGGTAACCACCACATCTACCCATTCACCTTTAGTCTAATGGAACACTATACTCTGCGATGAAGTAGCTTGAAGCATTGCGACATGGGATCCCTTAGCAAACAGCCAACCGTGCAGAACCAACACCATCTAAAACGCACATTAAAAAATATTGAATACAAATAGTCAACCGTGCAGGAACTAATACTATCTTAAATATACATTAAGCCTTAATTTAGCCACTATCGGCTGAGACTCTATAGCTACACAATCTAAAATAGTTCACTTCCTGCCCTGGTAAATGCGCGGCAGTATGCAAAGAAGTACATGGAATAAAGCAGCGTAGGTTTGTAAACTTTACATGCTCGTGCAGCTCAGTGTCATGCCGACATCCCTGCTTACATTTAACACACGGTTCACATTCTCGGGCTGACATATTTTATGTCCATTTCTCTCTTCAATGGCATGTGAAAGGGCAAAATGTAATTCAGTGGTTAGGTATATTCCACATGGTCCCTAGTCAGAGATAAATGAGTAGCGCCTTCACCAGTGGTAGGCTAGGGTCGTCGCTGGTCACCACACTCCCAGCAAATTCATACCGCCAAGCGAACCATTCGTGTTGCAGCACGTTTCGTAGAGTTGCTTCACGAGGTGGCGGGTTTGGCCAGCGGTTCTAACTTTGGTCTCCTCACCGTATTCCAGAGTTTACTCGTACAACAAGCCACCTCTACGACCTCATCATCACTTACCATAGTCCTTAATAAAAAAAACATACAATAATGTCGGTCACGCAACCAGATATTAGGGGACTCACTACATATTAATGGTGTTTGTATAGATATTCCATTACGGCCGCAGTTTATTTCCTATGAGGTTATTTACCTCCTTGCATTACATTAATTTGACACAGCACACACAACTGCGCTAAGGAGTTCCTAATTACTGATTTTAGATTTCTGTTGTTTTTATAATGCCAACAATGATGTTAGGTGTCATTACCCACATCCTAGGTACAATACGAGATATACGTGTTTATGTTACTGATACACATTGAGGTAAATACATAGAGAAGCAAACGTCACTTCGGCGCGTCGAAAAAAGTGTAACAACTTAAAAGTATGGATTCAAAGCTTCCAATAAATAATTTGGAGTAAACATATATCCATCTCTTTTACTCTTGTTCCCCACCATACCGACATTACGTCGATCCGATAGAGGTAGCAATATTATTAGTAGTAGGAGGCTCAGTGTTGCTTACTATATGATTATTTCCCACAATTTAAATGCACAATGAATATAATTTTTTATTATATATTTTTTTTATTGACTTTGTTACATTTCAGATAGAATCCAGTACATGAATTAATAAAATTAATTATTATAGTACCTAATTCATTTTATTCTATATGAAATTAGAATTGTTACACAGATAATTTGGATATTAGTTAATAGTGTCCATTAGAGTATGTGGTCAAACTATGAAAATATTATTGAATGAGTAATAAACAAAACACACCTAATGTTATCTATTGCATTATTTTCAAAATATGCAGGTTGATGGTTGCAGTCTATTTAGAGCGGGTAAAATAAAAACAGATTTACAAAATACGTATCTCTTCAACAAACTCAGTAAAACGGTGTTGCCTATTTCCTGTTTCCACTTCTTTATCCAGACGTTAAGAGTGGTAGGCCGCTCCAGTTACTAGACTGAATAGCCGCGGGTTCGATTCCCACATAGTACAAATCTTTGTGTGACTCACATATTTTGTTTAGGTCTGGCTATTTGTTTGTGTAATTTTCATGTTTGTAAACATACCTGTACGGGCCAGCCCGTCCGTTTGCATCATCAGCATTTTTACGTCACATGCACATTATATTAATTACGATCATCATCATCATCATCTCAGCCTATACTTGTCCACTGCTGAACATAGGCCTCCCCAATCGCTTTCCAGCGTAACCGGTCCGATGCCACCTGCATCCAACGACTTCCTGCGATTTTCACAAGATTGTCGGTCCATCTGGCAGGCGGTCGTCCCACGCTGCGCTTGCCAATACGTGGTCTCCACTCTAGAATCTTTCTGCCCCAACGCCCGTCCGATCTACGCGCTATGTGGCCCGCCCATTGCCACTTCAGCTTGCTAATCTTAACGGCTATGTCGGTGACCTTGGTTCTTCTACGAATCTCCTCATTCCTGATTCGATCGCGTAGAGAAACGCCGAGCATAGCTCTCTCCATAGCTCGCTGAGCAACTCTGAGCTTTTTTTTTTTATGAGACCTATTGTAAGAGACCACGTCTCTGATCCATATATCATCACTGGTAACACACATTGACTAAAAACTTTAGTCTTTAGGCACTGAGGTATTTTGGATGAGAAGATGTTGCGCAGTTTCCCGAACGCTGCCCAGCCGAGTTGGATTCGTCGATTGACCTCTCTCTCAAAGTTGGACCTACCTAACCGGACTACCTGTCCCAGGTAAATGTATTCGTCGACAACTTCAAGAGTAGAGTTCCCAACGGTGAGTGCGGTGGGTACGACATGGACGTTAGACATTATTTTCGTTTTGTCCATGTTCATTTTAAGACCCACTTGTTGAGATACTCTGTTGAGGTCACCGAGCATTCGTCCTAGATCTTTCAGCGACTCTGCCACGACCACAATGTCGTCGGCAAATCGAAGGTGAGTGATGTATTCGCCATTGATGTTGATGCCAAGTCCTTGCCATTCCAAGAGCTTGAAGGCGTCCTCTAAGGTGGCCGTAAACAGTTTCGGAGAAATGACGTCTCCCTGCCTTACTCCTCTTTTTATGGGGATCGCCTTCGTGCACTGCCCCTGTACTCGGACTGACATGGTGGCGTTATTATACAAGCACTTCAACACTTCAATGTACCGATAGTCAATGCGGCATCGCTGGAGAGATCTAAGAACCGCCCAAGTCTCGATCGAATCGAAGGCTTTCTCATAGTCCACAAACGCCAAGCATAGTGGCCGATTATACTCCTCGGTCTTCTGTATAATCTGCCGCAGCGTATGTATGTGGTCTATGGTACTAAAGCCTTTCCGGAAACCGGCTTGTTCGGGAGGCTGGAAGTCATCAAGCCTGCGTTCGAGACGATTCGTGATGACGCTCGAAAACAACTTATAAACATGGCTCAGCAGTGTGATGGGCCTATAATTCTTCAGTAAAGTGTTATCACCTTTCTTGAAAAACAGTACCACCACACCCCTGTTCCATGCTTCCGGCGTTTTCTCTTCGAGCAAGACGGAATTAAACAGCCTCTGAAGGACTTTAAGTACCGGCGTTCCGCCCGCTTTCAGAAGCTCTGCGGTAATTCCGTCTTCGCCTGGCGCTTTGTTATTTCTGAGTTGTTTGAGAGCCATCCTAATCTCGTACAGGCTGATGTCCGGGATATCTTCAGTGTAGTGTCGGGTTAGCTTGGCTCTTGGGTCTTTTACCAAGTCAACAACAGGTTCAGCTACTGAGGTGTACAACTGCCCATAGAACCTCTCTATCTCCCTGAGCACCTCTGACCTATTCGACGTTACGTTTCCGTCCTCCGTCTTCAGCTTCGTCAACTGGCTTTGCCCAAAAGACGCGTCTCTTGCGAACACTTTAGAGCCCTTGTTCTGTGCTATGGTCTCCTCAATACGCCTTGTATTGAAGGACCGTAAGTCTTGTCGCAAGGACTTCTCACAGTCTCTACCAGCCTGTTGTTGATTTCGTCCACTGATGCGCTGCTGTCTAGCAATTCGAAGCGGTTTGCCAATTTGAGTTGAAAGTTCTCGGGGTTTTGGATATGTGCATAAGAAGGTCGGAGCGTAGACTTCATCAGACGCGATCTTTCCATTTTGACATTAATATTTAATGCGCCTCTGACCATTCAGTGATCACTGCCGGTTTTTACCCTGTGAATCACGGAGACATCATTAAATATTTGTCGCTTGGTGCTCATGATGAAGTCTATCTTATTTTGTGTGGAACCATCAGGGCTCATCCAGGTCCATTTCCTATGAGGCGGCTTCCGGAAGAAAGAGTTCATCATAAAGAGTCCCTCCTTCTCCAGATATTCGGCCAGCCTCTGACCCCTGGGGTTGCGCTGCCCATATCCAAATTGCCCCACTCTCAATTCATCATCGCCCCGTTTGCCCAGCCGCGCATTGAAGTCACCCATAACCACTGTAAAGTGTGCTTTGGAAGTATGTATGGCTCTACTAATGTCCTCATACATTACTTCGACGTCATCATCTGAGTATGCCGAGGTCGGTGCGTAGACCTGTATGACCTTCAGCGAATATCTTTTAGATATTCTGAGTATCAGGTACGCTACCCTGCTCGACACACTAGTGATGGACACAACGTTGTCTATGAGTGACTTGTGGACGATAAATCCGACACCACCTTGGGACTGTTGTTCGCCCTCCCGGTAGTAAAACAAGTTGCCGGATTTTAAGGTTATCGTGTCCTCGCCCTTTCTTCGGACCTCCGATAAACCAACAATATTCCACCGCAACTTGTTTATCTCTTCTTCCAGCTCAAGAAGCTTCTCATCTGTCCTTAACGTGCGTGCGTTGTATGTCACCAGGGCCAATTTTCGTAGTTGGTGGTAGCCGAATCTCTGCCGGAGATTCTTAGCACTCCTTGTCCTGTCGTTACCATAGCTGCTACCGTGGCCAGGACGAACAGGACCGCCGGGGACTAGGGGCCTGGTTTTATCTTTTCTTCCATTTTAATAAATTGGAGGGGGTTTGCCATACTCGCCACGCTTGGCAGGCGGGTTGGCGAGCGCAGTTTTTGATGGTAGAAGTGTTAAGGGAACGCTGCTGCCCATTCCCTAGTTTTCCCTTAGTCGCCTTGTACGACACCCGATGGGATGAGGTGGGTTGGTCCTATTCTAAGCCGGGAACCACGCGGCCACGATCATCAGTTCGCAATCGGTTAGCAAGAGCATCGCGCGCGTGTTCACATACATACATATATCATATCATACATTAATTCTGCCTCGTTGGGCGTTGGTCTGGTGGCAAAGCGCATCGCTTTGTGATCACGAGGTCCTGGGTTCAAATCCTAGGTCGGACAAATGTAGTTTTTCTAACGAAAAATTCCCAGTATGAGTCCGGAGTCTGGAATTGTGCCCGATATATGGCAATAGGCTCGCCCCCTATTACATGGGACCTAACATCGTCGGCGAAACGTGGGTGTACTCAGTACACCTCTGCCACCCCCTCTGGGGAATATAGGCGTGACGGTGTGTGTGTACATTAATTCTCATTTATCTTTAAATCATAGAATAGTGATAATTTGGACTATCAATAAACCTTTTAATTATTACAATATCAAGTGTATCACTTATCATCTTCAAAAAACGCTGTACGAGTACAGTCTAACCCGTACAGTACCCACGACATTGAATAATTACAAGGTGGCGCTATTTTAAAAAAAAAGGATAGAAAAAGTCTTGGTTAATTCCCCAATTGCTTTCTACGACACACGTGAGAACAAATGGGGTGGTGCTATTCTTTACCGGATCCATTAGACAATTATGTCACAAAGAATTGTGGACAATATTCGCCTTGATTAAATAGCTTATTTATTTTCATAATATTCTAATGAAATTTTTGGAACTCTATACTTTTTGTCTACCCCGCAAGGGATCTGGCGGAAATTGCACCCTTTGGGATCCAAAAAATGATTAAAATAAATATTCGTATAGTACATAATTTTAGGTGACACAATTATCCAACATTTTCCCATAAAGACGGGAACACCAAATGGTGTTTTAATTGGCAACACTGTGTCTCAAATTTATTTTTGTAACTTGAGATCGGTTTTTTATTTTATTTACTAGTAAATATATGAAAAAACAATAAACTTATGTATGGAAAGTCATTCCGCTTGCGGTATAGTGATTTTGCGACCTCAAATCGCGTTCTTACACCACGCATTTACCTATTTTGTGATTTTTTATTAATACGTGTTACTCGAGAGACGTCAGGCAGGCCAATGAATGAGAGAAGCTTAAAACTTGGCTGCGGGCTTATTCTTAGCCGACATACATTTACGCCGTTACTGCTAATCTAGTGTTATGTATATCAATGCTGATACATAATCACGTGAACATTAGGGAAACTAAACGGACATCTATTAGTTTAATCACTAAGAGGGAGTAATTATTGACAGGATCAGTATCTATCAAGTTATCAATTAAACAGTGTAATGAAACGAGTCGGCCGTCGATTCTGCGCTGAAACATAGTTTCTACGAATTAAAATTATTATTTTACAATAAGCGTGGATCTAATTTGTTATCTTCAAATTTTGTATCACACACGAAACTGAATATAAGCACATCACTCGTTGATTCCTTCATTAGTTGAAGTCCAGCTAACCAAGCGATTTTATATCTTACAAGATCACAAGATGTTGTACCAAGTAAGTGAATCGATTAATTAATTGATTTATTTATTCGCATTCAATTTGTCCAGTTACCTATTAAATAATTAGCTTACAATAATATCCTCATACATAAATTGTAAGTTATCAATACGAGTACATTCAAGGAAATTGTTTTTCCTCCGCGTCAAATAAACGAGTACCGAATACATTTTTTTGGGGAATATAGGTATCTATCTATCTATAACCTCACGCCAGATCCCTTGCGGGGTAGGCAGAGAGTACAGAGTTCCAACAGGTTCTTTCCTTACATACCTCTCTGGCTTCCTCGACTCTCATAGTTCGTCTCATACACGCCCGCCGGTTACGGAGACTCTTGACTTTTCCATCAGATAACACTCGGTTTATTTGGTCGTGGTAAGATAGTCTAGGTCTTCCCCGGTACCTGCATCCTTCCACTTTCACATTGTATATCTGTTTTGTCATTCTTTCCTCTGGCATTCTTTCTATATGCCCGAACCAACGGAGCATGCCCTTTCTCATCTTTACACCGATACTATCTTTCATACCTACTCGCTGTCTTACTATGCTGTTGCTAATGCGGTCGGTCAGCTTCACTCCGCACATCTTCCGCAGAGCTCGCATTTCTACCGCATTTATCCTACTTTCATTCTCCTTCTTACATACCCAGCTCTCGCTACCATATAACAGCGTTGGGACAAGAACTCCGTTATGTATGGCCAGCTGCGCCTTATGGCTTAAGTGCCGGCTCCCGAGTAGCTTTCCCATCGCACCATTCACTCTGTTCCCTGCACTCACTCTTCTCTCTATGTCAGCGGTGTATTTCCCATCCTTACTGAAGGCGCATCCAAGATATACAAACTCATTCACTTGCTCCAGCACATCGTTACCAACCACAATCCTTACATTCCTTCTGGTTTCTTCCCTTTCAAAAACCATAATCTTAGTTTTCTTCACATTCAAGTGTAAGCCATTGATCATGCAGTCGTTTTTCATAACTGTGACTAGTGTTTGCAGATCAGTGGCTGTTGGCGCTATTAAAACCGCGTCATCTGCATAAAGTAGATGGTTTACCACTAAGTCACCCATTTGTACACCTTCATTCATCGCTTTCAGTCTTTGAAGACTTTTGTCCAGATATATTATAAACAGTCTAGCGGACAACACGCAACCCTGCTTGACGCCGATTTTAACGTCAAACCAGGGTGACCTGTTACCACCCACCCGTACGCATGCCTTGCAGTCCACATAAGTGGACTGGACGGCTCGCAACAGAGTGCCATCTATACCATACTCTGGCAAAATGTCCCAAAGTCTCTTTCGCACAACTCTGTCAAATGCCTTCTCCAGATCTACAAAACCGCAGAAAACCGTCCGGTCCACTGCCAGATGCTTCTCTACGATGTTGCGGAGTGAGAAGACTTGATCCGAACATCCTCTTCCAGACCTGAAACCCCCTTGTGCCTCGCACAACATTCCATCGGACTTCACGCGCATTCTCCGTTCAATAATTTTACCGTACACCTTGGCTGCCAAGCTGATCAAACTGATGGCTCTGTAATTGGCGCAGTCATATTGTGAACCCTTGCCTTTATACAAGGTTACTATGACTGCGCGGCGCCAATCTGTAGGGACTCTACCGGTCCTCCAGCAAAGGTTTGCAAGGGCCCGGAAAGCGTCCCGGACGCAAGTTCCACCATATTTGATCATCTCGGCAGATATCATGTCTACTCCCGCAGCTTTACCGTTTTTCATACTTCCTATCGCCCATTCAACTTCTTCCATATAGGTATGAAGGTGTATGTTATCCCTGACTACTTGTATAACCACGGATTTATTTGTATGATAAAAATTTTGAACACTCTAGTCTTCTCTAAGGCTGGGGTAAAGACTTTTTTTCTCGTGAAATAAAAAAGCTCACACTTGGCTTAGACTATTTATAATACCAGTGATACCTTTCTCACTGTTAAAAATGTACTTATGTAATTGAGAATTAAACGGAAATACTTTTTTGAATAATTATAATAATAATAATGCGATCTCTGCGGAAGATGTGCGGAGTCACGCTGACCGACCGTATTCGCAACAGCGTAGTAAGAAAGCGAGTAGGTATGAAAGATAGTATCGGTGTAAAGATAGTATCGGTGTAAAGATGAGAAAGGGTATGCTCCGTTGGTTCGGGCATATAGAAAGAATGCCAGAAGAAAGAATGACACAACAGATATACAATGCGAAAGTGGAAGGATGTAGGTGCCGGGGAAGACCTAGACTATCTTACCATGACCAAATAGACCGTGACTTAGCTGAAGGGCAAGTCAAGAGTCTCCGTAACCGGCGAGTGTGTATGAGACGAACTATGAGAGTAGAGGAAGCCAGAGAGGTATGTAAGGAAAGAACCTGTTGGAACTCTGTACTCTCTGCCTACCCCGCGAGGGAACTGGCGTGATGATATAGATAGATAGATAGATAGAGATATAATAATAATGCGGTCCTACGTCGATGTACTCCAGGGGTGGAAGTGTTAAAGGGCATAACGCCGCGAGTAACTTCGGAGAAAGCGCAGCACACCTCTCTACACCCCTGAGCCGCTAACACCGGTGTTGCCCTCAGTTGTCCTAGGAAGACTGTTTGAGGGCCCATCTAGTAAGTGGCGAGTCACCGCCGGCCACGGGTAATTAGGTATCACTAATTATGGCCGGTGTCCGTCCCCTTTGAAATAGTCCAGTTTTTGTCCATCAAACCTCATTTACATAGCCCTTGTTTTCTTTCCATAGTTTACAATAGTCCTTGCACCTGCCGGGGTCAGTTCGCTGGTTATGTTTCTTCATTTTCAGCAAGTGATCTCAGCAGGTGGCTTACATAACATTAACTTCTCGCAAAGGGCCTCTACGTGTTGGACCCATGTCCCCATGCAAGCCTTTCAAAAGTCCGGGTAAAGCCCGTGAATCTCAGCGAGATACGTAATAATAATAATAAATATTTGTTTCTTCACAAAGGTTATCAGGTCTGAAAAGTTAGTACATACAGCATGCTCAAACTGAACTCCTTTGTGAGAGGCTGGTGCCTGCACTAGGTAAACCTGTGTTACAGGTAACCAGGCTCTCATCCCTTAAACAAGTACTGCATTAATAAGTAGAAACGTGAAGAAATTAAAAGGAACATTCTCTTAATAAGAGTAAACTAATTATAAAGTTAGATCAATAATTAAATTATATATCGATAATTAAGTGTCTGTGTGTGTGTGTGTGAGTGTGTGTGTGTGTGTGTGTGTGTGTGTGTGTGTGTGTGTGTGTATTTGTGCACACATGTGCAAGGAAGAAGAACGGTAAGCGCAATTCTGGAGAAATCGTGTACTATGTGTATATTCTATCTATCTATCTATCTATATCCTCACGCCAGATCCCTTGCGGGGTAGGCAGAGAGTACAGAGTTCCAATAGGTTCTTTCCTTACATACCTCTCTGGCTTCCTCGACTATCATAGTTCGTCTCATACACGCTCGCCGGTTACGGAGACTCTTGACTTTTCCATCAGATAAGACTCGGTTTATTTGGTCGTGGTAAGATAGTCTAGGTCTTCCCCGGTACCTGCATCCTTCCACTTTCACATTGTATATCTGTTTTGTCATTCTTTCCTCTGGCATTCTTTCTATATGCCCGAACCAACGGAGCATGCCCTTTCTCATCTTTACACCGATACTATCTTTCATACCTACTCGCTGTCTTACTATGCTGTTGCTAATGCGGTCGGTCAGCTTCACTCCGCACATCTTCCGCAGAGCTCGCATTTCTACCGCATTTATCCTACTTTCATTCTCCGTCTTACATACCCAGCTCTCACTACACTATAACAGCGTTGGGACAAGAACTCCGTTATGTATGGCCAGCTGCGCCTTATGGCTTAAGTGCCGGCTCCCGAGTAGCTTTCCCATCGCACCATTCACTCTGTTCCCTGCACTCACTCTTCTCTCTATGTCAGCGGTGTATTTCCTATCCTTACTGAAGGCGCCTCCAAGATATACAAACTCATTCACTTGCTCCAGCACATCGTTACCAACCACAATCCTTACATTCGTTCTGGTTTCTTCCCTTTCAAAAACCATAATCTTGGTTTTCTTCACATTCAAGTGTAAGCCATTGATCATGCAGTCGTCTTTCATAACTGTGACTAGTGTTTGCAGATCAGTGGCTGTTGGCTCTATTAAAACCGCGTCATCTGCATAAAGTAGATGGTTTACCACTAAGCCACCCATTTGTACACCTTCATTCATCGCTTTCAGTCTTTCAAGACTTTTGTCCAGATATATTATAAACAGTCTAGCGGACAACACGCAACCCTGCTTGACGTCGATTTTAACGTCAAACCAGGGTGACCTGTTACCACCCACCCGTACGCATGCCTTGCAGACCACATAAGTGGAGTGGACGGCTCGCAACAGAGTGCCATCTATACCATACTCTGGCAAAATGTCCCATGTATGTGTATATTAATTATAAATACAGTCATAAGTGGGATTAGTAATCAAAAAGTAACGCGGACTGTATAAGATTAGCAAATGAGGATAAAGAGGTCTTCTGTTTCCGTATAGGACAAACTATGTAACCATTCCGCTAATACCTTATTCAGTTTAAACTTGCGTTAATTTTGTTGTATAAGAAAACAAGAAAACAGCAAAATCTGTGTGAAAAACTGGTTCTAAGAAGCACAAGGGGGTTTCAGGTCTGGAAGAGGATGTTCGGATCAAGTCTTCTCACTCCGCAACATCGTAGAGAAGCATCTGGCAGTGGGCCGGAAGGTTTTCTGCGGTTTTGTAGATCTGGAGAAGGCATTTGACAGAGTTGTGCGAAAGAGACTTTGGGACATTTTGCCAGAGTATGGTATAGATGGCACTCTGTTGCGAGCCGTCCAGTCCACTTATGTGGACTGCAAGGCATGCGTACGGGTGGGTGGTAACAGGTCATCCTGGTTTGACGTTAAAATCGGCGTCAAGCAGGGTTGCGTGTTGTCCGCTAGACTGTTTATAATATATCTGGACAAAAGTCTTCAAAGACTGAAAGCGATGAATGAAGGTGTACAAATGGGTGACTTATTGGTAAACCATCTACTTTTTGCAGATGACGCGGTTTTAATAGCGCCAGCAGCCACTGATCTGCAAACACTAGTCACAGTTATGAAAGACGACTGCATGATCAATAGCTTACACTTGAATGTGAAGAAAACCAAGATTATGGTTTTTGAAAGGGAAGAAACCAGAACGAATGTAAGGATTGTGGTTGGTAACGATGTGCTGGAGCAAGTGAATGAGTTTGTATATCTTGGATGCGCCTTCAGTAAGGATGGGAAATACACCGCTGACATAGAGAGAAGAGTGAGTGCAGGGAACAGAGTGAATGGTGCGATGGGAAAGCTACTCGGGAGCCGGCACTTAAGCCATAAGAAGCAGCTGGCCATACATAACGGAGTTCTTGTCCCAACGCTGTTATATGGTAGCGAGAGCTGATTATGTAAGAAGGAGAATGAAAGTAGGATAAATGCGGTAGAAATGCGAGCTCTGCGGAAGATGTGCGGAGTGAAGCTGACCGACCGCATAAGCAACAGCATAGTAAGACAGCGAGTAGGTATGAAAGATAGTATCGGTGTAAAGATGAGAAAGGGCATGCTCCGTTGGTTCGGGCATATAGAAAGAATGCCAGAGGAAAGAATGACAAAACAGATATACAATATGAAAGTGGAAGGATGCAGGTACCGGGGAAGACCTAGACTATCTTACCACGACCAAATAAACCGAGTCTTATCTGATGGAAAAGTCAAGAATCTCCGTAACCGGCGAGCGTGTATGAGACGAACTATGAGAGTCGAGGAAGCCAGAGAGGTATGTAAGGAAAGAACCTGTTGGAACTCTGTACTCTCTGCCTACCCCGCAAGGGATCTGGCGTGAGGTTATAGATAGATAGATAGATAGAAAAACTGGTTCTAAATAATGTGGATGGACAAATAGCATTTATTCGACGTTTGGTAGAATTGGTTAAGGGATTATAGTTTAGGCATAAATGAGTTTTAATAACGGTATTATACACGAAGAGTTGGCGGATAGTCCTAACATTTACTTTTAGGTAAAAGTTTACGGTAGGGTATAGGAAGGGAAGAAAATAGTAAACTTCAAGTACTGCTCTCTGCGCTCTTTCCAGGTGAATTAAGTTTGACTTAGTAGACCCCAAGAAGACACCTCCATCATCATCATGGTCAGGATTTTTTATTTTATTTTAAAATACTCCGAATCTGTATTTCAGGCAGCCGCTCTGTGCTTACTAGTAGTGTGCGTGCATTCGCACTCCGTTGCCGTCTCCCACCAGTCCCGGGTCGACCATCACGACAGCAAGCATCATGGCCACGACGACAAGCACTATAGCCACGATTATCATGTTAAGCATGATGACCACCACGACCACCATGACAAACACTATGACCGCCATGACAATCATGACAAGCACTATGACCACCACGACAAGCACCATAGCCACGATTATCATGTGAGGCATGATGACCACCACGACCACCATGACAAACAATATGACCACCACGACAAGCATGACAAGCACTATGACCACCACGACAAGCACTATGACCACCACGACAAGCATGACAAGCACTATGACCACCACGACAAGCACTATGACCACCACGATAAGCATGTTGATCACCACCAAAAACATGATGATCATCACGAACACTACGTAAGTACCTACAAATTATCGTCCTACGTTGATAATACTCATTTGTAGATCACTCAAATAGGACGAACGATTCAACTAACTGAGCTAGACTGCGACAACCGAATTCGAGTCGGTTTTAATTCTCAATTAATACATAATACTCGTACCTACAATTAGTTTTGGGAATGCCCGAATGTAGTGAGAAACAGTAGAATCAAATACTCTGGCAAGATATGAATATTTTTGAGGTATTTAAGGATATAACCTGTTGAACCTTTCGAGGGATCTGACGGATGATATAAGTAGTAGAAAATGCCATCTAGATGTTTCATTACGAGACACTTCTGCAACAGTTTTGTTCAAAGCACATGCTAGAGAGTGGGCTAAGCGTATATCACAAAACATAGAAGACTACTCTTTGTTTCGTAGCGTACACTATTTAGAAATGAAAGAATTTTCATTAAAATCCTTTAAATCTATTGGCAGTACCCGTCGTACAAATTCGAGTACTGAAGTCGTGAAGGGCACCTACTCCCTGGTGGAGCGCGACGGCAACGTGCGCACTGTTCATTACCATGCTAATCACCACAAAGGGTGAGTTCCAACCAGTTCATTCCAAAGCGCCAAAGTATTTCGCCAACGCCAGCGCCATCGTAGCCTCATACTAGGCAATATTCCGGTGTCGTGGAAGCAAGCACACAACCATAAAACTCATGTATACGAACACCTAGAAACAAATATTGGTGGGTCTCACAATGATTTTTCTCGTGCGGGGATCGAACTACTCAATCCAGTGAGCGGAGCGACCTAGGCTCTTAACAAATAGGCCAAGTGGTCGTTAATCAAGAAACTTATGTGTTTTTTAATTTCGAAAAGATGCTCAGTCTTAAGTTGAAATTGTGCCCGGTATGAGGGAAATATGTTCGACCCCTATTTCATTGGTACCTAAAAACATCAGCTAAATGTGTGTATAATGTATACCTCTGCAACCTTCGTTTGGGGAGTATAGGCGTGACGGTGTTTAATTTTTATTTTAGAACTACTGCCAAAGATTTTTTACATGACTGATATATTTGGTGAGTGAGCCGTAAAATATATCGTAAGGAATTTGTTTAAAAATATTTAATAAAGCACTTTCTAACTATACTACAAAACTTAGCTTATTCGTATATTCTACAAGCCTTTTGAACCTCGCATGACAATCTACTATTGCCTTTAATTGAGGGAGCACGAGACAAGATGTTTATGTGAGAATTAATGTGTAATTGAATGTGTATTACTCGTTGGCGATCCTTAAATAAATAAAATTACTAGTTGTTAGTTAATGTTGGACAATATTCACAATTATTATTAAGTATTCTAATTTAAAAATGTTGTTTTTAGCTTCCACGCCGATGTTCACCACAAGACGGCCCACCACCATATCGTCCCTCATCATCATGATCATCACTATGATCACCACCATTGAACTGAACTCTTCAATAACCTCAAATACTTACATATTAACGACCTCAACCAAATTTATTTGCACACAACGCCAGCGCTGACAAATAAAAAAAAATCCAAAAAAATTGTTGTTTTTTTGAATACTTATATGTGTACAAAAATTAAACTGCTTCAGTTCTTCAAAAGTATCATAATTACCTCAACCTAAATCTTATTTAATATATACAGCTTACCGTTTGAATATTTATTTGTAAAAGTTATACGAAAATAAACATAGACCTTCCTATGTACAACCAAAATGATAAAACTTAAGTACCTATATATACTTTTAGAATATTACTATAGCAATTGTTAAAGGAGACACCACAATAATTAAAAATCATCCTTCATCACTCTTCATTCTAAAGAAATCATTCTTCCTACTCATATTATTAATGTGAAAGTTTGTATGTTTGGATGTTTGTTACTCAATCACGCAAAAAACGGATTTGGATGAAATTTAGCAAACAGATAGTCTATTACGTGGATCACATTTTTATACCGGATAACTGTAAAGTCTAAAGTATACGCGGACGAAGTCGCAGGCAGAAACTAGTAAGACCTTAATTTAAAAACATTCGTACCTACCGTATTACAAATCGTACCTACAAATATCATGTTAAGACATAATATCTCCATGAACAACACTGAAATCCACGCCTTGATTGTACGAAGACTTCAAAGAGTGATTTAAATCATTCTTAGTACTAGAGGATTTGCTTTGATTTGGTCTTGTCACGACCGCCTGACGGCGGGTACAAATAAAAGCACAACGATACGATACAATGGTTTATTAATAAAAAATATTTTGATAAATCAAAAAATAAAAATCTCAAAAAAAAAGAATAAATTAAAATAATTAATTTCCAACACCCAGGGTGTGGATTCGCGGCACAGGGAAGCCTTCTGGTCAAAAAAAAAAACTATGTGCGCTGTGGACTTAACTACGGCTGTTCGATCCCGTGACGCGTGGGAGTCTTCGGCGAGAAGCTTCCACCGGCTAGGTGGGGAACTCGGAGGTGCCCTATGGAGGGCCCTCAGCCGCCAAGGTCAGCTGTAGTCGACGGGCAGAAGTGTGGCCTGTTTTCTCCCGAACCGTACTTTGAAATCCGTACGGTGGACCCCCAGTTTTCTGGAACGCGCCGAATTGACACTTGTAGCGCGAAAGATCCGACCCCAAGGCACTAGGTGAGACCAGGAGGGGGCGTCGGCATCTTTCGCGAAGCAATTAAAAATTACACGGAATGGAGTGGCGATATGAAATAAAACTATTTTTTCGGATTTTATCGCGGTTTATTTTGATTTTTAAGTTCCTGACGTTTCGAGTGCTTTGCAGCACCCATGGTCACGGGAAGGACTGAGGTGTTAGACGTCCAAAAGGCATAGTTGTTCCGGGGTACCCTCAAACTTCTTAATTATTTTTGTTTTTGTTGGTCCGATCTACGCAGAATGAGCTCACGGTGTCTTGAGGTCTTGCAGTGTTATGCTTGGTTTTGGATTTGATTATATTAATTACTGGATCCCAAGTCGATGGAAGCACCCAACCATCTTCTCTAATGAAATTAGGATGTTTTTTAATTACAATAGCCTCGCGAACCATCCTTGGTAGGAATCGGTGTTCTTTCACGAGGATGTGTGGTCTATCAAATCTAATGTTATGGCGGGTGCGGTCAAGGACATGTTCACAGACTGCAGACTTCTTCGAGCGACGGTGTTTTAGGTCAGCTATGTGCTCTTTAACCCGAGTTTTTACAGGTCTTTTTGTTTGTCCTATGTAAGAGAGACCACATTCACAATCAAGCTTGTATACTCCTGCATCTTGTAGAGGGATGTGACACTTGACAGATGGTAAAAACTGACTGATCTTCTTCGGTGGCTTATAAAATGTTTTAATTGAAGCACGCTTCAAGATGTAGCCAATCTTGTCTGTGACTCCTCTTAAGTAAGGTAGTACAGCAGGGAGACGCTCGACTGTGGCTGGTTTCACTCGGTCACTGTGACGTTGGCGTGGGACTCAAAGCTTATTGTCGTGCAGGACTTGCTTGACATGTTGAAGCTCGGCAGCCAGATGTTTCTTGTCACAGATCCCTTGTGCTCTCTGAAACAAAGATTTACCCACGGTAGCTAACTGTGATGGATGGTGGTGAGATTCACCGTTTAAGTACCTATCAGTATGGGTCTTTTTTCTATAAACCGTATGGCTTAAGGTGTTGTTGGGGTTACGGATTACTGAGACATCTAGGAAAGCTAGGGAATTGTTTGCCTCCAACTCCATTGTAAATTGAATTTTAGGGTTAATGGAGTTAAGATGATCAAGGAATACATGAATTTTGTCAGGTGGTAATATTGTGAAAGTATCATCTACGTGCCGCTTGTAGAAGCTTGGCTTTACAGGTGAAGTACAAAGGGCTGTCTCCTCAAAGTCTTCCATGAATATATCGGCAACAATGGGAGATACAGGGGAGCCCATCGCCACGCCATCTACTTGCTTGTAGGACTGCTCCTTCCACAATAAGCAGCCAGATGTAAGGCAGTGTCTCAATAGTTCTGAGTATTCCGCTGGCATGTTGTTCTCCGCTAGTTTCCTTTCTACAATTTCGACACAGTCTTGTACAGGTAGGCATGTGAATAGTGACTGGACATCGAAACTGACCATAGTTTCATTGTCAGTAAGATATACATTTTTGATCTCACTAACAAAATGGTATGAATCCTTAACATGTGCTCTTGTGTATCCTTTGAGTGGCGAGAGCACTTTCACTACGTGCTGAGCCAATCTGTAGGTTGATGTGTCGATTTGGCTAACGATTGGACGTAGTGGAGCTTTCGTTATATGTATTTTTGGGAGCCCATACAACTGTGGTGATTTTGCGCACGAAGGTATTAGTGATTTGACGTCCAGATTCAATGTTTCGGAGTATTTCTTTATTAAATCAGTAGTTTGTTTTAATATACTGGTGGTTGGGTCTGTCTTGACCTTTTTGTATGTGTTTGCATCTGATAAAAGTTCTTGTATTTTGACATTGTAATCTGACGTATCCATAATGACCGTAGCATTTCCTTTATCCGCGCGAAGAATAGAGATATCCTTTCTATTGCGTAAGGTTTTCAACGCTAAATATTGATTTTTAGGAAGATTTAGTTTGGGCACTGAACTTCGACGTAACATGGATGAGACATCCTGACGTATTGCCTCCGAATCTTCCCTTCCTATACCATTTTTGGATAGGACGTTTTCAACGGCGCTGATATCAAAATAAACCGCGATAAAATCCGAAAAAATAGTTTTATTTCATGTGTAATATTCGCGTAAATCTAAGAACTCAGAGTGGCGATATTTAGGTCCGGTTGAAATATAATAAAAAAAACGAAGAAGAAACGAAATATTTAAATGAAGCATAATTACCCAACCCAGAATCAAACCCCAACTGTTTTATTTCGGACGATCACCATTCCACTACGCTATGAGGTACATAAGAAAAGATTACATTTTAATTTATACACAATACGGTAGTTCAATAAATACATAGAGTGAAGCAATGACCATTGATATTTATTTCGTCGGGTACATCGAGAAATCCCTCTTATCGTGACATCACGCTAATCTAGCAAATAAATTTGTGTTACATTATATGAAATAACTCCAACTATTATACAATTGGCTTTAAAACCTAAACGAAATTAAGATATGTGTCCACGCAAACATTTTAATTACATTACTACGAGTTTATTATTCATATGAACAATCTAGTCAAATATAAAGGCCGGCGTGACTTTATAAAAATATATTTAACAATATAAAATAAATAATGAATACTCAAAATATTAATGCAGTCAATTTATATTACTTAATCGTTAGTGCGAACGGTAAGAGAGCTAAGTTTATATTAAATGTACTTTGCTTGGCGATGGCTATTTATAGGCATCGTCAAGTAAACAAGTCTTTCTAGAACGAATCCACGCATTATGCGTCTTATTATTTGATATCTGATTATTAAGCAAAACAGTTATTAGAATTGGACTGAGACTAAACAAGTAACCTGATATCTGTTTACATGATAAATACGCAGCTGAGGCAAGTTAAGCTGATTCAGCAAAACAGTACTTGGAATTCTATTCTATGAGCAATAGTCTGTTATTATTGCATCATCTTTTAAAGTACTTGCACTGAGCTGTGTACTGGTCTAGTATACATAACTATCTTGTTTACAAATTTTCGGTGGCAAGTTTTAATAGAATACCGACTACAAAAACCAAAAGCTTATTATTTTTATGTATCTATAGAAATTTAGCATTTACGGAATTTTAACAACAAATATTTTAGAATAATAGATACTCACAAGCCACCGATGTTAATAACACACGCGTGGAATACACAGTGGGAATTAATGAGGCTGGACTGATTTGGACGAAATTAATATGATAATAGAATGTTAATGAAGAAAAATACCGCGGAGAAACATATTTAAAACTTATCGGAACGATTAAATTGATAAGGTTATATAAGTTCAAAATAAGCGTTCGATTTTTGAGAATGTTGATTTTGCTTATGTTTACATAAGGACAATATTTTAGACTTATAAACATATAAAACAATCAAAAGCACAATTATTAACATAACATAATTGATTATAGAACCTTAACTTATGCTATGCACATTCACTGAATATACGTGGTTTTCACTGAGTTTTTCACTTTTACTGTTTAATACGTGTGACAGGAACTGAAGATTTTCTAAGTTGACTTCATCTAGGCTGATTGGCTGCTTGTAGACTTTCTCTGCTGCTGTGATGCTTGGTAAATTTATAACTGGAACTTGATGGAAGACTTGATTAGTTAATTGTATGAGACGTTTCCTTAATGTGATGTTTTCTTATTTAGCTTCACATTCATTATCTAGGGTTAATATATAGGTGCCAAAAATGTTGTACTGGTTAAAATCATTTTCACAGTGTTCTGTGAGAAATGTCTGTTTTCCTGAATATAATAACCATGTGTCAGGCCGAATAGATTTGACCTTGACTTTTGAAGATTTTACTGTAAGTGGAGAACATGATGTAATTTGTGAAGAAAATTTCATCAAATCTGTAATGCATAAGTGACAGATAAATTATCTTCATAACACAGGAATTCTCCTTCGTCTATTTCCTTGCATGATTGTAATAGTGGAAGTATATCTGACCCTCTGACCAGGATTTGGGAATATTGAGGCGTTAATAGGAATGTTAGGTTTAAATGAGGATTATACATGGGAAAAGGACGAAGGTTGTAATAGTTATAGAAATCTAATTGGACAATTGGTATCGACATAATAAACGTTATTCGTTTGTCCTTAATATATGCTCTTATGTCTATACAATGTACAATTTTGATCAAATTATCGGTATTTACTGGATACATTAATTTATTTATTTTGTCTATGTCTTTAAGTGTTGTTAACAATTCATTTATATCTAATATGGATTAATGTAAAATATTTAATCTACTAAAAGCAATCGCTGTTTTAACCTTATCTAACCTAGTTAACAAAATTTGCAAATTATGGATAATTAAATCGAAAGTATTCAAGACAATTTCTTTACTATGTTGGAATTGAGTTTTATTTAGGATGGATTCTATTTCGTTAATTGTTTTGTCTATTTCAATAAAATTATTTCTCGTAGAGTTTGTCAAATTTACTAATACTCCAATTGTTTCCGAAACTAATGATATTTTGTTGTCAATAGCGTTTTGTTTAGATTGAATATGACTTATTAAGGAATCGTATCTAATTGCATCTTCGTTATCTAAATTGCCTGTAATGGCTTTAATTATTGAACCTAAGGGATTTAAAATACCTCTTTTAATTCTAATTGTTAAGACTAGTTGATTATAGCGCTCTAATGTTAAACTCATAATATACTCAGTTTGCATTTGTGCATCTATGATATTTCCGTCTAAGAAATATACACTTAATTTTTCTTTTAAATAACCGTTAACCTCATAATACTTGTTAACGTTATATTCGATACTGTTACTAACAAATTTTAAATCTAGTATTTTAATTATATTCCAATTATAGGTGCTAATGAATGCTTGTCCTTCCTTAACTGGGAAGATTCCAGGATTATCTTCAAATTTCTGAAGTTGAAGGGCTAGGTTTTGGGCTGCCTGTACGAGTATCAGGAGCGCGAACCTGCGGAGGACGTTTAACGTCTTTTTAATGGGATTTTACGAGTTTTATTGATGCAGTGTTTCTAATAACATTCACAACTTTAATAATTTAACAATACACGGTTAAAACGTGTAATTTATTGCCGAAATCAAAAAAAAATATTTGACTTTGATTTTTTCAATTTAAATAATAGACTGCAAAGATTTTAGAAAATTTAAAGATTTTATAATAGAGTTCATCGTTTCCATATTTTAAGTGTTCAGTTTGTCAGGTTTGTATATTTTTATGAATAGGTTTTATTTAATCGATTTCATTTTAGCTTTGATTTTATTATGCGCGAACCTTTTAATTAAATAAAAATATATATATTGGATGAATGATCTGATTAATTTTGGGGTATTCATATGTAACTTAGCTTTTAATGAAATAATAAGTATTTCATCTTCGTCGGAAGATGGAATATTTATAGAAATTGGGGTATGTCTATCCAGTGAGTAATCCGCTAATAAATTGTCTAATATTTCAAAAAGCGAGTCAATATAACTATCCTCTTCGACGTATATAGATTCGTCAAATTGTGAGGGATTGATTGTATTTAAATTCACTATTTTAGGGGGTTCTTCAATGTCAATTATAGGGGCATCTTTTTGCTCGCTCAATTTTGAAAAATCAGTATTATTAATATTTATTATTTTGGGAGGGTTTTCAAGAAATATATCGGAATAATTTTGCAGTGGAGGTATAATAATGTTGGGGCTTTCGTTTATGATTTCGTCGATTGCAACTGGGTCATAATCATATGAGTATTTATCAGTCTTAAGGTCAGTGTCATCTACGTAATCCTCGTATAAATATTCTGTTCTAGGATCTCCAAAATGTTCTGTGAGGAGTACCTTTAGGCTATCCCAAGAATTGATATTAATCCATTCGCTTACTAGTATCGCGGCTTTATCAGTTAATTTACTTATAACGCTATGGTAAATATACAATTGTTGCGCGGCATTATTTTTCCTTGAAAAGCTTCTAACTACATATTCACACCTTTGGATGAAAAGATTAAGTAACTGTGCGTTACCGTCGTAACGCGGGATTATATCGAGAATTTCTTTAGGAATAATCTGAATTTGATTCATTTTGAATATCTTGAACACTTATTATTCAATTTTACAAATTTGGAAAAACACAATAAAACATTCATAAGATAAATATTACACACACAAACAAAATAATAAAAAAAATACAATTTAAAATAACACACACAAAAGAAATACAATTTCGATAAAAAATTTATACAATAAAAGAAAAAGTTCGGCGATTTGTGTCCAAAAAGATAACTCTTATTAATTATTATAATATTATTTAACTTAGCCTTTATAGGCAGAACAACGTTTATTATTTTTTTTAATAATATTTAATTTCTTTTCAATAATATTTATTTTCCTTTCAATAAAATTTATTTTCTTTTCAATAATATTTAATATTATACTTTCTCAAGTAGACCTTGTGATCGACCCACTGGAAGTAATTTTCTTTTTCAATAAAAATACGACAATGTTTACGTAAGTTCAGCGATGCTTGTCTGATTCTTACGGCCCTAACTGGTGATCTACGGCTTAGCGATGCTTGTCTAAATCCCGTGAGATCCTAATTTTAATCACAAATTAGCGATGCTTGTCTAATAATGCGATATCCTTTTATCCAAATAATTCCCGTGATTTAAGACCGGAATTACAGGCTCGGGGTCTGAATGAAATTAGCGATGCTTGTCCAATTAAATTCAGAATAGACAGAAAAATAGGAACATGTGGGAAAGGTCAGAACTCACACAATGCTGCAATTTTTCATGCCGAATATCCGCTCTTTGAGTATCACTTCTTGACAAATTTCTTTGTTCGAAGGTAGGGTAGGTCCTTTTCTAGGATTCAGCCAGGCCATTGTGGTCCGGAATCGATGCTTGTACTCCTACACGGCGCTGAGCTTGTCAGATATGACCGCTCCAGCACTTATCGCGACTGAAATCCTTCCGTTCGGCTGCGCCAGTCAAATATAAAGGCCGGCGTTACTTTATAAAAATATATTTAACAATATAAAATAAATAATGAATACTCAAAATATTAATGCAGTCAATTAATATTACTTAATCGTTAGTGCGAACGGTAAGACAGCCAAGTTTATATTAAATGTACTTTGCTTGGCGATGGCTATTTATAGGCATCGTCAAGTAAACAACTCTTTCTAGAACGAACCCACGCATTATGCGTCTTATTAATTGATAACTGATTATTAAGCAAAACAGTAATTGAAGTGGACTGAGACTAAACAAGTAACCTGATATCTATTTACATGATAAATACGCAGCTGAGGCAAGTTAAGCTGATTCAGCAAAACAGTACTTGGAATTATATTCTATGAGCAATATTCTGTTATTATTGCATCATCTTTTAAAGTACTTGCACTGAGCTGTGTACTGGCCTAGTATACATAACTATCTTGTTTACAAATTTTCGGTGGCAAGTTTTAATAGAATACCGACTACAAAAACCAAAAGCTTATTATTTTTATGTATCTATAGAAATTTAGCATTTACGGAATTTTAACAACAAATATTTTAGAATAATAGATACTCACAAGCCACCGATGTTAATAACACACGCGTGGAATACACAGTGGGAATTAATGAGGCTGGACTGATTTGGACGAAATTAATATGATAATAGAATGTTAATGAAGAAAAATACCGCGGAGAAACATATTTAAAACTTATCGGAACGATTAAATTGATAAGGTTATATTTTTCCAATTTTAAGATACTCGCTGTCACATTTTGTTACGTTGTTAACCCACTATTAAGAAATATATATAACCATAGAATTTTTTTTACACTATTAAAAGGTAAAAGAAAACACTTGTTGAATAGTTATCGAATTAATCCAGACACGAAAAATTAGTTAACAGCAACCAAACCTATTGGAATTATTTATATTAAACTTACCAAGGGGGTTGAAAAATGTTGCTAATCTAAAATTTTCTTTTTTTATTTTAATATAGCACTGGTACTATCAGTTTTTAAAATAGAACAATTAATTACGAGTAGTTGTCGTGCGAACTCTGGCGTCGAAAATTCCTTGTTCCTGCGCGAATTCGTTTTTATATACTATATCAGGACGGCCTACTTCCTGCCTGCCTGCAACAGTGCGCACTGCCCAGATTTCTAGATCCTTCGTCTGAGACGAGGACAGAGATATGGAAAGAACGGCTCAACCGAAGCAAGGCACGCCCTAAACTATTATCTGTTTTTTATAAAATTCTTGTGGGACTAAGATAGCAATAATCGAACCGAGCGAGATAGGATTATTGTCCCGTTGTTCGCTATTGTATTTTTTTATATTTCTAGATATTTCTATGTTGTGGGCGTTTCTTATCAGATGTTCTAGAAAGAATTTAATTTCCGGTACCAACGAATACCTTATATGGTCATTATGATGCTATCACTAGTTAAGGCGCGCGGTTTCCTTTCGATTGTTACAACTAGTTATTTTGTTTGTGTGTAATGTTTTATTTTATATTTTTAAAACTTTGTTACGACGTAACAGTCTATAATCAGCAGAAGGGTCATAGCCACTGTGGACGCTGTTAGAAGATAAATGCTTGCGTGAAGATGAAGAAGAAGTGTTGGTTTTGTGCCGGGATGTCTCTGCTTACCACTGCATTAAACCTATAAAAAGGCAAAAGGCTGTTATCTAAGGATTGGCAGGAGCACATTTAAATAGTTTTGCCGTGGTATTTTTGACAGTGAAAATGACAATGATACCTACATCGATTGCAAAAAACCGAGGATAGAGGTTTAAACCTTGAAACTTGTAATCAAAGAGAATATAATGCTTGTAATCACAAAGCGAGCTTTTGTTCGCCTGAACTATTACTACTTGCTAAGATAAATAAGGTTGTGCTTCTAATTTAGTATATTATGATTCAAACTACTATAACGACCTAACTTATACTACAGTTCTAAATTAGATGTTGATATACAAGGTGCAACATATATAACGCAAGACCTTATACACCCCAATTAGATTATTGCTTTACAAATTCAATACGAAAATCAAACCTGCAATTTTTAGGAGGTTTCTACCATTTTTCTAAGCTCTTTGGTCCACAATTAACTACGTAATTTAATAAAAATCTTTTAAAATAAAAGGTAAACCGACTTCAAAAACGAAAAAATAAATATTTGAAGTCGGTGCTGGTTGCAGTGGGTTACTTGGCACCGACTTCAAATATTTATTTTTTGGTTTTTGAAGTCGGTTAACCTTTTTTTTTAAAAGATTTTTATTTTACTATTTTAAGTGACGAGTGAATTATTTAGTAATATTTATATACCGATATTATATTATTTTACTGAGTTGTACAGTAAGGGACCTACAGGATTAATATAATGACTATAATAACGGAATCTATACATTCGTGCTGTTCGCCGTTAAGGAGTTCCCTCTTGTATCTTCAAAGTCCAAGGTCTAATACCAATAACATTAAAATAGGACCACCTCAAAACTATACTGAACCCAATGCAAAAAGAATCATCCAAATCGGTTCATAAGCAAAGGAGTTATCAAAATGGATGAATTATAAACCTCCTTTTTTGAAGTTGGCTAATATACTGCTTAGTTCTATAGTAGGGTTGACGTAATACTCATAATATCTCAATTTACACATGCCTATTGTTTGTCGTTAAGGAGTTCCCTGGCGTATCTTCTAAGTGCAAGGTCCAATGCCAATGAAATTAAAATGGGACCTACTCGGAGCTATACTCAACCCAATGCAACAAAAATCATCAAAATCGATCCATAATTGACGGAAACATCGCTGAGCAATGTTTGATCATTAAAAAAATATGTAACATACTTTAAAAATAGTTGGAATCGATTCAGTTGCCGATTTAAAACAAACTACTTGAGGTTTTGCATTAATTCTGTTACATCTTGTAGATGTATGTAAAGGCAATTCATCAACACTAACTGTAAGCATTACATAAAGAGAAAAAAACATTAATTTAAAGGCTTGATTCCCGTGCAATGCGTCAGCAGTGTACTCGACAGTTCGCAATGCACCATCTGGTTCATACAGCGTATAGACCCCTCTGACTTGGTTTCCATCTCTGCTCTCCCAGTGACTCTTCCTATCTCCAGTCTCATGGTCTGACACCTCATACTTGTACTCGTATTTAGGCTGTAACAAGAAAGGTTCAGAACTTCTTTAATAAGATTCCAAACATTTATTAAATTTCTAATTATTGTGACTGTTTACTTACCCGACTAGCACTGCAGTTATCGATAGCAGGTGATGCTAGAATGAAATAATTTGACATTATTAAATAGTTTCATTTTCTCATCCAAACCCTAAGTTTTTGATGTGGCAGGTAATAAGTAATAGAAACTGGTAATAGAATTATTTCAAGACTTCAGTTCTTTATCAACATCAGCCCAAAGACGCCCACTGCAGGACAAAAGCACGGATTATATATACATACATACAAATAAATAAAATTGAAGTGTCTGTTTGTAATTTTAAAACAACAGCTTTTTACTAAATGAATATGAAAGTATATACGGTAAGAATAACAAAACACATTTTTTAAATGTTTGTCTGTCTGTCTGTTTGTTCCAACTAATCTCCGTAACAGCTGGACCCAGTTTGACGGGACTTTCTCTGGCAGATAGCTGATGTTATAAGAAGTAACTTAAGCTATTTTCTGGTAAATTCCACGCGGGTGAAGTCGCGGGGTTCAGCTAGTATATTATAATACAAAAGCCTCCCACCATGCCCAAGAGCGCCACAAAGTGGGGCCGACCGGCTTTGTACCAATTAAATTTGTAGTCTTTAATTGCCATCGTCATTCTACAGATAAAAATTTAATTAAAAGTTACTTGATGTCGATTGGGTAGAGGTGGTGGTCCTTTAGTCTGATGGAACACTATATCTGCGATGAAGTAGCTTGAAGCATCGCGACATGGGACCCCTTAGCAAACAGCCAACCGTGCAGGAACAACACCATCTAAAACGCACATTAAAAATATTTAATACAAATAGCCAACCGTGCAGGAACTAATAATATCTTAAATATACATTAAGCCTTAATTTAGCCACTATCGGCTGAGACTCTATAGCTACACAATCTAAAATAGTTCACTTCCTTCCCTGGTAACTGCGCGGCAGTATGCAAAGAAGTACATGGAATAAAGCAGCGCAGGTTTGTAAACTTTACATGCTCGTGCAGCTCAGTGTCATGCCGACATCCCTGCTTACATTTTACACATTCTCGGGCTGACTGATTTAATGTCCATTTCTCTCTTCAATGGCATGTGAAAGGGCAAAATGTAATTCAGTGGTTAGGTATATTCCTACACATGGTCCCTAATCAGAGATAAATGAGTAGCGCCTTCACCGGTGGTAGGCTAGGGTCGTCGCTGGTCACCACACTCTCAGCAAATTCATGCCGCCAAGCAAACCATTCGAGTTGCAGCACGTTTCGTGGAGTTGCTTCACGAGGTGGCGGGTCTGGCCAGCGGTTCTAACTTCCGTCTCCTCACCGTATTCCAGAGTGAATAGGCTATTACTCGTACAACAAGCCACCTCTACGACCTCATCATCACTTACCATAATCCTTAATAAAAAAAACATACAATAATGTCGGTCACGCAACCAGATATTCGGGGACTCACTACATATTAATGGTGTTTGTACAGATATTCCATTACGGCCGCAGTTTATTTCCTATGAGGTTATTTACGTCCTTGCATTACATTAATTGGATACAACGCACACAACTGCGCTAAGTAGTTCCTAATTACTGATTTTAGATTTCTGTTCTTTTTATAATGCCAACAATGATGTTAGGTTTCATTACCCACATCCTAGGTACAATACGAGATATACGTGTTCATGTTACTGATACATAATCACTTGAACATTAGGGAAACTAAACGGACATCTATTAGTTTAATCACTAAGAGGGAGTAATTATTGACAGGATCAGTATCTATCAAGTTATCAATTAAATAGTGTAATGAAACGAGTCGTCCGCCGATTCTGCGCTGAAACATAGTTTCCACGAATTAAAATCATTATTTTACAACAAGCGTGGATCTAATTTGTTATCTTCAAATTTTGTATCACACACGAAACTGAATATAAGCACATCACTCGTTGATTTCTTCATTAGTTGAAGTCCAGCTAACAAAGCGACTTTATATCTTACAAGATTACAAGATGTTGTACCAAGTAAGTAAATCGATTAATTAATTGATCTATTTATTCGCATTCAATTTGTCCAGTTACCTAATAAATAATTAGCTTACAATGATATCCTCATACATAAATTGTTTTTCCTCCGCGCCAATACTTTTATTACGCGTGAATTAAACGGAAATACTTTTTTGAATAATTATAATAACAATGCGGTCCTACGTCGATGTACTCCAGGGGTGGAAGTGTTAATAAGTTAAGTTACTCGCGGCATAACGCCGCGAGTAACTTCGGAGAAAGCGCAGCACACCTCTCTACACCCCTGAGCCGCTCACACCGGTGTTGTCCTAGGACGACCGTTTGAGGGCCCATCTAGTAAGCGGCGAGTCACCGCCGGCCACGGGTAATTAGGTATCACTAATTATGGCCGGTGTCCGTCCCCTTTGAAATAGTCCAGTTTTTGTCCATCAAACCTCATTTACATAGCCCTTGTTTTCTTTCCATAGTTTACAATAGTCCTTGGACCTGCCGGGGTCAGTTCGCTGGTTATGTTTCTTCATTTTCAGCAAGTGATCTCAGCAGGTAGCTTACATAACATTAACTTCTCGCAAAGGGCCTCTACGTGTAGGACCCGTGTCCCCATGCAAGCCTTTCAAAGGTCCGGGGTAAAGCCCGTGAATCTCAGTGAGATACGTAATTATAATAATAATAATATTTATTTGTTTCTTCACAAAGGTTATCAGGTCTGAAAAGTTAGTACATACAGCATGCTCAAACTGAACTCCTTTGTTTGAGGCTGGTGCCTGCACTAGGTAAACCTGTGTTACAGGTAACCAGGCTCTCATCCCTTAAACAAGTACTGCATTTATAAGTAGAAACGTGAAGAAATTAAAAGGAACATTCTATTAATACGAGTAAACTAATCATAAAGTTAGATCGATAATTAAATTATATATCGATAATTAAGTGTCTGTGTGTGTGTGTGTATTTGTGCACACATGTGCAAGAAAGAAGAACGGTAAGCGCGATTCTGGAGAAATTGTGTACTATGTGTATATTAATTATAAATACAGTCATAAGTAGGATTAGTAATCAAAAAGTAATGCGGACTGTATAAGATTAGCAAATGGGGATAAGGAGGTCTTCTGTTTCCGTATAGGACAAACTATGTAACCATTCCGCTAATACTTTCTTCAGTTTAAACTTGGTTAGGGTATAAATGGATAAGATAGCGTTAATTTTGTTATATAAGTTCGGTCCAAGAAAATGGTAATGTGGATGGACAAATAGCATTTATTCGACGTTTGGTAGAATTGGTTAAGGGATTATAGTTTAGGCATAAATGAGTTTTAATAACGGTATTATACACGAAGAGTTGGCGGATAGTGAGAACATTTACTTCTTGGTAAGGGTTTACGGTAGGGTATAGGAAACTTTAAGTACTGCTCTCTGCGCTCTTTCCAGGTGAATAGGTTTGACTTCGAAGTACCACCCCAAGAAGTAATGCAGTATGTCAGAATAGATTGAACTAAAGCAAAATATGTAGTTTTTAGGATTTTTTCATCAGATATATAGCGCAAATTTTTAAAAATGTTTATTAACTTTCTTGTTCTTGCAGTCAGTAAATCAATATGGGCCTCAAAGTTTAGATTTTTATCAATGATGAATAGTTCCTAATGTGTGAATAGAGATCTTATTAAGTTTGTTTTATTATTGATTAATTAAAATATTTGCTGAACTCAAATTTCGTTACTTGCTCACAGTTCTTTGCGAAATCTATGAATAGAACTGGTATACGTAAGCGTAACGCTATCGAGTCGAGATGCTATACTTTTTACAGTACATATTATTACTAAATAAAAATAAGGTGACAGCTTGCTCCCAGACAACGTTACAATAGCGAACGAATGGTTTATATTTAGCCCTCTGATAGTATTTGCAATTGATTAAAGTTGTTGATTAAAGTAGGTCAGAATCTAATAGGAAGTATCAGCAATAGCAGAAGTAACAGTAGACTTTGATTCTGTTAGCTTTGTAGGGCTTTGACGGTAGGCTAATCATATTGTATCCTCTATAACATGAATATCTTGAATACATTACCATTTTATTATAATTGTTCATAGCGAACATTACGAATGTATACAGTAAGTATAGGTACACCTATTAAAGCAGTAATTGATGACGAAGTGGTCGCATCTCAGGATACCTAAGAGCACATTTATAGGTGTTCTAGCAAACTTTCTTTTATATTCTAAGCCCTGATTCACAATCATAACTGTGACATACTTAAGACTCAAAATCACGACGTCTTTTTCTTTGTAGGCCTTTTCGTAATTTGCTTACATTGTCGAGGTGTTACGTGCGTTGGCACAAGTACATAATATTATTAGTACACCTCCATCATCATCATGGTCAGGATTTTTATTTAATATTAAAATACTCCGAATCTGTATTTCAGGCAGCCACTCTGTGCTTACTAGTAGTGTGCGTGCATTCGCACTCCGTTGCCGTCTCCCACCAGTCCCGGGTCGACCATCACGACAGCAAGCATCATGGCGACGACGACAAGCACCATAGCCACGATTATCATGTGAAGCATGATGACCATAGCCACGGGCATGATGACCACCACTACAAGCATGACAAGCACTATGACCACCACGACAAGCACCATAGCCACGATTATCATGTGAAGCATGATGACCACCACGACCACCATGACAAACACTATGACCACCACGACAAGCATGACAAGCACTATGACCACCACGACAAGCACCATAGCCACGATTATCATGTGAAGCATGATGACCACCACGACCACCATGACAAACACTATGACCACCACGACAAGCATGACAAGCACTATGACCACCACGACAAGCACCATAGCCACGATTATCATGTGAAACATGATGACCACTACGACCACCATGACAAACACTATGATCACCACGACAAGCATGACAAGCACTATGACCACCACGACAAGCACTATGACCACCACGATAAGCATGTTGATCACCACCACAAACATGATGACAATCACGAACACCACGTAAGTACCTACAAATTATCGTCCTACGTTGATAATACTCATTTGTAGATCACTTAAATAGGACGAACGATTCAACCAACTGAGCTAGACTGCGACAACCGAATTCAAGTCGGTTTTAATTCTCAATTAATACATAATATCCACAATTAGTTTTGGGAATGCCCGAATGTAGGGAGAAACATTAGAATCAAATACTCTGGCAAGATATGAATATTTTCGATACACTTGTGCACTCCTTTCAGTATTCTTTATTAATAAATACATATTTGAATGGACACAAATATAAGCTATTTATCACCTGTGTTATATAAACAAACATGCTTTGCAATCAGAGGTAGGCAATAAAGCATACAATAAAATGTTTGATAAAAAGTGAGGGAGAAAGTGAGAGAGAAAGGAAGAGAGGTATTTAAGGAAAGAACCTGTTGAACCTCTCAAGGGATCTGGCGGATGATATAAGTAGTAGAAAAAGATTTTGTTGTTCCGTGTAATGCCATCTAGATGTTTCATTACGAGACACTTTAACAGGTTTCTGCTAGTTTTGTTCCGAGCATACGCTAGAGAGTGGGCTAAGCGTATATCACAAAACATAGAAGACTACTCTTTGTTTCGTAGCGTACACTATTTAGAAATGAAACATTTTTTATTAAAATCCTTCAAATCTATTGGCAGTACCCGTCGTACAAATTCGAGTACTCCGTGTCGGACCCCCATACTAAAGACCATAAGTCCCAGTCGGAGAGTCGCCACGGCGACAGCGTGAAGGGCACCTACTCCCTGGTGGAGCCCGACGGCAACGTGCGCACTGTTCATTACCATGCTGATCACCACAAAGGGTGAGTTCCAACCAGTTCATTCCATAGCGGCAAAGAATTGGTACAAAAGTCATTAATAGAAACTTCCTTTTTAAAACGTAGCCTTATACTAGGCAATATTCCGGTGTCGTGGAAGCAAGCACACAACCATAAAACTCATGTATACAAACACCTAGAAATAAATATTGGTGGGTCTCACAAAGATTATGCTCGTGCGGGAGTCGAACTACTCAACCCAGTGAGCGGAGGGACCTAGGCTCTTAACCAATAGGCCAAGTGTTCGTCAATCAAGAAACTTATGTGTTTTTTAATTTCGAATAGATTCTTAGTCCTAGGTCGAAATTGTGGCCGGTATGATGGAAATATGTTCGACCCCTATTTCATTGGTACCTAAAAACATTATCTAAATGTGTTTATAACGTATACCTCTGCCACCTTCGTTTGGGGAGTATAGCCGCAACGGTGTTTATTTTTTATTTTAGAAACTTCTGCCAAAGATTCGTTACATAAAAGGTATATTTGCTGAGTGAACCATAACATATATCGTAAGGAATTTGTTTATAAATATTTACAAAAGCACTTCCTAACTATCTATCTAGACTATCTTACCACGACCAAATAGACCGAGTCTTATCTGAAGGACAAGTCAATAGTCTCCGTAACCGGCGAGCGTGTGTGAGACGAACTATGAGAGTGGAGGAAGCCAAAGAGGCGTGTAAAGAAAGAATCTGTTGGAACTTTGTACTCTCTGCCTACCCCGCAAGGGATCTGGCGTGATGAAATAGATAGATAGACTTCCTAACCATACTACAAAACCTAGCTTATTCGAATATTCTACAAGCCTTTTGAACCTCACATGACAATCTGACAAGATTCACAATTATTATTAAGTATTCTAATTTAAAAATGTTGTTGTTTAGCTTCCACGCCGATGTTCACCACAAGACGGTCCACCACCATATCGTGCCTCATCATCGCCATCATCATCATGATCATCACTATGATCACCACCATTGAACTGGATTCTTCAATAGCCACGAATACGTGCATAGTAACGACCTTGACCAAATTTACTGATCATAATATATCATTTAATTATTTGCACACAACGCCAGCGCTGACAAATAAAAACAATCCAAAGTTTGTTGTTTTTTATTGAGTACTTATATGTGTACAAAAATTAAACTGCTTCCGTTCTTCAAAAGAATCATAATAACCTCAACCTTAATCTTATTTAATATATACAGCTTACCTTTACCTAAGAGGCTGTTATCTAAGGATTGGTAGGAGCAGATTTAAATAGTTCTGTACTACGATATGGTATCATATTCTGGGGAAATGCTACAGAGAGAGACACAATTTTTAAGGTACAAAAGAAATGCGTAAGAGCTATATGCTCTCTAAAGCTCAGTGATACGTGCAAACCACATTTCATTAAGCTAAAAATACTAACATTCCCGTCGCTATATATCTTTGAGTTAATATTATACACAAGAAAAAACATGCACAGGTATCAAAAATTGAAAAGTTCTAGACATGCTGACATACTCTGTGCAAGTAGTCACAGAACGGCTTTGTTTGACAAAAGCGCACTATGTATGGGACCTAAATTATATAATAAATTACATAAACATATTAAAGATATACAAAATTTCAATCTATTTAAATATCATCTAAAGACATGTCTATTAAATAAAGCCTTTTTATACGATCAACCAATATTTACTGGACTAATGTATTATGCTTAAGAAATATATAATGTAATGACAATTTAATATAATTTTATATCACGTTTTTAATTAATTTAAAGCATATGGTATTAATTTATTCCTATAGACAATGACAATAGACTAATCTTATAAGTACATTCATCTTCTAAACTAATAATATTTGCATGCCTAACTGGTAGAATATGGCTTAAGAACATAATGATATAATAATAAGAACCCATATTGTAACCCATATTCAAGCAAATAAATTATTTGAATTTGAATTTATTATATTATGATTTAAACCACTATAACGCCTTAACTTATACTACTACGCCTTTAGACACTTCTCAATTAGATGTTGATATACAAGGTGGTACATATACTATAACGCAAGACCTTATACACCCGAATTAGATTATTGCTTTACGAATTCAATACAAAAATCAAACTTCCAATTTTTAGGAGTTTTCTACCATTTTTCTAAGCTCTTTGGTACACATATTAACCACGACATTTAATAAATAATTTACTTTGGTGTGTATATTAATGTATGTGTAATATTATGCATATGCATATGCATATGCATTCCGCATTTAAAATAGCCGTATTGCTTTGAATAATGATTAAGTTTTGTTAAATACAGCAGACTGAACGATTATGAGCAATTTTTGACAATTAAAAAATATGTAACATACTTTAAAAATAGTTGGAATCACTTAAGTTACCGATTTAAAACAAACTACTTTGAGGTCTTGCATTAATTATACACCGTCACGCCTATATTCCCCAGAGAGGGTGGCAGAGGTGTACTGAGTACACCCATGTTTCGCCGACGATGTTAGGTCCCATGTAATAGGGGGCGAGCCTATTGCCAAATACCGGGCACAATTCCAGACTCCGGACTTATACTGGGAATTTTTCGTTAGAAAAACTACATTTGTCCGACCTAGGATTTGAACCCAGGACCACGTGATCACAAAGCGTTGCGCTTTGCCACCAGACCAACGAGGCAGTTGCATTAATGATGTTACACCTTGTAGATGTATGTAAAGGCAATTCATCAACACTAACTGTAAGCATTACATAAAGAGAAAAAACAATAAATTAAAGGCTTGATACCCGTGCAATGCGTCAGCAGTGTACTCGACAGTTCGCAATGCACCATCTGTTTCATACAGCGTATAGACCCCTCTGACTTGGTCCCCATCTCTGCTCCCCCAGTGACTCTTCCTATCACCAGTCTCATGGTCTGTCACCTCATACTTGTACTCGTATTTAGGCTGTAACAAGAAAGGTTCAGAACTTCTTTAATAAAATTCCAAACATTTATTTAATTTCTAACTATTGTGAGTGTTTACTTACCCGACTAGCTTGTAGTTATCGATAGCAGGTGATGTTAGAATGAAATAATTTGAAATTAACACGAAATAGTTTCATTTTCTCATCCAAACCCTAAGTTTTTGATGGGACTGGTAATAAGTAATAGAAACTGGTAATAGAATTATTTCAAGACTTCAGTTCATTATCAACATCAGCCCAAAGACGCCCACTGCAGGACAAAAGCACGAAATATATATACATCTATACAAATAAATAAAATTGAAGTGTCTGTTTGTAATTTCAAAACAACAGCTTTTTACTAAACGAATAGGAAAGTATATACAGTACTTATAACAAAAACTCATTTTTTTTAAATGTTAGTCCGTCTTTTTGTTGGTTCCAACTAATCTCCATAACAGCGGGACCGAGTTTGATGGGATTTTCACTGGCAGATAGCTGAGGTTATAAGGAGTAACTTAGGCTATTTTCTGGTAAATTCCACGCGGGTGAAGTCGCGGGGTACAGCTAGTATATTATAATACAAAAGCCTCCCACCATGCCAAAGAGCGCCACAAAGTGGGGCCGACCGGCTTTGTACCAATTAAATTTGTAGTCTTCAATTGCCATCGTCATTTTACAGATAAAAATTAAATTAAAAGTTACTTGATGTCGATTGGGTAGATGTGGTGGATCCTTTAGTCTGATGGAACACTATACTCTGCGATGAAGTAGCTTGAAGCATCGCGACATGGGATCCCTTAGCAAACAGCCAACCGTGCAGGAACAACACCATCTAAAACGCACATTAAAAATTTTTGATACAAATAGCCAACCGTGAAGGAACTAATACTATCTTAAATATACATTAAGCCTTAATTTAGCCACTATCGGCTGAGACTCTATAGCTACACAATCTAAAATAGTTCACTTCCTTCCCTGGTAACTGCGCGGCAGTATGCAAAGAAGTGCATAGAATAAAGCAGCGCAGGTTTGTAAACTTTACATGCTCGTGCAGCTCAGTGACATGTCGACATCCTTGCTTACATTTTACACATTCTCGGGCTGACTGATTTTATGTCCATTTCTCTCTTCAATGGCATGTGAAAGGGCAAATTGTAATACAGTGTTTAGGTATATTCCTTTACATGGTCCCTAATCAGAGATAAATCAGTTGCGCCTTCACTGGTGGTAGGCTAGGGTCGGCGCTGGTCACCATACTCTTAGCAAATTCATGCCGCCAAGCGAACCATTCGAGTTGCAGCACGTTTCGTAGAGTTGCTTCACGAGGTGGCGGGTCTGGCCAGCGGTTCTAACTTCCGTCTCCTCACCGTATTCCAGAGTGAATAGGCTATTACTCGTACAACAAGCCACCTCTACAACCTCATCATCACTTACCATAGTCCTTAATAAAAAAAACATACAAAAATGTCGGTCACGCAACCAGATATTAGGGGACTCACTACATATTAATGATGTTTGTATAGATATTACATTACGGCCGCAGTTTATTTCCTATGAGGTTATTTACGTCCTTGCATTACATAAATTTGACACAGCACACACAACTGCGCTAAGTAGTTCCTAATTACTGATTTTAGATTTCTGTTGTTTTTATAATGCCAACAATGATGTTAGGTTTCATTACCCACATCCTAGGTACAATACGAGATATACGTGTTCATGTTACTGATACATAATCACGTGAACATTAGGGAAACTAAACGGTATTTCTATTAGCTTAATCACTAAGAGTGAGTAATTATTGACAGGATCATTGTCTATCGAGTTATCAATTAAACAGTGTAATGAATCGAGTCGTCCTTCGATACTGCGCTGAAACATAGTTTCCTCGAATTAAAATCGTTATTTTACAAATAGCGTGGATCTAATTTGTTATCTCCAAATTTTGTATCACACACGAAACTGAATATAAGCTCATCACTCGTTGGTTTCTTCATTAGTTGAAGTCCAGCTAACAAAGCGATTTTATATCTCACAAGATTACAAGATGTTGTACCAAGTAAGTGATTCTATTAATTTCTTTATTCGAATTCAATTTGTCCAGTTACCAATTAAATAATTAGCTTACAAAGATGATATATTTACATACATAAATTATAAGTTGTCAATACGAGTACATTCAAGGAAATTGTTTTTCCTCAATTCGCGTCAAATAAACGAGTGCCGAATACAGTTTTTTGGGGAATATAGGCATTGTATGTTACCCCTGACTACTTGTATAACCACGGATTTATTTGTATGATAAGGTTTTAAACACTCCAGTCTTCTCTAAGGCTATGGTAAAGACTTTTTTCCCGTGAAATAAAAAGCTTACACTTGGCTTAGACTATTTATAATACCAGTAATACCTTATTCACTGTTAAAGATGTACTTATGTAATCAAGAATTAAACAGAAATACTTTTTTGAATAGTTCCTAATGTGTAAATAAAGATCTTATTTAGTTTGTTTTATTATTGATTAATAAAAATATTGGCTGAACGAAAATTTCGTTACTTGCTCACAGTTCTTTGCTAAATCTATGAACAAACTAGTTGACGTTAGCGTAACGCTATCGAGTCGAGATGCTATCCTTTTCACACTACATATTATTACTAAATAAAAATAAGGTGACAGCTTGCTTCCAGACAACGTTACAATAGCGGACGAATGGTTTGTATTTAGCCCTCTGATAGTATTTGCAATTGATTAAAGTTGTTGATTAAAGTAGGTCAGAATCCAATAGGAAGTATCAGAAATAGCAGAAGTAACAGTAGACTTTGATTCTGTGTGTTCAGCTTTGTAAGGCTTTGACGGTAGGCTAATCATATTGTATCCTCTATAACATGAATATCTTGAATACATTACCATTTTATTATAATTGTTGATCCCAAACATTACGAATCTCTACAGTAAGTATAGGTACACCTATTAAAGCAGTAATTGATGACAAAGTGGTCGCATCTCAGGATACCTAAGAACACATTTATAGGTGTTCTAGCAGACTTTCATTTATATTCTAAGTACTGATTTACAATCATAACTGTAACATACTTAAGAATCAAAATCACGACGTCTTTTTCTTTGTAGACCTTTTCGTAATTTGCTTACATTGTCGTGGTGTTACGTGCTTTGGCACAAGTACATAATATTATTAGTACACCTCCATCATCATCATCATGGTCAGGGTTTTTTTATTTAATTGTAAAATACTCCGAATCTGTATTTCAGGCAGCCGCTCTGTGCTTACTAGTAGTGTGTGTGCATTCGCACTCCGTTGCCGTCTCCCACCAGTCCCGGGTCGACCATCACGACAGCAAGCATCATGGCTACGACGACAAGCACCATAGCCACGATTATCATGTGAAGCATGATGACCACTACGACCACCATGACAAACACTATGACCACCACGACAAGCACTATGACCACCACGACAAGCATGACAAGCACTATGACCACCACGACAAGCATGACATGCACTATGACCACCACGACAAGCACCATAGCCACGATTATCATGTGAAGCATGATGACCACTACGACCACCATGACAAACACTATGACCACCACCAGAAGCATGACAAGCACTATGACCACCACGACAAGCATGACAAGCACTATGACCACCACGACAAGCACTATGACCACCACGATAAGCATGTTGATCACCACCACAAACATGCTGACAATCACGAACACCACGTAAGTACCTACAAATTATCCTCCTACGTTGATAATACTCATTTGTAGATCACTCAAATAGGACGAACGATTCAACCAACTGAGCTAGACTGCGACAACCGAATTCAAGTCGGTTTTAATTCTCAATTAATACATAATATCCACAATTAGTTTTGGGAATGCCCGAATGTAGCGAGAAACATTAGAATCAAATACTCTGGCAAGATATGAATATTTTTGAGGTATTTAAGGAAAGAACCTGTTGAACCTCTCAAGGGATCTGACGGATGATATAAGTAGTAGAAAATGCCATCTCGATGTTTCATTACGAGACACTAACAGATTTCTGCTGGTTTTGTTCAAAGCTAGAGAGTGGGCTCAGCGCATATCACAAAACATAGAAGACTACTCTTTGTTTCGTAGCGTACGCTATTTAGATATGAAAGAATTTTCATTAAAATCCTTCAAATCTATTGGCAGTACCCGTCGTACAAATTCGAGTACTGAAGTCGTGAAGGGCACCTACTCCCTGGTGGAACCCGACGGCAACCTGCGCACTGTTCATTACCATGCTGATCACCACAAAGGGTGAGTTCCAACCAGTTCATTCCATAGCGCCAAATAATTGGTACAAAATTCATTAATAGAAACTTCTTTTTTAAAACGTAGCCTCATACTAGGCAATATTCCGGTGTCGTGGAAGCAAGCACACAACCATAAAACTCATGTATACGAACACCTAGAAACAAATATTGGTGGGTCTCACAATGATTTTTCTCGTGCGGGAGTCGAACTACTCAATCCAGTGAGCGGAGCGACCTAGGCTCTTAAAGAATAGACCAAGTGGTCGTCAAGAAACTTATGTGTTTTATAATTTCGAAAAGATTCTCAGTCCTAAGTCGAAATTGTGCCCGGTATGAGGGAAATATGTTCGACCCCTATTTCATTGGTACCTAAAAACATCAGCTAAATGTGTGTATAATGTATACCTCTGCAACCTTCGTTTGGGGAGTATAGGCGTGACGGTGTTTATTTTTTTATTTTAGAAACTTCTGCCAAAGATTTTTTACATAACAGATATATTTGGTGAGTGAACCATAAAATATATCGTAAGGAATTTGTTTAAAAATATTTACTAAAGCACTTTCTAACTATACTACAAAACCTAGCTTATTCGTATATTCTACAAGCCTTTTGAACCTCACATGACAATCTACTATTGCCTTTAATTGAGGGAGCACGAGACAAGATGTTTATGTGAGAATTAATGTGTAATTGAATGTGTATCACTCGTTAGCGATCCTTAAATAAATAAAATTACTAGTTGTTAGTTAATGTTGGACAAGATTCACAATTATTATTAAGTATTCTAATTTAAAAATGTTGTTTTTAGCTTCCACGCCGATGTTCACCACAAGACGGCCCACCACCATATCGTCCCTCATCATCATGATCATCACTATGATCACCACCATTGAACTGGATTCTTCAATAACCTCGAATACTTACATATTAATGACCTCGACCAAATTTACTGATCATAATATATCATTTAATTATTTGCACTAAACGCCAGCACTGACAAATAAAAAAAATTCAAAAAACTTTGTTGTTTTTTATTGAGTACTTATATGTGTACAAAAATTAAACTGCTTCCGTCCTTAAAAAGTATCATAATAACCTCAACCTTAATCTTATTTAATTTATACAGCTTACCGTTTGAATATTTATTCGTAAGAATTATACGAAAATAAACATACACCTTCCTATGTACAACCAAAAGTAATACAACTTAAGTACCTATATATACTTTTAGAATATTACTATAAAAATTGTCAAAGGAGTCACCACAATAATCAAAAATCATCCTTCATCACTCTTTGTTCTAAAGAGATAAGACTTTAATTTAAAAACTACGACATAATATCTCCATGAACTACACTGAAATCCACGCCTTGATTGTACGAAGACTTCAACGAGTGATTCAAATCATTCCTAGTACTAGAGTATTTGCTTTGATTTGGTCTAACCGGCAGAAGGGTCATAGCCTCTGTGGATGCCGCTAGAAGATAAATGCTTGCGTGAAGATCCTGCGCGTGAGTGTTGGTTTTGTGCCGGGACGTTTCTGCTTACCACTGCATTAAACCTATAAAAAGGAAAAAGGCTGGTAACAAAGGATTGGTAGGAGCAGATTTAAATAGTTTTGCCGTGGTAATTTGACAGTAAAAATGACAATGATACCTACATCGATTGCAAAAAACTGAGGACTAAGGTTAAGCCTTGAAACTAGTAATCATAAAGCGAGCGTTCGTTCGCCTGAACTATTACTTCTTGCTAAGATAATTACGGTTGTGCTTCTAGTTTATTATATTGTGTGATATGTGATTATATACATCGCTTTGTGATCACGAGGTCCTGGGTTAAAATTCTAGGTTGAACAAATGTAGTTTTTCTAACGAAAACTTCCCAGTATGAGTCCGGAGTCTGGAATTGTGCCCAGTATATGGCAGTAGCCTCGCCCACTAGTACCTGGGACCTAACATCGTCTGTGAAACGTGCCACCTGCCACCCCCACTTGGGGAATGTAGGCGTGACGATATTTTTTTAACACCTTAACTTATACTACGACGCCTTTAGACAAATTACTTCTAATTAGATCTTAATATAGATGTATGTAAAAGCAATTCATCAACACTAACTGTAAGCATTACATAAAAAAAAAATTATGGCTTCATACCCGTGCAATGCGTCAGCAGTGTACTCGACAGTTCGCAATGCACCATCTGGCTCATACAGTGTGTAGACCCCTCTGACTTGGTCCCCATCTCTGCTCTCCCAGTGACTCTTCCTATCACCAGTTTCATGGTCTGAAACCTCATACTTGTACTCGTATTTAGGCTGTAACAAGAAAGGTCCAGAACTTCTTCAATAAGATCCCAAAAATTTATTTAATTTCTAATTATTGTGACTGTTTACTTACCCGACTAGTACTGTAGTTATCGATAGCAGGTGATGCTAGAATGAAATAATTTGACATTAACATGAAATAATTTCATTTTCTCATCCAAACCCTAAGTTTTTGATGGAACCGGTAATAAGTAATAGAAACTGGTAATAGAACAATAACAAGAGTGTTGGTAAAATCTCAGTTCATATACTTATATGATCTGAGGGTAAAAGCCTTAAGTCTGCAAAACAATAACGTACATATAAATTCACTAATATAACCTAGTCTTCAATTCATTATCATCATCAACCGAAGGATGCCCACTGGAGGACAAAGGCACGGAATATATATTATAATACGAAGGCCTCCAACCAGGCCAAAGAGCGCCATAACGTGGGACCTACCGGCTTTGTGGCAATTAAGTTTGTAGTCTTCAATTGCCATCGTCATTTTACAGATAAGAATTAAATTAAAAGTTACTTGTCGAATGGGTAGATGTGGTGGACCCTTTAGTCTGATGGAACACTATACTCTGCGATGAAGTAGCTTGAAGCATCGTGACAGGGGATCCCTTAGCAAACAGCCAACCATACAGGAACAACACCATCTAAAACGCACATTAAAAAATATTTAATACAAATAACCAACCGTGTAGGAACTATACCACCTTAAATATGCATTAAAATATTTTTTTAAATATAAATAAATGCATGCTTCGTCGAACTTATATAAACAACAGTAAATGTTTTTTTCTTAAAGTAGGAGGAACAAAATAGCTTGCCTCTTCCTGTTCATACCACTAATTAAATACAGACAGAAAGAGAATGTCTTGTCTCATTGACAAGACCAAGTTTTAATTCCCTTTGGTAAATTATATAGGAGAAAATGTATTGTTAAGAGATAACGAATTTAACACATGCATTTCTATATCCTACATTAAGCATAACATAGATCGGTTGGGTGGCGACGCAACGGCAAAATAATTTACCACTTAAAGCAACACACATTTTTTACGGTGAAATTATAACCAGAGTGCTTAGCACGAAAAGACTGACATTAGCGTGACATTAGCAAGTTGATATGCGATCCTTTTTACACTACAAATTTACCCAATTAACATGAACGTAACAGCACGATTACTCGCTAGCGCCAGTGCCAAAATTTTTGTGCTAAGCCCTCTGATTCGTCTGACACATGTCCGTTACAATATAGCAGAAAACTTTCCATAGAACTTAAGATAAATTTGCAACGTGCCTTTAAATACACAAAATCCATATCGCAAAAGTGCTCTTGATGAAGACGTAATTAAACTGAAGCAGTAGATTGAAGGGCCAAGTATCGCAAAATTGCATTTTATAGGGTCATCTCATCTGATAAGTGGAACAATGTGTTTGCCGGCGGATACATTTACATCGACAAAGGCCGTTGTCAATTAAAATGGTTGATAGCACTGTATGCAAAGTTACTCCAATGAAATATGTACTAAAACATTGAGATTTCTGTCCGTTTCAAATAAGCTATTCGCTACGCGTAGTTTTTTGTATTGGAGCATAAATAATATCTGTTGTTCAGTTTAAATTTAATTATAATTATACACATCGAGCAATTAAAATTCACACCTAAATAAAATGAGTTGGCTCTGCACCCAACTGGCAAAATGTAATCAGATTAATGATTAACCACCTCCGTTTAGGAAATATAGGCTCCGGTGTACTAATGATTAACGATTACAATGACATTTTGAAATCTTCAACGATTACGACTACACTTTTAATCTTGAATCATGATTTTATATTAGAAAATGCAATTGTAATCATTAATCTGATTACATTTTGCCCATCTCTGGTTGGGTGTCAAGTTACAAAAACGTCAACGTCAGTTACAAGAACAACTGACTACAGTGCTTTTTAAATATTCTGAGTAAGTTATCGTTTACCTAATTGATTTATACATGTATAGTCGTTTCAACTATATACATTTCCGAACGCTTACAATTTGCTTTTCCATCTGAATATGAAAAACATGAAAATATGAATAATACACGATATAAGACATTTGAAGGAAAAGTCAAGAGTCTCCGTAACCGGCGAGCGCGTATGAGACGAACTATGGGAGTCGAGGAAGCCAGAGAGGTATGTAAGGAAAGAACCTGTTGGAACTCTGTACTCTCTGCCTACCCCGCAAGGGATCTGGTGTGAGGTTATAGATAGATAGATAGATAGATAAGACATTTAACAAATGAAAAGCTGTCCAAAATCTTATTGACGATTATTATATAATCAATGATTAAATAATAAATGTTCCTTAAAATCTCAATGAACGAGGCTGACGAAAACAATTGTTTTTTTTTGTATATGACTGAATATCGGCGCATTACAATTTATTTAAATAAAATATAGAACATACCAAATAAATAAGGATTAAAAGGCTATTTACATAGAAAGTCAATGAAACAGCTCTGTACACAACAACTATAGTTCTCTTTAATAATGCAATAAAATCCTTACAAAGCCAGTTTTTCTGAAAGTACATGACAAGTGACTAAGAATTTATATCGTAAGTGTTAATTAAAGCGTCTTATTAATTACTAAGCACTTGACCTTATAATCTAAAATATCAATTCAACATCTCGTGTAGGTACAGTCTCCGCAATCTCAATTGCGAAAGACGTTGAGAAAAGCAAGAACGAATTTGCAAACCGCATTCACATCTTTGGGTTCCAGTTTATACTCGATAAAATGTTAGTTTGTGGTCGACTATGACGGCATAAAAGTATTAACACCTAGCATTATAGTCTTTAAGGACAGCTCATAAGAATAAAGATTTTAAAGACTCCCTTACGACACTTCGTACTTTTACTCGGCCGTTTGGGGCTTCCCTTTTACAACAGAACAATAAAACCTCTCTCAAAATGCGATTTGTAATGAAGTAAATGTCATTAAACTTCGCAAGTGGCTGCAATTTCATCACACCACTAGTATCATTCGATTCATAAGTATTTGAAAAATAACACAAATATTGTTATACGTACAACAGGAGATATTGGACCCACTGTACACGGACCCAATTTATCTAATTTGAATAGTTCATTCTGTCACTGCATACATCAAAAGATGACTAAATATTAGGATTGGGGATATAATTAGGGATTTACATTAATTGTCATGGGCTACCTCACAAAACTAAATTTAGTTACATACGTCTTCTTTTTAAGTATTTAGTTCTAATATGTTGATGTAGCTACCTATTAAATAAATTAAATTTGATGATTATACAATGTATATTTATTAACCAAGCCTCTTAAATCTGGAAATATAATAGGTATCCAATCAGTACTGACCTCCTAATCATAAAATGACTACACCTTATTAAGAAGCTATGTCACCAATCCAAAATGAAAAGGACATGTGATTGCTAACAACACGTGGGTGTCTTAAAAGCTAATTATTTATATTTCTTAAATATATCAAACAGTTCAATAACTCAATAAAAACCTGTCAATCTATAAATATATAGCTATTAAGAAATGAGAATTTATAGCATATTATTATAGTGCAAACGTGTCTTGAGCATTAAAATGTATATTTAATTTCACATGTAATTGTCAATTTATTGCATAAATTGGTTTGACGCAACCCGATGGAGCAGGCAGTTAGATCTAGATCGCAGCCTGATCTACCGGTACTCATAAACGCTGGGTCCTTTCCGTCGTTTGAATAAACTCAACTGCGATCATATATTAAATGTTTACGTTGCGTAATGGTATTGGCAACTAAATTGACGTCCACAGACATTAACGAATATTATTACATGGGTATGTTTGTCGCGAAGACTTAATAACTTACTGTAATTGAAACACTATGATTAACCTCTCACAACACAATAACTTACCTTCATGCTTACTTATGTACTGTTTCTCATCGGAAGTTGAAAAATGGTGATATAGGGCTGTTTACTAGTCAATTTAAATAGACATTTCGTTAAACAGATCTTTAATTATTCGTATGGTTACTAGAGTACTGCTACCGATCGTAATCTTCTAATTTCAATTTAACAGAGGTGCTAAAACACGCAATTAAAAAAACAATTATGGATTACAGGCTTTCTCAGAAACTTCTTCTTCACAATGGCAAACCCTATGCCTTTTATCAACCCATACACATCTAATTATATAACAAACTATGCAAGAGTTTCATTGATAATATAAGCTGTGGACAATGATGTTGTATAATAATATATTGTTCGCAAAGTATATTCAAATTATTACAATAATATTAGCCCTGTTAAGAAACTGTCCCACCATTGGGCACGGGCCTCCTCTCAAACCGAGAGAAGGCCCGTGGCTGGACTGGCTTAGGCCATAGTCCACCACGCTGGCCCAGTGCGGGTTGGCGAACTTCGAAAAACTCTTAAGCATGCAGGTTCTTCACGATGTTTTCCTTCACCGTTAAAGCAAGTGATATTTTTTAATACGCACATGCTTTCGTAAAGACAGAAGTGCGTGCCTGGGTTTGAACCCGAGCCCTCTGACTTTGCACTCCTACGGTCTAACCACTAGGCTATCCCTGCTTTGTGTATCAAATTCTCGAACTGCTAAATTGTAAGACCTTGACGGTGCTCAAAGCCAGCTGTTACACAATGAAAATGATCGCTTTAATCCTCCGTACCATTGTCGGTAAATCCGCTGTCGTGTTTTCAATAGTTCGTTCACAATGCATAATGTTTATTATCAATCATATTAATCTCAGCACTGCATGCTGCCAGGTACTGACGAAACTATTGATTTCGGAAACGTTCTGTAACTTTAATACCTAGATATTCGTTGACATTCTTTACGATTTAAAGGAAAGGCTTTAATGTACAGGGTTATGGTCACGATAGATCGACGTACAACCTTTTTATGTTAATGTCAAATGTAATATAGAATTAATTAGCAATATTTTTAAGAATACTTATACACTCATAATACTTGACAATCAAATAAATATAATGACTGCCACTGTAAAATCACGTAGATTATTTGTGCGAACGGTGTGCTGTGAAGGAAGAAAAAAAGGCGTTATAGAATAACCCGTCTACCCATAATTTCACCAAAATGTTGCTCAAATATCAAACGTTAAAAGTGCTCCCTATGTATTTTAGTAGTACATACGGTTTTACTAGTAATTTTTTATACAATTTATATGATATTTTACGACAGTTTGAGTGGCGTATTGTATTCTGCTAGGTAGTCAATAACCACTCGAGTCCTCGCAACAACACAATAAAGATATTAACTAATAATACACCAAAACTTAAAAGTTGTCAAGCCTATGCATGTTACATACCAAATTGTTCGCACATGTAACTACTGTTTCTAAGTAACCCAATTCGTGATGAGATAATCGATCATAATCCGAGTCTGGGCCACTTGCGTGCCTTAATCTTCATTTGCACAATATACCTATTCCAGTTCGCGATAATCTGCGGTGGCAGGTATTTATTGGATACTAGGCTTATGTTATGGCATCGCTTGATTGGAATAAATGCTATTAATATTTGAATGACGGCGCTTGCACACAATGCAAACAACTGATGCAGTTATCAATACATTATTTGCACTAGACTAAAGGAGACAATTCGAAAATTAAAAGTACATGTATGGGTGTGCTAAGTTGTGGTCTTATTCCTAATTAGTTCAATCCAACCATAGCCAACGTGAGGACGCGTTAAAATGCTAATTTCTACAGTTGCTAGTTATGAGCAAATATGGATCCTAAGTATATCCAAACTTGGCCATTTTTGGCTGTCATTTTGTTCGTGTTGCGTTATCTAGTACTAATAATAATGTCAATGGAATAACGACCGCGTAAATACTCGTAAGTGCCCGAGTCAAGTGTTCTTGCATGCCGCGCGGAGTTACCCGCGTGGGTTCCCCGTATCAATAATCTGCGCATGTCATTTGCACATTTATTGGTACCGTGTACAAGCACTGATCACTGAAAATCTTCATACCATATCATAGCATTCCCGAGACTTGCCATGATTTAAACTGTCTACATAAGTAACTATTGTGGATCAAAACTTGATTGACATTGGTTGATACTTAAGGTTGATACATTCAGATAAACAGATTTTGATGTATCTAGTATATTTCACACTAATATTTTTTCATATTTGTTCTCTGGAGCGAACAGCTGCGGTTGGTCGCGTGCTAACATAACACATTACAAGCAAACTCGTTTAAAGTGCTGTTGGATTCCAAGAATAAGGGATTTAGTTTTGTTAAATCGCAAAAGTAAAAGTTAATCATAAACTGTTTACAAAAATGGACCGTGCCACTATCCTTCACATTTACCGCAATAAAAAAACTCGTGGCTAAATAGAGAGGTTAAATAGATGCCGATATTCTCTAAGCGGGGCGGCAGAGGTAGACTATGAACACCTACTTTTCTTCGACGACGTTTGGTCGCATATAATAAGAGACGAGGCTATTTCCATTATACCGGGCGCAATTTTAGATTGCAGACTGATTATGGATTTTTTTCTATCTTTTTACAACCTAAGTCTTGATCTTAGACCACGTGATCGCTACGCACACTACACAAACTAAGCAGCAGAGTTGGGCAATAATTTATTGAGAAAAACTTTAATTACAATTAAAATATTTCGTATTTTATTGCGGTTTATTTCTTATACGCTAGTACCTTAGGGGAAATAATTTAATTCCAACTGAAATTACAATTAATTGATTCTACAATTATAAAATTGATTAAAATTGCCCAACACTTTTAGGCAGTCTTACTACTACCTGTTATATACAGTTTAATATCATAATCAAAGATCAAAATGTTATTGTCAATGCTACTCTGTCAATGTAGGGCTCATAAGCAATATACAGGACATGACCTGATGTGTTCACTGATACAGTTGCTAAATAACTAACAAAAAGACACGACAGATCCAACAAGCCAGATACGTCCAGATTTACGCCTACTTTATATAACACCATACTTGACACTTCCACAACGTTTTAATCTAAAGATTTTGGACGAAATTTTAATCAGCAGCCAATCAATCAAGGAAATTGAATTCAACTGATTGAAACTTGCCTTACTCAATAAGTAGCTTAAGTATGTATGATAAATCAATTTTGAATATTTTTTCAGTATCAAAGAAGCCCTAGCACTAACAGATTGACGTTATCTTAACATTGTCGAGGTCACACTGTCAACACTGTCACGTTCATCTTTATTTTCTAAATGTTTAGAATGAAAAGCAAGGCATCAAGCAACCTCTCTTATCATACTATAGCCATTTAACACAGTTTTTCGTTGCAGTGAACATTGTTAGATATCTTATTTACATTTTCATAAGTTAACTATAATTTAAAGTAAAGCAGTGATAGCCTAGTGGTTAGACCGGTGGACTGCAAAGTCAGAGGTCTCGGGTTCAAACGCTCGGACCTCTATCTTTTCAAAATCATGTGCGTATTAAAAATTTACTGTCACTTGTTTTAACGGTGAAGGAAAACATCGTGAGGAAACCTGCATGCCTACTCGTAATAGTTTCTCGATGGTGTGTGAAGATCGCCAACCCGCACTGGGCTAGCGTGGTGGACTATGGCTTAAACCCTCTCAGTTTGAGAGGAGGCCCGTGCCCAACGGTAGGGCAGTTCCTTAACAGGGCTACTATTATTATTATTATAACTATCATTTATACAAAGAGAAATAACAAACCAAAGCGACGGTATTTGACGTCGGTTTGGTCTAGCTAATGGTTAGTCTAGGTAGTGGTAGTAGTTCGTTCGATCCCCGCACGGGACAAATATACCCAAAAATGTGTGTTTCGTACGGTTAAGGTTCTTTTGTAAGTAAACTTTATATTCATAACCAGCATGATAATGATATAGATAGATAATTGATTTGTCATATTATTATTGTAGTTGTAATTAATCTTAAAATCAAGCCATTTAGATGGATTACTTTTAAATGACTTGTTCAAACTATGAAAATGATTTTTTCTTTATACTATATAATTATGTCATAATCACGAGATAAGAGACCTCCGTATATTTATTTTTAAATTAAAATTGAAAGTAACACAAGATGCTAGTATCGGGTAATTGTTTTATCATATTAATATCCATTATCTGTTCATTGTCAATGCGTTAATGTTTGTGCTTAATACTTTTAAAAAATGGAATACATTAAAACATTGGCCTTTAAGGTCACATCTAGGTCAAACGTAAAACGTATTCAAAAAATAATTTTAAACGGTAAAGCAAAAAGCTGTATTTTTCTTCATATATGAATTTGAAGTCATGAGCATCCTTTTAAACTAATAAACTATGAACGACACTAAATCAAAAAAAAAAATCTTTTTCACGACAACAGTATCCTATTATATCGATAAATTGATGTTTATCATAACGATGACTGCCTCACTAAACGTCCTTGGTCGCAGTCGCGGTCGGGTGAAGTTGGATCCAACTCTGACTCCGACCTGACCGCCTTGCAATGGCGTCTCAAGCACATCCTCTCCGGTCCCAATAGAACCAAACCCGTCTACACGGGCGCCCTCTTCCTAGATGTCGCGAAGGCATTCGACAAAGTCTGGCACAACGGCTTGATCTACAAGCTCTACCAATTGGGTGTGCCGGACAGACTCGTGCTCATCTTACGAGACTTCTTGTCGAATCGCGCCTTCCGTTATCGCGTCGAAATGACGCGCTCCACTTCCCACTCCATCAGTGCTGGAGTCCCACAGGGTGCTGGAGTCCCACAGGGCTCAGTTCGCTCTCCGCTCCTGTTTAGCCTTTACACGAACGACATTCCTCGTTCGAGTAAGGCGCATCTAGCCCTATTCGCGGATGATACCGCTCTCTACGTCTCGCACAGGAATAAGGGTTTCATTACCAGAAACCTTCAGGCATCCGCCAATTCCCTAGGGAATTGGTTCAGGAAGTGGCGTATTGAGGTGAACCCGGACAAGAGCGCTGCGGTGTTCTTCTCCAGAGGTGCCACCCCGCGCCACTCCCTGCGCCGCCCTAGAAGTAATCTCGGCCAAGCGACCATGTTCGACCGACCCATTCCCTGGGTCAAAAAGGTCAAAAATCTAGGGGTCACCCTAAACAGTACCATGTCCTTCGGCCCGCACATCAAGCGGGTTCGTCACCGAGCATCCTTTGTGCTCGGTCGTCTCCATTCGTTAATCTGCAAGCGGAGTAAAATGTCTCTTAAAAATAAGGTGACACTTTACAAAACTTGCGTTCGACCCATCATGACTTATGCGTGTGTTGTGTTCGGGCATTCGGCCCCCTCTCACATCGATAAACTCCAAGTGGTTCAAAACCGCTTCCTCCGTAAAGCCGTAGGAGCCCCCTGGTTCGTACGGAACGTCGACCTCCACTCCGATCTAGGTCTCGAACCTATTTGCACCTTTATTAAAAAGGCGTCAACACGTCACTTCGCGAACGCATCTACCCATGCGAATCCGTTAATCGTAGCCACCGCCGACTACGATCTCCCCCCCGACCCCTGCCGCCACCGCCGGCCGCGACATGTTCTCACCGACCCCCCCGATGCTTTGTCATCCCTTCTTTCTGCTCAGAATACGGGCGACGACGACGACGTAGTAGTAGATCCCCTCCCATAGCCGGCGGTTGACCGGTGCACTTAGTAGTGCACCCGTCCCCCTACAGCGACTGTCCCAGCCGAGGCGCCCTCGAGTATGTCGCCTCTTGCCCTTCTGGCTGGCTAGAGCGTAGTGGTTGCACGCTCGCCTTTAAGTCCGGTGAAGCTGTAAAGGCCTCGCGGCCAACAGCGTACATCATTCACACACACACACACACGCTGTCAGATCGCAGTCGTGGTCACAAAGTGTAATCACGGCTTGATTACGTACCTTATTACATATTTGGTGTAATTTTTTATGTACTTCTTTGATCCGTTCGACCGCCAGCAAGCGCGCTTTGATATTTTGATACTTGAAGACTAATAGCGTTTATTAATTATTTTGTTACTTATATATTTGCAAAAATAGCCTATTACAATAATATGCCTTACTATGTAATTATTTGCGTTGGTTTTTATAATTGCATTAATGATATTTTTAATTTGCGTAATATTAAGTCTAATGCAATTAGTATCATTAATCTAAATCATTTATCATCAAAACAAAGTATCTTAGTTTAAAAGGATGCCCATGAATTCAAATTCATCCTGTAGAATTATTACGTAAATTTAAAATAATCATTACAGTCAGTCAGGACTTCCAAATTATGTCACTCACCGATCCTAACCTACACAAATTACCTGGTAACAAGCTTGTAGTGAATACGACACTACCTTCTGTCGTGTCCTGAGTAGCTTTGTTAGACTTTGCAGTAGGTGTCTATACGTCGTAGGTAAGTGTTTATTACAACGATCATTAATTACATAATGACATCTGCAGATAATCTAGACTTCGGATCTCGACCAATGAATATTGATAAATCGGCATAAGTGAAATGCGGCCGATATTGCAAGTGGTTCGGAAACGACACAGCCAGCCCATTATTAAGTCTAGTAGCTCGACATTTGAATAAAGTAATACAAATTGCTTTGTTACAGAAAAGTCAAGTCATAACGTGTAATGAACGGAGGTGTACATGGAGATAATGTGTATGTATACCGGACCTAATTGGAAATGCAAAAGTCGCCGCACCTAATGTAATTTAATTTGAAATTCGTTGTAAGGTTTCTAAATTGACACTTAAATAGTGTCAATTTAGAAACCTTAAAACACCTACCAAATAAACTAAGAACTAAGTAGCAAAAACTAGGCATCTAATGTTCACATTACACATTTTGTATATTACATTATGTATTACAATACAACAAAAACGCACCAAAATTAATACGAGTACATACCTATTCTCTCGCTTTGATGTGTATGAAAAGCCGATTCGCTCTGGCATTGTGCAATTTTGTCGAAAGAATGCATAATTGCGGGTGTCCTCCGTATTATGCCTACTTATAAAAATTAAACACTTTGTAATGTAAGTAAATGTTAAAATTCCTATTCAAAAGCAAGTAAAACCTTAACATTGGTCTAAATCTTCGAAAATATAGTTATATTCTCGAAAATTTTAAGTCATCAACTTAAAAAATATTATATCATCCAATATTTTTTACATATATATATATACATTAAATAAAGATCATATTCCAAGAGAAGAGTCAGAGCAGTTTGATGCACTACATATTCCGAAACGCCCACATTTCTCTAAACGGTTAGAAGCCACATAATTGGGGTGAGCCAAATGCCGTGAGCTAATTGCCCGACAGGCAATTTTATGTTAAAAAAATGTACACATGTAGTCCCCTTCTACGACATCTACTGAAAGGTAATGTAGTGACATTCTACTACCCGGTAAGGTAAATACATGGATTCCACAAGAAATAAAGGCTTCGATAAAACCTAAAGCCAACTACGACAACTTCTTCTGTTGAAACTGGCAATCGGATATAAAATTGTACTATTTGTCCAATAGGTAATTTTTAATTTTTTATCTCCCGTTGTAAGTTAATACCGCCAAACAGTACGATAATTACGATGTGGTTCTTGGGGGAAATTGAAAACCCACATTTCATTACACTTTGTTATAAATTTTTAACACAACAAGTTTTTAGGAACTAACAAAATATATGGCCTACTCTCGACGGATCTGGCGTGGTGATATAGATAGATAGAAAAAAAAATAGGAAACTTTTCTATCTCCAGCCAAAACTCATCGAGACTTTTATGTAATGACAAAAGATCGTGTGAAACAAAGTAAAGAATACGAAATTATGTCCTCGCATAGACCTTTTAGAGCTAGAAAATTCGCTCCACTCCTAACATAGATTTTGGTGTGTTTCTTTTATCAATTGTAAATGATTACGTAATTGTAGTTGCCTTACGACATACTTTGTGCTCTGATTTAACACATCTGTTAATACGCGTTAACAGATGATGACATTTGTTACATTAAAATTACGGTAGATAGTATAAGACTAAATTCTCTATGAGTACCAAAGTACACAATAGCAAAAAGGTACTAAAGAAAAATGGAAATGATGTGAAAGAAAAATGGAAATGATGTGAGAGGTGGAGGGACTGTAAAATAAAACAATCATTAAGACGGAATCGCTGATGTAAACACAGCACGAAGAAACCACTTCGTATATTTTTTATGCAAAGCAGTCATGTTGTTTCAGCTCTGTATAATCGCGACATGTCGCTACTCTTGGTGCGCTAGTCGATCACAGAACTAAGATATATTAAGGTCATTTATGGTAATATTTACTCAATGAAACGTTCAACAAAGCTTACCCAACTTCACATCACGATCACAACCTGTCGTTGTACTGTAAATTCACTAACCTTGTAATCTTGATATATGACAATACGAGTGGTTGACGGGACAAATTGCTGAAACAATCTACTAGTCCTGCCTTAAGATTAAAGTACTTTTAATCGTGCAAAGGCAATATTAGAATTGAATTTATCCACAGGCACAGGTATTGTACTGATACACGTTTAGTTGACTTAAAGTGTCACGATCAAGATGAGAGCAAAGAGTCATCTTTAACCTTGCACACTCGTATACACTATACACCCATACAAGAGACAAATTTTAAGCTCTTTTGAACAGGTATGATATTAGTATCATAAATACGGGGATGCTGATAATACAATTAGAGTTTCAATGTAGTACTTTGTACGATGGCTTGATTTAGTATGTTTTAGATGAAAAAGTCGCAAAGAAGCTTACTCTATGACCACGCAGCTTTAATTATATTTAAGCCACGAATACCACGAAAGTTAAATATATATAATAGCATCTTCACCGTATGTGGAAGCGGTTATATATTAGTATTATTACAATACCATCGACAGAAAAAATAATACCTGATACCATCAGATTCAATATTATTATGGAGTAGTGATCAATAACATATCGCATACATCTCAGGACTATCAGTAAAGTTACACGTAGCTTATTACCACCGAAAACCGACGCTATATACCTGAAACAACGTAAACGATCGCCAGTTTATGCATAAATATAGAACACATTAAGTTTCGGCAGACTCACTAGCCCAAGGTGACTATCACGTAAAAGCTCATTAGATATAAAGATTTTTTCGATGTTTTATTGAAGTAAATTGACCTTGCCAAATATAATAATTCCAACCATTACTTTAGGAACCTCGCGCCAGATATACGACGGTTACGTAAAATGAATTACATTTGTACCATGTGTTTGATAGTTTATAAAAACTAGTCAACAAAACTGAGTCGGCTGAGGTAGAAAACGTCACAGCTCTAGATTGCTAAAAACAAAGTTAAAAATGAAATCGGTAAACGGAATCAATTTCATTTATAACTAGCTATTACCCGCGACTACGCACGCGTTTTTTTTTTGTAATTTGACATAGGGATTTAGGTATTTCCAAGAAAGCATTACTACAAGACCTAAGACACCTCCATACTAAGTTTCTTACAATACCTGGGTGCTTTCTTTTTGAGAAGGATTACCAGTAACTATTTGTTATAAAATTATTCGTAAAATGGCTATAACAAAAGGCGAGCTAAGAATGTAACAAAGCTTTTTTTTTTATAAAACTTAGCCCCACACTAGGATTTATTCCTGTATCGTGGGTGCGTTTACAAACATGAAATTTCACATACACAAATACCCAGACCGGAACAAATAATTGTGGGTCACACAAAGATTTTTCCCGTGCCGGAATTGAACCCGCGACTATTAGACACAGTAGGCAGAGCGGCTCAAGCTCTTAACCACTGCGCTAAATCGTTCATGTTCATGATCAAAATCATGTTTAAATATCTTAAATAAATGAATATACACAGTTTCGTGTCCGGGCCATTCATCGTTAAAGAGTTCTCTGCATAGGAGACAATCCTGAATGCGTCATTTCGTGCATGAACCATGCACGAAATCATGTTTAAGTGTTAAAATCAAAAGTGTTTGCACAATTTCAGGAGCATGCTTTTAACCACCGGAGAGTTTCTTGTGAGGAGACGAACCTGAGTTCATGGAGGAATTAATGTGTAGGCAAAATCACACATTTTAACGTAACATTGCAGTTTGAGACTAACAATAATAAAAAATACCAATTAGTTATATAGTCATACCAATTAGTTTCATTTTCACAAGAAAAAATGTTGAATGTTGTGAGCGAGGATATCGTATGTGATTATCGTGTGCGAAAATTTGCACGATTTCCGTCCGGCATTTACCTATTGACAGGCAAGAATGGGTTGTTGTTTAATTCCTTAATGATACCTACACATACGTGTTAACTACTTAAATTATAGGTCAAAATACATTCTTATTTCACAACGTTAACGTTTAACCAGAGATATTTCAAATAACCTAAAGGGACTGACTGTTACGAAAATATGCTTCTATACAATTTGATGCTTGAAAATTTTATCCAACCTAGTATTTGAACCAAGAAACTAGTGATCATCAGCCGCACTATTCACAACTAGACCAACATAGCAGTCACAGTTCATTTCTATCCAGAGGCAGGCCGCCTTCTTTTAGAACTTATAAGGCTTTCAACTTGGCTTAAGGATTATCAAATTAAGTGGCAACCGGGAACAACGTGAAATTCTATCTATATTAATTCTTTAAAAACAAAGTTATGATTTTTGTGATTATAACACCCGCAATTTCCAAGTATCGGAAGATTAACAATCAGGTTTGGGCACGCTACCAGCGCGGGCGCGGGCGGGTTGCCCGTGTATATCTATCGGACAGTCGCAGACGCCAGCAGTATTGGTGACAAGATTAATCGCTGGTCGCTCCGTCCACGGCGTTATCGCCGTCTCGATCGGCAGTTGCGAACTTTATTGCAATGTTTGGTACGCTCGCATTGCTCGCATATGGATTAACAGGTTCACGTGCACGTTACGTCATATGAATGTATTGAAATATTGGTTGATTTACGCATGGGATAGACTCTCGTTATGTTGACGGGCTTAGAATAATTTGTAATATACGTTTACCTGTTGGAACTCTATACTCTCTGCCTACCCTGTAAGGGATCAGGCGTGATGATATAAATAGATAGACGTTTACCTGTCAGCTGAGAGACAATCATTTTACTATGATTTACAAAAAATGGTTACTTAAATTAGAAGCAGACGACTACAATGCAACTTTGTACGGATAAAATATCTAATAATTTTGACGTAAGTATGTGCGTTTTTGTTGGCTTATACAAATAAACGATTTTGACTTTGACTTAATAATAATAATAATAATTTTAAATAATAGATATGGGAATCTATAGACATGTACCACAATAAAGATATGTGTGTATCTTTAAAAACTGCCACTTAATAGAAAATAATATGGTTGAACGAAACCTAATTTTGATTAATTTTTTCCTATATACATATTTTATCAGTATAATCACACATGTTTTATTCAAATAGCCATAAAGATATCTAACTCATTAACAAATTCTTGACCTGTCCATTCCATTTGGTAATATCCGCCTAATCTGTTTCTATTAACACAGAATCTTCGTGCTTTTTCCATCTGACAGCAATTAGTTCGCGCACTGCTAATTCTATTAAAATCTTTATATGCCTATCGGGTTTTCTAAAGAGACAATGCCTCTACAGTACTATACTAAGGTGATGTAACATTACCTTAGTTATAGCACTGTGTTTGCAAAATATCGTTGTCAATTTTTTAACTTTATGAGTAATGGTATTCTACTTTCAAGGATGGTATGACATACGAAGGAAATAAAATAATATCAGCCTATATTTTCAGATCCTGGGTTCAAATCCTAGGTTGGACAAATGTAGATTTTCTAACGAAAAATTCCCAGTATGAGTCCGGAATCTGGAATTGTGCCCGGTATATAGCAATAGGCTCGGCCCCTATTACATGGGACCTAACATCGTTGGCGAAACGTGGGTGTACTCAGTACACCTCTGCCACCCCTGCTTGGGGAATATAGGCGTGACGGTGTTTTTTTTTGTTGTTTTTATATTTTCACTCTGGGCAAAGGCTCTACCATGCGGACCCAGTATGGATTGATGGAGGCAATCCTGCTGTTGAAAATTATCAAGCCGCCTTTAAGCTTTCAACTTGGGTTAAGGACTTCTTCATTACGTGGTAACCGTGACCAGCGTCTTAACGTGCCTTCCGAAGAACGGATACGCTCGAATATGAAAATCCCACAAACGGTCACTCATCTCAGGCCGACCGAGCTGAACGCTGCGTAACTTTGGTGACATATTGTAACTTTGGTAATATTGATAAAAAATGACTTTTTCACTAGCAATGCCAAAGCTTGAAATGAATGTCAATAGGCCATACCCTCATATACTTTTCTTGCTATCTGCACTCTCATATCTACTGCATAAACTCAACTCATATAAACTCATCAGTTCCTTTTATCACACAGCACAACATTAATTATATCATGGTAAATCAAGCTCTTGGGTGCCTGCTGAGTGTCTGGATGACTGCCTCGTTGGTCTAATGGCAAATAATGCACGTATGGATTACGAGGTCCTAGTTTCGAATCCTAGGTTGGACAAAGTGTAATTTTACATTGTGCCCGGGCCCACTTTTAGCTGACAATTTTAGGTCCGGACCTAACATTGTCAGCTAAAAGTGGGCGTACACATTACACCTTTGCCACCCCTGCTTGGAGAATATAGGCGTGATGATGTTTTTATTTTTAAAAAGAATTTCGTCCCTCTCTCCATTACATAGAGATACAGCGGAATAATGGCAGACCATTAAGAAATCCTAGCATTAACATTTGGTATAATACTGTTTCGTTTCAATCCTTCCCACTAGGCATGTATGTGTATTTCGCAATGCATGTAAGCTATAAAGAGCTTAGGGGCTTGTTGGCTTATGCAAGGCGCCGAGCCCGAACCCGTATCAACGTTTTAAACGACGTAAATTACTTACTGGAGCATGTGTGAGGAAATGTTGGGTTGATTCGCCGACGCAATTAGCTTATATGCAAAATACAGATATTAAAATATGTGACAAATGGCGATAGATTTCCCCTACTTCTGCAAACCATATTATATTATTGAAATAATTTAATTATTTCTTATCTTATTAATTAAACGCTTTACTTAGATAATTATTATATTTTTAATCTCATTAACCTATCTTTGTACCCACGCTGTACCTTTGACGCTACATCAAAGCAGAGTCTGCTTTCCTTATTCTTCTCCATGACTTCGTCTTATCGTAGCTGTTGTATTGGAGACGACATATAATATCAAGTCTTCAGTCAGCATGTTTTTTTTTAGATTAGAAGCTACGCGGTCTACCGGCTTTATTCTTCCGATGTATAAACCTTGTATTTTATACATCGGAAGTATAAAGCCGGTAGACCGCGTAGCGTCCCATCTACTGCATACTCTACTATACTTAAGTATAAAATATTTTTTGATAGACTTATAAAATCATTATTCTTTCGTTCTCCTCAATTAACACTGTGTATAAAAATTGTTCACTATCATTTAAAAATTGTAATCAAGGAAAGTTAAGCCCTTCTTCTCCATAAGAATATTATGCCAAATGGGTGGTAGAGTTATCACTTACTCGTTAGCATCACGTTAACGTAATTTTTTTGGTGCTATGCCCTGTTGTCTTTGACATTTTATAAGTAGGTGCATACTCCCAAATTCTTAATGAACAAAAAGCTACTGATTTTGAGTCTACATACGAATAAAATATCAAAAAAGTGCAAGCATGAAAATATCCAATAAACATTAATAAACGGAATTCATGAATACCATAAAAAGAACGCAATTACCACAAAGGATAGATCATCACCAAATACTAAAATAAAAGGACAAGACAAGTATAACTCCGTTAATTTCTTAGTTTGACTAATAATATCATTGGTATGTATAAACAAATCCGCCAGCATTAGTGTCTAATTGCCAGATTAATTTCGTAAATGGCTAATGAATAAATGAAACTAACGAACGTATCACACGCACTTAGATACTACGAGTGATGTCGGATTACGTGAACCTGATCAGCAGAGCTTTTCTATTAATAAGAAAACTATAAATGACGTAAATTAATGCATGACGGATGCATGCATAAACATAATGCTTTAAAATAACTATAAATTTTCTAATAAAGATGTAATTGTTTCCGTAGAAAAGAACTGAGGTGAAAATTGTGGAATAAAAAAAGCATCTTTTGCGGAAGCAGCCTCACAGGAGACGGATACAATTAAAGAAGCCCTACTAGGGCTGCCTTCGGAAAAGGATGCCTTCTTGGGAAGGGGATAATTAACTGTTACTAGTATAAATTATGTAATTTCATTAGAATTATCCGGAAAATCCATCTCTTCCGCCGTTTCTATCCGCCCTAGTAAACGTTTTATAAAAATATTACAGTTTATACCTTATAAAAGCACCTATAATGAACGCCTTAGTTATAAACGCCTAAGCTATAGACGCCTAGGCTATGCCCGAATTATTCGTAGAATCTAATCCATTTACCATTTGTGTGGTAAATCATACATTTAAATAACTCTGGAAATACGAATTTTCTAAAGAATTTGGATTAATTTATTCTCTACTAGCATTTACTAAAACTGACGCATAACGAATTTTACGATTGATAATAATATTCAAATATGTATTTGTTGGAAAAATAAATAAATATCGATCAACATGTAGATAAATACATCGAGTATTGAATAGGAACTAGCGTTTATCAAGTGTCCTATATCAAGCCCACTAGCTAAACTATCCAATAAATTTAGATCTGTAGAGCAGTTTTAGCTTGCATAACTAGGCTGTAGCTAACATTGTGCCCGCGTTCTATAAGTTTATTTCACATACTAAAATACAGGTTGAATTAATATAAATTGGACATCTAAAAATTCTGACTACCTCGGTGGTCTAGTGGTACGTGGTACGCTTGAACATCACGAGGTCTTGTCTTCGAATTCTATGTCAATTAAAATGTTCATCTATTAATAAATTCTCAGCAACAGTCCGGAGTCTGGATTTATGCCTGGTATACTGGCAATAAGCTCATCGCCGATATTGCGACCCAACATCATCGGCGAAATGTAGGCGTACGCAGTACACCTCTGTCTCCCTTTACTTGGCAAATGGAGACTAGACGATGTTCTTTTTAATTTCTTATACGATAAGTGTTCAGAACTTTAACATTTCAATGATGTTTTCGTATGATGTAATTGACGTTAATATCAATTAAATTAAAGGAATGAAGTTTACATATCCACTCAATGTGAATAAAAATGTTTACGGCTATTAAGTTAGCATAAGGGCATTTGAAATAGCACCGAATAGTTTATTAGTAAGTGAACCATAGTTTAGACTCTCGAGCCGCGCCCACCGAATGTTACCTATACATACTTTGACGGCGAACGTGAAAAAGTGTGACCCGTTCTTACACATATGAGATCGCTATATAAGTCTTTGCAGAACCATTTTGCTCTCATTTCGACTCACGCTTAAGTTTGGCAAATACACTTCAAGCTTTCGACAATTTAATGCGAACATTGCCGAAGCGTAATCCATTTATGCGATACTGTTTATAGAGTGCACAATAAAAATAAGAATGAAATCGGTGAGTATGAGTACAAATAATATTTTCATTATGTTAAACACTTGTAATAATTATAATTGTATGCTATTTGGTTTCGGAATATCAACAATTTTGTTTTTTTTTTCATTTCAGATAATTTTAATAGCGTTGGCTCTTCACAGTGTGTTTGGTTACCACGACCCCGATTTAAACTACCATCTAAACCAAGTACAAAAGATATCGAATTGTGATAATGGTTACTCGTATGCGTCACCTCCCGTACAACTTACGACAGCTGGTGTGAAAGTAGTGGCGGCCCCAGCTGCAACCATCATTTCACAGCCCATAGTTTCAGCTCCTGCCTACCAATACTCTGGAACAGCGGGATACTCGGCTAGCAGTTCATCGGGATATTTAGCTAGTGGAAGCAATGGATACTCTACTGGCATAACATATCAAACAGTACCCAAAATCACTTACGCCGCTCAGCCCGCTGCAACTTACCAAACTTCACTCGCTTCTAACTACGCCCAAGGATATGCCACAAATGAAGTTCACGGCTACACGACATCCGCCGGGCTGTCATCGACCTCCGCCAAAGGGAGCATAAGACCACTTGCGACGTACGCTCAAGCGCCAATTATCGCCAAAGTCACTGCAGCTCCACTCATCGCCAGATTTTCCCTTGCTCCGGCCATGAATTCCTACGTTACACAAAACTCACTATCTCAACAAGCATCATTTGGATCTTTGGCAAAAGCTTCTCTGAACTCTTACAGCAGCCTACATGGAGGAGGACCGGTCGTGTCACAAGTTTTTACTGCTCCAGCGACTGGATATGCTACGTCTCCAGCTTTAAGAGTGCAACAAACTGCACAGGTGCTTACCCCAGCTCAAGTTGCCATCGCAGCACCTGTGACGCAATATGCTCACGCCCCAGTGGCTGCTGTCGCTCAAGCCGCTCCAGCCCTTCAGTACTCGACGTCATCAGTATCTCATGTGTCTTCTCCGGCTTCGTACTTCGCCTCTCATGGAGGTTCAAGCCTGACTCAATACTCTGCTCCTGCTGTCTCGCAATATTCCGCCCCAGCGGTTGCTCAGTACGCGAGATATTCTGCTCCAACAGTCGTACAACACTCGGCCCCGTCAGTGACCCAATATGTGGCACCAACAGTAGCGCATTATTCCAACCCAGTGTCGTCAGTGACCCAGTACTCAAGTGCTCCTGTTGCGTACGTCTCCTCGCATGCGGCATCAGTAGCTGTCCCTGCTGCCACCAAGTATGCAGCACCCCTCGCTGCGAAGAACGTTCATACGGAATTCCTGGATAACTATGTAAGTATTCACATTTTTTAATGTATTTTCAATCACAATTAACTTTAACAAAACCTGCCAAGTTGTTATCATGTTGTAGCATAAAACCTTATCCTGCGCATGTTTTTAATCTAACATTATATTAGGTACTATCAATTGCTATTAATAAACGCTGCACTTTAAATATCACGTTTATCCATCAATATTTATTTGGTAAATATTAACATCTAACTAAACGAAATTTTGTATTAATTAGTTTTTATTTTCAACCTTGTCGTGCGCACGCTTTAGTTTGATTAACAACCCATTAAAGATCTATAAGGTAAATAAACTTCGCCTCAGGATATTGCAGCACGAAGGTACTCATAAGTTACCTCATATCCCTACAACTAACGGTGTGACGTAATCGAATCGATTAGTCGCCCATTCGATCCAGGACTGGTTTTACATCGAAATATTGACCGATCACCAAGTCACTTTAATGTGAGAAATTGTCATGTACTGTAGTGGCATGTTGACGAGGCAAACGGTTGTGTAATAATCTATAAACCCCATTAGGAACATATTTGATTGATGTTTTATGTGAATGCTTCCATGTAATTAAAACGATCCAATTTATACCTAGATACCTACCTACATTTGATAGCTATGACACTATTAAATAACAACCTGTTAAAATTGTATTGTTATTGTGCTATTTCATTTCTCAATATCTATAAAGTGTCTTTAAAGGACTCGACCGCTTATTTATTGTCCGTACTAACATTTCCTTTTTACTCTTATGACGTAACTAGGGTGTTAAGTAAACTATTAAATAGGCCGTTAAGTCGCAATAAAAGTCGTAAATTAAGAATACGATAAATGTATTTATAAAATTTCCAGGCCATAAAATACAAAAACCGGACATACATCTTCAAAACTGGACATAATTTTAATTGTTTCGTAACCACAAATGAATATCAGTTTCGTTACATAATTAATGTCATAAGTACTATTAACAACAATTAATGATCATTTCTGAAGTTCAATGTTACACTCTCAAAAAGCTTTACAAAGCCGGATACGTAAATATTTGGCCGGATACGACCATTAAAATCCAAACATGTCTGGCTTAAGACGAAGGCCTGGCAACCACGTAAAACGATGTAATTATTTTAATATTCTAAATGCAAGCAGATATCTAAAACTTCTAAGTACATACTACCTTTTTAATGTTCAATAAGCATACTCGCAATGTACCTACTGCGCAAGAATTTAACGGCAAAAGTCGTCCATTACGTCGACATGAAGCATTCGTGTAGCTATAAACTAAACCTACAATAATACTTGCACCGCTTATGTCAGCGATCAATAGGTATTTGCGTTCCTGGGCAGATAATGGAAGGTACCTCGTTCGTAACACGATTGCATAAGGTGTTTACTGAGACACATAATGCTCCAGCTAAGCTACAACAGCCAATAATTGTTCAGAATCCTGTCTAAGCACTTCGTAATAGAGCCCAATAATAAAGATAAAAAACTTGTGGTACTGCGCATAGTAGGAATCTAGTCTTAACGACTTACAGTGTATCTAGGTACCCACTTATTCCGCTTTTGACAGATTAAAACCCAAATAACGGTATATACTTACATCTTTACATCCATCAACAAGACATGCATAAATCTTTTTATAGTGCCCTAGGTCGGACAAAACGTGCTTTTCCTACCGTAAAAATCTCTTCCTATAATCGTCTCCGATAGGCGATACAGTAGATACACTCTGTTACCTCCGCTTAGGGAATATTAGCATAACGATGTGTTATTTTATCAAACATTATTTTCAGGCATGTATTTTACACCCTTAAACTTTTTTTGGCACAAGGTAGCCCACGTACTTCCTCTGAATAAAATCTATATTCTTGCCAAATTTGATTAAAATCTGTTCAACGTTTTGGGTGTGAACATGTAACGGATAGACAGTCACTTTCGAAGTTATAATATTAATATATATATATATATGTACGTAATAAGATGTTCTGTGATCTAACTTTGTGATTGTTTAATTAGAAAATTGTATCATTCAAACTGTGTACAGGCAGTCCAGTCCTATCTTACCAGTGTACCGGCCAAAATAACCTGTATTTTCGTAAAACAAAAATACCGTAATCATCCACACACATATGTAAATACACGATATGCGTATCGCAATTCCTTCACGGTAGTTAACACCGGTTGCCCAACTTTTATTGTCAAACTGAGGGACGTTTTAAATCAGTAACATTCACTTACATAACAATTAGTGCGAACTCGTCCCACTGAATGTCGTCGACTACTTTCACTGTAACTAAATAAAGTCGTCTTGGCACCCTCTGCTTATAGAATTGACAAAGTCCGCATCATTGACTCTGTTGTTTACTTTCATATAGGTAGTGTTTTTATGTACGCTCTACCAAGTGTTTAAGGAAATATTCAGCGATAACCCTGTCCCTATCCATGGAATGGTCTTCTGTGTTCGTATCACATTGTAAGCACTCTTTCGCACGGACGCTTTTCCGACGCGCTGAAGCGAGCTGAAGCGCTATTTAAAAAGGAGTACTGTTGAAGTGTGTTTACAAAATATGAACTGTTAGCGCCTAGAAAGAGGTGAGTATAATGGACTAAAAACAAATGCAAAGTTATAGACTCGATAATCATTAGATATCGTAGACATTTCTATCCCATTACAATGTGTTAATGATAATAAAGGTCTACACAGAAATTCCTTTTTTCACTACTAAATTATGTAAGATAGGTATTCTTTTGCTCTATCCAATAATTCAGGTACATCAGGGAGGTACTCAAAAGGTATTCAAGATATCGGTAAGCTTAACATATGTATCTAACATTCTTTGAAAGCCACTAAAAGTCGCGGCATAGAGTAAACGGACTTATTTCGATTTCTAAATGAGCATAAAATCGGTAGATAATTAATAGGTCATAGGTATCGAACCCAGTATTAGGTGCTAAAGTTCATTCAAAGCCTTGTGACCTTTCCGGGCTGACATTTCTCACGGCATTACCTATCTAAATTACGATAACAACTTGTTGCAGGACGCCCACCCGCGCTATGCTTTCGAGTACAGCGTTAACGATCCACACACAGGAGACATAAAACAACAGAAAGAAGAACGTGACGGAGAAGTAGTTAAAGGTATGTTTTGGTATTCATTTCTGATTTAAAAAAAGCAACTACATTTTTGAAGACAAATTATGATGATGGTAAAGACCCGTCCGGGAATAATGTGGAAAAAAGAAATACACATTGCTATCAAAAACTTTCCGAAGGAAATTAACATAAAGGCAGCGAGCGTAGCGTACCGTAGCTTCTTACCTGCCAAAAAAGAGCTGTAAATTGCATGCGGATGAAAACCCGAAGGACTGACCAACTTTTTAAAGACAAAGTCTTAATCTGTTCTTTACCTCCAGCATTAGATTGTTGTATCAGTTATTCGCTACAGGCGCAGTTTTTTCATCCAAATTGTATATTCTTGTCATTAGTGAGAGAGAGTACCCCGCAAGGGATCTAGCGTGATGATAAAGATAGATAGATAGTGAGAGTGATGGTTAGAAATCAATATAGCTACTATAACTCTCGTTGTACATAGTAACGCACATGTTTTTAGTATGGAAATCTGTAGCAATCAAAATACTGATCTTAGTTCCTCCCGTATCGGTTAGATGGGAAACTATCTCTAGATACTAATCACAGAAATTATAATAATTACGATTTGTGTTATAGTAGGGGGCGTCGATTAATTACGTGAGGTGTTCAAGTGGGGGAGGGGGTCGAGTCAAATCTCATCTAATCTTACTTTGGGGAGAGCGGGGGTCTCGGCAAATATCACGTAATTTTTTTTCGCAAGAAACAGAGTAAAATTACGAGAAAATAGTATTTAATTAAATAAAAGATTTACTAAAATATGGCCAAATCATATTCAATAATACTTAACAAGATTTTTCGAACGCCGCAAAGTTGCACAGTAGCACGTCGTTTATTTACGCACATATTGCGCAAAGTCCGACCCTCACGGATTCTTTCAAGACGAGCTACTGAGTTCCTGTGCGCAAGCGTTAACGGCTTAAAATGGCTAAATCAGAACGAGGTTGAAGGAGCAGATTATTTTACTGAAAATCATGTGAACATGTTGGTTCCAATAGTCACTCTTGAGACTGTGCACGACTCTCCCTGGACTGAATTAGAATGAATATTCTTTTGTGAATCTTAGTAGTATTACTACGAAATTAAATATTTATATCGTTAAACGATTTAAGTATTTTATTGTTTACTTTTCACTGTAATTCTAGTCTACTTTCTCAGAGATCTCTTGATTGGTCTTATATAAATATAAACGATTTTTTTTTCATTGAAAATAAATCGGATGCATTTACGAGATACATGCATTTTGAAAAATCTCACGTGAGATTGGGGAGTTGGGGAGGGGATTGAACCAAATCTCACGAAATCTCACCAGGGGGGGAGGGGCATCAAAAAATCTCTAAAATCACCTCACGTAATTAATGGACGCCCCCGAATCTACACAAATAAACGCGCACGGTGCGTATCTGCTGAGATTGCGTGGTGGTAAATGCAACTTAGTGTCTGTTTACTTGGTGTACTTCTATTCCTTTGGACTCGTTAATTCCTTTATTACAAGCTTATATTTAACTTGCAAGGTTCGTATGTGTCTGTCTGTCTGTCTTTCCGGTTCAAATCTTGCGATCCATTTTTGAAGCACTTGCGGGTAACCGATTGCGCCGATATTTGGCATACGTATGTAAGTTCGGTGACAATGCAGTAATATGGTACCATGGAGCTGGTCTGAATATGGAGACGGAAGGTGGCCAAAGGAACACATGAACTATACGATGTCACCCCCTCGTGTTTAGGCTTGTTAGATTGGTATATACGAGTACTTTATAACCAAATAGTGTTCAGGGTCTAATGATGAAGCCAAAAGGTGACCAATGGAACTACGCAACTACTTAATATAACCTCGCCGTCTTTGGACTCCTTGGATTTGTCTTGACAAGTACTTTAGACTCGGATGGTGTCCAAGGTTTTTGCTATAAAACTTTGTTTTAAAAAAGGTATTTTTAAATTAAAATTATTCTACGTTCCATTCACTGATGATTCATTTTTCGCACGGCGATCACTTACAACATCGCCATACAAAATCGAGAAAAGCGAAAGGACAGTTAAATGTTTAAGTGCCTATGGAATTTATTAATCGATAAACCTCGATCATAAATTTATTTGCCCTACGACGGAAATATAAAGAGGTTGTTATAATAGTTGTTTTGATTTATGCAGGTCAGTATTCTCTTGTGGAGCCGGATGGGTCCGTGCGGACCGTGGACTACGTCGCAGACTGGGAGACCGGTTTCCACGCCGACGTGCGCAACAGCAAAGACAATCAACATTAGCAACCTAATTCGTAAAGGCACCACAACTGAGTGGAACGGATTCCTTATTTGGTCTGACCACCTGTCTAAGCTTAACTAGAACTCACTAATTTACTTCGTGATCGTAAATAAATTATTGATACTATTCGAATTTAATTAGGTCGTCGTCCGTGTTTGGTTAAAGTACCTACTGCCTAAAAATTTAGTTTTTATTTTGTTGCTGATAAATGTTCTATTGTGTTGTCAATTAAATCATTATTTGTTAAGGTTTAAGGTACTATCACAAATACTTATATTTCACAATCGAAAACTATATTTTTGTTTGTGTACATTTAATGTTGATAATATTATCTACTTACATTAATCCTTCAAGGCTTATCAAGCAGCCTGCTGGGGAAAACAGTTATTTTTCTGTACTGAACGATTAAATATTAAGAATGGAAATACCTACTTGATCTTAATATTAGAGTAATTATAAGGCAACACTGAAGTACCCACACTGATAGTACTCAATAATTAAATCACTTAAAATGATCAACTACATAAAAGAGTACCTATCTACATTGCCCTTTGATTCCGTAACGGCGTTTTGCTATTTACCCGCGTACATAATGTAATAAAAATTAAAATGTTTCGTTTACATAGATAATTCTAATTTACTTCGATATGTAGGCGCCAAGCCATGAGAGTGCTATAAAAAATAACTACTTGGAAAGTTTTTACAAAAATTTAGTCATAAGAACAGTCCATATCATATCTACTTAGAATTTTTAAGTATTTGGTTAATTTTATTCTACATAATTTGACTGAGGATTAAAAGGAGACAACATCGAATAATTACTATACATGCTGGTTGTAATGAAACGTAAAATACGCAAATAAAAATGAATATATTGTAGTGTAAATAAATATTTATTTCTTTCAATAATTATTTGTCCAACCCAGAAAACTGATATTTACTACCAATAAAATAATAATTTAAGGACATTAATATAATTAACTTACAAAATAATTTATGAAATATCACAGCACCTTTACTTATAATAATAATATTACGTTCTTCTCGATTCCATTTAATATTTATGGCATAATAAATTTACTTATTTTCTTTCCGTTATAGTAACATTTTGGGCATGCAAAATCTTGATCAGCAGTTTTATTGGCCTGTAGACAAAACAATAAATGATTTATTTGAATAAATAATTATGAAAGCCCTAAAAAACAGTACGCAAATTTTGAAAATAATAAATAATTCATATCGCCTTTCATAAATTTTCGCTCATATAACTAGGAAATTATGTACGAGAGAATGAATCTGGTTTCACTAGATTCGACGGACGATTTAGCGCAGTGGTTCAGAGCTTAAGCCGTTCCGCCCACTGTCTAATAGTCGCGGGTTCGATTCCCGCACGGGGCAAGTCTTTGTGTGATCTACAATTATTTGCTCCGACTGGGTATTAGTGTATGTCAATTTTCATGTTTGTAAACGTACCCACGACACAGGGATAAATCCTAGTGTGGGGCTACGTTTAAAAAAAAAACCAGAAGATAAGCGTGCACCAATTATGCTGCTAGTGAAAGAGGGCAAATATTTGATTTCGATTGCAAATAATACTATCGATAAGAATGATAATATCAGCCCATACTGTCCCACTGCTGGGCAAGAGCCTTCTCTCACAAATACTATACTATCGATAGTATTGCTTTAATACTATTAACCTGCAGGGGGCCCCAAGTCTGCTACTTTTACGTGATTTGTAATTATAACATGCTATAAAAGAATGTCGGAAAAAAGGATGACGAAACAGATATACAATGCGAAAGTGGAAGGGTGTAGGTACCGGGGAAGACCTAGACTATCTTACCATGACCAAATAGACCTAGTCTTATCTGATGGTCAAGTCAAGAGTCTCCGTAACCGGCGAGCGTGTATGAGACGTACTATGAGAGTGGAGGAAGCCAGAGAGATATGTAAGGAAAGAACCTGTTGGAACTCTATACTCTCTGCCTACCCTGCAAGGGAACCGGCGTGATGTTAAAGATAGATAGATAGATAGACATGCTATAACATTCCTTCATTTACAATTATTCCTAAAGTCGGTAATCTACTAAATTCTTTATGGAGTTATTAATAAATACCGACAAATTTTTCAAGTGGTACGCCTATGGAAATCCATAAGGACACCATTGAATTAATAGATTATCAAAACCAATGATGATGAAGTCAATAAACGACAATTTTACTAAAACTGCAATAGCAGACTTGGTGCCCAGTAGTATTGATACAATCGATAGTATTGTCTGCAATCAATAGTGCTGGCCGATACTATCAATAGAATTGATATTGTTTATATTCTTCTATTTTGCAAGGTCAACTACATAAATTCAATCTTAAAAGTCTTCAGCAGAGACGAACAATTGCAGACCTAACCTTATTGCATAAAATTGCTGGCGGTAATTTTGGCACAAACCTCTGTGAAAAATTACTTTTATACATACCATCACGATCACAACGTAATCAGAAAATGTTTAGCATACCTCCTTCCAACAATAATGTTTCTCAAAACAACCCCATTCACAGAATGTTAAAATCCTACGATAAGATAGCTGATGTATGCGATATTTGGAATTACAACGATAATAATAATAAATTTAAAGAAGATATTTATAAAATTATAACCAGTTAGGCATAAACATATTGCTTTACTCTCTTTTCCAACCTATTTTTTCAACTCTTTTTATTATGTGTTTAAATAATTATGCATGCTACTTTTGCGATCCTATTTTTGAATCTTAATTATGAACCGTTGTGTAAGTTGTGTACAGTTGGTAAGGACGCCAGATGTAAAAATGTGATTTATTGTAAGTCTTAAGATAAATGATGTAATCTGTCTGTCTGTTACTGTGCCTATTTAAATAAAATAAAATAAAATATAGCCAAACTTTCGTGATCGTTATACTTTTTACAAATCTAATCTGCATATCTTCAGCGACGTGTGAGATTCTCGTAAGTGGCTAAAACGAAACGCACACACCGACAACCTTGCAAAAATGACAGACTGTTATTTTAACCAGATTTGAATTTACAGTCATGGATGGCCTTGTAAACTATTGTATTGAATTTGGGTGCATTCAAGTTAGGAGCCGTTTTAAATATTGAAACAATAATCCTGTTTTGGTAAAAAAATGCATTTATGAGGTTACACTTCGCCATCGATATGGGACAGAGTACATCTCAATTTGTCTCTCAGAATAATCTGCCTAGCAAAGAGACAAACCGAAAATTGACCTTAATTAAACTTACCATTAGACAATAGTAACAGAAAATATGATTGCAGCCCATAGTGTGAGGCAAAATTGGTTTGTTCGAACAACATGCACACACAGTCTGCAGAGTCATAGTGGCTTCACCCGAAACGGCTGCAGAAGATACATGTTCACGCCACCACACATACTTCAAAATACTGGACAAACGCCTTTTCAACCCAAATATATTCATCAACGATATTGTAGTACCTATTAATTCCTGAAATGTAAATAGATTACACAATTAATATAAGATATTTTCCTGTTAAAAAACAGCGTTCATTACCAATTATTGCTGTATTGTGGGTGTGTTTAAATAAATTAATATCACATAAACAAACACCCAGACTAAAAGAAATATTTGTGGTTCCCACAAAGATTTGTCTGGTGTGGTGAATGAACCTGCCCTACTTAATCTTGTGGACAGAGCATCAGAAGTTCTTGACCTCTGGAGCAAGCCATAGTCTCTGTAGTAGACGGAAAACAATTGATTGGACAACAAAATAATCACCAAATTTTCTGGATGAATAATGTACCAATGTCTGGATGTGGGTTGGATTTTACTAATCCTTCTCTCTTTTGGACTTTACCAATAATACAAAGCTTGCATTATGAAGGTAATTTCAAAGCAACAAAACTCTTTTATATGTAGGCAAAGGCCACATACCAGCATGGTAGCAACTTATAGACATATTTTAATTGTGATGCCTTTCATGTTACAACCACCTTACAAATCAGACTGCTGTTGATCAAAAATAGACAAATTCTTGGTGTGGAAAATAGTTAAAAAAAAAAAAAAGTTAAACGTAGCCCCACGCTAGGATTTATTCCTGTGTCGTGGGTGCGTTTACAAACATGAAAATTCACAAACAACTACCCAAACCGGAACAAATAATTGTGGATCACACAAAGATTTGTCCCGTGCGGGAATCGAACCCGCGACTATTCGACACAGTGGGCGGAGCAGCTCAAGCTCTTAACCACTTCGCTAAATCGTCCATCAAGTTTAAAATATGTGTAGTGTTATTTATATTTTATGATTTCATTCTAATGTACATTTTACAATTAGTAATATGAATTGATTATGAACCACCTCACACTATTTGATTTGATTGTTGACGTTATGAAGTTGAGATTATAATTCAGAATGAAATAAGATTAGTTCCTGTATGAATACAAGAAAAATGGTGTTTATAGCATAGGTACTTACTATAAAATTATGCCACAGCAGTTCTCTGGTCCAAGAGAAATCAGTAAGATCTTCTCTAGTCAATTTATCAGCTGATAAATGCAAACCAAGAATGAAATCAATAAGCACAGGATATTTTCCTGTTTGAATGAATCTAAAGAAATTCAATATATCACCAATTAATTGGAAAGTTTCTATTTTATGTACAAAATTCTGAACTTTGGTATTTGAGGTAAAGCTGTATATCATTCGTTCTCTCAAGTATTTCAGTCCTATTGTGTATCCATAATACCAGTACAGTTTACTCCTGGAGAAATTATCTGGGTTATATTGCAAAGACAGCATTTGCTGCCCAAAAGTACTCTTATTTTTATAAATTGAATATTTAAATATCCATGTTCTTATTATAAGTTCTATCTCTGGTAAAACTGGTTGCAGATATTTAGGCTGTAAAAAAAACAATATTTTAATGTGTTCAACATCATGAGGGAACCTGCATGCCTAAGAGTTTCTCGAAGGTGTGTGAAGTTCGCCAACCCGACTGGGCCAGCCTGGTGGACTATGACCTAAGCCCTCTCAATTTGAGAAGGCCCGTGCCTGGTGGGACAATTTCTTAACAGGGCTAATATTATTATGTTCTTGCCTTCCTCAACGATTGTGTTGACTGCCTCATTGGTCTAGTGGCAAAGTGCATCGCTTTGTGATCACAAGGTCTTGTTGGTTCAAATCCTAGGTCAGAAAAATGTAGTTTTTCTAATGAAAAACTTCCCAGTATGAGTCCAGAGTCTAGAATTGTGCCTCTATTCTAATCTCGCCTTGATCTAACATCGTAGGTGAAACATGGGTGTACTCTGTACACCTCCGACACCCCCTCTTGGGGAATATAGGGGTGATGGAGTGTTCTATGTTTACATTTTTACTTTAGGTTTTTCTGAAGTTTTTCACAGCAGAAGTCAATAAAAGAAAAATTGAAAGAGCAGACTGCACCCACACTAAAAGTTATTACTGAGTCATTGGTACATTTACAAATACCTAATTCACATGTATATTACTATACCAAATACTATACTATATGTATACCAAATTCACATGTATATTATTATTATATACATATAATATAATAACTAGTTATTGTACAAATTGGGCTGAATAGTACGAAATTATTGTTAATCCATCTATCTATCTATATCATCATGCCAGATCCCTTCCGGGGTAGGTAGAGAGTACAGAATTCCAACATGTTGTTTGCTCACATACCTCTCTGGATTCCTCCACTCTCATAATTCATACACGCTCGCCGGGTACGGAGACTCTTGACTTGCCTTTCAGATAGGGCACTATTTATTTGGTCATAGTAAGACAGTCTTCCCTGGTACCTACATCTTTCCACTTTCTAATAATATCTGTTTTGTCATTCTTTATTCTGACTTTTTTTCATGCTTGACATTATTGTTGATTATTGAATAAATATTAGGGCAGTTACCTCAATGAACTTAGTAGCTTGCAGTACCAATTGTTTGAAAAGTTCTTCCACCTCACTATCCAAATGTACTGCATCCAGCTGCAAAATGTGAATATAAAATTAACAAGACCATGAAGACAGCAGGTATATCCAATAATCCAAACATTATTATAGATCATGGACTTTGAAAAAGATATGTGCTGATAACAAGCAGCACATTATTTTTACCTGTGTAACACGAGGTATGTAATTTGTTGTCATTTTGAACTGGTTGCCGACATTTAATTGCAACTTGATTTTGTCGAATTCAACGAATAAAATTACCTAATTAAAGTTTCATATTTTTTTGTATGGACCTAATCATTTCAAAAAAACTCGTATTCACAAATTGTCACAAATGGGCACAAACTGACAGATCCATACAAAGAAAACTAGAGCTGTGAGTTAGCGATGGGCGCATCAAGTTGTTTAATCAGACGACACGATTCACCACCGATTCAATATCAGAACGAGTCAGGTCGATCAGTGTATGAAACCGAGTCAGCTCGGTCGCGTCGGTAACTCGCTCTCGCCAGCTCGGCCCTCAATTCGACCCGAAGTTGATCGCAAGCAACTTGGTTCAGGATCGGGCCTACCGTTGAAGCCGCACCATACTACCCTTTTTGAGACCAAAACATCACCGATGAACGATGATTCGCAAACGCATTCGTTAACACTTGACTGTTTTGATATGTTACTATACTGACCGCGTCGTTGGTCTAGTGGCGAATAATTCGCTTTACGATCACGAGGTCCTGGGTTCAAATCCTAGGTCGGTCAAATGTAGTTTTTCTATAAAAAAAAAACAACAGTGGCTCTCCGGAAGTGCCGACAGAAGTGAAAACTTGAAAAACGTGCATGTGTATCTATGTACGTACATACACAATATATGCACATACTGATATACAGAGGTGTCGGTACCGGTGTCGCGAACTCAATGGCTTTTTCCATGTTTTTTTCCCATCCCAAAAATACCCAACGCGGCTGAAGAAGTTTTCACTTCAAAAAATTCCGGGTATCTGAATGGAATCTATAATTGTGGCCAGTATATGGCAATAGGCTGACGAGCCCATAGAGATAGGATTAAAAACATAGAGGAAACATGTACAAGATTATATATTTCCACTGCTTACCAGTTACACTCCTGTACACATAAAGCTAAAATTATCTGGAGGGTGTTATACGACGTTGCCGCTCCGCCGGACATCGTTCAACACATTGTCTTTTTTCTCTCTCAATTACACGGATCACCATTTTGAGTGAATGAGAAAGCTATTGTAAGGTTGGCAACGTCGCCCTGTACGTGTGCTTGGTTGCCTCATAGACGAAGAATATTTTACCTTCATGGGTTGCCTGTTGTGACCTGTGATTAGGCCATAACAAATGCGCCCCGTCCGTTTCAACGATTAAAATATAAATGAAAATCATTGTGATAAGTAAATATACTTTAATACAGTGAAATTATATTGTATTGTGCTGTATTTTGTCAATCAAGGACAACCAAAGGAGGAGTGAAAAATCCTGAATTATCATTTCACCCGTATGTATTTATTGCCTCTTATTATATTATAGAGAAAATTTGACGGCAAAGTTATGGATTTAACATTAAAGATACGTAACATTTAACATCACTGACGTAATATACTTAATATACGGTGATAATTAACTGTGAGTTTAAAGCTTTAATTTATATTTCAAATATGCATTATTTTACGCTTCTCCACTAGTGATGTCCTACAGCGCCTATCGCTTACTGTCGATATTACTAAATTAATACTGAAACATTAACCATTCCTATTCACGTCACAATGACTAAACGTATTTGGATGAACTTTAGTAAGGATAGGATATCTAGATAAACACCGTCACGTCTGTATTCCCCAATCGGGGGTGGGATATCTAGACCTATTTATGATTATTTCATCTTTAACTATAATGGCGTTTTACCTGAAATAAAACGCTTATTAAACTACTTATCTCACTGGAAGCTTTATATTTAGATGGCATATAGAGCCTCAGTTGCGAAATTAAGTTTTTCCCTTTGGGTAGTACTGCTTTTACTGAAGTTTAGAGGTTTGACCTCTATATGAGTTGGCATTGTGCCCTCCACCCCGCGAGGGTGCGTTGTATGCCATTCCCGTATGTAGATAAATTTGAACCTTGAAAAGCATGTTGATGGCCGTGTGATGGAACTGTTGATTTTCGTGATTTAGAATCCCACCGCTACGCCCATATTCCCCAAGCGGGAGTGGGAGTGGTGTACTGTGTACACTCACTTATCGTTCAACAATGTAAGGTCTCATGTAGTAGAGGATGAGTCTATTGATATTATACCGAGCATAGTGCCAGATTCCGGACTAGATTTTTTTTTCTCGAATAATTACTAGTTTCCGACATAGGATTCGAACCGACGACCTTGTGATCGCTATGCGCATTACCAATGAGGCTTTACTATTGTATTAAATTGTACATACTAATATTGATGTTTACAGATTCGTTTTTAAGATTTGTATTATAATACGTATTGGTGAACTTATATAAATTACTCGTAGTAATTCGAAATCATAATTTAGATGTGTCAGTTACGATTTTGCATGAAGTAAATAATTTTGAAACATAAATTGTATTTTCTTATCGATAAATCCTGCACTTGCCTAATCACGCACATTAACGCAGTGTCACAAACTCACACCAACATAAAATTGACACGCTACTGCGGCGATATGCGGTGTCTAGGCATTCTTCGTCTATGCTTGTACATTTTTTTTTGACATTTATGACATAGACTGTAGACCATACTAGTATTTTCCCATAAGTGCAGTATTAATACTTTCCCATATAACCGCGAAAACTTTATCGATGAAATCATTTTGTATACAAGGTGTAACATAATAAACGCAAGACCTGAAAGTAGTTTGTTCTAAATCGGTAACTGAATTGATTCCAACAATTTTGAATGTATCTTACATTTTTTTTTATTTGCCAAAAAATTTTTTTACTCCTTCAGTGCACTATAAAACACTAAATTTATTCTTGATTTATAGTAATAAGGAGGTTTCAAATACATTCCTAAAACGTATTTCTCAAAACACACAAATACACGTACAAGTTTCATTGTTAATTGGGGTATAAAAGTGCTTAAAAAATAGGTAAAAACCTTTAAATTTGGTAATTTGGTTTTCGTTTCGAATTAATGAAGCAATTCTCTAATCTGAGGGGTGTCTGAGGTCTTGGGTTTATTATGTTACCCCTTGTATATGTCGAGAAAATTAAATATTTTTCACAATACAAAGTATCTCATATTGCCAATTACAGATGCGTAACTTTCTTAAGTTTTGTAGCTTGGTCCTGGGTTCAAATCCTAGGTCGGACAAGTGTAGTTTTTCTAACGAAAACTTCCCAGTACGAGTCTGGAGTCTGGAATTGTGCCCGGTATATGGCAATAGGCTCGTCAGCGAAACGTGGGTGTACTCAGTACACCTCTGCCACCACCGCTTGGGGAATATAGGCGTGACGGTGTAGTATTTCTCAATACCAATCTAATCAGCCTAAATATGAGGGGGTTATATTGTATAGTTCAAATGTTCCTATACTCACCTTCCGACTCTTATCATCAGACCAGCTCCATGGTACTATATTATTGCATTGTCATTGGACTTACATATGTATGCCAAATTTTAGCTCAATCGGATACCCGCAAGTGCTTGAAAAATGGATCACTTTTGAACCGGAAAGACAGACACACAGCCAGACAGACACTATTGTAAGTTAAATAAACGCTATAATCAAAGTTTATTTATGTTTTTTTTTTTACCAACCCTTTAAGATTGTTTTGTTATTTATTTGATTTTCTATAATCAGACAAATTATTAAAGACACATTTTATATTTAAACCTGATATCTATGTAGACACAAACATATAGATGTCTATATGTTTGTGTAAAGTGCTCAACTAAGTGACTGGGATTTACCTCCACCGCTATTGTTACTAAAGGAAAATGTTTTCTATAAAGTATGAATTTAGCAGTGCGCTTTTAAAAATAGATCATAATGAGTTACAAGTGTAGTGTGTTGTAGTTATCGCTTCGTATAATTTAACACCATAGAGCTTATAGCGATATACAGAACATTTGGTCCTAAGCCATAGAGGTACTTTGTTTTAAACAGTATCAGCGCTCCTCTATCAAATGTCATATTGTTTTTTATGTCACTGTCATGTCATGTCAAATCGGTGATCAGTGAACGCGTCATATTGATTGCGACAAAACATTCTCGTTTTTAGGAAACGTGCTACCTCGTAAATTGTTACTAAATAATGGATATTTAAAATAGAATTGATTAAAGTTAGGCTACGACATGGTTGTTTCACCACAAACCCCCGACAACGAAATCCAAAGTGTCCAAGCAAAAAGAAACAATATGGCGTCTAAACAATCGTCAGTGGCTGACACTAGAGCGGAGTTGGCAGAATTAGTCAAAAGAAAAGCTGAAGTTGCTGTAAGCAATGTTGTGAAATGACAATAATAGATCGTTTACTAATTATATTCTAAATGTACGATTTCTATCTCACATTTTAGGAAACCCTTGCAAACTTGGAACGCCAAATATATGCCTTTGAAGGATCATATTTAGAAGATACTCAACTGTACGGCAATATTATTAGAGGATGGGACCGATATCTCACCACAAATAAAAGTACCAATTCAAAAGCAGACAAGCGTAACCGGAAGTTCAAAGAAGCAGAAAGATTATTTTCCAAATCGAGTATTACATCAATAGCAGTATGTTTCATCAAAATAATTATTACTTATAATTTATAACTGGTTTCTTTATTAAACACTGTGTTATTTTATAGGCAGTCAGTGGTCTTGTTGATCCTGCTGAAGCAAAAAGTAAGTAAATAGATTTAAGATGGCAAATTTATTAATTGTTAAATGAATTCAAACAAAACGAAATACAAATTATTAATATATAAATTAAAATTTTCAGATGAGAGAAACAGTGAAACTGAATCGCAAACTAATGAGGATTCATCAGACACACAAATCAGTACTGGAATGAACTCTGGTAGTTTGAATCACACAACAATCCATGGATCGACTGAAAGCATAGCTTCTAAGCCATCAGGCAAACAGCACACTAATGGCATTGAAAAAGTGATTAACCATTCACAGACAAAACAAAGTGTTACACAGAAGATAGCAACATCATCTGGTATGCTACAGAAAGCATTTGGTAGTGACAGTAAGATGTTATCGGCTGTAGGACTGGATAGTAGACCTGGCACTCCTAAAGATAAAGACTCTATGAGTATTATGAACAAAGGAGACCTTACACCTAATTCGTTGAAACATAAAATGTCAACAAGTAGTACAAGTAGTAATAGTTTGAAGAAAAATAACAATAAAAAAGCAAGGCATCGGTAATCAACTGATGCATTCTTAACTCAAACCTCAATTTTTCTTTGTGCCTCCATTTGTGTACTTATCAGACAAACAATGTTTATAAATATAAACTTTATTTCTTTGGTCAAATGTAAATACATGGATTGTGTTAATGTTTATATATATTTCTTTTTCGGCCTTTCAATTTCTCCTGCGATTAACAGCTCTCAAAATAGTTTGTTTAAATCTTGACTCTGAAAGTAAATAGTAGAAATCAAAAGACACATCACCAAATATAATAAAACAAAGTCCCCCACCACATATGTCTGTCTGAATGTGATAAACTACTACTGAATGGATTTCTATATGGTTTTCACCAATGGACAGAGTGATTCAAGAGAAAAGTGTATGTGTATAATTCACCCATGTGAAGCTGGGGCAGGTCGCTAGTAACTAATAAATTAGTTGTGGAGTAGGCAGGATCCTATATCCCAATCATTTCCTCTAACAACAGTCTTCAATTTGCATCAATCTGTGATTATAAAATTTACTTACGTTTTAATACATTTGGCAGATCTCTTATTGGTCCACAATACCTCAAGACTATGTAATAAAATAACGGCAATATTGCTATAATTGCACTGCAGCACAAAAATATTATTTCAGGCGATTTTCTAACTTTACAACAATTAAGGGTTTTGCTCCAAATAAATCTTGTAGCATTCATCTGAAACAAAAGATAACTATCAAATCAGAATGTATCTTATTGATATAAGATGTAAATTTGATAGTTTATATCTAGCCAACTTGCTAGAGCAGCCCAATTGTGTGTCATGCTTCTATTACTGCCTGGCAATAAAAAAGTAAGTGCCTTATTGGGATTTTTTAGAGCAAGGGCAAACATTAATGTTGTCTTTACATATGATAAGTTGTTAGTTAGGGAGTCCTCTAAACAATTTTAGGGATAAAATCTAAATAAATATTATAATATACAAAAAAATGTGCATATGCCACATCAGAGGAACTATGAGTAAGATAGTGTGAGATGCATTTGGGGATATTATTGGGAAAATATGATATGTGGAGAGATTTCATATACAAAAACTGTGCTGCATAATGTCCCCATGTTGAAATGTAAAGTGAATAGTAACATCAAAGTAACCAGATAACTCAGTCATAGAAGTAATCAATGAAGTATAAGTAGGAGCGATGAAATAAATAAAGAAGTAAACACCGTCACACCTATATTCCCAAAGCAGGTGTGGCAGAGGTATACGGTGTACACCCACTTCACGGTTGGTTTTAGGTCACATGTACTAGGGGGCTAGCCTATTGCCATATACCAAGCACAATACCAGACTCCGAACTATGAGAGTAGAGGAAGCCAGAGGTATGTAAGCAAAGAACGCCAGAGGTATGTGACGACGATTTAGCGCAGTGGTTAAGGGCCCGCCCCGCCCACTTTGTCTAATAGTCGCGGGTTCGATTCCCGCACGGGACAAATCTTTGTGTGATCCACAATTATTTGTTCTGGTCTGGGTATTTGTGTATGTGAATTTTCATGTATGTAAACGCACCCACGGCACAGGAATTAATCCTAGTGTGGGGCAACGATTTAAAAAAAAATAAAACCTGTTGGAACTGTACTCTGTTATTTCCTTACATACCTATCTGGCTTCCTCCACTCTCATAGTTTGTCTCATACACGCTCGCCGGCTATGGACTCTTGACTTGTCCTTCAGAAAAGACTCGGTCTATTTGGTTGTGGTAAGATAGTCTAGGTCTTCCCTGGTACCTTAACAACTATGAAAATACACATATACTTACAGAATCCACTACATCCATACACACACTATCCAGTCCGATAGAATCGCTGCTCAGTGATTTATAATAATTATCCAACTGTAAGTATGATTGCATGCATTTACCACACACTTCATCAGAGTCAGCATGAATTATATATTTATCAATACAACCTCTAGTTATGTCATACAATGCACTGAAATGTTTTGTTTCATTTGATAATTCTGGTGTTGAGGTTGACCAGTTGTAACATGCTGAAAAAATAACAGTAAATTATACAAAGACACAGACCCGGATCTAGAGGGGGGCAAACCGGGGCACCCGCCCCAGCAGGGCGGCAGTTTCAGGGGGCGCCAAAATCCCGGGTTTATAATTTCATGTCACACAAATGAAAAAGTTAATAGGTTAATGATAATAAAGAATACACATTTATTAAAGGGTTCTTATTGTCTCATTCACAAAAAATGCCAACCATAATATATTTGTGAGTTTTAAGTAATTTATCTCAAATGCTGGAGAGAGGGGCGCCACTATCAAGTCCTCCCCTCCAGCCGCTACCGCCGTTCGCGGCATGCGTCCTCGCCGGCGAGGTTGAAGAATCCTTTGCCCGCCGGCCGGTGTAGTATACGCTTTCCCCCAACCCACACATCATTCACACACACTATCAAGTTCTGCCCTAGTTCAAAAACGTAGATCCAGGGCTGTTAAGAAATAGTGTGACAAGGAACTTTTGGTCCATAGATGACATTGACAGGGGGACGTTGGCATGAAATTAGGGTTATCATTTAGTAAAATTTCCTACGTTCAGGGAAATATTTGAACAGGTTGGTCTGCATGGTTACTAATTAAAAGAAGAACTTGGGTAAATTACACTGTGACTGTCATAAAGAGACATTTAACTGGAGAGAAAGTAAAATTATTTATTTTGATTAACCACATAGACCAGAAACAAAGAAACAACAATAAATAGTATTAAATTCAAAATAAACAAATATGGACACATGTCTCATCAAAATGGGCTCCCCATTCAGCTAAAAGCTGTAACACGTTTGTAAACGAGCTACAGCGCTGCTTTTCAATGGGCCCCAAGTGACATGCGAGCATTGAGTCAAACTAAAACAGGTATGTCGCAGTGTTAAAAATTATAACTAGTGCAGTATAATACTGTATTCAACACATAATAAGTGCGAGGGATTACGCAACATATGGATGGAATGAGTAGTAGAGAGGGACTGGACACAAATTCGTGATAAGTTATACAACAAAGTTATTTATAAAAGAGAATAGGGGAAAATTGCAAACATATTCTCATTTTCATATTTCACATACCATTACAATTTCCTTTGTTCCATATACTTAATATATTGTCATGGTACCCTAATACCACATCCAATCTGTCTTGAGATATAAATACTGATTTGCATGTTGTGTCGTTTACAACAGTAGTAAGCAGTTTATCATACTTTTCATAAAAACTCATATATTGTTTAATACAATTTTCACATAACTTTATAGGTCTAGCATATAATATAGAACACATGGTGAAATGGGAAGCAGTCAGAGCAAATTCATTTAATATTTCATAGCATAGTGTTGTGTTATCAAATAAATTCTCATTCCCATTGTATAACCTGAAATGAAAATTTGTGATTAGTTGTCTGCATATTTATTTAATACTAGCAGGTTCCCGCGACTTCGTACCCCGTCGACAACAGCACCACCTACCGGGTCTAAGTTTTATAGTCTATGTTAGTTCTGGATAATGTAGCTTTCTAATGGTGAAAGAATCATTAAAATCGGTTCAGTACCTTTTGAGTTTATTTGTTACAAAATTCAAATCTTTCCTCTTTATTATATTAGTGTAGATCTGAATCTGATGGTGAAACAACAGCTGCTGACCTCTTTCTAGTAAGACAGTGTGTTAAGTTCTGAAAAGGGGAATTTATTACAACTATTAAAAAATCTGGTGAAGATTGAGTAAAAGCTCTTTCTTTCTCAATCTTTACCAGATTTTATAACAACGTACAACACAAAGCCCGTCACTGTGGCGATCTTTGGGAATGCCTTTGTTTGGTTGAACTGGATATCATTTATCTGATGACAATGATGATCAGAAAAAAAAAAAGAAAAATGAAGATAAGCAGTGATTTTTATTTGTTCTACATGTTTTATGGGCGGTGGTGGCATCACGAAGGAAAAACAAAAAAAAATAGAACGTACTTATATTCAGTACTGGCGCTATTAGTTTAGGTACCCATTATAATGTTGAAGTAACTTACAGGCTTTGAAGTTCATTAATCGATGTGTCAGCGTTCAATATTCTTGAATAAAGAAACAGAAAAATGATCACATTATAATATTTGTCCATGTTTAATTGATCACAAATTGCCGGAGTGGAATGACAGCTTTTACTGTCAAAACAAAAAAAAATGTTGCCAGCTTAAGATAAATTTATTTCTAAATTTATTTATTATTAAACAAATACGGACATATCTTAGTATAAAAATGTTTTAGTGTAGTATTGAAAGGTATATTAGCCAGAGAGGTCTATAAGGAGTGTACGGTACAACCGTACATTTTTCTATGGTCAGCAATTACACGCGGCGCGTGCGACACCATTTACTTCAATATCACGAAAGTACACATCAGTTCGCGTTCAACCAACAAGGGTCGCGCGTGCTCGCGTATCATTAGCATTTATCAAGCAATTAATTACAGTTCATTAATTTTTCGGACAATATAATTTTCTATCAAGCTTTGGTGTATTATTTAACAACTATCACTTTATTAGTGTACGATTCAACAAGGAACCGTACATTAATAAATGGTCCTTCGAAAAAGGACTTGCGTGAACTTTTACCGCGTGGGTCGTACCAGTGACTATCAGTGACTAGATATCTAGACTATCAGGGATTGTGTGTGTGTGTGTTATCAAGAGCTGATCAGCGGTCAACAGGAGCGGTCTTTATCAGCAGCTATTTGAGGATAGCAACATCGTAAGCAGTAAGCAAGGAGCTGCTAACTATCAAGTAAGGTCGTTTCATTTTTTATACATAGCAAAGATGGAAGGCGTGCACAACAATCAAAAGGAGTTATACGAAGCTATGTCCAAGATAGCCATCAACATCAGGAAAGACTCTGTAGACCGCAAGTCTGCAGATTACTTTAAGCGACGTTCGGAAACATTGGAAGCATATTGGTCTGATTATCAGTATAATCACGACCGTCTCATGACGGAGGAAAGCAGGACGCATCCGTATTTTATCAACAACGAGTATGAGCAAGCCTATAATACCTATAAAGCAACAAAAGCGGTTATTCATGACCAATATCAAGATTTTATAAATAAAACGAAAACGCAACCATTGGGAATTCCTGTACTGCACGAGGATAGCTGTCAGTAAGGAGAGACTAGCCAACAACACGAGTCTGAAAGAGCAGATCAAGCTGGACAAATTTCCAGAGGTTCAAGCAGTAAGCTCGATGATATGTTTAGAAAACAAGCAAGCAACTTTCGGGCATTTGTCCGAACTGTATCAGGGATTGATTTGAGTGTTATTTCGCAAAAATGGGAACTGGAAGACGTCTTACGTACTCTGCAATCGCGATGGTCAGTTATAGATTCCCTACATTGGGAAATAGACAGCGAGTTGGAAGGTATGGACGAAGAGTATGAGAGGTCTTACACTAAATACGAAAGGAAGTACAGCGACATGAAGAAATCAATTAATAGCAAGATGTGGTCTGTTTCTCATCGGGAAAGCTGGACACCAAAAATGGAAATCCCTTTTTTCAGGGGTAGTTATGAGAACTGGACATCATTTAAAGATTTATTCACTGAAGCCATACACAACAATATTTCTTTTTCCAACGCACAGAAAATGCAATTCATAAAAGGTAAACTAAAGGGAGAAGCTGAACGTTTAATTCAACATTTACCGATCAGCACCGATAACTATTCTATTGCATGGGAAATATTAAACAATCGTTATAACAATATGAGGTTGATATTTTGCACACATGTAAATACTTTGCTGAACTTGCCAATAAGTTAACAGGCGTCAGTAAATCACATCAAGAAGATCCATGATACTACTCAGGAATGTTTGAATGCCATTAGAAATCTAGGGGTAGATGTAAGTGGTTGGGATCCATTGATCGTACATATTATGTTACAAAAACTTGATATGGAATCTCACAATAATTACTTAGAATCTCTAAAGAACCCGAGGGATCTGCCAACCCTCCAAGATTTTCTGAAGTTTTTAGAAAACAAGTTTACGACATTGGAGTCATCAAGAAAGAAGCAAGAAATTTCGAAACCGTCAAATAACATTTCCAACTTCAAAACATTTAAATCAAATAATAATCATGCAAGACAAGCGTTCTCAGCATACAAAGCAGGTCGGTCAATGCCCTACAACAAGTCAACAATAAAATGCCCACTTTGCAATGAAGCGCCTAAAGTCCATACTTTACTTTTGCAATAAGTTTTTAAACTTGACACCACATGAAAAACGGAAAACAATATTAAGGCTTCATTTGTGCGAAAATTGTTTGTATGCCCATGGAGATAAAACATGCATCTCAGTAAAGAGATGTCGTGAATGCCAAGGTAATCACTTAGTTGCTAAGTCTTTTCAACAATAAATTATTCTTATTCTTATTCTTAATCATAATACACTTATACACGAAGCATATAAGAAACCATCGGTAAATATCACCATTGCTGACACCAACCAACTTGAAGCTAACGAAAGCTCAGTGCAACATGACAACAATACGAACGAGATACTATTAGCAACGGCAATGATTGAAGTTCAAGCAAGAGACGGATCACTTCACAAGATGCGGGCGCTAATAGACCAAGGCTCTCAAGTCTCTCTTTTCTCCGAAAATGCAGCACAAATTTTATCTTTATCAAGAAAACGGTGCAAGGGACTTATATCAGGTGTAGGAGCCAAGGAAAGTAGCTGTAAAGGTGTCACTCGTATATCGTGCAAATCGTTGTACAACAATTTCTTATTTACAACTGAAGCATTTATCATGAACACGCTGATCAAGAACTTGCCCAGCTGCACGTTTAGCAAACCAACATGGGTTCACCTCGACGGAATACAACTATCAGACCCAGACTTTAACGTCAGCCGACCCGTTGATATATTATTAGGAGCAGACGTATATTCCCATATTATATTGGACGGGATTAGCAGATCCGATCACGCTGTCGTACCTATTGCACAACAAACACGTTTGGGTTGGATTTTGTGTGGCACGAGCAACGTGCAAACTTTACATTGTAATGTCGTGCTAAATCATGTAGACGACAAACAAAAGTTTTGGGAGATAGAAGAGATAACGGAATCATCTACTCTATCAGAAGAAGATGCCCGTTGTGTTGAATATTACAAATTAACCACAACAAGGCGAGATGACGGTTCATATGAGGTCAGGATTCCATTTGAAGAAAATTTTGTAGAGCAGTTAGGCAAATCAAAACATGCAGCCATTGCCCAATTCCATCAATTAGAACGAAAATTCCAAAATAATAAAAACCTTGAACTGCAATATAAATTGTTTATCGATGAATATCGGACATTAGGATATATGAAACCATCCGTTGACAATTGGAAACATGAATACTACTTACCGCATCATTGTGTATTGCGTAAGGAGTCAACGACCACTGCACTTCGTGTTGTTTTCAATTCTTCCAGAAATACAACATCGGGATGTAGCTTAAATGATCTAATGCGAAAAGGCCCAAATCTCCAACAGGATCTTCAATCTTTATTACTGAAGTGGAGACAATTTCGCTACGCTTTTACAGCGGATATAGAAAAAATGTTTCGATTTATTTGGGTACACGAAGAAGATCAGAGGTTTCAAAAAATAATATGGCGTGATTCTTCCGACTCATCTCTGTACAGTTACATATGGCAACAAGGCCGCGCCATTTTTGGCAATGATGACGCTGAAGCAGTTAGCCGAAGATGAGAGGTCAAACTATCGAGACAGTCAGGCTATTCATGTCTTGGAAGAATCATTTTATATGGATGACGCACTTCATGGGGCGGATTCCGTTGAGTCAGCAGTTCAGTTACAGCAAGACCTAATTAGATTATTAAAGTCTGGCGGTTTCAATTTAAGGAAGTGGAAATCTAATTGTCCAGCACTGTTACATAATATATTAGCAGGAGATTTAGAGCAGGATAATTTTGATTTCAAGCAAGCAGAGTCGACAACAACGTTGGGTTTACGATGGAATCCTAAGAAAGACACGTTTACGTTCCAGCCACAAATTGAAGAGACGAGAAAGGAACCAACTAAACGTTCCATGCTGTCTGACATATCGAGGTTATATGACCCACTTGGCTGGCTAGCACCCGTATCAACGAGACTAAAATTATTGTTTCAAAAGGTGTGGGTGTCAAAAATCCAATGGGATAACAAGTTACCAGAAGATATCGCAAAGGAGTGGACTACCATCAGGGAAGATATGTCTCAAATAGATGAATTCGAGTTAGCACGATGGTTGGGAACCTCAGCGGAAGCAAGTGAAGTGGAACTACACGGATTTTGTGACTCTTCTAACAAGGCTTACACTTGCGTTATTTACTCCAAAATTAAGATTTGCGGTGATGTCAAAATCTCGCTAATAGCAGGTAAAGCGAGACTCGTCCCATCTAGCAAAACCATCACTTTACCAAGATTGGAGCTATGTGGTGCTCTTCTGTTAGCAAAATTAATGGCAAAAGTTCTGATTTGTCTCAGTAAGTACAACATCAAGACGTACGGCTGGGTAGATTCGATGGTGGTACTTGCATGGCTACAAGGAAATCCAGGACGATGGAAGCCCTTTGTTGCGAACAGGGTGAAACAAATCACCGCTATAATGCCTCCAGATAACTGGCGATATATTAAATCAGGAGAAAACCCAGCTGACTGTGCCACCCGAGGAATGAGCGTAGTTCAGTTGAAAGAACATCGTCTATGGTGGAATGGACCATTGTGGCTCCCTAAATACAACTCTGACCAGGAAAGTTACCAATCAGAATTATTTACCACTAATGAAGACTCTAAAGCAAAACAAGAGATTAAGCAAGTAAATTATATATCAAAAGAAAATAACACCATTATCCCAGAATTATTATCAAGATATAGTTTCCTCCATAAGATGTGTAGAGTATTAGCATTTTAAATTTATTAATACGCTCAAACAAAAACAAACAGGTAGATCAAGTGTATCATAATAAAATATGTCCAGCAAACAGAATTTAAAAACGAAATAACTAACTTACAACACAAGAAACCTATATCTACTAAAAGCAAATTATTACAATTAAACCCATTTCTAGATAAGGATGGGCTTCTGAGAGTTGGGGGGAGATTGCGAAATGCTAATGTTCATTCTGACATAATAAATCCAATCATATTACCGCATGCTGGACCCCTAACCGACTTGGTAATAAATCACACACATAGGCTAACTTTACACGGTGGAAGTCGAGTTACATTAGCCACTATTCGCCAAAAGTATTGGATCATTGGTGGTAACAGGGCTGTGAAGAAGCGCTTACATACCTGTGTGACGTGCTGTATACATAATCCAACAAGAACAACACAGTTGATGGGAGACTTGCTTATAGCAAGATGCAATGCTGCCAAACCGTTTTACCACACCGGTGTAGATTTTACCGGACATGTGTTTATCAAAGCCAAAAAGGGCCGTGGTATCAAGACCACGAAAGGTTATATCGCAGTTTTTATATGTATGGCGACGAAACTTGTTCATTTAGAACTAGTCTCCGACCTTACGTCAGCATCCTTTATGACCGCAATACGCAGAATGGCAGCAAGAAAGGGGTCCCCGAGACATATATATTGCGATAATGGCACAAACTTCGTAGGTGCTAGCAATATCATGACACAGGAGTTTCAGCGCATGATGCAGACCTTTGATCAAGACTTTATCAAGGAAATTACTAATATGGAGATAGAATGGCATTTTAACGCACCCTCGCGGCCTTCAGCAGGTGGCCTATGGGAAGCGGCAGTAAAGAGTGTCAAATATCATCTTCGCAGAGTTATTGGAGAGCAACGCCCGACCTTCGAAGAATTTTCAACAATTTTGGCTCAAATAGAAGCAGTGCTAAACTCGAGACCACTTTGCCCACTGACTGAAGATATCGACGACTTAGAATTGATCACACCGTCAAGTTTTATCAATTTGAATCAGAACATGACTATCATGGAAACAGAAACGGACATGCGTACTAGATGGTACCTCATTCAAAAAATTGTTCAGGATGTTTGGAAACGGTGGCGGGCTGAGTATCTCAGCCAATTATCTGCAAGAAGCAAGTGGAGAAGTCAGCAACCTAATATTCAAATTAATGATGTAGTAACGATTAATGACGCGGATCTACCACCTGGCAAGTGGGCAGTAGGACGGGTCATCGAGATACATCCGGGCGCTGATGGTCACGTAAGGGTGGTCACATTAAAAACTAAAAACGGTTTTATAAAGCGTCCAGTTACAAAACTATGCGTGCTTCCGGTTAATAAAGGGCGACTCCAACAAGAGACAAACCCGATCAACACATTACAAGCTAAGCCTGCCAAAGATCAATCAAGAATATCAGGTCATAGCTTCGTCTCCCTTGTAACGTTGCTGCTCTTTTTCATGGGTATTTTCGGCACATCGCACTGTACCTATAATGTAACACATTTTAAAGACGATCAAGGTCTCTATTTTGACAAAATTTCCGATATGCGGTTAATAAGAGACGAATGGAAAATAGTATCCTATTACGATATGGATCCATATTGGAAAGGAACAGCAGCATGTAACAGATACATAAAATACTTGGGGCTGATATGTAACCAACTCAAGAACATCTCTCATTGTGATGTAATATCAATGCAATTGCAGCACGAGTACTCGGAAATAAACTACTATAATCACCTGTTGCTGAACCAGCACTTCAACACGCGTCGGGACGTACGTCGACGTCGGGGACTCATCAATGGTGTCGGATATCTAGCCAACAGCCTGTTCAGCGTACTCGACGAGCGATTCTCAGAACAGTATAAACAAGACATACAACTAATTCAAGACAATGAGAATCATTTGGCATCACTTATAAAAAATCAACCTTCTATCATAGAAGTGGAATATAATGTGTTAAAGAGGACTGAAGATTCAATTCGTAAACAACACAAAATGTTAAACTATTTATCACTACAATTGGACAATTTTAAGAATGTTTTTAAAAATTGAACATGAAGCAATTTCAATAAACAATGATTTTACTTTGGGAGCTATAGCAGCAAGCAACATGATGAGGCAGTTAGAAACTATACAAACAACACTATTGGATACAGTGACAGACATATATCATGGCAGATTTAATTTTCACCTAATATCTCCGGAACAACTAAAGGAAACGTTAAGCGCTATATCAAGCCATCTTACGAAAGACCTCTCACTATCCATTAATAATTTACAAACCAATTTTAGAAACATACTATTTGTTAAAAGTCAAGGCAATAATGACGGAAATGTATTTGTTGTTTGAGTTACGGCTACCGTTAGTAACCCCGAGACTCATTTGAAATAGTAAAAATTATCTCGATTCCGCACGCCATCAGTAATTCCATCATGGCTCGAATTACACCCATAGCAGAGTACGTAGCTATAAGTTTAAGAAAGGAATCTTATTTATCGTTGTCTGAGCAGGATATAAAGTCATGCCTCCAAGACGGATCTAAAGTATACCTTTGCTACCTACAACGACCTATTTATCATCTCAGGAGTGATGATAACTTATGCCAAAAAGATCAAGGTACGGGAAAATGTAAAGTTATTTATAATACATGCAACAACGAATGGAAAGAAATTAGCAAGATCATTGATTGATCCTTGTATTCTTGTTGCGGAGTCTGTCATATACGTGTCTTGTGTGAATATCACGCGTTAGCAGGACAAATAGAAAAGGCAGGTATTATATGGATTGAACAAGGATGTTTAATTAGAACAGATAACATTACAATTTACGCGCACTATGAGGGTACAAGCGAATTAAATATCAAAAATCAGTTCTACTCGCCGGAAGTAGAACCTATCTATCACATGATTAACACTAGCTTTACAACTCCTTTGCTGCTCAATTACTCGTTTGTTTCCAATGATAAACAACTAGAGGAGATCAAAATACAGATCGACAATCTTAAAGCAAATGAAAACGTATCAAAGCAAATCTCCTATCATTATGTACACCATTACACTGTGATTTACGCAATCATGGGACTAGCATTGGTGTTTGGAATAGTCATCGTGGTGCGGAGAATCCGTACCAAGCAATCAACGCGTCAACAGCCGGCGGCGGGGAGGGTAGAGCAAGGAAACCCTCAGCCCACCGCAACTCATCTGTCACCTGCTGGTCCCTCCAAACGTAGTACTTCCAGTGTCAGTGAAAGTGTTCAGTGTGAGAGTGGTAGTGAAGTGCAATGTGAAGGTGTATATAGCGAAATTCCCCAAGCGCGTAAAGTGGACAAGGACACCATGCCCATGCCTATAAAATCAAAATTTACTTAAGGACTCTAGTACATAATATCATAAGCAACAATGGCATCACCTTGTCAGTAGCATAAGGACCCAATGAATTCATCTTGTATCATTATCACGCCCATCTTTCACGATGCATCCTTTGCCCCTAGGAGCATGTACGGTACAACCGTACATTTTTCTATGGTCAGCAATGACAAGCGGCGCGTGCGACACCATTTACTTCAATATCACGAAAGTGCACATCAGTTCGCGTTCAACCAACAAGGGTCGCGCGTGCTCGCGTATCATTAGCATTTATCAAGCAATTAATTTCAGTTCATTAATTTTTCGGACAATATAATTTTCTATCAAGCTTTGGTGTATTATTTAACAACTATCACTTTATTAGTTAACTCTGTTCTCTCTGCCTACCTCGCAAAAGTGTGTGTGTGAGTGAATAATCTACGCTGTTGGCCACGGGGCCTTAACAGCTTCACCGGATATGAGGGCGAGCATGCAACCACTACGCTCGAGCCAGAAGGGCAAGGGAACAACTAACTTAAGGGCGCCTCAAGGAGGAACGGCCTCGGCTTGGGCAGTCGCTATAGAGGAGAGCGTATACTAGGTAACTTGCCGTGGTGCTCCGCACCGGCCGGCGGGCGAGGTTGGTGTTTGATCCTGTGTGTGGTATCTGTATCCGAAAGAAGGGATGTAAGGGCATCGGGAGGGTCAGTGAGAACATGCCGCGGACGGCGGTAGCGGCTGATAGGAGGAGAGTTAGGTTCGTACTCGGCGGCGGCTACGATTAGCGGATTTCTATGATTAGACGCGTTTGAGAAATATCGGGTTGTCGCCTTTTTTTATAAAGGCGCGAATAGGTTCGAGACCGAGGTCGGAATGGAGATCGACATTCCGTATGAACCACGGGGCAACGACGGCTCTGCGGAGGAAACGGGATTGAACCGTTTGGAGTCTGAACTATCGATGTAAGAGCGGGCGGCGTGCCCGAAAACCTCGCAAGCGTACGTCATGATGGGCAGTACACAAGTTTTATAAAGTGTCACCTTATTCCTAAGCGACATTTTACTCCGCTTGCAGATCATCGGGTAAAGACAACCGCGGACAAAGGCTGCTCGGTTACGGACTCGCTGGATGTGCGGTCCGAAGATCATAGTATTGTTTAGGGCGACCCCTAGATATTTGACCTGTTTCACCCACGGAAGGTCTAACATGGTCACTTGACCGAGATTACTTCAGGGGTGGCTTAGGGACGGGCGCAGCGTGGCACCTCTGGAGAAGAACACCGCAGCGCTCTTGTCCGGGTTCGCCTCAATACGCCTTTTCCTAAACCAATCCCCTAGGGTATTGGCGGCTGCCTGAATGTGTCTGGTAATGAAACCCTTATTCTTATGCGAGGCATAGAGAGCGGTATCATCCGCGAATAGGGCTAGATGCTCCTTACTTGAACGAGGAATATCGTTCGTCTAAAGTCTGAATAGGAGGGGGGAAAGAGCTGAGCCTTGTATGGAGTGCTGAGCCTTGTTGGACACCAGCATGTATGGAGTGCCCAGTGAGAGAAATACGACAGACCGAGGTTTCAATGTTGGTGAGCGCAGGAGGATCTAGAGGAATACAGTGCAGGGACCTCCTGTAGTAAATAAAAGTACCGCCTCCACGGGAGCCGATTCTGTCATTACGCACGAGGTTGTAGTTTGCGATCCTAGGATCGCGATGGGCGGGCTTGAGGAAGGTTTCCTGCATCAGAAGGATGTCCAGTTGATGATTCCGGAGGAAATCACCAACCTGGTCACGTTAGGAGCGAAGACCGTCGGCGTTGTGAATTGCTCCTCCCAGCTAGTAGCAGCGCAGAGCCTTTGGGCCAGCTCGCGAATGCTGTTGACGCATACCGCGCCATACATCTTATCCAGCATAATAAAGTCCGCGACGGCGTTGGCTAGCGGAGGAGGCGCAACCACCGACGTGGGTTTGGGGAGATGTGCGGGGCCCGCAGGTGGGCGGGGGGCCGTGGTGTAAGGGAGCGGCTTCACCCACGCGTTGGCGCCGAGTGGCGGCCTAAGCGGAGGCGAAGACGTCAGCGCCTGGGGCGCGGGAGCGCGGGGAGCTGAAGTCGCTGGGAGGAGGGGCGCTGACGTCACCGGGTGAGGGTGCGCTGAGGGCGCGGGAGGGTATTGCGCTGAAGGCGCTGGGGGACGAGCGGCCGCACGAGGGCGGCGTCGACCACGCCTGGTACGGCGCTTGCCCTTTGGGGCTTTTGGGGCAACCGCGATAGTTCGCGGTGTGTCCCTTGGTCCCGCAGAGGACGCAGCTGGGTGGCCCTGTCGCTGTCTTCCTCAAGCGGGAGCATTGCGAGCTCGCGTGGTCCCCGACACATTTGACGCATCGAGGGCGCGCTTAGCAGTAAGGGGCAGAGTGCCCGTACAGCTGACAGTTGTGGCACTGCCCGGGTGTGCCACGTTTGTGTGGGGCCTCCACGGAGAGGCCAGAGATGTGGCATACGGTCTTTATGTCAAAGACCTTGCGACCGGCCACGGTGCGGTCGAGAACGACCAGCACCATGTCGTATGCCTGTTTGTTTAGGCCCTTAACCATTTTGTGCACATGGTGCACCGGAAGGTCTTGGGCTAGGAGGTCCTCCTTGATTACGGAGGTGTCCAGCTCCTTGGGGAGGCCACGAATGACTACCCTGAGTTCTCTCTCCTCCTCAAGGGCATAAGTATGATAGCCGATTTTCTCGGCGCAGAGGAAGTGGGGCAGACGGCTGTGGTCGTCCGAGGACGCCACCTTTACAGTTATCCCTTGCGCGGTGGATCGCGCATTGGTATAATTGATGTGGCGAATATAGATCACCTTGGAGATACGCTCCCAGGCGCTCTTGTCATGGATGACAAGGGGCGAGGGAGGGATGGTCGGTCGCGTGGGGCGCGGAGAGGGGGAATTCCTCGGGGCCGCAATGAGAGAAAGCTGGGGCGCGGGGGTGCCAGGGCCGAGGGAAGCGACGTCGTCTCCGGCTCTCTGGATTTTCGGGGGTGGCGAGTCGCGCAGCTTGCGAACGCGCTTTGTCCCGTTTAAGACGGGAATGAAGTCGTCATCCAATGAAGATGACGAGGGGGGGGCTGCATGGAGGGCCGATGCTAGCTGGACCTCCATATCGGAGTCCGAGTGAGGCTCGGACCCGCATGCAGAGACGGGTTGGTTAACGGGGGTCGGGGGGCACGCGAGGGACGCGGTAGCAAGAGTTACCGGGGCGACGAAGGGGGTCGCGGGGCGCGCGGCGTCGCACATGGCGGCGTGCGTTCACCGCTTGCGGGGTAGGCGGGGGGAGAGGGGGCCGCGTAGTGGTCGGATGTCTCGGGACACCCGACCGTCGATGCTTCCAGCGGAGCGGGGGAGTACGTTGCCTCGAATTACCGAATGAGCTCTGGGGACTTCGAGGCGATGAAGTCGACTGGGTTCCCAAGGAACTCTGGTGAGTAGTTAACTGCCATATCCAGGGATATGGCAGGGCGGTTGAAGGGACTGGAAACCCTAAGTCCCGGGGGCTGGACCTTGCCCCGGGGATGGAAAATGCCTGGATCCCCCCGCCGGGTGTAGGCGGAGGCGTTGTGCGCTACCGTGAGCCTAACGTGCGTCCTTTCGCCAAACTTGTGTGCGAAAGGGTGTGTGCCTATCACTAACTGCTCCGGGGCGAAGAGAACCGCCGCTCGGAGAATAGGATTTCGGGAAGGGAAAAGGTAGGTCCTGGTGAAAGGATGAGCTCTGATTAGGGTAATGCCCTAGGCCAGAACTCAAACCCTTCCGAGTTAGCCGCCCTCTGAAGGAGGGAGACGAGCGCTCGGGGCCACGCTCAAGACTCGCTTAGTTGTCACCGTTAGGTATCCACCAGTCTTACCACGAACCAAAAAAAAGGCGTGGTTTTAAAAACAAACTGCAACTAGTCGTCAAACACTAGGGATAGGTCGACAGCGCCGTCAAAACGGCGCGTCCTACCTACCGAACGTACGTAAATACGTAAGCGCGAGCGGGAGGGCGGACTGCATCGCGGGGAGAGTGGCGCGGTAAGCGGTGACGCGACCGAACGCGGCGAGCGACACAGTCAGAATAATCGTACCAATGTTTGGTCAGCCTACTTAGAAAGAGACGTAGGGCTCTAAGTGAGTATCCTTGTCATCACGTTTTTTTCGCAGAGTGCTCAATCTATTTAGGGTATTATATCCATGGTGGCAACGATGGATTTGTCCCCTTTCTTAGCACTGACATGACATAAGTGTAAGCAGTGCAAATTTATTATGTTGTTAATGCTCCCTCTATGTTTTTGGTATCTCTATGGTCTAAGTTGTAAACATTTTTTTTTTGTTTTGACAGTGACAGACAGGAGACTGTCATTGTCAATTTACCCCGTCCATTTGTAAAGTTTGTTTACTTATTTTAATGGTACTATTTGGATGATTTTGTACCTATTATTTATTCGGCTAAATTAATTCTTTGTTGTTGAATATACAAAGTTAATTTATTTTTTCATCAAAATATTTAATTATAAATACGACAAGTACTTCAACAATATAAAGTTTAAATCATGGAACCATATGAACCAACACCAGAAGCTTTGCAAAGAAAACTTTACTTTTTATTAGAACAACTTCAAGATATGGCCAGGGAATTACCCCCGTAAGTAAAGATTGATGTGATCTATATACTATATATTATGATTGTGATTGCTCTGTAAGTAATAAAGAGAAATATTGGGCGCATCTTCATCAGTCACAATTTATTACCAAATGTATAACTTACTGTTTTGAAATAACAGTAAGTTATACATTTAGTAAATGGTATATATATAAAATACCATACTTACATTACAGGAAATACCAAATGAGGGTCCCAATAGAACTGCTCTCTGGATTAGCAAATTGTCTTCTAAATGAAACTGTTTTCGAAATTGTAAAAGGACTAATGGAAATACAACATGTTACAGAAAAACATTTATTCCTACAGAGGCAGCAAATTATTAATGAACATACATGTAAGTTCATTTCATTTGAAATACCTCTCTTCTCGATTACTCATGAAGTATTAGCAAAGTTTGACAGTACTACACAGAGAGATAGGCAAAATGTAACCAGATTAATGATTAACCACCCCCACTTAGGAAATGTAGGTGTGACGATGAATGATTAATAATTACAATTACATTTTGTAATCTTTAACATTTACAATTACACTTTCAGTCTTGAATCATGATTGAATATTACAAAATGCAATTGTATTTGGTAATCTGATTATATTTTGCCCATCTCTGACTACATTGTGCTTGTTGAGCTGAATTATGGAGCCCCATTTTACCATCCTGTATCTCTTAAAGAATTTTACTATGACTTTCAGGATTGGCTCTTCTAAATTGGCTAATTTACTACAAAATGGCGGTAGTATCCACATTTACATATCAAAAGAAGCTCCTCAATCTATATGGACACATACACAATATACACTCGTAATACTCTGGCATTGTGCACTCTTTGTCTGAGAGCCTAGTCTATCTTACCTTGAACTGACCAAATCAAAAGTCTCCATAATGAGCGAGTTTGTATGAGACAAACTATGAGCAGAAGGAGCCAAAGAAGTCTGTAAGGAAAGAACCAGTTGGAACTTTGCGCTCTCTGCATACCCGCAAGGGATGTAGCATGATAATATAATAGATAGATATTGCATGCTGCTTACATAACTCTAAAATTCACAGGGCACATACGAGATCTTAGTATGAAGGTCACATTATAACTATATTTATTAGTCTCTCTTTTTTTTAGTGGAAATTCAAAATATGATCAACACTACTCCAGACATAGAACAACAAGAACTCAAGAAAGCTATTTTATTGACCAGACACAAAGAGGAGCTGCAGCGGACGGATATGAAATTAGTACTTGAATTAGATCAAAAAGTAGGTGTTTTGAGACACTAACAAGCTATGCTATTAAAAGCTTTTATGTAAATACATGAAATTGAAGCTTCCTTGCTTGTCTTTCCTGTGGCAATATGAATCCCACCAATGAATTAATCTCAGACAAGCTCATTTCTGTCGGCTAAAAAGAAACTTCCCTCCATATGCTACTAATTTTTATTATTATTAGTCACACAAATTTTATATCTAGAGTGAAATACACTTGCATTCTTATATGTTGGGTCAGGTACCTACTTGACGCCGTACCGATCGCTAGTAGTCTCCACTAGAAATTTTTCAAAGCCAATTTTTCTACCCCAAACGATATGTATCCTAAGGCAAAGTATCATACCATATTTGTGGCCCTTAAGGTATCTTGCTCGACTACGCTGACGCATCAACTGACGTCTGCAAGGTGAACAGGAGCGATAGTATCGATGTAGGTAGTGTCGCATACCAACCCTCTAGGAAAGGACTTTTGCCATTGACGTGTTGACGCTTAAGCTTTATTTGCTATTATAAAATTGTATTTGATTGTTGTAGGTAAGTGATCAGCAAGAAACTTTAGAAAAGGCTGAAGTTCCGGGATTTTTCGTAACGAATAAACCAATAGAAGTAAAAGTGCAAATGTACCTGCTCGATTTTATATTAAGGCTGAGTAAAATGGATATTCCACAGGGAGTGATGTGAAGGATTAAGCCCCTTCGCATACGGGTCGTAAGCGTAGTCGTATCGTAAGTGTATCGTTACAACGCAACGCATACGAGACCTGCAGTGTTCTACAAACGAATCGTTTATTAGACGTATTGTTTTGTAAGATCTCAGTTGAAATCATGGCGGCAACGGTACCAGATGCTTTGGGTGAATTTATTGATGATCTTACTTTCCCTTCAGACGAAGAGGAACTTTTATTGTATATATTCTGCCCAAGCTTTGTCCATTACATCTTTCCTTGCATGCTTCAACCAGTTTCACGAATTCAATTACTTTTTCGGTCATATTAATGTTTAAAGTTTTTTCTACGCTTGTTTTTTTACGTTGTACGCTACGACTATCGTAATGACAGTAAACATCAGATTCGCTGCAACACCGCTTCGTGTGCGGACTTGTTTAATTATGTACGCGCTCGTATTGCTCTCATCCTTCGCGCGTATTACGATACGCTTACGATACGACGCCGTGTGCGAAGGGGCTAAAATAGTTTTGTTTAATTCCAACTGGTATGTATAGTCCTATTGAGAAGCAGAACGAAATTTGGTTACTGGCACGTATTTTTTTGTCTCTGTCACTCGCATACAAATATATTACAATCATGTTCAGACAGTCATTCGTTGTACGAGCATGATAGCAATATGTATATGTCTAAATGAGCAACATTCAGAAACAGTAATGTTGACTAAATTTTCTTCTACTCTGCAACCAGCTAGTGTCGAACAAAACTGTTGTTTATAAAGTAAATCGAAACAGAATTTCAGTCTGTTTCAGTTTCGGCCGAAACCGAAGTTCGGTTTTTTTCCTGAACCTGTTTTAGAACCTGTTACAGTTTTTTTGTTTTAAGAAACAAGAAGCACAGGCACTTGGGAAGTGTTGTGTAGTCAAATAGATATTTTTCACCACCACATAGATATTGTTCACCAACTTAAAATGAAAACCGCATATAAACCGATAGATGAATACTATAATTAGGGATAAATTTATCCTAAGCTTGGGTTGGCTTAAAGCAATGGTTTCACTGTATAAGTTAGCTTTACAATTTATAAAGCTTCTTGCATTGTATTTAGATATATAGTGAATCTGACTATATAAAAATGAAGATAATAGGATCTGGCGTGAAGATATAGAGAGATAAATATAGATAGAAAAGGCAATAAAATGTATTTTATGTAATTATTTAACGTTTCAATAAATAATTGTTATTATACTAAGACCTTGTCTTATCAGAAGGGCAAAAGTCTTCGTAACCGGCGAGCGTGGTATGAGTGTGTGTGTGTGTGTGACTGAAGTACGCTGTTGGCCGCGAAGCCTTTACAGCTTCACCGGACTTAAGCGCGAGCGTGCAACCACTACGCTCGAGCCAGAAGGGCAAGAGGCGACATACTCGAGGGCGCCTTGAAGAGGCGCCCTCGGTTGGGACAGTCGCTGTGGGGGGACGGGGTGCACTACTAAGTGTACCGGTCAACCGCCGGCTATGGGAGGGGATCTACGGCTAAGTCGTCGTGGCCCGTATTCTGAGCGGAAAGAATGGAAAGCATCGGGGGGATCGGAGAGAACATGTCGCGGCCGGCGGTGGCGGCAGGGACCGGGGGGGATCGTAGTCGGCGGCGGCTACGATTAACGGATTCGCATGGGTAGATGCGTTCGCGAAGTGTCGTGTTGTCGCCTTTTTAATATAGGCGCGAATAGGTTCGAGACCTAGATCGGAGTGGAGATCGACATTCCGTACGAACCAGGGGGCTCCTACGGCTTTACGGAGGAAGCTCGTGGTATGAGACGAACATGAGAATGGAGGAAGCCAGAGGGCAGTAAGGAAAGAACCTGTTGGAATTCTGTACTCTCTGCCTACCCCGCAAGGGATCTGGCGTGATGATATAGATAGATCGTAGCCAGTAACTGGTGTAATTTGGTTGGAGGTATTATAAATAAAAACATGTTAAGATAAGTAGTACAAGTTTAATAATAATAAACATACGTACAAAGGTACAACATCTATGTTATCTATTCAAACGAAAATAACCAACGACTAATACAAGTCTAGAATTACTTGGTATTGTGCTATGATCGTAATTCTCCTATGTATCTTGTCAATTTGGCTTATCACAATGTACAAGACGTTGCAGACGTGTAGGACAAATTATCTACTTACCTTAATCGTAAGGCTACTCAAATTTATCATAGACGTCAGCAACAGAAATATTCACATTTATCCAAATTTATAAATACCATAACTCTCTTAAACAAAGTTAATAAGATACAGCAAAACAATAAAATCAAAGCGGCCCCGGAATAAACCCTTTCCAAATCTAAATTGATAATATAATAAGTCAGAGTTTGAAACTCATACTTTAAACCTTATTAGCTACACATTTATTTTGTGAACCCAATTAGTTAAATTCTATGAGGACAACAATTCCGTTTTTAGTATTATTGAAGTTACTCAATTTAACACCATGGTGTAAGCAAAAAAGATTACAAACTAATTCTCTGTATTGGTACATAGTAATATGTGAAATATATTGAATAGACGAATCCGTTAATCGTAGCCACCGCCGACTACGATCTCCCCCCCGACCCCTGCCGCCACCGCCGGCCGCGACATGTTCTCACCGACCCCCCTGATGCTTTGTCATCCCTTCTTTTCGCTCAGAATACGGGCGACGACGACGAAGTAGTAGTAGATCCCCTCCCATAGCCGGCGGTTGACCGGTGCACTTAGTAGTGCACCCGTCCCCCTACAGCGACTGTCCCAACCGAGGCGCCCTCGAGTATGTCGCCTCTTGCCCTTCTGGCTGGCTAGAGCGTAGTGGTTGCACGCTCGCCTTTAAGTCCGGTGAAGCTGTAAAGGCCTCGCGGCCAACAGCGTACATCATTCACACACACACAATATTGAATAGAGGAAGTCTTCGCTTGTCATACGCCCGCCACCGTATTATGCAAGGTGGTTATTGTACATGGGTCAGTGGGACAAAATCTGATAATCTCCCTGTATAATTCCCATAAGTGATTCCTAACAAGTCCCATTATGACTCCAAAGACCTTTCTGCCGACTGTAATACAATATATAGTACAGTAAGTCAGAAAAAAGCTGTCCATATCGTCTTGATATCCTAGTCTAGGACTATCAAGTAGTACCTAGGTGTTAGATATCTAGAAATCACAATACTTTTCACTTCTTACTAAACTCCTGCATTAAATATAATACAACGTAATTTTAATATTGATCTTTGAAATTTTTATCTATCTACTTCTTTAGAAAGAAATTAATTTGAATAAAATAATAACTGTATACCTAAAAGTGAAATTTTGATTGCGTATGACATACGGAATTAAAAACAATGTTTAAATTGCCGTAAGAACATAATTCGATACCAAGGGGTTCAAAGATTTTACGCCCGTTGGCGTCCTTTACATTTTAGCGAAAATGAGTTTTTAAAATTATCATTAAGATAAAGTTAAAAATTCATTTTTATCAGAAAGTCATCCAGAAGTTAAATAAATAACGGCTTGTGCACAACGACGCCCACTCGGTTAAGAAATCTAATCTCTATAAGCCTTATTACTACATACAATACAAATGCGATCCAGTTGCTGTTAAAATGACCCCCTACACTTCCAACCTCATGTCAACCGTAGTCGTTCCGAGAGACGAGCGCTATCAAAATACATTTAAAAATTCCACTTGGGATTGAGTTGTAACTTTGAGAGGCTTGTGGTACAGAAAGTGTCACACTCATCACCGTGAGCGTTTTGCTCGGCTACTGGAACGCACTGGTTATGGGTAATACAGCGATATTGGCTTTGGTAAGGTAGTTTTATTGATTTTATTCGAACCACGACTCTTTCTCCTAATCCCTCTAGAGTACAGTGAAATTTTTTGCTAGTGTATTTTATGGTACAAACATGTAGGGATAATGCAAATATGTCTATAACGATATATCTAGCTTCTAGTAATTAATGTGTTTAGCCATTTTGGAACGCAATCAGTAGCTTAAACGAAATAAATTGGAACGATTCGGACCACAGCTTATGTATAAATAAAAACCCTATATACGATTTCTCGTATAAAATAATAAAATTGGTCTCATAAACTTAAGTGATAAGTATAATATATATTTTGTGCTTGAGTATTATAATCTTTGTGCAGTAGGTTATTCCATGATCACTGAGTATTTATTAAATTGCACATCTTACACAATGCAGGTTGTACAAAAATACCATCGTTTTTGTATGCATATTTAGAAATTTACATATCTACCGAAGTTAATATTTAATATACTTATTATGGCTTCTAATTTCAAAAGTTTACATTGTTTAGATCGCTACTTTATTTGTATATGTATATTAACCAAAGTTATTAAAACCTGTTTTGTTCACGGTTATATTTGCGAGAATAGTCAATATTCACTCTCTCTGATCTCTAAACTCAATGAAACAGAGCTAATTCGGTTAACGAAATCTAAGGCTAATAATTACCATGTTTTTAAAGTTTGTCTAATTCAAGCTCAGTGATTTATTAACGTTTTCATAAATGGCAATACTGAGACTAATGTCACCTATTGTTCTAGTGAACCATAGACATAGACAAACTGGTTACGATCAAGTTTTGATACATTCTAGATTTATTTATTAAATGGTATGTTAATTAATTAAAATGGTAAGTATGTGTGTTTGGAATGATAATTCCATAGAATTATTCAAAATCTAACCAATTAATTTCAGTGGCACTGCAAATATTGGATTGCATAGATGATATTTTGAGTCTTCAGTCAACCCGTATTTTAATTACAAAATGGAAGAATTACAAAAAAAATAATTTAAGATCTGAAATCAAGAAGATAAGTATTAGGTTATATATAGCAAAAAATAACAACTTATAATCCAATACTAGCACGAAATAATGAAATATTTTAGAATGCTATAATTTCTATGTAACTCCAACTCCCTCCCTACCTTTCGGCACTAACCTTCCCTCGTTCCTCAACTCTCCTGTGTGTATAAATGTGTTTCTTGAAATCATAAACACACAATTTTTTTGCTTTTACTTTACTATTTTTTTAGTCATAAAAGTATTCAAGTATCACACCCATTAATTCCCAGTTCATCTAGTGTTGTATGACCTAATTTATTTAAATTTGCCACCATTTTCCACTCCAGCTTCCATTAGATAGACTCTACCTTTAAAATACAATATATTCGCACAACCTACATTCAATAAGATGGTTAACGTAATTCTTCTTGGCGTTCATAGTAACGGCCATGCTTAAATAAGCTATAGATTTTACATTATTTCCATACAGTAACCCTTTTTATGCGATATTGAATCATGTTTCATCTTAAAATGTCGGCAGTCTATAACGGGTATCCATAATTTTACAAAAGCGTTTATAGAATAAGGAAAATACGTATAAATTAAATTAATTTCCAAGATTAGCAACAAGATAATAATTTATCTAGGTACGTCGACGCCCAATCGAGTGTAGTCAATGCCCGAATGTTATGTATCTTAGTCATAAATTAAAACAAATTACACAAGATTATGAAACGCAAGATACAACCATATCAATTTGCTTTTTATCTCAGTTGTCAAATAAAAATTCATTAACTTAACAAAACGTAAAACACAACATTAAATAACTTGAACAATAATTAAAAGTTAAGATAAATAGTATTTTATAATGCTAACGGTTTATTTTACAGGTTTTACAAAAAAGAAACAGCTTTTATTTTACTATTTTTTTTAAATAAATATTTCAAAAAGTTTCCGGGCTCAAATTAAATTATATTTTCTTACAGTAGTATTTTTAAAATACTATTATCTATTTTTTCATTTCAGACAATTTATATGAATACTTTGCAAAAATTCCTCACTTTATCAATAACAAAATACAAACATGATACGTAGGTATTTACTTCAATTTCGCTGTTTTAAATAAAGTATATGGTATATATAATAATGGTTTTAAAACATACCAATACTGAAACGGGTACCTTATTTCTTTTCTGTTCCATATGAAGACCCTTGACTAATCTTCGACATACCGATGGACTTTTGGAGAAGGATGAAAACTGCAAGGAAGTGCAAGAAAACTTAAAACATAATATACAAACGTGATATAGATAAAAGGTTAGATAGAAAAAATAATTATTTGATTCACGTTATAGTGATATAGATCTAACACGTTAAAACAAAACCAGATTGTGGCCTAATTAATAACCAGTTTACATATGTTGAGCACTACATTTTATGTTTTATTTATAAGAATCATTCTAATAATAGCACAATAAAGTTAAGATTTTTTTTGCAGTTTACAAATTAGCAATATTAGTGTGGTATACACAACATGGCAAACGTAATGCAGGACGCCCTCAGGCTAGGTGGAGCGATGACCTTCGTAGGGCGGCTGGCAGAAACTGGATGCGAGTAGCCGAGGATCGTACCCAGTGGCGTGCACTTGGAGAGGCCTATGTCCAGCAGTGGACTGCTATAGGCTGATGATGATGATACACAACATGACATAACACATGCTCGTTGACCCCAAGGACTCTCAAATAAGATGCAAAAACCTAGAGCACCTTCGGGGAACAGGACGTGCGCTCTTAAATTATATGCTAACAAAGATAAAAATAATCCTCGAACGACTATATTGATTTAAGCAAACGCATTAGCACTTCATCGGAAGATCAATGTCCGCTTAAGATTTATTTTTAACAATCAATGATGGTCCCGTCAACACATTCGTCATCGCAATTATTTATTCTTTAAGAGAAGGTAAGAAATATTCAGTAAAATATGATATAAACTTATAAAGCCTATTTTCATATAAATCGATACAGTCATTTAGACGTAATTGAGTAACAAACATCTCGCATTCATTATATTAATTGGTTCTGAGGATATTCCGTGTGAGGGTGGGGTAAGAATATAATTTTGCTATCGTAAGACTAACTAACAGCAAGTGTTAAAAGGCACTCATAATCTTTCACGCGATTTTCATTACATCAGTGTTTCGTACTCGTGTGCAGTAAACAATAGGCTATATAAAATATGTAGTTTCTGCCCGCGGCTTCGGAACCTAACATTTTTCCGAGTAAAAAAGTATCTATCTATATCATCACGCCAGCTCCCTCGCGGGGTAGGCAGAGAGTACAGAGTAAAAAAGTATCCTATGTGTTAACCGAGGTAATAGACTATCTGTGTGCCAAATTTCATCCAAATTCGTTCCGCCGTTTTTGCGTGAATAAGCAAATATACAAACTTTTACATTTTTAGTATTTTAATTGGATCTTAAAATATGGGACTAGTAGATAATATAAATTTAGTAACGCGTATAAATGGGTTATTAGAAATAAATTATACTTACACGCTGCAAATATGGCGCAGGCGATTGAGAAATATAGGAGCTTTCCGCTGAACAACAGACCCAGCAAGTAGTAAAGCATGGGTGTGAGTGTTATTACTGCCCAGCCGACAGCATTCAATAACGAGTATATAGGAGGCTTAACAACAAAAGAATCCACTCTCTCGACACCAGACTGAAGAAAGAAGTCTCCCGTTTCTATGAAAGAATCTTGCATTTTGTCCTAGAACCAAATACACATAAATCACATACTTAAATTATTTTACATTAACATCATTCAGTAACTTAGCAATTCAAGGTTTAATGCATCTTACTTTTGTGTGAATTTACATAACAATTTGTAATTCCACACAATGGACTTAATATTGGGATAATTTAAAAGATGTCAAGGGTGTTGTATTGTATTAAACAAAAATAAAGAAACAATACCTACTTGGAATAAAAAAAGTTTAAGAGGCATTTAGGTAGCATCGTTATTAAAGGTGTAAGGAACAATTAAGTCAATTTGCATTAATGACCTTCATAATCATGACTCCAATATCCTTTGAGCTGTTTATATAGAGTTTAAATTATTTACCTTAGCGACAAATAATTCATGCAACCACTTTGCTGCTTCTTCTTCATCTTGCACTTGCTCCACTGGTATTCGCTGAATATACAAATGGCCATGCACAGGCTTACCAAATAACAAACTTGTTAATGTTGGCGGAGTCTGTAAAGGAGCATATATACATTGGCCGGTGTGCCTCATAAACTGACGCACACTGAACTTTGTGAATCAAAAATCTGCTTGCCTTATTACCTATTGAAATGGAGCCTGTCTATCCACTTGAACGTTGGTGGGTACTAACCCACCGACACTAACATTTAATACGTCAGGTGATAGGGATGCAGATAATACGGTAAGTATACAACAAAAATATGTTAGGTTCCTAGCAGTGGTATCTTTGTGAGTACTAAATTGCTTGGGTTTGACTCACATGATATATATAATTTAGGATTAGGTATCTGGGTGAAGATGTGCTATGTTCGATGGCTAATTAATTTCGTCTGAGTCATTTGGAGGAAATATGTCAATCTTATGGACGTATAGAATCAGTGCAAGTTAAATAAAAAAATAAATAATGCTCAAATTTATAACAATAGTACCATACCAAAATATAGACTAAATACATTTGTATAACATTATTATCATTTCTGGTATTAAGTATAAAGCTCCCTTAAACCGACCGAACGGTATTAATGTAATATTCGTTTTGGAAAGTAGGTAAATATAACTGTGACCATACATTATTTTATCTATAAATATAGGAACAAGATAATATTAAGCAGTTTTTGGATATTTTCATGATAACGCAGCTCCGTGCTGATTTCGCAGGCGTACACTTAAAAATCAATTAAGATTTGTAGGTAAGTGATAAGTGTTAGACATACGTCTGGGTATTATCTGATGTTTTCAGTATTTGCTGACCTAAACAAAACCTTAATTACCAGTTTGTTACGGCTTAAAACTTTTAATTGACTGCATTAATTTTCATCTTATAATCAATGCATGACGTAATAGTGTCCAACCGAACTTTTGGTTTCGGCAAGTTTCGGCACTAAATTGGAGTTTCGGTCTAATTTCGGTTTCGGTAGTAAACCTGCCGAAACTACGTTGGTGAGCATTCGGGAGCGATCGGGGCAGTGGGGAGTGTCGAGGAAACTAAACTACGCACCCCCACATCATTGCTGTTGTATGGTGTTTATTTTGCAGTGTACAATTAAGATATTATTTATACTAAATTAAAAAGAATACACATAAGGATTGCTTTAAATAAAGTTTTGGTAAAATAAGATAAACAATCTATATCGCCGCAAATATAAATCGCGCTTTTAAAATACAACTGCGCAAGTTCCCAGAAGAGCCAACATATAGATATTTGCAGTTGTACCACAATTTTCTACACATACTCTACTAAATTTTAAACTAAGATACTCTATATCCTATGTCTATATCATTTTATAGATTTACAATAACTTACCTTGCATCCTTTTTCAAAAGCTAATTGTATATTGTATATTGCAGGTATTTTGCCTCTAAAGAACTGTAAACTTGTTGTAAAGCCTCTAGTCCTAGGCGTGAGATGGTGTTTGAGAAGAGGCAGGTTCTTCTCTTGGGCAAATTTCAATGATGCTTCATGCTTAGCCTTTGTATACCTCGTTCCTTCAGGTGTTAACAGTAGCTAAAAGTAAATAATATTTTGATTTATTTATGTTTTGTTTTTCTTATTCGCCATTTCAGCAAGGGCAACCAATGTTTCCTTAATTGTTGTTAAGGCTTCGTTCATGAGCCTTCATATGACTAAGGTATTTAGCTTAACCTTAAAGATGCGTAAACATATGCGACACAAGTTCTATTCAATATTTGATGGCGATCTATTTCTTTTCTTATCAAATTTGAAGTCAAGGTCTCCTTGATTTATGTATATGTGGTAAATTGAGTAAGCTTCAAGAAAAAAAAAGTTTCTTAAATTTATGCTTCTTTCTAGATAATATAAAAATCATGCTGATGCAATATGATAAATAACATCATCATGTATGTAAGTGAATGTCAAATGAATGTTAATTGGATTACGATAAATAAATACATCTTTTACAAATTAAATCTATTTGACATTGACTGACTTACCCAAACTGGATCTGGATAATCACATATTTCAGATATCTGGTGTTTTATTATTTCTTTATCTTTTTCAAATGATCTTTCTAGAAATACAAACTCGGAGAACTTCCACATCCATCCAATAGGTGGTAAATATTGTATAGATTTCTTTGCATATGCTTTACAGTTCTGAAAATAATGTTTTATTTTAATTAATGTGTCAATGGGAGCACATTTAACTAGTATACCTTGATATAAAAGAGTGGGACAAGGGAAAAACATCTCTCATGGCAATACCTTGGGTTATGTGCTATGACTGGAGAAGATACCTAAAGTATATAACAAAAGTCATACACTCTAATTCATTTTGTGCCAGGACCTTGCTGCAATGTGCCACATTCGAGTGATAAATTTTAATGTTATGTGCACTTCAATACTGTTTAAGCAACTTGAGAAACATAAGATTTTATTATCTATGAAAACACACACATCCCTGCTAATTTCTCGGTCATTAAGTTACACATCATTTTTTGTCTGAATTGGCTTCTTTAGTATATAGTAGATAACAATGATATGTGATGAGAAATTCGAAGCTAAGAAATGTTCCTTTGCTACATGTAAAGTATAATGAGAGGTGGAGGCGAGTGCACTCAGGCGTACTAAGTGGACTCACCACCACATGCGGTTAAACATTGTGTACTTACCCCTAGAACACCAATACCATTACAAAAGTGCCAGCCCATGAGCCAATCTATCTCATAGCTATGGTTCATAATAAGATAGCCATGCTCCTTGCCGTAAAATTTATTATATTCTTCTTTTTTGATATACAAAGAGAGTGTTGAATTTGACCACCATTCTGACATAAACACTAATTCTAAAAAATAAAAACAGGGTTACTTTCCATACACTAATAAATTTTTACATAACTTTTAAACCAGCATTCTCCGAAGTATGTTTTCACCCATTCAGAAAAAAATGTACTGTTAGCAACTTCTTTCATTCTAGTACTTTATAAAGCACATTGTAAAAGCACTCAAACGAATGTAAACTAGATGTATCATCTATACTTACGACTGTAAAATGAATATGAAAGATAATAATTTATCTTTCTGTACAAAGATTTATTGAATGGTCTGAGTCCAAAGTATAATATCCCTTGTACAAAGCACAGCACTACACCAGATGTGAAGTATGATATTGCAAAACATAAGTGGACAATAGTAGACTGTTTTAGAATATTAAGGTTAACCATTTTGGATGTGTCATGAAATCTAAAAAAAAATAATTATAACATTATCATAAATCTTAAAATTGAGCAAATGAGAAAAGAATAGATGTCATGTCTCATATTTTTCTATCTCGATCTATCTATAACATCAAGCCAGACCCCTGTGGGGTAGGTAGAGAGCACAGATTATTTGTTACGTAAAACTTGATTCTTATATTATTGTGTAATATAGAGTTTATGAAACTAAGCACACTCCAAAGATTATATTATTGGAATAGTACCAAACACTGAACTAATAAAATTACAAAGCATTTAAAAAAATATATTAACTTAATATCTATGCCATTATTGTCTCCTGTTCAAATTTCCTACAGTAAAAAGAACAATCGGAATTTCATAACAAAACAGTACACATCACAATTATATTAGGTATGACAACATTTAAATATTTAAAACAGTTATGATATTTTAAAAATACTGCAATACAATATTATCACTGAAATAGTCTAAATTGATTGCTGAATGATTTACTGTTGCAAATAATAATTAACTTTAATAACGTTTGAGATATAAATTACACCGTTGTAGGTATTAATTAATGGAATAAAACTTTGAGCCGAAGATTATAAGTGGTCACCTTAATCTTCAGCACATGGGTTCACAAATAACAACCATAGCAACTACGTATATCTCCTATCATTAAACTTTCTTGATATTTCCTACAACGAAATGAATAAATGATCTACTTTGTTCGATCAATGACAAATTGAGATAATATAATATTTGGAAAGCGGTGATCACTGTTTTATTTGTTGCATATTTATTCGTCGCAGTTAAATCCCTTTACCATATCAATTTCAATCCAATTAGTTAGTCAGATGTAGGGCGTACACACTATCAAGTTTAATAACACAAAAGAAATATTACTCTGTACTTTTCCAAATTAAAAATCTTCCCTGGCCTGATTAATTTGCAAGTGGGATGGATCATGGATGGAAGACAGATATTTTTGTAATTCCGAAAATGACAGCAAATAATTTGTCTCTGGTTTCTAGTGTAGTGTAGCTACAAACCAGTGTTGGAATAATTCGCAGACACAATTGTTTATAACACGTGATCTGTTGTTTAGCAATTAACAAACAAAAAGGATTTGCTTACATAGGTGACAGCTAAAATTTTTCGCAACTCGTAATCGTCGGTACGTTCGCAGCGTGCGCTCTGAACGATTATTAATAAGCTCAACGTACGCTCTGTTACAACGCATTGCTAAAATTGGATTCAGGGATTGAGCAGTGAGTAAAATAGCAGGTTATGCTATAATTTTATTCATAGATCGAGGTGTGAGTGAATTGGCAAGTATTACGAGCTTAGATTGCAAGTAAAAAATACTTAAAGATTATTATCTGTGTTGAAGGAAATGAGTGTGCTTAGGGTCGTATATTGCATGTTGAGTTTGATTGTTAAATAAACTTGGGCGGCATGTGCACGGCCGGCGGCGTGGGCCTTAATTACTTATTGTATCGAAATTCAGTACGATTTAGTCCTGTGTTGATCGTGATTGAACGATTCAAAATGAACGAAGCGCACTCTCTGCGTGTCCGTCTGGGTCGTCAATCGTTAAAGACTCGTGTCATTCGTGATCGACGCGCGACCTACGGATATCGTAACTCGTGTGTGTGCCAGCGATCTGCGACCGACCGAGGCCAAATGACCGGCTTGTGACCCGCCGCTATTGATCCAACCACATTCGAGCTTTAAGCTTAGAGATAAAGGTCTCGGCCCGGAAACATCCAAATTCCAAAGCATTGCGATTGCCTTCCGTAACTTAATCGTGGTGAAATTGCAAAGCTTAATTCAGATTTATTTTTACAGCCTCACATACGTAAGTAAGTACTAGTTATTTGCAACCCAGAAGTTCGATATTTTAAACATTTTTATTTGATCTTTGTCTCTTTTTATTTGACAGTGATTACGTTTATGTACCTACAGCCCTTGTAATAAAGGTTATTTTATTTTTCTATGAAAGGTAAGTGATAGGTACATACTTGTGGTAATTTTGAATTTAAGTATCGCGCAAATTCTTAGAAAAATTAGTTCAGAAGTTATCAGAAGTCTAATTTATTGGGCTCTGTAGTAGTCTCTATGCGCGTTATTATCATCACTAGGGTGTAAACGGCGTTTTAGGCGCACTCCCGCGCCTTTTGCACAAACGGCTGAATCAATAAAATATCGATTGCATAGCAAACAACCGTACCCGCACTGCTTTGGTTCCCGCGACCGATGACCGACGTTTTGATCGAATCTTTTCACTTGGTCACGAATAACCGAGTTCAGAAAATGACCGACTGACATAGGACTAATACGATTTAAAAAGTGCTAGATAGGCAGAGAGTTCTGATTTGCTGTCTTTTGTTTTATGTTTATCTGTAGATAGTATTGTTGTACAAAGTAGTGAGAACAGACCGTGTATAAAAAGTGTTTAGTTATATATCGGAAAAATATATTATATTTTTTTAATAAACTGTTTGATAAATTTATAGCGTTATATGGGGCTATTTTTCTTATCTTAATGGAGAAAATAAAATAGGGCAAAAGAATTTTTAGTTCGTGACAATCACAAATCATCGACAATTTATAAATTACTTTACTTATATAATGAGAAGAAGTATGCATAGGTATTTGATGCAAGGAGTGCGTTGCAAACAGGAACATTGGGAACATGGGGAGTTTACAGAGCTGTTATGACAAGTATGAAATTTTAGTGACTAGGATGGTGGAGGAGCAGAGGCGGATGTCTTAGAAAAAGCTATGTATTTAGTTTTGGTTCAATTTAGGGTTAGCAAGTTGTGGTCTAACGCTTTAGTGAATCGGATGATACCTTCTTCTGCAGGATAGTGTACTTGTTCCCAGCTTTTATTCTTAAACAGAACTACAGTGTCATGTGCATATGATATTACTACAGCATCCTTAAAGTGAAGATTTAAAATGTCGTAGATGTAGATCGTAAATGAAGAGGGGCCGAGTATACTGCCCTGAGGAACGCCAAATTTAATTGGTAGTTGGCTGCTGGAATAATCCATTGCCCAATGCCCCATTTAATGTACTGTTCGCGATTAGTCAAGTAACTCTTAAACCAGTCTAAACAATTTCCTCTGATACATATAGCTTCTAATTTCTTTAGGAGCAGACCAACTGAGACAGTGTCAAAAGCTTTTGCTTTAGAGGTAGAAAGTAGAGGGAAATAGCTATGCAGTTTTCACGGTTCTCAATGTACGATGATATTTGATTAACTAATACAGTAACAGCATCTTCAGTAGATCTACCCTTTCGAAAGCCAAATTGTCTATTAGAAATAATATTATATCTATTCACGTAAGAAACCACGCGGTTATTTACGATCTTTTCTAACATTTTAGACAGGACATTAAGTAGTGCTATAGGCCTATAGCTATCAGGTGAATGTTTAGAGCCATTTTTGTAAATGAGAGATATTGCTGCAATTTTCCAACAGTCTGGAAATATACCCTTTTCAAGACTCAAATTAAAAATATGGGTAAGTGGAGTGAGTAGGCAATCTAAAGCTTTTTTGATTAATATGACAGGTATTGAGTCAGAACCGTAAGCACTATTTGTTTTCAAATTAGACGTGATTATAGTGATTTCATCAGGATTAGTGGGGTGAAGGAACATGGAGTGGGAAAGGGTAGAGTTAGTCGTAGGTTTGTAACAGGAGATTAGTTGTTCTTCAGTTATCGATAGCTTGCTTAAAATATCATCTGAGAGACGCCTTCCTAAAGAAACAAAATAACTGTTGCAAGAATTAAGAGAATTTATTTCATCATGTTTGGATTGTAATAGAGGGGTTGGGTCATTAATTTTGTCTGATGTTTCAGTAATTGACTTCATGGCTTTCCAGAGATTTCTAGTATTATCTTTGTTATCATTAATTAATTTTCTGTTGTATTCAATTTTTGTGTTACGTAAAAGTTTATTGCAAAAATTTCTGAATCTAGTGTAAATAAGATGACGTTGAGGATCATTTGGGAGTTTTTTGGAGTATTTTTTTAATTTGTCTCGGTGCCGCATACATCTAATTAGCCCCGGTGTTATCCACGGTTTGATGCTTATTATCTTACGACCACATTTGACGATATTATTAAATTTATTCATTGTGAGGGAGAGCGTTTCATGAAATTTCGAAGTTGCAGAGTTTACGTCAAAATCACTAAGAATTAAACCAGTACTGTATTTAGTTCGCTTACGACGGCATCAAAGCCGTCATTATGAGCCGTTTGTTTCATTGATTACCGCCGATATACCGATTATAATTAAATTCTTAACTAAAAACTTTATTAAGACACACTTTTAAACACAAACCAGCAGGAGCGTTGTTATTTAGTTTAATTGTTACTAATCACTCGCACACGTAATTATTTTGGCGCGGAAATGGCGCGAGAAGCAGTGAATCACTCGAATAATTCATTCATAATCGGATGAGAGTCGCAGATAATATAATCGAATCCCTATTAGTAGTTACTAAATAGTAGTCGCATCTTTTCAAAACATTTTATAGAAGAGTGTTTCGATATTGGCCTCAAATAGCGACAATTACAACCAGTAGCAGTATCAATGTAACATTAATTACAAATTGGTATCTTTTAAATTGATTATATTGTTACGACCCAAACATAGCCCGATATCTTGAAATGTCTGCTACGTAACAATATTTTTTGTAATAGGTCTTTTCTTAAATATTTTGGTTGTGCTTATATTGAAATAAATAAAAATGATATGAAAGGTTCAATTTTATTTTAACTTACAATGTTCGTATGTCTGTCTGTCTGTCTTACCGGTTCAAATCTTGTGATCCATTTTTAAATCACGTGCAGGTAACCGTTTGAGCTAAAATTTGACATACGTATGCAAGTCCGATAACATTGCAATAATATGGTACCATGGAACTAGTCTGATGATAGAGTCGGAAGGTGGCTATAGGAACATGTGCACTATACAACGTAACTCCATGTGTTTAGGCTCGTTAGATTGGTATTGAGAAGTACTATATAACCAGATAGTGTTCAGGGTCTCATGATGAAGCCGAAAGGTGGCCAATGGAACTACCCAACTTCTCAACATAACCCCGTCGTGTTGGGGCTCATTGGATTTGTTTTGACGAGTTCTAAAGACCCGAATGGTGTCTAGGGTCTCATGATGGAGGCGAATGCTGACCAACAGAACCACCCAACTACTCGATATAACCCTGACGTGTTGGGGCTCGTTACATTTGTATGAATTTCAAGATTCTTCAGCTTGTCAATCATCATCATCATCATCTCAGCCTATACTTGTCCACTGCTGAACATAGTCCTCCCCAATCGCTTTCCAGCGTAACCGGTCCGATGCCACCTGCATCCAACGACTTCCTGCGATTTTCACAAGATCGTCGGTCCATCTGGCAGGTGGTCGTCCCACGCTGCGCTTGCCAATACGTGGTCTCCACTCTAGAATCTTTCTGCCCCAAGGCCCGTCCGATCTTCGCACTATGTAGCCCGCCCATTGCCACTTCAGCTTGCTAATCTTAAGGGCTATGTCGATGACCTTGGTTCTTCTACGAATCTCCTCATTCCTGATTCGATCACGTAGAAAAACGCCGAGCATAGCTCTCTCCATAGCTCGCTGAGCAACTCTGAGCTTTTTATGAGACCTATTGTAAGAGACCACGTCTCTGATCCATATATCATCACTGGTAAAACACATTGACTAAAAACTTTAATCTTTAGGCACTGAGGTATTTTGGATGAGAAGATGTTGCGCAGTTTCCCGAACGCTGCCCAGCCGAGTTGGATTCGTCGATTGACCTCTCCCACAAAGTAGGACCTACCTAACCGGACTACCTGTTCCAGGTAGATGTATTCGTCGACAACTTCAAGAGTAGAGTTCCCAACGGTAAGTGCGGTGGGTACGACATGGACGTTAAACATTATTTTCGTTTTGTCCATGCTCATTTTAAGACCCACTTGTTGAGATACTCTGTTGAGGTCACCGAGCATTCGTCATAGATCTTCCAGCGACTCCGCCATCACCACAATGTCCTCGGCATATCGAAGGTGAGTGATGTATTCGCCATTGAGCTTGAAGGCGTCCTCTAAGGTGGCCGTAAACAGTTTCGGAGAAATGACGTCTCCCTGTCTTACTCCTCTTTTTATGGAGATCGCCTTCGTGCATTGCCCCTGTACTCGGACTGACATGGTGGCGTTATTATACAAGCATTTCAACACTTCGATGTACCGATAGTCAATGCGGCATCGCTGGAGAGATCTAAGAACCGCCCAAGTCTCGATCGAATCTAAGGCTTTCTCATAGTCCACAAACGTCAAGCATAGTAGCCGATTATACTCCTCGGTCTTCTGTATAATCTGCCGCAGCGTATGTATGTGGTCTATGGTACTAAAGCCTTTCTGGAAACTGGCTTGTTCGGGAGGCTGGAAGTCATTAAGCCTGCGTTCAAGACGATTCGTGATGACTCTCGAAAACAACTTATAAACATGGCTCAGCAGTGTGATGGGCCTATAGTTAGTTAGTTAGTAAATAAAGTGTCATCACCTTTCTTGAAAAACAGCACCATCACACCTCTGTTCCATGCTTCCAGCGTTTTCCCTTCTAGCAAGACGGAATTAAAAAGCCTCTGAAGGACTTTAAGTACCGGCGATCCGCCTGCTTTCAGAAGCTCTGCGGTAATTCCGTCTTCACCCGGCGCTTTGTTGTTTTTAAGTTGTTTGAGAGCCATCCTAATCTCGTATAGGCTGATGTCCGGGATATCTTCAGTGTACTGTTGGGTTAGCTTGGCTCTTAGGTCTTTTACCAAGTCAACAACAGGTTCGGCTACTGAGGTATACAACAGCCCATAGAACCTCTCCATCTTCCTGAGCACCTCTGACCTATTCGACGTTACGTTTCCCATCCTCCGTCTTCAGCTTCGTTAACTGGCTTTGCCCAATAGACGCGTCTCTTGCGAACACTTTGGAGCCCTTGTTCTGCTCTATGGTCTCCTCAATAGGTCTTGTATTGAACGACCGTAAATCGTGTCGCAAGGACTTCAATATCTGTCCATTGCGCTGCCATAGGACTTAGAATCATCGGGGGCTTGGAGTGTCATGGTAGGTCGCTCAGCTGAGGTCGCTGAGGTTTCGGGTGTAGTCAGATAGCTTTTGAGGCCTATTTTTACGGTGGGGCTTAAAATACTTGGACGCAACCGTATGGACAGTCTCTACCAGCCTGTTGTTGATTTCGTCCACTGATGCGCTGCTGTCTAGCAATTCGAAGCGGTTTGACAATTCGAGTTGCAAGTTCTCGGGGTTTTGGATATGTGCATAAGAAGGTCGGAGCGTAGACTTCATCAGACGCGATCTTTCTATTTTGACATTAATATTTAATGTGCCTCTGACCATTCGGTGATCACTGCCGGTTTTTACCCTGTAAATCACGGAGACATCATTAAATATTTGTCGTTTGGTGCTCATGATGAAGTCTATCTCATTTTTTGTGAAACCATCAGGGCTCATCCAGGTCCATTTCCTATGAGGCGGCTTCTGGAAGAAAGAGTTCATCATAAAGAGTCCCTCCTTCTCCAGAAATTCGGCCAGCCTCTGACCCCTGGGGTTGCGCGGCCCATATCCAAATTGCCCCACTCTCAACTCATCATCGGCCCGATTGCCCAGTCGCGCATTAAAGTCACCCATAACCACTGTACAGTGTGCTTTGGAATTATGTATGGCTCTACTGATGTCCTCATACATAGCTTCGACCTCATCATCTGAGTATGCCGAAGTCGGTGCGTAGACCTGTATGACCTTCAGCGAATATCTCAGGTACGCTACCCTGCTCGACACACTAGTGATGGACACAACGTTGTCTATAAGTGACTTGTGGACGATAAATCCGACACCACCTTGTGACTGCTGTTCGCCCTTCCGGTAGTAAAACAAGTTGCCAGATTTTAAGGTTATCGTGTCCTCGCCCTCTCTTCGGACCTCCGATAAACCAACAATACTCCAGCGCAACTTGTTTAACTCTTCTTCTAGCTCAACTAGCTTCTCATCTGTCCTCAATGTGCGTGCGTTGTATGTCACTAGGGCCAATTTTCGTTGTTGGTAGTAGACGAATCTCTGCCGGAGATTCTTCGCACCCCTTGTCCTGTCGTTACCATGGCTGCTAGTACTTCTATGGGTAAGGGTCATAGAGATCCGATTTGTCATTTTTTTTAATAACTTAACATTGGGGTTTTTGGCGGGAAATAGAAGAGTGATGTCGTCAATTTGTTTTAATTTCGAAAACTTGTGTTATTTCGAATAATAATGTGTAATGTTAATGGAATATTAACCATTATGTGTTCTTATATGTGCATGAGTGAAGGTAATTGTAACAAAGTGATAAAACGTGCCTTTTCGATTTCCCTCATAACGACCGTCGCAATCGGTATGCAAAGTATCCATCGCTTTACTATCCAGGGCAGCAAGCAGGGCAGTCGCACTGTACGTGTGCTTCGTAGCCTGCTGTGTCCGATGTTTGGGCCATAACAAATGCGCCCCGTCCGTGTCAGCGGTTAAAATATGAATGAAAATTATTGTGTTAAGTAAATATACTTTAATACAGTGAAAATATGTCGTGTTGTGCTGTATTTCGTAAATCAAGGACAACCAAAGAAGGATCATTTCACACGTATGTATTTATTGCCTCTTATTATATTATAGGGAAGTTTCACAGCAAAATTATGGATTTTACATGAAATATATACGTTATTGACGTCATATAATTAATATACGGTGATAATTAACTGTGAATTTAAAGCTATAATTTGTATTTTAAATATGAATTATTTTACGCTTCTCCAATAGTGAAGTCCTACAGCGCCTATCGCTTACTGTCGATATTAATAAATTAATACTGAAACTTTAACAATTCCTATTCACGTCATAATGACTAAACGAATTTGGATGAAATTTAGTAAGGGTAGAATATCTAGATAAACACTGTCACGTCTATATTCCCCAATCGGCGGTAGGATCTATTTATGATTATTTCATCTTTATAGCGTTTTCCCTGAAATAAAACACTTATTAAACTACTTACGTCACTGGAAGCTTTATATTGAGATGGCATGTAGACCCTCGGTTGGGAAATGAAGTTTTGCCTTTTGGGTAGTACTGCTTATACTGAAGATGTAATATTCGCGTGAATCTAAGAACTCAGTATTAAAAAATCTTATTTAAGTACCTTATTGGTCTAGTAGCAAATCTGTACCTCCAGGTGATACAACTCGAGTTATTTTAGTTATTACTTTTGATATATTTACACATTATGCAACAGAAAAATCTGCTATTTTTCAATCTGATGTCTCTTAAAATGAAGAAGAATTTTTTTGTGCATATTAATATAACTAAGGATTTTTCAGAATTAACAAAGTGTAAGATGACATATCTTCAATTATCACAAATTGAACTGAACTGATTGCTCCAATGTTTTTTTCTGTATTAATGATTCAACTTTAATTAGCCCCTTATACACAAACAGCAGGGGTAGATTAAAAATGGTGTGAATTGATATTATTCCACGTGTGTCAGTGTACACTAATGTTATTTAATAAATGAACATATTTAGTATAGATTCTCAGATAACTTAAGATTTTCTGTTCGGTGAAATAAATATGTTTTTTAATCATCTATTGTCTTTTACGTTGATAAGGCCTGTCCTAGTAATCACTTCCCTATTAAAGTACACTAATGCAGATCCACAAACTCCCACATGAAATTGACACGCTACCTCAGCGATATGCGCTGACCATACATCCTAGTTTCATGACTAACGTGCATTGAAAAAGCGTACGTGCAAACGTAGGATAAATGTGATGTAAAAATTGTTACCACCACTACGCCTATATTCCCCAAGCGGGAGTGGGAGTGGTGTACTGTGTACACTCACTTGTCGTTCAACAATGTAAGGTCTCATGTAGTAGAGGATGAGTCTATTGATATTATACCGAGCACAGTGCCAGACTCCGGACTAGATTTTTTTTATCGAATAATTCGTATTTTCCGACATAGGATTCGAACCGATGATCTTGTGATCGTTATGCGCATTACCAATGAGGCTTTACTATTGTATTAAATTGTACATACTAATATCGATGTTTACAGATTCGTCTTTTAAGATTTGTATTATGATACGTATGTGTGAACTTATATAAATTACCCGTAGTAATTCAAAATCATAATTGAGATGGGTCAATTACGATTTTGCATGAAGTAAATATTTGTTAATCTGGCACTGTGCTCGGTATAATATCAATAGACTCATCCTCTACTACATGAGACCTTACATTGTTGAACGACAAGTGAGTGTACACAGTACACCACTCCCACTCCCGCTTGGGGAATATAGGCGTAGTGGTGGTAACAATTTTTACATCACATTTATCCTACGTTTGCACGTACGCTTTTTCAATGCACGTTAGTCATGAAACTAGGATGTATGGTCAGCGCATATCGCTGAGGTAGCGTGTCAATTTCATGTGTGAGTTTGTGGATCTTCGTTAGTGTAGTTTAACAGGGAAGTGATTACTAGGACAGGCCTTATCGAAGTAAAAGACAATTCATGAATTAAAAAAATATTTATTTCACCGAACAGAAAATCTTAAGTTACCTGGGAGTCTATAGTAAATACGTTAATTTATTGACTGTACTTGTAGTAATTCCGAGAATAAACATAGAATAAACCGTCGAGATGAAAAAAATGGAAAACTGTACATGCGTTCACAAGTGAGCACTTTTTTATCGCGACCGATTTTAATCGCGCTTGTTCTACTTTCAACGCTCGACGTTTAAGCTGTGATCACAATTCGCGACCACGACTCTGACCTGATAGCCTTGAAACGCCATTAAGCCGTGATTACACTTGCCGATTCCGACTCCGACTGCCTTAAGACGCCATTACAAGGCCGTCAGGTCGGAGTCAGAGTTGGATTCAACTTCACCCGACCCCGATTCCGACCAAGGTTTTTTATGTGATGCAGTCATCGTTATCATAAGCATCAATGTATCGATATAATATGATATTGTTGTCGTGTAAAGAAATAATGTGAAAATGAAAGTGATTGATGATGTATCGAAACATTAATCTTTGGGCTTTCTTTATTCGTATGTCTCTCCATCTTTCCTGTCCGGATAAATAGAGAAATAGGTAGATTGACAAATAAATATTTTAGATCAGTCAGCGCGCGCGCTTCTTCACAGAGGGACGTGTAGCGTGCAGCGACATGTAGCGTGCAGCGACATGTAGCGTGCAGCGACATGTAGCGTGCAGCGACATGGAATTCAGCACTAAGGGTGAAAACGATATATCGGTGTTATAATAGGCAACACAACGACGTTTTAAATTGCGAGTTATTTATGTTTCGATTTCGCTTTAGGTTAGTACAATGCAGTAAACAGATGTAGTGTTGACATACATACCTCTAAGGAACTATATTATTGCACTGTCACCGAATTTATATTCGTATGTTAAATTTCAACTCATGCAGATGCCCGCAGATGGATCACAACTTTTGAACCAGAATGACAAACAGACATCCGAAAAAAAAGTGCATAAAAAGCTTGTAAATTATCGATTTATCGATATTATTAAAGCGATGTTTTTTTTTTACAAAACCTCATCATAAATCGATACATCGACAATAAAGAAAGATTAATAAAAGATTGATGTTTAGAAACATCACCTATCACTTTCATTTTATATCGATCATTAAGAATATAGTGTATTATTTAACCGACTTCTAAAAATGAGGAGGTTTTCAATTTGACTATGTTTTTTTTCTGTATGTATGGTACTCGAACATTCCTCCAATTATGGATAAATTTTGATGATTCTTTTTTTGAAATCCAAGATGGTGGACGCGCCTTTAATTGTAAAATCAATATGGGTATCATTTTTAGAGTTTTAGGTGATGCTGATTAAGAATATGGGGTTAATTTTGAAATCCAAGATGTTGTGTATTTGAGTACTAACGAGGGAAGTACTAGTGTTTGACGAACTGTTTTGTGCGTACAGCGCCTAATAAAGTACTTTGCACGTTATTCGGCATTTCATTAAACGTACACAGTACAGACTACAGTATAAACTACTCCATTATATTTACTGATTCTCTTAGTTCCTTGCAATCTCTGCATGCTAATCCATTTAGCAAACATATGAATCCGGTAAAACATTTTGTTGGCCTGGATTCCTGGATATTCGGGTATTCAGAGCAATGAAACTGTGGATGGTCTGGCAAAACTAGCAAGCCCCAAAGGCCGTTTAGATAGTACTGTTTATTGTAATGACATTCTATTACTTCCACATATACGAGTCATGCCTATTAAGTTTTGTCGTTTGAAGAAAAAAACACAACTAGAACCTTATAGTACTTTTTATTGTTTTTCAAAGTATTCACCACGTAGCTTAATACACTTTTCCATTCGCTCATACCAGTTATTATAACATTTATTCCACTCTAAAGTGGGGGTGTTCAAAATGGCTGACTTGAAAGCATCGACTGCTTCTTCACCGGACTGGAACCTTTGACCACGAAGACTTTTCTTAATTTTAGGAAATGTAAAGAAATCGTTAGGGCTTAGGTCAGGACTGTATGGAGGTAGGTCAAGAATTTCTACTTTTTTCTGCTTCAAATACTCAATCGTTTGACGAGCGCTGTGTGAGCTTGCGTTGTCATGGTGCAGGATGATGCGTCGCTTTGAGTTAGATTTCCGAAGTTCGGCGATTACTTGTGGTAAACAAACTGTGGTATACCACTCTGCGTTAACCGTTCTACGATCTCAAGTGCAATAGTCGAAACATGGCCGGTTTTTCCAACAAACGTGGCCACCATCTTCTTTGAAGTGCTTCGAGAACGAACAACTTTAGTCGGCTTTGGCTCGTCTTGAAAGACCCAGATTGTAGATTGTTGTTTGCAATCAAGATCGTAGGCATAGATCCAAGATTCGTCACCACTGATGATGTCGTAGACGTGATTTGACTCTCCTCGGTTGAAGCTTTGCAGAGTTTTCTTACACCATCTGACGCGGGCCGCCTTGTGATCGACGGAAAGCAGATGCGGTATCCAACGGCAAACTAGCTTTCTCACACCAAGCGCTTCATGCAAGATCTTCTGAATGGTTGTCCCTGAGATGCCTAATTGAGCCTCTATCTCTCGATACGTCACATGACGATCTTCGAGAATTAGTTGTCTCACAACAATGATGTTATCTTCAGTGAAGGCGGATTTTGGGCGTCCTTCGCGAGATTTGTCACTAACGCTAGTATGTCCACGCTGGAATTCTAAATACAAGCGTTCGACAGTCCGCAGACATGGGGCTTCATCACTGAACACAGATGTTAGCTCTTCAAAACACTGAAGCCGTGTCAGGCCTCTTCTAAAGTTGTAGAAAATTATTGCACGAACATTTTCCTTAGAAAGATTCATTTTCGTACGTAACCTGACAGATTCCAATCGACGCTGTGACTAAACAATAGCATTAATCCTAATACTTTGAACTGTTTTGAGATTCAAAATTTAAACACATATAGAACAGTTCCAAATTCAAAATTGCCGGGAAATATGGAAACGACAGAACTTAAAACACATGCCTCGTACAGGTATTTGAAAATTGGAAACGTGATTATGTGAAAGCAAATTTATACAAGGCCAAATTTTATCGGACAATTTAATCCGTAGTCCAAACCAACCTTGGTTCTCCAAACTAAAATTGACTAAGAAAACGACTTCTATCCTTTTCCGTCTTAGATGTAATCATTGTTACAGTGCTTTACATCTTTATTATCATATAATTTGAATATAAGAAACTTGCCGTTGTGCGAGTTGTATGGCCAAGTAATTGGCGACCTTACGCACATTTTATTTTTCTGTCCTCGTTAAAGCTTTTCATCCTTACACAATTTTCTTATTGAATGTGAAGCTCCTCCTGCTTATAATTTATCAACTCATCATCATTCATCATCAGCCCGTGTCAGTCCACTGCTGGACGTAGGCCTCTCCCATGGCACGCCACTGAGCTCGATCTTCAGCTCTCCTTCTCCAATCCCTGCCCGCTGCCTTACGAATATCGTCGCCCCACCTAGCTACAGGGTGCCCTACACTACGTTTGCCGACACGCGGTCTCCACTCAAGAACCAGTCTGCCCCAACGGCCATCGGTTCTGCGGCATATGTGACCTGCCCACTGCCACTTCAGCTTGCTAATTCGCTGAGCTATGTCGGTAACCTTGGTTCTCTGACGAATAACTTCGTTCCGGATTCGATCCCTAAGAGAAACTCCGAGCATAGCTCTTTCCATAGCTCGTTGAGCGATCTTGAACTGGTGGACAAGCCGCACAGTGAGTGGCCACGTTTCGGCTCCGTATGTCATTACAGGTAGGACGCACTGATTAAAAACTTTCGTTTTTAGGCATTGGGGTATGGGCGATAAGAAGACTCGACGGAGTTTTCCAAATGCTGCCCAGCCCAGCTGTATCCGTCTCTTAACTTCCTTGTCGAAGTTGTTTTTACCTAGTTGGAGCACCTGCCCTAGGTATACGTACTCAGAAACAACTTCGAGGGGGGCTCCGTTTACGGCGATCGGTCCCGGGTCAACATGCTTGTTGATCATAACTTTAGTTTTATCTAAGTTCATCCGGAGACCGATTCGCTGAGACGAATTAGCAAGGCTGTCCAGCATCTGTTGTAGGTCTTGCAATGTTTCAGCCATGATGACGATGTCGTCTGCAAATCGCAGGTGAGAGATGAATGCGCCATTTATATTGATGCCGCGACCTTTCCAGTCCAGCGTCTTGAACATATCCTCCAGTACATTGGTGAATAGTTTTGGTGATATGACATCACCTTGGCGCACTCCGCGGCGCAGGTGGATATGTTCAGTCCGCTGGTTCTGTACTTGGACGGTCATCGTTGCGGCTTCAAAAAGGCATCTCATCACCTCGATGTATCGCCAATCAACTTGGCATCGTTGCAAGGAGTCCAGAACTGACCAGGTTTCGACAGTGTCAAAGGCCAACTATTCTGCCATAATATAACAATTGATATATTTAAGCTATTGTAAAGTTTATTGTACATCATAATTGTTGAAGCAAAGTGGTTTGCAATTAGGTTTTAGTTTTTTATAATCTCACAACTGGCACACATGACATGTTGTAAATTTGAATTTAAATATTTTAACAGAATGAGTTGAGAAAATTTTTGATTGGCAAAAATGTTGTTAGAACTGAAAGAGCTGTGTTGACAGTCAAAGCAAACAGTATAATAATAAATTTGTACAATTATACCATCATGAACGTTTTGTAATAACTTATATAGCTATACTGTATAAACGGATTAATAATGTGTATACCATGAAGTGTTCCAGCCTGTTCGGGCATTGTGATTCACCAATTATGTGGGTGGACCGCAAAAACTGCGACTCGGAATATGAGGGTAGTTGGAAAACTACAACATTGATTTCGGGTGCAAGGGTGTTGATCGATTACCGGAAATATTTAAATTACTACATTATTCGTCGGTTTATTTGTGCAAAACAACTTGTGAGATTTCGGACAATAAGGTGGTATGCTAAAGACATCAATATAAAAGGATTGAAACAACCAGGCAGCCGTGCACGGCGGAGCTACCTTCGGGAGACGAGTCAAGGTGAGTGGTTCACCTTGTATTTGGGGATTGCGGTGCCTGGACTCCCAAATCTAACCGATAGAAAACTCAGGACCAGCAACTGAGCTATCGAAGGGGTTTTCACATGAACATAATTTTGGTCCTTCGAGCCGGATTGGGTTTTCGTAAATTAGTTGGTTAGATAGGGGTTTCATTTATTTATAACGGTTACAAACGGGGTACCTACTTTTGGCATAGAAATAATTATTTAAATTGTAATAGGCATTGTGTTTAGAGGTTCTATTGTTTTCCAAAGATGGCAAAATCTTTTGAAAGCAAATTTAAAATTAAATACGACTGGTTTGTAGATTCGTCAAAATTAGTAAATAGTAAAACTTGTAGTTCGGGTGTTTTATCAGCTCGGTTCAAAAAACTGCATGACTATTTCAATGTTTTAACGGAGTCATACGAGGGCATACTGACCAATACTTCTTCAGAAGATGAAGAAATAATCGGTAGATATGAGGTAAAATACAAAGAGGCCACGGAGTTATACAACCAGTTGGATGCGGTCTCGGCGGCCTATCCGAACCTTGACGGCACCCACATGCCCACGGAGGGCGCGTCAACGCCGCGGCTACCGCGGATTGTGCCTAGTACGTTTGACGGGGACGTTTTTTCATGGTGTAGCTTCATTAGTCTGTTTACATCATTGGTTTTAACACGGAAAGATATCACTAAAACGGAAAAATTTCATTATCTTATTTCGCACGTGGAAAAGGAGCCTAAAGCACTTATTAAACATCTGCCGATGGTGGACGGGTCGTTAGACACGGCATTGGATATCCTAAAAGGCCGGTATGAAAATAAAAGATTGTTGGCGGATTCACTGATTGCGCGGATTTTACATTTGCCGGTGTTGAATAAGTGTGCTGGGCTTCGAACTAAAATATTGAACCCGTTATTGGAATCTTCGCGGGCATTAGCTAATTTAGGTTTTCCAATTAACGAGTGGAGCTACATTTTATTGCATGTAAGTCTACAAAAATTACCAATTGACGTCAGAACACGGTTTGAGCAAAAACACGGTGGCAATAATATAAGTTTACCCACTTTTGATCAGCTCATAGAATTCCTACAACATGAATGTAGACTTATAGACACGGCCACTGCGGAACCGGTTTCTTATTACGCGGATCGCACTCACAACAGGCCCGAGCGCAGGGTGCATAATATTGTGACGGAACCACCAGCACAGGACCAGCGGGAACGGGCGAACAACTACGGCCGTATTAAAGACTGTGGCTATTGTCAGAGGTCGGGGCACGGTATAGACAGCTGTTATAAATTTGCTGACATGTCCAGGTCTAAACGTAAGGATTGGGTTAAAAGACAATTCTTATGCTTTCGGTGCTTCGGTACTCATTTGGCGGCATCGTGTACCCGCAAGGTACCATGCAGTCGGTGCGGAAATATCGGACATAACAAACTAATTTGTACAACGTCCATTGCGCGCTCTGACTCACCGGCGGACGGCGAGCCGTATACACGGCGCGCATTTGTTACGGCGCAATGCGATAGAGCGACGGGCGGTCGGCGGCGCTCACCTATTACTCAGTCGCGGCGGTCACGGCACGCGTCTCCTAGGTCGTCGGTTCGAGACTCGCGTTATCCACGGCGTGGTGATAGTTCCGCGGGATCTATGGACCGGGTACGCGAGTTAAAGGATGGTTACGGGCGTGATTCGGACCCACGGGAACAGCGGGACTGGGAGACCCGACACCGCCGGGAGCGGACTGATTGGGGTGGGCGGCAGTCGAGTCCTGTGGTGCCGCGTGTGCCACAGGAATAGCAATTACAGTCGTGTAATGTCGCCTCGGTACCTCGGCTAGCGGATAATGTCATCTTACCCACGGTCATTGTAGAAGTAAAATCCAATCGGGGGGATTTTATCAAATCCAGAGGCCTGCTAGACCTGGGTAGTCAAGTCACTATAATTAAGAGTGATTTGGTAGCAAGTTTGGGTTTAAGGCGACATTACAACCAAACACCGTTAACAGGCGTCGGCGGATTTAATAACAATGAATGTTGTCATGTTGTTAAATTTTATTTTAAACCGGTAAATTCGAGTTATTTGTTATCGGTTACGGCGGTGGTTTTGAAGAAACCAACTTCATATTTAGCGCGTAGGTTTAGTAAACAAATTGCTCATATAAAATTTTCGGATGACGGTTCATTTAATATGTCAAATGTTGACATAATTTTCGGATGTGACATATTAGGTCAAATTTTAAATGGTGAAAAGGTGAATTTCGGTACTGATGGACCGTATGCTTTAGGCACCATTTTTGATTTTGCGATTTTCGGTCCGGCGCAACCATTAAAAAATGATAACTCGGAATCAAATGTTAATGTTGGTGTTACATTAATTGAAGCGGTCGAGAGATTTTGGCGATCGGAAGAACCACCCAGGCTGAAAATCAAGGACCCGGCGGACTTAGAATGTGAACATTTGTTTTCTACAACTACCTCACGCGGCTCGGACGGAAAATATGTTGTCAGATTACCACTGTTGCCAGATCGACAGCGGTTGGGAGAATCTAAGGAGACGGCCCTGCGTCGATTTACGGCCTTAGAACGAAAAATGAAACGGCTACCAGAATTTAAAAAAAAATATGTGGAATTTATGTCGGAATATTTAAGACTCGGTCATATGACGGTTTCCAAATTTGATGTTTCGTCAGGACAGGAACATTATTTTCTTGCGCATCACGGTGTTTTTAAAAAATTAGGCGACGTCGGAAAAATTCGGGTAGTTTTCGACGGAAGTGTACCCACCAGCACCGGTGCGTCCATCAACGATTGTTTGTTCACGGGTGAACGACTTCAAAATGACATCACACAAATTATAATTAATTTTCGGTTGCCTCTGTTTGTGTTCACTACGGATGTGAAAATGATGTTCCGGCAAACCTGGATACATCCGGACGATCGGAAATACCAATTAATATATTGGCGCTCGTCACCCGATGAACCGTTGGTAGTTTATGAGCTGACCACAAACACATACGGGTTAAAGTCCAGTCCATTCGTCGCTATACGGTGTTTACATCAGTTGGCGAGTGACGAGGAGCACCGGTTCCCGCGGGCGGCCCGGCTGCTGCGTCACAACAGTTACGTGGACGATCTGAACGGCGGCGCGGACACGCTGCGCGACGCGCGGCATCTGAAGGACGAGCTCGTGGCGCTCATGCACACGGCGGGCTACGAGCTCAGGAAGTGGTCGTCGAACGCACCGGAACTGTTGGACGACTTGCCGGCGGATCATTTGGAGACGGCTCAGTCATTTAACATGGATACCGACGGATCGGAATTTATGAAGGTTTTAGGTATACAGTGGAACCCAAGGTCAGACAGTTTTTCGTATAAGTTGAATCTACCAACGGACACTACTGTCACTCGGCGCAGTATTTTATCATTGACGGCTCGCCTTTACGACCCTCTCGGATGGGTGTGTCCGGTTGTTTTCAAAATTAAATTATTACTACAACGATTGCTTAGCACTGGTGATAATTCACGGAAGGTAGACTGGGACGCTCCCGCGCCGCAGGATATAGTGCGAGCGTGGCGCGATATCGTTTCGGATTTGCCTAATCTACAAAAGATTACAATACCTAGATGTCTGAAACCGGATAAAAATAGCAGTTATTCGGTTCATGGGTTTTGTGACGGATCATCGGTAGGATTTTCTGCGGTCGTATATTTGCGGTCGGTGGATGAGGCCGGTAATGTCTTTATGCGGTTGCTTATGGCTAAGTCTCGGGTGGCACCATTAAACACAAAGCGGACCATCCCTAAGTTAGAGCTGAGTGGTGCGACCCTATTGACTACGCTTATCAACCACATAGTCCCCTCCCTGCAGAGTGACATTGCGATTGATGATGTCGTGTGTTGGTGTGATAGTACCATTGTATTGGCGTGGCTAAAAACATCACCACATAAATTACAAGTGTTTGAAGGAAATCGGGTATCTCAAATTATTTCATCTAAAGTAGATATTTTATGGAGACATGTCCCCGGCGAGATGAACTGCGCGGACGTGGCGTCGCGCGGCGCGACAGCCGACGAGCTGCTGCAGCACCCGCTGTGGTGGGGGCCGCGCTGGTTGCGGGACCCCCCGGCCCGGTGGCCCGGCGAGTGCTCGGACTTTCCGGCGGACATGTTACCGGGCATGAAAGCTAAAGTTGTTAACCTTAATACCGTCGATTCAGAATTCGATTTATTGGATCGGTACAGTTCGTACGATAAATTAATAAATGTAACGGCGTACACACTACGGTTCGCTAATAATTGTAAAAATACATGTAAACTCGGCGGTAATCTCTCAGTTGCGGAACGTAGAAACGCGACCATACATTTAATACGAATTGTACAAAATACATATTTTCACGAAGAAATTTCGGCCCTTCAGTCAAAGAAATCAATTAAGGGCTCACTTCGGCGGTTGAATTTATTCATTGATAACGATCAGTTGCTTCGTGTCGGCGGCAGAATAGGTGCGTCGGAGCTGCCGTACGCTGCGCGGCATCCTGTTTTACTACCGGGCAAAGGTCGCTTCACGGAACTATTGGTAACTCATTATCATAAAATATTTTGTCACGTCGGTGCAAATACACTTTCGGCCATTTTATCTCGGACCTATTGGATTGTTTCGGCTCGACGCGTGACGCGTCATATCACCTTTAAATGCGTACAGTGCTACCGGTCCCGGGCGCGACCTGTCCAACCCTTCATGGCGGATCTGCCCGCAGATCGTGTACAGGGTGTTCGTCCGTTTCTCGGAGTCGGTACGGACTTTGCCGGACCATTTTATATTAAATCTAGCTCGCTACGGAACGCGAAGATAGAAAAATGTTTTTTGTGCATTTTCGTATGTTTAAGTACTAAATGTGTTCATTTGGAAGTAGTCAGTCAACTATCGGTTGAAGCCTTTATAGCGGCGTTTACGCGATTTATTTCTCGTCGAGGACTACCCTCACTAGTGCGGTCGGATTGTGGCACAAATTATACGGGCACGGATAAATATTTAAAAGAATTGTATGTTTTCTTGCGGGACAACCAATCTGAAATTGAACGGAACTTGACGAAGAATCACATTAAATGGCTATTTAATGCGCCCTCGAGTCCAAACCACGGCGGTTTATTTGAGGCGGCGGTTAAATCTGCAAAAACACACGTCAAGCGTGTGCTCGGCGAAGCACGTTTAACGTTCGAAGGGCTCACCACGTTCTTCACCAAGGTGGAGGCCGTCATGAACTCTCGCCCGTTATATCCGCTTAGTACGGATCCGGCGGATCTGGATGTATTAACTCCGGGGCACTTTTTGATTGGACAACCACTGGTGGCTCTCCCTGAATACCCTTACACCGATGTCAGTGTGCACCGGCTGTCTCGGTTTCAACAAATTCAAAAGATGTCTCAACACTTTTGGTCTCGGTGGAAAAATGAATACCTACACACTCTTCAACAGCGGTTCAAATGGACCTCACAGACGGAACCTCCTAAACTCAATGACTTGGTTTTGATTAAAGAAGATAATTTAGCTCCTTTACATTGGAAACGCGGACGGTTAGTCAAACTTTTACCAGGTAAAGACGGGGTTGTACGGGTTGCAGAAGTGAAAACTCAAAACGGTGTCCTGATGAGGCCCATTTCTAAATTGTGTAGGTTACCCATAGATAATTAGGAACCAAGACGGGTCTTGGTTAGGCGGGGGGATGTTCGGGCATTGTGATTCACCAATTATGTGGGTGGACCGCAAAAACTGCGACTCGGAATATGAGGGTAGTTGGAAAACTACAACATTGATTTCGGGTGCAAGGGTGTTGATCGATTACCGGAAATATTTAAATTACTACATTATTCGTCGGTTTATTTGTGCAAAACAACTTGTGAGATTTCGGACAATAAGGTGGTATGCTAAAGACATCAATATAAAAGGATTGAAACAACCAGGCAGCCGTGCACGGCGGAGCTACCTTCGGGAGACGAGTCAAGGTGAGTGGTTCACCTTGTATTTGGGGATTGCGGTGCCTGGACTCCCAAATCTAACCGATAGAAAACTCAGGACCAGCAACTGAGCTATCGAAGGGGTTTTCACATGAACACAGCCTTTTATTTCAAGCTTCCCTTAAAAAGGATTTCACTTACACTGCGCATTAGAGTGAGCAGAGAAACTGATCCTGTTAAACAATAAGGATCTACGGATCTCTGCTGCTGGCCCCCCACAGTAATAATATCTATATTTAATTTTGTAATATGTCTATAATAATATTTTAAGTAATCTTATTCAGTTTATATTGCTCACTTTTCTCAAATCCTTACCTGTCCGCCAAACCTTACAACCTCCTCAAATCAATCCTATTTATGATCTATGAAGTCAATCATCTCTAGTTATTGTTGATCGGGGAGTTGAATTTCTTTAGGAATCTTACAAACACGATTAAACATTTCACTAAACATTGGCCAAATACACTTATAATTAGTGTGAAGCCATAACATTTTTAAGTGTGTGTGTGTGTGAATGATGTACGCTGTTGGCCGCGAAGCCCTTACAGCTTCACCGGACTTAAAGGCGAGCGTGCAACCACTACGCTCTAGTCAGCCAGAAGGGCAAGAGGCGACATACTCGAGGGCGCCTCTTCGAGGCGCCCTCGGTTGGGACGTTCGCTGTAGGGGAACGGGTGCACTACTAAGTGCACCGGTCAACCGCCGGCTATGGGAGGGGATCTACTACTACGTCGTCATCGTCGCCCGTATTCTGAGCGGAAAGAAGGGATGACAAAGCATTCGGGGGGGTCGGTGAGAACATGTCGCGGCCGGCGGTGGCGGCAGGGGTCGGGGGGGAGATCGTTGTCGGCGGTGGCTACGATTAACGGATTCGCATGGGTAGATGCGTTCGCGAAGTGACGTGTTGACGCCTTTTTAATAAAGGCGCGAATAGGTTCGAGACCTAGATCGGAGTGGAGGTCGACGTTCCGTACGAACCAGGGGGCTCCTACGGCTTTACGGAGGAAGCGGTTTTGAACCACTTGGAGTTTATCGATGTGAGAGGGGGCCGAATGCCCGAACACAACACACGCATAAGTCATGATGGGTCGAACGCAAGTTTTGTAAAGTGTCACCTTATTTCTAAGGGACATTTTACTCCGCTTGCAGATTAACGAATGGAGACGACCGAGCACAAATGATGCTCGGTGACGGACCCGCTTGATGTGCGGGCCGAAGGACATGGTACTGTTTAGGGTGACCCCTAGATATTTGACCTCTTTGCCCAGGGAATGGGTCGGTCGAACATGGTCACTTGGCCGAGATTACTTCTAGGGCGGCGCAGAGAGTGGCGCGGGGTGGCACCTCTGGAGAAGAACACCGCAGCGCTCTTGTCCGGGTTCACCTCAATACGCCACTTCCTGAACCAATTCCCTAGGGAATTGGCGGATGCCTGACGGTGTCTGGTAATGAAACCCTTATTCCTATGCGAGACGTAGAGAGCGGTATCATCCGCGAATAGGGCTAGATGCGCCTTACTCGAACGAGGAATGTCGTTCGTGTAAAGGCTAAACAGGAGCGGAGAGAGAACTGAGCCCTGTGGGACTCCAGCACTGATAGAGTGGGAAGTGGAGCGCGTCATTTCGACGCGATAACGGAAGGCGCGATTCGACAAGAAGTCTCGTAAGATGAGCACGAGTCTGTCCGGCACACCCAATTGGTAGAGCTTGTAGTTCAAGCCGTTGTGCCAGACTTTGTCGAATGCCTTCGCGACATCTAGGAAGAGGGCGACCGTGTAGATGGGTTTGGGTCTATTGAGACCGGAGAGGATGTGCTCCGAGATGCAGTGCACTTGGTGGACGCAAGAGTGTTTGGCTCGAAAGCCGAACTGCTCGTCGATAAGGATACCCCTAGACGTTACGAAGTCTTTGAGAAGTAGGCGCTCGTATATCTTGGCCAGGGAGTTGAGGAGACTGATAGGGCGGTAGCTCGCAGGGAGATTGCGAGGTTTGCCGGGCTTGGGAATGCCTATGACGTCCGCCTCCTTCCACTTAGCGGGGAAGGTGCAGTTCACCATGGCGGCGTTCAATATGGCCACTAAGAGGCAGATGAGTTGGGCGGGCAGGCATTTCAGAACGCGATTCGAAAGGCCGTCAGAGCCGGGGGCTTTTTTTGTTTTGAGACCCATAATTACATCTTCGACCTCCGTTTGGGTGATAGGAGGTAAGGAATCGACGGGGGGGAGAGACGCCCTGCGCTCGACTTCCCTGTCGACCGCGTCGACGTGGGACTGGTCGACGGACTGAGAGCTGGGGGCGCACTGGCTCTCGAGGGAGTCGGCGAGAAGCTCGGCCTTTTCGTCGTCGTCGAAGGCTGGGGGTGCGCCTGAAGGGCGGGACAGCGGGGGCATGTCAGTCGTGGAGTCGGATTTGAGGCTACGCGCCAGCTGCCAGTAGGCCAGATGCGATGGCGCGATGCCCTCTAGGAAGTCACCCCACCGTTCCTCCCGGACCTCCGCGACACGACGCTTTACCTCTCGTTGTAAAGCGCGCATCCGGGCCCGATTGGCTTCGGTGGGGTAGGAGTCGTACGCTCGGATAGAAGCATTCTTGGAACGAATGAGATCCCTAACATCGTCCGGCAGTCGAAAGCGGTTGAGGTAGAGATCTTCCGCCTCGACTTGCTTGGACGATCCACTGACAGCCGATCGGATGTGTTCGATGAAGGCATCTACGGCCTGATCGGTGTCCTGAGGGGAGGGGATGGAGTCCGAGCTGAGAGGGAGGGGGGAGGGTCGGCATCCGCCAAGGCCGTGCTTAGCGCATGCCAATCCACCACCGTCTTTTTGGGTCGCTGAGGGGCGAAAGGGGGGGAACCGAGTCTCATGACTACAGGTCGATACTTAGAGTCGAGTTCCTGGACTACTTCCAAGGAGTGCAGCCGTAGGGTGACACCCTTCAGAAGCGCCATGTCCAGGACGTCGGGTCGGTGGTTGGGATTGATAGGATAGTGGGTAGGGTGCATAGGTGCGATGACGTCAAAGTCGAGAACGTCGACCAGGGCGTCAAGGCTCCTACCGTTAGGGGAAGTGGTGAGACCGTTCCAGGCCACGTGCTTACTGTTGAAGTCGCCCGCCAGAATGACGGCGCTTCCCAGATTAAGGAGTGCTTCAAAGTCACTCCTGAGAACGGATTTAGTGGGGGAAAGGTATACAGAGGCGATCACGATGGGCTGGTGCCCCGTGAGAGAGATGCGACAGACCGAGGCTTCGATGTTGGTGAGCGCGGGGGGATCGAGAGGGATGCAGTGAAGGGACCTCCTGTAGTAAATGAGAGTACCGCCTCCGCGGGAGCCGATTCTGTCATTACGCACGAGGTTATAGTTTGCGATCCTAGGATCGCGTTGTGCGGGCTTGAGGAAGGTTTCCTGCACAAGGAGGATATCAAGTTGGTGATCTCGGAGGAAATCAGCAACCTGAACTCGCTGGGAGCGAAGGCCATCGGCGTTAAAGAACGCCAGGGATAGGTTGTGGGGCTTACGGCGGGGAGGTCGTAAATCCATTATTGGGTGCGGGGGGGTTGGGTTCTAAGGGACGCCAGGACGTCATAGACGTCCCTGTATTCCGCGGCCAGGAGAACCTGGTCCGCCAAGTTGGTGGCGGCGCGGAGTTGGAGGGCGAGTTCACGGACTCTGGGGAATAGTGCGGGGCTTATCACCGCCGAGACGTTCATGATCAGGTTGACGTCCTGACTGACGTTAGTGGGCGGAGGCGGACAAGCCGCCACCGGCGGGATCGCCGGCGCGCGCTTCGGGGGGCGGGCAGGGCCCACTGACGGGTGGGAGGCCGCGGTGTAGGGCAGCGGCTTCACCAACGCATTGGCGCCAAGGGACGGACTGAGCGGCGGGGGAGGGGGGGTCAGCTTCAGTGGCGCGGGAGCGCGGGGAGCTGTGGTCGCTGGCGCAGAAGGCACCGGACGAGGGTGCGCTGAGGGCGCGGGGGGGTGTTGCGCTGAGGGCGCAGAGGGGGGGGCAACCGCGGGGGGGCGGCGGCGGCCGCCACGCCTCGCCCGGCCGCGCTTCCCCTTCGGCGCCTTGGGGCAACCGCGATAGTTCGCGGTGTGCCCCTTGGTGCCGCAGAGGACGCAGCTGGGGGGCTCGGCCGCCGTCTCCTTCGAACGGGCGCACTGGGACGTCGCGTGGTCCCCGATGCACTTCACGCATCGAGGGCGCGCGTGACAATTACGGGCAGAGTGCCCGTATAGCTGGCAGTTGTGGCACTGCCCGGGCGTGCCACGTTTGTGGGGGGCCTCCACGGAGAGGCCAGAGATATGGCACACGGCCTTCAGGTCGAAGACCCTACGGCCTGAGTCAGTGCGGTCGAGGACGACCAGCACCATGTGTAGGCCTCCTTGGAGCGCCCATTGACCATTCTGTGCACCTGGCGCACAGGAAGGTCCTGGGACTGGAGGTCGGCATTAATGACGGCGGTGTCCAGCTCCCTAGGGACACCGCGGATTACTACCCTGAGCTCCCTTTCCTCCTCCAGGGTGTAAGTGTGATATGCACCATTTTTAAGTGATTTTTAACGCTCGTATGAACACTTGCAAGCGATTAAATATAGCCTACGGCGTTTTATTCCAGCGCTGCAAAAAAACGCTCGTGCTTTCGGCGCCTTACTCACAGACACATCACTGAATTTTCTATGATTTAAACAACGCGAGAAACAATAATGAGTGAGAGCTATAGCCCGGAGCCCGGTGTCCTGTTTGCATCTATTACGATGCAGTACGGTGACCATAAGGTAGAACTAATACGGACGATACCTATTTATGATGTAGTTTAAATACGCTGTAAACTATTTATAACCGAGTTCTAAGCGAACACGGTTCTCAATTCGTTTGTATATACAGGATGGATTTTTAGATGGGGCAGGGTAAGGTTTTCAGTAATTTACAAGGAGTAAAATATAATAAATGTGGTTTTTATTAATTTTTTTTATATTAAATGTTTAAATTAGTAACCCATATATATATATACTTTTTCATTTGGTGGCCGTACAGCTAGCGTAAGAAAGTTAATGGCAAATAGAAACAAATTAACGTTTACAAACCTCCACTATATATCGGCGCTTAGGTTTTCTGGATGGCCGTCTCAATGCTGGTAACGGTGAAATGTGGATTTATCTTCGCTTTCATAGTCGGCCACGGCAGAAGCAATAATATGTTTTAATAAAGATATAACAGTCATTGAAGATGTGGCATATGCGTGGAAAGAATGAATTACGGCGATAATTAATGTCCGAGAATTATACATTATTATATTTCAACAAGTCCATAATCGTACCAATGGTTGGTCACTCTACTTAGAAAGAGACGTGGGGCTCTTAGTGAGTATCCTTGTCATCACATTTGTTTCGCAGAGTGCGCAATCCGGTGTATTAAATCCATGCTACTACTACTAATAACTTGTCAAACTTGACATTGGCAGAATGTGGGCTAGGGATGATCGATATTAGAAAAACATCGATGTTGACATCGATGTTAACATCGATCCAAAAATATCGATTTACGATAAATATCAAAAGGAAAACATCGATTTTCAAAAACATCGATGTTGTTTGTGTGTGTGTAAACCTCCACAGATAACATTGATCAGCGATATCTAGATATGGATTGAGTGAATTATTAATGACAAAATTTAGTCAGCGAAATCTAGTATAAACTGAGTAAACTAAGTTCGTATAGATTTTGTGGCTTTATTAACTAATATTAAGTGAACTAGGTGAGTAAGGAAATATAGATGTTCCAATATTATTCTTGTACCATCGATGTGTCGATGTTTTAGGAACCTTAACATCGATGTAAAAACATCGATATTTTCTCAAATAACATCGATGTTTATCGAACATCGATCATCCCTAATATGGGCAGAATCATCGGTTAACGACATAGACGAAGAATGGTTAACGATGGATCAGCTCCATTGGAGCCATAGATAATATACTAATACTGTAAACGGAGCTACCTAGATTATAATTGGAAGTTGTAACTAGACCAAAATAAGAGAAGCATAAGAAGACGAGTTTTAATCACAACCTAAGATTAAAATAATACTACTTGAACACAATTGTTTCAATAGAAATAGGTGCAAAGAGTATATAATCACTACGTGCTAATAGTGGCTTACTTAACAGAAGTAATAATTGGGCATGTTCATACAAAGATTATGATAGCACAAAAAAGATAATCACAAAGCTTACGAAGGATATTTCTAGCTAATAAATCATTGCACAAAAATACCAAGACATAATGTTGATACTACAGTATATAAATAAGAAATCATTAAGTTACTCAGTTCGCAGATTTTGTTCTAAAGTAGTGAAATCCTCGAAGAATGTTACCGTGTTAGGTATTGAAACTTCTTGCGATGATACTGGCTGTGCTGTTATTGATGGTACAGGAAATATACTAGGTGAATCCTTGTATTCGCAAAACGCTATTCACGTCAAATACGGCGGAGTGAATCCTATTGTGGCCCATGAATTACATCGTAACAATATCGAAAATGCTGTAAATGAAGCACTGAATAAAGCTAGTTTAACCATCGAGAACATCAATGCTATAGCAGTTACCACAAAACCTGGGCTGCTAATAAGTCTCCAGGTTGGAGTTAAGTATGCTAGGTATATTGCAAGAGTACACAAGAAACCCTTGATACCTGTGCATCATATGGAAGCCCATGCATTAGTAGCCCGAATGTATAACAACCTAGCATTCCCCTTTATAGTGTTACTGATATCTGGAGGCCACTGTTTACTATCACTTGTCAATGATTTTAATGACTTTATTTTATTGGGAAAAGGCCTAGATAATGCTCCTGGAGAGGTTTTAGATAAGGTAGCTAGGAGAATGAAATTGAAGAATATACCAGAATATTCTAAAATAGCAGGAGGAAGAGCCATTGAATTAGCTGCAAAGAAGTCTAAAAATCCAGAGTTATTTGAATTCTCACTTCCTCTATTAAGATATAGAGATTGTAATTTCAGTTTTAGTGGCCTTAAAGATTCTTTAGAACGAAAATTAAAAATGAAGGAAAAAGAACATGGGATTATGGGTGATGAAATTATACCTGAAGTTAATGATCTGTGTGCAGCGATGCAGCTTGCTGTTGCGGAACACTTAGCACACCGAACAAAGAGAGCTGTTTTGTTTTGTGAAAGAAATAATCTTATAAATAAAGACCACAAAAACATTGTTGTCTCTGGAGGTGTGGCTTGCAATGACTTCATATTCAGAGCGATTCAAATTGTTGGAGAAGAAATGGGATATAATATTCTACGTCCACCAGCTAGAGTATGCACAGACAATGGTGTTATGATAGCCTGGAATGGTATTGAAAAATTGAGACACCAGTATGATGTTAGGAAAGATATTAGTCTGAAAGAAATAGATCCTGTAGCACCATTAGGTAAAAGTTACATTGAGGAAGTCAAAGCTGCAAATTTATATACAAAGGCAACTAGATTAAGAACTATATTATTGTAAGATTAATTATATATTGACTTTTTTTTAACTATTCTATTGCCTTTAATAAATATAGTAAGACACATATTTCACAAGTAAAGCAAATGCTTGTTCATACAAGCCCCATAGTAATTTAGGTATATTTTATCTATAACATCACACCAGATCTGTTGCGGGGTAGGCAGAGAGTATAGAGTTCCAACAGGTTCTTTCCTTACATACCTCTCTGGCTTACTCTACTGTCATAGTTTGTCTCATACACGCTCGCCGGTTACAGAGACTCTTGACTTGTCCTTCAGATAAGGCTGTCTATTTAGTTGTGGTAAGATAGTCTGTCTTCCCCGGTACCTACATCCTTCCACTTTCGCATTGTGTATCTGTTTTGTCATTCTTTCTTCTGACATTCTTTCTATATGCCCGAACCAATGGAGCATACCCTTTCTCATCTTTACACCGATACTATATTTCATACCTTCACGCTTTCTTACTATGCTGTTGCGAATACGGTCGGTCAGCTTCACTCCGCACATCTTCCGCAGGGCTCGCATTTCCACCGCATTTATCCTACTTTCATTCTCCTTCTTACATACCTAGCTCTCGCTACCATATAACAGCGTTGGGACAAGCACTTCGCTATGTATGGCGAGCTGCGCCTTTTGGCTTAAGTGTCGGCTCCCAAATAGGTCGCATCATTTACTCTGTTCCCTGCACTCGCTCTTCTCTCTATGTCATCGGAGTATTTTCCATCCTTACTGAAGGCGCATCCAATATATAAAGACTCAATTCACCTGCTCCAGCACATCGTTACCAGCCACGATCCTTGCATTTGTTCTGGTTTCTTCCCTTTAAAAAACCATAATCTTGGGTTTCTTAACATTCAAATGTAAGCCATTGTTCATAGCGTCGTCTTTCATAACTGTGACTAGTGTTTGCAGATCAGTGGCTCTTGGCGGCATTAAAACGGCGTCATCTGCATATAGTAAATGGTTTACCAGGTCACCCATTTGTGGTGTACAAATGGGTGACCTGGTAAACCATTTCATTCATCGCTTTCAGTCTTTGAAGACTTATCCAAATATATTATAAATAGTCTAGCGGACAACACGCAACCCTGCATGACGCCGATTTCAACGTCAAACCAGGGTGACATGTTACCACCCACCCGTACGCATGCCTTACTGGCCACAGGTGAACTGGACGGCTTGCAACAGAGTGCCATTTATACCATACGTAAAATGTCCCAGTCTCTTTTGCACAACTCTGTCAAACTCCTTTTGCAGATTCACAAAACCGCAGAAAACCTTCCGGCCCACTGCCAGATGCTTCTCTCCGATGTTGCGGAGGGAGAAAACTTGACCTGAACATCCTCTTCCGGACCTGAAACCCCCTTGTGCCTCGCACAACATTCCATCGGACTTCTCGCGCATTCTCCGTTCAATAATTTTACCGTACACCTTGGCTGCCAAGCCGATCAAACTGATGGCTCTGTAATTGGTGCAGTCATAACGTCAGCCCTTGCCTTTATACAAGGGTACCTACTATGATTACGCGGCGCCAATCTGTAGGCACTCTACCGGTCCTCCAGCAAAGGTTTGCAAGGATTCGGGTCCTAGTAATGGACTAGGCGTAATGGACGCTAGTTCCGCCATATTTGATCATCTTGGCAGATATCATGTCTATTCCCGCAGCATTACCAATTTTCTTACTTCGTATCGCCCATTCAACTTCTTCCATAGTAATGTCCTGTGTTGATTCTGGTTCCGCAAACTCACCTCTGGGCTCGTCTGTGGCACCAGTATTCGGGCCATACATCTCTCCAAAATACTCACTCCACCGGTTTAGCACAGCTTGTGTATCTGCATGAATGGCACCATCCTTAGATTTTATCCTTTCCATTCTGGAGCCAGACGAGGTGATTCGTGATTCGAGCCTTTCTCGAGAGTTAAGTGTTGTTCTCGAAGTTCTTTGCCAGCCTCTCCTCAATCGCAATGGTTCTTTTTAACCGTCTTCAAAAAGGAGGAGGTTCTATGTTCGGTTGTATGTATGCTTTTTTTATGTTTGTTCACCGTTATTTCCGTCAGTTGTGGAGCGATTTTGATGATTCTTTTTGCATTGGGTTCAGTATAGCTCCAAGGTGGTCCCATTTTAATTTCATTGGTATTGGACCTTGGACTTTGAAGATACACCAGGGAACTCCTTAACGACAAACAGTAGGAATGTGCAAATTGAGACAATATGGGTGTTACTTCAATCCTATAGGTACCCTACTATAGAATTAAGCAGAATGTTAACCGACTTCAAAAAAGGAGGAGGTTCATAATTCGTGTGTTTTTTTATAACTTTTTTGCTTATAGTCCGATTTGGATGATTCTTTTACCGCTGGATTCAATATAGTTTCAAGGTGGTCCCATTTTAATTTCATCAGTATTGGACCTTGGACTTTAAAGATACACCAGGGGTTTCTTATACGGCAAACAGCATGAATGTGAAAATTTAGTTATTATGAGTTTTATATCAATCTTGTAGGTACCTCACTGTATAAATAAGTAGGATAATGTAAAGGAGGTATATAAATAATAATAATAAATTCACTCATCACTAAAAATTGTAAAATAAAACTTTAGAAAAAGGGAAACCGACGCAAAAAATAAATATTTAAAGTCGGTGCTGGTTGGTGCAGTCTGTACCTTGGCACCGACTTCAAATATTTATTTTTTGAAGATGGTTTACCTTTTATTTAAAGTTTTTTACGCTTTTCTTTCATTAAAGTTTTAGTGGTTTTCTTGCATCGCCAGTATATTTTTTTCTTCACCTGTCATACTGGCATTCAGGTTTAAAAAAAGAAACAGTCCTGCCACGCTTTCTTCTTACTTTCTACGAAGCTTTGCAACTCCGCATCCCGCCATGCATCACCTTTTGCTGTACTATGCTTCTTTGAGCAACCACATACTTCTTTCGCGGATTCTACCAAACTCTCTTTCAGGCTATTCCTACATTAATTTGTATTTGAGTCCGAAGAACCTGCTGTCAAAAGCTTGTCCCGGACTCTCGTCTTCAAACATGCTCCTCACGCTCTCATCGTGCAACTTTTCAACCTTTATTCTTTTAAAGACTCTAAAGGGGATACGCTCTCGCCAGTGCCTCAACTTCCTGAACAGACCACTAAACCGCGCAACTACGAAATAGTGGTCCGATTCAAAAGTGGGACTTCTATATGCACGCGTATTTTGAAGTTTGCTTCGGAGGCGGTTATCTACCAGGATCAAATCTATCATGCTTTTGTGTTCATTCCTTCTCCACGTATACATATGAATGTCCTTATGTTGGAATATCGTATAAGACACAAGCAGGCCCCTTTCTGAACATACATCTACAATGGAAACTCATATCACCATAAGGAAGTTCCACCAGCGTCGCAAGTTTGCCGCCTGGTTCCCACCCATCCGTTCAGGTCGCCACACAAAATCACCTTTTCGTTAGCCTCAGCCAGATCCAGAACTTTCCTGACATCCCAAAATTTCTCAAGGTCCTGGGGTGTTGACGAGCTTACGGGAGCAAATGCTACGACCAAAAATACTCTAGTGACATCAAGTTTTAAACGGACCCAGAGAAGTCTCGCATCGTACGGCCATAGTATCTCACTCCAGAGGCGAGGCGACGGGACAGCAAGATACCTACCCCCATGCTGGCACGACTGCTCTGCGGTACCCCAGACCACAGAACCATCGTACTATCAGGAAGATCAGAGGTTTCACTGCCCCTTCGCTTAGTCTCTGTTATACACAGAGATCTCTTTCATTACATCAATCACCTCATGCATCTTATCATCATACCCTCTTTACATTCCAAGTGCCTATTCGACACTCTGCACCTCACGACTTGCTAGTTCGGGCCCGGCGTGATGGGTGGCGGCCCCCATCGCCGCTTCCGCTTGTGCTCGTACCGACGGGGGCGGGCCGGTACGCGTCGCCTCGGGGGGACGCCCTAGCCTGCACTGAGGTACCCCTTTAGTCCAAGATTGCAGCCATAATGACTGGCAGGGGTCGCGACGAGAACGCTGTTGGACATGATTCCCTATAATTTTGTGTAAATCTATGACCAGTGTAAATTGAATTTCATAAATATCTATTTTTTTTTCACTTAAATCTGCTTAACTGTGTAATGGTGCATGCTTAATTAGGAAATCTTATCTAAAATATATGGGTTACCATCACATTGCAGACCACCCTAGCTTGGCAGCTGGCAACCTCTTTCACAATTTTATACCTCCATTTGAAAAGTTTTAAATATTATGTTTGTATCCCTAATTAAACAACCCTAATCATTCTTTTATATATGCCAGATAGGTACAACCCCTAATAGTCACAGACATAATATATTATTTAATTATTTTCTGACAGTAATACTAAGCAGTCAGATTCCTGAAATTAAGTTTATTTTTACCTGCACTAACAAATCAAAAATTATTTATATTCTATGATTCTAACAAATTTATGATAAGTATGTCATAATAAATCAGAATAATACTAACAGGTTTCAAACAATAATTTATTGACTTTAAAGCTCTACCATACAATTAAATAGTTCTTGATTATCATGCATTTTGGCAAAAACTTCCCTCCATTCACTTTGCAGCAGCCTTTTGCAAGTCTGGAAATAAAATAATTGATTAGTATATCAGTAGTAAAGGTTGAAACTGTGAACCTGTTGGAACTCTGTACTCTCTGCCTATCCTGCAAGTGGTCTGGCATAATAATATACATAAATTGATAGTGGAGCTTTGTATATATGGCCAGAATTGGTGGACTCATACAGGCAAATGTTAAAGTGTGTAAGTTGAGCTGTATCACTATATATAGCAACATTTTCTTGTGTGAGTGCAGCAAATTGGGAAACTGCTGAAATACATATTTTCTGTGTTGATATTACAATATATCAACCTAAGTTCAAGCAAAAAATTATAAGAGTGATATATATATACTACTTCATTCTAGTCACAATGCTCAAAATTCATCTGTCTGTATTCATAAAATAGTTTAATTTAAGAATACTTTATGGAGGTAACCATTAAATCTCTTACAGGGACTAAAAAGTTGTTCTGAAGTGTTTAGATGAAACAAATAGTTTAGGTCACACACAGAACCAATGATACAGAAACAAATTGATTAAATAGTATCTGCATTTCTACTGCTCCGCAACATAACGCAGCAGTATTATAAAACTGACACAAACAAAACACTATCAGTAAATGTTAGATGTTAATCTAAAGCTCATCACTCTTGTTAATTAAAAATACATTCACAATCAAAACATGGAACTATTTTCTAATATCTAAATTATCATCTATAAATCCATTCCATAGCTGAAATGGTTAATTGTTAGTTGGTTTCTATTACTAATTTGCTTAATTTTCAAAACCTAACTTACGTTAACCTTAGTCCTTTTCATCTGAAAAATATATTGGAATTAAAATTGTAAACGCTATAGGTAAACATGTAACAAACAATATAAAATAGAAAACAATCCTAATCTTACACAGAAAATAATTTCTAATGGTTGACATTTTTATGTCGCTCAGTATCTATACTATATCTATCTATCTAATACACATCATTACTAAACTGGGTAACTTAAATGCTTAGTTCAGCATGGGTATATGTTTCACCAGAGGGCCGCACTTCTTCAAAATTTATTTCAACTTGTGTTTATGTGAATTTCCTTTCAATGATAAAGTGACACTTAGGAAGTGTACCTGACGATGTCATTTGAACATTAAGAAACTAAAAAAATATATTTTATGATGATAGGTAATACTGGAGACTATAAATATTTTAACTTACGTGCTGGTCTGCCGTTAGCCCAGGGTGTGATACGAACATGGGATTCGTCACGTTTCAATGCATCAGCACGGAATTCTGGCTTCAAGGCTCGCCGCAACATTTTAGCAGCGATGTTGGAGTAGTTTATGTAACTGAAAATAGGTAGGTACATAACCTTTCGATATCGCATTTATAAATATTATAATCAATAACAATTTCTTTGCGTTATTCTAACTTACTTAAGACCAGCTTGTCTCCAGGCACTCATTTTATTATAATTTAGATAATTTTACGATAGAGCGCAAAGTAGTATCCCGATACTCGGCTAAAAATTGAATTCCGAATGTCTTGTGAAGTGACGTAACTCCCGGTTTACATTCGGCTCCTTCCTTCGCACGGTAGTTGTAGTGAGTGAGCAATGAAATGGGCATGAAACTAACCAGCGCGAGAGGGAAGTAACTTTATCTAAGAACTATATACTTCTGCACTGCTCTCACTTCCCGCCCGTGTGGGAGACTGTCACGAACATGTCACGAAGTACTGAGGAGACTATAAACTAGTACCTACGTAAATCTCTCCATTACATTCAGGCCATCGGTGCGTTATTGTGACCATGAATGCCCATGAAGCATAGATTTCCCAATATTTCCATACAAAACGGATTGAGCACTATGCGAAAAAAACGTGACGACAAGACTTAGAGCCCTGCGTCTCTTTCTAAATAGGTGACAATATATTGGTACGATTAGGGACTATATGGTTAACTAAAATGGTATAATTGCAATTATGTATTTTACAGAAAGTTTCGGCATATGCAAGTTATTTATTTTATTTAAGCATTCAACACATTGCTTCATGCAGTGGGTAAATCAATATCGAGTAACATATACTCACAAAACCAATAGGTACGTCAAGTACTAAATATAGATTAGTTCGTGTCAACTCTACTTCTTCTTCGTACGGACGGCTTGGTGCAATGGTTAGGAGTAACCGCTCCACCCACTGTCGAGGCGTCGCTAGGGTTCGATCCCCATAGGGGACAAATCCTTATGTATCCGTCAAATATTTATTTCGGTCTATCTGATTCGATCGAGAGATCGATAATTCTGTTTATCGTTAGACTTTATACATTACTGAATAAAATAGTTTTTTATTTTAAATAGGTATGTTCCGTATAAGTTCTGCATTACAGTCACCGTACCGCGTCGTAATGCGTGCCAGCGAGACACAGGGCTCTGATTTGTGACACCTGACCAGTGCTCACTGGGAATTTTCTTGTCCGCTTTCCTGCACGCTAGCGCGCGAGCGCGAATGGGCTGAATGTAAATCAGAGATGAGAAAGTCAACGTCAACCAATGAATTCTTTTGACGTCAACAGTGAAATTAATTATTTTAACACTGTGGTTTCTATGGTAAGCGAAAAATGTACAACAAATCAAGATAAAAACTGAAGTTATTGTAAAAGCAAATTAATAAAAAATTCTGACTAGGTTTTGGAAAATTCAACAAACTGTAAAACCTAGGTGAGTTATTTGGAATAATACCTGGCATTAAATATATTTTGCGGGACTGGTTTAATTTCTGAAAATTGTAATTTTCAGACTTTTTTACTTTACAATGTATTATAATATTTCTTTTAAAATCCCTGTATTAGTGATTTATTTAATTAAAAGTTTATTTTGTATGTAAACAATAAGTCAGTTGTAAAAAGTTAGGTGATGTTGAATCTGGAACTCATAAAATTATACTACAGCTGTTTCAACTCCATACATATCTATTTGAATAAATATTTGTTTCAGATTAAAATTGTCTTAAGATGGAAGCTGCTGATCGTCTGCTGCATAAGGAGAATGTTGTATCTCATGGTAATTTAGAAGAAGATAAATTTTTCTTGAACCCAACTGCATCAGGGGTGAAGTGTGATATTGTCAATGAATGCCAGATGTTCATCAAAGCAGAGGACGGAGGTGGTGATGCACAACTGAATCTACCCAATAATATAATGCAGGAAAAGCCTGGTATGATATCAAAAGTTAGCTATTACTGATAGACATGTGTCATCTTTACTGATACAATAATATGAAACATGAACAAGAACTACAAGATTTAAAACATTCTGTACAACAGAAAAAAATGCCTCATTTTTACCTGAATCTCGATCTTATTTTCACCAGTCAGGTATACTAATCTTACAGAACAAACAAAATACTTCATAGCTCATTCCAATCTGAAACTGAATCTTGATCTTACATTCACTAAATTTGCCATCTCAAAGAATGAATGAATACACAATGTGATGTTGATTGGTGGGCCGACTGCTTGAATTTAGTTGATACAAATCTTCCTATTGAGACATATGGGGATTCAAATCATTGCACTGTTTCAGATTGATCCAATCTGAACAGTGAGACATTTTTGCCATGTGTAATTACTAATCTTCATATTTTGTATTCTTTTAAGTGCTTTCCTTTATTGTATTGTACTTATGTTATATAATAAGAAGTGATTAGGGAGTAGAGGATTATGACCAGGCAGAGTCACAGTATCAGCCCACATAAGTGGGCTGATACTGTGACTATACTGTGACTTATAAAGCTAGGAATAAATTTAGGGCATGTACCATAACCTCTTTAATCTTACTTGAGTATATGAAAGAGATGTGGATATATGCAGTTATAGCTGTATCTCTTTTCTACAGCAAAAAAGAAAAAGTGCATGTCATGTCCTAGACAAATAATATTGGAATCAACAGTTCAATATTGTCACTGATGTGTAAAAACCTCGTAAATAATTTTTTTATGAAAATAGGATTTTTTTGTAACTAACTTCAAACAAGGACGAGGTTCTCAATTCGATTGGATTTTTTTTATGTATGTTACGTGATAATAATTGTGGATCACACAAAGATATGTCCCGTGCGGGAATCGAACCCGCGACTATTAAACACAGTGGGCGGAGCGGCTTAAGCTCTTAACCACTGCGCTAAATCGTCCGTCAATTCTGCCAAATATGAATCGATTTCGATGATATTCTTTTTTGTTTGTATCGGACTTTGGACTTTTAAGATACACCAGGGTACTCCTTAACGACAAACAAAACGAATACATAGATTGAGATATTATGGGTATTACGTCAATCCTATAGGTACCCTGCCATAGAACTAATCAGAATATTAACCAACTTCAAAAAAGGAGGAGGTCGACAGTTTGTCTGTATTTTGTTATAACGTCTTTATTTATGAACTGATTTTGATGATTTTTTTTGCGTTGGGTTTAGTATAGTTTCGAGGTGGTCTCATTGTAATGAAATAGGTATTGAACGGCGAACAGCACAAATGTATAGATTCCATTATTATGGTTATTATATCAACCCTGTAGGTACTAAGGTACCTACAGGATTGATCACTGTACAACTCAGAAAAATAATATAATATAGGTATATAAATATTAGTAAATAATTCACTCCTCACTTAAAATTATAAAATAAAAATCTTTTCTTTAAAAAAAGTAAACTGACTTCAATAAGCAAAAAATAAATATTTGAAGTCGGTACTGACTTCAAGTATTTATTTTTTGCTTTTTGAAGTCGGATTACTTACTTTTAAAAAGATTTTTTTAGATTGTTAGGAAATCTCATATCTTGTACACACTATAAGGCCATCTCATTAAAACAATAGTCTGCCATTTTGAAATCAGAAGCTGGGCAAGGCTGTCGGCGTGTGCTTTTCGTTTTAAACATTTTCGAGGTTTTTTCTTGTAGCGGACGATATGTAACTTGGTGAAAAAAAACAAGTTTCCATGATAAGGAATGATTTTGATAAAATTTAATGTAAAGAAAAAATCAGAGCCGTCTCAATTCTTTATTGAAACTACATCAGCATAGTTGATATCCTATTATATGATATGATAAATGTGAAAGTTTGTATTTTTAGATGTTTGTTACTCATGGATGATTAACACATAGGATACTTTTTACCCCAAAATAATGTTAGGTTCCTGTCTAAAGTTAACACAGATGAAGTCGCACACAGAAACTAGTAATCTATAATATTTTCATTTCAGATAACTCTAAGTTTGCTACCTCTACACCCGACCAGAAGAAAGAGTCACCATCAGATAATCAGGTAGCAGATTCTAACCCTGAATGTGACATGGATGGTGAATATGCTTTACTTAAACCTTATAATTTTTGCCTACGTTTTAATTATTTTTCTAACGAAAAATTCCCAGTTTGAGTCCAGAGACTGGAGTTGTGCCCGTTATATGAGAATAGGCTCGCCCCCTATTATATGGGACCTAACATCGTCGGCAAAAGTGGGTGTACTCAGTACATCTCTGCCACCTCCTCTTGGGGAATATAGCCGTGATGGTGTTTATAAATTATAGCCTATATGATATTCTAATATATAAGTTATATTACTGTAAAGTTTAATCAATATCTGTTGTGTAGTTTTGCATTAAAGAGTAACGAACATATATCCATTCTCACACACTTTCGCATTTATAATATTCACGTCATGCCTAAATTCCTCAAGGGGGGTCGAGCCTATAACCATCTACCAGGTAGATTTCGAGACTCTGGAATGATACAGGGAATTTGTCGATAAACAAACTACATTTGTCTGACCTAGGATTTGACCACAGGACCTCGAGCTCACAAAACGAATTATGCGTGACTAGAACAACGAGGCAGTCAAATTTGTATTAGTAGGATCATTTTCAAATTGGGGCATAATTTATTTTCTAGATTTACCGTTACCAACAAATAGACAGATGGCTTGGTCCAGTGGTTAAGGGCTTGAGTCGCTCCGCCCACTGGATTGAGTAGTCGCGGGTTCGAATCCCGCATCGGACAAATCTTTGTGTGACCCACAAATATTTGTTTCGGCCTGGGTGTTTGTGCCAGTGAATTTCATGGTAAATACAACAGGGGAATGCTTATTTTTGTAGGTGTGCCGGACTTGCCACTGGATAATGGTTTACCAAGCACTGTCACAGTGCTAGATGCTCCTGATGGTGGCAAAGTGTATCTAGTGGGTACTGCCCACTTCAGTTTACAATCACAGGAGGATGTATCCAAGGTAAGAGATCATAGGCGCTTCCCAATTATATCCCACAAAAGTAACTTAAAAGGTTTGTCTATGTCATAGACGACGGCATAGTAAGAGACCAGAGTCTCTTACAATAGGTGTCATAAAAAAGCTCTAGAGTTGCTCAGCGAGCTATGGAGAGAGCTATGCTCGGCGTGTCTCTACGTCATCGAATCAGGAATGAGGAGATTCGTAGAAGAACCAAGGTCAGGTACCAAGGTAAGGACATAGCCCATAGGATTAATAAGCTGAAGTGGCAATGGGCAGGCCACATAGCGCGAAGATCGGACAGGCGTTGGGGCAGAAAGATTCTTGAGTGGAGACCACGTATTGGCAAGCGCAGCGTGGGACGGCCGCCTGCCTAATCGACCGACGACCTTGTTAGGATTGCAGGAAGTCGTTGGATGCAGGTGGCATCGGAGCGACCATGCTGGGGAGCGATTGGGGAGCGACTGAACATAGGCCGTTCAGTAGTGGATAAGTATAGACAGGTCATGTTGATGATGATATCATAGACATAGACTCTATGACATTGATGATATGCTTTGGTAACTGTGAAGAGGTTTAAGTCCTTTTTTATTTTAGTTAAAACATATCTCAACTAGAATTAATTACTGTGTCGTGGGCAGTTTACAAACATAAAATCCACATACACAAATACCCAGACCGAAACAAATATTTGTGGGTCACACAAAGATTTGTCCCGTCGAATCCGCGACTGTTTGATCCAATGGGCTGAGCGGCTTAAACTCTTAACTACAGCACCAAATACTCCTTCCTTTATATGCCCTTTGTTTATTTAAACATCATTGTGCCCTATAGACAAGGGACTATTATCAAATTATGGACAAATAAAGAAAAGTGAAAACTCTAATTTTATACATGTCGTAGATATTGTGGTGTGTGAATACGCTTTCACACACCTTATATCGAAGATATTTTTTTTTTTAAAAACGCAGCCGCACTCTAGAAACAATTCTGGGTTCGTGGGTGCGTTTACAAACACGAAATTCACTTACAAAAACACCTAGGCTGAAACAAACATTTGTGTGTCTCGCAAAATTTCGTCCCGTGCGGGAATCGAAACCGCGACTATTCGCTCCAGTGAGCTGAGCAGGTGAAGCTCTTAACCAAAGGACCAAGCTGTCCGCCAATTTACAAACATTATATATTTCTTATATATAATTTTATTATCTGTCTTTTCGAAAGCATGTGCGTTTTAAAAATTAATACTCTCTTGCTTTAACGGTGAAGGAAAACATCGTGAGAAAACCTGCATGCCTATGAGTTTCTCGAAGGTGTATGAAGTGGTGGACTATGGCCTAAACCCTCTCAGTTTGAGAGGAAGCCCGTGCCCAACGGTTGGACACTTTCTTAACAAGGCTAATATTATTATTATTATATATTTTTGCAGGTAATACAAGAAGTAAATCCACACATTGTGATGGTGGAATTGTGTGAACAGAGGACAAATATTCTGCTCCTTGACGAGGAAATCATTCTTAGAGAAGCTAAAAATATAAACATTAAAAAGATAAGGTTGGGCTCAACTATTAATATTTGTTATTTTGCAAAAAAGTGCCCCAACGGGAAAGGCAACTTAAAGCTAATTGTAGATGGCACTGAGTATGCTTGTTCCTAGCTTAAGTACTAGTAACATAGCCAAGAAAAACATAATATATTAAGTTATTTATAAACAAGTATACATACATTTGTACGATTCAGATGTGCAGCTATATCTATAACGTCATCCCAGATCCCTAGCAGGGTAGGCAGAGAGTGCAGAGTTCCAACTGGTTTTTTCCTTACAGACCTTTCTGGCTGGCTCCATTTGTAGCTGCTCTCAAGAAATTTATTTTAGCTATTTTATCTACACTAATAATATAATAAAGAGGAAAGATTTGTATTTTTACCGGACCAATTTTAATGATTCTTTCGCCCTAAGAAAGCTACATTATCCAGAAGTAACATACGCTATAAAACATATACCCGCTAGGTGGCGCTGTTGTCGACCGGGTACGAAGTCGCGGGAAACTGCTAGTATACTTATAAAGTGAATAAAGTTGACATATAAAATATTTTTTTTTAGAGCAACAATGGCCCAAAATGGTGTTTTCAATGGATTGATGTACATTCTATTGCTGAACATGTCGGCACACATCACTCGTGAATTGGGCATGGCACCAGGCGGCGAGTTCCGTCGTGCAATGGTGGAGGTAATTTAAAGAATCTATTACTCTTTATAATTATAGGTATACGTAAATCGTCTTAAACGCAGGCTTGATGACTTCCAGCCTCCCGAACAAGCCGGCTTCAGGAAAGGCTTCTTTAGTACCATAGACCACATACATACGCTGCGCCAGATTATACAGAAGACCGAGGAGTATAATCGGCCACTATGCTTGGCGTTTGTGGACTATGAGAAAGCCTTCATTTCGATTGAGACTTGGGCGGTTCTTAGATCTCTCACTATCGGTACATCGATGTGTTGAAGTGCTTGTATAACAACGCCACCATGTCAGTCCGAGCACAGGGTCAGTGCACGAAGGCGATCTCCATAAAAAGACAGGGAGACGTTATTTCTCTGAAATTGTTTACGGCCACCTTAGAGGACGCCTCAAGCTCTTGGAATCCTCGCCATTCCAAGAGCTTGAGGCGTCCTACTTGGTATCAACATCAATGGCGAATACATCACTCACCTTCGATTTGCCGACGACATTGTAGTCATGGCAGAGTCGCTGGAAGATCTAGGACGAATGCTCGGTGACCTCAACAGAGTATCTCAACAAGTGGGTCTAAAAATGAACATGGACTAAACGAAAATAATGTTTAACGTCCATGTTGTACCCACCGCACTCACGGTTGGGAACTCTACTCTCGAAGTTGTCGACGAATACATTTACCTGGGACAGGTAGTCCGGTTAAGTAGGTCCAAATTTGAGAGAGGTCAATCGACGAATCCAACTCGGGTGGGCAGCGTTCGGGAAACTGCGCAAAATCTTCCCATCCAAAATACCTCAGTGCCTCAAGACTAAAGTTTTTAGTCAATGTGTGTTACCAGTGATGTTATATGGATCAGAGACGTGGTTTCTTACAATAGGTCTCGTAGAAAAGCTCAGAGTTGCTCAGCGAGCTATGGAGAGAGCTATGCTCGGCGTTTCTCTACGTGATCGAATACAGGAATGAGGAGATCTGTAGAAGAACCAAGGTCACCGACATAGCCCTTAAGATTAGCAAGCTGAAGAGGCAATGGGCGGGCCACATAGCGCGAAGATCGGACGGGCGTTGGGGCAGAAAGATTCTAGAGTGGAGACCACGTATTGGCAAGCGCAGCGTGGGACGACCACCTGCCAGATGGACCGACGACCTTGTAAAAATCGCAGGAAGTCGTTGGATGCAGGTGGCATCAGACCGGTTACGCCGGAAAGCGATTGGGGAGGCCTATGTTCAGCAGTGGACAAATATAGGCGTAGATGATGATGATGATGATTATAATTATACTCATACTCTGAATTCTCGACTGTATATTGGCAAGACTAGTATTAAATATGGCATGTATGTAGCATGCATACCTGCAAGGTAGTTAAGGAAGGTATCAATCATAGTTAAACAACCAATTGCGTGCTGGTATCGATGATGGTTCCTTATTATACAGACTGTTGTTATGACACTGATCATTCTGAATATTTATCGATTTTAAAAAGATTTCGTGTGTTGTTGCCCCATGTGTGCGGCAGCGCGGCCACGTGAGAAGGCCAAACGGTTCAATCCCGTTTCCTCCGCAAAGCCGTCGGGGCCCCTTGGTTCATATGGAACATCGATCTCCAGTCCGATCTCAGTCTCGAACCTTTATTAAAAAGGCGACAACTAGATATTTCGCGAACGCATCCAATCATAGGAATCCGCTAATCGTAGCCGCCGCCGACTACGAATCTAAGTCCCCTCCTATCAGTCGCCACCGCCGTCCGCGGCATGTTCTCACCGACCCTCCCGATGCCCTTACATCCCTTCTTTCGGATACAGATACCGCACACAGGATCAGACACCTACCTCTCCGATGACTTCGAAGAATCCCTTGCCCGCCGACCGGTGCAGAGCACCACGGCGAGACACCTAGTATACGCCTTCCCCCATAGCGACTATCCAAGCCGAGGCCGTTCCTCCTTGAGGCGCCCTTGAGCTAGTTGCCCCTTGCCCTTCTGGCTCGAGCGTAGCGGTTGCACGCTAGTCCTCTTGTCCGATGGAGCTGTAAAGGCCCCGCGGCCAACAGCGTAAATCATTCACACACATACTATAGATAGACGATTAACTGTTTAATTAGTATGTTATGTAGAATAATTAAGTACTCCATGTGTTCAAATATCTAGTATTTATTATTTATTACAGGCGAAGAAAATTCCTAACTGCGTCATACAGCTGGGCGACAGAGCAATAGATATCACCCTGCATCGCGCCATAGCGTCGCTGTCATGGAGACAGACGATCCGCTTTATTTGGCACTTGCTGACATCCAACCAGACTATTAGGTGAGAATAGACGCACAGATCATATCCCAAAACTTCTTTGAAACAATGAATTTTAAACCATTTTTTTATTGGCAGACGGTTTGATCCAGTGGTTAAGAACTTAAGGCACTCCGCTCACTGGATTTTGTAGTCGCGGGTTAAATGCCCGCATGGTATACTATCTTATCTTTGTGTGACCCACAATTATTTGTTTTGATCTGAGTGTTCGTGTATTTGTATTTTGAAATTTAGAGTTTGTACGAGCGCTGCCAGTAGATGCAAAAAAAACACAAATCCTACTAATTCTACTAATATAATAATATAATTGGGAAAATTTGTATGTTTGTTATGTTACTCAATATGTTACTCAATCACGCAAAAACGGCGGAATGGGTTTGGCTGAAATTTTGGCACAGATTATTTATTACCTGTATTAAAAGGATAGTTTTTATCCCGGAAAAATGTAAGGTTCCTGTCCAAAGTTAACGCGGACGAAGTCGCGGGTAGAAACTATCCATCTATATCATACACAGCTCCAACAGAGTTCCAACAGGCTCTTTCCTTACATACCTCTCTGGATTCCTCTACTCTCATAGTTCGTCTCATACACGCTCGCCGGTTACGGAGACTCCTGACTTGTCCTTCAGATAAGACCCGGTCTATTTGGTCATGGTAAGATAGTCTAGGTCTTCCGCGGTACCTACATCCTTCCACTTTCACATTGTATATCTGTTTTGTCATTCCTTTTTCGGACATTCTTTCTATATGCCCGAACCAACGGAGACCCTGACCCTTTCTCATCTTTACACCGATAGTCTCTTTCATACCTATTTGCTTTCTTACTACGCTGTTGCGAATACGGTCGGTAGTCGGTCGTAGAAACTAGTTTACTTATAAACTTAAATTTATTTAATAAAAACATATAATATTAATTAATTCTACGGAGATGCGACGATTGCTCAATGATCGAACAAAAGTGGCGCGTTGCAACTTGAAGCCCGCGTTTCGCTTGGGGGCCCGTGCGTCCTAGGGTGCTGAATCAACGCCTCTTGTAACACGCAGGCTGATGCAATATTGACGGGCTAAGCGGGTGGCTGCTGCATTAACGTGGAAAGTACTCACATAACAAATGCACGGCACAGAAATAAAAACCAGGGTGGTGCTACGTTTTATTAAAAAAAATCCTAAAAATAATCTCAACCTTTGTATGACGATACAGAGGATAAGTCCGTTGACCGACCCCGGACAGAGTTTATTGTTAAATGGATGAATCAATAATGGTCTCAAATAAATTTTAAGTGATCCTTCACTTATAATTTATGATACACATATCATACGTCAGAGGGCCTAGCCAAGTGGCAAATTTCTTGTTTCTTTTCTCTTCAAACTGCAATCGATAACGCATTGTTCTGACCACGTGATTTTAAACCGACTTCAAAAAAGGAGGTTCTTCATTCGACCCGTATGTATGTCTGCGATTTTCTAAACTAATGATCAGATGTGGATGTGGTTTTCGTTATTAAATGCATATTTCTTCAGGGAAGGTTTTAGTGTTTAATATATTAGGATCTGTTGATTTTCGGAGATAGACAGTGGAACTCGTTAATAACAAACAACAAATGAGTATTATGTAAATCTTGTAGGTACCTTACTGTAAAACTAAGCCAAATAATACAATATAGGTATATAACTATTAATTATTAATTCACTTATCACTTAAAATTGCGTAAACTAAATAACTTAAAAAAAAGGAAACCGACTTCTAAAAGCAAAAAATAAATATGTAAAGTCGGTGCAAAGTAAACGACTGCACCAAGCGACTCGCACCGAATTAATATATTTATTGTAAAATGTCATTTTCGTAGATTTTTGTTTTCTATTAGCGTTAGCGACTGTTAGAAAGACCATTTGGCTACATTCCCAGGTGCTGTATAGAACCATTTACAGAATTATTGTGTTTCAGTCAAGAAGAAGTGGAGAAATGTAAACAAAAGAAGATGCTAGATGACATGTTGGAGGAAATGGCGGAAGAGTTTCCCGCATTGAAGCGTGTGTTTGTCGTTGAGAGGGACATGTACCTCTGCCATTCCCTGCAGGTTGCCGCTTTACAACCACGTAAGTATAAATACTATAAATCAACGGAATCTATACTTATATTTGATGTAGATTTGGTTGTTTGTTAGTCTGAATCTACTTAATCTATTTTAATAATTTTATTTATTCTTTCACCATTACAAAGCTAGGTGTATTAAGGTAGCGAGGCGCTCGTAGCGCTGTGCGACCGCGGTGCTCTTGCCGATTACCATGGTTAAGCAGCGTTCGACTCGGTCGGCCCGAGATGGGTGACCGTTTGTGGCATTTTCATATTCGAGCGTCTCCGTGCTTCGGAAGGCACGTTAAGCCGTTGGTCCCGGCTACCACTTAATGAGATAGTCGTTAAGCCGAGTTTTTTTTTTTTTTTTTTTGTATTTATAATTAGACACTGCGGGCCCGGTAGGTCCCGCACCTTTTTTTGTTTAATTTATGTGTTGTTAGTTTTTGCTTTTATATGCACTTGTATGGTACATGTCGCTTATTTTTTTTTTTTTGGTTTTGTTGTTAAGCCGAGTTGGAAGCCTTAAAGGCGGCTTGATAAGTTCTAACAGCAGGTGGCCACAAACCTGCCTCCACCAATCCGCACTGGGTCCGCGTGGTGGAGTATGACCTAATCTCTCTCACCCAGATTTGTGAAAGAAGGCCCACAGCTGGACAAATCCAGCTGTGGGCAGTATAGGCTGATATTATATTACAAAGCTACATCCAGAATATGCTATTTGACAACATTCAAAATATACTATAAATTGTGGTCATCCTATCAGATAAGAACGTAAAAAAACATATTTCAATTCATTTTAAAATATAATATATTTATGTATTTTTTTGCAAATTTTATCTGTGACGTGAACGCTATGTGTTGGATTTGGTTGTAACTCTAGTGACGTCACGCGCAAGTACACATCTTCCTCGACGCATTGTAGTTTGCGTTTTATGTTTTCTAGGTGTTATATTATAATTGTGAACATGGTGTTGAACTAGTATATGTCGAGTTAAAGGTTCATTAACATTTTAAAAAAAGTTAGAGTTGGCCTGGTGTGTGGTTGACTCAATGTTATAGAGTAAGGCCAGTCGTATATAATTTTAAATTAAAAACACCTTTTAAAAACCAAGCTTTTATAGCTAAACAACAAAAGAGAAAATGTCTTCTTAGTTGATGAGTTCCTATGGCTTTCTTCCGGTTCCATCATCAGACCCTGGGCACCATCCGGGTCTAAAGTACTCGTCAAGACAAATCCAGCGAGCCTAAACACGGCGAGGTTGTATTGAGTTGTTTGGTAGTTCCATTGGCCACCTTTTTGCTCCATCATCACACCCTGAATATCATCTGCATAAATAGTTGGTTTGTCATTACCAATCTCAAAAGCCTAAACACAAGGGGCTATCATTGTATATTTCACATGTTCCTATAGCCACCTATCGACTCCATCATCAGACCAGCTCCATGGTACCATATTATTGCATTGTCACCGACTTTACATACGTGTACCAAATTTAAGTACAATCGGATACCCACAAGTGCTTGAAAAATTGATCACAAAATTTGAACCGTAAAGACAGACAGACAAACGAACATTACAAGTTAAATAAAAGCTTGTAAAATCTACTTGACCCCAAAGACTAGCTCCCTGAGTTTCTCGCCGGATCTGCTCAACCATACCTGCGTTCCTATCTGGTGAAAAAACATAATAATTAAAAATATTATTATAGATGTTAAGAAATAATAATTTTGACGTAGGTGCTTTTTATTGGCTAGATAAATCTTTTTGACTTAGTATGCAACGGTTATCAATAATTTTGTTTCTCGATAAACACCGTCACACACACCGTCACGCTTATAATCCCCAAGTGAGGGTGGCAGAGGTGTACTGAGTACACCCACGTTTCGCCGACGATGTTAGGTCCCATGTAATAAGGGGCGGCTTTTCGAGGGGCGAAAAACTACATTTGGCTTTTTGAAACCAGGAACTCGTGTGATCGCAAAGCACATTATTAGCCACTAGAACAGCGAGGCAGTTTCTCGATGTGGTATGCAACGGGTATTCATAATTCTATATCTCATCTAACAGGTCGAGAACCTTGCCGTATTGTGGGAGTCGTCGGTATCGGTCACGTCGCTGGTATCGTTGAACATTGGGGTAAAATACGACCACAAGATATTCCGCCGTTGCTCCAGTAAGTATAGTTACTATTAATAGTGGTCCCCCATTGGTCGAAATTCGACCATAATTAATTTAAATTATAAGTTTGAACATTATTAAGGTTCTATTGTCAAAGACTATACTTCTATAATCACATTTCGTCAAGGCTACACTATTAATTTGCCTATTTTTTTTCAACGAAATTATATGAAATTTAAAAATAAAAAAAATTAAAATAAAGAATACCTTTTTTAATTTTTTTTATTGAAACAAATACCAAAAAGAAAATGCTGTCCATTGAACTTGACATACATATTTCGATAATCTTCATATACAAAACTTCTCTGTAAACGATGTTCTTTTGTAAAAACGTTTGCTGGTTATGTTTGACATTCAGCAAGACTATAGACAAATAATATTAAAAACAAACAATATTAATCTATTCTTAATTTGAAGTGTATTGTGTCAAATACATGGTAGTGTGTGTAATGTATTTTTTATTGATTTAACGTATTTTAAATGCATAATTTAAAAAAAAATATTAGCATTCTGCACTCCTTCTCTATATAAACTATAAGTGTGGGAAATTTCATACTCCTCCGTCCGCGCAATTTTCGTAAAAAGGTGTACAAAGTTTTTGCTTCACGTATTAATATAATGATGATTGTGTGATATATACTATGGGTTCGAGTCGTACTTACGTGTTTTTTTTTTAATTATCCTCACACTAGGATTTATTCCTGTATCGTGGGTGCGTTTACAAACATGAAAATTCACATACACAAATACCCATACCGGAACAAATAATTGCGGATCACACAAAGATCTGTCCCGTGCGGAAATCGAACCCGCGACTATTAGACACAGTGGGCGGAGCGGCTTAAGCTCTTAACCACTGCGCTAAATCGCCCGTATAGTAATAGTGTTTGCGTATATCACATAAATCATCATTATATGAACTGATCTTAAACACCTTCCTTCATTGTCTCCGCTCTTTAATCTCCTTCTACAACATGTATTGGAAGTAGTATCTATCTTTATTTGTACCATCACGGCAGATCCCTTGCGGAGTAGGCGGAGTTCCAACAGGTACTTTGCTTACAAAATCTTCCTTACAGCTATCCGAATATCCTTACAAACACTTATCTTATCCATGTAATGCCATAACATGGATAAGATTAGTGTTTCATTAACATTATCGTTGGTGAAATGAGGGTGTATAATGTTCACTTCTGTCTAGTGTTGCAAGGGTTGAATCGGGAGTACGCAGCTTGAGTAAAGGTTCGCCTTAAAGACTCGAGACAAAACAAGACTATCAATTATGAGGTTTTAAGGAATGGTGGTAACTAATATGGCGTTAAGTTCTGCATCCAAGATGGCGGACGCGACTTTTTATGCAAAATTGATATGGGTGTCACTTTTAGGGTTTTAGGGAATGCTGATTACGAAATGAATTAACTTTATATTCGTAATCAGCATCCCTTAGAACCCCAAAAGTGACACTCATATTGATTTTACATCAGAAAGCGCATCCGCCATCTTGGATTTCAAAATTTTAATTCCCTAAAACCCCAAAAGTGACACGCATATTGATTTTACTTCAAAAGCGCGTCACCATCTTGGATCTCGATATTGACGCAATATTCGTAATCAGCATCCTCTAAAACCCCAAAAGTGACACGCACCTTGACTATTCAGAATCGCGTCCGCCATCTTGGATCCAGTAATTAACGCCATATTCGTTATGAGCTTTCCCTGAAACCTCAAAAGTGACACTCATCTCGATTTTACTTCAAAAGTTACTTTTTACATTTTTATATTACATTAAAATGGGGTCACCTAGTAACTATACTAAACCCAACGCAAAAAGAATCATCTAAATCAGTTCATAAATAAAGACGTTATCAAAAAAAACACAGACGAATTGTAAACCTCCTCCTTTTTTGAATTCGGATAATAGTCTGATAAGTTCTATGGGAGGGTACCTATAGAATTAACACATTACTCTAATAACTCAATCTATAGATTCGTAATATTTGTCATGAAGGAGTTCCCTGGTTTATCTTCGTCCGAGGTTTAATACCGATGAAATTACAATGGGACCACCTGGGGGCTTGCTTGCACTAAACCTTGAGCTTGCACTTAACCCAATGTAAAAAGAATCATCAAAATCGTTCAACGATTGACGCAAAAATCGGTGAACATCAATAGAAAAAGGCATACATACAGACGAACATGAACCTCCTCCTTTTTGAATTCGATTAAAAAGTAGTACTCTATATGAATACAAACGTTTTGATTGTAGAGTACCGCCGCCGTCGCTGTCGACGCGCGTGATCCGAGTGTCGATCCGCGTGGCGTGTGTGGGCGCAATCGTCTACGCCGGGTACAAGCTGCTGCCGCGCCGCTGGCTGCCTTGATCCTTGTACCCAGATTTCTGCCTTACCATACTTTGGTGAGTATACACCAGAGATGGGCGAAATATACCAGTATCAATCAATCATTTATTTCGTAATAAATATGTAAAAAAAACAGATTGTATTAAATATAAAGCAGTTCTCTATGTTTTGCCAAGAGATGGTGTACAAAATTAATAATCAGATTAATGATTAACCCCACTTGGGGAATATAGGCGTGATGGTGTATTCATGATTGACGATTACAATTACATTATGTAATCTTCAATGGTTACGATTACACTTTTAATCTTGAAACATGATTAAATATTACAAGATGCAATTGTAATCATTAATAAGATTACATTTTGCCCATCTCTGGTATACACTTTCAATATTTTCTACAATGTGGAGACAATTGCGACGATCACACTTTATTGTGTTTTATTCTATATCATCACGCCAGATCCCTTTGCTGGGTAGGCAGATAGTAGTCTAGGTCTTTCCCGGTAACTACATCCCTCCACTTCAGACATTCTTTCTATATGCCCGAACCAACGGAGCATACACTTTACGTATTTACAACATCGATATATTATTCGTAGGTACTAAATTACGGATGAATGCCTCGTTAGTCTATTGGCGAATAATTCGAGGTTGGTCCAAATCTTAGGTCGGACAAAGGAGTTTTTCTAAGGAAAAAATCCCAGTATGAGCCCGGAGTCTGGGATTGTGCCCGGTATATGGCAATAGGCTCGCACCCTTTTACATGGGACCTAGCATCGAAGGGTGGGTTTACTTAGAACACCTCTGCCACCCTCGCTTGGGGAATATAGGCGTGACAGTGTTTTATGTTTATTTTCGAGTCAATGTCGAATTGTTGAGGAGATCGAAACAAAATGAAGAATTGGCACTCTAAATCAGTGGTTTTAAATACTATTTCAAATATATTTATTAGTCAAAAATAAATGCCTTCAGAAATACTTTAAGGCATTATTCACGAACGAAATTACAGTAAAAAATGGCCGCATTTCGATATCCTTAGTACATACTGGTAGCTAGCAACTGTATTTAGTAGTTTTAAATTATTAATAGTAGTTTAAGCAAAATAAAATAAATGGATAAATGCGGTGGAAATGCGAGCTCTGCGGAAGATGTGCGGAGTGAAGCTGACCGACCGTATTCGCAACAGCGTAGTAAGAAAGCAAATAGGTATGAAAGAGACTATCGATGTAAAGATGAGAATGCTCCGTTGGTTCGGGCATATAGAAAGAATGTCCGAAGAAAGAATGACAAAACTGATATACAATGCGAAAGTGGAAGGATGTAGGTACCGGGGAAGACCTAGACTATCTTACCATGACCAAATAGACCGGGTCTTATCTGAAGGACAAGTCAGGAGTCTCCGTAACCGGCGAGCGTGTATGAGACGAACTATGAGAGTAGAGGAAGCCAGAGAGGTATGTAAGGAAAGAGCCTGTTGGAACTCTGTACTCTCTGCCTACCCCGTAAGGGATCTGGCGTGATGATATAGATAGATAGATAGATAGTTTAAGCAAATTGTAGCATTATGCGTTCTCACGTTGGCTAAGGTTGGATCGAACTAATTCGAAATAAAACTACCACTACTCATTTCGGGCCGATTTTCGAGCTGTCACTTTTAATGTAATACACATAATATATCGATGATTTAGATATAGAACTTATTGACTTTATACTTACAGCTACTTATAATCACTTAAATCAAATTTAAATATAGCGCCTACTTATTGACCTCGAGCAGTTGCTTGCTTGATGGAGTAATTGCCAAAGTGATAAATTCTTACTCCCTAATTTGGTTTTTACGTCGTACGAAGACAGCTTGGCTCTGATGTCCACCAAAGAACCAGAAAGTTATAAATTAATTCAATTGTCACGAACTATAGTATTTTTTATGAAGGAAGGGTACTGTGACATATGTAAGTGTCAAAGAAAATTATACTTTATTCAATGGCAATAAGCGGCATGACCTGTTTCTATACTTATGGTGTTATACCTTAAACCCATTGAATTAAATATTAATTTCGTTTGGCACTTAAACTGTTACTACCCATCTTATGTGAAAAATATTATATCTCGTTTATTATGGAAACATGTCCAACATAGAATGTTTGAAATGATTTTGTTTCTTTTTACCTAGTGTTTAATTACTAGGAAGTAATAGCCCCAGTTACATGATTAAATCATTTATTACAGGATCGTCTGGATGTTCGTATTATGAAGACCACTAAAATGCTGAGAAGATGATTTTTAAGACTTGGTAAATGTTAAACAGTAATCTTGTTACTTATTAGGGACAGTAATATTTTAGGATCACATTTAATTGTTATGTATACATATTTGTCATTTATGAGAAAATAATTGGTAGTCATAAATAAAAAAGCACCATAATTATATACTATTAGAGATCTAAAAAACGCTAAATGTCTTTAAAGTAAGGGAAATTAGTGTTCTCACATTTATTTAAAATATGTTATTTTTATCGTAACGACCTCTAGTGAATAATAACATGCTCATCGTATTTTGATACAAATCTTAGACTAGCTTTTAAGAAAAATATAGAAATTAAAGCAATGTTATGGTAGAACTAAAAAAACAGGTATATACCTGTATTTTCTTTGACTAATTTAAATTTTTGATCTGGATTTTAGTGTTTTGTGTTTTTTCTGCTCAATGGCCAGCGCGTGGAGGCGCATAGAAGATAATGCGCCTGGAATTGATAAACAAATATAGTGCGTCTTGAGTGAGGAGTGATCGCGCAGCGTAGGAGTACGAATGTCTGTCTTTGTACATTAGACAGTACAGGCGTAATATTGGCTGTGCTTATCGTACTTGAATGAATAATATTGCTGTCAAAAATCAGATGTTTATAGTATCTAGAAAGAAGTACTTTCTTTACTGAGGGCTTATTATTGAGTGTCAAAAATTAAGCACGAAATTCTTTGAGAAATTGTTTCTATTTTAATTAAAGTAAAATCTAATGACGCGCATGCACGAGCGAGTCCGCTAGCATAATGCGCCCGAACATATGACTGACTGAATGGAAAAGGACACAATTACAAAAGCAATAATAAGAGACATCAAGCTTTATATTTTGGAAATTAGGGTCCCAATTCAAGTAACCAAAAATGCTTCGTGTCACAATGCGCCCCAACATATGACTGACTGAATGGAAAAGGACGCAATTACAAAAGCAATAATAAGAGACATCAAGCCTTTTTTTTTGGAAATTAGAGTCCGAATTCAAGTAACCAAAAATGCCTCGTGTCACTATTACATTCACTCACGACGCACACTGACCTTGCGCTATTACGTATAATACACGTGACAATCTTTAATGTTTTATAGTATTAAAAAGTAGATGATCATATTTGTCTATAATTAAATAAAGTATCCTCGGTTTTTGAATTCGCATTTTACAGGTAATATTATGATATGACCGTAAGTTTAACGTTCCTTGTTTGACCTTTCGCTTGCTTTATAAATAGTTCTACATTCATACTGGGTTTGACCAAATAGCTGACGAAGCGCGACGGAAACGCTCGGCTGCGCTCGGCCGGCGGTCGGCAGCAAGACGCACACGTCACACTGCCGGCCGGGCCCACGCCCAACACTAGCGACTACGAAGCAAACACGAAGAGGAGATGGCCTAATGCGCCTTTTGATTTCATTAATGCATTGACGTCATCGTGGCGGGCGTGGCCTACCTCAGTTTGTCATCGCTAATTGCTCCATTCACGGCAGTTCGAGTTCTCATAGCTATCAAATAATATCTATTTTTACTAGTCTGTCTAATGAAAGCTGAGAGTGATTTTTTAGTGTTTTCGTAAGCTATATTATTCTTGGAATCATATACATAGACGTACTAGTTTTGATACACGCTAGACTTATTTTGTTATTATCCTTCTATAAAATTGTACATAATTTATATATATTTTTTTTTTAAACGTAGCCCCGCACAAGGAATTATTCCTGTCGTGGTTGCGTTCACAAACATGAATATTTACATACACAAATACCCAGACCGAAACAAATAATTGTGGGTCACACAAAGATTTGTCCCGTGCGGGAATCAAACCCGCGACTATAAGACACAGTGGGTGGAGCGGCTTAAGCTCCTAACCACTCCGCTAAATCGTCCATCGTATATATACCTCCTAACATGTAATATGATTAAATTCCGTGGCATTGCATTGATATATTGAATAGATTACTTTGAGTCTTCAAACAAATCGTATTTTAATAAAAAAATAAAACCATAAACCTTACAAGAAATCAATTTAATATATGAAATGCAATAGGTTTTAGGTTCTCATAGCGGATAATCGAGCACTTATAAACCATTAACACGTAAGAGTGTAATACGTTGGAATGCTATAATTTCTATGTAACACTATGTAACTCTTTTTCCTACCTCGTATCTCCACTCTCCTGTGTAGTATATATTGTGTTACTAAAAATCATAAAACTTAATGAAGAATAAAAAGAAAAATGTAACATTTTTCTTTTACTAAAGTATTCAAGTATCAATTCTATTTTATTCCAGTTCATCCGGGGTTGCATGACCTAATTTATTTAAATTTGTCGCCCTTTTGCTCTCAGCTTTCATTAAACAGACTAAAAATAGAACCCTTAAAATGAAGTGGTGTATCTTAAAATGTAAAAATTACTTGGATATACATTAAGATCCCATAAAAATATCACATTTCACTTGTGTCATTAATAAGATTACTTCAATATTAAAATGCCATCTACCGTAATATAATTGAACTTACAAGTATCATTGACATAGACGAACTGTTTAGTTCTTACTAGTCTCCGCTAGATGGCAAATACAAATGTGGGTTGGGCGTATAGTCCCTCTCACCCTGTGCCACTCCGCGCAGTGACACATTTCATTCTACAGAAAAATCTGTTTAGGCCATTTCCCCTTCGTATTTGATTCGTGCTAGTGACCCGCTCGCACGCGTACTGGCGTCTCTTTTCCCCCGTGCTTCGTTCGTAATCGGGTCGGCGGGTGACGTGACGTTTGCCGTCGCGCCGAGCGTGGCTGCGCTGTGTGGCGTCTCCCGTACATTTCAGTATAACTCCCCAAGGCGCGCCACTATCGCGTCAGCTATGGGGCGAGACCTTTGTAGTTTTAGTAACTTATATGTTTTTTTCTTTATCATGCCCGAATCTTCTGTCTTGCTATCTGGGTCTTGCTATCTTCCTATCTCGACTTAACGATAGATTTGCTTAATGTCAGTAGTATTTTGACAGATTTTCCATATAAAATATGTCAAAATTCCTAAGTAGGTAAGTCGTTTAGGCCATTTCAAATTGGTACTGAGTACATTGATTTAAAAACATGCATACTTTCTGGTCTGTTCCTGGTAATGCTGTCTGGCTGCAACGGAAGAATTGTGTGGGTATGCTGTATGCTGCTGATTTATTAGCTGGTCCAAATTCTATGTTGAAGATCAAATATTTATTTACAAATGAGGCGTTGAGTGGAAGCAAAATTATAGAAGCCTATTGAGAAGTTTTCAACGAGTGTGAGTCTCTTAGTTGGTCTAATTTAATTTGTTTATGAAAATTTAAATGAATAGGCCATTAATGCTCTCAACGTCTCAATTATCGATAGCGACTTGAACTTAATTTTGATCGAATACAATAACGTCCTTTTTGCATGTACTGCTAGGAATTTAATAATAGTAAGATTAATAATTAATGTAATTGTTAAATATCCTTATCTGACAGTCAAGATTTTTAAAATACAGGTAGTAATATATAAAATGATATCGGCATTGATTAATAATATTCTTCTAATTTTGAGTGTATTTAGGTTGTTAACTAATGTAGGTATCGTAGTTGGTTGTTGCAGAATTAATGGGTGTGGAAACTTCATGCTAAGCGGTCTGCAACGCAGACAAGTCCTACACAAGTGCGAAGTACACTACTACCGCAAAGTATACTAAAATGGGTGTATATTCTCGCAGTTAGGGTGATGGTCTACATGTCAAATATCTTCAATCCAATGTAACTATACCTTCATTGGATGGAAGATATATGGCAAATTTAAAAAATATGTCACCATTCATGGCATTATCACCCTTAAGATATGTGCGTGCGTGACGCTTAAACTTTGTCTCCACACTTCTCGTCCACTCTGATTGTTGTTTTTTATGTTGTGAATGATTTGTGAATGTTGCCGCATGGAAACTCTTTGGCGTTATTAGTATTTTATGTATGTATATTTTTGAGGCATATTATCCCCTAAAATACGCGGACTTATAAGCATGGCATAATAATAAGGACTGTGATAACATAAAAAGGTTACAATTAAGATTTCCATCCATGAGAAATGTGACGGTGATTTTATTAATATAATATAAAATAACGATGTGTATTTTAGCTGTAGCCCTTTCGTATCGAAGCTACATTATTAGTCGTTGGATACATCGCACTGTCATAAAATTAATCCTTAATGGTAATTAAATGTTATAGGGTTGTTTTTCAAAATATCTTATGGTCCCGATTAGGGTTTCAGTAAAGATTATTTATAAGATTCTGCTTCTACAATATTAATTAACATAGTTTGTATATAATTAATGAGACATTAAAACCGGCTAACTATCAATCACATGACGTGGAGTAGAAAACGAAAGAGCGAGAAACTAATATCAAATTATTTAAAAGTGATTCATGACGTAGTTTACATTACGAAAAATAAATATCCTTTCATCAATACGATTGTTCCATTTGATTCGATACGTAAGTATGAAGCGATACGCTCTTGCCATTATTCATCTCCATATACTAGAGTATATATATATATTTTGAAACAACTGTTCAGATGTAATAGACTACATCTGAATAGTTATTTCAAAAAATATATTAAAAATGTACTAACATATATTTGTCTTTTATAAAATGAAGAAAAATTCTGCTATGATTGTGAAGTGTCAGTATGAAGATATTTTACCATAATATTTTAATTTTTCCTTGACATTATTTATAAAATGTGTTCATGTGTGATGACCTCTCTACGAGGGCGGCAGGTCTGAAAATTGAATGTTTGTTACAATGTGATTGCACATACCAATAAATTATAAGTAATAGTAAACGAGTTTAATTTTACTTTAACATAATATATCAGTATTTACTAACCAAGACTTTGGAGATCCTGTTTTTCGCCAAGACAACTAGACAACAATAATTTTGATTAAAAAAGATCTTTTTAAAACATGGCTTTATAGCAATAACGTTTATTTATTTATTTACTTATTTTACACATTACCTAGTACGGATTAACCAATTATAATATACACTAATACGTCTAAAGATTCAAATTGTTAATATGAATTGAATAGAAAATTATCTACGAAATCAACAAGTTAGCCACAATGTCATATAATAAATCATAAAATTTAAAAAATATTTGAGCATACATCACGCATTCATCTCACAGTACTGCAGGCAGACATACAGTATCACTTTCCATTCATCTGCGAACAGATCGCAGTGTGGCGTAGCATCCAGAGGGCATTGAGCGCAGCGAGTGTACGTGGTACAGGTGACCTAGATCTAGCCACTGTGTGGCTTGACTGAACAGCAAAGAGTCTTGTGATGACTGCACCGTCGGTAGTTGTTGCAAGCTTTATACTTCCACTAAGAATTTTGCACATCGTTACAAGTTGGTCTCTCCTTTTTCTGACCTCCAAAGAGTTGTAATCAAGAGACCCTAACAAAAATTTAGTTGGGTACATAAATACCAATTTATGAACCCAGTACCCATAATTGCGTTTATATAAATACCATCTGGAAGAGGATGTTCGGATCAAGTCTTCTCACTCCGCAACATCGTAGAGAAGCATCTGGCAGTGGGGCGGAAGGTTTTCTGCGGTTTTGTAGATCTGGAGAAGGCATTTGACAGAGTTGTGCGAAAGACTTTGGGACATTTTGCCAGAGTATGGTATAGATGGCATTTTGTTGCGAGCCGTCCAGTCCACTTATGTGGACTGCAAGGCATGCGTACGGGTGGGTGGTAACAGGTCACCCTGGTTTGACGTTAAAATCGGCATCAAGCAGGGTTGCGTGTTGTCCGCTAGACTGTTTATAATATATCTGGACAAAAGTCTTCAAAGACTGAAAGCGATGAATGAAGGTGTACAAATGGGTGACTTAGTGGTAAACCATCTACTTTATGCAGATGACGCGGTTTTAATAGCGCCAACAGCCACTGATCTGCAAACACTAGTCACAGTTATGAACGACGACTGCATGATCAATGGCTTACACTTGAATGTGAAGAAAACCAAGATTATGGTTTTTGAAAGGGAAGAAACCAGAACGAATGTAAGGATTGTGGTTGGTAACGATGTGCTGGAGCAAGTGAATGAGTTTGTATATCTTGGATGCGCCTTCAGTAAGAATGGGAAATACACCGCTGACATAGAGAGAAGAGTGAGTGCAGGGAACAGAGTGAATGGTGCGATGGGAAAGCTACTCGGGAGCCGGCACTTAAGCCATAAGGCGCAGCTGGCCATACATAACGGAGTTCTTGTCCCAACGCTGTTATATGGTAGGGAGAGCTGGGTATGTAAGAAGGAGAATGAAAGTAGGATAAATGCGGTAGAAATGCGAGCTCTGCGGAAGATGTGCGGAGTGAAGCTGACCGACCGCATTAGCAACAGCATAGTAAGAAAGCGAGTAGGTATGAAAGATAGTATCGGTGTAAAGATGAGAAAGGACATGCTCCGTTGGTTCGGGCATATAGAAAGAATGCCAGGGGAAAGAATGACAAAACAGATATACAATGTGAAAGTGGAAGGATGCAGGTACCGGGGAAGACCTAGACTATCTTACCACGACCAAATAAACCGAGTCTTATCTGATGGAAAAGTCAAGAGTCTCCGTAACCGGCGAGCGTGTATGAGACGAACTATGAGAGTCGAGGAAGCCAGAAAGGTATATAAGGAAAGAACCAGTTGAAACTCTGTACTCTCTGCCTACCCCGCAAGGGATCTGACGTGAGGTTAAAGATAGATAGATATATAGATAAATATCATAAGAAAGTTTTCTGGACTTTTTCTGATATGAGCGTATACGTACTTTCATACGGATGCAAAACACATGCACTTGATTCAAATTTACTGCGGACATAATATCTTGCTTACTTGAGAAGTTCCTATGGGGTCTTTCTGTCGTTCCGGGTTAACAGTGCTCGTCAAGACAAATCCAACAAGCCCAAATTCGGCAGGGTTATGTTGAATAGTTGGGTAGTTTCATTGCCACTTTCCGGCTCTATCATCAGAACCTGGATACTATCTGGGTCCATAGTGTTTGTCAAGAAAAATCCAATTAGCCCAAATACGATAAGGCTATATTAACTAGTTCCGTTGGTCACCCTTTGTCCTAACCTTCCGGCTCTATCCTCCATGGTACCACATATTTTGGCATTTACACCAAACTTTTATCTACGCATGACGCATATACTTGCAAGTGCTTGAAAAATGGATCACAAAATATGAATCGGAAAGACAAACAGACTGTGCAGTGCAATAAAAGCTTATAAAAAGCGTAAAATTCTGTCAATTTTTGTTTGCTTTTTTATTACCTAAGGGATACTGTTTAGGGATTGTGCAACACAAATTAAACAGACTTTTTTTGTGTGTGGATGATCTACGCTGTTGGCCACAGGGCCACAAGAGGTCAAGCGTTCAAGCATTACGCTCCAGCCAGAAAGGTAAGGGGGTAACTAGGCGATTTAAAGGAGTAACGGCCTCGGCTTGGGCTGTCGCTATGGGTCGGGGCGTATACTGTTTCGCCATGGTGCTCTGCACAGGCCGGGGGGCAAAGGATCTTTAACCTTATCGGCGAGGTCGGTGTCATATCTGTATCCGAAAGAACGTTGGTAAGGGCATAGGGAAGGTCGGTAAGAATATACTTTGGACGGCGATAGAGCTGTCAGGAGGTGAGTCAGCCGGCGGCGGCTATGATTAGGGGGTTCGAAAGATTGGACGCGCTCGCGAAATAGATAAGATTGAGATCGGAATCGAAGACCGAGATCGGAATGGAAGACCGACATCGGACTGGAGACAGACCCATTTAGGTTTTAGCGCCGATTTCGCCTTCCATTTCATTATTTTTTAATGGTCTGGTTCCTTAATTCGCCTGTGTTCAGTTGATTAATTTGTCATTTAGGCATTTTATGCAATTTAAATTGTGTAGTTACCCATTCTTTTTCAAACATTCTGTAAAATTCTTAGTTTGGCCCACTGGATCGAGTAGTCGTGGGTTCGATCCCCACACGAGACAAATTTCGTGTGACTTTGTCCCACCACCGACTTGAGGATTGTTCCTACAAAGCCTACTTCATCCTTTCTAACCTGTGATCACGTGGTTTTATTGAGACCGCAAACGTGATGACACTTAAGAGTAAGGACTAAAGCATAGTCTATGTTGAGACCCATGCACAGAGTATGTAAATGGACTCATGATAGAGACTTCAGACAATTATAACCACAGAACAAAGAAGTCATGTAGGACCTTGGAGATTGGTAAATAAGCCCTGAGCATGGATTTCCATACCAAAACGGATTGAGTACCGTCAAAATATTGCTAGAGAAAATTGAAATCTTACTCACGGATACAACATTAAAATTTCTATGCTTTGAACAACTAGAGAAACTATGACGAGTAAGAGCAACGACTCGGAGCCAGGTGTCCCGCTCGCACTTATTACTATGCAGTGCGCTGACCATAATAAAGAACTTATATGGACTGTACCTATTTATGACCGAAAAAAATAACTGTGGATCATACAAAGATTTGTCCCGTGCGGGAATCGAACCCCCGACTATTGGGCACAGTGGGCGGAGCGGCTTAAGCTCTTAACCACTGCGCGAAATCGTCCGTCATATAGTAATGATAGTGATAAATTATGCAATTACTCCCTAATCATACCAATATATGGTTACCCTACTTGGAAAGAGACGTAGGGCTCTAGGAAAGTAGTAGGTAAGTATCGTTGTCGTCACGTTTTTTTCGTATAGTGCTCAATCCGTGTTGTATGGAAATCCATGGCCCCGAGCAAAATACTGGCAGAAGCATGAGAAATATTCTAAATTTTATAAAAGTACCACTGGCTGGACGAAAAAAACCACACAAGTCAAATGAAAAATTTAATTAGTCAAAAAAATGGCCTAACCACAATAATGTACCGGCAATAAATCCCAAAATCTTCAAAATTACCAGACCCTTCATTATGAAAGTGCGACAAAATTATAGTTATCTAAATTGCTAAAAAATATGAGAATTCAAGCATGCACAGTCATCAGGCATTTGTTGGTCAAAACTACTGAATGCCCACAAGTGCCTAAAGCATTCCATAAGTTTCATATACGTAAGTACTAATCCAGACAGTATATCATCACACCAAATCCCATGCGGGGCAGGCTTAATTAGTTAACACGTACGGTGCTAGGTAGGAACGTAGGGTGATACGTATGGAATCCCATCCATTGTTATTTGTCTGAGTTGCTATAAAACCCGATATAGCAGTATGCAGGGAAGTCGAGATAAAAACAGCAACCGATCCTTATTTCCCTGTCAGCTTAGGCCGTTTGACAGATTCACTGTCGCACGAATAGGTTGGTTGTAATTAGGCTGGTTACAACCAGCCTATTCGCGTATTACAATACAGGGGAATACCTTAGTCCTTAATGCAGTGGTTGAGATTTGAAAGCGCTGATTTTTTTTTATGAAATACAATTATTTCGTCCAAATGATCGCATAGACGTTTTCATGCTTCTCATCAACTTATCTAATACAGTATCTAGATAAAAATTGTAGGAAAAATAGTATAGTTTTCACTTGGTATTTGTTATTATAGCATCTGGTCCAGTGCCAATACGAAAAAACTGTAGCAGATCAGGCATTAGTTTACCACCGTCTGCAACTTTCCTGCAAAATGATGGCCGTGGTACTGTCGTCTTATTGGGAACAGTGCATTTCAGCAAACAATCCATTGAAGAGGTTTCCGAGGTAAAATTAAATCATAAACACACCCACCCATGAAGCTACCACACACCCGTATTACGACGTTTTGTCGTTCGTTTGAAAATAATAGGATAATTCTTAAATATGTCTCAGCTGTTGCGCTAGTGCTCGCTGCCCTACCGTTGCGGTCTCCACCATCTTATCGGTTTTTGGATTCTTTCTTTTTGTGCCCTCCTAAACATGTGTAATTATAAGGCCCTAAAGATATTTTAAGGCGACTTAAGCTTTGAACGGGAGTATACATCTTAAATTGCTTAGGACTTATTTTATTTCTAATTTTATAAAAACGTAGCCCCACACTGGGAATTATTCCTGTGTCCTGAGTGCGTTTACAAACATGAAATTCACATGCAGAAACACCTTGACCGAAAAAATATTTGTGGGTCACACAAAGATTTGTCTCGTGCGGGAATCAAACCCGCGACTACTCGATCCAGTGGGCGGAGCGGTTTAAGCTCTTAGCCACTGGACTAAGTCGTCCGTCAACTTAAGTCCATCGTCTGTGTAAATTCAAGTATTAAAAATTTGTTTGCTGTCGTCAGAGATAGGCAAAATGTAATCAGTTTAATAATTACGATTACATATTTTAATGTTTAATCATGAATAAAGATTAAACATGTAATCGTAATCATTGAAGATTACAAAATGTAATTGTAATCGTTAATCATTAATCTGATTACATTTTGCCCATCTCTGGCTGTAGCACGTTGTTATTTTAATACTTCTCGCATTTCAATATGCAGATAGTGAAAGTATTAAATCCGAATGCAATCCTTGTTGAACTCTGTCGACAACGAGTATCATTACTGGAGTTGGACGACAAGAAGTTTTTGGAAGATGCCAAAAATTTTGACGCCCAGAAATTAAAGTGAGTATAGGACTAAATTGTTTAATTGTTATACACACCGTCACGCCTATATTCCCCAAGCGGGGGTGGCAGAGGTGCACTGAGTACACCCACGTTTCTCCGACGATGTTAGGTCTTATGTAATAGGGGGCGAGCCTATTGCCATATATCGGGCACAAGTCCAGACTCCGGACTCATACTGGGAGTTTTTCGTTAGAAAAACTACATTAGTCCGACCTAGGATTTGAACCCAGGACCTCGTGATCACAAAGCGACGTGCTTTGCCACCAGAGCAACGAGGCAGTCAAATTAACAGTTTTATTTTTATATTTTTGTAGATATGTTGTTGTAGATGTCATTTGTTCGGCGACATTTCATTTGATTAATGTTCCATCAACAGACAAGCTGTAAAAGGTCAATCATTTGTATCTGGCATGTTACATGCTATGCTATTAAAAACTTATGCTGATATTGCCAAGGAGTTAGGTGTTGCACCCGGAGGAGAGTTTCGGAGAGCTTATCACGAGGTATTCATTTTGCCTGTTATACTTACGATTACATTAATGTTTTGAATTTTTTTTAATGTATCTACATATCTATCTAATGTCATTCTCAGACTAGTTAGATAATTTATACTGATTATTCTACAATTTTGTTAGTTCTTAAGTAGAAAACCAGTTTTACATGGAAATGACCTAATATACATTTTTGTTTATTTTAGATGCAAAAAATCCCAGGATGTAAATTATTTCTCGGTGATCGACCGATACAAATAACGATCGCTAGAGCATTTCAATCGTTAAGTGTATATGAACTAGGACAAGTGTTACACCACCTAACAACTTCGAATCCTAAACCTATAAAGTAAGTATTTTGACCATGGAGCATCAGTAGTCACCGCGAAGCAGGGGAGGTACTTTCTTCTGTTCCAGCTGTTTTGCGAAGTGATGGCTTAGTTATATCGATTTTATTAATTACAGCAAACATCAGCTTGAAAAGTACAAAGACAAAGATTTTGTACAAGCACAGTTTGAAGAGATAACGAGAGATGTGCCAGCCTTTAGGAAAATCTTTCATGTGTTCGTCGACGAGCGTGATAAGTGTCTTGCGTATTCCATTCAAGAGTGTGTCCGTTCTGGCAAGTAGCGTGTTTATTAGACGATTTAGTAATTATTACCACACCATTAATTATTGCTTTAGAACTTTGCTTAAGGAAAGTACCACGAGATGGTATTTTTTACGCACGTTTTCAACCCGCCTATCGTCATGTTTAGCAATCAATCATATAGATTTAAGACTTACATAACTGTATGGGAATGGTACCATTTTTCATTACAAGAAATAAATGTAGATATACTAAATAGACGTAGGTAGTAAGAAAGTCGTAGTTGATCGAATGCTCACTTTAATAATAGCCAGGTTAACTGCATCTCAATGCTTTGGGTTTACTGGGATTTTCTTAGATTCTTGAAGAACTCAAAGATGCAAAAATGTGACAATCCTAGTTTCAGCGATGAGCGATTGTCAATAGCTAACAGTGAATAAATAGATAAAGTAGAACAGGAGAACTAAATTATTATATTCACATTAATTTGAAAGACATGTCCCGAGAAATATAAAGTGAATCGCTCATCGCCAGTCATATTGGGGCGAAAGATACCAATTTCTATTAAACGAAATGGGGCTGAGTTGAGGTTTCCCCATCTCTTCGTGGATGATGGGAGAGTGAGAAGTATATTTATAGTAGGTATTTAATTTTACTGTAAGAAACGTTGTCCCAAACTAGAAGTTATTCATGTGTCGAAGATGCGTTTACAAATACGAATTTCATATACACAATCACCCAGAACGAAACAAATAATATTGAGCCATACAAGGTTTGAACCCGAGACTACTCGATCCAGTAATTCTATCGGCCTTTGCTCAAACTTTTAAGGGAATTACTAACGGCAATAACCTTGAGAATTTTTGTTTCAAAATTTCCCCTTGCCTGATGACCTTGACAACAGTGAAAAGTGGACCGGAGGAGCCCGAAGGACCCAAAATGCAGTTTTTTTTTTAATCTATATATATATATATATATATATATATATATATATATATATATATATATATATATCGTCACGCCAGAATTGTTTTTAAAAAATTCAGATATAGTTAATTAAAATAAAAAAGACACCCATACAAGTTATAGAACAACACACAAATCTTAAGACTTTTTTCGTGTATATTTATGTATATCCAATCTACAATTGAATAGAACATTTGCAATATATATTTAAGAGGTTTTTAAAAGTATTATTTTGGAAAATTGAACACGTAATATTAAATTTTACTCCATACCTTAAAATCACGACCTTTTTATCTTCTATCTATCTATCTATATCATTACGCCATAACCCTTGCGGGGTAGGCGGAGAGTACAGAGTTCCAACTAGTTATTTCCTTACATACCTCTCTAGCTTCATCCACTCTCATAGTTCGTCTTATACACGCTCGCCGGTTACAGAGACTCTTCGACTTGCCCTTCAGATAAGACACGGTCTATTTGGTCATGATAAGATATTCCAGGTCTTCACCGGTACTTACATCCTTCCATTTTTCATCTTCATTTTTATATATATTTCTTATAACAAATACGCAGTGCATTCATCAACAATGTTCTGTAATTACGGTAATATTTAAGGAGTTACGGTTAGGTTCCCCCTTAAACCAAGCCGTTGTCCAATTTACTACTATGGCATAGGGCCCATGCAACAATTGTTATAATTATATTTCTTTGTTTCAGCAGTTGAAAATCCACGTGTTCTCGCCGTGGTGGGCATGGGCCACGTAGATGGCATAGTCAAATATTATGGTAAAATGAGACAACAAGATATTGTGCCGCTGTTGTTGTGAGTTTTATTTTCTCTTCGTCTCGTGTCAATGTCGTTATTGTTTAATCTAACGAATGATGATAATGGGGTAGCAATTATGGAACATGCATGAGATAGATAATTTGTGGAGATATCGCAACGTAGGTGTGAACACGGAAGAAAAAGTAGTTTTTTTCCGTGGCTTAGTGTGTATGAGACCAGAGATGGGCAAAATAAAATCAGATTAATGATTAACCAGCCCCGTTTGGGGAATATAGGCGTGATGATATAGATGGTGTATTAACGATTAATGATTACAATAAGTGCAGGGAACAGAGTGAATGGCGCGATGGGAAAGCTTCTTGGGAGCCAGCACTTAAGCCGAAAGGCGCAGCTGGCCATACATAATGGAGTGCTTGTCCCAACGCTGTTAAATGGCAGCGAGAGCTGGGTATGTAAGAAGGAGAATGAAAGTAGGATAAATGCGGTGGAAATGCGAGCTCTGCGGAAGATGTGCGGAGTGAAGCTGACCGACCGTATTCGCAACAGCGTAGTAAGAAAGCAAATAGGTATGAAACAGACTATCGGTGTAAAGATGAGAAAGGGTATGCTCCGTTGGTTCGGGCATATAGAAAGAATGTCCGAAAAAGGAATGACAAAACTGATATACAATGCGAAAGTGGAAGGATGTAGGTACCGGGGAAGACCTAGACTATCTTACCATGACCAAATAGACCGGGTCTTATCTGAAGGACAAGTCAGGAGTCTCCGTAACCGGCGAGCGTGTATGAGACGAACTATGAGAGTAGAGGAATCCAGAGAGGTATGTAAGGAAAGAGCCTGTTGGAACTCTGTACTCTCTGCCTACCCCGTAAGGGATCTGGCGTGATGATATAGATAGATAGATTACAATAACATTTTGTAATCTTCAACGATTACGATTACACTTTTAATCTTGGATCATCATTAAATATTACAAAATGCAATTGTAATCATTAATCTGATTACATTTTGCCCATCTCTGTATGAGACCATGTAAAGAATGTAGGTATGAAGCAATATTTCGACTTCCCAACAATGAGCTCTGACGGCCACAAACCGGAAAACCCTGAAACTGTAGGTATAGTCCATTCAGATTGCCGTAGGATTTGATGTAAACAAATCATAAAGGACTTCTAAAAATCAAGATAAGCATCTTTTAATTATAAATTACATTGAAGTTCGTCATTTCAATTTATGTTGAGTTAAATCGGAAAGTGCTCTTCAGTTTGTTAAATTCGTTGATTATGTTGTTACATTTTTGTCGTGAGTTATGGTTTGTTTCTGTTATTTTTAACAGGTTTTTACGTAGAGTTTCTGTTATTTAAATAAACGTAGCCAGTTAAAAAGTTTTAGAACAATTTATTCCCTATTTATTATGTGTCAACGGAATTTGAATAGGGAACAGACCAAATTTTTAAACAAGATTTTACTAAGACGGGTTTCTCATTTTCGAAAAAAATTTCAGAAACCGAACATTTTGTGTCTAAATTATTGGTAAGGAAGAATTATGTAGTGATTTTTAGCGTTTATTTCACGTGTAGAGGCTTATATATTTTTTTTTTAATTTCAGTGACTAGGTTCTATAAACGATCGACAAATTTTAAACATTTAATTTGCAACCTTTTTTTATAGGTGAGAAGCCTGCTATTACATTCTATTTAGTTTAAAATAGCAATAGCTTTAAGATAAAATAACATCTCGAACCTAGGCACTGTAATATTTTAATGCGGGCTACTCACACTGTTAGCTTTTACTTGTTGATTATTATTATGATTGCATCCAATAGGTCTTTAATGTAGCCCTCATTACCTAAAAAAGTAATATAACAAATAAAGGGTTTAAGGGGAAAAAGGTTACAATTTATTCAATTTTTCTTCGCAGACATAATCAATAGCTCACATAGCTGAATTTGAGTGTGTGTAGTCCACATTCCGGATTTTTTTGTACCTCTTATGCCTCCCAATCATCGGATGAACCAGGTCAGTTCTGGATGGCGATTCTAATCAATCAATCAATTCTTGTCTATGGCCTTTGTGGGGAGGTCGCCACAATTTTGCCAATGTCGAGTATATAGATAGACCAACAAACGAAGGCAGCTATCCGGCGATAAATGTAATCATAAGTCAGCTTGATTTATAAGCGGACGAACGAACGGTAATGTACAAAGAATCTAAAACAACACAAAAATTGTAACACAGACAAACAATATTATTATATATGAATTACACAAAGTCAAATGAAATACTATATAAAGGAATGAAAATAATAGTATTTACAATTTTATTTTGTTATTTTTAATATATTTACATAATATTTTTACAAAAGGGGAAAATACATGGGGAAGGAGGCATTTAAAGGAAGTGGGACGAGGGATATTAGGAGGGATGATGTCATAAAGGGAAGAGTGCATTTTAGGGCAGCAAAAGAACAAGTGGTCCACGTGTCCTTCATCCAAACCACATTCACAGAGTGAAGAACCCCTGATCCTACGTTTAGCCAAGAAAACTGAACAATCATGTACCCCACATGAATGATTTAGTCGCAAACGGCAAATAATGGATGTTGTAGTCTTATCAATGAAGTTGTATTTGCAAAACCAGGGTTTAGAGGGAATACTAGGTTGTATGTCTCCATAAAATTTACCTTTTACCTGTCTGGACATTTGCCATAATTTGGACCATTCACTATATAAATTCAGTTTAAGAGAAGAAAAAATGTCATGACAGTAAATAACAGAATGCTCCAGGGAGCCTATCGTAATCGCGTTTCTAGCACAGGAGTCGACTGATTCGTTACCAACAATACCAGAGTGGCCAGGAATCCAGGCTAGGACAACATTGATGCCAAGGTTATTACACTGCATTAATTTTTCCCTTATTGCAAGGATGATGGGGAACCTAGATTTAGACCGGAAAGGATTGGATAGATATAGATTGGAGAAAACTTTTAGAATCCGAAAAAATAATGACATTTTTTAAACTATGGGATTTAACAAAACAAATTCTTTCTAATTCTGCTAGAGATTCACGTGTGAATACAGAGGTTATAGGAGGACATTTATAGCTTAGAATAATACGGGTAGAGGGGATCCAAACTGCAACACCAACTGGACTGTCTTTTGAACCTTTGGAAGCGTCGGTGTATATATGAAGCCAATCTTTATATTCAGTTTGAACTCTGTTAATAAAGCTCTTGTTTGCTTCCGTGGTGTTTTTGTCAATACCTAAATCCAGGATAATGTTGGGTTGGAATACAAGGGAGTCATATGAGGAGGAATAAATAGGAATTAAAGGATTGTGATAAAGAGGACTGGGAAGACGAGTAAACTGTAGGTAAGCAGCGAGAAGACAGGGGATTTTCTTGCGTGGACGATCTCTGAGTGTATTATATAAGGAGGATAGTTCATCTAACTTACGAAGAAGAGGGTGTTCAGAGTTTTGGACTATTTTAAAAAAGAATCGGCTGGCAAGGAATTGTCAACGTAGGGAAGGAGGAGGATCACCACACTCAACCTGCGTGGCATTGATTGGGGATGACTTCATAGCCCCAAGAATGATACGTAGACATTTGGCTTGAATTTTATCAAGCAACTGAAGACCCGATTGATTTGAAGGATCCAAAAGGAACATCCCATAATCCATGTGGCTACGGATTATGGCATTGTAAAGAAGTTTTTGAATAGCGGGATGGGCACCCCACCACACCCCAGATAAGGAGCGGAGAACATTAATATTCCTTTCACATTTTTGGGACACATAATCAGTGTGAGGAGTACCTGTGAGTTTTGAGTCCAACCAAACACCTAGAAATCTAACTTTCTTTTGTTGGGGGATTGTTTCGTTTTTAATTTTAATAGTTATAGGAGGGACAAGTCTCTTATTTGTAAAAATCACTGAACTGCTTTTGAAAGCTGATAAAGATAGATCATGCTTAAGAAGCCAATCTGATAAATAGCTGAGTGTAGAGTTCATCTGAACTACAGCCTTCTCCAGAGATTTATCGGGAACATATAGTGCCAAATCGCCTGCATACTGCAAACCTGACAAAAGGAGTCAACCGATTGTTCTAGGTCGTATGTGTACAAGCTGTACAGTATGAGGGCTAAGGACTGAGCCTTGTGAGAGACCTTTCCAGACCGTTTAGGGAGGGAGAAGGGAATTTTGATGCTTTATCAAGATATTTCTTTCCGAATACAGATTACATATAAAACGAACCGGCTTCACGGGGATACTCAGCTGGTGAATAAGTTTATTCCTGAGTACTGGAAGGGACACGTTGTCGTAAGCAGAAGAAATATCAAGAAAAACGCCTACTAAATATTCTTTTTTCAAAATAGACATACGGATGTCGGTGGTTAGTAAGCTAAGGCTATCCAAAGTGCTCATACCTTTTCTAAATCCATATTGGGATTTGGCTAACAGATTTTTGCTCTCCACAAACCACTCAAGACGGTGTTTTATCAAGTGTTCTGTAATTTTGGCCAAGACAGAAGACAATGCTATCGGTCTATAGCTATTTAGATCGGAGGGATTTTTGCCTGGCTTGAGTATAGGAATAATGACTTGGGACTTCCAAGATTGAGGGACTAAACCAAATTCGAAAAATTCATTAATTAAATTGAGGAAATAAGACTTGAACTTGTCTGAAGAATTTTTAATAAATGAATATGGGATCCCATCTGGTCCAGGAGACGAGTCCACTAAACCATCAAGTGCTAACTGTAGTTCTGAAAACTTAAAGGGTCTATCTAAGGAGTTAGAGCTTGGGAGGGGACAATATGGGGATGGAAGATAGTCCATTTAGGGGAAAAAGAAGGGGAACATTTTGTTTGAAAAGCCTTCTAGTCATGAACCAGGATCATTACCAGGATATCTCTAATGCAAAGTGATCCTCTGTAGCGCTTAACTTGTTTCCAAACTAGAGAAGCGGGGGACCTCGGAGACAGGTTTTCACAATAGTGATGCCACCCCTGCTTTTTCTTTTTTGATAGAACTCTTGTTGCAATGGCAGCCTTTTTTTGATAATTTAAGAAGTTTACTCTTGTCATAGCTGCATTGTAAACCTCTTCTGTCGTTTTACTTTCTTTGACAGCGGCTGTACATTCTGTATCCCACCAAGGTGTTGATACTCTAAATTTCTGTGGCTTTTTACGTGGAAACTGTTCGTCAGCAGTGGAAATGATTGAATCCACAATTAAATAGGACTCTGCAGACCTGCCACTGTCAGGAAGAGGGAGAGCCTCAAGCCTGGTGTCAAGAGAAAAAGCGTAGGAGGACCAGTCAGCACCAGATAGACGGTATATAAGGGAAGGGGAAAAATTGTAAGTTAAGGCTGATGTATTGGGGATGGTAACAGTGATGGGAAAATGGTAATTGCCATAGGAATGGGATAAGATATCCCACGTAAGGATAGAGGCTAAGGATGCTGAACACACAGTAAGATCAACTGCACAGATAGGGTTTTGGGTGGGAAGTACTTTACGGGGGGGGGAACCATTGTTGATAACACAAAGATGAGCGTCATCAAAGACTTCCAGAAGAGTCGTTATGGCTAGAGCCCCATGAACAATGGTGAGCATTGAGGTCACCCATTAGGTTAATGGGAGAAGGGACGGAAGAAATGATATACAAGAGATCTGGGATCAGATTGGAATGAGGGTGGGGGATATAGATAGAGAGGAATGAGATGTTGAAAGCCCTAACAGCAACAACATTAATCTCAGGGGGGATGGAGGGGAGGGGGATCTGGGAAAAAGACAGGCAGCGTCTTATAAGTAAGGCGCTACCAGCATACCCATCCACCCTGTCATCCCGGAGACAGGAGTACCCTGGGACCCTGAAATGGGATCCAGGCACCAGCCGTGACTCCGATATGGCAATGATTGATGGGTGAAATTTATTTATTAAATGAAGGAGCTCATGCTTCCTTCTATGAATGCTTTTAACGTTCCACTAAAGCAGGGAGACTGGGTCCATATTGGGTTAAGGAAGCAATTTGCGAAAGTTTTTGGGCAACGTGGGACGGTAAGTTGGAGGTATTATTTGAAATGATATTAATGATTAAAGTGAGAAGAATTTTAAGTAGGCTGTATGGAGAGGACACAGAAGTGTCAGAGTGTTGGGACAATATAGCACAACCATTAGGCAAGGTGGATGGTTCCTGAGCCATCAAAGCTTGGTGGGCTACCGTGTCATAGGAGGGACTCAAAGGAGCTCGGGGGCGAGGGTTGGAAAAATAAGTCTCCTTATAACTTAGTTGTTGAAGATGGTTAGATGAAAGGCTAGGTACAGAATGAGAAGGGATTTGGGAATTTGGGGTCTGGGAAGGGGATTTGCTTTGAACAACTTCGGAGAAGAGCCTCATGGATTTTGGAAAATGGGTAGGGTAGGGGTAGGGTTCTTCATATGATATGTTTTCTTGTGCCATGAGTACCTTAATAGATCTCTGCCTCCCTTGCTCTGGACAATTCCTATTAGTGGAGAAGTGTTGGCCAGAACAGTGAAGGCAAGTAGCCTTGAATTCCTCGACGTCACACTCATCTTCTGTGTGAGTTTGGGCACATCGGAAATATCTTGGTTTGGAGCGGCACTGTAACTTTATATGTCCAAACCGACAGCATTTTGAGCACTGTATTGTGGGAAACTGGTAGGAATCTACTGGGAGGGAAGTATAAAATGCGAAGATTTTTTGAGGGAGGATTTGGCCCTGAAAAGTCAGAACTAGAGTTTGTGTTGGAATCCAAGAAGTTTTACCCTAACTGATGGATTTTCTATTGAGACGGCGTGCCTTTAAAACTACACCACAGCCTTTAGGGAGTATTATAGATTCTACAAATACATCCAATGATAAATCAACTGGGACTTGACGAACAACACCCATTTTTGTAATATTATATGCAGAAATGGTGGCTACAAATTCAAATCAAGGAACTTATTGGCATCACTGGCATATTTAAATTCCACAGAGATTTTGTTGCGGCCGAATTTTTTAATTCTATCAGGACAAATATTAGAAACTTTATTGTGGGATTAGGTTCGGTCATTGAAGAAACTGACCGAACTTAATTGGGCGTATAGTGGTTCCAGCAGAAGGGTCAGGTTCTGTTCTGAACAAGTGGATTAAAAATGGGCCTTGGTCAATATTAGTATAGGCTTTGATGCCTATTACTAAGCTGGGGTGAATGTAAACATGTTGTATCGAGGCACTGGCTAGCTCCGTATTTACAATGGTCTTTTTACCAGCAGGGGATGCTTCTTCAACCCCATTTGGACCGCTGTCAATATTTAGATGGCGTTTAGGGGCCCCTGAGGGCACAATTGGGTGTGATATATCATATACATACCATCGTCTAGAGGATCGGGAGGTCTAGGAACAGGAGGGTCCATGATGGACGACTCCTGAATGAAACACTTTAACTATTAACAACAACGAACTACTTACCTTACACTTTAAACCAAAACCACAGTTAGATGAGTTAGTTAGTAACACATATGAGTCGGCTTATAAACAATTAATTTTGTTCGAAAAACAGCAAATTCTAAAGAAAATTGGGATAACTTCTCTAGCGCGTGTGTTGGCTGCCTCCTACCTGCAAAGCAAGGCGATTCTTACTGGTATATAATATTTCATTTGACATTGTCAATCATCGTTGACTATATATAATATATTACGGAAAAAACGGAACAATAATTACTTATACCCTATTCAGATTGCCGTGAGATTTTATATAAACAAATCATAAAATACTTTTAATCAAGGAGTATCGTTAATACATTTAAATGACATTCGAGTTCGCAGTTTCATTTTAAGGTTATATCCGCCATTTTTCCTCTTGGTTGATTCGTTGACGCGAGTGATCTTTCAGTTCGTTAAAGTTATGTTTTTGTTAGTGATGATTCGTTATGTTATAATAAAATAAAATCAGCCTATACTGCCCCACTGCTGGGCAAAGGCCTTATCTGACAAATCGAGGTGGGAGAGATTAGGTCATACTCCACCACGCGGACCCAGTGCGGCTTGTCGGAGGCAGGTTGAAAATGCCTGCTGTTGAAAATTATCAAGCCGCCTATAAGGCTTTCAACTTGGCTTAACGACTACCACACTACATGGTAACTGGGACCAATGGCTTAACGTTCCTTCTGAAGCACGGAGACGCTCGAATATGAAAATGACACAAACGTTTACCCATCTCAGGCCGACCGAGTCGAAGGCAGCTTAACCTTGGTGATCGCTAAGAACACCGCGGTCGCACAGCGCTATGAGCGCCTCATTAAGTAGATGTAGTCATTTAAAAAGGTTTAGAACAATTTGTTTCCTGTGTACGTTTTGTCTTAATTTAATCTGAATAGGGTATAGAAGGGGCCTATGACAAAATGATACTTAATAGAGTAGTACCTAGTGTTAAGGATACGAGAATCGCCATTCTGGTGCCGACCCTGGTTAAATTGTGGTGCAATAAAAGTTATTCTTTGTCTAGATATAAAACGTGATATTTTGCCTACCAAAATAACCGAATTTTTGATTGGCAAAATTAACGAACTTTTTTTTCTTTCAGAATGCCCCGACCTTCCTATTTTTCAGTGATATTGGCGAAAGGACTGAAGTTTACCTTTTATTTCCTGATTTTTTCATTCTTCTATAGATTACTTTTTGGATAAAGATTGTTAGTAGACAGCTTAAAGATTTTATACATTTGGGTATTAGACGTATAAAATTAATGAAACGAGTGTATTCAGCGTGTTTGTTTTATTTATGCTAACATATTATAATAAATATTATATTATGAAAGTAGGTTAGGTTTTAACTTTGTATGCCTACTTAGGGTTCCGGTCCTTCCGCAGATGTTTTGCCACTGGCGATTCCTGCGGCAGGGCAATTGGGCAATAGACGGGCGCCGGGGGGCTTTAGTGGGTGCGAGCCCCACATAACTGCTACATCACCAAAGCCCACGATGTGGCAGTAAGCGGGAGGCACTTCCCCTCGAAAAAAAAAAAAACGTTCCGTACCTTTATCGGTAAAAACGGAACGCTTATAGGCATGCTCTCTATAGATATAGAATCTGTACTTTCTACCTACACCGCAAAATATCTGGCTCGATGATATAAATATATCATCGAGCCAGATATTTTGCGGTGTAGGCAGAGAGTACTGTGTTCCAACACGTTTTTTTCTTAAAGTACTCTCTGGCTTTCTCTACTCTAACCCTACCTTCGCAGGAGCGTTTTTACAACGCACGTTAGTAAAGCGCTGGAATGGAATAAATAGCTTACAGTACTTTTTTTAAGCGTTGTACCGCGCGTGGAAAAAGCGTGTCCTTTAGATAAGACAGTCTATTAGGTAATGGTACTGGTCCTTCCACGTACGTGTCGTTCGTGTAAAGGCTAAACAGGAGCGGAGAGAGAACTGAGCCCTGTGGGACTCCAGCACTGATGGAGTGGGAAGTGGAGCGCGTCATTTCGACGCGATAACGGAAGGCGCGATTCGACAAGAAGTCTCGTAAGATGAGCACGAGTCTGTCCGGCACACCCAATTGGTAGAGCTTGTAGATCAAGCCCTTGTGCCAGACTTTGTCGAATGCCTTCGCGACATCTAGGAAGAGGGCGCCCGTGTAGACAGGTTTGGGTCTATTGAGACCGGAGAGGATGTGCTCCGTGATGCGGTGCACTTGGTGGACGCAAGCATGTTTGGCTCGAAAGCCGAACTGCTCGTCGATAAGGATACCCCTGGACGTTATGAAGTCTTTAAGCCGCGCCAGAAGTAGGCGCTCGTAGATCTTGGCCAGGGAGTTGAGGAGACTGATAGGGCGGTAGCTCGCGGGGAGATTGCGAGGTTTGCCGGGCTTGGGAATGCCTATGACGTCCGCCTCCTTCCACTTAGCGGGGAAGGTGCAGTTCGTCATGGCGGCGTTCAGTATGGCCACTAAGAGGCAGATGAGTTGGGCGGGCAGGCATTTCAGAACGCGATTCGAAATGCCGTCAGAGCCGGGGGCTTTTTTAGTTTTGAGACCCATAATAAGATCTTCGACCTCCGTTTGGGTGATAGGAGGTAAGGAATCGGCGGGGGGTAAGGATGTCCTGCGCTCGACTTCCCTGTCGACCGCGTCGACGTGGGACTGGTCGACGGACTGCGATCTGGGGATGCACTGGCTCTCGAGGGAGGCGGCGAGAAGCTCGGCCTTTTCGTCGTCGTCGAAGGCTGGGGGTGCGCCTGAAGGGCGGGACAGCGGGGGCATGCCAGTCGTGGAGTCGGTTTTGAGGCTACGCGCCAGCTGCTAGTAGGCCAGATGCGATGGCGCGATGCCCTCTAGGAGGTCACCCCACCGTTCCTCCCAGACCTCCGCGACACGACGCTTTACCTCTCATTGTAAAGCGCGCATGCGGGCCCGATTGGCTTCGGTGGGGTAAGAGTCGTACGCTCGGATAGAGGCATTCTTGGAACGACTGAGATCCCTAACATCGTCCGGCAGCCGAAAGCGGTTGAGGTAGAGATCTTCCGCCTCGACTTGCTAGGACGATCGACTGACAGCCGATCGGATGTGTTCGGTGAAGGCATCTACCGCCTGATCGGTGTCCTGAGGGGACGGGATGGAGTCTGAGCTGAGAGGTAGGGGGGGAGGGTCGGCATCCGCCAAGGCCGTGCTTAGCGCATGCCAATCCACCACCGTCTTTTTGGGTCGCTGAAGGGTGGAAGGGGGGGAACCGAGTCTCATGACTACAGGTCGATGGTCAGAGTCGAGTTCCTGGACTAGTTCCAAGGAGTGCAGCCGTAAGGTGACACCCTTCAGAAACGCCATGTCCAGGACGTCGGGTCGGTGGTTGGGATTGTTGGGATAGTGGGTAGGGTGCATAGGTGCGATGACGTCAAAGTCGAGAACGTCGACCAGGGCGTCAGGGCTCCTACCGTTAGGGGAAGTGGTGAGACCGTTCCAGGCCACGTGTTTACTGTTGAAGTCGCCCGCCAGAATGACGGCGCTTCCCAGATTGAGGAGTGCTTCAAAGTCACTCCTGAGAACGAGTTTAGTGGGGGAGAGGTATACGGAGGCAATCACGATGGGCTGGTGCCCAGTGAGAGAGATAAGACAGACCGAGGTTTCTATGTTGGTGAGCGCGGGGGAGATATATACCCATTATTATACCTATGTGCAAAGATTATAATAATACTATATACTCTGAATACTCCTATGTGTCAAAAGGGTTCCCAACTTAGGGGTTTTCCCCAAATTTAGGTGGTAAACAAATGTGTTAGGATTGTTTTAGGGACGTTATACTTTTAGGGGTATTTTTTAGGGATTTTTGACTTCTTATGTTTTTTCCTTTCTTATTATTTTTAAGAAAAATAAAGGTATAAAAATATAGGACCTGGAGTAACGCAATCTAGCCAATCATATTTACTTGTTGACCTAGCGGCTTAGCGACATCTAGTAGTTTCTAATTACTAAGAATGGGGAGTTGAATGAATAACAAAGGTCACCATAGTGTTGACCATAAACATAAACATAGGAAGCGATATTTTCGCCGTAATATCAAACATTTAAACCATTTCCAAATCAAGGCAACAGATCTTTGCCCTATTTATTATTCATATTTTTTTTAATAATATTTTTTTATTAGGGGGATTTTAGGGTTTTTTGACTTCAGGTTTAGGGACAAATATTTTCGCGAGTTGGTAACACTGTGTCAATGTCAGTCATAAGAGCAGTCAGATGCCGCTGAATTTTTATTCGAATTTTACTTTTTATATGTTTTAAATTGCTACGTAGTGCCGTGTGATATCACAGAAGAAAATTGTAAAGTTTTTAGCTTATTTCTTTCGACTGTATTGAGTGTATTCAAATTAGTGAACAGCTTGACTTGTCTATAAGAATAGGAATGCTTGCCTAAGTTATCAATAACAATGTTAGTCTTGGTATTAATTTTATTACAATCAGTGAATACTCATGAAAACGGATGTGGTTGTAGTACGAATCGTGAAAAAGCTGAAAATACAATTGTACAAGGAGATTTATACAGTAACAAAAATACAGATGAAGGCCATTGCCTTGCTGGACATGAAAATGATAATTTAGATAAAAATAGTGTTTTTCATCCAAGTCATTCCAAAACTGGAATGGTTATGGTGCCTGGTGGAGATTATCAAGTGGGTACAGATGACGTGGCAATAGAGAGCGACAACGAGGGGCCTAAGAGAAAAGTTAAACTTGAAAGTTTCTACTTAGATAAATATGAAGTTTCAAACAGGGATTATAATGATTTTGTTACTGTGACAAATTATAAGACTGAAGCTGAAACTTTTGGAGATAGCTTTGTATTTGAAATATTTCTGAACAGTTCATATAAAGAACAATTGAAAGATTTTCGTGTCGTACAGGCTGTCTGGTGGTATAAAGTACCAGGTGCTAACTGGAGGCATCCATATGGTCCGGACTCTCACATAAAAGGTATCTTTGTTTTTCATTAGTGATTATTGAGTTTGTATTTATTTATAAAGGTTATAGTGATAGATTAGCCAGTATAATTATTGACTGCCTCATTGCTCTAGTGGCAAAACACATCGCTTTGTGATCCCAACGTCCTGGATTTAAATCCTAGGTCAGTCAAATGTAGTTTTTCTTATGAAAACTTTCCAGTGTGAGTCCAGAGTCTGGAATTGTGCCCGATATATGGCAATAGGCTTGCCCATAGGGGGTGAGCCTACATAGGCCGTAACATCATTGGCGAAAAGTGGGTGTACCGGGTACAGAGTACAATGAGTGTTTATTTTTTAAATTTATTATTACCATTTATAAAATCATGTATACTGTATCAATAAATAATTAATTATTACAATTTATAAAATCAATAAATCCTCCTCATCAACTGAAAGCAGTCCACTGCACAACAAAGGCCTCCCCCAAAGATCACCATGAGGACCCGCACTGTGCTTTATGCATCCAACTTTTACATCAAATGATTGATTGTAATAAATACTTGAAAAAATTAACCCATATCCTGTAAAGAATCTGGCATGATGATATAGGGAGATAGAGGGAATAAAATATAAGTGTGCTAATTATAATTTCAACAGACATTTTTATAGCAACAACACAATGAAGATAGATAGTTGCTTAGTTGAGTAGTTTGTATGGATTTTTCCGTCTTCATCATCAAACTCTGGACATTATGCGGGTCTAAAGAACTTGACAAGATAAGTCCAACAAGTCGAAACACTGCAGGGTTATATTGAGTAGTTAGGAAGTGCTTGAGAAATGAATCACAAGATTTGAATGGGAAAGGCAGACAGAAATACGAACATTGCATGTTAAATAAAAGCTCGTAAAAAGCAGTGATAGCCTAGTGGGTAGACCGTTGGACTGCAAAGTCAAAGGTCTCGGGTTCAAACCCAGGCATGCACCTCTGACTTTTCGAAAGCATGTGCATATTAAAAATTAATTATCACTTGCTTTAACGGTGAACGAAAACATCGTGAGGAAACCTGCATGCCTAAGAGTTTCTTGAAGGTGTGTGAAGTCCGCCAACCCGCACTGGGCCAGCGTGGTGGACTATGGTCTAAAACCCTCTCAGTTTGAGAGGAGGCCCGTGCCCAACAGTGGGACAGTTTCTTAACAGGGCTAATATTATTATTATAAAAAGGAACAGGTTCTCTTACCTAATGTAGCTCCTCATCGCACATGAAACCATGTAGACTAAGAACTATAAATTATAGGTGCCTTTTGTATACCCACTAAATCAGAAATTTCAGAAAATGGCCCCTGAAAACAACTGTTGTATGGAAATTGGTTATTTATTGTGTGTATTTTATAACCCACCTCTGAGTACTGCTTGCTCATTTTTTATCACAAAATGTTCTTTGTAGTATGGGAATTGGGAAAGTATTTCTTGAAATTAAATTCAACTTCTAAGGGGCTGTAAGGGGAGAAATTTTATTGCATTGTTTTTTGAAACAATAGTGGAAATGAGTTCGTTTGAGTCTTCAGTACTCGAGTATTACTATGGCTTGGTACTGAATATGGCGAATTATCGTAAGGCAACATGCATATGTTTAATTTAAAAATTATATTTAGAACTCTAGCTAACAACTTTAGCTGAATATTGAAAAGACATGATTTATATTTAATTATACTACAACTATAATTACAATGTACTTTGCAATGCTTATGATGATAAGAATATTACATATACAGTCCTACAAGGGTATTTTGGCTCGCGGCCAAAATTGGAATTAACCGCGTCACTACATGACAGTCGCAGAGTTGCCGTTTGCTATGAAATTTACCCAAGTTCTATTTTTAATTAGTAATTATTCGGACCTACCTGGTGAAATATCTCCTAGGAAGTAGGACGATTTTACTAAATGTTAATCCTAATCTCACTCACACCAACAAGCCTCCGTCAATGTCATCCACGGCCAAAAGATCCTTGCCAGGCTATAACTATTTCAATGAATGTTTATTTGTTGCTACATAGCTATTGTTTTACTACTATTTGCATTCCTTATCTTTTGAATAATTAACACAAAAGTAGTTTCATGTGAAAATAAAATGTTAGTGTGATGTTCCTATATTTTTTGTATGTACCTTATTTACAGAATTATTAGATCATCCTGTGGTACATGTGTCCTGGAGAGACGCCCAAGCATATTGTAAGTGGAGGGGTGCTCGCTTGCCTACAGAAGCAGAGTGGGAAGGTGCTTGCCGAGGTGGACACCATGACACCAAATACCCATGGGGTAATAAACTGTTCCCAGGACGGCAGTATATGTTCGTATTATTTAATATTCACATTACTCTTTACTTATCCTAGTTTCAATTAATGTCTAGCTGTGGTCTATTAGACAGCCTGTTTTAATTTGTAACATGTCGTGAGTGTTTAATGATCTATTATTTTTTAATCAATCAAGATAAAAGATGATAAATTGTCAAGATAGTCTAGAACCTTGTGTTATCTATAGCTGTGCCTATATTATCTGTGTCTCCATCATTTCACGGTACAATTTAATATGGAAATACAATTGAAAAATTTCAATTAACTCATAAATTTTATTAGGTCTGAGTAGTACATATATTTGTACCCTTTTAATTAAGTTAACTTCCTGATGAACTTAATGACAACGATGATAATGAATTTGATGAAGTACCCCACCCTGGATACTTTACATACCGATTGCGACGGCCGTTTTGAGGGAAATAGAAAAGGCACGTTTTTAACCGACTTCAAAAAGGAGGAGGTTCTATGTTCGGTTGTATGTATGCTTTTTTTTTTTTTATGTATGTTCAGCGATATTTCCGTCAATTGTGGACCGATTTTAATATTTTTTTTTGCATTGGGTTCAGTATATCTCCAAGGTGGTCCCATATTAATTTTATTGACATTGGACCTTGGACTTAGAAGATACACCAGGGAACTCCTTAACGACAAACAATAGGCATGTGTAAATTGCGATATTATCGGTATTACGTCAATCCTATAGGTACCCTACTATAGAATTCACTGGTCACTTAAAATTGTAAAATAAAAATCTTTTATAAAAAAAGGTAAACCGACTTCAAAAAGCAAAAAAATAAATATTTGAAGTCGGTGCCAAGTAACCGACTGCACCAACCAGCACCGACTTCAAATATTTATTTTTTTGCTTTTTGAAGTCGGTTTACCTTTTTTTATAAAAGATTTTTATATCACTTTGTTTTAATTACCTTCACTCATGCACATATAAGAATACATAATGGTTATTATTCCACCAACATTACACATTATTATTCGAAATAACACGTTTTCGACATCACTCTTCGACTTCCCGTGAAAACTCCATTTTTTACCCTCATGTTCCTCCACTCCGATCTAGGTCTCGAACCTATTCGCGCCTTTATTAAAAAGGCGTCAACACGTCACTTCGCGAACGCATCTTCCCATGCGAATCCGTTAATCGTAGCCACCGCCGACTACGACCTCCCTCACGACCCCTGCCGCTACCGCCGGCCGAGACATGTTCTCACCGACCCCCCCGATGCTTTGTCATCCCTTCTTTCCGCTCAGAATACGAGCGACGACGAAGTAGTCGCAGACGTAGTAGTAGATCCCCTCCCATTGCCGGCGGTTGACCGGTGCGCTTAATAGTGCACCCGTCCCCCTACAGCGACTGTCCCAACCGAGGGCGCCTCCTCGAGGCGCCCTCGAGTATGTCGCCTCTTGCCCTTCTGGCTGGCTGGAGCGTAGTGGTTGCACGCTCGCCTTTAAAATCCGGTGAAGCTGTAGAGGCCTCGAGGCCAACAGCGTAGGTCATTCACACACACACACACCCTCATGTTTTTGCCTAAATATGGTAAGGGGCAGAGATAATAAGATGAAAGCCCTGTATCTATCTCCATTTATTACACAGTCTACTGATTGAAATCTTTTAAATTAGTATCAGTTATATTCCAAAAATTATTTATAATATGGATAATGGTAGTTAATTTATTCATAGGACAAATATCTGGCAGGGAACATTTCCCGTACACAATTCAGCCAAGGATGGGTATGTTGGTACCAGCCCAGTGGAAATGTTTCCACCAAATGATTTTGGTCTGTACAATATGGCTGGTAATGTGTGGGAGTGGACAGAAGATTCCTGGTCCAAAGAAAATGTGAGTACATATTTAGAGAATCCTTTTTAACAGTAAAAAAAAAATACTGTATATGACCGGAATATTATTAAATACCTTTGTATTAAGATATATAAATAAAAATAATAAGATGTGCGTAAAATTGTAGAAAATATTAAGAAATATGTCTCTTTGAACTCACACCAAATAAAGACAACTAGGAATTCTTGCACTTATTTAAATTCTATTTTAGTAATATACAATATAATTTATGTTGTACACGCTATTTTTGGCCACTCTGTATATATACGTAACTAAATATTGCTTTGTGTGTACTTGTTTAAAATTTTATTTTTTATTATTTCCAGTCTAATGAAAAGGTGAAAAAAGGCGGGTCTTATTTATGTCACGCTTCTTATTGCTATCGCTACAGATGTTCAGCAAGGTCACATAACTCAGAAGATAGCTCTGCTGGAAATCTCGGTTTCCGTTGTGCTAAATCACTTAAGTAACTAAGATTTATCTTTTTTTACACTGATGTTACTCAAATATGGTACTTAAAGTATAATTCAATTTAATGTCACAAACTGGATCCTGGGAAACTATGTATCTAAAAATTAAAGTTCCCTAATCTCAACTATTATTTTAAGACAATACATGAACAATGCATGACTAGTCTTTCAAATAAGTTTTGATGTTCCTTTTAATCTCACTATATTATATCGGTTAAGGTATTCGGATACGTAATATTTACAAAAATATTGTTGTTATAGATGTATTTTAAATGTGCAAGTATTTTTGTTGCAATTTGTTTGTGTTATTTATACTGTGTGGGAAATAAAACATTTATATTAAATTTCTTTGTTTTATACAGACAAAAATCAAAAAACCTGCCGTATTCACACAACAATAACCCTTAGTCTCCCTGGTCATCCTAAGTCTGTGTGGCATGGATTCACGGAGTGGCGAAGACACCAATGAGTTTAGAGGCCATCCATAAATTACCTTACGTTTTATGATTTTTGGAGCCCTCCCCCAGTCTTTGTCACAGTTGGTGACATTTTTTGAATCTCCCTCCTTGCTAACCTTGCTCCCTCCCCTATAGTGACGTCATATATTTTGCAATTTCATATTATTACAAAATTTTTTGTTCGTTGTTAGAATTGAAGTTAAAATTTCAATAATATTTTACGAACTTAGGTGACCTGGGGGAAGGGGGTCTGTTAAGCGATGTTGCACTTCTTGACCCCTTCCTCCTCCTTAACGCCGTCATAGCAAAAGGTTATGGTTCACCTAATAAATTAGGAATAGTACGTACTTATAACACATTAAAATATGCTCCAACATTATACGCCGCTTGTTTGGTTCCTATTAGATAGAAAACGTGTAGCATCGCGCTGTGTAAAAGTGATGGTATGATTCTATGCGCTATAGGTAGTTCAATCTACGAAGGGGCTCGGACCTAACCCTTCTTTTTTAACCGACTTCAAAAAGGAGGAGGTTCTATGTTCGGTTGTATGTATGCTTTTTTTTTTTATGTATGTTCAGCGATATTTCCGTCAATTGTGGACCGATCTTGATAATTTTTTTTGCATTGGGTTCAGTATATCTCCAAGGTGGTCCCATATTAATTTTATTGACATTGGACTTTGAACTTAGAAGATACACCAGGGAACTCCTTAACGACAAACAATAGGCATGTGTAAATTGAGATATTATGGGTATTACGTCAAGCCTATAGGTACTATAGAATAATTCACTGGTCACTTAAAATTGTAAAATAAAAATCTTTTATAAAAAAAGGTAAACCGACTTCAAAAAGCAAAAAAATAAATATTTGAAGTCGGTGCCAAGTAACCGACTGCACCAACCAGCACCGACTTCAAATATTTATTTTTTTGCTTTTTGAAGTCGGTTTATAATTGTTTAGTGTGGTTTTCCACCGGCGGGGCGAGGAGTGAATGCGATGCTCGAGACTAAAATTTTCATGGCAGAATTTCAATTCTTTTTTCGCGCACTTTCGATGAAAAAGGTCTCAATGCGCGAGGCTGTGCGATATGAGAATTGATATATTTGTTGATACAATATTGAACTGTATTATACTATATTAATTATCGCGGTTGCCCCAAAGCCCCAAAGGGGAAGCGCCGGACAAGGCGCGGTCGACGCCGCCCTTGTGTGGCCGTCCCCCCCTCAGCGCCTTCAGCGCAACACCCTCCCGCGCCTCCCTTCGCCCCCCCTTAGGCCGGTACTCGGCGCCAACGCGTGGGCGAAGCTGCTTCCTTACACCGCGGCCCCTCGCCCACCTGCGGGCCCCGCACATCTCCCCATACCCACGCCGGTGGTTGCGCCTCCTCCGCCAGCCGACGCCGTCGCAGACTTTATTATGCTGGACAACATGTATGGCGTGGTATGCGTCAACAGGATTCGCGAGCTGGCCCAAGGACTTCGCGCCGCTACTAGCTGGGAGGAGCAATTCACCCTGCTTATGTCGTACATGAACGTTCCCGACGCCATGGACTTCCTTAAAACCCATCGCCCTTACAAGCCGCCCATCGCGATCAAGCCCGCCCATCGCGATCCTAGGATTGTAAACTACAACCTTGTGCGTAATGACAGAATCGGCTCCCGTGGAGGCGGAACTCTCATTTACTACAGGAGGTACCTGCATTGTATTCCTTTCGACCCCCCTGCGCTCACCAACATCGAAGCCTCGGTCTGTCGTATTTCCCTCAATGGGTATCAACCCATTGTGATCGCCTCCGTCTATCTTCCTCCCACTAAGCTTGTCCCCAGGAGTGCCTTCGAAGCACTTTAATCTGGGGAGCGCCGCCATTCTGGCGGGTGACTTCAATTGCAAGCAAGTGGCTTGGAATTGCCTCACCACTTCTCCTAACAGTAGGAGCCTTGACGCCCTGGTCGACCAGATTGACTTTGACGTCATAGCGCCTATGTACCCCACTAACTATTCGGACAATATCGACCACTGTCCTGACGTTCTGGACATGGCGCTCCTAAAGGGTGTTACCCGAGGGCGTCACGTCATCGCATCTGGTTTACTGGAAGCTGGCGCGTAGGACCTTTAAATCCGACTCCATGTCTGACATGCCCCCGCTGACCCGCCCCTCAGGCGCAACGCCAGACTTCGATGACGACAAAAGGCCAAGCTTCTCGCCGACACCCTCGAGAGCCAGTGCACTCCCAGCTCTCTCTCCCAGTTGACCCGGCTCATGTCGACTCGATCGACAGGGAAGTCGAGCGCAGGGCGCCCCTACCCCCCACCGATTCCTAACCTCCTATTACTCAGACCGAGGTCGAAGACCTGATTAAAGGTCTTAAACCGAAAAAGGCCCCCGGCTCTGACGGCATTTCTAATCGCGTACTCAAATGCTTGTCCGCCCAACTCATCTACCTCCTAGTGGCCATCCATAACGCCGCCATGATGAACTGTACCTTTCCCGCTAAGTGAAAAAAGGCCGACGACATAGGCATTCCCAAGCCCGATAAACCTCGTGACCGCCCCACGAGCTACCGTCCCATCAGTCTTCTCAATTCCCTGGCAAAGCTCTACGAGCGCCTGCTTCTAACGCGACTCTGTAACTTTACTTTAACACGACTTTGTAATGTCCAGGGGTATTCTAATCAATGAGCAGTTTGGTTTTCGAGCCAAACACTCTTGGGCCCATCAAGTGCACCGCTTCACATCGCACATCCTCACTGCCTTCAACAAACCCAAAGCCGTCTACACGGGTGCCCTTTTCTTCGATGTCGCGAAGGCGTTCGACAAAGTTTGGCACAACGGCTTGATCTACAAGTTTTACCAAATAGGTGTGCCGGGCAGACTCGTGCTCATCTTACGAGACTTCCTGTACACGTGAGAATCACGCCTTTCGGTATCGCGTCGAAATGACGCGCTCTACCCCCCACTCCATACAAGCTGGTGTCCCACAAGGCTCAGCTCTCAATATTCCTCGTTCGAGTAAGGTGCATCTAGCCCTATTCGCGGATGATACAGCTCTCTGTCTTACATAGGAATAAGGGTTTCATTACCAGAAATCTTTAGGCAGCCGCCAATTGAGGTGAACCCGGACAAAAGCGCTGCGGTTTTCTTCTCCAGAGGTGCCACCCTGCGCCACCCTAGAAGTAATCTCGGTCAAGTGATTATGTGCGATGTACCTATTCCCTGAGTAAAACAGGTCAAATATCTTGGGGTCACCCTAAACAATACCATGACCAGCAGCATGAACAGCCCTTATGCTCGTTCGTCCTTACCCGATGATCTGCAAGCGGAGTAAAATGTCCCTTAGGAATAAGGTGACATTTTACGGCCCATCATGACGTTATAGTAGTACACTTGTGAGGTGTTCGGGCACGCCGCCCGCTCTCACATCGATAAGACTCCAAACGGTTCAATCCCGTTTCCTCCGCAAAGCCATCGGAGCCCCGTGGTTCATACGGAATGTCGATCTCCATTCCGATCTCTGGTCTCGAACCTATTCGTGCCTTTATTAAAAAGGCGACAACTCTATATTTCGCGATCGCGTCCAATCATAGAAATTCGCTAGTCAGCCGCTACCGCCGTCAGCGGCATGTTCTCGCCGACCCTCCCGATGCCCTTACATCCCTTCTTTCGGAAACAGATACCGCACACAGGATCAGACACCGACGTCGACGGCGAGGTCGAAGAATCCCGTGCCCGCCGGCCGGTGCTGAGCCCCACGGCGCGACACCTATAATACGCCCTCCCCCATAGCGACTGTCCAAGTCGAGGCCGTTCCTCCTTGAGGCGTCCTTGAGCTATTTGCCCCCTTGCCCTTCTGGCTCGAGCGTAGTGGTTGCACGCTCGCACTCTTGTCCGGTGAAGCTGTAAAGGCCCCGCGGCCAACAGCGTAGATCATTCACACACACACACAATTCGCGTAATGTCTTCATTATCGTGATTATTAACGCATGACGACATTACGACGCTGATGAAATAGAAGCATTAAATTAGCTATTACTTGGTTCAAATCCGCAAATAAAAATACAAAAGTGATATTAATTAATTCTTATTATTTAATTGCATATTTTTGTATAAAAATTACAATAGGTACATAACTGATTTCTATATGATTAATGAAACAAAATTTATATTTACAAAATGGTGAGGTTTAGCTGCTTGGTTGCTAATGTAAACAAAATGTTCGGAGTACAAAAGCACCTTGAATTTTGGTAAGTACAAAACAAAACGGAACACTAAATAAGGAAGAAGTTCGAAGGCTACTGCTATTAAACCCGTCATCGATTTGATCGTATATACATGATTTTAGTATAAATAAAAGATAAATTAAACGAAATAAATAACCAACACAACCACTTTAGTGTCATAGTATACTAAACCTAAATTGAACATTCGGTAGAAATAAAATACGGTTGTACTTAAAAAATAAAAAAATCATCACGTCAATTCTAAAACAAATGTGTTAGAAAAATAACACAAAACATGACAGATAAATGGCGGATTAGTATAATCAGCTATTTATACAAAATCGTTATCTTCAAACATACATTGGAATTTTGAAAATAATTATTTAACAGCAAGTATACATGAGCTTGTAAAAATACTGATTTATACATATATAGCAACAGCGTATTTTTACATAATTTGAGATTACTTTGTTATTCATAATAGGAAAACATTATCCATCGAGATAAGCAAATGCTTTATATAATTAAACCTTACGGACATTCTTGCTTTATATACGTTACCTCTGCAAAGAATGTTCACTACAAGCTTGCATTATAATTTATATTTTAAATTTGCATGTTAATATAATTATGTACATAGTTGTAAAACGACTAGTATATTTTTAGCGTAAGGTCAGAGAATAAAAGTGAACAATTAAATTAATGTAATAGGTATAGTAATATTTACAAGCTCATAAGTTAAATACCAAAATAAGCACCGTGAATCCAATACGTGTAGATTCTGTAAGTAGGTATTATGACTGTCTTCTTTAGAGGTTCTCTATACTCGAAGCAACACATCTAATTCTAACAATAAAAGTATAAAACGCTATGCGATCACAAATCTAGCTATACATCAATAAAATAAAATTTACACCGTTGATACCGCCTAACTGTATGTACACTAGATAAATCACATGTACCGCTAAATTACTAGGGTTATTATTGACGAGGCGACGAGGCAATGTGGCGGCTCCGATACGCAACTTTGCCACTTTCGTTGCGATTTTCGATTGAAATCTCAACGAAGGGGGGAAAGTCGTGTAACAGTCACATCACCTATTAACGCGGCAAGAGTCCGGCAGGCTAATTTAAGTATGTACATATTTTGCAATGACAAGTCTAAGCAGAATTATCACGTAAATCATTGAGTCTATCTATCTATATCATCACGCCAGATCCCTTTCGGGGTAGGCAGAGAGTAGTTCCAACTCTCTGACTTCCTTCACTCTCTTAGTTCGTGTCATACACGCTCCCCGGTTACGAAGCCTTTTGACTTGTCCTTCAGATAAGACTCGGTCTATTTGGTCATGGTAAGATAGTCAAGGTCTTCCCCGGTACCTACATCCTTCCACTTTCGCATTGTATATCTGTTTTGTCATTCTTTCTTCTGTCATTTTTTCCATATGCCCGAACCAACGGAGCATACCCTTTCTCATCTTTACACCGATACTATCTTTCATACCTACTCGCTTTCTAACTATGCTGTTGTGAATACGGTCGGTCAGCTTCACTCCGCACATCTTTCGTAGAGCTCGCATTTCTACCGCATTTATCCTACTTGCATTCTCCTTCTGACTTGGGACAAGCACTCGGTTATGTATGGCCAGCTGCGCCTTTTGGCTAAGTGCCGGCTCCTATTAATGAGTGTCGTAAAAATAGACAATTAATTAACAATTTTCGCAGTACATTTGCTCACTAATCGTTTGCAAGATACGTAATTAGCCTGCGGGAGAACGCTCGCGTCGCTCGCATATATCCGACACCGTTACCCGATAAAGGTCCACGTATTAAATAAGAAGTCTTAGAGCGCTCCCACACTGTACAATACGATATCGGATGGCGATCCGCGTAAATTGTACGCCAGATATTAATGCAAGAACGGTACACGATACCGATACAGTTAACATAATATGTAAACAGTTGAGCAGCCTCGGACTAGCGGTCCGAATAAGAATCACGCACGCTCTACGCGCCTATGCGAGTCTCAGAGGGAGCACGCTCTGAGACCAGCTTCTTTAAAGTGCGACAAGGATCTTTTGGCCCGTGGGTGACGTTGACAGGGCGTTGGTGTGAATTGAGGGTTACCATTTAATAAACTGTGTAGGTAAGTTTCTACTGTCTACGTCCGCACGGTTACTAATTAAAAAAAATCCTTGTGTGGTTTTATGAAACCACGGTAAAAGTGAAACATATTGGCCTTGGCTGCTCTGGCGAGCGCGTTGCATGTCGCGCATCACGCGACATGCAACACACAGACCAAAAAGTTTGTAACGATCTAATAAAAGTTTCACTTTAAAAAGAACATAGGTAAATTTCAAAGCAAATGGCACCTCTACGACTGTCATGAAGTGACATTTTATTAGATGACAGCGTTAGTTCCGATTTTGGACGCGGGCCAAAAGATCCTTATAGTACTGTAAATACCTATGTTTACTGTGATACCGACGACCTAGCGTAGTGTCGACGCTTCCGACACCTATCGATATCGTATCGAATCATGTGCGAACGCTCGTAACGTCCCGTAATAATTTCAGGCTATGAATCACAGAGTACTACGGAATGCTAAGGTGGGCGGCGGCTCCGCCGTCAGTTGCCGGCCGGCAGTACAGTGCGCGCGCGCAGTAGTGACCCGTTAGCGTGTCCGTTGCTGAAACCGTTCTTCAGCGAACCGTTTTTGTACGTCACGTCTTTGATTTCCGTCATCTCTGGTTGCGGAGACCTAGCGCGCACCTGGTGAACGTAAATAAAAAAGTTATTAATATTTTTTATTACACTACACAGTACTCCCGATTAATGCCTAAATGACATTATCTTATGTTAAGGTACGGTCAAACCAAACCGTTCAGCCGCGGCCGCGTGCACGTGCACGTGGCGATCAGTTCCTGCAGTAATATTTGTATGGAAATGTTCACACCAACGCGTCCTGCGTCTTGCACGCGCTATCTGGAAGGCGTCTATACGCGCAATCATAAGGAGATACTGATCGCCAACGTGATCGTCGCCGGGGACGCGTTGGTTTGGTTGTACCTTTACTAGTTAGAGTACAAATCGTAGATATTGGCTAAAGGACAAAGATGAATTGTGGAATTTTGATAAGATTTAAATAGTCAGTCGGTCATGTCAGGACAGTATAGTAAGATATGTTTAAAACGTTATCAATTTTTTTTTATTTATGTCGTTGCGTTACAATTTGATGGACGACTTAGCGCAGTGGTTAAGAGCTTAAGCCGCTCCGCCCACTGTGTCCAATAGTCGCGGGTTCGATTCCCGCACGGGACAAATTTTTGTGTGATCCACAATTATTTGTTTCGGTCTGGGTATTTGTGTGTGTGAACCTTCATGTTTGTAAACGCAACCACGACACAGGAATAAATCCTAGAATAAAAAAATTTAATGAGACAGGAGTGTGAGACAATGTGACATATACTTAAGTATATCATGAAATTTTAGAATTGAACTAATCGTGATTTATTTTTATTTCTGTATTCCCATTATTATATTCCCAATATTTCGAGTGGTTTACAGCATTAATGGTCATGAAAAGAACTAAGTGTTTGAGATTTTACAATTTAGAAATCGGATGCATGGATTGTGTATGTTCAATGGAGATTCGAGTAGTCCTCACAATTGTATAAGAGATATTAGATATACCATACCTTAGGTCTCGTGTATGACTGGTTGTAGAAGTCTTTGAAGAGGAAGAAGAACATGACGGCGTGCATCCCGATCCACCAGACAAACGCGCGCGGGTAGTTGCACTCGATGAACAACAGTTGGAATGCGTGCACCATTATACCCACGAATTGTGCCTAGAAGTATTTAAGGTCATATATTATATTACTCCAGAAATAACCTCAACTATAGTCTATACCAATCAAAGTTGAAAAGTTTTTAAACAAATCTTCACCATATTTTGGTGTTTTAGTTGTGATTGCAATCTATAACAAGTGTAATATGAAGGCGACAGTATTTCCGAAGACATTGAAATGAAAATGCTGTTAGCGAGAAATCGACGTTTATGTTGAGTGAAAAAAGTTTTAAAAGATTGGAATCATATTGGAATAGACTATATTTACTATGTTAAATTTCTGTATTCTTTGTATCTCCAGAATAATTCTGTTACAGACATGGGTAATTATACACGGGTCCCGTTCTGTCTTTGGAGGTGTTACTTGATACAGTCTAAATGTTGGTATTATAATGAATGTACAAATAATTTTATTGCTTATAACTATGTACTTTTTTATTCAACGATTACGTTACAACTCTACGTGAAAATTTATCAAACATATCATAAAACTCTTCCAACTTTATCATGTAGGATTTGGGCCCTATTTTGTGTGATAAGAATTAGAGTCAGTGGTAGATTAGTTTTGTTACCATTTTTTGAAACTTACCATTTGAATACCTGTCAAGTACTTCTTCCACCACAGATACCTCCTCATCTGGGGACCCATAGCTGCTAGCATGTAGTAGGTGTACATAAGTATATGTACGAACGTGTTGAGTAGCCCGAAAAAGGTCGAGTGACCACCAGGCGTGAACTTAACGCCGAACCACACGGACATAGGCATCACGCCGTGGTGGATAACGTGCAGAGTTGACACATGATCAAACTTCTTTCTTAACACAAAGAAGATCTGCGGAACAATTTAAAAATTAAGTAAATTAGATAATAATAATTCGACTTAAAAGAGTTATCTTAACAGTTCCTAAGGTTCGTACAAACTGGATGTTTGCGTACTTGAAAGTGATGTTTGTCAAAATCTATGCACCAACCATATACCAAGACTATATGTATACCTTTATACGTAGAACACCAGCCTTCAACTTGATCGCAATCATAATATAAATATATCGAAGCACGCAAGAATACCGTACGTTGAACCTTAATTAACGGCTACTATTCTTAGGCCTTTGTATTTATAATTATTATATTAGCTTGCCGTCTGAATGTCAACCGTCGCCCTCGTTGTTAAATGCTCGAAATGACCGTTTCAACATTAGACGAGGGTGACATTTAAATGAGTAAAAGTATTGACGCAATATTCAACTAACCGTATCGAAGAATTCGGTAAATTTGGAGAAATAGTACCACCAACATGCGTGAACCATCTGTAAATTGAATAAAAGATTAGTTTATGGAAATAAAAATTGATAGTAATAGATGGGCAAAATGATTAACCACCCCCGCTTGGTGAATATAGGCATGATGGTGTATTCATGATTAACGACTACAATTACATTTTGTAATCTTCAACGATTACGATTACACTTTTAATCTTGAAACATGATTGAATATTACAAAACGCCATTGTAATCAATATTCTGATAACATTTTGCCCATATCTGACAGTAATTTAGCTATTTATTATAAATCTGTGGATATTTGCGGCGTTCCATTTGTCATCATCTATACCTACCAGATATGCTGATACTCGTAATTGATACTAAGATTATGATAACACAGAGACATTAAACACGTGTTCAGCATGCAATAAAATAGTCTCTTCCACCCCAACACAGTACTTTTAAATAAACGTGGAAAGCATAGCAAAGACCACACTAGGAGATCTAATATTTAAATTATAGCTGCAAGCTACCCTTTGAGGCTTAACGGAAGCTTATGCGGTTACATAGAAAAGTTATAAGGCAGCATAATTTCCCGGTGATTGTAACTCATTCTACATCTCGACATTATCCACTCTAGTGTGTCAAAGTATTGCTATTCTATATATAGGTAAAACCAAGCGCCAAAGTTATTTATTTCTATGTAAATGGTAATCCTACCATTCACACAGAAATAGGTAACAAATTAGATATTGCAAGAATTTAGAGCCGTCAATTCTTGCATTATCTACTGATATATCTAATGTAAAGTATGTAATTAAGTAAGTCAAAAATAATTTCATCCGAAGACTCCAATGATAAATTGCAATTTTATTAACTAAGGGTTATTTTTGACGTACATATTCACACCTTATAATATTAATATGTAATAATGAAGATGTGGTTTTGTGTTAGAGGCATGCATATTACAAATGATATTACTGCACGAGTGATAGTACGGGTTATATTGATGAAAATTACGAGATATGGTGTCTATTTTAATATGGTAGGCACAAATATCGTATGTTGGGAAAATCAGCAATTCTAATAACTAAAGTATTTCAGCTCGGTCGTCGGGAACTCTACAGAAAGGAATCAATGAAATAGTTTACACATTCATAGAAACATAACTTAAAGGCATTTGTATTCTGTACTTATATGCTTCCTTGTGTGAGAATCAACACTACCTACTGGTACAAAACCCGCATTATCTTTATGACTCTTAACTTCCGTGTGACGTAATTAAAGAATAAGACAGTAGGTAAACTACTTTGTCAATTTTATTTTAACGTAGGTATTAATTTAATTTATTCAAATGGATATGCTATGGGAATTCTCCTATATAAGGAAAGAATAGAGCAACAGCATTACATCCAAATGTTTGAGGTCCGTCCAATTTTCAGGAAATAATTTTCTTCAATTACGGGCACATATGAAATGTTAAACTAAAAACCAATCTAAAGAAAATAAAAAACTATCTCTCCACTTTTGGAATGCAGACCTAATACTTTATTAACCTGAGGAAAATTTTGCAAATAATTTTGAGCATGATAAGGAAAATAAAATTATGAGTTTCGTAAATATAGTTTGATTTTTGTGAAATCAATAATTAACGACAAATGGTGCCAGCGGAGATATAAAAATTTAACGGGAAAAGTGCAGTCACGAGGACCTTAAGAAGCGACATTAGGAAAACACTTCAGTGTTAGCTTTCATGGTGTTAAGGGTTGTTTTCTCGAGTGGATCGTGGGAAATATGTGTCAGGATGAAAGTTCCGGGACATGACTTATGTATAAATGGAAATTATAATTCACCCTCATTGTTTGTGGATCTTTGGAGTAGTCGACCGGCTGACAGTGAAAGTTATACCTGCCTGTGAACCATCCCGCGGCCCCGATCTGAAACAATATGCCGACACCAGGCCCTTATTTACAAAGTTTATGCATTACCGTGTCCGTCTCTTATCACGCGGCCTCGGGTTAATGTAGAATCAGTTTAGCGGAATGTCCGCGCGAGAACGTACTTTTAATATTGTTAGTGGCTATAACTAAAATAAAATCCGAGTGTACTCGGATTAGTATTGTAAAAATATCGATTGTCTGCGAGTGGGCCTCGAAAAACTGACATTATTGATAGTGATACTAACATAGTGGATATAATCTGTAGTATCATATCAATCATGCTAAACTTAGTATCTAGAAAATCAGGTAAGTCTAGGTTAGGTCTAGAAAATAAGACTATTTAGTCATAAGCATTGAGGACTATTCAATGGTAAGCAATCGATTGTTTTACAACACTGGTTTGTATACTAAAAATAAACTAGGTAGTTACTTATAAAATATATATCATCTTAACCCTGAAAAAGTATTTACAATTTGCGTACTGCAGGTTTCCTGAAAAGAATACAATGGTAAATGTTTATTTACAATGAGCAGTGGTTAGTTTGCTCTGGTCTGATACCGATGCCCAGGCCGTAAACCTACTGAAGCCTGTACTGCACTTACTCTAATGGCTACAGGGTTGTCTGTGTAGTCCACAGGTTGGCATCTTAAGCTGTAATGATTCAGCCAGCCTCCCATCAAACTCTGAGCATGGCATATCAAAAAAAAATACATTTAAAGGGACATAATGGTTCAGATTATTAAAAAACAAGAAGTAGCTTTATTCATGACCACAAAGTATTCGTTTTTTACTTTTGCTATTTTTATCCTTGTAGTATATTTTTTGCGGAAAATATTATGTATAATACTTACAACACACATTACTCACGAAATAATGCAATAAACTGAAAATACGCATGAATACCTAATTAACAATAGGTATGTGTACAGGAAATCAAATTATTGCAGTAAGGTACTTAAGCAGCTATTGTAATATTTTTAATTCCGAACCTCATAATATATATTTATGATTTTAAAATTTTAATCATAAATTGAAACTAATTAAAACGTAAATAAATACATATTTCTGAATGTATATGATTAAATCTATATGATTGATTATATTGTTTGATCATTTCCTTTAAGCTTGTGATGTCACTACATTTACCTTAAATACTATGAATATACTAACAACTACATAACTCCACAAAATAATAGTTCACTTTAAATAGTCTTACCTCATAAAATAACCATGCACTAAACAATACTTGTATAAAGTTGTATAAAGTTAAAATATGTTTTATTTCATATGGTTTTCTGTTTTCCATATACCGTGGTCCTATAACCTGAAAAGAAAAAGTTATAATTATAATATAAAAATTTTAAACATACTTAAGTTAAATATATAAAATCTATCTGTACCTTGACTAGATAGACATAGCTTAGACATATTGCTAATGTTGGAAATGGAGAGCTCATTAGGAACCATGGATTTGTCCGAGGGTCTGAAAAAGAATTAAAAAACAACTTTTACATTATTACTTAATTATTTTTTAAGAGGTGAAATATACAAAAATAGATAAGACTTTAGAAAAGGTGTACCAGCTTCATTTAATAAATACAATAAGATCAATTATTGACTTATAGCTGGCGAAGGCGACAAATGCAATCTTATATCAGAAATGCCTCTTCGGTATTTAACTATAACTTAGACCTTATTGATTTAAGTCTTCTTTTTGAAGCAAGATTAAGAATCATTATTATAAGAAGTATATTTATTTATATTTATAAATATGATTAAAAAATTTTAAGAAAATTAGACAACTAATTTCTACATAAAAGATTAATTAATAAGTGAAATGAAGTCCTTTGATATTTTAAATTGAAGAAATAAATTAAGGATATTCTGTGTTCAAGTAACTAAATAAAAGATTAATTGTTTTTAAACTAGTTATGAACATTATTACAAAGAAACTGGGCACCATTCCTAATATTATAATGTTGAAGATTACACTTTTTATATGGTACATTTATTGCATGAAATTAAATAAACCACGATTTAATATACTTTCCAACTGAAAATTGAATGTTAATTTACTCATATATTATATCTTTCAAATCAAATTATAACTCTTAGTGATTTTTAAATATAATCAAATGTAGTCAAATAAATTTATTGGGAAAGAATTTTAAAGATTTATTGTATCAATTGCAGTATTGAGATACATAAAATACACATTATAATAAATATTAATTTTGCTAATTGTAGTAACATGAATGAGGTAGCTGTATATATTACCTTTTGATTTCCATTGTAATTGACATAAAATTTATAAATTAGGTTGCAATGTATATTCATATATTACAATTCTGTGTCATTTTTATATTGAAAATGCATTCTTTACTGATTGGCTCCTGAACAGTGGCTTACAAATTGTTATTATTTAAATATGTACTAATATTTTTGCAGTAACTTATGTCGTTCATTTTAGATTTCTATTACATTCTTAGGAATGGTGATGATATGATAAAGGGTTACAGAGTCAAGATGATTGCAATGTTGGTGTGAGATTGCAATGCAAATTGTTAAGTATCCTTTATGTTTGTATGTTACCCCATTTTTGTATGTTATTGATTTACGGTGTAACTACAAAAAATCTAGATGAAGCATTAATAAAATGTGAAGGGTCTATAATTACTGTAATAAGAAGACAATGAGGAGCATAGTGTATAAATGCTTAGCCGTTTTGTGGGTCATCTATAAATATCACTGTTATAACTGGAACTGTGTTAGATGTGTAAGTAGATAGCTATTGTATTATACAATCATTCCATTGATATGCTTCATGCTTATGATAATAGAATATGCAGATTTTATATAATACTATTATTTATGTGATAAGTAAAGTATAGATTTTACTTAAAATTTATTTTATTTTAAACAGGTAAGTACAATAAAAATTTAAAATAATGTTGTAGTTTAATAAAATATATCTTAACTTGGTATGGGACCTGTTACATCATATTTGAGTTTGAGGTAGTATTGTGTTCCTCTAAGCATTTAATGATTGAATAAAATATATACAGTCTTCAGAAGAAATTTACTTTGATTTACAAGATTAAGACAAGGGTCAAGATCTAAGTATGCATTTATTTGACTTACCACCATGTTTCTCCATAAAATCGTGCATGCCATTTATATATTGTAGTATAAGAGCCATTGTGTTTAATTCCTGAAAATTAATAAATAAACTTAAATTAAAACAATTGAAATAAGTATTGAGGCGGATATAGGCCCAACGATTTTGACATTTAATACCTTTGTAATGATAAAATAATGATACCCATTACACTTAAATTTAGTTTTTTTCCTCAAAAATCATATATTTAATTAATAATTATTAATACTTTAGCTTTACATATTAGAACAAAAATAGGTTAGACACATTTTACTGTCTAGGCACTGCACTAACTGAAGTGAGTGAGTGAGTGAAGTGACTGGGACTAGGGATGCGTGACATCGATATCATCTTTATGATTTGTGTGGTCATAAAGTGTCTAAAATATTGACTTATGAACATCATGAACGTAACTAATACCTAATCTGTGATGAACGCTCTCTTATGACTTATACATAATTAGTATGACACAATAATAAAAATATTGATATTGTTATATATGAACTTTATGACTAAACTCGTTTTCATAAATCTATTTCATCACGCCAGATCCCTTGAGAGGTAGGCAGAGAGTTCAGCAAGCAGCAACAGTCCAACAAGCTCTTTTTTCTTACTGACTTCCTCCACTGTCATAGTTCGTTTCATACACGCTCGCTGGCTATGGAGACTTTGGACTTGCCTTTTATAAAAGACATGGTCTATTTCGTCACGGTCGTCCTTACGACATTCTTTTTATATGCCCAAATCACCGGAGCATACCCTTTTTCGTTTTTACACCGATACTATTTTTTATTCACTCATTCACAAATCAACGGAGCGAATTGACGTTTCTGTGTTGTCAGGATTTGGCAGTTTTTAAGTAGGGATGTACCACCACAATATATTTTTGTCGATTATAGGAATAAAATTAAAGTTAATCTTAAATCATAAAATTCTGAAACTTTAATTAGTTTTTATGTTGTAAAAAAGATCTTTTTAATATTTTATTTACTTTCCTTATTACTTAAAAATTCCTAAGTTGATTCATAATTTTATTTAAATATAAATACACACTGAGTAAAACTTAAACTAATCTTAAGCTGGCAACTTTTATTATTTTGATTGTAGGACTGTCTTTTTAATCCTTCGATTTGTAGTATTAGATATTTATATATGCAACCTCTATTCCGCGTAACCCACTTTCGGAAAGGAATTTTATTCCATTTTAGGAATGTTATTCCCAAAGTGGGTTTCGCGGAATTGAAGGGTTTCGTAGAAAAGATTTTACTTTATTGATATTTTTAGATTGTCATTGAACCATTAGAATATTTTCGTCTGTTTATTTTGGAAAAGCGTAAAATTGTGAAAAGAAGAACTCGTTAGGTAGTGTCTCATTTTAGATCTTTCATTAATAATCATATGATATGATATGAGGCTTCAAAAACTAAAAGGAGTTTGTTGTATGTTCGTTACCTTAAAAGTTTAGGAACTTTAACTTTGGTTTAAAATTTTGATGCCAAAATAAATAGTATCGATGTTTTCGTTTCAATTTTTATGTCAATGTCGATCATAGTTACCGATATGAAGGAACGTGGTTTTTTTCGTTTGAGTTACCCTGTGGGTATAAGGACCACAATAAATATATGTGTAAACATCTTACGGGAGTGTAGGTATCTGTAGAGATTCTTATTAAAAACATAATATATTCATATGACGACAGTAGCTTTTATTATTAAAATATGTAAAACCGCAGTAAAACCCATCGTAGTGGATTTTACTGGTTTTAACGAGTTTAAACCCGTGTATCGAGTTTAACTGGACGTTTGATTACCCTTGCTCCTAATATAATCTAACTTTATCATGACGCTAGATCGCTTGTGGACTTGGCAGAGAGTACAGAGTCAAAACTGGTTTCTCTACAAACTTTTCGCTTCCTCCCCATCTTATTATACGAAAACACACAGAAACTAACGAAAAAGTTCAAAAAATATCCTTCAAGATTTTTGTCTAATAGAGAATTCAATTTAAAAGTTTGAAAAACACATCAATAAAGTACGGAACACTCAAAAGTACGCAATGTAGGAGCGGAAGTTGTTTGGTGCATCTATCTACATATTTAATTAAAATTCTATGTTGTTATAATTGTATCATTATTGTACCTAATTTCAAAATCAAATATGAATTCACGTTGGTCATTGTAATAGAGATGAGTAGGTATCTACTCATTTCTGTTATGTAGCCAATTAGGTATTCCTTACAAAAGTGTTGTATGAGTAGGTAATAGGTATGTTAGTGTCAACGTAATAGGATTTCCGTTACTTTTCGATTTGAAAGTACTACATAATATGTAGTAGGTACTATCGAAACAGAAAGTAACGGAAATCCTCTACGGTATTTTGGTCACAAAGTCACCTCATGATAGCTATGCCCATCAAATACGGTAGTGGTATCTGTTCTGAACATTAGGATGCTATGTCACGAACTATTTGGCCTACTTGAAGCACTGGGTCAAGGTCAAGCCAAAAGATACAATGTCCTTATGAATTAATTGTTTCACGAATATTTAATCACGTATGCAGTTAGTATAATCAAAATAAGTTTATTTAATGAATAAACTATGCATTTGTGGTGCATACCTAAACTTCTTTTTTGTAATGACGCGTTATAACGTAGATAGATAACTAACTAGATAATTAGTAATAGTCACACGGAGGATGGTATAGATATTTACGTTTATGACATATGCATGAGCAATGTTTGTATTTGTAGCGGACGCTACACAACCGATAGTCAGTTCGTATCTACATAATATTATAGATAATCAAGGCGTCGTCGCCGTGCCAAAATCGTCCGAGAATAATATACTCTACATTCATATTAAAGTAAGTAAGTTCATGCTCACCTTAATCTACGCTGTTTCGAGGCACTTGTTTCACTTGCAGCTAAACTTATCTGCAAAGATAAAATAAATGCATATTATTAACCGACACTTTGAATTAATTATTGCTTGTTTAAGACCACACCTACTTAATCCGATTTATGTGAACTTGTAGTGGATATGTATTTTCTGATAAGCAATTTAATAGTAAACATGTTAGCACTAGGCGAAGTGTATCCTACGAATTTTAAACTTAAAATTTGTACTTAGGTCTATTGTTAGTGTAATCCGACAAGCCTTCACAATTCATCCTTTCCAAACATAATATATATTGGAAGTAAGCAGGCAACTTTATTGTAAAATATAATCTAGGTACGGTTATTAAGGATATTAAAAGTAGACTATGTAATAAAGGATATTATGAAATTGTGTATGATATCGACGATAAAATTGATTGAGTTGTGTGTGAATGATCTACGCTGTTGGCCGCGGGACCTTTACAGCTTCACTGGACAAGATGGTTGAGTTTGAGCAGCTCCTTATTCAGCAACTCGTATACATGTATTTGTAATATAGTTTTGTGATAAAAAAATAAAAGTGAAAGACCAGTCGAACAAAACAACAAAAGATAAAAGATTAGCCCGCTGAAGTTCTCGCCGGATCTTCTCAGTGTAGGGCCGCGTACCGATCCAGTGGTAGATGTAAGAAAATCAAATAGTGTTGACGTCTGTAAGTTTTTATTGGCTCATACAAATAAATAATTTTTGATTATGACAACCGCATTACGATACCCCGCATTATATTTATGTAAGTATTCGTATTGCTTTGCGTAGTTCAAGAAAAGTGGATCTTTTTACTGAGGATTGATCAGCGATTAACCACTATCTCATCTTATGGAAAGTGACGATGGGGGCGAAAATATGGCTCGCTGACTCAGTAAAAACACTATGGATTTAAAGATGGATATCTGCAGACCCCCTGTGTTGCCGGCGAGGTATAATTCGGGTAATACTTGGCCGGCAACACCGGATGTGGGAGCAATTCCATTCTTTAGCAGTACGTAGACAACGACGAAGCAAGCAAATCGTTACGATGGGTAGATATCAACCACATAAAAATAAAGTCGCTCCCCGCGCCTGGTTATCCGGTGGTGGGAAGGAGATGGTGGATTAACTCGTGTAATTCTTGTGCACCGACAAAATACAGACAGACCCTTCCCTCTCGAGTACCAACCCCGGGTAATGGGGTATCCGCATTATGATTGATATAATATTTAATTAGATTTCGATAGAGATGCAACTTAAGTGCCTGGCATAACGACGACTAATGGTAGACATACAGGTATGGCAAGCGTTGCTCTTACAATCTCTTTCTACTTGAAATACTATTATACAACGGGTAAGTTCTATTCAGCCCACCCATGTGGCAGTGAGCAGAGAAATTGATTTGAAACTGGTCTGCGGCACGGCAGTGAGTTAGTGAGTGACCATTTCGATCTCGGTCTCGAATCTATTAGCGGCTATATTAAAAAGGCGACGACCCGCTATTCCGCGAACGCGTTCAATCATTCAAATATCGTAATCGTAACCGCCGCCTAGGTTGCGCACCTGGCTCCCCTCCTATGAATCGTTATCGCCTACCCGCACACACGATCAGACACACAAGAAATCCCGTGCCCGCCAGCCGGTGCAAAGCATACGGCTAGACAAACGCCTTTGACCTAGCTGCCCACCTCGCCCTTCCGGCTGGAGAAGAGAGGAAAGTTTAGTTGTTGCACGCTCGCCCCCGCCCACACACACAAAATAATCAAACTTTACCTGCACTGCATTTTCATAGTAAGCTATTCCCGCTCAACCTTTCCCGTTTTTCTCATTTTTGTTCCCTTTGCTACACACTCACTACCGTGTCACTCTGGTAAATGTAAAACGGGGTTAAAAGTAGTTTTTCTGAGTTTGTTTGTTCCGTAAGTGGTATGTATAATCAATTGCGAAAGTAGGTTATTGTTTATTCATAAAAAAACGACAAAAGGAACTGACCTTTGACATAGAAGACTAATTAATGTGTTAATTGCTCGAATTCATTGAAATAATGAACATATTATTCATGAACTTACGTAGCTCTATAGATACAAGTACACTACTTTACTGATGTATGACGTTATTCATTATTGAAAGAATCTCGATGGTCAATATCGTTCAATTAACAGTTCCTACATGTTGGCAATTTTAGCTTATTTTGTAACGTGGAAATACGTAATGTATGGTAGAGTATGAAAGCAAGAATGGGTGGTAAGTAGGTAGTAAGTTCACATTTAATATGTTTACTGTTTGGTGTAAAATAAAAATAGGTGAATCTCTAAGGTGGTGCTGTTTAAACGTCATGTTGTGTGACCTACTTAGGCATCTTTGCCTGGTTGAAGATAAGATATTATGTGTCTACGCTATTTATGGCAGGAGCGCTTGCTATCATGAAATCGTGAGATACGACGTACGCTCGACGATGTCAAATCATCGTGATAAATTATCAGTCGGTAATGTGTTTTAAGTTAATATAAATTTTAAATCGATAATGTAACCGTTTATCGGATTTATGAGTTCTTTGATTAATTAATAATCACTGGCAATATTATATCGGTCAAGCCTACACGAGGTGTGTCTAGATGGAGCCAGATTCTTAGTGCTTGTTTATCAATCAAACATTTGAATAGATCGACGTACAGAGATTAATTAGGTCGGGCTCTAGAAAATAACATACATAATTCTTGGTGAACCTGATACATAAATAAACACATGTAAAACGGCTTACAAAGTCGTAGGAGACTGTTGATTTCTGATTTTGATGTCAGTCTGGTGTTAAGCAATGATAAACCAGTTAATCATAGCTATAATTTGCTTTACTTGGTTCATAGTAAAACGTTTTAGAGCAGAATACTTTGATTTCATACAAAATTTATTTATATCAGTTTCATGTTCAAGATGTTTTGAAATTACTTCTGAATTTTAAACACGTTATGTTATATTACAAAACTGATTTTAGCCCATCACAGACGTAGCTTATTTTGCTAATTCTTATTAATATATGAGCTTTCACAACACCTATACCACGGTATTGGGCCCGGTATAATGACAATAGGTTTATCCACTATTACATTGGGTCCTGAAAACTAACGGCGAAACTTGGGTATACATAATACACTTCTGCCATCCCTGCTTAGGGATCATTATATTAAACAGTACATTAATTCAACAGTAGGTATATTAAAATGTGTATAAAATAATAACTACATCTGTGACGAACATTTTGTTTGCAAAGCTATAATGCAAGATAGACAAAGGCATTTCCCAAAATTATCGCGCCTTTTTCATTGGATTTAATATACTGAATATTATTTATTAATTAAACATTACGCAACACAAAAATCACTTCGTAATTCGAGTAACAATAGTTTTAAGTTATCATTCATTATTTCTGAGAGCGAATAATTACAAAAGGTCGCTATAAACAGTAATGAGACCAAAAAGACTGCCAGTAGGTACATTAGATAGCAAAGCATCAATGAATCGCGCCGGTAAAACGTAATGCGCTATGACTAACGTGACGTAATTGTAACAGTATGTATAATGTGAAAGAACTTCCATAAGCGTATGGTAGTAATAACGATTTGTGGTGTCAACGGGCCTCTGAATTACGCTCGCCTTATTCGGTATGTACCTACTCGTGGTCGTCATATTAATTATGATAGAGAGAACACTGAATATTTCTGACAACCGTCTGGGACAACCGTCCTGACATAGATATCAACTTAAAAAAGCTATTTATAATAAATAACAAACTTACCACATTTAAGATTAAAGCCTACGCCTAGTAGGAACTAGTTACATAAATTGGTGGGGTTATGATAGCTATAACTTTGTCCTAGTATTCCAAATATACATTGCTGGCTGCAGGCTGTTGTATGTATCTGGATATTAAGAAGTAAAACAACATTTTATTCACGTTTAAACTATATCTCAAAAAACATGAACACTTACCGTTATCAAACAATTACCGTGAATGGTTACTGGTTAATACGAATTGTAGAAGATAAAAATTATTGTTATCGTGATTATTGTAATTGTTTATGTTCAATTCAAGCTGCACATGTACTAACATTGCTAAAGTTCAATATACTAAATATTTAGGAATTATTATTGATCAACGTCTGTCATGGCACAGACATATAGAATTAATTATGAAAAGGGTGAGAACACTGATCTGGACATTTAAAACGCTTCGTCACATAACATCGAAAAGCTTACTTCAACAGATCTATATCTCGCTAGCCCAGTCGGTATTAACTTATTGCTTACCTGTATGGGGTGGGGCAACAAAAATTAAATTCCTTGAATTGGAAAGGGCCCAAAGATCTCTAATTAAGGTCATGTTATTTAAGCCCTTTAAATTCTCAACTGATAGCCTTTACTCAATATCAGACCTTTTAACAGTTAGAAAGCTCTACGTCCATCACATCATTCTAAAAAAACATAAATCTCTCACATTTGATCCAGCTAAGATGAAAAATAGAAGAAAGGATATGGTAGCTCCTTCAGTCATAATTAAATCAACATTTGCTAAGAGACAATACGCTTGGCAATCGTCACACCTGTATAATCTCACTAACACAGAGATATTTATTTATTCCCTCACATATCAAGAATGCGAAAAAAGATTGACTAACTGGCTTAAGTCTAAAACATACGATGAGATCGAAAGATTAGTACAAGCTTTAACGTTGTAGTCATTTATAAATTTTCAGTGAATGAGTAAATCACGCAATTCATTATTTCATACTCTCAATAGTCTCTGCATCATTCTACTCACTCTCAGCTCATCACACACAGACACACACACACACACACACTTACACACATACGCACACGCACACGCACTCACACTTATACATACACACACATTTGCGCGTTCTTACTATTTTGTTTTTGTTTTTTTTTTTATAGCACTTTTTTAATTATATTTTTTATAATTCTGTTGTATGACACCACACTTTTTTTATTATTTACTTTATTATTTTTTAATTTTTGCTTTGTATAACACTTTTTAGTAAAATTATGCCTTAAAATCTTGAGTACTTAAAATTTCTAAACAAATTGTGGAAGGACGGAATTTCCTAACACAAGCAACCTATTGCTTAAAAGGATATTCCTAAAGGTTCTATGTAAACTAATTTTAAGTTACTGCAATAAACAATTTTAATTTTTTTTTAATTTAATTTTTTTTTGTGTATCTTGATAGGTACAATTAGCATTAATCAGATTGTGTATAAGCAATACATTTGATAAAGCAATTTGGACACTTAGTGATGTAACGAGAATATACTTATTGCAACACTTCATGCGAGGCAAACCTCAGCAATGCATGATGTGCATTAAGTTGTGCGGGATCGCAGCACCACGAGGCAGGGATGACGGAACGGTCTTGGTACAATGTGTTAGCAAAATAAAGCGCCCTCAACACGACGAGGCACCGTAATACCCGTACGGTGGACAGTCATAATTTTCTTGTTGTCATTAGGCGGAGCAATCGCCTCGTGCCTAAGTGGGTCATTGGCTGCACGTCGAATTATGTAATGTTGAACAAGACTTCGCGTTCGCAGCTCGCGCCACGGGATTCGCTGCAAGTGCACCGCGCGGACGAGCGCCTCGCTTCGCTATCATGGAGCCATTTGCAACTCTATTCAGTTTTATATCAAAACCGGTTACAGAATTTAGAACGCCTCGCAATACGTTTTGTAACTTTTGTCACAAAACGATGATAATTATGATACACGTCTGTACCGGCTCGTTTTTAAGCCTCTTGACATGTTATTATTCATTCAAATGTCACTGAAGTAGACGAGTATGTGTTTACGTTGGCAACTTGGCCTCTATTGTAATTTGTGGTAGACCTTAATTAGGCCATTTGATGGAAAAACCATTTATTTATTTATTTATTTATTTGATTCTTTGTACACATACACAAATTGTTACAAATTGTTACATGAAAAATTAACGTACAAGGCGAGCTTAACTCAAAGTCGAGTTTTCCACCAGCAAACCTTTGAGTGAAAGAGAAACAAATGGTCAAAATGAGGATAGGAATAAGTGTACAACACAAAAGCAAGGAAATAAAATATATTTATAGATAGAAAAGGTATAAACTACATATATATATCTACAAATATACTACATGCTATACATTACCATAAAATAGACTACATGAATACATACATACATACAAATATCTTACATAGATAGGAAATGTTCTCCAATTCTTTTCTTGAACATCTGTAAAGTAGGGCTATCACGTAAAGAGTGTGGGAGGGAATTCCATAGGCGCACAGCACGCACAGTAAATGAACCATCATATCGACTTGAGCTATGACGAGGTGCACTAAGAAGAAGAGAAGAGACAGAGCGACAAGGTTTTCCCCTGGGGACTAAATACTCAAAGCGTTCACGAAGATATACTGGGGAATTAGGATAATGAAGAACAGAGTAAAGCAAACAGAGAATATGACTATCCCGACGCAGCCGTATAGGCAGCCACTTCAACTGCCTTCGGAATTCTGTCACATGGTCAAATTTCCGAAGGCCAAAAATGAAGCGAATGCACAGATTCTGCAGACGTTCCAGTTTATTAAGGAGTTCCTCAGTTGCGTCAAGAAAGCTTACATCAGCATAGTCGAGAAGAGGTAAAAGAAGAGATTGGGCAAGAGTTATTTTGGTTTGAAGCGGCAGGAACTTCTGGAGCCGTTTGAGAGACTGAAATGAGTAATAAACCTTCTTGCTTACTTCCGCAACGTGAACATTCCAGGACAGATTACAGTCAATGTAGACGCCCAAGTTTTTTGCACTATCTGAAAAAGGTATCGGTATAGCATCGTACACAATTTGTGGAAGAGACTGGTGATCTAAAAGATTGGTAAAATATCTGCCACCAATAATGAGAGCTTGTGATTTAGCCGGATTTACCAGTAGGCCAAAGCTTTTTGCCCAGTTATTGATGTTCTGAAGATCATTATTGATGGCAACAATAGCAGCATTAAAATCATCAATTTTAAAATGATGATAAAGTTGCAAGTCGTCTGCATAGAGATGATAGTGTGAAGATATAACTTTAGGAAGTGCGTTAATAAAAACTGAAAAAAGCAAAGGAGAGAGTACGCCACCTTGCGGGACTCCCGCAGCCAGATTGCACCACTCAGAGGAAGCCTCATTGGATCGAACCGACTGCGAGCGACCGCGAAGATATGAGTTGAACCAAGCAGTTACAGAAGGAGAAACATTTAGGGAGGTCAGAATTCCTAAGAGGATGTCAAAATCAACTGAATTAAAGGCACTGCTAAAGTCTAGTAGAACCAATATAGTAAGGAGCTTATTCTCCATGGCCAAACGTATGTCGTCAGTTATTTTAACGAGTGCCGTTACAGTGCTATGGCCAGGGCGAAATCCTGATTGGTAGGGACTTAGCAGGTCATTAATAGAGAGATAGTGAGACAGTTGATTCTGAACAACACTCTCAAGGACCTTTGACAGAATCGGGAGTATGGAAATGGGACGGAATTGGGAAACTGAAGATGGATTAGATACTTTGGGTAGCGGTATGACATGGGCCTTCTTCCAGGCTGACGGAAAAGTGCAAGAATGCAGAGAATAGTTGATGATGTGGTGTATGACAGGAATAAGATCATCTAGGATGGGACGAAGCATTTGGATTTGAAGACCATCATTACCTACCGCTTTCGTAGAAATCGAAAGGATTAATTTCTTAACTTCCCCCTCTGTAACCTGCTGAAAAGAGAACGAAGTACATCTAGGCAACGGTAGAATAGATAAACTGTTGAGAGTAGAAGATTTTGTGCTGTCATCCAGGGTGACTGGTGACTTGGAAAATTGAAAATTGATGGTATTAAGATCTATATTATTGGGTGTATCATCGCTAGACGTTTTCCCAATACCTAGAGATTTAAGAAATTGCCATACTTGTGCCGTATTGAAGTTATGGATTGAGTTATGAATATGGCGTCTCTTAGCATCTCTACACAGGCGATTGCAACGATTCCGCAGTTTTTTGTATAGAGACCAGGTCTCATCAGTAGGCTTTTTTTTATAGCGTCTCTTGACTTTGTCTCTTTTTGACATCTCTCTTTTAATGTAATCCGATAACCATGGTGCAGGTAGATGCTTTACTTTTACCCTTTTCAGAGGAGCGTGTTTGTCGTATACATCTAGGACAATCTTGTTAAAAGCGGATACTTTTTTGTCTATGTCACTGAAGCTATATATAGTAGACCAGTCAATACGACTCATGTCTTCCCTCAAACGTTCCATATTAATGTTCTTAAAGCTGCGAAGAAAAAGAAATTTGGATTTGCGTTTAGGTGCGCGAATTTTATAAGAAAGGAATATGAGATCATGATAGGAGAAAGCGGCGGCAAGTTGTCCATGCGCGGCTACTTTTTGGGGGTCGGAGACAAGAATTAAATCTAGAAGAGAGGGAGTGCAATGGGGGGCATGATGGGTGGCATTGAGCTGAAGGATATGCATGTTGACAGAAGAGACAAGAGATCGGAGTTTACGGCTGCGTACATTATCCTTGAGCAAACAAGTGTTAAAGTCTCCAAGAATAATTACATGGTCATATATAGGAGAAAAATATTCTAATTTAGTTTCAAATGAAGAGAAATAATCAATGTGACTGGAGGGACTATAATATACACCTAAAAGAAATTTTATATGATTAAAAGTGATTTCAATGAATAAGTGCTCAGCGAAATTAGAGTAATTATTCGGAGACTGGTCGATGACTTTATAATCGATATCTCCACGAAGATAAATACCTACCCCCCCACACCCCTTGCCTGTTCTGTCATTGCGCACTAATTTATAGCCGGGCAAAGAGTATTGAGTGGAAGGAAGAACAGGTTTTAGAAAAGTTTCAGAGACGAGGACAGCGTGAATGAGATCAGAATCGAAAGAAGATAATAAATCAGAATAATGTGCAGGGACGCTTTGAGCATTTATATGAACTGTATTAAAAAACTTTTCATAGCTACAGAAAGCAGACATAAGTTGGTCACGTAAATGAACAGAATCGTCACTGAACGCACTAGCATAACTCACATCAGATGTACAAGAAGAAGAACAGGATACAAAGCTATCATCAAAATTATCACACATTAAAATATTATACGATACTTTTATATTTATATATGTAAAAGAATAATAATAATTTAAAAATATTTAAATAAAAACTATCTATACTATGTCCTCGATGCACTCGCCAGTTCACGTCAAAATGGACCAAAGGACTCGTATCCAGATTAAAATAAATTATGTTTCTGAACGAGCGCTTGAACGTCACACATATCATTGACATTTGAGTAAAAACAAAAATAGTAGGTAAATTCAAGAGTTGAAAACAACGAATGCAAAGTGACCGTCAAAGAAAAAAAATAAAAATGAAGTAAATAAAAGAAAACAACAATACTACGGCAAGTGTGGGTGGGTTACTTGGCTCTATTGCGTGGCCTTTTATCAACAGCTGGCTTGGTCTTGGAAGTAGAGGCCCCTTCCTGTTGAGTATCCTTTATGGAAGCCATTGGAAATTGCGCTGCAAGCTTCCGGAATTCGGCCGCAGACTCAATCTTCCGTCGTGACTTATCCGGCAGCAGGATGATAATTTTACCCTCGGAGGTCCAGCACTGCTTCAAACCAAAGTGTTTACGAGCGTCCAAGAAAGTATCATGTCTGGGTTTTGTAAGGAACTCCGAGAATATTAAGCCAGAACCCTTTAGCACAGTTTTATTGCGCCACACCTCTCTGCGCAAAGTTAGGCTCCGAAAGCGTAGTAGAAGTGGACGAGGCTTATTCGTATTGGCACCAAGGCGATGGCAAGCTATAATATCTGCAGAAGTGACATCTTTCAGTTTCATTTTCTCTGTTAGTACAGCAATAGCTAGGGATGTTGGTTGTTCATCCTTCTGTTCGGAATGGCCATGAAGAAGTAAGACTTCCTTACGAGATGCCATTTCGTGTCTATCCAGACCCATGATTAAGAGCTCCATCTGTGATTTAAGTGCGCTCACAGTCTTCCAAATAAGGCACTTAAACTCTGCAAACTCCCGTGAGAGACTGGCGATGGTCTTGTGGGCTGTTTCATTGCTGCTGAAGTTCCGCAAGTCTTCTTCATATTGATCCATGCGCGAGGTAAATGTGGCTGATAGATCCTCCATGCAACTTGACAACTTTGCATATAAGTCCATCTTGTAGAGTGTGGTGAAAGTGTCGTAAATGTGAGTAATTAAGAGAAAACTGTAGTGAAACTAAGTGCACCGTAGGACAAATTTAAATTTTAGAATGTAAGTAACATTAAATGTACTATACTATTATATTAAATAAAAAATAATTGCAAGAGCTTTTAAAATTATGTGTTCACTATAGGCTACCCTCAATCTAAAAAATCAAAACCATTCGTATAATTAGCTTTCAAATATTCATCTGTTATATCTAGTAGGCGGTTTGTTCGAGGCAGACGTCTACGTTTGTTTGGCTAATGATAATGAGACACAAATTTGCAAACATAAAACCGAATGACGACCACCTGTTATGTAATCTAAAACCAACGTGCTAAATGCATAATCGGTCCCAGTTTTATTAAACATTATATACGGTGTTTTTCCATCCACAGCTTCTAGGCGCAAACCGTTAACTCTATAATGAACTCTAATGTAGATTTCGAAAGCTTCTTTATTCAGTAGACTCTATTATCAGTCGGTAGAGCTTAACATAGAGTTTACGGGAGCTACGTACGTACTTCGCAGGCCATTTTGTCGTCATGGTCACCGCGTGGGAACACACGTACATGGAATTATAATTATATTTACATTCTTACTGTGTACTACGTAGGTATAGTAAATTGCCTTCGAACAACAAAGAAACGATAGCATAATAGTAATTCTGTGAAAGATACAAAGATGACATAAATTATGTTTAAAAACGATCAATAACTGTTGTGTGCACAAGGAAAATGGATTGGCGTTTGCTTACGCCGAGTACAAGACGGTGGCGAGTCGGTGACGTACCGTCAGTGTCGAAACTAATCACAGTATGCGGGTAATTGAGGCAATGATAGTTTCAATGAGACAGGATAACGTGTAATGATCACATACATGTATCTGGCCCGGCGTATCGTATGTCTGGTAGGTGGGCGTAGGTTGTTATCTTCGTTTTATTTCCAAAAATCTTACTATTGTCGTTTAAGCATTGGATTAGTCACTTAATACCCAGTTAGGTCGCTGAAAACTACTTATTTTTATATCTATCAGGAAGAATTTTAAGATATTAATGCGATAAAATATTTACTGATAATATAATTTGTGATACATAATCGATTCAAATGTGACCGTGATGAATCATGAACAATAAATGCATAAAAACGACCGTGGGGAAGCCCAAGGTATTATTGACATTCTAGTGTTGTCCCTTGTGTGTACCGGGGACAGGCACAATAGGACGCATATTTATGTGTGCATGGAGAAAAATATATAGTTATCAAAGTGATGAAACGCACATAAAGTATTAAACCTTATATTTGCAGGTTATATCTTGACAAACCGAACAAACTCATTAAAATTCATACTAAATATATAATTTACATGATTATCACATTTTTTCCACCGACTACCGGTTCGGAATGCCGTCTTCTGTAAAGTACTGGTATTAAGGCCTGTATTACAGAACGTAAATCAGTCGTGAATCTAATTTTAAAACTAATATTTTACTAATAAAAAACAGTTTTTAAAACGGGACTTTTTGGTTTTTCTCCATCACGAATTCTTTTCTTTATTTTTTTACATAATTCTCTCTTTAGCCGAAAGGCGTCTATTGCAAGATAAAGCTCAACAACTGGTAGTTGTTGAGCTTTATCTTGCAATAGACGCCTTTCGCTATACGCATTCATCTTCTGCCCACGACCTTCACAATCTTCACACAACTATTTAAAGTAAATAGAGTAGTTACAATTAAAAAGAATATATTGTTTATTTAAACATATTCAAAGCCTGCGCCCCAAAATGTAAGTATGAAACCATCAGATTGTTTTTAACTGTTACAATCTTATTTTTTGTTTTAAGGATCGGATAGATGCGACTATGGTATAAATTAAATACGTTTGAAACATTTTATTAAAATCGATGTTCAAGTTCGTAGTAAGTTAACATTTGTCATAGTAGGTAACTATTAGACTAGATGTCAATCTAAGTACAACAGTTTTTCTCAAATACGTTACACACTAGTTCTATTGTAATCTTTGTGTTAAATGATCTTACTATGTTTATGTAGAGTGCATTCTAGGCTAAATGTATTATTGAACTACAATAAACGAAAATATAGCACATATATTAAAATTCTTCTTTTATCTACCATGAGGATACAATAAATGCTAGTACTGTGCTTTTGTGATCTTTATTCCATACAATGCTAAGATCGCAATTATTGATATTATCAATTTCAGTTACAGTCGCTGACACTGGTCACTGTTGGTAACTACTACACAATAAGGAAAGGTAATGCTATTTTATCCGCTGATTAAATGCAGATAAGTAGAAATTAAAACCATAAGTGTAGAAACCTACGTATTAAACGAGTTACCACGGGTAATATATATTTGAAGAAACAAATAAGCTGCGATTTAGATTTTGTTTTAATGATGAATGTTTAAGTGTTCAGTAACCTGTTGGGAACAATGATATAGATTACATTTATATGTAAGTCAAATTTACTAAGCGTGATGACTTATAGTGTAGAACACTCAATTAAATAGCAAAAGAAGATTAACAATCGACTCATGAATCGAGTCTTGAGATGACAAGATAAGTAAACTGTAAAATGTGGGTAAATAAACGATTAAATGTGTAATAGTATGCTCACCTGTCTTACACATAATACTTATCGCAAAGAAAATAAAACTACCCATAAAACCCAATCAATCTTTAAAACTTCTCAAAACTTTTTTCACTCAACATAAATCATCGATTTCTTGCTAACAGCATTTTTATTTCGATGTCTTCGGAAATACTGTCGCCTTTATATTACACTTGTAATAGATTGCAATCACAACTTAAACATCTAAAATAGTGATGGTTTGTTTAAAGAAATTTAAAGTTTGATTGGAATGGATAGACTATATATAGCATGTATAAACATCAGTTTATACAAGTTTAGTACCACTAACGGAATTAGTCAACGTTGGAAAGAGTGAGAAATATATTCATAGTTTTCTTGAAACAATACAAAAATATATTAATTTACCTACAGATTGAGTAATGCTGTATCAAAACGTATGATGCATAACCATAATGAGTCGGTGGAAACGACTCCACCTCATAGTTACGTTCCATTAAACTAACAGCCAAGGAGTCTGATACTTGTCACATTATGTTGTAGGAATTACAAATATGTAGCGATGTTTTAATCTATCGCAATTGTATTCAAATAGTCACGCTGGCTGTTGTATCTGGGCGCATCGTCAGCGACTACGGCATTGACATTGGCGGCGCGTGGTTGCACGCTAGCTAACGTTGAAAATTCCGTTTTGTAATTGAAAATAACTTTCAATGAAATGCATTGAAGCAGCGTGGCTTGTGAAAGCATTCGTTTGGATATTGCACTTTATTACACTCTGCTAGTTGTGCGATAGTTTCAAGATCTTTATTTGTATGTATTCGTATTATCGATTAACAATAGCAATAGCAGTCATTGATATTTTTTGATATTATAGTGATTTTCTAAACATTAGCAATATTAAAAACATGTGTATATTTTTTCAGATCGCTTACGATCTCTACAGTGAGAGTGAGTTTTGTAATTCATAGTAGTACTACTGACAACATTCTTGTAACACTGTGACTGGTGATATTTTTAGACTCCCGCTTAAAAATCCCCAGTAAGATTGTAATTTAGCTAAAACGTACCATTTATTTATTGGTATCTTTATATTTCTATCATTTTTTTACATAGCATACAAAAATAACGTGATCGGCACTGGTCGATAGGTCATAATTGACATAGGGAACGTGGGAGAGATGATGTCACGATACGATACAACTTAACATTGCAACTACTAAGACCTTGTCCAGAAAGAGCGAATTTTCCGCGAATTATTTCCAATAGAAGCGTGTACACGCGATCATTTGGGGACATCGTACTAAAGAGTACACTCGCAAATTGAACATAGATATAAAACAATGTTAAATACTTGTTTAGGCGATTTTTTCAATATATTCACATTAGTTCGTTTATATAAATAACTATGAAGATGAGGATAGTATGTGTGGATCCCGGTAACCCCCAGAGTGCGACTGCAAGGCCGATAAATGCCGTTGACCCTGAATAAGACACTCTTGGTACGTGTAAGGAGAGCGACGATGACCATTTATCGTCGCATTGGCCATCGTCGCATCGCGAACTCTGACACTACGAGTTTTTTTAATAATGACAATAAATCAACGTCAATAAGTAGACTTACCAACGTCATGCTTATTTGTATAAAAACAATCCGTATTGTAATGCACACTGATAAAGTACACACAACATTCTTTAGTACAGTTAAGTTCTTTATATTATTATATCAGTATTGTAATTACGATATTTGTGGACTCTTTATGGTATGGTATGGCAAACTCAAAGAGAAGTTAACACATCTATAACCGTATTTATATGGCTGTTACTACATTTTAATGTTCAGTTAAGATTAATGGTTTCGTATGAGTCGTTAAAGTTTTCTTACTTCTCGTTAGACGTACGTTCTAAGTGCAAAATCAATATTTAACATCATTTTTAAATCTCTTTGCAAATTCATATAATACGATTGATTAAGATTGCCTTCACCTTCAATAAATTAAATGCGAGTGCCACTCAAACTGCGGATTAATAAATCGAATGAACAATAGATTTATTTAGACAAAGATATAGTTTTTATTTTATTTTTATTGGGCAAGACCTTGTTCTTAAGTAAGGTATGGTGAGTGTAAATTCATTGAAAATCATATTCTGAGGCTCGTTTTGAGGCCAGTTATGTAAGCTGTTTTAGGTAATTATAACGTCAACGAAGGTCAATAGCATTGCGTCAAGGTTATTTCTTCGACTCGAATACTCATTCCAGCAATATTAATATTTCGTTGAAATCTTTTCTTCTTGGGGCCGATATTAAGGAATACTTGGATGCGATATAGGTATATAACAATTACTTTTGTATTTTAAATGTTAGAAATGTATTTTTATTCAACGTATTTAATTAAGAAAGTACTTAATGATTATAATTGCATACAATAGTTTGTGATTCTTTCTATCAAAAAATATCATGGTCATGATACTTATTCAAATTTTTTGAAAATAAATTTATTGTTTTATATCTTTTAGTTATTATAATGTACCGAGAAACTGACTGAAGAGGTTCCTAGTTTGAGTATTTGAGCGTTATACGGGATACTATGAAAATCTAAATAAAATTTGATATGTGAGCAGAGTTGCGGAAAGTCTAGTCGGCACGTAACAGCTGCACTAAGAAAGTGGAGCGTGGAGCGATCAGACCACGCGGCGCGTGCGCCACCGCACAAACGCATGATGCTCGTTATACAATTGCGGTAACATATTTCATCAAAAGTGACAAAACACCAGCCGCGAAAATATACCATTGACGAAATTAGAAGGGACCTTAGTACACGATATGCTCGTACGCGCAGTAACGGCTGAATTACAAAACAACAACACCATAATTATAAAGAAATTAGGTTTATTATAATTGTTACACTGGTTTTATTTGCTTCTCAAATATGAATGTTAATCAAAGAGTAATAATACATTATTTTATTACAAAAGAATACACTATCACGTTACAGGCGTAAATTTTTTGCGCTGGTTTTGGTCTAGTGTGAATTTTATGTTGTACAAGAACTTACTATACGAATAATTCCAAGTATGGGGCCACGGTTTTTTTTTATAAAACTGTCACTCTATGCAGGGATCCTAACATTATTAAGAGCAATCGAGTGCTTTGATATGAGATCTCGTGTATTACCTATACAAATAACTTCTGTCATAGCATTCGTCAAATTTCTCCCTTCTTTGGGTCTTCAACGGATGTTGATATTATTCATACATTATTCTGTTTGGGTATATGTACACGCAAAAGTAATGGATTTTATTAGGTTTACCTTCTAGGATATGGCTGTTGGTATTTTCCTTTATATGATATAGTTTTTTTTTTTAACGTAGCCCCACTCTAGGATTTATTTGTGTCGTGGGTGCGTTTACGAACATGAAAATTCACATATACAAATACCCAGACCGGAACAAATAACTGTGGATCACACAAAGATTTGTCCCGTGCGGGAATCGAACCCGCGACTATTAGACACAGTGGCCGGAGCGGCTTAAGCTCTTAGGCTTAACCACTGCGCTAAATCGTCCGTTAACCTAAATATCAAAAGATGCATTTTTCTCTCCTCGTGTCCATTGTTGAGAAAACCGTCAACCGACACCTTGAGCTGGCAATTTCATACTATTTTATAAAATCATTCATCATCATCATCATCATCAACCTATAGCAGTCCACTGCTTGATATAGGCCTCTCCAAGTGCACGCCACTGGGTACGATCCTCGGCTACTCGCATCCAGTTTCTGCCACCCGCCCTAAGAAGGTCATCGCTCCACCTAGCCTGAGGGCCTCCTGCATTACGTTTGCCAGTCCGTGGTCTCCACTCAAGAACTCGTTTATCCCAGCGGTTATCGGTTCTTCGGCTAATGTGACCGGCCCATTGCCACTTCAGCTTACTAATCCGGTGGGCTATGTCGATTACTTTGGTTCTCTGTCGAATGACTTCGTTCCGGATTCTATTCTTCAGAGAAACTCCGAGCATAGCCCTTTCCATAGCTCGCTAAGTAACTTTAAATTTATGGATCATTCCAACCGTGAGTGTCCATGTTTCGGCTCCATATGTTATAACGGGCAGGACGCACTGATTGAAGACTTTTGTCTTTAGGCTTTGTGGAATGGGCGATGTAAATACTCGACGTAATTTCCCAAACTATAATTATTATGATCGTGCAATTTAGTACGTAATATTTGTTGTCATAGTAATTGTACATGCTATAGGTATGTCACGCGTGCATGTTGATTTTTAACAAGAAAGTGGATAAAAATAAAGCATACACATACTGATGAGATCATGGCAGAAAACGGAATAGTCACGTAGTGTTAGTGAATGTGCAGCAATTATCGACAGTATGTGACATGAACAACGAATGAAATACCATCCGCGAACACATCGCATGTGGTTTAATCTTAGATTGAAATGTGAATCATACAAATTAAAAGCCTGTGATGATTGTTCACTGGAAAATCACAAAGGTGGAACTAGGTGGAACTTCCCAAAGAAAATATTTCTAACAGAGAAGTTTTCAGACAAATATTGGTTCTGAAACTTGATTACTTATTGCATTTGATGCCGTAACGAACACGATTCCAGTCTCAAAACTTTGTTACTAATTAAAGATGCTAATGAAAATCGATTCGGCGGAGCATATAGGGTATGTATGATGGCGGACCTTCATGCAACTACGTAGCAATATTTTCGTGCCAAATAATAATCCTAAAATAGTGATTAGTTCGATTTGTCACTTGTTTTAAAGGAAGCCATATACCTATATTCGTCAATAAATTACCAATGTGAATTATTTTGTTGCGTGCCATCAAAGGTACGCGTGCCTTTGGTTCGCCATCCCTGATATAGGGTGTGAACCAAAAGTATATAATAATGTGTTCTTTGTTGATCAAATGGCTGCGCTGCGCGATACTTGCGCAAGACCCGGAGGCAATGCACGCGACCCTGAACTCAATTCGGTCGCGATCATTTTGCAACTAATCGGTGGTCAGTGCGCCCCGCCGTGGTTGTCTCCGGCGCAAATGTAAACATTTGCAGGCGCGGGCCGCTCTCGCGAGGCCAGTATGGACGTGCTCTAACACTTCGTACACCATCAAATGACTATCCTTGTTAAACGTAACCCAATTTGTGGTCGTATTCAAATTGAACAATTCAAACCTTGAATTTTTCGGTAACCTTAACATAGCTGTTTTAATGTGTCTTACAATAACAAACTATTTATCTACGTGATGCATTAGTTCTTTGTTTGTAATATTCTACATACGAAAATTATAAAAAGATGCACATAATATTGGCATGTGACTTACGAGTTCCCGGCAATATGTAAAACTAAACTGCATATCTGTTTTTACAACAATTATTGGATTAGCATCTATTGGCAGATATATATTAGGAATGGATTCCAGATCCTCAAATTATTCCAGTAAGGCAGGCGTTGTTAACATGATTTATTAATTTTCACATAAGTTTAATATTTTCACACATCGCGGTGACAACGTGTTGAATGACGCAGAATCGCTATCTGTTCATGCATGCTATATTATTTGTTTAAACAAAATGTGTACATAGTCTATGATCACTATATTGGAGATAAGTTGTACGTAGTTATGCTATTCGTGATGCGATGTAAATGTTCGTAATTTGACTGGAATGATAGACGCACGTCATGGTGTGTATTGTGCGAGACAATTAGTACAGATCAAACTAAATATGGTCAAAAGTACAATTTATCATGCCATGTAAACTTACTGATGCGAGCCTTAAGGACACAGCGGTGTTCTGGCTGACGCGGGCAATGGATATGCGCCTTTATCTTTGTACAAACAAAGTACATTTTGTTTTGTACAAACATCTCTGCATAAAAAATACGTAATTACATAACCTTCCCCATAAATGCGATATAAGGCTTTTTGTATTCGGTTGGAAGTTACTGAATACAATACGATCATGGTATTATTTTGCCCCTAAGACTAACACCCGTATCTATAAACATGTCTAAGTAGTCACTTTTAATCAATTAAAAATTATGTAGTATTTACATAGTACATAATTTTTATTCTATAGTTGAGAAACTGTCATAAGTTACATTTCTTAGCCTAGTATAGAATTTCAAACATGACATTACTCGAATTAGCAAATTCTTAAGATTAAGTAATTAAATGTCTATAGGTACGGATGATGCTAGACTGAGTATTGCTAATAAAAATGGCGCCTTAAAGCGGCCTCAGTTACGCACTATGTGTGCGTGATGGCAGTGTTCGATTATTTTTTTTTGATGTTTTTCCAATTAATGTCAATGCGTGCGTGCGCGTGCGTGTGAGTATTACAATTTATCTACTCTATGGGTAAATGTTGCGTTTTCTGAACATGTCAATGTATGGATTAATTATAAATGCCAAACTCACTCTTTGTTAATGTAATATCCAATAAAAAATAGTCATCTTCTCTAGCACGACGAAGCGTTGTTTTCAGTTTCAGTGTTCATATAACGAGCGTGTGCATATTCAAAATTTAAAGTAAAATAGACAAATTAACACTGCCACGCTTATATTTCGCAAGCGGGGATGACAGAGGTGTACTGTGAGTGAACTCACTTTTTGCCGACGATGTTAGGTTAAGTTAGGATGTAGTAGGCGCCCCCCCTGCACCAACACCCGCAGGAGGGCCTTTGGTCGTGGGACGCTGGGGCGGGGGCCCTAAGCGTCCTTCACGCGCGACCCCGAGGAGAATGGCGGCGTGGTGTGGCCCACGCCGCCGTGAGCACCGCGACGGTGCAGAGGGGGAAGCAAGCTACAAGTTTCCCCTCCCGAGGCGGGCTCTTCGGAGCGCGGCACAAGAAGGGCACCGGCGCGTTCCACTCGGAGATCCCGGAGGCCCTCTGACGCGTGCCAGTGCCGGCCACCGTGGGGTTTTTAGGTTGGCGGAAGTCCATGAGGATTTCCCCACGCAAAAAAAAAAACAAAAAAGGTTGTAGTAGGCGACGTTTTCCATCAGAGGGCGGAAGTGAGAAGACTTGTGACTAGACTAGAATGACTAGAGTGACTAGACCCGAAGTGCCACGAGTGTGCCTGCGCCGAAGATACGGCACAACACACAGTTAAGGCCTGCCTTGCCTGGGCTGAGGAGCGCGACGCTCTAGTCGCAGTTGTGGGAGGGACCTGTCCCTGCCGGCCATTTTTCGCTCCATGGTTGGCAGCGTGAGGTCTTGGGTGGCGGTGGCGAACTTCACTGAGGCAGTTATGTCGGCAAAAGAGGCGGCGGAGTGGGTCAGGGAGGACGATCCACTTGCTGACCCGAACCGGCGCCGAATGTTAGGATGCAGAAGACGGCGACAGGCCGACTTAATGCCTCCGTGAAGAGGGCGTGCGCGGGTGATGGCGTCGGGGGCCGCATTGCACCCGCGCCCGCGAGGTGGAGGGGGCGTGCTTGTGTTCCAGCGCGCCCCCCTGTATGAGAGAGAACCATGCGGTGAAAAAGACCGCACAAGAGGTGGGTCCCGAAAGGACAACCGCTGGAGAGGCCGTGGAAGTAGTCCCCGTGCCTGCAGCCCTCCACTATGGCGGGGAGAAGGAACATCATGGAGGTTTTAGTCGGTAGGCTGCTGCGGTCCCCGCGCCACACAAAGTGGGGCGAGGACCGCATCAGAGATGGGGGGTCAGTCTATAAAAGATTTCCTCCATGAAAAAAAAAGGCGACCGAGGAGAACGGCGGCGTGGTGTGGCCCATGCCACCGTGAGCACCGCGACGGTGTAGGGGGAGAGCGGGTCCATAGGCTCCTCCCCTTTTCCGAAGGTGGGCTCTTCAGAGTACGACACAGAGGTGCACCGGTGTGTTCCTAACGGAGATCCCCGAGCCCCTCCCCGAAGTGACGATGCCGGCCACTGTGGGGTTTTAGTCGGTAAGACTCCGACATACCCTGCCAGCTTCCTTCGAGGCTGGCAGAAGTCCATGAGGATAGCCCCACTTAAAAAAAGGTCGTAGGAGGAGAGCCTATTGCCATATACCTGGCACAATTCCAGACTCCGGACTAACACTGGGCATTTTCCCAGTTGAGCCAGGATTTGAACTCGTGATCGTCAATCGCAATATTTGCCACTAGACCAATAAGGCAGCAAAATTATGCGATGTAATTGAAGTTAGCTTCATATTGTAACAGCTATTGGATAGTCGAATAAACATAATTACTACAGTTGCTTTTTAAAGATTTTAGCAATGTTCACAGAAAAAAAGTGTGCGGCGAAAATGCCTGGTGGGTTATGCTAGGTGGGTTCAAATTATTTCATGAATTATTTATTTTAAATCACTTCGCCCAGAATATGTTGTCTAAGCTTGTAATTTGAGTAAACTATTATAAATATTTTGTCATTACGTTACTACATTCTTTCTGAAAGACTTGTAAACTCATGTGCCCGAAGAATAGTGCCAAGCACGCCCCTGACACATTTGAACCAAAAATATTTCGGCGTAATGTGGATTTAGTGCATTTTTACTTTCAAACGCCAGTAGCCAACTTGCCAGGTATTTATTTACCCTTGAAAATACAAGGAGAGCTTATAAAGTTTGTTCTTGCAAATAACAAGGTCACTTGAAACGACATGCATTTTTGAGGTACCTTAGGTAATTAAAAAAAACGTACTACGAAATTCATTTCAAGTTTCAACAAATTTAAGAATTAGAATAAAACAAACCAATATTGTGTTTGTTACATTGTGTGGATTGCATCAAGTAAATTTGCTAAGAAAGAATTAAAAAAAAACTTAATCACCACTTGAATAAATATGAATATGAACGTACCCGGATACAGATATTTTTTTATGAGATAAAAGCAAAAACTTAAATAAAAACTTAATTGACTCTGGCAGAGTATCATAGCTATTAGCCAGGAGTTGTAAGGAATTTCCCTATGCATAGGCGAACTCGGCGAAATAATTGCACACGAGGTCCTTTGACCCTTGACGTTTTGGTTGTGAATCTCAGTTGCCATGGCGGCCAAAAGGGACGTTATATACCTATAAGCCAAAACATAGATAATTGCTAAAGGAATAACCATTGACTATTCAAAGGGAGAGGTGATTTGGATTGGTGGATAACAAAATAAACTAATATAAATGTATTCTACACCTTTAAACTAAACTTCATTGTATGGATCGCCTTACTAAATTAAAAAGCCTTCGCTAAGTAAACAAAAATGTATTCTTATAAAAATTTGTTTCTGTGAAACAAGGAAAACCTTTTACGGGGTAGCTGTTTAGTTTACTTCGAGACCCTTATTCGTGATTACTAAATGCGTCGCGTTATGATATCTTGATGAAATTAAATTCTGTACGTTACTGGAGTCCCATTAAATGATAATCTCACAAAGTTATTACAAGGCGCCGCGTTACGTGTTTGATTGGTCAGGGCATATATGGGCCCTGGAGGTTGCTAACTTAGATCTAAATAAAGAGGGCTAAATACGGTGTTTAGAAAGAAACAATAAAAAAACATTTCTTCGAACACACACGCACACACACATACACACATAAATAAGGTAACAATAGAATATAGTATTCTGTAACTGTATGCCAGAGCTTGTGTGGAGCAAAACAGGCTGCTGCATCAGCATGTTGCTGCACCATAGAAAACTTATACTGCAGCGCAGATATTCTGGCAGCACCTATTACGTTTAGGTCTCTACTTCTTTATTACTTATTAGTAATAAAGAAGTAAGTTCTGTGTTTTGTGGTCTCTACTGTTAACCAAAACTAGGCTCACAATACTACGAATATTATACGACTGTGCAAAATGTATGCTCGTATCTTACTAGGTATTTATTTCTGGTCTAAGGTTGTCTATTTATCTATCTATCTATATCACCACGCCAGCTCCCTCGCGGGGTAGACAGAAAGTACAGAGTTTCAACAGGTTCTTTACACACCTCTCTGGCTTCCCCCACTCTCATAGTTCGTCTCATACACGCTCAATGCAGTTGTCTAATTAATTTAAGAATATATAATTTAAAAAAAATCTAAAATTAATGTTTAACCGGCAGATAATTAATATGTAATCTATTAAATATGTATTGAATAATAGCTGATTACTCGTAATAATACCCCGGTTTGAATGAAAAAGTCCTTCGTTTTATGATCCTAGGTCAATTCCAAAGGTCGCACTCTTCGTTCTTCCATAATAGATTCGCGAATAAATCATCTTGTTGATTTCAAGGTGCCTTTTTAAAACAATATTCGTGGGCTTCTACGTTAGAGGAAAGGTAAGTTTTGTTTTAAAAATTTGTAAATTACCAAAAACTTTTCATAATAGGACATTACGCGAAAAGCTTTATCAGTTTACGAATATTCTCTATTTACTGGGTTAGTCGTAATTCATAATTTCGGCTCATTTAAAGATCGTGTGATTTCAATTACGACACGTAATATTTCGCCAGATCCTTATGCGTAGCTGTATTTAAATAAATATTTTTTAATATGTTTTGCAAACGGATGCCGTGTTTATTACGTGATCAATTATTTAAAATGGAATTATATTGCTTGTTTATATTTAATAGTAGGTAACCGTCAATTATGTTTGAAATACGGAATATAACCAATTAAATTTTATAGTACAAGAGACTACTGAGAGAGAGAGAGAGTACTACTGAGAAGAAAGAGACTGCAAAGTCGGGGGTCGGGTAGGTACGGGTTCGAACTCAGGCACGCACCTCTGTTTTAAAAATTAACTATCACTTGCTTTAACGGTGAAGGAAAATATTGTGAGGAAACCTGCATGCCTAAGAGTTTCTCGAAGGAGTGTGAAGTACGCACTGGGCCAGCGTAGTGGACTATGACCTAAACCCTCTCAGTTTGAGAGGAGGCCCGTGCCCAATGGTGGGACAGTTTTTTAACAGGGCTAATATTATTATAAGAGTTCATATCACTATTGGCCAAAATAATGCCATTGCGTGTGTTAAGCCGATTCCAATCAGAGTTCGATGTAAAAGTATAACGCTGAATAAAATAGCCTATTCCTAAGACATTCGTTTTTTCAATTGATATTAGGTTAATTACCCTACCCCGGAAGGGATCGGGCGTGATGATATAGATAGATACATATTAGGTTAATTGTTTTAACCCTTTTAGATACATTTTACAAACATTCACAACAAACAGGAGAGACAATAATCTACATCCTGTTAACCACTCGGGTCAAGGCTGCCCCACGGTCCGAAGAGCGAAAAGTAAAAATGATATAATATACCGGGTAACTCGTTACATTACGCACATAAGTTAAGGTATTTATTTTAATATGACCTGGGCCTTAAAAAGACCAGTCAATAATTCCATCGGCTTGTAACAACTGGAGTATTAAGTAAATACCTATAGAAAACTTGAAAAGGAAATCGGGTGCAGGACTAACACCGTTAATTTAGTTTAGGATCAGCTAGGCAGGCGTTGACCTTGTTGCGTAAAGTTTGAAACAATCCCTGATTTACATTTTGTCCACTTGTGTGGGTGGTAGTGTGCAGGAACGTGGACATAAAAATTGGCATAGCGTCCGTGTAAAGTTCAGATAAATAGCGCTCCTTATACGCTATGACCAAATGCGGCGTGCTAAGATATCTTCGTGGAAAGGTACGGCCAAACCATCGCGTTCAGCCACGTCCGCGATGGCGTGCACGGTGACAATCAGCTCTTGCAGTAATATTTGTATGGATATGTTCACATCAACGCGTCCTGCATCCTGCACGCGCTAACTAGGCGGCGTCTGCACGCGCAATCATAGGGAGATACTAATCGCCCATTCTTACATTCCCTTCACTTACTGCGCAGTTTACATATTCGCGATAGCTAATTTCATATTCATTTCACTGCTCACTGACGCGTGATTAGATTGAATGTAAGGCAAAGATAAAGTATAAAACTAGGTGGCTGGGTTTTATTGAAAACGCGTTACCTACAGAAAGGAATCCCTTACACTATTTACATGGTGGTCACAACAATGTGATGTTTAAACCAATTGTCAAACGTTGTCTCTACAAACAAAGGAAGCATGACGGCGGTTTTTAAGAAACCATCACCACCACCAGTGTCACCGTAATTGAGTATATTCACAAACAAAGGCATGCTACAGCCGCTTGAAAGCATCACTAGGTACACTGTTCCGAAATGATAAATTTAAGTTACTTTCTAAGGTAGGATGTGCTTGTATTTAATTTATTATATGGCTACAATAAAAGCGTCCAAAAATAATCATACCTTGAGAGAAGGGTACCCGACTTCAATGATATAAAAGCTAATTCGCGATTCGTTATTTATGCTTAACTTATTTGGTGACCTTCACAGCTTGTCAATGTTAGCTTTTCTTGTTTAGAATAATGGCCTCTGTTATTGTGTGCCTAGCGATGCTTTAATCACTTTTAATCATGCTTTTAGTAATTTACCTCAATGATTTTAATTAAATGGAATTCCTTTTACCAGCTTGACCTTCCTTGAGATCTTTCGTACGATACGTAAAATTATATTCTTATTATTTAATTTCGTAAAGAGGTCTTTAATCGCACTTAAGGAAGCTTTGGTGTCTAAAAGATTAGGATTGTAATGAATTTAGTGCCTTAATTTTTATTTTAGTGTTGTACATGTGAATTCTAGTGCAGGATGTAGGTATAACTTAAGCCGCGCCGTGTGTAAGCCGCTGGAGAGGCATGTTAATCTCATGTCATGTCAGTGGCCAGCCGCGGTGACCTTACGTCACGCGCCCACCGCTTTGCGCCGCCACACGCGCTGAGAATACTAACTCCATCAGAACGCCTTGGTAGATCCTTGGCTTCAAAACCGAGCTCCTTTCTGAGTAGACTGTTGCGTCTGTTGCATGTTTTCTACTATTCGGTCAACAGGTAACTCAATGTTTGAAGTGTCTGCACAATCCGAGACTGTGTTGTGTTGACACCCGCGCGATCCATCGACGGATGTTTTCAACTATAGGTAAACAATTTTCCAGCGGGAATAATTTTCCCGATGAAACTATGTAGGTTACTATCACGTAAATTGACTCTATTTGACATGACCCGTGATCGAGTAACCGAGTCTGACTAGGTTCAATTAGCGCCTCACGGAAGAATCATCAACCACTATTGTAAAATTGATGTACTTATGGGCAAGACGTGGGCGATTTAGATCTTGACTCGGCGTTTATTAATATGAATTGACCCTTTTTCTCTCTCAAATAATATGGACATTATTTGAGAGTGAAAAAGGGTCGATTCATAACTAAATCTTTCTACATATAATCTCTTAGCGAATATCTATGCATAATGAGTGTATAAAAATTGTTGTTTAAATTACATGTTACGATCAAATTTGACACTCTTAAAAAACTGGTGCTCGTGAATAATCCCGCTAATAAGTTTTCGCTATATGGGTATATACATGTCGATATCAATATCAATACCTACGCGATTCATACGAGTTTTTAACTAACTCAATTAGTCGTCATTTAACCATTCTTTTGGTGTCCACACAACTACAAATCGTGAAATTTTATTCTTGATCGTCCAACATGAAGCGTGCACAACCTTCTGTTCGTTTCATCACATGATTCCGACGCAAGATATTTATGATTAGGCTCACCTGAGCGATGGATCTGTCAGATCGGCGTGGTCCTTTTTCGGTAGCAAGTCCAGCTCGAAGTGTCCAAGTGCACATTCACTACCGTCGGAGATGGACAGCTGATGCTATGTCCAGTTTTACGCATGCATTGGTGGGGGCGCTAGGGTTGCGTGCGGCGAGATGTCGCGGAGATGACGCGCACATACGCCTGCGCTCGGCGTGCAGGTGAGTTCGGTACTGGGCGCGCGCGCAGCCCCCGCACGCTTTTATCACATCGGACTTCACGCGCCTTCAACTTGACTTATCGTGTCATCTTTTCGTTTTTAATTCACTATATTAAATTCTCTCTCCTACCGATGAGGACAAATGATCAGCAAACCGGTGTCATCTTTTTGTAAAAAGTGTGCTTGGTATAGTTCTAGGAATTTGAAATTATCCAGTTCCATGTATGAGTATATATGTGTATAGATAGATACACTAAAAATAATATAAACTTTGCAGCGATGCGACTAGAATCTTCAGTAAGTGATTTGTTTATGGTATTTCGCTTTACGACGATACTCCTGTAAACAGAGACGAGTGGTGTTTTGCTCAAAATATTTTAGGCGTCGTCAACGATAAATTGAGCACCTAATTTAGGTTACTATACAATATTAACATAAGCTCTTTCGGCGTTACATGTCATTATCCAGGTTCATCGTAGGATAGAGACCTCAGAGTGCTAACAGTTTCTATTCTTATTCATTTTTTTTTCTACGACACTCCTACATTGATTAAGCATATCTGTACGGTGTTCTTAGTGATAAACAAGGTTAAGCAAAGTTCGGCTTGGTTAGTCTGAGATGGTGGTCTGTTGTGGAATTTTCGTTTTCAAGCGTCTCGATACTTCCAATGGCACTTTAACTCGTTGGTCTTGGTTATCACTTCATGTGGTTAAAAATTGGAAGCTCAATAGCTTCCTCGCACCTACCTACCTTCGCACCTTTACAGCTACATTTGATGAAACAAACCTCCTCGCACCATTTTACACTGGTTTCACGTTGTGAAGTACGCCCAATTCTTTCTCGATACAATTTATTAGAAGTCTTTACCTAGCAATTGGACAGTATAGCCTGTTATATATTTTATTTATCATTTCTTCTCCTATCTGGCTTCCTCCACTCTTATAGTTCGTCTCATACACGCTCGCCGGTTACGGAGACTCTTGACTTGACCTTCAGATAAGACTTGAAGAAAGAACCTGTTGGAACTCTGTACTCTCTGCCTACCCCGCAAGGGATCTGGCGAGATGATATAGATAGATAGATAGATTGCTTCTCCCTCCCCTCCCTTGTATTTGCATTGTTTCGACATTGCGCTTTTATACTTTTGTTTCTCTTTTTTAACCCCCGACGCAAAAAGAGGTGTGTTAGAAGTATAACCTGTGTATCCGTGTGTCTGTGGCATTGATATACATAACACTAGATTAGCAGTAACGGCGTAAATGTATGTCGGCTAAGAATAAGCCCGCAGCCAAGTTTCAAGCTTCTGTCATTCATTGGCCTGCCTGACATCTCTCGAGTACCACGTATTAATAAAAAATCACAAAATAGGTAAATGCGAGGTGTAAGAACGCGATTTGAGGTCACAAAATTACTATAACGCAAGCGGAATGACTTTCCATACATAAGTTTATTGTTTTTTCATATATTTACTAGTAAATAAAATAAAAAACCGAGTTCAAGTTACAAAAATAAATTTGGGACGCAGTGTTGCCAAATAAAACACCATTTGGTGTTCCCGTCTTTATGGGAAAATGTTGGATAATTGTGTCACCTATAATTATGTAATATTCGTTTTTTTGGATCCCAAAAGGTGCAATTTCCGCCAGATCCCTTGCGGGGTAGACAGAAAGTATAGAGTTTCAAAAAATTTCATTAGAATATTATGAAAATAAATAAGCTATTTACTCAAAGCGAATATTATACACAATTCTTTGTTACATAATTGCCTAATGGATCCGGTAAAGAATAGCTCCACTCCATTTGTTCTCACGTGTGTCGTAGAAAGCAATTGGGGAATTAACCAAGACTTATTCTAACCTTTTTTTTTTTAAAAACGCGTAATTATTCAATGTCGTGGGTACTGTAGGGGTTAGACTGTAATCGTACAGCTGGCCCGTACAGGTACGTTTATAAACATAAAAATTACACAAACAAATAGCCAGACCTAAACAAAATGTGTGAGTCACACAAAGATTTGTACTATGTGGGAATCGAACCCGCGACTATTCAGTCTAGTGTGTGTGTGTGTATGATGTACGCTGCTGGCCGGGAGGCTCCCACAGCTTCACCGGACTTAAAGGCGAGCGCGCAACCACTACGCTCTAGCCAGCCAGAAGGGCAAGAGGCGACATACTCGAGGGCGCCTCTTCGAGGCGCCCTCGGTTGGGACAGTCGCTGTAGGGGGACGGGTGCACTACTAAGTGCACCGGTCAACCGCCGGCTATGGGAGGGGATCTACTACTACGTCGTCTTCGTCGCCCGTATTCTGAGCGGAAAGAAGGGATGACAAAGCATCGGGGGGGTCGGTGAGAACATGTCGCGGCCGGCGGTGTCTACGATTAACGGATTCGCATGGGTAGATGCGTTCGCGAAGTGACGTGTTGACGCCTTTTTAATAAAGGCGCGAATAGGTTCGAGACCTAGATCGGAGTGGAGGTCGACGTCCCGTACGAACCAGGGGGCTCCTACGGCTTTACGGAGTTTATCGATGTGAGAGGGGGCCGAATGCCCGAATACAACACACGCATAAGTCATGACGGGTCGAACGCAAGTTTTGTAAAGTGTCACCTTATTTCTAAGGTACATTTTACTCCGCTTGCAGATTAACGAATGGAGACGACTGAGCACAAAGGATGCTCGGTGACGGACCCGCTTGATGTGCGGGCCGAAGGACATGGTACTGTTTAGGGTGACCCCTAGATATTTGACCTCTTTGACCCAGGGAATGGGTCGGTCGAACATGGTCACTTGGCCGAGATTACTTCTAGGACGGCGCAGGGAGTGGCGCGGGGTGGCACCTCTGGAGAAGAACACCGCAGCGCTCTTGTCCGGGTTCACCTCAATACGCCAATTCCTGAATCAATTCCCTAGGGAATTGGCGGATGCCTGAAGGTTTCTGGTAATGAAACCCTTATTCCTATGCGAGACGTAGAGAGCGGTATCATCAGCGAATAGGGCTAGATGCGCCTTACTCGAACGAGGAATGTCGTTCGTGTAAAGGCTAAACAGGAGCGGAGAGAGAACTGAGCCCTGTGGGACTCCAGCACTGATGGAGTGGGAAGTGGAGCGCGTCATTTCGACGCGATAACGGAAGGCGCGATTCGACAAGAAGTCTCGTAAGATGAGCACGAGTCTGTCCGGCACACCCAATGGTAGAGCTTGTAGATCAAGCCGTTGTGCTAGACTTTGTCGAATGCCTTCGCGACATCTAGGAAGAGGGCGCCCGTGTAGATGGGTTTGGGTCTATTGAGACCGGAGAGGATGTGCTCCGTGATGCGGTGCACTTGGTGGACGCAAGAGTGTTTGGCTCGAAAGCCGAACTGCTCGTCAAGAAGGATACCCCTGGACGTTATGAAGTCTTTGAGCCGCGCCAGAAGTAGGCGCTCGTAGATCTTGGCCAGGGAGTTGAGGAGACTGATAGGGCGGTAGCTCGCGGGGAGATTGCGAGGTATGCCGGGCTTGGGAATGCCTATGACGTCCGCCTCCTTCCACTTAGCGGGGTAGGTGCAGTTCGTCATGGCGGCGTTCAGTATGGCCACTAAGAGGCAGATGAGTTGGGCGGGCAGGCATTTAAGAACGCGATTCGAAATGCTGTCAGAGCCGGGGGCTTTTTTAGTTTTGAGACCCATAATTAGATCTTCGACCTCCGTTTGGGTGATAGGAGGTAAGGAATCGGCGGGGGGTAGGGATGCCCTGCGCTCGACTTCCCTGTCGACCGCGTCGACGTGGGACTGGTCGATGCACTGCGAGCTGGGGGTGCACTGGCTCTCGAGGGAGTCGGCGAGAAGCTGGGCCTTTTCGTCGTCGTCGAAGGCTGGGGTGCGCCTGAAGGGCGGGACAGCGGGGGCATGCCAGTCGTGGAGTCGGTTTTGAGGCTACGCACCAGCTGCCAGTAGGCCAGATGCGATGGCGCGATGTCCTCTAGGAGGTCACCCCACCGTTCCTCCCGGACCTCCGCGACACGACGCTTTACCTCTCGTTGTAAAGCGCGCATCCGGGCCCGATTGGCTTCGGTGGGGTAAGAGACGTACGCTCGGATAGAGGCATTCTTGGAACGAATGAGATCCCTAACATCGTCCGGCAGCCGAAAGCGGTTGAGGTAGAGATCTTCCGCCTCGACTTGCTTGGCCGATCGACTGAGAGCCGATCGGATGTGTTCGGTGAAGGCATCTACGGCCTGATCGGTGTCATGAGGGGACGGGATGGAGTCCGAGCTGAGAGGGAGGGGGAGGGTCGGCATCCGCCAAGGCCGTGCTTAGCGCATGCCAATCCACCACCGTCTTTTTGGGTCGCATTCAGTCTAGTAATTGGAGCGGCCTACCACTCTTAACGTCTGGATAAAGAAGTGGAAATAGGAAATAGGCAACAACGTTTTACTGAATTTCTTGAAGAGATACGGATTTTGTAAATTTATATTTATTTTACCCGCTCTAAATAGACTGCAACCATCATCCTGCATATTTTAAAAATAATGCAATAGATAACAGGTGGGTGTGTTTTGTTTATTACTCATACAATAATATTTTTATAGTTTGACCACATACCCTAATGGACATTATTAACTAATATCCAAATAATCTGTGTAACAATTCTAATTTCATATAGAATAAAATGAATTAGGTACTATAATAATTTATTTTATTAATTCATGTATTGGATTCTATCTGAAATGTAACGAAGTTAATTAATAAAATATATAATAAAAAATTATATTCATAACACCATTAAAAATGTATATTCATTGTGCATTTAAATTGTGGGAAATAATCATATAGTAAGCAACACAGAGCCCCCTACTACTAGTAATATTGCTACCTCTATCGGATCGACGTAATGTCGGTATGGTGGGGAACAAGAGTAAAAGAGATGGATATATGTTTACTCCAAATTATTTATTGGATTCAAAGCTACGTCGGCATACTTTTAGCCGTTACACTTTTTTCGACGCGCCGAAGTGACGTTTGCTTCTCTATGTATTTACCTCAATGGTCTGTGGTATCGTAGCTCCTAAGCGGATGAACCGATTTTGATTTAGTCTTTTTGTTTGAAAGGTGGCTTGATCGAGAGTGTTCTTAGCTATGATTCAAGGAAATCTTCAGCCGTTTGAAGATCTTCAGCTCTTTTCTAGTTGTGGAAGGGATGTGAGCACTTCTACTGGTCTGGTCGATTCTAAATTTAGTATCTTGTGACTTCAATGACTTTACAATAACATGGTTAGCTTGACCTGATGCTGCAGCATTATCCGAAATCAGCAGGATACTTAACTACACACCAACTTACAGCAGAGAATGGCCACAATTAGGTTATAGATAAATAGATCGTGATCTGATGATACGTCAAATTTTAATTTAATCTCATTCAGACATATGAAATTCCCAATAAAATTCCCAGTATGAGTCCGGAGTCTGGAATTGTGCCCGGTATATGGCAATAGGCTCGCCCCCTATTACATGGGACCTAACATCGTCGGCGAAACGTGGGTGTACTCAGTACACCTCTGCCACCCCCTCTGGGGAATATAGGCGTGACGGTGTTTTCAGACATATGTGCGTTACGTACAAACGTAACGTATGTTTGAATATAAAGTTTTTATTTTCGTGTATACCATTATGGATCGGAATGTCATTATTATGGATACGAAGGTCCAGAAACTCCAAGTTATCCTTATAATAAAATATTAAGTACATTCCTTTTTTTGTGTACCTAACTGATAAAAACTATGTAGATTAAACTAAGAAAACTTAAAAAACATATACATTGTAAATTGATGACTCCAACTGCAAAATAGCTCGGATTCTTAAACATTCTTAACTGCACATCGTATTGAACAAGCTATTTAGTTAATTAACGATGTATTATATGAAGGTTATTCTAAAACCAAGAATTACAGAATTCTTGGTACTGCTTGTCTAGGAGTAAAGTTGTAATTACTCAGGAGAGAAGTATAAGTGATTTATGAACGCTTGGAGTGCAAAAAACATAACCGGTGATTTTCCACAGTACCTAGTAACATTAGCTTCAACTATTGTATATTACGATAGGTATATAGAATAAACCCATCTATCAGTCTTTATGCTTGTACAAAATACATAATCAAGCGAAGGTTATTCTTCTTATCTAAGTGGGCACTATGTTTGCTAACTTTTTCTAGGTCGATGTTCAATTACATTAAATTGCGAATGTATAATGCACCTGATTCATCTTAAGATTGCTTTATTGGTCTAGTGATCCAAGGTATGCTCGCGACAACGAGGTCCTAGGTTTGAATCTTAGGTCGGACAAAGCTTGGAGATTTTCTAAACAAGCTTTTCTTTTTTTTTGTTACGTGGAGTCTGGAATGAAGCCCGATATAATGACATGCTCGCCTCCTATATTAGGACCTTAAAAAATAACGAAATGTGAATATACAAAGTGCAACTATTCCACCCTTCGTTTAGGGAATATATATGTTACAGTGTTATTTATAATACCTATTAAAACATAATTCAAGTACGTAGAAATAAACTGAAGGATAATAAACCATAACTAATTTTAGCGATTTGAGTCTCATATCCAAGTTTAATTTACATTATGTAAGTGTATCTATATAGACATGCAAAAATTACACACATTTTCTAGGGCTGTCTTTGCTATTTTATTATAGGTATTAATAATAAAAGCATTATCTATTAAAATGCATTGGACCGTTTTTTAAAAGCATTGTTAGTAGTCACGAACGAATCCGTACTCCGTGGTAGAGACTAATGGATGATACATAGGGAGGTATCCTATCGATTCGTAAAGTATTTTACATGTAAATTTACGAATCGACAGGAAATTTTCTGAAACTCACTAATTACTTTATTTACCGGATTAAGGGTATCAGTAACATTCGGGAAGGTTCCCCCTAGTATAAAGGGGGAATGCGACGAAACGCAACATAATCTCTTTTCAGAGGCGAAGGCGAACAAGTCAATAGGAAGCGAAGAAATTGGAATACACGGACGAACTCAGCGACGACGTACCGACTTCAATAAGTAGATATCTACGCGAATCAGGAGTAGTGTGTAATCAGTGTTAGTGTCCAACTAGTTTTTGACGCAATATTTTGTGTTCATACCTAGTGCCTAATACGGAAGAAAAAAATAGTTCTTCCGTGGTGCCTAATAAAGTACTCGATTTTGAGATTATAATCACCTACCACTATGAGAATATATTTTATATATAGTGAATAATATTTGTTTACCTGATCTTTCTTTGATTTAGAAGTGAATGTTTTTAGAGATATTTGATCCATATCATTTATCCAATCGATGAAATCATGAAATATCGGATGCAGTTTTCTCGAGATCATGTCGGCTAAATTCTCGGCTCAGACACGTAAGTAACGGTTTTTTTTAATATCTTTATGTTAAACTTTATCTACAGGAACAGCTTAAATCTCTAAATCTGTTACGGTACTTTTCCTTCAAGGCCCGTTCTTTTAATTCATCTGTATATTTACGAATTACGTACTAGATACCTTGTTAAAGTAACTTTTACTTTAACATCGTATACCTCGATATCGAATAGACATAAGAATCATGATCTCTTAACTGGTGGAAAAATAGGAATTCCGCGAAGCTCGGGGACTGCTCACGGGCCGCGTTCGACTTCTACTGACTCAACACAGGAAGCGAATCTCTATCTTAACACGGCTTACTAGAGCTGATAATTGCAAATATTATAATAGCAAAATACGTACATATACCTAATTAATGCATTTACAATTCTTACGCGAATACCCACACGATCGCAGGACTATGCGATCATTAACATATTATGGAATAAAGTACGTTTTATTGCAATGTTCGTGATATGATGCAGATCGTAATTTACACACACTTTATATGGCCGCCTAAGAAATCCAATTGGTGGTCCTTTTTTAAATAAGTACATAACACTCAAACAGCCCCTTATAATAAAATTTAAATATTTCTTTCATCTTTCATTTAAAACCTTCCCAGTTTTTTATTTTCCGAGGTATGTGACATTCTCACTTTGACTGTTTTCATGATTGAATGCTGATTCTCAATTTAAGTGCGGTACGTAGAGACCTTTTGCGAAAAGTTAAAGTTATGTGTGTAAAACAGTCGTGATGGCCTATAGTGGTTAGACCGTTGGACTGCAAAGTCAGGGGTCTCGGGTTCAAACCTAGTCACGCACCTCTGTCCGAAAGCATGTGCGTATTAAAAATTAATTATCACTTGCTTTAAGGGTCAAGGAAAACATCGTAAGGAAACCTGCATGCCTAAGAGTTTCTCGAAGGTGTGTGAAGTTCGCCAACCTGCATTGGGCCAGCGTGGTGGCCTAAGCCACCTCAGTTTGAGAGGAGACCCGTGCCCAACGGTGGGACAGTTTCTTAACGTGGCTAATATTATTATTTTATATTGTAAAGTTATGTAAAGTCACATGTTAAGATCAAATGTTGAAAAAAATCAAACATAAATAGCGAACTGATCCCACCAGGTGAAAATACTATTGCTAATTATGAAAAGAGAACAAGGACTGTGTAAATCAGGAAATAAGTCCATATCTACTACTTAAACCTAAGTTGATATAAAGTCTTTACAAAGTATATTGATTGTATTAGAATCATTCATGTATTTTTCCATGTTTATTGAATATGTTAATTTTCCATTCAAACCGGAAAGATTTCTAGTGATATTTGTTGCTGACCGCAAGTCGCGACCGATCACCTTACGACGATTAATATTTAATACCTATACTTATAGAATAGTTTAGCTGGTATTAATAGACATTACTAAACTTGGTCAAATAATCGACTTATAATCACAATGTTCAAGGTTAAAACCTCGTCTTGCACCTCTGGTTTCATGTAATAATAAAGTAATATAACTCGAATTAATCTGCTCGCCAGGAGCTAAACAAGTGTTTAATGTGTAAAATAATGTGCTCTCAGAATCGCGTTAAGTTCACAATTTTTCCAACATATATATTAATATATATTATTAGCCCTGTTAAGAAACTGTCCCACTGTTGGGCACGGGCCTCCTCTCAAACTGAGAGGGTTTAGGCCATAGTCCACCACGCTGGCCTAGTGTGGGTTGGCGAACTTCACACACCTTCAAGAAACTCTTAGGCATGCAGGTTTCCTCACGATGTTTTCCTTCACCGTTAAAGCAAGTGATAATTAATTTTTAATACGCACATGCTTTCGAAAAGACTGAGGTGCGTGCCTGGGTTTGAACCGGAGACCTTTGACTTTGCAGTCCAACGGTCTAACCACTAGGCTATCACTGCACTCCAACATATCGTGACCAAAAATTCTTCCGAGAAAACTATGTAGTTTTCTAGCACGTAGGTAGTACATGTGTACTACCTACGTAGACTTCCGAAGTATAAAGATTCTTATTTTTACACACACGTAGCAGTGGAAATAACTATATTATAGCAAAGGACTATATTTACATATACTATAGCTTTTGACTTACCGACCAGTTCAACCGGAATAGTCAGTTACAATATACGTCGTGATCATTTAGTTTATCTCAAATTAATATGTTTTTCTGCTTCGCCGCGTTGGATGGCAAATATTTTAATAATGTCATAGGCGTTTCGATTGATTATATTAAGTAGGTACTTAAATAGGCATTTTAGCCTTTATTTATTTGGTTTCAGCATATTAACTACCTTACCGTATCCAATGGAATGTAGCAGGTGTTTTTGGTATTAAACACATTAATATTATGCACGGTGCTATTTTAGTCGTCCTGGAGCAAAAGCCCGGGTGATGTATTGCAATGCATACTGTTCATTGGTAATGAATAAAACGAACACTTAAATAAGTTACATCTACCTACTAACATATGCGAATATCATAGCTAGGGTGAAAATCCGGAACAGCGAAGGCACTACCGGTCAGCTGACGAATCGCGCCGCCCATCATGTAATTTTCCGTTTGGTATAGGTGTATTTTTTTATTCCAGCCCAATAAACCGGGGCTTTATAATACGGGCTAACTTATGTCCCCTGCCGCAGCATCTGGCAGGGGAGCCCCCCCCTGCACCAATACCCGCAGGGGGGCCTTTGGGGTCGTGGGACGCTGGGGCGGGGGCCCTAAGCGTCCTTCATGCGCGACCCCGAGGAGGATGGCGGCGTGGTGTGGCCCACGCCGCCGTGAGCACCGTGACGGTGCAGGAGGGGAAGCGAGCTACAAGTTTCCCCTCCCGAGGCGGGCTCTTCAGAGCGCGGCACAAGAGGGGCACCGGCGCGTTCCATTCGGAGATCCCGGAGGCCCTCTGATACGTGCCAGTGCCGGCCACCGTGGAGTTTTAGTCGATAAGAGTCGGCGGGGCATGTCGCCCTCCAGCTTCCCCCGAGGTTGGCGGATGTCCATGAGGATTGCCCCACGAAAAAAAGGTGTATTTTAATGCACTAAATTGTTATAGTTATGAAGATGTTACAATAAGTGTTCGTTACCCATTTTTTTTAGTTCTGTGTTCTATTTACCTCATCTCATTTGAAATATTTTACACCACTAAGCTTAGATGTGCGTTGAATAAAATTAAAACAAAATGTAGAGGAAAAATGCAAGTACCTTCTTGGGCTACTAGAACCTTCATGGACTCTATTTTTCGCTGTCTTTAATTACTCACAAACTTAAACTGATATAAAATCAAAATATCCCAGTTTTAAGCAATTAATATGTGATATAAATATAGCTATTAACTTAATTTAATTAATTTCCAAATAACTTGGGATCGAAAAACTATCAGAGAACCGTATCATGTGAATAATTTACGAGTATAGACTTTGGACCAGGAATTGAGGATATTCAAGGTAATATACGTATATGTGACCACAGGTGCTGTATCGTGGTCATATTAATATTCTTTACGTAGTTTGACCGTATATATAAACACATCGTTCTTATATATAAACATATCATTCGAATCATCATATTTTTTTAATTTCTGCACTGCATAGTAGATTTACTAATGTAAAAGTTAAACAGGATCAAGGTAGAGAATGGTAAAATTTATGTAGAGTTATGACTCTACATTTTCGGGTGCTTGCACTCAATCTATCTATATCATCATACCAGATCCCTTGCGGGGTAGGCAGGTACTACAGATTTTCATTTGGTCCTTCCCTTCCTCGAGGCACCCGCGCTGTGCGACCGTGGTATTCTTAGCGATCACCAAGGTTAAGCAGCGTTCGACCCGGTCAGCCTGATATGGGTGACCCTTTGTGGCATTTCATATTCGAGCGCCTCCGTGCTTCGGAAGGCATGTTAAGCTACTCGTCCCGTTTACCACGTAATGTGGTAGTCGTTAAGCCAAGTTGGAAGTCTTATAGGCGGCTTGATAAGTTACAACAGCAGGTGGCCACAAACCAGCCTCCACCAATCCGCACTGGGCCCGCGGGATGGAGTATGATGTAATCTCTCTCATCTAGATTTGTGAGAGAAGGCCTTTGCCCAGCAGTGGGTATAGGCTGATATTATTATTATTTATTATTCACTTCCTCTCTGGTTTTCTCCACTCCACATGTTTGAAATACAATGGGATTCAATATAGCATAAATGGCATTTCCAATACAATATGAGTGAAGAACCATGTTTTACCATGAATTACGAAGACAAATCTTAATAGAGATTACTCAATGATGTAACACAGTGCAGGGCATAGTCCTCCACTGTAAGTTTCTACGATTCTCTATCGTTTACATTTATATGAAAAAATATACCGCCTCCTTATCGGATACGTAAGGAACTAAAATTGATATGATGATTGATAGAGGTTTCTATAAGTAAATATAAACTTTTCGTAAAACAACACTAATTTATGGTCTTCGCTAAAAATATTGGGGACGGTGATAATAATCACAATGAATCGAGTGTATTCTGTTTTTCGTATATATTTAGATCATTTGAGCTAAATTCTAGCTAAGTCTCACCGTCCAGACTTACAATATTTTAGTTACGAACCCTGTCTTTCTATTACGCATTCTTAAAGTACATATATTCATTTATCTCCTTCAAATTACGCATACCTTTATTTTTTCCATGATACACTAGTTACGTTATGTACTAGTTACATGAATCTATGTACTCGTATATTGTTATATCATAAGGTTAGAGCATTATAAGTAAAAATGTCTTCATCCATAGCTTCATTAGCACAAAAATACAATAAAAAGATTTCGTAGATTTATTTGCTTATTTTAAAGTTTTAGTCATACTAAAAAAATATATGAAGCATAATATTGAATTTTTTTAGTCATTTCAACCTAAATCGTCACCAACTTAACACTGAGTACAAAAGGAAATTATTTTATTCGCGTGTAACGTGACATCTACTAATGTTAACATCATTTACACTTATTAATAAATAAAAAAAGACAACATTCAAAATATATTAAACACAAAATTCGTACTTACGTCACCTTACGTAACAAATCAGGGAATAGGTTAATCGATTTACGATGTACTACACCCAATTTGCTGAATACACAAACACGTAAAACGTTGGAAAATGCGAGAATTTAATGCTTAATTTCATTTACTTATCAATCCTACTGCGTCATTTGCTCTACATTGATGATTATAATATAATACGCTGGAAATATAGTGATGAAACTACGAATGGATCTTACTGAAATCAATTAAAGTATTATACCTATATATTTAATTATTATATCCAATTTTCATGGACCTTTTAAAATGATGTCTTTGATGGAGGCGGGCGTTATCGCCTGCGACACAGATTTTTAAACTAATGAACCTATGTATGTATATCGCCTGTATTTTCACGGTCTGATTAATCTTATTTTCACCGTCTTGCCTATGTTCTTAAAGCGGGAACAGCGGAGGTCTACTATGTGGTGTACACACAACATTTAACACAGTAACATTGTACTGATAAAGTTAGGTCCTAATTAGATCTGTGTTGATCTTTACTGATATGATACAGTGACATTAAACATGAACGACAACTACAAGATTCAAAACCGCTGTCCAAAAAGCATGCCTCATTTGTATCTAAATTTTGATCTTACATTCACTAGTCAGTATACTAATCTTACAGAATAAACAATATGCTTTCTCTGATTGATCTTACATTCACTTAACTTGCTGTCTCACAGAACGAATGTATACGCGACATGATGTCGGTCGGTAGGCCGACTGAGCTTGAATTCTGATCTGATGACCTGATTCAAATGTTCCAAATGAGATATATTGGGATTCGAATCTATGCATTGTTTCGGATACAAATGATCGAATCTGAACAGTGATACACTTTTGCCATGTCTAGTCCCAATGTAATAAGCCATAGGATTGTCATTATACCGCGCACAATCCTAGACTCCGGACTGCTATTTAGAAAAAATTTCGCTAGAAAAGCCCCAATAACATTTCTGAATGAAATTTCAAAGATCCTCCATGTGTCCGAAGGCGCCCAACTCATCTGCCTCTTAGTGACCATCGTTGACGCTGCCATGACGAACTGTACCTTCCCCACTCAGTGGAATGGACGTCATAGACATCCCCAAGCCTGGTAAAACTCGTGACCTCCCCACGAGTTACCGCTCCATTAGTCTCCTCAACTCCCTGGAAAAGACCTACGAGCGCCTGCTCCTGGCACGGCTCAAAGACTTTGTATCACCCAGGAATACTCCTCCTCCTCCATCAATGAGCAGGCAATGAGGTATTCGAGCCAATCATTCTTGCGTCCATCAAGTACACCGCATCACGGAGCACATCCTCACTGGCTTCAAGAAACCCAAACCCGTCTACACGGGTGCCCTTTTCTTCAATCTCGCGAAAGCCTTCGACAAAGTCTGGCACAACGGCTTGATCTACAAGCTTTACCAAATGGGTGTGCAGGACAGGCTCGTGCTCAACTTACAAGACATCCTGTCGAATCGCGCCTTTCGATATCGCGTCGAGATGACGCGCTCTACCCCCCACTCCATATAAGCTGGTGTCCCACAAGGCTCAGCTCTCTCCCCCCTTCGAACGAACGAACGATATTCCTTGTTCGAGTAAGGTGCATCTAGCCCTATTCGCGGATGATACCGCTCTCTATGTCTCGCATAGGAATAAGGGTTTCATTAGCAGAAATCTTCAGGCAGTAGCCAACACCCTAGGGGATTGGTTCAGGAAGTGGCGTATTGAGGTGAACCCGGACAAGAGCGCTGCGGTGTTTTTTTCCAGAGGTGCCACCCCGCGTCCCTTTCTGTGCCACCCTAGTAGTAATCTCGGTCAAGTAACCATGTTCGACCTACCTATTCCCTGGGTCAAACAGGTCAAATATCTAGGGGTCACCCTAAACAATACCATGATCTTCGGACCGCACATCAAGCGAGTCCGTAACCGAGCAGCCTTTGTGCTTGTTCGTCTCTACCCGATGATCTGCAAGCGGAGTAAAATGTCCCTTACGAATAAAGTGACACTTTACAAAACTTGTGTATGGCTCATCATGACGTATGCTTGTGAGGTCCACCGAAACTGACCGGTAGTTATGAAAAACTCAAAACTGCGGGCTAGTTTTCTTAATTAATTATTCATTTTCGGCGCATCGCGATCTATCGTGATATGGCGTAAACCATTGAAAGTATTTTTGCGATAAATATAAAACATTTGTCCCAACAACTTCTTAATTGCCAGCTGCATCGGACACCACTAGAAAAACGAGCTATTTTTTTTTTCAATTCATAAAAACATAGATACCATCACGACATCAGTGGTGGAAGATAATAAAAAAAATAAATTTTCAATAAATTCTTAAACACGTTATGTTAATTTTCTACATTCCCACCATAAAAAAGTATAATCTATATACATAAAATAAAACTGTAAGCAAGTCGTGTCTGTACATGGAATATTTTTAGGAAATAACAACCCAGGGGTATCATACTATCGATGTAGAAATCAATTCTATAATTTTGGCTTTCGTGTCTGTTTGTCTGTCTATCAGTCTGTTCGTCTCTCGAAGGGTATGAACCATCATCACGCGAAAACTACCAGTCGGATTTTGATGAAACTTTGCACGCGGATACCTTAAAATATTGGCTAACATACTGTATAGTATTTATCTCAGAAAATCAAAAGGTTTCTCCAGAAAAGATGAAAATAAGCGAAATTTTGAATTTCTAAAAAGACACTTTACTCCAAATCTATTTGATGGACTTAAATGAAATTTTGTGTAATTGTAACCTGTACAAAAGATCACAACTCTGTATTATTATATATTCGAAAAAATCTAACAGTTTCTGAGTAAAGAAAAAAAAAGTCGATTTTGATAAATCATTCATTGTTCCAAAACTACTCTTTAGATGTCAGTGAAACTTAGCACGGATATATTTCATACTAGCCGTAACCCGCGGCTTCGCACGCGTTTCTTTTGTAATTTGACCTATGTCAAATTTCTTTATTTGGTAGGACTTTTCTGGATAGCGTTATTCTAAGTCTGAAGAGACACCATATTGAGTTCCTTTTAAATCCGTTCAGCCGTGTTAAAATGGAGAAATAAAATCAACTATCCCCCAGAAATCTTGCATTTCCCGAGCTAAAAAGTAGTCTTAAACAATCTTTGAAAATTCCTCCGTTTTCTATAGTGATAGTCTATTTAAAATCGGTTCCACCGTTCTGGATATTAGCGCGTAACCAACAAACATTTTTTTTACTGTGTCCGTATGCACTTAAAATATCTTCTTTATTTCAAAATCACAAATAAAATTCTTGTGCGCTGTGCGGGGATCGTACCTGCGATTTTTTGACAAAGTAAGTTACGCAGTGTACGTTTTATCGGTTAAACCAAGCCATTTTTGACAAAGAGTGTAATCTAGCGTAATAATATCTTAAAACGGTACATTGCCAGTTCAGTATGTAGTAAAGTTTTTGTCAGTTCATTTTTGTTAGTCTTCTCGTAAGATATTAATCATCGTTAAAGTTTTGTATCCGGCCCATTCATCGTTAGAGCTCTCCCCGGAAGAAACATTCCTGAATGTATCATCGGTTCATGCACGAAATCATAATTGAGTGTTTAAATCAAACGTCTCAGAACAATTTCCAGTAAGTTCTTTTAACTACTGAAAAGTTTTTCGTAAGGAGACGAACTTGAGTCCAATATCAAATGATGGAGTAATTGCAGTATTAAAAGTAACATTGCAGATCGGGACAAACAGTAATAAAGTTTTGTAGTTTATCCCGCGACTAAAACTGTAAGAAATTCGTGTCTGTACATGGAATATTTTTAGGAAATAACAACCCAGGGATATCATTCTATCGATGTAGAAGCCAATGATCCAATTTTTGGCTTTCGTGTCTGTTTTTCTGTCTGTCCAAATTCACCAAGCAGATTTTGAAGAAACTTTGCCTGCGGTTATCTTAAAATTTTGGCTAACATACTGTGTAGTATTTATCCCGGAAAATCAAAAGGATTGTTCAGGAAAGACGACAATAAGCGAAACATTGCATCTCTAAAAAGACACTGTACCCCAAACGTGTTTGATGGATTTCACAGAATTTTTTGTTATGTAGCCCGTACCAAAGATCACAACTCTGTATACTTATATTTTTGAAAAATCTAACAGATTTTGCCTATAGACTAGGATTTTGCCTACACATGAATCCATCCATGAATTGATATTGAACTCAGGTTTGTCTCCTCAAGAAAAACTTTTCAGTTGTAAAAAGCACTTACTCAAAATTGTTCATATATGTTTGATTTAAGCACTTAAACATGGTTTCGTGCATGAACGGATGATTCGGGATTCTTTTTCCTGGAGAGCACTCTAACGATGAATGGGCTGGATACGAAACTTTGCATATTCATTAATTAACAAGACAAGATTTTATCGTATGTATAGATATTTTAACATGATTTGATCATGAACATGAACTATAATATCTTACGACAAGACTTACACAAAATGCACTGACAATACTTTGCTACACACTTAGCTGGCAATGTACCGTTTTTAGATATTATTACGCTAGATTATAATTTTTAATAGGGTAGGTAGAGAATATTTAAATCAGACATATTTTACCGATAATTTAAAAAAAATAGATAAACTGATAATCCTTCTTAAAAAGGAAGGTATTGTATATTTTTTTTTTTACGAGACGTCGTTAATTTTGTGTGTTGAATAAGATCGCTCTATAGTTTAGTTTATATTTTACATAGATCCGGTGATAGAAATAGTTAATAGAGAAATAAGTCTGGTGGAAGTTGAAAAAAATCTACAATATATTCACTACACGGTCCTCCCGGGATATCTAGCCGTTATTTCTTCATACTAAAATGACAGAATGGATCTTACTAACACTTTCAAGGTCTTATAGGTCTCGAAATAATTTTTGAGATACTTTTAATCCCGGAAAGAATAAAAGTTCTTCGAGTCAGTCGAGGCGACATAGCTGGTATTTATTCATATTAAAATGGCTAAATCAATTTAACTGAAACTTTATATCAAGGTATCTTACATCGTTAAATAAAACAGAACACTTTTTATCTCGAAAGATAGCACGACTTCTGCGGAATATCTATTATTTCTTCATACGGCTCAACGGATTATAAAGAAACCTAATATGAAAGAAACCACACAGGTATACAATGCGAAACTGGAAGGAAGTAGAACAACAACTATTTATAGTTATACAAATTATATGCAATATTTACAATAATACAAAAAACAGTAAAGAATTATTTATATAGGGTCAAATGGTTCCACGCCGCTATCAGTTGGTAGTGTACCTAGAACAGGACGTAGAAATCGGGGAAGACCTAGACTATCTTACCATGAACAAATAGACATGTCTTATGCGAAATTTGACTATTTGGAAATTTAAGAGTCTCCGTAACCGGCGAGCGTGTATAAGACGAACTATAAGAGGGTAGAAAGCCAGAAAGGTCTGGAAAAAAAAACCTGTTGGATCTCCGCACGCTCTGCCTACCCCGCAAGGGATCTGACGTGATGATATAAATTGGTAGATAGTATTAAAGTATCTTTACTCGTGAAATAATAATATGAAATAGGTAACTTACACACTAGATCATGCCGATATAATCCGTCTAAGTGGTATATAAAATCACACTAATATGCATTTGGTGGGTTTTTACCGGCCTGTATGAAGGCCCAAAGATATTAATCATATATTTATCATCATTTTGAATAAAGAAAAACCTGGCAATCTTTCGATTTCCCTCTTCGTCTTCACAGGTGACTGGAAGCCTGGAGACCTGCTGAAATTGTTCTACAACGAAAATTTACTCATATTTAAGTTGACTTTTTAAACAAAGACGACTTGGTTTAAGCGATAAAACTTACTTTGTCAAATAGTCGCAGGTACAATCCCCGCACAGCGCACGGGAATATTGATTTGGGATTTTGAAATAAATAAGATATTTTACGCGCATACGTGCACAATAAAAAAAAAGTCTGTGTTAATATTCAGAACGGCGGAACCAATTTTAAATATATACTATCACTGGAAAATGGAGGATTTTTCATAGATTATTTAAGACTATCTTTTAGCTCGGGAAATGCAAGATTCCTGGGGGATAGTTGTTTTAATTTCTCCATATTAACACGGCTGAACAGATTTAAAAGAAACCTAATCTTAAGTCTTGGTAAAATGTTGTCCCAAAAAATCCTAATTACCTATGTCAAATTACAAAATAAACGCGTGTGAAGCCGCGGGTAACAGCTAGTTTCCAATAAAATTGTTGGCTGAAATAATAAGTTAGTACCGATTTGTGGACAATTTGTACTTATTCGATAAAATAAAGTTTGATATCGTGCCCTTTCTTTCAGTCTATTCGTTCGTTTCGATCAGCGGAAAGACGTCCACTACAGGGTAAACAAAGGCTTCACAAAGACGAAAGACGAAGGTTTTGCGCATTTATCTTTTACCTGCGACCTTCACCAGGTCCATCTTGTGGGGAGCCTGCCGACTCTACGTCTTCCAGTACGTGGTGATTCAGAATATTTAACATATAATAAAAACTTTTGAACCTCAGAACCCTTTGAAAACTTTTGATCGATCAGCACAATAAAATATGATCTGTTTTTTGTGGAACTTCCCAAAGTTCCAATAGTACAGTTTTTACTTATCTTTAAAAATGCGTTAAATTTGCGATTTAATCATACTCTTTTCTTTCGGTCGTTTGACTTATATTGGGAGATATATATGTTGGTATTACAGGGAGAAAAGAACTAAGTATTTACTTTGATAATCTTAACGCTAATCTCTTATAAAATTATGATTGCAGACGGACCTCTCATTTTACCTGACAACCTTTCAGATTTAGAACTAAAATTGATTACAAACATATCTTCATCATTATAAATAATTAAAGAAGTCGATAAGATCTCCATACTTAAAATCTTCCGCTTGAAGACTTAATAGTTTCACATTCATATTGTTTTGTGTAGTTTAGTAACGATTCATGATTACAGGAAGGAGGTGACAAACAGAACTAGTTAGCACCAAGTTACACAACTAACACGCAAGTGTGTGTAATTAGGATTACGGCAAAAATAAGAATGTTAATTCCTGGTCCCAATGATCAATGAGAAACAATATCCTTTTTTACAATTTAAGACTTCCTTCACAGTGAATTAATTTTAAATGGCGGTGTCTATTTTCATATAGGAAAATTTAAGTTAGTTCGAATAAAATAAGAATACCTATTTAGAAACGGCTTTGTGAAAAAGATTAGTATATTGATGAGTTTGAGTGCCTACTGTTTAAAAATGTTCAGTTTTGTATGTTAATTCTGTTTTTGTAAATACAACGTGTATTTACAAAACCATTGGCTGAACATTTTAAATGCAAAAAAGCTATATAGGTACTAGTAAAACAGAATAAGGCACTTTGGATGTTTAGGTTTTTAGTGTTTGAGGTTGTTCTGATGTTTGTTATTCAATTACAATAATTAACAGAAATGTTGGGTATAAAATAATAAGAATATGGTATATATGACACGATCGGTATAATGTGTGTGATATTTTCTGGCGTCTTTATCTAGGTTATCATGTTTACGTTTACCCTTTTATAATATCCATTCTAATAACTAAGATGTAATTTTAATAAATGGTATATCACGAAGACGAGATTGCAAGGAAAAGCTAGTGCAAAAAAGTAAATAATTGAATTGTAGTATAATTTACCTTGAGAAGGTTACTGTTAAGCATAGTATTCAGTATAACCAGATGGTTACGATTTAAAATCCTTTCCTTCGAATACAGATACCGCTAACAGGTTCAGATACCGACATCGCCAGCGAGGTCAAATAATCCCTTGCCCGCCGGCCGGCGCAGAGCACTACGGCAAGACACCGAGTATATGCCCTCCCCCATCTGCCCAAGCCGAGGCCGTTTCTCCTTAAGGCGCCCTTGAGCTATTTGCCCCTTGCCCTTCTGGCTCTAGCTCGACCGGACAAGAGGACCGGACTTGTCCGGTGAAACTGTAAATGCCCAGCGGCCAATAGCGCAGGTCATTCACACACACAGACAAGATTCAACATCCGTGTAACTTTATAATCGAAAGAGATTGTGTCAAAAACATTATAATAATAATTAAATTTGAGCGTGCGATACGTCTTTAATTTTGTAATTCGTACCAATCATCCGGTTTGCGTAATGACTACCTAGTATTTAATGTTCTCGAAAATTCCGTTGTTGGCTGTTATAGACACACTATGGGATCCGATATTTATCAATGATTCATGTTGATAGATTTATAAATCACTTTTTATGATCACTTATTTATGCGCTAAACAATGCTAGTTCTGCATTTAGTGTAGTTCACAGATAGGGAATAACCCTTCGCCGTGGTTATGTTTTACATGAGGTTATGCAAACCGCAATGATATTGGAATAAATGAAGTAAATGGAATATTTAGATATTACATATAAATAATAAACATTTAAAAAATGTTTATAATACTAAATGTTGACTGCGAATTTGCACACGTCTATTATTAATTCGAGAGAGGTCTTCGCTGAAGCTACAAAAGTCGATTTTCATAAAATTACTTCTAATATCATCCCACCGTTGGAAAAAGGCCGCCTTCAACTGTTACCGTCCGGCTATTTTTATTTGGCTTTGAAAACCAACTATTCAAGAAAGCCTTTAGCTCGTTCCTCCATTTCCGTCTGAACCTGTCGCGATGATCTTTATAGTTTTGTGGGACCCTTTTGGTAATTATTGTTGCTCAAGTTGTGTTAGACTCCCACTCTAGTCCCACTTGAGTTCAGAGGTTTTGTGACCTAAATCAGTACTTTAAAATTAATGCAGAGTGATCCGGAAAAATACCGTAAGTACATACTTAGCAATACACATGCTTAAATATTATTATGGTATTTCCATATAACAGTTTTTCATTTCTTTAAAACCCTTAGAGTTTGAAAAATATTTATAAATAGGTGTTTTAGCTAAATAAACAAACTACTATTTGTCGAAACATAACGTATAGCGACGCTAGCTTGAAAAAAAAATCACATACAAACTTCGCTCACCTATTTTTCACCATCAGGAGTTAATTTTGGTTTTTCGTTACAAGGAATCAGAAAATCTAAAGGTCTGCAAATCTTCACCCTCTAATTTACCTCCCTAAGGCTGATTATTAAAATACGAAAACACGTCTTCATTTATTTTTAATAAAATATTTTTAGTGGGTGGATAAGATATAAAAGGAACTTAATCCCCAATTTTTAAGGTTCTAGCTAATAATCTCGGCGCTGATGAAATATGATGGTAAAAAAATTATGTGCAGTGTATCTTTAATACATATTAAATTCCGCGTTGTACGCATAAAAAGATTCAAAGTCAAAGTGAAAAATCATTTATTTGCATAGGCCAATACAATAGCACTCACGAACGTCAAAATTATTACATTTTTTACATCTACCACCCGATCGGAACGCGGCCTCCACTGAGGAGATCCGGCGAGAAACTCAGTGGGTTAATCTTTTAATTTAATTTGTTTGGCCTTTCTGACAACCATTTTTTGTTGTTTTTCAAAATTGTACTATATATCATTGATTAATGTTGCTGATTGAGGAGCTGCTCAAGCCCAATCTGTTTTATCGTCAAGATAATCCGAAATTTTGTAATACCCTTTCTCACAGAGTCTAGTTTTAATTGCCTTTTTAAACTTATTAATAGGCATGTTTCGGATATCTATGGGTAATTTGTTGTAGAAGCGTATACATTGCCCCATGAAAGAATTACTAATTCAGTGGAGACGATATTCTTTTTAACATATAGAAGATTTTCATATAGAAATTGTGATGCAACAGTTAGAATATTTATTTCTCTAAATTTTGCCTTTGCTCTCGGGGCCAAATTGTAAATTGCTCGAACAGTCCTTTTCTGGAGAACAAAGATAGTATTAAGTTCTGCAGAGCATCCCCAAAGTAGTATGCCATATGACATAATACTATGAAAATAAGCGAAATAAACAAGTCTAGCTGTTTCAATATCAGTTAGTAATCTAATTTTCTTTACAGCATATGCCGCTGAGCTTAATCTACCAAATAATTGATCAATATGGGGGCCCTATTGTAATCTGGCATCAATAGTGATACCTAGAAATACAGTTGACTCTACAAGGTTTCATTATCCATCCACACCATTTATTTGTACATTAGTTGCAACCTGTCTTACATTTGACGTTGTGAATTTAATACATTTTGTCTTCTTCTCATTAAGGAGAAGATTATTCGTGTTGAACCAATGCACAATCATTGACAGTGCACTGTTCACATCGTCATAATTAAGCAGCTGTCTTTTAATTTTGAATAATAAGGATGTATCAACCGCGAACAGCACAATATCCTGATTATCCCCTACATAGTAGGGTAAGTCATTTATATATATGAGGAATAGAAATGGACCGAGAATCGATCCCTGGGGCACGCCCATTATCACGTTAGAACCGGGAGATTGCTTCTCATTAACATCGACCTTTTGAATTCTATCACAGAGATAAGATGTCAAGAGGTCGAAAGCCCTGTTCCTAATTTTGTAATGGTGTAATTTCCTGAGGAGAGTTTCATGATGCACACAGTCAAAGGCCTTAGATAAGTGGCAGAATACACCTAAAGCATCCTGCGAGTTCTCCCAAGCCATAAAAATATTCCTCATTAATTCAACACCTGCGTCGTTTTAATATTAAGATTATTAAAAGTATTTATTATATCTTTCCCACTGACAACCGAAAATTCAACGGATGTGCCGCATTCTGAGAAGCACTTTGTTTAAGAAGCGACTTAGCCGAATAACAAGACGACGTCAGAGTTTTAGTAGTAAACAAAGGAATATTAGTAAAAAAAGTTTTAAACTCAGACGCTACTTCCTGATTCGCTCTCACATTTTTATTACCAATTTTCAAATTAAAGTCTCTATTTTTTGTCCTACCGATTTAACTATTAATAACGTTCCAAGTCATTTTGATGACATTACCTGATTGTTTAATTTTGTTTCTTAAGTTTAGATTTAGCACAGAAACAGGCGCTTTTAACATTTTTAGAATAATTCTTAACATATTCTAAAAATTCTGGTTTATGGTTATAAGATTTTTCATCATAAAGTTCATATAACCTCAGCCTACTTTTAAAAATACTACAGGTTGCCCATTCACTAAAACCGGCACGATCACCAACTATGACATTTTTGGGCTTAAAAATGTTATTAAATTTATCACTGATAAGGTGGAACAATGAGTTATATAAATCGTTTAGGTCATTCAGAAAGGGCAACCTACTTTCTCAATTAAATTGCATTTAAAACGCTCTAAGCGGCCTACATTTATTGGGACAAAGCCTTTTTCCTTTGAACCTTACTAGTCCTAGGGAACACAACCAACTGACCGCTATGATCGGATTATAGTTTGTTTATTACAGAATAATACCTAGGTCTAACATTAGTAAAAATATTATCCATACATGTTGCACTAGTAGCAGTTATTCTAGTGGGTACATATTATACGATTTCATAAGAGTTATAAACTTCCTAGTAAAAATATCGTTTTCTAATAAATTGATATTGAAGTCGCCACAGATAGCAACTGTTTTATTTGAAGTGGAGGTTTTAAATATAATGTCCTTCATTAACCGCTCGAAATCATCACAAGGTGAAGGTGGAGGTCTGTATACGCACACAACAATGAACTGCTCAGACTCATGCAACTTCTATAACTCTTTCAACAGATAGGCTTAAAATGTCCCTACGTTCTTTAAATTTAATATTTATATTTAGAATTATTAGATAGCAACCATGTATCATATTAACTCTGCTGAAAGAGCTAACAACCTGGTGATTTGAGAAATTGAACATGATCTAGTTACTTTTCAGCCAATGTTCAGTAATTTAAAGAATATCTATCTTGCAACCATTCATGAATAATTCAACTTCTAAATCTTTGCCCGTCTTACATTGAATATTTTGATGGACCAGGTTAATTAAAATTGATTAATTATTTAATATTTCATTATTATTAAAGCAAGAGGATGCCTCTATTGTCTTTGCGTGTATTTTAAATTATTTGAAATATCAAAAGTTTTAATATTAAAAATGTCTGAACTTAAATTACAAATGGCAACATTACATTGCTCAATAGAAGCAACTTTGTTATTTGCCAAGTTTTTGACTGATGTATATAAAAATATGATAGCGAACCATCTATCTGTTTTTTAAATATTTTGAAAGATAATAATTATCTTTTGTCAATTAGTGTGAGTTATTAACATAACTGTTAATGTCAAAGACACGCATTTTGTCACTATTATTATTGTTATTTAGTGATTTTAAATTGTGCAATGTCATATTCAGCCTACATAAAGCATCATTTTCCTACTGTGGCAAGCTTTTGCTAGAGGGAAATGTGAACATTACAATCTTCGCTACCTTTAACTTGAGTAACAAGTTATTATATTGTATTAATTGTTTCTTGTTAACATTTGCCCTATTTTCAATAAATATTAACAATGTACTGCCGGGGCTAAATTCAAAATTCAATATTTTATGCATTAACTAATGGTAAGATAAACCCGGTGAGCAATAATTAATAATGGAGTGTCCCTTATCCGATAAAAGAGTACCCATATCTTTACCAATTTCGTCACTAAACATAATAATTTTATGTTTCGTAATAACATAAGGTTTGGTTTTCACTAAAGGGGTCTCTAGGTCTATGGATATGATCACTTTCGAGTACTGGTAGTACGGTACTTCAGAGTCCACAAGGCCATATTTAAGAGCAAGTTGCTGATAAACAATCCTAGCCACTTGGTTGTGTCTGTGCAAGTACTCTTCGTTAGCAAAACGAGAACAACCGGAAACTACATGTCTAATAGACTCACCGGGACGGTGGCATGCCCGACAAATGTCAACCGTGCCGTCCTTTAGGATGTGTTTCCAGTAGTTGCTCGTCATGATAACTTCGTCCATAATTGCAAAGACAAACCTTTCAGTTTCCCCAAAAAGGTTGCTGAAGCGTAGCCAAGTCACGGAAGCGAGCTGGTCCACATCAGGCCCTGTAAGAGCCCGATAGAACCATCCGTGTAGCTCCTTGCCCTTCTATATGGCTGTGCGGTCCGAAATACTTAATACCTGGGGCTTTCGCCAGTTCTCGTTTGCCAAAGAAAGCGGAGTTAGGCCTCTATCGATTGCGGCAACGTCTCAATACATCACCACGGACACACTCAAAAAGTACTGTCTGAGATTGTACACCTCGCGGTTGTGCAGTATCTTAGCATTTAAAAACCCACGACCACCGCACTTCCGCGGGATGTACAACCTCATAACTGACGACCGCGAGTAATGCATACGATACGTTGTCAGCAATCGACGGACCTTTCTATTCAGGGCATCCAGTTCAGACTGAGTCCACCTTAGTATGCCAAAAGAGTAAGTAAGAACAGGCATGACCCAACCATTGAAAGCTCGGAGCTTCCACCTGATAGAAGGCTTTTTAACACTTTTATCAGGCGGCCAAAAAACAGATCTTTCAATGTATGTTTTATATCCAGTTCAGCTATACTTAAGGCTTGTGACATACCAAGATACTTGTAGGCTTATTATTATTATAAGTGGGGGATCGTCCATTAATCACAAAAGGGGGAAGGGGGTCGGGAAAAAATCACGAAATATCACAAAGGGGGAGGGGCGTGTAGTGAGATATTACATGTATTTTTTTGTTGTTGAACGCGCGAATTCTAAACCTAAGAGCGGCGCGTAACCTAATCCACCCCCGATCCGTAACATTGTGAGGTTAGGTTTAAGATTAACTGGGGGGTTAGTATTAAACCTCATCATGTTAAAAAGTGGCTAAAAATATCACGTGATTAATGAAGGACCGCTAACTTAGAACGTTTTGAAAGCATTTTCGTGATTAAAATTCGTTAAATTAAAATTGTATATAAACCTCTTCAATACATAATGTTTAGTGTGGTCTCGATACCTGTTATTCAAATTCAATTATGGTAATTTAAATTTATTATAAAAAAACTGGAATGTTTGGCATTTAAAGTGCTCATGTTGGGTGTTTTTAACTAAAAAATATATGTTTGACGTATTTTATACAAACTGGGTATAATTAAACATTGCCTCATTCTTCATATCATCGGCGACGAGTGAAAACCTCGAAAGCTGAAGTCTAAACATATAGCATCTGCTGCAACTTCATATGAGCTCACGTTTCACAAGCTGTCGTTGCTTCAGAAGTCCTCTCAGTGCCGTCTAGTAGAAATAAACTACTACTTCGAATAAAACTTGCTCTACCTAGACACTCAAAAATCATGGAAGAATGAGCGAAAATAGTGTTTTTGCTTACTACTTGACACTTCCATCTGTTTGGGTGAGTATAAAAATGACCTACCTACTTATCTGCAGATATAATAAAAGCTTGAATATTCTTCGTTGAAATCGTTAGTATAGACACAGACCTGTTAAAATTAATACTGGTTACTGCAATATATATTGAATATCCAGTTGGATTAAATCGATATTTATAAAATGATAAAATACCTACCTCCATTTGGTTTGGTGCTAATTTTATCTGTCATGTTTTATTCATTTTTTTTAGTCTTGTATTTATAAATTTAGTTAGTAGATATAAATAGTACTGAGATTATTATAATAACCAAAAAAAATCTTACTAAAGTCTAATGTAACTGCAGTAATAATTTTAGGTAGGTTTATTATTATAAAGTATACTGTTTTTTTAGATTTACGCTAATATTACATATTAAATAAAACTATTCTTAACATTCATAACCGTCCTTCCCGTGACCATAGGTGCTGCAAAGCGCTCGAAAAGTCGGGAACTTAAAATCAAAAATAAACCGCGATAAAATCCGAAAAATAATATTATTATAAAATATATATTATAAATTTTTTTTAATATTTATTATAAAATATTTCAAGAAACTCAAACGGAATTAGATATTATAGTATAAAGTCGCAGCAAAATTGTTAAATATGTTGGAAAATAAAAGTTTTCACACTTTGCCTATCCCGCAGGGGATCTAGCGTGATGATATATACTTAGAAAATAGTGACAAGTGCTTGCTTTTTTGCAAAAATATAAGTGAAATTATGAAATTATTTATCAAAATTCCTTCTGACTTCTTAATATTTAAGGACACATAAGTCTGAATTTATAATATCTTTATTGTTTTTATATTTGAAAGAGCTTCAAATTCTGGTTCCATTTTATCAAGATTTAGATACAGACGCGTTTTGCGCAAATATACATATTTTACCTCATAGATATTGAAAATACTAACAATGATCTATACCGAATAACTGAATGGAGTAAGTCTTACGGATTAACAATGAATCCCGTCATAACGCAAGTTATCATTATAGGCAGCTCCCGAATGATCTAGTAGAATTAATTGGTTGACACCCCCAAAAATATTTTTCGGAGATACTTTAATAAATTATAGCGAATCTATAAAAGATCTTGGCGTTCTTATATATTGTTGTCTGACTTGGGGTCCACAACTAAAAGCCATCAGCTGCAAAACGTTTCCGACAGCAACCTCTCTGAAAAGACTTCGCAATTTCCTACCCACTGCCACGAAGGTTGCTGTATATCTTAGACTATGCTGATATGTGCTACTTAGATTTGACGGAGGACCAGCTAGATAAACTTAAGCGGCTCTAAATCGGCTCGATTAGGTTTATATTTGGCTTACGCAAATATGATCATGTCTCTGCATTTCGTACACAACTCAAGTGACTGTGACTTATTTGACTTCGTATGAATTCGCATATTCATTCTCTTCTTAACAATGTATTATTTAACCCTTCTTCCCCTTCTTATCTTAAAGAGCGTTTCGAGTATCTAAAAAGCACTGGCACCCAATGTCTCAGGTCCTCAACAAATGTTAGCCTAAGGATGCCCTCTCACAACAGCATCGTCTATGATTAGTCTTTGATGTCCAGGCGGTACGACTGTGGAGTACTCTACCTGTCAGTATAAGGCGTGCTTTGTCGCTAGATAGCTTCAAAGATCAGGTGAGAGAGTACTATTTATCTACTTACTCATCGGATTCTGTTGTCAAATCTAAATAGTTAATTATGTATATGTTGTGTTTTTAATTATTTATTTTATTTTTGTGTCATGAATATGCCACGTATATGTATTTTGTAATATGTGTTAGCGTTTCGATTAAAGTATATATAAGTATGATTTTTACCAATCTGGATCTGGCGTGAGGTTATAGATAGTTAGATTTTTACCAATTCAACCCCAGTCTACACTACTTACAAATCAATTTCTCCATCTCAAAGTTACCTGGAAGATATTGCTTTGCGAGTAGTGGGGTGCACGTATGTATCTATTTTAATAAAATAAAGTTTTTTGGTATGATATATGTATGGCGTATTAAATACATTTTATGTTGCAGTTTTCAAATAAATTGCTGAAACCTACTCTTTTCCAGAATGAAAAGAAATAAGCTTTGCAGTTGAGGGTTTTTTTTGTATTTTATATATTCATTTACATTTTTATCCTTAGGTTTCCAAAAGTGTTCTGTTTATTATTTTACGTTGTAAGGCATCTTCATATAAAGTTATAATTAATTCCGTTTAGCCATTTTAGTATAAGTAACAGTTATCCCACAAGAACCGTGTAGTGATAACTTATATATTCATCAAGTATATTTTATAAACTTCCACTAGTTTCATTCTATATATCCATCTCTATCAACAATCTCTATCACCGAGTAAAGTCTTAGCTGGCCCGAAGGTAGTCTTACAAAATATAAACAAATCTATAGCGCGATCCTATAAAAAATGGCCTTTAAATATGTAGTCTATTATTAATTAGACGCTGTTTTGCAGATACGCGGACATAGGCATGAGTAAGACGCAGGAGTTTATAATTAGTTTGAGCAAGTATTAGATGTCACCACCCTCGTTGACATGGTGCCCGTCAGGTAATTTGTTTGGAGGTTGTAAAATGCAGGGCGCGGGTCGGTTCCTATGATTACCCTGAGACAAGGTAAATTTCGGTGCTCAATCATTTTGAATATGGTGCTAGTAGAGGTCAAGTGAGTTCGGATACACAACGGTAACTGTCACATAAATAAATTGTTGTACCAGTTACCATTTTTAACCGGCAGATGCTACACGATAATATAGTTCCTATTTTAAGTCGTATAAAAACATATTTTTTATTACGTCTAAAGTTCTTTAAATACGTTCAATTTGTTTTGATCGCTAATATTTATTGATATAGAATATATAATCTGGTATACTGAAATATGAAGGAATAAACATCAGAAAATTAGTCGATAATTATTCATTTAACTTTTTTCATTTTAACAGTATTTCATTAGTAAATATGAGATTTTATGACTAGCTAGTCGTCGCCTAGCTAGGTAATTTAAATGTATGGGGACCATACATATCACTCTTAGACTTTGCTCTATTAGAACTTACTGTAAATATTGATTCTCTTAATATTGTAATCGCTATTAACAAATTAAGGTACTTATTATAACGTAATACACTTAAAATTGGCAAAGGGTTAACATAAAATATACATACCTATAAAATAATAATATACATACCTATAAAATTGGGCATTTGTGAAAGAGCTTTTAAAATGTTGGTAGTATTTCCTTTTAGCCAGTCGTTGGGTCTCTTGTGGAGTAAAATTAAAAACAGCATTTCAATAATATAATATAGTAATCTTATTATAATTTTAGGAATCAGAGCGCGTACCACGATATCTTTAACAAATCTATTGTAATCTTACTTTGTTGTTAGAAAGAGATTTAGATATACGCAGTTTATAGTCCTATCTCTTTTCCACGGCAATGTAAGATTGAAATAGTTTTGTTTTGTTTAGCAAAACTATTTACACTACAGGTTGTGATAGCCTCCCAGACTGCAAAAAATGTGGTTGATATCATTTGCGACTTCTCTACCCCCGTTATGCTAATCCTATACATGTTAGCTTTTTATTGACTGTAATCAAAGACTATTAATTCTGCAACAGTTATAGAGATGATGGGTATTAAGTAGACGTGGGTATTAATTGTACATCAGTAGGATTGGAAGAAGCAAAACATTAAAAAAATGGAACTGATTGTCTTCGATTGCAAATCTATTAGCCATTAAAAAGTCAACGTACAGTGAAACTACTTTTTTATGGTAGTTAAAAATATCGAAAATGGTTGTAGGTAGTACTAAAAGCGTGATAAAAGTCGTTTGGTACATAATAAATGTCCTAAAGACCATATTTCACCGTATAATTACAAACAACAAACATAATTAAGCTGGTATCTTAACGTACTTATCCGATCGTCTACATAATGGAGGAAGGAAGCTGTATCACAAATTCGTTCAACTGTGCAAGGTCCATTAAAATCCAGCGCCAAACATAACGCCATCTTTGTATAATATGATTATTTGGGTGCCTAATGTGCTTACCATCTAAAACCTACGTACATTATTGAGAGATAATTATATATAAGTACCGGTGTTTTTTTCCACAGGACAAAAACGCATTCAATGACGTTATTGATTTTATGAATCCACGCATGTTGAGTTTATATTGCAGCTGGATATAACTTGGAAAATGAGTGCCGCAGACTTTTATTATTTTTCATTTGCGGCTAAGGACCTCTCCATTTGGGTTCTTTCCACGCAAATCTGGAATGCAAACAAGCGATCGCAAACCTGACCACGATGACGCACAAACTTAATTATCCGTGTAAAGCAGTTTAAAAATAACCACCTTCATAAATGATATGGTGAACTAACTATATAAGAAGTTCAAATATATTTCTGCTTATCATAATAGCCTATCTCCAAAGGGGTCGGAACAGAAATTTAGAACTCTATACTTACGCAATTTTACTAAAATAATAAAATACCTCTTACGCTTGTTATCTCTCACGCTTACGCGATAACTACCTTATAATATTATTTTTAACTACAATAGCGTTGTTTCGAGAGCATAAACACGTGCTCATTAAACAACCAATTTTCATTAAGATATTTTGGTCTCGATGTGACAAGCAGTAGGTAAGTCTGTCGCCTGCCCAAAAAGTGAGAAAAATACTTTAATCGTTGGAAGCTAATAATTGATATTTGATTAATTAAACTTCCAAATAATATTAACATATCTCTAGATGCCTAATTAGGCAGATTAATAGATTACTAGAAAACAGTGAATTTTATAGCCCAAAAGTTGTCGGGAAATATTGATATTAAAAATAAAAGATGTAATCTAAAATGATATTAAAATAGTGATTTTATGTCTGCGAAGTAGGTAATAAGATATTTTAATAGCATTTGCACCATATCATTAAATGTAAAAATAGTTCTTATTTAAGATAAAGTGGCTAACATCAAAAAGTATATTCCTTGTCTCGTGGGTAGGTACATCACTTGAATCTAATTTACATTTTTTTATAGATTTACTGAAATATGTAAAAAACTGTACTAAGTAATTAGTTACATTAAATATATTTCCTAAACGAAAAAGTTATTATGAAAAGCCGACAATACTAAATTTGGAACTCTGTCTGCGATAGTCCGACTCACATTTTGATCCTACTTGAAAATCCGAGTATACGTAACACTAGGTGCACTCTCAGATTATATTCTTATATGATCTGAGAGTGGCACCTAGTGGTGTCACTGATACTCGTGGAATATTGTCTAATATACATTCCGGAACTTCATTAGACTGTATTTTCCGATAACAGAACGTGATTTACAAAATTTATTTGAATCGGTTTTATGACCCGTAGGTATGTAGGCAATAATAGTATATCAAACATTTGATGATCTGTATTTACACAGATATTGGTAAAGGTCGCGATCTTCATGGCCATTCAATTTCAAAGTGGTTCCATATTTACTTACACGGAATGTCAAGTTGAAATATAAAATCCAAAGTCATGGTTAAAAAAATGAGGCAATAATTACAGAAGAGTTATTTAAGTAAATGAATTAGCAATTGATTAGTATTTAGAGGAAGAAACTTAAATATTTTGTTGATTGTTAATATTTTTTTTCATCCATTTAGCTGAAGGAGATTTAGTCATTCAATAGAATGCCGGTTTTTACTGCGGGATTATCTGGCTAGCTAATCAACTAAGTTTCTACTTCGTCCAGAAGGCTCCGACATACATATATTTATATACTAACCAACATATTATCATTTGTGTAACCACTGGCTGTTTATATTGATTGCATTAGATTAAATTGAAAGAACACAATTAATTTAAAACAAAGCCTCCATTTAACAGATTCGCACCTTCTCGCCTTCACCTCATTGATAGAAACAGGTTGAATAAAATAACTCTTAATATAGAACCTGCTTTAAAGTCTCGAGTAGGTAAGAATACATACAATGTAGCCATTATTGAATGCATAGGGCATAGGTAAATACATAAATATAGTTGATGATGTGGGGCGTTGGTGTGAAGGGTTATCATTTAGTTAAATTTTCCGACTTCCAGGGAAATACTTCAACGGGTGGGTCCACTCGGTTACTAATTAGAAAAAGAACTTGAGTAAATTTCATAGCAAACGTTGCGACTGTCATGAAGTGACATTTCACTTGATGACAGCATTAGTTCCGACTTTGGCCACGAGCCAAAAGGTCCTTGAACGACTGTACACCTGCTCTTTACACTGACATATTTTGCATCACATCTCGAAAAAGTTACAGGATCTATTCCTAATTTAAAAAAAAAATTAAAGAAGTAATATCGATCAAGCGGCCTGGCATGACGAAGTATCCGTGGTGGCATCGGAAAATATCATGAAAATATGCTACTACTGGCAGGTGATATTTGAACCCAGGTAGAGTTCATGTAAAATCTAAACTCTTGAGATTGACAAGAAAGTCGTCGAGGTTTTTTGACGGGAAGTCGAAGAGTGATGTTGACAATTTGTTTTAATTTCCAAAACTTGTGTTATTTCGACTAATAATGGTGGAATATTAACCATTATCTGTTCTTATATGTGCATGAGTGAAGGTAATTGTAACAAAGTGGTAAAACGTGCCTTTTCGACTTCCATCAAAACGGCCGTTGCAATTGGTATGTAAAGTATCCACTGCTTTACTATCCAGGGTGGGGTATTTCATTAATTTCATTATCATCGTTGTCATCAAATTCATCGGGGAGTCGAATTAATTTAAACAAACACGATTATATATCACACTGGACACTGGCAAAATACACTTATAGTTAGTGTGAAGCCATAACTTAAAGAAGAAGAAGAAAGTCGTCCGATTGTACCTATCAGTCGACTATCCATACTTGACAATTAAATAATAATCGGTTGTTACGCAAAACTACTGGGTCTCACACTTCACATTTTACCTTCCTGCATTTGTCCAAGCCGGGGGCGACAGTATTTTGGACTTCTCCATACTTCATACGTACTACCACTAGGTATCTTGGTTGATTCCTGTATTATGTTAAAGTTAATGACCTTTTAAGTTTAAAAGTCGCGGCTTGTCTGCCGTTAAAAGAATACAGAATTATAAATATAGAAATCTTGGACATACATGTTTGTGACCTTCAAGGAAGCAGAAGGATATTTTAACAACTTTATTTTATACCTACTACGGGAAGTAGAAGTCATTTTTAAGATAACTTGTTTGAATAAAACTAGTTTATCTAATATATTACTAATATTATATTATCTAATATATTACTAATTTCTACCCGCGACTATGTCCGCTTGACCATAGACAGGAACCTAACATTTTTCCAGGATAAAAGTATCCTGTGTTAATCCAGGTAATAAACTATCTGTGTGCCAAATTTCATCCAAATCTCTTAAGCCGCTTTCGCGTGATTGAGTAACATTTTGTACCCGAAAAATATTAGGTTCCTGTATAAAGTAAACGCGGACGAAGCGGCGGGCAGAAACTAGTTTATAGTATTAGTAGGATCCTAATAACAATGTTGTCTGCATAGAAATCGTAATAATAAGTTAAGGTTTCTGTGGTCGTAGCCAACGAACATGTTTTGCGAATTATACATACGTACTCACACCTGTATCCAAGTGAGGTAGACTTAAACTAAGTATACTTTGGTCTCTACCAAAGTTTTCCACATTCTACGATATTAACACATCTCTTTCGTTTAGCATCTATAGGTATAATTTTCGCTGCTTAAGAGTGTTTCATATTTGACCTTTTTTAAATAGACTATTGATTTGTTCAAGGTAAATTAAAATTAATATAAAACAATATAATTTTGCTATACGGCCTCTTTGTTAAGGAGTTCCAAAGTCAAATGCCTATTTTGTAACAGACTAGACTTTGTCCGTGAATCTGCTCATGTATTTAGAAACATGTTATGTAAATGAGGTACAATATGTTGCAGCATAACCAGAAGGCCAGATCTCTTTATAGTACTCAAATAGGTAGTTAGGCTATATTTGTGCTGTGCAAGTGTGAAGATCCTGTCCAAATCACTTCAGTGGTTTTGGCGTGATGCTCAAACAAACAGACAATACAAAGAAACATTCTTTCGTACTCAGAGACCTGTCAATAATAGTGAAACCTAATAATTTTTGTTAAAAAATGTTAATTCTACAGATACAGCCCCATTACAATTTTATAATATGGTAAGTATATTTATTAATTAAATAATATTTCATAAAATAATAGAAACGGAGGACGATGAAGAACAGAGCTTAAGCTCCTCCGCCCACTGTGTCTAATAGTTGCGGGTTTAATTCCCGCACGGGACAAATCTTTGTGTGACCTATAATTTGACCACCACCCATACCATAAACCCATTAAAAAAATATATTTGTTTCGGTCTGGGTATTTGTGTATGTGAATTTTCATATGTGTAAACGCACCCACAACACAGGAATCAATCCTAGTGTGGGGATATTTTTTTTTAAATTAATCGCTTAGGGGACGAGTTTTCAACAATTATTTTTGGTGCTCACATACATTACGTTATACAAGGAACATCTCTGCAAAATTTAATGCTGGTCGTTGTCTGTCCGTCTGTCAGTCAGGGTTTGAGTTATGTTAAGTTGATAGCAAAGTAGATAGGTAAATGTATTAGTATTTCACACGCATATTATCATCTGACGGGTAGGCATAGGTATATGTATTACATTCTCTTTATATCGAGGTATTTTTGGCCCCCAAGGTCCACCTGTCGACATTCTTAGATCTGTTAATTTTCCATGTCCTTCGGAAACTTGTTAGGTTCTTTAGGCCGGTTTACTTGCAATCATTTCATTGTAAGAGGGCTCGGAGATATACATAAGGAATACAACTAAAGCGGCGTATCTAACTAAAAAAAAGCTTGCTCAAAGCAAAGTATTCTATATTTACGAATTGTTACCTTAATATATATAAGTTTATCTCTTCTTTCATACATATAATTGACTTGCAGGATACATTATTTGTGTGTGTGAATGATCTACGATGTTGGCCGCGGGGCCTTTACAGCTTCACCGGACAAGAGGGCGGGCGTGCAAATACTACGCTCGAGCCAGAAGGGCTAGGGGCAACTAGCGCAAGGGCGCTATGGGGGAGGGCGTATACTAGATGTCTCGCCGTGGTGATCTGCACCGGCCGGCGGACAAGGGATTCTTCGACTTCGTCGGCGAGGTCGGTGTCTGATCCTGTGTGCGGTAATTGTATCGGGAGAGTCGGCATCGGGAGGGTCGATGAGTCAGTTTTAGGTGTTAATCTGTTTTGAACTGATGATAGGTTATTTATACTTGCGCCACTGCACCATGTTGTTTACAAACTAGTATATAAACAAAAGTGAAAAGAAATGATGATGTTATAGGGTACTAAGTACACGTGAATTTAATTTACAAATTTTATTGAGAAGTTTACTTAAATCATTCGCAGATACGTGCAGCGATTGTCATGATGAGCCGTCAGATAGGAAGCTAGTGAACTTCAAAAGCCTTGAATAAGTACTGTTTATTACCAAGTCCAAATACTCCACGACACATGACCATGTATGAATACAATAACGCCCTTGTATTCGGGCATTTTTATGCGCAAAGGCTTGACCTTATAAAATAGCGCGCCTAAAATAATGCCTTCTGTTTATATGCTTCCTTGTAGCTACTTTTTTGTGTAAAGATCGAAATTGATCGCCTACATATATAGGTTGCTTTTAAATGTGGACATACTTATAATAGGTATTCCCATATCTATAATACACATGGACAGAAGGATGTTTATTATAAGGTAAGTAAGGTAGGTACCTAGTTCAAATTTAAAGTTTAGATGAGGTAGAGCAATCAAAGATGTTTATTCGATATCTTCGTAATTCTTGAACTTTGTGTTTTCCTTAAACGTATTGGTTATGTTATTTTCTTGCACAATTATCACCAATTTCGTAAATGTTTGATTTTTATAATTGACATATACATAAAGAAGATCGGTAATTATTTTTCTGGCAAAACTAAGAACATGTCCAGTCAAGTACCTATAGTGAATAATTATTTTCGTTTAATTACGCTTTTTGCGTCGTATAATAATAGCTGTAGATATATTATGTGTTTTGTAAATATGACTAGTGTAGTGGTGTTTGTTCACTTTAGCTTTAGCATGGCTAAGTGGTGAGTCGACGATTCTTTACAAGTACGTATAACTGTTTACTTTAGTTGTTTGTTATATGATGTCTTTAAAAAGATTTTTTTTCTGGAAATGGCTGACACCTAAACTACAATTTTATTCTATCTATATATCTATATTATCACGCCAGATCCCTTGCGGGGTAGGCAGAGAGTACAGAGTACCAACAGGTTCTTTCCTTACATACGATTCTTTCCTTGCAAGATTTTGCTGGATTTGGCACCCTTAGCTTCGCTAGTTTCTGACGTCAGGGAAATTAAAAACGATCTGTCGGGACTCAAAGAATCGCTGGAAATGGCACATGAGCTCATCGGTAACTTTTCTGGAACAATCAAGTCACTGGAAAATAGAATAACCCAAGTGGAAAAGGCTACAAGCGAACTTTCTCAATTACAAAGGGAGGTCAACAAACTTAATCTTGAGTTGCAGGAAAGAGACCAATGGGCCATTGCGAATAACGTGGAAATACGAGGCATACCACAAAAGAAGACCGAGAACCTTTATGACATAGCTCAGAAGATCGGAGGTTTATGCGATTTCCCGGTCCTAAAGAAGGACATTAATTACATTGCACGTATACCCACACGGGCTAATAATGGAGTTAAACCAATTATTATTTGTTTTAATAGCCGGTACACTAAGGAAGAATTCGTAGCGTCATCGCGCAGGAACAAGCAACTTAACCTATCACAGTTGGGCTTCACATCATCTGCAAATTTTTATGTAAATGATTATTTGACGCCAGCTAATAAGATTCTTTTAAGCAAAGCAAGATCAATCGCTAAGGAAAAGAATTTCCAGTATATTTGGGTGAAACACTGCAAAATCATGGCCCGTAAATCTGATACTTCACCCGTGTTTTTTATAAAGAACGACAACGATTTATTAAAATTAACTGCGTAAAAATAGATTTAACACAAACTTGTTTATCGCCAAATAGTGTGAAAGGTTTGAGAACCGTATTCAATTACTGGGTCTATTGTCCTACTACCCGTCATGTGAGTATTTGTGGATTCGTTGACCAGTCTATGCAAACATCGTTCTTATGCGTAAGCGCTTATAAAGATGCTTTGAGCTTTATCGCCTACGTTCTCCATAGTTCGTTTAGCTTAAATTTGCTTGCGCTATTAAACGGACTTTAATCGCTTATGAAGGATAATTATCATAATAGTACCTCATTTTTAATTATTTTTTTCATTATAGATTTAAATAGGCTAAATATTTTTTATAATGATTACCTAAATGTATTAATCTTGTTTTTCAACAGTAGTCTATTATTATGTCCTAGCTCAATATCGATGCTATATCATTATTATTCCTAAAAAGTCAATTATTGAGTTAATTATAAAGGCCAATAGATGTTTATTATTTTATCGCATTATCAGTTATTATTTTTATATTGATACTCACTCAGTTTGCATGTTTGTATATTGTTATATTATAAACACAAGTGAATTATTACAGGTAAGCTATTTATATTACGAGTACATCGTTTTGAGAATTGAAGTAGTTCATATTAAAATGTTTGTTCTTGCACTTTTACTGATAAATTCGTTAAATGTTATTTACGCACTTTTTAGGATAAACAGATTCCTTTATTATATTTTTATTCTATGGCTTCGCATTAGTGATTGCTTTGCTATTCACAATGTATTTTTTTAACGTATATTATCAGAATACTCGGGGGCTGCGAACCAAAACTCATTTGTTTAAACGTAACTTATGTACTAACGCTTATGACGTGATATCTCTAACGGAAACGTGGTTACTCAGTGGTATTAATGACAGCGAGCTTTTTGATGACAGATACGTAATTTGGCGACGTGATAGGAATTATCTAAACACACGAGAAAAATACGGAGGTGGGGTACTCATAGCCGTGCGCCGTGAATTAAGAGCCGTAGACCGTCCGGAATAGTCCTCGTCGGCTGAGGACATCTGGGTCACTATTACCCAACTTAAAAATCGTACTACAAATAATATACATTTTTGCACCGTTTACCTCTGCGCGGAAAATCATGGTAATTCATATAATTCTCAATTACGTAACTTTACTGATAAATTATCAGTTATCATGAACTCCTGCCCTAATGACACTTTTATAATAATGGGAGATTTTAATTTTAGCAACGTAGACTGGGCATCTGATGGAATCGCCTTACAGCCATTAGGTATATCGGGTCCACCCAGACGTATTTTTTTGACACCGTTTCTGAATGCAACCTGACCCACCTTAATACATGTCGCAACCTAAATAATAGACTATTAGATCTAGTTTTTTGCAATACTGATTTAATTTCATCTATAACAACATGTGTAGACCCGCTAGTACCAGACGATGCACAGCATCACAAATCTCTTATTATTAGTCTTAATAATAACAGTGTTGAATATCTGAGAACAAACCCAAGGAAAAAGTTCTTTTATGAATCTGGGGACTTTAACAAAATAAATTCAATATTAAATGAACAACATTGGGAGGACTGCTTAATTAATATTTCTCTAGAGGGGGCAATCGAACACTTTTATAACCTTTTGCACAACTTAATTGATAAATTGTGCCATTTAAATTAATTTATTCTTCGACTTTTCCGCCATGGTATAATGCTTGCTTAAAAAAATATTAAAAGAAAAATTTAAATATTTACGTAAATACCGCATCTATGGCAATACGGAAGATTATAATACCTTTATTCTCCTGCGTAAAAGAGCTAAAGTTGTTGAGGAGGAATCGTATCGTAATTGGAAAAATCTATTGTTACAAACCCTAAATTATTTTAGACTTACATTAAGTCCAATAAGAAAGGTCATAACAGTCTGCCTTCCAACATGCATTATGAAGGACAATCCGCTGATACAGGCACTAATATTTGTAATCTTTTTGCAACATACTTCCAATCTACATTTCTTTCCTCAGCCTCGAGTCTAGCTAGTTCATCTCTTAGAGTTGTAACCACCGATTCCAACCACTCGAACATAATAGGTGATATTGAGATTACTCCGTTTGCTGTCAGTAAACTACTAGAGTATGTTGACCTTAGCAAAGGTGCTGGTCCAGATCTCATACCACCTCAATTTATTACAAATTGTGCAGAAAGTTTAACCAAACCACTTACGATCTTGTTTCAGCGCTCCGTTAAAGAAAGTATTGTACCCAATATTTGGAAATCTGCATTCATCACCCCGATACATAAAAACGGAATCAAAGCAGATATTACAAATTACAGACCTATCTCTAAGCTTTGTATTTTTGACAAAATTTTTGAACGCATTGTCTACAAACAGGTCTACGATTCTTTATCCAATGTTTTTATCCCCGCCCAACATGGATTTCTTAAAAACCGTTCTACCACCACTAATTTACTCACGTTCACAGATTATATAACATCGGGCATGGATGCGGGTGGACAAATTGATGCTGTATTTACAGATTTTAGTAAAGCGTTTGATCGTATTGACCATAGAGTACTTATGCAAAAGCTCTTAGGGGCCGGAATTCATGGCAATTTTGTTCCGATGGTTCACCTCGTACATCGAAAATCGCTCACAAGCTATCACAGTGAATGGCTACGTATCTACATGGCGCACTATCCCTTCTGGTGTTCCCCAAGGATCGCTGCTAGGGCCGTTATTGTTTAACATATTTATCAATGACATTAACATCTGTTTTTCACATTCTAAGATCTTACTTTACGCCGATGACATGAAGATATTTAGGAAAATTGAATCAGTTAACGACTGTCATCTTTTACAACAAGACCTGGTACATTTTGAACATTACTGTAAGTCAAACATGTTAGATCTCAATGTTTCTAAATGTCACTACATTACATTTACCCGAAAACCGAAATTTGTTGAATACGGATACACTCTTAAAGGAATAAAGTTAAACAGAGTATACGAGGTTAAAGATCTTGGTGTAACCCACGATGCCAAATTAACATATGAGATACACATTGATAGCATTGCCAAAAAAGCCAATAAAGCCTTAGGTTTTGTGATTAGATCATGTTCTGAATTTAATAATATTAAAATACATAAAATTCTTTACTGTACATTCGTTCGCAGTATCCTTGAATATTGCTGCCAAATATGGAATCCACAGTATGAAGTGCATATGGAAAGATTAGAATTAATACAGCGAAAATTTATGAGATTTCTTCAGTACAAATGCAATATAACTGACATTTCTTACGAAGCGAGATGTAAAAGACATCACATTTTGCCTTTATATGAGCGAAGAAAAATAGCTGATCTATGTCTAATGGCAAAAATAGCTCAATCGAGAATTGATTCATCATTCTTACTTTCCAAATTACAATTACAAGTTCCTACGATGTCCGTAAGACATCAGTGTTCTCTTTATGTTCCCTACAGTGCAACTAAATATAGGAAAAATTCTTTTTTTCCAAGAACAGCAAATTGTTTTAATAGACTGGTCAACTGTCGTGAGTTAGATTTATTTAATTCAAATCCATCAATGTTCAGATGTACTTTATCCAAACATTGGTTTGAGTCGGTTCTCTAACTTATTCATATTCATTTTGTTTTTTTTTGTTTTAAATTAACGTATTAATTTTACACTGTTGAGTGCATGTTTCTACTCTTTGTTATATATATATATATATATTTTTTTTTTAACTTCTTATTATTGTTATTGTTTCTTCTCCTTTTAATTGTCCAAATTATTGTTTAGAATAGACTAGTAACTAAGCAATATGTATGCGAAAACATTTAAATGGTAGTAAAGTCATTTATTTTGTTGTCCATAAAGATATGTAATACTGTTTGTTTTCCAAATAAAATAAAATAAATAAAATACCTCTCTGGCTTCCTCCACTTTCATAGTTCACTCTACTACAATTTTATTATGTGTAACTTTTCCGCATTTACCTATTTCTTAATGAGACACATGAATACAGACAATTCTTTATCAATTATTGATAGAATAGGTAGCGTTAGTAACGAAAAAAATGTTATTATTGAATGTATGGGGATTTTCTATACTGACATATTTATCATCATTATGTTCATCTCATACACATCCACCTATTAGAAGACTGTCCTCGTGCATTAGAGAAAATACGAGCAATTTCATTATATATTTAGAGCCAAATTTCTCCTACCTCCTGCATTTTTGTGTTATACCTTCAATTAAACACTTTAATTAATTAATACAGATTTATTGTAAGAGGAAAATCTTTGCATTCTCATATGACAGTTGCCACACAAAAATTAAAATATTACGAGTTATGACACTCTTTCCGCCTTAAAAAAGAAATAACTCTTGTACAAACAAACGATTCTAATTTTGGAATAAACAGAATTAAGTTTAAGAACTAGATAAAATACTTAAACTAAATATACTTCTTCTAATTAATTAGTTATATAATTAAGTTTAATAGCCATAAGAGGTATTTAAATACTATGTAATTTGTTTACATGTCTTTTCAAAATAAAGCCTTCTACTTCCACTAGATAAGTACAGCCCGGGACTAATTCACTGATTATTTTACGCCTTTTTCTTCGTCTCTTCTTCTTCTTCTTTAATTTATGGCTTCACACTATTTTAAGTGTATTTTGCCAGTGTCCAGTGGTAGCATAATCGTGTAGGTTTAAATTAATTCAATTCCCCGATGAACTTGATGACAACGATGATAATGAAATTAATGAATGTACCCCACCCTGGATAGTAAAGCGATGGATACTTTACATACCAATTGCGACGGCCGTTTTGAGGGAAATCGAAAAGGCACGTTTTATCACTTGGTTACAATTACCTTCACTCATGCACGTATAGAAACACATAATGGTTAATATTCCACCAACATTACACATTATAATTTGAAATAACAAGTTTTGGAAATTAAAACAAATTGACAACATCACTCTTCGATTTCCCACCAAAAGGATACTATCTTTTCTTCGTCTCTTCTTACGTCTAAAATCTCAAGCCATGACCTCCATTCCTTTCATCAATTTAGGTTGTCTATTACCTTTAGCACATATTAACTGCCTTTTTAACTGACTTAACTAATGTTTGATATAAAGGTGTTGGTCTTAACAAAGATAACCTATTTCTTAACTCCCTACCCATCATCAAACTAGCTGGGGATACCCCTTTGCTCTTGTGGGCTGTTGTTTTATAATCAAATAAAAATATACTTAGAGCATAGGTAAGTGATTGACTACCTTCTACAATCTTCGTTAAATGTGATTTGAAAGTTTCAAGGGTAGGGGGGTGGTGTAAAACTTTGTTTTACTCCACACCCCTACCCTTGAATATTTCAAATCAGTTATTTGACAAAATTGTTTAAATTCATTACTGTTTAATGATGTACCATTGTCGGTGACCAAATCTACTGGGAAACCGTATAGAATATATATTTCTTTAAATTTAGTAATGGTTACACCAGAATCTATATTAGCTATTTGGAATGCCTCTAGCCACTTTGAGTAGCTATCAATCATAATAAAATACATTTTTCCCTGGAAGGGGCCAAAAAAATCAGCATGAATTCGGTACCTGGGTCCAGGTGGTATGGGCTAGCACTTTAGAACAGCCCTAGAAGGATTGTGGCGGTTTTGTGCACATAATTCACAACTTTTAGAAATATTTTCAATATCTTCGTTTAATTTAAGCCACCAAAAATATGCTTTCGCCATGTCAGTCATCCTGGAGCTACCAAAATGAGTTAATTGTAATTATTTCAACACTGGACACCCATCACAACCGTACCTAATTTTTTTGGAGAGAACAGGATATTATTTTGTTGCATTTTGTATCATTTTCCAATATAAAGTTTGTAGTTCAGATTTATTAATATATAAGTGATATTGATTTTATCATTATATAATTTTTCATTCATTTTACTATTGTCAGTAATGGGTGATCTAAAAAGATAATCGGCTGGATTTCTACTAGTACTTATGTGTTTGATGCTGACAAAAATATAGGATAATGTTGAAGTCTCTGAATGCCTCTTTATCAAGGGCCGTGTACTTCTTTTAAACATCATTTATCTTTTTACTAGCAGATGCTATTGGCCTTACTACAATATCAGATTCTCGGTTGGAGATAATGGCGCCTATACCGTAGGCTGATGCATCACAAGTCAAAATTAAAGTTTGATCTGGGTGATACTGAGATAATTTTTTTGCCGAATCTAATTTCTTTTTTACTGAAATAATTGTATATTGGCAATCATCTGTCCAATAAAATTTTCCCTTTTTTGTGCATTTATATAATAGGTGCAGGTTAGATGCTAAATCATATAAGCATAGTCAAATTTTGTGGTACTTTTAATTCAAACATTGGTTTTTTCTTTAATTATTTCAACCCTCTTTTTACTAATTCTATATCCAAAAACTTCACTACTTTTTCTGAAAAATTTGCATTTTTCTGCCTTAAGTTTAAATTCTCATCTTTTAAGTCTGCTTAAAACTCGTTCCAATGTATCGTTCATTTTAGAATAATTATTTTTTTTAGAATAAATACAATAACATTTGGAATGCCTGACAGCTTTTGAAACATCAGGCGTTGGAGGGAACCAGGCCCTGTACTAACTCTATAAGGAAGATATTTAAATTTAAGTGTTCCCCACCTGTGTTACAATAACTGTCATCTCCTGTGATCTTTCATCAAGTGGTGCCGGTAAATATGCTTCTTTCAAATCCAATTCACAAAAATATTCTCCATCTTTCAGGGAAATAAAAATGTCATCAATGATCAATTTGAAGATAGGGGTTTAACGTTATTTTATAATCACCACATAATCGCACGGATCCATCTCGTTTCAAAATGGGTACAACTGGTGTTCCCCAAGAGTATTGAACCTGTTAAATATAGATTTAACAGGTTCAATACATTTATTTAGAATTAACCTTTTAATCTCATTATCATTTTTTTTTAATGCTAATGATACTTGTCTTACAAGTAAAATTTTTGGTTGTACATTATCTTTCAATTTAAGAGAAATGCACTCCCCCTTAACATAGCCCTACCCTGGGCTAAATACATCTGAAAATTTGTTTTTAATCATAGTGACTGGATTTTAATTCAAGTCATAATCTATCTATCTATATCATCACGCCAGATCCCTTACGGGGTAGGCAGAGAGTACATAGTTCCAACAGGCTCTTTCCTTACATACCTCTCTGGCTTCCTCTACTCTCATAGTTCGCCTCATACACGCTCGCCGGTTACGGAGACTTCTGACTTGTCCTTCAGATAAGACCCGGTCTATTTGGTCATGGTAAGATAGTCTAGGTCTTCCCCGGTACCTACATCCTTCCACTTTCGCATTGCATATCAGTTTTGTCATTCTTTCTTCAGGCATTCTTTCTATTTGCCCGAACCAACGAAGCATACCCTTTCTCATCTTTACACCGATACTATCTTTCATACCTATTTGCTTTCTTACTACGCTGTTGCGAATACGGTCGGTCAGCTTCACTCCGCACATCTTCCGCAGAGCTCGCATTTCCACCACATTTATCCTACTTTCATTCTCCTACTTACACACCCAGCTCTCGCTGCCATATAACAGCGTTGGGACAAGCACTCCATTATGTATGGCCAGCTGCGCCTTTCGGCTTAAGTGCCGGCTCCCAAATAGCTTTCCCATCGCGCCATTCACTCTGTTCCCTGCACTCACTCTTCTCTCTATATCAGCGGTGTATTTTCCATCCTTACTGAATGCGCATCCAAGATATACGAACTCATTCACTTGCTCCAGCACATCGTTCCCAACCACAATCCTTGCATTCGTTCTGGTTTCTTCCCGTTCAAGAACCATAATTTTGGTTTTCTTCACATTCAAATGTAAGCCATTTTTCATGCAGTCGTCTTTCATAACTGTGACTAGTGATTGCAGATCAGTGGCTGTTGGCGCTATCAAAACCGCGTCATCTGCATATAGTAGATGATTTACCACTCATTTGTACACCTTCATTCATCGCTTTCAGTCTTTGAAGACTTTTATCTAAATATGTTATAAACAGTCTAGCGGACAACATGCAACCCTGCTTGACGCCGATTTCAACGTCAAACCAGGGTGACATGTTACCACCCACCCGTACGCATGCCTTGCAGTCCACATAGGTGGGCTGGACGGCCCGCAGCAGAGTGCCATTTATACCATACTCAAGCAAGTGGTCCCTAAGTCTCTTTCGCACAACTCTATCAAACGCCTTCTCCAGATCCACAAAACCGCAGAAAACCTTCCGGCCCACTGCCAGATGCTTCTCTACGAGGTTGCGAAGGGAGAAAACTTGATCCGAACATCCTCTGCCGGACCTGAACCCCCTTGTGCCTCGCACAACATTCCATCGGACTTCTCGCGCATTCTCCTTTCAATAATTTTACCATACACCTTGGCTGCCAAGCTGATCAAGCTAATGGCTCTGTAATTGGCACAGTCATATTGTGAACCCTTACCTTTATACAAGGGTACAATGACTGCGCGGCGCCATTCTGTAGGGACCCTACCGGTCCTCCAGCAAAGGTTTGCAAGGACCCCAACGGCTTCCCGGACGCAAGTTCCACCATACTTGATCGTCTCGGCAGATATCATGTCTATTCCCGCAGCTTTACCATTTTTCGTACTTCCTATCGCCCATTCAACTTCTTCCATAGTGATGCCCTCTGTTGATTCCGGTGCCACAAACTCTCCTCTGGGCTCGTCTGTGGCATCAGTATCCGGGGCATCCCCATACATTTCTCCAAAATATTCACTCCATCGGTTTAATACAGCTTGTGTATCTGCAAGAATGTCTCCATCCTTAGACTTTATTCTTTCCATTCTGGAACCTGACGAATCACCTCGAGACTTTCTCACTTTGCTCCAAAAGAGTTTAGTGTTGTTCTCGAAGTTCTTCGCCAGCCTCTCCTCCTGAATCGCACTGGCTCGTTCACGCTTTTCTTTCACTAATGTTTTGGTGGCATTCTTGCATTGCCGGTATATTTCTTTCTTCATCTCTGTCATACTGGCATTCAGGTTCAAAGAAGAAACATAGTCCTGCCATGCTTTCTTCTTACTTTCTACGGAGCTTTGCAACTCCGCATCCCACCATGCATCACCTTTTACAGTACTAAGCTTCTTTGAGCAATCACATACTTCTTTCGCGGAATCTACTAAACTCTCTTTCAGGCTATTCCAGCATTCATCTACATTTGAGTCCGAAGAACCTACTGCCAAAAGCTTGTCCCGGACTCTGTCTTCATACATTCTTCTCACGCTCTCATCTTGCAACTTTTCAACCTTTATTCTTTCAAGGTCTCCGAAGGGGATACGCTCTCGCCGGTGCTTCCACTTCCGGAACAGACCACTAAACCGCGCAACTACGAGATAGTGGTCTGATTCAAGAGTGGGGCCTCTATACGCACGTGTATCTTGGAGTTTGCTTCGGAGACGGTTATCTACCAAGATCAAATCTATCAGGCTTATTTGTTCATTCCTTCTCCACGTGTACATATGTATATCCTTATGTTGAAATATCGTATTAGACACAAGGAGGCCCCTTTACTAACCCCCTAACATACATCCACAATGAGCTTACCTGCATCATTCACTCTCTTATCACCATAAGGACCCAGAGCAGCGTCGCAAGTTTGCCGCCTGGTTCCCACCCATCCGTTCAGATCGCCACACAAAATCACCTTTTCATTAGCCGCAGCCAGATCCAGAACTTCTCTGACATTATCCCAAAACTTCTCAAGGTCCTGGGGTGTCGACGAGCTTACGGGAGCATATGCTGCGACCAAAAATACTTTAGTGACACCCAGTTTTAAACGGACCCAGAGAAGTCTTGCATCGTACAGACCATAATCTCTCACTCCAGAGGCCAGTCGATGAGACAGCAAGATACCCACTCCCATGCTGGCGCGACTGCCCTGCGGTACCCCAGACCACAGAGTCATCGTGCCATCAGGAAGATCACAGGTTTCACTGCCCCTTCGCTTAGTTTTTGTTACACACAGAGCATCCAAGCGTCTCTCTTTCATCACATCAATCACCTCATGCATCTTATCTTTCATACCACCCCTTATATTCCAAGTGTCTATTCGGCACTCTGCACCCCACGACTCGCCAGTTCGGGCCCGGCGTGATGGGTGGCGGCCCCCATCGCCGCTTCCACCTATATTCGTACCGACGGGGGCGGGCCGGTACGCCTCGCCTCGGGGGGACGCCCTAGCCCGCACTGCGGTACGTCTTCGGTCCAAGATTGCAGCCATAATGACTGGCAGGGGTCGCGACGAGCACGCTCTTGGACAGACCCCAGTCATAATAATAATTTATATAAAGTCATAATAATTTATATTTAATTGTAAAGGCCACATATTGAAACTGTTTAATACATCTCTTCCTATAATCCTTGGTTTATTGTTTTCAACTACAAATAAATTTACTTATTTTTTAGTTAGGCACATTTCGTCATTTTTTACAAGACCTCACGGTTTAGATACTGTCTGATCATAGTTCCTGAAATATGTATCACATGTTTCGACTTTATTTACTAAATCTAAATTTGTAACATTGTCATTTACTGTTCACCATGACATTTATAATACAAGGAGGTACTTTGACTTAGAATCATAAGTATAAACATTGAAATGATCACTTACTATAAGAAGTAATGTTTGTATAGATTCCTCAACATCTATCTTATCTACAGAATTATTGTCCTGCCGTAACTGGTAAACTTTGCACCCTTTCTGACAAACTCTAAATAAATGACCTTGTTGTCCACACTCTATCTATCTATCTATTTATCTATAACCTCACGCCAGATCCCTTGCGGGGTAGGCAGAGAGTACAGAGTTCCAACAGGTTCTTTCCTTACATACCTCTCTGGCTTCCTTGGCTCTTATAGTTCGTCTCATACACGCTCGCCGGTTACGGAGACTCTTGACTTTTCCATCAGATAAGACTCGGTTTATTTGGTCGTGGTAAGATAGTCTAGGTCTTCCCCGGTACCTGCATCCTTCCACTTTCACATTGTATATCTGTTTTGTCATTCTTTCCTCTGGCATTCTTTCTATATGCCCGAACCAACGGAGCATGCCCTTTCTCATCTTTACACCGATACTATCTTTCATACCTACTCGCTGTCTTACTCTGCTGTTGCTAATGCGGTCGGTCAGCTTCACTCCGCACATCTTCCGCAGAGCTCGCATTTCTACCGCATTTATCCTACTTTCATTCTCCTTCTTACATACCCAGCTCTCGCTACCATATAACAGCGTTGGGACAAGAACTCCGTTATGTATGTCCAGCTGCGCCTTATGGCTTAAGTGCCGGCTCCCGAGTAGCTTTCCCATCGCACCATTCACTCTGTTCCCTGCACTCACTCTACTCTCTATGTCAGCGGTGTATTTCCCATCCTTACTGAAGGCGCATCCAAGATATACAGACTCATTCACTTGCTCCAGCACATCGTTACCAACCACAATCCTTACATTCGTTCTGGTTTCTTCCCTTTCAAAAACCATAATCTTGGTTTTCTTCACATTCAAGTGTAAGCCATTGATCATACAGTCGTCTTTCATAACTGTGACTAGTATTTGCAGATCAGTGGCTGTTGGCGCTATTAAAACCGCGTCATCTGCATAAAGTAGATGGTTTACCACTAAGTCACCCATTTGTACACCTTCATTCATCGCTTACAGTCTTTGAAGACTTTTGTCCAGATATATTATAAACAGTCTAGCGGACAACACGCAACCCTGCTTGACGCCGATTTTAACGTCAAACCAGGGTGACCTGTTACCACCCACCCGTACGCATGCCTTGCAGTCCACATAAGTGGACTGGACGGCTCGCAACAGAGTGCCATCTATACCATACTCTAGCAAAATGTCCCAAAGTCTCTTTCGCACAACTCTCTCAAATGCCTTCTCCAGATCTACAAAACCGCAGAAAACCTTCCGCCCCACTGCCAGATGCTTCTCTACGATGTTGCGGAGTGAGGAGACTTGATCCGAATATCCTCTTCCAGACCTGCAACCCCCTTGTGCCTCGCACAACATTCCATCGGACTTCACGCGCATTCTCCGTTCAATAATTTTACCGTACACCTTGGCTGCCAAGCTGATCAAACCGATGGCTCTGTAATTGGCGCAGTCATATTGTATATGACTGCGCGGCGCCAATCTTTAGGGACTCTACTGGTCCTCCAGCAAAGGTTTGCAAGGGCCCGGAAAGCGTCCCGGACGCAAGTTCCACCATATTTGATTATCTCGGCAGATATCATGTCTACTCCCGCAGCTTTACCGTTTTTCATACTTCCTATCGACCATTCAACTTCTTCCATAGTGATGTCCTCCGTTGATTCTGGTGCCGCAATCTCGCCTTTGGGCACGTCTGCGGCATCAGCATCCGGGTCATCTTCATACATTTCTCCAAAATATTCACTCCACCGGTTTAGCACAGCTTGTGTGTCTGCAAGAATATCACCATCTTTAGATTTTATCCTTTCCATTCTGGAGCCTGACGAATCACCTCGAGCCTTTCTCACCTTGCTCCAAAAGAGTTTGATGTTGTTCTCGAAGTTCTTCGCCAGCCTCTCCTCCTCAATCATACTGGCTCTTTCACGCTTTTCTTTCACTAAAGTTTTAGTGGCATTCTTGCATTGCCGGTATATTTCTTTCCTCATCTCTGTCATACTGGCATTCAGGTTCAAAGAAGATACATAGTCCTGCCACGCTTTCTTCTTACTTTCTACGGAGCTTTGCAACTCCACATCCCACCATGCATCACCTTTTGCTGTAATATGCTTCTTTGAGCAACCACATACTTCTTTCGCGGATACCACCAAACTCTCTTTCAGGCTATTCCAGCATTCATCTACATTTGAGTCCGAAGAGCCTGCTGTCAAAAGCTTGTCCCGGACTCTGTCTTCATACATTCTCCTCACGCTCTCATCTTGCAACTTTTCAACCTTTATTCTTTCAAGGTCTCCGAAGGGGATACGCTCTCGCCAGTGCCTCCACTTCCTGAACAGACCACTAAACCGCGCAACTACGAGATAGTGGTCTGATTCCAGTCCACACTCAGAGCAATATTTATGTTTTAACTTACATTTGCTTTTTAAATGATTATTATTTCCACAACAAAAACACTAACTGACCTGATGTCTTGTTCACCCTAGCACTTTTACTGTGGAAAACACCTTTCTTCTTTTTAGGAATTTTGAATTGCACTGAACCTGGATCACAATAATATAATAATAATAAATAATTTATTTCAGACCAATGATCCATAGTATATTAGTACAAACTTAACCTAATGTTAGTTCATTATCTTAAACTAATTGGGCACATAAATACCTCGACACATATGCACCCGTGACCACTGTCTCACAAAAGGTCCATCGAACTTATCTGATAATGTTTGAAGAATGTTATTGGCAGAACCCTGAAATCTCTGCTACATGGAGGCAATTCGCTTACGCATAATGGCATGAAAATCATCAACACCTACGTTCGCGAACATACTTGACGCACTGCAGTAGCGCGGCAATCCCAATAACATTCTCATAGCATTATTATACTGTATTCGCAGAGTGCTGTAAGCCTTCTGCGTATACCGAACCCACAGGCTGCACGTGTAAAAAGCCTGACAGAACGCTCTAAAGAGAGTGATCTTTACTTCATCTGTGCAACGTGCAAACCTGCGAGCGAGCATACTGCAGATGCAGTGCAGATATAGCGGCAAGATTGCCGCCAGCACCCTGTCTATATCTTGGTCATCTATGACTGCCCGTGACCACATAGCCGAGGTACTTGAACTCAGTCACTATTTGAAGTGGTGTTCCTCCTAGACGTACTTGGGGTACATGTGCAGATGACTTATTTCCAGCCTTAAATACCAATATTGAGCTTTTTGATGCATTGTACCTCAGGCCATGTGACCCTGCATAACTCTCACAGACAGCCATCAATTTCCTAAGAGCCTGAATAGATGGACTGAGCAGCACCATGTCGTCAGCATAGCTTAAATTGTTAATAGTTGTTCCATGTATTGAACAGTCAACCATGGTGCTGCTCAGCTCGCCTATTAGGCTATTAATGTATAAATTAAACAATATAGGGGACGTTAGCCCTCCCTGTCTTACTCCACAGCGTAGCCTATAAGGAGACGAATACGCATCTGCCCATTTGATATAGTTCATTTGATTTAAATAAATTTAAAGATGTGTATTAGCTCCGCCGGAAGCTTCGTCTCTTCTGACAGTTTTGCCACAGAAGATCATATGACACACGATCAAAGGCTTTGGACAAATCTAGAAAACAGCCATACACTGGCGTCTTCTTGTCCGTATAGTACTGCACTGTCTGCTTAAAGCACAGAATTGCACTTTCAGTGGACAGACCGGCCCTAAACCCAAACTGTGCATCGTGAAGCTTGACATGCATCCCTAACTGCCTGTTAAGCAGACAGTCCAGCACCTTTCCATAAACCGTTGCCAAAGATATCGGTCTATAAATATTTATGTCACAAGAGTCCCCCGTTTTGTTTTTCAAAATGGGACCACAATTGTCTTCATTAAATTATTTAGCAGATAGAAATGACCTATACAACAATTAAATAACATCATAAGTAGTCTGGGCAAATGTGTACCGGCATACTTTAAATGTTCAACGCTCAGACCGTCATGCCCGGGCAATTTACCCCGCTTCATGTTTTTTATAACAGTTCTAATGTGTTCGATCGAGAATCGAACATAGGAATCACCTACACATGCGGTCCGCACTCCTTTTAATAAAGATGAGTCCATGGTCAGAGATTCAACGTTGAAATGACTCGTAATCAGATTAGCAATATCGTCATTATGTGACACACCCTCAACATTAGCAGGCAAGCTGCCTAGGTTCAAGGAGTTGGTGTGCTTCCAAAAAGCTCTAAAGTTTTGGCATCATGACGAGTGGCAATTATATCCATTTTTATCTGCTTTTCGTTGTCCTGGCACCATTTAAGTTTACTTTGAAATTTTTGCCTCGTTGTTTTAATATGTTCGTATGTACTGCCCACAACTGGGTTTCCAGAAAGCACCCACATATGAAACCCACGCCTCGCCTCTATATAAACCTCCTTTACATGTTTATTCCAGCCAGAGACGTCACACTGACGTTTCCTGACTTGAATCTGATAGCTTAATTTAGCAGTATATTGTAACGTACATGTAATTTGAGAATATAAACGTTCTATTATAAGTTTATGCTCATTATTGTTACAAATTTTATCACTACCTGTAGTGTCACTATCCTCAGTTCATTTGGAAAATCAATATCCCATAAATCATCATGACAAATGCGTTCATAACAGTCTATTTGCTGTTGGTTTCTTACGCCCAATATGACTTTGTTTTGTTTACTAGTACTACCGCTACATTTAGGCGCTAACACACTAAAATTGCATGTTATTTCGAGTGGAAATGGTCAGACCATGATACATCAGTAAGAACCCTAACATCCACAATGGATTTCTTCATACATTCTGTCACCAAACAGTGGTCTAACCATCTAACATAATGTTAGTGGTAGCCTCTTCGGATGTTATTGATGATTTAGAACTGAACCAAGCTGCTTCAACTGTTCTTGCTAAGGTAATAAGCTCGTCTAATCTCTTATCAGAATTTTTAAGCAGTTCGAACTTAACCAAGGATGAGTGAACTCAATCTTTAATTTTTTCCTTTATTTGATCATCAAAATCTTTAAAACCACACTTTTTCCCAATTTTTTTCGATCATATAATATAATTTTCAATAGTTTCATTGTAGTTGACGGACGATTTAGCGCAGTGGTTAAGAGCTTGAGCTGCTCCGCCCACTGTGTCGAATAGTCGCGGGTTCGATTCCCGCACGGGACAAATCTTTGTGGGATCCACAATTATTTGTTCCGGTTTGGGTATTTGTTTGTGAATTTTCATGTTTGTAAACGCACCCACGACACAGGAATAAATCCTAGTGTGGGGCTACGTTTTTAAAAAAAAGTAAAAAAAAGAAAAAAGAAAAAGTTTTGATTAAATTTTCGAAACTCAGCTCGGTCAACTGCAGTTGACTTTGATTTTGCATAGCGTTCTTCCAGTATAGTCATAAACTCTGTATATGTTTTCTTAGTGGGTTCAAGCGGCGCACATGTGTGATTGAGCATTTCAAAGACTTTAGGTGATAGTTTTGTGATCAGTAATGCAAACTTTTTTTCCTCGGGTACATCATTAAGAGTTATCAGACAATCCAATTGTGCCTAAAAAGTATTAAAGTCGTAATTAGTCACATATATCTTTGGTTGTGGCGTGAATCCAAATGATATTAGCTGTCTCAGAATTATTCTTATTTATTCCATTGTCTTATCTTCGGAATGTAAACCACATTCAAAAGAGATAAAAGAAAGGAAAGATGTTTTTTTTTGATAAGAATTTCTTCTCGAAATTGATTTAGTAATGATATCAGACGTGAAGTTAACTGGCAGCAGAAGCGTCCCCCGCGTAACTTATGGATGCCACTTTAAAAATTTACATGAATTTTAAGCACACGTGTATTTCGTTAAGTTTTCTTCGTCGCCAAATTGTTATACCTTAAATTAAACATTTTAAATAATTAATAAAGGTTTAAGTGTGTAAGAGGAAAATTTTTACATTCTCACTTGACAGTCCCCAAACAGTTACCACGTAGAAATTAAAATATTACGAGTTATGACATTTTTGTTATTATTTTATACCATGATCAAATAGACCGTGTCTTAGCTGAAGGGCAGGTCAAGAGTCTCCGTAACCGGCGAGTGTGTATGAGACGAACTATGAGAGTGGAGGAAGCGAGAGAGGTATGTAAGGAAAGAACCTGTTGGAACTCTGTACTCTCTGCCTACCCCGCGAGGGAGCTGGCGTGATGATATAGATAGATAGATAGAGATTTTATACCATAGATTTCTACTCGTGTTGATAAATGATAACATACCAAGTTAAATATTAAGCTTTTTTTATATTTCACGAAAAACATTACATGTGATCCGCGTGACCTTTCTACCCAGTTAACTTCTTTTTATTACACGTGCTTAACTTGCTTTGTTTGTATGTCTTTTTTTCTGGTTCAAAGATTGTGATCCATTTATTAAGCACACGCTGGCATCCAATTGAGCTGAAGTTTGGAATACGTATGTAACTTTGGTGCAAATGCAATACTATGGTACGTCCCGACGGGCTGGTGTGACGATGAAGCCAGAAGGTGATCATAGGAACATGAATTATACAAAATTACCTTCAGTTTTTGGGCTCATTGGATTTGTTTTGTCAAGTAATATAGCCCTGGGTGGAATTCAGTTCAAGCTTGCCTTACTTTACTGAACCGGTAATACAAACATATCCATTGCTACGATTCAATGTTAAAGTTATAGTTATTAGTAGGTATCTAGATCTCGAATGGCATCTCAACGCAGCTGTGATTTGGTCTCTCCAAACTAGTACATATTTAGTATGTTAGATACCGTGTGCCGTGGACATAGTTAAAAGGCTTATTATTGGGTTGTATGGAATTTGGTAGTGGTAATTAAAGCATACTTTAATATTGCTCGAAAATCGACTCGACTCGATTTGTGAAGCCGTTCTATATGATTAAATTACAATAACTATCATTTGTAAAAAAAATCACATAAATATCTGCGACCAAAGTTCACTGCTGACGTCTTTAAGTATTCGAGAAAGGAAACAACTTTTAAAATTATTCTGATGACGTGCTTTATTCCTTGTGAAATTAATTAAATGAATGAATTCAAGCATTTGTCTTCGGATTTTTTTATTTTACGTAGAATATATAATATGACATTAATAATAACAGTTTATTCTAATTCTGTTAATAAAAGCAGATATCTTCTATTACAAGTTATCACTGGGTATCGCAATATTATTCTGTACTCTCCTCAAGATCGCTTCGTCAACTTGGATGCCAGGGGCCATCACTCTAGACTCCTGAAAACTCTGGTAACATTTATGGAACTACATTTTAATTTTCAGAACTGCATTTTTGGTCTAGTGAGTGGAGATTACGAGATACTGGTTCGAATTATAGTTCGGACCAAGTGCAGTTTTTCCACCAAAAATTCCCAGTGTCAGTCCGGATTCTGGAATTGTCCCAGTTGCCTGTTGAAAGTGTACCCCCAGTTATTCCACAACTTAATCGTTTTCTCCATCCCAAGGTTGCCTGGAAGAGATTGCTTTTTAGCGATAAGGCCACCCTTTATGTAACTTCTAGTTGTTATTCTTTTTTTGTATTTTGATATCTATGTGCACAATAAAGAGTTATCTATCTATCTATTATTAATCAGTTGCAGGCAATTTGAATCATCTTGTTAAGTTAGTACATTCAACATAAGTTTTTAAAAATTTAGCCAATCTTGAACCAAATTTCGTAGGGTTATTAAACCTTCGGTTTTGGTCGATGGTTTGGCGATGGCCTATTAATCGGCCTTGGCCAAAAGTCGACCTTCGTTCGGACACTATTATTTAGACTGCGTCGTTGGTCTAGTGACGAATAATGCGATCTAATCTGATAGCAGGGTACCAGGGACAAGAAAATCAAAACAGTTTCTTAATGAACGGCCAAATCAAAGGATGGTTGCGCGGGCGCATCTTACCTACGTAGCTATATATGTGTATACTAGTTACATGGTACAATATTGGTATAGGCATACGCGTACTTCGTATATTTAACATAATCCTAGGTAGGACACATGTAGTTTTTTCTATCGAAAAATTCCCAGTATCAGTTCGGAGTTTGTAATTGTGTCCGGTATATGGGAATAGGCTCGCCCCCTATTAGATGGTTCCTAACATCGTCGGCGAAAAGTATACACAGTACACCCCTGCCATCTCTGCTTGGGGAATACAGGCGACACGGTGTTTATTTTATGTTTATTTTTTTAATTATTTAAAAAAAGTTTAAAGAAATAATAATTGTGTTTGAGGTACATAATAATATCAGCGTCAAATAGGTTAATATATAAAATCAGAATGGAGTTAATATAGATTAAAATCAGCATTGCTATAAGCAATAATATTTTTATTTGGGATACCACTGAAAATGAGCGCTGTGTTGTAGTTCACGCTGCAGCACAGCTTTATGCTGAGTGGTACCCCATTAGTGCGGCTACATAGTATGTACATGTTACTTGTTTTATTTTATTTTATAGTTATCATTTTGTGTAGTGTACTTTACTTTTAGCCTATCTAATAAATGTTTCTTTCTACCTATAGACCTGTTTTACTAGAACATTACGTGATAATCTGATGTCGTTCGTACACCACGCAAGTTATTGGTGCGGTTTAAGACAGTAAATAATATAATACATTTAATAACGACCACGACCAAATAAACCGAGTCTTATCTGATGGAAAAGTCAAGAGTCTCCGTAACCGGCGAGCGTGTATGAGACGAACTATGAGAGTCGAGGAAGCCAGAGAGGTATGTAAGGAAAGAACCTGTTGGAACTCTGTACTCTCTGCCTACCCCTCACCCCAGGGATCTGGCGTGAGGTTATAGATAGATAGATAGATAGATACATTTAATTTAAAAATACATTTATAGCAAGCACAAAATGAAGATCGTGCTTAGTTCCATCATCATACCCTGAACACCATCCGGGTCTAAAGTACTCGTGAAAACGAATTCATCTAGCTCAAACACGGCTGGGTTATATTGAGTAGTTGGGTGGTTCCATTGGCTACCTTTCGGCTTCATCATCAGACGCTAAACACTATTAGGTTGTATAGTATTTGTCAATACCCATCCAACAAGCCTAAACACGAGGGGGTTACCTTCTATAGTTCACATGTTCCTAAGGACACCTTCCGACTCCATAATCTGACCAGCTCCATGATACCATAATATTGCATTGTCACCGAATTTACAAGTGCTTTAACCCTTTGACCGCCAACGAGGCCTTAAAGCGTCAAATTTAGATAGATAGATAGAGTACTCTTTATTGTACACCAGTGATATAAACAAGGCTTAGTATTTAACAGCAAAATACGTAAAATCAACATGTTTATAGTATATTTCTATTATACACAGTGAATGAACAGCCCGTGATCAATAATACTCAACCTATCAAATCTATAAAAAGTGTAAAATTAGGTTTAGGCCCATAAATTTTTTTAATACCCAAATTAAATGTGCGTATGTTAAAAATGTGTTCAATTCAAAAAAATCTAATGTGTGTTACCACAAAATAATAAACGGTTGAAGCGCATTAATGCTGCCCTATAGTATTTTTCATATAGGATAGGTAGTGACAGTTCTAATTTTACAATTTTAAGTGACGAGTGAATTATTTAGTAATATTTATATAGCGATATTATATTATTTTGCTGAGTTGTACAGTAAGCTACCTACAGGATTAATATAATGACTATAATAACGGAATCTATACATTTGTGCTGTTCGCTGTTAAGGAGTTCCCTCTTGTATCTTCAAAGTCCAAGGTCCAATACCAATAACATTAAAATAGGACCACCTCAAAACTATACTGTACCCAATGCAAAAAGAATCATCAAAATCGGTTCATAAGCAAAGGACTTATAAAAAAGGACGTATTATGAACCTCCTTTTTTGAAGTTGGCTAATATACTGCTTAGTTCTATAGTAGGGTACTTATAGGATTGACGTAATACCCATAATATCTCAATTTACACATGCCTATTGTTTGTCGTTAAGGAGTTCCCTGGTGTATCTTCTAAGTCCAAGGTCCAATGCCAATGAAACTAAAATGGGACCAAATTGGAGCTATACTCAACCCAATGCAAAAAAAATCAAAATCGGTCCACAATTGACGGAAATATCGCTGAACATACATAAAAAAAACATACATAGAACCTCCTCCTTTTTGAAGTCGGTTAAAAATACTATAGAACGCCATTGACGCTTCAAGTAGTCCGCCTATGACGTCATAAACGAATGTTGCGTCAATGTTGGTGTTGGGACGAGTGGGAACATTAAAACAATTTTTGCCCTAAATATTAAAATAAGTACGATTCTTGTTTTCAAAAAATTGGTTATTTTTTAGGTTGCCCTCAACTTGATTGGATTGTACATATTATTCTGATATTGGTGAGACAAAAGAGTACGACATAACGTTAAATTTAAGTACTTTAATTGCTCGCCAAACAACTTTGAATTTAGTATAGGGGTAAAAAGATACTTCAGACAACTTCACGACCGATTGATAACCCCGACAGGTACCTTAAATAAAATGTTACGAAACATGCTAATATTTCTATCAGGTTAACAAAAAGTCATATCATAAAATACGTGATACGATACTGGTCCGAATTATGTAAAGTAACAAGTGCTATACGCTTTGTATTGTCGTTATGGATCTTTCCGTAGGTATCTTTCTCGGAATGAAAAGTATGAGATTGAGGTATAAGGTTAAAACCGATATCTACTAAATTAGGTAAAAAATCAAAGGGCGACTATCGGTTGCAAAAACTTTAAAAATCAAAACAGTATTAATTTAAAACTAATTAAATTGATAAATTTAACTTACATCACACACACTCAAACACGCACACACACACACACACACACACACTACCAGCTCTAATCTTGACACCACCACTTTCGACTAACACGAAATGTTATTCAGATTATGAGAGAGCCGAAATTAGCCCATATGGGGAAGGTGCACTGGTGACCTGAAATACAGGTATTACCTAGTTTAGGCACCAGTCTCCCACAACAAAAACTGCATTGTAATATGGCAATCTTCCCATGTAATGTTATATTGTGGCGAGAAATAAAATGATATTATTATTATTATTACATCACTAATAACATTATGAAAATCTGTAATAATGACTATTGAATATTTACGCATTCACTAGTTGCGCCAAAATTCTTAAAGCTGTAAAGGCCCCACGGCCTATTGGCCGTTACGCTATTGCGTAGATCATTCACACACGCCAAAATTCTCGAAACTTACAATACTTAATAAAATAAAATAATATTAGCCCTGTTAAGAAGCTGTCCCACTGTTGGGCACGGGCCTCCTCTCAAACTGAGAGGGTTTAGGTCGTAGTCAACCATGCTGGCCTAGTGCGGGTTGGCGAACTTCACACACCTTCGAGAAATTCTTAGGCATGCAGGTTTCCTCACGATGTTTTTCCTTCACCGTTAAAGCAAGTGATAATTAATTTTAATACGCACATGCTTTTCGAAAAGACAGAGGTGCGTGCCTGGGTTTGAACCCGAGACCTATTGACAATACTTAATATTTTTTTTAAAAACAACATTGTTATAAATAAATGATTGCTAGATGAAAACATAACACTGTTGTTTTATTATAATCGGTATGATAAGTTATCGAATATTAATAATAATATTATTATTTATTTTTTTTGCGTGTCGCATCACTACTCAATCGAGCGGAAATTTTAGATAAAAAGCTGCTTGGCGTCTGAAGTACGACTTTCTGATACGGCCCTGGCGGTCAAAGGGTTAAAAATGGATTACACGATTTAACCGTAAGGACAGACAGATATACATACGAACAGACATGCGAACATTGCAACATCAATAAAAGCTTGTAAAAGCCGTGTTTTTTGTATTCCATACAACTTACAAGGAATGTGAATTAGGGATTTAATATTTAGAAATATGATTTGACTCTATATTCTAGTATCTTGTAAAAGGTATACACGTTAAGGTGAAATTTTCTTGATGGAAAAAAAATAAAGTAGGTAGTATAAATTGCAAATCTTTCGGCAATATCAGTTCATTTTTTTTTTCTCGTATAGGTAGGTAGGTATGTAAAGATTATTTATTGGTCATTAATCACTGATTAAGGCGTAAGTTACACGTTTTTAACTGCTTATAGGTTTTCGGCAGGAAAATGAAGTTAAGAAATCTTCACCATTTAATTAGATTTCCATTCACGCCCGCTTTTCCTTGAAGTGGTAGGCGAAGGTGTATGTAGTACTTACCTATTTACGTTTCCGCAAGGTATTTTGATCGCAATGTGCCAAGCTAGATGGCGAGCCAGGGTTTGTATTCGCTGTGACTAAACGCAACGCGTTACAATAATTTCGTGATATGATCGTGAACTTAATAGTATTCTGTATACCACTGCAGAATTCCTTGCCCGCCTGCCGGTGCAGAGCACCTTGGCGAGACACCTAGAGTATATGCTCTAGGTATCTCGCATAGGTGTCGGCATATGCGACTGCCCAAGCTGAGGCCGTTTCTCCTTGAGACTCCTTTGAGCTAGTTGCCCCCTTGCCCTTCTGGCTCGAGCGTAGTCGTTCCACGCTCGTCCACTTGTCCGATGAAATTGTAAAGGCCCCGCGGCTAAGAGCGTAGATCATTCGCACGCACGCAGGCACGCGCGCTCGCGCAACCGCAGACGCAGCCCCACGCACGGACGCACGCACGCACGCACGCGCACACATACAAGTATTTCACGACATTTTAGTAACGCGCCGCATAACCTGTTATTTGGTCGGACAATAAGCGCCCTGCAGTCATTTTTCGGGCGTTATAACACATATCTTTAGGACATTTTCTGGGTTCTTTTGTACAAGGAGGGATATCTATGATGTATTCATTCACCGTTACGTACCAAATGATTACATTTAATTATCTTACAATATCACGACGATCTTGTGAAAATCGCAGGAAGTCGTTGGATGCAGGTGGCATCGGACCGGTTACGCTGGAAAGCGATTGGGGAGGCCTATGTTCAACAGTGGACAAGTATGGGCTGAGATGATGATGATGATGATGATCTTACAATAAGGTACCTACCAAAAAGCCGTAATAAACTAGTCATTAGACCCTTGGGCTGCAAAGTCTGAGGTTTCGGGTGCAAACCCAGGCACGCACCTCTCTCTTTTCGAAAGCATGTGCGTATTAAAAATTAACTATCATTTACTTTAACGGTGAAGGAAAACATCGTGAGGAAACCTGCATGCCAAAGAGTTTCCCGAAGGTGTGTGAAGTTCGCCAATCCGAACTGGGCCTGCGTGGTGGACTACTGCTTAAACCCTCTTAGTTTGCCCTCGCAAACAGAAAGGGTTTAGGCCAGGGACAGTTTCTTAACAGGGCTAATATTATTATTATAAAGTACTTACCATTTGGTACGTCATTAGCGGAAACTATTAAGTTAGATATAATTTGTTTTACAACTTACTTACTAACTTATAAAAAATAAAATATTTATATTTTAGGTATGTACTAAAACGGAAACTATAAATTATATGTTAGATAGTTAGATACTTACGGTCTTTAATCAGCGTACCTAATAATACCATTTGAAAATGATTTACGGATTGAGAAACTTGTGCTCTTATGTCGCCATTACCTACATACCTAGATGCGTCCTTGGACACCATGATTGTAGGAATTTGCCGGTAAATAGATGTCGGAATTTAGACGTAATGTCGTGTTACTCTATAATATTACCAGTACCAGTACCAAATACCTTGAATATTTAGTCCGTAGTTTTTATGGGTAATATTTCTATTTAATCTTTATGGGAATTATTGAATTTACTCTACTTACACTTTATTCAGTGAACATTTATAAACTATTAATTTTAAAAAGTACCTAAATTGTTAATAGGCTAGGAAAATGTTTGGCTCAAAGAAAAAATAGATATACTTAGGTTGACTGCTCGGGGCGTTAACTTTTGTAGTTGCATTAATACATCTTTAATTTACCATTTCTGCAATTTGTAGACTGAATTGAGGATGACGCCTTGGAATATTAAACCGATTTTAACCAGTATATATCTGATTTTGAAATTGAATACATATCAAATTTCAGAGTTTTGGTACCTATCGTTAGAATACGTTACCTTATTTCTATTATTTAATTATAAGCATTTAGTAACATGTCGTTAGTTGATATATCTTTATATTCAATAAATAGATTAATGTATAGGTTGTCAGAAAACAGAACGATTAGTAACTTTAGGCTGTATCTATCTACCTGCCTAAACAAGTGAAAAAGCAGATAGCCAAGACGATGTGTGTGTGTGTGTGTGTGTATGTGTGTGTGTGTGTGTGTGTGTGTGTGTGTGTGTGTGTGTGTGTGTGTGTGTGTGTGTGTGTGTGTGTGTGTGTGTATGTGTGTGTGTGTGTGTGTGTGTGAATAACATACGCTGTAGGCCGCGGGGCCTTTACAACTTCATCGGACAAGAGGGCGAGTGTGCAACCTTTAGGCAAAAGCACATTTTAGGTTTATTTCACCATATTCAGCCTTTAGGTATGGAAAAATTTAACAAAATGTATGACTTTTAATAAAATACATTGCAATTGGATTCAGAAATAAAATGCAATACAAAAAATGTCATATAGTTCAACGTCAAATAAAAATGTCAAAATAGTTCAATTATTAAAAATATATTATAAAACCAATTATTAAAATTATATTATAAAACAAAAGTCACAAGTAGTTATAATTTGTAAATATTTTATGGTTAACTAGCTGTTACCAGCGGCTTCGCACGCGATTACTTTGTAATTTGACATTGGTAGGTAGGATTTTTTGGGATAGTATTATCCTATCTCCTATAATCACCTTGTTCAAAGCATTTTGTCAGACTCTCTACGCCGGCAGTCTGTGGGTTAGCTGGACATTGAAATCGCTAAATGTCCTGCGCGTACAATACAATAATGCTTTTAGGGTGCTGATGGGGTTGCCGCGATATTGCAGTGCATCAGCTATGTTCGCTGAAGCGAGGGTAGATGGTTTTGATGCTATCTGGAGAAAACGAACTTCCTCCTTATTGAATCGCATTCGTGGCAGCAATAATAGCATTCTAAAAGTAATAATTGAACAATACGACTCCTTTATAGTGGGCAGGTTAGTAAAGAGGGTGAACTCTCCACTCATCACATATAAAAATTAAAGCACGGTTATATACAGGCTGAACTGATCAGGTAAGTATCTGATTTGGATTTATATTTGTATTGTGATAATGGATTCTATATTTAATTGTAATTGTATGTTATTAACACTTAGACCTTAAGCCTACTAACCGATAATGGACCATATTGTTGTCTGATAAAAATAAAATAATAATAATAATTATTCCAATTATACTCAGAAGACAACTCCATATTAAATTTCTTTTAAATGCGTTCAGCCGCGTTAATATGGAGAAATAAAAACAACTAACTACACTTCATTTCCCGATCTAAAAAGTAGTCTTAAACAATATCTGAAAAATTCTCCGTGATAGTCTATATAAAATCGGTTCCGCCGTTCTGGATATTAACACAAACAAACATTTATTTATTGTCCCCGTATGCGATTAAAATATCTTCTTTATTTTAAAATCACAAATTCCAAATCAATATTCCCGTGCGCTGCGCGGGAATCGTACCTGCGACTATCTGACAAAGTAAGTTAAGTAGTCTACGTCTTATCACTTAAACAAAGTCGTCTTTGTTTTGCAAAAGTATTTAGAAAGTTGACTTAAAAATCCGTAAATTTTCGTTCTAGAACTGTTTCATTTCTACAGCTCCCCAGGCTTCCAGTCACCTGTGAAGAGTAAGCGGGAAATCGAAGGATTCCTGGGCTTGTCTTTAGCCACAATATTATTAATATTTTTGGGCCTTAATGTAGGCCAGTAAAAGCTCACCAAATTGGTGTGTTTTTATATAGCACTTAAGACGGAGAATATCGGCATGATGTAGTGTGTAAACAATGTTACCTATTTCATATTTTGTTTCACGACTTAAGATACTTTAATACTATCTATCAATCTATATCATCACGTCAGATCCCTTGCGGGGTAGGCAGAAAGTACAGAGTTCGAACAGGTTCTTTCCTTACTGACCTTTTTGGCTTCCTCCACTCTCATAGTTCGTCTTATACGCGCTCGTTTACGTGATAAAAATGTTCTGTTTTATTTTACGATGTAAGACACCTTTATATAAAGTTTCAATAAAACTCTTTTAGCTATTTTAATATGCATAAATATATACCATACCAGCTTTGTCGCTAGAACAGTGTTTCTTTCCGGGATAAAAAGTATCTTAAATATTATTTCCAGACCTGACACATCTTGAAAGTGTTAGTAATATCCTTGTGTGTGTGTGTGAATGATGTACGCTGTTGGCCGCGAGGCCTTTACAGCTTCACCGGACTTAAAGGCGAGCGTGCAACCACTACGCTCTAGCCAGCCAGAAGGGCAAGAGGCGACATACTCGAGGGCGCCCTCGGTTGGGACAGTCGCTGTAGGGAGACGGGTGCACTACTAAGTACACCGGTCAACCGCCGGCTATGGGAGGGGATCTACTACTACGTCGTCGTCGTCGCCCGTATCTGAGCGGAAAGAAGGGATGACAAAGCATCGGGGGGGTCGGTGAGAACATGTCGCGGCCGGCGGTGGCGGCAGGGGTCGGGGGGAGATCGTAGTCGGCGGTGGCTACGATTAACGGATTCGCATGGGTAGATTCGTTCGCGAAGTGACGTCTTGACGCCTTTTTAATAAAGGCGCGAATAGGTTCGAGACCTAGATCGGAGTGGAGGTCGACGTTCCGTACGAACCAGGGGGCTCCTACGGCTTTACGGAGGAAGCGGATTTGAACCACTTGGAGTTTATCGATGTGAGAGGGGGCCGAATGCCCGAACACAACACACGCATAACGCATAAGTCATGATGGGTCGAACGCAAGTTTTGTAAGGTGTCACCTTATTTTTAAGGGACATTTTACTCCGCTTGCAGATTAACGAATGGAGACGACCGAGCACAAATGATGCTCGGTGACGGACCCGCTTGATGTGCGGGCCGAAGGACATGGTACTGTTTAGGGTGACCCCTAGATATTTGACCTCTTTGACCCAGGGAATGGGTCGGTCGAACATGGTCACTTGGCCGAGACTACTTCTAGGGCGGCGCAGGGAGTGGCGCGGGGTGGCACCTCTGGAGAAGAACACCGCAGCGCTCTTGTCCGGGTTCACCTCAATACGCCACTTCCTGAACCAATTCCCTAGGGAATTGGCGGATGCCTGAAGGTTTCTGGTAATGAAACCCTTATTCCTATGCGAGACGTAGAGAGCGGTATCATCCGCGAATAGGGCATTCTGCTATTTTAGTATGAAGAAATAACAGCTATCCCGAAAGAAATGTGTAGTGAATATATTGAATATTTTGTTGACTTACAACAGACTTATTCCTCTATTAACTATTTCTAAAATCAGAATCATATTATTTTTTATTTATGTAAACCATTATAGTATTTATTATGAATCGTCAGAAAAGTAGCAAAGATTCTACCACCACTTCTGAATGTCATTCCTGTGGAGAAGAAGGACAAGAAACTCCACGGTTACTCTACATTTTGTTGCGGGGTCTCATATAGATATATGGTCTTTGTAAATTATAAACTAAGCTATAACGCGATCTTATTCAACACACGACACTAACGCCGTTTCAGAAAAAAAAACATATTCCATACCTTTCTTTTTAAGAAAGATTATCAGTTCATAAAATTATTGGTAATATATTTTTCATTTGGACCTTCTTTACCTGCCTTGCCAAAGATTGTAATCTAGCGTAATAATACCTAAAAAACGTAATAATACCTAAAAAAGGTATATTGTCAACTAAGTATGTAGCAAAATTTTGTACATTTTGTGTTAGTCTTTTCGTACGATATTATAGTTCATGTTCATTATCAAAATCATGTTAAGATATCTATACATATAATAAAATCTTCCTAAATAATTGATTATGCGAAGATTTGTATCCGGCCTATACATCGTTCTCTCCGGAAGAGCTATCCTGAATGCATCGACGGTTCATGCACGAAACAACGTTTGATTGTTAAAATCAAACTTGTATGAACAACATTTCGAGTGAGTGCTTTAAACCACTGAACAGTTTTTTGTGGGAAGAGGAACCTGAGTCCAACATGAATTCATGGAGGAATTCATGTGTAGGTAAAATCACATATTTCACGTCGTAACATTGCAGTTCGGGACAATCAATAATAAAGTTTTATTTATCCCGCGGTTTACCCCGCGACAATCTAGTAGCTAAGTTGTTTTGGAACAATGAATGATTTATCAAAATCTACTTTTTTTCTTTACTCAGAAACTGTTAGATTTTCAAGAATATAATTATACAGAGTTGTGATATTTTGTACAGGCTAAGATTACACAATTTTATTAATATCCATCAAACAGGTTTGGAGTAAAGTGTCTTTTTAGAAATTCAATCCAATTATTTTCGTATTATCTGGAGAAAATCTGTTAGCCAACATTTTAAGGTACCCGCATGCTAAGTTTCTTCAAAATCCGCTTGTTAGTTTTTGCGTGATGATGGTTCATACCCTTGAACAGACAGCTAGATAGAGACAGACATACAAACAGACACGAAAGCTAAAAATTGTAGAATTGGCTTCTATATCGATAGTATGACATCCCTGGGTTGTTATTTCCTAAAAATATTCTATGTACATACACAACTTCTTACAGTTTTATTACATGTTTAGATTAAGCAGCATATTTCATATATTCGGTAACTGAGTTATATGCTTTTTAAGAAATATAGTGTCGTTATTTTCATTTCGTAAATATGATTGTATCTTGTTATATATTTTTGAACCCATGCAAAATGTACTACTATGTGTGATTCTTATTTTGGAGGGTCTAATGCTTAATTTATCCATATGACTCTTCCTAAAGCGATTTTAAAATAAATGAGGGTTTGATTTAATGAGTAGCACTGTTTCGAAGATATATAGGCAAGGTAGTGTTAAAATTCTTAACGCCTTAAAATGTTGTTTACATGAGTCTATGTTTTAAAGAACAAATACCTCGAACACATCATTTTTGCGCTCTGAACATACAGTCATCATTAGTGGAGCTAGCCCAGAAAACAACAGTATAACGCAGAGCAAATGATACATATCCATAGTATGTTCTTAAGTAATGAATCTAAGGGTATGCTATTAATGCTGTTGAAGTGTCAACGACCCTACTGAGGTTTCGTAAAGCATAAGAGTATCTATTTTTTACAAACATGTTCTGTGTGCTGATTCCGTGTCATTTAGCTATCAATGTATAAGCCTAAAAATTGTGTTGACTCATTTACTTCTATTTTTATTTTCTGTAATTAATATTTATATTATGTATTGGTTGCCTTTGTTTAAAATTAATAGCTTTAGTTTTGTCAATATTAACTTTTTAATTATTACTTTCACATGTCAGGTTAATATTTGCCACAATGTATTTTTATCGTACTCCTAAAAGAGGATGGTGCTGTCGTCAGCAAAGAGAGTCATGGGATTATTTCTTATTGTTGGAAGGACATTAATATATATTAGAAACAGCAATGGTCCCAGTACACTATCCTGGGGTACGCCTTATCTAGTTTGTCTCACAGAAGATGAGTAACTAGTCAGCATTTTTGTTTTTAGACAGATTTTTGTTATATCTGTTCTTTGTCGTCTATCGGTCAGATACGATTCGATAAGTTTGTGGACGTTACCTATCCGTCCAATAACTAATCGAATCGTATCTGACCGATTTCGATCCGTATTCATAAGACATTTAAGTCCAAGCTCGCAACTTCGAGTTTTTTGGAAACCTTTGTTAGATAGTCTTGCTTCATGTCCAAGAAAATCTAATAAATTTTAGAAGTGTAGACTTTTAGTGTGAATACATGTGCCCGAAGGGTCTACACCGGCTTTCCCACGTCACATTGTGACTAAATATATCTGAAAGCAGTTTGTTCTAAATCAGGAACTGAATCGATTCAAACTATGGTTAATATAGGTAGGTAGGAATGTTACAATTTTTAATTTGAATACTTAAATTAGCTAACATTGTTATAACTCACTCCAATAGTACTCCATAAATAAAGGCGACACTGCAATTTCAATTAAATATCTTAACATGATTATTCATTAAGCCTGGTTTTGTAGTTTAATGAATATCTAAGTTTTTAATAAAAAAATATTGAGTTCTTAGATTTACGCGAATATTTTTCTGAACTGGAACTTTGATTTTGGTAATCAATCAGTAAAGCAAAAATTTAATTGGGGTGTCTGAGGTCCTGCGTCATTTAAGTTACATGTTGTATAGGTATGCTAAATTTATACGGCTGGCTCCTTGTTTTTTGGCACTTCTACTATGTGTGAATTGCTTTTAAACCTTTGAGCGCCAGACGCCGCTCGATTCAGTAGTGATGCACACGCAAAAAAATATAACAAATTGAAATGAAAATATTTTGTGTTTTAATGGCGATAACATTACATACACATTACATATTCGAAAACTAATAATCAAAAAACAGTGTCATGTTTTCACCTATAGTATTTTTCACATAGGATGGGTAGTGACAGTTCTAATTGCCAAACGAAATTATACTTTATTCAATGGCAACAAGAGGCATGGCCGTTTCTATACTTATGGTTTTATGCCTCAACACCATTGAATTAAATATTAATTTCGTTTGGCAATTAGAACTAATACTGTTTTGATTATTCTGGTTTTCGCAGCCAATCGTCGCCCTTTTTAATGTATTACCTAATTAAGTAGATATCTATATCGATTATATATATCGATTTTAACCTTATACCTCAATCTCATACGCTTCTTTCCGGGAAAGATAGGTACAAATCGTATAGCAGTTGGCGCTTTAGAAAATTCGATATGTCTACATAAGCTGCCCCTATACTAAATTCAAATTTGTTTGGCGAGCGATTAAAGTAATTCAATTTATCGTTATGTCGTTTTTTTTTCTCTTACTAATATCAGAATAACATGTACAATCCAAAGAACCAAACCAAAGTTATTGACATAGCCCACCGGATTAGTAAGCTGAAGTGGCAATGGGCCGGTCACATTAGCCGACCAACCGATGACTGCTGGGACAAACGAGTTCTTGAGTGAAGACCACGGACTGGCAAACGTAATGCAGGACGCCCTCAGGCAAGGTGGAGCGACGAGCCGTAGGGCGGCTGGCAGAAACTGGATGCGAGTAGCCGAGGATCGTACCCAGTGGCGTGTACTTGAAGAGGCCTATGTCCAACAGTGGACAGCTATAGGCTGATGATGATGTTGTACAATCCAGTCAAGTTGAGAGCAACCTAAAACTTACCCATTTGTTAAGAACACGAATCATAGTTATTTTAATATTACAGGGTAAAAAGTATTTCAATGTGCCTAGTTATGTATACCAGACCAGTACACAGCTCAGTGCAAGTACTTTAAAAGGTGATGCAATAATAACAGACTATTGCTCATGCAAATTAATTCCAAGTACTGTTTTGCTGAATCGTATTAACTTGCCACAGCTGTGTATCTATCAAGTAAACAGCTATCAGGTTACGTGTTTAGTCTCAGTCCAATTCTAATAACTGTTTTGATTAGTAAGCAAATATTAATTAATAAGGCGCACACTGCGTGGGTGTCTTCTAGAAAGAGTTGTTTACTTGACGATGCTTATAAATAGCCAATACATTTAATATCGACTTAGCTCTCTTACCGTTCGCACTAACGTTAAGCAATACTAATTGACTGCATTAGTATTTTGAGTATTCATTATTAATTTTATATTGTTAAATAAATATATTTTTATAAAGTCACGCCGGCCTTTATATTTGACTACCTACCCACTTGTCCCAACACTACCATTGAAGCAACATTCGCTTATGACGTCACAGACGGACGACTTCAGGCGTCAGTGGTGTTCTGGGGTAGCATAAATGCACTTCAACCAGTTCCTTTAGATTTATCAATGTTTATTTTTTTATGTTAACACACATTAGAATTTTGTGAATTGAAGTTTCAAAATAGGCACATTTAATTCGGGTAATATTATGTTAATAAAAATGTTTTATGGGCCAAAACCAGTACTTTCTAATCTCCGAAAATGAATCAGACAACAAATTAAAGTGTTAATAATCTGATAATCAAACTGATATTCAAATAACTTCCCTCTAATTTGTTCCATTTCTATAAAAAGACAACAGCAAGTTCGCAAATTCAAACAAGTGCAATTTTACTATCTACCCGCTTTATCCCCTCATTTATATTCCCCAGCGCTATGTCATGCATTAAAACGTCTTTGGCGCTCAGGGCAGGTCATTTTAAGACTTAAATTTATGTTTATTTTACTTGTCAATTTTACACTTTTTAAAGTTTTCATACATTGAATATTATTGACCACGTCCTGTTCTATCACCGTGTATAATTGAAATATACTATAATTATGTTGATTTTACGTGTTTTGCTGTTGAATACTAACCGTATATTGGACGCTTTAAGTCATTATCAGCGTCTCGATGTGTGATGTGTTTGATGCATTAAGGCGTCCTTGGCGGTCAAAGGGTTAAATTATGAGTCTCACAATGGGCCCGCCGCCCGCTCTCACATCGATAAGATTCCAAACGGTTCAATCCCGTTTCCTCCGCAAAGCCGTCGGAGCCCGTGGTTCATACAGAACGTCTCGGTCTCGAAGCTATTCGCGCCTTTATTAAAAAGGTGACAACCCGATATTTCGCGAACGCGTCCAATAATAGGAATCCGCTAATTGTAGCCGCCGCCGACAACGAACCTAACTCCTCTCCTATCAGCCGCTACTGCCGTCGGCGGCATGTTCTCACCGACCTTCCCGAGGCACTTATCTCTTCTTTCGGATACAGATACCGCACACAGCTTCAGACACCGACCTCGAGGTCGGTCGTCGGTCGGCCGGCCAGGTCGAAGAATCCCTTGTCCCCCGGCCAGTGCAGAGCACCACGTCGAGACACCTAGTATATGCCCTCCCCCATAGCGACTGCCCAAGCCGAAGCCGTTCCTTGTTTTGTGTGTTTGTGAATGATCTAACGCTGTTGGCCGCGGGGCCTTTACAGCTTTACCGGACAAAAGGGCGAGCGAGGTCGTTCCTCCTTAAGGCGCCTTTGAGCTAGTTGCCCCCTTGCCCTTTTGGCTCGATCGTAGTGGTTGCACGCTCTCCCTCTTGTCTGGTGAAGCTGTAAAGGCCCTGCGGGCCACAGCTTAGAACATTCACACTCGCCCACATACACACACACACACACACAAAGAGTCTCACAATATGCTCTTCGAGGAAAATAACAAGTTTTTCGTGACTTGTAGAGTTCGAGGACCCGCATGGGTGCCGCGTATAAGTTGAATTCAAACATACTAAACACGATTTGTCGATAAAATAATGTCAATAAATTAAAGTACCTACATTTAAAATTGTAGATAAGTACACAAAAAAGCAAATGTAATTTTCCAAAGTTTGCTATTATAAGTAGCTATTCTATTGCGTACCATTTTAACGACACCTACGAGAATGTAGGTAGCTACTACTTCAAGTAAAAAAAACTCCATAATAAACTATTTTAAAAAATGTATGTATTGAATGTTACACACAATATGTATGTAACATATTGTTGTTGTACTTACATACAGTTGCCATTGTGTCGATGTCATCTAAAACATATTTTTTTTATTTGCAAGTTTTCAATCTTATTTATTAGTTAGTTGTGTAGAGCACCAAATATCACTTTATAATATAATAATAATATCAGCCTATACTGTTCCACTGCTGGCCTTCTCTCACAAACACTCTTAAATTTTAAACATACGCTTGACGTCGTACCTAGTCTGTCTAATGAAAGCTGAGAGTTGAAAATTATGCGTACCTCATCCACCTATTGCAAGTATTTCTTAACAAGTAACATCTTTTAAAAGATACTCTTTCGAATGCGTTTTAATAAGGCATGACCGTCATGCCTTTCTGAGACATAGGTATCACATAATGTTACGGACCTCCACGCATCATCCCCGCTCAACATAACCGACGATACATTATGCCACGGAAAATTCCCCTGTAACTGCGTGGTCCCATGACTTAGTCTGACTCATCGGACCATCCAGTCGGATCCATATCCTTCAAGTACATAATTGGTTTACAACCAATAACTTAGTACTTAATAACAAAAAAAAACTAAATGTATTAGGTTTTCTTTACCAAATGTGAAAAGTATTGCATGTGATATTATGTTGAACAACGAGAAACTTGAGTTTATCAAAGATACATCTTTCTTAGGGATTACGCTTGATTCTAAGTTACAATGGGGCCCTCATATTAAGACTTTAGGTAAACGGCTCGGTGCCGCTGCCTATGCCGTAAGAAAGATCAGACAACTTACTGATGTGGACACAGCGCGGTTGGTCTATTTCAGCTACTTTCATAGTGTCATGTCTTACGGTATATTATTGTGAAGTAGGGCAACTGACATTGAGTCTATTTTTATCTTGCAAAAAAGGGCTATACGGGCCATCTATAACTTGGGTAGTCGCGAATCTCTCAGATAATTGTTTAAAGAACCCAATATTATGACGGTCCCATGTCAGTATATTTATGAAAACAATGTATACAAGAAAAAAATATAGATTTGTTTAATCAGCTAGGCGATAGGCATTGCTATAATACGCGACATAGAAATAAATAACATCAACCGCAATTTCGTCTGTCAAAGGTTCACACTTCTTTCATGGGGTACTGTGTTAGATTTTATAATAAAATTCCTCTTGACATCACTAAACTTAGTGACAATAAATTCAAAGCTTGTATTAAACGTACGCTTAGTAAACAAGCTTATTATACGCTAGATAATTATTTAAAAGACAAAAATACTTGGATAGGAGCTGTTCCAGCTCCACTTGATTGAATATGGACAACTTGTTTAGCTGTTATTATTTAATATTCCCTCTCTTCCTTCTATTAATTTAGTAAAATGTTTCTTTTTTTCTCATTTCTTTCTCTGTATATGAGGGAACCATGTAGCCATTCACATGAATAGTATAATTTGTATAATTTAACTAAGACCTACCTGATAGACGAGCCTACATCGTTCTTCCATATCGCACAACAAAATGTAGATGGAAAAAGAAAATGTAAAAATACTATTTTAAAAGAGTAACCGTGGAGTTTCTTGCCCTTCTTCTCCACAGGAATGACATTCCGAAGTGGTGGTAGAGTCTTTGTTACTTTTCTGACGATTCATAAATACTGTAATGGTTTACATGAATAAAAAATATTCAGATTCATACACGACAGCCCTTAGACACAGACGACAGTCCTTAGCATAAAAATTATCCAGAAGACGCGGGCGCGCATCAAAGTGTAGCAACAATTACTACCTGCGAAGCAAGTAGTTACACGTTCACACGAGTAGTCACTCTGTGACCGTCGTGTTTGTGTGAACGTGTGCTGCGCGTGTCAAATTAAATTGAATTATGCCGTCTTGTGTCGTTCCTGTCTGTAAAAATGCTGTTGAGATCAAAAAGCAACACGATGAGATCATATTTTATACCTAACTAGCGCATTGAGGTGCTGTATTATTTAAATAACGAATTAATTCTTCCGTCTGTAATCGTCATAGTAAAAGGTGCGTCTATTTTGTTAGTGTTGCTAGATTAACAATTTTATTTTCCCTATTTTTTTTTGCTGGGGCCTTTATTAGTTCTAGTATTAAATGGTAATAATTTAGTTAACTACTAAAACACGGTTTTAACATTTAGTTACGATGATGAAAATATATTTTCCCTACATTAAATTACTAAAAGCATTAATAGTTCACGTATATCTATTTCTTGAGTTTATTGTGCATTAAAATACACGTTACCGCAACAACTATTTTTAATCATTTACTCTAATTTCATCAAAATTTACCCCATAAAGTGGTAACCTTTCGGGGCGGCTAACATTACGCGGGTGGGAAGTGCGGCGAGTGCGGGGCGTTGATTGAATTTTTGGCTTTACCGCGCTGCGTGCAATTACGACTGGCCGCGACTTCTAGATTATATATATTGTAAGCCCCAAGCATATGCCTGGCGGAATCCCGATCTCCTTCACAATATTGGTTTAGCTATTATTTAACTAATGTCTATTCTCATTGTTTATATGCAGTGGTTGCCTGTAAGTATCACAACAATTATCTTACGTATTTTATTTAATTTGTTTTTAAGTATTGGGGGTCTGTCTAAGAGCGTGCTTGTCGGGACCCCTGCCAGTCATTATGGCTGCAATCTTGGACCGAAGACGTACCGCAGTGCGGGCTAGGGCGTCCCCCCGAGGCGACACGTACCAACCCGCCCCCGTCGGTACGAATATAGGTGGAAGCGGTGATGGGGGACGCCACCCATCACGCCGGGCCCGAACTGGCGAGTCGTGGGGTGCAGAGTGCCGAATAGGCACTTGGAATGTAAGGGGTGGTATGGAAGATAAGATGCATGAGGTGATTGATGTAATGAAAGAGAGACGCCTGGATGCTCTGTGTGTAACAGAGACTAAGCGAAGGGGCAGTGAAACCTGTGATCTTCCTGATGGCATGATGGCTCTGTGGTCCGGGGTACCGCAGGGCAGTCGTGCCAGCATGGGAGTGGGTATCTTGCTGTCTCATCGCCTGGCCTCTGGAGTGAGAGATTATGGCCTGTACGATGCAAGACTTCTCTGGGTCCGTTTACAACTGGGTGTCACTAAAGTATTTTTGGTGGCAGCATATGCTCCCGTAAGCTCGTCGACACCCAAGGACGTTGAGAAGTTTTGGGATAATGTCAGAGAAGTTCTGGATCTGGCTGAGGCTAATGAAAAGGTGATTTTGTGTGGCGATCTGAATGGATGGGTGGGAACCAGGCGGCAAACTTGCGACGCTGCTCTGGGTCCTTATGGTGATAAGAGAGTAAATGATGCAGGTAAGCTCATTGTGGATGTATGTTTGGAAAGGGGCCTCCTTGTGTCTAATACAATATTCCAACATAAGGATATACATATGTACTCGTGGAGAAGGAATAAATAAAAAAACATGATAGATTTGATCCTGGTAGATAACCGTCTCCGAAGCAAACTCTATACACGTGCGTATAGAGGCCCCACTCTTGAATCAGACCACTATCTCGTAGTTGCGCGGTTTAGTCGTCTCTTCAGGAAGTGGAGGCACTGGCGAGAGCGTATCCCCTTCGGAGACCTTGAAAGAATAAAGGTTGAAAAGTTGCAAGATGAGAGCGTGAGAAGAATGTATGAAGACAGAGTCCGGGACAAGCTTTTGGCAGTAGGTTCTTCGGACTCAAATGTAGATGAATGCTGGAATAGCCTGAAAGAGAGTTTAGTAGATTCCGCGAAAGAAGTATGTGGTTGCTCAAAGAAGCATATTACAGCAAAAGGTGATGCATGGTGGGATGCGGAGTTGCAAAGCTCCGTAGAAAGTAAGAAGAAAGCATGGCAGGACTATGTTTCTTCTTTGAACCTGAATGCCAGTATGACAGTGATGAAAAAAGAAATATACCGGCAATGCAAGAATGCCACCAAAACCTTAGTGAAAGAAAAGCGTGAACGAGCCAGTGCGATTCAGGAGGAGAGGCTAGCGAAGAACTTCGAGAACAACACTAAACTCTTTTGAAGCAAAGTGAAAAAGTCTCGAGGTGATTCGTCAGGTTCCAGAATGGAAAGAATAAAGTCTAAGGATGGTGACATTCTTGCAGATACACAAGCTGTATTAAACCGGTGGAGTGAATATTTTGGAGAAATGTATGGAGATGCCCCGGATACTGATGCCACAGACGAGCCCAGAGGCGTGTTTGTGGCACCGGAATCAACAGAGGGCATCACTATGGAAGAAGTTGAATGGGCGATAGGAAGTATGAAACATGGTAAAGCTGTGGGAATAGACATGATATCTGCCGAGATGATCAAGTATGGTGGAACTTGCGTCCGGGACGCCTTTCGGGTCCTTGCAAACCGGTAGGGGTCCCTACAGATTGGCGCCGCGCAGTCATTGTACCCTTGTACAAAGGCAAGGGTTCACAATATGACTGCGCCAATTACAGAGCCATTAGTTTGATCAGCTTGGCAGCCAAGGTGTATGGTAAAATTGTTGAAAGGAGAATGCGCGAGAAGTCCGATGGAATGTTGTGCGAGGCACAAGGGGGTTTCAGGTCCGGAAGAGGATGTTCGGATCAAGTTTTCTCCCTTCGCAACATCGTAGAGAAGCATCTAGCAGTGGGCCGAAAGGTTTTCTGCGGTTTTGTGGATCTGGAGAAGGCGATTGATATTGTGCGAAAGAGACTTTGGGACATTTTGCCTGAGTATGGTATAAATGGCACTCTGCTGCGGCCCGTCCAGTCCACCTATGTGGACTGCAAGGCATGCGTACGGGTGGGTGTTAACATGTCACCCTGGTCTGACGTTGAAATCGGCGTCAAGCAGGGTTGCGTGTTGTCCGCTAGACTGTTTATAATATATTTGGATAAAAGCCTTCAAAGACTGAAAGCGATGAATGAAGGCGTACAAATGAGTGATCTAGTGGTAAATCATCTACTATATGCAGATGACGCGGTTTTAATAGCGCCAACAACCACTGATCTGCAATCACTAGTCACAGTTATGAAAGACGACTGCATGAAAAATGGCTTACATTTGAATGTGAAGAAAACCAAAATTATGGTTTTTGAACGGGAAGAAACCAGAACGAATGCAAGGATTGTGGTTGGGAACGATGTGCTGGAGCAAGTGAATGAGTTTGTATATCTTGGATGCGCCTTCAGTAAGGATGGAAAATACACCGCTGACATAGAGAGAAGCTGAAGAGAGAAGTCTTCGTCGATCGAGTGGAAACCAAAGGGTGTCCGCAGGACTCTCGGCTCTGGCTAGCCTTAATTGGCCGTCTAGAGAGGAGCTGTGAGAGCTATATCGACGTAGGAAGATAATGCGTTCCTACGTCGATGTACTCCAGGGTTGGAAGTGTTAAAGGGCATAACGCCGCGAGTAACTTCGGAGAAAGCGCAGCACACCTCTCTACACCCCTGAGCCGCTCACGCCGGTGTTGCCCTCAGTTGTCCTAGGACGACCGTTTGAGGGTCCATCTAGTAAGCGGCGAGTCACCGCCGGCCACGGGTAATTAGGTATCACTAATTATGGCCGGTGTCTATCCCCTTAGAAATAGTCCGGTTTTTGTCCATCAAACCTCATTTACATAGCCCTTGTTTTCTTCCCATAATTTACAATAGTCCTTGCACCTGCCGGGGTCAGTTCGCTAGTTATGGTTCTTCATATTCAGCAAGTGATCTCAGCAGGTGGCTTACATAACATTAACTACTCGCAAAGGATAGCTACTTGGGAGCCGGCACTGAAGCCGAAAGGCGCAGCTGGCCATACATAATGGAGTGCTTGTCCCAACGCTGTTATATGGCAGCGAGAGCTGGGTATGTAAGAAGGAGAATGAAAATAGGATAAATGCGGTGGAAATGCGAGCTCTGCGGAAGATGTGCGGAGTGAAGCTGACCGACCGTATTCGCAACAGCGTAGTAAGAAAGCAAATAGGTATGAAAGAGAATATCGGTGTAAAGATGAGAAAGGGTATGCTCCGTTGGTTCGGGCATATAGAATGTCCGAATCCGAAGTCCGAAGAAAGAATGACAAAACTGATATACAATGCGAAAGTGGAAGGATGTAGGTACCGGGGAAGACCTAGACTATCTTACCATGACCAAATAGACCAGGTATTATCTGAAGGACAAGTCAGGAGTCTCCGTAACCGGCGAGCGTGTATGAGACGAACTATGAGAGTAGAAGAGTAGAGAAAGCCAGAGAGGTATGTAAGGAAAGAGCCTGTTGGAACTCTGTACTCTCTGCCTACCCCGTAAGGGATCTGGCGTGATGATATAGATAGAGATAGATATATTAAGTATTGTAATTATTGTTGGTCAATGATCCCAAATAAGAAATACTGTTCCTTCATATTTAACCTATTAACTATGTTAGATTCATTTCAAAACGTGTATTCATGAAATTATAAACGCTTACTTTATTTTAGGTAAATAGTAGATTAAAGTAATAAAAATGTTAAATCTCAAACAGTTTTTAATAAAAACTTATAAACTTTTATTTTTGTATCGAATTTAGATTATTGTTGCTTCAATTAAAAAAATATAATAAGACATTATGGCGTAAATTAAGAATGGCAAACTTTACAGGAGAGCCAACGAACAAAATTTTTTCTCTTCTATAATATTTAATACGTGTCTGGACTCATAGATATTTAAAAATATGGATTGTTACCTTATTTATATGTAAAACAAGACACATATTAGACAGGCAGAAGAGAAAATATTTAGTTTTTAGACTCTCCTGTAAATTTTTCTCTTAGACTAAGAGGTTGCCATACCTAATTTACGCCTTATTGTCTGTTGTTAGTTCCGCAGTTTTGCACTATCACCTAAGACATACACTATCACTGATTATGATTATTACGCCCATATTAATATGTAAAATAGCACACGTGGGTCATAAATTGTTAAATTTTTACTTCGTCGACAATAACAGGCTTATATGTACATCTTAGTGTTTATGAGAATAAAGGTTGTGACAAGCAGATAGACAAAGAAAACAGAAATCATTTGGAACGGAACCATTATTGAGTGAGCCCGACTAACACTTTATGTACAGTCCCACAGGGATCTTTTGGCCCGCGGCCAAAATCGGAACTAACGCTGTCATCAAGTGAAATGCTTTATGACAGTCACAGTTGCCATATATTCTTTTTTTAGTAACCGTGCGGACCCCCTGTTGAAATATTGCCCTGAAAGTAAAAAAAAACTTTAGTAAATGATAACCTTAATTTTCACGCTAACGCCCTGTCGCACTGTATACTACTAGGAGGGATCAAAAAGTAGCGAGAACGACATACTCCTTAATAAAAAAATACTGGCAGACATAGCTCAGATACATATTCGTTATTTTAATAAAAAAAAATCTTCGATTCTCTTTTGTTTTTTTCTGAATGTAGTCATTTGTTTGCTTCGTGTCGGAACGTGTTCTCGAAAATGAAGAAAAACTAAGTGCGAGCAGTTATTAAATACCTCTGTTTAAAAAAGTTAACGACGCAAGAGATTCATTGCGATTTGGAGACAACATTAGGAGAGTCTGCTCCGCCGTATTCCACTGTCGCAAGGTGGGCTTCTCAATTTCGAGTAGGGAGAATGAGCACGGAAGACGAACATCGTTGCGGCCGTCCATCGACGTCAGTCACCCAAGAAAATGTTGCGAAAGTCGAGAAAATTGTATTGAGCGATCGAAGAGTTACCATCCGATACTTAATTCATGAAACGGGCATTTCATATGGAAGTATTCAATCCATATTGAAACAATCTTTGAATATGAGAAAAGTCGCCGCAAGATGGGTGCCGAGAATGTTAACCGACAGTCAGAAACAAAATCGACTTGACATTTCGAAGATATTGTTAGACAAAATTCAAGAAGATTCTGAAAACTTTTTGTCTTGTTTCGTAACAATGGAATATTATGCAGCTTTAACTCCCAAGTTGAGGAATGTCGTCAAAGAGAAAAGGAGAGGGAAACTTCGAAGGGGCGTGCTGTTTCATCACGACAACGCCAGTTGTCAACGACAGTTGCGATGGCTGCCATTCAGCAAGCTGGCTTCGAATTGGTTGACCACCCCCCTTATTCACCAGAGCTGGCGGCTAGCGATTTTTATCTGTTCCCCAAATTAAAAAAATACTTAAGGGGAAACAGGTACGAAGACGATAACGAGGTGATGGATGCCGTCGAGAGCTTTTTGCAGGACCAAGACAAATTTTTTTTTGTGAAATGGATTGAAACCTTGGAAAAGAGCTGGACTCGGTGTGTAGAGAGACTCGGAAACTATGTAGAAAAATAAATTATTAAGTTATCAATAGTCATTATATTCTATCTCATTCTCACTACTTTTTGATCCCTCCTCGTATAACTCGTTTATGTATATTCTATGTTCTGTGCGTTTACCAATATTTTTACGAGACTCGGGATAATCGTAAAAACTTTGATCTGGTACTAGCCTTCTCTTAATACTTTTGAGTCCCTCAATTTTAGCATGTATAAAGATATATCGCGGGATCCCGTCGGACAACCAAATTGCTACTACTTCTATAAAATATACAAGGGAATAAAAAAAACACCTTTTAAAAATCCTTTATTAAATTAAAATAATAAATAAAGTTGCTAGAGTGAATTTGCAGATATTTGAGCAGAATTGTAGTGTTGTGGGTAGACGTGAGCCGCCTTTATAAGCAACAAACTCCAAATTGCACAACACTTAAAGCATTGCAACACCAGAATTTTATACAAAATATACTTAAAGTTAACGTGATGACTCGGCGCGGCTAGAGACTGCGCACGATCGCTATTTACTATATTGGCTCTTCGAAGAATTTATTAGCACATTGCCTTAAAGAAATTGGATTGCTTTTAAAAACTATTTCTCTACTATAAACGCTCGTTTTTATCATGCAGTTGCGTCTACAGTTAACTATAAGCACAGTCTCATAGCGTTATAGAACTGTATTAACTTTAAAAGCAAATTAAGTATTACGAAATACCTAAAAGGTTTCAATTCCAGTTTTTCGAAAGTATGCAAAAATATGTCAAAAAGTTTCTTTACAATTTTAGGAATAAACCATGATCATAACACTTGAGCACAGGGCATTTAAAAGAGAAGTGAAATGCTGTTAGTAGGACCACACTGGATATCTAACATAATATGCTGGTAACATAATTATTTAGCATCTAATAATAAAATTATATTTACAAAAATCCTTAAACCTTCAGTACACCTTAGTTACACGTGATACCATAACTATGATATAGTTTAAAATAAAAGTATATATGTATGTACACAATACAAAATGCCCATCTTACTTTCACCTATTTTATCATCGTATCAACATGCATTGTGACAAAATTTACAGGTCGTATATCCCCGATTCAACGATTACAATTTGAGTTCTAATGCATTCATTTCAAGTTAAGAAGCCTATTTCATCGCCTAAAAGCGACTAGATTTCACATAAACCGATATTTAACAATTCGTAGAATATTTAAATTTCTTACACTTCGTACTTAAAAAAATTACAAGGCAGTAGACGAATCCTAGCAAGATCCAAAATAGTGTGACTTTGTGCATTAACAAACTTTATAGAAGTACTTGTTTATAATCTAAATACATCCAGGAAATAATAGTCTGAAACATCATTTAATCAACTTCAGATTCGAGCCTGTCCACACCTTTCGAAGTTCCATGCCTCAGCGAACATCGCAAGCTCCGTAATGCAGGAGTAATAGGTATATAACAAATGCTATCAGGGCAATATGTATCGCAGCGAGCTCGGCTCACGACGATGAGTACACGGGCGTAGTTACACAGTCACTCGCAGCATTAAACATTAGTCTCAGGTCAGCAGTTGTGGGGCACCAACATGGAAGGTTCGAGATGGTCTCGGTTGTGGGGCACCGACATAGAAGGTTCGAGATGGTCTCTTAAACGTTACAACACAGTTGCATTCACTCGGCGCGCTCGCCGGCGGCCACTATGACACGGGCCGCCTGCGAACGAACGCGTCGGCGCCCGACGATGCGTACGAGTTGGGCACCTCCGAATCTACCTCTTGCTTGTACCCGTTTTTGCCGGTGAGCGAACTGCTGCTGTCGTCCATGACGGTCTGCAAAGATGTATTTAGCATTAGCATAAGCAAATATAGGGAATCATGTGTGAAGTGTGAACATCGTGTTATCTGTCAATAACATGCTATGACGCATGTGGTTTGACGTGTGAAGATGACGATGCCGATAGAAGTGCTTGGTAAATAATCCTGTTGCAAGTTAGCTTTAAAGTTATAAATAAAATCTATGTAGAAGAGGGCTGGTGTTATCATTGATATGAAATCCTTAAAAAATGGAGATATTTAAGATGGGACATTAATTATTATGAATATTTGACGAATTCTTCGGACCTTACCATAAATATTACAAAGCACTTGAAACGTCGAGAATTTGAAGTTGTAAATACACTGAAAACATTAGTAGATTGGTCCATATTATAGAAGGCTTTTCCTTTTGCTAATATTAATAATACGGTCCTACTAAACGCATAATCTAAAATATAATATTACACCATAGGACGAAGACCTACCTAATGCAATATGCGCAGTTCGCGCATACTGTGTTATTTGATTTACCTTTTAACGTGATGTTGTTAAAGATTGCCTCACTCACCATACAAAGTCCATTATTCAAAGACTTCCTGATGCTCTTGGTCCTAGAGTACCTCGCCTTGTAGAAATCACTGAATAAGAACAAGAAGAGGAATCCGTGCATCGCGATCCAGTAGACGAAGACGCGCGGATACTGGCACGACGGCCGGAACAACACCTGCAGTTGGTGACTGAAGATGAGCACGAACTGTACCTGTTGGATATTGGTTGGTATTAGAAATAAATTACATCCTTCTTCATAATAGGCGTCGTCTTCTTCATATTAGGATTAAATGTGATACAGTTTCAGTTACAACATAATGCAATGTAATTATTAGGACTGCCAGAGAGGTCTGTAAGGAAATAACCTTTTGGAATTCTTTACTCTCTGCCTACCTCGCAAGGTATGATATAGATAGTGAGATATTTATACTGAAACTGTACCACATTTGATTGCTTTGTTAAGATTTTTCTATGCCAAATATATTTTGTTTATTACACACATCGTCAAGCAATGTTTTGTGTAGATGGTTTTGTATAGGGTAAAGCTCGCGCATGAGGTGGGCTTTAAATTATCGTTAGGGCTTAGCTCTCCTATACCCACTGCATTTTTTTGTGTTCATGTGTTAGAACGTGGCCGATGTAACTAATGTTGGTAAGGATTAAGCAAAAGTTTAGGGCAGTTCAGTACGCCGCCACGATAAGTACACAATATGGTCAAAGATGGTCACAGTTCAAAGGCATCTCATTTAGCATCTAGCTGTCAACCTTTCTATCGCTTCTAACAATTAGCTATGTCTATATGTTTCCCCGAAGTGATGGTCGCACCACTATCATATTCAGACAGGGATATTAAAAATGATATCAAATATCCTGCTTGATAGGCTACTCAGACTAATGAATTGACAGAAAATTTAAAGGACATGATTCGCCCCAGAACCAACAACAATGAAAAATGCTTGTATGATTTCAAATCACTTACATATTATCTTCATGTATTTATTAATAAAGAGACAAGCGGGGGACTTGCATAATTGTGAAAAAAGTGTTAGATTTTGAAGTTATAATTTAGTAGCAAACAATACGTCTGTAAAATGTTATTTAAAAATATATTAGTAATAATCAAATCGATTCTGGTTGAATGTAATCCTCGGGTTGAACGTTGACATTCAGTAAGAATGTCAACGACTTCGATTTAAGTATTTACAATTCATTGAAATCAGAGATGGGCATAATGTAATCAGATTATTGATTAACCACCCCCGTTTGGGGAATAAAGGCGTGACGGTGTATTAATGATTAACGAGTACAATTATATTTTGCAATCTTTATAGATTACGATTATGCTTTTAATCTTGAATCATGATTTTATATTAGAAAATGCAATTGTAATCATTAATCTGATTACATTTGCCCATCCCTGATTGAAATATTCGTTTTGGATTGCAAATTGTCTGTTAGATACAGATATTTGCCGCTACTAATATAAAAATAAATTATAATTATGGTATAGATCACGTTTGTAGCTTCTGGGGCCATTTTCGACGATGTCCTTTAATCCTTTAGTCGCTTTTTACGCTATTTTTCTTAATTCTTTTGTTTTGTTTTTATTACACCAATTAATATAATCCGAAGTTCTGACGTAAACCGGTACAACTATTAAGCTGTTGTGAACTGCGCATAAGGTATAGACGAGGTTGCTTCAAGTATAATTATAAAGGAAAAAAACTCCAAGATTTATTAATATAATCATGTTTTATATTTACTGCTATGACGTCAAACAATTGCAAACTATTTTTTTTATGATAATGATACTATGAAGTGTCAGTGTATTTTATTATTATTTTACGACACAGGAATATAAATCGTAAACAATATGCTTTTTTTTTGTTCTTTTTAAAAACGTTGCCCCACACTAGGATTAATTCCTGTGTCGTGGGTGCGTTTACAAACATGAAAATTCACAAACAAATACCCAGACCGGAACAAATAATTGTGGATCATACAAAGATTTGTCCCGTGCGGGAATCGAACCCGCGACTATTAGACACAGTGGCCGGGGCGGGCTAAGCCCTTAACCACTGCGCTAAATCGTTTAATAAATATACTAACTATTAGGAGTGATCGTTATATTACATAACTGAAAAAATAATCTATTATTAATAAATAATCAAATCACCTATTATGTATTACCTCAGGCAAGCGTTATTTTTTAAGCGTTACTTATATTACATATTGTCCGACCAAAACCGCCTACCAGCCTGCCACGCGACACAGCGACACTGACTGACTGGACTTAAGGTCAATTTCACTTAGACGTATAATATTTTTGTCAAAAGTCACGTGTTATATTATGCTCTAAGACAACTACATATGATCTATTTTTAAATGAGTGTCCAGTAATGAAAGTAATATATTATTAGGTTATTTATTATGTTCCGCGCCAATATATTTGTTCGTATTATACGTTATTTATAACGTGTTGGTTCCTACGTTAGATTATTTTTTTAATAAAATCAGTGCGGATCACTGCCGTGATCTTGGATGACGCACTTATGCATTTATCGTGGGTTTGTGAGGGATTGCGGCGTCGCGTGTCAAATTGTTTGCAAATAAATCGTTGGTTTGTTTATTGTAATAACTGTAAATAAAAGTTAGTTTTAGTTACGTGTAAATAAATAATTTATTAAATATATATTTCATTTTTATCGTTTAACAGCTCACGGCGGCGGCGCGGCGTGTTTTGCGGCAATCAAAAGGCGTCGTTCAGGAAGCGAAGAAATAACTATTATTAATAGCGTAAAAATAATAGGCGTTTTAAAAGTAGCGTATCGTTATAACGCGTTTTTAATATATAGCCGTTGCGAACACTCCTACTAACTATATTGCAAGAACAACTTCATAGATACGAGGCATGCCTTTTAAGTTCTGTCGTTTCCATATTTCCCGGCAATTTTGAATTTGGAACTGTTCTATATTCGAATGTGTTTAAATTTTGAATCTCAAAACAGTTGAAAGTATTAGGATTAATGCTATTGTTTAGTCACAGCGTCGATTGGAATCTGTCAGGTTACGTACAAAAATGAATCTTTCTAAGGAAAATGTTCGTGCAATAATTTTCTACAACTTTAGAAGATGCCTGACACGGCTTTAGTGTCTTGAAGAGCTAACATCTGTGTTCAGTGATGAAGCCCCATGTCTGCGGACTGTCGAACGCTGGTATTTAGAATTCCAGCGTGGACATACTATCGTAGTGACAAATCTCGCGAAGGACGCCCAAAATCCGCCTTCACTGAAGATAACATCATTGCTGTGAGACAACTAATTCTCGAAGATCGTCATGTGATGTATCGAGAGATAGAAGCTCTATTAGGCATCTCAGGGACAACCATTCAGAAGATCTTGCATGAAGCGCTTGATGTGAAAAAGCTAGTTTGCCGTTGGATACCGCATCTGCTTTCCGACGATCACAAGGCGGCCCGCGTCAGATGGTGTAAGAAATCTCTGCCAAGGTTCAACCGAGGAGAGTCAAATCACGTCTACGACATCATCAGTGGTGACGAATCTTGGATCTATGCCTACGATCCTGATTGCAAACAACAATCTACAATCTGGGTCTTTCAAGACGAGCCAAAGCCGACTAAAGTTGTTCGTTCTCGAAGCACTTCAAAGAAGATGGTGGCCACGTTCATTGGAAAAACCGGCCATGTTGCGACTATTGCACTTGAAGATCGTAGAACGGTTAACGCAGAGTGGTATACCACAGTTTGTTTATCACAAGTCATCGCCGAACTTCGAAAATCTTACTCAAAGCGACGCATCATCCTTCACCACGAAAACACAAGCTCGCACAGCGCTCGTCAAACGATTGAGTATTTGAAGCAGGAAAAAGTAGAAATTCTTGACCATCCTCCATACAGTCCTGACCTAAGCCCTAACGATTTCTTTACATTTCCTAAAATTAAGAAAAGTCTTCGTGGTCAAAAGTTCTAGTCCGGTGAAGAAGCAGTCGACGCTTTCAAGTCAGCCATTTTGAACACTCCCACTTTAGAGTGGATTAATATAATAACTGGTTTGAGCGAATGGAAAAGTGTATTAAGCTACGTGATGTATACTTTGAAAAACAATAAAAAGTACTGTAAGGTTCTAGTTGTGTTTTTTTCTTCAAACGACAAAACTTAAAAGGCATGCCTCGTATACGACATAATCTGTAACAAAACCGTATGTACGAAAAAATCTGTGAATAAATAGTTTATTTATTACTGTGAAATACTATACATATATGTGGTAAAAAATAATCTTTTATAAAGGTAAAGTAATATTACTCATTTTAGCCATAATAATGGCAATGGTATTAAAAATTAATTATCACTTGCTTGAACGGGGTAGGAAAAACATCGTGAGGAAAACTGCATGCCTAATAGTTTCTCGAAGGTGTGTGAAGTTCGCCAACCCGCACTGGGCCAGCGTGGTGAACTATGGTCTAAATCCTCTCAGTTTGAGAGGAGGCCCGTGCCCAACGGTGGGACAGTTTCTTAACAGGGCTAATATTATATTATTACTATGGCAATGGCCTCGTAGCGTGGCTAGTGATCTTGAGATCCCAGTTTCTAATCCTAGGCCGGAAAAAATATCAATGTGCCCGGTATACTAGCAATATTCTCGACCCCTACCTTTTACTGTATTACCTGACATCGTTGACGATTATATACGTTACGATATACAAGGTGTAACATGATAAACGCAAGACCTGAAAGTAGTTTGTTCTAAATCGGTAACTGGATTGATTCCAACTATTTTTAATGTATCTTACATTTATTTTTAAATTTGCAAAAAATGCTTTTATTCCTTCAGTGCGCTATAAAAACCTAAATTTATTCTTGATATATAGCAATAAGGAGATTTCAAATGCATTCCTAAAACGTATTTCTCAAACCGCACACATACACGTACAAGTTTCATTGTTAATTGGGGTATAAAAGTGCTTAAAAAAAGGGTAAAAACCTTTAAATTTGGTTTTCGTTTTGAATTTATGAAGGAATTCTCTAATCGGGGTGTCTGAGGTCTTGCGTTTATTATGTTACACCTTGTATACATCGTTACTTTGTTATTTAGTCATGGAAAAATATTCTTATACTTTAATAATAGGTATATTGTTGTCGAATCATATGTTTTCAGAGGTTCATGCACGAAAAAAATTACGTTAGCATAACGCCATCTAGTTGATATCGCATCCTTATCAGTTCATAATTTACTTAATAAGGATGCCAAGCATGATAGCACACTTTCTCGACAACGTTACGATAATATCGATCTTTTCATGCTAAGCCCTCAGGAAATGTTATTATTATCGCGATGCTTATAACGATAACTTACCATTTGGAAGGCAGTGAGGTACTTCTTCCACCAGATGTACTTCTGGTACTTGGGTCCCATGGCCGACACCATGTAGTAGAAGTACATGACTATGTGGACGAATGTGTTAAGCAGCGCAAAGAATGTGCTGTGCCCACCTGTCGACAAAAGCATTATTTAAAATTATAATATTAGCCCTGGTAAGAAACTGTCCCACCGTTGGGCACGGGCCTCGTATCAAACTGAGAGGGTTCAGGTCATAGTCCACCACGCTGGCCCAGTGCGGGTTGGCGAACTTCACACATCATCAAGTTACTCTTAGGCATGCCGGTTTCCTCACGATGTTTTCCTTCACCGTTAATGCAAGTGATAGTAAATTTTTAAAACGCAAATGCTTTCAATAAGACAAGACGTGCGTGCCTGCGTCTGAACCCGCGACCTCTGACTTTGCAGACCAACGGTCTAAGCACTAGACTATCACTGCTTATTAAATATATTTCAATTTAAAGAAAACCTTTTTAAAAACAAGCTCTTATAGCAAAAACACAACGAAGATAACATGCTTAGTTGAGGAGTTCCTATGCCCGCCTACCGGCTCATAAGACCTTAGACACCATCCGGGTCTAAAAAGTACTCGTTAAAACAAACCGACGAACCCAAACACGACAGGGTTATATGGGTTAGTTGGATGGTTCCATAGGCCGCCTTTCAGCTTCATCATCAGACCCTGAACATCATTTGGTTATATAGTACTTGTCAATACCAATCTAACAAGCCTAAACACGAGGGGATTACGTTGTTCACATGTTCCTATGGCCACCTTCCGACTCCATCATCAGACCTGATCCATAGTACCATATTATTGCATTGTCACTGAATTAACATACGTTTGCCAAATTTCAGCTCAAGCTCAAGTACTTGAAAAATGGATCACTAGATATGAACCGGAAAGACAGACATACAGACAGACATACGAACATTGCAAGTTAAATAAAGGCTTGTAAAAATGATGTAGATCATGCTGTACAATATCAGGTTGAAAATTAATACTTATTTCTAGTTGAAAACGAGATATCGTCGGTGATAGTGCAAAACTGCATAACTAATAACAAACAAATCCGGCGTAAATTAGGTATGGCAAACTTTACAGGAGAGCCGAAAACTTAAATATTTTCTTTACGGTTTAGTCACTATCTCACTTGACAAATCTCGTCCCACGCGGGCAGTTGGTTAAACTTCATATTATTAAGTTAACTCTTTCCTCAACTGAACCCGCGAACTAATGGCTGATTAGAAAAAAATATTTCGTTGTACAGGACCAACTCTGTAACTACCTATAATTTATTTTTCATCTCTAATATATCAGTTTTGTTCAAATTTTCTTACCATAAGTACAACCTTTTTACCATGTTTTCACCTGACTGTACTTTTTAGACGAAAACTAAGAGTGGGATGAGTTGATGAAAGCAAAAAGTAATTTATTTTAAATTTCACCATCTCGACCCGGGTAGGTTTTTACCAAAAAAACCTTTGCGGATTCAGATGAGGTAAGAATTAATTTAATAATATGAAATTTAACCAACTGTTCCGCGTGGGACGAGATTTGTCGGATGAGATAGTGACTAGCCCATAAGTATATAATTTATTACCAATTGTACGTAAATTCAACCGGGTTCAGGAATAAGAAAAGAAGATGTTACTTTTTTGATGCTTAAGAATGCGCATTCAAAAATACCAATAGTATATATGAGTTTAAATCAAGGATTTAGATAAAGTAAATTATCAATTATATAGACCGTAATTATCTTGTATACAAGAATTGGGAAGGTTAATACAACAGGTTTATGACACCGGATATTATTCTATATTGTTTACGATAGTCGCTTATAAGAAGCTATTTGTTTGTCTAAAACATTATCGACACATGAGGACACGGCGTACCTATTCTCGCAAATAGGGGGTTTACTACTAAGCCGTATGAAATATATTTCCTATGAAATCTTTAAAATAACTTCTTGTAATATGACAGTGAGAGTTGGATATGTAAAAAGGAAAATGAAAACAGAATAAATGCGGTCGTAATGCGAACTCTGCGGAAGATGAGCGTAGTCAAACTGACCGATATTCGTAACAGCGTAGTAAGAAGGCATGTACGTATGAAAGTTAGTATCGGTGTAAAGAAAGGGTATGCTCCGTTGGTACAGGCGTATAGAAAGAATGTCGGAAGAAAGAATGACGAAACAGATATACAATGCGAAAGTGGAAGGATGTAGGTACCGGGGAAGACCTAGACTATCTTACCATAACGTCCTATCGGAGGGACAAGTCAAGAGTTTCCGTAACCGGCGAGCGTGTATGAGACGAACTATGAGAGTGGAGGAAGCTAGAGTGGTTTGTAAGGAAAGAACCTGTTGGAACTCTGTAATCATTGCCTACCCCGCAAGGTATCTACCGTGATGATTAAGATAGATAGATAGGTCGTTAAAACAATGACTTATTGCGTTTATTGCTACTGCCATTTTGATTTCTTGAGTCGCTAATAGATATGACAAATTATAGCTTGTATGAATTCCGTCTCACAAGTACTAATTATATGTACGAGAATTACTTCAATTATCGACTGAATGTACGGACAAGAAGGTGCAAATGAAATTATATTTAGGTATTACAACAGTGATAGCGTAATGGTTAGACCGTTGGACTGCAAAGTCAGAGGTCTCAGGTTCAAACCCATCGAAAAAACCTCTGTCTTTTCGAAAGCATGTGCGTATTAAGAATTAATTATCACCTGCTTTAATGGGGAAGGAAAACATTGTGCAGAAACCTGCATGCCAAAGATTTTCTCGAAGGTGTGTGAAGTTCGCGAACTAGCACTGGGCCAGCGTGGTGAACTAACGCCTAAGCCCTCTAAGTTTGAGAGGAGGCCCGTACCCATCGGTGGGACAGTTTCTTAACATGATAATATGATTATTATTATTATTATATTACAAAGGAACGTTATGTGAAAAAATATGAATATATTATTATTTAAATGTTATGTAACTCGTTTTAACCACAATTACATATATGGAAATATTAATGGAAAATATGAAAGATACTTATGGCGATGATGATGAATGATTTTAAGCCGAAGGCCCTTTAAAATTTTAGATATGCACAACGATCGATTTGGTACAGTGGTTAAGAGCTTAAGTCACTTCACGCACTGGATCGAATAGTTGCGGTTCGATGCCCGCACGGGACAAATCTTTGTGTGACCCACAAATATTTGTTTCGGTCGGAGTGTTTGTGTATGTAAATTTTTATGTTTCTAATCGCACCCACGACAATTATTATCACTATCGTATAATATAAGTGAAATAAAATGAGGTGTTATTTAAATGGTTTTTGGAGGCATTTTATGAATGTATTCAGATAGGTTCTTACATATATCGAGGCCAGTCACTTTAGAGAGTGTATTGCATTGCTCACAGTCTTGGAATATTTCGCTTGTTGGTTTGGCATTCGTTATGTCTCCACTGCAAGCATTTACCCGTAATGAATATTCGTCTACATACGGAGTTCTTAGATTTACGCGAATATTACACATGAAATAAAACTATTTTTCGGATTTTATCGCGGTTTATTTTTGATTTTTAAGTTCCCGACGTTTTGAGTGCTTTGCAGCACCCATGGTCACGGGAGGGACTGAGGTGTTAGACGTCCAAAAGGCATAGTTGTTTCGGGGTACCCTCAAACTTCTTAATTATTTTTGTTGGTCCGATCTACGCAGAATGAGCTCACGGTGTCTTGAGGTCTTGCAGTGTTAGAGATGGTAGCGCGACCGAGCGCAGACCTTGGCACCTGCATAACCGAAGGCCTGGCGGTCATAGAAAGGGTTGCGGACAGGTCGCGCAATCTTAAGGGCAGTTTCGTCCGCGGCCTAAGAATGGCCACACGGTCGGTAAAGGCGACCGTTGAGAAGCTGTCCCGTCGCGCACCAACAGACCCACACGTGGACAAGCTGGAGCGCGAAAATGCGGAGCTGCGTTCGCAGCTGGCCGGCCTGACGGCAGAAATGCGGAGCCTGACGGAGGAGGTCAAACTCCTCCGAGGGGCAAAGGCGAGGGGCGGAGGCGAGGCGAGGAGAGGGGCGAGGGGGTTGGCGGACGCCGGCTGGAGCCGCAGAGTTCACAACCTCCGGCTCCTCAGGGCTCCCCGGCCTGCGGCTCTTCAGCCGCCTGCTGGATCTTCTGGCGCTCCACCGGTTCGTCCGGGCCTCGGAGCCGACGACGAGTGAGTCCCTGGCGGCGTCAATAATCCGGCAGGTCGGCGGCATGCTGGACGCCCGGTTCGCTGAAATCGAGGACCGACTCCTGCCGCCGTCCATAGTCGGGCCGTCGTTGGCTGCGGACCTGCGCAGATCCTCGACTGCGCCTACTTCTGTCGCTTCGGGGTCTGTTGCTTCAGCGTGGGCCACCAAGCCTAAGCCTAAAAAGGCTAAGAACAGGGGAGCCCCAGCGCATGCACCGGTACTGGAGCTGCCAGCGGTGCCCGCCCCTGTTCTTGGGGGCGCTGAGTCAGCGGTAGCAGACGCGGGGACTTGGGTGGCAGTCGCCAAAAAGCCCAGGAAAGCCCCACAGCCAAAACCCGCCCAACCGGGGGTAACTGGCCGACCCTTCGCGACAAACAAACAAAAGACGTCGCGAAGGAAAGGCAGAAAGAGACCGCCGAAAGTCCCAAAGACGGCAGCGGTAACCGTCACAGTTTTCGAGGAGACGACGAATGCCGAGGTCATGGGCAGAGCTCGGAAAGAAATTAACCTTGCTGACCTTGGCATTCAGGCGACTGACCTCGACACACGGAGGACGATGACGGGGGGGTCTGCTTCTGACAGTTGAAGGCCCCGACTGTCAGGAGAAGGCTGATCGCTTGGCCGGACGCATGCGAGAGGTCTTGAGTGACTTCAAAGTCCGCGTCGCCCGGCCAAACAAGACAGACGAGATAAGGCTGCGAGGCCTCGACGACGCTGTCACTGCCGAGGAGGTCGCATCTGCGGTTGCTGCAGCAGGTGGGTGTTCGGAGGCTGACATCAAAGTCGGTCTAATTAACCGAGCACCCGCAGCCCTTGGGACCGTAAGGGTCAAGTGCCCACTTGCCGCCATGAATAAACTCGTGGCGGCGAAAAAGATCCATGTGGGCTGGGGGGCTACAAAGGTCGAGGCATTGGAGGCAAGAGCTTTATACTGCTTCCGATGCCTCGAAAAGGGACATGTTGGGGCCAAGTGTCCCAACAACGTTGACCGGGGCGCCCGATGCTTTCGGTGCGCTGACCCTAATCATAGGGCCAGCGAATGCCGGGCGCAAGCGCTACGATGTCCCTTATGTGTGGACAAGGGATGTGCATCAGATCATCGGCTGCACGCCAAGAAGTGTAGCCCCCCTAAGGGAAAGAGGAAGCAGGCCTCTTCCCCTGCCGGAGACTCAGGAGACCACCATGGCACCAAATGCCATGGCTGCGGGCACTAGCAGCCCGCCGGCCGAAATGGAGACCGCTTAAAATTTCCTCCGCTAAGAGTTCTCCAGGGTAACTTGAACCACTGCCGCAACGCTCAGGACCTGTTACTGCAGAGCGTTGCGGAGTGGTCGGTTGCCCTGGTGGTAGTGGCGGAGCCCTACCGTGTCCCGGACAATCCTCGCTGGTTCGGGGATGATGTGGGCTCCGTCGCCGTGTTGGAGGGACTGGGGAGGAGGGGACGGCGCTCCGCCCTGCTCCCTACGACGGAAAGGGGGCAGGGCTATGTAGCTGTGCAGTGGGGAAGAATGGCCATAGTGGGCTGCTACGTCTCTCCCAATAGGTCCCTCGCCGACTACGAGGTGTACCTGGACGGGCTAGCTAACTGCATTCGCAGATGCCGGCCTCGTCCATCGATCTTCCTCGGGTATTTTAATGCCCACGTTAGGGTGTGGGGCAACCCCAGGGACGATCCGAAGGGAGGGACGTTGCAAGAGTGGGCGGCTGGACTGGACCTCCGTCTCGTGAACCGGGGGTCCGTTAGCACATGCGTGCGGTGGCAGGGGGAGTCGGTCGTCGACCTAACGTGGGCGACTCCCTCGGCCTTGAGCACGCTGTCGGGGTGGCGCGTAGCGGAGGAGGTGGTCACATTATCCGACCACCGCCACATTGTTTTCGATGTGGCCCTCCGCCCCCCCGACCGCCCTAGTGGCCGTGCAGGCAGCCCCCCGCGACGCTGGTCTCTCAAGCGGCTTAACCGAGATCTTCTCGAGGCCGCAGCCAGCGTCGCGGCATGGCCAGAAAACGCCGATGAGGTCTGGTCCGATCCGGAAAGGGAGGCGACCTGGTTCCGGGGCACGATGACGGCGGTATGTGACGCCGCCATGCCCCGGGCCAGCTGCCCGAAGCGAACGGCAGTGTACTGGTGGTCGCAGCAGATAGCGCAGTTGCGCGAAATCTGCTTGCGCGCGCGTCGCCAGTACACTAGAGCCCGAAGGAGAAGGCGAGCCACCGAGGAGGAAAAGGCCGGAGCATACGAGCGCTATCGAGCGGCTACAAAGGCGCTCCAAATCGCCATCGCGAATGCTAGGTCTCGGTCTTGGAGCGAGCTCCTGGAGGGACTTGACAGGGATCCATGGGGGCGCCCCTACAGGGCAGTGTTGGGCAAGCTTCGCCCTTGGGTGCCCCCCCTGACGGAGACCCTAGGGCCCGGACTGCTGCGTCGGGTCATCGACGCACTATTCCCGACAGTCCGGGACAGTCCCTCTGTCCCCCCGACTATGTCGTCGGCCTTTTACACCGACGAGTTGGGGGTGACCGAACAGGAGCTGGACCGAGCCGTCGGCCGCTTGCGCGCTCGAAATACTGCGCCCGGCCCCGACGGTATACCGGGGCGGGCGTGGGTGATTGCTCTGCCTGCCCTGGGGGACAGGTTGAGGCGGCTGTTCAGCAGCTGCCTCCGACATGCCAAGTTCCCCACGGCCTGGAAGGAGGCTCACCTGGTCCTCTTGAAGAAGGAAGGCAGGACCGCAGACTCTCCCTCTGCGTACCGTCCGATATGCCTGCTGGACGAGTGCGGCAAGTTGTTTGAGAGGCATTTGTCGCGCGTTGGTCCCGACCTGGCTGATAGCCAGTACGGCTTCCGCCAGGGGCGCTCGACGGTGGACGCGATCATTCGCGTCTCTCCCTGTCGGCGCAGGCCGTGTCCCGGGGCGGGGTGGCGTTGGCGATAAGTCTCGACGTCGTCAACGCCTTCAACTCCCTGCCTTGGGACGCGATTCGGGGGGCGCTAGAACATCATCGCGTTCCCCCGTACCTGCAAGCCGTGGTCGGGGACTACTTGCGTGACAGGTACATCCAGTACATCGGACAGAACGGTACGCTGCACCGGAGGGAGGTGTCTTGCGGGGTTCCGCAGGGGTCCGTGTTGGGCCCCCTCCTATGGAACCTCGCGTACGATGCGGTCCTGCGTGTCGATCTCCCCCCGGCGTGAGTGTCGTCTGTTACGCTGACGACACTCTAATAGTGGCCGAGGGGGACACCTTCGAGAGGACTGTTGGGCTCGCCGACGTTGGGGCAGAGGTCGTCGTCGCCAAGATCCGCGAGTTGGGCCTGCAGATAACGCCTCATAAGACCGAGGCGCTATGGTTCCATAAACTGCCTAGGAGCAGGGAAGCGCCCGACTCGTGGGTTCGCGTCGGAGATTCGCCAGTACGGGTGGGGCGGTACCTAAAGTACTTAGGCCTCACCCTGGACAGTCGCTGGGGCTTCGAAGAGCATTTCGAGCGTCTTGTCCCCCGAGTCGAAAGGGTAGTGGGTGCCATGCATAGACTGCTACCCAACCTCGGGGGGCCGTCGGAGGAGGTACGCCACCTCTACGGGGGGGTCGTGCGATCGGTGGCTCTCTATGGGGCGCCTGTATGGTCACCCCGACTGTCGGGCGTCCGGCGCTGCAGGACCAAAATCTATAGCCTGCAGCGCAAGATGGCCATCCGCATCGCACGAGGATACCGGACCGTATCTTTCGAGGCGGCAACCCTCTTTTTCACGCTTTCCGCCGTTCGACATCCTGGCGGACATGGACGCTCTCTCGATGGAACTCGCGTCGTCCGCCAAAGCGATGAATGCGTGCCCGTGCTCGAAATCAGACGGCGGGAACGACGACGCGCTCTGGAGGAGTGGCGCGCGAGGCTCAGCCAGGAGCACATCGCGTGCAAGCGCGTCGTCCAAGCCATCTTGCCGTCCTTCGAAGCCTGGCAACAGCGGAGGAGTGGGCGAATCTCCTACAGGGTTGCTCAGATAATCACCGCGAGACTGTGATGTCACAGAGGGAGGAGGCCGAGCGGGATCGGGAGAGGGCTGATCCTGCTCGCCGAAGGCGACGGCACCGGGGCGGAGCCACAGCCCGCCCAGGCTCCCCAGCCCAATAGCCCGGGGCTTTATAATACGGGCTAACTTGTGTCCCCTGCCGCAACATCTGGTGGGGGACCCCCCCCTGCACCAACACCCACAGGGGGGCCTTTGGGGTCGTGGGACGCTGGGGCGGGGGCCCTGAGCGTCCTTCACGCGCGACCCCGAGGAGGATCGCGGCGTGGTGTGGCCCACGCCGCCGTGAGCACCGCGACGGTGCAGGGAGGGAAGCAAGCTACAAGTTTCCCCTCCCGAGGTGGGCTCTTCGGAGCGCGGCACAAGGGGGGCACCGGCGTGTTCCACTCGGAGATCCCGGAGCCCCTCTGACACGTGCCAGTGCCGGCCACCGGGGGGTTTTAGTCGGTAAGAGTCCGACATGCCCCGCCAGCTTCCCCCGAGGTTGACGGAAGTCCATGAGGATTTCCCCACGCAAAAAAAAAAACGAATGTCGGAAGAAAGAATTACGAAACAGATATACAATGCGAAAGTGGAAGGATGTAGGTACCGGGGAAGACCTAGACTATCTTACCATAACGTCCTATCGGAGGGACAAGTCAAGAGTTTCCGTAACCGGCGAGCGTGTATGAGACGAACTATGAGAGTGGAGGAAGCTAGAGTGGTCTGTAAGGAAAGAACCTGTTGGAACTCTGTACTCATTGCCTACCCCGCAAGGTATCTACCGTGATGATTAAGATAGATAGATAGGTCGTTAAAACAATGACGTATTGCGTTTATTGCTACTGCCATTTTGATTTCTTGAGTCGCTAATAAATATGACAAATTATAGCTTGTATGAATTCCGTCTCACAAGTACTAATTATATGTACGAGAATTACTTTAATTATCGACTGAATGTACGGACAAAAAGGTGCAAATGAAATTATATTTAGGTATTACAACAGTGATAGCGTAATGGTTAGACCGTTGGACTGCAAAGTCAGAGGTCTCGGGTTCAAACCCATCGAAAAAACAGAGGTGCGTCTCTGTCTTTTCGAAAGCATGTGCGTATTAAGAATTAATTATCACCTGCTTTAATGGGGAAGGAAAACATTGTGAGGAAACCTGCATGCCAAAGATTTTCTCGAAGGTGTGTGAAGTTCGCGAACTAGCACTGGGCCAGCGTGGTGAACTAACGCCTAAGCCCTCTAAGTTTGAGAGGAGGCCCGTACCCAACGGTGGGACAGTTTCTTAACATGGTAATATGATTATTATTATTATTATATTACAAAGGAACGTTATGTGAAAAAATATGAATATATTATTATTTAAATGTTATGTAACTCGTTTTAACCACAATTACATATATGGAAATATTAATGGAAAATATGAAAGATACTTATGGCGATGATGATGAATGATTTTAAGCCGAAGGCCCTTTAAAATTTTAGATATGCACAACGATCGATTTGGTACAGTGGTTAAGAGCTTAAGTCACTTAACGCACTGGATCGAATAGTTGCGGTTCGATGCCCGCACGGGACAAATCTTTGTGTGACCCACAAATATTTGTTTCGGTCGGAGTATTTGTGTATGTAAATTTTTATGTTTCTAATCGCACCCACGACAATTATTATCACTATCGTATAATATAAGTGAAATAAAATGAGGTGTTATTTAAATGGTTTTTGGAGGCATTTTATGAATGTATTCAGATAGGTTCTTACATATATCGAGGCCAGTCACTTTAGAGAGTGCATTGCATTGCTCACAGTCTTGGAATATTTCGCTTGTTGGTTTGGCATTCGTTATGTCTCCACTGCAAGCATTTACCCGTAATGAATATTCGTCTACATACGGAGTTCTTAGATTTACGCGAATATTACACATGAAATAAAACTATTTTTCGGATTTTATCGCGGTTTATTTTTGATTTTTAAGTTCCCGACGTTTTGAGTGCTTTGCAACACCCATGGTCACGGGAGGGACTGAGGTGTTAGACGTCCAAAAGGCATAGTTGTTTCGGGGACATTATGGAGTATTCAAGAAATCCTTGTACACTCTGAGGGTCGAGAAGCTGAATTCGCAACACAACGCGGCTTGTAATTGCTTTGTTGTGCGAGTTCCCACTGCCAAGTTAGATACCTTCATGAGCGAGGACTTCTGGTCGAGGGGTGTCGTTTTTAGAAGATTTCGTGGGAGACTGAGAGACACCCCCGTACAGCGCAACATGTCGCCGGCAACACATGTTACTTAGTTTATACGTTTTTATATATTTTATATTTATGTTAATCTGTAAGGTATATATTCTATGGGCCCGTAAGTTGAACAAAATAGTTTAGTAAAATTTCAGTTGCCTGGATTAAATGACTTATTATTATTATTAGCAAATTTCCCGTGCATAAAGTTCTTGCGGTGAGTACGTTCTAACAATCACCGCACGATTTTTATAATGTCATCATTCGCGAACAAATAATGTTCGCGATAATATGCTTGCGGTGGAGGGATAACGTAATGGGTTTTTAACGTTAAATTATGTTAATATTATAACCATATTGGACCACTATATTCTGACCTTGTACGGTCGACTTGATGTAAGCACGAAATTGTTGAGGTAAATATCGGAAAACCCGCATGTATCTAATTAGGGGGCTGCTGATGTCTTATGTGAAGGTGGTATTAAATCGTAGCCGCCGCCGACTACGCACTTGACTACCTTTCTATCAGTCGCTACTGCCGCCCACGGCATATTCTCACCGACCCTCCGGATGCCCTTACTTCCCTTCTTTCGAATACAGATACAGCCAACAGGATCAGACACCGACCTCGCCGGCGAGGTCGAAGAATACCTTGCCCGCCGGCCGGCAGAACACCATAGCGTCACACCTAGTATATGCCCTCCCCCATAGCGACTGCCTAACCCAAAGCCGTTCCTCCTTGAGGCGCCTTTGAACTAGATGCCCCTTGCCCTTCTGGCTCGAGTGTAGTGGTTGAACGCTCGCCCTCTTGTCCGGTGAAGCTGTAAAGGCCCCGCGTCCAACAGCATAGACACACAAAATTTAATTAAATGCTGCATATCTACATATTTAACCGTCTAGTTTGGTTCAAAAATACACTCACGAGATAAAACATACTTATTAAGAACAGGGTTTAAGAATTCTGTTTATATAAAGAACAAGGCCACAATATGCAAATATTTTACAATTTACATAATTTTGTTATGTTGGAAACCTTCAGGGCGTTGTTAAGGCCACTATTATAATGGGATGTGTGTGATGCAGGAAGTGAAACTAAAGCACATTATGTAATATTCAAACATTACCTTAACCTTTGAGATTATAAATATAATATGTAAGTATTTACAAGAATGTCAAATTCATTATTATGTGACGAATCCGCAGTCAATAGCGCACGACACAGGTTATGTGGTATCGGCCAGCGTCATGCAAACAACGCTACACACGGATGCTAAAGAGTGTAAGTAAACATATTAGCAACGCTTTATTGACATCATCTTGTATGAAATATGATATACGTTCAGACGGTAACTTTTAAAACTATTTTCGCTACTTAGGTATTAAATAAATAAGCCTATACAGAACAACTGCTGAGCAAAGGCTTCTATCAGAAATTGAGGTGAGAAGGAATAGAACATACTCCGCCACGCACTCCAGTGTAGATTGATGACGCAGGTTTATGGCCATCAGCTGTTGGAACTATTCAAGCCGTTGATAAGGGGCTTTCAACCAAGTAAGTTAGTTAGTTAAGCCAAGTGGCTTAACTACGGAAATAAAGTGCTATCCAGGGCCAACTGTTTAACATGTAGTCTTAGAATCACAAAATTTGGTCAGAAGCAAGCTTTCATAGTATAATGAAAAATCCGAAAATTCGATGAAGGCAGCGCCATCTAACAAACCCTCAGAGCACGAGTTCTACTCGCTTTGTCCGGTTTCTTATTACCAAGTATTTTTTTTGTAATTAACAAAATAATTCCTTTTTACAATTTTTACCTTTGGGAGTGACTGATGTCCGACCTAGTGATGCGACTCGAGTGGGATTTTGGGACTCGATTCATTCGGGTTACTTTATTACGTCACCCGAGTTTTCGAGTAACTCGAATTCAATATTTACAGTCCCGGCAACTCGAGTTAAAGTTATCACAAGTTAAGAGTTTCGGTTACTGTAGTTTTAACAATTTTAAATAGATACCTTTATTAAATAAATAATATGAACAAATAATTATAACACAACCATTTCACAAACGAACTAAGTTCATGTTTGTTTACTTTCCAATATGCAAGTTCGAAATTGTTTATAATCTGGTGACGTAGACTATAGTGATCAAGTAAAGGGACATCTATCTAACTTTCACCGAATCTATTCGGTGTACCGAGTTGACTCTGTAACTCGAGTGCAATTGGACTCGAGTACAAATAAATTTTACTTTTTATTACGAGGCATGCCTTTTAAGTTTTGTCGTTTGAAGAAAAAAACACAACTAGAACCTTATAGTACTTTTTATTGTTTTTCAAAGTATTCGACGCGTAGCTTAATACACTTTTCCATTCGCTCAAACCAGTTATTATAACATTTATTCCACTCTAAAGTGGGGGTGTTCAAAATGGCTGACTTGAAAGCGTCGACTGCTTCTTCACCGGACTGGAACCTTTGACCACGAAGACTTTTCTTAATTTTAGGAAATGTAAAGAAATCGTTAGGGCTTAGGTCAGGACTGTATGGAGGATGGTCAAGAATTTCTATTTTCTCCTGCTTCAAATACTCAATCGTTTGACGAGCGCTGTGTGAGCTTGCGTTGTCGTGGTGCAGGATGATGCGTCGCTTTGAGTTAGATTTTCAAAGTTCGGCGATGACTTGTGGTAAACAAACTGTGGTATACCACTCTGCGTTAACCGTTCTACGATCTTCAAGTGCAATAGTCGCAACATGGCCGGTTTTTCCAACGAACGTGGGCACCATCTTCTTTGAAGTGCTTCCAGAACGAACAACTTTAGTCGGTTTTGGCTCGTCTTGAAAGACCCAGATTGTAGATTGTTGTTTGGAATCAGGATCGTAGGCATAGATCCAAGATTCGTCACCACTGATGATGTCGTAGACGTGATTTGACTCTCCTCAGTTGAACCTTTGCAGAGTTTTCTTACACCATCTGACGCGGGCCGCCTTGTGATCGTCGGAAAGCAGACGCGGTATCCAACGGCAAACTAGTTTTCTCACACCAAGCGCTTCATGCAAGATCTTCTGAATGGTTGTCCCTGAGATGCCTAATAGAGCCTCTATCTCTCGATACGTCACATGACGATCTTCGAGAATTAGTTGTCTCACAGTAATGATGTTATCTTCAGTGAAGGCGGATTTTGGGCGTCCTTCGCGAGATTTGTCACTAACACTAGTATGTCCACGCTGGAATTCTAAATACCAGCGTTCGACAGCCCGCAGACATGGGGCTTCATCACTGAACACAGATGTTAGGTCTTCAAAACACTGAAGCCGTGTCAGGCCTCTTCTAAAGTTGTAAAAAATTATTGCACGAACATTTTCCTTAGAAAGATTCATTTTTGTACGTAACCTGACAGATTCCAATCGACGCTGTGACTAAACAATAGCATTAATCCTAATACTTTCAACTGTTTTGAGATTCAAAATTTAAACACATTCGAATATAGAACAGTTCCAAATTCAAAATTGCCGGGAAATATGGAAACGACAGAACTTAAAAGTCATGCCTAGTATTAGACAAATTCACTTGAGTCACTCGAGTGAACAACTAACTAACCTAACCGGTGCGACGGGCCACCAGGCTCTCACCAAGTAGTAATATCAGGTCCCGGGAAGTTCCGGCACCGCATGGCGCCTCTGTATGCCCTTGATCATTATTAACACTAATTCAGTTATTTAGGTGCCAAGATTTGCCAAAGTCATTATTTAACCGTGACAAAATCTATACACGACGAACCCACACACGATACCTTGATCATAAATTTACAAGGATTTCTTTAAGTTTCGCATCTAAATATTTGATTAAGAAAGCGTTAATTTGTTAAGCGCTAATTAAATGACCATTAAATTTCCATTGGATGAGTCGGCATAAGTTTTACATATGGTGGAAAAATAGGCCATGGGTGTCAATTTTTACTGAGAGCCAATTTATTTTCCATAAAATTTAAATTTTCTTTCAATAAAATTTGCTTCCCATGCAATGTTTTCTTTTTGTAAAAGACAATTATGATAACTGATGAAATGTGAACGCATTTAAAAGTCAAAACGGAAATTCCCTTATTTTCTCTGTATCAAATTGTGATAGCGACAAACGGAAAATAATGCAAGAAAAAGACACTACGTAGCCCTCATATAGACCTAGTGGTCTCTTCATATAGTTATCAGAGCTACGTAGTACGGGCAAAGCAAAAGAAAATACTGATCACGTCAGGGGTTAGTTAAATTCATATAGGCAGTACTTACCAGGTGCGAACTTGAGCCCGAACCACACCGACATGGGCATTATTCCGTGGTGTATTACGTGAAGTGTGGACACGTGCTCGTTTTTCTTACGCAGCACGAAGAAAAGCGTGTCCATGAACTCCGTAAACTTGCTGAAGTAATACCACCAACACGTGTTCGCCATCTATACAGAAAATTATTTATAAACCACATTAATCAAGACAGCCTCGTGGTCTAGTGGCAAAGCTCATCGCTTAGGTCGGACAAATGAAGTTTTTCTGACGAATAAATTTCCCAGTATGAGTCCGGAGTCTGGAATTGTGCCCGGTATATGTCAATAGGCTCGCGCCCTATTACATGGGACCTAACATAGTCGGCGAAACGTGAGTGTACTCAGTACACCTCTGCCACCCCCGCTTGGGGAATATAGCCGTGACAGTGTGCATAATAAATTAGGGTATTATGTCCAACTGCTGGGCAAAGGCCTTTTCTCACAAATCGAGGTAACAAAGATTAGGTCATACTCCACCACGCGGACCCAGTGCGGATTGGTGGGCGTAAGTTTGTGGCCACCGGCTGTTGGAACTTATCAAGCCGGCTATCAGGCTTCCAACTTGGCATAACGACTACCACATTTAGGCCCGTATTACAGAACGTAAGAGATCAGATTCACGACTGATTTTCGTTCTGTAATACGGGCCTAAGTGGTAAATTGGAGGCCAACGGCTTAGCGTGTTTTCCGAACCAAGGAGACACTTGAATATGAAATGCCACAAACGGTCACACATCTCAGACCGACCAAGCCAAACCCTTCTTAACCTTGGTGATCTTTAAGAACACCGCGGTCGCACAGCGTTACGGGCGCTTTGCGAACATTATGTACATAATTATGGCACGACTTGATGGTAACATAATTTTAAAATTACATATATTTACACATCTTAGTGCAGGCGATCGCATTTTTTTTTAATATGAAACGTATCCCTATACTAGGATTTATTCCTGCATCGTGGGTGCGTTTACAAACATGAAAATTCACATACACAAATACCCAGACCGGAACAAATAATTGTGGGTCACACAAAGATTAGTCCCGTGCGGGAATCAAACCCGCGACTTTTAGACACAGTGGGCGGAGCAGCTTAAGCTCTTAACCACTGCGCTAAATGGTCCGTCGATTAGATTTGTAACGTTACCGTTAAATTATTTTCTCACATATTATCAATATAATTTATCAATATAGTTTAAATTTTAGGAATATAAGTCATCAACATTCAATAATGTTGATGACTTATATTCCTAAAATTTAATTACGTACACACCATTAATATTTTATTCGCAAAGGGTTGATTCGACCATAACGAATAAACTAAGCATTAGACACATTTGGGCATTATACATAAATATCTCTGATCTGCCACCTCCACTGGGGAATATAGGCGTGACGGTGTGTGTGTGTGTGTATTTTTTTTTTTATACATAAATATGTCTCCATGTACCTAGTGAGAATGTTTAATACTTCATAGAAATTATCTCGAACCAATAGTAACCATTATATAGGGGTAGGCTGTTAATAATTGAATTAGTTTTTACTTCTTAGAAAATTTCACTTGGGTATATCAACAATTCGGAAAAGAACATGCCCATTATTTAGGCCAATAAATGGACTTCGAGGTCAAGAGGGAATTGTATGTTTATTAATTCAAGCATGTAATTAGCTAAAATTTGAATTTCATTGCGTACAAACAGTTTAATTAGCGTCGCATTTCAAATAGCTGTGTGTTTTATTTACATGTTTGTTGGAGTCGCAAGGGTACTTACTATTCATACATGTAGTTTCGGTTTTACAAATAAACAATCGGATTAACGTATACTTAATTATAATAAATATAAATAGTGAAAATGTTTTGTACAAAATTTGAATTCCTTCGTAAAAAAAACAGTTAAATGTTATTTATGACGTATTCCACATATACCTGCTCATACTATACTAGCAGTTTTCCGCGACATCGTATCCGGTCGACGATAGCGCCACCAACCGGGTCTATAGCCTACGCCTATGTTACTTCTGGATAAGGTAGCTTTCCAATAGTGAAAGAATCATTAAAATCGAATCAGTAATACCGGAGATTATCCCGAACATCTAAACTCACGAACTTTACCACTTTATAATATTAGTATAGATTACGATTCTGACATTTACGGTTCTTACATTTTCTGGCATTCACGCTTTATCCATTCATCGGGTAATATTTTAGAATATGAAAATCTATATCATCACGACAGATCCCGCAGATTGCGGGGTATGCAGAGAGTACAGAGTCCAATAGGGTATGTCCTTACATACCTCTCTGACTTCCTCCGCTCTCATAGTTCATCTCATACACGCTCGCCGGTTACAGATACTCTTGATTTGCCCTTCAGATACACGGTCTAGTCATGGTAAGATAGTCTAGTCATGGTATGAATATCTTCGCAAAATGTTAAATCGCTATGCACAGTTTGTAGTTTGGTAGAGTTTATCTGTGTTGCATAAAAATTTTAACACTTTACATCATTTTGAACCTCAAGTAGCACATATTTTTATACATTGTCGAAAGATCCTTATTAAGTATTTATGTTTGAGTACGAAACAAAAGATGGCGCACAACTCGACGACCACGGGGTTAGTGGGGATGTTTGTGTTTTCATCTATACAAATAAATAGAATTGAAGTGTCCGTTTGTAATGTCAAAAGAACAGCTTTTTACTAAATACACATGAAAGTATATATGGTACTTATAGCAAAGAAACAATTTATAACATTTTTGTCGGACTGTCTGTTTGTTTCGGCAAATCTCCGAAACGGCTGGATCGATTTTGACGAGATCACTGGCAGATAGTTAAGACTACTTTTAATTTAGAAAAAGAATTAGGGATCCACGCAAAAAAAAACCATGAAATCCACGCGGATGAAGTCGTTAGTTACAGCTAGTAGATAATAAAATCTTATGTTTTTGGAGTTATTAAAAACAGGATCTCAGTGCATATGAAGACATATTTTTGAAATAAAACTTTACTCTCGAACGTGTCACGTTGCGACAAGCACCTGGCATAAATTGAGCTGGAGTGTATGCACTCTAACTTTGGCTACATAAAAAGCGTCTTCTCTAGTCCGTAATAAAAACTATGACAAATCTTACCCTCATCGCCATCGGGCTCCGTGAGTAATCGACCAGTTGACACCTGAAGTCGTATTGACCCCACCACCCGCTCATCAAGTACTGTAAAATAAATAAACGTATAAAGTATAAAATATTTCTTAATGCCAACAGAAACAAATATTCCATGATGTGTGCTATTTTTGTAACATACCTATACATATATTATATATACTAGAAAACGTAAAGGTTTGCGGATCGATGTTCCGTAACAGGTTTTGCTGTAGCATGCGGTTTTATTTTGCTAGGTTTGAAAAGGGGGAACCAAATAAGGCACTATACGAAGTGTCTTAACACTTCTAGTTTTGGATACGTTCGAAAAACAGGTACTGGATAGTAAAAAATCTTATGATACAAATCTTGGCGTGTCGAATGGTGGCAAGAACGCTAGCTGCATTCCTTTGCTTAATGGCCAAACTAATCTTTTCAGCTAGGAACAAGCCAGCCCTTCATGTCATTAATAAAATTGAAGATATGAACATTTTTCTATAACTTGGATCGCTTACACATAAAGCTGCCTTTTGTGCAATTTACTTTTAAAAGCATAGAATATAAAGTTATTGTTTATATTCAAATCAAACATCTGTATAAAATTTAACTAAAATGTTACGGAATTACAGATATCGTTATTTAGGAACCACGCGCGTTTATTTCATAAACTTTAAACATTGGGGAAGCTTTATCATTGGGTGCAATAGCATACTGTAATAGGTAACTTTGTAAATATATAAATAACATGAAAACAAAATTATGCATTATCGCAAATTTATTCAATAGTGCAACATTTGCAATTTAATTTTATGTTATTTGACAGAGCCTGTAGGTGACGGCCGTTAGCATCGTAATATGTATTTTATGATGTACTGATTGTTGAGAGTTCATCACCTTCATTTTCATTACCCTTGTAAGGTATTAGCTATATGACCTTAAATACGAATTTATCCTGTTCATTGTCAAAGTTAAATAAATATTTATTCAATTAAGCCTGAGAACTTAGATGTCAGAAGCGGACTGCTAGATATTTTAGTTGTTACGAGTGTAAAATAACTTTCGAAACTAAATTGACCATTGCAGTGTGTCGGGGACGACTGGTCACCTAGTAGAGAAGGGGAAACAAGAGAAACAGTGACCACTGAATTGATAAAAACTAAACGATCTTAGATTTTATTAATCGTACCAATATCTTTAATCGGCACTAAGTAACTTGGTGGCATTAAGAATGTGTAGAAAATATTGCATTTTTATTTTCTTTTCTAAGCACCACTTGAATAATGTGATTATTAGGACTTATGGGATTTTTGACATTAGAATTAGTTAGGTAAGACTAGTAAGTTTCATAGATAAGGGAATTTCTTTATTCACATATATAAGATAACATTTATCAGGTATTATACAAGCTAATTATTAGTTTTAATGTGACATATATTATGATTAATTGGCTAACGATACCCTGTTTATACAGGGGATTACGCACAAATTTGACGCGATTTGATGATATAGCTACGTTATCGAGAAATCGTATTGTCACGTTTTGTAGTGTGAAGAGGATTGCATATTAACTCGATATTGTTACGATAACGTCAACCTTGTGCTTGGGCATCTGGCTACAATTCTAGCACATATTTTAACAGTTTCTTACCTCATAGAATATCCACGCACTAAATATAGTCTGTGCGAGATTGTAAACGACTAGAATATTCCGCAGTTCAAAGGGTTTGCGATTCGCCATGAGTTGCGGGCCGAGTTTTCGCGCGCAGTACGCGTAGCAGAGGCACGCGGCGAGCGTTGGCCACGGCGACGACATCATCGGCCAGTCCTTTACACGGGGATCTAGAAATTTAAACAGAAAAATAACTTTTCAATTGCTAGTTAAGCTTGCACAATGAGGCTGTATCATTTTGGTCCAATATGTCTCTATGCCTTTCGTAATCGCTTTTTGATCTTGGTGACGTGCGCACTTAAATTGGGTATAAATAGTGTACATGATGATTTTTTTAGAGAATGCAGTTGAACGCCCGACGATGGCTACAAAGTACTTTTGCCGGTGGCGCGGCCACGGTCAATCACGACATGAAGTATATAATACGCATTTGACAAGCCAGCAAATCAACTTGTTATCACGATAACAAGGTCAACAGATGCTGCAATTATTGTGATACCTCAAGTAATAGGAATATGGACAGAATAGAAGATCCAAATGGAAGACTTGTAAGGATATTTACGGTTTCCTTACGATGGTCTCCTTCGCAATTAGCGAGTCATAATCATTACACAAACAATATATTGTGACCATAAAATAATATTTTAGTAAGTAGTTCTATGTTCTTGTCCAAGAAAAACATACACTTTGGTCATCTTAAGCTATACAAATATTAAAAGTATAATTTTTCGCATGTTAAAATGACTTGCAATATTATTTGCTTCTAGTATAATTATTGTAACACAGTGTACATAACGTTCTATCGCAATATTAGGTTAAGTAAGGCATACATACATAGTTTCAACAATTGCAATTGTGTTTAATTAGTCTAAATAGAGCCACACGGCTTATGTAAAATTATTTACTTATAAAAACAAAGGTAAATCCAAAATACAAGTACACATAAAAATGTGAGTTTGCCTCTCTTTGAACAAGAAACTCGAATCTATCTATACCATCCCGCCAGATCCCCTGCAAGGGATCCCCTGGCGGAGAGTACAGAGTTCCAACAGCTTCTTTTCTTAAATACCTCTCTGGCTTCCTCCACTCTCATAGTTTGTCTCATACACATTCGCCGGTTACGGAGACTGTTGAATCTGATATTTTAATTCAAGTATCTGAGATCTACTTATATGCATTCAAAAATAAGATAACTCATGTATATCTACTTAATAGTTAGGAAATTGTCATCTTTCATAAATCAATAAAATTATGTATGTGGTTCAATAATCGAGTTTGATAGGTTTTGAGGTCGGCAGTACAGTTGACATAACTCCGCCGGAGAAGGCAACGTTACGGCAGAGTGGGGCTGGCTGCCGACTGTGAATCGTTCCGCGATTCTTATGTAACGGATTGAGCAAACTTAACGCTACCAATCGGCCGGCTTGCGTCGTCTTAGCGCGAGCAGGTCTGACCCATCGCATTTAAATTCTAAAATTTCCATTGGCTTTGTTTTTATCTAATGTTTTATTAATACACCGTGTTATTAATAAACGACTACTAGTGACGTCAATTATTAATTATACTTGGATTTGTCTAAAAAATATGACAAATTAATCATCAAAATAAAGCAATTACAATATTGTTTCATTTCGACAAACTGACGCCTTCACGCACATTATATAAAAAAAAAAAACTATTCAACTTAAAGCAAACACGTATAATGTATGCACTTTGATTAAAAAAATCTTATCTGGACACATTCATACACAAATATCGCTTAATAGGAAAACATACACTCACAACTTACGCGACACTAAAAAAATCAAACAATATTCTCCGAGAACTGGATATGGAAAAAGAAACGTTTTATATGACGGTACGAAATTGTTTAATAATTTACCAAAAGAACTAAAGGATTGTAAAAGTTTATCTCTTTTTAAATCTAAACTAAGTACATTTATTAGTGAAAACATTTACGACTAATTAGCTAACATAATGTATGTATACATTTCTTCTAGGGGTCATTGATTATTTTTTAATTTTAAGATCGACTACCTTTTTCTTTTCTTATTTTTTTTTTAATATTCATTGCTCATATTTAAGTGAATTGTTATGTTCTTTTATGAGTAATAAAGTTTAGTGCACTCGGGTAATAGTTACGTAATTTTTGTTTATTACTAAGGGGCTACCGAAAAATAAACGTGTACTTCATGCATTTCAGGAAGTATATGGATTAGACTTAATATTTCGAAATATGATTTTTGATTATATATTTTAGAATCTGGATAAAAGAATACACGATTAAACGAAATATTCTGGATAGAAGAAAGTCTAAAGTCATTTCTATTGCTTTACATTTTCTGATTCTAGCACGAAATGGCCTAGAACTAATCATAATATTTTTCACATACGATGGGTAGTGACAGTTCTAAGTGCTAAACGAAATTAATATTTAATTCAATGGTATTATGGTATAAAACTATAAGTATAGAAACGAGTCATGACTCTTATTGCCATTAAATAAAGTATAATTTTCTTTGACACAACTGTCACAGTACCCTTACTTCATGAAAAATATTATAATTGAATTTACTTAAAACATAGCAAATAATTGTAGCAAAGTTCTTGTAAAGCAATTTTTTTTCTTTAAATAATAAATTTTGTTTTTGCAGATACGTCGTTTATTTGTATCACTGTCACTGTCCCGGTCGATAAATGGCCGATCGCGGTAGGTCCCTAATAATATGGATAAGGATATATATTTGTATCATGTAATTGAATTATCTATATAATAATACGTGAAGCAAAAACATTGTACACCTTTTTACGAAAATTGCGCGGACGGAGGAGTATGAAATTTCCCACACTTATAGTTTATATACAGAAGGAGTGCAGAATGCTAATTTTTTTTTAAATTATGCATAATACATACATTAAATCAATGACAAAAACATTACACAAACTACCATGTATTTGACACACACACGCTGTCAGTCTGTGGTCAAATTAAGAATAGATTTATATTGTTTGTTTTTAATATTATTTGTCTATAGTCTTACTGAATGTCAAACATAACCAGCAAACGATGAAAGAGTTTTTACAAAAAACATCGCTTACAAAGAAGTTTTGTATCATTAATTAAATTATCGAAATATGTATGTTAAGTGAAATAAAACTATTTTACGGAGTTTATCGCGGTTTATTTTTGATTTTTAGTTCCCGAGGTTTCGAGTGCTTTGCAGCACCCATGGTCACGGGAGGGACCTTTTATGTGTAATATTCGCGTAAATCTAAGAACTCAGTGTATGTATGTCAAGTTCAATGGACAGCATTTTCTTTATCGCGTGATTTTTTGTTACAATAAAAAAGGTATTCTTTATATTAATCATTTTTTTTTATATATATAAATTTAATATAATTTGTTTGAAAAAAATAGGTAAATGAACAGTGTACCCTTGGCGAAATCTGTGATTATAGAGGTATAGTCTTTGACAATAGAACCTTAATAATGTTTAACCTTATAATCAATCAGGTCGAATTTCGACCATTGGGCAACCACTAGTATTTATAATATGGCCAATACAATAACTATATATTCTCTACAGCATCACGCCAGATCCCCTGATCATCTATGATCTATAACTATATAACTCCTTTAAGTGTTAAAAAAACCATAATTCCTTATGTTGTTGTACTTATCAGTCACGATTGTCATATAATAGGTTTCTTCTTGCTCGTAGGTGAAACGAATACCTACGTCGTCAATGATGTCATCGATATTAACCGCACCGAGCTCAAAATGTTCCAAGGTGGTGAGTCTCCTTTTCCCTCACGTGGCTTAACACCTTTTACCGTAATAATTCGCTACTAATAATAATGAAAATGAAATAATATTGAAAATTCAAAAAAGTACTTGTTGTCGCCATTAGGACAAACAAAAATATTAATTGGTGTTTAGGATAATGGGGGTACCTACCTACCTACTTTGACAGACGGAAGATGATAAGCGAAAAAATATGTGTTGTTAAATCTCAAAACTTACTAATATTTTTGCAGGTGCCATGACTGGTTAAAATAAGCGTGATATTGAACTTTGGTATTAACTATTTTTATTATTATAGGTACTTTAAAAATCTCACCTTGACGTTGAAAATATAAGAAACAGGTTATTTTTACTAGCCCTACTTTTACATACTTGTCTTGAATATATCACCCTAAGATAGACCCTCAGATATTAAATCGTTAAACAGTGTGTTGTATGATGTGTAAACTGAGTTTGATTAATCATCCACAACAATTGAGTGGACTAAGGCCCACTTTCACGAACCGGGGATTAGCGTTACCTATTGACTAACTCGACGTTATAACGTTAAATTGCATTTAACATTATAACCTCACTTTAGTCAATAGGTAACGCTAACACTGGTTTGTCCAAGTGGACCTACGAGAGTTTATTGCGTTACAATCGTTCACTCGAGTGGAATGAATTAATTGTGGGGATGCTACGGAGTGAGTTTGCCGGACCCGGAGTTTTTAAATTCGATTTATCGGAGTCGAAATCGGAGATAGAGTCAGAGTCGGAGCAGGAGTCTGACAACGCGCGTAGACTACACACAGGTAACAACAAAACGAACAATTTGATCAACGGTACGTTTTCGCGTGAGTATCGTTTCTCGAGGTTCTCGCCTTCGCGTCCCGCTCAGAGAGGGAGAACTCCGTTCGCGTGCGTGCATCGAGACACGTCGAATCTTGTACGCTGCTACATTTCGATCTTCGCCATAACTTCGATCGAAAATTATCGAAGCCAAAGTCGGGAGTCGGAGGTATAGAATCAATCGGAAGTCCCGACCATTCGGAGCCGAATTCAAAGATCCGTAACATCCCTAATTAATAGCAGCGTTGTAATCGTACTATCAGGAAACAATAGCGAGGCTAAAAGAGAGGATTTTTTATACACATTTGAATTCATATTTGTATTATACCATTTTACGTGTATGTGCATTAAAATAACAAGTCATCTATCAACATCACATGTCTGAGTCTTCGTGCAAAAACCTGATGCGTTTAAAAATATTACAGTAGCAATACTATTTTGTAGTAGTAATAAAAATTAATAAGTACCTACTTACGTGGAAATAGGCACTTATTACTTACCGCTCCTGTTATCAATTAGGTCTCTATACCAATTCTGTATGGTTGCCATCTTTGGATAAGTTTCCTTATTGACTAATTAAATCTGAAACAAACAAATAAAAGTCATTAGTACTTCTTTAATATATACTAGAGATGGGTTGAGTACTTGTTTATTACTCGGTACCCGGCAAGTCTAGCGACTCGCTCTGCTCGATAATTTTTGATTACTATATTTACTCGTATGCGGCCGAATAACTCGGTTCAAGTGCTTCAAAACTATGGTTGTAAAATACTTTTTATATTGACAAATTATATGTAAATATATTTTTGGCCATTGTATAAGGTCGAACGACCCTAATACGACGTAACAAGTGTGTCAAGAACCGAACACTCTTTACATTACCTACAAACTTAATCGCATTCGGTATCTGCCAAAAGCATAAATGGAAAATAATTTGATTTAAGTTGTATTCACGTTACAGCAATAAAAAATAAATGAATAACCGAAAGAGTGGTTGATGCGACGGCATTATTGTAGATAGCATAAATCGCACATAGAGTCAGAGAGTTGGGCAAACATTAATAGGGAGTATGCGTGTAATTCAAATAAGGGTCAAATATTTATTTTTACAAACTTTATCGCATTAGTATAATGTCTATACCAATATTTTTTTAATAACATTTTTTTTCTTAAGAAAATATTTATTGAAAGTACAAAAAATGTGTGGGAAATTCAAAGTAGCGGCAACGCCACGCTATTGGTCAGATCGAATATGAAGTCAAAGTCTACAATACAAATGTCAACAAGTGCATATTTGTTGGATGTTTGCTATTGAGTTCATTTTATTGTTATTTTTTGTGGCCGATTTACACATAGAAAAAATTTTAGTTTAAATTATTTAAGTTCATTCTTACGTTAAAGTGATCTTCGCAGTAATATAAACAAGTTGATGGAGATACCATGTCTCTTTTTCTGATTTTACACCACTTTCTCCTATGTCCGCACCGATCGGGTGCATTTCTTATTGTATTTTTACACCTAGGCACAACACAGTGTTGTTCCATTGTATAATAGTCGCAAAATCCAAAATAAAAATAAATTACAGAATAAAATACTTCTACAGCTGTTCACTAATTGATTGTTATTATAGACTTTGACGTCACGCAAAGTGCGCCTAAATGGCGGGCGTTTAAAATGCTCTTATCTGTTTGCTATCTTCAACATTCTTTTTTGCCCTTTACATTTTGTTTTTGATGATTAAATTTTTTTGCAGTTATATATTGATGTAATCTATCGTATAAAAATATAAAAAATACACGCATATTCCCTATTGTGAAAAAAATAATAGCAATTAATTTTTTTCGGATTTATTTTTGGTTTTTAAGTTCCCGATGTTTCGAAGGCTCTACAGCATCACGGGAGCTCTACAGCATACAGGATCACGGGAGGGACTTAGGCGTTGATAGAATGTCCAAAAGTCATTGTTATACATTGGCGGAATAATTTAATTGCAATTGAAATTTTAATTGATTAAATCTACAATTAAAAAATTGATTGAATAATGCCCAACGCACGTTATCCTTAGAGCACGAGTCCTACTCGAACTTATCCGGTTTTTACCAGAGTGTAGAAGAAGGGTAATATTTTTCGTGTAGATTAATGTATGTTTATGTCTATGTCTTTGGCAAGTCTGCACGTTATCCTTAGAGCACGAGTCCTACTCGAACTTATCCGATTTTTACCAGAGTGTAGAAGAAGGGCAATATTTTTCGTGTAGATTAATGTATGTTTGTATGTCTATTTCTTTGGCAAGTCTTACAGCCTACATGGTTCGACGGATTTTTACATATGAGGTGTAATTTTTACATTTGTTTTAATTTTGAGAGTGATATATGTTATACTATTTTAAGATAACATATTATGAGAAAAAGAAGCGAATCAAGAGAGACGAAGACTAAAAAATATTTAGGTTTTTATAACCAAGGTATCTAATAACAGCTGGTATATAGCCGATTCCAAATAAATATGTTACCGGAAAGGTGTGTCATCTAAATACAATTCCTAAGAAATGTATAAAATGCCAAAAATCGCCAAGAAATGTATGTAATAAATCTTGTTATACACATTTTTTAGGAATTCAACTCATTTCCAAAACAGCAACCGAAAATGTGTTAACTCAGGATTTCGGTAGATTAAAGCGGGGTAAGGGAGTGGGAGTAGGGTGTCTTAACCGAATTTTTCTGTAATAAAACTTTTATTACTAGATTTTCAATATCTTTTATACTTTTTTGTTAAGTATCCAATGTTTTTTTTCACCTAGCGATAATCCTACACTTACTTCCGCTACATTCGGGGAGCACGCGAGAGAGGGGTGTGCGTGCTCTCACTGATATAAAATCCCCAGAGTAGTCGGAATCAAACTTGTAGAAGGGCTCCGGAATTCTCCCGATAAACACATCGGTTCCCCTGTACCACGCACCGAAGAGCTAGTCTTAAGGAGACGGAAGGGATGACTAAATCATGCTTCCTCCTTGCATCGACTCGGTACTCCCTGCGGCGCGGACCCTTCCACTTAGCTCCGGAGAGGCCTCTGCGATATTAATGTAGAGGGGATTTCTTGCCAGCTGGTTCAGTGCAAAAGACTTAAATGGGTAATAAATAACCCGGGACGGGGCCTCTAATCTGATGGGGCTGTGAGGCCTGGGCGGGCTGTATCTTCGACCGGCAACGTCATCTTCACCGAGCGGAATCGATTTTCCTGACCGGGAGGTCACGCTCGGCTGCCACATCATAATCCCGCACTAAGAAGCTACGGCTCCCCACACCGATTCCCATGCCAGCACAGTCAATACCTCCTTTGGTAAAGAAAGATATGACCAGCGCCTATAGCCAAGTTGACAATCTACAGTCGTTAACGCTAATAGAAAGCGGAAAAATGTATGGGAATGACATTTTGCAACGAAAATTCACGTGGTCAAAACAATGCGCTATCGATTGCGACAAGAGAATAGAAACAAAACGCTTGCAACTTCTTAGGCCCTCAGTTCTATATTCGACTAGGACCCGCCACTTCGCATTTCATGCTTAGCACTCTTCTAGGATATGTTGGACAAAATCTCGGTCCCCACCATAAGTGTGACAACCATAGGCCACGGTGACAATTCTCGCGTTTCGTCCAATTTTAGACGATTATCGCAAGTGTAATTTAACCCAACCTATCTACGTTTCTGATGATTATTAATACATTTCCTCTGTATCTACAGTACTGTTTTGTACACAATGCGTGGGAAATATATACCTTTCCTAGGAAATGTATGTATCCATAAACCTTTGGCAAATTATTTTATACAATTCCTACATATGTTCAACATATGCAGGAATTGTGTAAAATATATAGTATATTCATTTCTTGGGAAGGGTATAATACTCGTAAATTTCATACATTTCTGGTAGCATTTATACTTCAATGCTACGATTCTAACACAAACTACAATATTAATCTATTTTTCGTTTTTTTTTATAGCAATTTATTTTTTGTTTTTATTTTCTTACGTTTAGAGTGCTTTGAAGCACCCATGATCATATAGGACAAACAAAAAAACCGGTAAAAACTCGGTTAAAAGAATCTGCAGTCTGTGAATGACCGCACATCAGATTTTATAGACCTCAAATCCTCGTGAAATAACACCGATTCTTACCAAGGATGGTTCACGAGGCTAATAAAATTAAAAATATCCTAATTTCAATAGAGAAAGTGGATGGGTGCCTGCTTGAAATCCGGTAATTAATTTAATTAAATCCACAATCAAGCATAACACTGCAAGGCCTCAAGACACCGTGAATCTCAATCGAAACGTCGGGTGCTTAAAAATCAAAAATAAACCGCTATAATACTCGAAAAAGTTTTATTTCATGTGTAATATTCGCGTGAATCTAAGAACTCATTATACAAACTAGAATTAATAAAACAAAGCCTTAAAAAAATCTTTTTGCATTATTTATTTACGCAGTCTTTTGTTCGTTTTTAATCAATTAGTCGTGTTTTATGTAGGAAATTATATCCGTATACTTACCGAAATTGTTTCCTACATAAAAAAAACCCCGGGTAAGTTTTAGTTTTACGTCATACAAAAAAAGTTACACCTGTGTTTATTTACAAGCGAGATCGTTATGACTTTTTATTTATTACAGATTTAGAGTTATAGAATTTTATATCATTATTTCACCTTTCGTGTTAAGGTAAACAATGTTCCTATGTTGTATCTACCGTTTATTTATTAGACGCAATAAATTCTTTTAAAAGGCGTCGTTAAATATTAAAACTCACGTAAGTACAGTATGTAATATTTTTACTTTACGTAAGTCCATGAACCATAACCTACTTACTGCTGCTGGTTTTGTTTATTTTTCTAGAACAGCATTTCCCAAAGTATGGGTCGCGAGCGAATGTTTGGTGGGGAAAACTAGGAAAATGGGAACGCCCCGGCTAACGGACGGGCGACACGTCACTGAGAATGAGTTGACAACTATACTTCTCTGTTTTACAGAAAATATGAAAGCCCTCTATCCCTTCAGTACCTCATACCTATTTTTTTTCGTTTTGCTTAATATATATTTTTTATATTAAGCGATTTTCAGCTTTGCTTAATATTAAAACTAAATACCGAATTAAAGGTCGGCCTTGATGACGGCGGTGTCCAGCTCCCTCGGGACACCGCGGATTACCACCCAGGAAAGGGAGCTCAGGGTGGTAATCCGCGGTGTCCCGAGGGAGCTGGACACCGCCGTCATCAAGGCCGACCTCCAGTCCCAGGACCTTCCTGTGCGCCAGGTGCACAGAATGGTCAATGGGCGCTCCAAGGAGGCGTACGACATGGTGCTGGTCGTCCTCGACCGCACTGAGTCCGGCCGTAGGGTCTTCGACCTGAAGGCCGTGTGCCACATTTCTGGCCTCTCCGTGGAGGCCCCCCACAAACGTGGCACGCCCGGGCAGTGCCACAACTGCCAGCTGTACGGGCACTCTGCCCGTAACTGTCACGCGCGCCCTCGATGCGTTAAGTGCATCGGGGACCACGCGACGTCCCAGTGCGCCCGCTCGAAGGAGACGGCGGCCGAGCCCCCCAGCTGCGTCCTCTGCGGCACCAAGGGGCACACCGCGAACTATCGCGGTTGCCCCAAGGCCCCGAAGGGGAAGCGCGGCCGGGCGAGGCGCAGCGGCCGCCGCCGCCCCCGCGCGGTTGCCCCCCCCCTCTGCGCCCACAGCGCAACACCCCCCCGCGCCCTCAGCGCACCCTCGTCCGGTGCCTTCTGCGCCAGCGACCACGGCTCCCCGCGCTCCCGCGCCTCCGAAGCTGACCCCCCCTCCCCCGCCGCTTAAGCCGTCCCTCGGCGCCAACGCGTGGTTGAAGCCGCTGCCCTACACCGCGGCCTCCCAGCCTGCGTCAGTGGGCCCTGCCCGCCCCCCGAAGCGCGCGCCGGCGATCCAGCCGGTGGCGGCTTGTCCCCCTCCGCCCACTAACGTCAGTCAGGACGTCGACCTCTTAATGAGCGTCTCGGCGGTGATAAGCCTCGCACTTTTCCCCAGAGCCCGCGAACTCGCACTTCGACTCCGCGCCGCCACCAACTTGGCGGACCAGGTTCTCCTGGCCGCGGAATACAGGGACGTTTATGACGTCCTGGCGTCCCTTAGAACCCAACCCCCCCCAACCAATAATGGATCTACGATCTCCCCGCCGTAAGCCCCACAACCTATCCCTGGCGTTCTTTAACGCCGATGGCCTTCGCTCCCAGCGAGATCAGGTTGCTGATTTCCTCCGAGATCACCAACTTGATATCCTCCTGTGCAGGAAACCTTCCTGAAGCCCGCACAACGCGATCCTAGGATCGCAAACTATAACCTCGTGCGCAATGACAGAATCGGCTCCCACGGAGGCGGTACTCTCATTTACTACAGGAGGTCCCTTCACTGTATCCCTCTCGATCCCCCCGCGCTCACCAACATCGAAGCCTCGGTCTGTCGCGTCTCTCTCACGGGGCACCAGCCCATCGTGATCGCCTCCGTTTACCTTTCCCCCACTAAATCCGTTCTCAGGAGTGACTTTGAAGCACTCCTCAATCTGGGAAGCGCCGTCATTCTGGCGGGCGACTTCAACAGCAAGCACGTGGCCTGGAACGGTCTCACCACTTCCCCTAACGGTAGGAGCCTTGACGCCCTGGTCGACGTTCTCGACTTTGACGTCATCGCACCCATGCACCCTACCCACTATCCTAACAATCCCAATCACCGACCCGACGTCCTGGACATGGCGCTTCTGAAGGGTGTCACCCTACGGCTGCACTCCTTGGAAGTAGTCCAGGAACTCGACTCTGACCATCGACCTGTAGTCATGAGACTCGGTTCCCCCCCTTCCGCCCCTCAGCGACCCAAAAAGACGGTGGTGGATTGGCATGCGCTAAGCACGGCCTTGGCGGATGCCGACCCTCCCCCCCTGCCTCTCAGCTCGGACTCCATCCCGTCCCCTCAGGACACCGATCAGGCCGTAGATGCCTTCACCGAGCACATCCGATCGGCTGTCAGTCGATCGTCCAAGCAAGTCGAGGCGGAAGATCTCTACCTCAACCGCTTTCGACTGCCGGACGATGTTAGGGATCTCATTCGTTCCAAGAATGCTTCCATCCGAGCGTACGACTCCTACCCCACCGAAGCCAATCGGGCCCGGATGCGCGCTTTACAACGAGAGGTAAAGCGTCGTGTCGCGGAGGTCTGGGAGGATCGGTGGGGTATCCTCCTAGAGGGCATCGCGCCGTCGCATCTGGCCTACTGGCAGCTGGCGCGTAGCCTCAAATCCGACTCCACGACTGACATGCCCCCGCTGTCCCGCCCTTCAGGCGCAGCACCCCCAGCCTTCGACGACGACGAAAAGGCCGAGCTTCTCGCCGACTCCCTCGAGAGCCAGTGCGCCCCCAGCTCTCAGTCCGTCGACCAGTCCCACGTCGACGCGGTCGACAGGGAAGTCGAGCGCAGGGCATCCCTCCCCCCCGTCGATTCCTTGCCTCCTATCACGCAAACGGAGGTCGAAGATCTGATTATGGGTCTTAAATCTAAAAAAGCCCCCGGCCCTGACGGCATTTCGAATCGCGTTCTGAAATGCCTGCCCGCCCAACTCATCTGCCTCCTGGTGGCCATTTTGAACGCCGCCATGACGAACTGCACCTTCCCCGCTAAGTGGAAGGAGGCGGACGTCATAGGCATTCCCAAGCCCGGCAAACCTCTTAATCTCCCCGCGAGCTACCGCTATCAGTCTCCTCAACTCCCTGGCCAAGATATACGAGCGCCTACTTCTGGCGAGGCTCAAAGACTTCGTAACGTCCAGGGGTATCCTTATCGACGAGCAGTTTGGCTTTCGAGCCAAACACTCTTGCGTCCACTAAGTGTACCGCATCACGGAGCACATCCTCTCCGGTCTCAATAGACCCAAACCCATCTACACGGGCGCCCTCTTCCTAGATGTCGCGAAGGCATTCGACAAAGTCTGGCACAACGGCTTGATCTACAAGCTCTACCAATTGGGTGTGCCGGACAGACTCGTGCTCATCTTACGAGACTTCTTGTCGAATCGCGCCTTCCGTTATCGCGTCGAAATGACGCGCTCCACTTCCCACTCCATCAGTGCTGGAGTCCCACAGGGCTCAGTTCTCTCTCCGCTCCTGTTTAGCCTTTACAGGAACGACATTCCTCGTTCGAGTAAGGCGCATCTAGCCCTATTCGCGGATGATACCGCTCTCTACGTCTCGCATAGGAATAAGGGTTTCATTACCAGACACCTTCAGGCATCCGCCAATTCCCTAGGGAATTGGTTCAGGAAGTGGCGTATTGAGGTGAACCCGGACAAGAGCGCTGCGGTGTTCTTCTCCAGAGGTGCCACCCCGCGCCACTCCCTGCGCCGCCCTAGAAGTAATCTCGGCCAAGTGACCATGTTCGACCGACCCATTCCCTGGGTCAAAGAGGTCAAATATCTAGGGGTCACCCTAAACAGTACCATGTCCTTCGGCCCGCACATCAAGCGGGTCCGTCACCGAGCATCATTTGTGCTCGGTCGTCTCCATTCGTTAATCTGCAAGCGGAGTAAAATGTCCCTTAGAAATAAGGTGACACTTTACAAAACTTGCGTTCGACCCATCATGACTTATGCGTGTGTTGTGTTCGGGCATTCGGCCCCCTCTCACATCGATAAACTCCAAGTGGTTCAAAACCGCTTCCTCCGTAAAGCCGTAGGAGCCCCCTGGTTCGTACGGAACGTCGATCTCCACTCCGATCTAGGTCTCGAACCTATTCGCGCCTTTATTAAAAAGGCGTCAACACGTCACTTCGCGAACGCATCTACCCATGCGAATCCGTTAATCGTAGCCACCGCCGACTACGATCTCCCCCCCGACCCCTGCCGCCACCGCCGGCCGCGACTTGTTCTCACCGACCCCCCCGATGCTTTGTCATCCCTTCTTTCCGCTCAGAATACGGGCGACGACGACGACGTAGTAGTAGATCCCCTCCCATAGCCGGCGGTTGACCGGTGCACTTAGTAGTGCACCCGTCCCCCTACAGCGACTGTCCCAACCGAGGGCGGCTCTTCAAGGCGCCCTCGAGTATGTCGCCTCTTGCCCTTCTGGCTGGCTAGAGCGTAGTGGTTGCACGCTCGCCTTTAAGTCCGGTGAAGCTGTAAAGGCCTCGCGGCCAACAGCGTACATCATTCACACACACACACACACCGAATTAAATTGGTGGTATCCAACTCATTGAGATTAAAAGTAACTAAAATTGAAGTTTATGCTAAAGTTATGTATGCTATGTATGTATGTATGCAAAGTATTCAAGTATTAAAATTTTTAATTGGAAATGATTTTTTTTTTCTTGTTTTAATAGATCTTTTTTCATGAGATGAAATACCAAGAGGAGTTCAACCAAGTTTTATGTTAGGTTGGTCACGGTCCAGTCAACTTTGGGAACCACTGTGATAGAACGTACTAATAGGTACATGTGGCAGTGAAGACAAACATACACACCACCTACTAAATCCTATTTTAGCATACAATGTTATACCGGAACTCGAATGTATTTAAAAAAAAACTCAAATTTTGTTTTCGAAAATCTGGATCTGGCGTAATGGTTTAAATATAGATATAATTTTCTAAATCCGTGCTTGTGATGATATAATAGTGGTAAAACGTTACTGACTAACGCTAAAATGGTCCTAGGAGTAACGGTGACAACATTTTATAACTACGGACTAAACAGGCCAAATAGAACAACCGGCGTCCTTCAAGACGTGCTATTTTCGGGACGCGTACGCTGGATTCACGTATTTTAAATAGGGATGCAAATGCAACGATACGTACTTCTGCCAACACGATACCGATATTTATCAAAAAGTATCAACGATACCGGCGCCGACACTGATGTATCCCCAATTTTGATCAATCATTCTTAAATATTATGAAAGTATTCTTTTCTTTCAGTCACAGTAAAAATATAAAAAATAAATATAAATTAATCAAAAATAGTAAAATAAATAAGTTGTTGTTATAGTTCTGTAGTTTAAAATTTCTATTTATAATAGAATTTCTTTAATAAGAGCGTCTTCCATTTGCTTTTAAATACATTGATACTATAAACCAAGGTCAACGACATAGCCCATTGGATTAATAATCTGAAGTGGCAATGGGCGGGCCACAGCGGAAACATCAGACGGACGTTGGGGCAGAAAATTTCTGGAGTGGAGACCACGTATCGGGTAGCTCAGCGTGGGACAGCCGCCTGCCATATGGACCGACGGTCTTGTGAAGATCGCAGGAAGTCGTTGGATGCAGGTGGCATTGGACCGGTTGCGCTGGAGAGCGAATGAGGAGGCCTATGTTCAGCAGTGGACGCGTATAGGGTGAGATCATAATAATTATAATAAATGCCTTTAAGTTGAATTGGGGATCGTTATAAATATTTACATTCTGTGTTGCAGAATACCCGTAGGTATATGCAAGTGTTAACTATCTCCGCTAGATATTATGCGGACTAACGTAAAACGTTGATGATTTCCAACTCTAAATGATGTGATATAAATCGCAAATGACGTCGGTAGAAACGTTTGCCTTTTTCTTCTAGCCTATAAAAGCACACGAGCAAATGTTTCTTGGAGGATAATGTGGTAATTATATGAAGAAGTTTGGGTTTGTTTTTCGTTCGTTCCTCTTTTTCACCCCACATTCCAAAAAAATCTTGATACGTCTCAACAAAAATTTAGTTCTCGTCCCACTTCATCTGAGTTACTAAAGTACTGTTAATTACTTTGCAAATGCGATGCTTTGGCGGCGCGGCGATAGAACTTGCTGGGGGAACTATCCATCACCAGGAGAATACCGGCTCGTCCCCCCTAGCGGAATACGCAGCCTATTACATATACAAGGAGTATTTGGGACACCAGGTAGGTAAGAGCACTAGGGCTGAGGGCAGAACAAAAGATCCCAATGGGTCGAAGTGCGCTTGATAAACTTTAACCCTACAAAATGCCAAACAAGATAAGATAAAGTACTGTTATGTGTCTGTATGTATTTGACTAGTGCATGGCAATAGTTGTATCTTTGAAAAAGAAAATAAGTTGAGCCATTTCTTTTGCTCGGAACGGAAAGACCGAATATCATTTGGTCTTTGGTTCGACAGGAATAGTTTTTCAATTACACAATTACGTACCTACACAACTTATACTGGTATAAACGAAATAATCGGCTAGTGAAACTTGACGTTTCCACCCAGTATGACGCGTGATAATGCCCACTGGTATATACCTCTGGGAATACTCCCAGTTAAAGTATGGTTCGGTTGAATCAATGAGTGTCACAAAATCTTGGCGAAGTAGGTACCAGGACATTATAACATACTAGGAATTTTAGCTTATGATTGGTGCACTTGATAAAGTTGGTGAGTAGGATCTTGTCTGTATTACCTGCCACCACGAGCACGAGCCTGTGCACCTCTGTACTGTTATGATAGGGATTTCGTTGAAATGTATTCATCCAACTTCTTCCAGTACCTATATAGTGCTAAGATATTCTAGTATGTTAGGATGTCCTGGTATTTTGACTAAAGATTTTTAATGGCACAGAAATATATAAACATTTATGAACTCTCCTACTACAGAAGAATCGAAGAGTCGGAAAAACTATTCATAGATTCACAAATGGAACGTTTGTTTTATTTTTAAATAAACCCAGTTATTTCATTAAAATAAATCAACGGACCGACTAGTATATTTGATTTGAACAAAATGCTTCATCGGTTCCTATTCTGTAGAACTCAGTCGGTCAGTTCAGTTTGTCGGAGTTCAAAGCAAATTATATTAACAGCAGTGCTTACATTTATAGTCAAAATGATAAATTCTAAAGTTAAAATGTTCGTATAAAAAAATGGGTCGAACCTTGAACAAAAAATGGGAAGTACAAGAATAAAGTCTTATTTTATGAAGAAAATAACTTTTGGGACGTACAGGAAAAAAATGTGGTCCGAACGAAGAATTTTTTATGCGCGACATCACTTTGTGGAACGAACGAAGAACAAACCAGAATTAGTAAAAACGACGATTTAAATTGAAAGAATAAAAACGGTTTTGTTTTCACAGCTCCAAATGTCACGTAGGTTAAGGGTTAAATACAGTCAAGTAAACTAGAAAATATTTATATAAAGTATAATAATATATAACATAAGCCCTGTTAAGAAACTGTCCCACCGTTAGACACGGGTCTTCTCTTAAACTGAGAGGGTTTAAGCCATAGTCCACCACGCTGGCCCAGTGTGGGTTGGTGAACTTCACACACCTTCGAGTAGCTCTTAGGTAAAAAATAAATCACGGCGTATTTTAAGCATTCCCACTGCAAAGCTAAATTATAGATACTTGTTCATTAACATGGATAATTTTATTTCCATTGGAACCAAAAAATATCAGCTAAGTAAGTACAGCTAATAAAAATCTTTCTTACAATCATATTTTTTCATCCAAAGATATCTTTAACTTGACGCCCCCGGGCATAGAACGTCGCAAAAACAATCCCAGTAGTACTAGCAACCGAGTACTAGTCACAGTAATTCGTGGTACAGTAGATTATTATTTTTCAATCGCTTCGACGAGCCGCACGGTGCAAAGTTTGGATTATAAGGCAGAAATCCTAACAAGTTTATACCAGATGTTGTCAAATACTCAGTGGTTTGTCTGTTCAAGTATGTTGTGGCGTTGTCACGATGAAGGATTCTATTGCCTGTAACTTTTTTACCCTCGATTTTTGTTCCAAAACAACAGGGTAGAACATGAGTAGCTAATTGTAAATCTATTTACCCATATTATCCTTTAATTATCCGACATTATTTATTCTGGGAATGACAGGACATAACAAGTTGGAAATCAGGAGGGGCCTTAACCTCGCGCAGTATGTCTCAGCTTACTTCGAGGAAAGGTATCTAACCCGAGCATACTGGAATCGTTTGGATTGTGTGTGCCCGATGAGTATGTGCACCGTAGGAGGAAACCACGACTTTTCGCGGTACCCCGAGGGCGAACGCACCTACTTGACAAAATGCCCTTAACGCGTATCATGCACAAGCTACATATAATTGCCTTTAATACTGAAAAAGTTGTTTGTTCCATAGATAAATTTCAACGGGTCACACTATACACATTGTATTACTGTAATGGGTAATCTTAAGATATAATTACACTATTGTATTGGGATAGTCCTGTAATAATAGTTGTAAGTAGGTATAAATAAATAAATATACTCCCAGGAGCAAAATAACCGTTTTAATATTTTCTAAAATATTCGTTGCGAAATAACCCGTATGTTCAAAAATAAGGTAGTCATGTTGTTAAGCAACTTTCGTCCACTCTTTACCTTTATAAACAATTCTTCAGAGTGAAATACTTATTGTGAAGATCCTCGCTTCGTTTCGTGATAGTAACATTAGCTTACGTCAATATGTGACGATGTCAAATACAGCGTCTAATGCACGGCCAGAGTTGGGCAAAATGTAATCAGAATTATGATTACGATTACATTTTGTAATCTTCAATCATGAATAAAGATCATAAAAGTAATCGTCTGTTTACATTTTGTCCATCTCTGTGCACGACAGACAAGAATATCCACCTGCTACAATGCACAACCGGCTAAAACTTCATGCATGATTTTGACTAAACTTGCCCTTGTTGGCACCGTTGACCGTCCCTTAGATGTGTGAGATGGCTTGAACACGATAAACCATTTGTAAACCATGTTAAGATATAGCAAATCAACCGAAGTTTATCGCAACTTTGTTGATTATTGAAAACATAATAAAAATCATAAAAATCCTGCAGCAAAATTTTCCAGCGTTGAATTAGCCAAGGACAAAAATGTAAACAGCTTTTTTCGCTTTAATAATCTGGGTGTCAAATGAGGCTTTATGCTTTTAGATTCCACGTTTTTGTTTTTAATGTTCTTTTATCCACTACTTGATAAAAGGCCATAACATAAAAAAACATAGCAGTAAGTCCCAAAGAAGGAAGGTGTTGGGCGTATATACTAGAACATAATAGAATGTGCCTATATAAATGTGTCGTGGAACTATATTAAGATTGAGTGGGCGTAAGGTTTACGAGAACAATGGATTTTGGATCCAGTAGCAAAGATCCTTCTACAAGTGTATCCTACTAATATTATAAATCTGAAAGTTTGTATGTTTAGACTTTTGTTTTATTTTATTTTATTCATTTTAGGAAAACTAACAGCTAACAAAGAACAAGTATTGCTTAAGTAATAAATGCTAAAGGCCACTAATAATTACAATATACACGGTAGAACATAAAGTGACGATAAAACTAACTCAATCAAACAAAAAAGTCTAATCGGATTTGGATGAAACTTGGCACACATATAGTTAATTACCTAGATTAACGCATTGGACACTTTTTATCCCGGAAAAATGTTACATTCCTGTCTAAAGTCAACGCGGATGAAATTGCGGGCAGAAACTAGTAATTTATATAGCAAGGAGGTCATACTGACGGAAGTATGGTGAGAAAAAACATTGCAGCACCGTCCTTAAAAACTAGACATTTTAGATTTCGCATACGAAATTACTGATTAAGAGGAGTTTCCGCCATTTGCATCATTCGACATATCGCAGTCATGCTCAGAGAAAGGGGGCGATTCAACCTGCAGTTCTGCGTTGACGTTAATGGAGTCTGACATGAAAACATTAGTGGTTGCAAGTTCGAAATATTAGGTGGTTTTTCTATAATACCCGCTTATCGGTACGAAAAATCTTATCATGCTCAATATCTGGTCCCCATGTCAGCACGTAGATTTATTTCTAAACGTCACGTCAGTACGTACAAACATAGTTTCTAACTATCGTCACGTTCAGCGAAATAATTAGCTTTTGCTGCAGTATCGAAATTCTATATGTTGTTGATGTAAGATAGCGAACAGTGCGAAACGCGGAGGTTCTTCAAAGTAAGTTTCCTATTAGAGTAAACAATCAAGGGAAATCAGATGCAAAGACGTCAACTTTGTTTGAGTTACCATATAATAAGCAAGTAGGACAGATGGCAAGGTTAGGTTAACCGTCATTATCTAACATGAGTGAGAAATAAATAAATTGTCTCGAGTCTACGCGTCTGCGAGGCGGTAGTGACTGCAAAGAACGAGATGACACGACACAGAACAGGCTGCAAGTCGCAACGCCGTTGCACAACTGCCTATTGTGGACGACCTTGACCTACTCTTCACGGCAAAATTCACTTACACTAACCTACACTTGAGCCCAATTACCAATTTTGTAAGCATAACTCTTATATAAATTTTAAAACTTGCCTTCGTAAAACGCATATTATTATAATTTCGTCAAACTTATTTTAATTAGTCACTGACAACACGATATATTGACGAGTTGATTCAAACCAAAATATTGGTGTTAGGTAAGGTGACCTTCGTAAACCAGGACCTTGGGGTAGTTCAAAAGATCAATGGCCTTTAAAGAGCGTATGCTTTCAATATTAAAACCTCAACTTGCGCTAAATGTTTATCCTTCAAGATGGAAAAACCGCTTGTACAGACGTTTTCGTCTCGAGTGTTCTATGAGGTGGTCTCAACTTTCACCGTAGCTCGGTCCGTAGTCCACAGGCTTTACGTAAGGGTGTTGCGCCAGACGCCCGCGCCCTGCGGTACCACTGACCCACTGCCACAGACTCGTGCGCTGCACACACCACACCACCGCTCTACAGGCATCCCGCCTTTTTCAAATATTGCGTTATAGTGCGCGTTAAACTTGAAAGTTTTTAATATACTTAATTATGAAATATCTATTACTTAACATGGTCCCTATTCGTTTAATAACTTTGATGTAAATCAGGTTAGTTTTTAACCGACTTCTAAAAACGAGGAGGTTCTCAAATCGAGTATGTTTTTTTTTTGTATGTATATTACGCGGATACACAAGGGAACTCCTTACCGACAAACAATACGAATGCGTAGATTGAGATTTTAGGGGTATTACGTCAATCCCATAGGTACCCTGCCATAGAACTAATCAGAATATTACCCGACTTCAAAAAAGGAGGAGGTCGACAATTCGTCTGTGTTTTTTTATAACGCCTTAATTTATGAACTGATTTTGATGAAAATCAGTTCATAAGGAACTGATTTTGATGATTCTTTTTGCGTTAAGTTTAGTATAGTTTCGAGGTGGTCCCATTTTAATGAAATCGGTATTGAACTTTGGACTTTGAAGATACATCAGGGGACTCCTTAACGGCGAACAGCACGAATGTATAAATTCCGTTATTATGGTTATTATATCAATCCTGTAGATACCTTGCTGTACAACTCAGCAAAATATAATAATATTGTATATAAATATTAGTAAATAATTCATTTGTGTCACTTAAAACTGTAAACGAAAAAACTTTAAAAAAAAATAACCAGACTTAAAAAGCAAAAAATAAATATTTGAAGTCGGTGCCAAGTAACCGACTGCACTAACCGGTACCGACTTATTTTTTGATATTTATTTTTTGCTTTTTGAAGTCGGTTTTTTTTTGAATATTTTAACACAAGTGTTACTGGTACATCGGTCACGGTAGTAGGGAGCGTAGCGGGGATAGTAGCTTAATGGATTTGCGTTAACGACTATATTATAAATAATATCATTATATTAATACGTGAAGCAAAAACTTTGTACCCCTTTTTACGAAAATTGCGCGGACGGAGGAGTATGAAATTTCCCACACTTATAGTTTATATCGAGAAGGAGTGCAGAATGCTAAATTTTTTTTTAAATTATGCATAAAAAATACACTAAATCAATAAAAAACCCGTTTTTAATATTATTTGTCTATAGTCTTACTGAATGTCGCATAACCAGCAAACGATGAAAGAGTTTTTACAAAAAACATCGCACAGAGAAGTTTTGTATCATTAATTAAATTATCGAAATATGTACGAGGCATGCCTTTTAAGTTTTGTCGTTTGAAGAAAAAAACACAACTAGAACCTTTTAGTACTTTTTATTGTTTTTCAAAGTATTCACCACGTAGCTTAATACACTTTTCCATTCACTCAAACCAGTTACTATAACATTTATGCCACTCTAAAGTAGGGGTGTTCAAAATGGCTGACATGAAAGCGTCGACTGCTTCTTCACCGGACTGGAACATTTGACCGCGAAGACTTTTCTTAATTTTAGGAAATGTAAAGAAATCGTTAGGGCTTAGGTCAGGACTGCATGGAGGATGGTCAAGAATTTCTACTTTTTCATTCTTCAAATACTCAATCGTTTGACGAGTGCTGTGTGAGCATGCGTTGTCGTGGTGCAGGATGATGCGTCGCTTTGAGTTAGATTTTCGAAGTTCGGCGATTACTTGTGATAAACAAACTGTGATATACCACTCTGCGTTAACCGTTCTACGATCTTCAAGTGAAATAGTCGCAACATGGCCGGTTTTTCCAACGAACGTGGCCACTATCTTCTTTGAAGTGCTTCGAGAACGAACAACTTTAGTCGGCTTTGGCTCGTCTTGAAAGACCCGGATTGTAGATTGTTGTTTGGAATCAGGATCGTAGGCATAGATCCAATATTCATCACCACTGATGATGTCGTAGACGTATTTTACTCTCCTCGGTTGAACCTTTGCAGAGTTTTCTTACACCATCTGACGCGGGCCGCCTTGTGATCGTCGGAAAGTAGATGCGGTATTCAACGACAAACTAGCTTTCTCACACCAAGCGCTTCATGCAAGATCTTCTTAATGGTTGTCCCTGAGATGCCTAATAGAGCCTCTATCTCTCGATACGTCACATGACGATCTTCGAGAATTAGTTGTCTCACAGCAATGATGTTATCTTCAGTGAAGGCGGATTTTGGGCGGCCTTCGCGAGATTTGTCACTAACACTAGTTAGTCCACGCTGGAATTCTAAATACCAGCGTTCGACAGTCCGCAGACATGGGGCTTCATCACTGAACACAGATGTTAGCTCTTCAAGACATTGAAGCCGTGTCAGGCCTCTTCTAAAGTTGTAGAAAATTATTGCACGAACATTTTCCTTAGAAAGATTCATTTTCGTACGTAACCTGACAGATTCCAATCGACGCTGTGACTAATCAATAGCATTAATCCTAATACTTTCAACTGTTTTGAGATTCAAAATTTAAACACATTCGAATATAGAACAGTTCCAAATTCAAAATTGCCGGGAAATATGGAAACGACAAAACTTAAAAGGCATGCCTCGTATGTCAAGTTCAATGGACAGCATTTTCTTTTTGGTTTTCTGTATATAAAAAAAAATTAAAAAAATGTATTCTTTATTTTAATCATTTTTATTTGTAGGCAAATTAATAGTGTAGCCTTGGCGATATCTGTTATTTTAGAAGTATAGTCTTTGACAATAGAACCTTGATAATGTTCAAACTTATAATTTAAATTAGTTATGGTCGCATGGGCATGCGACGGTCCATTTTAGTGGATTTTTTTTTGTAGACACAAATAAATTATTATAATAAAAAATAAGGCTATATAGATAAAAATCTTCTCAAGGAATCAGTCTTATTATGCCGCGCTATATACTGCGGTTGAATAATAACAAAACTTAGTTTACATTTTAAAATATTTGTTCTCTTTTGTATGAATGTTAAATGTAAATATTAACTAAAATTCCTGTTTCATAACTTGCGTTAACTTGGCCGTTGAGGTAGAAATATTCTAGATTGGTGACCACGTATTGGCAAACGCAGCATTGGATGACCGCATGCCAGATGGACCGACGATCTTGTGAAGATCGCAGGAAGTTGGATGCAGGTGGCATCAGAGCGGTTGCGCTGGAGAACGATTGGGAAGGCTTACGTTCAACAGTGGACGAGTATAGGCTGACATAATGATTATTGATGCGATACTAGGTTAAGTAACATAAGCGCCTATAACTATACAAACAAACATAATTACGCTATAGTTTAGATAAAAGTATCTGAATTTTAGTGTCCGACCGGAGGTGAATTTTTGGCCGAATCTGAATAATAGGCCATCGCCAAAACCTTCGGCCAAAGCTGAAGCCAAAGTGGAAGGTTTAATATAATATAAGCCCTGTTAAAAAAAACTGTCTCACCGTAGGGTACGGGCCTCCTCTCAAACTGAGAGGGTTTAGGCCATAGTCCACCACGCTAGCCCAGTGCGGGTTGGCGAACTTTACACACCTTCGAGAAACTCTTAGGCATGCAGGTTTCCTCACGATGTTTTCCTTCACCGTTAAAGCAAGTGATAGTTAATTTTTAATACGCACATGCTTTTTTTTAGTGATAAGGTCGCTCATTTATACACTACCTTTCAATTAAAATATTTTATCTTTTTATTTCTTTCTGGTATTTCTGGTGGAAAAATAAAGTATTATTTACCAATCTATCTATGCTTTCGACAAGACAGAGGTGCGTGCCTGGGTTTGAAGCAGAAACCTCTGACATGGCAGTCCAAATGTCTAACCACTAGGCTACCACTGCTCATCAAGATTTAATAACCCTAAAAAATTTAGGTCATGATTGACTCAATTTTTAAAAGTTATGTTGATTGCATTATTAACTTGTTTTGTTTTGATTTGGTTATTTACTGACAATGGCGGCCGGCCGGCGCAACGCAGTGTGACCCCTGCCTCCCGCGCGTCGCCTCTTCCGCCGCACTCTCGCGCATTCATAAGTCGTAAGTCCTACTAGATCGTTTAATTTCGGTGCTTGCTAGGAATCGCGGAAATCGGCCAAAACTTCGGCCTATTCTGGCCGAAGCCGAATGTTCGGTCGGACACTACTGAATTTGTAATCTATACTAATAATATTATAAATAGGCAAGATTTATTTGTTTGTAATATATAAACTCTGAAAATTCTAAACCGATTTTAATGTGAGCGAAGCCGCGGAAAACGTTAGTTTTAAATGAAAATATCTTCGTGACTACCGAACTGTTAAGTGGAATAAATGTTCACGTAATTACTATGTATATGTTTATGAAATATTAGTTAAAATATGGTAAAACGTCGATATCCGGTATGCAAGTATTTAAAACATGTCTGATTGGTTTGTTGTCTATTCGTCCCACTTTTTCCTCCCAGATTCCAAAAATTTCTTGTTATGTCCCAAACAAATTTAACTCCTGTTTCGTCTCATTTCATCTACATTACTTAAGTACTGTTAGTAAAAAATGTCTTACAAATTTTAACATATTTTTTATATTGTAGGCGTACACTTATTCGACAAGTGCATGATAATAGTCGTATCATTGAGAAAGAAAATAAGTGTATCCGTTTCAGTTGATTGGATCGGTAAGACTTAAAATCATTCGGTCTTTGGTTGGTTGGTTCGATAAGAATAGTTTTTAGATTTAAATTAGTACCTACACAACTTATATTGGTATAAAAACCTTTACTGGTATAAACGAAATAATCGGCTGGTGGAACTTAGCATTTCTACTCTGTATAACGCGTGATGATTCCCACTGATATATTCCTAGTCAAAATATGATTAGGTTGAGGCTGAAATGAGTTCACAAAATCTTGGTTAAATTAGGCTCTAGGACATCATAGCTCACTAGGAAATGTTAGCTTAGAAGCGATAAACTCGAAACTATACCGTTTCTATATATCAAAGGCAAAAATTTGTTTTTTTGTATGTTTGTAACGGATAAACTCAAAAACTACAGGACCGATTTCAAAAATTCTTTCACAATTAAAATGCTACATTATCCCTTGAGTAACATAGGCTATATTTATTACTAGAAAAAATTAGGGATCCCTACTAAAACTTTTTTCAAAAGATTTTTACCACCCGTGCGAAGCCGGGACGGGCCGCTAGTAGTAAATATAATAAATATTGAAGAATTCTCCCGAATACATAAAGGGGGATCAAAGAGTTAGAAGACGCAGGCTTTACCTGTCGTACCCGATTGTTTAATTTTTAAATGAACCCCAATTATTTCCCTAAGAACCAAAATAATATGCAAATAATCAACGGGCCGACCAGTTGATGCGATTGGAACAAAATGCTACATCGAGTTCTATTCTGTATAACTAGTTAGTCAGTTCAGTTTGTCGAAGTTAAAGCAAATTCTAATTAACAGATTTGCTTACATTTATAATCAATTTTAAGTTTTAGTTATTTTTTCTAGTATTTCTTAATGCATTAAATTGATCATCATCATCAGCCCGTATCGGTCCACTGCTGGACATAGGCCTCTCCCAAGGCATGCCATTGAGCCCGGTCGTTAGCTTTTCTTCTCCAACCGCTGCCAGCCACCCTGCGTACATCGTCGCTCCACCTAGGTACAGGGCGTCCCACACTACGTTTTCCGAGCCGCGGTCTCCTCTCGAGAACACGTCTACACCAACGGTAATCGGTCCTTCGGCAAATATGGCCAGCCCACTGCCACTTTAGCGACCTGATCCTGTGAGCTATGTTGGTGACCTTGGTTCTCTGTCGAATCACCTCATTCCGGATTCGATCCTTCAGAGAAACTCCAAGCTGAGATCTCTCCATAGCCCGCTGAGCAACTTTCATTTGGTGGACTAGTCTCACCGTAAGTGTCCACGTCTCGGCTCCGTATGTCATGACAGGTAGGACGCACTGATTAACATTTGTCTTCAAACTTTGCAGTATTAGCGACGAGCAGACTTGACTAAGTTTTCCAAATGCTGCCTAGCCGAGCTGTATCCCCCTGCGGACCTCTCTTTAAAAGTTGTTTTTACCTAATTGTAAGACTTTTTCCGAGATAAATGTATCGAGGTAATATACAGTGATCATAAAAAGACCTTTTTAAAAACAAACTTTTATAGCTAATAATAACCGATATCTTTTTTAGTCTCGTCATCTTTCGGCTTTATCATCAGACCCTGAACGCTATCTAGTTGTATAGAACTTGTCAACACCAATATGCCAAATTTCAGCTCAGTAGGATACCTGCAAGTGTTTGAAAAATAGATCAGAAGATTTTAACCGGAAAGACAGATAGACATACGAACAGTGCAAGTTAAAAAAGTTTTTCAAAAAATGGGACTAACCAAGTGAAAATAAGTACTATAATAAAGTTGGCAGATTTCTTTTAAATATTATTTAGCAAACCCTCATTACACGCGGGAAGTTTTCTTACGATTATTACAAAGACATTGTTTGTATTTATCATAATCTAAATTTAATGCATTATTTGTTAGTGACCCTAAGAAATAATAATATACCAATCGACTGCAGCTAGCCAAGTAATTAACCTCGGTATAAACCAGTATGTTAAACTGCATACTAGCCTTAGTATTGTGACGTTTACACACGACCGATTTTATCCAAACTGTCTAGTTGGATCGGCCAGTGCCACCGATTCCTGCCTGACTATACCTACAGTCAATAACGTAAGTCAGTAATACCCATTATGTTACATTAGTTAACAATAATAAAAATAAGTGAGAATTATGGCGCTGAAATGGTATACACTCAGCATAATGCCAAGGCAGCTCAGAGTGCTATGACGCTGGTCTGCGGTATATACCAGTTCAAATTGAAAGCATAACTGCGCACATTAATGATACAAAAATTGTAAACGTAGGGGTGTAGTTATTGAATACTTACAGATACATGAATAATAAACAATAAATTTAATGCGAAACAAAAGTATGTAAACGATTTGTGAACTGAGAAGGTTACGCGACCTACGTTGCCGACCATGCCCGTTGTTGTTGAGTTGGTGACATATCATTCGTATTCGGTAGCCCTCAGCTTTTGTATTATTATAGCTATCTATCATAATAATAATATCAGCCTATACTGTCCCAATGCTGGACAATGGCCTTCTCTCACTAATCGAGGTGATTAGGTCATACTCCACCACGCAGACCCAGTGCGGATTGGCGGAGGCAGGTTTGTGGCCACCTGCTGTTGGAGCTTATAAACCCGCCTATAAGGCTTCCAACTCGTCTTAAGGACTACCACATTACGTAGTAACCGGGACCAACGGCTTAACGTGCTTTCCGAAGCACGGAGACTGAATATGATTACGGTCACCCATCTTGGGCCGACCGAGTCGAACGCTGCTTAACCTTGGTGATCGCTAAGAACACCACGGTCGCACAGCGCTACGAGCGCCTACGAGCTGTATGTCAGACGTATAATTAAATCCAATATCCAATTAAAATACATAACACGTTTTCAATTTTTTTTAAATCTTACTATGTATATTTTACTTATTTATATTCTCAATTTGTTTATCTAGATAAATGTTATGGGTTACCTCAAAACATACTTCCTAATAATTATTATACGAATGAATATTCGAGAGCGATATTTTTATATGGAGTTACATAACTTGATGGGGCCAAATCAAACGTGTGATATTGTTACATTAAAAATACATCATTTAGTGGGATTATTGTTGTAATTGCTGACACACGTGCATATAATTCATAATACATATGTCGGAAAAGAGACAAAAGAGTTTACATGTATACTGGTATGTCCCTTGCACATGAGACGACATAATGCAATTAACGTGCAAATTCTATCAGTACCACCAGTCAGAAACAGATTCACCAGATAAGACAAAATGAGAGAAGTAGGTAATATATTAATACAATAAAGCGTAATATTATATTATTAATACTGATTCGATATTACGTTAAATTAATATTTAGTTTTAAAGTACAGAAGCTGACGTATGTGGATTTATCTGGCAGCGCATTTCACTTATGAAATACCATAAAAAAATCATGTATAAAAGCTATGCGCATAGATATGAATTATGTTGTATTATAACTGTGATATGTATGTAGGTAATATGATGACAATGTGTTTTATTTAGGTTTCCTAGTGGTCGCCCATTGGTCGAAATTCGACCATAATTAATTTAAATTATAAGGTTAAACATTATTAAGGTTCTATTGTCAAAGACTATTCTTCTATAATTACAGTTTTCCCCAAGGGTACACTGTTAATTTGCCTATTTTTTTTTCAAACAAATTATATGAAATTTATATTAAAAAAAAACAAATCAATGCGATAAAGAAAATGCTGTCCATTGAACTTGACTTATATATTTCGATAATTTAATTAATGATACAAAACTTCTTTGTAAGCGATGTTTTTTTTAAAACTCTTTCATCGTTTGTTGGTTATGTTTAACATTCAGTAAGACTATAGACAAATAATATTAAAGACAAACAATATTAATCTATTCTCAATTGGAAGTGTATTGTGTCAAATACATGGTAGTGTGTGTAATGTTTTTTTTTATTGATTTTATGTATTTTTAATGCATAATTTAAAAAAATATTAGCATTCTGCACTCCTTCTCTGTATAAACTATAAGTGTGGGAAATTTTATACTCCTCCGTCCGCGCAATTTTCGTAAAAAGGGGTCAAAGTTTTTGCTTCACGTATTAATATAATGATGATAGTGTACGCCACCAAAACTGCCCTATTCCTTATGTTGCTTCTTTTAATACATTGGTTGTCTGGAAGAAATTGCTTTTAGCAATAAGACCGCCAATTGTACCTAGCTGTTGCTAATAATTTTCTTTTATGTAATTAATTAAAAATATCACTGGTGTACAATAAAGAGTACTCGATCTATCTATCTAATTATTGGCTACTTGGTAAAATATATTATTGAATAGAAGCAAAATGTTATTTTATTAGGCATACACAAAAGCTTTAGTTTAAGTAAGTAGTAAGTTAACTCTCCAGAATGAAGTAGGTTAAAAATAAAAACAAATATCCTTAAAAATACAATAACTTTTTTCTCTTCCCGGGATCAGTATTTCAGATGTTTCTATAATTTTGGCAAATTTAGTCTTAGTATGAAAGTGTCTGTACCTCGCCTAGCCATGTCACCTCGCAGACCTTCCAAAGTTAAGAGACTATTTTTTGACACTGCACATTAGAAGCTAGCGAAATAATTACTAACAATAGAAAATGTCTCTAGATATTGAATATAAAACTTATCAAGCTACAGAAATAGTACCAATGTGGTTGTGTTAATGTGGTCAAAACAATAAATGTTGTTCTGTTTATTATAAACACTAGACAGAATCTAGATCTAGGTGATATATACCGAAATATTTGGAGTATGGTATGTTCTGCGGGAACTTTAGATACCCCTTTTCACATAATCGTCAATTCAAACAAACATAAGTGGCAGACTGTCACAGACAACACCAAGATCGCGTCAAAATTGCGTAAATACATCGATATGCAGCGATAAACGATTAGATAGGAGCCTTGTGAAATCTGTCAGCTCGTTACATAACCGCGCTGCAATAAAACAATTTAACATTTATAGACCCGTTAAACTAATTTATATTTTTTGACGACCTTTGAACAACAACGTGTTCTCATGAAAAATACATCAGTACCTTAAGACTAAAGTTTTAAGTCAATGTGTATTGGTAGTGATGTCATACGGATCAGAGGCGTGATCTCTTACAATAGGTCTCATAAAAAAGCTCAGAGTTGCTCAGCGAGCTATAAAAACCTTAATTCCACAGATACGGACTTAACACAGACCCCCGAGAACATCCCATCGGCAGCGATTCAGACACTGCATGGTGACCAAGTTTTAGTTTAGTCACGCCTTGTGAAAAGTACGAATGAATCAGTAGGTAGATGTTTCTAAAACATCCAAGAGCTTTCAGCTTAAGAAGTAGCATACGTTGTCGAAAGCACCAGAGATATCAAGGAAAAAGCCTAAAACTTATTTAAAATCTGTAGTGCTGATAGTTGTTCTAACGGATAGGGCTGCGTCTACAGTCGATTAGCTCGATGTGAATCCAAATTGTTTCCGAATAAATGTTGGTCCACCTGGTAACAGGCGAGGGGCTCTGAGGCCTTACTAAGCGACGGTATTAGGGTTATCGGTCGGTATGACTTTATATCATCAGATCTAGACTAGATTATTATCATAGTGGTTTGTCACCGTTTTTCGTAATAATACGTATGAATCCATGACGCCACACTCTAGAGAATATGCCCTCAGATATGCATCGATTAAAAACCTGTAAAATTCAACCACCCGACGTTCGATTAGCTTCTTTAATAATTTTATTTGATATCTTATTTTTATCGGCGGCTTCGTTGAGAGGGAGAGATCGGACAATTTTCATGAATTCGTCGCGAGATGGAAGATCAGACGCAGGGGAAACAGGTGACTCCATGGCCCACGCGCGTATCTGCTTATTATGTTCGCTATCGGTTTTCGTATCTTCGTCGGGGATAAACGTATTGAGCAAGATACTCGTGGTCTGTTCAATATCAACGGTATGATTATTATTTACTTTGATGTTTTGTATGTATGCTAAGTCAAATGATCGATTTGCTTTGAACTTATGGTACAGTAAGGTACAGTGGAGACCTTCGCTATCTAATTTTTCTACTACCCTATTAAGTACAGCGCGTTTAGATTTAGATATCGAGGATTACTATTAATAAGGAATGTTATGAGTTATATTCATCACCCGTAGAACCTTGCTAAATCCTCTCAATAAAGCACTAGACCTTGGCATTAATCGAGTACCGATTTCTAAGAGGTCGAACAAAAAAGGTAGTAATTGGAGGACAACAATATGCCAAAATCTGCATTAAGAGTATAATTATTTATTGAGAAGTTAATACTAAATGCCATAGAAAAACATAATAACCGACGTAGGTATGTCGACAAGGATTTATTATCTTTCTCTTTCGTGGGACTTATATGTTTAGTATGACCAGCTTAAGCCTAGTTTACACAGTACTAGTTAGAATGCGAGTTGCATTGTCAACTAATGTATTTGTATAAAAAGGTGAACTAACCGCGATTAATGGTGCTTCTACACAATGAAAGTAACCGTTGCGGGTTGAGGAATTTGCGCCGGATGTATTTGAGGCTTCAAACTCATCGTGTAAATTATCGCGGAGACCGTACTCACGAAAACAATATGTAACGTAAATCCGGGTTTCCACTGCGAGCGAAACATTTAAATCGCAACAGGAAATTTCATAGAAGTGCTTCTACCAAGAAAAAGGTAGCGGAGTGTTTAGGGAGTAAAAATAGTTAAGCCAGACTCGCGCCACTTCTTTGCTTTTGCAGTGAAAGGCAAATAATTAAAGTAATCAAAACTCTAAGTGGAAGGTAAAACCTTGTTGTGCAGTAAAAGCCCGGCTTAAGGGCCTACCGCAATCGACCATTTTTCGACTGGGCAAGTGACAGTGATGCAATTACATTAGAACCTTACAAAACAATAATAAGAAAACGATAAAAAATATATTTATCTTTTTCTAAAAAAAAAACATTTTCTATAAAACTACACTATGAAACAACTACTTCATAAGAACTTTGTTACAAGTAAATTTTATTGATTACTTCTTAAGCATTTCGCGGTGGAATCAGAAAAAGTTAAGCAATAGGCATGACTATAGAATCTATTCTAACGAAAAAAAATCGTTTTAATCTGTATTCCTTTTACCAGATTCTAAAATATACAGTCAAAAATTATATTTCAGAATATTAAGTCTCTAATCCATACACTTCTTGAAGTGCATGGAAAAAAAACGTGTTTTTGTGTTCCATGCACTTCAAGAAGTGTATGGAACACGTTTTTTTCTTCTAGTTATCTGCCGCAGTTCGCGCATGTAGTTCATCCATTTACTAAATCCGTGTGTCCAAACACCTAACACCAACAAACACCTTTATGGTCGGCTGCAATATTTAACCGATAGATAAATTTGCTGCCAGTAGTATTTCAACAACTTTTTTTTGGTTTTGTAAAAGTTCTACTGAATTCGATCCTTGAGTTGAATATTTGAATCGACCGTTAGTCAGTCAGATATTGCTTTGTGATATTTTACGAAAAAAAAAATGTCTTCTAATAATGAGAGTGGAGGAAGCCAGAGAGGTATGTAAGGAAAGAACCTGTTGGAACTCTGTACTCTCTGCGTACCCCGCAATATATAGAATAGAAAATAATATGTAGATCGATCCTAAAGACAGCTACACTGACATGCCTATATTACTCAAGCGGGGCTGGCAGCTGATTATGTTCACATGTATCGCCGACGATATTAGGATCTAATACTCCTACCCACCTACTGAGCAAAATCCCAGACTCGGCATTGCAATTGAGAATTTCTCAATAGAAAAAGCACTGTCCGATCAAGGATTTGAACCCAGGACCTCGTCACCAACACTCGCATTACGCTATTAAACGTATCAGACAATCTTAAGGATAATTAAAATATATTCCCGAATACCTTTCAGAAATGGAAAATCCTAAAGAAAATTCTGAACATTACGAATATTTTAGATATTATATGACATTTGTAAAAATACAGAAAAACCTAACAAAGTGGAATTTACCAAATAAGTTTTACTTCAATAAAATTGACTATAAAAGATGATTATAGTTATAATATGTAAAAATACTAGTTAAACTAGAATCAAGTTTTATACATGCGGAACTGGCAAAACAACACTACTTTTAATTTTAATCACACAAAAACATAAAATTAATTGAAATCATAACACTGTACTTAAATATGTATATATTTTTGTATTTACAAAAAATGAAAAGAGGTTGTGTACTGTAAAATGAATATCTTTTATTTTATTAAAAAGAATGGGATATCGACTATTTAAAGGTCTCTGTACACAAGAGACTTAAAAAGTTTTGGTTTATCGATTATGTCGTACCGATTTTGACAGGTCTTCCACATTTAGGTAGCTTCTAGTTAAACTTAAAACTGAAATTTTGGGACCAGATCGGTAGAGTGGATCCCTAGGTGGATCCTGAGATATGGTTAAGAAGGTCAAGTAGAAATGCAACATGATGACGAAGGAGTCGTTAGCAAAATGTAGCATAAGATAAAAGATGAAAATAAAACTAACCCTCATTAAATATGTACAATATTAATTCAAGGTAATTTGTAATTTTACTATTTTCTATGAAACTAAACAGAATGATATGTATCACTTAATTGTAATTGTATTTGGAAATAATATTGTGCGATATCACTATTGACAAAGGGGGTTAAACGAAATTTGAATATATAAACGATGACATTGAAAAGGTTAACATATGTATAATTAAAACAGTTCGACAGGTCCAAATAAGTCAGTTATACTGCCTGTCTTTTTAAGTTATTCCTTCATTATAAATTATTCATAAGTATTTCAGGATTATAAAATATTTAAATCAAATCATAAATTTAATAATGATTACTAATTACTCTACTTACGTGTGATGGGGGTACAGTAAAACGGTCGCGTAACAGCGAAAGGACAACACAGTCCTTTCTATAGGAGCGTCCCTGTTAGGTACACCGTGTGAATACAAATAAAAATCAAGCAGGTCGACTTTCGCGTTGTTGATGTATGGTACACGCGCAGGTGTTGGCGTCCACCGGCGCGGCGGATACTGACTGACAAGCGCGCGCGCCGACCACCGAACGTCGTATCTTTCTCTGCAAGCTCCCTGCGTCACACCACGCGTCATACAAACGTCATTGTGCCATCTTATTTGGCCATCAACAGTTGTCAATATCGTTAAACAAACAATTAAAAAATATTATTTTCACGATCACGGAAGCGAAAATTTAACTAGGAAGAACATGTAATTAGTTCAGGTACTTTTGATAATTGCCTCGAACCCGAGATTATTATGAATTAATTATTAACATTATTACATTTAGGAAATTAAACAAATTTGAAAAATAGCATTACAATGTGCATTGCAACTCTAGGTATGTAACGAGTGTGTAACTGAATTAATTCTTTAGTAAGAGCGTCTACGATATTAACATGAGAGTATATCCCTCCTATTCCGTACTTCGTGGTATATCCTCAACGATTAACTTTGTCTACTTATTTATTGCACAATGTACATAAAGTTACAGACTAAACTATAATATAATATAATAATTTAGGCAACTGCCTAGGGTGTCGCAAAACTTGTTAGTTATTCTGTACATATTTCTAGTTTGTTACTTCTTACTACATAAGGAAAGAGCCTGTTGGAACTCTGTACTCTCTGCCTACCCCGTAAGGGATCTGGCGTGATGATATAGATAGAGGTTACTACTTTTTTCCATAAATTCTTTTATATTATAATAACATTTTTGTACTAATAATGACTTAAGTTTATTTTTGAAAGTACCGTTATAATTTTTTTTTCTTATATAATCAGGTAACTTATTACACACCTGTGTGCTACGATATTGTGGGCTATTTCTGTACATTTCTATTCTAGGTGTTGGAAGGACGGTTGGTCTTACGCCGGTCATTTTTATCAAATTCAAATAAATATATATTTTTCCTGGCGAATGTGGCTAATTCTAATATATATGGAGGGTAATGTAAGAATCGTATCTTTTATGTAGTAAGGTTTACAGGTGTTTAGGGGTCTTATATTATATATTATGCGTAGACAATTCTTTAGGGCAATAAATAGGTCTTTGGCATCAGTGCTGTGTCCCCACATGATGATTCCATAACGGAACCATGCATATGCGTATGCATAGTATGCAGAGAGAGCACAATCTTTCTTTGTGTTAGTTTTTAATACACTAAGCCCATACAAAAATTGTAATAGTTTAAGTTTAATTTTTCCTACATGTTTTCAAATTTAGGTGTGTATCCAAAGTTAGACCTAGTAGGTTAAATTAGCTTACTTCTTCAATGCTAATTTATGACTAGTGGTTTTAAATTAATTTTTTGTTTTTGATAAGGTCTAAATTGTATTATTTTTGTTTTTTAATGTTCACCTCTAGATTATGATCATGTAGGCATGTTTTTATGAGTTTAAAAGTTTCAGTTATGACGAAATAATTATCTGAGTTATTTGTGGGAGTTTAGAAGAGTATGGATATGTCGTTAGCGAAAATCACCCATAATTGATCACATATCTTTGGGAAGTCATTGATGTATATAAGAATAGGATACACCCTAGCACACTTCCTTGGGGGATAGACCAGTTAATCGTAAGGGTATCCGAGCGCACCGTCTGTAGCTCTCTAATGTCATTTAGGTGCTCTACCTGTACAGATTGTTCTGTCAGCAAGATAAGATCTCATTCAATCACGTGCATCGCCTCTTATTTTAATTGAAGAAATAAAAATATATAACTACTTAATTAATAAATGTTTTATAAATTACATTAGGATAAAAAATATGTATCTTGACCATCGCATATTTTTTAGGAAGTGTTAAAAATGTTGTAACTATTATCAGAGACCAGTATAAGTGAATAGATTTACAATGCTACAAACTACAAAATATCGTAACTCGATTTCGCCACGCTATCTGTTGATAAACATTAAAAGGGTAAATTATCACTGCAAATACAATCCATAAATCTACTGAAATATATTTCACAATTCATAATATTACAAATTCTAAAACAACTAAATAATTTGTTGGGCTTTTAACTAAACAACAAATTAAATTTTCTTGGGATCATTCAATGTTTTCCAAGTCAGCGCCATCTATCTATGAATATTTGGGTCCTGATTTGTTATATGGATATTGTCAGTCTAGTAATTTAAGCTGGTTTGTGTTAATATTAATACCAAACAATATCCAGAAATGCGAGCCCTGGCTTATATTTGTGGGAAGCTAAGGTTTATGCACATATATGTGAATGAGCATTGGTCACGGGGCCTTTACAGCTTCATCGAACAAGATAGATAATTAGTAATACAAATAATAATAATAAAAATTTAGATTTATTTTTTTTAGAGCAATTCCCTAATGACACTAATTACAAATGGATCCGTGCGTCAAAAAGATACAATTTGGAATAGTAATTCAAAATTAAAAGATAAACTTGGTGCCGAGTAGATATCGAACCGATGTAATTAAATGTATCACTAAAATTGTTATGGACTATGTTTTAGAAAAACCGCCACTCCTCATTATCGCCGATCATGGTAGTAACTAATAATAATAGTAATTTGAATATTAGGTATATCATTTAAATATTTGAAATACGAGTATACGTCTTAATGTATGCAGCCGTAAATTAAAAAAAATACAATGAAGTGAATGTTATACATCTTAGTAAATAAACTTACCAAGGTTATCAACGTTGAATAATATATACTTATTTAAATGCATAATATATTAACTAGTGGTGATTTTAATTTACTTATTTAACTAACCTATTAGCACACTAGACATTGCTTACATTTTAATGAACTCCAACCTGCTGTTATTGACATTTTCAACCCAAATTATTTTTCATTCAAACATTCCTTATATTCACACTTTACTCAATCCTGATTCTAAGTTTCAATAACATTAACAAAGTATTGTTCTTTAGTAACGTCAACTGTGTGCCGTTTATATAATTTTTCACAATTTTTCAAATTTTAGTTTGTTATTTAATTGTTTTATTTAGTTTTGTTTTTTAATTTTGGTGTGACATTTTTTTTTTCTCTTGTTTTTTATTATTATTATTTCACTCAACTACAATTTATATACTTTATTTTCATTATTATTTTATATGTGAGACGATGTTTGGACTACTAGGTGTATGTTGTACTCACCTGTAATTGATGCACATACTATTATAAGTTGTTGCTTCTATTGATATATTGTTCCTATGTTTTGTATGTGTATTGTTGGTGTGGCTATTTAATAAAAAATAAAAAATAAAATTACGGTTGCGCATGCGTGGACACATGTTTTGAAAAGCACTCGATCTACACCTAAGGCTGTAACAATAGTGAAATCCCAAAAATAAACCCGATTGACAGAACATTCTTAAAGAATCTACTGCCTAGTTGTTATGAGAAGTTTATATAGAAATAAAGATAGGAATCTTGACTACAACAAATTGAATAAAATTTAATTTGATGTATTCATATTCCCACAAAGTAACTACTAACAAACCCCTTTTTTAATATAAATTTTCAATTGTCTATTTAACGGTTCAGCGGATGTGTATAGAAAATACACGAAATCAAAGTTAAGGATATGCGCTATGAATGTATTGCCGACTTTTATGTTTAGATATATTATTAAATTGTCAAATTCATTCCCGTTAGTTATTTCCTAAAACTGTTTATCTAGCTTGACCTCTCAAATACCCGCCCGAATACTTCGATGAGGTCAAGCTGCATCTCTGGTCGTGACTAAAGAATTTTGATTAAACTTATAGCTTTAAGGGAAGGGATCTGGCGTGATGATATAGATTATAGCTTTATTAAGTCATACAATATGCTTTCCAAATGTGAAGGTTATGTAAAGTAGTGGCTTTTGCGCTGTACTCGGGTACCAATATTAGTCGGTAAAACAGCCAAACAAACAAATCTTTTGAACAGATTTGTGTTTAAAAAATTCTGTTTTCGCTGTACCGTTTTTTTATTAGTTTGGGTCTATTTAAGGTCAGTATTTTTAGGACACCTTCAAAATTGTATAATAGGATAAATATATATGTATTTACATCATCACGCCAGATCCCTTGCGGGGTAGGCAGAGTACAGAGTACGAGTTTCAACAGGCTCTTTCCTCACATACCTCTCTGGCTTCCTTCCGCCACTCTCGTAGTTCATCTCAAACATGCTTGCCGTGTCATACTCATATTAATATATAAGTATTGACAAATTCTTACTGGCTTCCCGCGTAAAGTATTATGAATATCTATCTATCTATATCATCACGCCAGATCCCTTACGGGGTAGGCAGAGAGTACAGAGTTCCAACAGGTTCTTTCCTTACATACCTCTCTGGCTTCCTTTACTCTCATAGTTCGTCTCACACACGCTCGCCGGTTACGGAGACTCCCGACTTGTCCTTCAGAGAAGACCCGGTCTATGTGGTAAGATAGTCTAGATCTTTCCGGGTACCTACATTATTATGAAAATCAATGGTTGAAAATCGGTTTTAGGTAACTGTGTTAGGTATAGCATATAACTGTTGACTGTTTAAACTAGCCAGATCGCTTGTAACCTCGCACAATAGGGAATATGCGTGTAATTCACATAAGGGTCAAATATTTTTTTACAAACTTTATTGCATTAGAATAATGTCTATACCAATATTTTTTTAATATCATTATTTATTTATTACGAAAATAATTATAGAAAGTGCAAAAAATGAATGGGAAATTCAAAGTAGCGGGAATGCCACACTATTGGTCAGATCAAATATGACGTCAAAGTCTACAATACAAATGTCAACAAGTGCATATTTGTTGGATGTTTGGTATTGAGTTAGTTTTATTGTTATTTTTTGTTGTCGATTTACACAAAGACAAAATTTTAGTTTAAATTATTTAAGTTATTTCTTACGTTAAAGTGATCTTCGCAGCAATATAAACAAGTTGATGGAGATACTATGTCTCTTTTTCTGATTTTACCCCACTTTCTCCTTATGTCCGCACCTATCGGGTGCATTTCTTATTGTATTTTTACACCTAGGCACAACACAGTGTTGTACTATTGTATAATAGTCGCAAAATACAAAATAAAATAAATTACAGAATAAAATACTTCTACAGCTGTTCACTAATTGATTGTTATTATAGACTTTGACGTCACGCCAAGCGCGCCAAAATGGCGGGCGTTTAAAATGCTCTTATCTGTTTGCTATCTTCAAAATTTTTTTTGCCCTTTGCATTTTGTTTTTGACGCTTAAATTTTTTTTGTAGTTATATATTGATGTAATCTATCGTATAAAAATATTAAAAAAATACACGCATATTCCCTATTATAGTCTACACATATTCTAGATATCTTCTCGAAATGTAAGTATTGTTTTCTATGCGACAAATTCATATACTCATATTTAACTAATAGTCAGGTGTATGAGACGCGATGGTGGAGGAAACCAGAGAGATCAGTAAGAAAAGATCCTGTCGGAACTCTGAACTTTACCTACCCCGCAAGGGATTTGGCATGATAATATAGAAATATAGACTTAGAAAACGGCTAGTAATCTGATTTGATTACGACGTGTTATGATTCATATTTTAGATAATTTCGTGAATAACCGGCTATATCATACGTTGCTGATAAATAAAATAACGCGATAAGAGTATTAAACATCTGATGAGTCATTCAGATTACCTTGGAAGTAAGTTAATTGTGTATAATTGCAATGCGTTATTTGATACGATTTAAGTAGGGTAGGCATGTCGATTAATAGAAAAATCGATTGATTCGAGTTCAATAATCGATCTGAAACACTGAATCTATTCAAGAACCCATCGAATCGGACTAATAAAAAATGTGATAATCGACAGTAATGACTTATTGAAGTTATGTAGGTACGTCAATATTTATAGGTAAAAACTAACTACCTACAAACCATGATATCTTTTGAAAGTCTGCTGTTCTTGATAATGCAATATATAGTGCAAACAGAGGGATTAAACTTATTTTCATTAAAAAAATCCTTTGAATTGATTGATGTGCGGAGTGAAGCTGACCGACCGTATTCGCAACAGCGTAGTAAGAAAGCTATTAGGTATGAAAGATAGTATCGGTGTAAAGATGAGAAAGGGTATGCTCCGTTGGTTCGAGCATATAGAAAGAATGTCAGAAGAAAGAATGACAAAACAGATATACAATGCGAAAGCGGAAGGATGTAGGTAACGACGAGGAAGACCTAGACTATCTTACCGTGACCAAATATACTGTCTTATCTGAAGGTCAAGTCAAGAGTCTCCGTAACCGGCGAGCGTGTATGAGACGAACTATGAGTGTGGAGGAAGCCAGAGAGGTATGTAAGGAAAGAATCTGTTGGAACTCTGTACTCTCTGCCTACCCCGCAAGGGATCTGGCGTGATGATACAGATAGAGAGATAGATTTGTATATTAAGCTACTATTTGTAGTAATGGGCTACATCCTTAGTTCTCAAAGTGGCCCAGGTGCACCCCCAGGGGTCCACGGGAGACTCGAGGGGGTCTAAGTTGGAGTGACAAAAAAATGGGGGTTCACAATTCGTAAGCGGGGGTCCACGAAAAATCATTTGCTTTCGATAGTGAGGAACTAAAATGTTGGCTATCAATGTAGGCGGAAAATATTTTAAGCAGCTCAGCGACTGTTACTTGTAAAAACTTGCATATTCCATATTCAGTACAACGTTTCGAGACTTGCAAATCGCCGCCGCTGCCGCCGCCGCCGTGCGCAACGCTTGTTCAGACGTGCAAAGGGATGAAATACGACCTGTGGTGTGTGTGCTTGCAATCTTGCATGAACTTGTTTGATTCTTCACCAATATAAATACGAATGCCAAGGATAAACGTTACTCATTTGTTTCCGGAATTTCGAAAGGAAAACTAAAGTAAAGTGAATCGATGTTAGTGTTTGCCGGTGTCAGAAAAAGTATGTGTTTACCTACCTCTTTGTTATACATATTTTCTATCGAATTTACAGAAATATATATTTATAAAAAAATGTTTTGCATTACATTAAAATCGGTTCAGCCGTATTCATAAAACTCTTATTATGGATTAAAATCCATAATAGAGTTTTAAGAAGCGATTTATTACTTTTAATAATTAGAATCAGTTTGCCGTCGGTAATTTGTTTATTTCATTGCAATAATTAATTAGGTAATCCTATTCTGTTAAAATAGCCAAATCTTGTTGATTAAGACCGCTTTATGATTACTAAAACAAAGTTTTTTTTTATTTACAGGTAGGTAAATGATACGAAAAATGGCTGAATCTAAGAAGAAATGTAGACAGTATAGTGTTGATTATTTAAAATTTGGTTTTCTTTCATCAAAGGCAGACAAGCGATTACCCATATGCCTTTTATGCAAAAAAGTGCTCTATGAAACCATCGAAGATCGAAGATCATCTAAGAAGGTGTCATCCTGATAAAATAGGTAACGATTTGAAATATTTTTAAGCATTGAAGGAAAAATATGAAATGAGACCCACCGTGCACAGTATGTTCGCTATAACATCTGAAAGTAACGATGATGGGTGATGCGGGCATCTTACAATATCTCATTACTTATAGCGAAATCTGAAAAACCGTACACCATTGGAGAACAGTCAATTTTACCCGCTGTTGAAGAGGTTTTAAAAATCGTTCTGCACAAATCTCAATTTGACATATTCAAAAGAATTCCTTTGAGTAACAACACTGTACAAAGACGTATTGATGAAATGAGCTCTGATATTGGAATTTTCTTGTGTAATTATCTGCAAACAACTCATTTTTCTATTTAACTGGACGAAAAAACTTTACCTGGTAATGAAACATTATTATTGGCATATGTTCGATTTGTTATGGACGAAGAAATTCATAAAGAGCTATTTGCGAAAACTTTGGAGACGGACACTAAAGGTGAATCAATATTTAATGACCTGAGTAATTTTTTTAGGAAAAATCGATTCCTTTTGTGTGGGTGAATGATCTACGCGAGCGTGCAACCACTACGCTCGAGCCAGAAGGGCAAGGGGGCAACTAGCTCAAGGGCGCCTCAAGGAGGAACGGCCTCGACTTGGGCGGTCGCTATGGGGGAGGGCGTATACTAGGTGTCTCGCCTTGGTGCTCTGCACCGGCTGGCGGGCAGGGGATTCTTCGACCTCGCGAGGACCTCGGCGAGGTCGGTGTCTGATCCTGTGTGCTCCTGCCATGGTTGGGCGATATCGTGGGTTTATAAGCCATCTTAAAATTATACCAGAGGTAACTGCAATTCACTGTGTCATCCACCGACAAAACCTAGTTGCGAAAAATTTGAGTCATAGATTGCACCAATCGCTTCAATTTGTGATTAACGCAGTTAACAAAATAAGAAACAATGCGTTGAATATGCGTTTATTTGCATAATTGTACGATGAAAATGATGAAGAATTCCAACGATTGCTTTTACATACTGAAGTAAGCTGGTTGTCGAAAGGTTCATGTTTAATAAGATTTTACTCACTTTTTGAATCAGTTTAGAGTTTCTGGAAAGTAAAGATCCAGATTTAAAAGAAAACCTGATCAATTTGAAAGCAGACATCGCGTATTTGGCATATTGTTCAAAAAATTTAATAACATTTACTTACAATTACAAGGGGACAGCCTCAATTTAATAAAAACAAAGGGTGTAATTTCAGCTTTTCTTGGAAAATTGAAATTTATGTAGCAAAGCTCAAAATCAGATTTGAAGATATTGTGACGATGGAAATACCACCATGGATCATAAATTAATTTGATGAAACGGAACTGGAGAATGAAATATTACAAAAGCTTAGTACTAATGAGAAGCTGAAGGTAAAATTTAAAAGAGGGTATCAAAAATTTTGGCTGCAGGTAGAAATACCCCAAAAATATCCTGGACTGTGGGGAATTGCGAGAAAGCTTTAATAGCGTTTCCCTCGTCATATCTTGTCGAAAAAAGTTTTAGTGTCGTTACAAACCTTTTAACAAAAAAAGGAGCAGATTGAATATGACGGAACGGGGAGATTTGCGGTTATTTCTAACAAAACTGAAGCCAAACATTAATTATTTGCTGTAAATCCATCAAGTACATCACTCCCATTAAAATTATGACTATTTTGTGATTGTCATTGTAGAAGTTACGTTACTTTATTAATGTTTAATTTTATTACGACTGTTATCATATTTCAATGTATATATATGTTAACAATAATAATTAATAGTGTAATAATTACATATTTGAATAAATACCACACCAAAAAATATAGTATTTTTTTTTCTACATGAGTTTTCTAAATGAAATAAGTGAGAATTGATTGGTTCCTTGTGCTGTGAGTAGATGTCAAAAAAGTAAAGTTGGATGAAATCATTGGATTGATTGGATGGATTTTTTGATTAGCCAGCTTCACGTTTTTGACATCCACTCACAGCACAATCAATTATTTAATGAACCAATCAATTCTCACTTTTTTTCGAAAACTATTAATTTGTGGTTGGAACTCAGCCGCAAGGCAAATTTCCATAGTAAGATCTATTCTTCACATGTTTTGTCGAGTTTTGGGAATATGGTACGAATGTAGCTGCAAGAGGTCCACCGGAACCAGCTAAATTTTGAAAGTGGTCTATGAGATAAAAGTCTGGAAACCCCTGGGCTACATTACAGTAAAAATTGTAAGCAATTTAATTGGTAATGGTACGGCCAAATCAACGCGTTCAGCCGCGTCCGCGGTGGCGTTCCCGGCGGCGTTCACGGTGGGGATCCGTATCTCCCTATGATTGCGTGTGCAGGACACAGGACGTGTTGGTATGAACATTTCCATACAAATATTACTGAAGGAACTGATAGCCACCGTGCACGCTACCGCGGACGGGGCTGAACGCGTTGGTTTGGGCGTATCTTAAAAGAACTTCCGTCAGGAACCTAGCGATTATGTATAATTTTAGAGAATCTTAAAACAAGCAATGTTCCCGTTACGTTTTAATGAAGTATACTTCTAACAAGTATCGCTTTTATAGTTGATTCCAATCTTTTAGTAATTTACAGTCCACTTGTTGGTAGGTATTTTTAAAGACTTACTGATTTTAGTGTTACAAAAAAAGATAAAGAGAAAAAAGATAAGTAGCAATAAGTTCGGAATTATATAATTTGTAACTAGCGAACCGCCCCGGCTTTGCACGAGTGAATTATACACATAAACCTTCCCCTTGAATCACTTCGTCCATTGGTGAAAACCGTATGAAAATACACGTTCAGACAGAGAGTAGTGATAGTGATTGCCTTGACATAAGTCCGGTTGGTTTTAGTTATTAAAAAACGAAAGTACATTGAAACTTCTAGTAGGCATGAAGGTAACTATGGATACATGATATGGTACAGTAGTCATAAGATCAAAATGCATGGTTTTAAAATAATGGCAACAAATTAATTAATTAATTTGTTGTTTGACAAGTTGCTTCTTCAAAATACTATTGTGTACATTATTTGCATAGTCGGTTCGAGTGTAGTAACACTGGTAACAAATGATATACATGAGCTAGAAACACAATTTTCTATTTTATGGATATGTTACATAAAATAAAAGTAGGACAATATTCTATGATATTATTTTGGTCGCTGAAATAGCAATAAAAATCCAGGTTTATCAACAGGGCATCGTGGCAGCATGGAGTCCTGAAGACGGTTAGCCTAGCGTTATAGTCAGCCGAAGTGAAGATGGCGTGACGATTTGGATCATACGAAGAAATTGTGGATACTACTGATCCAGGATAAATTTTGTGGAGACGTATCGGTCAGATCTTTGCCTAACAGTGAGAAACAGTAGTTGTAATACAGGTATCAACCTAAAGATATATGCAAACTGTGACGGTAAAGAAGTGAATACTTTATAGGCAAATTAATCTGAGGGCTTAGCAGGAAAACTTTGACGTTAGAGTAACGCTAGCGAGTAATCGTGATGTCAAGTTCATATTTATTTAAACTATGTAAAGTTGTACTCTGACAAGGATGGCATATCAACTCGCTAGCGACTCATGCTAAACTCTCTGAAAAAATTGTTGAACAATATTGTAATCGTAAAATATGTATAATTTCGTAAATGTTTTTAAGCAACCATTAACCTACACACTTATTATTATGTAATGAAGTAATTAGTATACGTTGAAATATTGGCTAGTGATCTAGATGCGTAGAATATAGTGAAATTTTTCCATAACATCGTGCAATAGTCACTATTACATGTTATATAATGAACAGCTTGTGTGTCAAGCTCAAAGGAGTTATTCAAACCGGTATTCAACTTCTAACTAGATAAGTACTGTAGACACAAATTGAGTTGTGAATTTTTCATTGAAATGGACGCTTCAAAATGATATGATATCAGCATATTTTTATGAGGATGATTTATGTGGTGTGGTAGATAGATGATCCTGATGGACGATTTAGCGCAGTGGTTAAGAGCTTGAGCTGCTCCGCCCAGTGTCTAATAGTCGCGGGTTCGATTCCCGCACGGGACAAATCTTTGTGTGATCCACAATTATTTGTTCCGGTCTGGGTATTTGTAATTGTGAATTTTCATGTTTGTAAAGGCACCCACGACACAGGAATAAATCCTAGGGTGGGGCTAGTTTAAAAAAAAAAAAAAATCTTATCTAAGGTAGCGTTGTTAATATTATGTGATAAAAACATAAAATTTTGTTGATATTTCCCTTATTCAGGTTTATATTTTAAACATAATATCATCGTATCTATAAGTGTAAGTTGTAGGACAGTATGATCAGTAGGAATTACGTTATAATTAAAAGCTGCAAATGTACTTCTTTGAAAGTATAGGTAGTTAATGACCAAAACAAATTAGTATGACAGAGCTACTATAAACTAATTTAACTAAGAAATTATTACTATGAGTATATTATATATTTGTACTACTACATTTGTTCATAGATCAACTGCTGCCGTCATATGTAAGAAAACGTTAATATAAAAAATGGATGTGTAAAACAACTGATTTATACTTTTAAAATTTAAAAGTTTGCTGTGGGAAGGAATAATTGTTTTTATGTTACAGTTTATGACGATGTCTAATATACTATACTTGAGCAGACTTAAATAATATCAATCATCATACTTACTTAAGTATAATTATTAATAACGCATACCTACATGCAGTATATTATATTGGGGTTGATCCCAGACTTCCAAAATTTTAGTCCTACCACTACCATGACTTATATTTTTTATTCCCACGACTATTTACTACATCCTATCTATTTACTATATATCTATCTATTTACTATATCCTACGGCTAAAATAACGCCTAGAAAAACGGCTACCTAATCCAAATATATTTGGATTAGGTAGCCATTTTTCTTACAATTCATAATTCATGTTTACACACACCCTCACGCCTATATTCCCCAAGCGGGGTTGGCAGAGGTGTTCTGAGTACTCCCACTTTACACCGAACGATGTTTGGTCCCATGTAATAGGGGGCGAGCCTATTGCCTATTTATATTACTATCTATATATATTATTAATTATATGTATTTAGTATTTGTGTAGTGTATGTATATTATTAATATTTATGTTTAGGTATTTTATATATTTTTCTTTTGTTTGAATGTGTGATTGTATAACTGCCCTCTTATTTTTCTGTCTCATCTCTCAACACTCAAAGGTTTGCTGGAAGCTCGCCTTTGTATATGACTTGTGAAAATTACAATTACCTCTGTACTGTAAACAATAAAGGACCAAAAATAATAATATTAGCCCTGTTAAGAAAGTGTCCCACTGTTGGGCACGGGCCTCCTCTCAAACTGAGAGGGTTTAGGCCATAGTCCACCACGCTGGCCCAGCGCGGGTTGTACCGAATCTCCCTTCTCAATCAGTCTATCTATTAATAAAAACATAAATAATAGTTTCTGAGATTAAAATATACATACAGAAATGGTGGTGGCAAGCTGCTTTAGTTTATATACAGTATAGATTGTAGTATATTTATTAGAATGTGAAGGACTGCCCCACTAGGAAAGTCAGCGGCGGATTCAAGGGGCTACGCCAACTGACACCAGAGGCTAAACAATGGCTCCTCCAATCTGACATAAAATTTTGATCATGGGTCACTTTACTGATAGTAGATCACCATATGATGATGATGATCTTTTAAAACATTCTTCTTATTTAATGCTTTAGATTTTTTCCAAGCTGTGTTAAAAGTTAGTCTGGACCTTATTGAAAAAAAAACTCTGAAAAAATACTTGTTGAAAAAAATGGGAAAAATGTACCTTCAGTGAAAGCTGATACAAGTCAAAAATGATAGTTTTGAGAAAATCAACTTCAAAGTTTTAAATCCTGTCTTTTCTACTGCACTTGATTGAGTGTTGATTAGAGTTATTGATAGACAATAATGATAAGATTATTTTACTCAAGGACTCAAGATTTGTTGGTTGTGGGTTTTGGTTTAGTGTAGAATGATATAAGTGTTTGACTTGTGAAACGCTTGAAATAAAACTATTTTTCGAATTTTATTAGTTTATTTTGATTTGATTATATTAATTACTGGATCCCAAGTCGATGGAAGCACCCAGCCATCTACTCAATTGAAATTAGGATGTTTTTTAATTTCAATAGCCTCGAGAACCATCCTTGGTAGGAATCGGTGTTCTTTCACGAGGATTTGTGGTCTATCAAATCTGATGTAATGGCGGGTCGGTCAAGGACATGTTCAAAGACTGCAGACTTCTTTCTGTCACACCTCCAGTCCTTCCCGAGACCATGGGTGCTGCAAAGCACTCTAAATGTCGGGAACTTAAAAATCGAAATAAACCATGATAAAATTCGAAAAATAGTTTTATTTCATGTGGAATATTGGCATAAATCTAAGAACTCAGTATGTAAAATGCTATTTAAAAATGTGTTCATCTATTGAATAACATTAGTTAATACTGATACATGTGTAGTTATATCAATTCACACCATTTTTAATCTATTTCTGCTGATCATGTAAAAGGGGTTAAAGCAAATTGAATCAGTAATGTGATACAAAATCGGGATAATCAGTTCAGTTAACTTTGTTACAATCGGAAATATATCATCTTAATTCTGAAAAATGCATTGTTATATTAATATGGACAAAAAGAAACTTTTTAATTTTAAGCATTAGGAACATGGGGATAAGATTGAAAAATAGTACACTTTTTTCTGCATGCATAATTTGTAAAAAGATCTAAAGTGCTGTAACTCGAGTTATATCATCTTTCACTAAAGGTACAAAAATGTCAATACTTCAATGTTGTCTTGGGTAACACAAGTTGACAACCAATTTTGGTCCATGAAAATTAAATTATTTTATAGACTTGTCCCAAAAAATTACAGTTTGAATTGGGATACTTGAAATGTAGGCAGTTAGTGTATGTGATAACTATCAACATTTCAGTATTTTTGTAGTAGTTATTTCATATTTTCTAACTAAATCAGTAAGGTAAACCTAGATTCAGATTTCGCCGGGTAAATCTAGTTGTAATCTTCATAACTAAAATGGTACCATCAAGCAATAACCTAAGAATGTTGGAGTTATCGAGGCATTTTAGTTAGTGTAATAACGATCACAAACAAGGTTTAATTTCATTGTCAGATATAGAAAGTTAAAGATACTAGTTTACAGTGGGCGTGTACTTCTATATCGATGACTAATTGGTAACTAGATAATACATAAAATGTCACTTACCTAATTATCCGATATACTCTCAAAGATAACAAAGTATTATCGATATTTGGAAAACAGATGAACGCGATCACGATGTTGGTAACAGTATTTTAGGCACTGACTGTTACTTCATGTAAATCTTCAGTCTCTATGCACTAGTTTAGGTTATAAAAATAGCTGATTTAACTAATATCTTTATATCTTATTACTGTCGTTATTATAATAGATTAATAACTGCATCCTTATCAATAAAAACAATAAAAGCTAAACTTATTTAAAAAACGAAACAAATCAAAACATAATACACTCCAACCCAACCCACTCGACACCACCCTCGCTCGTACCGTACCCGTACCATAGAGATACTTTTTTTTTATGATATGCCCGCTCGATTCTTGTATAGTGCCGTACTGCTATCAATTAGTAGGTGTCGATATCTTTCTTATGCTTTCTTGTTATATGTTATTGCGTTGCTTGAGATGTGACCACTTATTATTTTTAAAACGCAGGTGGTGCAGGAGCCTGACTTCGGAAATGTTCCCGATGACACTACACATTAACCGTACTTTTAACATTATTACAGTAAAAGTATTGCGGCAATAACATTTTTGCTGTTACCTAGAGATAGGCCGCGTCCCGATACGGTGGTACATATAAAAAAAATTATAATTTTGACGTTTGTGAGTGCTATTAGTATTGGCCTATACAAAGCCGCGTGGTTCCCGGCTTAGAATAGGACCAACCCATCTCATCCCATCGGGTGTCGTACAAGGCGACTAAGGGAAAACTAGGGAATGGGCAGCAGCGTTCCCTTAACACTTCGACGACCAATAACTGCGCTCGCCAACCCGCCTGCCAAGCGTGGCGAGTATGGCAAACACCCCCAATTATGGAAGAAAGTAAGAAAACCAGGCCCCTAGTCCCCGGCGGTCCTGTTCGTCCTGGCCACGGTAGCAGCCATGGTAACGACAGGACAAGGGGTGCTAAGAATCTCCGGCAGAGATTCGGCTACCACCAATACCGAAAATTGGCCCTGGTGACATACAACGCACGCACATTGAGGACAGATGAGAAGCTAGTTGAGCTGGAAGAAGAGTTAAACAAGTTGCGGTGGAGTATTGTTGGTTTATCGGAGGTCCGAAGAGAGGGCGAGGACACGATAACCTTAAAATCCGGCAACTTGTTTTACTACCGGGAGCGCGAACAGCAGTCCCAAGGTGGTGTCGGATTTATCGTCCACAAGTCACTCATAAACAACGTTGTGTCCATCACTAGTGTGTCGAGCAGGGTAGCGTACCTGATACTCAGAATATCCAAAAGATATTCGCTGAAGGTCATACAGGTCTACGCACCGACCTCGGCATACTCAGATGATGAGGTCGAAGTTATGTATGAGGACATTAGTAGAGCCATACATACTTCCAAAGCACACTTTACAGTAGTTATGGGTGACTTCAATGCGCGACTGGGCAAACGGGGCGATGATGAGTTGAGAGTGGGGCAATTTGGATATGGGCAGCGCAACCCCAGGGGTCAGAGGCTGGCCGAATTTCTGGAGAAGGAGGGGCTCTTTATGATGAACTCTTTCTTCCAGAAGCCGTCTCATAGGAAATGGACCTGGATGAGCCCTGATGGTTTCACAAAAAATGAGATAGACTTCATCATGAGCACCAACCGACAAATATTTAATGATGTCTCCGTGATTCACAGGGTAAAAACCGGCAGTGATCACCGAATGGTCAGAGGCACATTAAATATTAATGTCAAAATGGAAAGATCGCGTCTGATGAAGTCTACGCTCCGACCTTCTAATGCACATATCCAAAACCGCGAGAACTTTCAACTCGAATTGTCAAACCGCTTCGAATTGCTAGACAGCAGCGCATCAGTGGACGAAATCAACAATAGGTTGGTAGAGACTGTCCATACGGTCGGGTCCAAGCATTTTAAGCCCCACCGTAAAAATAGGCCTCAAAAGCTATCTGACTACACCCGACACCTTATGGCTGAGCGACGTACCATGACACTCCAAACCTCCGATGATGCTAAGTCCTATAGGCAGCTCAATGGACAGATATTGAAGTCCTTGCGACACGATTTACGGTCCTTCAATACAAGACGTATTGAGGAGACCATACAGCAGAACAAGGGCTCCAAAGTGTTCGCAAGAGACGCGTCTATTGGGCAAAGCCAGTTGACGAAGCTGAAGACGGAGGACGGAAACGTAACGTCGAATAGGTCAGAGGTGCTCAGGGAGATACAGAGGTTCTATGGGCAGTTGTATACCTCAGTAGCTGAACCTGTTGTTGACTTGGTAAAAGACCCAAGAGCCAAGCTAACCCGACACTACACTGAAGATATCCCGGACATCAGCCTGTACGAGATTAGGATGGCTCTCAAACAACTTAAAAACAACAAAGCGCCGGGTGAAGACGGAATTACCGCAGAGCTTCTGAAAGCGGGTGGATCGCCGGTACTTAAAGTCCTTCAGAGGCTGTTTAATTCCGTCTTGCTCGAAGGAAAAACGCCGGAAGCATGGAACAGGGGTGTGGTGGTACTCTTTTTCAAGAAAGGTGATAACACTTTATTAAAGAACAAAGCGTACAAGTTGTTTTCGAGAGTCATCACGAATCGTCTCGAACGCAGGCTTGATGATTTCCAGCCTCCCGAACAAGCCGGTTTCCGGAAAGGCTTTAGTACCATAGACCACATACATACGCTGCGGCAGATTATACAGAAGACCGAGGAGTATAATCGGCCACTATGCTTGGCGTTTGTGGACTATGAAAAAGCCTTCGATTCGATCGAGACTTGGGCGGTTCTTAGATCTCTCCAGCGATGCCGCATTGACTATCGGTACATCGAAGTGTTGAAGTGCTTGTATAATAACGCCACCATGTCAGTCCGAGTACAGGGGCAGTGCACGAAGGTGATCCCCATAAAAAGAGGAGTAAGGCAGGGAGACGTCATTTCTCCGAAACTGTTTACGGCCACCTTAGAGGACGCCTTCAAGCTCTTGGCATGGCAAGGACTTGGCATCAACATCAATGGCGAATACATCACTCACCTTCGATTTGCCGACGACATTGTGGTCATGGTGGAGTCGCTGGAAGATCTAGGACGAATGCTCGGCGACCTCAACAGAGTATCTCAACAAGTGGGTCTTAAAATGAACATGGACAAAACGAAAATAATGTTTAACGTCCATGTCGTACCCACCGCACTCACCGTTGGGAACTCTACTCTTGAAGTTGTCGACGAATACATTTACCTGGGACAGGTAGTCCGGTTAGGTAGGTCCAACTTTGAGAGAGAGGTCAATCGACGAATCCAACTCGGCTGGGCAGCGTTCGGGAAACTGCGCAACATCTTCTCATCCAAAATACCTCAGTGCCTAAAGACTAAAGTTTTTAGTCAATGTGTGTTACCAGTGATGATATATGGATCAGAGACGTGGTCTCTTACTATAGGTCTCATAAAAAAGCTCAGAGTTGCACAGCGAGCTATGGAGAGAGCTATGCTCGGCGTTTCTCTACGTGATCGAATCAGGAATGAGGAGATTCGTAGAAGAACCAAGGTCACCGACATAGCCCTTAAGATTAGCAAGCTGAAGTGGCAATGGGCGGGCCACATAGCGCGAAGATCGGACGGGCGTTGGGGCAGAAAGATTCTAGAGTGGTGACCACGTATTGGCAAGCGCAGCGTGGGACGACCGCCTGCCAGATGGACCGACGATCTTGTGAAAATCGCAGGAAGTCGTTGGATGCAGGTGGCATCGGACCGGTTACGCTGGAAAGCGATTGGGGAGGCGTATGTTCAGCAGTGGACAAGTATAGGCTGAGATGATTTGACCACGTGACTTTTCGTTGCAAAATGTCATTCCCATACATTTTTCCGCTTTCTATTAGCGTTAACGACTGTAGATTGTCAACTTGGCTATAGGCGCAGGTTATTTATTCGATACCATTAAGTATCGTTAATTCCACGTAAATAACAAAACATATTTATGACATGTTTTAAATGTAAAGTTTTGAGTAACTATTTTCGGTTGCTATTATGTTTCAAAATAACAATATTTCCTTTTCAAGCCGGCAACGCTACCGTCCTTTTACAGTTACTTCGATCCCTGGCAGGAGTTATAAAGAGAAACATAATAAAAATTAAGGAGCTGGATTTTTTCATTTGTGACTCAAATATTTATTAAAAATTAAATAGAAGGCTTATTTACATACTAACGATGAGATTGGGATATAATTATGATAAGCGCACCTATTGCGTATCTCGAAAGTGATCTACGATACTGTCAAACTAGCAATAAAGTGTTGGTGTGAATCCATCCATACATATACTACATCAGGAACTGATCGCCACCGCGGACGCCATCGCGGACGCGGCTGGACGCGTTGGTTTGGACGTACCTTAAGTCACTTTTTCGTGATTTGGCTATCTAACACCCACCATATTGTTCAACGCTAATCTTTTAATAATTTGTCCTGACATGTTTAGGCATACTGATTCTGTAGGGTGTCCAAAACTATGATCATATTAAAAAACGGAATTTGATTGACTAGCATAAAATTTTTAAAGCTGTCAATCTCATGTCCTTTGAAATGCACTTCGTGGACGACAGAGCCACTAGCGTTGGGAAATGCAACTACTTTACGATACGCCTAGCCATGTCACGACGTGGCGAAATCAATAAAAAGAAAAAAAATTAGTCGCAATTTTACGTATAACGGGTGAGTGACTGAAGTATTTGCCATTAAAAGCGAAGTGGCTGATGTCTGGTGTTGAAATCTGAATCTATGGTAAGCTATATTTAAAAAAAATATTGTATCCTTACTAACTTAAAGAAAATAGTAAATACTATCAATAATAAAAAATATTAGCCCTGTTAAGAAACTGTCCCACGGTTGGGCACGGGCCTCCTCTCAAACTAAAAGGGTTTTGGCCATAGTTTAGGCCACCACGCTGGCCCAGTGCGGGTTGGCAAACTTCACAGACCTTCGAGAAACATTCAGGTTTCCGTTAAAGCAAGTGATAGTTAATTTTTAATGCGCACATGCTTTCGAAATGACAGAGGTGCGTGCCTGGGTTTGAACCAGAGACCTTTGACTTTGCAGTTCAACAGTCTAACCACTAGTCTATCACTGCTTTTTAATAAATACTATAAACGTTTCTAAATTTCTGCTATCTTTCTCCAATCTATTCGAGTTATCAGACTTTAAAAATGCTGTGAAGCTATTAAGCAGTGATGAAAGTGAATATGTTTTTAAACAAAATTGTAAAGTCAAATAAATAATACTTTATTTTGATACAATGTACTTTTTTTGCCTACCTTTAAAAAGCAATTTACTTTATTTGCTCAAATAAAAGGCGGCAACCCTAGATGTGGATCCAAAATTTTTGATTCGTATCTGTGTTTTGGCGGCATAATTTGAACGTTAATTGTTTATAAGTACACTTTATTATAAAGTATATGCAAGTACATCTGGTCAGCGATTATAATGAAATATTTTTTTAATAACTCCTCGTTCGCGCGGATCTTTTTCAATGGGCGGTGCTGAAGCGCTGTACAGCGCTTCCACAAAAATGTATTGTTAGGCCTGTTAGCGTTGAAAGAGCGCTCGTGCGCACATAGGATGATAGATCAAGTATTGTACCCGACTTTTGGCTTTATCAGTATTTAAATGCCATCTGTTCTTAAAAATCAAAACTATATTTGTTAACTGTGACTTATAGATAGCGCTTAAATCGATAATCGCTACTTGACGCTAGATGGCAGTACAAAAGGCACTTAGCTATTAAAACTGATACATATAACTCCTTCATGATCTCATTATTATTAATAATTTAAACGTATTTTTCTTTCCGATTAAAATAACATATACCTGAGACTCTAGCTTGGGTCAAAAAGAATTTATATTGGATAAAGAATAGTACTTCCTATATTGTAGGTATAAATCTAATTTTTTTCACAGCTCATTAATTCTGACATTCATGTTGATGGGTGCGAGACTCTTTCGCCTGATCTAACCAACAGAACAGTGTATAGAGATGTTGAGATTAAAATCGACAGCACGAGAATGTTAACCAGTTTTACGTGAAGCATAAACAGGTAAATTAATAAGATGAACAAGTAAAACAGTAACATTCTTGGGCCGCACAGTTTTAAGTCAAACTCTGCCACTTCCTGCCACGCAAATGGAATGAATGTTTGATAATTTCTTGTCAAGTGCACAGGTAGTATTTTGTACTCTTGCTGTTTTATGGAATACGTTATGGACAAATACTTAATTATTCGACACTCAACGATCGCTATTTATGTATATTTTTAGCCCATATTTTTACTAATGCTCATTTGACAGTGTTATAAAAACGCTTACTTGAAGTGAAGTTACCATACCACGCGGTATGTAGGTATGTCAGATGTAAGTTAAAGGTAGGTATTGCATGCTTCCTCGGCCCGACCGCATAGGCATGTCACCACAGACGTGAGGCAATAAGATACATTTTTTGAAATATATAAATAAATATTTAGTTTAAAAAAATACAAAACACAATTTTGTATAATCAATAGGCTGAATGTAATCTTGGGGCTTTATGCAGATTTGGCAGTGCATAGTGTCGCTGATGTTTCTTTTCACGGAACGTATAAAGCTTTTTTGCTGAAGAGACAAGTGATGTAAAGTTTCCACAAGGATTTTAATGAATAATAAATTAGGGTATACCCTCTGTTTCATAGCTTGGCAAACGCCTTCTCTCATTAATCGAGGTGAGAAAGATTAGGTCATAGTACGGGAGCGCTGGAGTCAGATTAGCCACTCGCTGTTGGAACACTCGACTAGAGACACTCGAATATCAAAATGCTACAAACGGTCGCCAATCTAAAACGGACCGAATCGATTGGTGATCGCTAAGAACACCGCGATCCCGTAACGGTAACGCTAATTATTATGATCAAAATATCTACCTACTACATCATTTATTAAGCTTTAGGTACATTCACACAAAATGTGATAAGTATAGAGGGTATGATTAGGCACGTAAAACGCTACGTATAACACGGCACGTCTAACACAGTATTTGTGAAAATATACCTGACTTATCACTGACGATAATGAGGGTGCCCCTTTTTCTCAATATCGATTGTATATAGATTACTTGTCTTGGGCCACTAGAATCTAGGGTAATGTAATTGGTACAAACAAGATATTTGATTGATGCATACAAGGCTACAAGTAGTAGGATACCTTAGTAGCTGGATTAAGGGCCATATCGAATATTATTCCAGATTTTCTAGGCTAGTCCTACCTATCTATTTAGTTATTAACTAATACACAGAGTACGGTCCAACTAAATAGTCAGTTATTCTTCTATTTAGAAAATCCCCACATTAAATTAACTTTTTCCCCAAGATGATACTACGTGTTTAAAAAAGAATTCTCTAATAAGATATAGGTAAGTCCTAACATTGACAATTTCTCATTTTTTTCATACATTTTTGTATTTGATATATTTCTATAAGTTTGTGTCCCAAGTTTTCTCGTCATATTAAGATCGCAAAAAAGGAACCGAAACTATATATATATATATATATATATATATATATATATATATAAATATAATCCTTTTTTGAAAGAAAACCGATCGCTTTGCATCTTGAGATCCTGCGGTAGTGCATTCCATAGTTATCACACTGAGATTTATGGGTTAACTCAACTCTTTGAAAGGTTTGCGTAGCGGTGTAAGTCCAACACATAGGACCTTTCAATCAATCAATCAATCAAATCAGCCTATTGCAGTCCACTGCTGGACATAGGCCTCTCCCAATTTGCGCCACAATACACGGTCCTCCGCCTTCCGCATCCAGTCCCACCCTGCGGCCTTCTTCAGGTTGTCGGTCTACCTAGCTGGGGGGCACCCTACCTTACGTTTGCCGAGTCGTGGTCTCCACTCTAAAACTCGTCTGCTCCATCGGCCATCGGTTCTTCGACAGACATGGCCAGCCCGGCCAGCCCACTGCCACTTTAGCGAGCTCAGTCTGCGGGCTATGTCAACTACTTTGGTTCTTTGACGGATAACTTCATTTCGGAGTTTATCCCTCAAAGAGACTCCGAGCATAGCCCGCTCCATAGCTCGCTGCGCGACTTTGAGCCTATGGACTAGCCCTACTGTAAGTGTCCACGTCTCGGCACCGTATGTCATGACTGGTAGAACGCACTGGTTGTAGACTTTCGTCTTCAGGCATTGCGGTAAAGGCGAAGAGAAAACCCGACGTAGTTTGCTGAATGCCGCCCAGCCCAACTGGATCCTTCTGTCGACTTCTTTCTCGAAGTTGTTCCTACCAAGCTGGATAATCTGCCCAAGGTAGGTGTATTCTCGAACAACTTCGAGCATCGATTCTTCGACGTAGACTGGTCTCGGCGTGACATTTCATGCCGAGACCAACACGTCGAGAGGCTACATTTAGGCTGTGCAGCATCTCGCTTAACTGTTCCAGCGTCTCTGCTATTATGACGATGTCGTCGGCAAACCGAAGATGCGAGATGCACTCATATTCGTCTATATTCACGCCCCGTCCCGCCCAGTTTAGCGTCTTAAAGACGTCTTCAAGTGCGTTGGTGAAAAGCTTAGGGGATATTACATCCCCCTGTCTCACCCCTCTGCGCAGCTCAATGGGGTTGGTTTTTTGTTCCTGGAGCTGAACGGTCATAGTGGCGGTATCATATAAACATCTCAGCACTTCGATATAACGCCAGTCAATACGACATCGTTGCAGAGCATCCAGAACTGCCCAGGTTTCGATGGAGTCGAAGGCTTTTTCGTAGTCCACGAAAGCCATACACAGCGGCTGATTGTACTCTTCAGTTTTCTGTACAATCTGCCGAACAGTATGGATGTGGTCTACGGTGCTGAAGCCTTTTCGAAATCCGGCTTGCTCTGGTGGCTGGAACTCGTCGAGTTTTCTGGCGAGGCGGTTTGTGACTACTCTCGAGAACAGCTTGTATACATGGCTCAGAAGTGAGATGGGTCTGTAATTCTTCAGCAAGGCTTTATCGCCTTTTTTGAAGAACAGAGCCACCGCACTCCCGCTCCACGCTTTAGGTGTTAGGCCCTGGTGAATGATGGAATTGAAAAGGCTTGCCAGCTCTTTGAGAACCGGAGTCCCACCAGCTTTGAGGAGCTCGGTAGTAATTCCATCATCACCAGGAGATTTATTGTTCTTAAGTTGCTCGAGAGCCGCCTTGACCTCGCCCTGATCAACATCTGGGATGTCTTCCGTGAAATGGCGCGTAAGTGGGGCTCTGTGGTCATCATCGCTGGGTCTCGTAGGCTTACCTGTCCGTGATGCGAACAGTTCTCCATAGAAGCCCTCGATTTCCTCGAGAATCTCGAACTTAGAGGTCACGGTTTTGCCATCCGCAGTTTTGAGTTTCGTCAGACGGGGACGTCCGAGCTGTTGGGCGAAGACCTTAGTGCCCTTATTTTGCTCGATCGCAGCCTCGATGATACGGGTGTTGAAGCGTCTGAGGTCGCGCCGAATCAGCTTTCGGATTCGAAGGTTTAAGTTCTTCCGATCTGACGAAGATATCTGCGTAGGTGGCATTTCTCGTCTACCTCTCATAAGTTCGAGAGTCTCGGCCGAGAGTTTAGAGTCCCTGTTTTTGCTTTTTCCGTACAGAAACTTTCGAGACACGTCCTGTAGCATTCTGACCACTGTGTCGGTTTTCTCGTCAATATCGCCAATGGTTTCCAGCAAGTCAAAACGGTTTTGAAGTTCCAATTGGAACTTTTCGGAACCCAAGGCTGTTTGGAGCGCGGTAGGTCGGAGAGTAGGCTTCACCATTCGGGCCCTTTCGGCTTGAAAGTCTATATTTAGGGTGCCTCGGACGAGTCGGTGATCGTGGCCAGTATTGAACCTGTTGATCACAGAGACGTCCCTAAATATATACTTCTTATCTTATATATGATGAAGTCTATCTCGTTCTTTGTCACGTTGTCGGGGCTTCGCCAAGTCCACTTACTATGGGGCTTCTTCTTAAAGAAGGAGTTCATTAAGAAGAGCCCCTGCGACTCGAGAAAGTTTACTAGCATTTGCCCCCTGTTATTTCTGCGCCACACACCGAAGGGTCTGATTTTCGTTTCACCGCGTTCTTGTACTCCCACTTTGGCGTTGAAGTCCCCCATAACAACGCTGTAGTGACCCTTTGGAGTGCCGTGTAGTGCTTTGGCAATGTCTTCGTACACGGCTTCGGCTATTTCGTCAGCGTATAGGACCTTTGCGAGAATTTAAACACCGTCACACCATTCCCCAAGCGGGGGTGGCAGAGGTGTACTGAGTACACCCACCTTTCGCCGACGATGTTAGGTCCCATGAAATAGGGGGGAGCCTATTGCCATATACCGGGCACAATTCCAGACTCCGGACTCATACTGGGAAGTTTTCGCTAGAAAAACTACACTTGTCTGACCTAGGATTTGAACCCAGGACCTCGTGATTACAAAGTGATGCGCTTTGCCACTAGACCAACAAGGCAGTACCTACTACCAATAATAATTATTATTAAAAAAGCCGAAGGGAGCGCCGTGTAATGACCATGAGGTTGTGACATCGCGGGATACTTTTTATATCATATGACTGCGCTTCCCCCGCGAATAGGCGACTTTTATGAATTAGGTACTTACTACCTTCTAGCTCCTAGACTGCTATATTTGAACATTATCTATACGATTTTATTATTTGTTTGGATAATAAAGAAGCTCTATTTGATCTTTACGTCACGCGTCGCTTTTCCTGATCGTGTCTGTCGGCATCTAAATAGTCGTGCTAACGATTATTATCTATAATGTACATTATAGAACACTTACGTGATATAAAAATAGAATTTATTACAGGTCAAAAGGATTAATTATTGTAAAAATCTATATTACAGGTGAAGCATAATGTTGTAGTTTAAAGCTGAATTTTCTGGGGAATAACTTATGAAATCGGGCGTTACCTACTTGGTGGATATCCACTGTAAAACAGTTAAGGATTAAACAATGGATTACTTATAACATGGCCAAACCTGTGGGACGATTCATGATGAAGGAACAGAAAATTAGAAGAATATACTACATACTTTTGAACGGGTACTGCTTGTGGAGTCTGGTCCACCCGGAATACTTTAGCTTATCATTCTTTAAAATATGATTGTTAGTCTTTAATCTCAGTCATAAGTCATCACACTGGAGCTGGATCGCATAATTAATTTTGTATAATATAAAAATGTATACAGAAAATAATAAAAAAAGAAAATGAGAATTAGACAAAAAAGACAAGCCCGCTGAGTTTCTTGCTGGATCTTCTCAGTGGAGGCCACGTTCCGTACTGGTGGTAAATTAGTAAGTTAAAAAAAATGGAAAAATGACCATCAGTAAGTATCGCCGCAGGGTTTATACAAAAGAAAAATTTGAGTATTGAGTTTTATCGCTTAGTTAATTAATAGTAGACTGGTGCGTGTAATTAATATATTCAAAATTAGATGTCGTCGTCTAGATGCCTATTCAAACTCATATGCAGGTTCGAACCACGGCCATTGCCTTGTACATAGCGGCAAATATATTTACTCAAGGAGTATTGCATTTGCTAAATGTCTTCACTCTTCCAGTTATTACGCCAACTTCAATAAAAACTTAAGTATATGCATCTTTTTAAGATGAACCGTAACTCCTATCATTTTTAAGTATCAAACCGAACATATAATTAACAAAAATACATATGATAAATTATGCATAACCTTATGCTAACCAAAAACCAAGTGATTTATTTGATTTATATTTAATGGGGTTATAACCATAGAGGCACTATGTGTAATACCTAAATTATTAGTCCCATGCAAAGTATTAGTTTCATGGTCCGTCCACTTCGACCAACAGTTCAACTAATTTTCTTTATCAACGATTACAACTATTTGGTTGATCCGTTACGTCCATTTATCGTGATTAGCACGCCAAAAAACTCTTCATTTAGGTTTTATTTATTAATTTGGACCACCAACCCAACTTACAATAATCCTTAAAATGTCACATAATATTATTTTAAGTTACTAAGTGCTAATTATTAGTTGACACAACATAGTGTTGATCTAACGTATTTCATATAATTGTGTTTATTTGCTGAAGAAGGCTCAGGCTGCTGTTCAGTGGCAAGAAAATATTTTGCCGAAAATTATTTATATTAACTGAAAGAACATCTATTTAAGATTTCCTTATCATAATGAACTCATGAAGCTGTTAATTGTCGAATAAAAACTTTATATAGATGATGGCGGTGGAATGGCGCATGTTTGCCCGATCTAGGTAAATTAACAATGACATTTATGTATTTAAAGTAGATCTACTATATGCTAAACCATTGACAATTTTACAGAGGAAGAGGTCATCAGTAATTGTTTTCTATTGTGCAGACTAATGAGTTTGAAATGCGACTCGGAAATGAATAATTACGTTATTTATTTATAAGAATTTAATTAACGAAAACACGGGTTTAATTTATACGTATTGGGAATATATTAACGCTTCTACGTTGGAAAAAAATATACATATTAATGCAGTGCCTCGGCACTTCCCGTATCATAGAGCAGTTCCGTATCAGCGTCGACCAACTGGCAACATTGCCGCTTCATACTCAATCCGTACATGGACGAAACGGACGTGTAACTTCAAGCAGCGGTCTGTGTTTCTCTTTACGTTTATGAAATCTCACCTTCTCAGATATTTTGTAAAAATAATACTACCTTTGCGGGTACTTCGTGGCCCGAAATAGCAATAGATCGACAGCTGTGGAAGTATAAAGGCCTTTGCTCAGGAGTGGGCCAGACAAACCAGCTTAAAATTAATATTAAAATATTTTATATCGAAATATTGCAAAATGACTCCAAATTAGCCACATTACCTGAGCAAATGTAAACGTTCAAAAGAACTTGTGTTGTCAGTCCTTTGCCTCCAGCTCAAATCTTGTAATAGCGAGCAAGTACGCGGATATGAAACCGGACAGCCCGAGAATGTAAACATTTATTTCTAAATCAATCATCTGACGTAAAATAGAACTAACGCAGTGTAAATATATAGAATTTAATGTATGTGTGAAGCATTTTAATCACAGACATAATGACATTTTAATATTCACAGAACAGTGTGGCAATGAACCAGAAATTCAGGTACTGTTTGTTTACTGTATATCTGCTTTTTGTCAACAGATAGGTGTAGATAAAATGAGTATGTTCTATATTTGACTTAATAGACCAAGTCTTGATTAATCTCAACCGAACCGTACATAAGGTACCTTATACGATTCTTAATAAATTATATAACCACTTGCGTCGATAAAAAATGGCTTAATAGGAATCAAATTATTCCATGAGCATTTAAATGGTAAATTCAAATTGATTTACTATAATGACTCTACATAACACGTTATTTAATGTAATTAATAATAAAGTGGGTAATTTTATTTATCAACGAATTAGGAAGTTATATCTGAAAGCATTAAGCGTGTAAAAATGGATATGTATTGCTAAAAGTAGTCAAGGCTTATAATAATGTGTTTTTCATATTGCGCACACTCTCGTCAAATACTTAATTGGACCTACATCTAAATCAAAAGCTGAATTAGTCAATTTCCGAATAAGTACTAAACAAAAGATATAGCCCATGTTGTTTCAGGACTCTTTTGTGTACCTTCAGAATGTGAATGTGTATCGAAATTTTTGGGCTACTCCTGCTGGGGTAACGATCGTTATGGTATGTACGATCACCATCATAACGTATACATGCTCAAGCGAGGATGGCAGAGACGAACACACACTTTGATTCAATGATGTAGGTGCCAATATAATAGAGGGTGAGCTTTTTTTCATTAAACCGTGCACAATTTTAGATCCCAATAACACTTTGTCTGAGGAGGAGGACCTCCTTCATCCTGGGATCGAATCCTATTTAGTGGCCAGGAGGTGATCCAGGGGCCAGGAGGCCCCTAGATCAACGAAGATAGATAACACTTTATTGTTCCACCAAAGACACAATATAGGAATACAATTTTATAAATTCACAAGGTAGTGGTAACAATGGGCGGCCTTATCAGTGATAGTGATCTCTTCCAGGCAACCTTTGGATGGAGAGAATCTAAAGGAGTCACAAGAGTAGGGGTGTACCTAATAAATAAATTTACAGAAATCTATCATATACTACTTTAATTATATATAAATGGTATAAAGATTAATAACAACACTGGATATGAATGTACAGCATAAAATGACTAGCAAATGGAAACTTAATAATTTAGGTTATTCAGTCAAGTAAATATGTTTCACCTGAGACCTGAACACGTGAACAGACGGAGCACGTCTTATAGAGGCTGGTAATGAGTTCCACAAACGGACAGCTTTAACGGTAAAATAATGATCATAAAAGGTGCTCGAGTGCGGGGGCATTACGAGAGCTAAGTTTTCGGATGACCTTAATGCATATGAATTGGAATCGTGAAGGAAATCAAACCGTTCCTTAAGATAATGGGGAGAAGACAGATTGAACAATATATAGTATAGAAGACAAAGAATATGGGCTTGGGCTTAGTACGAAACTGAGATATATGATCATATTTGCATAAGCCAAATATAAATCTTATACAGAAGTTTTGGAGACGCTCAAATTTGTTTAGCTGATCTTCTGTGAGGTCTAGATAGCAGATGTCGGCGTAGTCGAGGATAGGAAGCAACAGGGATTGTGCTAGAGCAATTTTAGTGGTAATCGGCAGGAAGTTGCGCAGTCTTTTAAGAGAACCTGCTGCGACGTAGAGTTTGCTACTGGTGACTTGCAGTTGACTAGTCCATCTCATGCAGCGGTCCATAGTCAAGCCCAAATTTTTTACAGTTTCACTATAGGGAATCGATACTCCGTTGATATTGACCCGTAGAAGTAGATTCCAGTCCACTTTTGATATCAGACGTGAACTGCCAATGATGATCACTTGGATCTTAGTAGGATTAACTTTTAGGCCAAAATTTTTACTTCACTCAGTTATAACACGTAGATTATTATTGACAACATCGATACAATCGTTTAACTTGTTCAGTGGAGAGTGAGAATATATTTGAAGGTCATCTGCATATAAGTGGTATGAAGAAGGAATATTATGAGAAATGGAGTTAGTAAAAATTGCGAAGAGGAGTGGAGAAAGGACCCCGCCTTGTGGTACACCGGCTGACGTATCACACCACGATGAGAAATTCTCTTCGAGGCGGAGCCGCTGCCGGCGTCCATACAGATAACTGTAAAACCAAGCGACCACCGTTAGAGATATGTTAATAGAGCGAAGAATAGCTAAGAGTATGCCAAAATCGACCGTGTTAAATACATTACTAAAATCCAACAATGTGAGCACAGTTGCCACAAGGTTGCCATTTTCCATGTAAAAGCGTTTCTTCGGTAAAGGAATAATTTGAGCATCCTTCCAAATAGAAGCGAATATGTCTTTTGTGATAGAATTATTAAAAAGGGTACAGAGGATGGGAAGGATAATGCCGATTATTGGCACTATCATATTGCGGCTTATACCATCGCCGCCAACGGCATTGGAGGAGATTGACAGTACGCTCTTTTTAATATTACAATCGGTAAGACGACTGAAAACAAAAGGGGAATAGTTAGGAGTTGGTATGTTTGAAAGATAACTTAAAGTATTTGCTCAAGTTGAATCATCGATGTTTGACGAAGAAGAAAAATGAAGATTGAGCGAATTGATATTTAAATTAGTTGGAATAGTATCTCGACGTGATTTACCAACTCCAATCGATTTAAGAAATTTCCAAAGTTTAGCTGGATCATTATTATCGACAGAGTCATGGATATGGCGACGTCATCATCATCATCTCAGCCTATACTTGTCCACTGCTGAACATAAGCCTCCCCAATCGCTTTCCAGCGTAACCGGTCCGATGCCACCTGCATCCAACGACTTCCTGCGATTTTCACAAGATCGTCGGTCCATCTGGCAGGCGTCCCACGCTGCGCTTGCCAATACGTGGTCTCCACTCTAGAATCTTTCTGCCCCAACGCCCGTCCGATCTTCGCGCTATGTGGCCCGCCCATTGCCACTTCAGCTTGCTAATCTTAAGGGCTATGTCGGTGACCTTGGTTCTTCTACGAATCTCCTCATTCCTGATTCGATCACGTAGAGAAACGCCGAGCATAGCTCTCTCCATAGCTCGCTGTGCAACTCTGAGCTTTTTTATGAGACCTATAGTAAGAGACCACGTCTCTGATCCATATATCATCACTGGTAACACACATTGACTAAAAACTTTAGTCTTTAGGCACTGAGGTATTTTGGATGAGAAGATGTTGCGCAGTTTCCCGAACGCTGCCCAGCCGAGTTGGATTCGTCGATTGACCTCTCTCTCAAAGTTGGACCTACCTAACCGGACTACCTGTCCCAGGTAAATGTATTCGTCGACAATTTCAAGAGTAGAGTTCCCAACGGTGAGTGCGGTGGGTACGACATGGACGTTAAACATTATTTTAGTTTTGTCCATGTTCATTTTAAGACCCACTTGTTGAGATACTCTGTTGAGGTCGCCGAGCATTTGTCCTAGATCTTCCAGCGACTCCGCCATGACCACAATGTCGTCGGCAAATCGAAGGTGAGTGATGTATTCGCCATTGATGTTAATGCCAAGTCCTCGCCATTCCAAGAGCTTGAAGGCGTCCTCTATGGTGGACGTAAACAGTTTCGGAGAATCTCCCTGTCTTACTCCTCTTTTTATGGAGATCGCCTTCGTGCACTGCCCTTGTACTCGGACTGACATGGTGGCGTTATTATACAAGCACTTCAACACTTCGATGTACCGATAGTCAATGCGGCATCGCTGGAGAGAACTAAGAACCGCCCAAGTCTCGATCGAATCGAAGGCTTTCTCATAGTCCACAAACGCCAAGCATAGTGGCCGATTATACTCCTCGGTCTTCTGTATAATCTGCCGCAGCGTATGTATGTGGTCTATGGTACTAAAGCCTTTCCGGAAACCGGCTTGTTCGGGAGGCTGGAAATCATCAAACCTGCGTTCGAGACGATTCGTGATGACTCTCGAAAACAACTTGTACGCTTTGTTCTTTAATAAAGTGTTATCACCTTTCTTGAAAAAAATTACCACCACACCCCTGTTCCATGCTTCCGGCGTTTTTCCTTCGAGCAAGACGGAATTAAACAGCCTCTGAAGGACTTTAAGTACCGGCGATCCACCCGCTTTCAGAAGCTCTGCGGTAATTCCGTCTTCACCCGGCGCTTTGTTGTTTTTAAGTTGTTTGAGAGCCATCCTAATCTCGTACAGGCTGATGTCCGGGATATCTTCAGTGTAGTGTCGGGTTAGCTTGGCTCTTGGGTCTTTTACCAAGTCAACAACAGGTTCAGCTACTGAGGTATACAACTGCCCATAGAACCTCTCTATCTCCCTGAGCACCTCTGACCTATTCGACGTTACGTTTCCGTCCTCCGTCTTCAGCTTCGTCAACTGGCTTTGCCCAATAGACGCGTCTCTTGCGAACACTTTGGAGCCCTTGTTCTGCTCTATGGTCTCCTCAATACGTCTTGTATTGAAGGACCGTAAATCGTGTCGCAAGGACTTCAATATCTGTCCATTGAGCTGCCTATAGGACTTAGCATCATCGGAGGTTTGGAGTGTCATGGTACGTTGCTCAGCCATAAGGTTTCGGGTGTAGTCAGATAGCTTTTGAGGCCTATTTTTACGGTGGGGCTTAAAATGCTTGGACCCGACCGTATGGACAGTCTCTACCAACCTATTGTTGATTTCGTCCACTGATGCGCTGCTGTCTAGCAATTCAAAGCGGTTTGACAATTCGAGTTGAAATTCTCGGGGTTTTGGATATGTGCATTAGAAGGTCGGAGCGTAGACTTCATCAGACGCGATTTTTCTCTGACCATTCGGTGATCACTGCCGGTTTTTACCCTGTGAATCACGGAGACATCATTAAATATTTGTCGCTTGGTGCTCATGATGAAGTCTATCTCATTTTTTGTGAAACCATCAGGGCTCATCCAGGTCCATTTCCTATGAGACGGCTTCTGGAAGAAAGAGTACATCATAAAGAGTCCCTCCTTCTCCAGAAATTCGGCCAGCCTCTGACCCCTGGGGTTGCGCTGCCCATATCCAAATTTCCCCACTCTCAACTCATCATCGCCCCGTTTGCCCAGTCGCGCATTGAAGTCACCCATAACTACTGTAAAGTGTGCTTTGGAAGTATGTATGGCTCTACTAATGTCCTCATACATAACTTCGACCTCATCATCTGAGTATGCCGAGGTCGGTGCGTAGACCTGTATGACCTTCAGCGAATATCTTTTGGATATTCTGAGTATCAGGTACGCTACCCTGCTCGACACACTAGTGATGGACACAACGTTGTTTATGAGTGACTTGTGGACGATAAATCCGACACCACTTTGGGACTGCTGTTCGCCCTCCCGGTAGTAAAACGAGTTGCCGGATTTTAGGGTAATCGTGTCCTCGCCCTCTCTTCGGACCTCCGATAAACCAACAATACTCCACCGCAACTTGTTTAACTCTTCTTCCAGCTCAACTAGCTTCTCATCTGTCCTCAATGTGCGTGCGTTGTATGTCACCAGGGCCAATTTTCGGTTTTGGTGGTAGCCGAATCTCTGCCGGAGATTCTTAGCACCCCTTGTCCTGTCGTTACCATGGCTGCTACCGTGGCCAGGACGAACAGGACCGCCGGGGACTAGGGGCCTGGTTTTCTTACTTTCTTCCATAATTGGGGGTGTTTGCCATACTCGCCACGCTTGGCAGGCGGGTTGGCGAGCGCAGTTATTGGTCGTCGAAGTGTTAAGGGAACGATGCTGCCCATTCCCTAGTTTTCCCTTAGTCGCCTTGTACGACACCCGATGGGATGAGATGGGTTGGTCCTATACTAAGCCGGGAACCACGCGGCTATGGCGACGTAAGGCGTCCCTACATATCACATTGCAGCGAATTCGGGATTAAATATATTTGGCTTTATTCTCATCACTAGGACGGTGGTTTTTTTATACATCAGCAGTTTGATTAGCAGTAATACCTATCATCTACCTACCTACGAGGTTACCTATAGCATTAATAATATAACTGTCCCACCGTGGGGCACGGACCTTCTCTCAAACTGAGAGGGTTTTAGGCCATAGTCCACCACGCTGGCCCAGTGCGGGTTGGCGAACTTCACACACCTTCGAGTAACTCGTAGGCATGCAGGTTTCTTCACGATGTTTTCCTTCACCGTTAAAGTAATAGTTTTTTTTTTTTTAATTAGACAAGACAGAGGTGCGTGCCTAGGTTTGAACCCGAGACCTTTGACTTTGCAGTCCAACAGTCTAACCAGTTGGCAAGCATTTGGCATAGCATTGGGATCAAAATATTATATCTCACTAGTTTCTGCCCGCGACTTCATCCGCGTTGACTTTAGACAGGAACCTTATCCTCGGTATCAAATCTATTATTGGTATTAAAATATTTTATCGTAGTTTTACTATTGCACTGGCCACACTGAGGGTGAAAATACATACGGGAATTAGAATATTTGGACTGGCAACACCGGTGAGAAGTGAGGCCGGTGAGTCGGGAGAACGGCAGTTGAAATTGGATATCGGCGCAAAACGGTTGTGCTGCAGAGCTCGAGTGAATAAGTTTTGCAATATTAATAAGTTTTGGAAGGCTACCGGTTATTTTCTTTTCAGCTGGATATATGGTTAATAAGTTTTGAACACCAATAAGTTTTGAACACCAATAAGTTTTGAATACCAATAAGTTTTGGAAATAAATAAGTTTTGAAAGGCTACCTGGTTATTTCTGAGATCCTATAAATGTTTGTTTCGGCCTGGGCGTTTGTGCATGTGAATTTCGTGTTCGTAAACGCATCCAGACATACGAATTGTTTTAGTGTGGGGGTACGTTTAAAAAAAAGAGAAGAAAAATAACATCTAAACATAAAATCTTTTACATTTATAATATTAGTAGGATTAATATAATAAAATGGACTTACTAAGGATAATTTATGGAGCTGCATTGATACAGAAATAAACTGATTTACATTTTCTTTGTAACTACCTAAAATATCATGTAGCCACAGACATATAAAGTAAGTTGCCTAGTTTTTCTTCTGATTTATAATTTAATTAATCAACAACTTATAAATAGTTTTTGCACAAGAAATCACGTTAAGCTAATGCTTTAAAAATAGCAATGTGTAATTATATTTTATACGTCTGTATGTATAAATATAATTGCCACTTCGTTCGTGTGCTTACATGAAAAATGAACAAAATTAATAATGCCAAACGGATCTCGTACAACAACAACAACCTGTTGTTTTGTATTGTCGCGAAATTTATAGAATACGTAGCAGACTAGGTACCTACTTGATAGTTCTACACTATTTAAAATGGGCTGTTTTTTATTTATATCCCATATTTTTATTAATACTCATTTGACATTAAATCAGAATGACCTTAGTTAAAGCAAAGAATACTCTGTTACTAAGTGGTAGACATATATTCTTTTCTAGGCCCGACCACATGGGCTAGTCAGCACACGTGGAGCAACAGGACAATATTATTATTAAAAAAAATCCCTTTTTGTATCCCGTTTTTTTTAAAATTGGTGTTTAGTATGTTGCTCCTACAAGCCCACCTACTTCTACAAATTCCGTGAGGATACAACCCAATAGTCTGCATATTTTTCATTTGTTCTTCACTTTATAAAAATACCAAGTTACCAGTTTTAAATTAATAATATAAAACCACCGCTGTACTAGGAATGATTCTGATATCGGAGGTTCGGTTACAAATATGAAGGCCAAATGCACAAATAAATAATTGTGGGTTTCGTTAATATCATTTCCGAGCGAGGACTAAATCAACTAGTAATCGAGTATCCAGTGAGTTAGGCGACCGACATTCAAACCACTGGGCCGAGCTGTCTCCAAAGATTAAAGTTAGAATATGTATTTTTTCAAGATTTTGTTGTTATGTTACTCTCGGCTAAACAGAAAGTTTTTATTAATTTTACAAAAATAGCTTCGTTAATACTTAAGTGAATGCCAGAGACATTCAGAATAGATACTATATACGGTACAGCGAACATCCAAATGTATGAAAACGATATCAAGGTGTATACATACGTTTGGAGTATAATTATTTCAGCCTATTCCACTGCCGGGCGAAGGCGTTTTATCACTAATCGAGGTAAGAGAGATTAGGTCATACTCCACTAAGCGGACCCAGTGCGGATTGGTGAAGGCAGGTTTGTGGCTACCTGCTGTTGGAATTTGTCGGCCCGTCTATAAGGCTTCTAACTTCAACGAATAGTACCACTAGTGGTAATCGGGATTATCGGGTTAGCGTGCCTTCCGTAACACGGAGATGGTCGAATATAATATCCGAAGATACTATGTATCTGCCCTTTACAACTAAACAACAGTAGGCTACATTGTTAGCATTTAATATACATCAAAATGACGCGGTTATATGCAATATTAACCAAATATAATTATTGATACTGGCTGCAACATTAAGTTGTGTGACCGTAGTTTAAACTTTAAAATATTTTTCACCAGAATATGCAAGGTTTAGCTGGCAAAGATCTCGAGGTAGAATTATTTCTTAGAAAATTCAATATCCATATATTTTGTGTTACTGAACATTGGCTTAAGGCTCATGAAATAATCAAATATCAAAGACAGTACACAGTGTTGATGTGTGTGTGTGTGTGTGTGTGAATGATGTACGCTGTTGGCCGCGAGGCCTTTACAGCTTCACCGGACTTAAAGGCGAGCGTGCAACCACTACGCTCTAGCCAGCCAGAAGGGCAAGAGGCGACATATTCGAAGGCGCCCTCGGTTGGGACAGTCGCTGTAGGGGGACGGGTGCACTACTAAGTGCACCGGTCAACCGCCGGCTATGGGAGGGGATCTACGACTACGTCGTCGTCGCCCGTATTCTGAGCGGAAAGAAGGGATGACAAAGCATCGGGGGGGTCGGTGAGAACATGTCGCGGCCGGCGCTGGCGGCAGGGGTCGGGGGGGGGGGGGGGAGATCGTAGTCGGCGGCGGCTACGATTAACGGATTCACACAGTGTTGAGTGCGTTCACATGAAAAACAGCCATACGCGGAGGGTCTCTAATATTAGTCGCCAATGATATCAAGTGTAAAGAACGTAAGGACATTATGGGTCATTCTATTGAACGCATTGTTTAGATATCGTGTGTCGAACTGGATAGTTATGTTGTAGCATGCGTTTACCGGCCGCCCTCAGGTGATTTTAATACATTGGAAAACGTCATGGAAGAGGTGTTACAAAAACTTACTGGTATTAAAAAGCAGAGTATTATATGTGGTGACTTCAATGTCAATCTAATCGAAAAGTCATTCATTAGCTGTAGAATTATTTATCTTTTTAAATCTTTTAATCTAGTATGCTTGTTTAATGAACCGACTAGAATCAGTGCTACTTCTGCTACCTGTTAAGATAATGTGTTCTACGACTGTGAAGTGTCTGATAAATTAATTATAAACGCTTTGCCCTCAGATCATAGTGGTCTGTTGGTGTCAGTACCCAGCAACCTTATACCTAAGTTATGCAAAGTTACTTGTAGGCCGATATCAGATCGACGTATAAACTGTTTTAGGGATAAAGTTTACAATCACATATCTCATATGGATTGGTTACATAATGATCCCAATTATCTATATCAAAACCTATTTGGTACCATTTAATCAGAATACGATAATATATTTAAAATAACAATATTTTCAATGGTCAAGAAAGCAATGTTCAGTGCCTGGGCTACTGTGGGAATTTATAAAAGTAGAGCTAAGATGTATGAACTGTATAATACGAAAACGAACCAGGCCGACGAACGCCCCGTCCGCCTCCCCCGCGACCAAGTCATCGTCGCGTCCCAGTGCGGCCGCCAGCCGCACCACCTCGACCGCGCGTCCCTCGTTCGCGACTGCTGCCCGTGCGCAGACCGCGTCCGCGAGTGCGACCGCGTCCGCATCCCGTTCCGCACAGCCTTCACCGCCGAAGGCTGGTGCGACGAAACCGAGCGCCGCGAGTGCTAATACGAGAAGTCCAGGTGCCGCGAGTGTAAGCTGGCTCGCACAGCCGCACCCCTCGCGCCGCTTCCGCAGCGCCCTGCCGCCGCCCATGCGCGCCCCTCAACCTCTTGTGCTACTGCGCGCCCGTCTACCTCTCGTGCCACCGCCGCGCCCGCAGCCTATGCTGCGCCACGCGCCGCCGTTCATCGGGCTTCCCTAACGTCGGTAGGGTCGAGCGTGTCCGACAGACATACCGGCCCGCAGCAACCGCCAGCCGGCAGATCGATGCCGCTGCTGCACACGCCTTCTCCCGAACCGTGCACCTCTGCACCCGCGTCGCCTGCGCCGTTCGCACTCCTCACGCCCGCCGCGCGCGACCGCTTCAACTTGTCCTCCGCATCCCTTGCGTCGAGCGACATAGACGTTAGCCAGTTCGCGCGCCCATCGCCGGGCCCCATCCGAAGAACGCGCGATTTCTCGGATGACGAGCTGGAAGAAGGGGTTTCGGAAGAGACCAAGCGTCTTTGCACAGCCCCGCCCAGCACCACTCCACGACGCTACGCCGATATAGCCCGAAACCCCCGCTCGCCTTGCCCCGCCTCCCGAGAAGCAGAGGCTGAAGCAGTAGCGGATAAGACGCCAAAGAACCAGGCGAGGTACCCGCCCCTCCTTGAGCGGCTACCGAACTGGCCGAAGCACTTCAGGACGCTGAAGAACTCGCTCGGCCACGCACACAACGCACGTCCCTATGGACAAGGCATGCGTTTCTCACCCCGGTCCGATAAGGAATACCGGGTGATCCAATCATACCTCTACGTCCTGGAGAAGAACGAGAATATTGCCTGGTTGTCGTACTCTCACCCGACGGAGAAGAGCTTGAAGGTGGCAATTCGGGGTCTACCGGTGAACACCGACCCCGAAGACATTCTGGCGGAGCTTACCAATCTCGGTTATGAGCCCGAATACGTGCGCCAAATCCGGGCTAGACGAGGAGGACCAGGGTGCATCTTCCTCGCAATCTTAAAGCGCACACCGGACCTCACGCCGGGCATCTATGAGGTAGAGGAGCTGCTCTACATGCCCGGCGTCAAGATTGAGGCCTGGCGGGGCAAGCAAGGCCCCGCCCAATGCCATAGATGCCAGAAATTCCGGCACTCTAGCCAACATTGCCATAGAAGGCTGGCATGTGTGCACTGCGGTGGTGAACACCCCGCCAAGGAGTGCGAGCGCCCCAGAGAGGAACCGGCCACCTGCACAAACTGCGGTGGCCCCCATCCAGCTAACCACGTGAAATGCCCCGTCTTCCGGAAGGAGGCCCGGAACAAGACGGCAGGCACGGTGGCCATCAGTGGGAGAGACCGGAGTGAGGCCGGAAGAGGCCCCGCTCCCACTGAGCTCGCACAGTCAGCCCGAGGAGCCACCTTAATGGCGCCTGCGAACGACCCCAAGGAGAGGAGTTCGCAGAAGAAGAGGAGGAGGAGGAGGCGCAGGACCAACCGCGCTCAACCACCCCCCATGTCCAAGACGTCCGTCGTGCCGCCCACGGTACACTTCGAAGTTCCGGCGCCCACTCCCCACGTGACCAAACACCAGTTTATGGGTGAATTATCAGCTTGTAGGGTAACTCCCAGTTAACCCTTTTTAAACTCTGGCGTCGACTATGCTAGCCCTATTAATTTGAGAGTGTCCAAAGGTCGCGGTCAGCGATCGTATAAAGGGTACATTTGTTCCTTCAGGTCCAAAAAGTTGAATTTGCAAAATTTATTTGTGTGAATGGCCACCCGCGCTGTACACATTGAAGCATATCAGACTTGTCGACTGAAAGTTTCTTGGCGGCTTTTAAGCGGTTCGTCTCCAGGCGTGGTGCGTGTCGTCACATCTGGAGTGACAATGGCACAAATTTTGTTGGTGCCACCAAAGAGCTCAAATTGCTGTTTTCCCAGGAAAGCTCAAATTGCTGTTTTCCCAGGAAAGCTCAAATATGAAAGGAATGGCAGCTGCTTTAGCAAATGCACACACAGGATGGCACTTCATCCCTCCTCACGCTCCCAATTTCGATGGACTGTGGGAAGCCGGGATAAAATGTGTGAAGCACCATCTGAAACGTATAGTAGGAGATTCTACGCTCACGTAGGAAGAACTGGCCACAGTATTGTCTCAAATCGAGGCATGTCTAAATTCAAGACCTCTATCTCAGGGCAGTACTGATCCAGAAGATCCCACACCTCTAACACCTGGTCATTTTTTAGTACGATATCCACTTACATAGTAGCACCCGACTATTATTACGAATGCTCTAATATAAGTACTCTACGCAGGTGGCAATTGAAGCAGCGAATGGTGCAAGGTTTCTGGCGCAGGTGGAACCAAGAGTATTTAACCCATTTGTTTCAAAGGGGCTACTCATACTCCTGAGTTTCAGTTAGGGCACATTGTACTAGTAAAGGAGGATAACTTACCTCCAGCTAAATGGTTGTACGGTAGAGTTGTCGAACTGCATCCGGGAAAGGACAATATCACTCGCGTTGTGACCACTCAGTACTACGATCAAACGCCCAACTTCAAAGTTGTGTTTGCTTCCCGTGTTAAAGTGAATGTTTTTGTTATTTAGGTTTAATGCACGTTACTTTCTTTATATTCAAATTATATATATTTGTTGTCTAGATGTTTAACACAATGTACTAGTTATTTAAGTCAACAGCTCACACCTGTTAAATAAGTCATTCTTATTTCTATTATTTATGTGTTGAAGGTTTAGAAAAATGTAATTTTGGTATTATTGCGTTTGTGTAATTAATGCATCAAGTCGTTGTTATTAGTTTATTTTTATCTATTTCGTTTTATCTATTTACGGTCATGTGCCATCTAGTCATCTTTAGCCTTTGAATTGTTTAGACACCGTTCACTGTTGAATGTTTAAATTAATTACAGTCCATTGCTCTTGTTAATAATGCGTTTTGTTCAAGGTGGGCGGTACTAAAAGGAAATTATCCTTTTGGTGGGCGGAATGTTGAATCTTTAGTTTTTATTATTGCAACTAGATGGCGCTAGGATCGAAATAATTTGCTGTATGGTTTCGTCGCATAAAAAATATTGACTATGTTAATAGAAATTTATTACATATCCTTGCTCTGAGGATAAACTGCGTTTCATTTAGTTACGTCTGCATTGTGAGTTTTGTTCCTACTTGAATAGTAGTATTATTGAATTTTGTCTTGTTCGGCATCACACAGGAGCTATAACCAATTATTTTGTACGCACTCTTTACATATTTTATAGTAACCCTTTCTATTACTATTATACTTTTTTATTATATATTATATTTATTATACAAAGTCCCTATTTTGTAAATGAGAGGACTATGTAGACACTGACTGATACAATGTATCTAAGTACACTTATGTTTAATCTATACTTAAGCACGTCTATGTAGCTTGTTCTGCACTGTTCTCCCAAACCCCATGAATGCAATGTATATAAAAAGAATTTATAAAACTCTCATTTTTAAAAAAAAGTAACCTTGGAGTTTCTTGCCCTTCTTTCAAACTCAAACTCAAATAATTTATTTTGTATAAGCCCTGCGGGGGCGCTTACAAATAGTCAATTTTTTTAAAATCTAATTTAACTACAAATCTACCACCGGATCGGAACGCGGCCTCCACTGAGAAGATTAGCGAAGAAACTCAGCGGGCTTGTCTTTTTTTATTTATTTCTTTTTATCTTTTTTCCTTTCAATTTTTTATCATATTATTTGGATACAATATTTAGGTTACAATTAGATAGCTTACAATATAGCTCCAGTGTGATGCCGTACGACCGAGATATGAGACTAATGAATTTATTTATAAAGAGTGTCTGAAGGATTTCAGATGGTCCAGTCCCCACAAGCAGCACCCGTTCACGAGTATGACTACTGGAACAGCCATCACTCCCCTCGACCATATTGGGGGGAAGGGAGTGACCCGCGCCAGACAGCCACCGCAAGCAAAGATATTATAGTAAGCATGACCAAACCAGAACCCCAGATACGGTGGTCAGATTGGGTCTACAAAGCAGCAATACCTCAAGCTCGTCAGGCACAACACGCTACGCTTTAACATAATATGCTTAGATATACGCTTTAATTTCAAAAGAAAATTAAATAGCAATACTGAATAATATGGCACTTCAAACCCACGCGATTAATCCAAGATTTTGTAATATGCTTTCTTACATAATGTAGCCTTAATTATGGTTTTAAATTTATTAATTGGCAATTCTCGAATATCGTGGGGAAGTTTGTAAAAAAAAACGTATACACTGGCCCATGAACGAATTGCTGATTCTGTGGAGACGCGTGACATGTACAGCGAGATTGTTTTTATTCCAAGTATTTACAGTATGGGTGTCACTCAATTTTTCAAACTTGTCGATATTCTTTTTTGTATATAACAAGTTTTCATATATAAATTGGGACATAACAGTTAGAATGTTTATTTCCTTAAATCTTTAAGAGATTCTTTTGGAGCTAGATTGTAGATGGCCATTTTCTGCAGTATAAATATAATATTAAGGTCTGCAGAGCTCCCCCACAGCAAAATTCCATAGGACATGATACTATGAAAATAACTGAAATAAACGATTCTAGCCGTTTCTACATCGGTTAGGAGTCTAATTCTTTTAACTGCATATGCTGCCGAACTTAACTTACTCGATAATTTATGAACATGTTCGCCCCATTGTAATTTGGCGTCTATATTAATACCTAGAAATGAAGTTTATTCAACAAGATCCAACTCGACTCCATTTAGCTGTACATTTGTTCCTACTTGCCTCACGTTAGGTGTCGAAAACTTGATGCACTTAGTTTTCTTCTCATTGAGTAGGAGATTATTGACTTCAAACCAATGCACAACTCTGGAAATCGCTCTATTCACATCGTCATAACTTTGTAATTGTCTCTTAATTTTAAAAAAGAGATATGTATCATCTGCGAACAAAACAATTCTGTGATTTTCCCCTACGAAGTAAGGTAAGTCATTAATGTATATTAAAAACAGGAATGGTCCGAGGATGGAACCTTGTGGAACGCCCAAGGTGACCACAGATCCATCAGACCTCTTCCCGTTCTCCACAGGAATGACTTTCCGAACGGGTGGTAGTCTTAAGTAATCAATAATTTTCTAATTTTGACTATTCATAAGTGCCTTTTGGTCTACACGAATAAACAATTTTTGATTTTGATATAAAAATGCCACAAACAGTCACCCATCTCAGACTGACCAAGCCGAACGTTGCTTAACCTTGTTGATCGCTCAGAACACTACAGTCGCACAGTGTTATGGGCGCCTAGTTTTGTGTACGTCAGTAAATAAAATATACAAATAAAAATGAAAATCAGGGCTCTCCAAAAGTGTTCAGTAGCTCTACTATGCATGGAAATAATTGATATTTTGAATTCATTTTCATTGGACGGAGTTTATTTCACATGTAATATTTTAAAGGAAATTATTTTAAATTCGCTAAGAGCTTGTGTTACGGAGCGTCTCATTAGCATGATGGCATGAAGTCATACCCATATGCGATTCAATATCAAGTGTGATTTTAGCAGCTATTGTGAAGAAAAGTAGCAAGTCCAACGAATGAACAAGAATTTCATATTATTTATCACTTTTTACCTGTAAAATGTTCCACGCCTATTTGGTATGCAGGGCATAGGTATTCGTTTCTCGCGTATCCACTAGCTTCCTTCTTGTATGAAAAATTATGGAACGCCCATAATTTTTCATACAAGAACTAACTCGATATCGAATGTCAGACCTAGTTTATAAAAATAATGCTTCATGCATTATTTTATAAACTAGGTCTGACAAATGTAGTTTTACTATCGAAAAATTCCCAGGATCAGTCCGGAGCCTGGAATTGTGCCCGGTATATGGCAATAGGCTCGCCCCCTTTTTAATGGGACCGAACATCGTCGGCGAAGAGTGGTTGTTCACAATACACATCTGCTACTCCCGCTTGGGAAATATACAGGCGTGACGTTTTTATTATATTTTTGTTTTTATAAATTCTTCTTAGGTCGGTATCATTAATAGTTTTGTAATGCTTCATAATATTTTGCTTATATTGATGACTTAATAAGTTCTGCTCAAAATAATCAATTACAGGAAGTAGGTACTTAAAGTTCAAAGTGACCGTCAGACTGGCGGCGAATCGACTGATTGGATATTTTCATTGGACTTTCAATGGAAACGACAATTAAATTGGCATACTGTTGAAATTATTGTTTTAAATTATGTGTTGTTTTTAGTCGTTTTCCATTGTATTTACAGATTTGTTTATCATTTTTTTACATAGCGAAATCCTCATGGATCCTCATGGGCCTCGGGGTAAGCTGGCGGGGTATGTCGGACTCTTACCGCCTAAAGGCTGGCTGGCAGTGACACTTCGCGGAAGGGCTCCGGGATTTTCGTATGAAACGAACCGGTGTCCCTCTGTGTCCCGCCTTCGGGTTAGGGGGGCGGGGGGACCTATGGACAGAGACATGGGCCACGACGGATTTGTTTACCTAAACTACTAACGACTTACTCATTATTTGATTTACACCATCTTAACTTAGAATTTATATATATTAATGCTAGCTTTATTTCACATATATCTAAATATTTAGACATAACTAAGCCTACCTACGCAATAAGTATAAGAATATGGTCAGTGTCTAATACCATTGCCATATTACTGGAAACAAATATGAGATTCACAAATAGGCACTATTAATATTATGCCATATCCGTGGTACTTTACGACTGGGCTTATACCAGGTGTACTCTCTTTTTCTATAGCTGATCTGATAATTTAGTGGTACCTGCTTTATAAAGGAGGAAAGTGGAATTTTATTTTTTTGTACTCCTCCTGTTTTCAATTCTTTCTAATTGAATTTGTTGCGGTTTTAGAGACAAAACACTTCTCGGAGCTACCCAAGGAACTTTCGGGTCATCTAAGGTCGGGTCATTGTGGATCCTGGCTTAAAGGAGTTACAGTGATGAAAATGTCTGGCGGGCGTAGTCCCAAAATGTCTCATACAATATTTAATTAAGCCACTCGTTTCTACTTCCCGCAGACAGCCGTTTTGTGGTAGCAACCAGTGTATGGCTATATTATCAGCATATTGTCTTGTCCGGCGAAACTGTAAAGCCCCGCGGCCAACAGCGTAGATCATTCACACACACAAACAAGGTCGGCCTAACTTCGTATTCTAACAACGGACGTAGGGCTTAATGTTTATGAAATCTCCCAAAATTAGATCATTTTTCCCCTAAATGATGTTATCTTATAAATATACTTTTTGATCATCTTTGACATCATGATATACTTTTTGTGATAACATATTTCTTTAAATTTTTATCCTTAAGTTTTTACCGAAAATTCCAATAAGAACCTATCCGATTTTTCCAATAAGAGCATGTGTGAGTTATGTAAACGCTACACCATTCTTGAGATGCTTTGATTTGCGCTTAAAAAAACACCAATAAAGGTAGCGACTATCAGTAATGTTGAAGGAAGTGTCGTAGGCAGAGTTTTGTACTTCACGAATGAATCATAGAAATTAACTATACAAGTTAGATGTAAACAGGTGTGCGAAACCTATAGTCGACCTAGAATGAACACTATAACTTAAAATAAGTATATTTTGCTATTCTATATTCTTATCTAAGTGGTTTGTTTCTCTTTTAGAGAATAAATTCTTTAAATCTGAAACCTAGTTATACATTAACCCTTAAATGTAGTCGAATAAATATTTCCAAAATGTATTCTTGAGGCTTTGGCTCTAAGGCGACATTGTGACACACAGGTAATAGAACTTATCAATACGGACAACAACAAAAAAATCTTACTGGAATATAATATAATAATATCAGCCTATACTGCCCACTGCTGGGCAAAGGTCTTCACTCACAAATCGAGGTGAGAGAGATTAGGTCATACTCCACCACGCGGACCCAGTGCGGATTGGTGGAGGCAGGTTTGTGGCTACCTGCTGTTGGAATTTATTAAGCCGCCTTTAAGGCTTCCAACTCGGCTTAACGACTACCACATTAAGTAGTAACCGGGACCAACGGCTTAACGTGCCTTCCGAAGCACGGAGACGCTCGAATATGAAAATGCCACAAACGGTCACCCAACTCAGGCTGACCGAGTCGAACGCTGCTTAACCTTGGTGATCGGTAAGCACACTGCGGTCGCGCAGCGCTACGAGCGCCTCCGTGCGTATGTCGTGCGTATGTTACTGGAAACGATACTAAAAATTAGCAGTTTAACACATTTTGGTGCAATAGTAGGCATCAACAGTTTGTATAAAAGTAGTTAAGAGCTTGAGTCGCTCCGCCTACTGTAGCTGCGGGTTCCATTCCCGCACGGGACAAATCTTTGTGTGACCCACAAATATTTGTCTCTGTCTAGGTGTTGGAGCATGTGAATTTCCTGTTTGTAAACGCAGCCATGACGCAGGAGTACTTCCGAGAGTGGGGTCTACGTTTTACATTAAAAAAATACAATATATCAGTCTTTTTTAGATTCAAATGTAAACCAATTTATTGCTAACAATTATGTTAATAAGTACTGACTTAGGGAATATCGGCGTGGCGGTGTTTATTTTTTATCCATAAATTCGAAAGTAACTCTGTCTGTCTATCTGTCTGTTACCTTTTAAAACCCAAACCGCTGAACAGACTGATCAAATTCGGCAAGAATATAGATTTCACCCAGAGGAAGGACATACGCACGTTTTGTATATAAAAAAGTAAGGTTGTGAAATACACGCCTGAAAATAACGCTAACGAAGTTGCGGGAACAGCTAGTATTTAATAAATAATGTAACCACGGGCAATGGCTTCATAAAAAATGTAAGGAGTCAAACTACATAAATTTCAAAATTAGTGACCTTAATGTTTGTAATCCGCATAGCAGTAATTATAATTAAAATAAAAACATATTAGACGTTTGTGCAAGACTATATGGACGTAATGATTTTACTGAATAGGTGTATTTTTTTAATTTAGTAGTAATGATCCTAAAGTACTTTGGCATTTCATTAATGGCCATATATATGTAATTTAAATTTCAATAAGTGCTGATGAATGATAGAAAACGGTCATATTTTTATGGCATAAATAATGTAGATATGTTAACTTTAGCAATAATTCTGAGTTCAACACCACAGCGTGAACTTCATTTATGTCCAACAGACATTTCGTCTTGTATCTAGTTTTAATAGTACCGTATTTTTATTAGTTACGACTTTTTTAATATTATTATATATAATACTAGTTCCTTCCCGCGACTTCGTCTGCGTTAACTTTAGACAGGAACCTAACATTTTACGTGTCCTAAGGATTAATCCAGGTAATAAATTATCTGTTTACCAAATTTTATTCAATTTTGTTCAGCCGTATTTGGGTGATTGAGTAACAAACAGCCAAACATCTAAACATACAAACTTTCACACTTATATTATTAGTAGGAAGAATAAAAATCACTACTATTTAGGATAGTAATTACAGTATTGCGTCTGTAGCTTTCCCATGAGTTGTACACGAGGTTGTACAGCCTATTCTCGATATCGAGCTTGTTTATAATGATGTATGAAAAAGGTGCATCGCTAGCGAATACAAAATGAGTGAATTGAATAAAAAATCTGTATGTTGCACCAAAATCATTCGTAAATACAACATAAGTCCACCTGAGACGCTCGTAGCGCTATACGGCGGCGATGTTCTTAGCAAAAAAAAGGAATATTAAATTTAAATAGTAAAAAAGCAAAGTTAAGCAGTGGTCAACTTGGTCGATTTGATCTGGGGTGTTCGTTTGTGGCATTTCCTTATTCGAGCGTTTTCGTGCTTCCGAAGGCGCGTTAAGCCGTTGATCCCGGTTGCCATTTTATCTGGTAGTTGTTATTCGAAGTGGGATAAACCTGCTTCTACAAACCTGCTTAAAAGGAGCATCCAAGATATATAAACACATCTTTATATTCATATTACCTATATACAATAAACACAAACAGGATTTGAAACTTTTGTCTTTCATTGTTATGTGCTTTTGACAGCTAAAAAATACTCGACCATGTGTGTGGACATTTAAATCTTTTTAATAAACGCTGCATAGTAATGCATCTAAGGTTAAAAATTAACTTAATAAAGCGGCATGTGATCAGGCTCTTTATTTATTCCTGATCATGAACAGTATCATAATAGATTCACGTGCATCTCTGTTTGTACAATATGTAGCTCGTTAAGGATATATTTTAATATGCCTTCTTAGCAAGATCCATCTCTTTTTAACCGACTAGAAAAACGTAAAGAATATTCAAAGTATGCACACGCGATGTCGTCTTCGGCTGGTATAGCGACTGCGCGAACGAAACTTCCTACGAGTTGGTGAACGAGCATGGGAGTTCAGCGTCTCACATCGATAGACTTCAAACTGTCCAGTCCATACGGAACTTCCATTCCGATCTCGGTCTCAAACCTATTCGCGCCTTTATTAAATATGAAACCCTTAATCGTAGCCGTCGTCGTACAAATCTATCCTATCAGCCGCTACCGCCGTCCGCGGCATGTTCTCACCGACCCTCCCGATGCCCTTACATCCCTTATTTCGGATACAGACACCGCACTCAGGATCAGACACCGAACTCACCGGCGAGGTCAAAGAATCCCTTGCCCGCCGGCCGGTGCAGACGCACCACGGCGAGACATCTAGTTTACACCCTCCCCCAGACCAACTTTCGAAGCCGAGGCTGTTCCTCCTTGAGGCGCCCTTGAGCTAGTTGCCCCCTTGCCGTTCTAACTCAAGCGTAGCGGTTGCACGCTCGCCCTCTTGTCCAGTGAAGCTGTAAAGGCCCTGAGGCCAATAGCGTCGGTCATTCAGACACCACACAAAAAAACAGGAGTTCAGTGAGAATTGTTCGAAATGCTGATCCAACCGCGACTCTATTCGGGACGAGATGGTTTTGTCGATATGGTTCAGTATATCATCCATACCATATACAGAGTAGTAGCTACGGCTGCTGGTGCTCGCGACTGTCAACATCTTCGGATGTTGATTTTTAAAAATTTAAATATTCTAACTCGGGGTCACTATTAATGCACGGGTCTGCGTGTTCTTTTGGTGGAATGAAACCCAAAGAATATTCAAAGTATATACACGCGATTTTCTAGAAAAAAGGGAATAAGGAATGCCAAAACGTAAACTCCGCCAGTCGCCCCGGCAATCACGCCTCACGACCGCGATGCGCGGTGTGGGCGTCCAGGCGGTTTCGGATGACATTACTGCGCCGCGTCCTAGTTATTCATTTTCATCATTTATATTTCAGTATCAAAGCTTTACGTAGTTCTAGGTTTTTTTTTTTATATTATAGTTGGCAAGTCATGTAACGGAAAAGATATCTGTGGGGTTAAAAGTCCGTTGACCCCATTACATTAAGCTCATTCAACTATTACTATTATATTGGTTCGAACGGATACAAATCATTATTTTATTCCATTTGAATAGGAAAATCTAGATATGTAGTTGTGACTTCTGACATTCTGAGACAACAGTGACCTCATATCCATGCCTCATATAGAAGAAAAATAACGTTGATAGTAAATTGTATGATTTTTATTTTTATACGTACACCTACCTTATTTTACACCTTCTTTATTTTAGTACTTGCGTTGTTCATGGTATCGAAGCCACGATGATTTCTTACAAAATGAATGGGAAAAACTTTAACCTCAGTTGGCCTAATAGAAATTTTTGATCCTTATAAGAAACAGGATCGATTGACATTTTAATATGGCAATTTACACATTTTGTGTAAATAGCCATTTTCTTGCTAACTGAACATTTTTTCAAAATCCTCAAAATGTCGCAAAAAGTTAAGGAAAGTCTCCTAAGACCGTTTTTCTGTAATCGTGTTACCATTCTACGGGCATATCATTTCGTTCAAATTCATTCATTTGTTTTTTGATTTTTTTAAGTTTCTCAAACGTGCACACGATATCTTCCTTCAACCTCAGAAAGTAACAAAGTCGAAGTCAAAAATTGTTTATTTGTATAGGCCAATAAAAGCCCTCACAAAACTATTACATTTTTTAATTCCCGACTAGAACACGGCCACCCGACTGGAACACGGCATTTACTGAGAAGATCCGGCGAGAAACTCGGCAGGCTAGTCTAAAGACTAGCCCGCTAGTCTAAAGCTTAGTTGGTTTTATTTGATTGGCCTTTCAGGTAACCATTTACTTTTTTCTCAAAATTGTATTTTAGATAGATTACCTATCTATTTATGTACTATATCTATGTAGAGTACTATTTATTGACCACCAGCGATATTACAGTTAATTACATACCAAAATATTAAAAACAGCAAGGAATAATTGGAGGTCTTATTGCTATAAGCATTTTTTTCCGGACATCTAATGCATTGGAAGAAGAAACATAAAGAATAGGGCAGGTGACGTACACTATAAACCTAAATAAAACATATTGTATCAAATAAAACTATTTATCGGTTTTTATTGCGGTTAATTTTTGATTTTTAAGTTCCCGAAGTTGTCCCACCCATGGTCACGGGAAGGACTGAGGTGTTAGACGTCCAAAAAGCGTAGTTGTTCCGGAGTACTCTCAAGCTTCTTAATTATTTTTGTTGGTCCGATCCACGCAGAATGAGCTCACGGTGTCTTGAGGCCTTGCAGTGTTATGCTTGGTTTTGGATTCCCCTTGGGTTTGGATTTCCCAAGTCGATGGAAGCCCCCAGCCATCTTTTCTATTGAAATTAGGATGTTTTTTAATTTCAATAGCCTCGCGAACCATCCTTGGTAGAAATCGGTGTTCTTTCATTGGTAAACACTTGAGTCCTAAACGAAATTCAGAAATGTGATCATATTTGCGTAGACCAAATATGAATCTGATGCAAAAATTTTGAAGTCTACATAGTCGATTAAAGGAAGAGAAAGAAAATTACGCAGACTCCTCAAGGACCCTTCGTAAGCAGAAAATTGCGACTAAGTTCTTGAAGTTGCGAATTTTTAACAGTTTTGCTTATTGGTATTGTAATATCGTCAAACTTAATTTGGGGTAATTGCGACCTATAGATCCAGGAAGTCATTTTGGAGCTACCAATAATAATAACCTGTCTCTTAGTTGGGTTGATTTTGAGGCCAAATTTCTTACTCCAAGTACTTGGTTAGATCAATATTAATTGTCTTAACAGCTTCCGACAAATTGACTAACGGAGCTTAAGTGTAGATTTGCAGATCGTTAGCATAAAGTGTTGTAAAAATTGTAGTTGGTTAGGAATAGAGTTAATAAAACAGCAAAGAATAAAGGAGAGAGATCGCCACCCTGTGGAACCCCGACATTAGTGTGGCACCAAGAAGAGTAGTTTTCTTCAACGCAAACACGTTGCCCGCGCTTAAACAGGTAGTTCCGAAACCAGTCAACCAGTTAATCGCCGTTGAAGATATGTTCATAAAGCGAAAAATCCCAAGTAGGACGTCAAACTCCACAGTACTAAAAGGTTTGCTGTAGTCAAGCAGTGCAAGAATAGTTAAATTACTATTTTCCATTCCTGATCTTATATCATCCGTTATATTCACCAGCGTAGTAACGGTACTGTGACCAGGACGGAAGCCAGATTGTTTATACAGCATTGTTTAATAATTGCTGATTGAGGAGCTGCTTAAACCCAATCTGTTTTATCGTCAAGATAATTTTCAATTTTGTAATACCGTTTCTTACATAGTTTAGTTTTGATTGCCTTTTTAAACTTATTGATAGTCATGTTTTGGATATTTTGGGTAATTTGTTTTAAAAGCGTATACATATTGCCCCATGAAAGAATTACTAATTTTGTGGAGACAAGTAGAATGTACAATATCGCGATCTTACGTACTTATACTTACGTAATACATTGGTTTCGTAAATCCCAGAGTTGCAAGCTAGGATCATAACCCTGGACATCATGAATGTAAGTAGAGCGTTTTACCAAAATTGGATTTCACTGCGTATATCTACCTACTACATAAAATGTGAAAATCATTCCAGTGTAACGATTAAATTTATGCGTCTCAACATTCTTCTATCGTCAAAAATACAAACGAGCGATTATGATATCCACTGTAGAGCTATTATAACATTATTTTTTACATCTATGTTTTTAATAACAGTTCGGAAACACAAAGCATGCCGAAGTACATGGCGAACTATAATCGTAGTATTGTAAGCAATTAAGCGTAAGATATGTAAATCCCCAAGAACTCGTAAAAAGTAAATTTATTACATCTAGAGATTAAAATATGACCAGTGTTTTTGACGATATAGACGAGTAGAAAAAAAGGGTTTCGTTTTTACGTACGTACTTATATAAAACACTGATATTAGGCTGCTTACTCATTAGTTGGTACGACTGCAGTACATTTTACTTAATAATTGTTGAGGGAGAGCACATTATACAATAGGGACTTCTTCATAACTAAGCGCGACGCGATAGCGGTACGATACGTCCTCGAAATGTTCCAACGAAGAAGAACATACAATGACTATGTGTTCTAATGCGACATTAATTTTGTTTTACGTAGTCATTTTGTAATTATTTATGAAATGACCACCTTTTAAAATGTGCTAAGAAGAAGTATATAACAGATTGAGTCTATTGTAATATTATTTTAGATATTGCTGCCTATATAGATTATTTGTCATCCAATGACACATATTATCTACTATGGGTCGGTTTCAAATATAGAGGTAGGATGTTTTAGTACCTCTATGGTTTCAATATTTATTGTGATAGAGAGATTTGCTTACTTTAAGTAGGATTTTGACAGATTTTCCACATATGTCAAAATTCTACTGGTCGTCAAAGTCCTTGCTCTTTGCTAGTATAGTCTTTTTCACGAAACATGGGTACGGTGACGTTTGATCATATTCCATTTCACGCATTTTGTATTTAAGAATATTGAAAATATAGAATCCCAAAAATAAACAAGAAAAAAATACATTAAAAATCTACTTCACTTTTCATTTAAGTCGCATACTCTTCATAAATTTGCGTAATTATTTTAAAAAGACTTAAAATTTTATAAAACTCTATTACTCAATTACGTAAATTGTAACGGTTTGCGTTTTAGGGACTGACACTGTGCACGACAGTGGAACCAGCTGACCAAGTTCGGCCACCAGTACGTTAATAACAAATGCAGACAGTGTTAAATGATTGATTATAGGACTAAGATTGTTAGTTAACAAGTGTAAATATCCTAATAAGTAAATTACTAAGTTAGCTTAAGGATCCAAGTTTATACTGTTGATAATTCGTTGCTCTTGTGATATTTGGTTTACAAGTTAATGTTTATGGATAGATTATATAAGATAGCATGTAAATAAGAATATGTTATAATAATAACTGTGTTACCTAGCGAGATAAGCACAAAAGAAATGGTTGATTTTTCCGTGTTTTACTCACGAAGTTAGGTCTTAGGCATAAAACCTAGGTTGTAAAGAACATGTGTGAACATGCATGTGCACGCCCCGACGCTCATTTTAATAATGAAGCATATATGTATTTCTGAGTGATATACGCTGTTGGCCGCGAGGCCTTTACAGCTTCATCGGTCTAAAGGGCGAGCGTGCATCACTACGCTCGAGCTAGAGGGGCAACTAGCTCAAGGGCGCCTCAAGGAGGAACGGCCTCGGCTTGGGCAGTTGCTATGGGGGGAGGGTATATACTAAGTGTCTCGCCGTGGTGCTTGGCATCGGTCGACGTGAAAGGGATTCTACGACATCGCCGGCGAGGTCGGTGTATGATTCTGTGTAGTGTCTGTATCCGAAACCGGAAGAAGGGATATAAGAGCATCGGGTGGGTCGGTAAGAACATGTCGCGGGCGGCGGTAGCGGCAGAGGTTAGGTTCATAGTCGGCGCCGGCTACGATTAGCGGATTGGTGTGGTTGGATGCGTTCGCGAAATATCGAGTTGTCGCCTTTTTAATATAGGCGCGAATAGGTTCGAGACCGAGATCGTAGTGGAGGTCGACATTCCGTAAGAACCACGGGGCTCCTACGGCTTTGCGGAGAAAACGGGATTGAACCGAGTCTATCGATATGAGAGTGGGCTGCTTGCCCGAACACCTCAAACGCGTGACGGACTCGCTTGATGTGCGGTCCGAAGGACATGGTATTGTTTAGGGTGACCCAAACCTCTAGATATTTGACCTCTTTACCCAGGGAATAGGTCGGTTGAGCATGGTCACTTGACCGAGATTCCTTCTGCGGTGGCGCAGAGAGGGGCGTGGGGAGGCCTGGGGCCTTCAGAAGAGCCATGTACAGGACGTCGGGTCGGTGGTTGATATTGTCAGGATAGTGGGTAGGGTGCATAGGCGCGATGACGTCAAAGTCGAGTAGGTCGACCAGGGCGTCTTGGTTCCTACCATTAGCGGAAGTGGTAAGGCCACGTGCTTGCTGTTGAAGTCACCCGCCAGAATGACGGGGCTTCCCAGGTTAAGGAGTGCTTCGAAGTCACTCCTGAGCACAAGCTTGGTGGGAGGAAGGGACGGAGGCGATCAAGATGGGTTGGTGCCCAGTGAGGGTGATGTGACAGACCGAGGCTTCGATGTTGGTGAGCGCAGGGAGATCGAGAGGAATACAGTGCAGGGATCTTCTGTAGTAAATGAGAGGACCGCCTCCACGGGAGCCGATTCTGTCATTACGCACGAGGTTGTAGTTTGCGATTTTAGGGTCGCGTTGTGCGGGCTTGAGGAAGGTTTCCTGCACTAGGAGGATGTCAAGTTGATGCTTTCGGAGGAAATCAGCAACTTGATCATGTTGGGAGCGGAGGCCATCGGCGGTAAAGAACGCCAGGGATAGATTATGGGGTTTAAGGCGGGAAGGTCCTAAATCTATTATGAGGTGCAAGGAGGTTGTGCTCTGAGGGAGGCCAGGGCTTCATAGACGTCCATGTATTCCAAGGTTATGAATACTAGTTCCTTCATGTTGGAGGCGGCGCGGAGTTTATGCGCTAGTTCCCGGATACTGAAGAGGATCGATCAGGTTTATCGCGCCACATATATTGTTAATCAGGGTAAGATCCTGGCTAGCATTGGTTGTCGAAGGAGGCGTAGACACTGGCAGGATCACCGGCGAGGGTTTGGGGGGATGGGCAGGGCCTACTGGTGGGTGGGAGGCCGCGGTGTAAAGGAGCGGCTTAACCCATGCGTTGGCGCCAAGTGTCGGTCTAAGCGGGGGGGAAGACGTCAGCGTCTGGGGCGCGGGAGAGCGGGGAGCTGAGGTCACTGGGGGGAGGGGCGCTGATGGCGCTGGACGAGGGTGCGCTGAGGGCGTGGTAGGGTGTTGCGCTGAGGGAGCTGAAGGGCGGGCGTCCGCGCGAGGGCGGCGGCGACCGCGCCTTGTCCAGCGCTTCCCCTTTGGGGCTTTAAGGCAACCGCGATAATTCGCGGTGTGCCCCTTGGCATCGCAGAGGACGCAGCCGGGGGGTTCGGTTGCCGTCTCCTTTGAGCGGGAGCATTGGCATGTTGCGTGGTCCCCGATGCCTTTAACGCATCGAGGGCGCGCGTGACAATTACGGGCAGAGAGCCCGTAAAGTAGTAGTTAGGCGTAAGTTGGCAGTTGTGGCACTGCACGGGCGTGCCACGTTTGTGTGGGGCCTCTACGGTGAGGCCAGATATGTGGCAGACGGCCTTAAGGTGGACGACCTTACGGCCGGACTCCGTGCGGTCGAGGACGATCAGCACCATGTTGTAGACCTCTTTATTGCGGCCTTTGGCCACCCTGTGCACCTGGTGCACAGGTAGGTTTTGGGACAGAAGGTCCTTTTTGATGACGGCGTCGTCTAGTTCCTTGGGGAGACCGCGAATGACCACCCTAAGTTCGCGTTCTGCCTCAAGGGTGTAGGTGTGGTAGGCTATATTTTGGGTGCGGAGTAAGGGGGATAGCCGGCGATGGTCGTCCGAGGACGCCACCTTCACGGCGATGCCTTAAGCGGTGGATCGCGCGTGCGTATAGTTTATTTGGCGATTGTAAATCGCCTTTGAGATCCGCTCCCAGGCGCTCTTGCCTTGAATGACAAGCAGCAGGGGAGTGATGGTCGGACGTGCGAGGCGCGGGGGGATGGTAGTTTGCAGGGCCGCGTTAGGGGATGGCTGGGGTGCGTTCCCGACTTTTTGGGTTTTGGAGGTGGCGAGTCGCGAGGTTTACGCGTTCGCTTTTTCCTGTTAGATACGGGAATGAAATCGTCATCCGACGAGGATGACGATGACGATGGTGACGAGGAGGGGGCTGTACGGTGGGCAGACGCGAGCTCTATCTCCATATTGGAGTCCGAGTGAGGCTCGGACCCGCATGCAGAGACGTGGCGGTTAGCGGGGGAGGGGGATGACGCGTGAGCAGGCGACGCGTCGGGCGAGGTGGGAGAATATGCCGCCTCGAATTGCCGGATGATGTCTGGGCACTTCGAGGCGATATAATTAATGAACTCCCGAAGGAATTCGGGGGAGTAATAGGCTGCCATTTCCTGAGGGGAAGTGGCAGGGCGGGTGAGACTTAAGACGTCCTAAGTCCCGGGAGCAGAATTTTCCCGGGGGTGAGTAGTGCCTAGATCCCCCCACCGGGCGGCGGGGGGGGGGGGGTGTACTACCGGGCGGCCTAGGTGCGTCGCGAGGTTTCCCCACAAGGCGAAAGGGTGGTTCCTAACACTAACTGCGACGGGGCGAAAAAAACCGCCGCACGGAGTATTCTCCGTGCGGCGGTTTAGGTTAGGTACCGGTTAGGATAGCGGGATGGGTAAGGGTAGGTCCTGGTGAAAGAATGAGCCCTGACTAGGGAAGCCCCCAAGGCCAGAGCTCAAGCCCTTCCGAGTTAGCCGCCCCCTGAAGGAGGGAGCTGAGCGCTCGGGTCCCGCTCAAGACTGGCTTATATGGCACTTTTAAGTATCCACCAGCCTTACCACGAGTGTAAAAGTCGTGGTTTTTCAAAATATAACAATGACGGAAGCTAGGATATGGTCGTCGGTACGTCGAACCTAATAAGTTGTGCACGAACGTACACAGCTGACAGCGTCGCAGGGAGCGACGCGGTGAGCAGCGATGCATCCGCACGCAGCGAGCGGCACAGTCTGGAAGCCGAGTGCGCCGCTAGGAGCGCATTATATAGTACTGAGGCGGGGGGCGAGGCGATATAAAATACAGCGCACGGAAAAACCGCCGCTACTTCATCATGAATAAACTTCAGGCCGCCGCAAATACCCTAGGGGATTGGTTCAGGAAGTGGCGTATTGAGGTTAACCCGGACAAGAACGCTGCGGTGCTCTTCTCCAGAGGTGCCACCCCATGCCCCTCCCTGTGCTACCCCAGAAGGAATCTCGGTCAAGTGACCATGCTCAACCGACCTATTCCCTGGGTAAAGAGGTCAAATATCTAGAGGTTTGGGTCACCCTAAACAATACCATGTCCTTCGGACCGCACATCAAGCGAGTCCGTCACGCGTGTGAGGTGTTCGGGCAAGCAGCCCACTCTCATATTGATAGACTCCAAACGGTTCAATCCCGTTTCCTCCGCAAAGCCGTAGGAGCCCCGTGGTTCTTACGGAATGTGGACCTCCACTACGATCTCGGTCTCGAACCTATTCGCGCCTATATTAAAAAGGCGACAACTCGATATTTCGCGAACGCATCGCTATAAACCTAACCCCGCCGCCCGCGACATGTTCTTACCGACCCACCCGATGCTCTTACATCCCTTCTTCCGGTTTCGGATACATACACCACACAGAATCATACACCGACCTCGCCGGCGATGTCGTAGAATCCCTTGCTCACCGACCGGTGCCGACCCTCCCCCCATTGCAACTGCCCAAGCCAAGGCCGTTCCTCCTTGAGGCGCCCTTGAGCTAGTTGCCCCTCTGGCTCAAGCGTAGTGATGCACGCTCGCCCTTTAGTCCGGTGAAGCTGCAAAGGCCTCGCGGCCAACAGCGTATATCACTCCAACATTAATACATAACCGTCGCCACTCGCAAACAGAGCCACGTCGCGTGCACACGCATGTATAGAAAGGTGAGGAAATACATATACTATTATGTAACAATTAGTATAATATCGAAAAATGTGAGAATATAAATAAAAAGATGGGAAAACAGGCAGAGGGGGTGAGGAACAGAATGTTCTAGAAAACGCGACGAAAGTGTAGATAATAGGCGCCACATACGCCTAGCATTCATTCGGGAATTGGGCTTTGTACTAAAAAGATCTAAATAAGGAAGAAGGAGGATCTAGAAGACTGTGCCGCCTCTACTGCCTCCCAGATCGCGTTCAACAAAGCATTTTTATTTTGGGATTTGAAACCCTAGGTAATCTACGCCGCACAGACACAATGAAATCGTTATAATCGATTTGTTGTTTTTTAAAATGTACAACATCATTTGCTGTTTTTTTTACGAATATATTATTATATTATCTGACTGAAATATTCCACTTCATCAATTTTATTATCATCTTTGTCATCAAGTTTATTGGGGAGTTGAATTAAATTAGTAGTAAACTTTGTACAATGGCATAATGTAAACGCAATTGCCACAAAAAAAGGTCTATATAGTATTTTTCATGAAGGAAGGGTACTGTGACAGCTGTAAGTGTCAAAGAAAATTATACTTTATTCAATGGCAATAAGAAACATGACCTGTCTCTATACTTATGGTGTCATGCCTTAAAACCATTGAATTAAACATTAATTTCGTTTGGCACACCGAACTGTCACTGCCCATCTTATATGAAAATCTAGCCATAAGCAATATTGGTGAGACGTCGATATGGCAGGTGTCGCATCGCTGTCTTCACAATCAACGAGAAAACACCCATATTTTGTGGAAATATGTGTTAATAAAAGCTTAGAAAACGATTGTGAATGTATGAATGAGTAAATAACCATCGTTTAAACATTCGCTTTTCAACAAAACAATTATCTGAATTAAAATAATGACCGTGTATTACAGAAACACACCGTTTGTTACACTCTACGCCGATTTCTTAATATAGATGCGAACAAAGGAGATTAAAATCTTTGTGTTTGTTAATACTTTTGCCCTTTAAAACTTTAGAGATGAAGTGACTGTTCAGCCAAGATCAAGTTTACATAAGGAAAACATCTTAAAATGTAGTACAGAGATTTTTTAACCATTTTGCAAGTCTAGTTATTGTACATACCGACATAATATGTTTTTAAGCTTATTCGCGTGCCGACTAGTTAATTTACATACGACAGTAAAGAGTGACATTGTCAGATTTGAACTATGAACTGAGGGCTTACTGTGGAACAAGGATCTTTTGGCCCACGGATGACATTGACAGTGGGGCGTTGATGTGAAATTAGGGCTACCATTAAGTAAATTTTTCCTACTTTCAAGGAGATATTTCAACAGGTGGGTTCGCGCGCTATCTAATAATAAAAGAACTTGGGTAAATTTCATAGCAAACATCAACTCTGCGGCTGTCATGAAGGGACATTTCACTTGATGACTGCGTTAGTTCTGTGTTTGGCCGCCGGCCAAAATAGCCTTGTACGACTGTAGAGGAGCGTTTTGTTTCTATTCTCTTGTTGCATGCTTGCCGCAATCGATAGTGCATTCTTCTCACCACGTAACTTTTCGTTGTAAAATTCCCGATCCTTTTTTAAATTAGCGAGTTAGACGCGTATCTCAAATATTTGATTATCAAACGCAAAATGTTTTACTGTTCATTAGAGTGGCCCTCTTCCTTATCATGTTGGTCTTACATTAAGAGAAGACGAAAACCAAACAATGTTAATTCCAGGTGCACCCAACTGAGGTCAGGTGTCCTCCAAACCGTCATAATGATTTATTATGGATTTATCATCTATTAATGACATAAGGAGAGATCAATAAATTGTCAGATTTTGTAACTCGAATCCTCGGAGCAAAATCCAGTAATTTACAGATATGTTGACACGAATTGATGACAAAGCGAAATCTGACTTATACCACTGTATGCAGACGAAACTAGATTATCGGTGGTAACGAATAACATGGTAATTCACATGTCGCATAAATTCTTTTGGATTGCAAGTAGTTGGCTTATAAATCCTGTCTAAATTGGGGTGTTTTTACTCATTATAGAAAAAGAGGGATAATTATAGACCCATACGATTACATGCCTAAACTACCTTTTATTTTACCTTGATGGTTTAGATACTCTTTCTTGAAAACTATATAAAATATAAACATTACCTAGATCGTCCTTGGTATTCTGATTGTATATATCAAACGTATAGCAAAGCGCGAATCGTATACGTCTCTTGTCTCAGATGCTCAAAAATGTCTGACGCTGATACAACATCTGACCATGACAACAGCTGTTCTGTGGATTCGTGAATAAAGTCAGGGTGAAATGTATTAAGTATCAATATATCATGGACATTTTGGAAATTGGTCCGAGAAAATTACCAAAGTTATTGTTTGCATATAAAAAAAATACGAGACAAGTGTGTGTATGTACCTCGTCTTTTTTGATAATGACATCGGCTACACAATAAAGCCATTTTTGCCAATATCGAGTAGCATAATATACCAAAGTTTTTCCTAAATAAATCAATCCGACCGACCGACAACCCCAAACAGTAAAGTGGTGCATACTTTACAGACCAACTATGGGCGTCTTAAGGGTAATTGAAAAAGTTCGTAAGCGTGTTATATCTACTTTATTATTTATTTTTAATCGACTTCTAAAACGGAGGAGGTTCTCAATTCGACTGTATGTTTTTTTGTATGTATTTTACGCAATCATTTCGCCAATTATGGACCTTGGACTTGGAAGATACACCAGGCAACTCCTTAACGACAAACAATACGAATTCGTAGATTGAGATATTATGGGTATAACGTGAATCCTATAGGTACCCTGCCATAGAACTAATCAGAATATTAACCGACTTAAAAAAAGGAGGAGGTCGACAATTCGTCTATTTTTTTATAACGTCTTTATTTATGAACTGATTTTGATGATTCTTTTTCCATATGAACTGATTTTGATAAATATAGTTTTGAGGTGGTCCTGAAATCGGTATTGAACTTTGGACTTTGAAGATACATCAGGGGACTCCTTAACGGCGAACAGCACGAATGTATAGATTCCGTTATTATGGTTATTATATCAATCCTGTAGGTACCTTGCTGTACAACTCAGCAAAATAATATAATATAGGTATATAAATATTAGTAAATAATTCACTTGTCACTTAAAATTGAAAAATAAAAATCTTTAAAAAAACCGACTTCAAAAAGTAAAAAATAAATATTTGAAGTCGATGCCAAGTAACCGACTGCAAGTTGGAAGACGGTATTCTTTTATTTTTTAAATATTTTTTAATCTCATTGGATACAACAAAATGAATTCTTAAATATTTATAAAAAAAAAAAAAAAACTTTTTGATCCGATTTAGATGAAAAATTAAATACTTTTTCCAAATATAGTGGTTATATTTATTGCTATTGAATATTCTCTTTGCTTTTTTCAAATCTGCGAATGTCAATGTCTACACGAGTCGAGTAAATTTTCCTTTGAAACCACTGCGGCTAAACGTTTTTTAGCGCTATTCTACTTCGAGGTCATGATTATAAACTGAAAAGATGGCAAAATGATATGTGTAATACATCTGATAACAAAACATGTTATACTTACATACTTATTTTTGATTTCAATGGAACAGCCTCCGGCGATACCTTATCAGTATCGCATCCGAACATCGATCTAAGATAGACCACGTATTTTTAACTGTTGTGATGATGCGGATCCCTTATCTTGGTGCCGCTGTGTGACGTCAAGCACCGCTGTGATATATACGGGTGGAAAGAGCGCGCGCGCACATAAACTAATGTACGAGTGACCCGATCAATTGCCCGCGCGACTCGCAGTTCGCGCCGTATTTCTCGTCTTCTGCGCACGTTGCAGTCCCCTTACTCGCAGCGAACCTCGTAATACACCAGTGCCTTTAGTGAATACTAGTGCTGGAGAATTTATTGGGCAGGTAAGTGATGCCACGCTTATATCGCAGATATCGGAACGACAGTGAACAGATATTTTGCATATTTGTAAAAATTATATTATCCGATGTAAGGCATGTTGTAGAGGGTTATTATAGTTTAGCAGTGCTGGTGCAGATTTATTCTAGTTGGTAAGCTTATCTTCCATAAATAAGGATATACGAGGGAATTTTATAATTATATTTTGTAGTTCCCTGATGTGAATTAAAGTACCAATTGTTTTAGGTAATAATTTGCAATATAAACATAGGTAATAAAATAAAAAAGTTACTGCGATAAACTATTAAGGAAAACTAATAATATTGATATAATTTTTCTTTGTACATCCATATAGGATGTACAAAGAAAATTTTTTTTCTAATAGATCGTTAAGATATTTGCTATGTTGAATCTTATTAATACCTAACGATTATAATACTTACCTAACGAGTTACTAAGAGTATCTATTTTTTATGAGTTATAAAACTGGTCCACTACTATTTTACTACGTTTAATTTTATATTGAGAAAAAGTGAATGAAAAAATAAACACCGTGCCTGTCTTTTCCAAGTGGGGGATACAATATTTTGCTATATCCCAATATAATAGGGAGTTCGACTATTGACAATACACCGAGAGTCTTCTCCGGATTGCCATCAAATGTTTTCTATAAAAACCCAAAAAGTACAAACAGTGTCAGTGATAGGTCAGAACCCAGGATTACGCAGTACCTTGTAATCACCAGCCAACGAGGCAGCGATTAAAAGTCAAACCGGATTGCCCGGAACGAATAATTTGGGAAAGAACGAATTATGATATAGTTTTATTTATATACACAGACTTAATATACTATTATTTATGTCCGAGCCATGAATTTAGCAGGTAGTTAGCAGCCGAAACTGCTGTGACCTTAGAGAGATTCATATTTTACATAAGTTTATTAGTATTAGAATATCGATTGACAGTATAAAAACCTCGAAAGTGACGTGATCTTAAAAAATGCCTAATGTTTATAGTGAAATTACTCTTCTTTGTTAATGTGAAGTATTTATTCTTCTTTTAACACCGTCACGCCTATAGTCCCCAAGTGGGGGCGGCAGGGGTGTACTGAGTACACCCACGTGTCACCGACGATGTTAGGTCCCATGTAATAGGAGGCGAGCCTATTGCCATATACCGGGCACAATTCCAGACTCCGGACTCGTACTGGGAAGTTTTCGTTAGAAAAACTACACTTGACCGACCTAGGATTTGAACCCAGGACCTCGTGCTCACAAAGCGATGCGCCACTAGACCAACGAGGCAGTGTTTCTTTTTTTTTAAATTTAATTCTTCTTTTATTGTTTAATATTCCTCGTTAACACGAGGTTCTAATGCTTGGTGGTTTGCACCGGTGATTCGCACTATAGTGATATAAAATTCGTTACTAATCTTACGAACGAATACAGAGTCTTAAAATATTAAAACACCCTAAACAACTTCAAAAATAAGTAACTATCTATCTATATATCTCGCACAGGAATAAAACCTAGCGTGGGGCTACGTTTTTAAAAAAAAAACTCATCTCGTCTAAAAACCCCTCAACTGTAAAGGCTCATCTGTAGAATCTAGTTTTCATATATATATATATATATAGAGGCCAAGAGCATCATTTTAATCTCTAATAAAAGAAGCTCGAATACATTTCTGATGTAAAATGCGGACATAAGTAATGTATCACAGGTTTGGTGTAATTAATTTCATATTAATATATTTTAATAAACATAATTCATTATGACTTTCAATATATCAACGTGTATATTTGTGTGAGTACATAATTGATTTTAGAATTTTCGCATCGTTTGTCTCACTCTTGACAGCTTAGTTCAGTGCTTAAGAGCTTAAGTCGCTCCGCTCATTGGATAAAATAGCTGCGGGTACCTGCACGGGTCAAGCTTTTGTGTGATCTATCTATCTATCTATATCATCACGCCAGATCCCTTGCGAGGTTGGCAGAGAATACAGAGTTCCAACAGGTTCTTTCCTTACATACCTCTCTGGCTTCCTCCACTCTCATAGTGCGTCTCATACACGCTCGCCGGTTACGAAGACTCTTGACTTGTCCTTCAGATAAGACACGGTCTATTTGGTCATAGTAAGATAGTCTAGGTCTTCCCCGGTACCTGCAACCTGCCACTTTCGCATTGTATATCTGTTTTGCCATTCTTTCTGTGTGATCTACAAACATTTTTATCTGTCTGGATATTGGTGTAGTTGAATTTCATGTTTGTGAACGTACCACCGACACAGGGGCTACGGTTTTACAAAAAAAAAACTACATCTGGCTTTTCATTAAAGACCATAAGAAGGTAGAAAGGAATAAAATACTCTTTATTGTGCGTACCTCGCATAATAAAGAGTATATACGATGACACAAGGAGCTAGACGCTCAAGTCTATAGATCGGGTGACAAAGGGTGTATACACTGCCGCGACATCGAATTACGGCATAGTTTTCAAACATGAAATTCACATGTACAAACATCCAGACCGAATCAAATTCGTCCCGTGCGGGAATCGAACCCGCAACTGCTCAAGCCAGTGGGCGGAGCGACTCAAGCTCTTAACAATTGGACAAAGCCGTTCGTCCGTATATATTTTTTTGTTTTATTACATAACGTGCAATATCTTAATACCTGATCGGTTTCTAGAAATTAATTAAAGTATTAAAGTTCTTATAGATACCTAAAATATGATTATACTCACAACGATACGCACAAGTGTACATAAATAGAACCACGTTTCACCGATATATTTTGGTCCCGATATATACGGTAACGGATCTATCGCCACTCGTGTGTAGAATATTTCGTGTTTTTTGAGACTGGAAAAATTCGTATATAGTGAGGTCGACGTTACTTAAAAAAAACAATAAAAAAGCACGACTTGATATTCAAAGATTGTCATGAATGTAGGTATTTACATATTATACTGCTATCTAAAAACACCCTGATCCTTTAATGAATGTGAATATCATTTTTCAATATGTTAACTACGAATAATTCCTGTATCGTGTTAATAAACATAAAAATTACACGCATAAGCCCATAACCCAGACCGAAAAATATATTTGTGAGGTACACATAGATCTCTGCCGCTCTCTATTGCTCTTTTCAGTGATCTGTCTACGCTCACACCTAGATCAAGACTTCGTTGTATTAAAACCTTAATTAAAACTTGAAGTACTGAACGTTAGTCTAGGACAATAATTCTAGGTTACAAAGCGTTGATTCACTTTCAATGTTAAATGTGACTTGCGAAAAAATTATGACAAGGAAACATAATTTTCCATAATAACGAGGAAAACCTCTAGGCGAACTTGATCTTATTGTTTGATACGACTAGAACTATACTGGTTTTAAAAAAATCCTTGTCTATTACAAACAAAGAAGTGGTTATATAATAGAAGAAGTAACACATGTTGAATGTTCTCATAACGACTGCTATTTAGATCACGACTCGACACGATATCGAGTGAAAATTTATTAGTATTTCCAGACAAGCCACTAGTGCTAATTCCGTAGTAGGTATCCAGAAAACTTAAAATAATCACATCAATTCTCTTTTACTTCATTAAGAAACTTCGGTGAGGCAATTAGTGGATGTTGGGGCCATGAAAATGTGAACAGTGGCAAAATTATAACTACTCATGAAATTTGTAAACGATTATTTACTCGGGTCAGATAAGTTTTGTTGCATAAAGTTATTTTGGCAACTTGGTAGGGTATAAAAAGTATCGCAATTCAAAAAAAAACGCACACATACGACTCATGAAACTTGTTGTACTTAGACGTTTACCATTTGTCAGCTGCAATGAGAGCGACCATGTCGAATCCTTAGGTTTCTATGTGAAAGTTGTACGCATATGATTTGTTTTATCTTTGTACCAGAACCATTATTCATTAGTCACAGTTATTCATTCTGAGCCCTCTTAAGATATATTGATGTTATTCATCTTGTGTAGACGTTGTAAGTCACTATGCTTTGTTTCATCAACGTTTTATAATCGTATAGCGGAAATAGTAGATATGTACAGATGTGTGAATATTTTATCCTTTACATTGTCGTTATTATTCACATAAATAAACTAGTTTCGTATGCAGCTACAGGTTTATGAGGATAAAAATATTAAACAATGCTTCAAAGTTCAATGTCAATAAATATGCTCTGAATTCCAATAATCAAAACAAATACCTACTTAAAACCTCCGAAAAGTTGCTTTTACACGTAATAACCAATCGCAGATTGTTGTTATGAATTTAAAAAAATGTAGAACTACATGTAGTCTGCCTCGTTGGTCTAGTGGCAAAGCGCATCGCTTTGTGATCACGAGGTCCTGGTTTCAAATCCTAGGTCAGACGTGTAGTTTTTCTAACGAAAACTTCCCAGTACTAGTCCGGAGTCTGAAATTGTGTCCGGTATATGGCAATAGGCTCGCCCCCTATTACATGGGACCTAACATCGTCGGCGAAACGTGGGTGTACTCAGTACACCTCTGCCACCCTCGCTTGGGGAATATAGGCGTGACGGTGTGTGTGTGTGTGTGTGTAGAACTACATGTTCTATGTACAGGACACAAGGAAAACAGTAGTATACCTTATTTTGAATGAATAGAAATTTTGACTTTGAGTCATTACGTAGTTTCTTATCATCATCATCTCAGCCTATACTTATCCACTGCTGAACATAGGCCTCCCCAATCGCTTTCCAGCGTAACCAGTCCGATGCCACCTGCATCCAACGACTTCCTGCGATTTTCACAAGATTGTCGGTCTTAGTTTCTTATGTGAATTGTTAATAAAAAGTCTAACTTAAAAGTCATAGTAATAGTAAAGTATTACTATGACTTTTGATTTAAAAATAAACAAAAAGATGCTGCTTAATTTCTTTGTTTCCTTCTGATATAAACCATTTAAATTATATAGTAGTTAAAAACTGAAAAAAAATGTGTACTATGAACATTTAAGTTTAGTCGACGATGTTAATTATAGAGAGATATTATCATACCGATAGCGATTACACAATATAATAGAGGGCGAGCTTTTTTCTATTATACCGGACACAACCCGGAATATTACTGAGAGTGTTTATAGAAAAACTAACCAATAACACTTTTGTCTGATCCAGGCTTCAAATCATCTTCAAATCGTTGCAATCGTAAGCCGCGCCTTGCTCCACTTGACGTACGAGACGGTTTTTCAAATAATCCTGATATATTGTAACCCAAACCCAAGTTATGAGGGTTCAAAAAACGACGAAGCGCTTCGAGAAAAGGTAGTAGTGCCCTTGCGCTTCGCTTGGCTCGTCTTGACGATTTTAGTTACAAAACGTAATCTGGGGGCACTGCCGTGCCCCTAGTCTAAAATCTACTCGACTCGTAATATCATTCTCTGTAATGTTACTAACGTTATACGTATTCTCATCACATAAACAATCATTATCCGCTGTAATATTTCGTATTTACGTGTAACTTATTTATCTTTTAAATATATACCTGGACATACTTATCGAAATCTTACGTATGTTAGATGTAAATAAACAAACATTACTGTAACAATATGTCATGTAGCGTAACAGTTATCCGTGTGTGTTGAGTACTAAGTAGTTTGGTTAACAAATCCAATAAGTATAAAGTTAACTTAGTTTGACACTAAATAACGATCCGTTATCAGCTGTTAGTTATCAGAATTGAGGCCTATCTATCTATCTACATCACCATGCCAGTTCCCCTTTGAGGAAGGCAGACCGCGCCACTCCCTGCGCCGCCCTAGAAGTAATCTCGGTCAAGTGACCATGTTCGACCGACCCATTCCCTGGGTCAAAGAGGTCAAACATCTAGGGGTCACCCTAAACAGTACCATGTCCTTCGGCCCGCACATCAAGCGGGTCCGTCATCGAGCATCCTTTGGTCGTCTCCATTCGTTAATCTGCAAGCGGAGTAAAATGTCCCTTAGAAATAAGGTGACGCTTTACAAAACTTGCGTTCGACCCATCATGACTTATGCGTGTGTTGTGTTCTGGCATTCGGCCCCCTCTCATATCGATAAACTCCAAGTGGTTCAAAACCGCTTCCTCCGTAAAGCCGTAGGAGCCCCCTGGTTCGTACGGAATGTCGATCTCCACTCCGATCTAGGTATCGAACCTATTCGCGCCGATATTAAAAAGGCGACAACACGACACTTCGCGAACGCATCTACCCATGCGAATCCGTTAATCGTAGCCGCCACCGACTACGATCACCTAGATAGGTGGCAGAGAATAATGATATTAAGTATTATGCTTGTATTTATCGTATATTTTATATGAAAAATTTTAGTATAATACTTAGTTATAATATGTGTAGATGGGACAAGTACAAATTACCTATATTTTTAAATCCTTAAATTATATTGTACGCAGTAATATTAAAATGTCCTTGACTTGTGTTTCGGTCAAGTCGAAGTTAGTCTATGTAGTAAGTACATTATTATGTCGTCGCTATTTGAATAAGTACAGTCATTAAAAAGCTTGTTGTTAGATAAAATAAATTCGATAATTTTCAACACTTAAAATGACAGTCAATTCATTCATAAATAGCTGTCGTTGTATTTTTTATGATAACCCAAAAATTACGGAACCAAATAAACACTGCCACGTCTGCAGTTCCCAAATTGGGTGGCAGAGGTTTATGTGTATTTGAGTAACGATGTTATACCGAGCACAATTATGGACTCTATATACCTATAGATGATTTTTTTTGGATAGAAACATTCCAAAAACACTTTGCTTGACTCCCATTCGAATCTAGAACGTCGCTGATCGCTATGTAAAATGTATGGGAAAAGTTCGATACAGTTGAGATTTATGACTTTTTAGTACTCCCACCTCAGTTTGTCCAATAGAGGTTTTTGATCCTTATTGGGAACAGGACCGATTGGCATGAAAAAAGTTTTTGTGTGAATTGCCCATTTTCTAGCTAACTGTATATTTTTACAAAATCTATAAACGCAGTTGAAAATATCGCAAAAAATTAATGATGGTCTCCTTATACCGTTTGCCTGTAGCTATAACGGTTGAGGTAGGCCTTTACTGCTCGGAGGCGGAGCGGGAGCGGGAGGAAAAATCCTCGAATCCCGCCCGTAGAAGGCGTGCCGGGCGGAGGCGCAGGGCGTACGCTGGTAACGACCTCCGCCCACTTTGACGATTGGCCTGCAGGCGTCGGGGAAGGGCTTCCCGACGTCTGACCAGCTGCAAGCCCAAGAAGAGAAGGCGCCGTGTCACGCGCGCTTTATACGGAGTCACAATCACAGACGTGGTCTGCGTCATTAGACTCAGACCGAGGCCAGCCCTGTTGCAGACGAAATGCCCACGAGGCGACTCCTGCGACAGAACACTTGGCCAAGCGAAGGACACCGGGAGGTTGTAGTGGGTGCGAGGCCCACATAACTGCCACACTAAGCCTACTCTGGTGTGGCAGTATGCGGCAGGCATTTCCCCCCGACAAAAAAAGGCCTTTACTGCTCCGTCTCAAAAATCCACTTTGTATAAGATACGATATAACATCTCATCGTCAGTCCATTTCTGGTGATGGTCGCGGTAAATAAGCTTTGTGCTGCATGGATCCATGCTGCACAAAGCCGGTCGTCGTCGCGAACTTTAAAAACGTTTGTCTTGCAACGTGGACGTCTGTCGGGTGGTGATGATAATAAATATTTCGCATATACTTGTCATCCAGGTGGGACCTTTGCGCATCTACTTAGATATTACGTATCAAATGTTAAGAAGCTTCAGTAACTGGATGTACATCTGCCGGTTCATCTATAAAAGCAAATAGTGTTTAACACTATTATGAGTTATGTATACAACGCGTAGGTGTTTGAATTTTGGATGTACGTCAATTGACTACTATCAAGACATACTGGCGTGCCAAAGATATATGTATTCGATGGCGTTATTTGTTTAAGAATTTGGTCCAATATGAAGAGTTCTTTGCTCAACCTGTCTGGTTAGAATCAAATTAAGTGCTTTATTTATACTTTATTTCTGTACGGAAAACATTGTAATTTGCGTGATTATTTAATTTTTATGAAATATCCCTTTAAAATGGGTATAAAGTTGTTCGTATGTACGTTGGAAATGAACGAAACAGACGTCAGGGAAATATATGGAAAACATCATCATATCATATCAGCCTATACTGTCGCAGTGCTGGCCAAAGGCCTTCTCTCACAAATCGAGGTAAGGAAATTCATTGTCATACTCTGCCACGCGGATCCAGTGCGGATTGGTGGAGGCAGGTTTGTGACCACCTGCTGTTGGAACTTTACAAGCCGCCTATAAGGCTTTCAACTCGGCTTAACGACTACCACATTAAGTGGTAACCGGGACCAACGGCTTAACGTGCCTTCCGAAGCACGGAAACGCTCAAATATGAAAATGCCACAAATAGTGCTGTAGTTATTGATTTTGGAAAAAAATATGTTAATACTTTATAAATAATTCATCTTGACGCGTTTAGCATAATTGCATAAGAATCAGAGAGGTAAATTAAAGTTTTATGCATAACAGATTACCATCCTATTTATAAATCTATAACTCAGCGTTATATTTTAAAATAAACGTAATATGCGAAATGGCTCAAATCTAAAATAGCTCATTTTTTGATATACTAAACCGTATGAATTTATATAAATATAACAAAATACGTCCCAAAGTCATAACTTGGATCCTTAAAAATTACAGGTCTTGAGTAATCACTTGTAACCAATGAATATATCATCAATAGTTTGGACAGCAGTGGACGTCTCTTACGTCCACTGCTGTCCAAAAGTCTCCTAAAAATCGTTGGATTGTATGCTTAATAGCGTTGCATGTTTAATAGCGTTTGCATATTTTTACAGAATTTATTGATAAGCTGCTGATGGGATATTTTCGTTATTTTTAAGATCTTTTATCATTGTAACTAGTCATAACGTTTATTAATTGTGCGGATAAATTCAAGTAGTGCCCAGTCACTTCGGTGAATAGACGTAAAACGTTTAATTAATTTATAAAAAAGCATTTCAACGGATTAGAGGCCGTAACCTTACAAATTTGGAAATATAAAATTATTGTGGCCGTTCATAAAAACACAAGATAACAGCAATTAAATTACTATTTTCTTTTTTGCATATTAATGCATGAATATTTTAGCCTATTATGATTAATAACAATCCGGTCTTTATTAATTACGTACTGTGAAGCTAAAAATAGAGTTATTATTATTTATCTTTATATAAGGATATGAAATTTTTAACTAATGTTTAAAGTTATTAGAGCTAACTGATGGAGTTGCTAGATAAACGCGAATATTATACATGAAATAAAACTATTTTCCGGATTTTATCGTGTTTTTTTTGCTTCCGACTTTTTGATAGTGTAGAGCTAATAGAATTAAGAAATATTGTAGGTAAATATTATTTTATATATAATTAATAAAATGGCTTCGGTTTTCGATTCGAGGTGAAGCCGGATTCGGATATTCCGATTTTACGAAGTTTCCTTTATCGTGTTATGCCACGATAAAGGAAACTTCGTAATGTAGGCATACGTAGAAACTCGTGATTATTTGCAATCTTTCGGTGTCAATAGTAGTCGAGTAAAAGTATAATAATAGAATATTGTTTACGAGTTTGTTCAGTAAATTATAGTATAAATCTATATACCTTCCATTTGAATAAATATTTCGTTGATTTCTAGTCATTTTCGGTCGCTAATCGTAAAGAAGAGATAATAACTTTTTGGTTTTTAAAAGATCTGGCAACTAGTGTGTCCGAAGAACAAAAACAAAGACCGTTGTACATCTCTGCTTCCTGTACACTCCTACGGGTATAATACTTAGTTTACGAGTATATACCTACTATGGACACGTGCGGAAAGCAAGCACAATACAGTCATGAAAAGACGTCACTCGTGTTAGCATCCACTTCCCTCATCATCACTAACCGGTGCCCCCTTCTTTGAAGATGTTTAAGGGTAATTCAAACGATTCGCAGCGCCGACCGACTGTTTACATAATGCTCACTTAGTATATGTTGCCAGTTTGGAGTCCTTTTAGTAATTCTGGGGAAGAATTAATTTTTGACTTGTAAAAATATAAGCACAACGAATTGGTTTTGGGAGAGTTTTATAAAAAAATATACCAAATCGGGGAAAAAATAATCTGTTGCCGGGAGGGTATATAAACGTACCTACAATACAGAGCAATACAGGTTAAGAAGAGTACGAGCAATGTAACTAATCGATGCTGTCAAGGAAGGTTTAGCACGAACATATTGACGGTAGCGTAACGTAGTCAAGAAAGAATGCTGTCAGATTAATCTTTATTGAGTCAACTTGTAGTCTGAATAAGATAGTATATCAACCTGATAGCGATACGCTACAATCAACCTCTTCATGCTAAGCCTTCTGCCCTATGCGGGAAATGACGGCAGTGACATAATACAAACTTAGTTTAATAAATGTTAGGTCTTAACTTTTATATCATGATTGCTCTTCTAAAACACTGTGAATGTTTGTGGACCAATAAAATATAGACTAAACCGTCAAAGGCAATAATTCGAGCCCATATGGTGCGTCTGTACCTCAATATCTACAATTTTAGGAATTGACCTTCGTTTTTATTCAATTCGTGGAGGAAAGGCGTGCCTGTCATCATGCTATTCCATTTGGTGTGTTTGATGTCTGGATACAAATAAGTTTAATAATACATTTATGATTATAGAGGATATGGTTGCGTATAATTACTAGATCCGCGCATCCGCGTAAAATTAAAAAAACATGTAATTTGACATGAAACCTGGTTTAAAGCCTCCCCTCCTTTCAGCCGCTGCCGCCGTCCGCGGCATGTTCTCACCGACGCTCCCGATGCCCTTACATCCCTTCTTTCGGATAAAGATACCGCACGCAGGATCAGGCACCGACTTCGCCGGCGAGGTCGAAGAATCCCTTGCCCGCCGGCCGTTGCAGAGCACCACGGCGAGACACTTAGTATACGGCCTCCCCCATAGCGACTGCCCTAGCCGAGGCCATTCCTCCTTGAGGCGCCCTTGAGCTAGGTGCCCCCTTGCCCTTCTGGCTCGAATGTAGTGGTTGCACGCTCGCCCTCTTGTCCAATGAAGCTGTAAAGGCCCCGCGGCCAACAGCGTAGATCATTCACACACACACACACAAATGGATCAAAGCCAGATAAGCTGAGCTATATGCTATCCAAATGCAAAGGTTTTAGTGAAGACCGAACAAACACTCGAACAGACAAACAAACATCCTCCTACATTTTCTATTTGAGTACATATGTCGACTTTGTGATATCATTGTTCTTATCAGTTCTGACTACCCTTTTAAGGATTACGGTCGTAATTCTGTATACATCTTTCTAAACGATGAGACATTGATGCGAAACCCGCTTTCTGAAGATTAATTCAAGATCATATAAATTTTGTCTAGGGTGTTGAAAATATCTCATACTTCTTTTTTATGACTGGGTTTCAGTCTTATGTTTAAGAGTACTAAAATGGGTAATGAGTGGTTTTTCTGTTTGGTTTTCCTATGACGTACGTAGCTATTTTTATCTGATGGGCGATATATAATTTTATGTAGCTAAATACCTTATATGCTTTCTTGTAAAACCCATTTCATTTTTGTTGGTTCTATACTTAGCGTAGCTTAAATAAGGGTGCATACACCTAAGAGTTAGGTACTACTACATTGTAACATTGTTATGGCTATCGTGACTCACAAAAGATAATAAAATAAATGCTAATATTTCGTATCCTTAACATTATTTTTAGCATTAGACTCATTAACATAATATAATAATACATCTTATATATTGCGAACTTAAGCGGCTTAATCGGGACTTTGATATAAGGGTCAAACTATTATAAAATGTAAATGAAGATATGCTATTTCTTTAATTAAAATTTTAAAAGTTTAATCGATCAAATTCGGCACTAAGGAACGTCATTTGAAATTCATTAAATAATTAGGTAACTTCATTCATCATTACATACAAAATGAGCACTAATGAATGTAAAAAATACATACCACTAATCTCGTAGCCTCTTAACAGGACATCTGACATTGGACATCTTTATATCACGTTTTTCTGTCAATTGTGGATGGTTTATAAAATTTACATTGAGATGAACAGTACGTACAAAAAAATCTAATTTTATTTTTAGCATAAAAAGTCTAGTTGTAAAATGGCATGACTTTGAATCAGAGTGCCTTGTTGGCAATTGACTGCCACGATCACGAGGTCCTGGGTACGAATCTTTGGACAAAAATGTAATATAGGAAAATATCCAGTATCTCTGGACAGATACTGGCATTCTGCCCGGTAAAATGACAATAGGCTTACCCCTATTACATGGGACCTAACACCATCGGCGAAAAGTGGGTGTACACGGTACATCTCTGCCACCCACGCTTGCAGACGATAGGGTGACGGTACGTTTGTGTTTGTTTGTTGAAATCACATGTAGACTTATCTGGCATACTTCACTTATTCTGTTTTTAACCCCCGGAGCAAAAACAGGGGTGTTTTGTGTATGTGGCATCGTAGCTCCTGAACGGATGAACCGATTTCGATTTAGTTTATTTTGTTTGAAAGGTCACTTGATCGAGAGTGTTCTCGTTCGTTTAGAGGTATTTTTTTTAAGTCAGGGGTCTTTGCATTTTACGTAGATTTTACGTATTCCATACGCTGCGGTGCTCACAGTCGCTGGAATTAAGACAATAAAACCTAATCTTCGATACAAATGCACTGAATTAAAAAAAATAACATCACACATATTGACATTGAAAAGACATTGTCGAAAATTGCCCCAGAACCAACAAACATTTGACCCATGCCATCATAATTTATACTACTTATATCGAACTCGCCGACATCTTTGCTGAATGTCAACGCACACAATCTAACCTCATACGTATTAATGGCTACTGACTTATAACCTCAAAATCTAATACTTCTTGCGCGATATTGCGATTTTTCCGCTTGTCCGTTTAATAATAAATTCCTTAAGAGAATTTATGGGTGATTTGAAATCGTACATTTATTTTTTCATTACTGTTGGTTCTGGGGCAAATCATGTATGGGCGCAAAACAATGTCCTTTTACGACTTACGAAATAAAGATGAAATTTTAATTTTAGTTGAGATTGTGTTCAGTCGTGTGCAATAACTATTTTAAAAACAATGTATAATATGATCTCCCGTGTTAAATAGTTAGGCGTAGCTTAATTATGTGATTATTCTTTACTTCCCTAACTGTCTGGAATTGATTGGAGCACTTCCAAGTGTTCTTAGTCAATCATGAAGTAGGTACTTGTTTAATTGATTCATCATTAGTCACTCTGGCCAGGTGTAAATATCGCTGGAAAATGTAATGGCCATTTACGTCGAGAAACGGAAACTCGAGGAAAATATCTTGCATGTCCGAAGGTTAAATTTGCATAAGTTATACAGATTATGATAACATTGAACTTAGTAAGTCTATGTTGTTAGCTTAATGGATACGGACATACTTATTAGGTAAGAACATTACGTGTTTTTTGTTTGCCACTGCCTCGTTGGTCTAGTGGAGAATAGTGCGTATTGCGATCACGTGGTAATTTCCAATATCAGTCCGGAGTATGGAATTGTGCCCTGTATATGGCAATTGACTCGCCCCCTATTAATTACGACCTAACATCGTCGGCGAAAAGTGGGTCTACACAGTACACCTCCACTGCCACCCCCCTTTGGGAAATATAGGCGTGACGGTGTCTTTATTTTTTACTTAGAAAACAAACTAAAAGAACTTAAAAACTATTTTACGGATTTTATCGCGGTTTATTTTTTATTTTTAGTTGCCGACGTTTCGAGTGCTTTGCAGCACCCACGGTCAATCCGTAAAATAGTTTTATTTCATGTGTAATATTCGCGTAAATCTAAGAACTCAAAAGAACTTTGTTTCTAAATATATTTAGTGGCAATTAACACATTTTAAAATTAATTTTACATACATTAGGATTTATTACATCAAGATGAATAATATAAATAGGTACCTGTTTATTTATCACATCTGTTCCCCAATCTTTTTAGTCATAAAAAGCTTTCAAAAACAATCGTACTGAGGTGTATAAAAAAATAACAAAAAAAAAACAAATGTGTACGCTGTCTTCAGAAATACTGTGAGAATCGAATTAGCACCATTAACACGGGTAGTGAGAACACCTGCTAACTTAGTTTATGATTGAATATAAATTATTTCTGAATATCGCCAGATAAACTGTAATAATCTTACTATTCATAACTGATGATCGCCTGAAAAACTGTGATCGCTTTGTTCCAAATTAAATTTTATTATTAAAATATACTCAATAAGACAATAATAATTTAGCACGAAAAAAAACGTTGCTTCACACACTAGTAATTCTTCCTGTAACGTGGGATGGATCACAAATTTCAAATATACCGACTGAAAAATATGCCTAAGGGACTCACTATGACTTATCGCGTCGGAATGATACACCCATAATCAACGTGTCTAATCTTGTCAATCAATCAATCAGCCTATCGTAGTCCACTGCTGGACATAGGCCTCTCCTAACACGCGCCATTGCACACGGTCCCCCGCCTTCCGCATCCAGTCCGTCCCAGCGACCTTCTTGAGGTCGTCGGTCCATCTAGCTGGGGGCCGTCCTACCTTACGCTTACCAAGTCGCGGTCTCCACTCTAGGACACGCTTGCTCCATCGGCCGTCGGTCCTTCTGCAGATGTGACCAGCCCATTGCCACTTTAGCTTACTGAGTCTGCGAGCTATGTCGGTAACTTTGGTTCTTTGTCGGATTACCTCGTTACGAATTTTATCCTTCAAAGAGACGCCGATCATAGCTCGCTCCATAGCCCGCTGTGCGACTTTGAGTTTGTGGACTAGTCCCACTGTGAGTGTCCACGTCTCGGCCCCGTAAGTCATAACAGGTAGAACGCATTGGTTAAAGACTTTAGTCTTCAGGCATTGCGGTATAGGCGAAGCGAAATCTTCTAATCTTCTTGTAGTCGAACTTGAAATACAGAATAGAGTTAAAGTCCTTCGTAGTTGAACTTGCGAGTGTTCGTGACAATCCGGCTGAATGCATCTTTGTCAGTGTGTCTGTGTCAAAGCAATTTCGTAATTAGTAGTTAGGTACGGGCCCCGTCGCGCAACGCAACCGCTCAGCTATTACCGGTGTTGCAACTGGAAACCCGCGCACCTTACCACGACTGAGAAAAATGCTAGAAACACAGACAGACGCTATACTAGACTTATTTTCTATAGATTTGTATGAGAAAAATATCGCAAACACATACAGTGCGCTGTGATTTCCGTTAAGTTCATTAACCTTAGATTCGTAGAGGTGATCTCACTGTACGACTCTATTTTTGTGTATTCAAAATGCTAATTATTTTGTCACCGTCACCTTTGAATTAGTTTATAATAACAAGTGCTAGAATAATATTACCACTAAAACGCATACACCCGTCAAGTAAGCCCACTTTGTTTTACGGCGGCAGCATCGTGTCCTCAGCGCGGGCGCGGCGTTTGTCCACTAGCGCGGTTTTATATTTAATACTCGAATAATTAATTTTGACATGCATGCTAACTCTCTTGGTATATCTACCTAATATTCAGTTAATACACTGCTGATTCCCACATAAAGTGAGGAAAGTTTAGTTGTGTAAACGCGTCAATTACGCTCTACTTTCCTTCCCACACTATCAATGTCCAGCAGCCCCTTTGTTGGCGATTCTTTTAGCGGGAGTCAAAGGTAGTGTTGTAGAAATGAGCGCTGAAGTCGAGCGTGTAGCGTTGAGTCGACACTTACGAGCGTCAAACACGTAGAAGGCGCGAGCGTTTTAAGCGCCGACTTGAGCGTTTTTACAACACTAGTCAAAGGACTACCACGACTTGCCCAATCAGTGTTGCTAGTTTAGCAATCGTTTTGCAGTTATGTGGAAAAAATAATTTTGGAATAAACTTAAGGACAAATATGAATACATATGAAAAAATGAGAGTGGCGCATCAGAAATGCATAAGAAAACTGGGAAAACTAGTATAAAAATTCAGCAGATTTTTATGAAAACATGTATGCTTAAAGTACGAAGTGAGTATGTCGACGCTGCAGCGGTACTTCTCCATGCTCTATGCGAGAAGTAGGCGCAGTGGCATAATCTAAACCGAGTATACGTCTAGCGGCCAAAGTCGACATGTGTGTAAGAAAGGATATTGGTACATAATTATATTGGCAAGAAGCGAGTATATATAAGAAAGCGAGTAGGTATGAAAGATAGTATCGGTGTAAAAATGAGAAAGGGCATGCTCCGTTGGTTCGGGCATATAGAAAGAATCCCGGAGGAAAGAATGACAAAACAGATATACAATGTGAAAGTAGAAGGATGCAGTTACCGGGGAAGACTTAGACTATCTTACCACGACCAAATAAACCGAGTCTTATCTGAAGGAAAAGTCAAGAGTCTCCGTAACCGGCAAGCGTATATGAGACGAACTATGAGAGTCGAGGAAGCCAGAGAGGTATGTAAAGAAAGCACCTGTTGGAACTCTGTACTCTCTGCCTACCCTGCAAGGTATCTGGCGTGATGTTATAGGTAGGTTATATTGGCAAAAAACCCGCTCGTTTATCTGGGTACTGTAGTATGGGAACGGGGTTAGGACAAAATTAATATACGTTTTTCAAATCTGCTATATTTCACGATATACTCAAACTTATGGCCAATTATTATTAAATATTTAATCGTCCTTGCGTGGTATTTCCGGATACACTCACTATATTCTAGTTTACATTTTCGCGGCTCGTGACAAAAAAATATCATGCATATTACATAATTAAATTAATCTAGAACTGGCTTTATCTTTATGCTGAGGAATGAAAAAAAAACCGAATTAACACCTGTTAGGACCTGTCGATTCACGGTCACATTTTACATTTATTAGCAAAGTATTTTAATCACAACAGACAACCACTGGTTGTCTGTCATGATTAAATTCAGTTGATATCCAAAAATTTATTGTATCTTATTAAGGATTAAACTGGTCTAATAAGACCCGTTTAAATAAGAATATATTTAAGCAGTACGATGTTATGTAATCTAAACATTCGTGTTTATTATAAATAATGAGCTGTTTTGTTCGTTACCAATTAAAGCGATTTGTTTCAAGTACTACTACATGAATATATCCCCTAAAGGGTGCAGGTAAAAATGTTATATTTTATATAGATATATGCATAGGTAAATATATTTTATTGTAAAACATTGAAACGACACAGATATTACGTACATTGAACTTAAAAACAGTAGACGAGACTGTTTACATTCAACATGCAATGTTCTCTTTTTTATATGAAACCAGAAACACTTAAGGACATTACAGGTAAATAGTTTACATTCGTCGGTGGTTATATTTGCGACCGTAAGTTTATTTATATATTAAGAGTTTATTAACAAAAGTGGAATGTGAAAGGATTTTGCACATCAAATCCTGTATGTTAGTTATGACGTTAAAGCAAAGGCCTCGGAAACCATGAAGTTATAAAATATTCAGAGTGGCCGACAAAGGTAGCGCGCATTTAGAGCTGTTTGTATTCTAAGTAATGTTCAAAAATGTTTATTATAGGCGCACACGAGGGCACGAACGTCCTGACGTAACTCGGTACAGGTGTATCGTGTGTATGTGGCGTGTTAGCGCAGAAATTAACACGTTTGGATGACATCAAAGCGATGCTCATAGCAACAGTTTGCGTAAACCTATTAATAAAAGAATAAATGTTACTTTAGTAGAGGAATGCTAAGTGCCTTATGTCGAGCACTCCTTATTTCGAGATTCATTCATCTTTATTTTAACACTTTCGCAAGTAACAATTGGCAATTAACTTTCCTTCCTATAGAGAAACAGAATCTTTCTATCATTTTGGTGATATTTCCCAGTTAAGTAAGTACACTTTGAACGGAAAGATCTCGAAAAGGTCAATAACCTTAAATGCAAATAAAAATCTGGTAATACACGGCTTAAACATGGTTTGATGGTTGTAGTCATGATGTAGCAAAAGTGAATCCATAAGTATTTATTCCGGTCTGGGTATTTGTGTATGTGAATTTTCATGTTTGTAAACACACCCATGACACAGGTATAAAACCCAGCGCGAGGTTACGTTTTTTTAAAAAAAAGGTTGTATCTTAGGAATTTCCGATGTATTTTTATGTTCTATATTCCGCCTATAATAAGTTCGTAAGATTCATCAAATAGTAGAAGTGTAAGATCAGAACATCTAATAGTAGAAAGATAATATGTACATAGGTTACAGTAGATTGTGTATGAATAAAATATTAAAACATTTTGTTAATTTGTATCACCTAAGGCGCTAATGTGGAACCGCAATATTCTTAGTGATCACCAAGGTTCGGCTCGGCCAGTTTAGGATGGGTGACCGTTGTTGCGGGTCATAGCCACGTTTCTTATCCTAAGCAGGATTTGTCAAAAAACCCACAGTTGCTAATCGTAATTGAAATCTCAAACATTGTGTTTATGAGGTAAGCGTTCAACTTATTCTGTTATTGCATTAAATTTATTCTAGAGTTCAGGGTTTTTAAATATTCGGAAACTCATGGGAATGAAATTTATCTTTGACATTATATATATGAACACACACACACACACATATATATATATATATAACAACCCACGTTTGTAAACGCACCCACGGAACGCATTATAGGAATAAATCCTAGTGTGGGGCTACGTATAAAGAAAAAAAAAATTCTTTGACATTTTCTCGACATCTTAGTTTATTGCCATCATGCCTCTATGGTATGTCTCTTTTGTCCACACTTGAAGTTTGTACCGAATATAATATCAGTAACACAAAGTTTCGTATATCGCTTAAAAGGTAAAGGTTGTTCAGTTGACGCCAGGAAAGTGAATTGCGTAATTTTACATGTAATGGGCTTCTAGCATAGGAATGCCGTGTGAAGTTGATTTTTGAAGATGATAACATTTTTGTGCGAAAAATCACAAATAGTTGATATTTGTGTTGTCATACAATTAAACTTATGATACATGTTTGCACATGATGCCAGTAACTGGCGCGTGTTGAGGCACATGCGCGGATTGTTCGCATCGTCGTCAAGCGACCATGCGAGTAACTCAAGCGAGTAGTCCACGCATGTAACCCGTACGTATACTCGTCCAATGTTCAAGCTTCTTAAGCACAATAAGTGTAAAAGCTGTAGATAAAATGATCAAGAATGCCCTTTGTAGAAATCCATTATGTTTTGGTGGTAAATACATATGTCACGAATAAATGTTATGGAAAAAAAAGCTACAGTTTTTGAATACTACGTAACATGTAATCATTACGGAGAAGGCTTGTAAATATATAATATGTATTTAATTTTCACACAATATGTTGAGTTTACGTCTTATAAAAGAATTTAGCTCAGCTATTATGACAAAAATATGAATTAACTCAAATTAGTGCATACTTCTGTTTCTATTTCACCTCGATTTGCGAGAGAAGGTCTTTGCCGTATATATAGTGCAACAATGGTCTTTTGACCCGAAAATGACATTGACCCTCCTGTGGTGTGAAATTACGGTTACCATTTAGAAATGTTTTCCTACTTTCGGGGAAACATTTTAACAGGTGGGTCGGCACGGTTAATAATTAAAAAAAGAACTTGGGTAAAGTTTATAACAAACCTGCGACTTATAAAGTGACATTTCACCTGATGACAGCGTTAGTTCCGATTTTGGCTGCGGGCCAACAGATCCTTGTACGACTGTATCATGGTTTTTGCTGAGGCCTTAGTTAATGTACCTATATATACCTACTATTGTTTTCGTATAATTTAAAGGAGTAGCTGTACTGGTGACATGAACAAAAATTGATTAAAAATCCAAGAAACTACAATTCGATTTTTTTAGACAGAATTATTGATTTAAATATCTATCCATCTACCTATCTTCAGCCAAAAGACGAGACTGTAGCCGCCCACTATAGGACAAAGTCCTCCCTCAAAGATCATCACGATGGCAGGCTTTGTATTGAACAAAAATCGTATATTATTGTCTGTGCAACCGCGGTGTTCTTACCGATTACCAAGGTTAAGCAGCGTTCGACTCGGTTAGCCCGAGATGGGTGACCATTTGTGGCATTTTCAAATTCGAGCGTCTCCGTGCTTCGGAAGGTACGTTAAGCCGTTGGTCCCGGCTACCACTTAATGTGGTAGTCGTTAAGCCGAGGTGAAAGCCTTAAAGGCGGCTTGATAAATTCCAACAGCAGGTGGCCACAAACCTGCCTCCGCTAATCCACACTGGGTCCGCGTGGAGGAGTATGACCTAATCTCTCTCACCTCAATTAGTGAGAGAAGGCCTTTGTCCAGCAGTGGGCAGTATAGGCTGATATTATATACCCATGCAGCTGGGCCGAGGAAAGCATAAAAAAACTTTTCGTTTTTCGAATTGCTGCAACTAAGGGTTATTCTTATTCACAGTGAAATGGGTATTAGTAAAAATGTGGGGTAAAACCTTACATAGCTGGCTTTGAGTACTTCATCTGTAACATATTCCATAAATTCCGCGAGACTTTAAAACCATCTGTATATGAAGCGTTATTATATATACAATACAATTAATATGTTCATATACTGAGTCGGGTAAGTTCTTAACTAGTCACAAATAGAAGAGTTGTTCATACGTTTTAGAAGATTAGTCAACTTATTCATAAGGCTTTAAATAGTGGTATTTTATACCGCTAATATTCTTTAAGAAAAAGATATAAAGAAGAAGAATTATTTGATTTACCTCGATTCCCACGATCACCCATATATGTAGCCATTCTCATGAATAGTTAAATTTGGTAGATTTAACTTAGACCCATCTGTTAGACCAGCCTAAATTGTTCACCCATATTCCACAACAAAATGTAGATGGAAAAATTGTAAAAAAAATATTATTTAAGGAGAGTAACTCTAGAGTTTCTTGTCCATCTTCTCCGCAGAAATGACATTTCCAATTGGTGATAGAGTCTTTTTTACTTCTCTAACAATTCATAAATACAATAATTGTTGACCTGCTCAAAACATAAATTATTCTGATTCTGATAGGTTATAAATGTAGATTATTATTACCAGTTATGATACTATGTGATTTTATCAAATACATCGGTTTTAAAAAGGCTCTCGTTGTATCCAAGTCATAAAGAATTTACAAAATTAGACAAAGAAATTTGCTTTGCAACTTGATACAATAACAAACAATCAAATAACCTTGCTCAATAAAATGTTGATCTTGACTGTCGGTTAGTTCTATTAATTTTCTCTCGTTTTATAGACATTACACAATACAAGGTCTTTAGTAATTAATTAATAATCTATTAAGGGCAACTTCTGTACATACTGACAAATACCTTCTTTGTGTTCAAAATTTCGCGAAAATAAGACCAGTATCAATCAAATCAATAAACTTTTTCTATATAACATCTGATTTTTATCCCTATACTTAAAAAATCTCAGAACAAACATTTATCATGTTAGAAGTTGCCCTGGAGAGGTTTTTAATTAATTAACAATCTTCTTCTTCAAAAAATGCCAATAACCTTGTATAAATACTCAGAGCCAATTTAGGAAATGTGTAAAATAATTTGTTTAAAGTTCTTTAAATTTATAATTTATTTTATAATTTAGATAGTGTCGACGGTAGAGACTCGACCCATACTACATTTCTCTTCATCTACATACATACATTTATCCATAACATCATGCCAGATCCCCTGCGGGGTAGGTAGAGAGTACAGAGCTCCAACGGGCTTCTTCCACTCATAGTTTATTTCATACACACTCGCCGGTTACGGAGATTCTTTTTCTTGTTTTCTTGTTTTTCTTATTTTTTTTAAAAACGTAGCCCCACACTATGATTTATTCCTGTGTCGTGGGTGCGTTTACAAACATGAAAATTCACAAACAAATACCCAGACCGGAACAAATAATTGTGGATCACACAAAGATTTGTCCCGTGCGGGAATCAAACCCGCGACTATTCGACACAGTGGGCGGAGCCGCTCAAGCTCTTAACCACTGCGCTAAATCGTCCGTCAATTCTTGACTTCATATATCTTATTATTTTAAAATTAAACGTAGCGTAAATAATGCGTACATGTACTTGGCTCACACGTTACCGTTGCCTTGTTATTAGATTGTATACAGAATATTCTGGTGAATTACAAACCGGAGTAATGTTAATTAACAGGCTAACAAACACATTACACAGATGTAGCCAATGTTTAATGCGTTAATTGAGACGCAGCGATAGGTTATTTTTACAGCATTTTGACGTAGGTGTTAACAGTAATGTTAACGCAGACCATATCATTTATTTATTTATTTATAAAAAACTAGCAGTTTCCCGCGACTTCGTGCCCGGTCGACACCAGCGCCACCTACCGGGACTACATTATATAGCTTATGTTACTTCTGGATAAGGTAGCTCTCTAATGGAGAAAGAATTTTTGAAATTCGTCCTGTAGTTTTTGAATTTAGTCTTACAAACATATAAAAATACAAATTTTTCCTCTTTATAATGTTAGTATAGAATACGGACAACTTAGTTCAGTATAATAGCTTAAGCCGCTCTCCCCACTAGATCAAGTGGGTTTGATCGCCGCACAGGACAAATTTTTATGTGACCTCTACATGTTTGTTTCGGTCTGGGTGTTTGTGTATGTGAGTTTCATGTTCGTCGACGCACCCACGACACAGGAATCATTTCTAGTGATGGGCTATGCTTTTATAAACAAACAAAACAAAATAAAGTAAAAATAATTAGTGCTATATAAAAAAAAAAAAAACACCGTCACGCCTATATTCCCCAGAGGGGGTGGCAGAGGTGTACTGAGTACACCCACGTGTCGACGATGTTAGGTCCCATGTAATAGGGGGCGAGCCTATTGCTATATACCGGGCACAATTCTAGACTCTGGACTCGTACTGGGAAGTTTTTGTTAGAAAAACTACACTTGTCCGACCTAGGATTTGAACCCAGGACCTCGTGATCACAAAGCGATGCGCTTTGCCACCAGACCAACGCGGCAGTCAAGTGCTATATACTTCTCTAATTGCAAGTCTATAATCACAAGTCCCAAGTTGCCGTTATTGTTTCATAGTCTTTTGTTTTACCAATGATTTATGTAGCGTTAGTCATCGCTCGGGAAACGTGGCGTGGATAGATTTGAATCTAAAATTATAAATTGCGCAAAAGATATATAAAGTGGATAGTCTCTACTAGTAGAATGACGGGGTCAATATAATAATTAGACCGTGGGGTGGTGCGGGAAACACTCACGGCCAAATGTAGGGTTGTCAAGATAGTCACATAGATTTTCTTGACATGTTATTATACACTATATTCCTGATAATTCTGTCATGTGAAACTAGAAGTAATAATACATATATATTAACGAGACAGTCGATCATAAGATTGTTGTATTTATAAAGTCGATTTTTTCTTAATAATATGGGTAAGTCAATATCTCCGTAACTGGCGAGCGTGTATGAGACGAAATATCTGAGTAGAGGAAGCGAAAGAGATCTGCAAGGAATCTGTTGGAACTCTGTCTCTCACTTCCCGCAAGCAATACAAATATCAGCTTTAAAAGGCATTTTTATTTTTCAATGGCATACTTTTCATTTAGAGAATCATCACGTCAAGGTTAATATATCGATTTGACAGCCCTAGTTGGGTGTGATGATCCGACGTGTAAACGACGTCGTGTGTATGCGGCGCCCGCGCTCCCTGCTAACTTTTGTCAATGCGTAATAAACTCGGTGCGGCCGGCAACCGTTGACCGTGGCATGCGTTCGCGCACGCCGCCCGTTCAGAGGATCTAGACGAACGTCAAGCATTTTGCTTCTATTCTCTTGCTGCAATCGATAGCGCATTATGAACACGTGGCTTTTCGTTGTAAACTGTCATTCTCATATATTTTCTATTAGCGTTAACGACTGTCTAAAAACCAATTGAACCTGGACCCTTATTCGCTTTGACTAATTGAAGACATTGTCATGGTTTTTTAATTATAAAAACTCAGCGCCACTAGGAATTATTTCTGTATAGTGTGTGCGTTTACAAACACGAAATTCACTTACTCAGGCACCCAGAACTAGACCTAGACCCAGACCCAGATCAAGCACAAAGATTTGTCTTGTGCGGGGATCGAATTTGCAACTTCTCGGTCCATTGAGATTACCATCACCAACGTGTGATCGTTTAATTGTGCTCCGATGCCATACAGAATACCATACCATCCATGATCACGAATTTATAGTAACGCAGGACGAAGGTCTCCCCTAAAGATCGCCACGAAAACCTACGACTTCGATCTATGGTTAAGAAATTAAACGAATTGCTATTATAGAAGTCAATGGAAATAATGTACACATTATCATCATCTTAGCCTATACTCGTCCACTGCTGAACATAGGTCTCCCCAATCGCTTTCCCGCGTAACCGGTCCGATGCCACCTACATCCAACGACTTCCTGCGATCTTCACAAGATCGTCGGTCCATCTGGCAGGCGGCCGACCCACGCTGCGCTTGCCAATACGTGGTCTCCACTCTAGAATCTTTCTGCCTGTCAGATCTTCGCGCTATGTGGCACACCTATTGCCACTTCAGCTTGCTAATCCTATGTGCTATGTCGGTGACCTTGTTTCTTCTACGAATCTTCCCATTCCTGATTCGATCACGTAAAGAAACGCCGAGCATAAGAGCTATGCTCGGCTCCATAGCTCCATAGATAGAGAGTACATTATGAGACATGTTAACCACTTTGTTGCGTCTTATTCACCTTACCGTAAGGTTGGAGACAATTTACATCATATCGATTGATGAAGATTCTCTGGTCAATGTATAAAAATATCAAATATTTTCTGATCATTATTATACATAGTCATGTAAATAGTTGTATAATGTTTTTGTGGACACTAAAATAACATCAGCAACAGCACATAATTACGGCAACAGATTGACTTTGATGCACTATACTTGTAATAAGCTATTGATTATGTGTAATTGCGGACATTATAATAATGTTTTGACAACCGTTTTAAGATGCATGGTCGTGATGCCTAAGTAAATCCTAAGACTTGAATAGATACTTGAATTATATTATCGAGTTTTTGTGGATTAAAAGACGAAATCACCTAAACAGCTACTATATAAACTAAAAAATATATACTATATAAATAAAAAAGATGATTTTTAGCTTTTTGAAAAGTGACCATTTGTCCCTTTACTTAGATTACAGTCGTCAAGGCCCACCATCCAATTACTATCCATTATAAAGGAATTATTAGCATTGTTATACATGGTAAAGCATTAAAAAAAACAACAAAATAATTAGGGTTCGAAAGAGTAACAATTCAATTGCAAACTGAAATATTATTGAATATATCGTCAGAAGAAAGATGTCCACTATGGGACAAAGATCTCCCCCAATGACTGTTACAAATATTATATGTAAGTAGTCTCAGTCATACACTTCTTTTCTCTTCGGTAGACAAACATTTCTGATATCGTTATAAATTTAAAGTAAAATAAAATAAACTTTAGAATAACAAACAGGAACGTGAAACATCGATAAGGGGTATGTGTTGGAACGATAATAGATCCAATACATGTTTTTAGTGGGTACATTGTAATCCATTTATCCTCAAAAAATACGTATTGTCAGTAATTTTACAGATAAAAGATCTTTATAAATATATCCTATGAATTACCGATGTGTATTTCCTACGTAACTTAGTTTAGTACTCATTCATTGTTATTCGCTTAACGTTTTAAATATACCTAAAAAGTTACAGTTACTTATAAAAAGTATATGTTGGACACAAATACTTTTGTTAAGTAACTGTAACTTTTCATTCACTCATCGATCAAATATAGGATGTCTAACATATTAGTTATAGGGTCGTGATTTTGACAGGTCTGACACCTTAGGTACAACAAAAACATTTATAACTTTTTGTTTTATTTAAAATAAATGGCAATAAATGGCACACAAATTTATGCATGAAATTATTATAAAGAATTACGGGCTTACTGACTAATACATATGTTACCGGAAATGTATGAAATTTAGGAATCTTATACAGTTCCTAGGAAATCGATACAATGCCGAGGTAATGTAGGAAATGTGTAAAATAATTTTGTCAATAGCTCTTGAATTCATACATTTTTTTAGGAAAGGTATGTATTTCCTAGTCATTGTGTATAAATCCTAAACGGTGCTAGGAAATGAATAAATAATCAACAACAACGATACACTTGTGTCGTAGCAAATATGTGATAGAAGCTATAATATGGGAAAGTATGTTAGGTTAGATTATAATCAAAACAGAACGCAAATCGACAATTTGTCGCCATTGTGGTGAGGGCTAAGATTTATCTAACACACCCTTGAAGAACCCGCCGCTCTGGGTGCCAGAGCGGTCGATTCTAGTTAACCGGATCAGCATGGCAGGTGGTAACCCCTCCTTTTGCAGGACTGTGATATCTTTAAGAGGCGGACGAGCGTGACTGAGAGAGAGCCGATCCGGCTCAGTGAAAGCGACATTGCCGGATCAGAAGCACAGTCCGTTTTGGTCTAGTCCAATGGGGATGGGAGCTCTAGCCGGAGCTTAAAAATTCGCGCATATAAGTCGCTCCTGTGTGCAGGCAGCGGACTTCTCTAGCACCAATCGCAGGAGTTACTCTAGGGTTACAAGACAGGAGTGGCGTGGAGTAGCCCACGCCGCCATGAGTACCATGTTGGTGCAAGAGCGAATGAAGACTACCCTCCCACATGAACAGGCACTTCCGAACGTAGCACAGAAGGCTAGCGGTGCCTTCTTCGCTGAGCTTCCGGAGCCCTTGTGGATGCTCATTGCTGGAGCTCCAGGGGTTATTAGTCGATAGGAGACCGCACATGTCCCACAGAAAAAAAAAATTATAACAATCATATGTATAATAACAATAACCATGATATGTTTAATATGTATATATATATATATATATATATATATATATATATATATATATATATGTAATAACAACAATAATGATAACATAACAATCTAATAGAAGCGACATTAAGTTAGGAAAAATAGGTTAAAATACCCACGCCGGACTAGAGTTAAAAATTATGAAAGAAACCAATTGTTTATTTGGCGAAAAAAACGGATATGTCGTTTGTCGTCAGTGAAATGTGAGTGTACAAAGAAAACCTCTGCAATTGTCACTTGGGGAAACATATTTTAGAACCTAATGTTGTTGGCTTAATGTAGTCATACAAAGTACGGCTATCGTGGGTAAAATCGTGTGTATACATAGTGCACTATTACTCGTACCACCTCCACGCGTGGAAATATATTTTTAAGCCGAGCAAACATCGTCGGCGAAATGTGGACGCACAAAGTGCACCTGTTGTCGGAGAAATATGAGTACAAAGTGCATCCACATTTTCAACACCTCGCGTCGGTCTCACTGTGGCAAATTTTAGCTGCTCATGCTCACGCCACTGTATGTAAATGAAAGAAACCATCGTTTTTTTCTAAAACTTTAGTTTTTTTTCAGTTCTAATAGGAAAAAGCATGTTTTGTCCCGCATGCCATTTGTTTTTTTCGAATGAAACATGAAAAAAACAATGGATTTTGAAAGAAACTGGAATGTTTCAAGTTTTTTTCAACGCTAGGCCGGGCTCTACATATCGCGCTGTAATCTACCTATATGTCCTTAATTTAACATATTTCCGGTTGCTATTTGGGAAATAGAATAACTAGGAAATATGTATAAGAAAATAATTATTTTATACATTTTCTGGCGATTTTTGGTATTTTTATACATTTCCTAGGAATTGTAAAACGCGACGGATTACATATATTTCCGGTAACATATTATACACAAATAGATTTAACTAATTGAAATGCAAGGTGGGATGATAATATTTCTTGCGTACCAGTTTTTTGTATGATCTGTTTGATTGCTGTAATTTTCCACGAAAACAAGGTAGAGCTGGATTTTAGCGACGTAATTTATTTTTAAGTCATATGAAGCATACCTTGAGGCTAAAAATAGGTTTATTGATTACATTAATAGACCATGTAGGATTGTAGAAGAGATTGTTGTCAAATAATACAGGTAGTCATTATTTTGAAGACAAAGTTTGTTGGTCTCTTTAACTGACATTCATCGTTCAATGGATCGATGAAATGAAACCAGTCTATGAGAATAATAATATTCGTGGTATTGTGAATATTAACTACTTGAAATCAAACGAGTTTATTCGCGAGCTTGGTCAGATGCAAACTAAGAGAAATGTTAACGATGGGTCTACAAGGATGACAAGTAACTGTGAATATTTCTGTAGTATTTTCTGCAGACATAGTTTTACGTATAACATTATACGAAGGATGACCCGCTTCTTCTATTTATTATACTCTATGGACTAAATTGAATTAACCAAAATTACAAACCCGTATTTAGGTATATAAAAGTAAACTGTTCAGTAATTATTTACAGTGGTCTGGATTGATTGATATCCAGTAATTCAAGATTGTGTTTATTTGTCAGAAAACTCGATATCTGGTTTTTGATTGTATGTAGTTATTATATTAATCAATTTAAATTAAGTTTTATACGGCATATAATAATAGCTAGTACCCACAACAGAGATATAGTGGATTATCTAAGCTGCTTGGCATTTGCGAAAAGTACGCTGACGATCACGGCTTGTTGTACAACGTGAGAAAAAGCGAGTGTATGGTCTTTCAGGCCCGAGGCAGATGTCTGGGTAATATACCGACCATCAAATTAAAAGGGTGTCCCCTAAATAGAGTCGACAAATTTAAATACCTAGGTCATGTGTTAACCTCGGACTTGAAAGACGATGTTGACATTGAAAAGGAACGTAGGGCGTTGTCTGTTCGTGCGAATATGATAGCCCGCAGATTCGCTCGCTGTTCGAGAGGAGTCAAAATAACCTTATTCAGGGCATTTTGCACTTCTTTCTACGCGAGCAGTCTGTGGGTCGCTTATTCGCGGGGACAGTACGGCGCCTTACGTGTCCAATATAACAATGCGTTCCGGGTGCTTTTGGGGCTGCCTCGCTTTTGTAGCGCTTCGGGAATGTTCGCCGAGGCGCACGTGGACTGCTTTTTTGCAACCATGCGCAAGCGGTGCGCGTCCTTGCTGCGCAGGGTGCGGGCCAGCCCCAACAGTATCCTTAACGCATTGGCGGAGAGGTTTGACTGTCAGTACTTGAACCACTGCAACATGGTTCATTTACTGACTAATGCATTGTATTAATAATAATAATAATATTATGTAATGGATCTTGACATCTGAAATAAATAATAATAATAATAATAATAATAATAATTGGTTGAATTTCTTCACAGGACTTATTCGGGCTAATGTGCGTACAATTGAAACTGCGACTGGTTACTAATCAGCCTTCACTCACTTAGAATCATTCTCAACACCTCATAATTTATAACATTGTTGTTCTCCTTAGCACGCATTGACTTGGACCTTGCGAATATCTTTCCGATATTCTGTCTTAACTGAATTAACAACAGGTTTATGAAGTAGGTCATAGGCCAATGATTAAGGTGGAAACATAAATGTTTAATTTATGCCCTAAAAATGAACTTCAATATGATCAAGGTGCCGCGTAAAATAAATGAGGTATTTATTATTGCCGTGTCCACGTACATACATGCAATCAGCCTTGGATTGGGTGTGTGTATAGGTTTTGAGATGATCATAAATATCTAATCTACTACATTAACGATATTGTTTCCATAATATAACAATAATATCAGGCAACAAGTAAAAAGTTCAAAAAACTGTTAGCCGACTACGGAAATTACACAATTGCTATTGATGACTGCCCATAGATAGCACTAATAGTATTTTAAACACTGAAATATAGTATGCTAGCGTGTATGAGACTAACTATCGAATAGTCGAGGAAGCCAGAGAGGTATGTAAGGAAAGAACCTGTTGGAACTCTGTACTCTCTGCCTACCCCGCAAGGGATCTGGCGTGATGTTATAGATAGATAGAAATATAGTGAAATTGATTTTCTACATGTCCTTTATCCATATTTATGATATCAGAATATGAAAACGATAGCAAAAAAAACTCTGAGGCCCCCATTTTTTGCTTGTTAGCTACAAGCAAAAAATGGGGGCCTCAGAGTTTTTTTTATATCCGTCATATTGGTTTTGTTCGCATAAAATGTAGCCTATATCACCCGGGCCATAATAAAGAATCTATTGACATCTCATTTATCAAAATCGTATGAGTAATTTGAGCGATACGGTGGAACTTACGAAAATACATACACAGACTGCCAAAAATGTAACCCTTCGTTTTGGCTTTGCCGTAGTCGGATAAAAATCTGAATCTTTTGAAGTTTAGAATAGGAATGTATTATTGCTTATGGCATAATCGGTAGTGATTATAAAGGGTGATTCCTAAAAAATGTGATAAGGCGTTCAAACCATGTAATTTTGACTAGTGAATCCCATTATCGATGTATTATCAAATCAAATTTTAGAGATGCAAACCAAAATAAAATGTCACATTAAAATGTGTAAAATATCTCCTAAACTGTTAGCAACTAAAAAAGCATGTATCACAAGTGTATATATTTTGATATGTGTGTAAATTTACATCTTATTTACATATGCCTAAGCGCTAAGGTACCGTTTACAATAAATAACTAAATTATATCTTATACAAGAATAATAGATTCACACAAATGTTGACTAGTATTTGGAAATTCACAACAGCAACCTTGCCTTGAAAGAAGTATTTTTAGTTTCAACGGTTGGTAATATAAGTCTTAAGCAAGGGTCATCGTCTAATAAAACAATATAGAGATAGAATTTTATTTCCTAGTAGTCTTAGCTAATTTTAGTTCCTGAGTTTTCGAAATCAAGGTATTTTTTGTATTCACTGATAAACCACATTTTTGTAGTTTACTAATGAGTTTTTTTTTGTGTCAAGTACATCTTTAGTCCATCTTTAAGCTGATAAATTTGGTAAACAATCTTTACATGACATTACAAAAATCATACTTAAATAGTTGTAATTACAGTGCGTTGTATACTTTTTAAGAACAAAAATTACTAGGCTAAATATTTCTGCAAAGAAATTTGCATCTTAATCTGATACAAGAGACTAAAAGTTGTTTACCAAAGCCAACTATGAAAAAACGGATATCACGTTTACTTAATATACATAACGCTGCAACCATATTAATTAAGTTTGAGTAAACAAAATGCCAGTACATTTCACAACAAAGCCTGCATCAACTTTTCTCTGCAAATATTCTTTAGTAGGGCGAAGTCGACTAACGACTTCGAAAATATTGTAAAACTTTTATAGTAGTAGTAAGGTGGGACGGGAGAAGGTCCATGAATCATTATCTTCACCACATTAGCGGTCTGTTATGTAGTACAGGATATGTACATGCCGACCATGATATTTTTAAACGTAGCAAACGACCTTGTAAAGAATTTCGCACAAAATTGGGTTAAAATAATCAAGATACACCGGCATCCATTACTCTTTCGTACATCGAAAATTAAAAGAGATTATCACGATTTGGACATAATAGATCACAGAAAATTACTTTTTTTTAATAAAATTTACGTTAAATGTTGTCAGTTAGATGCAGTTTACCGGTGTTAATTACTAATTTAACATGTAAAATACATTCGAAATCTGACCGCGCGTCGACGAGACGATTGGCGAATCAGGCCGGCACCCGGTCCACCCTGACATTCGGTAAACTTGGCGCTCGACAGTAAGCGGCTGAAGTTACCACTATACCCGAAACCGCTCATTCTGCGATTGTGATACTGTGTGTTCACAACTTGACGAAACAAACAAAAATAAGAAAAGTGAATGTAAATCAATTAGTGTTTATATTAAATATTATTGTGGTTGTTGCAGAGAAAATGGAGGCGCTAAGTAGGCTAGTCGAGGGCTACCATGACTTAATGGACAATAAAAGTGATCAGAGGGTGAAAGACTGGTTCCTGATGTCGTCACCCTTCCCTACGCTGGTGATTTGCCTCACATACGTGTTCACAGTCAAAGTAAGTGCATCGCCGTTAAAGACATTGCAGCGATTATTTTAATACGTCACAAGGCATCAATTATCAATGCGTGTCACGTCAACGAAATTAAACATCGTTAGGAATGTTTTCAAATGGAAGTTACCACCTTTGTTATTAATGTGACGCAATGAAATACATTTAAATAATATTTGAGTAAGAAACAAGTTGAGACTAATGATTGTTGTAAATTATATATTTATTTTGATGCATTATTTTTTTTCTTCTATAAAAGCTTTGCTTTACACTAAGAATGATTAAACATGGATTTTTATATACTCAGACTGAAACAAATGGGCGGGCTTCAAACCCGCAAATTTTCGATCCAGTAAGCGAAGCGATCGACGCTCCGACCACTATACCAAGCCGTCTTTATATTATTGAATATATGTATGTTTATTTTTCCAGGTGTTGGGACCGAAACTCATGGAAAATAGGAAACCGTATGATCTCCAAAAAGTTCTTATATTCTACAACCTGTTCCAAGTGATATTCAGTTGTTGGTTGTTCCACGAGGTAATTAATGTTAATTTAATTGTTGTTTTGCATATTTTATTTGAATAAACGAGCGTGATGACTAGTGATTGGAATGTGCAGGCAATAATTACTTTAATTGTTATTTTAATTACGGTTTTTTTTTCAATGCAGAGTATCCGCAGCGGTTGGTTTACAACGTACAGTTTTAGATGTCAACCAGTTGACTACTCAAAATCCCCGGAGGTGATGCGGGTAAGAATTTTTATTAATAATATTAGCCCTGTTAAGAAACTGTCCCACTGTTGGGCACGGGCCTCCTCTCAAACTGAGAGGGTTTAGGCCATAGTCCACCACGCTGGCCTAGTGCGGGTTGGCGAACTTCACACACCTTCGAGAAACTCTTAGGCATGCAGGTTTCCTCACGATGTTTTCCTTCACCGTTAAAGCAAGTGATAATTAATTTTTAATACGCACATGCTTTCGAAAAGACAGAGGTGCATGCCTGGGTTTGAACCCGAGACCTTTGACTTTGCAGTCCAACGGTCTAACCACTAGGCTATCACTGCACTAGAAATAAGAGAAGAACTACACTAAGAATTTTTATTAAACACCTTTTAAGCGTATTTCTTGAACCTTACTGGGGGTGGTTTATCCATCTCCAGATATTTTTAATATTGGTATTATCACTGTTGGAACTCAGTACACTCTGCCTACCCCGCAAGGAACCTGGCGTGATGGTATAGATTGATAGATACTAGCATAATAGAAGATTTAACAGATTTAGCGCATTGTACTAACTACAAACCCCACTGGCTCTTGTTTAAATATTTTAGACAGTTCACTATGCGAAAGAGAGTGTCCACCATCTGCCTTCACCGAACCCTATAGTACTTTGGTCACATAGCTTGATGGAATAGTAATAATTTAGAGAGATTATTGGTGACAGGCAAAATAGAGGAGTAGAGGCCAAGGCGATGCAGCCCTAAGAGATGCTCAGATTAGATATCCAAACAGTATTTGCAGATACCAGTCAGCACGGCTGCTGCTCTCCATCTGGCAAGTAATCGCAACAGATAGACGGAAATATTATTATAAAAAAAGTCCAGTAACGGGTCGTGATACTTAATAATGAGGGAAAGACTGCAGATAGAGAGATTAAGCGAAAATACAAGGATGTTGGTGTCGGAGAAGACTTACTAGCTTACCATGACCAAACACACCGTGTCTTATCTGAAGGGCAAGTTAAGAGGCTCTATAACCTATGATACGAAGTAGAGTGGAGGAAGCCAGGGTGGTCTGTAGTATTCTGTAGTACACGAGGCACTCGTAGCGCTGTGCGACCGCGTTGTTTTTAGAGATGACCAAGGTTAATAAACGTTCTACTCGGTCGGTCTAAGATAGGTGACCATTTGAAGCATTTTCATATTCTCGTGCTTTGGAGGGCACGTTAAACCGTTGGTCCCGTTTTCCACGTTATGTGGTAATCTTTAAGTAAAGTTGGAAGCCTTAAATGCGGTTTGATAAGTTCTAACAGCAGGAGGCAACAAACTTGCCTCCGCCAGTCTGCACTGGGTCCGCCTGGTGGAGTATGACCTAACCTCTCTCACCTCGATTTGTGTGAGAAGGCCTATGAACAGCAGTGTACAGACAGTATAGGCTGATATTATTATTCGATACTAATATTATAAATTAAGTGAATGTTTGTGTTTTAATTTAATTCGACTGCCTCGTTGGTCTGGTGGCAAAGCGCATAGCTTTGTGATCACGAGGTCCTGGGTTCAAATCCTAGGTCGGACAAATGTAGTTTTTCTATCGAAAAATTCCCAGTATGAGTCCGGAGTCTGGAATTGTGCCCGGTATATGGCAATAGGATCGCCCCCTATTACATGGGACCTAACATCGTCGGCGAAACGTGGGTGTACTCAGTACCCCTCTGCCACCCCCTCTGGGGAATATAGGCGTGACGGTGGTGTTGAGTCTTAATTTGAACAGATTTTGATCCAATTCGGCAAGAACATAGATTTTATCCATGGACATAAACTCTTGAAATTAACGCGAACCAAGTTACAGGTACAGAGTATATTATAATAGAGATAACTTTAGATTTCTTCTATTAAGGAAATTTCTTTGAATCCTTTTACCAAATTCTAAAATATAGCGTCAAAAAATAATATTTCCAAATTTTAAATCTGTAACATATATACTTATTAAAGTTTATGGAGTACAAAAACACGTTTTTATCGCGGTAGCCCCTTAATATGATACCCATTTAGTTATCTAATAATTACCTCAGCTATGTAATTTAAATATATACCGGAATTGCCGTGATATATTGATATGAATACGGATGAACTAACGGAGTTTATAAAGACCTTGTTGAATTCAATAAAATCTTAATAGTATGTCGTTTGAGATATAAGGATTCGGCATGATTTAATCTCCAAAAGAGTCAACGACCTTCAAAATAGATACTTAAATTTTTCCAATATCCTTATTAAAATACTATATTGTTGTTATAACACTACTTATAATATTAATGTGAAAGTTTGTATGTTTAGGTGTTTCGATGTTTAGATGTTTGTTACTCAATCATGCAAAAACGGCTGAAGGGATTTGGATGAATGTTGGTACACAGACGAAGTCACGAGCAGAAACCAGTTTAAAATAATCTAGATATTCACTTAATAGGATGAGTTTGGTGTCATGTCAAGACTGCATCGAATATTAAGTTTCACTCGTTTTAGAGTTCATAAAAATGTTGAGAGATTTTCATATTTATACCGGTCTCGGAATATCTACCTAGTTAGCCTTTAAATTTTATGTGATAGACTAGTGTTTGTCTCGCAGCTCGTTTCACATAATGGGGCCGGTAACGTCGAGGTCTGTAATAGGTAATAACTATAAGTACTTGATGTCAATTAAAGCTCTCGCAGGGAATTACACATGGTATGCTGCTCTGAGGTTGTTTGCCTTCAAGTTCATTCGCATCGCTACATAATTGCTGCAAAGATCTGTTTATCTAATAGTATACCCATTTTAATATGTTATGACGTTGCTTGTTGTTTTTTTTGCGTTGTTTTTAAAGGAAGTTTTTAATACTTCATACACGTTTATAAGGGGAAATAATCTTGATACTTATTTTATCATTATCCACTCATCTGGGTATTTGTTTATGTGGAATTCGTGAAAACAAACGCATCTACGACAAATAAAAAGTGTAGAGCAACATTTTTTTATATAAAAAACATGAATCATGTATACTTGATAAAACGATCTATTCTTGTGTATTTTTGTGTTACGAAATCAATTTCTTACTTAGGGTTCCGGGTGTGATTTTATGATGCCTAAAATTGGGGGATTTACCCGCGTTTGTTGTAACAGAATGGATGATAATTTGAAGATAATTCTGATTAGAGATTATAGTGTTAATTATGAACCTTAATGGGTGCATCTACGTACGTAACATAGGATATTGAGATGATAATCTTTATCCAGTGTTGATAACAATATACCTAGGTCATAGCAGCCCTAAAGAAAGTATCTCCTATTCATGGTAATAATCTCAATGGTAGTAGATTTCTATAATACTAGCTTTACCTGCAACTTCGTTCGCGTTATTATCAGGCATGTATGTTTTTTTAGACAAACATCGATCAAAAATATATATCGATGACAAAAGTTTACCTATGTCCTTTCCGTGGATAAAATATATGTCCTTGCCGAATTTGATCAAAATTTGTTCAGCGATTTGAGCGTGAAAAGGAAACAGACGGACAGACAGTTAGACAGAGTTACTTTCGAATTTATAATTTTAGTATTTAAGTATGGCATGGTATGAAAGTATTAAACAGTATATCCCTATATACTGTTTAATTTATATTACAATCATTTGTTTGAAATTATCTTTTATTGTTAACGTCTGTTCTATGCAAAGTACTATTTTGAGTGTTTCAGTCTTATTTTTTGTTTACAGACTGTCCGGGGCTGTTGGTGGTACTATTTCTCAAAGTTTACAGAATTCTTTGATACGGTAAGTTGATTTCAATATTAGCATATTTGATTGAATCTCTTTAAAACTTCTATCTTGAAAAAATACTTTGTATACAGGTAAAAATATATATCGGTCAACAAACACCGTACTGTGAAGTGATCTCCAAATTTTGATCGGAACAAAATTGCGAAAAGATCGTTCGCTTGAGGATCTTACTCTGCTCGAGAATTTAATTGAATTTAACTAAGCCGTCTGTACTCAGATCAATATGATATCATACGCAAGTCTAATAAAACTACCATACACTACATAAAGTTTGCAAACAACAAGATATTGATTACTTATTAGGAAACCATATGTTTTTTATAAGATCATTTGTTTCCCTTTTTGCAATTAAAAATATAATTAAGCTTAGCCGTTTACCAATCGATTTGATACTGCATGTTCACATCTCTGTGCTAAATTAACGAGATTTCATATTTCGACAGCACTACTTTTATCATTTATTTTTTTTCAAGTAATAAGCAACCGATTTAGACCCTTGTGTTTCCTAAATGACTTTACGCTGTTTTAAACGATCTTCAAATGTCACTATCGACATATTATTATTTCATTTGGCCAAACATTTGTTTGAAATTTGATCCTAAATGTTAAAGTGGGATTTGGGGTGGGGTTAATAATATTGGGATTGCAATAATCAATTTCGAATAGAGATAGATGGATGTTTTTTGTCAATTTCTTACACAAAAACTATGAAGTACTAAAAACACATTAACGTCAATTTCATTTCGTCAACTTTTCAATTTTTTTAAACTGTTATTGAACTTTATGTCTATAATTAAGATTTCGATAACTTACTTAAATTTCGAACGTCAAAGGTTAACACTAACATTCCATCATATCAAATATGCTTATCGCGTGTAACATTAAAATTTCACAGCGTTAAATAAAATAAATGTCATTTTTACGGACATTTAAAATTTTAACATATAGTCGGCAGACGTTGCGTATTTTGTAAGTGGACATAAACTGCTATGAATTTCAAAACCATTTTATCGGTTTGTGTATACAAAATTATGAAATAGGTACTACATAGCTTATGTATACAAGGTGTAACATAATAAATGCAAGACCTCAGAATTGCTCCATAAATTCAAAATGAAAACCTAATTTAACCAAATTTAATCTATTTTTACCATCTGTCAAGTACCATATAGTCAAGTGTCACATCCCTCTTCAAGAGTGAATCTGCAAGCGGAGTAAAATGTCCCTTAGAAATAAGGTGACACTTTACAAAACTTGCGTTCGACCCATATGACTTATGCGTGTGTTGTGTTCGGGCATTCGGCCCCCTCTCACATCGATAAACTCCAAGTGGTTCAAAACCACTTCCTCCGTAAAGCCGTAGGAGCCCCCTGGTTCGTACGGAACGTCGACCTCCACTCCGATCTAGGTCTCGAACCTATTCGCGCCTTTATTAAAAAGGCGTCAACACGTCACTTCGCGAACGCATCTACCCATGCGAATCCGTTAATCGTAGCCACCGCCGACTACGATCTCCCCCCCGACCCCTGCCGCCACCGCCGGCCGCGACATGTTCTCACCGACCCCCCCGATGCTTTGTCATCCCTTCTTTCCGCTCAGAATACGGGCGACGACGACGACGTAGTAGTAGATCCCCTCCCATAGCCGGCGGTTGACCGGTGCACTTAGTAGTGCACCCGTCCCCCTACAGCGACTCTCCCAACCGAGGGCGCCTCTTGCCCTTCTGGCTGGCTAGAGCGTAGTGGTTGCACGCTCGCCTTTAAGTCCGGTGAAGCTGTAAAGGCCTCGCGGCCAACAGCGTACATCATTCACACACACACACACACACCCTCTTCAAGATGCAGAAGTATACAAGCTTGATTGTGAATGTGGTCTCTCGTATATAGAATAAACAAAAAGACCGGTAAAACTCGGGTTAAAGAACACATAGCTGACCTAAAACACCGTCGCTCAAAGAAGTCTGCAGTCTGTGAACATGTCGTTGACCGCACCCGCCATCATCAGATTTGATAGACCACAAATCCTTGTGAAAGAACACCGATTCCTACCAAGGATGGTTCGCGGGCTATTGATATTAAAAATCCTCCTTATTTCTATAGAAAAGATGGCTGAGTGCTTCCATCGACTTGGGAACCGGTAATTAATATAATCAAATCGATAACCAAACATAACCAACCATCGATCGAACCAACGAAAATAATTAGGAAGTTTGAGGGTACCCCAGAGCAACTATGCCTTTCGGACGTCTAACACCTCAGTTCTTTCCGTGACCATAGGTGCTGCAAAGCAATCGAAACGTCGGAAGCTTAAAAATCAAAAAAAATAAATAAACCGCAATAAAATCCAAAAAATAGTTTTATTTCATGTGTAATATTCGCGTAAATCTAAGAACTCAGTATGTAAACCTAATTTCCAAATTTAAAGCCTTTATACCCCAATTAAACTTATACGTGTATAAAACGCACATAGTTTTCAGAAATACGTTTTAGGAATGCATTTGAAACAGCTTCATTGAACCAAAGTCTATTCGACGAATTGGTGGTCTGTGCCCCGGGCATGGTCTCTGCTGCACCTGATCACTTCAGCTCCTCTGTTACTTTAAAACAGCCTTTATCACCTTGCAATGAGGAGGCAATCAGGAGCAGCAGAACCCAGTTAAAAACATTTATAAATATGTAAAATTAAACAAATATATTCGGAAAAATGGTAAAGAGGCAGATGTTTTTTATTAAAAATGTTAAATTGAATAGGGAAAGGTTGCAGCTCATAGATAAGTTAGATTTCTATGTTTCAAAATTAGAAATAAAACAATCAAGTATAAAACTGATACGCATAACTTCAAATGAGAAATAAATAACTTGCAAGATAAATTAAAAGTTATGTTAAAAAGTACGAAAATTCAGAAAAATTAATTAAAGAGAATGTATTGGCGATAAAAGAGCTAGTTATGGATACTTCGAATAAGCTTGACAAAGATATCCTAAAAAACATCAGTAGCCGGCTGTCAATGGATCGTTCATCCTCGATATGTGCTTCGAAGAATGGGCATTCACATGCCACCATATCAAGTAGCCCCTCTTCTACTAATAGTTCCCTTATGACAGCTGTAGATCTAGATAGCCCGTTAATTAAAACCAAACCGTATGTAGTTACACAAAACAAAATTATTATGTTTAGTGATGAAATTAGTATGATAGTATAGATATGGGTACTTTGTTGTCAGACAAGGGACACTCTATTGTTTATTATTGCTTCCCAGGTATAACATACCATGACATAATGCAAAAAAAATTGAAATTTCAATTTAGCTCCGGGCGTACATTATTAATATTTATTGGGAATAGGGCGAATATTAACAAGAAACTATTATTACATTATAATGACTTGTTACTTAATTTAAAGGTAGCAAAAATTGTAATGTTCATATTTCCCTAAGCAAAAGCTTGCCACGGGTGAAAAATAAAGCTATTTATTGGCTGAATATGACATTGCACAATGTAAAAACTCAAAATCACTACAATTGTAGTGACAAAATGCATGTCATAGATATTAACAGCTATAACAAGACACATTATTTGACAAAAGATAATTTTTATCTTTCAAAGTATTATAAAAGACAGATAGCTGGTTCGCTATCATATTTTTTTTATACTTCAGCTAAGAACTTGGTTATAACTAACTTGTAAAACAATATAATAAATAATAACAAACTTGCTTCTATTGAGCGATGTGATATTGACATGTGTAATTTAAATTCTGACATAATATTTATTAATCAAAATCTTGACATTTCTAATACTTTAAATTACATTTAAATTACTTGCTTTAATAATAATGAAATATTCAATAATAAATCAAATTTAATTAACCTGGTCCCTCAAAATATTCAATGTATGACAATTGAATTATTCATGAATGGTTGACTGAACATTGGCTTAAAAGTAACCAAATCATGTTCTCAAATCAATTTCTCTAATCATCAGGTTGCTCTTTCAGCAGACATAATTTGATACATGGTGGCTCTTTAATAATTATAAATAATAACATCAAATTTAAAGTACGTACGGATATTGTGAGCCTCTCCGTTGAAAGAGTTATTGAAGTTGCTTGTATTGAGCAGCGATGGAATGTTGTGCGAGGCACAAGGGGGTTTCAGGTCTGGAAGAGGATGTTCGGATCAAGTCTTCTCACTCCGCAACATCGTAGAGAAGCATCTGGCAGTGGGCCGGAAGGTTTTCTGCGGTTTTGTAGATCTGGAGAAGGCATTTGACAGAGTTGTGCGAAAGAGACTTTGGGACATTTTGCCAGAGTATGGTATAGATGGCACTCTGTTGCGAGCCGTCCAGTCCACTTATGTGGACTGCAAGGCATGCGTACGGGTGGGTGGTAACAGGTCACCCTGGTTTGACGTTAAAATCGGCGTCAAGCAGGGTTGCGTGTTGTCAGCTAGACTGTTTATAATATATCTGGACAAAAGTCTTCAAAGACTGAAAGCGATGAATGAAGGTGTACAAATGGGTGACTTAGTGGTAAACCATCTACTTTATGCAGATGACGCGGTTTTAATAGCGCCAACAGCCACTGATCTGCAAACACTAGTCACAGTTATGAAAGACGACTGCATGATCAATGGCTTACACTTGAATGTGAAGAAAACCAAGATTATCGTTTTTGAAAGGGAAGAAACCAGAACGAATGTAAGGATTGTGGTTGGTAACGATGTGCTGGAGCAAGTGAATGAGTTTGTATATCTTGGATGCGCCTTCAGTAAGGATGGGAAATACACCGCTGACATAGAGAGAAGAGTGAGTGCAGGGAACAGAGTGAATGGTGCGATGGGAAAGCTACTCGGGAGCCGGCACTTAAGCCATAAGGCGCAGCTGGCCATACATAACGGAGTTCTTGTCCCAACGCTGTTATATGGTAGCGAGAGCTGGGTATGTAAGAAGGAGAATGAAAGTAGGATAAATGCGGTAGAAATGCGAGCTCTGCGGAAGATGTGCGGAGTGAAGCTGACCGACTGCATTAGCAACAGCATAGTAAGACAGCGAGTAGGTATGAAAGATAGTATCGGTGTAAAGATGAGAAAGGGCATGCTCCGTTGGTTCGGGCATATAGAAAGAATGCCAGAGGAAAGAATGACAAAACAGATATACAATGTGAAAGTGGAAGGATGCAGGTACCGGGGAAGACCTAGACTATCTTACCACGACCAAATAAACCGAGTCTTATCTGTTGGAAAAGTCAAGAGTCTCCGTAACCGGCGAGCGTGTATGAGACGAACTATGAGAGTCGAGGAAGCCAGAGAGGTATGTAAGGAAAGAACCTGTTGGAACTCTGTACTCTCTGCCTACCCCGCAAGGGATCTGGCGTGAGGTTATAGATAGATAGAGATAGATAGTCGCTATCTGTGGAGACTTTAATATCAATTTATTAGACAACAACATTATGACTCGGAAATTTTTATCACTCATGAAATCATATAATTTATACAATGTGTTTTTAGAACCTACTAAAATAATTGCTAATAGTGCGATATGTATAGATAATATTTTTACAAATGTGAAACCTAGGTATAATTTTGTGATAAATAAACTAGAATCCGATCATTGTGGTCAATTGGTTGTATTCCCTAGGACTAGCAAGGTTCAAAGGAAAAAGGTTAAGTTTGTTCCAATGAATGTTAGCCTCTTGGAGCATTTTAAATGTAACTTAAGAGAAAAAGTACCCAAGTTGCCATCAGAGGATGATCCGAACAATTTGTACAACTCGCTGTTTCACCTGATTAGCGACGAATTTAGTAACATTTTTAAGCCGAATAATATTTTAGTCAGTGATCGGGCCGGTTTTAGTGCATGGGCAACCTGTGGTATTTACACAAGTAGATGGAGGTTATATGGACTTTATGATGAAAAATCCTATAACCAAAACCCAGAATTTAAAGAATATTTAAAAAAAATACTCTAAAATTTTTAAAGAGCCTTTTGTCTGTCTGTGTCAAACCTATTTATTTAAGAAATAAAATCAAACAATCCGGTAATGTAATTAAAATGACTTGGAATATTATTAATAGTGAAACCGGTAGGAATACAGTGTGAAATGAAACTTTAATTTAAAAAAAAATGGTGATAGAAGTGTGAGGGATGATCAGGAAGTGGCGACTGAGTTTGAAACTTTTTTTACCAATATTCCTTTGTTAACAACTAAAACTCTGACGTCGTCTTGCAGTTCCGCTGAGTCGCTCCTCAAACTTAGTACATTAAAATACAGCACATCCTTTAAATTTTCGGAGGTCAGTGGGATAGATATTATAAACACCTGTAATAATCTTAATATTAAAACAAGGCGGACATATGGGGACTGTTTGTGAAGAAAGTTAGATCTATAATCCATATAATCGCCCCCACTTGGCATCTGCGTTCAAGGGCTGTATTGTTCGTGGTGTATTTCCTGATCTTATGAAGATCTTAATAGAGTAATTCCTTTGTTCAAATCGGGTAGCACACCGGATCCAAATAATTTTCGGCCTATTTCTGTGCTACCGACGTTCAGTAATATATTCGAAAACGTTGTCTTGAATCAGATGTCAAACTTTAGTAGTCATAATATATTTCACAAAAATCAGTTTGGCTTCACTAAGAATCGCTCAACTACTGATGCGGGTGTTGAATTAATAAGAAATGTTTTTGATGCCTGGAAGAATTTGCAAGATGCTTTAGGTATATTTTGCGATTTGTCTAAGGCTTTTGACTGTGTGCATCATGAAACTCTTGTCAGGAAACTACATCACTACGGTATTAGGGACAGGGTTATCGACCTCTTGACTTCTTATTTGTCTAATAGAATTCAAAAGGTCGATATTAATGGCAAAACGTTTCACGGCACTGCCGTGACTATGAGCGTGCGTAATAGGTTAAGCTCAGCGGCTTATGCCGTAAAGAAAATTAGGATATTATGACTGATATTGAAACAGCTAGAATTGTTTATTTCGCTTATTTCCATAGCATTATGTCATATGGCAAACTGCTCTGGGGATGTTCTGCTGAACTGAATACCATCTTCGTTCTTCAAAAAAGGGCAACACAACTTAAAATTTACAATTTGTCCACTCAGAGCTTCCCTTAGAAAAAATTTAAGTGATAAATATTCTAACTGTTGTCTCTCAACATATATAATATTAAATCTATTATATGTTAAAAAGAATATCAGTAACTTTAAAAAATATAGCTACATTCATCTTGTTAATACAGTCTATAGAAATAGCAACTCTTTTATGGGAAAATGTATACGCTTTTACAACAAATTCCCCATAGCTATCCGAAATATGCCTATTAATAAGTTTAAAAAGGCTATTAAAACTAGACTATGTAGTAAAGGATATTATAATATTTCCGAATATATCGACGATAAAAGTGATTGGGTTTGAGCAGCTCCTTATTCGGCAACTCCTGAATATAGTTATTAAAATACATTTTTGAAAAAAAAGAATGATAAATAGAAAGGCCAGTCCAATTAATTTAAAAGACTAGCTCGCTGAGTTTCTCGCCGGATCTTCTCAGTGTGAGGCCGCGATCCGGTGGTAATTATAAAAATGTAATATTTTTTGACGTTTGTAAGCGCTCTTGTTGTCCTATACAAATAAAGTGTTTTGACTTGACTTTGACTTTGAATCTCCTAATTGCTATGAATCATGAATAAATTTAGTTTTTTATAGCGCACTGAAGGAGTAAAAGTATTTGTTGCGAATTTAAAAAAAAAATTAAGATACATTAAAATATTGTTGGAATCAATTCAGTTACCGATTTAAAACAAAATACGTTCAGGTCTTGCGTTTATTATGTTACCTTGTATATATTAGGTACTGATTATGTGCATTCCTCGCGGAGCCCGTCCATTGTCCAGCCTCAGCCGTGAGGTTTTAAGCTGGTAGAAGTCCCACATGCCTGCAAGTTTCCTCCGTGGCTAGCAAAAGTCCTATGCAGGATTTCCTCCGCGCAAAAAAATGTAGAAGCATAAGGTTGTGGCATACCCATAATGTTTTAATGGCTAGTGAACTCTTCAGGAGTCATTTAGTCAACTTTTGCATTTAGCGCTCCATAACATAATGTTATTTCTTATGCATATTTTAACGTAGCTAAAAGAATGTTATAATCATAATTGCACTATAATCGAATAAAGTAATTTAGTTCACACCGATTACTGCTGGGCATAATGAAAAATTGAAAATCTATATTTTTTTACTTTTAATTAGGCTATGGCTTTATCCAGTGGTCTGAGCCGAGAATGTTCAGCTCCCTTAATCGATCAGTCCAGTCCAGTCCAGCTCCAATCTTCGTGTGAAACAAATCTTTATGTGAGCCATAAATGTATTTCGGTCTTGTGCGTATGGAATTTCTATTTTGTTAATGTGTGTACACACGTCATAGGAATAATGAAATCTATAGCAAATTTTGTTTTTTTTTTCTAATAAAATCAATCATAAATAAAACGCTTATAAAAAAATAAAAATAAAATAAAATAGTTTATTTCTCACCACTAAAAGTATTGTACAACATTACATATTCACGTATTCACAGTATAAACAGACAGCATTAATTCTATATTATATCTAACACAATTACAGTGTGTGGTGGTTATGGAGAATTAAACAAAGATTTTTGACCCTATCCCCTGAGCTAGGCGAAAGCCTGTATCTCAGGAGATAGTGCTCTGCCATGAACATTGTATATCTGTGTTAGCTCCTTGATTTCTTTGTGTTCTTATATTTGACCAAAGTCGATTTTGATAAAGCATTGGGTGTTCCAAAATAACTTAACTGCTAGATTGTCGCGGTATAAACCATAAAACTTTATTATTGTTTGTCCCCAACTGTAATGCGACGACATAAAATATGTGATTTCGCCAACACGTGAATTCCTCCATGAATTGATATTGGACTCAGGTTCGTCTCCTCACGAAAAACTATTCAGTGATTAAAAACACTCACTCGAAATTGTTCATACGCGTTTAATTTATGGCCGGTTTCAATATTCAACTCAAAGATAGATTGTGACAGTACGATTTTGACAGATTTTCCATACAAAATATGTCAAAATTCCATCCGTAGTAGGCAAATCTATCCCTGAATTGAATATTGAAACCGGCCATTAAACACTCAAACATGGTTTCGTGCATGAACCAATGATTCGGGATTGTTTCTTCTGGAGAGAACTCTATGAATCTTTGAATATTCATTCATTTAACGAGATTTTACTTTATGTACAGATATCTTATGTTGAGTTTGATCATGAACATAAACTATATGATATGAGTGATAGAGTAGACTAACACAAAATAAACTGCCAAAACTTTGCTACATACAGCTACCAATGTACCTTTTTTAGATATTATTACGCTAGATCACAATTTTTGGCAGGATAGGTAGAGAAAGAGGTTAAATTCAAAAATATTTTACCAATAAGTTTATAAAGAATAGATAAACTGATATTCCTTCTTAAAAAGAAAGGTATTCTATATGTTTTTTTTTATGAGAGGGCGTTGGTGTTTTGTGTTGAATAAGATCCCGCTATAGTTTAGTTTATATTTTACAAAGACCATCTGCGGTGCGGGCTAAGTGGGGCTAAGACTTAAACCGGTAATAGAGATAGTTGATAGAAAAATAAGTCCGGTGGAAGTTAACAAAATATAAAATATATTCACTACACGGTTCTTTTAGGATAGGTGTTATTTCTTCACACTAAAACGGCGTAATGGACCTTACTAACACGGTGTTTTAGGTCTCAAAATAATATTCGAGATATTTTTTATCCCGGAAAAAAACACGGTTCTTGCGACAGAGCTAGTATATATTCATAATAAAATGGCTAAACGAATTTAATGAAACTTCATATGAAGGCGTAATAAAACAACACAACACACACACTTACATCGTTTAATAAAACAACACTTTTTATCTCGAAAAATAGCACGACTTCTGTGGAATATCTATTATTTCTTCATACTATAACGGCTGAATGGATTATAAAGAAATTAATTATGAAAGAAACTACACAGATATACAATGCGAGAGTGGAAGGACGTAGATATTGGGGAAGTTCTAGAATATCTTACCATGACCAAATAGACCCTGTGTTATCCGTAGGGCAAATCAAAAGTCCCCGTATCCGGCGAGCATGTATATGACGATCTATGAGAGTGGGGGAAGCCAGAAAGGTATATAAGGAAAGAACCTGTTGGAACCCTGTACTCTCTGCCTACCTCGCAAGGGATCTGACTAGATGATATTGTTGATACATAGTATTTTAGTTTCTTAAGTCGTGAAAAAATCATTATATTAATACGTAAAGCAAATACTTTGTACCCCTTTTTACGATAATTGCGCGGACGGAGGAGTATGAAATTTCCCACACTTATAGTTTATATCGAGAAGGAGTGCAAAATGCTAATACTTTTTTTAAATTATGCATAAAAATACTTTAAATCAATAAAAAAACATTACACACACCACCGTGTATTTGACACAATACACTTCAAATTGAGAATAGATTAATATTGTTTGTTTTTAATATTATTTGTCTATAGTCTTACTGAATGTCAAACATAACCAGCAAACGATGAAAGAGTTTTTATAAAGAACATCGTTTACAGAGAAGTTTTGTATCATTAATTAAATTATTATTATTATTAATGAAGGAGAAGGGGGAGGCCTTTGCCCAGCAGTGGGACACAATAGGCTAGTTAAAAAAATAATTAAATTGTCGAAATATGTATGTCAAGTTCAATAGACAGCATTTTCTTTTTGGTGTTTTGGTCAACAAAAAAAGGTATTCCTTCGACGGACGATTTAGCGCAGTGGTTAAGGGCTTAGCCCGCCCCGCCCACTGTGTCTAATAGTCGCGGGTTCGATTCCCGCACGGGACAAATCTTTGTGTGATCCACAATTATTTGTTCCGGTCTGGGTATTTGTGTATGTGAATTTTCATGTTTGTAAACGCACCCACGACACAGGAATTAATCCTAGTGTGGGGCAACGTTTTTTTAAAAAAAAAAAAAAAAAAAAAAAAAAAAAATTTCATCATTTTTAGTTTTTTTATTTTATTTAAATTTCAGATAATTTGTTTGAAAAAAATAGGCAAATTAACAGTGTAGCCTTGGCGAAATCTGTGATTATAGAGGTATAGTCTTTGAGAAAAGAACCTTAACAATGTTCAAACTTATAATTTAAATAATTATGGTCGAATTTCGTCCAATGGGCGGCCACTAGTAATAATAAATAGGTAACCTTGTTAACACACCAGATCATGCGGATATTATCCGTCTAAGTGGTATATAAATATGCATATGCATTTGCATATTTTGGCTAAAGAAAAGCCTGGCAACCTTCGATTTCCCTCGTCCTCTTCGCAGGTGACTGGAAGCCTGGGGAACTGTTGAAATTGTTCTACAACGAAAGTTTACTCATTTCTAAGCTTACTTTATAAATACTTTTGGAAAACGAAGCAGACTTGGTTTAAGCGATAAAACGTAGACTGCTTAACCTACTTTGTCAAATAATCGCAGGTACGATCCCCGCACAATGCACGAGAATATTGATTTGGGATTTTGAAATAAAGAACATATTTAAGCCCATACGGGCACAATTACAAAAATGTTTGTTTGTCCGTGTTAATATCTAGAACGACGGAACTGATTTTAATTTGACTATCACTGGAAAGATTGTTTAAGACTACTTTATGGTTCGGGAAATGCAAGATTCCTGGGGGATAGTTGCTTTAAACTAAATATGGAGGTGTTTCTTAAGGCTTGGAATAATGCTATCCCAAAAAGTCCTCCCTAACCTATGTCAAATTACAAAATAAAGGCGTGCGAAGCCGTGGGTAACAGCTAGCCATAAATAAAACTCTTATATTTGACATACCTAGAACAAAACACATGTCAAGCATGTGCATGTTATATATTTTAAGTAGTAATAATCCGAAGGAACTGATCATGATTTTATCTCGGTGGGTACTCACATTAAATGTACAGCAGTAAAACTAGTAAATTACAATATTATCAAGTCTGAATTGACAGTGAACTTTAACCTTTACTTTGCCAATGCAAACTGCTCAATACTAAGCACTATAATGAACAGCAGGATAATAGGGCTAAAGTAAACCTTATACTACCATGTTTGTCTATCAGCGGTAGTTTTTATTTAATTGAGGAATTGTCAGTGTCAAGGTGAAGGTCAAGTATTGGGCTATATTTCCGGAACTGGTACGATGGGCACGAATCATTGACATAAGTTTGTATGTCTATATACCTACTTCATCGTTACATCGACTTGTTTGCTTCCTCTATATAGGTATAACCGCGGCTGCGCACGCGTTTCTGTTGTTATTTGACATAGGTAGCTAGGTCTTTCTGGTATAACACAGATCCTCTGACACCTCCGACACCTAAGACACCTCCATACTAAGTTCACTTTAAAATCCGTTAAGCTGTGTTAGTATGAAGATATAAAAACTATCCCGCTGGAATCGTGTATTTTTCCGGGATATAAAGTAGTCAAAAATAATTTCTGAAACATCCACTATCTTGCAGTGATAGTCCATTTAAAATTAGTTTCATCGTTCCGAACATTAAAACGGAGAAACGAACACACAAAAAAACGCGCGTTTGGGTTTTATTATCGTGCAAATAGCCTGTCAAGCCAAAAGTCACAGATCGACACATGAATATTGTTATTTTTTCCCGTGCGGGGATCGTACCTGCGTCTACTTGATAAAATAAATTGAGCGATTTACGTTTTAACGCTTAAATTAAGTAGGATTCAAAATTTAACTAAAAATTTGTAAATTTTCGTTGTAGAACCACTTTTAAAAATCCCCATGCCTACAGCCACCTGTGAAGGAAAAAGGAAATCAAAGGATTGCAGGCAATGCTTTTACTTAGCCAGAGGAAGATTTATATTTTAAACGGACTACGATAGATATTGCTTAATAATATTAAAAAAAAGGTACAGTAAGAGTCAGTCAGCACCGTTGAGTTCTTTTTTATTTGTGTAACTAAGTTTAGTCAGTACATTTTGTGCCAGTGTTCTCGTAAGAAAACTCAGTTCATTATCATGATTAAAATCATGTTTCAGTATCTTAAAGAAACTAATATGCAAAGTTTCGTCTCCGGGTCATTTATCGTAAAAGAGTTTACTCTTGAAGTGATACTGACCTGACTGCATCAATGGTTCATGCAAGATATCATATTTGAGTATCTAAATGAAATGTATAGGTTATAATCACACAATATTTCATGTAAATCCATCAGACAGGTTTGGAGTAGTGTGTTTTTAGATATTCGTCTTTCTTAGAAAAAACCTTTTGATTTTTGGGAGACAGATTATACAATATGTTAGCCAAGAATATAAGATATCCGCATGCAAAGTTTCGTTAGAATCCGCCTGGTAATTTTTGCGTGATGAACTGGTAATTTTCATACCCTTGGACAGACAGACAAATAGAAAAGAAAGCCAAAAATTTTAGAATTGGCTTCTACATCGATAGTATCATATCCCTGGGTTGTTATTTCTTAAAAATATTCCATGTACAGACACGACTTCGTTACAGTTTTATTATATGTATTGATATAGATTGTATAAAGTTCACTTGATTCTGATTGTATATAACACAGCTTTAACCTTGATACATCATTACATTCCCAACTCTACATGTAAAAAAATAGTTGACTTAACGTGCATATTTCATAAATCTTGTTTGTCTTTTAAACGAGCTCTTTGCAAAATGAAAAAGTTGTTATAATACGAGTATACTGTCACATTATCAGTAGCACAGTATTTATAGTCTACAGATAGTTTGCTAATAGCCGCAAAATTTTATATGAATGTATCCTAAATGAAAATAAAAATTTCGGTTATTGGCCTATATGGGCAACAAGAAGGACTCACGTTACGTGCCAATTTTATTACTTTGTCAAACGACATTCTCAGTAGATAGTTGTTAACGAGCTATGTATTAGACTCATTTACGTATCGTAACACGTGTCGTGTCTTCCTATTTTATTTTGTTTCGCTGAACCTCATATCGCTTGAGCCGATACCATATTCAAGTTCTACAATTCCCCCTCACTGTAACAATGCTTATTAGTATAACCCTTTTTTAATCGTTTTCCGTCACCTACTTATATGGCACTTATGTACATAGGCGGACTTAATGCCTAGAGCATATTCTGCCAGTCTAAGTTTTTCCTCATTTTCCTTTAGAATAAATATAATCCAGAAGCCGCGTCCAATCGTAATAGCACGCCGCGCGATGAAGCTAAAAAATCACCAAACGACCCGCACTAACCGCACTTCCCACCCTAATTTTGGGAGCCCGGAAAGATGACCGCTTTTTGGTATAAATGTTGATGACATTAGAGTAGATATAATAAAATCATTGTTGCCATAACGTGTTTTGTAATGCATATTAAACTCAAGAAATAGATATACTTCAACTATTATGGCTTGTAGTAATTTAATGTAGGCAAAATATACCTCTGCCAAAATATAGACTGCCTCATTGGTCTGGTGGCAAAGCGCATCGCTTTGTGATTACGAGGTCCTGGGTTCAAATCCTAGGTCGGACAAATGTAGTTTTTCTAACGACAAATTCCCAGTATGAGTCCGGAGTCTGGAATTGTGCCCGGTATATGGCAATACGCTCGCCCCCTATTACATGGGACCTAACATCGTCGGCGAAACGTGGGTGTACTCAGTACATCTCTGCCACCCCCTCTGGGGAATATAGGCGTGACGGTGCAAAATATATTTTCATCATCGTAACTAAATATAAAATCCATGATGTAGTAGTAAATTAAAATTAATACCTTTTAATACTAGAACTAATAAAGTCCTCAGAAACTAAAAGTAGGGAAAAATAAAATTGTTATACAAGAACAACACTAACAAAATGGGCGCGTCTTTTACTATGAAAATCACTACAAATAGACTAAATGAATTCGATATTTGAATAACACGGCACCTGAATGTGCTAGTTACGTATGGTAAGAATCATAAAAGGGTCACCCATTATGTTTCTTTTTGAGCTCAACAACATTTTTACAGGCAGGAACGACACAAGACGGCATAATTTAATTTAATTTGACATGCGCAGAGCATGTTTTGCGTACAACCACCTTCCCCACTCAGTGGAAGGAGGCCGACGTCATAGGCATCCCTAAGCCCGGTAAAACTTGTGACCGTCCCACGAGTTACTGCCCCATCAGTCTCCTCAACTCCCTGGCAAAGATCTACGAGCACCTGCTCCTGGCACGGCTCAAAGACTTTGTATCGTCGAGCGGTATTCTCATCAATGAGCAGTTTGGCATTTGAGCCAAACACTCTTGCGTCACGTCTTGGTACACGGGTGCCCTTTATTCGATGTCGTGAAGGCGTTCGACAAAGTTCGGCTCAACGGCTTGATCTAGAAGCTTTACCACATGGGTATGCCGGACAGACTAGTTCTCATCTTACGAGCCATCCTGTCGAATTGCGCCTTTCGGTATTGCGTCGAAATAACGCACTCTACCCCCCACTCCATACATGCTGGTGTCCCACAAGGCTCAGCTTTCTCCCCCCTCCTATTCAGCCTTTACACAAACGATATTCCTCGTTCGAGTAAGGTGCATCTAGCCCTATTCGCGGATGATACCGCTCTCTATATCTCGCATAGGAATAAGGGTTTCATTGCCAGAAACCTTCAGGCAGCCGCCCACACTCTAGGGGATTGCTACAGAAAGTGGCGTATTGAGGTGAACCCGGACAAGAGCGCTGCGGTGTTCTTCTCCAGAGGTGCCACTCCGCGCCCCTCCCTACGCCACTCCAGAAGTAATCTCGGTCAAGTGACCATGTTCAACCTACCTATTCCCTGGGTCAAACAGGTCAAATATCTAGGAGTCACCCTAAACAATGACCTTCCTTCCATGGACCATGACCTTCGGACCACACATCAAGTGAGTCCGTTACCGAGCACCCTTTGTGCTCGGTCGACTTTACCCAATGATCTGCAAGCGGCGTAAAATGTCCCTTAGAAATTAGGTGACACTTTACAAAACTTGTATACGGCCCATCATGACGTACGCTTGAGAGGTATTCGGGCACGCCACCCGCTCTTACATCATTAGACTCCAAACGGTTCAATCCCGTTGCCTCCGCAAAGCCGTCGGACGCCCGTGGTTCATACTTCCGTATCTCCATTCCGATGTCGGTCTCGAACCTATTCGTGCCTTTATTCAAAAGGCGACAACCCGATATTTTGCGAACGCTCCAATCATAGAAATCCGCTAATCGTAGCCGCCGCCGACTACGAACCTAACTCCCTTCTTTCGGATACAAATACTGCACACAAGATCAGACACCGACCTTGCCGGCAAGGTCCAAGAATCCCTTGCCCGCCGGCCGGTGCAGAGCACCACGGCGAGACACCTAGTATACGCCCTCCCCCTTAGCGACTGCCCAAGCCGAGGCCGTTCCTCCTTGAGGCGCCGTTGAACTAGTTGCCCCCTTGCCCTTCTGGCTCGAGCGTAGTGGTTGCACGCTTGCCCTCTTGTCCGGTAGCTGTAAATGCCCCGCGGCCAACAGCGTAGCTCATTCACACACACACACACATATTTCGTACGACGATGACATAATAGAGTAACTACTTGCGTGCATGTGTGCCTACTTGCATTGCAAGTAGATGCTTCAAATAGATGGGCGCCCGCGGCCTCTGGATTATATTTATTTATTCTAATTTTCCTCACCATTTCTTACCAGCTGGGTCGGCACAAAACTACTTATATATTGTCTATTCTTCAGTTGGGCATTATATTCACAGCTAGCCGTCTACTTTTCTCTGAGAAAAGAGTGTATATTTTTCTTAAGTCTAGATATTATATGTATATTAAGGCTGTTCGTGACTCATATGAGAAGGGCATTCGACACGTCACCTAAGACTGGAGTCTTATGTGAGTCTTGGTCTTAATATTATGGACTGAATATAAAAGTATGGACTGTACGTTACAAAAGTAGGGCTTTTACATAAAATGAAAATTTCGTTGATGACCGTGATTTTATTAGTACCTTCTGTCTTTCAGATCTTCTTCGTAATGCGCAAGAAGTTTGACCACGTATCGAAGCTCCACGTGATCCACCACGGTATTATGCCTATGTCAGTGTGGTTCGGCGTCAAGTTCACACCAGGTCAGCATTCATTACTTTACCTAAGTATAGAAAAAGCGAGATTTTAAATGACGATTAAAACGAAAGAAAAGTTATACCTAACTACTGAACGTATTATTTGTTTTGTTTTCTTTATCTTTAATAAAGAAAACAAAAAAAATAGTACGTCGTCTTTAACACAATAAACAGTTACAAGTTGTAAAACTACAAAAGAGCTCAAATAAATATTATATTTAGTGTAATATTTTATAGAGGCATCAAACTATCTGATGCTTTGTTGACACCGACTGATACATGAAAGTAATGGCTATGACATACGATGACGGCGGTACAGCCGTAGGACATGGGCCACCGCGCGCCGTCAAGTGTGGATTGACTCTGCGCAATCTCATCATTGCAACAATCTTGCATGCCAAAAACCGCCGGCCGTGGCCAGCATGTGTGTAGCAGCTATAACTAGTAATGGTAAAACTCAGTAGCTATCTATCCCTATTAACACGAAAAATTACACTATTTAAATTATTAAATTAAGTATTTTTATTTCTAGGCATTGGACATACCTGGAAACAAATTATTCATACATAAAATAAATAAATACCGGTAATATTTACACAATCAAATTATAATCAGTTATATAAAAATACGATACGGAAGTCGTTCGAAAATAAAGATAGTTGCAAGGTCTTTACGAGCTATTTGCAAAGATATTAATTTATTAACTCATACATACGAAGAATATGGAATAAACTCTCCAAGAATTACGCACAATAGTCATCCTATATTCCCCAGCCGGGGCCGGGAGAGGTGTACTGTGTACACCCACTTTTTCGCCAACGATGTTAGGCGGTTGCGCACGACCCTTACTTAGTAATATAAGCCCTGTTAAGAAACTGTCCCACTGTTGGGCACGGGCCTCCTCTCAAACTGAGAGGGCTTAGGCCATAGTCCACCACGCTGGCCCAGTGCGGGTTGGCGAACTTCACACAACTTCGAGAAACTCTTAGGCATGCAGGTTTCCTCACGATGTTTTCCTTCACCGTTAAAGCAAGTGATAATTAATTTTTAATACGCACGTGCTTTCGAAAAGACAGAGGTGCGTGCCTGGGTTTGAACCCGAGACCTTTGACTTTGCAGTCCAACCGTCTAACCACTAAGCTATCACTGCCTAACCACTAGGCTATCACTGGGACCCTTACTTATATTAATTATATAAAGATCAATACAACACACAATTATATATCGCCACACACGGCTATCACCGTTATCACAACGTTAGTCTGAATATAATGCAACATGCACATTGCAGATTTTATTGAATTTTTGACGGAACGTATTTCCTTGTAGGCTCACTATCAAGCTCTTATTCGCTAATGAGATCGTAACCTAACAAAAACATAAGAATGTAAAAATCATAAGTATGTAAATATTACTCACGAAATAATTTAACCAGTCGTATATAATTTCAATTTCGTCGAAACTCTCAAATCGACGCGGCTGCTTTACACACTTTTTGTATTCAATTGTAATAACTATACTCTTCATATGCATACGTACAATGTCCAGCAGAATGATTGGAAATACCAATTGCCTTAATGATTTGATACGAATGAAGTTTTTATTACAACCTTACATGTGTGCAAGTTGCCAGATAGTCATAAGATAATTGCATATCGCTGTGGATCGTCTAATTTCATCCGCACTCGTTTATTTCTGTGTTTTTCCATGTTCATTAGACCGGATTTACTTTTTTTGTATACCGTCATCTACTACAGCTAGCTAGTATTTTGGGAACCTGTGGCATATTTAGTCTATTATTTTAAAATCATCATCACTCATGATTTGAGTTTTAAAATAATCCTCTATTTGTATTAAACATGAATCAAGAAAGGCTCTATCATGTTGCGGTACTGTTTAAAATAATAAATGGTACCATTTGTTATCTTTTTTATTGTTTTTAAACTCTGTATTAGGAATTATTTCTGTATCGTAGGTGCGTTTATATGCTACAAATATTATAAACTAGTTTTTGCCCGCGACTTCGTCTTGTTGACTTTAGACAGGAACCTTGAATTCTTACGGGATACATTTTTTTAATACTAATTATCTATAACATCACGCCAGATCCCTTGCGGGGTAGGCAGAGAGTACAGAGTTCCAACAGGTTCTTTCCTTACATACCTCTCTGGCTTCCTCGACTCTCATAGTTCGTCTCATACGACTCGGTTTATTTGGTCGTGGTAAGATGCTTACTACCGGGATAAAAACATAATATTAGTAGTTCTGAAAGTTTTTATGTTTAGATGTTAGTTACTCAATGACCCATAAACGGCTGAACGGATTTGGATGAAATTTGGCACACAGATAATTAACACATACACACGGACGATTTAGCGCAGTGGTTAAGAGCTTAAGCCGCTCCACCCACTGTGTTTAATAGTCGCGGGTTCGATTCCCGCACGGGACAAATCTTTGTGTGATCCACAATTATTTGTTCCGGTCTGGGTATTTGTGTGTGCATTTTCATGTTTGTAAACGCACCCACGACACAGGAATAAATCCTAGTGTAGGGCTTCGTTTTTTTAAAAAACAAACAAACATATATACACAGGATACTTTTTATACAAGGAATATGTAACGATTCTGTCTAAAATCAACGCGGGCGAAGTCGCGGGCAGAAACTAGTAGCAAATACCTGTGGGTCACTAAGAATTTGTGACTACTCGATCTAGTAACCCAACAAACTTTATCTAAGTATCTACAATTTGGAATTATTAATACATTACCTAGATCTAAATGAATGGCGACCTTTAACTTTTGAGTTATAATTCAGACATTTCCGGGAGTCAAATAATATTGGGCAATCAAGAAGGTCTTATGCATTTATATAATAAGACTATTATTGCATTCGTTTTGAAATTACTAAGAATAATTTTATTTAAAAGTAAATATGTAGATAGTAACGCCCGGTTCATTCGAAGATAAACTCTTGTCCGTTATCTTTTTAATTGGGGAATTACACGGAATTCCCGCAGCTCAGACAGCGATATGTAACCGAGATTTTAATTTTAGCGCAAAAACAAATAAAATTAATAAACACCGTCATGCCTATATTCCCCAAGCGGGGCCGGCAGAGGTGTTCTTAGTACACCCACGTTTCGCCGACGATGTTAGGTCCCATGTAATGGGGGCGAGCCTATTGACATATACCGGGCACAATTCCAGACTCCGGACTCATACTGGGAAGTTTATTCGTTAGAAACACTTCATTTGTCCAACCTAGGATTTGAACCCAGGACCTCGTGATCACCAAGGGATACACTTTGCCATTAGACCAACGAGGCAGTCGCAACGCAAAAATAAATCACGCTAATTACAAATCTACTATTGGATTTGTTCATTGCAATGTAAAATAGCAAAACTCAATATTATATGAAAATTGAAATATAGAACCTACAAATCTGAAATGCGAAGCAGTAGCCTATTATTAGCGTCCGACCGAAACTCGATTATTGGCTAAAGCCGAAGCCGATTAAAAGGCCATCGCCAAAACCTTAGGTTTTATAACTAACACTAAGAGATTTTTAAAAAACGATTATTTAAAAAAAAAAAAAGATCTGTTTGCTTTATTTCCTTAACGAGATGATTTAAATTACCTACAAATGGGTAAAAATTATAACACGGAATTAATATTATTTGTTATATTTACTGAAAAGCATTCGTTACTTATAAATCGTAATAGATCTTTTAATTTCGGTGCTTGCTGTAACCCGGATTCGGCGAAAACTTCGTCCATTTTGGCAGAAGCCGAAGGATTGGCCGAAGGTAATATAGGCTTCAGTCGGACACAACCTATTATAAAACGCCAATACATACATGTCTATTTTATTTTCAAAAATAATTCTTCATACATTATTCGACAATATTACAATAATTTACTTATCTGGTGTAATATGATATTAAAAACAAACCAAGATTCTACCACATGGTGTAGAACGTTTCCATGTATTATATACCAAAAATACTTCCTGATTTATTTGAATATATTCAACACGGAGTTCTAGAACAAATTTAACTACTCGTGCTGGCGATCTTTGAACATGTTTAAACTAATACGCAAGCAAAACAACCATGCGGAGTGTTTACATTACAAACAACATAAACTCTATACTGAGAATTTCTAGAACTATCTTCGGCGTAAGGCGTAAAAAGTTAGAACCTTGTATAATATTTCATCATTGCAAGTCATTATTTGTCTCCGCATAATATTATTGTATTTTTATACAAACAACAATACTACTATAAATCTTTATAGATATTACGGAATGTCTTTGCTAACACATTCTGTAACATAAAGTTCTTAAGGTTACCACCTTGCAGAATTATTATTTTAAGTTAATGGCAAGCTACTCTCATGGCTAAGTTGGGTCGGGTGTGAATTTATATATTTAATAAGTAAGCGATTTGAAATGGTTTAGGTAAACATACTGTATTTGCCTTTGTCGTTTATCCTTCGCAATACATGATGATCGCTATACGTATAGTGTCCGGGTATGATAAGAACCCATTATTTCAATCTCTAATTTTTTTTTGTTTCTATTGTCGCAATCGATAGCGCATTTTTTTTTAATTTGTATTGCAGCATTGTGCTGATCACGTGACTTATTGTTGTAAAATGACATTCTTGTACATTTTTTCATTTCCTATTAGCATTACTACTGTAGAAATTCCACTTCGCTACAGGCCTAAAATCCTTTGTAATTATTTCAATAGATTTTATAAATTATATAATTGAAGATAGTATTTTAAAATTGCGTTATTAAGGGCTTAGCCACGCCAAGAATACTGTTTGGAATAATCAAATAGCATGCTTGATTAGTCCAAAGTTTAGACTCGGTGTAATTAAATCTATATAAATTATGATTAACACGGTCTGACTCTTAAATAGAAACAGAATGCCCACATTAGTATGTAGGGCTTTCTCATGTGAAACAAGCAAGGGTCTATGTTCGACAAAATACTCGCGACCGAATTATTATATACTAGCGGCCGCTCGGGATTCGTCAGCGTATGTATCTTTATATTACTGTAAAGTTTCATCAAAATCTGTTCCGTAGTTTTTGCGTGAAAGAGTAACAAACATCCATACATCCATCCTCACAAACTTTCGCGTTTATAATATTTATAGGATTCAAAATTGCACCTTCAATCGACCGACCCTACTAATACGAGTATTATAGCTGTAAAAGTTTGTATGCTTAGTTACTCAATCACCCGAAAATGGATAAACGGATTTAAATGAAATTTGGCACTCAGACAGTTTATTACCTGGATTAATACAAAGGATATTTTTTAATGAGATAAAATGTATGGTTTCTGTCTAGATTCAACGCGGAGTAAGGCGCGGGCGGAAACTAGGTGTTACATAAAAGAGTATTGGTGTTCTAATCTAAATTACTAATTATACATGTTTCTTTGCAGGCGGTCACTCCACATTCTTTGGTATGCTGAACACCTTCGTGCACATCGTCATGTATTCGTATTACCTGCTGGCGGCGCTTGGTCCTCAGGTCCAGAAATATCTATGGTGGAAGAAATACCTTACCGCCCTGCAAATGGTAAACACCTTATTTCTCTCCACTTAAGCTAGCACCGTGGGTGACGCCTGACCGGGCAATATCTTTACTTTAATTTTTTCTGAAGCTTGCAGGCCATACGAACTGATATTTTATTTACTAACTATATTTGGGTATCGTCTTACATGCCGTATAGATATTGAATGAAAATTAATATGCTAGATATTCGCTGTTTTGTTTTAGTTTCATTTAGTCCGTACGATTTGCTTGATTTGGCCAGTAGATCACGACTCTGTTGGGAACAAGTATTAAATGCTAAAAATATGATTGACTCATTGGTCTAATGGCGAATAATGCGTGTAACGATTTCGAAGTCCTAGGTTCGAATCCTAGGTCGGACTATATGTAATTTTTCGATAAAAAGAATCCAGTATCAGTGCGGAGGCTGGCATTGTGCCCAGTGCAATGGCTTGCTCCCTATTACTACATGGGACCTAACATCGTCGACGAAAAGTGCCACCCCCGCTTGGGAAATACAGGCGTGATGGTTTTATTTTTAAATTGATGACATTTATTTATTTATAGTCATGACTACAGATTACAAATTTAGAAATAGTGTATAGGAAGTTAGACATTTAGCAATAGTGTAATGTGTAGGTGCAATTAAACCACAATAATAATTTGATGCTGGATGCTGAGTGTCGGCGATTGATCACAATTCCGCGTGCGTTTCCGCAGCCTTACCTGCTTGGTCTAGTTGTGTGAGCGTAGAGGCCTCACTATATCGACTAATCGCGTATTTGATGCCCACACGGAAAAAAAACTGCGGAACCCACAATTAAATTTTTCTGTCTAGGAAATGGTGTGTTCGTATTTGTAAACATACCTATGACACAAGATTGGTTGAACATTTTGTTTGTTTTATTTTTTAATATTAAAACTTGTTATGAGGTCCTACGCAGTAAAAGTATCCTGAAAATGCTGCTAAGATGCTATATTAGAAATAAAGACATCTGAATGAAATGAATGACATCTGAAAACCATTATGATGTCATATAGGAGGTACCATTTCTTTATTATCAAAAAAAATGTAGCCCCATACTAGGATTTATTCCTGTGTCGTGGGTGCGTTTACAAACATGAAAATTAACCTACACAAATACCCAGACCGAAACAGATAATTGTGGGTCACACAAAGACTTGTTCCGTGCGGGAATCGAACCCGCGACTATTAGACACAGTGGGTGGAGCGGCTTAAGCTCTTAACCACTGCGCTAAAACATCCATGTTTGAACTTGGCTCACTTAAAAAAAACTTATTAAAGGTTAAGACTATTTAACTTTTAGTTATTAGTATTGTGACACTGTTCTGTGACACGTTCTCAGCTTAAATTAGAATATCTAAATTACAATATAAAAAAATATGTCCAAGTGCAATAAATCCTAATTTGCTCCTTGACATTGTTTATGAAAAATACGTTTTTATAACATATGCGGTATTTTTTATTATTGTTATGTTTATTTCATTTTGTTCCTCGTACCGTACTTGTGGAAATTCAAGGTTTATTTTAATACGAGACTTTTACTTAACGACCACGCTTATACTAGAGGGTTTACGCAATAATGAACAAGACTTATTTAACCTTAAGTTACATCCTTAATTGTAGTTCGTGTGCAGTATTAAATTTTAATAATATATATTGTAATATAAAGCTCTTAAAATCAGAGCAAAATAAAACTGTAGACAAGGATGCACTCATTTATACACGTGGATTATCTTTATGTGAAAACTGGATTTCACGGCCATTTTAGTACGAAGTTATGCAAAAATAAATGTTGTGTCTGAGCGACTTCCGATATTATCATAAGTATATAAATATGATGATGCCAATCATTAGCTTTAATAGCATGAATAACAAAATTTTGAATAAAAAACGTTGTCCCCTGTGAATAAAAAACTAGCTACATTAACAAACAAGACTAACCTAAAGAATAAACGAGTAATAAATAAGTATATTTTGATGGGTTACCTATTTACTCAAATTTGGATAGGTAACAAAACGTGCGTAAACACAAAATACTATCTACTTATTGCCCATTAAATAAAATGCTGTTTATTTGGTCATGGTAAGATAGTCTAGGTCTACCCCGCTTTTAGCCCCCTACTTTCGCACTTTACATCTATTTTGTCATAGTATATTTTTTATGAGCCGCTCTGAGGCCGCTATGACTGCGGTATTTTTGGCGATCACCAAGGTTAGGCAGCGTTCGAGTCGGTCAGGCTGGAATGGGTGACCGTTTGTAGCATTTTCATATTCGAGCGTCTCCGTGCTTCGAAAGGCACGCTAAGCCGTCCCGGCTACCACGTAATGTGGTAGACGTTAAGACAAGTTGGAAGCCTTATAGGCGGCTTGATAAGTTCCAACAGTAGGTGGCCATAAACCTGTCTCCGCCAATTCGCACTGGGTCCGCGTGTTGGAGCGTGACCTAATCTCTCTCACCTCGATTATGAGAGAAGACCCACCAGTGGGACCTATAGGTCTATATACACTGCGCGGCGTTCACTGAGCTGGTTCCATTGCAGCAGCAAGTCGTAATTCTTTCCCCTTAATTTTTTTTCTTTTCTCGTTTTTTGTCTGTTTTGTGTATGTAGCAAAAGTTAATGGTTTAAATAGTTTAAATTTATTCATGTTTTTGTGCAGGTCCAGTTCGTGCTAGTGTTTATCCACGCTTTCCAGCTGCTGTTTATCGACTGCGACTACCCGCGTGCATTTGTCTGGTGGATCGGAATGCATGCCGTACTCTTCTACTACCTCTTCTCTGACTTCTACAAACAGGCCTACCTCAAGAAAACCAAAGTGAGTTCTATTTATGTTAATTTTAAGAGTCTTATGCTTAAAATATTAAACAAGTACATATTAATATATCTGCTGTCTTGGATTCTGATATTTTAGATTCGTCAATAAATAATAACAAAACATAATCATTTCTACGTAACCGATTTAGTAGTGTTATCTTTTTTGTGGACAAAAATGAGATGCCTCATAATTTAGTATCATAACTTTTCCTATGTAACAAACACAAAATCATATAATTGCGACAAATCTCGATGTTGGTACATAATACAGTACGACAACAGGCGTAAAATATAATTTGATTCTATTAAAATCGACATCATAATGAAAATCATTTGATTTTGCAGAGGGAAAAAGCCAGATTGAAGATAGAAGCCGAGACATCGAAATCCGACACAAAAGAGAGGATGCTTCCTTTGCTCAACGGGTTCAGCAACGGATCTGCGCTCGGCGACGTGCGGCAGCGGATGGCGGGCGCCGTCGCCTCGCAGTGATTCCTCAGACTTTCTTCTGTATAGTGAATATTAATACAGTTAACTTATAAACAGTTGAGCATCTTGGAACTATCGGTTCGAATAAGAATCACGCACACAGACTCAGAGGGTACAGACCTCAAAAGGTACTACCCGCTGTACACTTTCGAGAAGCCGCGTAGAGCGCGAGTCTGTGAGCGTGATTCTTATTCGGCCTGCTAGTACTAAGATGCCCAACTGTTTATATGTTATCTGTGATGTTGATGACATTCCGTTATTTACTATAGTTCGAAGTACAAACCGAGAAGCCCAAAATCGCTAACCTACGGCTACTGTCTCTAAGAGAACAAAGCTCAATTAGTTTAAGTTTATATTTAGGTTAGCAGTAGTAGATATAATTTATTCAAGCCGAATACAAAAAGTGTATTAATTTTTATAATAGGGGGGGAGGCGTTTATTTATTCGGATGAATACAATAGGACTACAGTAGAGCCAGTATTTTCATTCGTAAATATTAGATTATTTTCTCTTCAATACGTATATAAGATAGTATTGAAGTACCTACAGTTACCTATCTGCTGGTTGTTAACTAGCAGAAAAATAACATTATTGTATAAGTTATAATATCGCAAAGACACATTATAATAAATTACACAGATACATGATAATTATGTAAAGCAGAGAGTAGTTACAGACGGTTCATCTAATTGTACAATTTGAAACATCATGTACTCACAGTATTATCTGATACATAGGTTCCCAACGTGGGTGATAATGTCCCCTTGTGGGTTTTTGAGATGGCACAGATTAAACATGGATAGATTGAAAAAATATAGTCTAAATAACACTAATTACGTACTAAAGTAAAGTAAACTTTACTTTAGTACGTGATTGGGTACGTAGTTTAATTTTGCTGTGTCAAATTCGAGACAGGTTGTAAATAAAAAAATTGAGGGCTCTTGAAAGACAAATTCTCAAAGAGGGCGCCGTGGGCAAAATAATGGTTGAGAACCTATGACAGATCATATCCATGAGCACAAAATTTCTCTTCCGATATTATAAATTTATCGATACCGTGTTTACGTACTGAAGGCAGAAATATGTACTATGTAACTACTAATAAAGTAATAAAGACAACTTAATTATAGATCTGCGGTGGTCGTTAATCGGTAATCGTAATAACGTAATATACAACTGTAAATACTTAGCAATTAGTTTGACGACAGAACAAAACTTGATAGTTGGCACTTATGTAATAAGTTGACGATTTATACAGAACATTTTGAAATGCTCTCCGTGTATGAAGTTACACTATATTGCGAAATTGAATGGGCGCTTAACTGACTTGATTTTTAGAGGAGAGGTCAGTGTTAATAGCACTAAAATAGATGTCTTAAAATGTATGAAGTTCAACAAGTTTTGACCGTGACTTCAGACCAAAATCAATTTTTGGGCCAGACTTTAGGCTACAGCAGAAATGTTAAAATTTCGGTACTGTGATGGAATTCATTAAAAGTTAGAGTGCAGAATGTAAGCACGCTCTACATTTTACAACTGGAACACCAACACTTGATCTGGCTGGTGACACTTGATAAAAATCATGTTTTAAATATTTTGTAGACCGTTTGTTATTATGCAGTAACAGATGAAAATAATATCAGGTCTAAAATACTATATACTATCGATGACTCAGATCAATTAAAGCACAATCTACCTACTTCACTAATTAGGCCTTAGTACGCCAAACCATTATGCAAGTATATTTTCGCAATATTTACTTAAATCTCTCAAGGCTGATATTTGCTTGTCTATAGCTTCCATGCGAGTTTATATCGAACCAGCAGACACTGGAGGAACTTTAATATGTTCCACGAATGCTATAATTTCGACTTCGATTTCGAACTATCCGGTGGGGTATACCGGGCGAGTGGCTCTACACTACTGAACCACCATAATGGTACGTTGGTGATGGTGGGAGCACTGCGTGGGAACCAAATTTACGAGAGCCCGAAGCTCCTCTGCCTTCGAAGTTGGGCACCGAGGAGGCTTTTCCTCTGATGATGGGAAGATATTTTCCCAGTAAAACATACGAAAAATATAAAAAAATGTAGGTGAAAACATCAATAAATCACGACAGAGCTACATTCTTGAATTTTGAGCACCATTAATGTATTGAACCAGCACCAATAAAGTTGAGGAAATGTGTCACTGTTTCAATAACATTTATCTCTTTTTTTCTTTCTTTTTTACGTCAACGTAGCCCCACACTAGGACTTGTTTTTGTGTCATAGGTGCGTTTACAAACATGAAAATTTACATACGCAAATACCCGGGCCGAAACAAATAATTGTGGATCACACAGATTTTTCCCGTGTGGGTATGGAACCCGCGACTATTCGACCCAGTGGGCGAAGCGGCTTAAGCTTTTAACCACTGCGGCAAATCGTCAGTCTAGTCTCTATTTAGTATCTTTAGTTCACGAGTCATACAGATACTATGTAGGTACTCGTATGTCCCTTGTTATCCCTCGAGTTTAGTCAGTTGCTCAATATATCATTTAGTTTGTAATCTAAATTGAACCGTACCTTCATAAATATTATAAAGACTAACTACTAATTAACTAAAGATACTATTGGAGATAAAGTTAACGTAGGATATTCGATTTCTTTTGTACTAATGGAGTTCATTTATATCTCTCATTTGCGAGCTGCCCATGTCTAGTACCATAACATACACAAATTCTCTTAAGTTAAATATGAAGTTGCTATGAAGAGCGTTACTCGCCTTTTTATAGATCTGAACTATAAGGAAGACTGCATGGTTTACATTTTATTATGTCTATGTACTTAAGTGGCCACTCGAGGTTCGTAACCAAAGGGGTCACTTCTGTAAAGTAAGAATCGGATTTGATGTCAGAATAAAATGTTAAAGGGAAAAAAACATTTTAGCGAATAGTGACCCAAGGTTTTCTTGCTATAAAGTCTAAAATGATTGTTCTTCAACAATCAAGACTAAATAATCTTTGTTTGCCTTTTAGCTATATAGCAGTGATAGCCTAGTGGTTAGACTGTTAGCCTGCAAAGTCAGAGGTCTCGTGTTGAAACCCAGGCAAGCACCTCTGTCTTTTCGAAAACATGTGCGTATTAAAAATAAAATATCACTTGCTTTAACGGTGAAGGAAAACATCGTGACGAAACCTGCATGTCTAAGAGTTTCTTGAAGGTGTGTGAAGTTCGCCAACCCGCAATGGGCCAGCGTGGTGGACTATGGCCTAAACCACTTAAGTTTGACAGGAGGCCCGTGCCCAACGGTGGGACAGTTTTTTGGCTAGGCATGGCTAGGCGTGGCATGGCTAATGTAATGACTTTTAGCAAGTTGAATTTGGGAAGTATTCATAACACAATGTAACATTCCCGTTTTTGGGTCTAACACACCTACCTTAATTTCTGTACATATATAAGATGACAAACTGTAAATATTTCTATGATAATTAGTTCTACATTCGTACGTTTTGTGATACTTAAGTTAATTAAAAATATTAATACTTATCGTTTTTATTATAAACCTTCGCATAATCCGTAAGTTGTCCTAGTTGGTAAGTATCTACCTATATTATCACTCTAGATACCTTGCGGGGTAAGCTGAGAGTACACAGTTCCAACAGGTTCTTTCCTTACTGACTCTCTGGCTCTCAGTAGGTAAGTTCCTAGTAAATAAAATGAGAAAGGTATTCGTTTTTAGGTAAGTATCATACAGGTTTCTCGTTTAAATATACTGTGCTTGCAATGGCAATTGTTGTTAAACAGCCTTCAATTCGAAAACCATTTCATTAACTGTTTATAGTGAAATGCCTGGGACAGCAACAGCACAGCAACATGTAGACCGGTTTCGCCTATTTCGTCAGGGAATAATAAATGTTAACGCAACATGACAACGCATATTTTAAGGCTGATGTTTTTAGTATATAAATGTTAATGTCTCCATATATTTGGTTTGGACATAGGTACTAGATTGGACAAAGTTTATGGAACATTTCTTAGTTTGTCTTAGGCCCATATTACAAAACGTAAATCAGTCCTTTCTCTTAAGTACATGGCATCATACATGTAGACCCATATTTAGAAGACGATAGGTTCCAATGTCATAAGGATGATATGGGGCCTATTGCCTCCAGACTGGGGCCGTATTACAGAACGTAAATTAGTCGTGAATCTAGTTTTAAAAACTGATTTTTGTTTGTTTTAAAACTAGATTCACGACTAATTTACGTTCCCTATAACATTGGGACCTATCGTCTTCTAAAGATGTGTCTACATGTATTATGCCATGTACTTAAGAGGAAGGACTCCATGTACCATACCCATGGCCAGCTTGGTCCAATGGTTAAGAGTTTAAGCAGCTCCGTCCAGTGGATCGAATTATGGCCGGTCATATCCGAGACAAATCTCAGCGTGACCCACAAATATTTGTTTTGGTCTGGGTGTTTATTTATATGTGTATAAATTTTATGTATATAAACGCACCCACGGCGCACGAACAATTCTTAGTGTGAGGCTATGTATGTGTAATAAAAAAAATACAACTGCCACCTCGGTACAAGGAATACAGGCTTGACGAATTTCATTTTTATAGTTGCTTAAATTGTATCCATACTGAAGAAGTCGATACTTAATATATATTAAAAGATAATAATTATTATTAACCGTACTCAAGAGTATGATAATAATTTAAATCCGTTTAACCACTAATTTCAACCGTCTAGTACCGATCCAGTGGTTCATGTCTACCTTTTACAATACCAAACTGATCTATCTTATTCTCTTTGGTGCATGACAAATAATCATCACAATTCTAGTGCGACAAGGATCTTTTGACCTGTGGATGACATTTACAAGGTGTGAAATTTGGTGTGAACGTTGGTGTGAAATTTGTGTTGTCATTTAATAAAATTGTGGGTATGCGCGGTTTCTAATTAAAAAAAGAATTTGGGAAATTTTCAACGGCAACTGTTCGACTATCATAAAGGGGCATTTCACTTGATGACGGTGTTAGTTCGGATTTGGGTCGCGGGCCAAGAGATCCTTGTACAACTGTACAATTTTTAATTATTAAAATAGGCATATTTCAAAATAATATGTGGAGCAAGCTAGCAAACTTAAGTCCAAAGCCAAAGCTCAAGGTTATTTTGTGAAGAATGAAAAAAAACACGCTTGGAGGTATAAAGCTATAATATTTTAATAAATAAACAATTAACCATGTAGAAAAACCAGAAACACCGCCAGAGTTCAATGAATCGCTTGTTAATAATTATTATTAGAGACCTAAAGTTCACGAAGGCAATCACCACAAGACATACCTATCACTGACCGAATGTAATAGTAGCATATCTCAAAATATGATTATTTAAATTAACACTCTAATTTCGAAATTATAAGGCTTAATTTCTTCCGTTCTTGCTATTTAAGTAGCGTAGACGAGAGACAACGTGGCGTACTGTGTATACTTGAATATACCTACGTCATAATGACTGTTATAATTTACAAGTCATTAAGGAAAAAACCGCATTACGTAGATACCAAGTAGGCCTGCGTACCTATTGGGTTAATTCTTCCGGATACTTCGATACTTAAATAAATATCTATAATGGAAGTGCATTCTCTATTGTGATGTTAGTATAGATCACTAGCTCTCGTTAGAAGGTCTACAGCACGTGAAGTCACGCGCTCTTTGCCAGGGCAACGCTCTTTCAGCTCTTTCGCTTTTCATCAGCGGGACGGAATGCATAATGACATTTAATTATTCTCGTTTGTGTGTGTGTGTGTGTGTGTGATATATCTCGGCTGTTGGCCGCGGGGCCTTTACAGCTTCACCGGACAAGAGGGCGAGCGTGCAACCACTACGCTCGAGTCAGAAGGGCAACTAGCTCAAGGGCGCCTCAAGGAGGAACGGCCTCTGCTTGGACAGTCGCTATGGGGGAGGGCGTATACTAGGTGTCTTACCGTGGTGCTCTGTACCGGCCGGCGGGCACCGGATTCTTCGAACTCGTCGGCGAGGTCGGTGTCTGATCCTGTGTGCGGTATCTGTATCCGAAAGAAGGAATGTAAGGGCATCTGGAGGGTCGGCATTTAATTATCGTCGATCTCCATTCCGTATGAACCACGGGCCTCCGACGGCTTTGCGGAGGAAACGGGATTGAACCGTTTGGAGCCTATCGATGTAAGAGCGGGCGGCGTGCCCGAACACCTCACAAGCGTACGTCATGATGGGCCGTATACAAGTTTTATAAAGTGTCACCTTACTCCTAAGGGACATTTTACTCCGCTTGCAGATCATCGGGTAAAGACGGCCGAGGACAAAGGCTGCTCGGTTACGAACTCACTTGATGTACGGTCCGAAGTTCATGGTATTGTTTAGGGTGACCCCTAGATATTTGACCTGTTTGACCCAGGGAATAGGTAGGTCGAACATGGTCACTTGACCGAGATTACTTCTAGGATGGCGCAGGGAGTGGCACGGGGTGGCACCTCTGGAGAAGAACACCGCAGCGCTCTTGTCCGGGTTCACCTCAATACTTCACTTTCTGAACCAATCCCCTGGGATATTGGCGGCTGCCTGAAGGTTTCTGGTAATGAAACCTTTATTCCTATGCGAGACATAGAGATCGGTATCATCCGCGAATAGGGCTAGATGCGCCTTACTCGAATGAGGAATATCGTTTGTGTAAAGGCTGAATAGGAGTAGGGAGAATGCTGAGCCTTGTGGGACACCAGCTTGTATGGAGTGGGGGGTAGAGCGCGTCTTTTCGACGCGATACCGAAAGGCGCGATTCGACAGGAAGTCTCGTAAGATGAGAACGAGTCTGTCTGGCACACCCATTTGGTAAAGCTTGTAGATCAAGCCGTTGAGCCAGACTTTGTCGAACGCCTTCGCGACATCGAAGAAAAGGGCACCCGTGTAGACGGGTTTGGGTTTGTTGAGGCCAGTGAGGATGTGCTCCGTGATGCGGTGCACTTGATGGATGCAAGAGTGTTTAGCTCGAAAACCAAACTGCTCATTGAAGAGAATACCCCTGGACGATCCAAAATCTTTGAGCCGTGCCAGGAGCAGGCGCTCGTAGATCTTTGCCAGGGAGTTGAGGAGACTGATGGAGCGGTAACTCGTGGGACGGAGTGTGTAGGTATGAAAGATAGTATCGGTGTAAAGATGAGGAAGGGTATGCTCCGTTGGTTAGGGCATATAGAAAGAATGTCGGTAGAAAGAATGACAAAACATATATACAATACGAAAAGAGAAGGATGTAGGTAGGGGGGAAGACCTATACTATCTTACCATGCATAACCAAATAGACCGTGTCTTATCTGAAGGCAGTGACGGATTTACACATTTGCCGCCAGTAGGCTATTCAGTTTTTGCCGCCCCTCTGCAATTCAATACCTTAGTTCACAAAAATATTAATTACATTTTCTTTGTCAATGAAATTGCAATTTTATGATTTGTGCTCTATCGCCATCATTACATCAGCTTTTTTCCGTTATTTGTATGATTGTGAACAAAGAGATCGCTGTGCCAGTTCCTAGATTATTTTTACAACTCACGATTTAGTGAAGTTTACACAAGAGTCTTAGACTTTGGGTATATTTTTGAGCTTATAAAAGCTTAATCATGTACTGCATATAAAAATATTTTTGAGCCTAATCTGCCGCCCCCCTAAAAATTGACGCAGTAGGCTCCAGCCTATTCAGTCTGCTGGTAAATGCGCCACTGTCTGAAGAGCAAGTCAAGAGTCCCCGTAACCGGCGAGCGTGTATGAGATGAACTATGAGAGTGGAGAACGCCAAAGCCTTCTTTCTGCCTACCACGCAAGGGATCTGGCGTGATGATATAAATAGATAGATGGATAAAATTTAGGTGTTTTATTTAACCACATAACAAACCGTCTTTTCCTTTTACAACAAAATTGATGAATGATAGAAATGAAATGAATATCAACCACAAACGGCTTTCCTTGTCTTCATAGACAAATTTCAGAAAAGTCTTGAGCAGTTTACGCTGCTGCAGGGTGTAACTTTGTTAAGTTCGGGTATTAGTTGACCACCAAATATAAGGGTCACGATCGCGATGAATTCGAACTAAATTTAAGACTGAATCAATGTCACATGCAATCGCGTTTTATTCAGCAATGTTCAACCGCATATCCGGCGGCCGAATATCTAGCTATTCAGCTTTAAGTTTGGCCAGATATCCGGGATCCCTGCTTTCGAATCTAATGCAATTCCTCTGTTATCTAATGCATATGTTATGGAGCGGTTTACATGGGTATTATTTACAATACCCGGGTAATGTTAATAATGACAAGCTAAGCTAAGCTGAAGAATATAATGTTAAATGCAGCGTGTCCTGCCTAGCGAGCGTTCATTGATTTTAAATATTATTCTCGAACGATGTCGACAGGGTCGTGGATTGGTCATGCTCACTAAAATGTCTTTGCTAGTGGCGGCTCTGTGGAGCGGGTCATTCTTTTCCCTCTAAAATGGTTGAGGAGAGTGATGGCTGCTTCTCAGGTCATACTCGTGAACGGGTGCTGCTGGTGGGGACTGGTCCGTCCCCTGCCCTTTGTCTGACTGAACGTGTACCATAATGCTGATGAATTTTGTCTCGTTCGGCATCACACTGGAGCTATGACCAGTTGTTTTGTACGCGCTCTTTACATATTTTATAGTAACACTTTCTCTTACTATTATTATTATGCTTTTTATTATATACCTCTACAACATCTCTATTTTGTAAATGAGAGGACTATGTAGACACTGACCAATATCATGAATCTAAGTACACTTATGATTAATCTATACTTAAGCACATCTATTTAGCTCGTTCTGCATTGTTCTCCCATACTCCATAAATGCAATGTATACAAAAAGAATTGTAAACCTCATTTTTAAAAAAGAGTAACCGTGGAGTTTCTTGCCCTTCTTCTCCACAGGAATGACTTTCCGAACGGGTGGTAGAGTCTTAAGTAATAATAATTTTCTGTTTTTGACTATTCATAAGTGCCTTTTGGTCTACATGAATAAAAAACTTTTGATTTTGATTTTTGATTCTAAATCGGGCCATGTAATGAATTCTTATCTAAACTTCACTACTTATCACATTGTCTGGTCATTATGAATATTGCTACATGATCAATGGGTACTTTAATAATATAGGTACATTGAGCAGGCAAAATGGTGAAAGTAATCCCCATCAGTCACATTGTTACTCAATTGGGCAACATTTTATGTTTTCCGCACAGACGACATACCAAGGGAAGTGTGTGACACGTTGGCGGTGAAGGGTGTAACCGCGGCCAGCTCGGATCTGAGTAGTTTGTATACGCGAAAAAACTACTTAGTGCTAAAATGTAGTATGGGTTAGGTTAGAACTGTGACCAAAACGCTCGAGCCGAGCGAGCGAAGCGAGCGCACTGCGGCAGCGGCCGGCAAGCGCCTAGTTCAAGTTGGTCGTGATTACATGTCATATACGGTTGAAGTCTGGCTCGTTAGGGACAATCGCAAGTTAGTATCGTTTTTATAATAATAATTTAATATTTATAATGTTTTATTAATATTTGTACCTAGGTAGGTAGGTGGGTATTCGTACTGATTTAATAATTATTTGACATATTAAAAAAATTAAAAGACGTTTGATTATACCTACTGCCCAATAGGTGAAAGACAATACAAATACTTATATACTTATCAATACATATATTATAAAGAGGTAAAGTTTGTAAGTTTGGATGTTCGGGGTAATCTCCGGTACTACTGATCCGATTTTAATGATTCTTTCACCACTGGAAAGCTACCTTATCCAGAAGTAACACAGGCTATATAACACAGACCCGGCGCCCAGCGCCATCTAGGCGCTCTTGTCGATCAGGTATGAAGTCGCAGGAAGCTGCTAGTTAATCATAAAGCCCGGGCAATTTGATGATTTCATTAGTCATTATCATATGGGACCCTCATATTAGGCATTTTCAAACTGCTCGGGCATTATGAATAATGCGCGATTTATCAAACAGCCCATAACAAGAGTGCAAATTGTAGGTACGTAGTCCAATTTGTTTACATTAATAATTTCTTTAAAAACATAAATAAATACATTTTAAATAAAATCTTTTATAAGTACCGACCTAAGTTGCAGGTAGGATTTCTTATGTACATATGTAAGTAGTTAGTTATAAAGAATTCAGACTGTTTTTTCTTCTTCTTACTTATTGTGCGTGAAAACATGAAAAATGTAAAAAAATGCGTCATAAAGATTTTATATTTATATTCCATAAACACTGCTTACGTTCACAACATGCCAGTGTTTTCCGAGGTATACAGAGTAGTGTCAATATATACCTATGGTTGGTACTTTGCCACGTTGTAACACTGACTGGAAAATTATACCTACTTGGAATAAAAAATACAAAACTACTTCTTCGTGCGTTATACCTATTCACGGTTTGTATCCTATAATTGGGATAGATAAATGTCCTATTCAGTTCGTTACTTTAGGCAGTATTGAAATATTTTATGACTGGTAGCGACATCTACTGTTCAGTAGAATATATATAACACAGCGCTGTGAATTATGAATTCGATCTATGTTACTTGAAGGTCTTGCTCAATTCGATATAAATGTACAATTATCTCAAAGGGTACTGTGTGCTAAGATGTTTTGATAACCTAAGGAACTATTTTAAGAAAGTGAAGCTCGTGTCTGAGTTATTTTTGCCATCCGACAATAGAGGGCGGTGTTTGTAACAAACAGATCTTGATAATTCAAATGACCAATTAGTGCACGCTTGAGCTGAGTTGCATGCACAAATGCATACGCTAAGTAATTAATCTTAATGATCATTTAACATTGATAGACTAGTCTGTCACGACAAATAAGCTCACTCCGTGTCATGTGGACTGTTTGAGATCGTTTTGGTCAGAAATGGGCTTTTAGGAATATTAGGGTATCTATTCCGTACGTATCGGAATACCCCTTCTGGGTAACGGTGGTGATACTATCATTGTACTGACATATCTGCAAGATTTTCTACACGCTCTAAGAAACTACGTAGGTTCTTATACCTACAGGAGCTTGTGCAAGGTTGTATAAGTGCGAGTAAAATGTCCGGATTACTCGCACGGGCAACATACGATAGATCTATGCGTAAACATTGGGCTCGCGCATACTTATATTTACGCAGTCGTTTACACGATGCAAGCAACCTGCGCCGGTGCCTTAAGCCATTCCAGTTACTCGCATCATATCGGCTCAAGCGCCATAACTGCTTGGCTGTAATTAGCGATAGTGATTGCAGCACAGTGTTGAGCTTTATTTATTTACTCTTTATGCACTTATGTATTTTACACTTATGTATACTGACTTCATTCATTATATTGTAGCCATAGTATCTCAGTGCCGAAGCTAGTGGGTACCTACTTGGTAAACGGTCTATCATCACAAGTTGTGATCACAACAATGTTGTAAGCATTCTTTTGTCTGTGCGCACATGTGTCGTTTTGGACGGCGAAATTGTTCACTGGTTCTCACGTGCTTTGAGAAGTGACACAAATTGCACAAGCCATTGTTTATCAAGAAATCTTTATTTACAATGAAATATTTTACAATCTATCGTCATAACTTACTTTCTATTGTACACAAACATGATCTATCACGAAACACCAATGTTGACAAGCGTTCAGATTTGTTACCTCCGATGTCCCGTCATTCATTTCTAAATAATTACATAGTAACGAAATCGACTTATACCAATAGAAACATCAAATATTAATATCACAAATAATTTAGGGTAACTACAGGTAAGCCTCTTCGGATTTGAACAAATTCTGGGTAGTATTTTGTGTTTTTCAAATAAATAATCAGGTGCGTATGTTTACAAAAGTTGTACTTTCATAATATTTCATATTTTCTGAATTTAGTTACATTTCCAGTTTCATTTGCACATCGTCTACCTGGTCGTTATTAAACGTCAAATGCTTCTTTTGCCGATTAGGTACTTTTCTTACTACAAAGGCGTTACTAAAATAATCCAAAGAGGCGACTAATTTAATGGCAGTGATATTTAATAAAATAAGACGTTAAAATTACGCTCTTGTTTTTGTTCTTCCGAATTCTTCTATGTGGTCATATTCTGTGAATCCGGGATCTGTGTCATAGTACGCGTAATCATAGCTGTTGTCTTCTTTTTTGTTGGGTGGGTTAGAGAAATGCGGAGCGCGCGTCGTAGGTCGAGGCGCAGATGCAGGTGGTGACGTCGCAGGCGCAGGCGCTCTGCTGGGAGGTCGAGTCGGTCGAATTTCCGGAACTCTGGGAGCTACCGTGGTAGTGGACCTGGCTGGCGAATCATTAGCTGATGGGCCCTTATGAGCCAGTTCCAAATAGTCCCCAGGCCTCGACGTAGTAGTGTACGTTTGATAGTAATCAAAAGTGCGCTGAGTGCTTACAGTCTGGGGTGCATACGTTATTGTTGGTTCCGGAACACGAGTGGTAGGAGGCTGAGTTTGTGTGGGAGCAGGTCTGAAAGGACGTGGAGCCGCTGTTTGGGCTACCTGTTTAAGCGGCGGCTTCGTTTTCGCATACTGTTTTCTCTCCTCGGGTAATCTGTTACCACTGGCCGCTATATTCAGCGAGTGAGCTCCCGAGAGAAGTTCGCGATCATATATCTCAGGTTTGTATTGGCCATCATCTTCGCCCTGGGGAGGGTGATACTGGCCGTCATCTCCTTCACTATCAGCGTAATTAGTCGATTGAGTTTGGAATGCGTTGTTAGTATTGTAAGCAATAGTATTTAAGTTCGGAGGAGGGTCGGGGCGTGAGGTCGTGTAGATAGCAGAAGTTGGAGCGGTCGTAGTGGGAGTGTTATAGTACTTCTGTTTCGAATATGGTATCAAATTGTTCTTTTCGGGTTCGTAAGATACGCTATTGTAGTTCTTATAAACAGGAGTTGTGTTCGGAACACCTCCTGTGGTGATAGTGTAGTCAGTAGTCGTAGGACTATCTCTTACGTTGTTGAAATTATAATTCTTAGCACGATGTGTTTCCCGCGGTACATCTGCCACGTTGAAGCTGTTTCTAACCTTAAATGGTCGGTTTTCGTTTGGTTGATTTAGTCCTGGAGTCGATTGAGCATCATAATTGTATAGTTCCACAAGTCCTTCTTTCTTATTATAACGAGGAGCAGACGTTGACGATACGTATGAGTTAGAAGAAGCATGATTGGGATAGTGTCTGTTTTGCTTCGGAGTTACACGGCTCACTTCGACATATTCGTCCTTATATTGTTTGTATTGTGGCGGAACATTGGTCTCTGATAAGCTTTGTTTTTGAAGCTGTTTTTGTTGGTGTTGTCTAGTTTGAGACGGTCGTCTATTAAAATGTTGCGGTGGTTCAGGGTAATTTTGTTGAGGCGGCGTATTTGGTGGGAAGGTAGTGGGTGGTGCTGTCGATACGTAAACGGGACGTTTCCTAACAACTTTTCTTTTGGAAACTTCGTAGGATGGTGGGTTTGAGGGTTGTGGAGGCGGCGGGGGTGGTGGCTGAGTAGTATATTGGGTTGTAGGCACGGTACGTTGGGTGGTGGGTCTTCGGAAAGTTTGCCTCTGTTGCGTGGCAGGTGGATGGTTAGCTGGCTGCGCGGGAGGAGCAGGAGGGGCGGGAGGGGACTGAGAGACAGGATCGTCACGGCCGCGGTCACGTTGACCACTGAAGAAATCTGAAGAATGCGCAGCGCGAAGGTCAGCAGCCGGGCTGTTCTGAGAGAGTCGGCGGTCGCCGCTCTCGGCGCGTTGGAGTCCAAACTCTGCTTCATCCTCACGATTCCCCGATGACGATAATTTCCTTGTGTCATATCCTGTTACGAAAATGCAAAATTAATTCAAAAAAGTTTAATTGATAAAACTGAAACGGTGCCTATTTATACATTATAGTTTGATAATAAATTATAAAGCTTCAGCTCGCTTAGTATGTATGCACTGAATGTGTTTATTATTATTCGTAGATATTTCAAATAACAGAATATATACGAGTAAAAAGCTGTAGCTCGCTTGAATAAATTACGGGTTATTTTATTTGTCTTAATTTTTTTTTTTTAAAGCAATATAATGCAAGCATACGATTGAAGCTTATGGTTTCTTGTCCCGTATTGCGATAGGTACTTATAGGCATATTTCTACTAGAAGCTCTATAAGTCTGTTACGAAATAGTTAATACTAGAAACATACCGAACACGTTCTCGTTCAAATTGACTAAGTGGTGTCTAAATGCCTTCACTTGTAACAATTTTTGTGCCAATTATGTCTGAGGTCATTGGAAATCATAAATTCTGAAGGATAGAGACATCGGCTTTTAGATAACGAATAATGAGTTGTGTAACTGCTTCAAATAATAATGATATTAAGGTATATTATTACAAAGTTTGGACCTATTTATGATAATGATTGCTTTACTTAAAAGTATCTATTTATTTTCCTAGGTTCAAATTGAATAAGAGAAATTTCCAGTAAATATTAATAGAATATGACTTTAATGATAATGAATCTGCATACATGCGTAAATCTGGATTGTAGATAAGTAATGCGGGATATTCTTACGTTATAATTTTTATCAATTTGAAGAATATTGTCGCCATGACGGTCCGGAACAGTATAATTTTAGATTAATTTTAATATTATCACTACTAGTAAGTAGTGATAGCCTAGTGGTTAGACCGTTGGACTGCAAAGTCAGAGTCTTGGGTTCAAACCCAGGCACGCAACTCTGACTTTACGAAAGCATGTGCGTATTAAAAATTAATAATCACTTGCTATAACGGTGAAGGAAACCATCGTGAGGAAACCTGCATGACTGAGAGTTTCTCGAAGATGTGTGAAGTTCGCCAACCCGCACTGGGCCAGCGTGGTGGACTATGGCCTCAACCCTCTCAGCCTGAGAGGAGGCCCGTGCCCAACGGTGGGACAGTTACTTAACAGGGCTAATATTATTATATTATTATTTAATATTATCCTTACGTTAAACATGCTACATTTTATAATAAAACCACTAATCGCAATAATGTCAATGTGAAATTGTTAGTTGCAAAAGCAAGCTCACCGGATCCGATCTTGTAGAGATCAAACTGACCGTCGTAGATATCTGCGGGACAGGCCAGGGGGTCATCGTCACCGCCGTCGGTGCACGTCTGCGCCTCCTGGTGGAACAGGGTACCAGGGGCGCAGAAAAACCTGAAGTCTCGAATGCCGCCGCCGGCGACCCTCACGCACACGTGGAAAGCCTTGCATCCTGATTTCGCGTCTGCGTAGTATGCGCCGAGAATGCGCCCTTTACAGTTGAACCGTTCTGCTCCCCCTGTATTTCCAAATATTTAGGTTAACAACAATATTGCTAAATGTACACATAACTACAGGCAGAAAATGCGAAACTTTGTATATTATTTTATCCTACTAATATTATAAACCCAAAAGTTTATTAGGGGAATGTATGTTTGTAACACTTTCACGCAAAAACTACTGAACTGGTTTTGATGAAACTTCACAGTAGTATACAAAATAGACGCGTGCGCAGCCGCGAGTAATAGCTAGTTCACAATATATCACCTTTGCATAGATAACTTATGATCGCAAATAAAGTAACTTGATATATTTAATTTAATTTATTTTATTTAATAGGTACTGAAACAGAGAACAGATTATATGACTTTTCATAACCTGTTAATATACAAATTATTGATCTGTCACCACTTACATCTGTAATCATTCTTAGTTTAACAGCTTCTATATCTATTAACTACAGGACATAAAGAAAACGAAAAAATAAAAAATGAGATCAATATGCAAGTTAAAGAGGCTAAACAAAAAAAAAACAAATAAATAAACAGCCAAAACCTTCAGTAAACCAAAACGAGTACATCATGATCTAATTAACATTTTTTATATAAAGCATTTTTAAATGCGTTGGCACTATTATGAAATAGATCAAGTTCAGAACATACGGAGTTGTATTGATTACACATTCTATGAACTATATACTACATTACTGAAACGAATGGTAGTATCATCCTAATCTTTTGCCAAAGATGTGGAGCAGCGGGCGGTTCTTCCCTCTGTTATGGTCGATGAGAGCGATGGCTGCTTCTCAATTCATACTCGTGAACGGGTGCTGCTGGTGGGGACTGGTCCGTCCTCTACCCTTTGACTAAATAAACACGGTACCGTAGTACTGTTGAATTTTGTCTCGTCCGGCATCACACTGGAGCGATAATCAAATATTTTGTACACACTCTTTACATATTTTATAGTAACCCTTTCTCTTACTATTATTATTGTACTTTTTATTATATACCTTTACAAAGTCCCTATTTTGTAAATGAGAGGACTATGTAGACACTGACGGATACCATGATGAATCTACAACAATGAATCTACTAAGTACACTTATGTTAAATCTATACTTAAGCACATCTATTTAGCTCGTTCTGCACTATTCTCCTATACCTCATGAATGCAATATATACAAAAAGAATTGTAAAACTCTTATTTTTAAGAAGACTAACCGCGAAGTTTCTTGCCCTTCTTCTCCACAGGAATGACTTTCCGAACGGGTGGTAGTCTTAAGTAATCAATAATTTTATATTTTTGACTATTCATAAGTAAGTTTGGTTTACATGAATAAAAAACTTTTGATTTTGATGCAGCAAAAGAACCAAGATGATGTCTATTGTTATTAATGAATGTTTTATTTGATTAAATTTAAAGAAAAATAATTCATGTAATTTAAAGATACTATTATTATAGTCGTTTAAATCGTTATACAGAAGTTTAATTCTATGGTTGACCTGTGTAAAGTAAATTTTGGGCAGACATGCTATATTAAGTAACAATCTTCATGCAACGACCATAATGTATTATGTATTATTTGCAAATTAAATCATAAATCTGCCTATGATATGTAATAAAGTGAGCATTATTCTGCCGTAATGACACATTAAATTACTTCACAATCATACGATGCGGTTTCCGAAAGACGACCGCAAAATCTGTGTGGTCGGTTGCAACTGTATTCTATTGCTTGTTGCAGTGACCAAACGAAATTATAAACGTTAAGACACATAATAAAATCATTTAAAGAAAGTTCCTGTTAAAATTGCACACTTCGCTGGCTGAGTAGATTAGTGACAGAAATTCAAAAAACGTAAGAACATGAGAAATTTAGTTTTTTTTGGTTTGAATATATCGCTACCACAATTAGCCAATTCAGGAATCATTTCTCGAAAGGACTCATTTCCTATTTTGTAAATAGCCTAATGTTTGGATACCATGATTTTATCATGTTACTTTGTCTTAATCCTAGTTCGGGATTGTTCCAAGATTTATTACTTTAGTATTTGAAATCGATGTCAAAAAGTGCCTTCTTTTGTAAATCAACTTATGTTTCTAAATATGACCTCATAAGGGGATTTTTTAATTTCTGAAAAAAGTGTTAGAAAAGAAATAATTTTGAAGTAACTATTTAAATGTAGATTGTGTCACTATTATATTTGGCCTGCGTCATTCAGAATCATCAAAAATATGTACCACGACTTGCAAATCTCCCCGTGAAGTTTACTGTAGACAGATTTTACACAGATAGTAAAAGTCTATAATTCTTTGACTTTGGATTATGTTTTGATAACAAAGGTGGAGTGTTTCTCATACCTCAAGGCGAGTGGCCACGCATGTCGCTAACATGCATTTAATGAGACGAACTAGTTGCGTCAGAACGAACTAACACTTAATCCCAGTGAACTTTGAGGCTGAGATCGATAAATGCCTCTTTATAAGTGCACTGACCTGGCCACTACAAAAGTTACATAAAAAAATCTTTCACATCGCAATCCAATCAATCGATAATATTTAAAGATTGCAAAAAGAAACTCTAACGGCAGCTGAACATCTATCGTCTTAGTTATAATAATTTATTTAAAAAATGACTTTTCACTTCTAAGTTACTTAGGATGTAACGCATTCGATGGCATATCCACGATAAAAAATCTGATCGTACTATAATCTAAAAGAATACGCGGTTATGCAACGCCTAAGTGTACTACATTAGGGAAATAGGATTATAGAAATACTTAAGAAAAGAAAAGTATAATGTTCCTCAGTCAATAGTTATAAATTGAATGGATACATCTCACGTAGACATACATAAACATAATTTCGTGCACGATATTTGTGAAGGGTTAAAGATATCTCGAGGACAACCGAAATGGTTTAAACAGAAGATCCCTTCTAATCATTCGGATTGGCGTTCACTGATTGGTTATTAGGAAATTGTTTATTAAATCAATTAATAAAGGCTTTACGATCATTAGCCTATTTGTAGCATGTTTATAATTTGCCACTAATCAATCAAATCGCAACAAACGTGTTTAATTTTTCACTTCATAATGGTTTGTTTAGATTTATGCAGTAGTTGGGTACAGATGTACTTGTACAGTAACGGTTTGAATGATTAGTCCGAACGTCTGCGTTAATTTGTTTTTTATTTTCCCCTTAGCCAAGTACTAAATGGTACATAGTTGGACCGTAGATAAAGTTGAATTCACTGCACTGAATTATCCTGGTATAATAATACCGGGATAATTCAGTGCAGTGCAGTTTCTAAGGTACTACATTTTGTCCCCTACATTCAAAATATGATTAAACTGTATTCTTGTTAAGATCGTGTCAATTACGTTCGAAACAAATTAGAAGACAAGGTACACGAACGATTTATGTGCGTTTTTCTATTGTCCGATTTCAAGACCGGTGAATACAATGTTTAAAAACTATTTAATATCTGACAAATTAATTTGATACAACACTAAACGGAATCATCAGTCTGCATTTCAGATGCCTCAAAAAAATCAATACGATTACCTAAGTACAATGTATCCGACATAAATATCTAATTGTCTATAGACTCTATAGTCCGGTAAATAACAAACGGCGCGGTTCCCATGCGTGACGCGTGCGTGGTGAACCGTGGGAGGGCACAGGGGCAGGCGCCCGGAGGGGGGTGAGATACCATCGCAAGCTTGCGCAACAGCGCGCGCGCAACCGTAAGGTGCCATACAGCATCCTCCGCAAAAGGTCAGCGGTACACTAGCTTATGTAAGCAAATGATGCTCTATGTGACATGGACTGATTCGGATTATGTTTTTATGTCATCACGTAGCGAATTTTATAGTGGGCCGTACCAAATGTAGGTTTTAGACAAATTTAAACAATTTAAATAGGCTTTTGCAATAGTTGTAAAGGGATTTTTCTATATATTCTATTAATTTTATAAATCCGAAGAATTAGGGAAATTTAACAGTCATTTATTTATATTTTAATATCCCTGTTATGGGTGCGTTCACATACATTATTGTCACATAAAAAAACTATTAGACTGATATTAATATTTGTGGGACATACAAATAAGCAGTGATTAGACCGTTGGACTGCAAAGTCAGGGGTCCGGGTTCGAACTCAGGCACGCACCTCTGTCTTTTCGAAAGTATGTGCGTATTAAAAGTTAACGATCACTTGATTTAACGGTCAAAGAAAACATCGTGAGGAAACCTGAATGCCTAAGAGTTTTTCGAAGGTGTTTGAAGTTCGCCAACTCGCACTGGGCCAGCATGGACTATGGCCTTAACTCTCTCAGTTTGAGAGGCGGCCTGTGCCCAACTGTGGGACAGTTTGCTTAAGAGGGCTAATATTATATACAATGACTTCTCCCGGGCTTAGATTGAACCCACGATTGCTCGATCCATTGATCGGAGTAGCTGATGACCACAAGACTTGACTAAATTGACGTCAAATATATGAGTAGATTATAAGTTACGTAAAACCCATATACATTACTAATACTGTTCAAACGGTTCTTATGTCACTACAGTTTTTGGAATAAAGGAGCACAGACATGACTGATGAGTTTCAAAAACTCAACGAAAGTAATTCAAAGGGAAAGTAGACGTTTGAAATATCTATAGTATTCCGATGACTCTAACCATCGCTTTAGACTATTTTCGCAATACACATATACATGCTCACTGTGTGAAATAGCCATACATTTACCAAATAAAACCAAGTAATCGCTTGCCAAAAACACGCGTAATTACTCCACAAATGGCAGAGCTAGCCGCTATTTCAAAACATGACCGCATACATAAGTCTATCTGGTTTTACTTTCATAAGCTCACAGCTCATCAAACGATGCACCGTGAAATAACGTAATGTAAGTACATCATTTCGAGTTTTCTCCGCAATAATAATGTAGATGACGGACGGCTTCGTCCAGTGGATAAGAGCTTAAGCCGCTCAGCCCACTGGATGGAACAGTCGCGGGATCCATAAATATTCGGTTCGGTCTGAGTGTTTGTGTATGTGAATCTCGTGTTTGTAAACCCACGATACAGGAATAATTCATAGTGTGGGGTTACGCTTTTATTAAAAAAAATGTCCTAAAAAAAGTAACCTGTATAAAAGACCTTACGAGAACCAAAATGTTAATACGTTCGAATTTTCTAACAGGGCCCTTATTCGCTATAACCAACTAAACACATAACGCGACTCGTTACGATAACTTCGTGTAATAATCGTTCGATAGTACTCCAGTGGAATACAGACAGAAAACCTTTACAGGATTATTTCTCGGACGTATAGTAAGGTAATAAATTTCTCTTAATGTTTTCAATGACAATAATATTGTTTTGATGAGTTGACGTATATCAGCAGCAAATGAATGCAAATTCAAACATATTTGGTTTCATTCATAGTAGCAAGATAAAACGCTATATTTCTCACGGGTTGACTGTTACGATTGTATAGATTTTCGACACAATAAGAGCACTTGGTGGCAAAAAGATTATTGGTTCACATATTACAACATTTCAAGCAAAGTATGAAACGGGATTATTAGTGTTACATTACAACGTTTCTTACGAGAGTGATACAACAATTAGTGTGATTGTGGGATTGTGCCTTTTTGCAATTATAAAATGTTCTTGGTTGTCAGTCAATATAGCTTCATCGATAGTGTCGGAAATGTCTCATCGTTACCAAATGCTTTCGCGAAGATGTGATATGTTGGTTGTAATTAATACATCATACCAAACTAATTTAATTTCCACTATCATAGATAATGTTTTGCATACGTGTTTCTATAACTGTGGTGTAAGAGAAACCCCGTTGTTCTTTTATTCCTAAAATGAAATGCTTATAAGCTCTCACCGCGCAGACATTAGGACCACAGTTTCTCTAGTAATAGTAAAACACTGCCACTCTCTTGAATGATCATAAAATGAGATTAATAGAGATAGGAAAGGCTGTTTATAAACTTTACCCGGCAGTTGATATATTTACTTGAAGTATGAATATAAATAAATAAAAAATAAACCGAGTCTTATCTGAAGGAAAAGTCAAGAGTCACCGTAACCGGCGAGCGTGTATGAGACGAACTATGAGAGTGGAGGAAGCCAGAGAGGTATGTAAGGAAAGAACCTGTTGGAACTCTGTACTCTCTGCTTACCCCGCAAGGGATCTGGCGTGATGTGTGAGTATGAATATTTGGAATACTTTAGGGTTACATTAATGTAATAAACCCCTCTGAACCTCCCCCTCTCTCATTCACAAATTTGCGCGATGTGGATCTAAGTATGTACTTGTAGCTACACATACTAAGTGCAGGTGGAAATAATTATATGTAATGAGAAATTTTAATTAAAATATGAGGCAAGTAAACCAGTAATAGCAGACGCTCACGAACCTCCAATTAGACGAAGGCATTTAAACTAAAATCAACAGAACTGGGCTAGTAATGCAAGATGACAATAATAAACATTCTCCGAGAATATGTATTGTTAAACTAGTTGATTACTGGCTATAAACAAAAAAATATTTGACTTATCGAATTACCTTTCAACCCTTTCAAATTGACGCTTAAAATATTTAAATGTTACGGATAAATGCCCAAACCCATGAACCTTGAGGCTACTCATCCGTTCTCTGTCGGCCGTCACACCGCCCTACTTCTGTCGGAGAGCGGAGCGTGGGAAAATCATTTATGCCAATCCAGAGAATCGATTATCGTGGCGACGTGCGATCGGGTGCGATCGACGCGGACGCAGCACTAGGCGAATGGAAAGTGCAACGATTGCGCAAGACGTAGATGCACTATGCGCATACCAGCGTACACGGTAATGCTTGCGGGTCTCAAATGTGCAAAACGTGCTGCCTTTATAGGCATGGTGAGTGTTTCAAAAGAATGGTTTAAAACCGTTACTAAATTAGTGTTATTGTTAGTTTTACATACTTTGGGTAACATACATACATATTGTAGGAACTAAGATGTATGTTGTGAAAATGAAAGATGATAATACAAAGTGTAAGTTAATATAAGGACAATTATATGTGAGGACAGATTTTATTACGGCAATTAATTTGTGTTTGTAATTTAAATGTATGCCTTTATTTTAGTTGTCATTGTCTTTTTACTACTAATTTACACTGATGTTAAGAGATGATATCGTAGAACAATTGTACAATTATCTAAAGTCAACAATAAAGACGTTTTATTTCCCAATAGGCAATGCTAATTTCCCACGCCCCCGGACGTCCTACGCTAAATACACTGAAAGTTTACTTTCACGGAGATGCGCTTTGTACCCATGCACACACTATTTCCGCACTGCTTAATCGGAAAATACACTTCGACCAAATCACACATACCTCAATACTACATTACCTTAATAATTAGCACGATAAGAAACACGAGAATTTTCAGGTCACTTCCGATTTTCACGGTTCAATGCATCGGCGGCGAACCAGGTGCGTAGATCACATATGTATTTCACTTACCGAGTATAGGGAGCAATGTAAGCAAGATCCACACAGGGAACATGTTGTCGCGAGGTACGTCGCGAAGGGACTGACGTTTGGATGCGCGCGCGCCGCCCGCCCGAGCCGCTCGCTGGGAGGGGAGATCTGAAAGCTCGGCGCCCGCCCGCTGTTGACAATTACAGCACCGTAACGAACTAGAAACAGAAGGCAGATAATTGTTTAATCCCAGATGATTTGATGTATCATCAATCAAGAACTTAAATATGTGGAAATTATAAATGAATTTTAAACCGTTCTTATCGTATTAGTTGTGCCTGCGTAGACCCGCGTAATCCCCTTTAAAAATAAGGTAACACTCAACCTTTGTTCTATTTATATTTGAAATTAAGTGCATATAATCAACTCTTTTATAGTAACCCTTCATGACCAAATCCAATGAATCCATTTTGATAGTATGGTAACCAAAATATGTTCAAACAAGTTAAATAAGAGTAGTGAAAATCTTACTGTGCTTAGATATGCTTTATGCTATATTACCTATATTGTATTATATCATATTTACACATCTAAACTCACACCTATATTCCACAGGTGTAGGTACAAAATACAGCTCACCTAATGCTACGATTCTGTTAAACCTTTCTAATTCTATCACCTACAGTATAAGTAATTTGAATTAATTATTAATTATACTATTTCATTATGTTCACATAAACAGGGAGCGCTTCTTTCCATATCAGAATCAGAATATTTTTTATTCATGTAAACCATTATAGTATTTATGAATCGTCAGAAAAGTAACAAAGACTCTACCGCCACTTCGGAATGTCATTTCAGTGGAGAAGAAGAGCAAGAAACTCCACGGTTACTCTTTTAAAATAAAAAATTACAAACTTTTTCATCTACATTCTGTTGTGGGGTATGGGAGAACAATGTAGGTTGGTCATCAAGTGAGTCCAAGTTAAAAAGCGAATAATACTATTTATGAGATTGGCTACATGGCTCCCTCATTTACAAAAAAAGTACACATTGTGTTAAATTAATAGAAGGAAGAGAGGGAATGTTAACTAACAACAGTTGAATAGGTTGTTTTTACTCAAGTGGAGCTGGAAAAGCATCTGTCCAAGCATTTTTATCTTTTAAATAATCTTCTTTTGAATAATAAGTTTGCATACAAAGTGTTCGTTTTACACAATCTTTGAACTTATTTTCACTAAGTTTAGTGACGTCAATTGGAATTTTGTTATAAAATCTAACACAGTGCCCCATGAAAGACGTGTGAATTTTTGACAGACGAAACTGCGGTTGATCTAATTTATTTCTACGACGTGTGTTATAGCAATGCCTATCACCTAACTGATTAAAAAGATCTAAATTTTTTCTAGTATACATAATGTTTCCATAAATATATTGACATGGGACCGTCATGATATAAGCTACTTTGGACAGTTCTCTTAAAGAGTCGCGACTACTCAAGTTATAGATGACCCTAATAGCCCTTTTTCGCAAGATAAAAACAGACTCAATGTCCGCTGCCCTACCCCACAATAATATACCGTAAGACATGGCACTATGAAAGAAGCTAAAATAGACTATCCTCGCGGTGTACTACCAATACCAACTACTACTCACCATTGCTGGTAATCTTGTAGGAGTAACGAACTTATCATACTCATTATAAATGCACTATGACCTCCAGTGGAAACCGGCGCATGATTTATGAGACATAATCGATGTCTGTCCGCAGTATTCATTTTTTTGTTGTGCTCATTGGTCACACACATGATAACATTACGTCACGGCCAAGGAACGCTGAAATATCTATTACACCTGCGTCTGCGCGCATATCTATTGGGAAAAGTGTCAATTATCTGATCGCTCGGGTGAGAGTGCAAGACTAATTGCTTGAAATCGAAAACAAGATAATAATGCACTTGCATGGCACTGATTGGATAATCGCTATCTTGCGTAAAGAATCGGGTAATTGTTGGTCTTGCAGATTCCACCTATAAAGGCTGGGCGCAACATGGGTATAGGTACTTTGTGCATATAATACCTCTGAAAAGATTATAGGCGTATTTGTTAATTATATTATGAACTTCTTCACCCTCTTGAACCTGTATTTGGATGTACATATGTGTATGAGCGCGCATACTACGGTTCTGCCATTCCGTCTGACTTTTATCAAGCCGTATCTCAGGTTCTACCTGAACATATTGATCTTTGAAAGTCAAGCTATAAGCTACCTTAATCTAACCGCGACTTAAACCGGTTTGACGGTTTTTGCGACATTCTCTGCACGTAGCCTAACAGACAAAATGACAGACAAATATATTCGTTGTGGCTTTATTCGAATTTAGACACTTTTTAGTGTACTAAAAAGTGTCTAAATTCGAATAATGTTATGAAGACTTGTGTACTGTGACTTGTATCAAGTGTGAAAACAGGTATACATACCTGTTTTCAAACTTGGTTTGTAATAGAAAATTTATGTTAGATGCACATTCTGCTTTAGATGCAGAACAGCAAAGCAATGGCAAATGCTTTATGTACAGTATGCAAAAATGCGCCCACAGTTGATGTAACCTGACATTATTATGTAAATGAAGTCATAAGACTTAGCGAAGTCTTAATAACATTATAACGCCGTAATTGTAGAGAAAATGGGTATTACTTTAAAGGATTGCGGTAACCGGACGATGTTAAGATTCACTGAATAGTTCTTGTATTAAAAAGTATGATCTTGATAAATTATTTACTTATGGGAAGGCTCTTATTTCCGAAAAGTTCGTGTCGAGGTTATTTTGTTGATATAATAACTTAATTAATTACTTAATTAATTTAGGATAGAAGATAAAATTTCGGATTTTTTCTGGGCATCCGAAAGGCAAGGTGAAATAAGCAGGAAAATATAAGTATTCCAAAATATTATATCGAAACGAGTATTCTAAATATCCATACTTCGACATTTTTTCTAATTTATATAAATAAATCTTTATTCCCTTCTCAAAAATACAAACATACTCTAATTGCTACTATTACATCAGTTATTAAACACGTAGGTATGATAGATTGATGAAAATATAAACAATAATCTAGTCGTATTGGTCCCCACAATAGACATAGCTTATTTTATGAGCTTACCTCAAAACTTGGTGCTTGATCGATATTTGTGTTGTGTTTAGTAAACCGCTTTTTATAAGCACGAAAATGAACTATTTCACTTTCATTATTCCAAGGCACACAAGTATATCTATTAAGGTATGGTAAACCAGCAAGCAGTGATAACCTAGTGGTTAGACCGTTGGACTGCAAAGTCAGAGGTATCGGGTTCAAACGCAGGCATCTCTGTCTTTTCGAAAGCATGTGCGTATTAAAAATTAATTATCACTTGCTTTAACTAAATAAATTAAAACTGCACGCCTAAGAGTTTCATGAAGGTGTGTGAAGTTCGCCAATCCGCACTAAGCCAGCGTGGTGGACTATGGCTTAAACCCTCTCAGTTTGAAAGGAGGCCCGTGCCTAATGGTGGGACAGTTTCTTAACAGGGCTAATATTATAAACCAGCAATAAATTTCAACGTAAATTCCTACGTTATCTGCGTCACAGACAAAGACAAAAACGCAAAAAAAAAGTCTCATCAATCTTACTTAAACATTGCTATCAAGTGTTTTGTGTGCAGTTGTACACACGAGATACGCATCAGCGTGGCGTGGGACCCCATAGAGATTGTGCCTACACTCAATTCCTCACGAACTGCTGTTCAGCGAACCCAAACACACGCAATTAACTGCCTATATTGTTATTCGGTGAATCATGGCTAAATGTTGCCAATGAGTTAAACAAATACTTATAGTGATTTATCTAAGTGGATGCATGTTTAAGGAAGACAATGAAACTACACTATAGGTAACAATAACGATAGGAATTAGAGGCCAAACTATGAGTCATATTAAAATCCAGCACCTACTCTTCATTATATTCCATACTGTTCATACCTTCCATAAAGGAGACTTCCAAATGTTCTAAAATTATGATTTGGATATTGCTGTAGCTTTAAATTAACAAAATCAACGTTATAGGACCTCATAAATGAGGTACCCTAAATAAGGTGGCGCTCGTCGCTCTGTGCGACCGCAGTGTTCTTACCGATCGCCAAAGTTAAGCAGCGTTCGACTCAGTCGGCCTAAAATGCTTTAACCGTTTGTCGCATTTTCATATTCAAGCGGAAGGCACGTTAAGCCCGGTTCCCACTTAATGTGTCGTTAAGCCGAGGTAGAAGCCCTGTAGGCGGCTTGATAAGTTCCACCAGAAGGTGCCCATACACGTGTCTCCACCAATCCGCACTGGGTCTGCGTGCTGCAGTATGACCTAATCTCTTCCACCTTGATTTGTGATATAGGCCTTTGTCCAGCTGTGGGACGATATAGGCTGATATTACTATAAATAAGGTGGTATAGTATGATACAATATTTTATAATGTAGAAAGTAAATATATAAACACCGTCACGCCTATATTCCCGAAGCGGGGATGGCAGAGGTGTACTATGTACACCCACTTTCCACTGGCGATGTTAGGTCCCATCTAATAGAGGACGAGACTCCGGACTCATACAAGGAATTCTTCTATTGAAAAACTACATTTGTCGGACCTAGGATTTGAACCCTAGACCAACGAAGCAGTCGTAACATAATGTAGAAGTGAATCATATTAAAAAAACTAAATACATAAAATGTCGAAAGTAAAACAGATACCTACACATATTTTAGTCCCAAAGATTGACAAACGTGCATAAATTGGGCTAGACATTTCGCGTTTGCACGAGTTGGCGTTAAGTCGTGAAAGATTCCCATGAGGTGTCCCTCATTGCTTAACGTGCCCCTTGTTCCGTGTTCACGAACGCGAGGTACCTATCATGATGTACAAACTCACTTCATCCTCAACACTACGTAATATCTACATAATTTAATGCAAACATTTAGTATGGAGGAGGACTTCACAGGCAGCCCAGATCCCTTACGGGGTAGGCAGAAAAGTGCAGAGCAGGCAAAGTACAGCGTACCAACAGGTTCTTTCCTTACAGACCTCTCTGGCTTCCTCCACTCTCATAGGTAGTTCGTCTCATACACGCACGCCGGGTACAAAGACTTTTAACTGGTATAGCGGTATACTGACTTAACCAATAATAGGGGCGGTGGTACTAGTATTGTAAAAACGCTCGAGTCGGCGCTTAAAACGCTCGCATCTTCTGCGTGTTTTAACGCTCGTGAGCGTCAGCTTAGCGCTAAACGCTTGACTTCAGCGCTCATTTTTACAACACTAGGTGGTACGCTACGGCTGTGGCTAGCCAACAAAGTCAGGCTGCCAAGCGACTCAGCCCTGTTCCGTCATGTTGGTCGGAGATGCCATACAAAGAGGCGGGTTTAGCCCGATCATACTGGAACTTGATCTAATTTTGTCTCCTCAGCCTTACTCTCAAGAAATTATAAATTTAGGGTAAGCAATTACTATTATTACTAAGTAAGCAATTCCCAGTATGAGTCCGGAGTTTAGAACTGTGCCCGGTATATGGCCCCCTATTACATGGGACCTAACATCTTCGGCGAAAAGTGGGTGTTCTCAGTACACCTCTGCCACCCTCGCTTGGGGAATATATATATATTACTCGCTGACTCCAACGAGCTTCATCTTCGGTTCCATCGTCACCTTAGCATCATGTGAAATAGGGGTCAACCGCTGAGCTGTTCTTAATAAAACAATCTTTCAACCGATTTTATTTAACTATCACTAGTACATATTTAGTCTATTAGGCTTTATAGGTACACTAATATGTATAACATAATAATATTACAATGATTTATATAATGCATATAACTAAAACCTTTTTAAAGAAAACTCGACTACATGACGATCTACATTATATTATATGTTTTGAAAACAGACTGATGTGAGAAAGATCTTATAATAACAACCTGAACCTACTAACCTACCCCATTGTTTATATCATACAAATTAATTAATAGCTGTGCTGAGAACTCGATCTCATGCTGTCACAGAGAATGTATTTACTTCCTTAACATTTTTTGTAGCTTAATTTAAAACAAAATTAACTTAATTCAAGCGAGTTATTATCCCGTAGTAATGACGCACCAACACGACACAAAACCACGACACGACACGAGATGCCCTGATTGTAATAAATTGTCCACGTCACAGTCTACATTTTAATTACCTAACGCATTGACTACTATTGAATTACGCAACGGTTGAATGCAGGGATGTTTGCATACCTTTATATAAGAGCATTTTATCCGAATCTGTATTTTTTTTCCTAATATATGCCTACTTATTATGTGAACTAAAGGAGACTTGCTCCTACAGTAGATATTTTATTTTATTTTTAAAAAATAAGGGACAAAAAACAGTTACATGTTCTGTGTTACTTAAAAAATAACGGGTAGATTGATATTGGATAAACATATAACCCACGGCTTTGTCCACGGAGTAAACTAAAATGCTGTTAAAAAGAATAATCATGTGCGCTGGCCGACCAGCATGTATTAGCATGAAAAAAAAAATCAACAACTAGAGATTGCCACTTCTAGACGAGCTAAGTTTATTATTGATCATCTTTTTAAATTGATACTCCGAGTGGGCAAAGATGTCAACATCAGGAAAGACGTATTGTCATAATGATTACTAATTAGACGTGACACACAGATTTATTCAGGAATCAAATATTCTTTCTCATTTCTAATCATCATGGACAATGCCTGTAAAAGAGTAGTCTAAAATATTTAAATAGTGCGAAATATGTTGAATGAAAACACATACCTAAAGTGCCCAGGTGGATTAGCAGAGGTGTTTTGTGTTTATCCCTCTTTTAGAGCCCTATGTGATATGGGCATAGGCCTATTGTCCTTATACCAAGCACAATTTTACACTCCTGATTGGTATTGTCAATTTTTGTCTGAGAAAAACTCCAACCATTTTTCATAAGATTCAACCCATCTTTGTGATCATCAACGAAGCAGTCAGCACCCGTTACAAAAAGAAATAAAAAGCATAAATATTAATACGATTTAAAATATTTAAAAAGTGGGATATATATGGCATTTAGTAAAGTGCCTAAGGGCTGCCAATATTCTTGCACTGAATGGAAATGCTTTTCCTTTGTGCAACATAAGTATATGATACTCATAAACTTCCATTCGCAATCCTAAATTATATTAGGAAGAAAAATAACACGATAGGTATCTTCGTTTTTGTTTGTATAAGGTTTTTTTTTGTATAGAACCACTGTAAATAGAGTTCGGTGAGAACAATAATGAAGATTACGGTTATGTCAGCTAAGCTTAAAAACCTCCACGGTCACGTTTATCGCTCATTTATCACTTCTTGGACTTTTGTTAGGTGACTTCGCTTGTGTGCCGCTATTAGATAAATCATTAACGACCGTAATGAACTTTATGTCATTGAAGTAAGAGTTTAAAACTTGTCAAACCATTACTCAATAAACTAAGGCGTATTGTGTTACTTGCAGCTATGAGTTGACCATTATAATACCTAACGACACAATAGACATCCGACCGGATATAACGCAAAAAGGATTGCTAGGCTTCTACTCTTTACGTAAGATTTAAAATGCATTATTAAATATTTGTTTTAAAATAATTCTGAATCATTATTCTACGGTCATTTAAAACAGGCTTTGCAAGTATTGCATTGGCAATTTGTCAACTGTTCGTGTATTGCATTTTGAAATGCAAACGAGGAGTTGTGCGAAATGTTGAATAAATAAACTAAGCTGTCGCTGAACTTAAAATGTGCACCGGTTGTAGTACCTACTTAGATTTCAAAGGACTGCAAGTATGCGTTTTAATTTTAAAATAAAATAAAAATGATACTATAAATAATGCCATAGGCTAAGCGTAATACTATCTCTCGTAACTACCTACCTACCTCTATCTATATCATCACCCCATCTTCCCTGCGGGGTAGGCAAAGAGTATGGAGTTCCGACAGGTTTTTTTTCTTTTGGACTTCTCGAGCTTCCTCCACCATCGCATCTTTCTCCACTGTCGCAGTTCATCTTATTCACGCTCGCCGTAACTGTTATGTAACGATAAATATGTACTTTTTATTCTAATGTACCTACATTAAAATAAAAAGTACATATTTAATTCTGGATTTTAATATTTTATGTATATGTAGGTACATATACATAAAATGAAAAAACACTATCACACCTATATTCCCCAAGAGGGGCAGAGATGTACTGTGTACACCCACTTTCACCGACGATGTTAGGTCCTATGTTACCGAAATTATGTCGGGCACAATTCCAGACTCCTGGACTGATTCTGGGAATTTCTCGGTAGAAAAACAAAATTTTTTGTTCGGTGAACCCAGGACCTCGTGATCGCTACACGCATTATTCGCCTCTAAACCAACGAGACAGACTACATTTTTAGTAGACGTATACGTGTATACATATGTACGTCAACATAATGTAATCATTTGTATATTCTAAGTCGTGTATATAATGGTAGTGAACACGGGGATACCAACTAGTCGCTACTAATGTATAGTTTTGCATATTCATAACATTTATCAAGAGAAATCTCTGAACTGAAGTGAAAATGTTCCTGTTATATTTTGTACACTTACATTTTTAACTATCACTTTCATCTTAGTTGTTTTAGCGTGCAAACACGAATCATTTGTCTCGTCTTTCTTAATGTGTACAGATAAGACGTCAAGTTTGGTTTAAACATTATTTAAATAAGATTATATATATTTTTAGTCGTCTTTTTTGTCACTTATCTCTGAAGGGATAGTCGGAAAGGACATCAAATGTTTATATATTTTCGAGTTCCCCGTCATCGAAATGAGTTCGAACATTTCAAATAACACATCAATAGATAGCCAGCCTAACACTATGAGGACAATATTATAGCGATATAAGTTTAATAGTCACCTTTAATGTGTAACCTACAAGAAGAAGGCACTATCCTTGTACAAGATACTATCTTTGAAACTACAAGACTATGTGGAAAAGTACCCATAAATGCATGCTCTTTACAGAGATATAAACTTATAAATTTTATAACTTGAGTTAACTGCATCGTTGGTCTTATGGCAAAGCGCATCGCTTGGGGAATACGAGGTCCTGAGCTTAAATCCTAGGTCGGACGAAAAACGAAAACTTTCCAGTTGGAGTCCGGAGTCTGGGATTGTGCCCGGTATATGGCAATAGGCTCGCCTCCGCATGGGACGTTACATCGTCGGCGAATAGTGGGCGTACTTAGTGAACCTCTGCCGTCCCCGCTTGGGGAATATAGGCGTGACGGTAACTTAAGTTACATTTATTCCTTAGGGAAATTGATTTCATGGGTATACGAGGTACGAATACTATGCACATCATAAAACTTATCAGACATATCCTGTTAACTCTGTTGTAAGCTGAAGTTTTGATGAACATTAACAGCTCTATGCCTGCCTCTACTGAGTGTGTGTGTGTGTGTGAGTGATGTACGCCGTTGGCCGCGAGGCCTTTACATCTTCACCGGACTTAAGGGCGAGCGTGCAACCACTACGCTCGAGCCAGAAGGGCAAGAGGCGACATACTCGAGGGCGCCTTAAAGAGGCGGCTTCGGTTGGGACTGTCGCTGCGGGGTGAGGGGGTGCACTACTAAGTGCACCGGTCAACCGCCGGCTAGGGGAGGGGATCTACGACTTCGTCGTCGTCGTCGCCCGTATTCGGAGCGGAAAGAAGGGATGACAAATCATCGGGGGGATCGGTGAGAACATGTCGCGGCCGGCGGTGGCGGGGGCGGCAGGGGTCGGGGGGATCGTAGTCAGTGGCGGCTACGATTAATGGATTCGCATGGGTAGATGCGTTCGCGAAGTGTCGAGTTGTCGCCTTTTTAATATAGGCGCGAATAGGTTCGAGACCGAGATCGGAGTGGAGCCTCTACTGAGTGCATTGGCGGTCTAGTAGTGAATAATGCGAGGAGCGATCACGAAGTCCTGTGTTCAAATCCTAGATGGGAAAAAGTCATTTTACGATAGAAAATCTACCAGAAGCATAATAAGCATTAGGCTCAACCTAGCATCGTCGGTGAAAATAGGTGTACACAGTACACTTCTTCCATCTCCGCTTGGGGAATTTAGACGTGACATTATTGACGCTTTAACCTACTTACATCATAAATAACTTAATTTGAATAACGATTGTATTAAGGAAACGCGTGGCGATCTGTCGGTACATCATCAAACGGGTTTGATACGAGTCATCGTTTAAGGACGCAATCTTATGCGCATGGTCTAATGTCGCAAACTCCTGCGCATTTGACCTGTATTACATTTACTTTAACCTGCGATAGAGTGCTTGCATAAAGATTGGGTTTTTCTGGCCCCAACTTGTCAGTATAGATCGGTACTGATCGATGCAGGTTAACCTGCGTAAATAATAATAAGAATTTACAGACGGCTTGGTCCAGTGGTAAAAAGCTAAGCCACTCTGCCCATTGGGTCAAGTAGTCGCGGGTACGAGCCCCGCACGGGAAATATATAAATATCTTTTTGTGACCCACAAATACTTGTTCCAGTCTACGTGTTGACACAGGAATAATTCCTTGTATAAATAAAGGCTGGCGTGTTGGCTACGTTTTTTAGGGCTTCGTACCTAAAGCGAAACCCTTATAGTATCACTTCGTTGTCCGTCTGTCCGACGGTTATCACCTTTTTTTCTCAGGAACGGCTAGAGGTATTAAGTTGAAATTTATACCAAATACGAAGGTCTACGGTCCCCTACTAGTGTAAAAAATGAAGGTTTTAAGTAAACCCAAACAAAAGATATGGCTATTTAAAGTCACTCATTAGAAATTATATAGCTCTTCCCGTTGACCTAGAATCGTGGAATTTGGCAAGAAGCAAGGTTTTAAAGTATAAGTAAAGGAAAAAGTCCGATATTTGTTAATTTACAACTATAACATATAAAAAAAAAATATTATTTTCCCTCAAATCCAATGAAAAATAGCCCTGTCTAGTGACACACACACTTGTTGCAGTGTGTCTAGTGATACACTACACACACTGCAACAATTCTTCTTTATCTATGTGCTATCAGTGACATTTTGTGGAACTATTTTGATTTGTGGTGAATAAATATTTATTCACACACAGAGAGATCTGTGGGGCCATCTGTGTACGGTATAGGACACAAATTGGATCAGATTGTCGATTTATTCTTATATCGATTATTCTTATATTTATTTTTATATAGTGTGAATAAAAATTAAATGTTATGAATTTAATTACGGCAACATTTTATAAAGAAAGAGCACTTTTTTAAAAGGTATTTTTATGGACTGCCTCGTTGAACAAGTAGGTACCATATAATGCGTTTAGACATCGCGGAGGATCTCGTACAATTTGAAGGGCGAGCAAAATGTAGTTTTTCTATAGAAAATTTCCTAGTATTATCAGTCCGGAGACCGAAGTTGTGCCCCGTATAATAAATAGCAATAGCCTCGCCCCTTTTACATTGGCACCTTACATTCTCAGCAATAAGTTGGTATGCGCACATAGTACACCTCTAAGCCACTCCCCCTTGGGGAATGTAGGCGTCCCGGTGTGTGTCAATTTTTTATACGGAAGTAATTGAATATTAACGTTGTTTATTTATTTATTTATTTTATTCAATCAATCAATCAGCCTATCGCAGTCCACTGCTGGACATAGGCCTCTCCTAAGACACACCAACAGGGTACATATTAATACATTGAAAAAAACTAGTATTCAAACAGAGACACATTCCGATAGGTACACCAATATCAGGTGTGTACACCATTTACCATTTTACAAAGCATAAAATCTAAATCGAGAAGGGAATACAAATGATATGCGATTTACATTAAATTAAATTTTGATAATATTGAATAAGTGGAACATAATAATATTATAATTATAACATAAAAACTAAAAAGATAGCAAAAATATGTCAAAGGATAATAATCTATTTATAGCAAAACGATTCCAGTATAATCTTTTTATAAATTGGAAGAGAGTCATGAAATAAGTCAATATTATTATCATTTTTATTATTAAACTTATTGTTTGTGTTACACATTCTGACTAGTGGCGAACTGAGTCCAATGTTAGTTCTTGTAGGCCGAACATGAAAAGTGTTATTTAGAGGTTTACGCGGGATACAGTATGGAACCTTAATTAACACATTATTAAGATTTGTATTACAACTAAGAGTATTATTTAACATCTTGTACAGGAATATCATTTCGTGCATTTTACGATGATCCCGTAAAGAGTTCATTTTCAAGAAAGCCAATCGTTGATCATACTACACCGATGTGTAACTCCACTTGAAACAAAAGCTAAGTGTCGTGTAAACGGGCGTTGTATATTCTCAATCCGCTGCGAATGTATGCAATAGATAGGGTTCCACGGTACACAACCGTACTCAAGACGACTTCTAACAAGGGAGTTGAACAAGATTCTTTCAGTACGAGCGCGTTTAAATGCTTTTGTTAATACAAAAGAACCCCAGCATCTGTGCAGCCCTGGTTACAATATTTTCGATGTGAGTCTTAAATCATAGGTCGCTGTCCATCTTTACGCCTAGATCGCTTATTTCGCTGACCTTCTACAATGGGTTTCCTTCTATGTTGCATGTAGTATCTAGTCTATTTTTTTCCTAGAATATCTCATGTGGAAGCATTTATTTACATTTAATTCCATCTGGTTATGATCGCACCACTGCTTGATCCTTGACAAGTCGTCCTGAATCAACGGGTTATCATTCATAGAGTGAACAGTTTTGAAAAATTTTAAATCGTCTGCAAAGAGTAGGAATTCATAGTTATGTATTTCAGACGCAATATCATTGATAAAAATTGAAAATAAGATTGGTCCAAGATGGGATCCCTGAGGAACTCCAGAGATGGCACAATAGAGAAATGAATCATCACCACAGATTGAGACACTCTGGAGTCTTTTTGCCAGATACGACTCAAACCAGTGTAGCAAGGATCGTGTTATGCTAAATTGTGTGTTCATTTAAATTGTAAAATATATAAAAATAAACATCGTCACACCTGTATTCCCCAAGGTCGGATGTTAGGTCTCATGCAATAGGTGGCAAGCCTAATGCCATTATATCGAGGACAATGACAGTTGACACTGGATATATTTCTATCGAAAAATTACATTTGTTCTGACCTGGGATTCGAACTCAGGACCTCGTGATCGCTACGCGCATTATTCGCCAATAGACTAACGAGGTAGAGGTAACTTTTTAGAAGCTTTTGTGTTCGTATGTCTATCTGTCTTTCTGGTTTAAATCTTATAATCCATTTTCAAGCACTTCGGGTATTTTATTTATTAGTTTTTTTTATTTTATTTAAATATCCGATAGCGTTTGACGATAGAAAGCATGTATCCGACTGAGCTGAAATTTAACATATGTATGTAAGTTTGGTGGCAATGCAATAATATAGTACATACCATAGACCCAGCTCCGGACCAGTCTTTTGATGGGGTCGAAAGGAGGCCATGGGAACATGCCAACTACACAACATAAACACCTCGTATATAGGCTTGTTAGATTGGTATTGACAAGGACTATACAACCAGATGATTGATTTAGGGTCTGATGATGAAGTGGAAAGGTGACCAACGGAACTACCCCAATTACTAAACAAACCCCCTCCGGGTTTGAGCTCGTTGGATTTGTCTTCACGAGTTCTGTAGGACCTGATGATGTCCAGGATCTGATGATGGATCCGAAGAGTGGCCAACCCACCGTGTTTGGGTTCGCTGGATTTGTCTTGACGAGTTTTGTAAACCCGGATGATGTCGAGGGTCTGTTAAACGGAGCTGGAGGGTAGCCAATAGAACTTCTCAACTATTGAACCTGCAGTGTTTGGGCTCGTTTGATTTGTCTTGACGAGCTTTATAAATCCGGACGCTGTCCAGGGTCTGATGATGGAGCCGGGGGGTGGCCGAAGGAACTACCCAACTACTTAACATAGCCCCGCCGTGTTTGGGCTCATTGGATTTGCCTTGACGAGTTCTATAGACTCTGATAATATTCAGGATCTGATGATGGAACCGGAGGGTGGCCAAAGGAACTACCCAACTACTCAACATAACCCCGCCGTGTTTGAACTCATTGGATTTGTCTTGACGAGTTTTCGAAACCCGAAGAAACTACAATTTGGCGCTGAAACTGGCCGAAACTGAACCCGTTACGAAACCCTCAGAGCACTAGTCCTACTTGCACTTGTCCAGTTATTTCAAATATTTTCGGCCCGTGTAATCGGCACCGACAAATGATAATCTGCTTTTTATTTGTAAAAGCATAAAATAACGCGGGGTTTCTATAACTCCGCCGAACAGCACCGAACCGCACAAGCTTATCATGAACTTATCTGTACGGAAAACCCGCCTCTTTTTGCAAGTACTCACGCTGCACTAACTCTTTGTATTGATGTAAAGCTATTCAAGTATACCCAAAATTTGATTTGGCTAAAATTAAACTACATTTAAATTGACTTTACATTCATTTTGTTTTAGTACAACAAAGCAATTACATATTAGCATACGAATTGGAAGCTTAACGCATATAATAATAATATCTTTATTCATATGAAAGTACAACTTTCATTTTGCAGATAGTCCGTTAAAAAATATTATCTAAGAGGTGTTTAAATATACGGTACTGGTATGTACGACTATGTATGGAGTTGCATGCTTCGATATAATATACAATATTGCCCATTGTTATTTTCTAATTTAAAATTAGGATGTATGTTACATTTGTTACTTAATTTTAATTCATTAAGGTGTATAACAAAATGATATACTACGCGGGTTGTTCCAATTATGTCATGATAAAATGAAACCTTAAATTAATTAAAATTCACACCATAACTGTTTGACTGTCTTCAATATTCATAAGCTTATTATGCAATACGAGAAAAGTGGTCCATATTTCATATATATACAACATTTTTAGTATAAATTATTTCATCATATTCTTAATCAAGTGTCATTATTATATATAGAATATAATAACAATAAATATATAATTTTAGATCCACGAATTTTTTAGGTCATTTATTAATCTTTCGCATGTTTTTTTTTCGTTTTTTAAATGTAGCCCCAGGAATTATTCCTGTGCCGTGGGTGTACTTACAAATATGAAACTCACTCACACAAACACCCAGACCGAAACAAATATTTGTAGGTCACACAGAAATTTGGTCTAATCCAGTGGGCGGAGCTGCATTAGCCAGGTTATTCCAGAAATCCCCATTGAGTTGCCCCATCAATGCGGATTTGTGGATTTTTTCCACAAATCCCCATTACCGGTTGAATTCCTTATTAATGGGGATTTGTAGAACAAAAAATTTCACAATTCCCATTTAACATCTCATTGAGTTGTGGATGGGGTTTTTGGAGAAGAAATCCAAAAATTCCCATTGATGCATAAAGACAGTAAAGATTTGTGGATAAAAATTTCACAAGTTCCCATCAAATAATACTCAATGGGGATTTCTGGAATAACCCCTTTAGCCCGTTAGGAGCTGAACCAAGCCATCGGAATAAGCGTTAGCAAAGAATTATATTTATCTACATAATAGGCAAAATGTGCAAAGACATTTATAAACATTTTTATAATTTAAACCGGACAGGTAACAAAACAAGTCGTTGAGTTTCGTGATCTATGAAGTATAACGCTAAACGCGTTGTTTCCCAACGTGCGTAGAATGCGGACTGGCCAATTAATCTCGCGAGATGAGCACGCAGCTTCACGTAAGCTGGTACCTGGTAATTCTACTTCCGTTATTGTCTAGGCATTTGACCTTAAATAGATTTTAAGTAAAATAAATTGCACTGCGTACCCATAAAATATTGCTTTATTATATATATAACTTATTAAATTATTTGTCTTTTCTTTCATAGTCCGTTATGCTGCAAGATTAAAATAGAATAAATATGTCCAAATAGCATTCCCGAAGTTTTACATGAAAGAAAAAAGTAAATGTGAAATGAAAACAAAACATAGTTCCCAAATCCTTTTTCATTTCACTTTTATGGTTTATCACTACAAGATACGTAAAATATGTACTTTTTGTAGGAAATTCAAATAAATAAAATATAATAAAATTATATTAGTCAAAAATCAATTTCAACAGAAACAATAATTTATAAATTATTTATTTACCTAATACTTTATGAACTATTGGTACAAAAATAGACTACCATTACTGTATAAGTACTGAGGTATTTTCTACCAATCTACCTGAGTAGGTTGTAGAAAACACAAAATAAAAGGAAATTTAACTTTAAAAATTGCAATCCGTCACAACTGATTACATTATAGCTATACAATAACTCCTTGATACTAAAATGTGAGCAACATATCTTGTTACTAAGGACAAGTAGTTTATATTTCATTGACAAGGTATTTAGGTAGAATACGTTGACTGTACCAAGACTGCTCTCCAACGGGGTTAACGCTTATGGCAATATGGTTAGTTGATTGCATCAAACCGCCTCGGGCGCTACTTAGGGTCATCTCTCTCGCATCCGTAGTACCTGCACTGTGGATCGCAGCTTGGTCATTCCAACCGAGGTCAACATTAAAGCGGAATATTTAAATAGACGAATTTCGGGTTATTTAGATAATCTTATGATCTTTATTGTGACTTCTTTTATGGAATTATTAAACAATGTCACAATGGAATACCAAATGTAAATAGGAACTTTAATCGACGTTAAAATGGAAAAAGTGAAGGACACATATCGTCGCCTCAGAGGGAAAGTGGTGAAAACCTTGTGTATACAATTTTGAAAATTTTCTTGACTTTGCACTATAAATGAAATTTGTCTCATATGGATTTGAATACGCAGCTTATTTGAAAACTAAAAATCCAATTAATGAATAACAATAGTAATCAACGTTTTAAAGGTTGCAAGTAGGTCCTTCTTCCTCTTGTGAAGTTACCTGGCACATATACTCGTCCAAGATTTTCATTCTATGGCGACGTTATAAGGGGAGAATCCTATAAGTCACATACAACCGCGTGCCTAGAAACCAAAAACATATTTATTTGTATAAGCCAATACAATAGCTCTTACAATTTTTTTACATACACCTCCGCATCGGAAGGGCATCCACTGAGAAAATCCAGCTTTTAACTTAATTTGTTGGGTCTTTCTAATAACTGTATTTCTTCCTTTTTTAAAATAATTGTATTATACAGCATTGTTTAATGTTGCTGATTGAGGAGCTCCTAAAACCCAAATTTGTTTTGTCGTCAAGATAATCCGAATTTTTGTAATACCCTTTCAAAATTTGTTTGATAGTCTAGTTTGATTGACAGGCATGTTTCAGATATCTATGGCTAATTTGTTGTCGAAGGATAGGTACATATAATCACGCTACGTCGGTTCTGGATAAAAATAATAAAATATAAGCCTGAAAATGGGTAGCAAGATAGTAAAGACACTAAGAATCTGTTTCTTCCTATATTAGTAGGTACCTATGTGGATATTACTTTCTATAGTGATTTATGATAACAAACTTGCCGTAAGCTTTATGCAATATTGCACTCGAGACTAATAGCATTATAGTCTAAGGAAATCCATCAATAATTGTATATGAAATGGAAATTACTGAATACGATGCAGATAAAATGGGTTCGCTTTGAATCGTATTTGTTACAATATCCAAATATGTTAGTGGACTTAGATTAAGTTGAAATATATTTATTGCCATGTTTTCGTATCTTAGTACCCAAATAACTGAATTAGTTTCCACTATGTCAGTTTTAGGGGTTGATAAAATCGTGTTGCTATCAAATAGTGACCACATTTTTTAAACCTTAAAGTGTTTGTACACTATGTCAGTTAATGTGAGAGCTACATGTGCCGACATGTACGTATGATTTGCGCAGGTAACTTTGCCGTACATGCGTTAGCAGTGGCCAAATAAATTCATTAGGACTTATCGATCGAAATCGGTAAGATAGCGATTGGTATATATCGAGACGGCCGTGCTTAGACTTTTCACTGTCACTGTTGTTTACCAGTTGTAGTCAACCCACACTAATACCCGACCGCCTTTTAATAGCATTGTGTACAAGCCTGATACATCCTGATGGATCCCGGCTTACAGGAATTGCAGTAGTGGAAACGTGAGGCGGGCTTAATCCCACTTAAAAAAAAGAAGCCTGATACAAGCCATAGAAGCCTCAGTCATTAGCGTATAATTAACATAGTCAAACAGTCTACAAAGGAATAATTTTCATGTAAAATTTAAACAATTGTCTAGAACAAACATAATTGTAGCCGTGGTACGTTCCAGTAACTCCATAGCGCTCAAACAAGACCTCGCTGTGACCTTTCCGGCGGAGGATGCTTACATTCCGGCCCGACGTTTCAAAGGGTATATTTATGTAGTAACTTAACCATTGTTTCGTTATTATATTAAACTATTATTTGGTGCAAATTATGAGTGTACATGTTATATTCGACTGTAATTGGATTACATACTTATCATAGGATGGTTTTTGATATTTAAAAAATTACGTTTTATTATTTACGTTTTAAAAATTACGTATTTTTTTCGTGGCCTACATAGGCCAAAATCCAAGCCATTTTATTTTTGTACCTTACGAGGTATTTTTAGATGTTTTTTTTAAGATGATAAGATGACCTAAAATGAGATATGCAGGTTTATTTACTAGTTATTTACGATTAGAAAGTGCAATTGATCATGTGTAAAAGTTTCCCAAAAATTTTCCTAAAAATATTTGTTTACGTGAAAACAGACTTTTTTTGGACTTTCCGGGTACATACATATGTTCGAGGTAGGAATTTTAATATTATTAGATGATAAACTTTATAAAGTTGTGCTTAAATAAAACACGACATCACCAACAAGTCTTTACTTTACTTTTTATTTCAAGTGAAAATTTGATATAGTTTTTTAATAATCATTTTTTTTGCAAACGTCGGCAAAAAATAGACACCCCGGCAATTATCTTATCGAGTTAACTGGTAGAAAAAATTGCAAGTTCCTCCGATCCAAAGGGTTAAAGATATTTTATTTACCTCACGGTCTGTACCATACTTAATTATATCAATTGACATGATAATGTTAGACATATATAAAGATTTTATTACATCAAATAAAGAAGCTTAACAAAGCAAGTGCGGTCTATTTCTAACGCTACGTGCTTAACATAATAAATATCTCAATAGAAAGAATGTCTGAAGAAAGAAAGGCAAAACAGATATACAATGCGAAGTTGGAAGGGTGTAGGTACCGGGGAAGACCTACCTAGACTATCTTACCATGACCAAATAGACCGTAACCGGCGAGCGTGTATGAGACGAACTATGAGAGTGGAGGAAGCCAGAGAGGTATGTAAGGAAAGAACCTGTAGGAACTCTGCCTACTCTGCCAGGGTTCTGGCGTGATGATATAGATAGATAGAGAGATATATCTAAATCATTATTATAGAGTACACACATCCTTAACAAGCCTACAGAGCACACGTGGGAAAATAAATTTTGCAACCTAAGCCATATGTAGAAAATAAACGCCTTGCGGTAGATGATTAAGTAATTATTGGTGTACATAAAACACTTATCACGTATGTAGCGCAATCGAATAGAACATTCTCACGCCCAATAATGTGAGCGCACTAATTACGCTTCGATCATCAATCACGGTATCCGTAGAATTAATCGCAGCATCCGGTGCTTCGACTTGTGAGGGACATGCGCCCGCGCAAGGTTTCGACCGCTCTCCGCCTTTGTTCGCCTGTCGACGGATGAGCAAAACAAAATTTATTACTTATCAACAATTTTTCACAACCTTGTGGTAACAAATAGTTTGTGGTCATTTTTTAACAGTTTTTTTGTCTGATGAAAGTTTAAGTCTTGTATCTACTTCACATTGAACGAAGATAGTAATATTCGTACGTAATCATAATTCACAAATATTGGTCCTTCACTACATATTATAAAGTAAAGTCCCCCCGCCGCGTCTGTCTGTCTGAACGCGATGAACTCAATAACTATCGAACGGATTTTCATACGGTTTTCACCAATGGATGAAGTTATTTAAGAGGAAGATTTATGTGTATAATTCACCGTTGCGAAACCGGGGCGGATCGCTAGTCAGTGCTTAATAGGCTATTTTATAAATATTTTTAAATGCTTAGGTATGTTATCGAAAAAATGTCATAAATCTAAAGTACAGTCTATATTATTGGACATTATTGCTGATGAATGGTGTTTTAACCATCAGCCTTTTAGATTATAAATCTTAAGTTATTTCCTACGTCTTATTTTAAAAATTCAATATTGTTATTTATGGCTTATTCAGGTACGCGGAGAGTGCATTAAAGATGACCAACTACGATAGCATATTTCCTGATGGAATTGCCATTTTATCACCTCATAAACCATACACAAATTAATATGAAGTTGTGACCCGTGGCTATGCACCCGGATATTTTGTAGTATCATATTTAGTTATTCTAATGTATAAGCTATTTATCAAAATCCGTCGAGTAGTTTACGTGTGAAAGATTAACAAATATACATGCATCCTCACAAATTTTATTTTTTTTATAAAAAAATGGATAAAATAATAAAAAAAAAACCCGTCACGCCTATATTCCCCAGAGGGGGTGGCAGAGGTGTACTGAGTACACCCACGTTTCGCCGACGATGTTAGGTCCCATTTATTAGGGGGCGAGCCTATTGCCATATAGCGGGCACAATTCCGGACTCCGGACTCATACTGGGAATTTTTCGTTAGAAAAACTACATTTGTCCGACCTAGGATTTGAACCCAGGACCTTGTGATCACAAAGCGATGCGCTTTGCCACCAGACCAACGAGGCAGTTATAATAAAATATTCTACTATTTTATACTTAGTTGTAACGATTGACAACGATTTTTACCGCATTTGTGTTCGATGCAGTAGCTGAGCTTACCTTCACGCATAAGGTCTTTAATTTCGAAAGTTAAACGCAGCGACTGTAGTTTTATTCCTTATATATTGGAACACTAAAAACACGATGCAACATCGGAATAGTCGATAAAACAGGATTTTGATACCAAGATTGAGCACAGAGAGACTCGCTATATCGCAATGTAACATCTATGCAGAGCCCTTATGACCAATTAAACACGTAACCCGGCGCGTTACGATAGCTTCGTGAAATGTTTGTTTAAAATTACTCCAGTAGAATACAAAATACTGTTACACAACAAATGCACCGCGAATAGGGGCGCAATTGCAAAATCATTAATCGTCAATGCCAGAAACATGCTAACGCTGGTATATCGTTATTATTATATTAATACGTGAAGCAAAAACTTTGTACCCCTTTTTACGAAAATTGCGCGGACGTAGGAGTATGAAATTTCCCACACTTATAGTTTATATAAAAAGGAGTGCAAAATGCTAATATTTTTTTTACTTTATGCATAAAAATACATTAAATCAATAAAAAAAACCATTACACACACTACCATGTATTTGACACAATACACTTCAAATTTAGAATAGATTAATATTGTTTATCTTTTAATATTATTTGTCTATAGTCTTACTGAGTGTCAAACGATCCAAGAGTTTTTAAAAAAACATCGTTTACAGAGAAGTTTTGTATTGAAAAAGGGCGGGAAACGTCGAATAAGAAAGGCGCGTTTTTCAAATTGATTTTTTTTATTTTTAGTTTACTATTCAGCAGTGTAAATATTTACAAAATAGATTAATATAAATATTGTATAGTAGTTTTAGTTGTTTTTAGTGAATAATCTTTAAGTAGTGGTAAGTTCTATCTGTTTATATTCCTCCTTCCTTCATGGAACCGCCGGATCCGGGGGGGGCTAGCCCCCCCGGCGGCATACTATTTCACTGTTGAAAATGAATCAGGCATGGACACCGACTGCTCTTCAAAGAGCAGTCGTAAATTATAAAGAAGTCGCTTGCATTAAATGTGCAAGAATTGCAATAAGCGCAAAAAAAAAACAATCTTCGACAACAGACATTAGTACAAATTGCAATTGCACTAATGATTTAACTGAAATGCATCCCCATCCCCCTGGGACTTCAGAGGCACTAGAGGCCACTCCTTCTAAGGTCTCAGAGGTTGTAGAGGTTGACACGACACTCCCTGCTCAGATTGGTAGGAAACTATATTCCACATGTGATACTGGTCCTTTTCTCATACATGTGCAAAAGGTTGTGTCATCGCCAAATGATGCTACCTATTTACATTATGAATATAATTAATGGTATATAAATTAAAAATATAATTAATGGTAGTATTAAGAAAATAGGTAGAAACAGGGTCTCTTTGTCTTTTTAAAATTATTCCGATGCCAACAATTTCATTGATAACAAGAACCTATCTAATAGCAACTTTAGAGCCTTCATTCCTACTTATAATGTTACTAGAATGGGTATTATACGAGGGGTTCCATCTGAATAGTCCATAGAGAAGGTTCAAACTGATATCACATTGCCTATGGGTTGTGGTGATATATTAAAATTAAGAAGAATTAATTATAAAGTTATGGTTGAGGGTAATCCTGTGTGGAAACCTACACAGTCTGTGGTTGTAACTTTTGACGGACAAATTCTTCCTAAAAGAGTGTTTATGTGCTATAATTCTCTTCTCGTTGAATTATACACTTTCCCCACTATCCAGTGTTATAATTGTTGCAGATATGGTCATACACAAAATCAGTGTCGTTCAAAGCCTCGATGCTATAAGTGCGGTCAGGGTCACTCTGGGACTTCTTGCAATATTGAAGAAGATCTCTCTTCTTGCTGTATGTGTAACGGTTTCCACTATGCTACTAATAAATCTTGCCCTGAATATGCTAGACAGAAGTAAATCAAGGCGTCTATGGCAAAGAATTGTATATCTTATGCAGAAGCATCTAAAATGCACCCAGCTTCACATAAACTATACTCTGATGTTCTAAGGGCTCAGAATGCAAACCTATTACCTAAAAATTTAAATAGCAATTTGGATCAGAATCACAGACTACATACTCAACAACCGTTCAAGTCATATAACAAGACAGTCTTCTCAAAGCCCCGATCGCCTCCAAGCGTTATAAAAGGGTACGATCGCCAAGCCCATGCAGAATTAGTGAAAGATTTTAGTTTTTCTCCACTTAATAACGGTTGTGCGCTCAAAAATAATGCTGATGACAAAACAGCAGCATCATCTCTGTCCAATATAATTGTAGCACTTATTAATGCACTATCACAGTTCAATTTAATTCCACCGTCCAACGTTGCTGCAGTCATTGACACAATTTTAGTAAATACTTCATTTAATAATGGACCATCTCAAAACAGTAATCCAATGGAATTGCCGGAGCGTATGCAATAAAAAATCTGATTTAATTTACTTAATTGGTAAACATAACCCTACAGTGATATGTCTTTCTGAAACATGGTTGAAACCTGAATCTTATTTCAGAATTCCGGGTTTCACTTGCTTTCGAGAAGACAGACGTGACGGGTATGGCGGTGTTGCCATACTTGTCAAAAATTCTTGTTTATTTTCCACATTTCCACTTCCTTCTCATAATGATGATATTTCTATTATTTCTGTTCGTGTAAATAATATTTATTTTGTTTGTGTTTATATACCTCGCCCTACAGTTGTAAATTTTAATGAATTTAAAAATATTTTGAGTGTAATACCTAGGTATTGTTCCTTGTTTAGTTCTTGGGGATTTTAACTGCCATCATCAAATTTGGTGTAGTTCCACTTCTAATTGTTATGGTGAAGACATCATAGAGATGTTGGACTGTTTCAATTAATGCTTATTGAACTCGGGTGCTCCTACTAGACGTACTGGCCCCCTTGAAAATGTAAGTGCTGTAGATTTATCTATATGCTCCCCGGATTTAGCTTTTAGCTTGTCATGGGAACCATTACCCTTTACGTATGGAAGTGACCAATTTTCAATAGTTATTAATCTTCCTTTAAATTGTCACAATAGCTGTTACGTAAAACTACCTCGTAGGAAATATAAACTGAAAAATGTTGAATGGGATTCTTTTAAAAATAAAGTTGATGAAAAAATTTCTCAATTACCAGAGATTCACAATGGTCATGAGAATACATGCTCTCAAGTATTTACTAAAACTGTGTTGAAGGTGTTATCTAAAAAATAAATCTCCTCTATTATTGGCTTCTTCTCCATCGTGGGACGATGAATGCTCAAAAGCCGTGAAAAAGAGAAAAGAAGCTGAACATATTAACCGTGAAAATATGACAATTGAAAATTAAGAAACTTTTTCTGCTGTGATGTCTAATACTAAAAAACTATTTAAACATAAAAAGGGCGAAGGATGGAAATCATTCTGTTCATCTATCTCTCCTTCTACACCTTCTTCTACTGTCTGGCAAAATAATAAACGATTTAAGTCCGCAATAGTAAACCCTTCAGTTTCTAGGCGACCTCTGTCTTTAACTGATCAGTTTCTTGATATTTTTGCGCCTCCCAGTGTCAAAGAGAATATTAAGCCAACATTTTCTCTTGACGATCATAACATTAAGGTAGATTTAGCTGATCAACTTACCGATCTTAATTCTTTATTCTCCTTAACCGAATTAAAAGGAGTCCTTTCATCTGTTAAAGACTCTACTACTGGTCTAGATGGCATTCCATATTTATTTTTAGCTGGTCTTGGGGATTGTGCCCTCACATATTATTTAAATTTAATAAACCTAATTCTGGTCTGGTAATATTCCTGATTCGTGGAGAACACATAAAATCATCCCTATACTTAAACCTGATAAACCCTCTTCTCACGCTTCATCGTATCGCCCCATTGCCTTATCTTCTGACCTGTTAAAGGTAGCTGAACAGTTAATTAAGAGTCGATTAGAATGGTACTTTGAAAATCGCAATATATTATCTGATAGCCAATATGGTTTCCGCAAAGGAAAAGGTACAATAGATAGTATTGCAATATTTACTACTGATATTCGTCTTTCATTAACTCGTAATAATTGTTTATTAGCAGCTTTTCTTGATATTCAGTCTGCGAATGATAATGTTGTAATTTCAATACTAATAAAGAAGCTGGAAAGGTTACAAGTTCTTCATATTTTCGTTAATTTTATCATAAATATGTTGTCTGAACGGTGTATACAAATTATACAGGATGATGGTACTGTACACTCTAGGCAAGTTTATAAGGGCCTTCCACAAGGATCCGTTTTAAGTCCATTGTTATACAATATTTACACATATGATTTAGATCCTGCTTGTTCAGATCCTCAACTTCAATTGAACTCTAGTGCTGTCAATATCCTTCAATATACGGATGATTTGCTATTTTATGTTATTGATAATGATGTTAATAGGGCATGCTCCAGTTTATCTCACTCTTTACGTTTACTTAAATCTTGGATGGACTCTAATGGACTAGAGATATCTGTTTCAAAGAGTAATGTAGTATTGTTTTCTAGAATGCGTAAACCTCCTTCAGTGTTGGTTACATATGAAAATTCTTCCCTGCCTGTTAGACACCAAATTAAACTTTTAGGAATAATTCTGGACTCTAAACTTTCAGGCTTAGAACATTTAGATTATATAGTGATGAAATGTGAACGCTTAGTTAATATGATGAGATGTCTAGCAGGAGTGTGGTGGGGAGCCCATCCCTCTTCCTTGAATTTGGTATATAATGCCATGATTAGAAGTGTCTTAGATTATGGTACCTTCCTGTTAGAACCTGGAAATAAAGCGGCCTTCAAAAAACTAGACCAATTGCAATCAAAATGTTTAAGAATCGTTTCTGATGCTATGCATTCCAGCCCTATTAATGCGTTACAAGTAGAATGTTGTGACCCACCATTAAAATTACGCCGACAGTACCTATCAAATCGTTTTATACTTCGCTGTTTACAATTATCTCGACATCCCATCTTGCATAAACTTAACCTTTTACATGAAGCTATGCATAACTCTCCATATTGGAGACATAAATCTCCCCCGTGCCTAATTCAGAGTTTTAAAAAATATCTCTCCCTTTCAGCACCTATTCATAGCTCAACTTGTGTTCCATTATTCAAACATGATTTCCAATCACTAGTAATTGTTCCATCTATAATTTATAATTTTGGTATAAATAAAAACAGTATTGAACCTCATACTGAATTTAAACAAATTATCTATAAGTGGCCAACATGGCATCACATTTTCACAGATGCTTCAAAACTCTCTTCAGACACCTGTGTAGGGGTAGGTGTTTACCATTCGCAGTTTAATATAACTGAAAAAATTAAATTGCCGCGTGAGTCGTCTGTTTTCTCTGGAGAGTGTTTTGGAATTTATAAAGCGCTAGAATATATAAATATATTTAAACTTTGTAATACTTTAATATTTACAGATTCTCTAAGTGCATTACAGGCAATTCAGAGGTATCCCTTCCAATCCAAAAATCTTTTTCCCCTAATTTATGATATACGTAACTTATTGTATACGTTATTAAAGAAAAAATTATCAGTAACTTTTGTTTGGATCCCTGGACATTGTGGTGTTGGTGGAAATGAGAGAGTAGATTTTCTTGCAAAAGAAGCTTGTAATTCGGGAGACATCTTTCTATTCAAAATTTATCCCCTTGATTTACTCTCTTTATCTAAGGATTACCTTTATGACACTTGGAATATACTTTGGTCTGAAAGTTCTAAAGTTAAAGGAACAGATTATTATGAAATTCAGCCTAATTTATTAAGAAAACCCTGGTTCTCCAAATTCGTCGTTGGTAAAGACGCTACTAGCATTATGATACGTATGAGACTTGGCCATACGTGCAGCCCAGCACATCTGCCAGGCTTCACATCATAATAGCCCCAGTTGTAAATGTGGGGCGGACGTGGCTGATCTCAATCATATATTTTTTTCTTGTTCTAATTATGAACATACCTCTTTCTTTAATTCTTTACTATCCCTTCATATTACTCTCTCGCTACTTCTATAGTCACCTTACTTAGCTCAAATAATAAAAATATTTATCTTTGTATGATTTCATTTATATCTGTAAATAATTTAAAAATAATTTAATTAAATGTATTACCGGTTTTTGCTATGTTCTTCTTCGCCTCCTCAAGTTCTATTTAGTTTGTATATATTTTGATGCAAATTTAAACCACGCTGAACATTAATTTTTAAGTAGATTGCTGTAAATATTTTTTGTTTGTTTTATCGTTTCCCTAACTTTGTTATCTTCGTAATACTTGACATTGGCAAAATACGCGCCGTCGTGATGCCATAAATATAAAGAAAAAAAAAAAAGTTTTGTATCATTAATAAAATTATCGAAATATGTATGCCAAGTTCAATGGACAGCAATTTCTTTTTAGTTTTTGGTTGTTTCAATAAAAAAAAAGAAAAAAAAGAGAGGTGTTCTTTATTTTAATCATATTTTGTTTTTTTTTTATAATTTTATTTCATATAATTTGTTTAAAATAAATAGGCTAATTAATAGTGTAACCAACCTTAATAATGTTCAAACTTATAATTTAAATTAATTATGGTCGACTTTCGATCACAAGTTTTATTAAATTTACACAATTTAAAATAGCAAGATCATACTACATCACTATCAAATATTAATAATAGTAAAGGTCAATCGATGTTTAATTTGTTACACTTCCATGTTCAACAGTATTACACCGTCACGCCTATATTCCCCAAGCGGGGTTGGCAGAGGTGTACTGATTAAACCCACGTTTCGCCGACGATGTTAGGTCCCATGTAATATGGGGCGAGCGTATTGCCATATACCGGAAACAATTCCAGACTCCGGACTCGTACTCAGAAGTTTTTGATAGAAAAACTACGCTTTGCCAGTAGACCAACGAAGCAGTCAACAGTTTAACAGTATTGAATATTTATTTACAATACCTATAAACCATATTGTTGTTGTAATCAAACACCTTTGTGTTAGTGTATTGTGGTCTCGCGACACAAGAAACTGTTTATATTATGTACGTGGCTATTCTTTAATTGTTCATACAATGCTTTGTTTTGATGCACAAGAACTGCTAACAAAGATAGGACAAAAGTTTACTGATTTAACCTGCAGCCACGGCGCGTTATATAAGCTTAGGAGAAATCTAATCAGGTAGCGACCATTGTTTTGTGTGTAAAACCTTATTTGCACAAGAATAGTTTGTTGAAAGCAAGACATTGATTCTCACCTGTTTTAGAAATATTAACTCAAGTCTATCTATATCTCTATCTATATCATCACGCCAGATCCCTTACGGGGTAGGCAGAGAGTACAGAGTTCCAACAGGCTCTTTCCTTACATACCTCTCTGGCTTCCTCTACTCTCATAGTTCGTCTCATACACGCTCGCCGGTTACGGAGACTCCTGACTTGTCCTTCAGATAAGACCCGGTCTATTTGGTCATGGTAAGACAGTCTAGGTCTTCCACGGTACCTACATCCTTCCACTTTCACATTGTATATCAGTTTTGTCATTCTTTCTTCGGACATTCTTTCTATATGCCCGAACCAACGGAGCATACCCTTTCTCATCTTTACACCGATATTCTCTTTCATACCTATTTGCTTTCTTACTACGCTGTTGCGAATACGGTCGGTCAGCTTCACTCCGCACATCTTCCGCAGAGCTCGCATTTCCACCGCATTTATCCTACTTTCATTCTCCTTCTTACATACCCAGCTCTCGCTGCCATATAACAGCGTTGGGACAAGCACTCCATTATGTACGGCCAGCTGCGCCTTTCGGCTTAAGTGCTGGCTCCCAAGTAGCTTTCCCATCGCGCCATTCACTCTGTTCCCTGCACTCACTCTTCTCTCTATGTCAGCGGTGTATTTTCCATCCTTACTGAATGCGCATCCAAGATATATAGATAGGTTTTTTCCCGTTCAAAAACCATAATTTTGGTTTTCTTCACATTCAAATGTAAGCCATTTTTCATGCAGTCGTCTTTCATAACTGTGACTAGTGATTGCAGATCAGTGACTGCTGGCGCTATTAAAACCGCGTCATCTGCATATAGTAGATGATTTACCACTAGATCACTCATTTGTACACCTTCATTCATCGCTTTCTTTCTTTGAAGACTGTTATCCAAATATATTATAAACAGTCTAGCGGACAACACGCAACCCTGCTTGACGCCGATTTCAACGTCAAACCAGGGTGACATGTTACCACCCACCCGTACGCATGCCTTGCAGTCCACATAGGTGGACTGGTCGGCCCGCAGCAGAGTGCCATTTATACCATACTCAGGCAAAATGTCCCAAAGTCTCTTTCGCACAACTCTCAAACGCCTTCTCCAGATCCACAAAACCGCAGAAAACCTTGCAGCCCACTGCCAGATGCTTCTCTACGATGTTGCGAAGGGAGAAAACTTGATCCGAACATCCTCTTCTGGACCTGAAACCCCCTTGTGCCTCGCACAACATTCCATCGGACTTCTCGCGCATTCTCCTTTCAACAATTTTACCATACACCTTGGCTGCCAAGCTGACCAAAGTAATGGCTCTGTAATTGGCGCAGTCATATTGTGAACCCTTGCCTTTGTACAAGGGTACAATGACTGCGCGGCGCCAATCTGTAGGGGCCCTACTGGTCCTCCAGCAAAGATTTGCAAGGACCCGAAAGGCGTCCCGGACGCAAGTTCCACCATATTTGATCATCTCGGCAGATATCATGTCTATTCTCGCAGCTTTACCATTTTTCATACTTCCTATCGCCCATTCAACTTCTTCCATAGTGATGCCCTCTGTTGATTCCGGTGCCACAAACTCGTCTGTGGCACCAGTATCCGGGGCATCTCCATACATTTCTCCAAAATATTCACTCCACCGGGTTAATACAGCTTGTGTATCTGCAAGAATGTCACCATCCTTAGACTTTATCCTTTCATTAACTCAAGTATTTTTTCAATAATAATAATGCACGTGGTACCGAAGCCTGTAGTTACTTAGTAGTAAAGATAGAGATAGGTAGCTATCTCCTACTTGTTTCGAACTGTAAAAGACGACCAAGGACCATAAGCATCGCGTTTTAGCGACTTTTTTTTTTGAATGCGTAGCAATACTCTATGATTTATTCCTGTATCGTGGGTGCGTTTACAAACATAAAATTTCACATACACAAATACCCAGACCGAAACAAATAATTATGGATCACATAAGGTTTTGTTCCGTGCGGGAATCGAACCCGCGATTATTAGACACAGCGGGCGGAGCGGCTTAAGCTCTTAACCACTGCGCTAAATCGTTCGAATGCGTGCTCGATCGCGGTATATTGCATTTTATCAACAGTTTTGATACTGCAACATTCTTTAGCGGTCTAATGTATGCTATATGAAACCACAGTCATTGTGTCTGACTTCCAAACTAATAAAGGGGGGGGGGGCGTTCCTAAAGCTACAAAATATCCGATGTAATTCGTTTGTCACCGATACCCAGCAGGCTAGCAGATTGGTTGTTGACCTAGTCTCTGTAAAAGGCTCACCTCGTAGTAAAAGTGCAATTTCTGATAATTTTGGTGGAATAAGTATGTTGCAAATGTGAATATGCTACACACATCTTTGACCACCTCAGCTGGGTTTCGGTCTGGTCTAGGATCCGGTGAGATTCGAGGAACACGCGAAAATATTTTTATTCTGTCTGAGAATATATTCTATTAAAACTCGAATTGTATGCAAATTCGAAACGTGCAACAACCCGCCCCTAGAATCGACTAGTACAAACAGGCGTGTCATCTTTGAAGGTGGCGTTACGTGCCAATTCGGTATTCAGATGAATCACTCAGTTTGTTGGTTATACTAACCTATTGAAATACATGCAACCTATTGACAAACCTTAATTAGAGAGACAACAGGTAGCGCCAGTATTAAAAATTAGAAAAAAATAGGCGATAAACCATATCATCACGCCAGATCCCCTGCGGGGTAGGCAGAGAGTACAAGGTTCCATAAGATTACAAACAATCTGTATTCAATGATATTTGTAGTCATTGATGCATTCCCGACTAATCTAGTAATATATGGCCTTGTAACCAATTTAAGCCCCATGCTCGGTTCAACCTTTGTACTACTGCTATACTATACTATACTATAACCTCACGCCAGATCCCTTGCGGGGTAGGCAGAGAGTACAGAGTTCCAACAGGTTCTTTCCTTACATACCTCTCTGGCTTCCTCCACTCTCATAGTTCCAATAAACTGATGGCCTAAATCGCCTCTAGTTCCAAACACATCATCATAATCATCATCAGTCTGCAGTAATCCACAGCTGGTCATAGGCCTCTCCAATTGCACACCACTGAGTACGATCCCCGGCTACTCTCAATACTTATGAACTATACTGGGTAAGATCCCTGTATCTCTCTCTCTCTATCATCACGCCAGATCCCTTGCAGGGTAGGCAGAGAGTACAGAGTATCTCTGTAACATGACGGAAAAATTACTAAATCTGAACTAAACTCCAAGCCTACTCAATACGAAGACTCAAGCCACCTGTTCTCAAATAACTAGATATCTACAAAAACTCATTGCAAGTCCTTCGATAACTTATACTTTAAGATACTCATTAGATTGTGAGCGTAAATGTTCTCATTTACGTATGTTAAAACCACTCCCCTCACTTACATTAACTATAACCCAAATGACTTCTTAACACATCGAAGGCCTTATGACGGAAGTAATAAAGTTAAACCAGTGCTGTATCCCTCGCGAGGTAAGTATAATAGTTAACATATAATGAGGAAAATTTGCCGCGGGGTTCCCGGCTTAGAATAGGACCAACCCATCTCATCCCATCGGGTGTCGTACAAGGCGACTAAGGGAAAACTAGGGAATGGGCAGCAGCGTTCCCTTAACACTTTTACAACCAAAAACTGCGCTCGCCAACCCGCCTGCCAAGCGTGGCGAGTATGGCAAACACCCCCAACAAATATGGAAGAAAGCAAGAAAACCAGGCCCCTAGTCCCCGGCGGTCCTGTTCGTCCTGGCCACGGTAGCAGCCATGGTAACGACAGGACAAGGGGTGCTAAGAATCTCCGGCAGAGATTCGGCTACCACAAAAACCGAAAACTGGCCCTGGTGACATACAACGTACGCACATTGAGGACAGATGAGAAGCTAGTTGAGCTGGAAGAAGAGTTAAACAAGTTGCGGTGGAGTATTGTTGGTTTATCGGAGGTCCGAAGAGAGGGCGAGGACACGATAACCTTAAAATCCGGCAACTTGTTTTACTACCGGGAGGGCGAACAGCAGTCCCAAGGTGGTGTCGGATTTATCGTCCACAAGTCACTCATAAACAACGTTGTGTCCATCACTAGTGTGTCGAGCAGGGTAGCGTACCTGATACTCAGAATATCCAAAAGATATTCGCTGAAGGTCATACAGGTCTACGCACCGACCTCGGCATACTCAGATGATGAGGTCGAAGTTATGTATGAGGACATTAGTAGAGCCATACATACTTCCAAAGCACACTTTACAGTAATTATGGGTGACTTCAATGCGCGACTGGGCAAACGGGGCGATGATGAGTTGAGAGTGGGGCAATTTGGATATGGGCAGCGCAACCCCAGGGGTCAGAGGCTGGCCGAATTTCTGGAGAAGGAGGGACTCTTTATGATGAACTCTTTCTTCCAGAAGCCGTCTCATAGGAAATGGACCTGGATGAGCCCTGATGGTTTCACAAAAAATGAGATAGACTTCATCATGAGCACCAAGCGACAAATATTTAATGATGTCTCCGTGATTCACAGGGTAAAAACCGGCAGTGATCACCGAATGGTCAGAGGCACATTAAATATTAATGTCAAAATGGAAAGATCGCGTCTGATGAAGTCTACGCTCCGACCTTCTAATACACATATCCAAAACCCCGAGAACTTTCAAGTCGAATTGTCAAACCGCTTCGAATTGCTAGACAGCAGCGCATCAGTGGACGAAATCAACAATAGGTTGGTAGAGACTGTCCATACGGTCGGGTCTAAGCATTTTAAGCCCCACCGTAAAAATAGGCCTCAAAAGCTATCCGACTACACCCGAAACCTTATGGCTGAGCGACGTACCATGAGACTCCAAACCTCCGATGATGCTAAGTCCTAAAGGCAGCTCAATGGACAGATATTGAAGTCCTTGCGACACGATCTACGGTCCTTCAACACAAGACGTATTGAGGAGACCATAAAGCAGAACAAGGGCTCCAAAGTGTTCGCAAGAGCCGCGTCGATTGGGCAAAGCCAGTTGACGAAGCTGAAGACGGAGGACGGAAACGTAACGTCGAATAGGTCAGAGGTGCTCAGGGAGATAGAGAGGTTCTATGGACAGTTGTATACCTCAGTAGCTGAACCTATTGTTGACTTGGTAAAAGACCCAAGAGCCAAGCTAACCCGACACTACACTGAAGATATCCCGGACATCAGCCTGTACGAGATTAGGATGGCTCTCAACCAACTTAAAAACAACAATGCGCCGGGTGAAGACGGAATTACTGCAGAGCTTCTGAAAGCGGGCGGATCGCCGGTACTTGAAGTCCTTCAGAGGCTGTTTAATTCCGTCTTGCTCGAAGGAAAAACGCCGGAAGCATGGAACAGGGGTGTGGTGGTACTCTTTTTCAAGAAAGGTGATAACACTTTATTAAAGAACTATAGGCCCATCACACTGCTGAGCCATGTTTACAAGTTGTTTTCGAGAGTCATCACGAATCGTCTCGAACGCAGGCTTGATGATTTCCAGCCTCCCGAACAAGCCGGTTTCCGGAAAGGCTTTAGTACCATAGACCACATACATACGCTGCGGCAGATTATACAGAAGACCGAGGAGTATAATCGGCCACTATGCTTGGCGTTTGTGGACTATGAGAAAGCCTTCGATTCGATCGAGACTTGGGCGGTTCTTAGATCTCTCCAGCGATGCCGCATTGACTATCGGTACATCGAAGTGTTGAAGTGCTTGTATAATAACGCCACCATGTCAGTCCGAGTACAAGGGCAGTGCACGAAGGCGATCTCCATAAAAAGAGGAGTAAGACAGGGAGACATCATTTCTCCGAAACTGTTTACGACCACCATAGAGGACGCCTTCAAGCTCTTGGAATGGCGAGGACTTGGCATCAACATCAATGGCGAATACATCACTCACCTTCGATTTGCCGACGACATTGTGGTCATGGCGGAGTCGCTGGAAGATCTAGGACGAATGTTCGGCGACCTCAACAGAGTATCTCAACAAGTGGGTCTTAAAATGAACATGGACAAAACTAAAATAATGTGTAACGTCCATGTCGTACCCACCGCACTCACCGTTGGGAACTCTACTCTTGAAGTTGTCGACGAATACATTTACCTGGGACAGGTAGTCCGGTTAGGTAGGTCCAACTTTGAGAGAGAGGTCAATCGACGAATCCAACTCGGCTGGGCAGCGTTCGGGAAACTGCGCAACATCTTCTCATCCAAAATACCTCAGTGCCTAAAGACTAAAGTTTTTAGTCAATGTGTGTTACCAGTGATGATCTATGGATCAGAGACGTGGTCTCTTACAATAGGTCTCATAAAAAAGCTCAGAGTTGCTCAGCGAGCTATGGAGAGAGCTATGCTCGGCGTTTCTCTACGTGATCGAATCAGGAATGAAGAGATTCGTAGAAGAACCAAGGTCACCGACATAGCCGTTAAGATTAGCAAGCTGAAGTGGCAATGGGCGGGCCACATAGCGCGAAGATCGGACGGGCGTTGGGGCAGAAAGATTCTAGAGTGGAGACCACGTATTGGCAAGCGCAGCGTGGGACGACCACCTGCCAGATGGACCGACGATCTTGTGAAAATCGCAGGAAGTCGTTGGATGCAGGTGGCATCGGACCGGTTACGCTGGAAAGCGATTGGGGAGGCCTATGTTCAGCAGTGGACAAGTATAGGCTGAGATGATGATGATGATGATGATGAGGAAAATTATAAAAGTAATAATTAGTCCATACTATTCCACGCTTAGCAAATGCCTTCTCCTATAAATCTCTAAATGTTTTTCACCATTAACATTTTTCTCAAGGTAACATTTTTATGTCATGCCTACTTCTATACGGATTTTCTAGGAAATTCTGCGGATTCGAGGGACTACACCAGTTTAAACCGGAGGTTAAACGATGGCACCTGTAACTCATGATTAGAATTTTATATGAGAGCGATCTCATATCATTTTTCGCATCTTAAAAAATGCCCAGCGCGCCTAAAGCAGGTTTTACTCCAAACACTTTTGGTTTGATAAGTATTTTGATTTTCCTGAAAGTACATCGCCATACGATGATAATAATGACAGGTCTTTTTCTAAGCGGATTGATGGTAGTTCCTTTAATTAATAAAAATAGTTTTTTATTAATAGGTAAGCCTTTTAAAGATACGGGTGCTCTATCTCCAAGTAAGGCACTAAACAAGTGCGTTATGAATTGGGCGTGCAAAATATTACCATAATACACCCTAAATTATTAACTATTATTTTAGAATAAATTAGGGTTTAAACATTTTTATCGTTTATCGACTTTTAATTAGCAATAACGAAGGTTATTTACCAATGATTCATTATTTATTTACACTAACATTAACGGCGCAAGTTCATGATGTAAGTATTTATGCGGTTTCCATACTTCGTGGAATTAAGGCACTTGCGTAGACTAATGGTATCGTTTAAACAACCCCGTAAATATATGAGCAGCTTGCTCACCACATTATTGCTTCCGTATTGCTCCCGCATAAAATGCAATGTCGCTCGCGCGGATTTTACTGGCACTGTGTACGAGCACCGTCAGTGCCATACGCACGCATCATTCATTACATTATACAACTAATGTTCCGCTCTACATGCTAGCCTGGTATCGTTTACTTACTCTACCAGAACATTGATTTCCTTCCGTTCATTATACTTCCTCACTTATTAGTTGTTTGTTAACATAGCATGTCTTAGTGTAAATCCAATTAAAATATAAGACGTAAACTTATACTTAAATATACAAGTGGGTTCTTATAACACCTGGTTTTTCACAACCTGGGAATACAATTTATTTTATTTTTTACCGATTATAACTATACGATAAAACAGATATACGATGCACAATAAGAATTATGTAAGTACCGGAATACTTACCATGGCCAAATAGACCGTGTCTTATCTGAAACACAAATCAAGATTTTCCGTAACCGACGAGATGCTTGGGACGAACCATAAGAGTGGAGGAAGCCAGTGAGATCTGTAGAAAAGAACCCGTTGGAATTCTGTACTCACTGCTTATCCCGCAATGCAGATAGCGTTATAACACAGATAGAGAGATAGATAACTATATGATTTTCTATAATGTTTTTCTAAGGTTTTTCCACTTACACTAATGTTAAACACAGGCAAAATATTTGAAGACATGTCTAAGAGATACAGTTTTAATTTTTTGTAAGCTGTTCTATTTGGATGCAGAATGCCAACGAGGTCAGTACATGTCAAAGGTCAAGACCTAACAATCCAAATTTTGGTCAAAACTCAAAGAGTTGCGAAACAATGCATTGTACGTATTATGAAAACGCAATGTCGCGTGCCGCATCGGCATTACACCACTTTGTTGGGTCTAGATTCTTATTAGAAGCAAATAACAATAGATGCAACAAGGTAAACTTTTTATAAAATTAATTTCAGACGAAAGAAACCCGGTGCAGGTCCAAGGATTACCACCACGCTGCTTGCTGTACACATCCAAATTTTGCCTGCCCCTGTTATGAAATATTTTATCAATAATATTTCAACTGTAGTTACATTAACCTCCTTCCATCACAAAAATATCAATCAGCTGACCGAAACATTGGTATTGGTTTTGCATATGATTTCACTTAGTTTTATACCTTGTTGTAAGGATGTAAGGATTGTGGTTAGTAACGATGTGCTGGAGCAAGTGAATGAGTTTGTATATCTTGGATGCGCCTTCAGTAAGGATGGGAAATACACCGCTGACATAGAGAGAAGAGTGAGTGCAGGGAACAGAGTGAATGGTGCGATGGGAAAGCTACTCGGGAGCCGGCACTTAAGCCATAAGGCGCAGCTGGCCATACATAACGGAGTACTTGTCCCAACGCTGTTATATGGTAGCGAGAGCTGGGTATGTAAGAAGGAGAATGAAAGTAGGATAAATGCGGTAGAATTGCGAGCTCTGCGGAAGATGTGCGGAGTGAAGCTGACCGACCGCATTAGCAACAGCATTGTAAAACAGCGAGTAGGTATGAAAGATAGTATCGGTGTAAAGATGAGAAAGGGCATGCTCCATGGGTTCGGGCATATAGAAAGAATGCCAGAGGAAAGAATGACAAAACAGATATACAATGTGAAAATGGAAGGATGCAGGTACCGGGGAAGACCTAGACTATCTTACCACGACCAAATAAACCGAGTCTTATCTGATGGAAAAGTCAAGAGTCTCCGTAACCGGCGAGCGTGTATGAGACGAACTATGAGAGTCGAGGAAGCCAGAGAGGTATGTAAGGAAAGAACCTGTTGGAACTCTGTACTCTCTGCCTACCCCGCAAGGGATCTGGCCTGAGGTTATAGATATATAGATTATACCTTGTTTAATATCCAAGATTAGCTCACATTTAGAAATTTGAATATAAATCAGTTACTAGACCTAGCCGAGTTGGCAGCAAATTTGATTTCCATAATTAGTACAATTCACATTGAGGAAGACATATTCAAAGCAATACTTTTAGTAAATCTCTTTTATATTCCGTATATCTTTCATTTAATCATAGTACTTGTAGTTGGTACAGGTTTATTGGATGTGCAAACTCAATTATTTTCGAAATGGGCTCGTAGTAATCTCGAAAACAAGGTTCCCCTCACTCACGTCCGCCAATACTCGATACTAGCGATTACCTACGACTAAGGAGTCATATTTGTGGCCGTGAACCGAATATGCTTCACGGTGTGTGACCCAGGCACCGCTAAACTGATGCCTCATATAACCTACTGTTTGCCGAACGGTGCATAGCGATCTGAAGCAACCTGTTGGGGAATCTTTGATGATCTATTGTTATTTTTTCATTAGTGATGAAATAACTATCGACTTTTGTTTTAGATTAGTAAAGTTCACGAGCCTTAGTATCATGCATTGTGTAATATTGAAGCAAAGAACATATAAAGCATCTAAGGAATAAGCCACATTCAGCCACACATCGTCGCTGCATAATTTATGGCCATTAAGGTAGCGAAACACGAAACAGCCGATAAATTTACCACAAACAAGGTACTCCAGTATTGATCCTCCGTAACACTAAACTTCATAATGTTGTATTTATGTAATATAAGAATTATATGAATAATCATCGATGTTGCTTCTTATCAAAATTCTAAATCCTGCTTCACCCATACTAAATGATAATATACATTATATAAAACATTCTGATTATCATTTAACCACACATGATTATTGGTAACAATGGCAAACGATTATTGTCTTTCAAAGTTTCCCATAACATGCATTGTTTTAAAATGAATATGTGCTACGCTTGTGTAAAAACTCATTCTGTTTTGCAATAAACTCATGTGTTCGGATGGATACCTAGTATTATATACCTAATACTTTGTAGGTATACGTGATATTTCTATCTTGTCTATTTTAAATCAAATTGTAGTAAAGAAGTGCCGACTTTCGTAGAAATACAACATAGACTAAGACCAACAAATCCAAAATAATAACGAGACAAATCTTTGTGTGATCCACAATTATTTGTTCCGGTCTGGGTATTTGTGTTTGTGAATTTTCATGTTTGTAAACGCACCCACGACACAGGAATAAATCCTAGTGGGGCAACGTTTTTAAAAAAAAAAAAATTAAAAGAAAAAAATTGAAAATTGATCTATCATCATTTTCAAGTCTAAATAGAATGAACTGTGTATATATGTATTGTTTTTTAATATTTCACAATGTTTACAACACTGTTAACACAATTGAGACCCCAGAACGAACAATTTGTCGTTACGTTATCGGGAAAAATACCTAGATACTGTCACATTTTTCTTCTTTTTTGCTTTTGTCTTATTTAGAATGGCAAAAAATTTGACTGAAAATTTACATAAAACAAATACAAAAAGAATTGGTAAGTGTAACCAGCTACGTCATTCTTAGATAGATATTTATTTACAATGTACAAAGTGTGAATCTCTTTTATTTAACTCGTAGTGTAATCGGGATGGCTTGTTAACTCGATGACGTTAGTATCAATTGAATTATATTACCCTTTGGTGAAAACCCCCTTACGTGCGCAAGTTTAACTGTTTCTAATCAGATATTGCCCGTTTAAACTGCACAGGAAATGACCGCACTTACACTACAATTAGGAATTCTTCTTCAGTGTACCGCCGTCTAACTTTGTTGCCATGCGTTATATAAGAAAATGCTAAGGTTTGTGCAAATAGAATGTCTAATAATCATCATACACTTTAGTTGCATTATGCATAATAATTTTTGAATACGGCTATAAAGACACTCAGAAATAACTAAGTGTACGTTTATGACTGACAATTTTGTTTCAGGTGGCAATTTTATTGTATCCCGTAAATTTATTTCAAATTAGTTATCTCTTTTTTCTAGGTCAACCATTATGATAAATCTGGCAAAAATAAAAAACACTTGTTTAATTACCTAAAATAATCAAACCTTTGTCTTTCAGAGCCTTTGTGTGAATCATTGCGCCATGCCATAGCACAAAAACAATTTCAATTAAGTATTTATGACCTTTACTAGAAAATATGAAGGTTTTTTAAGTTTTCCCAAGAGGCCATCACTAAAGTTTTTTTTTATTCCTGCAAAGATGGGCACGTTAATTACATATACATAATGTAGTTATATGAATTTGTAATGTTTAGTATGAATGATTTACGATATGGGTAACTATTAATCATCTATTCCTCATCGTAAGAATTATTACTCATAACACGACCTTCGAAGCAGAATGCGGATATGGTGATCTTCACGAAAACATCCTAAAAGAGCGGCCAGAACATTCAAAATACTGTAATTGTTATGGAACTGTACTTTAATAAAAATATATGTATTACCCACCTAGTATACATAATTAACAGTTAATAAATGTTCCTTTAGTGTTATTTTTTATTCCATTAGTTATTACCGTTATACAATATCCACATGAAAAACCACGGAACAAAGAAGACTACAACAGAGAAAACAACAGACAATCCTGACAATCAGCCGACGTAATTATATCTCTCAGTACATCTATCAATAGTATTTAACTACGATGATAGTCGCCTTCCACTGGAATGCACTTTCTCCAGATAACAATCAAACAGTCCCATAATTTGGCTGTCATAGTTCTGGCATTTGATGTGCCACGTTACGAAATAGTTCAAAGTAATTCAAACCACGTCTCCTCAGCAAGGGTGCGCGGCACGACTAACGCGAGCTGATGCACCACTGATAAGAACCGTGAGAACCTACTGATGATCGTACACCCACAGCTAAATCACCACTGCCATTCATTTGCTAAGACAGCAATCTAGAACATCGCTAGAGGATATTACGTTTTTTGATGCTATTCGATTAGAAAACGATGTATTTGACTGTCAGACTTATGTTTATATTTAATACACAAGCTCAATCGCGCTGTCATCGTCATCAAGCTGTAACTTCAATTTTGGCTGCATTAGCTGGGTTAATAATAAATCAGTCTATACTGTCACAGGTCTATAATGTCTACCTTCTCCTGCAAATTGAAATGACGGAAACAAGATGGGGATCAGGCCCTGCAGTCCTAACGAATTCATTTAAGAGATATTTAATGTGTGTGTGTGAATGATGTACGCTGTTGGCCACGAGGCCTTTACACTTTCACCGGATTTAAAGGCGAGCGTGCAACCACTACGCTCTAGCCAGCCAGAAGGGCAAGAGGCGACATACTCGAGGGAGCCTCGAAGAGGCGCCCTCGGTTGGGACAGTCGCTGTAGGGGGACGGGTGCACTACTAAGTGCACCGGTCAACCGCCGGCTATGGGAGGGGATCTACTACTACGTCGTCGTTGTCGCCCGTACTCTGAGCGGAAAGAAGGGATGACAAAGCATCGGGGGGGTCGGTGAGAACATGTCGCGGCCGGCGGTGGAGGCAGGGGTTGATGTATTTAGTATTCTTTACTCACAAAGCTATCGAATTTTGTGAGTATAATAAATGTATTGCTATCGATAGATTAGTCAGTATTTTTTTTTAAACGTACCCCGCACTAGGAGTTATTCCTGTTTGGTGGATGCGTTTACAAACGTGAAAATTCACATACACAAATACCCAGACCAGAACAAATAATTGTGGATCACAAAAAGATTTGTCCCGTGCGGGAATGAACTCGAAATCGAAATTAAATTCGTTGGGATGGAAATCGGTAAAATAGCGATCGCTATCTATATGTCAAGACAGAGGATCAGTTAGGCTAGTAGTATATATAACACTCTATCTTTCTTATTGTATTAGCCTAAAGGTCAATTTTACATACTACCAATTAAACTTATTACAAATAAAACGTGACCAAATTGCGCCATCGTAATTTCGTTATGTTTTTTCGGTCATCGGTAAAAATTTAATAATCGGTATAAATTTAATTTTTATTTCATATATTGTGCGTTACATCACATCCTTGAATTCTTATCTATTTCGATCATCCAAATAGTAGAAATATGATTCAGATATTATTTATATTCGAGCAATGCAATTTGGCGATAATCGTTAGGAAGAAGCGCTTGAAGAAGCATCCTTATTGCGCGTGTGACCTTGTTGCGGAACTAAATTGTTGGCAAGATTTTTATCGTACAGGATCTCGTTATTAAAATTATTCGCTGTTAAATTGGACTTAAAGTGTTCCGTGTTTATAAAATTTCGGACCAGTTATAAAGGTAGTACTTTGAATGAGTGTAATACCTTGATAATTACGTTAATGCCTTAGTAATTAAAAGTATTACTGTGTAAGTGATTCAGCCATGACTAGCGTTTAAGAAGATAACTAGTTAATCTTTACATACCGACAATTTCTCTTCCAATCTTAAAGTTATTCAGTAAGTTTGATCATTGCAGCAATATTGTCCATAATATCTTAATACCGGACGCAATAAATCTGAATTCATTAGTAGCTTCTACACCGAGAGTTTGGTTAGCAAAACTGATCGATATTCTGCTCCATTCCTTCGAAAGTCGAAAGACATCCACCGCAAAAAGTGGAGAGGCTTTTCCCCGAAGATCCAAAAATAACAACAAATAACCAATATATAGTATATAGTAGTATACCAATATAAAAGAAAACCATCAAAAGCGAACTCTGATAGACCTACTTTTTTTCGCGCTATAAGAACCTGTTAAGTGTTACGTGTTTTCCCTAAACTGAATTTACCTAATGAACTTAATTGAAATTGACATGTAAAATGATTAAATGATCAGTACTTCAATGTAACTTTTATTGTACAGGTATTACGCCTATTTACCATCTGATTGCACCCCGGAGGTGGGACTGACATCGATCTTACTTTCGTTCCGGGCGTCTATTCTTAGCTTTTTCCCACGATTAAGATTGTTCGATTACTCGTGATAAATAGCAGGTTGAATACTAGAATAACTACGTATGTAACACAGATATTTCGCGCCATTTATGAGTAGGATTTAATATTTAACAAACCAAACTGAAATTCTTTTCTGTCACTATTTACGACGCATCGAATAAAATAGGATTACCGCTAACCATAAAATGTTGCAAACATTTTAAAATATTAATGGATGACCATTTTCACATATTAAAAAGAATATCAATAGTTATTTATACAACCATTGTCGTTGATGTCTAATGTTTGTTCTATCGCTTTAAGACAGGGAATTTCTATGAGCCCGTGATAATTACTGATACTGACCGTATGATACATATTTATATAAAAGGGATTGGTTTAAAATCACCTCCTTGGGATTAAATTCTCGTAAGCATCAGTATATTTGTGGTTTACACCTATTGGTTTCCATGACGAAATAAGCTTTTACATACTTAAATATGTTTCAGTTTGATTAAACTAGACTGTGGCTTCTTGGAACAAAAACGATGAAGTTTACAATTGACATATTAATGATGTCATAATTTAATATTTATTTGTTTTCTACTGTACGTTCTAGTCGTAGATACATAGAGTTTTGTGAGTGACATAAATAAAAAATACTTCTCCAAGCAGGGGTAGCAGAGGTGTACTTAATATACTCACTTTTTGCCGATGATTTTAGGCACCATGTAATAAGGGGCGAGCCTATTATCCTACCTTTATACCGGGGAGATTGATATTAGAAAATATCTATCGAAAAAATACATGTTGGCCGACCTAGGATTCAAATCCAGGACCTCATGATGACTACGGACATTTTTCACCACTAGATCAACGAATCTGTATAAATAACATCAGTAGGTACAGTATCTATAATTAACAGTACCAGTACCTATAATTTAAATAACTACATTGTATTCCATAATGCTAATGTAATTAATTTAATGATCTATGTATCTATCTATATCAATACGCCAGCTCCCTCGCGGGGTAGGCAGAGAGTACAGAGTTCCAACAGGTTCTTTCCTTACAGACCTTTCTGGCTTCGTCCACTCTCATATTTCGTCTCATACACGCTCGCCGGTTACGGAGACTCTTGACTTGCCCTTCAGATAAGACGCGGTCTATTTGGTCATGGTAATTTAATGATGTTATGTAATTATACAATTGATGCGCTAAATAAATAAATAAGTAAGATTTATTAAATATAGACCGGAAAGACGGAGATCCTTCGGATCTGTACTGAAATTTATGTACTCATTGTATAAACTCAGTTACCAAAGTCCAGAGTAGCGCCCGCCTAAATGTACGGCCAAACCAACGCGTTCAGCCGCGGCTGCGGTGGCGCACCTACAGCCAGATCAGTATGTCCCCATGATTGCGCGTGCGTACTCCACCCAGATAGCGCGTGCAGGACGCAGGACGCGTTGGTGTGAAAATTTTGCATAAAAATATTACTACGGGAACTGATTGCCACCGTGCACGCCACCGCGGCCGCGGCTGAACGCGTTAGTTTAGCCGTACCTTTAGTTGCAACATGCGCAGTGCGCACGGTTGTTGTCGATTATTTAACGACAAACAATACATAGTCGCACACGGCCGGCCGATGCTTCTCACGGCTGCCGAAGGTCGTGGAGAACACCGTTCTTACAACACGCTTTAAATATTTTTATTTCATAATTTTGGCATCCCGATGCGTGCTCCATCTTAATACGCCATGCCATTGAGATACTATATGCCAAGCAATAACATTCACTATAGGTATTTTTTTTGCAATTTGTTACATTTATCAACAATGCATGGAGCGAATCAGTTTGATATGTCTGCATGTTTTGTTTTGCAATTTCTACTTGCTATTAACATGCAAACTTGCCAAATCGGAATATCAATACAATTGTAAACACTGAGTTTAACATTTACGAAGAATATCATTTTATATACGTAGGCATATTATCCATGGGAATACAATGTGGATACAGCAATGAATGTTTGTCTTATAATTTCTACGCGTAGGTAATTCGTTCCTCGTCCGACCTACTCATGCAAGGATCGTGTAATGAATTTGAAAATCATGTTGCCGGTGAGAAAGTTGCAATATTATGCTGTTTATAACACTTTTGCACATGCGATGGATATGTTTCTCAGAACGAACCATGTTAACATTCTAAATATATACCTATATGTCAAATATTTTACGCTAACGCTATATTCTGTACTTATTAGATCTACAACTCAAAATAATATTTAAGTAAATAGCTATTATTACGTGATGTGTTTATATAAAAATGGACTATCGTGTCAGTAATGGGAAGTAGAGATATTTTACAGCCGGAAATACGATGAAATGGGCAACGCACGTCACGATCTAACTATAATAAGGTTATATTTTACACAAAACCTATTGAAGGCCATTTACATACACAATGTTTGCAGATTTATTTTAAACGAATGTCATATTACTGGACTAATATCATAAAGAAATATGTACTTGTATGTACCTAGCAACAGGAAACACGCATGGTGCATATTGAATATTGATGCATAATAATTTTCAGAAATATATTTTTGTTGACATATACTTTTATTTATAGATACTCATAAGCAAATCTTCTTCTTCAGCCGAAAGACGTCCACTGCTAGACAAAGGCCTCCTCTAAAGACCGCCACAACGACCGGCTTTGTGCTGTACGCATCCAACTTCTACCCGCGACCTTCACCAGGTCATCGGTCCATCTTGTAGGGGGCCTACCCACTCTTCGTCTGCCGGTACGTGGTCGCCACTCAAAAACCTTTCTGCCCCAACGGCCGTCAGTTCTACGAGCGATGTGCCCCGCCCACTGCCACTTAAGTTCAGCAATTCTGAGTGCTATGTCAGTGACTGTGGTCTTCTTACGGATCTCCTCATTTCTGATTTGATCCCGCAGGGTAACTCCGAGCATAGTTCTCTCCATCGCCCTTTGGGTGACCTTGAGCCTTCTTATGAGGCCTATCGTAAGCGACCATGTCTCAGTGCCCTAAGTCATCACTGGCAACACACACTGGTCAAAGACTTTTGTCTTGAGACACTGCGGAATTTTGGTCAAGAAGATGTTACGTAGCTTCCCGAACGCCGCCCAGCCGAGCTGGATTCGACGATTGACCTCTTTCTCGAAGTTGGACCTACCCAATTGGATTCTTTGTCCCAGGTTTATATAATCGTCAACAACTTCGAGCGTAGAGTCTCCAACCTTTATAGAAGTTGGTAGTAGTAGTCAAAGGTCTATATAGATAGACCTTTGACAAGATGTTCGTCTTGTCCAGGTTCATTTTAAGACCCATATGTAGAGCGACTCTACTGAGGTCTTCCAGGGTTTTCCAGCCATGAGCACGATATCATCGGCAAATCGAAGGTGAGAGATGTACTCGTCGTAGATGTTGATACATAGTCTTCTCCAGTCCAGAAGCTTGAAGACATCTTCCAGCGCGGCGGAGAACAGTTTCGGGGATATAACGTCTCCCTGTCTCACACCACGCTGCAGTTGAATAGGTTTCGAGCTCTGGTCCTGAAGGCGGACTGATATAGTAGCGTTTTCGTACAAACTCTTTAGCACTTCGATACACCGGTAGTCTACTTGGCACCGCTGGAGAGACTGTAGTACAGCCCAAGTCTCAATCGAATCGAAGGCCTTCTCATAATCCACAAACGCTAAGCATAGTAGCAGGTTGTACTCTTCAGTCTTCTGTATGACCTGTCGCAGCGTATGAATGTGGTCTATGGTGCTGACGCCTTTTTGGAAACCAGCTTGTTTGGGAGGCTGGGAGTCATCGAGTCTGCGCCCGAGACGATTAATGATGACTCTCGAAAACAGTTTATAGACGTGGCTCAGAAGTGAGATGGGTCTATAATTCTTTAAGAGGGTTTAATCACCTTTTTTTGAAGAAGAGAACCACTTCCGCGCCATGACTGTGGCGTTTTGCCCTCGAGGATGACGGTATTGAATAGCTTCTGGAGAGCCCTCAATATCGGCTTTCCACTAGGCTTGAGAAGCTTGGCTGTTATACCGTCATCGCCTGGCGCCTTGTTGTTCTTGAACTGTTTGAGAGCCATACTAATCTCATACAGACTGACGTCCGGGATGTCTCCGGTATAGTGTCGGGTCAATTTAGCTCTTGGGTCTATGGCCGGATTGCAGACAGGTGGTTATACTGATGTGTATAGCTGGCTGTAGAACTTTTTGACTTCCCTTAAGAGTTCAAGTGTAGAGGATACAATCCTGCCGTCTCCGGCCTTCAGCTTACTCAAACGGCTCTGTCCGATAGACAGATCTCTTGCGAACACTTTAGGGCCTTTGTTGCAATAAGCAAATAGTTGAATTTAACTACTTCCACTCTACGGAGAAAAAACGTAAAAAAAATATTTTATTTTTCTAACATTTTTAATTTTAATTTTTAAGCTACGGGTTTAGTCCAATTAATAAGTTTATTTATGATTTTATTACGATGTTCTTGGCGCTTTTTATTTCATTTTCATAGTAAATAACTATATAATTATACAACTATATCTGTCCACCAAAAATCATACTTACCAATAATATTATTAACGAAGCGTTGCGAATCAAACCTGAATATAATTAGGTATAATGCCCCCGTCGGACGGACGGTTTAGCGCAGTGGTTAAGAGCTTAAGCCGCTCCGCCCACTTCGTCTAATAGTCGCGGGTTCGATTCCCGCACGGGACAAATCTTTGTGTGATCAACAGTTATTTGTTCCGGTCTGGGTATTTGTGTATGTGAATTTTCATGTTTGTAAACGCACCCACGACACAGGATTAAATCCTAGTGAGGGGCTAAGTTTATTAAAAAAAGAAATTAATTAAAAAAATTACATTGGTATTATTCCACTGTAAGAAATACCCTAATTACCTACTTATGTCCATCTGGTAGCATGTGTTGCACAAACAGGTCATTGATACGGTAATTAATTAAACAATTAATATTAACTACGCTTGCAGATTAGTTCTATTTATTGCTGTCAATATTGTGATCATCTCAGAAGCAAAATTAGATTATGATTAATTGTCATATTGTTACTACTAATTATCATACAAAACACTGAGAGAATGGATTGGTTTCAATGGTTTGAATGTAAGGTACATTTAAGACGAACAAGAACATATAATGTTAATAGATAGTAAATTTCTCTTTCATACAATAGCAGAACCAAAATTACAAGACAAAAAATCTTTTAAAAAAAAGGTAAACCGACTTCAAAAACCAAAAAAATAAATATTTGAAGTCGGTGCGGGTTGGTGCAGTCGGTTACTTGGCACCGACTTCAAAAATTTATTTTTTTGGTTTTTGAAGTCGGTTTACCTTTTTTTTTTAAAGATTTTCATTTTACAATTTTAAGTGACGAGTGAATTATTTAGTAATATTTATATACCGATATTATATTATTTTGCTAAGTTGCAAAGTAAGGTACCTACAGGATTAATATAATGACTATAATAACGGAATCTATACATTTGTGCAGTTCGCCGTTAAGGTGTTCCCTCTTGTATCTTGAAAGTCCAAGGTCCAATACCAATAACAATAAAATACGACCACCTCAAAACTATACTGAACCAAATGCAAAAAGAATCATCAAAATCGGTTCATAAACAAAGGAGTTATAAAAAAGGATGAATTATGAACTTCCTTTTTTGAAGTGGCTAATATACTGCTTAGTTCTATAGTAGGGTACCTATAGGATAGACGTAAAACCCATAATATCTCAATTTGCACATACCTATTGTTTGTCGTTAAGGAGTTCCCTGGTGTATCTTCTAAGTCCAAGGTCCAATACCAATGAAATTAAAATGGGACCACCGCGGAGCAATACTGAACCCAATGCAAAAAAAATTATCAAAATCGGTCCACAATTGACGGAAATATCGCTGAACATAAATAAAAAAAAAAGCATACATACAACCGAACATAGAACCTCCTCCTTTTTGAAGTCGGTTAAAAAATAACAATCGAAGGTTATATCTAGTATAGTTGATATGATACAATACACAGGCATTCACTTACACACACGCCGACGTCGCCATTTCTTCATACAATAAGGGGTGACCCGTATAATAATAACAGGCACCAGTCCAGATTTCAAAAAGGTTTTAAAAATTTTTCGAACGAATACCTCGCATAACACTTAGTTCGGCCTAGGATTTGAATCCAAAGTGTCATGATCGCCAATCGCACCATGCGAGACAAGACTAACTGTAACGGAACCTGTTAAAATTAGTTAAATAATAATGTAAATAGTCTCGTAGAAAAGTGGGCAGTATAGGCTCATATTATATATCTTCTATACATATAATAACACTGTAACCGAACCGAATCTGTACATTGAATATTTTTTGAAAATTCTTATTGGGAGACACTTCCTTATGGATATAGAGGCCGAAACATATTTTTTTGGAATTATTGTCTACCTGTCTTTCTGTCTGTCTCTTTGTGTTTCAATCACGCAAAAACTACCGAACAAATTTCAATGAAATTTGGTATGGTAATAACGTATATCCTAACTTGAAATAATAAATCCTTTTTACCTCGGAAAAATTAAGCAATCTGGGATTATCGCGGGATAAAACATAATGAAATTTATGGTTTATATATTTCTTTTTAGTCATCATCAGCCCAAATCAGTCCACTGCTGGACATAGGCCTCTTCCAATGTGCGCTACAGAGCCCGATCCTCGGCTTTATGCATCCAGTTCCTGCCGGCAATCCGACATATGTCGTCACTCCATCTCGCGGGGGGGGGGGGGGTCCTACACTGCGTTTGCCAGTTCGTGGTCTCCACTCCAAAACCCGTCTGCTCCAACGGTTGTCCGTTCTGCGGCAAATGTGACCAGCCCATTGCCACTTTAGCTTGCTGATTTTCAGAGCTATGTCGGTGACTTTGGTTCTATGCCGGATAGTCTCATTTCTGATTCTATCTAGCATAGAAACTCCAAGCATAGCTCTCTCCATAGCTCGCTGAGCGACTCTTAGCTTGCCGACCAGTCCCATGGTGAGAGTCCACGTCTCAGCTCCATAGGTCATGACCGGCAAGACGCACTGGTCAAAGACTTTCGTCTTTAGATTTAGTCATAAGCTGTAATATTTCATTAAAATGTGTGATTATGTCGACACATGAATTCCTCCATGAACTGATATTCGACTCGTCTCCTCACGAGAAGCTCGTCAGTGGTTACCCAAACACGCACCCGAAATTGTTCAGACACGTATGATTTAGATACTCAAACATAAATTCTTGCATGAACCGCTGATACAGTCAGGATTGTCTCTTTTGGAATGAACTATTTAACAATGAATGATCGGGACATGAAACTTTGCATATTCGTTTGTTGTATATACGGAAACATGGTTTTGATCATGTTTGAGAAAACTTACACGGAATGTACTGACCAAGCTTTGTTACATACAAATATAAAAGAACTCTTCGATGCGCGATACTGACCCGCACCATTACCCTAGATCTTTGGCGAGATAGTTGGAGAAGGTTTCAATCAGAGCCATATCACCAATAATTTATGATAAATAAATAAACTGGTCATCTTACTCAAAAATAAAGTCCTTAGATATTGTATATAAAGTATCTATATGCCTATGAGATGGCGTTAGCTTTGAATAAGATCGCGCTATAGTTTAGTTGATATTTTTCAAAGACCACCTGTTCAGCTTAATACAGAACCCGTTGATAGAAATGATAGTGTGGTGGAAGTTGATAGAATATCTTTGATGAATATAAAAGTTGTCGCTACACAGATCTTGCGGCAAAGCTATTTCTTCATAAGAACGGATTTTACTAAAACTTTAAAGTTGTTTTAAGTCTCGAAATAATAAAAATGATACTTTTCATCCCGGGAAATATCACGGTTCCTGCGGGATAGCTAATATTTCTTCATAATAAAACGACTAAACCAATAATACAAAATACTTTGTTTATAAACTAGGTCATGCACATACTAGCCGTATAAGATATATATAAAATCATAACACATTACATCACATGCATTTGAATTTTTTATTGGCCTGTGTGAACTTTTTATAGGCCTTAATATATCAATCTTAGTTTGGCTAAATTAAAGCCCTCCACTCCTCCAATTTCCCTCCTCCCTCACAGGTAGTTGAAAACCTAGGGAGTTTTTAAAATTGTTTTACAACGAAAATTGAAAAATGTATAAGTTAACTTTTCGAATATTTTTGCAAAATGATGACGGTTTGCTTTAAGCATTAAAGCGTAGATCGCTGAAATTACTTTATCAAATAGGTAGCAGATATGTACGAACCCCGCACGGGAATATACAAATAAACAAAAATGATGTGATGGTCTGTGATTTTGAAATAAAGAATTTTTCTTAAGCTCATATGGCTATTTGAACGATAAAAAAATGCAAACACGAGTTTTTTCGGAACCTATCACTCGTAGATGGAGGACTTTTCAGAAATGATATAAAAAAATTGTATGGAGGTATCTTAGATCTTGGAATAATATACAGGATTTGTCCTATCCCGGAACGACCTACGTACCTATATCAAATTACAAAATAAACGTGTGCGCAGCCGCGAGTTGAACTAGTTATACAGTACAGTAAGTAGAGATATTCTTACATAATTTAGTAATTGATAGCTTTGTTTTCCGCAAACACCAAAAACTTAATAGAAGCAATTCCAAAGACCTTAGGGTGAGGTTAGATAACGGAGTAGTACACTTTCACTCACGGTATATCACGAGTTGGCGACTCTCCCCGTGACCCGAGTCTGTTTCCGCGACCGCCAACCTAAAGCAGCGCAAGCGCATCGCGACCCGCGCTGACCTCGCGTGCGCTGCGCCTTGCCGGGGGCGACATATAAGATATTTAGCTTTATTAATTTAGCTCATTTAAAATGATATTTCATGAGACATAGCTCAATATTAAGCAAGTATAGTGAATTGAACTGAGGTCTTAGCGTGAAGACTTTGACGCTATAACAAACGCTAGAAAGAGTGCTGTCACGTTCATCCGTATTTAGTAAATTTGTTGCATGAAAAGGATGACATATCAACTCGAAAGCATAACGTTTACGTCAATGTCTTCGCGCTTAACCCTCTGGTAGTCGTAACAATATTACAATATTTACACCCAAATGTAAAGAAAACCGAGATTATGGTTTTTGAACGGGAAGAAACCAGAACGAATGCAAGGCTTGTGGTTGGTAACGATGTGCTAGAGCAAGTGAATGAGTTTGTATATCTTGGATGCGCCTTCAGTAAGGATGGGAAATACACCGCTGTCATAGAGAGAAGAGTGAGTGTGTGTGTGTGAATGACCTACGCTGTTGGCCTCGAGGCCTCTACAGCTTCACCGGATTTTAAAGGCGAGCGTGCAACCACTACGCTCCAGCCAGCCAGAAGGGCAAGAGACGCCCTCGGTTGGGACAGTCGCTGTAGGGGGACGGGTGCACTACTAAGCGCACCGGTCAACCGCCGGTTATGGGAGGGGATCTACTACTACGTCTACGTCTACTTCGTCGTCGCTCGTATTCTGAGCGGAAAGAAGGGATGACAAAGCATCGGGGGGGTCGGTGAGAACATGTCTCGGCCGGCGGTAGCGGCAGGGGTCATGAGGGAGGTCGTAGTCGGCGGTGGCTACGATTAACGGATTCGCATGGGTAGATGCGTTCGCGAAGTGACGTGTTGACGCCTTTTTAATAAAGGCGCGAATAGGTTCGAGACCTAGATCGGAGTGGAGGTCGACGTTCCGTACGAACCATGGGGCTCCTACGGCTTTACGGAGGAAGCGGTTTTGAACCGCTTGAAGTCTGTCGATGTGAGAGGGGGCCGAATGCCCGAACACAGCACACGCATAAGTCATGATGGGACGAACGCAAGTTTTGTAAAGCGTCACCTTATTTCTAAGGGACATTTTACTCCGCTTGCAGAATAACGGATGGAGACGACCGAGCACGAAGGATGCTCGGTGACGGACCCGCTTGATGTGCGGGCCGAAGGACATGGTACTGTTCAGGGTGACCCCTAAATATTTGACCTCTTTGACCCAGGGAATGGGTCGGTCGAACATGGTCACTTGACCTCGGTTCCTTCCGGGGTGGCGCAGAGAGCGGTGCGAAGTTGCACCTCTGGAGAAGAGCACCGCCGCGCTCATGTCCGGGTTCACCTCGATTCGCCACTTCCTGAACCAATCCCCTAGGGTATTGGCGGCGGTCTGGAGTTTCTTCGTGATGAAGGCCTTGTTCCTATTGGAATAATAAAGAGCGGTGTCATCCGCGAATAAAGCTAGTTTAACATCACTCGAACGAGGAATGTCGTTCGTGTAGAGGCTAAACAGGAGCGGAGAGAGCACTGAGCCCTGTGGGACTCCAGCACTGATGGAGTGGGAAGCGGAGCGCGTCATTTCGACGCGATAACGAAAGGCGCGATTCGACAAGAAGTCTCGTAAGATGAGCACGAGTCTGTCCGGCACACCCAATTAGTAGAGTTTGTAGATCAAGCCGTTGTGCCAGACTTTGTCGAATGCCTTCGCGACATCCAGGAAGAGGGCGCCCGTGTAGACTGGTCTTCCGGGTCTATTGAGACCGGAGAGAACGTGCTCCGTGATGCGGTGCACCTGGTGGACACAAGAGTGTTTGGCTCGAAAGCCGAACTGCTCGTCGATAAGGATACCCCTGGACGTTACGAAGTCTTTGAGCCTCGCCAGAAGGAGGCGCTCGTATATCTTGGCCAGGGAGTTGAGGAGACTGATAGGGCGGTAGCTCGCGGGGAGATTGCGAGGTTTGCCGGGCTTGGGAATGCCAATGACGTCCGCCTCCTTCCACTTAGCGGGGAAGGTGCAGTTCGTCATGGCGGCGTTCAAAATGCCACCAAGAGGCAGATGAGTTGGGCGGGCAGGCATTTCAGAACGCGATTCGAAATGCCGTCAGGGCCGGGGGCTTTTTTAGATTTAAGACCCATAATCAGATCTTCGACCTCCGTTTGCGTGATAAGAGGCAAGGAATCGACGGGGGGGAGGGATGCCCTGCACTCGACTTCCCTGTCGACCGCGTCGACGTGGGACTGGTCGACGGACTGAGGGCTGGGGGCGCACTGGCTCTCGAGGGAGTCGGCGAGAAGCTCGGCCTTTTCGTCGTCGTCGAAGGCTGGGGGGTACTGCGCCTGAAGGGCGGGACAGCGGGGGCATGTCAGTCGTGGAGTCGGATTTGAGGCTACGCGCCAGCTGCCAGTAGGCCAGATGCGACGGCGCGATGCCCTCTAGGAGGACACCCCACCGTGGGACGTCGCGTGGTCCACGATGCACTTAACGCATCGAGGGCGCGCGTGACAGTTTCGGGCAGAGTGCCCGTACAGTTGGCAATTGTGGCACTGCCCGGGCGTGCCACGTTTGTGGGGGGCCTCCACGGAGAGGCCAGAAATGTGGCACACGGCCTTCAGGTCGAAGACCCTACGGCCGGACTCGGTGCGGTCGAGGACGACCAGCACCATGTCGTACGCCTCCTTGGAGCGCCCATTGACCATTCTGTGCACCTGGCGCACAGGAAGGTCCTGGGACTGGAGGTCGGCCTTGATGACGGCGGTGTCCAGCTCCCTCGGGACACCGCGGATTACCACCCTGAGCTCCCTTTCTCCTCCAGGGTGTACGTGTGATAAGCGATCTTATTTGATCGCAGGAACGCGGATAGCCGTCGGTGGTCGTCCGAAGACGCCACCTTGACGGCTATGCCTTGCGCGGTGGAACGCGCGTGTGTGTAGTTTATTTGGCGATTATAAATCGCCTTGGAGATGCGCTCCCAGGCGCTCTTGTCCTGAATGACAAGCGGCGGGGGAGTGATGTTCGGACGTGCGGGGCGCGCGAGGGGGGAGGCCCTCGCGGCCGCGTCGGGAGACGGAGACGGCCGGGGGCCGGAGGGGCCGGGAGAAACGGAAACGTTTCCGGCCCTCTGGATTTTGGGTGGCGGCGAGTCGCGCGGTTTGCGCGCCCGCTTCCCATTCGCGATGGGAACGAAGTCGTCCTCCGACGAGAGCGACGGGGACGGGGACCGGGCGGGGGCGGCGCGTCGCGCGGACGCGCGCTCGACCTCCATATCCGAGTCCGAGAGAGGCTCGGACCCGCATGGTGAGACGGGGCGGTCGGCGGGGGTCTGGGGCGGCGCGACTAAGTCAGTTCGCGGCGCGGCGAACGGAGTCGCGGGGTGCGCAGAAGGCGCGGGGTGCGCGGGGCGGGGGGCCGACGCGCACGCGGGCGACGCGTCGGGCGAGGCGGGCGAGTACGTCGCCTTGAATTCCCGGACTATGTCCGGGCAATGCCGGACGATGTACCGCGTTAGGTCCCGGACGAACTCCGGAGGGAAATCTTCGGCCATTTCCAGAGGGGAAATGGCAGGGCGAGTGAACTAAAATAGGGCCCTAGGACCCGGGCGTGAGCGATGCCCTGATCCCCCCACCGGGCGGCGGCGGGGGGGGGTGGCACTACCGGGGAGACGCGTTGTGCCCCTTCGCCTTAGGGGCGAACGGGCGGCACCAAACCCTAACTGCTCCGGGGCGAAGAGAACCGCCGCACGGAGAATAGGATAGCGGGATGGGTTAAGGTAGGGTCCTGGAGAAATCAAGAGCTCTGACTAAGGAAGCCCCCAAGGCCAGAGCTCAAGCCCTTCCGAGTTGGCCGCCCTCTGAAGGAGGGAGGCGAGCGCTCGGGTCCCGCTCAAGCCGGCTTACGACGCCGCTAGGCGTCCACCGGACTTACCACGAACGGACAAAAGACGTGGATTTATAATAAACACTAATATCGAAAACAGTTATGAAACTAACCGTTGAAAAAACAAAAATCGCGGGAGGGCCGGCCGCGCCGTTAGCCGACGCGGCTGCCTAGCAACCCACGTGATTGGTCACACCGGCGATACGCGAACCGTACCTACACGAGACGCAAAAGCATACGCACAGCGAATGCAATTACGTAAACACGCAAGCACAAAACACGTAAGCACAGCCGCGACAAACCACGTAGGTCTCGGAAAACGACCGTTACAAAACGCGGGAAGGCCGACCGCCGTCAGAACGGCGTGTCTACCTAACGGCTCGCCTTGTTGCTACGCGCGAGCCAGACGCGGAGAAGTAACGTCGCAAGCTCGTATATGCGTACGTATACACGTATATGAGCCAACCAAATCACCACTCCACGCAAGCGCAGGCGTTTCCAACAGAGAAGTCGAAATCGAATACGTACGTAATTACGAAAATAGCGAGCGGGCGGGCAGCGCAGCGACACGACCGAACGCGCGCAAGGCACAGCCAGAAATGAGAAGAGTGAGTGCAGGCAATAGAGTGAATGGTGCGATGGGAAAGCTAATTGGGAGCCGGCACTTAAGCCAAAAGGCGCAGCTGGCCATATATAACGGAGTGCTTGTCCCATCGCTTTTATATGGCAGTGACAGCTGGGTATGTAAGAAGGAAAATGAAAGCAGAATAAATGCTGTAGAAACGCGAGCTCTGCGGAAGATGTGCGGAGTGAAGCTGACCGACTGTATCCGCAACAGCGTAATAAGAGAGCTTGTAGGTATGAAAGATAGTATCGGTGTAAAGATCAGAAAAGGTATGCTCCGTTGATTCATATAGAAAGAATTTCGGATGAAAGAATGACAAAACAGATATACAATGCGCAAGTGGAAGGATTTAGATACCGGGGAATAGCTAGACTATCCTACCATGATCTAATAGATCATGACTTATCTGAAGGGCAAGTCAAGAGTCTCCGTAACCGGCGAGCGTGTATGAGACGAACTATGAGAGTGGAGGAAGCCAGAGAGGTATGTAAGGAAAGAACCTGTTGGAACTCTGTACTCTCTGCCTACCCCGCAAGGAATCTGGCGGGATGATATAGATGGATAGATAGATAATGGCGTGTGTGTGTGTGGCAATAGGCTCGCCTTCATGAGCCCTAACAACGTCGGCTTAAAGTGGATGTACACAGGCCATTTCTCTGACCTTCGCTTGGAGAAGATAGGTGTGACGGCGTTTTAGTAATAGCACTTAAATGGCAGCTATTTTTTAATTCATTTACAGATGAAGTACTTAAGCGGTCATAGATTTATCTAAGTAAGTTGGTAGTCATTGTTATTGCAATATTTTAGCAATCATAATTTTATTTAATAACTTGATTTGACTTGAACAAACAGGTACCGAACTAAATAGTTTTCGAGAAAAAATGTGCAATTAACCACCGGTTTTGATTTGTTAACTATGTCGCAACCGAGCAAAGGTTTCTACAATAAAATTTTAGTTAATAGGTGTAAAATATATCTTGTCCTTATCGGCTATTAACTTATAAGTTAATATCATTGTTTAAGTAAGTAAGTTTTGTGCAATCTATAATGAAAATATTAAAAATAATCAAGCCAATCGACCTCCAAGTCGTCGACATATAGAAATATTCGAGGGTCAATAGGTGAAAAAAGATAACATCAAATAAAATTTCAAACGAAATACCATTACGTATGTTGAATACTACCTGTATTCACGTTGAATACAGGTACCTAATAACGCGTTATTAGGTACCTGTATTCAACGAACCTCGTAACTATCTTTCTTATAAATAAAAAAATATACACCGTCACGCCTGTATTCCCCAAGCGAGGGTGGCAGGGGTGTTCTGTGTACACCTACTTTTCGCCGACGATGGTAATTCCCATGTAATACAATTCCAGACTCCAGACTGATACTGGGAATGTTTGCTTACATTTTGTCCGACCTAGGTTTGGAACCCAGGATCTTGTGAAGGCTCCGTGCATTATTGGCCACTGGGCCAACGAAGCGTCTATCTGTTCTAGTTATAAATGGTATTTTACATTTTTCATCATCATCATCATCTCAGCCCATACTTGTCCACTGTTGAACATAGGCCTCCCCAATCGCTTTCCAGCGTAACCGGTCCGATGCCACCTGCATCCAACGACTTCCTGCGATTTTCACAAGATCGTCGGTCCATTTGGCAGGCGGTCGTCCCACGCTGCGCTTGCCAATACGTGGTCGCCACTCTAGAATCTTTCTGCCCCAACGCCCGTCCGATCTACGCGCTATGTGGCCCGCCCATTGCCACTTCAGCTTGCTAATCTTAAGGGCTATGTCGGTAACCTTGGTTCTTCTACGAATCTTCTCATCCTGATTCGATCGCGTAGAGAAACGCCGAACATAGCTCTCTCCATAGCTCGCTGAGCAACTCTGAGCTTTTTTATGAGACCTATTGTAAGAGACCACGTCTCTGATCCATATATCATCACTGGTAACACACATTGACTGAAAACTTTAGTCTTAAGGCACTGAGGTATTTTGGATGAGGAGATGTTGCGCAGTTTCCCGAACGCTGCCCAGCCGAGTTGGATTCGTCGATTGACCTCTCTCTCAAAGTTGGACCTACCTAACCGGACTACCTGTCCCAGGTAAATGTATTCGTCGACAACTTCAAGAGTAGAGTTCCCAACAGTGAGTGCGGTGGGTACGACATGGACGTTAGACATTATTTTGGTTTTGTCCATGTTCATTTTAAGACCCACTTGTTGAGATACTCTGTTGAGGTCACCGAGCATTCGTCGTCGTCGGCCACGACCACAATGTCGTCGGCAAATCGAAGGTGAGTGATGTATTCGCCATTGATGTTGATGCCAAGTCCTTGCCATTCCAAGAGCTTGAAGGCGCCCTCTAAGGTGGCCGTAAACAGTTTCGGAGAAATGACGTCTCCCTGTCTTACTCCTCTTTTTATGGGGATTGCCTTCGTGCACTGCCCCTGTACTCGGACTGACATGGTGGCGTTATTAAACAAGCACTTCAACACTTCGATGTACCGATAGTCAATGCGGCATCGCTGGAGAGATCTAAGAACCGCCCAAGTCTCGATCGAATCGAAGGCTTTCTCATAGTCCACAAACGCCAAGCATAGTGGCCGATTATACTCCTCGGTCTTCTGTATAATCTGCCGCAGCGTATGTATGTGGTCTATGGTACTAAAGCCTTTCCGGAAACCGGCTTGTTCGGGAGGCTGGAAGTCATCAAACCTGCGTTCGAGACGATTCGTAATGACTCTCGAAAACAACTTATAAACATGGCTCAGTAGTGTGATGGGCCTATAATTCTTCAGTAAAGTGTTATCACCTTTCTTGAAAAACAGTACCACCACACCCCTGTTCCATGCTTCCGGCGTTTTCTCTTCGAGCAACACGGAATTAAACAGCCTCTGGCAGACTTTAAGTACCGGCGTTCCGCCCGCTTTCAGAAGCTCTACGGTAATTCCGTCTTCGCCCGGCGCTTTGTTATTTTTGAGTTGTTTGAGAGCCATCCTAATCTCGCACAGGCTGATGTCCGGGATATCTTCAGTGTAGTGTCGGGTTAGCTTGGCTCTTGGGTCTTTTACCAAGTTAACAATAGGTTCAGCTACTGAGGTATACTGCCCATAGAACCTCTCTATCTCCCTGAGCACCTCCGACCTATTCGACGTTACGTTTCCGTCCTCCGTCTTCAGCTTCGTCAACTGGCTTTTCCCAATAGACGCGTCTCTTACGAACACTTTAGAGCCCTTGTTCTGTGCTATGGTCTCCTCAATACGCCTTGTATTGAAGGACCGTAAATCGTGTCGCAAGGACTTCAATATCTGTCCATTGAGCTGCCTATAGGACTTAGCATCATCGGAGGTTTGGAGCGTCATGGAACGTCGCTCAGCCATGAGGTTTCGGGTGTAGTTGGATAGTTTTTGAGGTCTATTTTTACGGTGGGGCTTAAAATACTTGGACCCGACCGTATGGATAGTCTCTACCAGCCTGTTATTGATTTCGTCCACTGATGCGCTGCTGTCTAGCAATTCGAAGCGGTTTGCCAATTCGAGTTGAAAGTTCTCGGGGTTTTGGATATGTGCATTACAAGGTCGGAGCGTAGACTTCATCAGACGCGATCTTTCCATTTTGAAATTATTATTTAATGTGCCTCTGACCATTTGGTGATCACTGCCGGTTTTTACCCTGTGGATCACGGAGACATCATTAAATATTTGTCACTTGTTGCTCATGATTAAGTCTATCTCATTTTTTGTGAAACCATCAGGGCTCATCCAGGTCCATTTCCTATGAGGCGGCTTCTGGAAGAAAGAGTTCATCATAAAGAGTCCCTCCTGCTCCAGGGATTTGGCCAGCCTCTGACCCCTGGGGTTGCGCTGCCCATATCCAAATTGCCCCACTCTCAACTCATCATCGCCCCGTTTGCCCAGCCGCGCATTGAAGTCACCCATAACCACTGTAAAGTGTGTTTTAGAAGTATGTATGGCTCTACTAATGTCCTCATACATTACTTCGACGTCATCATCTGAGTATGCCGAGGTCGGTGCGTAGACCTGTATGACCTTCAGCGAATATCTTTTGGATATTCTGAGTATCAGGTACGCTACCCTGCTCGACATACAAGTGATGGACACAACGTTGTCTATGAGTGACTTGTGGACGATAAATCCGACACCACCTTGGGACTGCTGTTCGCCCTCCCGGTAGTAAAACATGTTGCCGGATTTTAAGGTTATCGTGTCCTCGCCCTCTCTTTGGAACTCCGATAAACCAACAATATTCCACCGCATTCCTTGTTTATCTCTTCTTCCAGCTCAACAAGCTTCTCATCTGTCCTCAAAGTGCGTGCGTTGTATGTCACCAGGGCCAATTTTCGTTTTTGGTGGTAGCCGAATCTCTGCCGGAGATTCTTAGCACCCCTTGTCCTGTCGTTACCATGGCTGCTACCGTGGCCAGGACGAACAGGACCGCCGGAGACTAGGGGCCTGGTTTTCTTCTTTTCTTCCATAATATTGATTGGGGGATTTGCCATACTCGCCACGCTTGGCAGGTGGGTTGGCGAGCGCAGTTTTTGACCGCAGAAGTGTTAAGAGAACGCTGCTGCCCATTCCCTAGTTTTCCCTTAGTCGCCTTGTAGGACACCCGATAGGATGAGATGGGTTGGTCCTATTCTAACGTGTACCATAATGCTGTTGAATTTTGTCTCGTTCGGCATCACACTGGAGCTATGATCAGTTGTTTTGTACGCGCTCTTTACATATTTTATAGTAACACTTTCTCTTACTATTATTATTATGCTTTTTATTATATACCTCTACAACATCTCTATTTTGTAAATGAGAGGACTATGTAGACACTGACCAATATCATGAATCTAAGTACACTTATGATTAATCTATACTTAAGCACATCTATTTAGCTCGTTCTGCATTGTTCTCCCATACTCCATAAATGCAATGTATACAAAAAGAATTGTAAACCTCATTTTTAAAAAAGAGTGACCGTGGAGTTTCTTGCCCTTCTTCTCCACAGGAATGACTTTCCGAACGGGTGGTAGAGTCTTAAGTAATAATAATTTTCTCTTTTGACTATTCATAAGTGCCTTTTGGTCTACATGAATAAAAAACTTTTGATTTTGATTTTTTTAAGCCGGCAACCACGTGGCCAGTTACATTTTTACTGACGCAATTTAATGAGCTCCATACGAGACGGTGACACTGTTGGAGCAAGTTCTTCACCTGAAATTGGTAATTACGACTGGTATACTAAGCTAAAATTATGTTATGAATTCTAAGAATGCTATATAATCACGCTAGCTCCCTCGCGGGGTAGGCAGAGAGTACAGAGTTCCAACAGGTTCTTTCCTTACATACCTCTCTGGCTTCCTCCACTCTCATAGTTCGTCTTATACACACTCGCCGGTTACGAAGACTCTTGACTTGCCCTTCAGATAAGACACGGTCTATTAACGGTTAATTAACGGTATTATTTACGGTTATCTAAGAATGCAATCTTTATATTGGTATTCATTATTCACACCTATAATCTTTAAGAATGCTAGAACAGTAGGTAAAGTGCATATAGAGAAGAAGTAGAGATTCATAAGTTGTTTAGTAGACAACTAGGATCTAATTTCCTGACCATCACCATCAACCCAGTCTTCGGCTCTTTTCTTCCGACCGCTGCCTGCCACCTTGCATATATCGTAACTTCACCTAACTGCTGGGGATCTTACAACGCGTTTGCAGAGCCGGTTTCCCCTTAAGAATACGTTTACCCCAACACTTGTCATAATTAAATGACCTTCTCTAAAAATTAATAATATCTTAATCATCTGGAATGCGAGCTCCTTAAAATAAATACAACTAGGTAAGTAAGTAATCAACCAAGACCAACAGCGACCACAGTAAACATGATTTTGTAGAGTACTACGACTCCATTAACATGGAAACCGCACCACAAAGCATTTTGAAGAGTGAGATAGAGTACGCCATTAAGACCCAAAAAAAATTTAAGACTCCAGGAAGTGACAATATAACAAACGAAGTCTTGAAGTTTTTATGTGATATATTACAGGAACCTTTACAGATAATGTTTAATAATATTATGGATAAAGAAACAATGCCAGACTATCGAAATCTACAATAACACTGTTACATGAAAAGGGAGACCGTACCGATATTGGAAACTACAGACCAATAAGCCTTATGACTAACTTATACAAAGTATTCTCGAAAATATTATTAAATAGAATTGCAAATAATTTTGATGAAAGCCAACCTCGCGTACAATCCGGATTTCAGTAAACTTTTTTAACCATGGGTCATATACAAGTAGTGACGCAAATGATAGAAAAGACTAGTGAATTCGGAATTACATTGTACATGTGCTTTATTTCTATTCATAAGCTTTCGATTCATTGAGCCACGAGGCGATATGGGAAGCATTATCACATCAAGGTACATAACAAATATATTAATGTCATTCAGAATGTTTACTCCAAATGTATGGCTAAAGTGCAACTAGAAAGGGACGGTATAGAATTCCCGGTTAAAAGAGGGGTCAGGCAAGGGGACCCATTATCACCAAAGTTTTTTTCAGCCGTACTGGAATCCGTTTTCAGAAAACTCAATTGGAACAGCAGAGGAGTAAAAATTAATGGAGAATACTTGAGCCACCTTTGATTTGCAGACGACATTGTGGTGTTCGCCGAAAATGCTCATGACTTAGAGACCATGGTTGACGAACTAGCGCAAGAAAGTAAAAAAGTGGGACTGTTACTGAACACATCAAAAACAAAAGATTAAAGTTGACGGTGTCAGTATAGAATACGTAGAAAACTCAATTGGAACAGCAGAGGAGTAAAAATTAATGGAGAATACTTGAGCCACCTTCGATTTGCAGACGACCTTGTAGTGTTCGCTGAAAATGCGCAAGAAATGCGACAAGACGGTGTCAGTATAGAATACGTAAAAGACTATATTTAGGACAATTAGTGTCGTTTCAAACCTATCCCTGGCGTTCTTTAACGCCGATGGCCTTCGCTCCCAGCGAGATCAGGTTGCTGATTTCCTCCGAGATCACCAACTTGATATCCTCCTCGTGCAGGAAACCTTCCTGAAGCCCGCACAACGCGATCCTAGGATCGCAAACTATAACCTCGTGCGCAATGACAGAATCGGCTCCCGCGGAGGCGGTACTCTCATTTACTACAGGAGGTCCCTGCACTGCATCCCTCTCGATACCCCCGCGCTCACCAACATCGAAGCCTCGGTCTGTCGCGTCTCTCTCACGGGGCACCAGCCCATCGTGATCGCCTCCGTTTACCTTTCCCCCACTAAATCCGTTCTCAGGAGTGACTTTGAAGCACTGCTCAATCTGGGAAGCGCCGTCATTCTGGCGGGCGACTTCAACAGCAAGCACGTGGCCTGGAACGGTCTCACCACTTCCCCTAACGGTAGGAGCCTTGACGCCCTGGTCGACGTTCTCGACTTTGACGTCATCGCACCTATGCACCCTACCCACTATCCTAACAATCCCAATCACCGACCCGACGTCCTGGACATGGCGCTTCTGAAGGGTGTCGCCCTACGGCTGCACTCCTTGGAAGTAGTCCAGGAACTCGACTCTGACCATCGACCTATAGTCATGAGACTCGGTTCCCCCCCTTCCGCCCCTCAGCGACCCAAAAAGACGGTGGTGGATTGGCATGCGCTAAGCACGGCCTTGGCGGATGCCGACCCTCCCCCCCTGCCTCTCAGCTCGGACTCCATCCCGTCCCCTCAGGACACCGATCAGGCCGTAGATGCCTTCACCGAGCACATCCGATCGGCTGTCAGTCGATCGTCCAAGCAAGTCGAGGCGGAAGATCTCTACCTCAACCGCTTTCGACTGCCGGACGATGTTAGGGATCTCATTCGTTCCAAGAATGCTTCTATCCGAGCGTACGACTCCTACCCCACCGAAGCCAATCGGGCCCGGATGCGCGCTTTACAACGAGAGGTAAAGCGTCGTGTCGCGGAGGTCCGGGAGGAACGGTGGGGTGACTTCCTAGAGGGCATCGCGCCATCGCATCTGGCCTACTGGCAGCTGGCGCGTAGCCTCAAATCCGACTCCACGACTGACATGCCCCCGCTGTCCCGCCCTTCAGGCGCACCCCCAGCCTTCGACGACGACGAAAAGGCCGAGCTTCTCGCCGACTCCCTCGAGAGCCAGTGCGCCCCCAGCCCTCAGTCCGTCGACCAGTCCCACGTCGACGCGGTCGACAGGGAAGTCGAGCGCAGGGCATCCCTCCCCCCCGTCGATTCCTTACCTCCTATCACCCAAACGGAGGTCGAAGATCTAATTATGGGTCTCAAAACTAAAAAAGCCCCCGGCTCTGACGGTATTTCGAATCGCGTTCTGAAATGCCGCCCAACTCATCTGCCTCTTAGTGGCCATATTGAACTCCGCCATGGCGAACTGCACCTTCCCCGCTAAGTGGAAGGAGGCGGACGTCATAGGCATTCCCAAGCCCGGCAAACCTCGCAATCTCCCCGCGAGCTACCGCCCTATCAGTCTCCTCAACTCCCTGGCCAAGATATACGAGCGCCTACTTCTGGCGAGGCTCAAAGACTTCGTAACGTCCAGGGGTATCCTTATCGACGAGCAGTTTGGCTTTCGAGCCAAACACTCTTGCGTCCACCAAGTGCACCGCATCACGGAGCACATCCTCTCCGGTCTCAATAGACCCAAACCCATCTACACGGGCGCCCTCTTCCTAGATGTCGCGAAGGCATTCGACAAAGTCTGGCACAACGGCTTGATCTACAAGCTCTACCAATTGGGTGTGCCGGACAGACTCGTGCTCATCTTACGAGACTTCTTGTCGAATCGCGCCTTCCGTTATCGCGTCGAAATGACGCGCTCCACTTCCCACTCCATCAGTGCTGGAGTCCCACAGGGCTCAGTTCTCTCTCCGCTCCTGTTTAGCCTTTACACGAACGACATTCCTCGTTCGAGTATGGCGCATCTAGCCCTATTCGCGGATGATACCGCTCTCTACGTCTCGCATAGGAATAAGGGTTTCATTACCAGACACCTTCAGGCATCCGCCAATTCCCTAGGGAATAGGTTCAGGAAGTGGCGTATTGAGGTGAACCCGGACAAGAGCGCTGCGGTGTTCTTCTCCAGAGGTGCCACCCCGCGCCACTCCCTGCGCCGCCCTAGAAGTAATCTCGGCCAAGTGACCATGTTCGACCGACCCATTCCCTGGGTCAAAGAGGTCAAATATCTAGGGGTCACCCTAAACAGTACCATGTCCTTCGGCCCGCACATCAAGCGGGTCCGTCACCGAGCATCATTTGTGCTCGGTCGTCTCCATTCGTTAATCTGCAAGCGGAGTAAAATGTCCCTTAGAAATAAGGTGACACTTTACAAAACTTGCGTTCGACCCATCATGACTTATGCGTGTGTTGTGTTCGGGCATTCGGCCCCCTCTCACATCGATAAATTCCAAGTGGTTCAAAACCGCTTCCTCCGTAAAGCCGTAGGAGCCCCCTGGTTCGTACGGAACGTCGACCTCCACTCCGATCTAGGTTTCGAACCTATTCGCGCCTTTTTTAAAAAGGCGTCAACACGTCACTTCGCGAACGCATCTACCCATGCGAATCCGTTAATCGTAGCCACCGCCGACTACGATCTCCCCCCCGACCCCTGCCGCCACCGCCGGCCACGACATGTTCTCACCGACCCCCCCGATGCTTTGTCATCCCTTCTTTCCGCTCAGAATACGGGCGACGACGACGACGTAGTAGTAGTAGATCCCCTCCCATAGCCGGCGGTTGACCGGTGCACTTAGTAGTGCACCCGTCCCCCTACAGCGACTGTCCCAACCGAGGGCGCCTCTTCGAGGCGCCCTCGAGTATGTCGCCTCTTGCCCTTCTGGCTGGCTAGAGCGTAGTGGTTGCACGCTCGCCTTTAAGTCCGGTGAAGCTGTAAAGGCCTCGCGGCCAACAGCGTACATCATTCACACACACACACGGTGTCAGTATAGAATACGTAAAAGACTATATGTAGGACAATTAGTGTCGTTTCAATGCTGCACCAAAAGGGAAGTACAAAGACGAATAGCAATAGCTTGGAAAATGTACTGGGGTCTTAAAGAAGTAATGAAGAACAAAGAAGTCAAGACCAATATAAAGAAAAGAGTTTATGAAACGACAATCCTGGCCTGCCTAACGTATGGATGCCAGACATGGGCGTTGAGAAAGGAAGATGAGGAGAGGCTTGCTATTTGTCAAAGAAAAATGGAAACTAGCATGTTAGGAAAAAAAACTTTCAGACAAAATAAGTAATTTAAATATCAGGCTAAGAACAAAGATAACAAATTAAAGAAAAAAATACGAATGATAGATTGGAATTGGGCCGGACATGTTTGTAGACTGAAAAACGACAGATGGACGAAAAGAGTGACAGAATGGATCCCTTTGATAGACCAGAGAAAGCAAGGCAGACCAAGAACTAGATGGAGAGACATTTTTGTACGAAAATGTGGACCCGGCTAGATGACCAAAGCACGAGTGAGAGCGAAGTGGAGAGAGATAGGGGAGACCCAATATAAAAAAAATTTAAAAATAACAATATGTATAGATATACGAGGAGGGATCAAAAAGTAGTGAGAATGAGATAGAATATAATGACTATTGATAAATTAATAATTTATTTTTATACATTGTTTCCGAGTCTCTCTACACACCGAGTCCAGCGCTTTTCCAAGGCTTCAATCCCTTACACAAAAAAAGTTTTGTCTTGGTCCTGCAAAAAGCTTTCCACGGTATCCATCACCTCGTTATCGTCTTCGTACCTGTTTCCCCTTAAGTATTTTTTCAATTTGGGGAACAGATCAAAATCGCTAGCCGCCAGATCTGGTGAATAAGGGGGGTGGTCAACCAATTCGAAGCCAGCTTGCTGAATGGCAGCCATCGCAACTGCCGACCTGTGCGCGGGTGCGTTGTCGTGATGAAACAGCACGCCCCTTCGAAGTTTCCCTCTCCTTTTCTCTTTGATGACATTCCTCAACGTGGGAATTAAAGCTGCATAATATTGGCCTGTAATAGTGGTTCCACGCTCCAGGTAATCAATCAACAATATTCCTTCTGAGTCCCAAAATATTGAGGCCATAACCTTGCCAGCCGATGCCACGACACGAAACTTCTTTGGGGTCGGTGATGATGGCCGTTTCCATTGCGAAGATTGCTGTTTTGTCTCGAAATCAAAATGATAGACCCATGTTTCGTCCATTGTTACGAAACGAGACAAAAAGTTTTCAGAATCTTCTTGAAATTTGTCCAACAATATCTTCGAAATGTCAAGTCCATTTTGTTTCTGACTGTCGGTTAACATTCTCGGCACACATCTTGCGGAGACTTTTCTCATATTCAAAGATCGTTTCAATATGGATTGAATACTTCCATATGAAATGCCCGTTTCTTGAATTAAGTATCGGATGGTAACTCTTCGATCGCTCAATACAATTTTCTCGACTTTCGAAACATTTCCATCCAAACCATTTGGCCATCAACAAAACGGCCGCAACGATGTTCGTCTTCCGTGCTCGTTCTCCCTACTCGAAATTGAGAAGCCCACCTTACGATAGTGGAATACGGCGGAGCAAACTCTCCTAATGTTGCCTCCAAATCGCAATGAATCTCTTGCGTCGTTAACTTTTTTAAACAGAGGTATTTAATAACGGCTCGCAAATCGTTTTTCTCCATTTTCGAGAACACGTTCCGACACGAAGCAAACAAATGACTACATTCAGAAAAAAACAAAAGAGAATCAAAGATTTTTTTTATTAATATTACAAATATGTATCTGAGCTATTCCTACCAGTATTTTTTTTTACCAAGGAGTATGTCGTTCTCACTACTTTTTGATCCCTCCTAGTATAAGAAAGATAAATGATAGATGTTAATAATTACTAGAAGAAATAAAGGCTTTTTTATTTATTTTATTTAAGTAAGTAATCATACTTGACCGAGATATTGCGTTAGTAAATTATATTAACCGGAAAAACGAAATGACAAGAAACTGTGATTTATTAGTCGAACGTGGATGGTCTTTAATTTCCAAGTCAATAAAAAGAGATAAGCATTTCTTTGGTGTACGTCGGCGGTTTTTGTTCGATATTTCTATAGAGACACGCACACGAGCTATCGATGCAACCACATACATAATGATACACTTTTTGCTCCATGCTCTACATTAAGAACAAAGATGTACAATGTAATAACATCGTTTAACGTGGTCATCTTGTCCTATTGATCTTCAAAGATCATTTGTTTGGGACACTTAATTTGCCCTAACGGACCAGGAACTGGTACGATTGTAGACAATTTTTTAATTGTCACATATGAATGTAGTTATTTATTATATAACTTAGCCCCATACTAAGAATTATTCTTGCGTCTTGGGAGAGTTTACAAACATGAAATACACAGACACCCAGACCGAAACAAATATTTGTAGTTCACATAAAGATTTGTCGGCTAAGCGTCTCCATTGGACCAAGCCGTGTCGTCGAAAGTTAATATCGTAGACTATCTATCTATCTATATCATCACGTTAGATCCCTATCCAATATCATATTTAAGAGAAAGTTGGTTTAAAATGCCATCCCATTAATACCAAATAACTTATTGAAAAGCTTCCATTACTAACGACCATTTCAAATATGTGCACATCGGGTAATATTTATGGGTAACTTCCAATCTTGTACCCATATATTTACGTTCCAAACATATCATTCGGTTTCCGTTGCATCCATATTTGCATAAGTCTGCATCAATCTGTGTAATGGCTAATGGAATTTACTTCGCTTACGGATCTAATACAGGTTGTATGTTACACAAACGTAGATACAAATTGAACGCTGTGCAATGCAGCACCTTCAACAAACCAATATATACGTTTCTTTAATAACACGTTCGAAACGCTGAGCTATTCACGAATAGTAGATTCTCACAGGCCTTTGATGACGTTATATGGATATAAATGGTTCTTGCGTAACAAGCGCCGAATGTGAATGGATACACTCATTTAATAATTTAGATAGAACTTAATTATAACTCGCGTGATTTATTTGACCGTCTAAATATATATGACTATAAATTCCGTTTGTACATGTCCTCATGCGGCGCCAACTTAAGGTAATGCTAAATAGGTAAGGATGCCGCAATCCGCCAGTTGCTTATACAATATCCTCTCACATGCGTAAACTTGTTGATTAAAAAAGTTAACTACCTTATCTGATGATTATAATCATACTATCTTATTTCAATCCTATATAATTAGAACTTTTTTGACATATAAATTAATAAAATTTTTCGATGTTAGCTTAATTTTGAAGCGAACTTAATCTAAAAACCAAAGACGATACTTAATCCAAAAGCACAGTATGTGTGTTGAAAAGAATAATCTTTTTACTGATTAATTTTTAATTCTTTATATGAATTATCTACTATTCGGGTAAGTATGCAACACCTAAATAAATACGCTGGTGGCTAAATAAATACACCAAAAATAAGGAAATGCGCTGGTAACAAAGTTTAAAAAGTTGAAAGATTAATCTTTAAGCAACAGGTTCGATTATGAACGGTATTTCGCTATTTTATTATATTTAATTGCCAAACTGGGAAGAACAATGGCGTCTCTATGATACGGTAAGTTATTGTATATCTCTAGAATCAATCACAGTTACAATAGAATTGCGAGAGCGCTTTCACTGCGCCTGCGTCTCCTCATTTATTGAACACCATTTGTCTGTGTTTTTGACCCCATCAATTTAACTGTGCGAGACTGGTATTGTGATGAACCATGATGAGGAGAGTCTATCGAGACTATTTTATAATAGTTGAATAAAGCCGATGAACTGATTTTCTCATGGCCTTTTGAACTGTCAGTTAGTCAATATAACGTGGATAATGATAACCTAACATAATCACATCAATAGGTTAAACTGAAAGGTTAATCTAGTAGTAGCTGTTTCTAATTTTAGTTCTACCAGTGATACATCAAGGTGCTGCGCTATATGTGTGAATGAGGTCAGTAAATGCTTTTATTGAGAAGATGAAAGTGTCGAAAAAAAACTTATAATGATTACAACACCGTTACGCCTATATTCCTCAAGCGGGGGTGGCAGAGGTGTACTAAGTACACCCACTTTTCACCTAACATTCGGTCCCATGTAATAAGGGGCGAGCCTATAGACATACATCGTGCACAATTCCAGACTCATTCTAGGAAGTTTTCACTTCATTTGTCCGACCTAGGATTTGAACCTAGGACCTCGTGATCACCAAGCGACCAACGAGGCAGTACAATCGTATTTAAAATTAACATCTATAAAAAAAACAAACACCGTGTCGCCTATATTCTCCATGCGGGGATGGCATTGGTGTACCGTTTCACAATGCCGGACTCCGGACTGATACTGATTATTTTTTATCTATTGGAAAATCACATTTTGTCCGACCTAAGATTTGAACCCAGGGGCCTCGGGATCACTCCGCTTATTATTCGCTACTAGACCAACGAAGCAGTCTTAAATCAACATCTATGACGTACATTGGTAGATACAATATAAAACAGGTAGTACATAATATTTCCCAATAGTTGAAAATCTGTATCCTCCATTCGATTTTCCAATAATCGTGATTAAGTTCCGCATTGTCAGCCTTTGGCATTTACCTGACCTCCGCAGTCAAAAAGGCCTGGGAAATAAATACCATTTAGGAGATGACACAACCCTACAGAGTAGGAACATGTACCACCTATTTTTATACATGCAATGTTTGTTGATAAATAACTGCGGCTGGATAAATACTTAGTACATAAACGTTACTTAATAATTACTTAGTTTATCCGTACGTACATATCTACACGTATGTACGTACTTATATAACTTTTTACCATTGCATTATTGTATGCCTATGTTGTATGACAAATTATACGCCACTGTCAAACTTTCAGCAACTTCACAAACTAATCTAAATAATACAATTACCGTATTAGGGGCAAGGTCAAGATTAAGACTATGAGACTGCTCTGTTGTTTTCTTAAATTGTTTCTGAATGTACTCGCATTTTCCCGTGTTTATTACGCAGAAGGTCAACAGCGCGAATGTTTATCGCTTTAAAGTTTGAAGTTAAAATAGTGTCAATGTTAAATGTATCCAAAAAGTCCAACTGGTGTCCGCTGCATCTAGTTATTTGAACGTAGGCCTTTCGATCCTCTGTATCAAATAATACCGAGTCCAATTCAAATATTAGTGATCGTTCTATACATTTATGCAGATAATTGTTTCAATGTAATTGTTTAATCGTATGAAATTTGTGTTTACCCGCGATAAAAAAATAACTAGGCACTAATGCCACTAATGAGGAGCCATGTTTTTTTAACCGCTCACATTGCTGCCTCGGTAAATGAACAATAAAATATTCAAGTGTAATCGCTACTTATGCCGATGTTTACATCTACAACATAACTCCAAGGACGACTAGCTCGCATCCTAGGCACATCCTTTCACGACCTACAAACTGGCATTTATGAATGGATACTTTAGACAATTACACGTCTGTATGTACTATAGCATTTATGAAGTAAATAAACTTTGTGTTTCTTAAACTATCAGGTACTGTAACTTATACCTACTTATACTTTCCAGGCACTGGGACTGTGAGTGTGAGTATACCAATTTAGTATTTTGACCAATTTATGTTTAGGTAGGTATGTTCAAAATACTTTTTATTTGGTTATCTTAACTACATAGGTAGTTTAAATATGTAGTATTACTAAAACAACTCAGATTTAAAATCCTTAGATTTCAAGTAAGATCCCAGCCCAAATTAGGTTCCTACCTCACAAAAAATTAAAAGCTTACAATAAATATTTGCGAAAACCTCTGACATGTGACAGACTCTAATATGTTGAGCTGTTGTTGAGTACGCTAAATACAAGATCCTAAAGGTGCATAATTGAATATTGATAGGAATTTTTTAGTCGATTAACCTCAAAAAGCTCACCTTGAACTTTAATACACTGACAATGAGAAAAACGATAATGACCATCTTCGGCAACCCTTCACTTCGCTTGTAATGAAGTGTTGATGACACCATTCCACCACGCAACAATTACCTTTGACCAGTATCTACCTATTATTGTCCTTACCGTAAGTGCGTCAATACACCTGAATACCTTTACATTTCTCGTTTTGACAGGTTAAACAGAGACTACAATTTAAATGCTTTTATTTAGCCACGCAACTTTAGTACCATCCATTCTTAATCGTAGGTACCCTTCGCTTTATACAATGTATGTACATTGTATAGGTTTCACCTTAAAAAAACCAGCCTCACACTAGGAATTACTCCTGTGTCGTGGTTGTGTCAAACACACAGTCCAAAAAAAACATTTGTAAGTCACACAAAGACACAAAGAACCGGGGTTTACTCGTGTGTGTGTAAATAATCTACGCTGTTGGCCGCAGGGCCTTTAGAGCTTCACCGGACAAGAGGGCGAGCGTGCAACCACTACGCTTGAGCCAGAAAGGCAAGGGGGCAACTAGCTAGTTGCCCCCTTGCCTTTTTCTCAAGCTCAAGAGCGCCTCAAGGAGGAACGGCCTCGGTTTGGGCAGTCGCTATGGGGGAGGGCGTATACTCGGTGTATTGCCGTGGTGCTCTGCATAGGCCGGCGGGCAAGGGATTCTTCGACCTCGCCGGCGAAGTCGGTGTCTGGTCCTGGGTGCGGTATCTGTATCCGAAAGCCGGGATTACTCATTGCAGTGAGCGAAACGTGCCTATGTGTATGCTACTTCTAGACCAAGCAGTAATCTAAACACGCGCTAACTTTAACCCGCATAATACGTAGGTATGTTCATACAATGATCACAGAGTGTAGCAGATGGACGTATCAATTTTACGGGTATCGACTGCGGAAGTTCCTGTGCCTACCCTGGTTAAAGAACACTGATCCTCTTATAGTAGATATACACTCACACACTCTTATACTAGATATGTCCCGGGACGCGAGGAACATATAATAAGCGGTTTATTATGGGCCACTTTGGTGACCTTCCAGTGTCGATGCCGAACACATTGGTGTTTTAAGTCGGTACTAGTCAGACACTCCTTGCCAGCCTAACCCGGGATTCGAGGAACAGTCGAGTTATATTCCGAGCAACTAAAAATGTTATTAGCTCCAGGCCTTCTACCGAGTCTACTCTCCGTAGTTCCTGGATTGCATAATTTGCAACAGTAAAAGCACATGCTTTTGAAAACTTACCTATTTTATCCCAGAAACTGACCCTGAAAACATAGGTCATAAGCTGACCTAATGAGAATACTTACGATACCTTAAGCTTAACACAGTAATCCAATTGTAACTGAAGGCGATATAGCGGAAGGCACGTTGTGGCAACGCACCGGCTGCTTCCGCGCATTGTGGCTGCGAATCAGGTCGTAGCTTGCGCTTGGAACAACGACCATTTTGCGATATTGTCATTTATGTTAACCTCTCAGCCTCTTTGTCCAGTTTTGAGGCGATTTTGCATATTTCAGCACCCTACAAATGAAACATGGGTAAACAATGTACTTTATGGTAGGTAGTCGAATCTTATGGATGGCGATAAGCTAGCCTCTTGTCGCGCTACTATTGCGCCTCTACTGGTATGTGAAGCAATGGAAAAACTCCTTGGGAGTCGGTATATAGACCAAAACCATCACATAACGCGCTGCTTGTTCCAAAGCTTTCACATGGACGTGCGAAGTGCCGAAAGTCGGACAAATGCGTTCGAAATGAGATCCCTACGGGAAAACGTGCAGTTAAGCTGCTTCGCCCAGAGCAGTAAGAGAGCGTGTAAATATTACGTAAGGGTCGGTTTAAAGATGAGAAAGGACCTGCTTTTGTGGTGGTATGGTAAGTGGATGCAGGTACTGAGGGAGACCTAAATAGAATATGTTATTATTATCTAATATTAGGTGCCTGAGTCACGAGTCCGGCGAGCGTGATAAGAATTATGAGAGTAGACAAGGCGAGGATTGTAGGTCTGTAGAAAAAGGACCTATTGGAATTTCGCGCTTTCCTTAGCCCTCGAGGGATCTGGGGTTATGATTTGGATAGACAGATGGAGACAGAGATACCTTCTTTAACCTAGTCTTTCGTAAAAAGATAATGATTAAATGGAGTCTCGCTCAATATTTTGACGACCTTAAGATATGTGAATATATGTAAAATAAAAGGTAGCGAAATAAAAATACGACATTCACAATACTTTTGACTTGTTTATTTACAATATATTAATATTCTCTTTATTTTTTCTGTTTATTTTTAGTTTTAAGTTATTTTCAGTTCAGGCACTAAAACATTAATCCATTTTTTATTTAAGCGTAAATACGCGACTTTAACAGTAATAGGTAAGACCTCACTTCTCAACTAATAAGTGCACAAAAAGTGAACATAATCTATTTATGTTAAATAAAATACTTTTCGCAAACACACGCCTTTGGCGAGACAAGATCATTTGCTCAATAATCTCATTAAATATGGCTTAATTTAACATTCAAACTAAATTACGTACTTACTAGAACAGCATTACATCAATATAACAGTTATTGCACAATTAATAACACGTGTGAAACAACAATTTAAAGCAAAAATACAATTATAATAAGCTACAACTTTGACAGAGCCAAACCCTTTAGATGGGGGGAAATGACTCTAAAATGCAAAGTCAATGCATAAACAGACAAACATAAATCTAATTATATTTTATCTAAGTACTTACAAAATTTTATAAATTCAAATTGATAAAGTGAGGTCCGTGCGCTAAGATTCACAGGAGATTTCGGATACACAGAACCAAAAACAGTGTGTGTCAAGATGTGCCTTTTTAATAATCAATTATCGTCTGATAATTGATTATATTTTAGCATATTTCTTCGCCGACTTAAAATCTCTATCAAAACATTCGACTTCCATTAGTATCCAAGAGGATTTCTCGTACAAATGTCCCGACACTGATTTTCACTTCACATCTAACAACTAACATGACATGAAAGAAACGATCATATCCCATCTGTCGATCTATTCAAACAATATTAGTGCTTTTATAAGAGTTATTATGGAGTTCTGCAAACTTTCCGACTATAGAGAAATGCATGTATTGCAAAACGCCAAAGGAAAAACAACGGAATAGGCTAAAATGGAAACGTTGGTGTTTATGTTTTGGCAAGAACTCTACTATAATTTGGTTTTATAGCTATTTTTTTATAAAAATATATACTTTATTGCCACTTTAAAATTTGAGATCTACAATTACACTAAATACATTCACTGTATATACATTGTGAACGACAAATTAAACAGGTACTATATTGCATTCATGATATCTTTCTCAGGTTATTGCAAGTACTTGATATATACGGCAACGTTTTTTTTATTCGCGTATACGATGGATATAGTTTAAAAAGAAATATGCTACGCTTACAAGTTAATATAGTGTAAAAAACGAGCGCATATTTCTAGATAAGCTATATTATAAGTAGTAATACATAGTAATCTAAACATACCAATCATACACAAACCAAATAAATACCAACATTAAGTATAACATAGCCAATTTTTGTTCAAAGCAATTGCTAATTATACAATTAACTAATTTTTTTTTGTCTATATTATTATTACTTTGAAAATGATCGTCTAAATAATATGGTGAGAAAAGAGAACATATCATCTCCCTATGCAAACGATTGGCTTGTTAAACCGAGAGTAAGTATGAATCAATCGTATGATATCGACAGTCTAGCGAATTAACCCAATGCGCTGTACAATAATCGCTTATGGGAGAATTAACACGATAATTTGCCACAAACATCAACACAAATCTATAACAAAACTGCGGCGCCCCATCCTACTACAATATATTAATAATCGGAATTCCTTTGTCGCATCAAAGGAAAGAGGCAATCCGATACCATTTGAAGGTAATTCCAACACAATAGAGTATCACAATATAATATTTAAAACGAGCAAACAGTTTCTAAACCAGAGTACAACGCCTACCAAAAATATTTGCATACGTCACAAGGATCGATCACACTACCGAATTTCATAAGCAATTGCTGCTGAAGATGAAATCAATTCTGATTAATTTTCCAATGTGTCCACTACTCGATTACATTAGTATTATTGGGCCCCTTTCGTAGTAGAATAAAAAACTGAAAAAAGTTTGCCTAGAGTGCCACAGCAGAAGCAATCTAACATGGCTTAGAATTTTGTACAGTACCACTACAAATATATGGCATATCGTCAAAATCGTCTAGAACGGCCAAATGAATAGATGATCTTGGGTAACAAATACTTAAAAGCATATTATATTTATACTAAAGCTAAACATGACTTACAGATTTTTATCAATTCAATATTATCACTATTCTTTAATTCATGGTTTTTATTAAGAGCTCTCTGTAATATTTAGTAACCTAACGTAAAATATCAAATGTGTTTCGTAGTTACAACATGTAACTTGTAAATTATGGCACTTGAAATCCATAAGTGTGATAATTGTAAGGGTGACGATTCACAATTTGTTTATTCCATGTTTTATTTTACTTTAGTATATGTTCGATATAAATAATTTAAAATCAACCTTATATGAAACTATCATTATATGCTACTCTAGTAATGAATTTTAGTAACATTTATAATTATATATTTCTTTTAATTAAGTCATATATTTAACAGTGCCATATATTTGTTATAGTACTGTAAAAATAATAAGACAAGGACAACGAGGAATAGATTAAAGTACAATTTACATGAATAACATTGAATTTCAAGAGAATTTTAAATGGTATTCATCGACTAATTTTCTGTAATTCATTTCACATTAAATTGAAACCACGAAAATATAATTTCATATTTGATCGAATTCGCGACAATCCGATCTAGAATATCGATATGAATACGGGATGCTAGTAGCTTATGAATTTCTATTTAAAGTTTTAATGATATTCGAATGAATATACACTAAATAAGGGGTGCGTAGAGGCTTCCTACTGTTCTATTAACAAAACAAACCGAACGCTGGTTGGACAATTGAACACACGAATGATTCGAATGCCTATGTAACAATTATGAACCGCACGCAGCTCGACCTGGGCGCGTACCACAGACTCTTTAATAAAGTATTATAATTTTACTTTAGTAACACTAAAGTAAAATCAAAATACTTTATTAAAGAGTTTTAAAGAGCTAAGACAAAAAAAATAAGCACCGTCACGCCTATATGGTGGCCCATGCGGGGGTTGCAGAGGTGTCCTAAATACACCCACTTTTCACTGACGATGTTAGGTCCCATGTAATAAGGGACGAGCGTATTGCCATATACCGGGCACAAATCCAGACACCGGGCTCATACTGGGAAGTTTTCGTTAGAAAAACTACATTAGTCCGACCTAGGATTTGAACCCAGGACCTCGTGATCACAAAGCGATGCTTTGCCACTAGACCAACGAGGCAGTCCAGTGTAAGGAAGAGATGTGGATTTACGCAGTTTATAGCTCATGTCTCTGTTTCAATGCAAAGAAAGATTAAAATAGTTTTGCTAAAGAGTGGTGGTTACCCTCCTGCTTAAATGACAACATATTATTTTTACTAGATTATAGGAGACAGTCAAAAAACGGCCCAAAAATTAGAGCATAAGTATGTGTGGATTTATTTTGAACTAGTTGTTACCCGCGCTTTGCCCGCGTGAAATTTAACATAAACTCTTCTTTTAAAATAAAAGCCTACGTTGCTCCTTATAACATCAGCTATCTGCCAGTGACAGTCCCGTCAAAATCGGTTTAGCCGTTTCGGAGATCAGCCGGAACAAACAGACAGATATAAAGACACTTCAATTTTATTTATTTTTATTGATTAGTTCGATCCAACCACAGCCAAAGTGAGGACGCGATAAAATGCTACATTTTGCAAAACCTATCATAATAAAAAGTTCTAACGACATCAATAATTTTAAAACTATTCTACAGTTGTTAGGTACGAGTAGGTATAGATGCATAAGTATATCCAAACGCGGCCGTATTTTGGCTGTCATTTTGTTCGCGTTCCGTAATTTAGTACTCGATGTCAAATAACATATAATATATACTACGTACCAGGGAAGACCCCTCAAGTAAATCTTTGTAGCTCACGTTAGTGTACTCTAAAATTACTTTGTAATCAACCTTATAGGAAATTACATGTTTAGGATGTATGGCCTTATAGGAAATTGTATGTGACGGACGATTTAGCGCAGTGCTTAAGAGCTTGAGCTGCTCCGCCCACTGTGTCTAATAGTCGCGGGTTCGATTCCCGCACGGAACAAATCTTTGTGTGATCCACAATTATTTGTTTCGGTCTGGGTATTTGTGCGTGTGAATTTTCATGTTTGTAAACGCACCCACGGCACAGGAATAAATCATAGTGTGGGGCTACGTTTTAAAAAAAAAAAAAGAAAAAAAGAAAGAAAGGTGAGTTTTGGTCACATTAATAATAATATTTCTTTTACAAATGGCAGTGCCATATATTTGTTATAGTACTATAAAAATAATAAGGACAACGAGGAATAGGTTTTAAGGTACAATCTACGTGAATAACTTTAAATTTCAAGAGAAATTTAAATGGTATTCATCGACTAATTTTCTGTAGTTTATTTGACATTTTTTACACAGTCACGCCTATATTCCCCAAGCGGGGGTGGCAGAGGTGTACTGAGTACACCCACGTTTCGCCGACGATGTTAAGTCCCATGTAATAGGGTGCGAGCCTATTGCCATATACCGGGCACAATTCCAGACTCCGAACTCGTACTGGGAAGTTTTTCGTCAGAAAAACTACACATGTCCGACCTAGGATTTCAACCCAGGACCTCGTGATCACAAAGCGATGCGCTTTGCCACTAGACTAACTAGATATTACGAAAAGGTCATTCAACTTTTCTAGTTCTCTAGTCTGTAGTTGTGTGCTAGTGTTTGACGCAATGTGATACTTTCGAGTGCAAAATTTTACTTAAAAAATATGCCTTTATGTACACTATTATGATACTGTTTAAACAACTCGAGAAATATAAGATTTAATATCTGCGAAATCACAAACATCCCCGGTAACCCAGGTTATCAAGTTGCGCGTTTGTTTTAAATAGCTTCTCTAGTATAGTGCCACAAGGATTTTTCGGCCCATAGTTGACATTAATAAAATGACGTTGGCGGAAAATTAGGGTTAACATTTAGTAAAATTTTCCCACTTCCAAGAAGATATTTCAACAGATGGGACCAAACGGTCACTAATTAAAGGAAGAACTTGCGTAAATTACATAGCAAACCGCAACTCTGCGGCTGTTATGAAGTGTCATATCACTCGATGACAGCGTTAGTTCAGATTTTAACCACCGGCCAAAAGATCCTTGTACGACTGTAGCACGAGTTATTGTCGTTAATGTCAAACATTGAGTTATTAAGTACTTCGTACAAGAGAAGCGATGTCAAATAAAAAATGACGCGCAACTTGACGACCTCGGTGTCAGCGGGGATGTTTGTGTTTTCATAAATAATATTTTTTTGTTGCTGGAGTAGTTTAAACAGTATCTTAATACATATGAAGGCATATTTTTGAAATAAAACTTAGCACTCAAAGGTATCACGTTGCGGGAAGCACCTCACACAAAGGGAACTAGAGTGTATGCACTCTAACTATTGCTAAAAAACCACTTGAGGTATCTTCCAGTACGTAGCAGGCACATAATAACTCGATGACAAATAACAATTTGTTTAGAGATGGCCATGGCCACATGTAACAAGTGCATGTTCGGTGTACTGGGTGGACGGGGGCAGAGAGTATAATGGGGGCATTGGATGCAGCGCACGCGACGGGCTCTGCGCGGATCACGTGAGGCGGCAGGACGGCAGGCGCCCGCACGAAGAGTGCCAACGACGCTTACGACGACTCGACTCCCCGTCTGACAACTCCGCCGTTGACAACGTACGTGACCCTCCATCGCCTAGTTCTGCAATACCACATAACCTTAGATCAGTTACTTGTCTAGATGGAGCATCGCGCGCGCGGAAACGGCATTATAGTATTTTTCATGTAAGATGGGTACTGTGACAGTTGCAAGTGTCAAAGAAAATTACACCTTATTCAATGGCAATAAGAGGCATGACCCGTTTCTATAATTATGGTTTTATGCTTTTAAATGAAATATTAATTTCGTTTGGCACTTAGAACTGTCGCTACCCATCTTATGTAAAAATATTATAAATGTATCTACCCAAAGGATAGATACATTGTAGGACACACACGCACGCACGCATTGACAGCTATTGAACAAATTCTCAAAAATGAAACACTGGCATGAGTTTTTCCGCCATTTTTCTTAGGAATGCCATTCTCCGTCTAGACGAGTGTCAGTCTAAGCACATAACATATAATCAATAAATCAATGTAGATAATATTTCACTCAGTCCTCCGAAATTCTCTTATCACGACTCCTTAGTTTAGCTAGAATACGATAGGCGAATGCCGACAACCCCGAAATTATAGCAAGCAGGTCACGTATTATAAATCGAAAATTAGTACTGCTTTAATAGCCTCTTAAACACGCCAACATAAAAGGAGTGAAGCTATTCTATTCTAAGTTTCGTTGCAATATCATCAACATCATCATCAAACTTATCAATTGGCTCTTCATACACTCATACACTTATACTTACGGAAGATATGAATAAAATAAATTAAAAATAATTTTAGTAATATTTGATAACTCAAATCGACTAAGCGCCATACATTTGTGACTATATTGTACTAATAGGATTTAACACAACAACTGACATGTACTATTGGCAACGGTTTCGTTTTATATTTAAAAATCTATACGAATAAAAAAATCGCCATAACAGTATTTCAAATTGAATCTCCTAAGAAGCGATGTTTGTTAATAGCTTTTATATCGTTATAACTAAAATTATAAACGATTTACTGTAATTCAAACAATATCAACCTCAAAATATTTTCTTCTTCAAAATTTGTTAATAGAAACTCGGGTCGACATAAACTAATTTCAATGCATTAAAATAGCTATTTAACGGAAGGGATGACATCCTTAATGTTATTTGCGATATGTTAATAGGCATGTCGATTTAAGATTGATTAATCGAGAATCGATTGTAGTGTTGTAGTGTGTCCGATTCGAATCAAACCAAGTTCGATTTTTTGCAGAATGAATCGACATGCCTACATGTTAGTAACAATTAAGCCTTGGAATATGGTAAAGCCTGATAGGTAAAGGAAAAATACTACCTACTTTTTCCACATTCATTTCAGTAATAGCCCAGTAACATAATATTTTAATTTAATAAGGCACAATATTCAATACAATTAATGAGATTTATATGATAGATATGACGAAATGTCAGTAGACTGTTGCAGTCTAGATTCAATACTGCTTGATTGTATGCCGTCATATTTGACTGAATTCGACATCATATTTGATTACTTAAAACTACTTAATGGCTTAAACCCCCTGAAAAGTTGTTTGGTTTTTATTTAGAATCCGAAAAGCTAGAATAAATTTTAGACACTTTTCCCTAGATAACATAAATGATTAAAGAACGAAGCATCAATATCAAGGGCTTTATTTTGATGTAAAAGTGTGTGCCAATTTAGTACTTCGTTTTTTATAAAACATTTCAGTGTTAATCTCATATACTACGCTGCATACATTTTCCAGTCTAAAAAACTGTGTGCACATAGCTGTGGATTATTTCACGTATAATTTGCTTATTTGTCCTGTTCTGTTTGTCCGCGGGTTCGATTCCCGCACAGGACAAATCTTTGTGTGATCCACAATTATTTATTCCGGTGTGGGTATTTGTTTATGTGAATTTTCATGTTTGTAAACGCACCCACGACACAGGAATAAATACTAGTGTGGGGCCGTTTAAAAAAAAAACAACATTACCCTAAATGGAATTCATAATTATCACTATATATTAGTATTGACTATAAAATATTCTGGCGCTCGTAGCGCCATGCGACCGCGGTGTTCTTACCGATCACCAAGGTTAAGCAGCGTTCGACTCGGTCGGCCTGAGATGGGTGACCGTTTGTGACATTTTCATATTCGAGCGTCTCCGTGCTTCGGAAGGCACGTTAAGCCGTTGGTCCCGGTTACCACTTAATGTAATAGTCTTTAAGCCGAGTTGGAAGCCTTAAAGGCGACTTGTTAAGTTCCAACAGCAGGTGGCCACAAACCTGCCTCCACCAATCCGCACTGGGTCCGCGTGGTGGAGTATGACCTAATCTCTCTCACCTCGATTTGTAAGAGAAGGCCTTTGCCCAGCAGTGGGCAGTATAGGCTGATATTATTATTATTATATAGAATATTGTGCACAATTAAACTAAAGGGGCTGTTTGTCACTCGCATGCAACGAACCTAACTCAACGAGCAAACGCGAGCGCGGACACGGCCGGCAACGCGCACGTCTTCAGGCTCTGCAAAGTTTATAATGTTATTACTCATTTGCCTTTAATTTTGTTAATTCCATATACACAAGTATACAGAGAATTAATAATTTGGAGTATCGTGTAATTATTGATCCATCCAATAAACTTGTACGATTATTAAGTTAGAAAAGAAATAAAAAATAAAAAACCATTCAATGTAGAGGAATGTGGATGCCTAACTTATAAATCGATATCTATGATGATGTTACCGGCACAAAAGAAATTGTGACCAAGTAGATCCAGGAAATTTAAAAAATTAAACTCATTACACAAGAATAAAAGCTTTGAAGGATAGATGATCAAGAATAATGAAGTGTGAAAGTAAGAGGTTTATGACAATCCACCGAATGTGTGAATGATATAAAACCTAACAAAGTTATGAAGTACAAAAACAGTAGAGACTTGATAAAACGAGCTTATAACCTATGTTGATTGCACCTTAGTTATTTAAGTACCTCGATATCTGGTATTACAAGGCACCTTATACTATTGGTATATTGCATCGGTATTACCTTTATAAGGATTTATAACATTAATATAGAAATAGACAATGGGAATAGGTTTATTTGTTCTTTAAATCTTTAAATAAGCTTAAGTATGCTAGAAATCTCTGAAAACGGCACTCTTGCGATCAAAGGTACATAACAGTATCCGGATGGTCGAGCCTTTAACTTATAGCACTCACCATGCCTAAGGTCTCTCTCTGTGAAGTAATCTTGCGCAGATTGGTAGTGTCTCTCCACCAAGTATGGGATGACAGTGGACGTGTGGAGTTCATCCGAGCGCCGAGAACGAGGACTAACTAGCCTCTCCCCTGACTCAAGCGGCGGTCTAGCTTGTACCCAACTGTAACAAGAAAGGTTATGGAGACTATATACATAAACCTTTAAAATGTGTTCCGTTAAATTTAGAGAGATATATGAATATCAATATCATTACGCCAGATCGCTTGCTGGATAGACAGAGAGTACAGAATTCGAACAGGTATATGTAGGAACTAATTCCTATTACTAAGGATAGTAAAATTCAAAATGGCTTGATTTTTCGGAATCATGGAGTGATACCGCCATTAGCGAAAACAGATGTCATGCTAAATATCTTTCAATTTATTCCCCTTTAAAACATAATTTTGTTTTTAATTTTTTACACTTTCATCATATAATATTTATAGCCATAATAAGCTGTATAAGTAGCTAGTGACAAATAATGTTACATAGCGGCATTAGCAATTACAATTAAATGATTGATCCACATTAACCAATCATTTAAATATGTTAACTAAAGTTCAATGTCTGAATATAACAGATCGGGAATTCAAATAAGTATCGAAAAACAAACGCATCAGAAGCAGCGCAATGTTGGGCTCGTAATATATAAAATTGTGTAATACAAAACAACACTTTATAAAACAACACAAAAGAAAGAAAAATCAATAAGTTCAAAGCAAAAACTCAAGACCGCTAATTTCCATATCGAATCTTCTAAATATATGCCCCGTTGCGATAATCGTTGTTTTTACGTTGAGATTCAGTTAAACAAAACAAAATCCATGGCGACTGCCCAAGCCGAGGCCGTTCCTCCTTGAGGCGCCCTTGAGCTAGTTGCCCCCTTGCCCTCCTAGCTCGAGCGACGTGGTTGCACGCTTGCCCTCTTGCCCGGTGAAGCTGTAAAGGCCCCGCGGCTAACAGCGTAGAACATTCGCACACACCACACACACACACACACACACAAAACAGTATAAATATTTAATAATTGTAAAAAAATATCATCAATACTCGTCAGCGAATGTGCCAATACAGGGTCGCGTCGGTGTAAACTAAGTTAAATATCTGGCAAATGTATTATTCATCATGATTTTTATATATAATATTTTTCTACTTAACTCCCGGTTATAATACTTATTTCTTTTATAACAAATATTTAATCTCAAGTCGCAATCAACATTGAGATATATAATAATACAGGTATATTCTTTGTTTCTTATTAGTGAATGCCAAAAAATATGCTCAGCTCATTACCCAGGTATTTTAGTTATTCACAGACGTGAGCGCGAAATTATCGTCTGACATACACAATTAGTAGCTTGCATTCTGAACAGTAATTAAAATAGAAAAAGTTTCATAATTTTATGAAACATATATCCGATCCTTGTTACAAATCTGCGTTAGTCATACTACAAAATGTGTGCCAGCGATGAGGACATAAAATACAATGTGGTGCAATATATTAGCATCTATGATAAAGCCAATTTTTAATATTCAGTAGCAACAGCTGTTCGATTGTAGGTAACGAGACGTTCTGTTAAGAGTATGGCAGGAACGTTGTGGCAGGATTTGTCAAAGGGAAGATCTGCCAGCCAGACGGGTGGTGTGTCTAGCGGGGCCTTCCACTCTTCCCAAGAGTTGTTGTCGGGGGCTTGTATATATGTTAGACGTCGTGCGCACTCTAATATCGCGTTCTAGACATGTATGGGCGAATCGTCAGCACCAACTATTGGTAGGTAGTCGCAACTATGTAGCGATGTATAGAGGTCGCTACAAGGGTACGCATACAGATGCAGAGTCGGAGCAACGCGTCATTGCATAGTATAGTACGACAAGGATCTTTTGGCGCTTGGATGACATTGTCAGGGGGTGTAAATTAGGATTATAATTTAGGAACATTTTCTTACTTCCAGGGAAATATTTCAACAGTTGAAAACTAAGTCGAGAGAGTTGACGTACTTGCTCAACGAACTTAATTTAGGTACACTATATGGACGCATTAAATCAAATCGAATTATAGAACAAAAAAAAACTTTTGAAGCATTATTCCTAATTAAGAAAAGAGCTTGGGTGAATTTCATCGCAAACGGCAACACAACAAACTGTTACGATGATGATGATGATGACGCTGATGATGACGCTGATGACGGCGCTGATGATGGCGCTGATGATGACGCTGATGATGACGATGATGATGAACATAACCAAAGAAGCCATTTGGAACAAATAATGACGCGCAACTGGATACCCACGGAGGTTTTTTTTTAAATAAACGTTTCCTCATACTAAGATTTATTCCTGTGTCGTAGGTGCGTTTATGAAAAGTTACATACACAAATACCCAGGGCGTAAACAAATAATTGTGGGTCACACAATCGGGAAGAAACCAGGAAGAATGCAAGGATTGTGGTTGGGAACGATATGATGGAACAAGTGAATGAGTTTGTTTATCTTGGATGCGCATTCAGTAAGGATGGAAAATACACCGCTGACATAGAGAGAAGAATGCACTCCCTGTGCAGGGAACAGAGTGAATGGCGCGATGGGAAAGCTACTTGGGAGCCGGCACTTACGCCGAAAGGCGCAGCTGGCCATACATAATGGAGTGCTTGCCCGAACGCTGTTATATGACAGCGAGAGCTGGGTATGTAAGAAGGAGAATGAAAGTAGGATAAATGCGGTGGAAATGCGAGCTCTGCGGAAGATGTGCGGAGTGAAGCTGACCGACCGTATTCGCAACAGCGTAGTAAGAAAGCAAATAGGTATGAAAGAGAGTATCGGTGTAAAGATGAGAAAGGGTATGCTCCGTTGGTTCGGGCATATAGAAAGAATGTCCGAAGAAAGAATGACAAAACTGATATACAATGCGAAAGTGGAAGGATGTAGGTACCGGGGAAGACCTAGACTATCTTACCATGACCAAATAGACCGGGTCTTATCTGAAGGACAAGTCAGGAGTTTCCGTAACCGGCGAGCGTGTATGAGACGAACTATGAGAGTAGAGGAAGCCAGAGAGGTATGTATGGAAAGAGCCTGTTGGAACTCTGTACTCTCTGCCTACCCCGTAAGGGATCTGGCGTGATGATATAGATAGATAGACACAATCGACCCCGCCACTATTAGACACCGTGGACGGAGCGGCTAAACCTATTTACCACTGCGCTAAATGGTCCGTTGTTGTCCAGTCAGCTGGGATATTCGTGTTTTCATAGATGATAAAATTATATGTTACTCAAGTTGTTTATAGTGTCACAGTGCACATGAGCTGAGTTAACTGTTTTTGTAGCAAAGTTAGAGTTCATCTTTGTGTGTCTTCACCAGTACGTGGTACCTACATAATAACTTTTCAAACTCAAATTGCGTCGCAGATGAGGCGACTATACGCAAGACCCTGAGGTCTGAACACCCCGATTAGATATTTTTTTTGTTTTTTTTTTTTAAAAAAACGTTGCCCCACACTTGGATTTATTTTGTGTGTCGTGGGTGCATTTACAAACATGAAAGTTCACACAAACGAATACCCAGACCGAAACAAATAATTGTGGATCACACAAAGATTTGAACCCGCGACTATTAGACACAGTGGACGGAGCGGCTTAAGCTCTTAACCACTGCACTAAATCGCTTCACAAATTCACTTTTATTTACCAATTAACAGTGAAACTTGAATGTGTGCGTATTGCAAAATACGTTTTAGAAATGCATTTTAAATCTCTGCATTGCTTTAAATCAAGAATAAATTTAGCTTGTTATAGCGCACTGAAGGAGTAAAAATTTAAGATACATTAAAAATTGTTGGAATCGGTTCAGTTACTGATTTAGGACAAACTACTTTCAGGGCCCCAATTTTGCTATTTTTACGTGATATTTTTAATTTTTTTAACGTAGCCCAACAGTAGAGTTTATGCCTGTATCGTGGGTGCGTTTACAAACATGAACAATCACAAAAAACAAATACCCAGACCGAAACAAATAATTGTGGATCATACAAAAATTGGCTGGTCACATCTGCAGAAGGACCGACGACCGATGGAGCAAACGTGTCCTAGAGTGGAGACCGCGACTTGGTAAGCGTAAGGTAGGACGGCCCCCAGCTAGATGGACCGACGACCTCAAAAAGGTCGCTGGGACAGACTGGATGCGGAAGGCGGAGGACCGTGTGCAATGGCGCGTGTTAGGAGAGGCCTATGTCCAGCAGTGCACTGCGATAGGCTGATTGATTGACACAAAAATTTGTCCCGTGCGGGAATCGAGCCCGCATTAGACACAGTGGACGGAGCGGCTTAAGCTCTTAACAACTGCACTAAATCGTCCGTCAAAATTATGACATGCTATAACATTCGTTTAATTACAATTCGCCCTAAAGTAAGTAATCTACTAAATTCTTTATGGTCTTATTAACAAATACCGAAAAATGTTTTAAGTGGTACGCCTATGGAAGACACAATTGCATGAATAGATTATCAAAACCAAAGATTGAATCCATGAACGAAAATTTTACTCAAATTTCAATAGCAGACTTGGTGTCCAGGTGTTGTATGTAGAGAAAGGCCACCTTCGGCTAAAACTTCGGCTGAGTCCAAAATGGGCCGATGTTTTGACCGAAGCCGAAGATTTCCAGCAAGCACCGAGATTGAACAATATATCGCGATTTACGACGTACTACTGCTTTTAAGTATATAAATATTACAAATAATATTATTTCAGTGTTATTATTATGAACCAGTTGTAGGTTACTTGAATCAGCTCGTTGAGTTAATGTAGTTAAAATATCTTTTTAAAAATTTAGCCAATCATGTACCAAATTGTGGGCGGGGCACATCGCTCGTAGAATTGACGGCCGTTGGGGCAGAAAGGTTCTCGAGTGGCGACCTCGTACCGGAAGATGTGGAGTGGGCAGGCCCCCCACAAGGTGGAGCGATGACCTGGTGAAGGTCGCAGGTAGAAGCTGGATGCGTACAGCACCAAGCCGGTCGTTATGGCGATCTTCGGGGGAGACCTTTGTCCTGCAGTGGACGTCTTTCGGCTGATGATGATGTACCAAGTTTCTTAGGGTTATTAAACCTTCGACTTCGGCCGAAGGTTTAACCAGCCGGTCAAAAATCGACCTTCAGTCGGACATTACTTGTATATGAGACAAGACAACTCACGAGTGCGTCCGGATCTCGTGCACGGTGGGGCGCAGGCGCGGCTCGCGCTGCAGCATGTGCGTGAGCAGCGCGCCCAGCGCGGCGCCCACGCACGCAGGCGGCGGCGCCGGCGCCCCGCGACCGATAGCCTCCAGCAACCGGTACACGTTGTCGCCCTCGAACGGGTACCGCCCCGTCGTCATGTTGTATCTACGAATAACAGATTATCCTGAACATCCCGAAGAATCACTATCACTAGATATTATAAAACAATGTCGCCCCGTCTGTCTGTCTGAACGCGATAAACTCAATTAGTACCGAACGGATTTTCATATGGTTTTCACCAATAAACGGAGTGAATCAATGGGAAAGTTTACGTGTATTCACTCGTGCGAAGCCGGGACGGGTCGCTAGTTACAAACAAAACGACACGTAGGCAGTCGTTTATTATGGGCCCAGGGGCCTTAGCAAAATAATACTGACGATATCGTAACGTTTTCGAGAATGCGTACCGTCACCTTCATGTTTGTTTGGTGAATTGTAAATCATTTCAAAAGCCAAAAGGCGCAGCTGGCCATGCATAACGGAGTGCTTGTCCCAACGCTGTTATATGGCAGTGAGAGTTGGGTATGTAAGAAGGAGAACGAAAGCAGGATAAATGCGGTCGAAATGCGATCTCTGCGGAAGATGTGCGGAGTCACGCTGACCGACCGTATTCGCAACAGCGTAGTAAGAAAGCGAGTAGGTATGAAAGATAGTATCGGTGTAAAGATGAGAAAGGGTATGCTCCGTTGGTTCGGGCATATAGAAAGGATGCCAGAAGAAAGAATGACAAAACAGATATACAATGCGAAAATGGAAGGATGTAGGTGCCGGGGAAGACCTAGACTATCTTACCATGACCAAATAGACCGTGTCTTAGCTGAAGGGCAAGTCAAGAGTCTCCGTAACCGGCGAGTGTGTATGAGACGAACTATGAGAGTGGAGGAAGCCAAAAAGGTATGTAAGGAAAGAACCTGTTGGAACTCTGTACTCTCTGCCTACCCCGCGAGGGAGCTGGCGTAATGATATAGATAGATAGATTTCAAAAACCAATTACCATAATGTTTTCGAGTTCAACTTCGCTATATAAAAGATAAAGAAAGCATATTTATATCTAACTTATGGCGTAGTGCAGTACTGAGAAATAAAATAAAAAAACCGATATAATATTATGTAAATATTAAAAATCGGGGGAAACCAATACTGGCTTACAAAGTCCAACACACACGCAAACACAGTCAACTTTACCTACCCTGTGTAATCAGGCGAATTGAAGGTTAAAAGACAATATTTTGATGAATGTAAATGAGAGGGAAATTCCACAACAGTATTGTCCATTATATATTTAAATAAACTTGTTATTCAGCGAGTTTCAGGTCAAGTATGACTCACTGAATGTATGTACTAACTTATAAATAATATATTGTTTTTTATCCGCAACGAACATAAAAAAGTATGTAAATAATTATAAAAGAGAAATGGTCACGTATCAATTGGAATTTATCAACACTTTTATCAGAAAGTAAATGAGATTTCTCGTTTCTATATGCATCAAGTGACATTTTTTTATGACGTAGTTGTGGGTGCATTTAAAAACATGAAATTTACATACACAAATACCCAGACCGTAACAAAAATTACCACAAAAAAAAAAGAAAATATATTGTTTACTGCTATTAATTGCCTTATTGGGTATAATAATATTAGCCCCGTTAAGAAACTGACCCACCGTTGGGCACAGGCCTCCTCTTAAACTGAGTGGGTTTAGGGCATAGTCCTCCACGCTGGCCCCGTGCGGGTTGGCGAACTTAACACACCTTCGAGAAACTCTTAGGCATGCAGGTTTCCTCACGATGTTTTCCGTCAGCGTTAAAGCAAGTTATAATTTATTTTTAATACGCACATACTTTCGAAGAGACAGAGGTGCGTGCCTGGGTTTGAACCGGAGAACTTATTGAGTAGTTTTTATTTTGTGCTGTTGTTTTTAGCTATTATTTATTATACATGATACCTTAATTTTAAATATCCGCAATTTTATTTAAGTACATTGGGTTTTTACCTTTAAATAAACATATATTATTAATATCTGTGAGCCACATAAAGATTTTGCCCGAAATCGGACCCGCAACTACTCTGGATACTGGATGAAGCCTTTCATCAATACTTTAAGTTACAACACTTGATTGGCTAATCATCACATTAATAATATCAATGTATTAAATTGACATTCGTACTATTTATTGTGTTTGAAATGCCTTTGATTACCCTGTTGCATAGTATATGTATTTAAAATAGTTAAGTTAAAATTTTACCAATAATTATTGATTTCATGAAATGAACCATTGTAAAACGATTTCGACGGACGATTTAGCGCAGTGGTTAAGAGCGTAAGCCGCTCCGCCCAGTGTGTCTAATAGTCGCGGGTTCGATTCCCGCACGGGACAAATATTTGTGTGACCCACAATTATTTGTTACGGTCTGGGTATTTGTGCGTGTGAATTATCATGTTTGTAAACGCACCCACGACACAGGAACAAATCCTAGTGTGGGGCTACGTATTTAAAAAATAAATAGATTTAACAAAATCTTTTCTGAGCATAACTGTGTAAGGTCTCTGCTAGTGAGTAATTTCTATTTTTGTCCACTTACAATGTAACTCCACTGCTCCATATATCTACTTTGGTACCAGAAAACTGATCAGCACCATTTGCTATTTCTGGTGGTTGAAATGCTGGAGATCCCTGTCCCGTGTAACATGTATCCTCTGGAGAAAACATGTCTAATGCCTGAAAAAAAAACAATTTCATAGTAATTTGCTTCTGAATCTGCTTTGTTGCCATGTGGAATTTCTACAGACGATAATGGTAAAAGAAAAAATAAAAATGTACAGTAATTAATGCTAATGACATTTTGCAATGAAAACTCACATGGTCAGAACAATGCACTATCAAATGTGGTGAGATAATAAAAACAAGATGCTTGCCACTTGTCTAGACTGTCTGGTATAAAAGTACCCCCCCGATGCTTTGTCATCCCTTCTTTCCACTCAGAATACGAGCGACGACGAAGTAGACATAGACGTAGTAGTAGATCCCCTCCCATAGCCGGCGGTTGACCGGTGCGCTTAGTAGTGCACCCGTCCCCCTACAGCGACTGTCCCAACCGAGGGCGCCTCTTCGAGGCGCCCTCGAGTATGTCGCCTCTTGCCCTTCTGGCTGGCTGGAGCGTAGTGGTTGCACGCTCGCCTTTAAAATCCGGTGAAGCTGTAGAGGCCTCGAGGCCAACAGCGTAGGTCATTCACACACACACACGGTATAAAAGAATTAACAATTTTGGTTTCATTAACCCTATGAACATTTTTAATAAGTTTTCTTAAAATATAGAATGAATTAAAGAGAATAAATATAGAAAGAATGTCGGAAGAAAGAATAATAAAACAGATATAAATTGGGAAAGTAGAAGGCTGCAGGTACCTGGGAAGACCTAGTTAAGGTCTTACCATGTGTCTTATCTGAAGGGCAAGTCAAGAGTCTTTGTAACCGGCGAGTGTGTATGAAGCGAACTATGACAATGGAAGAAGCCAGAGAGGTCTGTTAGGAAAGAACCTGTTAAACTCTATACTGTTTTGTGTGTGTGTGTGTGTGTGTGAATGATCTATGCTGTTGGCCGCGGGGCCTTTACAGCTTCAACGGACAAGAACTCTGTACTCTCTGCCTACCCTGCAAGGGATCTGGCGTGCTGATATAAATTTTCTTAAGCATTTTTTTATTAAGCATGTTTTGATATATGCGAACAATTATATATAGAACAGCAAATTATACACCTTGATAAACACACTGACTCATTAATATATTTTAATGTGAGGAAGTTCCACGCATAATATACATATAGAGCTTAATTGCTAATAAACAACCTTTATGAATAATTTATGAGCTCTATTTATTTATAAATATAAACATGAAGTAAATACTTTATCACTTTGAATGTATAAATAGCTTTATATTTACCTCAGCAACACCAAAATCTGTGATCTTCAAAGTCTGGTCAAGTGTGAGTAGCAAGTTCCCGGGCTTAATATCTTTGTGTACTACCCCCTGGCCATGCAGGTACTCCAGACCGTCCAGTAACTGAGTAAAATAGTCATGTGCCTGATGCTGTGGGAACTTTTTACCTGGACTTGATTCTAACATATCCTGAAACATAAAACAGAAATTTAACAATAATGTTAAAATTCACATGATTTTGTAAATATATGGGTATAACAAATTGGGTGAAAGTTTTAGGGGCATTCAGAATAATTTGTGTCATATTCTGTGAAATTTTAAATCAACGAATCATATAATATTATCTAACAAATAACAAAAAAAAATTAGATTGGTGATATCATTCTGTTTGTAGGGCCCTGTGATGTCATGTATGTTATTGTAATTAAATATTCATACTTTTATGTTCAATTACTTTTATGGCACAACCAAATATGGGATACAATACTCTACATTTTTTATATTTATTTATTTATTAAAGGATTATAGGAATAATAACAAATTCCGACTTTATGTGTATGGATACCAGAGCAGGGTAAAAATTAATTGTGAAAACATCAAATTGTAATTTCAATTGATTGATGCTTCTATTTCAACAACAACAGGCTGGTAGAGACTGTTCATACGGTCGGGTCCAAGTATTTTAAGACCCACCGTAAAAATAGGCCTCAAAAACTATCTGACTACACCCGAAACCTCATGGCTGAGCGACGTTCCATGACGCTCCAAACCTCCGATGATGCTAAGTCCTATAGGCAGCTTAATGGACAGATATTGAAGTCCTTGCGACACGACTTACGGTCCTTCAATGCAAGGCGTATTGAGGAGACCATAGAGCAGAACAAGGGCTCTAAAGTGTTCGCAAGAGACGCGTCTATTGGGCAGAGCCAGTTGACGAAGCTGAAGACGGAGGACGGAAACGTAACGTCAAATAGGTCAGAGGTGCTCAGGGAGATAGAGAGGTTCTATGGACAGTTATATACCTCAGTAGCTAAACCTGTTGTTGACTTGGTAAAAGACCCAAGAGCCAAGCTAACCCGACACTGCACTGAAGATATCCCGGACATCAGCCTGTGCGAGATTAGGATGGCTCTCAAACAACTAAAAAACAACAAAGCGCCGGGTGAAGACGGAATTACTGCAGAACTTCTGAAGGCGGGCGGATCGCCGGTACTTAAAGTCCTTCAGAGGCTATTTAAGTCCGTCTTGCTTGAAGGGAAAACGCCGGAAGCATGGAACAGGGGTGTGGTGGTGCTGTTTTTCAAGAAAGGTGATAACACCTTATTGAAGAACTATAGGCCCATCACACTGCTGAGCCATGTTTATAAGTTGTTTTCGAGAGTCATTACGAATCGTCTCGAACGAAGGCTTGATGACTTCCAGCCTCCCGAACAAGCCGGTTTCCGGAAAGGTTTTAGTACCATAGACCACATACATACGCTGCGGCAGGTTATACAGAAGACTGAGGAGTATAATCGGCCACTATGCTTGGCGTTTGTGGACTATGAGAAAGCCTTTGATTCGATCGAGACTTGGGCGGTTCTTAGAGCTCTCCAGCGATGCCGCATTGACTATAGGTACATCGAAGTGTTGAAGTGCTTGTATAATAACGCCACCATGTCAGTCCGAGTACAGGGGCAGTGCACGAAGGTGATCCCCATAAAAAGAGGAGTAAGACAGGGAGACGTCATTTCTCCGAAACTGTTTACGGCCACCTTAGAGGACGCCTTCAAGCTCTTGGAATGGCAAGGACTTGGCATCAACATCAATGGCGAATACATCACTCACCTTCGATTTGCCGACGACATTGTGGTCATGGCGGAGTCGCTGGAAGATCTAGGACGAATGCTCGGTGACCTCAATAGAGTATCCCAACAAGTGGGTCTTAAAATGAATATGGACAAAACAAAAATAATGTCTAACGTCCATGTCGTACCCACCGCACTCACCGTTGGGAACTCTACTCTTGAAGTTGTCGACGAATACATTTACCTGGGACAGGCAGTCCGGTTAGGTAGGTCCAACTTTGAGAGAGAGGTCAATCGACGAATCCAACTCGGCTGGGCAGCGTTCGGGAAACTGCGCAACATCTTCTCATCCAAAATAGCTCAGTGCCTAAAGACTAAAGTGTTTAGTCAATGTGTGTTACCAGTGATGACATATGGATCAGAGACGTGGTCTCTTACAATAGGTCTCATAAAAAAGCTCAAGGTTGCTCAGCGAGCTATGGAAAGAGCTATGCTCGGCGTTTCTCTGCGTGATCGAATCAGGAATGAGGAGATTCGTAGAAGAACCAAGGTCACCGACATAGCCCTCAGGATTAGCATGCTGAAGTGGCAATGGGCTGGCCACATAGCGCGAAGATCGGACGGGCGTTGGGGCAGAAAGATTCTAGCGTGGAGACCACGTATTGGCAAGCGCAGCGTAGGACGACCGCCTGCCAGATGGACCGACGATCTTGTGAAAATCGCAGGAAATCGTTGGATGCAGGTGGCATCGGACCGGTTACGCTGGAAAGCGATTGGGGAGGCCTATGTTCAGCAGTGGACAAGTATAGGCTGAAATGATGATGCTTCTATTTAAAAAATCTATGTATCTATTCATATAATAAAACTGTAACAGAGCTGAATCTGAACATTGAATATTTTTTGAAAATTTTAATTAATGCCCTTCCTTTTCGATATAGTGGCAAAACACTTTTTTTTCGGAATTATTGTCGGTCTGTCTGTCTGTCTCTTTGTGTTTCAATCACACAAAAACTACCAAACGGATTTCAATAAAATTTAGTATGGTAATAACTTATACCCTAACTTAAAATAATAAATACGTTTTTTGCCGGGAAACAAGAACCAATCCGGTATAGTGGCCGGATAAACCATAAAACTTTATTATTTTTATTATTGTTAGTCTCTTTTTTTAGTAGATTTTGCCTACACATGAATTTCTCCATGAACTTATATTGGACTCAGGTTTGTCTCCTCACAAGAACCTCACCACTTGAAATTGTGCATACACATTTGATTTTAACACTCAGACATGATTTAGTGTATGAACCGATGATGCATTCAGGATTGTCTCTTCTGGAGAGAACTCCTTAACGATGAATTACCTGGACACGAAACTTTGTATATTCATTTATTTCAGATATCTAAACATGATTTTATTCATGAAAATGAACCATATATTCTTATGAGAAGACTGATAAGAAATGTACTAAAACAAAACTTTGTTACAAACTTAGCTCAAAATGTGTGTTATTTAAATATTATTAAGCCAGATTACGATCTTTGGGAGGGTAGTTACAAAAGGTTTAAATCAGCCATTTTACCAATAATAGTGTAATAAATAGATAAACTGGTAATTCTTCTCAAAAAGAAAGTACCCAGGTATTGTAAGAAACTTAGTATGGGGGTGTCTTCGGTCTTGGAGTAATGCTATCTTGGAGAGACCTACCTACCTATATCAAATTACAAAATAAATGCATGAACAACCACAGGAAACAGTTACTTGATTGAATAATCTGTAACACTGATGGATACCATATATCACAAAGTTGTAGTAGTATTTTCAGTATATAGCCACTCTTTTAATAAAAGAATGAAGATTGAACACATATTGTTATGTTGATGTTCATGTGAGCAAAATCTTGAGGTACAGTATGTATTGACCTTGTTTTGTTATCTAGTACAGATACAAGCCAATAGAATTAACATAAAATGAACAACAACAACTTGTGGTAACAATATTTTATGAAGCAGCTAGAACAGGAAACAATGACTGACGATTAAGCGCAGTGGTTAAGGGCTTAAGCTGCGGCGCCCACTGCCTCTACTAGTGGCGGGTTCGATTCCCGCACGGCACAAATCTTTGAGTAATCCACAATTTGTAAAGCACCCATGACGAAATCCTAGTATAGGGCTATGTTTTTTGAAACAAAAAAAAAACAAACAACACAATACCTCAGGGCTCAATGGGCGTAAAAGTCATTTTGACAAAAATAAGTATTTACCCTTATCATAACAATGATAATGAACTTTTAAACCCCTAGGTATTGAATTATATTAAATCTGAAGATCCCACATACCTAAAGATTCTTGTAACCAGTAGCGTGCTTTGCATATAGCATTAAACAGTGCCTATCAGTATCATTGAATGTAGGTATATGTTATTAATTACTATGCTTAAGTATGATGAATGGCATTATTTTATTTATGTCGTAATAATTGAAAGTATTGTAATTGTATTCTTATGAAGTAGACAATGCTTAATAGCCTATATGCAATACACAACAGTGATTGTAACTACATACATGAATGTTTTAAATATACCTAAAGGTACTGGTTCGTCCACTCATTTTATTTTTTATTTTTATTTTATTTTAGACCGGTGGTTAGACCGTTGGACTGCAAAGTCAAAGGTCTCGGGTTCAAACCCAGGCACGCACCTCTGTCTTTTCGAAAGCATGTGCGTATTAAAAATTAATTATCACTTGCTTTAACGGTGAAGGAAAACATCGTGAGGAAACCTGCATGCCTAAAAGTTTCTTGAAGGTGTGTGAAGTTCGCCAACCCGCACTAGGCCAGCGTGGTGGACTATGGCCTAAACCCTCTCAGTTTGAGAGGAGGCCCGTGCCCAACAGTGGGACAGTTTCTTAACAGGGCTAATATTAGTTAGTACTATATATATTGTATGTCATTAGAATCTGAACTTTAGGTACATTATTGGGGCAGAATTATTTCAAATGTTAGATTCCATTCATATTATTTATCTACTGTCAAAGCAAATAATAAGCAGCATTTTTTATACAACATCCTTCAGGCTGCTTAGAAATTAAGTATACCTATATTATTTATAACAGGTGGATATGACATTTTTAAAGATACATACATTGACATGTTCACAACTATTAGGGGACATTTTGAGAAAAAATAGCATTTTGAGCATAAATGATACTTATGCGCATACCTTTCATTAGTAGGTGTGTGTAACTTATACACCCAAGTAAATAGAATTGCTTTTACTTTAAAATAATATAAGGATAAACTTAGATTTTTAAAAAACATATCATCCATACCTGAAGCACACCAACACAAAACTCCATCACAAGGTACATCTTCTGCTTCTCATCATTAAACATAACATCGACTAGTTCTATAACATTTTTGTGTCTAAGTATCCGTAACAACTGTATCTCTCTCTGCACATTTTGTTCACCGTTTGGTATTCTTCTCAGTTTTCTCTTTTTTAATATTTTGACGGCTCGCCTACACAACGTCTCGGAGTCTAACATCTCCTTGACTTTACCATACGAGCCCTCCCCTAGTGCATCTCCCATTACATACTTGCCAACCATTTTACATTTTTTCTTCTTGCTTCTATAAATAATATCGGCACTATCGACTCTATGAAAGCCTTGGAAACAAAAATTATTTTGGTCCAAACTAAGATCTAATTCGTCTATTTGTTCGCTGTCGAGCCATGCCACAGAATGTGGCCCAGGACTACCTTCTATCATGAAATTATCGTCGCTCTCTTGGGGAGCAATAATGTTCCTCATCTCATATTCCAAATTATCCGTGTCTGGAAGACTTTCACTACTACTGATTTTTCTACACATTCTTGGATCCATTATCTATCAAAACAACACATTTGTAAATCTATGTGCACTGCAAGGCCTTTTGTCATGAGATTATGAAGGCTGTATCAAAATAAAATTTACTTATATAAATAACACATCTCAAAATTTACAGCATTCAAGTGCAGAGAAGAAAAGTTTTCTAAAAATTATACTCGTTTTATTTATGTGTCTGCAAAACTACGATGGTAAATAAAATTTATGAACGATCGCGCAAAATATGCTCCATTGGTCATGATCCACTTACCACAGATAAATAATAAATACATCTATTGTATTGTCTATGGCATTCTAGTGTAGCGCTGAAGGCAAATGAATGTATTTTAGTCGAGTCGAGCTCAAATACTCGTAAATAAAAATTGATTCATCTTATAAACTAAATGAGCGTCCGCACGGACACTTTTTTTCCGCATGCCACTGAAGCGCTTTAAAAGATGTACTATTTACCAATTGTTTCATTCCAGTGGTTTACAAAGCAAATTGAAAAAGCGCTCGTGCGAACGTAGGGCAATGCTTATAAAAAAACATATTTGTAATCTACGTTTAAACCTCATTTGCACAAGTGCTTTTTTAAAGTTTCAAGTCTACCTCGATAATAATTTACTGGACCACTGATCGACCGGGAAAGTGAGTGTACGCGGGCGTTCGCACAGACGCTTTTTCGCGCTGTACGTACAGGGCTTGAGCACCGCGCGTTGAAAAAGCGCCCGTGCGAACGCCCGCTAGTGCAATAAGCAATTACTCTGGAAATGAATAATAACGGATGGATGTACTAAGGCTTAAGCTCGGAAATAAACAATGTATGTGCTAAAATAAATATTATCTTTTTCTAAAAAAAATACGTTACGCAATACAAAACTGGTTTTATCTATCTATATTATTTTCCATGTTATTTAGTAAATTCTATTGACTAGATCTTGAACGTTTAGCGTGCGTTGAAATCTGAAAATGTACCAAAATATAAAATAGGTACTTTAGATTTAACTTTTAGTATTTTACTACTACTAACAGTAAAATCTCTAAATTGCTTTTAATATTTTACTGTTAGTACGTTTAGTAGGTACTTAACATTTTTTTCGATTAAGAAAGTTTCATTTAATCGTGTAGATAGTCCATGTACCATATAGGTACTATGAGTCCAAAACCATATTTCTAAATATTATTTCCCTAATTTACATGCTTTATTAGTTGCATGGAATACAAAAGCATAATTTTTTCATTGTATCGCCTTAACAAATATACCTACAGCGTTTTTTTAACGCTAGTTGATAAATATTTCTTTAGTAGTTGGTTCATGGGGCACATAACGTAAGTCCTAATCACTAGACGATCACGGCCGAGACCGGCATGAGGCGCTAGTAGCGCTGTGCCACCGCGGTAAGTGACCGCGGTGTTGTTCAAAAAGAATATAATCACTACGTTTTAAGAGGCGGAACTTCATACTAGAACACGAAATTGCAAATTGTATGAAACTTACACGTAAAGTTCTACCACAATGATAAGATTAAATGTCATTGCTGCCAACATAAAATTATGATAGGCTGCCAACCTAATAAAACAATACTGCCAACATAAAAAAAATAGGGATGTAGCCTTGACGTTAAATTTAATGGATCTGTAAAAACAGTTTGCGTGTCAAAAAAAAATAGAAAAACGCATAGTAGGTACTAGAATCTTTAGTATCATAAACTTATATTATTAACGTTAAGAATGAAAGGTATCGATAACGTTACTATACATTACTTAGCTTTTAATATTTTTATTTAACTGAACCGCAATAACTATAATGCCTGTAAATGAATGTATAATATATGGTATTATAATTGAAACATTCTTACCGATCTTTATCCAGCGAAAATTTAACCGTAAATATTATTTTCTGATCACGTTACCTACCCGACATTTTTACTTGGCATATTTCGAATTTAATTTTGTTCATTTTGGAATATGCAACGTCACAGAGAAAAGAAGGCTAATTATATTTAGTAAAACACCTTCTAAAGGGATATTCAATTCACATTTGTTTTAACTTTAGACGGACGATTTAGCGCAGTGGTTAAGAGCTTAAGCCGCTCTGCCCACTGCGTTTAATAGTCGCGGGTTCGAGTCCCGCACGGGACAAATCTTTGTGTGATCCACAATTATTTGTTCCGGTCTGGGTATTTGTGTATGTGAATTTTCATGTTTGTTAACGCACCCACGAAATCAAAAACTCCCCGATGAACTTGATGACAACGATGATAATGAAATTAATGAAGTACCCCACCCTGGATAGTAAAGCGGTGGATTCTTTACATAGCAATTGCGACGGCCGTTTTGAGGGAAGACAAAAGGGCACGTTTTATCTCTTTGTTACAATTACCTTCACTCATGCACATATAAGAATACATAATGGTTAATATTCTACCAACATTACACATTATTAGTCGAAATAACACAAGTTTTGGAAATTAAACAAATTGACAACATCACTCTTCGACTTCGATTTTTCTTTCTCGAGAAGTCCTCTGCCCAGCAGTGGGACAGTAAAGGCTGATATTACAGTTGATTGAGATATGGCTACGTGTTACTTTTTAGCGCCTTGTTAAAAGCGCCTTTTGACGGAAATGTTACCACTAATCCCTTTACGCAGGTGAGGCAGGAGCATAACGAGTATCTATTAAGGAAATGCCGTGCAGTAAAAAAAGCAAGACAAAGGAGTAGGTTCATACATATACATATATTTAAAAAATTAAAATGCTGATAAACTTTATTTTCACTATTCATAAAAAAAGACTTGTAAACAAAATAATATATTATCATTTTATAAAATATACTCCAATCCAATCATCTCTTATATAGGCGAATAGTTATTAATTTGGATTTGTAGATAATCTATGTTTTGGTATGATGTTTTAAGTAATAGTCTTAGTTATTGTATTTCGCATTCATATCCTTCTTCAACAACGCAAGGCGAGTGAGGCACGCGTCTCTCCACGCTCTTCGTTCAGGCAGCTTGTCCAAAGGCACCATTTTGTTAAGCTGTTCGCAGATTGTGTCGGCGCTTTTGCTTTGGGTCATACGGGGAATTTCTCCCATCGTTTTGCTGACACTGTAGATAGTGTCACCGTACCTGTAATACGACGTAATAATTAGTTACATCTGGTGTTAGGTATTAGTAGGTATGTAAAATCGTATTAGATAGGTACCTATATACCACCTCTTGCCATATATGATTCATTGCTAATATTAGTAGAAAGGGTATAGTAGATAGATTTATTTTGTCCATTTTATATACGTTTTTGTTAAATATCTACCTACTTGTTTATTGGGTGTATTTCAACAACAATTCACGGTTTACACTTGAAAGAAACCTTTGTCGGAAAACCCAATAGGCCATTGAATTATAAAGAAAAAAATAATACCTTTCAATGTAACTCTTCATGCCTTCTGCGTTCAAATGCGCGGTCTCCAACGATCCAAGGAAGGCATATCTCATTCCGAGACCTTCAGAGATGACCTTATCGACATCAGCGACGTCCACGATTTTGCTTTCGACTAAACGCCATACTTCATTGAGAATAGCGTACCTAAAGTGATTAATTGTAGGAATGTTAATTTCGACTTATTATTACTAAAGCAAATAATACGCAACACCTTAGACGTAACTACTACATATAAAACTTCTGCATATAGACACTTTTTGCCGATAATTATCTAGTTATAATAATGGTCGAGGTCGAGGCTGATGCCTTACACAAATTGATTTGAGGGAGATTAGGTTATAATCCACCATGTGGACCCAGTGCGGATTGGTGAAAGCAGGTTTGTGACTACCTGCTGTTAGAACTTATAAAGCCTGCTTCAGGCTTGGCTAATCGACAACTACATCAAGTGGTAACCGGGAACAACGGCTTGTCATGCATTCCGAAACACAGAGAAGCTCGAATATGAAAATGCCTCAAACGGTCATTAACCTCTGACCGAGTTTAACTCTGCATAACCTTGGTATTCGCTAAGAGTACTGCGGTCGCACAGCGTTACGAGCGTCTCTCTATTTACTCTATACCCACCGCCACCTACCTATTTACTTATATTCCATTTACTTCTGGACCGCCATTACAGCGCCTCCGTCTCACAGAAATTATACTTGTTGTACTTTGTTCAGATTCTTCGTTTGTAAAATAAAACAATCTGTATTAAATGATATTTGTAGTCATTGATGCATTCCCGACTAATCTAGCAATATATGGCCTTGTAACCAATTTAAGCCCCATGCTCGGTTCAACCTTTGTCTTGACCAATTTTTAAAGGGGAACGAACATCATCCATCCTTTTAACCATTATGAAAAAGTTTTGTGAATTTAGTTATTAAGGAAATATGTGATGAGACTAAATTAATCACCAGGACATTGATTAATTTATTACCAAACCTGCCTCCACCAATCCGCACTAGTTCCGCGTGGTGACTAATCACTCTCACATCGATTTATAACAAAAGACCTGAGTGAGACAGTATGCTGGTATTATTATAGGCTGGTATTATTATAGAGTGATTAGTTGAGAATGTTACTAACTGGATACGATTCAGGACGAATCCATCGATTTCCTGTGAAAGAGAAACTGGCGCCTGTCCAATTTCCAACATGATCTCTCGAGTTTTTGTAGCCACATCTTTCCTCGTCCAGGGTGCAGGGACGATCTCAACCAGTGGCACGTAGTGTGGTGGATTCACTGGGTGGGAAACAATGACCTGAAACAAATAACATCATTCTAACAAAATTATTGTCTCCTCGCCCTTTTGATTTGGTGACGAATAATGCTCGTAGCGGTCACAAGGTCCTGGGTTCGAATCGTAGGTCAGATAATATGTAATTTTTCGATAGAAAAAAAACCAGTATCAGTTCGGAGTCTCGCATAAGGCCCGGTGAAATAGCAATGGACTCGGCCCCTATATACACAGTACATAGTACATTTGTAGGGTGAAAAAATAGCAAATATATGTATTATTTTCTAAAATTATAATCACAGTCCAATTTGTTACCTTGTTTAAATGTGCAATGCAGTTGTATAAATAAAATTTTGTTTACCTGCGCCTTATGTTTCAGGTTTTCTGAAAACAGTGATGGTAAAGTGGTACTGGTGGAGCTTGACAGAATAGTCCTTTCGTCCACAACTTTGTCCAAATTCTGGAACACCTTCTTCTTCAGGTCGAGGTTTTCTGGAACGCACTCTTGTACAAATATCGCATCTTTAACCGCGGCGGCTAAATCTGATGTTCCTGAAATCATAATACACACATGCAAATACATACATAATATCGGACATCAATAGGTTTAAAATAGTCAATTTTCCGGAATAAAATGTCCAAAAATGTACCCCATATATTGGTTATTAAAAATAAAAATATACTGCGATTGCAATTATCCACGCCGGTGTAGTTTGTTTGGTATGATGATGAAAACACTTCGGGCCGTACGTCATTTGCATTCTGTATTGTCTCAAGGAAAACAAATTTCATTTACTTAAATATGTGGGTATGACCTTGGGTTTTCCCTTACAACGTAAATAAATCACAATATGTAAGTCTGTGGTTTAAGGACGTTGTGTTTAGGTGGACGCTTAGATGTAGTATGTATACTTTACCTAAGTGTGTCGTCTTAAATAATATTATTTTGATAATCAGTATTTGTTTTCCTTTACTATCTAGACTGCCAAGTTGGTCTAGTGGAAAAGCACATCGCTTAGTGATCACGAGGTCCCGGGTTCAAATTCTAGGTCGGACAAATGTAGTTTTTCTAACAAACACTTCCCAGTATGAGTTTGGAGTCTGGAATTGTGCTCGGTGTATGGCAATAGGCTCGCCCCCTATTACATGGGACCTAACATCGTCCGCAAAAAGTGGGTGTACTCGGTACAGGTGTGCCAGGCATGACTTTTATTTTACATCAAGTAGTAGTGATACTTGTACCCTATTAAGTAGGAATGTAATGTTATGATTTACAATAGTTGTTTCATATTATCAACGTTCTTATCAAACACTCAACGTATTGTCTAAAGGTAAATAGGAAACAACAAAACAAGTGGCTTTGTATAAATACAAATTATCGATTGTTCTTCTTGATATCTCTATAATTCCCAGTTCTTATAATGACATCCGTAACTATAGGATAGCATACCCTTTTATGAGGATAAGGTTTTAAGAAATACCTTCAAGGCATCTATAATGATAAACATCCTTAATGATAATATGTCATCACTATAGAGATATCTATCTGGATACAGATATTATTATTTTCTCTACGTATAAGAAATTTCGTGTTCAAATTCAATGTAGAGTTGATGTAGAGTTACAATCATATACATGTATTTTTTAAAGATAAACCAAAACAAAAAAAATAATTTACGTTGTCTCGCGTAATTTCTGGAACTAGTGTACAAACCAGGTAACAAAACAGGGGTGATCAAAGATATTCAGAACGCTAATTATCATGAATATATGTATCTACCTATCTACTCGTGATGGAGTTTGGTCTATTCCCTCTCACTTCAATTTAGTTTCCCAAAATGGAACAGCATAGGCTGATTGATACTATATGTATTTATAATAAAGTTCACGTTCCACCAAAATTATCTGTAACATTACCGTAATATGTTGTTTCAACGATTGTTTAAACTCCTCCATGTACGCACACGACATATCGTAACAACTGAACAGTTTAGATGTTGGTGTAAAATCTTAAAATTAAGTTACTACGGTAGTGAGCACAAGATTTCAAACGGACTTAACAATAGTCCGATCGTATATTTGTTGATTTTGTGTGTGTGTGTGAATGATCTATAGCCGCATGCCTTTACAGCTTCACCGAAAAATACCTATTTGTTGAATGTACCCTTCCATAGAAGGTTTTGTAATCAATGACTAGACTGAAGGAAGGCTTTTTATTCAATGACTAGAGATCTACAAAAATGAGTTTACCTTTACCTCAAGACTGGTCGTTGGTCTAGTGGAAAAGTGCATCGCTTAGTGATCACGAGGTCCTGGGTTCAAATCCTAAGTCGGACAAATGTAGTTTTTCTAATAAACACTTCCCAGTATGAGTCCAGAGTCTGGAATTGTGCTCGGTGTATAGCAATAGGCTTATCAGATAAATTACGAACCGGTTACTTACGTATTTACTTAATATATAATAATATTAGCACTGTTAAGGAACTGGCCCACCGTTGGGCACGGGCCTTCTCTCAAACTGAGAGGGTTTAGACCACTGTCCACCACGCTGGCCCAGTGCGGGTTGGCGAACTTCACACACCTTCGAGAAACTCTTAGGCATGCAGGTTTCCTTACGATGTTTTCCTTCACCGTGAAAGCAAGTGATAGTTATTTATTTAATATGCACATGCTTTTAAAAAGATAGAGGTGCGCGCCTTGGTTTGAAGCCGGGCACGCATCTCTGACCTACTGATAATTTACAATTGCGTAATATGCCATGCTTGTTATTAATTTTAAGACAACATTGTTATTATCTCTCTGGTAGCGTTGTAAATTACTTTTAAATTGTAGGTACTATTCCCGTAAGAAGAAGATAAATAGAATAAATTATTAATATATACTTAATTTATTTTACTAGACTTGTAGATTTTACAGTAATATTTTATAATCATTAGAAATTGATTTCGTAGAAAGTAGACAGGGACGTATTTTAAGCGGACTACTTAAAATGATTTTGTAGGTGTGCGATATAGTAGTTGAGTATAGAGTGAAATCAGGTCTGGCAGCTATCTATGCTAGCTTTCCAACCATACACATTAGATAAGCCAGTGGTTTTGTTGATACTTACTCCGTATTTATTTTTTGTTGTAGTTTTGTAGTACTTTACAGTCAACGTACTGCAAAATTTCAGTTCTATACTTTATATTTTAATCATACTAAGAAGTATATAGTTATTGAGATCGATCAGGTTAACCTCGACCAAGTAAAAGGTTTATAACAACCGTAATATTGCCAATCAAACAGTATGTACTTGTCTATGCCTTGATATCGAAAGTTGAGACATTTCACAAAATGCGCATTATAGAAACATATTTTTCTTAATGATTTATTATGTCCTGATCCTACGTTTAGGGTTAAGAAAATATTTTACCTTTAATGCACTGGAACTGCTGATCGGCATTCAATTTTCCACGCAGCAGACCGTCTTTCTCTAAGTTCTTCAGCTGCACTTTAATGTCAGCGATGGCATCGGTAACTTGCTGTGGTATTATATCGAATATCGCCACTTGGTAGCCCACAGATGCAAATAACATAGCCCAAGAGCGCCCGATGATCCCACTGAAAAACATATACAAAAATAAGATGTTAAAACTGTCACACTGGTTACCTTGTGTGAACCTGGTGTGTACGTCGCATATTTTTCACTTTAAATAATATTTTCTGTCCCGCATAATTCCAAACTTTATTATAGCATTCTTTCTTACTTTTATTCATAGCCTTGCACATATTTTAGTTGACAAAGGTTAAATACCATTAATATTACAAGATATTGTATCTTTTAAGTGTAATGATAATTTTATAATTGAAATAACCCTTATGTGAACTTTACGATAACGATGCTTATCAGAAAACAAATTTGGTGATGAGACTGATACACATAATTATGCGCGTAACCATAAATAACCTTTCAAAGATTTTGAATACGTTACAGCATGTATCGCAATTTTGTCGTTATACTTTTTTGGATACAAATGTATTTCTTTGACTTATAAATTCGGACCAGGTACTAGTATAAGTAACTATATATTATATTTTTTGGCAATATATTATAAACACATGTTTGATTTAATTTAGTACGAACACAAATTCGAATATTTAGCACTCGTACTGTATCTAGAATAAGAATTAATTTATTTCTCTTAAAAACAACGGATTTAATATTTTTTTTTTCTGCAATAGTTGATAAGTAAGTATACACAAGCTCTTTTAACACCATGCTAAATCTTATTAATATTTTAAACGTTAAGTAATTGTAACCTATGGTAATTAGTAAATTAAATACGAATATTATGACGAGGTCATAGAAAAACGAAGTTTCAAACCTATTGTATTTAATTTAATCTACTCCTCAGTGGGTTTAAGGGCGCATAGTGCTATGGTTAGCTACAAGGCTCTGAGGCCGAATCAGAGGTTCGACAAGGTAGTATTGTTAATTTTCTCTCAATAAATTCTTACTAGCACTCTTCAGAATCTAGAATTGTTCTTGCCATTATGGCAACGGACTCGCCTCCAATTAGCATATGACAGAACCGGAACGTGGTCGTCCACAGTGCACCTTTACCATCCCTTCTTTGGAAAGAGCCGTATATAAAGGCAGTGACGGTGTTTACCCTGCATATAATGAGTCTGACCTTCACTCTCGAAGGCGGGCTCGAAGCGAAAGGCGAAGAAGCTTGACACAGAGGGACACCCGTGCCTTCTTCGCCGAAATTCCAAAACTCCCCTTAAGTGTATATCTCGGCTACCGCGGGGTTTCAAAGGGTAGGAGTCCGACATACTCCGCGAGCTTACTCTGCGACGTGAGAAAGTCTTCTCCAGAATGTTCCCATGGAACCGAGTGGTCCGATTACTTAATTCGACCGATCGAACCACGTGAACTTTCACCACGAAAAGAACGAAAACAACAACGTGACGTATTTTTGTCTGATACTTTCTGTTTCGTCTGATACTCGTTTTTGTATGGGTTTTGCATGGAGGCACCTGCTTTAAAAACCTACCTCTATGGGTTTTTGTAATGACTTATCTGACAGCTACTACTTTTGTTATGACATTACAAACGTATAATTGACCCTTACATCAATTGTGTTATTGACTTAACTCATAGCATCTCTTATAAGCGTGAAGAATTCGATACAAACATGTACTTGTTCCCACCGAATATACGTAAGCCAAACATATTCTTACAGCAACTAAATTATGTAAAAATACATTATTTTTGTTGTTTTAGAAACTTGGATGTAGCTTGAATTTTAATTATGATTTTACATTCAACACCAGTCCTACTTAAGAAAAACGTTTCTTACGGCCGGTTTCAATATTTAACTCTCGGATAAATTTGCCTACTACGGATATAATTTTGACATATTTTGTATGGAAACTTTACAAATTTTCAAGAGAAGAATTAGAGAACATTTCCTATCTATGTAAGATATTTGGTATGTATGTATATTTTATGTAGTCTATTTTATGGTCATGTATAGCATGTAGTATATTTGTAGATATATATCTGTAGTTTACACCTTTTTTATTCTTTTCTTTCCTTTCTTTTGAGTTGTACACTTATTCCTATCCTCATTTTGTTCATCTGTTTCTCTATCACTCAAAGGTTTGCTGGTAGAGAGCTCGACTTTGAGTTAAGCTCGCTTTTGTACGTTGATTTACTTTGTATTTTCAATCAATTGTAAGAATTTGTGTGTGTACAATAAGGAATTAAAGAAAATCTGTCAAAATTCTACTAACAGTTGGCAAATCTACCCTTGAGTTTAATATTGAACCCGGCCATTAATAAACATCTATATTACAGTAAAATTAAAGTTCTGTAATCACCTTGACAACAATAAAAACCGTTAAAAACCAAAATATTTTCAAATCAGACAACTAGAAATGTAGTAGTAGAATCTAACTACGGCTTATAAGGTACCTACTCTTAGGATTTCTGTAATCAAAGAATCCATAGCCAAATGAACATTAGCCCCGTTTAATTGTTTACGAGCAAGTAGAAGGTAGTATCGAAGCAAAATGTTGTGATGTTTCTTACTAAACTCGTTTAACACGAGGAAAAAATTTAATCAAAGTTATTTATTGCATCATTAAATAAGGTGCATTGTTCTAAAATGCCTATTTTAGGTTTTAATCCTAAACATCCAACAAATTATCCACGCTTGTAAAACTGAATTTATGATTTAGTAAATAAATGGCATACTATATGTAAATTAAGATTCTCACCTGCCAACAATGCCGATTTTTTCAGTTCTTGAAGATGCCATGGCTACGTTTGCTTTAAAGAATATAATAATTTACAGAGTACGCTCCTCACCACACGATACACCACTGGTGAATGACACCGATACGAGACGACCGATGCTTAAAAACACCGCTAAACTAGTTATCGCGACTAATACTTGCAAGGTTGACTATTCATTTTGCATGCGGTTTCTTACAGCCATACAAATGATCACAGTTATCTTAGATTGTTGGTAAGTTAGGAATTTCCATAGATATAAGCCAAATATATGTCTATATAAGTTTGTAGAAACCTTTTTACTTATATTTTTCATTCTTATATAATATAGCTGTATTTATCTGCGCGCGAGCATACAAAAGGAGGCATATCAGGTCGTGAAAAAGAAATTTGAATATACCTACCGGTAGAATTTATGTATGTGTGTATCTTTACTATGTACTGTGTATATTATATATGTAGAATAATTTTGATTTTGTATAATGATTTTGAAATGGAGCAGCACGGCCAGCTACCTCAACCGTTGGTGCTACAGGAAAACGGTCTTAGGAGAATATCCTTAAATTCATGCAAATCCCTGCTCAATCCTGGGTTCATATTCTAGATCGGACAAATGAAGTTTTTCTAATGAAAACTTCCCAGTATAAGTCCGGAGTTGTACCCGGTATATGGCAATCGGCTCGCCCCCTATTACATGGGGCCTAACATCGTCGGCGAAAAGTGGGTGTACTTAGTACACCTCTGCCACCCCCGCTTGGGGAATATAGGCGTTTTTATGCAAAATTTTGAGCTGCATTAACTATGTTTCAAAAATGTACTTCAGCAAGCAAATGGACAATTGACACGAATACTTTTTTGATGCCAATCAATACTTGTTTCTTAAAAGGATCAAAAACTTCTATTGAAAATGTAAAAAATCGCAAGAAAACTTTACTCATACATTTTGTAGAAAATCATCGTGGTTTTGATAATTTTTCACACCTAATTTTTCTTTTTAACCTGGTTAATTTTTCAAGCATTTTGTGTTGTTAAATCTGAAAATATTGGGAATAGCAATAAATGCGCAAAGTAGTCTCGGGGCCAATTTCAATAATTTTTTTTGGAATAAATGATTTCCTTCCTGACATGGTATATTTGTTAGATCTAATATCTACAAGATTTTTCATTATTATGTATTTTTAAAGCAATTACCTGTTTTTTATCATACCGGTTCAGGGGTATGTTTACTATCCTACTAATATTATAAATGCGAATGCATACAAGGATGGTTGTACGTTCGTTAGTAATATAGCGTATACATCATAATAATTAGCTTATAATATTAGCTATAACTTATAAAGAGCCATGGGTAACAGCGAGTACCAAATAAATAGAATATCACAATAATCTCGTTTAGGTCTATTTCTATCGTAGTTCGGACAAATATGGTTTTTCTAACAAAAAATTCCCAGCATGAGTCCGGAGTCTGGAATTGTGCTCGGTATATGACTATAGGCTCGTCCCCTATCACACATCGTCGGTGTAAAGTGAGTGTAATCAGTACACCTCTGCCACGATAGGGGAATATAATAATAATGTAAAACTAATAAGAATAATAAATACTACATTCACATTTACCCATTACTGAGGACAGGTGCCTCTGTACCTTTTCCAAGTCTATGAGGATTTAATATAAGTAATATACTAACTTACTAGTACTTACTTTATAATTTTAACTTTCACCATAAATATGTATGTGATAGACCAGGTATGTGCCCTTGCTATGTAGGTGCCTATAATAATAATAATATAATATTAGCCCTGTTAAAAAACTGTCCCACTGCTGGGCACGGGCCTCCTCTCAGGCTGAGAGGGTTTAGGCCATAGTCCACCACGCTGGCCCAGTGCCGGTAGGCGAACTTCACACACCTTCGAGAAACTCTCAGGCATGCAGGTTTCCTCACGATGTTTTCCTTCACCGTTAATCAAATCAATCAATCAAATCAGCCTATTTCAGTCCACTGCTGGACATAGGCCTCTCCCAATTTGCGCCACAATACACGGTCCTCCGCCTTCCGCATCCAGTCCCACCCTGCGACCTTCTTCAGGTCGTCGGTCCACCTAGCTGGGGGGCGCCCTACCTTACGTTTGCCGAGTCGTGGTCTCCACTCTAAAACTCTTCTGCTCCATCGGCCATCGGTTCTTCGACAGACATGGCCAGCCCACTGCCACTTTAGCGAGCTCACTCTGCGGGCTATGTCAACTACTTTGGTTCTTTGACGGATAACTTCATTTCGGAGTTTATCCCTCAAAGAGACTCCGAACATAGCCCGCTCCATAGCTCGCTGCGCGACTTTGAGCCTATGGACTAGCCCTACTGTAGGTGTCCACGTCTCGGCACCGTATGTCATGACTGGTAGAACGCACTGGTTGTAGACTTTCGTCTTCAGGCATTGCGGTAAAGGCGAAGAGAAAACCCGACGTAGTTTGCTGAATGCCGCCCAGCCCAACTGGATCCTTCTGTCGACTTCTTTTTCGAAGTTGTTCCTACCAAGCTGGATAATCTGCCCAAGGTAGGTGTATGCTCGAACAACTTCGAACATCGATTCTTCGACGTAGACTGGTCTCGGCGTGACATGTTCATTGAACATGATCTTGGTTTTATCCAAATTCATGCCGAGACCAACACGTCGAGAGGCTACATTTAGGCTGTGCAGCATCTCGCTTAACTGTTCCAGCGTCTCCGCTATTATGACGATGTCGTCGGCAAACCGAAGATGCGAGATGCACTCACCGTCTATATTCACGCCCCGTCCCGCCCAGTTTAGCGTCTTAAAGACGTCTTCAAGCGCGTTGGTGAAAAGCTTAGGGGATATTACATCCCCTCACCCCTCTGCGCAGCTCAATGGGGTTGGTTTTTTGTTCCTGGAGCTGAACGGTCATAGTGGCGGTATCATATAAACATCTCAGCACTTCGATATAACGCCAGTCAATACGACATCGTTGCAGAGCATCCAGAACTGCCCAGGTTTCGATGGAGTCGAAGGCTTTTTCGTAGTCCACGAAAGCCATACACAGCGGCTGATTGTACTCTTCAGTTTTCTGTACAATCTGCCGAACAGTATGGATGTGGTCTACGGTGCTGAAGCCTTTTCGAAACCCGGCTTGCTCTGGTGGCTGAAACTCGTCGATTTTTCTGGCGAGGCGGTTTGTGACTACTCTCGAGAACAGCTTGTATACATGGCTCAGAAGTGAGATGGGTCTGTAGTTCTTCAGCAAGGCTTTATCGCCTTTTTTGAAGAACAGAGCCACCGCACTCCCACTCCATGCTTTAGGTGTTAGGCCCTGGTGAATGATGGAATTGAAACGGCTTGCCAGCTCTTTAAGAACCGGAGTCCCACCAGCTTTGAGGAGCTCGGTAGTAATTCCATCATCACCAGGAGATTTATTGTTCTTAAGTTGCTCGAGAGCCGCCTTGACCTCGCCCTGATCAACATCTGGGATGTCTTCCGTGTAATGGCGCGTTAGTGGGGCTCTGTGGTCATCATCGCTGGGTTTCGTAGGCTTACCTGTCCGTGATGCAAACAGTTCTCCATAGAAGCCCTCGATTTCCTCGAGAATCTCGAACTTAGAGGTCACGGTTTTGCCATCCGCAGTTTTGAGTTTCGTCAGACGGGGACGTCCGAGCTGTTGGGTGAAGACCTTAGTGCCCTTATTCTGCTCGATCGCAGCCTCGACGATACGGGTGTTGAAGCGTCTGAGGTCGCGCCAAATCAGCTTTCGGATTCTAAGGTTTAAGTTCTTCCGATCTGACGAAGATATCTGCGTAGGTGGCATTTCTCGTCTACCTCTCATAAGTTCGAGAGTCTCGGCCGAGAGTTTAGAGTCCCTGTTTTTGCTTTTTCCGTACAGAAACTTTCGAGACACGTCCTGTAGCATTCTGACCACTGTGTCGGTTTTCTTGTCAATATCGCCAATGGTTTCCAGCAAGTCAAAACGGTTTTGAAGTTCCAATTGGAACTTTTCGGAACCCAAGGCTGTTTGGAGCGCGGTAGGTCGGAGAGTAGGCTTCACCATTCGGGCCCTTTCGGCTTGAAAGTCCATATTTAGGGTGCCTCGGACGAGTCGGTGATCGTGGCCAGTATTGAACCTGTTGATCACAAAGACGTCCCCAAATATATACTTCTTATCCGTCATGATGAAGTCTATCTCGTTCTTTGTCACGTTGTCGGGGCTTCGCCAAGTCCACTTTCTATGGGGCTTCTTCTTAAAGAAGGAGTTCATTAAGAAGAGCAGCTTCACCGTTAAAGCAAGTGATAATTAATTTTAAATACGCACATGCTTTCGAAAAGGCAGAGGTGCGTGCCTGGGTTTGAACCCGAGACCTCTGACTTTGCAGTCCAACGGTCTAACCACTAGGCTATCACTGCCTATATCACACAAAATAACAAGGATTACCAAGGGAGAAAAAGGATTAACGGAATGGTAAATAGAGTTACAAATGATCATCATTAGGTATATGTTTATTAATTTTCTGCTCATGACCTTAGCAGTTACATAATTTGTACTCGACGTATCATATAACTAAAACAAAAACATATAAAAATATTCCGATAATAAATGGCCTCAATCTCTGACATCTGATCATGCGACGGTTTGTGATGTTTTAACAATAAACAAAACTGTTCCCTTTCTTTAATTACCATAATATGGAAAAGTAAATTAAAAACATAATTGTGTATTTCTAATTAAAGAATCATCCGGACAACATTTAGTGCTTATAAAAATATTTGAAATAGTTAAGTACCATCTGGATTTTTTATTTCAAATAATTCTTCAATATTTTTCTCCGTATACCGTTATCCCCTCACGGTAAAAGACGAATAAATAATCGCGGCCCCATAAATATCGGCAATTGGCAGTTGTCAGCAGACATGTTTTTTTTTAACTAAATGCCATTCGTGCTTGTACACGATGCAAGTAAGTGGTACGAGTTGAGGCACTCGCATGGGTCAATTGCGTCGTGGAAACGACTACATAAGTGAGCGAGCTCTTCCATCAACATCTAACACAATATTGCACTCGCGGGTACCCTGCGCCAGTCCCCGTATGTACGAGTAGTTCGCACGTTTACTGGCTAAACGGGCACAAGCACGTATGCGACGAATATAAGTTCCGTTATATTAAAATTCCTATTAAGATACTGCAAAATAGTAAGAAAATTGAATACCAATGACCTTCACACCACAATTGAATATCATAAAAATAGACAAAAATGCTATCGTGAGTCAAGAATGATATAAACCTTATTAAATAAGTTATAATACTTATATTAAATATTAGTATTATAGTATTAAAACTTCTTTAATAAGATATCGTATTATAACTTCTTTAATAAGAAGTGCTCACGAATAATGACCTTTGAATTCAACGATTTTAGCTGAAAAACATTCTCGCACATCTACTGACGCACTATTTGGCCGTGTTTACAACAATACAATTAAGAACGTAAACAATGACATTATCTTATTGTTTAATATACAAACATACACGTTTATTTCCAGGACAGGGGTCCGAGACACACAAATTTATAAATACCTCGAACGATAAATTTTCCATTACAATAATATCAAATAAAACTTGTATACGCCTATACTATACGCCTATACGCTATTTGTTTGATGGTTACAGCGAACTATTGGGAACTTCATAAAAGAAAAGAGTGGCGCTTTTATTCCTCCAGGTAATAAGATAATAAAGACTTATATATAGAAACATAAAAATTAAGTGCAGTCTATATTGACCCCCCGATATCTTTAAAAGCACTTAGAAGATTCTAACTAATGTTTTTATATTGGTTGATAAAGTGATAATGGTGGCTCTATATATTATGTTATAATTGAAAAAAAAATGATAATAATCAAGTGGTTTAATTCAAAATCTTAACCATTATCTAGAATATGTGACTTATGAACATTCAACAATGTAACAATTTGTACGAACATTTTCATGGAAACCGAGTACTTTATATTTCGGCTCATGAAATCAACTGCCGCTAGAGGCATTAGCTTTCTACTACTTATTATTGGATTTAAAACAATAACTATTATTCGCAAGGTGTGCCTTTAACAGCCTCCTTTGTGTCGATGCTGAATATTCTGAAGTTGACCTCGTTGGCGTCGAGGCTCCTGTAGAGGAAACGTGCTAGCTTGTCACTGAGCACCCACAGAGTGCCCTCGCTGTCGACCTATAAATAAGGAAATAACATGCATTCATTAAGAACTTTATAAGAGCACTTGTAATGTCATAAGATGCCTTACGAAACGTTTGACATTTTGAGCACTAAAACAATACGGGCCAGGGTAGCACGGACATCGATAAGCACGGGCGACAAGACATTTTTAGCGCCGGAAAAATTTTTTTGGCCCTGGTTTCGAGTCTTGTATACACAAGACTAGTAAAATAGACTTGTCTTTTTTTTTTTAAACGTTGCCTCACACTAGGATTAATTCCTGTGTCGTGGATGCGTTTACAAACATGAAAATTCATATACACAAATACCCAGACCGGAACAAGTAATTGTGGATCATACAAAGATTTGTCCCGTGCGGGAATCGAACCCGCGATTATTAGACACAGTGGGCGGGGCGGGCTAAGCCCTTAACCACTACGCTAAATCGTCCGTCTTTACGCCTATACAATACAATTCTTGAAACGAGTTTACCCGTGTCAACCTTTTGTGACAGCACGCCATGCTAACACGTAAAACAAACCGGTTATCTCACACCAAGTGCGACAAAATCCATGACATATGTCTGAACGCCCCGCCTGTACTAGCCCTGCAGTAAGACTAACCTTGTATTAATGCATATGTATGTGAACGTAAACATGAATCTTTTACCAAAATAACTTTGTAATATCGATTTTAAGCACTGCACTGTAGAGGCAGTTATTTAATCTGTCAATTTAGGACAATAATAAATAAGTCTTACCTTCAAGTCATTGGGGAATTCGAAAAGTTTTTCGTCGTGAATGATCAAAGGGTTGGTCTCAGGAGTGTAGGATTTGCTTGGGTTCCAGCACGATACACCACCACGATTCACCTGAAATGATTATTATTATAGTCTATTCCAATCAAACTTTAAAACTTTTTTTAAACATAACATTACCATTTTTAGATGTTTTAATTGTGATTACAACGTGAAGGCGACAGACAGTATTTCCGAAGACATCGAAATAATAAGTAATATAATAATAATATTTATTTGTTTCTTCACAAAGGAAATCAGGTCTTAAAAGTTAGTACATACAGCATGCTCAAACTGAACTCCTTTGTGAGAGGCTGGTGCCTGCACTAGGTAAACCTGTGTTACAGGTAACCAGGCTCTCATCCCTTAAACAAGTACTGCATTAATAAGTAGAAAGGTGAAGAAATTAAAAGGAACATTCTCTTAATAAGAGTAAACTAATCATAGAGTTAGATTGATAATTAAATTATAAATCGATAATGAAGTGACTGTGTGTATGTGTGTGTGTGTGTGTGTGAGTGTGCGTGTATTTGTGCACACATGTGCAAGAAAGAAGAACGGTAAGCGCGATTCTGGAGAGATTGTGTACTATGTGTATATTAATTATAAATACAGTCATAAGTAGGATTAGTAATCAAAAAGTAATGCGGACTGTATAAGATTAGCAAATGGGGATAAGGAGGTCTTCTGTTTCCGTATAGGGCAAACTATGTAACCATTCCGTTACTACTTTCTTCAGTTTAGACTTGGTTAGGGTATAAATGGATAGGATAGCGTTAATTTTGTTATAAATGAAAATGCTGTTAGCAAGAAATCGACGTTTTTATGTAGAGTAAAATTTTTTAAAAGTTTTAACGTTTGATTGGAGTACGCCGTATTTCTTATTTTGGAATATAATTGACAATTTTTACAGAACATTATAATTATGAATATTGGTCATTTAAAAACTAAAAATTAAAATTAAATATATACGAAACTACTTTAGCACTTTTCAAAAATGTTCGATTACGACTAACTGAGACGTAGGAAATCCGGCCCCATAATTTCTGTCAATCAAATTGAAAATTAACAAATTATTTAACCGCCGCATAAAAGCCAAATGAATAAAAAACTGACATTAATAACGATACATTTCAAATCCATTAACCACTATAAATAGATACTATCATAAAAAGTGTATACATACGTACGTGTCAGCGCAAAAAATATTTTTTCAATCAACACAATGGCATTGTTATGTATTGAACAAGGTTTATTATACTCCTATTATACCAAGTACCAAAAATAAGTAAATAAATAGGGAAAGAATGTCAGTTGTAGTGAACGTTTGCGTTTGGCATTCGAAGTTATTTGTAATGTAAAGGTTGCCCTTGATAATGCACTACGCTTTTATATTTGAATATAATCGTTTATACAACATTTAGTTTGATAACGGTAAACTTCACCTTACATTCTCCTATTAAATATTCAAGAGGATGTCGCAAAAACAGTTAAACTATACGCAGTAACGGTTTCAAAACTTTCAAAATATAAGTCATAGGCGTATTAGAAAGAGTAGTATCCGTAGATTTTTCGCAATATTATTTCGTGACTAAGATTTATCTCATTGCTAATATCTGTACATCCATTGCCATAAGGAGATTCAACAATGTTTCTAATGAGAGCTAGAGATTTGGCGTAAGGATCCTGTCATTGATTTCCACTAGGTAGGACAAATTTGCAAGAAGAAACATGACCTTCGTAAAAACGCATTTCTATATCTTTTTCATTTTAGACTTCTCGACACAGATTCATCTTAATGTATTACCATACATACAAAGGAACCATTGTATATATAAACATGGGGTATAAGCATTTACCTGTGTGTTAAACAGCACATGTGTTTTAGGATCGTAGTAGCTGGCAGCCGATTGAGTACGTTCACCTCTGTCTCCCAGCAGCTGAGAAAAACCGGTTTAAAATATTGTTAAATAATGCTTTAGGGAAACAATTAAAAAGTGCTATATTGCTATCGTAATAGTCATCAACATATATTGGATAACTGTTCATGTAGTCGACATAATACGGATTGCATTAAGTTCTTTATGAACGTGCCTTGCGCAATCAAGTTGCTAATACATGCACGACCAGTGTTTCTGTTTGTTTTTACAATTACCAATCATAGACGGCTTAACTGTTCAGTTATTTCTCCAATGTTTGATTCAACGAAAAGCGTGAATCGAATGATAAGTTAGTATGCGAACCTTGAAGTCGTTGAATGCTTCTTGTTTGTCGATGTGATTGTAGTTGCGCAGGAGCTCGGTGGACACGCAGAATTCCTTGGTGCTTGAGAATGAGTGGAAGAACATTGTTCTAAACCTACGATAAGTAAAACAATCCGCTATTATGATGATATTTCGCAAATTAAATAGACAACGTTAAAAACAATGGGGAAATAGGTTAATCAAGACTACACCGCTGTTCGACGTCAGCTTTGAACGAACTTTTTATTTATTTTGGGGTCAATGTCGTACATCATAATGAGGTGATATTAATAATACTACGTGTATCTTTACCACAACAAAATATCGTAAATTTATAACCAATTTCATAAATAATCTGCTGGTCAATGACACTCACATACTAAATATTTAAAATACATCAAGCAATATTAACATGTGATATAAAAAAACGGTTTGTTCTTTGATCATCCTAGTTTTTGGTCCCACATTCCAAAAATTTCTTGATACGTCTCAAACCAAATTTAGTTCTTGTTTCGTTGCACTTCATCTACATTGCTTAAGTACTGTTAGTAAAAAAATGTTTTGCAAATTTTGTAGACGTACACATATTCGACAAGTACATAGTAATACTCGTATCATTGAAAAAGAAAGTTACTTCATCCATTTCAGTTGATTGGATCAACTTTCATCTTATACTGGTATTAAAACCTATATTGGTATAAACGAAATAATCGGCTGATGAAACTTAACATTTTCACCTTATAAAACGCGTAATGATACCGAACAAAGAATATGCCCACTGATAAATTCCCAGTATTATTAAGTTGAACCAATGAGTGTCACAAAATCTTGGTATTGGTAAGTGGGTACCAAGGCAACATAATATACCGGTTGATTTTAGCTTATGAGCAATACACTCGAAACAGATGGGGGTGAGTAGAATATTTTGCATGTACCTATATCGTTTATACGAGCTAAGATTTTCTAGTCGGTTATGGTGTCCTGGTACTTTGACCTAAGATCATAGAAATATTATAAACATTTATGAATTCTCTCCGTACTACATAGCAGGATCGAAAAAAACGGAAAACGTATTAATGGATTGGACCTGTGGAACCCCATTGTTTTATTTTAAAATGAACCCAATTATTTTTCTAGGAATAAAATTGCATTGGTAAAATTTTATCATATCATATCGATCAATAAAAAATACTTCATCGGCTTATATTCTGTACGACTAGTTAACTTTGTCAGAATTGAGAGCAAATTGTAACTAACACCGGTGCTTACATTAATAATCAAAATCTTGTTTTAATTACTTTGTAATGCTTTTAGTTGGACCGCACATACGAAGGTAAAATGTTCATATGAAAAAAATTGGGACGAACCAAGAACAAAAAATGGGGCATAACAAGAGGCACAAGGGGGTTTCAGGTCTGGAAGAGGATGTTCGGATCAAGTCTTCTCACTCCGCAACATCGTAGAGAAGCATCTGGCAGTGGGCCGGAAGGTTTTCTGCGGTTTTGTAGATCTGGAGAAGGCATTTGACAGAGTTGTGCGAAAGAGACTTTGGGACATTTTGCCAGAGTATGGTATAGATGGCACTCTGTTGCGAGCCGTCCAGTCCACTTATGTGGACTGCAAGGCATGCGTACGGGTGGGTGGTAACAGGTCACCCTGGTTTGACGTTAAAATCGGCGTCAAGCAGGGTTGCGTGTTGTCCGCTAGACTGTTTATAATATAGCTGGACAAAAGTCTTCAAAGACTGAAAGCGATGAATGAAGGTGTACAAATGGGTGACTTAGTGGTAAACCATCTACTTTATGCAGATGACGCGGTTTTAATAGCGCCAACAGCCACTGATCTGCAAACACTAGTCACAGTTATGAAAGACGACTGCATGATCAATGGCTTACACTTGAATGTGAAGAAAACCAAGATTATGGTTTTTGAAAGGGAAGAAACCAGAACGAATGTAAGGATTGTGGTTGGTAACGATGTGCTGGAGCAAGTGAATGAGTTTGTATATCTTGGATGCGCCTTCAGTAAGGATGGGAAATACACCGCTGACATAGAGAGAAGAGTGAGTGCAGGGAACAGAGTGAATGGTGTGATGGGAAAGCTACTCGGGAGCCGGCACTTAAGCCATAAGGCGCAGCTGGCCATACATAACGGAGTTCTTGTCCCAACGCTGTTATATGGTAGCGAGAGCTGGGTATGTAAGAAGGAGAATGAAAGTAGGATAAATGCGGTAGAAATGCGAGCTCTGCGGAAGATGTGCGGAGTGAAGCTGACCGACCGCATTAGCAACAGCATAGTAAGACAGCGAGTAGGTATGAAAGATAGTATCGGTGTAAAGATGAGAAAGGGCATGCTCCGTTGGTTCGGGCATATAGAAAGAATGCCAGAGGAAAGAATGACAAAACAGATATACAATGTGAAAGTGGAAGGATGCAGGTACCGGGGAAGACCTAGACTATCTTACCACGACCAAATAAACCGAGTCTTATCTGATGGAAAAGTCAAGAGTCTCCGTAACCGGCGAGCGTGTATGAGACGAACTATGAGAGTCGAGGCAGCCAGAGAGGTATGTAAGGAAAGAACCTGTTGGAACTCTGTACTCTCTGCCTACCCCGCAAGGGATCTGGCGTGAGGTTATAGATAGATAGATAGAACAAGAATAAAATATTGGACCAAACTTTGTGGGATGAACGAAGAACAAACCAAAAAAACAATAACTCTCGCTGCTAGTAATATGCTGCTAATAATGAATGGTAATATCCGCGTTTAGAATATATTAGAATGTCAGAACAAGTTTAGCCTGTTTGTTAATAGAATATAGGTGGATATCTTGCAGGGTATAGGTGATTCACTTACCCGTCGTCTCTAGGTTCTGACAGGGCTAAGCTGAACACACCGTCGGTCCAATGGAATTCAATTCCAGATACGTTGTAAGAGCCAGCTAAAGGCTCAAAGTAGAAGTAGTGATGTGATATCCTCCACGAGTCATCCTGCTTCAAGCTATACACGACGATCCCGTAGCCTCCTAAATCGGGAATGTAAGCATAGGCATCATCGCACGTGTCCTTAGTTACATCTACGACCTGAAAATTACAAATCGCATCTTAATTAACCTAGAAACCATTTAGTTTACCAGTTGACTCGCGTAAAGCAAACATTTTAACCTTGGTTATTCTAAGCGATGTACGAGGAGGGATCAAAAAGTAGTGAGAATGAGATAGAATATAATGACTATTGATAACTTAATAATTTATTTTTCTACATAGTTTCCGAGTCTCTCTACACACAGAGTCCAGCACTTTTCCAAGGCTTCAATCCCTTTCACAAAAAAGTTTTGTCTTGGTCCTACAAAAAGCTCTCCACGGCATCCATCACCTCGGTATCGTCTTCGTACCTGTTTCCCCTTAAGTATTTTTTCAATTTGGGGAACAGATAAAAATCGCTAGCCGCCAGATCTGGTGAATAAGAGGGGTGGTCAACCAATTCGAAGCCAGATTGCTGAATGGCAGCCATCGCAACTGCCGACCTGTGCGCGGGTGCGTTGTCATGATGAAACAGCACGCCCCTTCGAAGTTTCCCTCTCCTTTTCTCTTTGATGGCATTCCTCAACTTGGGAATTAAAGCTGCATAATATTGGCCTGTGATAGTGGTTCCACGCTCCAGGTAATCAATCAACAATATTCCTTCTGAGTCCCAAAATATTCAGGCCATAACCTTGCCAGCCGATGCCACGACACGAAACTTCTTCGGGGTCGGTGATGATGGCCGTTTCCATTGCGAAGATTGCTGTTTTGTCTCGGGATCAAAATGATGAACCCATGTTTCATCCATTGTTACGAAACGAGACAAAAAGTTTTCAGAATCTTCTTGAAACTTGTCCAACAATATCTTCGAAATGTCAAGTCGATTTTGTTTCTGACTGTCGGTTAACATTCTCGGCACACATCTTGCGGAGACTTTTCTCATATTCAAAGATTGTTTCAATATGGATTGAATACTTCCATATGAAATGCCCGTTTCTTGAATTAAGTATCGGATGGTAACTCTTCGATCGCTCAATACAATTTTCTCGACTTTCGAAACATTTCCATTCAAACCATTTGGCCATCAACAAAACGGCCGCAACGATGTTCGTCTTCCGTGCTCGTTCTCCCTACTCGAAATTGAGAAGCCCACCTTGCGACAGTGGAATACGGCGGAGCAGACTCTCCTAATGTTGCCTCCAAATCGCAATGAATCTCTTGCGTCGTTAACTTTTTTAAACAAAGGTATTTAATAACGGCTCGTACTTCGTTTTTCTCCATTTTCGAGAACACGTTCCGAGACGAAGCAAACAAATGACTACATTCAGAAAAAAACAAAAGAGAATCGAAGAATTTTTTTTTATTAATATTACGAATATGTATCTGAGCTATGCCTGCCAGTATTATTTTTTTACCAAGGAGTATGTCGTTCTTACTACTTTTTGATCCCTCCTAGTAGTAGGTATCGTATATACTTAATTAAAAAGACGATTTTATATATGCCTATCGATTGTCTACCTACCTACTTACTTGTCCTTTCGAAAAAGGTCCAAACTTTCTAAAAATGACAGCATAGAATCGAGGTCATGTAGAAGTAGGTAGGTTCCTATAGTTTTAAATATTTATTTTGTCCTTATAAACATTGTACATTTCAAAGTTTAAAAATGATCTAATATGGAAACAAAAATATGTATACAATGAATATTATTACAATGAAGATAAAAGAAGAATATAACAGGTAATATTTATAAGGGTTTCTATTACTATATCTATAACGCTTACTCACAATATTGGCAAAGAAAGAATCCTCTTTCATGTCTCCAGCCTTACACTGGTAACGATGAATCAACTTGTCGGTCTTCAAATCAAATATCACGATAGAAGGTCCATTGACTTGATTGGCAGCGCCTGCAAAATTTTTGAATTAAATAACAACAAGCGATACATTGAGTTCCACATCGGTTGGTAATTTATTATCCTAGCACAATTATACGTTTTAATAACTCTGTGTTTAAGCAGCATTACTATCCATAATAATTAATAGCACGTAAATACAACAATTAAATAGTATTGGTATTGAGTCCCTTCCTGTTATATTTGACCCTTGGCAAATCATGAACTTACAATTAAGTTCTAGATACAAGTAGCTTGGTTTGAGAAATTCCAGCAGGTTTTATTATAAAAAACTGTAATAAACGTTATGTACTCACCATAAATATCGGCTAAACCAGTATCGATTACCCAAAGCCTATCACATTCGTCTACGTAGACCCGGAAGACTGAAATTATCGAGCTATTGGATGCGAGACTATTTGCTGAATCGGGCACGAAATTGTCCTTGAACGACGGATACGGTTTCAGAAGCTGATCTTGTGGGCCATCCAAATCGATATAATTCAAGGATGATGCAACGCCAGCCTTCCATCTCGGTACTGTCACAAACAACTTGTTCCTCCAACGTGCCAATCCTACTGGAACATTGTGGGCGGGTATAAACCTTTCTTCTTTGATAGCATTTTCGCGAGCCTCTGGTGATTCCCAGGTGTAGTCAACCTGTTTCCATGCGAATCGTAATTGAGGAGTAGCCGCGTGACACACTGTTGCCACTGCCAGAACAACGAGGAGGCCAAGTGCCCCCATATTTATTCTGCAATAAAACATAATGTATGATAATTAAATTCAGAATAAAATTAACAATTCATTAAAGCGACATAAAACCTTAATTATTTTATCACTCATAATAATCAGTCGCTCTTGTTTTATACAAAAGACATCAACGATTTCGTTTATTTCATATCCACTTAATTAATGTTAAACAATAGAGCTTTTGTAATAAAGTTTCACGTCTGGTATTTTTGAATAGTGACAATCCTATTCATTCGGCAAGATTTTGTAACTTGGTAATGACAGTATTGTGAAGCGGAGCATCTCTCCATCTCCACCATAATAGCTGGCTCACGTTTTTGCGGATGACTTGTGAATCTTGTGATCTTATTATTGAGAAACGACAAGTTCTGTGCAAAATTCTTCCTTATCGAGATTATCGAGCTTGTTATGTATTCGGATGGCATGGGAACTGACACTTTGTTACGTAAAACAAAATAAAGGGAGCATCGTGACGGAGGTTAATAATGCGATGTGAATATGCTGGCAGTAGCGAGTGGAAAAACCGTACTCAAATACATATGTTTGCTGTCATATAACACTTCCGATTTATGCGAGACACACACATTCAGGAACAATTCATAATGGAATGAGACGACTTTATGTTTTTGCGAGACATTCAAGGTCTACAAGTGGTTTGCACTAATAGATAACGAGTCATAGATGCGTGGAAACTCATTAACTGGCACTTTAAATGTAATTATGTGTAATGTAGTATTGTTAGATATTATTTTATTCTTTTTTTTCAAGAAAAGTAATAAACTTTAATACTACCTCAAGTATCAGACAGTCATTATATCTTTATTTATGATTAAGTCTGATACTGTTTTCTCTACGAGTTGTTATAAATTCACAGATATTATCCTTACACTTTCTAATATCATATATATGGGAACATGTCCTCTAACAAGAAGAAGGCTTTAGAACCATTACGACCCATGACCCATTACGCTGATCGCATGGGATATCTTAGGGACAACATTACACTTTGTCCGAAATTAATTAGATTTACCCAGCTTCCTTCATATGAAGTTTTTTTTCTCAATTTACAAGTAACAATTATGTTTACAGTAATAATTCTCACGTAATCGGTATAACTAGAACCGTTTTGCAAATGTTAATTTATTTGATGATTATAAATAAAAAAAAAACTTGCTGCTTGCTTCTGTGAGCCCGCTTAGAGAATATTGGCATGGCAGGGTTTACTTATCTGTAATTGTTGAACATGTATTATAATATATTTTTTATTTTTAGCAGGTAAACAATTTGGAGTTCGGATAATGTAAAGTAGATACCCTAATACATAATATAGTAAGGAATAATAACAATATTAGATTATAATCTATGATCAAAACCGTGACACATTGTAGCTAAGTACACGTGTGTAGGATAAATGGAATGGCATAAAAGTTAAATAAACCCGGAAGAAACCTATATTTGTATCATTATCAATCAAACTGTCCATTCTCATTAATTCTGCGAACTAAAGCTGGCTAAATAACCAAACGGTCACGATTGACAGATATAGTTTGCAAATAAAAAACTTATTAACTATTTTCGTATGCAAAAACAAGATGGTATTCACAACTAAGTTGTATTTCTCCTTCCTATGAAGCGATGATTAATAATACAAGTACAATAATTAACTTTGTTTAGTAGTTAGTTGAGGTTATGATCCATGGAGACTATAATCGAGAAACCGTAAATTATAAGTTCTTTCTTGAGTACTATGTAAAAACTTAAAATATGGGTTATTTCTATTTTAATTTGAACAAATAATTTAAGCCTTAAATTCAATAGAGAGGTAGTTTGATATATAGGTTTTAAAAAAAAAAAATGTTTTTAATTTAGATAATTGACCTATCACGTATAAATGTATATATATATATATATATATATATATATATATATATATATATATATATATATATATATATTATAGATACACACAGACATGCTTTAATAATTAAAATAACTTCAAGTAAGCAGTAATACACTATAATTACGTAAATGAAAATATTTGAACTGCATAATTGAGGAGAAATATTATGTACTTAGTGACCAGGTAAGCAATTTTTGTTGTAACAATAAATTTTGGTTTTTCAATATTGTTTCCTCATAGCATGACACACCATCTTTTTTTTGGCTTTAAGCCAGCCCCAGTCAGATTTGTCTTACAAAATTTTATATTTTTCTTGGAGTTGTATTCTTTTTTCGTTAATTCAGCTACGTGCTACTCTAACACAGATAATTTGATAGATATAGAATATCCAATACACGTTTACAATACATTAGAATGACTTGTCGATGTTAGAAGTATTGAAAATAACGATTTGAATAAGCAGGTGTTTAGGGTATTAAAAAATAATTCATACAACGAAGTCGCAACACTAAATGATAAATTAAAGATCGTAGTACGTAGATATAAATCTGGATCATGCGCTAGGTAGATATAGAGATAAACTTACGTGTGATTAAGGTGAGCAGTGCGAATGTTGTGGGTCGATCAGTCCGCGACCGGTTCAACGGGACTGCGTAGTCAGAATAAACGGTTCGAGGTCTTGCGAGCCTTTATATATTCAGAACAACTTCTCGATACAATAGTCAGTTACCACTATATAAATAGAGCATTTTTTAATAAACATCCAACTATTTAATTTAAAATATAAAATGTAAAGATTAAAAAGTTATGTTATCTATATAAGCTGTCATAGGTACACACCGTTGCCGTGTCATGTACAAACAGTGACACGGATTGCGTATGCGCATGTTGTAAATTCGACTCGGATAGGTAAATTCAAGGCCCATCCCCGTGACCAACACATCCGCCGCCGTCCATTCAAACGGGCCAATCACATTTAAAATTACCTACGACCCGCGATTGTGTTAATTTGAAAGCATTAACGAGAAATGTTACATTCATATTCAGTGGGGTCTGAAATTATTATTACAATAAAGCGGACGTAATGTCCATTATTTTTATTACACTTCTAACTATTATTTGTATCTATTGCAAAATTTCATTGCACTTCATATTTTACAAACGTGAAAGGATGATATGTTATGTCCGTAGGTTAAACTTAGAACCTCTACGTTTAATGTACGAATTGATTACTAACCCTTTTGATTGATCCGACCGATTTCGGCCATGGCGACCACTTTGACCCCTAGTCGGAGTAATGCCGCTGATGCGCTCGAAGATGGCTTATGTAGCCTATCTTCGCGGCGAAACTCCGTGCACATTGAGGGCACGTGAGTACGCCGTTCTCATAGTTGTATGATATGGCAGCAGGTGGGCGGGCCTTTAACTGATTGCGTTTGGCGTCAAGGTCAGCTTTACGCTGAGCCTCGAACTCGTGTACTTGGCTGTTCACCATCCTGCGCCATTCTGGCCGCTGTGCTGCCAAACGTTCCCAACGAGAGGGCTCTATGTAGCATCTCTTCATATGTCGCTTTTGGACATCCTTGTACCGGAGGAGGGGACCGCCATGATTCCGCTTGCCCTTCTCCAGTTCAGAGTAGAAGATGCGCTTCGCCACTCTTTCCTTCGCCATACGAGATACGTGACCGCACCACCGAAGCTGTCGACGCATTAAATAGGCCTCAATGCCACCAACATTGGCTCGTCGCAGAACTTCGGTATTACGCACTCTATCGGACCATCTGATCCTCATGATGGTACGGAGGCATTTAAGATGGAAGCGATCCAGAGTGCGAATGTGGCGGCGGTATACACACCACGTCTCAGAGGAGTATAGAAGGTTTGGCAGCGCGTTTGCCATATACATCGATATCTTAGTGGGCAACTTAAGGTTATGCGAGCAGAAGACCTTGGTACATAGCTTGCCGAATGCCGCAGCTGCGGTACCCACCCTGCTATTGATCCTAGCATCAAGGTCACACTTGGATGTTACAGTGTTCCCCAGATAGCGAAATCTATCCACCTGCTTTAGCACATCCTCACCAAGTTTTATGGTCAGTGTCTTGTGACCGTGTATGTCCAGGGACATCACCTCCGTCTTATTAACACTGATCTTTAAGCCGAACTTACGGCAGGCTTGGTGGAATGCGGACATTAGCTGTTACAGGCCGTCTAGGGATTCTGATAGTAAGCACAAGTCATCAGCATACATGATCTCAGTGATCAGTGCGTAAGAGACTTTAGTGCGAGCCTTAAGTCTAGCCAAGTTGAAAAGGCTGCCGTCTGTGCGGAAACGGATGCGGACTCCCTGAGAAACAGTGTGTAAGACCTCTCTAACTACCACCGCAAAGTATAAGGCGAACAGAGTAGGCGCTAAGACACATCCTTGCTTCACCCCACAGGTAACGGGGAAGAAGTCTGTCTGTTCACCGTCTACGGCAACGCAGCATTGCATGTCGTCATGCAGGAGTCTAAGAAGTCTCACAAACTTTTCCGTGCACCCGAGCTTACCTAGCACCAACCATAGAGCTTCCCGAGGCACACTGTCGAAAGCCTTCTCCAGGTCAACAAAGCAAAGGTACAGCTGACAGCCCTGTTCCCTGGTCTTTTCTTGCAGTTGACGCACAGAGAATATAGCTTCGCATGTCCCTCGGTCCGGTCGGAAGCCAAACTGGGTTTCAGGCAGAATCTTTTCAGACAAGTTCTTGGCGGTTTAAGAGAACTCTAGCAAAGACCTTTCCGGGGGCTGAAAGGAGCGAAATACCGCGGTAGGACTTGCAGTCAGATCGGTCACGCTTGTGCTTGTAAAGAGCACTTATGCGCGATACTTTAAAGGTATCCGGAACGCGCTCCTCCTCCCACATGCGAACAAATAGTTCCCACACTAACGTGTGCAACTCCTCTCCGCCGCATCTTATCAGCTCTCCCGGTATGAGGTCAATACCAGCCGCCCGTTTGTTATGTTGCTGTCTGATGGCAGTAACAACCTCGTCACGCAATAGAGTCTCGTCCAGCTCAAAGGCGAGAGGGAGCTGAGGCATTAAACCGATACTTTGCAGATCAGCTGATCGATCCACATTTAGCAGAATGTTGAAGTGCTCCGCCCAGCGCTTTAGTATATCCTCCTTGCTTGTCAACATGTGACTACCGTCTAGAGACCTTAAAGGCACCCGAGCTTGGTAGGATGAACCAATCAGCTTACGTACCTCACTGTAGAACTCACCCAGCTGGTTTGTGTCAATGAGCCATTGCATGTGACTAGCTTTGTCCTGCCACCACTTGTCTTTCATATGTCGAGACAGCTTGCGCAATTCGAGGTCACTAGCTTTAACAACCGCAACGCTTCCTCTCTGCCTTTTGTGCTGTCGCAGGAGATCTCGGTGTTTGTCGAATGCTGCCCGCAGGGTTTCATCATTTCCATCAAACCAGTCTTCGTTGCGACGGATTTTTTTACCCAGTACAGTTGAAGCGGTATCCATGATATGAGATGACATAGTTCCCCAGGCAGCATCAACATCACCTACCTCATTAGCTGGCATCAGCTTTTCAGACAGGGCTTCAGCGTATTTCTCCCTGAGCGCGATATCTTCTACCTTATCCAAGTTCAAAGAAGCAAGCTTTTTTATAAGAGATCTACGCGGGCGACGGAGGCGGATTCGTAGCTTAGTGACAATAAGTCGGTGGTCAGACCAGCAGTGCGCACCACGCATGACGCGGGTGACCTGTACTTGGCTGAAATCTTTTTGTCTCACGATAGCATAGTCAATCAAATGCCAATGCTTAAATCTTGGGTGCATCCATGTTGTCTTGTACTTAGCGGCAAGTCTAAACATAGTGTTCGTAATTTTCAGACCGTATTGAGCACAAAGACTGAGCAGCAACTGACCATTGCTGTTCATGATGCCAACTCCATGTCTACCCAGAATTCCAGGCCAAGCCTCATAGTCCCGTCCAACCCTGGCATTGAAATCGCCCAGCAATAAAACCTGCTCCCTGGCGTTGAAGCTATCGAGGCAATGTGTCACTTCCTCATAGAACTTTTCCTTGATGTCATCAGACTTGTCTAACGTTGGAGCATAGACACTGATGACATTAAGGTAGTTGTATTTGTCCAGGTGAAGGCGCAGTGTGGTTAGGCGGTCTGAGACTCCTCTAAATGCTTTGCTAAGTGATTCTTGATGGCAAAACCTACCCCTGATCGTCGAGTTTCGGAGGCAGCGGTACCTTTCCAGAAGAAAGTGTAGCCGCCACCTACTTCCACCAGCTCTCCTTCATCGGGGAGATGTGTTTCGCTGAGAGCAGCCACATCCATGTTATAGCGATGAAGTTCCCGAGCTACTATGGCGGTCTTACGTTCAGGGCAGGCGTTGACATCTCGATCAAGAAGCGTTCTCACGTTCCACGCGCCGAATGTCATAACAGGTGTTCTTTTTAAATTTCCTTTGCGGCGTCGACCACGATTTGAATGATGCGATGATAGCCGCGGTTACTACCATCTGCCATGTCGGGACGAGCATTTTTTTAGGGCACCTTTTCTAGCCCCCTCCCCAGCTGAGCGGGGAAAGCAGTGCCTCCCTAAACAGGGCTGCTTTGACATCCCAAGTGCTGCCGAGCCCGTGCTGTCGTCCCAAATGTGCAGCGCGGAAACGACCACGGCGTGTTTTCACGCCCCCGGGACGGCCTGCGTGCAGATATCAGACAAAGCCTAGTTTGCATCAGGCTAGACCTCTCTACTTTTACCCATCGCCACAGGACTTTTGCGTACTCGGAGTCCAGTAACGGAAGCGGTCAGATGCGCAGGAAATATTAAGGTGCACAAGTATACGCGCGAGACGCAGGTGCACATACTCATCCTTATCCTTCTGGGCCCAGTGGAACGGAGACCGTTACGACCGGAGAAGGACTCAGACAGATGGAGCAGTATCACGGTAAGAAAGATACAAGGAGTCAGTATTTTCTCACACTCCCTTAATCGCCTTTTACGATACCCACGGGAAGATATGGGGTGGTGCTATTCTGCTCTGCCGGCACAAAACGGCACTATTTCATTTTGCTATCTATTACATAAACATACTACGTTGTTGTCACGTGACTTACATTTAGTGTAATGCAAACAAAAAAACAATTTGAATTGAAACATTAATTGAATATGAAATAATAATATGATCTTAGTTTCCCGAAAATTAGGGTTTAAATACGAAAACTAGCTCTATAACAAGTCTGGCTTTAAATCAGAAGGCTTCAATTTCATATAACGTCATACTTAAAACACGAGTATCCTTTATTATAAACATGTATTTCGCACACACCAATATGTCCCGTGCAGAAATAGAGCCCAAGACTGAAAGAGCTGAGCTGCCCCACGTTTTTCGTTTTAATTTATTATATACTTTAAGTCTATTTTTAAAATTTGGTATGTTATAATTTAATTGTATATTTAAATAATTATTTTCTACTTCTTAGTCTTGTTAAGACAAATCCAACAATCTTTAATTTTTTTCATTTGAGGAATTTCTATAGCCACCTTCTGATTCTATTATCAGATTCTGGGTAACACCAAACACGGCGGACCTATATTGTGTAGTTTAGGAGTTGCTTTGGCTAATGGCAAAAGGCATATATGTTACGCAACAAATACGTGGGGCCTGGGGCCTAAGCTTTATCTTGATGTACTGTTACGTCGTAACATAGTTTTAAAAATATAAAATAAAAATAAAAAATCTTTACACACAGACAAACAAAATAACTAGTTGTTACATCGAATGGAAACCGCGCGCCTTAACTAGTGATAGCATCATAATGACCATATAAGGTATTCGTTGGCACCGGAAATCAAATTCCTTCCAGTACACCTAATAAGAAACGCCCACCACATAGAAGGATCTAGAAATAATACAATAGCGAACAACGGGACAATGATCCTATCTCACTCGGTTCGGTTATTGCTAACTTAGTCCCACAAGAATTTTATAAAAAACAGACAATAGTTTAGGGCGTGCCTTGCTTCGGTTGAGCCGTTCTTTCTATATCTCTGTCCTCGTCTCAGACGAAGGATCAAGAGATCTGGGGAGCGCGCACTGTTGCCAGGCAGGAAGTAGGCCGTTCTGGGGGGCAGTATATAAAAACGAGTTCGCGCATGAACAACCCTTTTCCGACGCCAGAGCTCGCACGACAACAAATCAGTTCAGTTCGAACAGTGCTTTATTAAAATAAAAAAAGTAAAAGTTTAAATTAGCAAAATTCTTCAACCCCCTTGAAAACTGGGGGTCCACCGTACGGGTTGACAAGTACGGTTTGGGAGACAGCAGGCCTCATTTCTGCCCGTCGACTCCCGCTGACCTCGGCGGCTGAGGGCCTTCTACAGGGCACCTCCAGATTCCTCACCTAGCCGGTGGAGGCTGTTACCGAAGACCCCCCACGCGTCACGGGATCGAGCGGCCTAAAGATAAGTCCCCAGCGCCCATAGGTTTTTTTTGTGGACCCGAAAACTCCCCTGTGCCGGGAATTCACGCCCCATTTTAATATTGATACTTATTCTAACCTTCTGGATTGTTTGCGTAATTAAATATATTTTTCTTGATAACAATAAACATTTGTATTTTTTCGTAATTGTTTGTTTTATTTGTACCCGCCGTCAGGCGGTCGTAACAAAGTGGCGCCAACGTTTGAAGGGCAAAGCACAGAGAAGTTTTCGTACTATTGTGGTGTCGGTATTTTTCAATTCCAGGTGGTAAGCCTTTGCGGACGAGGCTGAACGGGGTGGTACCACCGACCCGTTTCTCTTTAAAGAGGAACGAGTAGCCGATTATTGTCATCTGGCTCCGCCGGGTAATCAAATACCATCTCTGATTACCCACATATGCGTGAACTGCACAGTGGGCAATAATTTTTTTTTCTACTACATTTTTGTTTCGTTTTTTATTTTGTTATAACATTGCATTACCTTTCATGTTTTTTTTAGCATTTGTATTTTGCATTTGTGTTTGTGCGTAATTGACATTTCCTTTCAGAGATTTTATTTTTTATTGGTGCATTTATTGCATTCATTTTTTTATTGTTGCAATCATTTATTGTTTTGCAATTTTATTTTTTTTTAACTCTGAAAAGATAATTGCGGTTACGTACATTATTTTAAATCGTTGTAATTTTTTTTTTTAACATTGCCCACAATCGTGTCACATTCCGTCGCGTATTTCAGTTCACTATTTTAATTTCAATTATTTGTCTCACAAAATATTATTTAATATATTGAGCCATTTTAGCTTCAATTGAGGTGTTTAATAAAAATATTTACTTAAATTAGCTTGAACTTAGACAATTCTTTAAAAATAATTTTGCTTAAAAATGGACCGTACCATTAAATATTTACATTTAACTGAACCGGAGCTCAAGTATGAAGTAGCCAAACGCGGTTTCCTCTCCTTCGTAATTTTTTTGGTAGTATGTTTTCATACTTTTATAGTGTCTCTGATCCTCATATCAAGTCACTTATTATGTTGTTATATTCACGTGGGTTATACACGTTGAATTTACCTTATCATTTTCATTGTTTCGTGGGTTCGACTCATAAAATGTTTTTTCCTTTTTTAGGGTTGCTAATCATTATTATGATATATTAGCATTCGTTTTATTTTATCATGTATCGGCAAATATAAAATTCAACATTATTTCGTTCAGTAATTAATTATGTTTGTCTTTAGCGGATTAAAACAAGCCTACACGAATTTGATGTTTTGATTGGGAGTTTTGTTTTAGTGTGTATGATTCCTTTATAGGTCTACACACGTTTTGTTTTATTTGCGTTTTGCAAATTTTTAGCGGAGTATGACAGTTTCTTGGTATAGGTCTACTCGTCTGCTGCTTTCTTTTCGTTACAGCGGGTCGTGACTGTAACAAATTCGCTAAAGACTAGACATACTCGCAATGCCGCTTAGTTTAGTTAATTTTGTTTTAATCAATTGTTCGTATATTAATCATAGTCGTCACCGTCCACGGTTCGATTCTTGTTTTCCTTGATACATAGTGTTTCGGAATATTGGTTAATTTTTTTTTTCTTTCTCTCGTCTACAATAATTTTAAATTAAAAAGTTGTTGCGTTTCGGTCTCTGTCTACGTTGTCTTTGATGAATTAAAATAAGCCTACACGAAAGTTGACGTTTAGTTGGGAGATTGTTTTTTTTTGCGTTTTGCGCGTTATAGCGGATTATGAGCCTTGTATGGGCCTTATCCGTTTATTGTTTTGCGTTTTGCGCATTTATGGCGGGTTGCGACCTCTTGTATGGGTCTGATTCGTCTTATTGTTTTGCGTTCTGCGCGTATAGAGCGGGTAGTGACTCTTTAAGTAAGCCTACACTAATTTTCTTGTTACAGCGGGTAGTGACTGTAACAAATTCATCAAAGACCAAATGTATTTCACAGTGCCGATTCGTCCGAATGTTTCACGTTTCAGTATTCTTCCTCTTAGACGCTTCTTGTCAAGCAGTACTGTTCTCGAGTCCAATCTTTTAATAGGGTTGTACTCTGTTTGTATGGCAGTCTGTTGATTATAAATTTCCTCAGACAACTATGACAGGTCGTATGCTAGGTCGCATGTTAGGTATTTGGTAGTGGAAGTATGAAAGTGAGACAGTTACTGGGCAGTTCTGTCCTTCATGGACGCTTACCGCAGCGGATTTTACTACGTAAAATCCTTTCTCTGGGAGAGGGGGTATTGTTACGTCGTAACATAGTTTTAAAAATATAAAATAAAAATAAAAAATCTTTACACACAGACAAACAAAATAACTAGTTGTTACATCGAATGGAAACCGCGCGCCTTAACTAGTGATAGCATCATAATGACCATATAAGGTATTCGTTGGCACCGGAAATCAAATTCCTTCCAGTACACCTAATAAGAAACGCCCACCACATAGAAGGATCTAGAAATAATACAATAGCGAACAACGGGACAATGATCCTATCTCACTCGGTTCGGTTATTGCTAACTTAGTCCCACAAGAATTTTATAAAAAACAGACAATAGTTTAGGGCGTGCCTTGCTTCGGTTGAGCCGTTCTTTCTATATCTCTGTCCTCGTCTCAGACGAAGGATCAAGAGATCTGGGGAGCGCGCACTGTTGCCAGGCAGGAAGTAGGCCGTTCTGGGGGGCAGTATATAAAAACGAGTTCGCGCATGAACAACCCTTTTCCGACGCCAGAGCTCGCACGACAACAAATCAGTTCAGTTCGAACAGTGCTTTATTAAAATAAAAAAAGTAAAAGTTTAAATTAGCAAAATTCTTCAACCCCCTTGAAAACTGGGGGTCCACCGTACGGGTTGACAAGTACGGTTTGGGAGACAGCAGGCCTCATTTCTGCCCGTCGACTCCCGCTGACCTCGGCGGCTGAGGGCCTTCTACAGGGCACCTCCAGATTCCTCACCTAGCCGGTGGAGGCTGTTACCGAAGACCCCCCACGCGTCACGGGATCGAGCGGCCTAAAGATAAGTCCCCAGCGCCCATAGGTTTTTTTGTGGACCCGAAAACTCCCCTGTGCCGGGAATTCACGCCCCATTTTAATATTGATACTTATTCTAACCTTCTGGATTGTTTGCGTAATTAAATATATTTTTCTTGATAACAATAAACATTTGTATTTTTTCGTAATTGTTTGTTTTATTTGTACCCGCCGTCAGGCGGTCGTAACAGTACCACCGAAAATAAGAATACTCGCTGTAACACTGTAAAATAAGAACTGCAAAAGTTGACTTTGGTTTATAAGTCAGATCATTTCGCTCGAGAACAATAGTTAATTAAACCAACACTATTTAAATTAACAAAGAAAACAATTATATCAATCACTCTTTTTCACATGCATCTACTACAAGCATAATACCAAAAATGAACTTGACCTTATAACTAAGGATGGTTGAAACAAAATAAGTGGATTTTTACAGTGAAGGTAATAATAACCTACCCTTACAAATTATTTAAAACACGATTTCCTACCAGAATTTGTGTGGCATGACCACTGTTGATCAGTGCAATCAAATGTTATATATTATTTTTCTTGAGTTTTAATTAATTCATCATACATTTTAACGTTTTCTAACCCAAAATAAACATCTAAAGTAGTTTTAGTAGTTAGTAGTTACTTATTTGTGCTACAATCAGACGTTAAACTTGCATTTTTCTTTGGTGTTATTTTTCTATTCCAAGATAACGACATACCTACAAAGGGGATCTTTTAACTCTTTAGTACAGATTACATATTGTAATATAACCATTAAAGCCATTATCCAACATCATTAAAGTTTATTGTGTGACAATGTTAACGTTAATAAATAAATAGACATAAACAACGTCACGCCTATATTCCCTAAGCGGGGGTGGCAGAGGTGTACTGAGTACAACCACTTTTCGCCGACGATGTTAGGACCCATGTAATAGGGGACATTTAACTACCGGGTACATTTACGGTCACTGCTGCATTGGTCTAGTGAGGCGTGGTGATCACGGTTCGAATTTTAGGTTGGACAAAGGTTTTTTTTCTATCAAACGTTTTATTAGGGTTTTTCTATCAAAAGTAAGTAGTAAGTAGCAGTCCAGTGTCTGGAATTATGCCCGGCAAAAAGGCAATAGGCTCGCCTCCTACCTTTTACATTCGGACCCAACACCATCAGCAAAATTCTACTCCCGCTTAAGGATAGGGATGGGTAGGGTATATGTGACGGTATCTCTCTCTCTATATCTACATTGATGATGCAATTACTATGTTATTTTTTGGGAAATAGGTGGGCAAAGGTCTCCCCCTATAGCCTTCCATAGATCTGTGTTGCCATGCCTCTATAATTGGCCATCTGTAACTAATCCGTTTGAGATGCATCTGTTATGTGGTCACGCCAGTAATTATTAACTTATGAAATTATTATTACTTACCTAAAGTTCATGTTAAGGTTTTTCATCCTAAAGTTCCCAGGAGTAGTCTAAAGACAAGAATTATGCCCAGCATAATAGCAAAAGGGTTCCGGGACTCAGTGACCAACATGCCAGAGCACGATATATCCCGCTTAAACGACCGTTTTTTGGTCGCGCTTGGTTGATTTTCTGATTTCGCTCTTTGCAAGGGACAAATTTATGTGTGATACTCGTACCAACGTAGATACTTGTTTCGGTCTGGGCATTTATGAATGTAACAATTATGTTTGTTAACGTGTCCTTTATAAAGGCATGTATTCTAAATTAGGGCAACGTATTTAAAAAGGTATTTTCGTGTAATATTTTCATACTACATCTGAGTTGAAAAATCTCCACAAAATACAAAGTTCGTTTTGTTTTTATTTAAGGAAATGTTTATATTATATGGACTGGTACCTCAAAATGTTGTCTCTTAAATATAGATAAATGTACTACACTAGTAGTACCTCTCTATTTGAATGTATCTTGGTAAGTACTTACTGCACATACATATTTTACAGCACATTATGATAGAATCAATCCAATTAACCCGTACAATATGTGAGAAAATCCGCTTATTATAACGCCCATTGTGCATAGATATATATGTAAGTACTGGAAAAACAAAATTTTTGCTAAGGCATGAACTAAATATTATAATGACTTTTACTGCCTACCTTTGTGTATCTATCTGATAACATGGGAATGCGTAGAAGGTTAAACCCCACAGGCTACAATAAATCATTGTGATGTGGTTATACAAAAAAATAGAGAACGTTAGGAACGTCGTTAATAAACTTTAAAAACCGACTAGCACATTTTTTTTCGCAATGAATCGACGTTATAATAACCCCAAGTAATAATTTTACCGTTCAAGTTTTCAAAAAATATTTGAAATAAATAACCTAAATAATAATAGATGAGAGTTATAATGCCATTTGCATAATTATATGTTACTACCACAGGTCAGATCAAAACACTTCAGCGATACTTTATATAGGTATATACTATGTAGACCTCAGCTGGACCTCCAGGGAGAGAAGGAGCGGCCCTGTGTATTCTATTTGCATATCCTGAGGGCTTACTATGAACAAATCGACGTTAGCCCAATATTGTCAAGAGTGCGTATATCACGCATGACACGCAATTATCTTTATTAGTAAGTTTGTTCGTTGATGAGGATGTCATATCAACCCGACAGCGAAACGCTATCATCAATCTGTTCGTCCTAAGACCTCTGGCACCCTACCATGCCGAAGGAGCCAACCACCATGCTGACCTTTTTCTTTTATGTGTGGTGGAAATCCAACATGTTTTAATCTTACCCACAGAAGACTAAAATTCTTCAGGAGATTTTTCCTTACAACTCCCTAAAAAGGGGCACCAGGCATCAGAGGCAGGTTTTATTTCCATTTCTTATAGAATAATCCGTGATTTGCAAACGCAACGATAAAAACAAAAAAAAACAACAATATTCGAATAGCGTCTTGGTTTAAATTGAAGCTTAATCGTGACCACCTACCGCTAGCCCTGAACTGTGCGGTAATGAGTATTATTAAATAAACTTAATCTGACCAAAAAGGGTTACTTTGATGTAATCGCCTGCTTTAATTATAAGAGCAATGTAATCTTGTGGACTGTACCTAACTAGTCATTTTGTGATTTACCTCCTATGTTTAAGGCTGTAGGGTCCCAATATATTATCGTGGTCAATATAAATAATATTTATCTTGCTACCGTTCGTAAATCTTATAAACACGTAGCAAGGGAAATGTGTGAACATTCCCCAATCGTATCGTTTCATTTTTTTAGCTTAATTTGTCGTAGCTCACTGGTGAAAAGGAACAATGAGGTATTTAAAAAATGAAGCTATCCTATTGGTAACATTTATACACGTCACTTATTTCTCGCTGTTCGTTACTCGTGCTCGCAAATCACTAGTGGAAAGGAAGTATTTTCTGTACGCGCAAAAAACCAGTATTACGCCTATAGGATAAGCAAGCGCAATAAATCTATAGTACGCCCAATAAGCCAATAAGCGTATTTATACGTCCATACGTTACTTAACTGAATTACATTGAATTCAATAAAAAGTTTACAATTACATTTTATTATTATTTTGCGAAGTTCTCATTTAACTACACTTGTGACTATTTACGAGAATGTCTGTAAGTTAGTACAAAATCTTTCAATGTAATTTAGGACGACTTTTCCTTGGTTGTAGAATTAAAATCTTGTACACTTGTCTATTTCAAACAGGTACGGATTCCGCAAACTGGATATTCATGAGAGCTTAGCATGAAAAAACTGAAGTTAGCGTGACTCTAGCGAGTTGATATGACATCCTTGTCACACTGACAAATTTACTAAATAAACGTGAACGTGACTGCACGATTAGTCGCTAACGTCACGCTAACATCAAAGTTTCAGTATAGGAGCGTTTTAAGAAAAAACGCTGCTATACTGGATGTAAGGGACACATGGGTAAAACCTGAAACAGGTGAGAATATCTATTACTATGACGACATACACCGGAAATATAAAAATAAGCACACTTCACACACAAGCAGCACTTATACAAACATTGATACCTATTCCAATTGGCCGGTGCCCGACGGTGGGACAGTTTCTTGACAGGGCTAATATTATTTAATTAAATGAATGAAACTGCAGATTTCTTCTCGTTTCCGCTAACTGTCGTCAAGTAGTAAGTAAAAGTGCAGATATTTGTTAAATAATTCTCAAGTGAAACAAGTTGTTGAGGTTGTAATTTCGTACGACGGACGTAGTACAAAAGATAACCATCCCAATGATTTAGGTATAAGATAATTACAGTAAGAATGCCTGCCAACGAGGCATCGTTGGTCTGGTGGCAAAGCGCATCGCTTTGTGATCACGAGAGAGAGAGAAAAGTGGGTGTACTCAGTACACCTCTGCCACCCTCTCTGGGGAATATAGGCGTGACGGTGTAATAATACAGTAAGAATAATGTGCATACCTAATGTTACATATTACGTACTCAGGGAGAAAGTGCAGTTTGTCTACAAGCGAGGACAACTCAGCGAAAGTATGAAACATGTCATATCACTAACATTAAATCAGTGCGAACACAATTAGTGATGGCAGGCGAGCATGCCATATCTATCGGTGAATCTTCACTCACTTTGCCAGTAAGTTCATAGACACATGCGCTAACTATTGCCCACACATAAGGTAGAGTTCCATATAAAGCAAATAGCGGATATCTATGCGAGTAACCAGTCGATAAACAACGCAAAAAGGAGACTTATCATTTACGTTCGGCGATTAGCGACTGAACTAACACTAAGAAAGTCTTTAGTGTCTAGATCTCAATTGCCTCGTTGATCTAGTGGCGAATAATAGGCTCTGCAATTACGAACTCCTGGGTTGAAATTCTAGGTTAGACAAATGTAGGTTTTGTATTGCAATATTCCCAGTATCAGTTCGGAGCACAGTGGATCGAAAATCGGTCCTAGTGGACTTAGTCGTATCATCACTTAGAAACACATTTTATTTTCTTGGGCAATATTCACACTGATGCGCCCACTGTGTGTTAAGTCAAAAAATCTAGAAAAAATGTGTAGTATAATCGTGCCAAAAGAATGATCGAAAATTGATAACTTTTTGAGATACACTGTCTTCATACAAAAATTTTCTGCGAGCCCCAAATTTGTAAAAAATCGCAAAATTTATAAACTGATGTAGTATTTAATTAATAGATATAGTAGTAATAAATGATTTAAGATCTTAAAACGATAAGATTTGATTTCTAAGTCCACTAGAAGTAATTTTCGGATCCATAGTGCGGAGTCTGGCACTGTGCCCGATAAAATGGCAATAGGCTCGCCCCCTATTACATGAGACTTAACATCGTCGGTGAAAAGTAAATATAAGCGTGACGGTGTTTATTTAATTGTTATCTCAATTGGATGAAATCATGTTTAACCAATAGGTATAGTTTCTTCATCATGCGAGAATCGTAAACTCGAGAGCCATGAAACTCTTTTGATGAGCGGGAGAGTGTATAAAAATCGCTTAACGCTGTATGCTGCACAACAACCTAAGTTGAAAACAAGTTATAACCTTGAGTGATCTCATTGTTGTTCCTTTACGTTTCAATTTCACGCTTCATTTTATGCACAAATATTGAACGTTTTAGATATTGTCTAAGAAATGAGCGTAGAGTTTCACGTAGACGCTTGTTTAACTATTAGTGCCAGTAGGCCTATTACATACAAATGTGCTGGTACCCTCACAAGATAGACCAATGACATGATGAAGATCACGCTATAAGCCGCTAGCATAAAGCTTTGCAAGCGAGGTCTTTATTCTGCAGGTGACTTCTTTTGGATGAAATGACATGTATGCATTAATAAAACAGATTCAGGTGAATCATAAACGTGCACGCAAATAATTTTATTTATTGTAGGTTTTTCTTCATCAACGTCATTTACATGTCAACACCCATCTGATACTATAAAGGGTTGTTGCTAATGAATTTGAAACAAAAAAAAATATATTAGCCCTGTTAAGAAACTGCCCCAGCGTTGGGCACGGGTTCTCAAACTGAGAGGGTTTAGGCCATAGTCCACCACGCTGGCCCAGTGCGGGTTGGCGATCTTCACACATTCGAGAAACTCTTAGGCATGCAGGTATCCTCACGATGTTTTTTTTCACCGTTAAAGCAAGAGATAGTTAATTTTTAATACGAAAAGACAGAGGTTCGTGCCTGGGTTCAAACCTAATACCTCTGACATTGCAGTCTAACGGTCTAACCACTAGGCTATCACTGCTTACTATATTATTACTTACTATATTATAAATAATTAATAAACAGGTTATTATTTATTATAAATAATCCTGTATAAATGAGATAATAGACAGGGTATAGTTGCTAAATTCACAATTTTTTCAGTCCTCTTATTATAATTATTAAAGACAATTATTATGAAAATAAAATTCGATTAAAAAAAAAACATTTTCATTTTATGTAACTTAGATGATTTTTTTAAAATTAATGGACGTGATCAGTAATTGATAATTGACGGTTAAACGATGTTAACTTAAAATTTAGCCATATGTTGGTCCGTATTATATAGCCAGAGCAATTCAGTAATACGCCTATTCTTAGAGCATAGAAATTTTTACTCTAAGCGTCATCTTCTTCTCTCTTCTCGGTCTTTCCTATTGGCTGAGTGTCAAATATCAGGAGGATGCCATCTCACAGGTGTTTAGAAGCCTTCTCCATTCTTCTCTATTTTGGGCATGTCGTAGAGGGGTGTTGAAAGACACTCCTGTCACCTCGAAGCCGTTCACCGTGCAACGGCTTCGCGGCTGTTTTCCATCTACTTTGCCCACTATCACGAGCTTTTCGAGGCTATCTTCGTCTCGCCTAGCTATGTGACCACAGTAGGTTAGTATCCACTTTGGGCATACGGTAGAAAGCCTTGTTTTGACCCTTAGCTCCTTAGGAATAGACGCATTGATACGCTTTGCCGTCCAGAGAATACGAAGCATACGACGCTAGCACCACATTTCGAATGTATCAATTCTATTCCTGTCTGCTTTCTTTATAGTCCAGGTCTCTACGCCATGAAGAAAAAAAAAAATACAAGAGTTACTTACAAGTCTGATTTTGTCGCGCCAGACAAGAACATCTCAAGACAGAATTCTCTTTCGTATCTCTATCTCACGCCCCCCTGGATCAGTTAGTGTTGATCCTAAATACGTAAATTGGCTGACCCTTTTATAATTTTGCAGAGCATTCGTTTGAGTGAGTTTATTGCCTCGGTCTATCATCATAAGTTTTGTCTTTGAGCGGTCTATACTCAGACCAAGGTTTCAGTTCTCATTCTCAACTCTATCAATCAGCTGTTCCATTTCTTCTTCTGATGAATCAAACAGTTATTGATCTTGACTCGTCCAATACTTACCCTTTCGTCCCAATCTGCCAGAGCTTTTCGCATTATATACTCGCCATAGATGTTGGACAAACTTAGGGAAAGGACCTTGTCTTACACCTTTTTGTAGTCTAAATGGTTTGGATTTAAAGCCATTAATGGATTGTACTCTCTCTCCTTGTTCATAGAGATCTTGTATCAGACCCACAAGATGTTTTGGAGTTCCTATTTCTCCAAGTATTTTCCATAAATGTTTCCATTTCACACAGTCGAACGCTTTCGAATTATCTATAAAGCATATGATCATTGGTACTTGAAATTCCCGACATTTCTCGACCATCTGCCTCACGTTTAGAATTTGTTCTCTTGTGCCACGGCTTTTTACAAAACCCGCTTGTTCTTTGGGTTTTGCCGCTGGAGATATACTGGAAGGCGACTGCAGTAAGATATTAATGTTATGGTGCAATAATTCTTACAATTTTTCATTGAGCCCTTTTAGTGCAAAGGTATCAACATTGATTGTTTCCAGCCCTTGAGCCATTTGCAATTTTACCATATCTGGTTACACAAACCTAAGATAAAGTTTAAGCCTTCTGCTCCTAGATGTTTAAGTTCTTCTGTCATGTCATCTTTCTCTGGTGACTTATAACATTTTAGCTGTTTAATAGCATCTTTTACCTCAGACTTGAGAATCCCCGGTTCCATGACTTGGATAGAAGCAGTGATAGAAGCTGTATTGGTGCCATTTTCCGTGTATAGATTTTTTGCGTAATCTCTCAACAATTTTGTCTATCTCAGGGATAAGCTACCCATTTTCACCTTCGAATGCCCAATTCTTCAGTTTGAACTGTCTTGTTAAGCGCTTAACATGAGTGAAAAGATCCCTGGAGTTGGACTGACGTGCATTTGACTAAATCTTGATACATATATTGTTTATGTAGTTGTTTATATCTCTGCGATATAGGAGTTGTTTTGCCTTGGACAATTTTACGTAGCGTTCGGCACAGATACTCGAACTACGAGTTTTGAGAGGTTTTCTTTGGTTCACGAGATCCCAAGTTTCATCACTCATCCAAGAATTTCGCTTAGCTTCTTTGTTAGTACAGCGGGCTTTTTCTCTAGAAGTTTGGGTCATATTTTTTAAACCATTCCAGTATTCCTCAATGTCTCCTTTCAATATCATATCTGGAACCATTTTGGTAGTATATGCCTTGAATTTTTCCAGTTCAGCATACGTAAGTGGCATAGGCTTTTTCAGGACTTTCCTTCCGCAGGCTTTAAGTTTTCCTCGGAGAACGGCACTGAGAAGTGGATGGTCACTTCCGCAGTCTGCTTCAGGGTAGGTTTTTACATTGGTACATCCACGTCTTCCATCTCTTTTGTATTATATAAGTTAATTTGATTCCTGTGTCCATCACCCGGAGATACCCATGTATACAAACTTCTTACATGATGTTGGAAGTAAGTGTTCATGATAATAAGCGCATTACCGATGCAGAATTGAATTAGTAATTCTCCTCTTTCGTTCCTCCTCCCTATACCAAACTTACCAACTATATCTCTGATATGGTCGTCATCCTTTGTGACGCCAATCTTGGCATTGAAATACCCAATTATCAGTGTTATTTCTTTTTTAGGTATTTTTATAGAAATATCATCGAGGATGTTGTAGAATTGGCTTATCTCTTCATCAGATGACGTAGATGTTGGAGGTTCTGATTCTGATTCATAAATCTGAACTATATTGACAATGCAAGGACTGAATTTTAGCTTAAGGGCAATTATCCGATGGCTGACAGGTGTATATCCAATAACAGTGGATTCTAGTGAAGGGGATATAGGTATAGCCACACCATGCCAGCTCTCCTTTTCAGGGCCAGAAAAGCAAAATGTTTCCATTGCTGGATTTGTAGTTATCCTGACCCTCGAATGTGTATTCCGTTAATGCCTAGTATTTCAATTTTATGTGACATCTTTTCTTTATCTATAATCTCCTTTTTCTCTTCGTCTAGCATGCCTCTTACATTCCATGTTGCCAGTCTCAGTTAATTGTTCTTGAAGTGCGGTGATTTTTGGTGATCACCAGTAGCATTGTTTCTACTCTAAGCCTGATGAGTCTAAACATGGTGTGAAATAGCAGGGCAGCTAGTAGCCCATTTCACACCACGCGTCCTGGACTCACGTTGGCGCTGGTTGGTGGCCGGGTCGCATACCTCACCGCAATTTCTGTCATTATTATCCTCCATGACTGATTTCTAGGAAAAAATAGTGCGGTGAATTCCCCTTTCCTTCCGCACCGCAGTATTAGATGTTCCACTTATGGGCAACTAGTATTGGGACTGATGTTTTTGTCGAGTATAATATGAAGAAGTGCCTAACAGCACTCCCTGCTGCCAACGTGCTGCCCCGGTTTAGAAAATTCTTACCGGCCCCCTTACTCCCATTGGTTTGTCAGCCTGGATCTCCAAAGGGGTTAGTTACCTCAATCTTGAAAACAAATTACTCGACGTAATGGGGTTCACTGCTAGTAGATGGGAGTGGAGTTGATGAAGAGAGGCTAAGTAGTTCTTGTTATGCAACCATATATTGCGCATCATTTACCCTTGAACCCCCCTAAGCGTCATAGATCTAGTATTATACCTGCTGCCTTTAACTGTAGTCTATGATGCGGAGTCGCAGGTTACCGCGACACGCCGTGTGTCCACGTCGGTGATTTCGGTCTTTAAAAAGACCAACATGTCACAAAATAATTTAACAATTGCACTAGTCAATCTTCCATATCTTCACGTAAAATATTCTACAAGGTGTTTGAACTCGGAGCTGTATTTTATTATTCTACACAAGAGCCTACTATATCTATTTTACGCTACGCTTTAACAGTTCCATCCATCCAAATTCTAGCTATTAGGGGTATACCGCGAAAATCGCGTGATTTTTTACCCCACGCACTTCAAGAAGTATATTGATTGGAGACTTAATATTTCGAAATATGATTTCCGACTGTATATTTTAGAATCTGGTAAAAGGAAAACACGATTAAACGAAATGATCTCGAAAGAAACATAAATCTAAAGTCATCTCTATTGCTTTACATTTTCTGATTCCAACGCGAAATACTTAAGAACTTATCAATAAAATTCACTTAAAAACATAGTAAATAATTATTGCAAAGTTCTTAAAGAAAAGCAGATTTATATTTCATAGTGTAGTTTATTTTTGGATATGTTAAAAAGTTTTTATGCACATACTGCATCGTTTATTTCTGAGCCCGCGCTTAATATATCCTTCCTATTCTTTTGTAAAGTAATTGCATCTCTATCACTCTCCCGATCGATAATAATTAGTCGATCGCGGTAGGCCTTTAATATATAAATACCTATGTATTGTCACAATTTTAGCGTCACGTTTAAAGTTCTCTATAACGACAAACCTTATAAAAAAAACATCAAATATTAGATAATATCATGTACTTTTGCTTAATTATATTAGGACATTGCGCTAGATACAAGTAACCTAGGATTTCATCAAAACGTTCCGATCTGAGAGCAGTAAGGAAAGTTGGAGCAATGCACGAGTACTATCTATCTATCTATCTATCTATAACCTCACGCCAGATCCCTTGCGGGGTAGGCAGAGAGTAGAGAGTTCCAACAGGTTCTTTCCTTACATACCTCTCTGGCTTCCTCGACTCTCATAGTTTGTCTCATACACGCTCGCCGGTTACGGAGACTCTTGACTTTTCCATGAACTGAATGTATATCTATTTCATCGATTTTTACAGAAAATCATACAAAAATATATAACAATATAACTGACACTTAAAGGCAGCTATTTTACGACACAAAACTTAACGTACTGTACGCAAATCGCGTTTCAGATTTTTAGGAACATTAACATAGATAAATCTTATAGCCGCTGACAAATTGAATTATTTCTATGCGGTTTATACAAATTGTATAAACCGCATTCTGCTTATCGAAGCGTTAGTAAAAGTGGGCGTCCATGCGAAACTGAGCGATCTCCTCGACCAAACGTCCATACCTCGTAAAAACTACGATGTAATTAACTATATAATTACTTCTAATTGGCACTCTAAACGGCTGTAAGATATTAAATCCTACATCCGTCAAGAGATTTCTACATATTTAAAAAGCAAATAAGGCACTTTTTGTTCATAACAAAATTGCGCGACCTACAAAGATCTGTAGATCTTAAATTTAGTTCTTCTTTTATAGCGAAAATTGTTTCTTGCAGTCTTCTAGGTGCCCACGTAATGCCCTGAATTCTAGTGAGAAATAAATAGCGAAATGTTTAACAGGCAATTAGAAGGGAAGTCTTTGTTTAAAATAGTGAATTATAAAGCCCCGTGTTACTTGTAATAGGTATACTATTTCCATAAAATAAAAGTACTTTATTATTTTAAAACAATTTACTTATTATTCGATAAATACTTAAAATTACTATACAAAACATAGCAACTGTAATTTACTGTAGTTGCGTATACTAGGTCTAAATAAATCCGTCAAGATTTCTATCAGGAAAGACAACACGATAGAGGTGTACTTTTTAGTAAAAAAAAAAACATAAATATATTTGGCACATTCGTTTACATTACCAATAGAAAAAATTAAATTTCGGCCAATCTTACAAACTTAAGGTTATATGCTTAAACAATTATTTACCAATCATACGTTTTAGAGATCTTTAACTATTATACAAAAGAAACACCGAAAAGTATTGTTTTTAAAATTATCCTTGTTATTATTATATAAAGACTATCTATCGGGCGTAACCTTAAGTTCATTTAAGAACAATCCACCAAAATCTGTCATAAAACCCTCAACATAGTCCTACATTCAGATCCTTGAAGTGTCGACAATAGTGTGGGTTTCTCTGACCTTTTTGTCACCCTAATACGCTCAAAATAGGTTTCACGATATCTCTAGACAGAATTCACAAATGCATTAATTAGGACACTATGTATTGAAAAATTTTATACTAGAAAAAAATATATTATCAGTCTTTCGCCACTAGAAAACAGGCATAAAATCAACAATTGCCTGTTCTTCTACAGTATGTGTAGTCAACGCGCTCGTTGTCGTCTACCTGTGGTTCATTGTTATGGTATCTGTAGTGTGAGGGATGTTGGAGTCCAAATGGCCTCGCATGTTGCCCCTCCATGCTTTGACCCGAAGGACGGCGGCGGTCAGGCCACCTCCTTCTGTTTCGCTCCTGATATACCGTGCGGGAAGGCCTTCGCGATCTGTTTCGTGAACTGAAAACACATTACAATAAGTCTTTGAACTTCATTCGCTCTATCGTGCATTACAGACACGCGTAAATGGTCGCAAGTTTGCATAATCATGTTAATTTTTTTTGCACGCACGTTAATTTAGACAGTAATAGAATGCATTGCATATTTGAAGTATTCATCTTATATAGAATCGAATTTAGCATAATTTATCATGTAATACAAAGACCGCTCCAACTAGTTCCTGTGGATATCTAAAAGAGTCTATAGGTATATAAAAAACCTCTTAACTGTGCCAGCGCTGGATACCGGACGACCCTGGAGAACGTAATCATCAGTATACTATCTTGGAATATAATATAACAACTAAATAATTTAATCTAAAAAGACCTTTTTTAAAACAAGCTTTTCTAGCAAAAACACGACACCGATATTTTGCTAAGTTGAGGATTTCTAACTGCTTTTTTCCGGCTCCATCATCAGACCCTGGACACCATACGGGTATAAAGTACTTGTCTAGACAAATCCAACGTGTCCAAACACAGCGTGGTTATATTGAGTAGTTGGGCTGTTCCATTGGCCACCTTTCGGCTTTGTCATCAGACCCTGAACACTATCTGGTTGTATAGTACTTGTCAATATCAATCTAACAAGCCTAAACACGAGGGGGTTACTTATTTATATTTCACATGTTCCTATGGTCACCTTGGGACCCCATCATCAGACTTGCTCTCAGGTGAGCTTCATACTACCATATTATTGCACTGTCACGAAACTTACATACGTATGCCAAATTCCAGCTCAATCGTATACCCACAAGTGCTTGAAAAATAATTTTGAACCGGAAGGACAGACAGACATACGAACATTGCAAGTTAAAAGGATAAATGTCACGATGACTTAACCCTTATGAAACTTTATAGGTTACTCACTTATACGGTCTTTTCTTATACTGCGGAGGCTTCTTGTATTCCGGTCGGTGAAAGAAATCTTCTTCTTCATTTATCGCATGATCTGACTCAGGGTCTTCGTGAACTGGCTTCGTGTGGTGGAACACAGGCCTGATGTAAGGTATGTGGACGGGGTAAGGCTTCTCAACAGGAACTGCCACCTGTATATAGATTGAAATATAATTGCTATTCAAACAAACAGAAAGTTAATGGATGCCCACAATTTTGCATATTAGGGAAGAAATTATAAAATGTTTTTCATAAGTACTAGAAAATAACCTGTTATATTTTATCATGCAGTTCATGCACTTAATTGTGTGAACGTTCAAAATGCAATAATCGTGTAAAGAGACAATAATGCTAATAAGTCTACAAACTGTATGATAGTTAACCGTGCAATAATGAAAAGTGTGAAAAAAAAACTATTTTTTGGATTTTATCGCGGTTTATTTTGTTGAGGCCTTGCAGTGTTATGCTTGGTTTTTGATTTGATTATATTAATTACCGGATCCCAACTCCATGAAAGCACCCAGCCGGCTTCTCTATTGAAATCAGGATGTTTTTTAATTTCAATAGCCTCGCGAACTATCCTTGGTAGGAATCGGTGTTCTTTCACGAGGATTTGTGGTCTATCAAATCTGATGTTATGGCGGGAGCGGTCAAGGATATGTTCACAGACTGCAGACTTCTTTGAGCGAAGGTATTTTAGGTCAGCTATGTGTTCTTTAACCCGAGTTTGTACCGGTATTTTTGTTTGTCCTATATAAAAGAGACCACATTCACAATCAAGCTTGTATACTCCTGCATCTTGTAGAGGGATGTGACAGTTGACAGATGGTAAAAATTGACTGATCTTCTTTGGCGGCTTATAAAATGTTTTAATTGAAGATCAAGATGTAGGCAATCTTGTCCGTGACAACGTCGGAAACTTAAATGTCAAAAATAAACCGCGAAAAAATCCGAAAAATAGTTTTATTTCATGTGTAATATTCGCGTAAATATAAGAAGTCAGTATGGATTAGTGTGTTATTTTATGTACCTAGTCAATTTTAACCTTTGTCAAAAGAATTCTTACGTGTTTTAAAACGTCACTATGAATACTGCCTGTAAAATAGCCAAACTATCCAAACCAATTTTAATTATGTCCTACCTTCTTGAATAAGTTTATTTCAATATACGGGAAACCCAGAACACAACAAATTCATAAAAGGGCCTTTCTCAAACCAACTATTCACGAAGGAGCAGCTTTTTATTTATGCCCTCTGGAGGCGTGTCAATAAAATTTAAAATAAGAGAATAATGTTAATGAAATGCAATTCTTTAAATAGTTTGATTATTCCATAGTGAGAGGTTTACGCCATTATTTCCAACCTTTTCGATTCCAACCCTATTATCATCGCACCAAGGATTTTTCGGCAACGTTTTTATTTCATCAACGTCAACATATCTGTCTGCTTGTCTGTCTATTGCCGTTTTACTATACTGTAGTTTCCCATCTCTCTATATTCTATAAGGCCGTACCACCTATTGTCTCACCATCACTTCAAAGTACCTAGAATTACTAGAAATTCGGTTCATCAAAAGGTTTAAAGGATTCCGTTCTGTGAGTGTACATCAAGCGTAACTTGACGAATACGCACTTTTAAGGTACTCTTTCGAGAATAGTAGGTTTTAATGTTGTCGTGCCCGTGACTTCGTTGTGATGTTATAGTTATTCAACTTGAGGTGCACTAACCTCCTTTTCAACTGGCACAGGGACTAGCTTCTCTACGGGGTAAGGGACTTTTTTGATGACCGGGTATGGCACCGGCTTTTCGATGGGCACGGTGAGCTCGCGTACCACTGGCACTGCTAGTGGCCGCGACACTGGCACGCGCACCGGGTACGGACGCGGCACTGGCACTATGACCGGGTGGGGGACCTCTATCTGCAAGTTCACCCCACATTTTCAAGCGATTTGGTATCTACAGATACGATAGGGTAGTCGTATATAGGAGGAGAGGGTTTCAGAGGGTCCGGTCCTTCCCCATAGCACATTTTTTTAAAAGTAATTTGTTATTGACCTAAATTGGCTTTTAATAATCTGCCTTTATTATTTTTGTATATTTTTGGATTTTGAGTGCCCTCCACGTGAAAGCTATAGCTACGCCCATTCCTAAAACTATTTGGGAAGTAAGGTACCGGCACGTTAACCGGGTACGGGCGCAGCTATAGCCATTTACTCACAGCATTCACCCCACATTTTCAAGGGATTTTGTATTTAAAGGGGGGTTCAGGTTCAGTCCTCCTGAAATTGGCGCTTAATATTCAGCTTTTTTTTGCGTGAAGTCACAGGCAAAAACTAGTTTATCTTTGTACATTATTGGACCCTTGGACGCCGCTGATGTGAAAGCTACAGCTAGGCTATTATTACGTGTTCTAAAAATATGTAGGAAGTAAGATAGCGGCTAGCGCACCGTTTATGGGCGCGGCACTGGAATTATGACAGGGTGGGCGACCTCTATCTGCAAGTTCACCCCATATGTTCAAGCGGTTTAGTATTTACAGATACGTACGAAGTAAAATACCTTGTACACGCACTGGATACGTACGTACGTGCGGCTCTAATACTATGACCGTATGGGGGACTTCTATCATCAAACGATTTCGTACTTAGATACAGGTACTATAGGCCTATATAATGAGTTTATCTGGTCAGATTGGCATATCATTTTTTACCCTTTTTTACGTTAAATCCTGAGCGAAAACTAGTTTATCTTTAATCACTTTTGTGGGACATGCTTGGACGCCCCACATGCCTAAGTTATTTCTACCGCTCTAGCAAATTTTATCCAAATCTGTTTATTTAAAATGATATGATGAAGTAGCAAACACTGTGCCATCTAAACTCTGACGTATGTATATTGCATTTTATAAAGACTCGTATGAAATTATTTCAGAAAGTCAAACTAATCACACATTACTGCCGCGTGTGCCTTTGTATCTAGGTTTTCCATAGATAACGATGATTCAACTTGCAGGAATGTGACATTTTTATCCCATTTTGTCCCACGATGTAGATAAATTATTATTACTACTATACGAATATTTGACAAGTAAAATACAATATGCAACGATATTATAAAAAAACTTCAAATCAATACATAACAGAAAATGGAAATGGAAAGTACGATAAAAATACACGCGATCGTAATTATCTCAATTTAATTTACCCAATTTTTAGGCTATATTAATGCAATGAATCATTTTGTTAAGTGTTTTGGTAATCTTTTGAATATTTACACAATTACTTCTAATATCAGATCAAGGCTTTTAATAATGTAGACACAGAACTCTTGATTTCTTAATTAGTTCGACCTTTTGTTGCTGTGGTTACTTCATATCGTTGTTGCCGTTGAAAGGAAAACGCTGTGAATCTACAGAATGCATGCCATGCAATAATAGCCAACTAATGTTACACACTGTTGAATGATGGTTGAATGTTGTGATTGTTATATGTTATGGTACTATATAATTCGCTATGGTTTAACATAGTAGCAAAATTTTATTTTACAATTAAAGGTACCTGTCTAATATCGTTTCTTGTCAAAAGTTAACCGAATTATTTCTATTACCTTAAACAAATATATATTTCTTTTATGTAGATAATACATACTTATGTATGTGTTACCCAGTTTTTGTTGCATTTAGCAGCCCTTTACTTTTGTTTTTTCCTAAATCATCACGTAGGCATAGAGTACTGAGTTCCAGCAGGTCTTTCATTTGTATTTTATTCGATACAAAACATGGTCTACCGTCTTCAGCAATAAAAGTGTTAGATAATACCTACCTTGCAGGAGGTCGGATGTGGTGACAAAAATAGAAATATTTAATTTAGTTTCTTTTATCCTGTTGTATATAAAAACAAGTCATTCCACGCGAATGAACTTTTTGCTCTAGCCATAAATAGTGATGAGGTTTTTTAGGAATTGGTAATGTATGTACGCTAACAAAACTCTATAGAAGAACATAATTCATAAAAAAATAAATAGAATCGCAAGCATAAGGTCATATTATCCACAATCTACCATTACAAAAGCATGGTATTTTTAAATAGCTTTTTGGGCTTTAAGATTTATCCACAATTTTTATAAGAAGTGAATATACTTTCTTACTTATTTAAACGATTTTACTGTCTGCGCTTTATTTAATATAATTTAACGCATATTTTTTTCACATAGTGATCAGATACTATCTTACTGCTGGACATCCTTTGAGGACCCTATGCCTATATGTCCCCCCCCCATACCTATTAGAGTATATAAATTATATACGAGACATTCACACGACAATAAATCAATAATCCGTAATACTCATAACACTCAATAGCTGTTATCGCTGAGATTTTTATTTTCAGAAGCCCTTTATTACGAGTAATTTAAAAATAATCGCCTTACAGAGATAATTTATAATAGGATTAAACGTATACTTGTTGACTGATATTAGGGAGGTACGATGATATTACTTTCACTGCAGGCAAGAGCTGGTATAAGTAACTAATGTACCGTGACTGTGGGTAGAGGTGGTTGAGCCCATGATTGCAGCCTAACTGCTAGTTAAACCATCGATCCAGCTTGGATTTGTAATTTGCTTGATTTCCATTTGAGTTATATAAGCAAGGTTTCAAAGCTGCTGTCGTAAATCTGCCTTTTTACCTACCCTTTTATAAGCTTTTAGGCAAGAATATTCTTTGAGTACAGAACTTCCGTCGAGATAAATCGTCGACATCATTAAACTTCGGACACTAAGTTATTTAATGCTTTATCAGATTGTCGTTCTAATGTTTGGGTATCTGTGAATTTGGGATGGATACGGGATTAAGTGCAATAGTCTTTCAAGTAAGTAATTTATATACAGCAAAATGAGTAGTTAGGTATTTTTTTAAAGTAAGTAAATACATTGGAAATTTACTTTGTCTTTATACATCAACATTCGATACAATAGTAAATTCATAGATAAATAAATTATATAATAAATGCCTTACCATAATGACAAGCTTGTAATACCTACATAATGTGTATAAAATACCATTTCTTACACCCAACGATCCTAATATTGAAAAAATAAAGCACTAAAGAATGTTATTGAAATTCTTTTATAGTTCCTTCAGACTAGACTTGCGTCCCGTACTATCTGGTTCTTGTGGTAAATAAAATTAAAATATTAAAAATTAATTTCTCACGCGACTTTACTATAAAGACATAATTTATTAATAAATGTACCTATAACATGACTATAAAAGTCGGACTTCCCACTGCAACAGACACATAATCCCAATAAAGTATTATATTTCACATTTTCTCCGCAGCGCAAGAACGCGCATCATTTTACTGACCAACAGCGAGAAAATTAGTGCGCGACGTGAGTTGTCTGCTTTTCCGATCCGCATTCCATCATGTCATCGGTTTTTGCACATACACACATAAATAATCACTAAACAGTATACCCGTGCCAAGCCTTTGAAGGATGTCAATTACATATTAAAGAAGAGAGGAGTCTGTATTTGGCTACAACAAATTAATCCGGCGGCATGGTCGCCGGGCATACCGCTTCTCTAACCAGAAGGCCTAGGGTTGACTTACTGCAGTCGTTAATATTAAAAGAAAACGGAGAAATGTAGGGAGATGGCACTTTGCAAAGAAATGTCACGTGGTAAATTCCTGTACAATTTCCTGTTTTTTGTCAGAGTTAACGACTGTAGAAAGTCAACATACACACCCTGGAAAATACATCTGCAGGTAGCCGCCACCAAGTGCAGCATAACGTTCAATGCATTTGACATGCCGGCAAACCCTTGCGCCTAATGGCTGATTGACGTGCCGTGCCACAAGCATAATATTGTCTTAAAAGGCGCTGTGAAAAGATAGATAGGTATACGAGTAGATACAGTGCACAATGAACGAAAATCGCAGGTAAACAGCCTGTTGAGATAAGTTTTCATTACAGGTATATCACATTCTAACCGAGCGAAAAATAGGTATCTATTTTTTTAACATCACAATTTGTGACCGAATTTGCATATGACCCTATTCGATATCTAATGACCTTAACTTGTATTTATTATACAAAATATTTTTAAATACAGTATGCAGAAGAAATTTAAGAAAATATTTAGAACAGCAATAAATACATAAACTTACCGGATATGGCTTCGCTACCGGCACGTGTAAGGGTTTAATTTCTGTTCCATAGCTTTCATAGTCTCGCACTGATAAATCCTTATGTTTACTTTTCCAATAAGACTGTCTCCACTTCTCAACAAGCTTTTTGAATTCATTTTCACTCTCTAACGCACCACTACTGGGCTTGAACGTAGGTATGTATGATGGGTGTGACGTATCATGATTTCGAAGGCCCAGTAAGTCTTCTTCAGATTTATATCTGATGTCGATAAAATCTTTTGTCCAATCTCTTACCGGCTTGTTTTTATGGGGTCTGTGGTTAGCGGTAAGCCATTCGATGTGTTTATATTCAGATGCTTTAGGAAGATTCGGGTTATTCGGCCGTCTTGGTATATTCACCACATCATCATCATTATTATTCTCATTGAAAAAAGGTTTTTTTGGTTGATCTCTAAATAAAGATAATTCGCTAGGTTTAAAAGCATTTCCCCAGTATGATGTAGTCGTTGGCGTTGTGGTATACAAATCCTTGAATTGACTTAAGAAATCTGCAGGTTTCGTATTTTCTTTCAAAGAAGTAAAACTAGGATACTCCTCATCGTCATTGAATTCAGGCATCTTTTTAAAATTTGTAAAGCTCGGTCCAGCGGTTTGGTAGTGTGTTAAATCAACTACATTACTACTAGCCGGTACTACCTCATCATGGCTGCTGCCAAAGGGCTTTTTCATTTCGCTAGTGTCATATTTAAAGTGCATGTTACTAGAATTAGTGGAATATCCGTATTCCTTAAGTAACGAATCTTTCCAATTTTTAAAATCATTGCTGTAGTTTCCTGGGACCCAAGGTTTAAGTTTTGTTTTCTTTTTTAACTCCGTATTAATTTTATTACTAGAAGGAGGTAACTTATTGTGTGAAATAAAGTGATTGTAAGTATAATCTTGCTCGGCATTCGAATTAGATTGTTTTAAGACATTCTTTTCACTACTTTCTTCATTATTCTTTAAATCAAACGGGTTTGTAAATGTTGGCTTAGAATTTATAAATTTGTTATTGTTATTATAAGTAAATGTGTTTTCCACGGGTGAGTTCGAGACAGTATATTGGTTATTCGAAAACTTCATATAATCAGGGAATTTACTTGTTTCCAGCTCTGATGGATAGAATTTTGTAAAGTCAACGACTTTAGGAAAATTTAACACACTGTTCATATGATTCGGGAGTGTTTTCTCACTCTCATCATTTTCCACTATAGGATATGTTGGCACATAACTGTCAGTGTTTTGAAACTGAACTCCCGGCTCGCTATATGTTGGCTTATGTTTATTAGCGGGTTCATCAAGAAAACTAAAATATTTATCATTTGTCAGATTTACGAAACTGTTAGTCCATATACCAAAATCCGTGTTATTGAATTGATTTGAAGGTTTACTTCTATGTCTACTGTTTATTTTAGTTCCATACACTGGAGCATCCGATTCCTCTGTGTTATGCTCATTACCGTCTTCTGACCCAATATTTTTATTGATTACATTTATATTGTCCGCAGTGCCAAAACTTGGAGAGTTGAAAAAGTTCATTGAATTAGATGTATAATGTAACATACCGGATTGTCCCGTACCATCTTCACCTGGTCCAGAAGATTGTCCGGTATATGATAACGGATCAAAATTTCCATTAAAACCTGACGGTTCCATAGCAGACGGGAATGCCGGTCCATACAATCTTGTAGTTGATTCTTGACCACCACCGCTGAGGAAGCTGGCGTAGTCCGGTGAAGTCGGGACAAATCCATCGTAGGATCCCACATCGTTGAATCCAAACGTAGAGTACGCGATAACGTTAGGTTGTAATGTAGTATAATCATCTTCAACTTTCGGTCGTTTATTTTTCTTAGGTTTTTTTCCGTCGGCAACGTTACAGAGGAACAGTAACGTTATAAAAGCAAAACAGAGTATCTTCTTGTACATGATTAATTGATCACTGTTGCGGGTAACAACGCACTATTTACATTGTCCGAGAACGTGAGCAATGAGAGAAGGCCGATTGTCGACTGATCGAGGGCGCGTTACGGTGTGATCATGAAGCCACGCAGCGTCGCTCGGGGTGCGGTCGGCGCTCGGCCGCGGCTGGACGCGACTCCCTCGCGTCCTAAGAAAATCGAAAGCGTTTCATGCATGAACAACTCGACGAATTTCCCCAACTAATTATTCGCGAATTACGTTCAATGCATTCTAATAATGAGTGATAATAATTATTAAAGCATTGTTGGTAATTGCATGCTCGTGTCACATACAATGCGTCTTCCGTCATAATATGCGACGTAAATGCCTCGGCATATAACTGGCTATTAGCCAGGCTGCATATTCATGAATTGTACATTCTTTGAAAAAGTTACTCCATGATTCTTTGCTACACTTTGGTGTGAAGAAGCATACGCGTAATGTAGTCCATATAGATAACAACTTTAGTAATCCCGAAACGACTCTCTCACCTAGTTTGTTATACAAATGCTACTCCTTATTATCATTATCATCATCAGCCTATAGCAGTCCACTGCTAGACATAGGACGTCCTGCATTACGTTAGCCAGTCCGTGGTCTCCATTTAAGAACTCGTATGCTTCTGGGGTTATCGGTTATTCGGCTAATGTGACCGGCCTATTGCCACTTCAGCTCCTTTCTATAGCTAATACAAAATAAAAGATCTAGAATAATTATTGATACTTTTTAAATAACCTATCTAACTTTGTGTACCACAATGCTGCCTAAAAGTCTAAACATTACCTTTCCTTAGAAAATGTGGTTTTTGTTTATTTTATAAGTAATCGGCAATAACAGATTATAAAAATAGTTCAATTTTAGCGTGGGGTCTGTGGTGCAACTTTGCGTTTTATAACATAGAAGCTGAAACGGTAAAATTGACCTTTAAGGGTTGGTCGTGAGGATGGAAAGCCATTAAATTAAAACATGTATGCTAAAACATTTTTATTCGACTATGCAAATAATTATTGAATTCTCATACAGACTTCATGTCAAACTTTTATTACAAAGAGTAAATTACTTAAAAACTATTTTCGTCACTTAATATCGAACTTAAAATGGCCACGATACAGCTTCGGAAGCCTAACCCTTCATATTATGAAGGCGCCATTTTGTACTAAGTTACAATACAACTTAACAATAACCTTAACAGAAAAGGAAACACTTTATCAAAGAAATTAATAAGAAGTGAAAGAATAACAAGTGGAATGATAGTTACCTATATTTTTCGTGATTTTGGTATCATTTTGAGAATCGTCTTCCTATTTATATTCTACCTTATAACGATAAATAACTAATACTCTGAAAGTAAATAACAAGTTTATAAATAGGCACAATTGCGAACAAAATATGCATCTTAAATGATATCTATCTAAACATGTCGGAATTAATTAAAAGTATGTAGGTACGTACTGTTGTATAGTAATGGAAAAATTATACATATTTAAAAAATCAGAGATTCGTGTTAACTCCGTAGCTTCTACGTCGCTGGATAGATGGCGCCATTAATAGTGAACTCAAAATAATCATATCGAGTTCTTAAATTTACGCAATATTACACATGAAATAAAACTATTTTTCGGATTTAATCGCGGTTTATTTTCCTTTTCGTGACCATGGGTGCGTCAAACCACTAAAAACGTCTGAAACTTATCAAAAACTAACGACCCGACCCGGCTTTGCACGGGTGAATTATACTCATAAACCTTCCTCCTACATCACTCCGTTCATTGATGAAAACCGTATGAAAATCCGTTCGGTGGTTATTGTTTATTTAGTTCGGGAATGTATAACGTTCAGACTGACTGACAAACGCGGCGGGGGGACTTTTTTATAATATGTAGTGTTAAACCGTGGATGCGCCTTCAGTAAGGATGGGAAATACACTGCTGACATATAGAGAAGAGTGAGTGCAGGGAACAGAGTAAATGGTGCGATGGGAAAGCTACTTGGGAGCCGGCACTTAAGCCAAAAGGCGCAGCTGGCCATACATAACGGAGTTCTTGTCCCAATGCTGTTATATGGTAGCGACAGCTTGGTATGTAAGGAGAATGAAAGTAGGATAAATGCGGTGGAAATGCGAGCTCTGCGGAAGATGTGCGGAGTGAAGCTGACCGTATTCGCAACAGCGTAGTAAGAAAGCGAGTAGGTATGAAAGATAGTATTAGTGTAAAGATGAGAAAGGGTATGCTCCGTTGGTTCAATCATATAGAAAGAATGTCAGAAAAAAAGAATGATAAAAAAGATATACAATGTAAAAGTGGAAGGATGCAGGTACTGGGGAAGACTTAGACTATCTTACCACGACCAAATAGACCAAGTCTTATATAAAGGACAAGTCAAGAGTATCCGTAACCGGCGAACGTGAGAGTGGAGGAAGCAAGGAAAGAACTTGTTGGAACTCTGTACTCTCTGCCTACCCCGCAAGGGATCTGGCGTGATGATATAGTAGTTATGATATAGTAGTAGTTAAACCGCGATAAAATCCGAAAAATAGTTGTATTCCATCAAAATAATCAGTTCTTATGTGTAGTTGCTAAACTCTCTATTTAAGATAAATCTCTATTACATAGATTATTGAAAATGTATCTTTGGGGTTCACTACGAATATCCATTAAACTTTGAAAACCCGCAGTTGCGGGAGTCTCAAATATATAAAAATACTTTTCTATCACTTTTATGAACACTTCAAATTCAAACAGACTGGTCAACTATTCAGGTGGTGCGTTGATATTCGGAAAGGCCTTTTTCACAAGTTCACGGATCTATAAAAAATAACATACTTGTAAGTGCTTTAAAGCTTTTAAAAATCTTTAATTATTAAATATATTTGTAATGTATGTGAAAAGACCTCAGAGAATCTACGTCGTTACGTGGATATGGGCAACATTTATTAAGGATTTACTCTTCTTTGTAGGTACTACATTTCATAAGATTTCTACTCTGACAATAAAATATGTTAATATTTCTAATTCCATACATTCTTTAAATTGCAAACATCTATCTACTCTATAATTATTATATCATAAAATAGTTATTACAAGTATTACTTCGACAATTATCTCTAGATCGTGATTTTCATAGCGACAGACACAGGGTACAATAAATGTTTAAATGAACTCTAAGGAACGAAAATCTGTCGTAAATCTAGTTATAGTACAAAAAACAGTTTTCAAAACTAGTTTCACGTACGATTTACGTTCTGTAATACGGGCCTTAGATTTGTTAAGTTCGTGACGTCAAAAAGTTTAGAAAAATATTTGTATTCTCTAGTTTGAAGTCGACATTACCCTTAGGATTATTATTACAACACACACAGTCGATTCCTCAGTCAATAGTTGTTCGGTATATAAATTACGAATACTGCGAAACTAATTATCGTCCAGCGTTACATGCATCTATACAATTAACATAATTTTGCAACTAAACAGTTACGTTCACTAAATTATTTAGTATAATGTTTAAATACAACAAAACTGTCCTAAGTTTTGATATTTTTGTGACACTTTTAGTGACCTTTTTCGTTGAAAAAAAGATTTAAAGCATAGAGGTTCGTCTTACATAATAAAATGAACTGATTATTATAATCAAACAAGCTTTGGCAGTCAAAGCATATCAATCACATTATTAGCAACGCACACATGTTCAATTCTTATAATTACAGTGCACCTCCAATTCCTCTGTACCAAGATTATTATTTTTAAATTTCCAGCCCCTCCATTAGCCATACCTTCACCATACAATTAATAAAATAATTCGAACTGTTTTAGGAAAAACGTCGTAAGCGACGTAATGCATATTTTAACACTTATTTGAACAAACAATGAGTACCACAAGAAACACATTTTTTTTTTAAATAGGGCCAGCTAACTTCTATAAGTGAGAAATATTTATTTATTTTTCGCCTAATTGGCGCTGCTAGCGAAGTATTCCTAAAATAGTTCAGTTTGATTTGTTAATAAACCTACGAACCCAATAGAAGTTGTAGTTATGATAGATCATCATAGATGGCGCTTAATAGTCACGACATAGTTCAATAGATTGATAGCGCGTTATTCTTATTGCTTAGATTTGAACATATTATCATAGTTATTTTAGGCATTTATTTTGTTTCATGTAATCATTCCGCCGGCGTGATAATTTAAGGTTAGATACTAACCAGTCTTACAAGACTATGTTTGGATATAAGAGGAGTTATATAGTTTTAGAGATGAGTTATTGGATATTTTATTAGCTATCTCCTCAGAATGACAACCAACAATTAATCCAATTGGGAAATCTTTTGAAATTAAGGTCAACGTCCTTACAAATGTTTTCGAGAATTATTTTCTAGGTTTTGTTCGATTTTTTGCCTATAGTAGGCGGAGAAAATTTGTAATCACAAAAATCTTCAATCAACATAACTAGAATGTCCGTTTTAAAAGTATCCACAAATGTGACTGGAGTGCGGACATTTATTTCGAAGAATTTATTTTCGAAGACATGTTTCAATACATTGTAGTTGCTTATATAGTATTGTGTGATTAACTTTGTCTTGAGTTGCCCGTAAACTTGAGTAGAGAGCAATATTTTGGTGTCTAGTTATTTTATCTTTAACAACAATCTTCAAAAACAACAAGTATTCAATGTTTTAAAACACGAATGAGAAAATTTTTCCATAAGGGATAAAATATTACCATATCTTATTAGAAATACTGATGAGACATAAATTATTATTTGATAAATTACATGGAACTTTTTATACTCAGCTGGGTTTCGCTACTAAATTTTTATATGACTTCGACACCAACTCATTTGCGTCATTCTATCAACCTCGCACCTCAAGGTTGATGAAATGACGCAAATGGGGCGAATCTACGCTGACTAGCCGAGGCCAGTCTCACCCTGGGATGACATAAAAGTAACCTAAAAGAAAATATTTAGATATTCGACTACCAAGATCTTATAATTCTTCATGTTATTGGCTAGGTATTGTCAGGGTCGAGCTGAACACGGAGTAAGAAAGATTCCGCTGAATTAGATACTCAGTATTCTCCATTATCTTTAACCCCGTCAGGGTCGAGCTAGACACATAGCACCAAACATCCCGGTCGGTTATTCACAAGTGTTCTCCCGTATTGTCAGGGTCGAGCTGGACACATAGTCCCAAGATTCTGGTAGGTTAGTTACTCAGTGTTCTGTGGTGTCGTCAGGGTCGAGCTGATCACATAGTACCAAAGATCCTGGTGGGTTAATTATTCAGTGTTCTCCGGTATCGTCAGGGTCGAGCTGGACATGAATTACCATACATCCCGGTAGCTTAGTTATTCTCCGGTATCGTCAGTGTTGAGCTAGACATGAAGTACCAAACATTCCGATAGGTTAGTTACTCAGTATTCTTCAGTATGGTTAGGCCGTATCATCAGGGTCGAAATCGACATGAAGTACCAAAGTAGGTTAGTTATTTTCCGGTATTGTCAGGGACGAGCTGGACACGAAGTGCCAAATATTACGGTCGGACATTCACTCAGTGTTCTCCGGTATCGACGGGCTTGAGTTGGACACATAGTACCAATGATCCCGGTAGATTAGTTACTCAGTATTCTCCAGTATGGTTAGGCCGGTATCATCAGTGTCGAGCTGAAGTACCAAACATCACGGTGGGTTAGTTATTCTCCGGTATGGTCAGGGTCGAGCTGGACACGAAGTGCCAAACATTCCGGTCGGACATTCACTCAGTGTACTCCGGTATCTTCAGGGTCTAGCAAGACATGAAGTGCCAAACATTTCGGTACATCACTTATTCTATTATTAGCCAGGTATCGTCAGGGTTGAGCTAGACACGAAGTGCCAAACATTCCCGTAGATTAGTTACTCAGCTGGACACAGAGTATTAAACATTCCGGTAGGTTAGTTACTAAGTGTCCTCGGGTATGGTGAGGTGCGGTGAGGCGCGGCGCGGCTCAGTGCGCGTGCGCGGCGGGCGGCGGCGCGGCGTGGCGCAGGCGCGCGCGCAGCTGCTGCAGCGTGGCGTTGGTGCCGCCCGCCTCATCCTCCGCGCCCGCCTCCGCTTGTTCCAGCCGCCGCGCGCGGGACGCTATCGCACGCTCCAGCTCTGAAAACAAACCATCCCCCATATACGTCTGTAACAGTGTTGCCAACGCTAATTTTAGAAAATTGGTAGATTAATATTAGTAGATAAAAGCGAGCTCTGCGGACGATGTACGGATTCAAGATGACCGACCGTATTCGCAACATCGTAGTAAGAAAGCGAGTAGGTATGAAAGATGGTATCGGTGTAAATATGAGAAAGGGTATGCTCCGTTGGTTCGGGCATCCTCCACTCCGATCTAGGTCTCGAACCTATTCGCGCCTTTATTAAAAAGGCGTCAACACGTCACTTCGCGAACGCATCTACCCATGCGAATCCGTTAATCGTAGCCACCGCCGACTACGATCTCCCCCCCGACCCGTGCCGCCACCGCCGGCCGCGACATGTTCTCACCGACCCCCCCGATGCTTTTTCATCCCTTCTTTCCGCTCAGAATACGGGCGACGACGACGACGTAGTAGTAGATCCCCTCCCATAGCCGGCGGTTGACCGGTGCACTTAGTAGTGCACCCGTCCCCCTACAGCGACTGTCCCAACCGACCTCGAGTATGTCGCCTCTTGCCCTTCTGGCTGGCTAGAGCGTAGTGGTTGCACGCTCGCCTTTAAGTCCGGTGAAGCTGTAAAGGCCTCGCGGCCAACAGCGTACATCATTCACACACACACACACACAATGGTTCGGGCATATAGAAAGAATATCTGAATAGAGACTGAAAAAACAGATATACTATGCGAAAGTGGAGGGACGTAGGTACCGGGGTAGAGCTTGACTATCTTACCATAACCAAATAAACCGTGTCTTATCTGAAGGGCAGGTCAAGATTTTCCGTAACCGGCGAGCGTGTATAAGACGAACTATAAGAGTGGAGAAAGCCAGAGAGGTATGTAAGGAAAGAAGCTGTTGGCACTCTCTGCCTACCACGCAAGGGATCTGCCGTGATGATATAAATAGATAAAGTCAAAGTCAAAAATCATTTATTTGTATAGGCCAATACATAAGCACTTACAAACGTCACAATTATTACATTTTTTACATCTACCACCGGTTCGAAACGCGGCCTCCACTGAGAAGATCCGGCGAGAAACTCAGCGGGATAGTCTTTTAATTTAATTTGTTTGGCCTTTCCGATAACCAATTTTTTTTGTTTTTTAAAAATTGATTGATTGAGGAGCTGCTCAAACCCAATCTGTTTTATCGTCAAGATAATCCGAAATTTTGTAATACCCTTTCTCACAGAGTCTAGTTTTAATTGCCTTTTTAAACTTATTGATAAGCATGTTTCGGATATCTATGGGTAATTTGTTGTAGAAGCGTATACATTGCCCCATGAAAGAATTACTAATTCTGTGGAGACGGGTGGAATGTACAATAAGATCATCTTTGTTCCGTTACATGATGAATGTCGCTATATTTTTCAAAATTACTGATATTTTTTTAACATATAGAAGATTTTCATATATAAATTGTGATACAACAGTTAGAATATTTATCTCACTAAACTTTTCCTTCAGAGAAGCTCTCGGGGCCAAATTGTAAATTGCTCGAACAGCCCTTCTCTGGAGAACAACGATGGTATTAAGTTCTGCAGAGCATCCCCAAAGTAGTATGCCATATGACATAATACTATGAAAATAAGCGAAATAAACAAGTCCAGCTGTTTCAATATCAGTTAGTAATCTAATATTCTTTACAGCATATGCCGCTGAGCTTAATTTACTAGATAATTGATCAATATGGGGGCCCCATTGTAATCTAGCATCAATAGTGATACCTAGAAATATAGTAGATTACGCTCCAAAAATTGGTAGATTTACCTACTTGTATCATTTTAGTTCAGACTTGCACGCTTAACAATAAAAATACCGTTCACCTGTTGCACTTACTTGAAGCCAAATATAATTTCAACTCTCGTCATACATTTAGACTTTCGTGGTCAAGCTTCTGACCTTTAGTCATATGCAAGGAAAATCCATAAAACCTTATTGTTAGCTATCACTATGACTATCAGCGCTCAGTTAAGACTCAACCAATTCAAACCTTGGTAAAACATGATTTTATTATAGTGCAATATTTTAATATAAAAAGTAGCCTATGTCCTTCTCCCGAATAAAATGTTTCTCTATGCCATGTTTGATCAAAAGCTGTTCAGCGGTTTTGACGTGAAAATGTAACAGACAAACAGACAGACAGTTATATTCGAATTTATAATATTATTAGGGCGTACGGATATTAACAATATTATAATGAGGGAATATATTTGTTTGTAATCAATATACTCTGATACTACTGAACCGATTTTAATAATAATAATATCAGCCTATACTGCCCACTGCTGGACAAAGGCCTTCTCTCACAAATCGGGGTGAGAGAGATTAGGTCACACTCCACCACGCGGACTTATTTTAATACTTCTTATTAATTCTAATACATTATCCAGAATTAACGTAGACCCGGTAAATGGCGACGTTGTCAATAGGTGCGAAGTGTCAAACGGTTCGAAGGCGCTTGTGGCCAAGCCGCGAAAACCGTACTAGTCCTACTAATATCATAAATATGAAAGTTTGTATGTTTACATGTTTGGATATTTAAATGGTTGGACGTTTGTTACTGAATCACACAAAACGACTTTACTACGAAACGAGATTTAGAAAAAATTAGGCACACAGATAGTTTATTACCTGGATACTTTTTATCCTGTAAAAATATATGGTTCCTGTTTAAAGTCAACGCGGAGACAGTAGCGGGCAGAAACTAATCCTACTTAATATTATAAATATGAAAGTTTGTATGTTCAGATGTTTGTTACTCAATAACGCAAAAACGGCTGAACGGATTTCGATGGTATTTGGCACACAGATAACTTATTATCTGGATTGACAAAGAGCATTTTTCCCCCGAAAAAATGTAAGTTTCCTGTTTAAAGTCAATGCGGACGAAGTCGTGGGTAGAAACTAGTAATAAATAAATTTAATAAAAATATTGTCCTATTGCCCTTTATGAGTGATAACTAGCCCATGCGGTCGAACCAAGTAAAGCACACAATACTATGTAAAACCTACCAAGTGGTAGAGTATTGTTCACAACTGAGGTCAATCGACGAATCCAACTCGGCTGGGCAGCGTTCGGGAAACTGCGCAACATCTCCTCATCCAAAATACCTCAGTGCCTTAAGACTAAAGTTTTTAGTCAATGTGTGTTACCAGTGATGATATATGGATCAGAGACGTGGTTTCTTACAATAGGTCTCATAAAAAATCTCAGAGTTGCTCAGCGAGCTATGGAGAGAACTATGCTCGGCGTTTCTCTACGATCGAATCAGGAATGAGGAGATTCGTAGAAGAACCAAGGTCACCGTCATAGCCCTTAAGATTAGCAAGCTGAAGTGGCAATGGGCGGGCCACATAGCACGTAGATCGGACGGGCGTTGGGGCAGAAAGATTCTAGAGTGGGGACCACGTATTGGCCAGCGCAGCGTGGGACGACCTCCTGCCAGATGGACTGACGATCTTGTGAAAATCGCAGGAAGTCGTTGGATGCAGGTGGCATCGGACCGGTTACGCTGGAAAGCGATTGGGGAGGCCTATGTTCAGCAGTGGACAAGTATAGGCTGAGATGATGATGATGATGAGGTCATTCTGATTTAATGTCAAATAATTAATAGTAAAAATATGAACCAAATCCAATCATAAGTAGTTTTAGGTAGTGTAGAATTATTAAGTAGTCCGTCTATTATGTATTCATTAATTCAGCAAAAATACAAAACATCAACCTGTTGAAACGGAGTAATTGCCACCTTTAACGGCCTCGCGCCCGTTCGTCCTCGATAGCATAAACGTATCCATTCGAACGAAGAGCTAAAACATAACATTCGAACGAAAAACGTATATAATTTTGTCGTATGAATCTGACTGGGGCGGTAAAAGGGTTAATTACGTAAATACTTTACGTATAAATTTGATTCATGCTACGCTAGGCGCATCATTGGCCTTCGGTTGTTAATAATGTTTTTTTGAGTATATCACTCTTGCAAGTTACTTTTTTTAATAAAATATTTTTAGTATGATTGTTTGATTTTGGCGCGCCTGACACTGCAATAGTCTCGAATCGGAAGATCAGCTTCACTGTCTTATCAAGGGCCTAGTCGAGCTGAAATGCAACTATTATTTTTATTTATATAGTTTTATTTATTTTCTCTTTCCACAACCGATAACGCCTTATTTTATATATAATATGACGGTTCGCTGTAAAATGTCAACTCCGTCCATTTTTTCGTTTTCTATTAGCATCATCGAATACTGAAAGTCAACTTTTCTACAGGCCCAACCTTGTTAAAGCGCAGATCATATTGTTAACTATTTGGATGTGTAGGTTGACATGCGATAACGCGCAACCATATAGATAATTATATGTAAATATTATAGATATTTTAATGCGCCCAATCGCGCGATCTTTGAAACTTCCATTGTCGCATACCATCTAACTTCCTCTATGAATAAATACTCTTAGCATTTATCCTAAAATCAGGATACGGCAATTGAACACTTTAATACAGTAAACGGAAGCGTAGTACTTGTAAATATGTAAAGATAGGAAATACAATTACTAACAATTTGTATAATAACTTAGCGGGTTTATGAAATGTATAGTCTGAAGTATTTATCATACGGCGCATACGCATACCAGCTGGAGGTACCTGATAGAGATAGGTCGTATTAGGTAAATCAGGTACTAAGTACACCTGTTCCTAGTCTGCATAAATACCTATTCCACCTAATCTCAATGATGTCATACACCGTTCTCTCAATCCGCCTATTCTATATCAAATCTTGATATCGAATTATCGATATTTGAATTGATTGAATGTTCAATTGTTTTGTTAGTTAAGAAAATGGAAGTCTCAAAATGGAATATTTTTTTTTTTTATTAGATTATATATTTCTACACGAAATTGGTTGAATAAACTAATACTTGTTTTCTATTTTATCATTTAATGGTATATTATTGATGAATTGGTATCTTCCCTTCATACTTTTTACAGGCTTAGGACTGTTAACTTACGAATGTATGAAGTTTTGAGTCTTGCGATATTAAATATTCCGCAAAAGTTTAGCGTTCGCAAGATGGCGTATTTAAAAGATTTCAATTCATTATATTAATTTATTTCATTACATTTGTTTTATATCAATACGCGTTGTATAGCGCTGTCTCGCTCCCTCCACCCTCACACGTAAGCGGGATAGCAGAGCGATAAGCATATGAGTGAGAGAGCGCGGGAACAGGTGTGAGTGTGCGTGCTAAACGGCTAAACATTAGTTTATAGTTTTTATTGAATATGAATATTAGGTGGTTTAGGTATGTCAGAATTGGATTAATAATAATAATACTAGCCCTGTTAAGAAACTGTCCCACTGCTGGGCACGGGCCTCCTCTCAAACTGAGAGGGTTTAGGCCATAGTCCACCACGCTGGCCTAGTGCGGGTTGGCGAACTTCACATACCTTCGAGAAACTCTTAGGCATGCAGGTTTCCTCATGGTGTTTTCCTTCACTGTTAAAGCAAGTGATAATTAATTTTTTAATACGCACATGCTTTCGATAAGACAGAGGTGCGTGCCTGGGTTTGAACCTGAGACCTTTGACTTTGCAGTCCAACGGTCTTACCACTAGGCTATCAGAATCAGAATTGGACTAATCCAATTCTGATCGGCACCTAAGTACCGCCTATCCTCGTAAAATACCTGTTCTTTGGATCTATTCTAATAAATACGACTCATCTCTAGTACCTGATGCAAACAACAAAAAAGTATTCTCGCGCCCATTATCCCTGATATGTCATTACATTCCCATTTCCCCAAAATATGTAGCGGTCCATCGTTATTTCAACGACGTAAGGTGCTTCCTGGTCTCCGACATGAAGGTTTTAATTTTAACACAGTTATTTATTTCACCATTCATAAACCATGACACAAGGGAAGTACTTTGCAAGTCGATAGCTGCAATTTATTTTAAAGGTTAACAGATAACCCTAAATGACTAAAACACGTGTCTTATGCTTTATAAGTATCTACTTAAGTCACTGTTGATATATTTGATTTCACGAGCCGCTTTAATATTTATTTATTCTAATAATAATGTAAAAATATTTGTCAATGTTATTATTTATATTATTACTTATATTGTACTTTATTTCTTCTTCCGTCTTTCTCTATTTATTGAAAATGCGATATTTATTAAGGGTATACATAGTATGTGCGATTAAGTCACCATTCAGGGTAGCCATGTTTACGTAAAAACCACTTGAAGAAGGGTTTGGCTGAAAATCAGCGTTGGAGGAGACCCCAATCCCTCTCCAACACATGCTGAGCCAAACACCTTTCGGCACAGCTCACACCGTAGTAAACAATACATAAAATAGTACCTTATTGTATTTTATTCATTGTCTGTTTGTTTTTGTTCTTTTTTTTAACCGCTTTATCTATGTTGTGCTGAATAAACATTTTTCATTTCATTTCATTTAATAATCCCAAAATAATTAATCGCAAAAAAATAAGTGTAAAATTAAAAACTCAGACCTTAAGACTTTTAATCCAATAATAAATATAGTAACACCAGTGTCAAACATAATCAGAGTACGTAAACACAATCATTGTTCTGTTAGTTCCTCTTTGCTTATGTCTGTAAACGTTCATATATTTGAAAATTGATACATCATACTGATCAAAAAAAAACTCAATTTGCCTAATGAATATGCTAATAAAAAGACGCGGTTATCTTACGCATGTGTGTACCTACAGTAATGTGTATTTTATCGCTCAGAGGAAACTGGTTTAGATAAATGGCACACTACGTTTATTATCACAATTTTGTGAACAGTGGGCCTGTGTTTTATAAGAACCAACTATATTTATAGGTATGAGTGTTATAACTACTTACTGCTTATTAATCACGACGAAATTACTTAAGATCAATTGAAAACAAAACCTTTGTGTGTGCTTACTAATAAACCTACGATTGAATGCAGTTATGAAGAAGACAATATCTAAGATAATTTCGCTTTATATTTTAGTGAAACAAAAATACAACAGAGAACTGACGCCTTAACAAACTTTCAAATATACAAGGTGTATCGTTAATAACGCAAGACCTCAGACACCCCGATTAGAAAAATACTTTACAAATTGAATACGAAAACCAATTTTCCAAATTTAAAATTTTAACCCCTTTTTGAAGCTCTTTTATACCCCAATTAACAATAAAACTTGTACATGTATGTGTGCTTACTGAGAAATACGTTTTAGAAATGCATTTGAAAACTCCGTTTTGCTTTAAATCATAAATAAATTATGTTTATTATAATGGACTAAAGGAGTAACAGCATTTTTTGCATTATTAAAAAAAAATAAGATACATTAAAAATTGTTGAAATCAATTCAATTATCGATTTAGAACAAACTACTTTCAGGTCTTGCTTTTATTATGTTACACCTTGTATATTTATAATTTGAGGATGAATCCACAAATACTTCAGAAAAACAAAAAACTTAGATAACTTTGTATTTACACAACAATCTATTATGCAGATATTATAAATATATGCGCATTTAAATATTTGAATTTGCAACTCTCAGGAAATAGTCGCAACAGTTCCGAGCTTTTATCTATGGCAGTAATTTCTCCCACGCTCGACCAATCGGCCAGACGGGAAACAGCCAGATGCAGTTTCACTTTCAACCAACCTTGGTCATCGACATCCACGCAAAATTAATTAGAGAAAATTGTTATAAGACCATACAATTGTAAGTAACTATTGTCACCGGCCGGGTTAGGATTCATTTACATTGTGCGCTCGTAAAAGGAATGTGTCCACAATTATTGGCTTGTGGGGTGAACGGCCGCCGGCTGCACCTGCGGTGTTCATACCGAACTGCACCGGATAAAGGAACCAGGCGGCGCCCAAATATGCGAGCAAAAAACACGACGCGCAATACCAGTTTTGTGGAATTACGATTAATCTTCACGAAATACCTGACTGATGCGAGAGTAAAAGTAAATAGCATACAAATCACGACTCTATATACTTTGAGTAATTACGCTAGCACTCGTCAGAAGGTTTTCCTTGAGGAAGTTACGGAAGTATATATACTGGTGGCCTTTGCGGTATGTATAGTAATGAGCCGTTATAATGAGAATTTACGTACTCTACACTCGTTTAGACCATTTCAGATATCTAAAATTTGTTTTGTCAGTAAAAGTGTTTTACCTGGTGTCTCTTGGTGTTCTTTGACTTGATTCAAAATTTGCTTCTCTTTGTGTTTCGATAGAGCCTTCTCTAGTTCGCTTTTTTGGTTCAGGACGTTTTTCCCTCTGAAATAGTGAGATAACAAAAATTAATAAAATATATAAGTAGGTAGAGTAAATTTGAATACCCGAAAAAAGATAACCAACACAGATGCATCGTATAAACAGTCGTATCAAGTACCAAGCGCCTTTATCTTATCATTAACGATATTTTAGAGACCCATTTGCATTACCTTATATGGTATTGTGTGGTGGATGATAAGAATTTCGACTGCTTACGTCGCATCGTAGTAATAATTACTGATAAACATAACTCAGTTTAATCAGACAACAATAAATTGCATCGTCAATGTTTGGTGTTGATTCCGATAACAATTATTAAGTGGCTTTACGGCACGACACACTATGCGCTTCTGAATTTAAGATGTTTGGAAGTTTTCTAAGGCCTAATATACAAGCTGTAACATAATAAACGCAAGAGCTGAAAGTCGTTTGTTCTAAATCGGTAACTGAATTGATTCCAACTATTTTTAATGTACGTTACATTTTTTTTAAATTTGCAAAAAGTTCTTTTTCTTCTTCAGTGCGCTATAAAAAATATAAATTTATTCTTGATTCATAGCAATAAGGAGATTTCAAATGCATTCCTAAAACATATTTCTCACAACGCACACATACACGTACAAGTTTCATTGGTAATTGGGGTATAAAAGTGCTTTAAAAAGGGGTCAAAACCTTTAAATTTGGAAATTTGGTTTTCGTTTCGAATTTTTGAAGCCATTCTCTAATTGGGGTGTCTGAGGTCTTGCGTTTATTATGTTACACCTTGTATAATACAATTAAGCGGCATGCTATAGCAAAAATACCTCTGAAATTGATTTCCTATTTAACTTCTTATAGTATAAATAGACGTATAACTATCTAGGTATCAATGAAAATATTTAATGATAGATTATATTAGGTTATTGCTTAACAGACACATTTTATTCATGTCTTTCCCACGCACAATACCTTCATCTGTGGACTATTTTGTTTGTGTGACGTCAGCAATACTGCATTGTTTTATTTGTTTAGCTGCACATCTGTGTCGTAATGCGCGCTGCTGTGTTGCCCTACATAGTTTTTGTGTTCCGTTAGTGTTCGATATTTCTCACTTTATTATGTTATTTTTATCAACGGTTTTCAATCGCCATTGTTCATATATTATCATTAATTAACAATAACATTCCGTTGACAAAAAATATAGCTGAAATTGTTAAACATTACTCAATTCCGCGCGCAACATGTAAACAAATCTGCAATCATCGAGTTATTTGGAGCATTAAAATTTTGAATTAGTTTCCAGGCGGGTCGAGAGCAGCTTGCACCAAGTTGCCGCGCCATTACGAGACCGTCGGTGCGATTTAATCCTAGCTAATTGCTGCCGGCTCTACGGCACATCGCCACTCTACCTATATCCCTGCAATCTCTAACGCTGCTGATGAGACGTAACTCTATTTACATATCGGATTCAGGCCATCGTAGGTACACCATATCGTGTTCTAAATCAACTTCGCAATCGGCGATCTTTGCCAAGCGAATCGAGAATGAAATGTCTCGAAATGGGACGCTTCGGTAGTTATAATTTCTACTTATCAGTTGGTGTCATTTTATTGCGCATTGAAAATCAATACTGATATAAAATTAAGGATTACAGACAAGGAATGTGAGCGCCATAACAATTACGGCTGTTTAAAATTAATATGTTTTCCTTTATTTGTCCGCATTTCGAAACTAAGGTAAATAAACGGTAGTAGACTATACAGCCAGGGTATAGAGTTCCCGTTAGCGAGCTGGGAATTGCTTCCTTCCGTCAGCGGCGCTCGCAGCCGGGCGAGGAAATAGCAGGACGAGATGGCTCCGACAATCACATTGACGGGGAAATGAACTAAATCAACAGGTCAACCCGTCTGTGAAGCTATTCTATATTCAACTTTCCGTTTCATTATCATTGGCATATTTTATTTAGGTACGTTAGGTTTTTGCTTGCAACTCCTGCGAAAACGTGTCAATTCGTTGAGTAAGTGCACCGGACAAATCGTTTTTATTATTCATGTTCCACTTTATCGAACATCTTTGAATAGTTTATAGTTCAAAATTGACTGTTCGGTGATTTCTGTAAATATTTTTGTTTAAAAAAACGTAGCCTCCTACAACGAATTGCGCCTCTGTAGCGGTAACGTTTACAAACATGGCATTCGCATATACAAAAGGCCAAACCAAAACTAATATTTGTGAGTCATACAAAGATTTGTCCCGTGCGGGGGACTGAACCCGAAACTACTCAATCCAGTGAGCTGAGCGGCATAAGTTCTTAACCACTAGACTAAGCCGTCCGTGTGTGTGTCAGATTTTTCAATAAGCTGACACAAAGAGAAGACTCGGCACAATATGATAGCCGACTCAATCGACAGATGTTTAATATTATGGTGTTGCAAGACTCGGGCAGGATGCGGTGCACCTGTAGCAGGAACTAAACTTAGCGTTAGCAAAAACTGAGCGTGCTATTTCGGTAGGCACTACATCCGCTTTCTTCACTTACACTGCAAAAACTTACACAACGAACAATACAATAAGTGTAAATCAAATATCGTTGAAACTTATGTTTAAATATACGCACTTTAAATGGTGTTTTAGATTTCGCTGTCTCTACGCATCGATTTTTTTGAAATGTCGAGTTACAAGGTTACACAATATCAATAAATATTGATTTTTTTTTTTGCTATCATCGATAGCAAATGTATGAAAACCAACTATCGTTAACATCAAAATGGTTGCACTGATAACATAATATTAACAGGAAAATAAAATTACCATTATCGAAATAAATACAAAATTATTTTTTTCCTCAAATGAAATCTACATGATTTATACAAATTACTTCACTATTAGTACAATATGATGGTATGTTCGCTTTTATTGTATACCTATGTAACATATAGAAATTGCCTTTTGAGATGTTCGTTGTAAGGCAGACTAAAGAAACTTTTTTTTAATAAAGGCAGGGCACAAAGCTTATCGGGCAGTCCTTGTCGACGCCGCAAAGTGCTCTTAAAATCCTCTCCAACGGCTATAACAATGGACAAAGGTAAGGTGGCCGGCTCAGATAATGAAGAAGCTCAATAACTATAGAAAGAATTTATTGTAGTTACTTCGTAAGTTGACCACAACTACAGCAATAATGTTACATTAGGCACATACAGTTACCAACACTGTTACCGATTAAAATTTTAGTATCTATTGTTTCTAATATTATAACAATGCCTTCTCTAGAGTGGAGGAAGCCAGAGAAGTCGGTAAGGAAAGAACCTGTTGTAACTTTTTACTCTCTGCCTACGCCCCAAGGGATATGGCGTGATGATATAGAATGCCTTCTCTATACAAGCGTCCGACTACGACGCTATTCATAATTATTTACGCTATATTATTCTAGGTATATAAGTAGGCAATAAAGTAATGCTTCAAGGCAATTTCTCTTGGTAATGATCACACGTATCTATTATTTCACACACACCCATTGCCAATACTAAATTTACTAACGCAGACGGGGCTATAAAAGAAATGCCGGAACTCATCAATGGAGGCCTATGTTCAGCAGTGGACAAGTATAGGCTGAGATGATGAAGACAATGTATGCCGAGTTGTGTTAATCAATTCCACTTTTATAAATAGTTTTGCAAATTACATTATAATTTATAACGCTTACATTAGGTAATGTAATATTTTATCGATAACATGTTTCCAATAAGTAATAATTCACCTATGAGTAACGTAATACCATACTTTCAACTTCCGGTGACAAATACCTCACTATACATATAAGAAGGATCAAGGAAATGTCGAGGATTTATGTCTGACTAACATGATAGAACCCCAGAGTTACGCAGTCCCACCCACATACGTACATAGAGAGGGTAGACAGAGACTACAGTTCCTGACATTAAATAATATAATATAATAAAATATAGAAAGAACAGATATACAATGCGAAAGTGGAAGGATGTAGGTGCCGGGGAAGACCTAGACTATATTACTATGCCCAAATAGACCGAGTCTAATCTGAAGGACAGGTCAAGAGTCTCCGTAACCGGCGAGCGTGTATGAGACGAACTATGATAGTGGAGGAAGCCAGAGAGGTATGTAAGGAAAGAACCTGTTGGAACTCTGTACTGTCTGCCTACCCCGCAAGGGATCTGGCGTGATGATAGATAGATAAATAATTTAATTCAGATACTTCATAATTTGTTAGCAATACATGATTGAAATTAGTATTATTATTTAACTATCAAATGACCCTCAGAACACCCTGATACCCAAGACGCTTGATTTGTTAACTACGTGTATTCGTAGCCAGCGATAAATATCGGCGAATCCGAATGCTCAACTAATGCTCTCAGGATGCCATTGATACCCCCACTGCCTCCCAATTTTATTTCTTTAAACGTAGCCCCCTCACTAATAATTATTCCTGTATCGTGGGAGCGTTTACAAACACGAAATTCACATACACAAACACCCAGACCGAAACAAATATCAATCATCAGGGTCATACAAAGATTTGTCATGTGCGGGGTTCGAACCCGCGACTACTCGATCCAGTGAACGACGAAGCGGCCCGTCCATTAGTATTAAAGTACGTAATGGATAAAATACTCACATCCTCTGATTGAAGAGCAGTTCTCTGTGCAAGTCCATACGCTGAGGGCTTTCGAGACACGGGTTGGGCAAGCGGCGCGGGGCGATGAGGCCCTCACTGCCCGCGCCGACCCCCTCCTGCACCATATCCACCTCGGCGCCCACGGATGACTGGGACACCAGCGTGGGGACCAAGCCCACGCCGCTCACCGCGCTCAATGCGCTTGCTGATAAAACTGGAAAAAAGAAAATCTCACATTTACCATCTCTCCATGGTGTTCAAAGATATCGAAATGATAAAGTAGATTGAAGACCCCGAAGAAACGCTTGACATGACGGATGTACAGACAGTCACAGAACTTTGCACTAAAAGAAACACCGTCACGCCATACTGGGGTGACAGAGGTGTACTATCCACTTTTCGCCGACGATGTTAGGTCCCATATAATGGAGGGCAAACCTATTGCCATTTTACCGAGGATTTTTGATACACTTTGTCCGACCTAGGATTAAAACCCAGGACCCCGTCTTCGCTACACGCTTTATAAGCCAGTAGACCTACGAGGCAGTGTATAAACAACGTTATCTTAATTGCGTCAATATAATTTTAAATAGTTCGCTATAATAATTATTATCGAATGCAAATATAATATTTCTCTACCTACTACGGAATACGTCTAAAATATTTTTATTCAGTGAGACAAGTTTAGTTGCAAGAGGTAGGCAGTAAAAAATGTCTTGAATCACTGATGATATCATCAAGTATTACGCATTAAGCATACTAACATTAAAACGTATTTACGTTCTAAGATTTGTACACATGGCATTCATTCAAAATGTTAAATTAATTGCCCAACATAAATACGGAGTGATTCCACAAAATTGTTGTACGCATAGGCTTATTACTCAGAGTTCAAGGGTTCGACGCGAATAAGTATTTTCGTACTTAATTATAATACACTCCGGTTAAGAAACCAAGGTAGTGATATCGCAGAAATATTCTGACTTATGACATATGTAACATTTCGTGATATCTTGCGTTATATCGGTTAATATAAGCATATTGACAAATTAATCCATTATACCGCCGTTGCGTTAGGCCATAAAATCTAGCAATATAATTTAAAATTCAGAAAACCACATAATTTTTTTTATCAACGCAGCGAATACAACCAAGGCCGTATAAATCGAATAATTTCTAAAAATAAATAAACTTCGAACGAACTAAAGTCCGTTACAACGGTAATAAATTTGGCTTTGAAAATCTTATTGGCAACCTGAAATACGAATACCAGCATTGTTTTATGGTTGTGACCTGGTTGGCGAGAAGAATGCCTCCGTGGCGTGATTGCGAGCCCCTGAACTCAGGTTAATAAGAGAGCCGAGTGCCGAGGCGTCGCTTCCTTCCCGGGGAAATACGAGAGCATTACATGGGGATTTTTCCATGGAAACAATTTCAGCTCAACCTTTTATACTGTTTCGTTACTAGTTCCCGCTCGTTATCTGCCGGGACGACCTCATTTTAAGTTACAAACGGAAGCTGTAATTATATTTTTTTTTCTCATCTCTTTGTTTTGTTGTGTTAGATTTATAAATTAATGACATAAAGCTACTTTGCGTAACGCGATTATCGCCTAATATAGAATTTCAGGTTAGTTACAGACTCCAACTTAGAGCAAATTTAATAATGATATTTAACTTATACTGTTATTATTTTCCCATTCCTGAGCAAAGGCTAGTTTTCACAAATCGATGGGTGAACGATTAGCTCATAAGATAGTGTTCTCCACAAAGAAGACCCAGTGCGAATTGGTGGAATGAGGCCAATTTGTCTGTCGGCATAGATGCCGTTTTTGACACTATCTAGTGTCAAAAACGATAATGCTTGCTGAGAGGGGGCTATATTACTAAATAGAAGAGTTATCTAGAATTTTAAAATTCAGAACACCCGAATAATGTTTTTCAGGTTGTAACAGAATAAAAAAATCTGTTTTTTTAGGAATACTTGGAATAACTTCTTAATGTGGTGTGCGGATATTTTCGGATATATGACACAAACAAATCCTACGTCTTGTACATGTCATAAAAGGCAAGGGTAAAAATCATGACATCGATCAATCAGCCTCCCACAACAATATACCGCCTCTAATTACGTGGGCTATTTGAAATCATGTTGGAATTATGCGGACTTCTTTTATTATTTATTTTTAGAGAAGCTTACAGACTAATATCAAGCTATAAGTAATATAACATGTGCCAATTGCAATTTTCTACAGACAGAATCTTATGATAACTTAAGCAAACTGTGTTCTATCAATTTACAAAACATAGTGCGAGAATCTAGTGGTCAACAAACTACAATCAAAACATCACACTTTTATATATTTGAATATAAAATTTCGAATATCTCTAGCCATATTTTTTCAATATTAAACTATTTCGAATATACCTACTTTACGATTCCTTTTGAGAAAACGCTCGTTATGGCATTTATGTACAAATTCAGTAACAATGTGTGAAAAAGAACGGTATTAATGAAATTCGTGCAAAATCGCCCAATTGCACAATAGCAGTAATTAATTTTATTATTGATTGTCGAAACGGTGGAAGGAAACTGTGAAGCAATAACGATGAACGATAGCCACTCGTAGATAACCGTTATCGGGTTAGTTGCATGTTCAATATTTCTAGTGTAATGAATTTTAAATTTAGATTTATTGTGAAATTTTACGAGTGTTAATTTGTCAAAATGCTGCTGTCAAGCTTATTTTGAATAGTGTAAAAAATAATACATCCAATTCTTTCCCACATCTGGGCAAAGACCCTCACAAATAAAGTTGAAAGAGGTTACGCTTTTCCCACCACGCGGAATCAGTGCGGATTGGTAGAGGCAAGGCTAAAACGAAAATTCCACAAATGGCTATCCATGTGCCAACTAAGTAAAATGTTGTTTAATCTTGGTGATTGCTAATAACAACGCGACAAGGTAGCTCTACGAGCTCTACATAAATTGATATTAGAGAAAAACAATTTAAAATCAAACAGTTTGACGTCACGGTAAAGGGTAAAACCGATTTACATAACAAGTTTAAATTCCATACGATAAAAATAGAGACCTTCAGACATCAACACATTCAGAATATCAATAAACATCATGTCGACATGAGAATTATGTATGTGACTATATTAACATTTAAGCCCATAAAAATATTAGGCTGTGTTAAAAATGGCGTCGGGAAGAAAATTGTGTAAGTATGTGACTATAGTTATAAACATTTGAGCCCATAAAAATGTAATGCTTTGTTCTTTTCCTGGCATTTCAAAACAATACGTTTTCATACTCATCATTTCAGCAAGCTAATAATCAGATTATGTTTGAAAATCTATTAATTATTTACTTAAAATATAGAAGAATAAATGCTTATTTACTGCTAAATAGCTGGCTAAAAGCAGTAAATATGGACGACGCATGCATCATAATTAATTAATACAACATTCACTACCAATGGATAAAAATATTATATAGCTGGAAGACTGATATCAAATTAGTATTATCAGTTTAGCATAGTATCCTGACAAAAAAAATGTATCGATTTTCAAAACAATTCTGTGTTAACAATGACAAAAGGACTTGTGCTTTTAGGACATTATCATAATTTTAACTGAATAGGCAAGTGTAAATTCTTACAATAAAAATTATTTTAACCGTTTTGAGCGTAGAGTAATAAGATATTGACTAAGAATACTCAATTTAGTCTCTTCTTTAAAAAATTGTTAAAATGATACTACCTAGTGCCCCTATGTCGAGGTTTTTTATAGTCTATCTATCTATATCATTAAGCCAGATCCCTTGCCGGTTACGCGAAGAACCTGTTGAAAGTCTCTGCCAACCCCGCAATCAATTTTTATTACTAAAATGACCATAAAACCTAACAGGCTACCGTCACACATACAATAAATATGTTACGCTTAAATACCGAAAACGCTCATTGAGTGAAAAAACAGTTCACAACGCGTCGTGTTCACTGTAAAACATCCACATCGCGAAATTTGTGTTATGGTTCTTATAAAAACGTCCATGACGCGTTGTAGCCATCGCAAAAAGACCACATAGCGAAATTGGTGTCATTCGTACGACCATAACGCGTTGTGGCAATGAAGAAAACTCATAGAATACGACGCACAGTGATTTGGGATACAGTCCTAAGGCAGATATCCAAAAAGTCACGAAACTTTTTGGATATCTACCTTGGGAAATATTTTTGTCCCGTAATAAGTACCAGACTGACAATGTCTTTAATGCTCTTTCTGCTGCTAAAATTTAAAACAACTTCATAACGAATACACAATATAAATCAATCGTGTCATTAAAAGGACATTTGTTTTTTTCCTTTTTTTAAAAGACGTAGCCCCACACTAGGATTTATTCCTTTGTCGTAGGTGCGTTTACACACATGAAAATTCACATACACAAATATTGTGTTATTTATTGGGATTACTTTATATTTAAAAGAATCAACTTATTGAGTAATTAATTATTGAACACATATTATTAATCATTGGTAAACTACTTACAGTTTACTTAAAATGATTATCCGTCGTGATATGGTTGCACCAACTAATGCTCAGTACGTATCATGGCTTTTCTGCATTGCCACAACGCGTTGTAGTCGTAAAGCATAACAGCCACGACACGAATTTCGCTGTGTGGTCTTTCTGTGATTGCCACAACGCGACGTGAGCGGTTTCATGAGAGCCATAACACGAATTGCGCAACATCTTCTCATCCAAAATACCTCAAGACTAAAGCTTTTAGTCAATGTGTGTTGCCAGTGATGACATACAGATCAGAGATGTAGTCTCTTACAATAGGTCTCATAAAAAAGCTTAGAGTTGCTCAGCGAGCTATATATAGCGAAAGAGCTATGCTCGGCGTTTTTCTACGTGATCGAATCAGGAATGAAGAGATTCGTAGAAGAACCAAGGTCACTATAGCCCTCAGGATTAGCAAGCTGAAGTGGTAATGGGCGGGCCACATAGCGCGAAGATCGGACGGGCGTTGGGGCAGAAAGATTCTAAAGTGGAGACCACGTTTGGCAAGCGCAGCGTTGGATGCAAGTGGCATCGGGCCGGCTACGCTGAAAAGTGATTGGGGAGGCTTATGTTCAGCAGTGGACAAGTGTAGGCTGAGATGGTGATGATGATGATAACACGAATTTCGCGATGTGGATGTTTTACAGTGACCACAACGCGTTGTGAGCTATTTTTTCGTTCAATGAGCGTTTTTAGTCTTTGAGCGTACCAGATATAAAATATTCATGGGTACCTCGCCATTAGTAACCAAATAGTAACACATGAGAAGAAAATTTTCGGTTATCGCAACGGCTGTCATCGTGACTGGCATAATGTAGTCGTAAATCCTCATTTGGATGTTGCACAACTATAAAAATAAAAGCAACGAATAGTTATATATACACATCCACTAAACCTAGTAAGCTAACTTTTATTAAATACGAATAGAAGCAAGTTTATGGGTTACTATGTTTTCTTTTTACAAGGTTTTATTTAACTTGCAATGTGCGTATGTCTGTCTGTCTTTCCGGTTCAAATGTTATGATCCATTTTTCAAGCACTTGGTGGAGTTGAAATTTGGCATAAGTATGTAAGTTGGGTGAAAATGTAATAATTCCGTACCATGGAGCTGGTCTGATGATGGAGACAGAAAGTGGCCATATGAACGTGTGAAGTATACAACGTAACACACTTGTGTTAAGGCTTGTTAGATTGGTATTGACGAGTGCTGTACAACCAGATAATGTTCAGGGTCTGATGATGAAGCCGAAAGGTAGCCAATGGAAGCACCCTCGTTTAATTTATCTTGACGAGTACTTTAGACCCGGATAGTGTCCAGGGTCTGATGGTGGAGCCGAAAGTAAGGCAGAAGAACTCCTCAAATAAGCCAGTTATCCACGTTGTGTTTTTGCTATAAAAGCTTGTATTCAAAAAGATCTTTTTAAATTAAAATGTTATGCTCCAGCTTGAAAATCAAGCTACTTATCATGCAGGCAAAGTGCATACATGTTAAAAAAGGAGCATCAAGCCTTCTTACTTTCACTTTAAAACTAAAAACTGCACCTATCTTTATAAGACACCGTCGGACTCCATTATTAAAATTAAACTCGGTTCTAATTGAAACTGCGATCCAGTTTTTCAGTATTAAACTAGCTTACCGTACATGATACTCTCAGACAAGAAAAAAGCCTGCACTAAAATAAACTACATATCACAAAAATCTCAAAAGATTGTCCAAAGAATTTACTGTTACTAATTACAAAATTTTAAAAAAATAACGACTTACTTTCACCACAATTTAACACCTCATTAACTAGTGTACTGTATTACCATTATAAATAGTAGTCGTTAACACGAACGGTAACGCAATAATCCGGGAAATGTCATACCGAAGCCGACCCGGATGTACGAAATCAGCAAATAATTACCCCGAATGTAACGGAAGCGCAGTGAAGCTAGATATGTACATTAATAAAACAATAAAAGTATTCTCACTTGAGATTCATCTAAGGCTACCGCAAAGCCGAAGTGCTGCTCGGATCAAACGTAAACAAACTGGCTTTAGATTGGTTATTGGCTATTTGTAGATAGAAAAACATTACATCCACAAAGTAACTTTAACTTAAGTGATTATAGGATCTTTTTCAGTTCTCAGCATCAGAACCATTGGAGGCGACATTGGGCATAAACCACATAAGACATATCATTACTTTGAAAATGCTGTATTCGCAGGCAATCTCTTTCTAAAGTTAAAACAAAAATATTAAGATAGTTACACCTGATTTACGTAATGTTAACACCAGAAGCGCGGATGACGTTATTAACATGAACGAGATAAAAACAAAACGTGCTGCAATTAACGAAATGCCGAAGTGACAAGTCCCCGGTTTAGTGTTTTACCTTGAAAATATTTTGTTGGTTTACGGTAATTCTGATGAAATTCCTTCTTTCAAAATTAGAATTAATTTAAAAAATAAGGTAAATTGCTATTGACACGGAATAAAAGTAATCTAAATACTTTTATTGTTACCTTTGGACTGAAAAAGTAGTTGTAATACGATATTTCTTCATTCAACATTTAACCAATTATTAACTACGGTCAATGAATGTCTTTAAAAAAGTTAGAGCGTCTAATTTTGAATTGAAGTGGTAAAATATTATCTCTAAAACAAACTACGCAGATCGAAGAATTAGAGTACGACGCAGTGCCTAAGTTATACGCTACGCCAAACTAAGGAGTGCCCTTGGAAAGGATATTATCTACTGTATGTATACAAGTCGCCGCGCGTGTATCGAGCCAGCCGCCTATGAAGGTCGAAGTTAGTGCGCGGGCATATTTCAAGGCTATTTTTAAATACGAAAAATTCTCAGGTGTCTCGACTAGTTACTGGTCTCACATGCTCACGTAGTATGTACAGACGTGTTTGTTATCTTAATTATTTTAAAGATAACTATAAAGTTCTGAAATAGGATTATACCACCAAATGCCGCAGATAAAAGGGGCTATCTATCAGTAGACGACGAACTTTATGAGATTAAGAATTAAGACGTAGGTACTTTATGTGGCTCTACATTAAATTAGGATTTAGATAAGGCTTGTCTACAGCTCCATGTATGTTGTGACAGGAAATTTAATAGCGAAAAATTTGGTTTTTCTAATAAATAATGATTGTATAGCAATTGGTTGGTTTTCATATGGTAACATCAGCTTCATATCGTCCTATATATCAACTAAAGCGTTAACTACGCGGTGACATTGATTTTCCCCTAGAAATCAAGGTAACGAAGACATCTATAAAAACTCAGATATCCACAACAATCAATACTTCTCGAGCAATATATTTCACCTAAAAGGTCACTCGCACCCCATGGAATGACCCCTGACCTATGGCGTATTTTTAGCTTTCCATTTAGCCGTATATTGCTACAAGGTCGTTTTAGTATTTGCTGAAACAATTGACGTCACTTCTCTGCTTGTTTATTCTCCTTCAATATTATGATAAAATACCGGTTCAGAAAAGTTTCCGTTTGAATGAATGCTTGTTAATAAGAGATCTAGTGTGATGATATAGATAGGTAGATAGTAATTTAGCTAATTCGTTATCAAATATTACACTACAAATAGGAACTGTGTCGGTGCATAAGTAATGTACATCAAAAGAAAAAAAATCTTTCCAGCTAGGTGCTTACGTGTGTTCAACAGATGAAACGGCTTTGAATACTTTTCCTTCAAGTTTTCCTCTTACTTTTTCTTCGTATGAAGCACTCAGGGATCTCACACGGCGTAATCCCTATTCAGAGAACGTCTGGGCCCTCATTCTCTATGAAAAATTAAACACGTAACACGGCGCGTCACGTTAAGTCCGTGAAATTATCGTTTAATGCTACTTCAGTTGCATATAGAATACCATAACAAAATCATCTCACGAAGTTATCGTCACGCGCTGCATTTGGTTATATCGAATAAGGGATCTTGACGGCCTCAACTGTCGCGTCTCAACTTTTGTTGTTACCTATATGTATTCCATAGCATAGCAAAGTGTTGCATAAGAATTCCTAACGCTGAACTTAAGAAGAAACTGCAAATGACCTTGTTATTTCAACAGAGATGATAAAGCATGATTTTCCATGCGCTTACAAAATATTTATTAGTAATAAACTTATCACAATGTTAATATTATTACCGGAAGTGTTATTAGAAACGAACGTTACTCACCGACACCGGCACTCATGCAATTAATTATACGTAGATGAGTACAATATTTCTTTGTGGCTCATTTTGCGCTGTAACGTAATGGGCATTTAGTAATAGAAATTACTAGTCCTGTTTCGGATACGTTTTATGGGTATTTTCACAGGCCTAAATACCTACGGGTCTCATAAAGTCTTCTGGTCTTGTCGGGTGGTCTTAGCGGCCTTATATCGTTAGACCAAGAAGCTGTAAACATATTCTTGAAAACCTTATGCTGACAGCATAAGGTTTTCAAGAATATGTTTATACAATATCTTTTTTCCGTGGTATCATAAGTTATGTTAATGAAATCATATTATAAGTAGCAGTTTTATTTACAAGACAAACTCAACTCTAATAACTACATATTTATACGATAAATTAAGAACATATAGCAGCTCCTGTGTCATTGAATTTCACCAAAGGAACAATACATTTGCTAAATCTATTGTTTCATCATCGTTAGTGCGATTTCCTGGAAAATTGTCTGTCTGCTTAACACAACAAACAAAAGAATAATAGTCTATAGATCACCATGAAGAAATATGTCAAAGATAATAAGAGGTATTTAACCTGAATAAGAAATGCATTTAACACTTGACAATTGTCTACTTTAGTGTGTAGAATCACTACGGAAGAACAACGAGAACTGTTTTTTTTTCTTAAATAACAGCAGTAATTTTTATAAAGGACCTAGATATAGGCCCTTAGATCATTATGGAAGGGATTCTTAACTTTACATCAATTCTTCTTTCTTACTATGATGTGTAGTCGCAAATAGGTAATATCGTTGTTCAAGCTTATATTATTTACCTTAGTAAAACAATAGGTATAAACTAATGTAGGTGTGACTAATTTAATGAATAATTTTCCTTATTTATACTTTTCTAATCGTAGGTATAGAGAAAAAGGTTGATAGGTAGCTATTTCTAAAAAAAAACAGGTGTCGCTCTACCACGAGCTAAAATCTCGCAATCGAAAGCATCTTACACAATTATAATTACGTATGAAAAATACAGCCCATGGGAGAGCTACTAGTGGCTTTCGCTAACGAAATGCTTAATAAAAAAATCATAAATAATAATATCAGCCTATACTGCCCACTGCTGGGCAAAGGCCTTCTTTCACAAATCGAGGTGAGAGAGGTTAGGTCTTACTCCACCACGCGGACCCATTGCAAATTGGTGGAGGCAGGTTTGTGGCCACCTGCTGTTGGAACTTATTAAGCCGCCTTTAAGGCTTCCAACTCGGCTTAACGTGCCTTCCGTGGCACGAAGACGCTCAAATATGTAAATGCCACAAACGGTCACCCATCTCAGGCCGACCGAGTCGAACGCTGCTTAACCTTGGTGATCGGTAAGAACAGAAAAAAATCATAATCATAGAATAAAAAAAAAAATTTACTTCATACCTACAAATTTAAAACTAGTTATAAGTATTAATTCTACGAGACCGAGAAAATTGTTAAGTAACAATTAGCGAAATAACATTGATTAGAAGTTACTAGTACTTATAGCATTAGCACTGCAGAATTATACACGTTGGTCGCAATTCATTGCATTTATAATTGTGCAGTGCTGACAGGGGTGAACCCCTGTCGGCCTCCGACCGCCTCGTCGTAAATAAATGGAAAGTAGAAATACCCAATAGATAATAATTGATTAAAATTAGTTAACAGTTCGTTATGGAATAACCATAGCTAATTAAATAGTTTGTTTATTCTGTCATTACGTTATGTGACAAATTAAATTTGTATGTTGTTCTACTTTTCCGAAACTATTTGCGTATTCGAATTAATTGATCCCGTCGATATATTGAACTTCATGAAGCGTATTTTTACTACATTTTATTCAATATTCTTATGCACAAATATTATACTCGAAAGACGAAGTTTTAGTAAGATAAATTTACCTATACAATCCCACTGCTGGGCTGCTGTCCCTCTCACAAATCGAAGTGAGAGGAACAGGTACCTCCGTAAACATAATTTCTTAGAATTTTATTCACTTTCGTTTCTTACTAGCCACCATAACTTTAATGGGTTCTTAATAGATTTTCTACTGAGTATATCGCCTCAATGTCTCATGTATATGAATCGCGGTAGGTACAACGTGCGGCTAAACTGTGTCAATAGAATGGGTGTACGACGCAGTTAAAACGGTAGGTAGATATGAGGTAACTTGTGCAAGTCTGGCTATACTCGCAAACTACGTTACTACAGTCGCGTTGTCCACGTTTCATAATTATCTACAACTTGATGCACATAAAATAGTAACGCAAGAGCAATAAAAAAATTGTACCTATCAAGAACAGTTCGCCAGACATTGTCAGAGAGAACTCTGGTACTTTTTCAAACTCAAATTGACGGACGATTCAGCGCAGTGGTTAAGAGCTTAAGCCGCTCCGCCCACTGCGTCTAATAGTCGCGGGTTCAATTCCCGCACGGGACAAATCTTTGTGTGATCTACAATTATGTGTTCCGCTCTGGGAATTTGTGTACGTGAATATGTATTCATGTTTTTAAAGGGACCCACGACACAGGAATTAAACTTAGTGTGGGCCACGTTTTAAAAAAAAAAAGGATTTTGTATAAGCCCTGCGGGGGCGCTTACAAATAGTTAATTTACATTTTTATTTTAAATCTAATTTAACTATTAATCTACCACCGGATCGGAACGCGGCCTCCACTGAGAAGATCTGACGAAGAAACAAAGCGGGCTTGTCTTTTTTTATTTAATTCTGTTTCTTACAATTACAATTAAATAGTTTACGATCTAGCTCCAGTAGGATGCCCCGCACGACCGACATATGAGACTAATGATGTTATTTATAAAGAGTGTCCAAAGAATTCCAGATGGGCCAGTCCCCACAAACAGCACCCGTTCACGAGTATGACTACTGGAACAGCCATCACTCTCCTCGACCACATTGGAGGGAAAGGAGTGACCCGCGCCAGACAGCCACCGTAAGCAAAGACATTATAGTGAGCATGACCAAACCAAAACCCCAAAGACGGTGGTCAGACTGTCTACAAAGGAGCTACTTATTATCATTGTCTCTTTAAAAAAATGTAGGTATTTTACTATGTTCTCTGGTACTGCGTGTTCTTCATAAGTTGCGTTTAAAAATATATAGACGCTCTCAATGCCACGTATTTGAAATCCTATTTCCACGATGAGTCACAGCTAAAGCATGTTATTAAAAAAAACTGACAAACAGGCCATCTTTAATCGGCCGCGGCAGATTTTATTGCGTAATTTTAAAAGGAATTCCTATATCTGGTTTACGATTTGGATAATCATTGTGAAACAGGCGCGACCATTAGACAATAAAGCATCGGGTTTATTTTCGCCAACCATAATGGTACGGAAGATATTATTGCTGCACATGCGTTATTCCCCAGACACGTGCGGTAATATCGTTCGGTGTTTATAACTCATAAATTATAAGTGAACTGGGGAGGAACAAAACTATATAGTAGATACTATAATAAACATTTACATTGCAATATCCTATACGAAGGCATTTAAATTTAAAAAAAAAACAAAATGTGACGTCAATATTTTTTCTCCCGAACGTGAGTAATCAATGTAATACAGGTGTACAAAAATAAACAATTCACTATGCCGATATAACATTGACCTAAAACAAATATGGGAATTCCAGACCAACGCAGATCGGATACATGAAGTGTTTAAAATCTCTCGTCTATAGTGATGACGTAAGCCAATCAACGTCGACCAAATGATCCCTCGGTAGCACAATCAATAAGCCACTTCCTCATGCGGGCGCGCACGTAGCAATATTATACTTGATGACAGTTATGACTACACACAACATTTTCCCGTGGGCCTCATTCGAAGAGGTTAAATGATTCGACCAAAGAAGATGCATAGCGTGCGGCGTGCCTATACCCAACTCTTAATAAGACCAATAAAACGAATAGAACTTCATTGCTTTAAATAGATGGACGGTATTAATTACAATTTAGGCTACTTTCTTATGTCTCACAATAAATTTAGTTAATCCTTTACATCATGTGAATAACTGCCCTTTTTGGCGCAAATTACAGTGTGTCGTTACAGATTAACGAACGTTTTAACTGACTAGGGTGTTACTAGTAAAGGGTTGAAATCGATGTAGGGGACAACCCCTCGTTTGACTACAAGGACACTTGGTCATTACTCAGATTCAACATTATAATATAAATATGATACAGAATAACCACTTTCTATTAGAAACATAATACTGGTTTCAATTTATTTTTTGCGTAGAGTAAGACGCAATATCTAAAAATGTACATGCGTCCTTCAAAAACTAAACAGAAACCTAGCTAAATTAATAAACAGGTTGGTATTTAGTGAAGGAATGTTCACCGCTGGTACCTATCACAGTTCACCTAGATCCATATATTGTAAATTCTAACAGCTACTGGATCTTAAATAGAACTGACCGCGATGGACCGACGTGAACTGAACTGAAAGATTTATGCCCGTATTAACTTAGAATATACATTACTACTATATAGTTACTTGTATTTGTTTCAAACAGTAACATATTGCAAATAACTATGCTAAATAAATAGCTATTAGTCAGAAAAGTATTACAAAGTAACTTTATGCATACGTTTCTAAATAAGAGTTTGAATCAATGTAGAAGTCAGTCTACACTTATCTGAATTTGTCGTCACATCTTATCAAATATACATATCTACGTCCAGTTCGATGTGTTTATCGCGCCCGGCAAAGTTGCCTTGACCGCTCCTTCCCTTCATAGTTTATCGAGAATTCTAGATTTGTTCAAACACGAACCACTCGAGTTCACAACAAATACTCCAACGTTGAAGCATTCGATCAATATTGATCTAAAATATAATGTCACTTTAGTGGCTCTCCTTCAAGATTATGTTTCTACTGAAATATAAATATGTTACATTTATGCGGTGGAGTAATGTAAGGTGTTGAAAGACGCCATAATTCTAAATTTGGTGTGCTTAACGTTTGAGACGTATTCAAATAAGTTGAATAAAATTATCGAGACACGATATCCGGTCGTACCAAAGTACTCTCCATTATTTTCGTTCTTATAATTATTATTATTATTACGAGCCATGTGTGTCCCACTGCTGGGCAAAGGCCTCCCTCCACTTTTTCCACTCCTCTCTGTTGGTTGCCATGTCAGGCCAGTCTTTCGAAAAGTTGTCCAGTTCGTCCCGCCATCTCCGCCTGGGTCTACCGCGTTGCCTTTTTGCATTTCGTGGGGACCAGTCAGTTATTATTTTGGCCCATTCGTTATTTTTCATGCGGCAGATATGGCCGGCCCAGTCCCATTCTTATAATAGCAGTAAATAATTGTTGTACATTACGTTTATAAATAGATAAAACATATAACAGAATTTGATACTGACATTTAGTATCCAGAAATATATAATATTAAAACATACAATACAAAATTGTCTTCCTCGTTGGCGTAGCGACACATGGTGCTCCTAGCGATCACGAGTTCCAAGGTTCGGATCCTAAGTTTTGCTTTCGTAAAAGTCGCAAATTTAGCCTGGTATAATAAGAATAGAATACGCCTTCACCACGGCACGGAATTAGTAATATTTCGCTACTTCTTCATGTATAGAAAAGAAAATCATTAATATCAACTATGAAGTAGACACTATCGCAGACGTATCGATTAATAACCTGAACATTACGATGTTACTACTAGAGCACTAGGCTCTCTCCTGACTACGTAAGTTGTTAGGGATCAGTTTGGTGATTGTAGATGTTCAAAAGGTTCTCAGTTCAATCTCCTAATCACCTTTTCGTTTCGTTATAAGATGACATTATGCATGACTGCCTCGTTGGTCTGATGGACCACGTGAGTACATCGCTTTGTGATCACGAGGTCCTGGGTTCAAATCCTAGGTCGGACAAATGTAATTTTTCTAACGAAAAATTCTCAGTATAAGTCTGCAGTCTGGAATTGTGCCCGGTATATGGCAATAGGCTCGCCCTCAATTACATGGGACCTAACATCATCGGCGAAACGTGGGTGTACTCAGTACACCCCCGCTTGGGAAATATAGGCGTGACGATGTTTTTTTATGTATCTATCTATATCACCACGCCAGATCCCTCGCGGGGTACGCAGAGAGTACTGAAGTTCCAACAAGTTCTTTCCTTAGATACCTCTCTGGTTTCCCCCACGTTCGTACGATATACTTCGTCTCATACACGCTCGCTGGTTACGGAGACTCTTGACTTGTCCTTCAGATAAGATAATGTATTGCACCCAAAACTAAAAAATACCATTAAGTCTATAGATAATCTCCATCTAAAGATCACAAAGTTTAGTTGATTACACAAATAAACATAATTTCCAGTTTTATCCACGCAATAGAGCCTTATACTTCAGTTGTTACGCAGCAAAGTTCCGCTGTATTCATTTATTCGCCTCACTTTGTGCGATAGGAATGTTCTACGCTAGTGTAGGGGAGGATTTTTCATTTCGCTCGTGACATGACCGAGATGTGTGAAATATTCGCATAATGAAACACAAGCCGATAATAATGATGGATTCATAACTTCGTAATTAATTAGTATTAAGATAGGTTCGTATAAAGCGTGATCCTTATAAGGTTTAATAAAAATTATAAGGTTTGATAAGAGTAATTGCGACAATAATAAGAACTTAACTCAGTGATGGGAATCTCCGACATTTAAAGGCCAATTTGGCACATCGATCAATAACGAAAAATACCTAATTTGATTAATGCAATATGCATTGACACAATGTCATATCATACTTTAAGCAAACAGTATCGATAACAAAACACTTAAAAAGGGCATCCCTCAGCAGCGCGTTCATGGGCAGGGCTCTGAGGGCGTTGACCCCTAGCGGCAGACGGAGCTTTTCGCGTCTCGCCCTACTTGCCGCCCACCCGCCCAACTTGCATAGCGTATGGATAAAGTATTTTTTTACAAATTATCTTCAGTAATACAAAGAAAGAGGGACTTAGAAACATTAAGTTACAGCGAACTAGATAAGACACCTCAACAATTTTTCTGTAGCTACAGTTAAAGTGCACACACTCTAGCTCTCTATGTGCCAGGTGCCCGTTGCCGCAACGTGAGACTTTCAAGTACTAAGTTTTATTTCAAAATTATGCCTTCATGTGCACAAAGATATTGTTTAAATAACTCCAGTAACATAAGATTATATCTATACTAATATTATAAAGAGGAAAGATTTGTATGTTTGTAACGATTACAAAAATTCTAGCACCATAAGAAAGCTAAGGTAGCTTTCTTATGGTGCTAGAATTTTCATCCAGAAGTAACATAGGCTATATAACAAGACCTGATAGGTGGCGCTGTTGTCGACCGGGAACGAAGTCGCGGAAAACTGCTAGTTATCTATAAAAATACAGACATTCCCGCTAATCCAGCGGTCATTAATTTTCGCGCCATTTTTTATTTGACATAGCTTCTTTAGTACGTAGTACATATTATTATATTTTCGTACATATTATTATATTATTGAGTTATTTCAATGCTTAGAGATAAATGTTAACAAAAAAAAACAGAAGAAAATTCTCGGCAAGATAAACGAAAAGGCAAACCTTACATATGTACATACTTTTAAATAAAATGAACTAATGTAGTGTGCAAGCTACCTAGCACAATTGGTACTCCTTTCTCTATATATTTGTAACTGAGTATAAGTGACGAGTGGAAGTTAGGCAGTATTGTTATGAGATAGTAGAGTCATCAAGAATCACCATTTGAGATCATCGTAGATTGAGATTAATATTATCAATGTTTAAGCCAACTGGTAATATTGAAAATATTTGGGTTCCTATATAAAAATAGAATAAGGAATTTCTTTCGACCCTTTCATGAGGCTATCATAAAATTAAACTACTATCAGCTGTAGCTCTACATTTTCTCATTGTTAGCAACACTTTTAAATGCCAAAAATCGTGCTCAAGGACTGCACAGCGGAGTACCCACTTAAACTTAAGAGGTTTTTTCACACTCATCATTTTAAAAAAATGCTCGTCAGTATTTTTGAAGCACCGACAAAAAATACAATGAGGTATTTTATAAGTATCGCTATTGTTTTAGAAGGAAGTATGTATTAACGAATATCTTAACTTATGTGGAATAAATTAGCTACGTACATACGTATAGTTAATTAGTAAATTACCTTTGTAATTTACCTCACGATCGCAACTATACCGGAGGGTGTCAGACACATTCTAACTCTATTGCAAATGTTGACTTTAACTGTATATACGTTGTTTCATGGTGGTGTTAATATAAAATTATCATTTCAATCTTCTATATATTAATACGAGAAGCAAAAACTTTGTACACCTTTTTACGAAAATTGCGCGGACGGAGGAGTATGAAATTTCCCACACTTATAGTTTATATAGAGAATGAGTGCACAATGCTAATATTTTTTTTAAATTATGCATAAAACATACATTAAATCAATGAAAAAAACATTACACACACTACCATGTATTTGACACAATACACGTCAAATTGATGTTTGGCTTTAATATTATTTGTCTATAGTCTTACTGAATGTCAAACATAACCAGCAAACGATGAAAGAGTAGGTCGAATATCGACCTATGGGCGACCACTAGTTTAGATAAATCCTACTAATAGTATAAATATGAAAGTTTATATATTTAGATATTTGTTACTCAACCACATAAAAACGGCTACACAGATTGGGATGAAATATGGCACACCGTTTATTACCTGGATTAAAACTCAGGATCCCGGAAAAATGTAAGGTTCCTGTCTAAATTAAACGCAAATGAAGTCGCGGGTAGAAACTAGTACAACATAATTTTAACCCGAGCCTTTGAACTCGTATACTCGTAGCTTGGTTAAAAAGGTGTTAAAGCAGCAATTCCGTTGCCGAGTAGCGTTTGAACAGAAGCGTCGGCGGACTTCCTTTGTCCTTTTACGCGGAGCCAGTGTGGAACACTAGTTGGCGGCGAACCAAACGGCGCACTTGATTACACTTTCGCTCTCGATACAGCCACATTGCGGCATTTGTTTGCCGGGACGATCGTAGACTACATATTACACCACCTTATTTCCACCTTTATTTACAATGACAAATCAAAGACGTAACGCGTTGCGGTACGATAACTTCGTAAAGTTATCATGTAATGGTATTCTGTATGCCACTGCCCTGTAAACGATGATTTCGCAAAGTCATCGTAACGTGTCGCTTTTCGTGTTTAATTGGTCATATCAAATAAGGGCCCAGAGAGCCCAGCCAAGTGTTTAGCATTTTGTTTCTATTTTCTAGCCGCAATCGACAACGCATCATTCTGACCACGTGACTTTTAGTCGTGAAATGACATTCTTTCATATTCTATTAGCGTTAATGACTGTAATAAGTTCACTTGTCTGCAGGCCCTGGGCCTTTATTCGATGTGACAAATCAAACGGATTAGGCGGACGGCTTGGTCCAGTGGTGTTCGATTCCCGCATAGGACAAACCTTGGGAGACCCACAAATATTTGTTTCGGTCTGGGTGTTTATGCGCATGCATATGTCGTGGTGCGTTTACAAATATGAAATTTACATGAATTTCATGTTTGTAAACGCACACACGATACAGGAACGATTCCTAGTGTGGAGCTATGTTTTTTTTAAAAAGAAGAAAGATAAGCCAGTGGCATACAGAATACCATCTCATGGACATTTCACAAAGCTATCGTAACGCGCCGCGTTCATTTATACCGAATAAGGGTTTAGAACATTTGCAGGTTGCAACGATTACGCAATTGTTTCCTGACATGACATTAACTTGCCAACGGAAACTAAATTTTAATAGTAGACAAACAAATTTATTACGATTTCTAAATGTGTTTTTTCTCTCATTAGTATTTAAGTTTACATGGGAATGTGGGGGAGGTTTATATTTAGTTAGTACGATGGGTTTAAAATATGACTATTGAACTAAATGCAATCATACCTGTAATATAAAATAATATATCACTAAATTAATAATTGACAAACGACGTACTCGACTCTTTTATTGTGACATGGAAGGTTCTGGAGTCCGAATACGGTAAATACAAAGGTTGTGATGATGATGATGATGAAATAAATGTATAAACTCAACGTAATACAATAAATATAGCAAAATATAACAATTAATTGCATGCTTTGATAAATGCTCTATTCCCTGTTTGATTAGAAGGAATAAGGTCCTTCATAAAACTAAATTACATAACTTAGGTGATATTTTCCAATCTCACTGAGTTATGTTGCATTATAATGTTATAATACAAAACAGGTTTGAATAACTCAAAAGTGTGTAATACGTTAATCTCGCTCTCGTAAGAAATTACGACAAATGCGTAATGACCGTGTCGTAAGACGACAATTCCGCGACTTTCATATGAAGATACTATTTGCGGATATTGTCCCCAACTAATAATGTAGTTAGTTAACTTTCATACAGTTGTGGTATCGATGATGCTTGAGTCGTTAATGCATAAACTGAAATCAATTATCAATTGAGCATATTTTCTTTGTAATGTTTCTAAGGTGGTATAATGGTTATTAAATATATACTTAGATGATAATAAGATACGTGAAAAGAAAGTCGGAAACAACTACTAAGCTGACTTTCCAAGATTCCGAACTTATAGTCATTTATAGTGTTTTGTCTACGGAGAAAAAACCACTACGATCGAGCTAGAAGGACAAGGGGAGTAACTAGCTCAAGGGCGCCTCAAGGAGGAACGGCCTTGGCTTGGACAGGCGCTATGGGGGAGGGCGTATACTAGGTGTCTCCCCGTGGTGCTCTGCACCGGCCGGCGGGCAAGGGATTCTTTGACCTCGCCGGCGAGGTCGGTGTCTGATCCTGTGTGCGATATCTGTATCCGAAAGAAGGGATGTAAGGGCATCGGAAGGGTCTGTGAGAACATGCCGCGGATGGCGGTAGCGGCTGATAGGAGGGGAGTTAGGTTCGTAGTCGGCGGCAGCTACGATTAGTGAATTTCTATGATTGGACGCGTTCGCGAAATATCGGGTTGTCTCCTTTTTAATAAAGGCGCGAATAGGTTCGAGACCGAGTTCGGAATGGAGATCTACATTCCGTATGAACCACAGGGCTCCGACGGCTTTGCGGAGGAAACGGGATTGCACCGTTTGGAGTCTATCGATGTGAGAGCGGGCGGCGTACCCGAACACCTCACAAGCGTACGTCACGATGGGCCGTATACAAGTTTTGTAAAGTGTCACCTTATTCCTAAGGGACATTTTACTCCGCTTGCAGATCATCGGGTAAAGACGATTCCGGCGGCTTGTGAATGACGAGGTAGCAAATGATAAAGCGAATAGGGTAAGGAATATGTGAGCATACATTTATATGTCGCAACTGCCGCAAGGAATCTGCTGGTGATTATGTTTTTATTTAAAATGAAGTCCCTACATATTAGAGGAAAGAGTTCAAATGTTGGCACCTTTCCCATTATTGGTACTTTGAATTATAATCGTAATTATTAATGATTTACGGCTTATAACTTAACGACCAATAGTTTTAAAAAAACCACCACACCTTAATTAACAAAATTCAATTAATGGAAAATATATTTCCTAACCGTAAATATGTAAAAAAAAATCTTTTCGTAAAGCGGGAGTGCGTGTGACGAATTGCTATGAATTCTTACAAAAATTTGCAGAGTAAATCAATTTTTATAAGATAAATATTTATGTTTTCTAACTTAATATAGGTGTAAGTGTTCCTATAATTTTTTAATTTAAATTTTCTACTCATTTACACGCTTTAAAACAACATTTTTAGGGGACGAATTCCTGTACTATAAGGCTTGTATGAAAGTACAATTGATTGACATGGGTGCCAATTATTGAAAATTTACTGTTGCATATTATACTTTAGACTGATATAGTTAAAAGAGTAATTTTACAAAACTGTTGTAAAAGGCCTGCGACCAAAAGTTGGCACTGCCAATCATTGTACTTTCTGCGCTATTGGCACTGTCAATTATTGTACTCAGTGTTGTTCCAATCACTGTCGTATTCGACTTGACATACTAGTAATGTCCAGATTTATATCCAAATTCGGCAAACTTAAAAGTGTAGTAATGTTTTATTGAACGAAATTAAATAAATTAAAAATAGTTGCTTATTTGGCGTATGCATATTGCCCATTATCATCATCGGTGTAATTATGAGAGTAATTCCTTATGAATAATGCAAAGAATAATTAAATTAATATTTTGTAACTGGTGAAATCGAAATTATAAAATAGTATTTCTAACTTACTGGGAGTACCTCTAAGCACAGATTTGTGTTACAGCAATTAACTGTTAAAACAAACGCAAAAAGTACTTCGAAGAAGATTTATTCAGGACATTTGTTAATGGTTGGATAAAATAAATCATCAACAAGTCCGAAATAAACCTGATTTAATTTCAGTTTACAATAAATTATAAAAACAGTTAAACGTGTTCCTTGACCGTCGCTTCGTCCGCTATGTTAACAAGAGAATAAAGTTGACTAAGGAATGGTTGTGCAGTCTTCAGTTGCGCGAGGTCGCCATCGACTATATAGTTGCGTAGACAACATTCATAGCTATTCAAAATTTCAACATTCTATAACGTGATATTTGCGGAATATTAGGTATAAGCTGTGTGGAAGCACTGTTATAGAATATTAAAAATCTTGCCTAAAATTGTGTCTTTTCATTTAATTTCCCATTTCTATTACTCAATGATGTACATTCACTGGCACCACTTGCGTGTAGTGATTGGCACTGCCAATCATTATACTTTTTTATCACTGTGCCGAAGGATGCCAATCATTGTGCTATTGGGAGTTTTTCTTTAATTTGTGTAAATTAATAAAAAAAAGAAAATTGTATCTTTGCAGATTCTGACGCCATATTTCATTAGTAGATTACTAAACGAATTTAAGAAAAAGCTCAAACTTGAAAGTTTCCTTAAAGTGCCAATCATTGTACTCTTTCCCCAACTTGTAGTTTCCTACGTACCTAAACTGAGGGCTTAGCACAAATAGACTGACGATATCGTGACGTTGTCGAGAAAGCATGCTGGCACATTCTTCTTTATTTAGTAAATTCATAGTGTTAAAATGATGGCATATCAAACTCGGTAGCGCTCATGTTAAAACATATTTAAACCTTAAGATGACATTATGATTTTAAATAACTGACCCGCGAATTCTGAAATCTAAGGTCTCGATTAAGATTCGAGTTCATAACCCCTGTCAGTTTGACTTTTCAAAACGTCTCGAACGTTCTGTGAACCGATAATGACCTCAACTGGGGTCAATAACTTGTTAAACAAAACTCGCAGAAATATTATACCTAAGCAATTGATAAATTTGATTTCACATAGCTTTAGAATACATTTTCTTTTTAAAAGTAAAATATATCAAATTTAGAAGCATTGAAAATATACATATTAACATATCCGGTAAAATGCAGTCACTAGTTATGATTAAATTAGTTTATGTAAGCAAATATATAGGTATGTTATATTTTTGGAATAAGAAGAAATAATGACAATAATACCTATTAAGAAACATTGTAAACAATCATACAATGAACATGAACACGTATTCCCAACACGAAATACGGTGTAAATATGCAGAAATGTCAATATTAAAAATATTTTTTTTTGCTCTATCATATATATATATTTATATATATATTTATATATATATATATATATATATATATATATTTATATATATATATATATATATATATATATATATATATATATATATATATAATATATATATACTACAGTTTAAAACAATTGAACAACACAAATTAAAATAGACAACAAAAGTTCCTATATTCCTTCACCATTACAGCAATTTATACATTACCATTCTTTAATTGTTTAATGAATAATGTATGTTTTTTGTAATTTCGATTCATATGGCATATGGACAATCGCATACCGATATATTTCCGTATCGTCGAGTTCATCACGCTCTACCGACACAGGGGGACAAAAATGTAAACAAAACTGACTTTGTAGAGTCTCTGTTTATTATGATTCTATTCCACAACAGCTACTGGATTTCTACGTATTACTATAATCATTTATCACTTAAAAATGGCCAAACGTATTTATGAGATAATTACCTACTTAATTATATGCGCAGGAATCTATTGTTTACTGTAAGTTAGAGCATGCTATAAGGCTATTAGTGTATTGTTTCACTACCTACATAAAATTTAAATTAGTGTATATACAATTGAGTGTATAGATTAACACGAAGCTGGATATAAACTAAAGTATAATGTAAATTAAATCTTATTTCTTTATAACCTGTATCTGAAAATCTTGAAAGTATAGCAGTCATAGAATAGCATGACACAAATAAGTTTTTAACTTGGCATAGTAACCATGTTATGCAGCATAACCATAGCGGCATATGCACACATTTAAATAATTTCCTCTTTCATATTATATAGAAATATTATAGAATTAATGTAATCCTACAAGAAGAGAAAGAGATTTTTTTTGTTCTAACTATATCCGATGCTATGCGTAAACTGTTCTTTTTTGATGGCCCTGGGTATATAGGTAGTGTGAATAATGCTATTGTTTCCTACATCGTTATTAAGGCTATGCGATCACCACCCACGGCGCAGGGCTTATTCTGAACGCCCGGTCCCCTTTGTCCGGCTCCCGTGCCAAATATCGCGCGCGCGCCGCATACATAATTGTTATGCATCCAACCGCAATATAAACGTTAACATGCGATGCACAAAAATCTAACTGTACATATGCTGTCCGCATTCCGCGGGTGCAAAGGTTTCCCCTTATCTTTTGTGGCAAATATTATGCAAGTCTTATCGAACCAAGATAATAATCCAACTAGGCAAACATAATTTTCGACAAAATTTATAATCTCCTTTTATTGCCTAATACTGTATGTTGCTTGAGTATAAAATTAGCACTATTCACACACTCCATCGGCATCTGTGTTTTTACGAAGCCCTAATCGTTCACGTTCCACATTTGTTAGCTGTATGACATCATGTTACAAAATAAACGTAACGTTTGAAGACTTACTACTTATGGAAATGTAGAGTCTGTCATAATAGTAAAACCCCTGGTACACGTGCGTTCCTTGAATGATAAACGTTTACAAGATAAAGTAGTCGGTCGCCTTCTGACGGAACTTATCAAAGCGAGGCTAATCTCTGGTTCATATTCATATGAGGACGTGACAACAAAGTGTTATTGTATACTCTGTATGACTGACATCCAGCAACGAAAGTTAACGATGATGATGACACAATACGTAGCGACAGAACAGGTATAAAATATTACGTTGAATTCTAAAAGAAAAGAGCGAACAAATTGTTTCGCGTACTAATCACTAAACATAATGTTTCGAATATTTATTTCATGAATTATTATTTCCAGTGTTATGTTTTTTATTTGGAGTGGGAGGTAAATCAGTAAAATACGTTATTTACGGTTAAGATATGGTATTTTCAAAAAACTGCGTGTCAAACCAATTAATAAATACTATATCATCACGCCAGATCCCTTGCGGGGTAGGCAGAGAGTACAGAGTTCCAACAGGTTCTTTCCTTACATACCTCTCTGGCTTCCTCCACTTTCATAGTTCGTCTCATACACGCTCGCCGGTTACGGAGACTCGGTTTATTATTATCGGTTATTATTATTAATAAATACGTAGATTTATTTAATGTGTATCTATCCATCACGATGATTCAAACGAACGGGCCCTGGAGAAGAGGTCCCATAAATGTCATAAATATTATAATTCATGTAACAGGAAATTATTAAAAAGAATAACCGTTTATTTTAAATTTTCAATGCCATTTGCCGGATATTGAACCGAAAAACTAATGAGGTCAATCGATAAGGGTAATAATATTAATAAAATCAAATAGGTATCAATGTGGTGAATGTGAAATAAACTCTATTTCTGAAAAAAAAATCTAATACGAACTGTGCACAGCAGAGCAAGTGAAATGAGAATGAGCAAAGTACATCTGTTTAATATGAACAAAATGACACAACATAAAAATCTTTTATAAAAAAAGGTAAACCGACTTCAAAAAGCAAAAAAATTAATATTTGAAGTCGGTGCTGGTTGGTGCAGTCGGTTACTTGGAACCGACTTCAAATATTTATTTTTTTGCTTTTTGAAGTCGGTTTACCTTTTTTTATAAAAGATTTTTATTTTACAATTTTAAGTGACCAGTGAATTATTCTATAGTAGGGTACCTATAGGATTGACGTAATACCCATAATATCTCAATTTACACATGCCTATTGTTTGTCGTTAAGGAGTTCCCTGGTGTATCTTCAAAGTCCAAGGTCCAATGTCAATAAAATTAATATGGGACCACCTTGGAGATATACTGAACCCAATGCAAAAAAGAATATCAAAATCGGTCCACAATTGACGGAAATATCGCTGAACATACATAAAAAAGAAAAAAAAAAAAAAGCATACATACAACCGAACATAGAACCTCCTCCTTTTTGAAGTCGGTTAAAAAGGGTATCAGATTAAGTGACCCACACTGGAGCAGTATGTCACCGTGGAAATGGCGACCACGCGCCGTGAAAGCGCTGGACATGTGCTTTTGTTTAAACAGCGCTATTAGTACGTGTGCCAAATGACAACTAGCCGTGGTGAAACACTACCTTGTCCAAATGTGAGCGTAATGATAGAATCGGGTTACGATACTTTCGATAATAAAATGTATAAAGGCAAGCCTAACCGGGAGTGCACGGCGGAATATGGATTTGATATGAATACCGTTCTCATAAATGGCGAGCTTCTCTTGTATGGCAGGTGCAGTTTTACGAGGTCTGGCGTCGCACATCGCGGGGACGGATGCGGGACGAGCGGCGGCGACTAAATGCCTCGATACAGAAGCCGGGCAACGTGTCACGGCCACCTAACAGGATTAACTTACCTGCCCTACTACGCAGGTAAACTGAACTGAACTACTCGTACAAACCACAATATCCTATACTTTAACCGGCTTACGAATACGATTGTTGTTTTGATTTGGAGCATAGTCAAACATCGCCGACCTTTAAACGAGATTAGCTACCTGGATGGGAATAAGGATATTTATTTCTTTCTTTTTAAAAAAGCGAAGCCCCACACTTGATATTATTCCTGTGTCGTGGGGGCGTTTATAAACATGTAATTCACATACATAGCTAAACAACCAGACCGAAACAAATATTTATTATTAATGTATAAATATTTATTTTTAGTTTGAAGCTGAACGAAAGCTATTAGAACATCCGTATACTCGTAATAAATCTTCGTATATACGAAACATCTGATTACATTCCGCCCATTCGCTCAGATGTGAGCAGAGAAATGAACCGCGGCGGCAAACAGAGAAGTGGACACGTAATTGCTCACTCAAAATTCTCCGTTTGCAGTGTGTATCTGGTGCGCATATGTCCTTCCCTCTAATATGGTTAAAGAGAGTGATGGCTGATTTAGTAGGTAGTGATAGTGTGTGAGCGGATGCTTTTTGTGGGGAATGGTCCAACCAGAATCCTTTACACTTTTACTTTGAAAAAAATCCATAGTCCTATAACTACGTCATAAGGTATCACACTGAATTCATACCAGAATCCCCTGATATTCACGCGCCCGATTTTGGTTTTATTTCTTAACCACGTAGCTATAAAAACTTCCGAGCGCTTGAGTATACATAGATATATATTGTAACTATTAGTTTATTGCTATTAAAAGCCACTGCCCAGAAAAGGGATAGAGAGTGCTAAACGTAAATGGCTATTATTACGACTTTCCATCAGCTATGAACGGGTGCTTATTAATTTATTTGACATATTTATGTCAGTTCATAAATTTCTCCCGAGTATATTTTTATGAGATTTAATAAATGATATTTTTTAATATGGTAATTATTAAGCATGGCTCTAACAGGTGTATTCAAGTAAGTACTATTTGGGTTAGTTTTGCTGTAGAATACGGTAAGTACAATAATATACCATTTTTTTCATAATCATTATATCGATAGGCCTTCGCTCAAGAGTAGGACTAAAAAAAATACCTTCTAGGTACCTAATACAGTAGTATACTGTTAGTTAGGTACTAAGGTTTGTGTTAGGTTACGTTTGTGTACCTGAGTTGTAAGCTGTAATCTTATCCAGTATTTTCGCCTGATGAACAGCGTGGGTAAGTTATGTAGGTATAACAGTATTAACAGGCAACTAAAGAAATACATCTATTTATGTGCACTTATTATTATAAATAACCCATATTAATCATTATTTCAACCTTTTTTCCCGCAGTCCATGATATAATGGGATTCACACTTAATTTCACTTATGTCATAATACATAATGTTATGCTACGATACAACAATCAACATAAATAGCTTAGGAATCCCCGTTCATAAATTAAATGCTTTGCAAATTTGTCAAGTCAAAAGTATTTTATTTATTAATAATAATGTTACTTATTTAACAGTCTAGTAATTATTACTAGGCTACGGCTAAAATTTTCGGAAATGAATTAGTAAACCATCTATGTCAGTATATTGCTTAGGGGAAAGGAAGGACAAACGGACCCTGAAGGTACAAAGATCCACATTAATAATATGAAGACTATTAACAATCTTATTGAATCGTTACCACTGCCACTAACTGCCCCTTTCTATCGTTATTTGTTATTTTCCCAACGGTTGCCTGGAAGAAATTGCTTTCAGCAATAAGGCCGCCATTTGTACTTATTTACTGTTTATAAATTGTTTGTAATTTAATGTTTTGCTGGTGTACAATAAAGTGTATTATTATTATCGTTTCGTCATGCACCCGCTCTCGGTCAGTGTCCCGAATACCTACCCTAAAAGTGTGCACTTTTTAGGAAAGAAAGTTTGTTTTAGATGTGTTTATATAAAATTAACGATTATCAATTGACCTACCCGTTGCGTTTATTAATAAAAGGTGTTTTTACGGTGTATATATGCAAATTGTCTTACGATTGATGTAATACATAACTGTAAAGAAGCTAGGACTACTCGTAACAACAATCAGAATGTTGTTGTTGGTACGTAAAAGACAAAATGGACAAGGTAGTGGTGTATGATGTTGAATCAAAATTATCAAAGAACGGTATATGAAGGAAAATTAATGTAACGATTTAAAACAACGGAAAATTACATTTTTATCCATCGTCGACGATGTTGAAAGTATCACTGCTCTAATATGTTTTCAAAAACAGACAAGAGCAAACGAATGGTAGATACCAAGTTACCGTTAGTGTCGCCTTTGGCTTTGCTAGTTGTCAATGCGCTGATATAGATGACGACAATGAGACAGTATTCGTTGGTGAGTTATGTTCAGACTGTTTTTGTTTTAGTCTATTTTGCCTTCATGCGTGGTCCGTTTTGCCTAGCTATGAAAGTAAAACGGTCTAAAACTAGTATTTTTGAAATTTATTTTACGTGACTTTATCAAAGATGTTATTGATGGTTTGTATATGGTATATGATATATAGTTTTTATTCTACGACTGTTTTCGCTTAAGTGGTCCATTTTACCTTCCTTTCCCCTATGTAAATATCGAATTTTGGACTTCGATTAAGATCTATATGTCGATAATAAGATATTACATGTACCAAAAAATGAGGGCACATAGAAACTAGTCGATTATATTTTGAGCTAAAAAATGATATAGCCACTCTTGGACATTATTATAGGCCTCTACAATTTCAACTAAATACAATCCCGGCTACTCTAATCCAGTTCTAGCGAACATCGTTGGATCACCTAACAAGAAGGTGACCTGCATTACTTTTGCCGGTCCATGGTCTCAACTCAAGAACTGTCATACCCGCGGTGGCTAGCCGACTACTGCCACTTCAGCTTATTAATGTCATACGTGTCAACTTTGGTTCTTAATCTCTGACAGATTACTTCGTTCCGAATTCTATCTTTTAGAGAAACTCCCAACATAACATTTTCCATACCTCACGGAAAGACTGTATTTACGGACCAGTGCAATCGTGAGACTACGTTTCGGCTCCTTAGGATGACGGGCAGGTTGCGCTAATTTGAGTTTTTTTTCTAGGTTTTATGTTTGGTAGATCTATCTATCTATCTATAACCTCACGCCACATCCCTTGCGGGGTAGGAAGAGAGTACAGAGTTCCAACAGGTTCTTTCCTTACATACCTCTCTGGCTTCCTCGACTCTCATAGTTTGTCCCATACACGCTCGCCGGTTACGGAGACTCTTGACTTTTCCATCAGATAAGACTCGGTTTATTTGGTCGTGGTAAGATAGTCTAGGTCTTCCCCGGTACCTGCATCCTTCCACTTTCACATTGTATATCTGTTTTGTCATTCTTTCCTCTGGCATTCTTTCTATATGCCCGAACCAACGGAGCATGCCCTTTCTCATCTTTACACCGATACTATCTTTCATACCTACTCGCTGTCTTACCATGCTGGTAAATACTTGTTTGGTAGATGGCATTCGTTAATATGTTCGTAGCATAAAAATATCAGAAAATTGATGTAAGAGGTAGGTATTATATTATTTTGAATGGTTTTAAAGCAGCCATCAGTTTTAAGGAGCTTATTCACGATCATAGAAAACAATATTAATATTTTAAGTACACATTTACACGAAACGTAAAGAAAAATGGCCACCAAAAATAAGTTAATAATAAAATATGTCAAATAAGAGTTATGTGCAAAACATTTCCGCATTCTTTTGCTTCAAGTACTATGTAAATACATTCTTACATATCTGCTCAACAGGTATTAAGCAATACAATTTAAAAAGGTCATTAGAGGGAAGATAGTCCCATCACTAGGTATATCAAACTAGATTTCAGAACTTATTCTTTCGTGTAATTTTCGGGCATATATTTTGTATATGTCATACTCGTAGTTTTATTATTTCTCTCTTATCAAAAGTTTGCATATACATTGTCATATCCCTAACTTGTCTTTACCAAACTGTATCAAAATCTGTTCAGGGGTTTAGACATGAAAACATAACAGCCAGATAAGGTTACTTCTTAAATTAAATGTTTATATTTATTCTAAGGGCTACTTACACATTAATAATACTAACATGAATTGTGTTAACTTAATTATTTATATAATATAGGTAGTACTTTATCATTTATAATGTTCTATTACGTTTAAAATCTAAAATATCTACAAAAATGTATAAAACGATAATCCTGAAAAATATATAAATGTTATGTACATAACTTACGTTGAATTTTTAATTAGATAAATATCTTGCCCGAATATATTTTAAGCGTGTATGGTAATAGAACTTTACACCTACGCCAATATTTATTTTGTTATTAAAACATTCGCACATGGCTCTACATTATATTTCTAGTCAGGTGCCATTCTATACATGAATATAATTTTTGTGCACTCTATGATAAAACGACTTTGGTAAATGTATTTTTATGATAACGACTTATCTACTAAACTACTATTTTTTAATTAAATAATTAAAAAACTTACCTCGGTTAAATAAATAACGTGCACTTCACAAATACGTCTTTTAACTTAGAACATTTACTAAAATAATCGTCTCTAAATTTGAGCGTAAACCGTATTCTCGCATCGATTTACGTAAGAAACGCTCGTTCGTTCGGGCGATACCAGACACATTCGAACGCTTGATTTGATTGATAAACAAAAGTTCAGAATCTCGCAGCGCGCGCAATGATGTCCTACCATTCTAAAAAAAGATAAAATATGAAAATAAATCAGAATTACATTACATTATGAGTTAAATTACTTTTATTCAGTTCAACAATTTTCAAATTGATATAAAAGGAGCGGCGCCAATATTTGCTTTCGCCATATTATGTTCCAATATAAGTAATTGATTGAATTGTGTTTAAAAATATATTAGGTTATGGCTACACCAGCACGTTCCGTATCTAATCGTAATAGATACATGAAGTCTAAAGCGTTATAGAAACAAAAATAGCTTTTTCGGTGATATCAGAGAGAGATAGCAAGGTGAATCAATGGCAGTGTGGTGGTAATGCTACGATTGTTCCTTAAGCGTTCCGGTATCTAAAATCGATTGACATTTTTTTAACAAATCTGACATTGACATTTCAAATTTGACTTCTACCGTGTGACGTTACGTTACATCAAGTTAAATTGGTTATCCATTGCCCATTGCCAGCCAGGGTTCCGATTTTATTTCAGCAAATAATCAAACAGATATTCAGTTATCATAGATATTAAGATGAGTTACAAATTTCTAAAACTTGCCTCTTCTCCATTTAGGGTAAGATTTGCATTTCTAATATTTTTGGAATCTTTCTATGAATCTGGATTAGTCCTGAATAAAGCTGTCAAATGTTATGCAATGACTTGTGTACCTAGTAGCTTTTTGCGAGATAATCTCACATATATCTCAGACTTCTGCCACTATTTTATAATCAAAGAGAAATTATATATTACATATAACTCCATAAAGTAAAGTACATAACCTGCATTGACCTTCAAACATGTGATCGATTGCGGTATCAATAAGTATATATCAGTGGTAAATCCATAATAAATCTATATAGATAATAGATTTGTAACTTTGATTTTATTTATAAATTCTTTATTGCCATCGGTTTCGTGTTTTTGATTTAGTCTTCATTTTGTTTGAGGTCTGAGAGGAAAGAACCTTTTGGAACTCTGTACTCCCTGCCTACCCGGCAAGGGATCTATTGTATTGCTATTTTAAGACTATGAATAATGACCATACACCGTCACGCCTATATTCCCCAAGCGGGGGTAGCAGAGGTGTAATGAGTACACCCACGTTTCGCCGACGTCTTTAGGTCCCATGTAATAGGGGGCGAGCCTATTGCCATATACTGGGCACAATTCCAGACTCCGGACTCGTATTGGGAAGTTTTTCGTTAAAAAAACTACACTTGTTCAACCTAGGATTTGAACCCAGGACCACAAAGTGATGCACTTTGCCAATAGACCAACGAGGCAGTCCACGCCATCATCACGCCTATATTTTCTTAGCAGAGGTATATTGTGTACATCCAGGGTTGGTAGATGTATATTGTGTGCCCACTGCTGATGTTAAGTTCCAGTGTAGTAAGGTGTGAGTCTATTGTAATTTTATATTTTTTTAAATCATAGCCCCACACTAGGATTTATTCCTGTGTCGTGGGTGCGTTTACAAACATGAAAATTTACATACACAAATACCCAGACTGAAAAAACAAAATTGTGGGCCACACAAAGATTTGTCCCGTGCGGGAATCAACAACTATTAGACACAATGGGTGGAGCGGCTGCAGCTCATAACCACTGCGCTAAATCATCCGTGCCTGCTACTATAAAATACAATCTATATCCATACTATGATTTAAAACCAGGACCATGTGACTACTAACTGCACTATGCACCAAAAGATTAATGAGACAGGTGTGAATAATGAATTTGTAATAAATTTATTTTTTGTTTTTAGCAAAGTAGCATAAGGATTGGTACTAGGCTATACTCCACTACACATGAAGCTGACATAGTAGTTATAGGATCGGGCCCTGGTGGCTATGTAGCCGCAATCAAAGCAGCCCAGCTGGGCTTTAAGGTAATAAAATGAACATTTTGAAAATCAAATCACATTTTGTCTTATGTAAATACAGAACTATATAGCTTGCAATGTGATATAAAATAGTGACATTTATTATAATAGAAAGAAATATTATATGGACATTGTTAAACATCCGATGTGGTGTAATCTACCAGATGCATTGACATATCTAGCCCATGCAATCAACCATGCTGGAGCAAGGGGCCACTTTTATGATTCAGCTTGAGAAACCTGTCCAGGAAATTCTAGATTTTCGTTAGATAGAAAAATTATTGCGTAATATTTTGAAAATAAAACTAAATCAAAAAGTAAGACTGTTTTATTAATGTTTAGTTACAATAGAATATGTGCCTGCAATAATGTGATTATTTATATTTCATAGACAGTGTCAGTGGAGAAGGACCCCACACTTGGAGGAACATGCTTAAATGTGGGATGCATCCCTTCAAAGGCCCTGCTCCACAACTCCCATTTGTACCACATGGCGAAACATGACTTCAAACACCGTGGCATTGAAACCGGTAATGTGACATTCAATTTCCAAGCCATGATGGATTATAAGGCTAATGCTGTGAAAGCACTAACTGGAGGCATTGCTATGCTCTTCCAAAAAAATAAGGTAAGAAATCTTGCCATTACAATTTTGTAAAAAAATAACGAATTTATATGGAATTATTTAAACATTTATAATATAGTGTGACAAATCTCTCTTGGCCCGAAGATGACATTAACAGCCCCCCTGTTAATGTCATCTTCGGGTGTTCATCATGTTTTGATGTGAAATCCGAGTTAACACTTAGTAAAATTTTCGTAATTCCAAGGAGATATTTCAACAGGTGGGTCCACATGGTCACTAATTAATACAATAACGCAAACGGCAACTCTGCGACTCTGCGTCATGAAGTGACATTTCACTTAGTTCCATTTTTGGCCGCGGGCCAAAAGATCCTTGTATGACTGTATAACAAATTTCTTTGGCTCTCTTGAAAACAGTGTCTTACTTCACAATAAATCAATATTAACTAGGATCAAAATTGCTAGTCCCAACTTTGGATGATCTACATTAAACAATTGCATAATTAAATTTTCGACAGACGACTGGTGACCTGAAGAAGGTCGCAGGTAAAGATATATGCGTATAGTACAAAGCCGGTCGTCATGGCGTTAAAAATTGGTGAGGCATTTGTCCTGTGACATATGTTTTTCCGCTGTTGATGATAATACAATTTTTGAACGCATTTTTCTTTTTTGCGACCGCGGTGCTCTTAGCGAGCACCAAGGTTATCTTATCTTATTGTTTGGCTTGGCGGACTGAGGAGTCCTTAGGCGCACTTCGACCTGTTGGGATTTTTTGAGCTGTCGTTGCCCTGGAGCTCTTACGTACCTGAAGATCCACGTACTCCCTGTACTAACTTGTAGATTCCAGCAGGGGGAAAAAGTCGCAATTCCTTTGGAGTGGTATAGGCCACTCCCAGTAGCTTCTTTCGGCCTGAGATGGGTGACCGTTTATGGCATTTCATATCGTCTCCGCGTACCGTGCGAAGGCACGTTAGTCTGTTGGTTCTTGGAAGCCTCATAGGCGGATTTATAAGTTCTAACAGCAGGTGGCCACGAACCTACCTCCGAAAATTCGCATTGGGTCTGCGTGGTGAAGTATGACCTAATCTTTCTCACCTCAATTTGTGAGAGAAGGCCTTTGTGCCTATGATTATTACTACAGTAAGTGTTTTATTTCAGGTGAAACTGGTACGTGGTGTAGGTTCCATTACTGCACCAAACAAAGTGGAAGTCAAGGGTGCAAATGGTGTGGAAACCATCAATACAAAGAACATCCTGATTGCTACTGGCTCTGAAGTCACACCTTTCCCTGGTGTAACGGTAAGTAGGTAAAAACATATTTCAGATTACAATTTTTCGGATATGCAGGTCAAAAATTTTCAAAACTGGTGTGTGTTTATAAAATGCATCTATGAAAGCACAAGATGTCTTTACAGAATGAAGGTCTACTTAACCCCACAAGGTATTAGATCCCTTAAGGAGTATATACAACGTAAAACATAATAATCGCAGGCCTGAAAGGTTCGGCAAATTAATTCCAACTATTTATAGAGTATACTACTTTTTATTTAATTTTTAACAAAACTTGCTGTTACTTGTTCAGTCTGCTGGTGATCAATATAGTGATTTTAAATGCATTTGTAACGCCCGTGGCTAAGTATGTACAAATTAGTACAAGTTTTGTGGTTAATTTTGGTAACAAAGTGTTTAAAAAAATGGTAGAAATCTCCTTACAATAAAAACTTAATTAAAATCAAGTATTGAATATGTAAAGCAATAATCTAATAGGGGTGTCTGAGAATATACGCTATGTATGTTACATCTTGCATATTTACCTATTTATCTATAAAGATAAATAATTTTATTTAAATCATTGTACCAAGGATTTAATATACATTTTTTGTTATTTAAAACAGATTGACGAAAAGCAAATTGTGTCTTCAACTGGTGCTTTATCACTCCCACAAGTCCCCAAGAAAATGTTGGTTATCGGAGCAGGAGTGATCGGCTTAGAGCTGGGTTCAGTGTACCAGAGGCTCGGCGCGGACGTCACGGCCATTGAATTCCTGGGTACCATCGGAGGTCAGAATACATTTATATTGATTGTTAATGTCATACAATAATAGTGTAGTGGGTAATTAAATTTCATTAATGTAAAGCGTCTCATCTGAATAAGCATGTAGATAGACAGGTTGATAAGCTAAGGGAATTGGGACAGTGATACACAGGTCAATGATACGCTACATTGATTATTTCATTGCAACACTAAATTAAATGGGTTCTGTTGGTTACTAAAATGGAAATAAACCAAAGCTTTATGTTAGTATAATAAATACACTTTTATTTTCGTCTAATAGTATTTGGAATATCCTAATTACGGGCAGCAGGGATAGCACGGGCGGCAAGACTTTTTTCGAACGGGACAAAGTATTTGTCGGCCCGTTATTCGAATTTTGTACGTAAATATAGTCTCGTCTCGTCTATATAATTCAGTTCTTGCAACGAGTCCTCTCGCGTCTAACTTTTGTCATGGCATGCCATGCTAGCACCTAGAGCAAAAGGAATCTCACGCCTAAGGCGACAAAATCCATGTGTACTGTAGGCGCCACCTGCACAGGTCAGCAGAATCAAAATTTTGAGTTTTTACTTCATTGCAAAAACTCCACTTACCACCGTTATTGGACGTGATTGACGAATTATCATCATAAGCATCAGATGTGACTAGCTAATTATCAAATTTACTGTTGAAATTCGCTACCTATATTATAGACCAACTCGTGTCTTTGGATTCGCCCACATAATGTGTGCCTGCCAAAAACATTTTAAAAAACTACGCCTGCAGATAGCCACCTGTACCCATACGTTATTACATTATTGTTATCATTTTGTTGTGCGTATTCATTGAGATATTTATTATATTATACATCAATGATATAATTAAGAGATAAGATCAAACAGACAGACAGCCGCCGCGGAGGACTGAATTTTTATTAATAAGATTACAATTTCATTTCGATTTCAAATTTTATTGGGTTATGAACATAATGTTGGACAGCTAACGTTTATCAAGACAAATTACGAAACGCTTATATACATATAGATATAACGGTAAGATGCGACAATTACAACCTATTTACGCGATTTTAGACTTTATCTTTACGGGTTAGATTAGATGTTTTATCAGTCTGGATTATTAAAACCCAGAATAAATTTACTGTGCGACCGCGGTGTTCTTACTGATTACCAAGGTTAAGCAGCGTTCGACTCGATCGGCCCGAGATGGGTGACCGTTTGTGGCATTTTCATATTCGAGCGTCTCCGTGCTTCGGGAGGCACGTGAAGCCGTTGGTCCCGGCTACCACTTACTGTGGTAGTCGTTAAGCCGAGTTGGAAGCCTTAAAAGGCGGCTTGATAAGTTCCAACAGCAGCTGGGCACAAACCTACCTCCGCCAATCCGCACTGGGTCCGCGTGGTGGAGTATGACCTAATCTCTCTCACCTCGATTGTTGAGAGAAGGCCTTTGTCCAGCAGTGGGCAATATAGGCTGATATTATTATATATATATTTACAACTATATTGAATTAGGAACTAGGAACTGGATTAAATTCCTTATACGTTCCTCAAGGGCACCTTAATCTTCCTTTGAAGTGCTCTTGGTTTACGTTGCTATACACCAACTAACTGTTACTCATTCTACAGGCGTCGGCATTGATTTAGAAGTAGCCAAAACGCTTCAGAAGATTCTCACCAAACAAGGCATGAATTTCAAACTTGGCACAAAAGTAACGGGAATCAAGAAAGAAGGTAGCACCGTCAAGGTTGAAGTCGAAGCGGCTAAAGGCGGCAACAAAGAAACCGTAATTAGAAACTTTTAATTTCAAAAGCATGATTCTTCTGAAAATAAATTTTGGTTTCATATAACGAAAGTTGAGAATATTTTTAGTTAATACGTTGGCTTAGTCGCGAATAATGCGGTTTGCGACCACGAGGTCCTGGTTTCAAATCCTAGGTCGGACAACTGTAGATTTTAATCCAAAAATTTCGCAGTGTCCATTCGGAATTTGGAATCATGCCCGGTATATGGCAATGGGCTCGCTCCCTTTTACATGGGACCCACCTTCCTCAGCGAAAAGTGGTGTACCGTACACCTTTTCCACCCCGGAGTAATTACAATGATTTTGTTTTTCAGATGGATTGCGACATAGTCCTTATTTCTGTTGGCCGGCGGCCGTACACCAAAGACCTTGGCCTTGACAAAGTGGGCATTGCCCTCGATGACCGTGGCCGCGTTCCTGTCAACAACAAATTCCAGACGACAGTTCCTGGGTATGTAAATTTTTACTTACCATTTTCACCCTCTATAAATTATCCTTTAACATGTCTACTCTATGAAAATTATAATGCGACAAGGATCTTTTAGCAATTGGACGATATAAAGGTTACCATTTAGTAAAATTTTCTTCGATAGAAATATTTCAACAGGTGTGTCCGCACGGTATAACTAACTTGAGAGAGTTGACGCACTTCCTTAAGGAACTTAATCAAGCTGCACCGTGTGGATGCAGAAACTAAATTTAATAAAATAACACAACAACAAGCACTAAATAGGCATTTATATCAAAGCAAAGCGTTCATTTTTTTTAATATTAATCCAATTATTTTCTAGAATTTACGCCATTGGTGATGTAATCCACGGACCCATGTTGGCTCACAAAGCTGAAGACGAAGGAATCGTTTGTGTTGAAGGAATCAAGGTAAGGTTATACCATAGTGTAGTCATGAATTTGTATCTCAATTTTCAACCTAGTAATGTATGTTGTTTATATTACAGGGTATGCCAGTGCACTTCAACTATGACGCGATCCCATCAGTAATTTACACGTCACCTGAAGTAGGTTGGGTTGGCAAGTCTGAAGAAGATTTGAAGAAAGAGGTAAGCATGTTAGTTTTATTTAAGACCACAAGGTTTTAAAGACCTTAAAAACCTAAAAAAAAATTAAGTGAATTCACGCATGTACATATTCTATGGTATTTCCACAGGGAAGGGCGTACAAAGTTGGCAAGTTCCCATTCTTGGCCAACTCTAGAGCGAAGACGAACGGCGAGCCCGACGGATTCGTCAAAGTTCTCTCCGACAAAACAACAGATGTTATCCTCGGCACACACATCATCGGCCCTGTGAGTTGATCTCTTTCTAAATACTATTACAAAATTGTAGAATATAAAGTACATGGTTGTTAATTGAATATACAAGGTGTAACATATAAACGCAAGACCTGAAAGTAGTTTGTTCTAAATCGATAACTGAATTGGTTCTAACAATTTTTAATGTTTATTACAATTGTTTAATTTGCAAAAAATGCTGTTACTCCTTTTGTGTGCTATAATAAACTAAAATTATTCTTGTTGCACAGCAGTACGGAGATTTCAATTGTATTTCTAAAACGTATTTCGCAATACGCACACATACACGTACAAGTATCATTGTTAATTGGGGTATAAAAGTGCTTAAAAATTTTAAATTTGGAAAATTGGTTTTCGTATTGAATTTGTAAAGCAATTATCTAATTGGGGTGTCTGAGGTCTTGCGTTATTTACGATATACCTTGTATTTAAAAAATATATATTCCGTTCAAGTAGTGACCTCGAGGTGTCAGAACTCGAACGACACTTAAAAAAATATTGTTATTTTGTTCAGTCATCGCGCAAATCCCACTAAACGATATACGATATAATACGAGCTATTGCAATAACTTTTTTAAAATTAGTTTGGTAGAACCTGCTCCCTGTTGTATGTTCCAATTTTAATCAAACATTTTGCACTTTTTAGTGTAGATTATGTTATTCAATGCACTAAGATCCCATGGGTAACGTGTAGTTCAATACTACTTAAATTAGCATCATCTCTCTATTTAATCCACTGGCTAACGAGAGGAACATTATTCTAATAAAATATTTTGTGCATAATCACGTTAGAGGCAGATACAGTGGCTGAATTCCACCAACCACCTAAGATTTTTTTTTTATATTTATTTATCGTGTGAAAGTGGAAGGATGCAGGTACCGGGGAAGACCTAGACTATCGTACCACGACCAAATAAACCGAGTCTTGTCTGATGGAAAAGTCAAGAGTTTCCGTAACCGGCGAGCGCGTATGAGACGAACTATGAGAGTCGAGGAAGCCAGAGAGGTATGTAAGGAAAGAACCTGTTGGAACTCTGTACTCTCTGCCTACCCCGCAAGGGATCTGGCGTGAGGTTATCGTGTAAATATACATAAAAGACAGTTGTTTAGAATAGCATTTTAAACCACTGAGGTTTGTACCGTGCTACACTAGCTAACATCGAGACTTATTACAAAAAGAAATAATTAGATATTCATACAAAACTTGGTTCTTAAATTAGTTACGAATATTATAGCGAATAGCAAGTAAAGTAAAGACTGCAGAAAATAATGGTGAGGATTTGTAGGCAAGTGCATTATGAAATCACAATCAATTGTTGCGTTCGTTATTCAAGTAAAAAGATGTAGAGTTTTGGCGGGAAATCGAAGAGTGATGTTGTCAATTAGTTTTAATTTCCAAAACTTGTGTTATTTTGAATTATAATGTGTAATGTTGGTGGAATATTTACCTTTATGTATTCCTATATGTGCATGAGTAAAGGTAATTGTAACAAAGTGATAAAACGTGCCTTTTCGATTTCCCTCAAAACGGCCGTCGCAAGTGGTATGTAAAGTATCCATCACTTTACTATCCAGGGTGGGGCACTTCATCAATTTCATTATCATCTTTATCATCAAGTTTATTGAGGAGTTGAATTAATTTAGAAATGAATATTCGTAAACTTTGTATAATGGCATAATGTAAACTGCAATTGCCACAAAAAAAGATGTATGTTTTGGTTTTATATTTTTAGTATTTGAGTTATACCGAAATCTATTTTAGCTTGTCCTAAATTGTAATAGGGTGGCGGTGAGCTGATCAACGAAGCTGTGTTAGCGCAAGAATACGGAGCTGCGGCCGAGGACGTGGCCAGAGTATGTCACGCACATCCGGTAAGTTGACTTATCGTAATTTTCCTATAGTATAAAAAATATTATAGTTAATAAAACCTAACATGAAGAAAAGATGATCAATAACCCAAAATATTTATTCCAGACATGTGCCGAAGCTCTTCGCGAAGCGAACTTGGCCGCGTACAGTGGAAAACCAATCAACTTCTAGATATTTTATGTTCAAGACAGTTTATTGTAATATCCACTTAACTAGTGTCAGTCTGCTTTAAGGAATCTTGAATGAATCTGATTTGAACGATTTCTGAGTATTAAACGAATGTTATCACGCGCCGGTCACCCTGTATTCCACTTACAATAAAGTGTATTTAAGACTACTGTTATCTACAATTTAGGACCGTGATAGTCCTATTGAAAATGATTTCTTTATTTCATTCCGTTTATTTATTTCTCAGTTACATAGACCTCTTAACGTTTGCTCTGACTTAATGTAAATGGTGTATTTATTTTATTTTGTAAATAAGTGTTACTAATGTAAAAAAAGAAACAGTTAATTCAATAAATAACAAAAAAAAGCGTTTCAGTATTTTATTTATATTGAGTATTAAAATTACAGTATATAATTGGGGTGTTATGGCACCATATCGTTCTACAGACAATATGATTCAATACAAAACAAAAACAAGAAATACTAATGTAATGACTAGAGTTTAACAACATTTCTTTATAAATTATTGCTTAAAAGACGTTCAAGGTGAAAATATGACATTTATGTTCGTCTAATCACAACATGTATAATATCATAAATAACATATGAGTCAAAACCTAAACTAAGGAAATAAAACAGTACAATATAGTTGGAGGGGAGTCAGGAACAAAATACTAGTATGTATATAAAAACAATCACAATTTGTCATAAGGCAAGAAAATTAATCATAATAAATAGAATAAAAACAAAGGTAAATTCGACTTTTATTGGGAGCTAAGACCTAAGATCTCTTAAGATAATAGGTATAGAGTATATGATTACATATTATTTTACATCCACGCTACTTTGTAAAACACAATGACATTACCTCTACGTTTTTTTTTTCAAATTTAATTCAACCAATTATCTAATACCTGACTACACATGTTCAAATAAAATTTGGACGACAATATTTCGCTGTACTGAGCACAATCGTTAGAGTACATAATAGCCCCTGCCATAGCAGTGGCGTTCGACTCCATATACTTACGCAATACAATCTCCAATTCAGATATAGACAAATTGTTATCTAAATAAAAATTCTTGGACTGACGAAAACATACCTCCCATAAATCTGTGTCGACCGGGATAATGCTCATGAGTCTATCTATAATAATTGCAGCTTGCGCACAAATGTCGCGATCCGATATGTTTATGATGGATTTCGACGATAATCCATTCTTCAGATATTCTAATTCGTTACAGCAACAAGGCAATGATTGATATGTACCCATATCAATGACTGGATAAGTTTCCTCATTCAGTATTGTCAGAGATACATCTTTGATGCGCTTGGAAATAATATTATTTATCACTAACTTCAATTCATCTTTCTCGTGACTTGATTTTGAGTTATTATCTATATCTTCGTGGCTTTCGACTGCACTATGAGTCTTATAAACTTGATCGTATTGTGGTTCCGATTTCAAGTTATTCAACAACAGTCTCAAACAATCTGAGTACATTTTATTATGATATGCTAGTTTGGCTGCCATATTAAGATTTGCGGAGAAGTTGTCTTCATTTATCCATGGCTTGAGTATAAGGATGACGTCATCAGCCCAGGACTTCTTTTTGAAATCCTTTACTGCAGTCAGGGGGTTAAGTCTCGCTTCTATCGGTTTTCTCTGTAAATCATCGACGTCGAACGGAAACATGATGTCGATTCTATCGATCGGTTGGAAAAGAAATTTATTATTACCACGAGACGCCGGTATTTTAATGACTCGTTTCGTTGTCTTCATCATTATGACGCGGTTGGTGCTTTTCGCTCTTTCGGCATTGGCCTATAACAACAAGATCAGAATCAGAATATTTTTTATTTATGTAAACCATTACAGTATTTATGAATCGTCAGAAAAGTAACAAAGACTCTACCGCCACTTCGGAATGTCATTCCTGTGGAGAAGAAGGGCAAGAAACTCCACGGTTACTCTTTTAAAATAAGAAATTACAAACTTTTTCATCTACATTCTGTTGTGGGGTAAGGGAGAACAATTTAGGTTGGTCATCAGGTGAGTCTAAGTTAAAAAAGCGAATAAAACTATTTATGAGAATGGCTACATGGATGTTTTAACAAACAAAATATGACTTCAACTATCGATAGGAAACTATTGAACACAACAGTAATTCTAAAGAGTATTCTTAATACATGATATTTTCCATACAAAATGATTACCTGTAAGTGTGTGTTTCCTGTAGCGTAGATTCTCCCATCATCATCAATGTAGACAGTGAAGTCACCGCCGCAAGCGATTAACGCCCGAGTCCTAAGATCTTTCGTTTCGAACTCGGGAGTTTTAGCGTCGCTATTTTTCACTGTATCCGGTTGAGAGTCTGTCCGGATCTTCATTTCCGTGGGTATTTGGATCTGTTTTCTATCACCGCTTCCTATATGTATGAAGAATATAAAGGCCATAAATACAATTAATAATAATAAAACAAATGTTGATATACTACTACTACTATATCATCACGCCAGATCCCTTGCGGGGTAGGCAGAGCGTACAGAGTTCTAACAGGTTCTTACCTTACATAGCTCTCTGGCTTCCTCCACTCTCATAGTACGTCTCATATACGCTCGCCGGTTACGGAGACTCTTGACTTGACTTTCAGATAAGACTTGGTCTATTTGATCATGGTAAGATAGTCTAGGTCTTCCCCGGTACCTACATCCTTCCACTATCGCATTGTATATCTGTTGATATACTAACCCAGTTGTCCATCGAAGTTCAAGCCCCAAGAGTAAATAGTTCCATAGTTGTTCAATATGCATGAATGATGCCAACCCGCAGCAAGCTGGAAGTAAAATAAATACTATTATAATATCATTTTCTACACAAATTGGTTAAAGATGTAATGCATTTAGCAGTTACTAAAAACACACCGTTACGCCTATATTCCCCAAACGGGAGTGGCAGAGGTGTACTGTGTACACCCACTTTTTCGCCGACGATGTTAGGTCCCATGTAATAGGGGGCGAGCCTTTTGCCATATACGGGGCACAATTTCAGACTCCAGACTCATACTGGGAAGGTTTCGTTAAAAAAACTTCATTTGTCCGACCTAGGATTTGAACCTCCTCGTGATCACCAAGCGATGCGCGTTGCCACTAGACCAACGAGGCAGTCAGTTACTATAGATATAGTAAAACCTTATAGTAGAAGATACGAGTATGTATGGTTGAATTTGTAGTATTCTCAAATGCTTCGATTACGTTGCATATTATATACTATTCTGCATTTATTTTGAGGACGATTTTTAATTTCGTTTCAACAATACGCAACACTTGCATGTCACCCAAATATACACGATACTAGAGATGGGTTGTATTAGATAAATCAGGTACTAAGTACACCTGTTCCTAGTCTGCATAAATACCTATTCCACCTAATCTTAATGATCTCATACACATATCGTTCCTTAGTGATCTCAATCCGCCTATTCTATATCAAATCCTGATATGGAATTATCGATATTTGAATTAATTTAATGTTAAATTGTTTTGTTATATTGAGTCATAATAACACTTTTAAGAAAATGGAAGTTTCAAAATAGAATATTTTTTTTTATTAGTTTAGATATTTATGCACGAAATTGGTTGAATAAACTAATACTTGTTTTCTATTTTATCATTTAATGATATATTTGTGATGAATTGGTATCTTCCCTTCATACTTTTTACAGGCTTAGGACTGTTAACTTAGGAATGTATGAAGTTTTGAGTCTTGCGATATTAAATATTCCGCAAAAGTTTAGCGTTTGCAAGATGGCGTATTTAAAAGATTTTAATTCATTATATTTACATTTGTTTTATATCAATACGCGTTGTATAGCGCTGTCTCGTTCCCTTATACGTAAGCGGGATAGCAAAGCGATAAGCATAGGAGTGAGTGAGAGAGCGCGGGAACAGGTGTGATTGAGCGCGCTAAACGGCTAAACATTAGATTATATTGAATACGAATATTAGGTGGATTAGGTATTGCCAGAATTGGATTAGGTGCCGCCTATTCTCGTAAAATATCTGTTCTTTGGATCTGTTCTTATAAATACGACTCATCTCTACACGATACCATTACCAGTCCATCCTCTTCGCAGGTCATCCTCAAGGTCCTCGCGCCATCTTTTTTTTTGTCTAACCCGGTGTTGACAACAGTGGTCAACTGTCACTGGTTGTGATGATTTTTGGCCATGTATTGGCTCAGTGTATGAATGATGTATGCTGTCGACCGTGGGGTTTACCGCTTCATATTGGCTCAGTCCGTTTAGATGTCTCGAACATAAGCCGCACGGTCTCAAACCTACTTCTATAATAATAGTTTTGGAACCCACGATCGTGTTACAGACTCAACGACTCGATGTAAAACCTTTTATAAAAAAAGGTAAACCGACTTGAAAACGCAAAAAATAAATATTTGAAGTCGGTGCTGGTTGGTGCAGTCGGTTACTTGGCTTCGACTTCAAATATTTATTTTTTGCTTTTTTAAGTCGGTTTACCTGTTTTTTGTAAAAGATTTTTATTTTACAATTTTAAGTGACGGAGTGAATTATTCTATAGTAGGGTACCTATAGGATTGACGTAATACCCATAATATCTCAATTTACACGTGCCTATTGTTTGTCGTTAAGGAGTTCCCTGGTGTATCTTCTAAGTCCAAGGTCCAATGCCAATGAAATTAAAATGGGACCACCTTGGAGATATACTGAACCCAATGCAACAAAAATCATCAAAATCGGTCCACAATTGACGTAAACATCGCTGAACATACATAAAAAACATTCATACAACCGAACATAGAACCTCCTCCTTTTTGAAGTCGGTTAAAAATACTGCATTTCATTGCCATTAAACATATCTTCAAGTTGCAATTTGTGATTCGATCAGTGATAAAGTCTGTAATTGTAAGATCTAAATAGGACCTGCTTGTGTTATTATACATAATTTTAATGTCTACATACGTTTACGGGCACATAGATACGAGCGTGTCTATGAAAGTAGTTTTAATTATTATAGTGTAAGGTCTGATTTTTTCTTAAATAGCCAATTTTATGAACAAATATTGCATGATAACTAAAGACTAAAATTAATACGGTTTAAAATTTATTCATTCATTGATTTCCCAACCCTTACTCTTTGTCTTTTCTGAAGTATAACAATTTTAGTGTATTTATTTTTTATTTTATTTATTTATTTTTGAAAAAACGTTGCCCCACACTAGGATTAATTCCTGTGTCGTGGGTGCGTTTACAAACATGAAAATTCACATACACAAATACCCAGACCGGAACAAATAATTGTGGATCACACAAAGATTTGTCCCGTGCGGGAATCGAACCCGCGACTATTAGACACAGTGGGCGGGGCGGGCTAAGCCCTTAACCACTGCGCTAAATCCACACATAAGCCACATCATATTTGTTCATAAAATTGACCTAAAAAAAACGAAAAAACAGAATTTAAAGTAGTATAATTGATTGTAGTGTCACCTGTACGATCTGTCCGTGCACGTTGGTAGTGTCCACGCGTTGGGGTAGTAGGTGTACGTCGTGTGTCCGTTCGGTCTGCGCGGGCGCGGGTTCAGCGGCGCGTCTCGCAGCCGCGGCCCGCACTTGCTGCGGACTAGCGCCCCACACCCACACCTCGCCTTTGCTTGTTAGCGCCAACTGTACCATTTATATTATACCGCCGTTTACATTCTGCCCACTCGCGCGGCAGTAAGCAGGGCAGTGCGAATATGTAATACCCAATTAACACACTGGCCACTTCGACGTGAAGTGAGGGAAGGTTAGTCGTATAAACGCGCCACTTACTTCCCTTCCCACAGTATCCCTGCCCGGCGCTCCCTTCCTTAGCGGTTTTATGAGCGGGAGTCCAAATAACAGGCCGCGCCCAATCGTGTGGCCGGTTTAGAAATTATTATGCAATTATGAAAAATATTTTGGAAAAAACTTAAGGATCTATAAATATCTAAAGAAATATATAAAATACAAATAAAATGTGAAGGTGGTGCATCAGGAAAGGCCTTGGAGGTATTTTTATGAAATCTATATAATTTCGGGGGAAAGAAAATCCGATGTCAAGAGTTTTTATAAACATAAAAAATCACAGCGCGATGTTTGAAATACGAAGGGAGAATGTATACAGACGACGCTGCCGCGGTATTGCTCAATGCTTTAAGCGGAAAGTGGTGGCAGTAGCGGTATATAAACCGGGTATAACGGTTTCATATAGGCACTGTCCGATTTCATGTCAACTTCTTTGTATACTGTCACGCGAATGTGCTTATAGTACTAGACATTTAAGTAAATACAAATGTAATACAAATACAAATGTGTATAGAAGTAAAGTAGAACAGAGTCGCATTCAATCTAAATTTCTACTATCAGCTAAGCAGGTATCAGAATATTTATTATCCTACTGTATAGCAATAACCCTTTGTCCTGTTCATAAATAGATTGTTGTTTTCAACAGGTTTCTGCGATGGAATTTTATAAAAATCTCATTTTTTCCCGTAAGCGATCTCGCGTAATCATAGATAGAGATTATAGTCCGATCTTTCCCTAAATCTAACGCGATTCTACCACACGACTACAATTTCAACTTTGAGTACTACTAGAGCGTCTTCTTATCGATTATAAGTTAGAATAGAATAGAAAACTCTTTACTGTACACCAAATGCATCACAAAGTACTGATAGTAAAATAATATAAGGTACAATTGGCGGTCTTATTGCTAATAGCAATTTCTTCCAGACAACCAAGTCGAAAGAAATACAACAAAAGTAGAGGGCAGTTCGTGGCGTACATTTATGACCAAAAAGTAACTATACTTATATGAAATATATTCCACACATATATAAATATATATAGTAAGAAATAAATATTTATATATAGTGAAATAAACATAATACTCTTAAGTAAGGATAGGTAAATTGGGTAAATACAAAAAGTTGGAAGTTATTTATGACAGCGTCTCACTAATGACAGCAGAGAGGACTTAGGAGGAGTTACTGCTATTGTAAAATAAACCTTACTCACATTATGGAAGTATCCAACTGCGATGGCAACGGCCGGGTCGGGGAGCGGCACCCGCGTGGGCAGCGAGGCCTTGTGCCGGGCGCCTCCGCCCAGCTGGCCGAACACGGCCGCGCCGCACGCCCACACCTCGCCATTCTTCGTCAGGACCACTGTGTGGCAGGACCCACAACCCACGCTTAAGACCTGCGATCACCAAGATGGGTCTTCAGAATATAGGACTATTACCGAATAAGACGCTCGTAAATTGGTAACTTGCAAACAATTGTATCGTTTTAAAATGTAACTTTTAAACAATTGCAACGTTTCAAAATTCCGGTAACTTTCAAACAAGCGCAACGTTTCAAAATGCCGGTAATTTTCAAACAAGTGAAACGTTTCATAATGCCGGTCACTTTCAAAAAAATTGCGACATTTCAAAATGCCGGTGATTTTCAAATGATTGCAACATTTCAAAATGTCAGTAATTTTAAACAATTGCAACATTTCAAAAAGCCGGTAATTTTCAAACAATTGCAACGATTCAAAATGCCAGTAACTTTCAAATTATCGTAATTTTTTACAATGCGAACGATCTATCAATTCTACGTTACAATGATTTATCAACATACTGTTGACTAACTTTTAGGTTACTAAGGAGTCGTCCATTAATTACGTGATGTTTTTTCACAACCTTATTTATTTAAATTTGCCGCCATTTTCCACTCAGCTTTCATTAGATAGACTATCTAGTCCTCCCCTTGTGATACTTCGTGATTTTTTCCGCACTAACTTACGAGCCTAACGTGATTAATGGACAATTCCTAATTGATTGTAAATCAATAAATCAAATCATTTAAAACTATACACATTTTATGTTGTGTATGAATAAATTACTACCGTAGATTGAAACAAAAATAGGTATCTACTTTTAACAACCATTCAACAATTCGTAAATAGGTGCCAAATGTCATTCTGACGTTAAACCACTCTCTGAGTTGTATTAACGATTTCCGTTAGGACTCAATTACGTAGGACCACGCGTGTAAAATAGAAAACTAGGTACTGGTTTATTTTGATCTAAGATACGAATACAAACAAACTTACTTTCCTCCCTTGAAATTTTGTGACTAGTTTCGGCGTCCATTCGTCATCGATCGTACCTAGACCTAGTTGGCCATGGACACCCCAGCTGAAAATAGATGATATCGATTATTTATTAAAACAACAAAAAAGAAACTAAATATCACACGTTGAAATTTAACGGTTCCGATATGTGAATGTCTATCAGGTTCAAGCATTTGTAGCATTACAATATTACCTTCCTTTTAAAATCACAAAATAAATCAGTTTTATGTTTCTCTTATGAAGTAGTAGAATGTTAGTTGCGCGGTATTGTTAGCTAGCAGCAGTAGTATTATAGTATTTTTCACACACGATGGGCAGTGACAGTTCTAAGTGCCAAACGAAATTAATATTTATCTATCTCTCTATCTATATCATCACGCCAGATCCCTTGCGGGGTAGGCAGAGAGTACAGAGTTCCAACAGGTTCTTTCCTTACATACCTCTCTGGCTTCCTCCACTCTCATAGTTCGTCTCATACACGCTCGCCGGTTACGGAGACTCTTGACTTTTCCTTCAGATAACACTCGGATTATTTGGTCGTGGTAAGATAGCCTAGGTCTTCCCCGGTACCTGCATCTTTCCACTTTCACATTGTATATCTGTTTTGTCATTCTTTCATCTGGCATTCTTTCTATACGCCCGAACCAACGGAGCATGCCCCTTCTCGTCTTTACACCGATACTATCTTTCATACTTACTCGCTTTCTTAATACGCTGTTGCTAATGCGGTCGGTCAGCTTCACTCCGCACATCTTCCGCAGAGCTCGCATTTCTACCGCATTTATCCTACTTTCATTCTCCTTCTTACATACCCAGCTCTCGCTACCATATTTAATTCAATAATATTACGGCATAAAACCATAACAATAGAAACAGGTCATGCCACTTATTGCCATTGAATAAAGTATAATTTTCTTTGACACTTACAACTGTCACATTAACCATCCTTCATGAAAAATATTATAGCACATTTAACATATCATGTAAACCGTTGAAGATCTTACTTCTAACGATCCCAATAAGAATCATGCACACACGCGCTCTCTACATGGCTTCTCTGAAGTGTTCAGCGGATATCCTCTGTGACCTACCGAGAAGTCGCACAAAAGCGCGCCTGTGTGCGTAATTCTTCTTCAGACCGATAGTACTGAGATGATCAACTGTTTACATATGTTAATAGAAATCGCACTAGAAGTCGTAGTCGCGTAAACTTGTCGCAACATATGAGAAGATGTTCACAAAATGCTTCACTGTGTTGTGTGGCCTAATGCCTGAGTTCGATATGCTGCAAAATATTTACTGTGGTAAAGTAAACATTTCGCAGCATATCGAACTGCAAGGTCTACCAAAACTTGTGACTGTACATAGAAGGTAATACAATTCATCGGAAAGTATTTTTGCAGCAGAAATATGAGTCCATGTCTATTTTTTTAAACTATGGATATATAACAGAGTGGCGAGAGTAGTTTTGAAAGAAATCGTGCGCTATTTCACTTCTAGTGTTCTATTACTACAATCTCTGTAGTTTTGGAAGGACATTAGTATTTAGAAAACGTAATAAAGATGGAGGATAGGATGTCAGATTTTTAATAATAATGAAGTTAGGACCATTGTGCTACACATTGTCCGATTTAGGCACGAAGCAGACACGAAGAGGAGATCGCCTAAGCTAGTGAGCCTTTTGAATTCTTAAAAGCCTTGACGTCATCGTGGTGGGCTTGACTTACCCCAGTTTGTCATGGCTACTCACTCAATTCACACGTCTGTTCTCGATTTCACATCGCCATTAAATATTATCTTTTTTACTAAAAATAAAACCCTTAAAATAAAGCGACGTATCTTAACATGCAAAAATGGTCAAATCTACATTCTGGTCACACAAATAATATCACACTTCACTTGTATTTTATTCATCATCTATTAAAATGCCATCTACCGTAATATGATTGAACTTACAAGTAACATTGACACGGATGAACCGTTTAGTTATTACCAGTCTCCGTCAACATAAATATGGTTTGGGCGCAACGTCCCTCTCGCCCTTAGCCACCCTGCGCAGTGCCACGCTTAAATTGTATAGAAACATCTTATTACGCCATCTCCTCTTTGAATTTGCTTTGCGGTCTCACCCCCAAGTGTAGAGTCGTCCGCCGGCATCGACAGCTGCGGAGTGGTAGTGTCCGGCGGCGAGCGCGACGAGCGGTGCGGCGAACATGTGCGCCACGAGTCGCAGTGCGCCCGCGCTACTGGCAGCGTCGCCCACGCCCCCACTCCACCTACACCCCACGCCCAGCTGACCGAACGAGTTGTCGCCCGCCGCGTATATCTAATAATAATATCAGTTTACACTGTCACAAGGCGGGAGGCGAAAGCGAAGGCGCTCGTAGCGCTATGCGACTGCTGTATTCTTACTGATCATCAAGGTGACCGTTTGTGGCATTTTCATGTTCGAGCCGTTGGTCCCGGCTACCACTTCATGTGGTGGTCGTTAAGCCAAGTTGGAAGCCTTAAAGGCGGCTTGATGAGTTCCAACGGCAGGTGGCTACAAACCTGCCTCCACCAATCCGCAGTTGGGATTCGCATTGCACAGTATTGTGTGCAATGAATAGCATTGGCATGTACTATCGATATTGGTGGAACTCTAACATGAATTAATAGATCAGCCTACACTCTCCCACTACTGGGCAGACCTCTCACAAATCGAATGAAAAGAAAGAAGTGAGAGACATTAGGTCATACTCCAAAAAGGGGACCCAGTACCATGCGGTGAAGGCAGGTTTATGGCCATCTACTGTTCAAACCGTCCAGCCGTCTAAGAGGCTTCCAACTTGAAGACAACACAAAAAGTGGTAGCACGTGTATATTAAAAATATTTTTATTACATTTACTTTTAACAAATAAGGATCCTATAAATAAAATAATATTTATGTTGTTGTAATAAGGATCCTAACAGAGCGAAATTTGTTGAATTCATAATATTAAATACTTTCACTTAAAAACAGGTAGTTAAACATAAAAGTTCCTAATTATATATATTAGTTTTTAAATGAAAACACCACGTCCTCCTCACATTTGCATACTTATTTTGTTACCTAAATATTTGTAATTCTTATAATAAAATGTCTTACCCCATTTTCTGTCAAAACAAGCGTATGATGTCTTCCACAAGCTACGTCTATCACTCTGCCGATAATCTCTGTATTTACTGGCGTATTCGTCATCATGATCTTCGCGTTCCCATCATCAGCAACCGCCCAATGCGCCAATCCACAACTCAGTGCTCGTTTAGGCGTGAATTGGTTCCGCCAAGTTTCAGAACTTTGTGTTACTTCAAGATGTATATCAGGACAAGGCTCCCGAGCTTCAATCGCACTAACGACGTGTATAAATGTGGCTATTAATTGCTGCATTCTTGTTGTCTGAAAAATAAAAACATATGTATGTTTATACAGCTGTGAATTATTTATTGTAAACAAATATTTAGTTGACTACTCATGATCGTTACAAAACATTTGCTGCATATTCCATTAAAAAAAAATATTATTATTACATACATAGATAGATGTGATTCCTTGCTTCAAATCACGCATCACAGGCCGCAATTGATCTTGTAAAGGATTCATCCAAATAGCTAAACACTAAAAGAAAACATTCCATATTATTTGAAAATTGTGATGAACGTTCCTTAGCGTTACTTTTTATTTTTTTATTTTATTTTGACACACAACTTAGATTACAATCAAACATAACACTTAATTCTAAGTAATACAATAGATCTGGATTGTAATCTAAAACATGTGAGTTCAGCTAAATAAAATTAAGCAACTAACGAAACACATAAAAAAATGAGACAGAAGTAAACACATTATCCAAGAAGAAACACAGAACCAGGTACACATCTAATTATATAAAAACACAATATTTATAAGGATGGGTAACATAACATAATATTACACAGCATGACATTGAGTAGCATAAATGATATCTTTGACAATTTTATTAAATTTTGCAAATAAAATTTTAGTTTTTAGTCACTACGTTTCATCGAGCAGAGATGCATTTTATATTCTCTTATTAGCAAGCCAAAAGAGGAGTAGGCAAACCCCCTACAATGTGGGCCAATGACTTGGTGGAGATCGCGGGAAAAAGCTGGATATACATTTTTGTGTGTGTGAATGCTCTACACTATTGGTCGCGGGGCCTTTACAGCTTCACCGAACAGGGGGCCAGCGTGCAACCACTACGCTCGAGCCAGAAGGGCAAGGGGGCAATTAGTTCAAGGGCGCCTCAAGGAGGAACGACCTCGGCTTGGGCAGTCGCTTGGGGGAGAGCGTAGACTAGGTGTCTCGCCGTGGTGCTCTGCACCGGCCGGCGGGCAAGGGATTCTTCGATCTCGCCGGCGAGGTCGGTGTCTGATCCTGTGTGCGGTATCTGTATCCGAAAGAAGGGATGTAAGGGGAGGGTCAGTGAGAACTGGATGTATACAGCACAAAGCCGGTTGTCGTGACGATTTTTGGGGAGGCATTTGCCATGCAATGGACGCATCGATATACAATGTGAAACATAAATAACGCAAGACCTGAAAGTAGTTTATTATTAATCGACAACTGAATTGATTCCAACTATTTTTAAAGTAATTTTTTTTTATATCAAAAATTGCTGTTACTCATTCAGTGTGGCTATTTTAAATACATTTTTAATACATATACGGCAATATGCAAAAAATTACAAGTTTCGTGGTTGATTTGGGTGTCAAAGACCTTCAAAAAATGGTAGTAAACTCCTTAAAATTTGAAGTATGATTTTCGTATTGAATTCGTATAGCAATAATCGAATTGGGGTGTCTGAAGTCTTGCGATATATATGTTACACCTTGTATTATTCGTACTAGCTTACGGATCACGAACAAAATGACACCCAAAAACGGCCGCGTTTGGATATACTTATGCATCTCGTAGTATTTCAACGCGTCCTCACGATGGCTATAGTTGGACCAAAACTAATTCGAAATAAGACCACACACATATTTGTTTAATTTTTCACTTTTAATCTAGTACATAATAATATATCGATAAGTGGACCTTATTCGACTGACGCTAGAAGCCAAAAGAGGAAGAAATGTGGGGAACAGAAAAAATAATGAAATAAAAACAACTAGCGACCTGCCCCGGCTTCGCACGGGTGAATTATACGCATAAACCTTCCTCTTGAATCATTCCATTTATTGGTGAAAACCGTATGAGAATCCATTCGGTAGTTATTAAGTTTATCGCATTCAGACAGACATTTAGACGTGGCGGGAGGCTTTGTTTTATAATATGTAGTGATAATCGTCACAATCGTATTCCCCAAGCGGAGGTGACTTAAAGAAATGTTACCTTCAAAATCGTGGTATCGAACTGGAAGCACTTATCAATGAAGAAGTCAAAGAGCCATTGTCCATTATCTTCAAGCAGTAGGGGCACAAGGCATCTCTGTTGCAACAAACAGTTCACAGCCCCTCGGCATATAACACTGCGCGACTTCAACGCAGCAAGTAGTAGGTTCGGGTATCCACGGTGTATACTGAACACTGGAACGCATTCCCATAGACCTATTGCCGCGGCAAATGCTGTCAGTTCCAGTAATTCTACTGAACTTAGTGATGTAAGCTTCACGTCTCTGCAAATGGTACATTTTGATAATAAATGAGGAACTAAACCGGAGTTCTTGTTTAAGGGGCCCTGTTCAACTGACAAAGGACATTGTACAAAAAGTATATTGGATCTTCTGCGCGCATACATGATTTGCCCCAGAACCAACTGCAATGAAAAAATACTTGTATGATTTCAAATCACCCATAACTTCTCTTAAGGCATTTATTATTAAACTGACAAGTGGGGTAATCACAATATTTCACAAAAAATATAGATAGATAGAGCCATTAATACATATGAGGTTATATTGTGTTGAAATTTAGTAAAGATGTCGGTGACTTCGATATAAGTACTTACAATACTTTGAAGTATTCGTTTTAGATTGCAAATTGTCCATTAGATACGGATATTTGCAATTATTTTCATAAAATAGATAAATAATGATGGCATGGGTCAAATGTTTGTTGGGTCTGGGGCAATTTTCGACAATGTCCTTTATCTATTCAGATTTCGATAGATTCATAAAAAAAATAGTAATTTTGGCGTTCTTTGGAAGTGTCCCAATAAAAAGTCACTTGAGTTTAATCAAGTAATAATTATTATTATTAATACAGAATGATGAGAGTCTAACTATGAGAGTGCAGGAAGCCAAACAAGTCTGTAAGGAACTAAGCTATTGGAACTCTGTATTTTCTAGATAATTATTATTAAAGAGTATAGAAATACCAACTGTACTTACGCATCGAATTCTTGTTCCTGACTGTTCCCCATTGTAAGCAATAAAGCTAATAGTTTAATGGTTATAGCTGCATTACTTAGACTGCCTGTTATGTTTCCAATTTGTTTGTACGTGGATAGTTCTTCGAGTCGACCAAACACACCTAATCGTGCCACCCATCCATCTGGCTGACTCTGGAAAATGGAGGTTTGAATTAAAAGTATTTGCGAAACGAATGTGCTTTTTTTCTCGCACTGCCCCGCCTTAACATTTTAATATGGACTTATATCGCGTCACACAATGTTTGTTCTCGTTAGTTTGTTGTGCAAACTGACATTAATTTACATAATTTATTATTTTACACTTGTGTTTTGTATAGAGAATATAATATGAACATGATTAATTTCTTTGATATTTATTTATTCAACGCATGTGGCAACCTGTATAGTCTATTCCAATTAAACTTTAAAACTTTTAAACAAACCCTTATCATTTTGGATGTTTTAGTTGTGATAGCAATTTATAAGTGTAATATGAAGGTGACAGTATTTCCGAATATCGGCGGAGCCCCGTGGTTCATACGGAATGTCGATCTCCATTCCGATCTCGGTCTGGAACCTATTCGCCCCTTTATTAAAAAGGCGACAACCCGATAATTCGCGAACGCGTCCTAACATAGAAATCCGCTAATCGTAGCCGCCTCCGACTACGAACCTAACTTCCCTCCTATCAGCCGCTACCGCCGTCCGCGGCATGTTCTTACCAACCCTCCCTTCTTTCGGATAAAGATACCGCACACAGGATCAGACACCAACGTCGACGGCGAGGTCGAAGAATCCCTTGTCCGCCGGCCGGTGCTGAGCACCACGGCGAGACACCTAGTATACGCCCTCCCCCATAGCTACTGCCCAAGCCGAGGCCGTTCCTCCTTGAGGCGCACTTGAGCTAGTTGCCCCCTTGTACTTCTGCCACGAGCGTAGTGGTTGCACGCTCAGTGTAGATCATTCACACACATACACATAACGTATTTCAAAAGACATCGAAATGAAAATGCAGTTATCAGGAAATCGACGTTTTATGTTGAGTGAGAAAAATTTCAAAGTTTAATTGGAATAGACTATAGACAGAAGCCCTGTGAGATATAGGCGTGAGAGTATGTATATAGTTACAAAAAGCAAACCTGTGAGAGGGAGTAGAGGTAGTTAGCAGGCACCAGCTTGCCACGCGAGAGCAATATATCGGCGGCTGCGCGCAGCAGCGTAGGCACGGGCGCAGCCAGCGCGGCCGCAGACTGCTCTGCGCCCGCACCGCCGCGCGTTATCAGACCCACTAGCCACTCGCACGGATCACTCCTATGTATCAACCATCGTTCATAACACACAGGCATTTTCAAACGCTGCAACGCTTTCTCAACAAATGTACTGTTACATGTTTGTATCATTCTAGCACTTTTTTTATCGCACGTTAGAAAAGTGCTCTTGCAAAATTAAGGTTTGGTCAAATAGCCGCCGGAGCGCGACGGAGGCGTTCGGCTGACGCTCGGCCGGCGCTCGGCAGCGCGGCGCATACGTCATACTGCAGGCGCGACGTCACGCCGAACAAGCGGCCGCTCAACACTAGCGTCTAGCGTCCCGCTTGCACGCGTATTAGCGTCTCGCTATCGCCGAGCTTCATTTGTAAGCGCGTCGGGCGCGACGGCGGCGGGACATGACGTTTGTCGTCGCGCCGAGCGTGACTGCGCTATGTGGCGTCCGTACAGTTCAGAACATTACAACTCTCCAGATCGCACTGCGTCGACTATTTGGCGAAACCTTTATCCCTAGCTTATAACCGGGCGAGCTCGGTACTTTGACACAACAATGCTCAGCGAACTCGATAAAAATGCGTGTAGTGCGAGCAGTGGCGTAGCTATCGGAGGTCTGAGCCGTGCATCAGGGCCCTCGGACCGTGACCAGCAAACATCACACTGAATTTTTCTCACATTCAGAAAATAAATTAATAATAGGTTGCAACACGTCTTTAAACATGCCAACTAAGTTGAAAGATATTCGAAACTTGTGGCGATCATTAAAGCTCACGAAATCTCATACCTACACTACATGTAAGTAGCTTTGATAAATCTAACCCCCATAGGGCCCCATTTTTTTGCACCAGAGCCTTATGTTACGTGGCTACGCCACTGAGCGCGAAGGTATTAACGCATTGACCCCTCTAATTGGTTTTGTCCGACAAATGTTTTCGCGTCAGTCTCAAGTTTTTTTCGGACAGATGTTACGACGACGACGACATGATTGTCGTTAACATCTTAACAAGTTTATTGTGAGGTACGCTTGTAAACAATACGACGGTAAACATTCTCGTGTTTCCTAGTTTTATATCGACTTTTCTGCTCAATGCCGCATAACTAAATGTAAGGGAGATTTGGCGGGAAATCGAAGAATGATGTCGTCAATTTGTTTTAATTTCCAAAACTTGTGCTATTTTCAATAATAATGTGTCATTTTGGTGGAATATTAACCATTATGTATTCTTATATGTGCAAGAGTGAAGGAAATTGTAACAAAGTGATAAAACGTGCCTTTTCGATTTCCCTCAAAACCGCCGTCGCAATTGGTACGTAAAGAGTATCCATCGCATTACTATCCAGGGTGGGACACTTCATCAATTTCATATTCATCGTTGTCATCAAGTTCATCGGGGAGTTGAATTAATTTAGAAATGAACAGTTATATTCGTAATACTTGACATTGCCAAAATACGCTTTGTCGTGATGCCATAAACAAAAAAAAAATCAATGTAAACCAGCATTGCCAGCACAGGCGCTAAGACTTTTCTCGCGCGGGACAAAACTTTGTCGGTCCGTGATTCGAGTCTTGTATGGAAGTCAATATACTCTTATCTATACGTCCATACAATACAATGTGAAACGACTCTCAGCGAGACAAAACGGTTATCTAAATCCATCACATTTCTTATCGTGCCGCTTTTGCTAGCCTTTCTAGTGGTTACATTATGACACCTAAAATTCATAAATTCAGGATCTATTTTTCATATAGATTATTATTATTCATTTTATAGAGAATAACCAAATAAATAGAAAATAATACTCACATAGTGTTTAAAATATACGCTCCGCAACTAGTCACAACGAGACACGGCTCTAGGCTAAATCTGGGCAATTGTAGATCACACATGAAGGTGGGCTCCCGCCATCCGCCAGCTGACGTTGACGGGTCTTTCGCAGTCATCAAATGTGCGCGCCGCACATCTCCTATTAACTCAGCGCTCCATAACTCTGAATATTCTCTTTTAGCACCTAATAAAGCTTCACCCTGAAAAAAATATTCTGTGAAAGATTCCTTAGATGGTGGTCTAGTAGTTGGACTATAGGCCACTCTGCTCAACAGATCGAGTAGCGGTAGGTTCCAATCCTACATGGGTCAAATCTTATATGTAACTACCTGGGTACTTGTATTCATGAATATTATGTTTGTAAATGCACTCATGGCACTGGTATAATTAATTAGTATATAATAAAAATAAAAAATGAAGTAAATTCTTTAGTATATTACTAAACTACATAAAAAAATAGTGTCACCTGTATTCTAAGTAATGTTCTGGCTCGAGCGTAGTGGTTTCATGCTCGCCCTATTGTCTAGTGAACCTACAAAGGCCCCCCGGTCACTCAAACACACAAAATCTAAGTGGGGGTAACAGTTTTAATAATAAATCATAAGTGCTATATACCTGTATAACGGAAAAATTTGCTGAATGCACTTCCAATTCATTTTTCCTCAGCAGATAGATCAGTCTTTGTGACCACAGACCTTGAATATATAATCCATCCTTCTTAATATGAGGTCTTAATGTTCTAGATGGGGTCTCATCTTCAGGGCTTTCTAACTGAAAACGTAATATTTAATTAGATTGCCAATTTTCGTAAGAGTATAATGAATTCTCATCAACGGTCATATAGTAATAATGTTATAAGTGGACTATTATTCATTAAAGGTGAATGTTAGGGTTATAATGTATATTTGATGACTAATCATCTTTTGGGAATATTGGTATGAGTAGTACAGGTGGTAAGAAATAGGATAACTTACAATAATTGTGCCTTCATTCAACTCAAATGCAGTTAAAAAATGTCTTCCATTCACATATTGTGCTGTCAATGCCCAATTATTAGACCCTTTTCGAAATAAAGGTAAATATTCTGTAGGTTTTAATACATATTCCACAGTTTGTGATTTGTTGTCATCTGTAATGTTTAGTTAAGTATTTAAAAAAAAAAATTGCTATTTTTTATAACATTTTTATTATTATTATTAAGCAGTGATTGTCTAGTGGGTCGACAATTGCACTGCAAAGTCAGAGGTCTCAGGTTCAAACCCAGGCACACACCTCTGTCTTTTCGAAATCACATGCATATTAAAAATTAACTATCACTTGCTTTAACGGTGAGGGAAAACATCGTGAGGAGCTGCATGCCTAAGAGTTTCTCGAAGGTTGTGAAGTTCGCTAGCCTGGACTGGGCCAGCGTGGTGGACCAAGGCCTGTGCCCAATGGGGGGACAGTTTCTTAACAGAGCTCATATTATTCATTATTATTATTAAATATTTAAAAAATGAGTGTGTTGTAATAATAATCTGATGACCTGGTGAAGGTCACAGGTAAACTCAAACTCAAATCGTTTATTTTGCATAAACCCTGCGGGGGGGGGGGGGGGGTGTTTTCAAAGTGTCATATTAACTTTTTTTTTTTAACACACTGAGAAGATCCGTCGCGAAACTCAGCAGGCTTGTCTTTTTTGTTTAATTCTCTTTAAATTTTTTTTCATCATTTTTTGTATAGATACATACATTTTTATATTAAATAACCCCCTCGACCATATTACAGGGAAGGAAGTGACCTGCATCAAATAGACAGGTAGGTAAAAGCACATTCAGCACAAAGCCGTTTGCAGTGGAAATCTTTATGAGATGCCTTTGTCATGCAATGGATGTCTCTCAGTTGACTTAATACATTTTTTTCATATTGGTTTCGTATTATTTATCTACCTTTAGATCCACCCTGAATGAAAAAAGTTATTTTGTCTTTGGACAGCTGTTTAATGTAGGACATGAAGCTGTCTTTCTTGTCTTTGTCATTCTGCGCTCTGGTTTGCTGCAGCCAATTGTAACCAAATGACCTGTGTTCCAGTACTAACTTGCATTGTTGAGATTTACTGCTGGAAATCTAAAAAAAAGAGTCATATTACCCCTGAAAACATTGGCTGTTAAGAAAAACTCAAAAAATATTATGTTTTCTATGTCAACCAAAAAAGCTATGGGGCCTTTGCCCAGCACAAAACAAAAGAGCACTAACGAACTTCTACAATTATACATTTTTTACTTCTGCCACCTCATTGGGATACAGCCTTCACTGAAAAGATCTGTTGAGCAGCTCAGCAGGGTAGTCTTTTAACTTCTCTATCTACACTATCATGTAGACATATCTGTTATCCATATAACTCAGCATAATTCCTTGCGATAACTCAGTAACTCAGGCGCAGTTTACTGCGCCGACTCATTGCGTTCACACATCACACCAAGTGATCAGTGAAGCGAACAAGTGTTCAATATATTTTAATAAATTCTGCGGGCAACTCAACAGCTTTCGAATTTCCCTGTCATACACTGTGCACCAACACATTTAAAAGAAATGAGTTAACACATCCAGCGCAGTGAAATGAGTCGGCGCAATTGCGCCGCACAGCGCAGTGTTACACATGTATACCATCATGCCAGATCCCTTGCAGGGTAGGCTTCGCACATAACGGACGATATAGTGCAGTCGTTAAGAGCTTAAGCCACTCCACCCACTGTGTCTAATAGTCGCGGAATTGATTCCCGCATGGGCCAAATCTTTGTGTGATCTACAATTATTTGTACTAGTGTGGAGCTACGTTTTATAAAAAAAAATTGTTTTATTTAATTGTGCTATACATCATGTGTTTTTATAGTATTTACACAATTATGTTTCACAACATATATTGAGTTATGAATACTATGTCTGAAAACAAATAATAATATTTAGAAGAATTCAAGCAGTAACACCATATAACCAATAATTTATCACTTAGTTACCAATCAGCCGAAAGACGTCCACTGCAGGACAAAGGCCTCCCCTAAAGACCGCCACAAGGACCGGCTTTGTGCTGTACGCATCCAACTTCTACCCGCGACCTTCACCAGGTCATCGGTCCATCTTGTAGGGGGCCTACCCACTCCACGTCTTCCGGTACGTGGTCGCCATTCGAGAACCTTTCTGCCCCAACGGCCGTCAGTTCTACGAGCGATGTGCCCCGCCCACTGCCACTTAAGTTTAGCAATTCTGAGTGCTATGTCAGTGACTTTCGTCCTCCTGCGGATCTCCTCGTTTCTGATTCGATCCCGCAGGGTAACTCCGAGCATAGCTCTCTCCATCGCCCTTTGGGTGACCTTGAGCCTTCTTATGAGGCCCATCGTAAGCGACCATGTCTCAGTGCCGTAAGTCATCACTGGCAACACACACTGGTCAAAGACTTTTGTCTTGAGACACTGCGGAATTTTGGACGAGAAGATGTTACGTAGCTTCCCGAACGCCGCCCAACCGAGCTGGATTCGACGATTGACCTCTTTCTCGAAGTTGGACCTACCTAATTGGATTCTTTGTCCCAGGTATATATAATCGTCAACAACTTCGAGCGTAGAGTCTCCAACCTTTATAGAAGTTGGTACTACATGGACGTTTGACATGATCTTCGTCTTGTCCATGTTCATTTTAAGACCTACTTGTTGAGAGACTCTACTGAGGTCGTCGAGCATGGCTCTGAGGTCTTCCAGGGTATCCGCCATGAGCACGATATCATCGGCAAATCGAAGGTGAGAGATGTACTCGCCGTTGATGTTGATACCTAGTCCTCTCCAGTCCAGAAGCTTAAAGACATCTTCCAGTGCGGCGGAGAACAGTTTCGGGGATATAACGTCTCCCTGTCTCACACCACGCTGCAGTTGAATAGGTTTCGAGCTCTGGTCCTGAAGGCGGACTGACATAGTAGTGTTTTCGTACAAACTCTTCAGCACCTCGATATACCGGTAGTCAACTAACTTGGCACCGCTGGAGAGACTGTAGTACAGCCCAAGTCTCGATCGAATCGAAGGCCTTCTCATAATCCACAAACGCTAAGCATAGTGGCAGGTTATACTCTTCAGTCTTCTGTATGACCTGTCGCAGCGTATGAATGTGGTCTATGGTGCTGAAGCCTTTTCGGAAACCGGCTTGTTCGGGAGGCTGGTAGTCATCTAGTCTGCGCGCGAGACGATTCGTGATGACTCTCGAAAACAGTTTATAGACGTGGCTCAGAAGTGAGATGGGTCTATAATTCTTTAAGAGGGTTTATACACCTTTTTTTGAAGAAGAGAACCACTTCCGCGCCATGACTGTGGCGTTTTGCCCTCGAGGATGACGGTATTGAATAGCTTCTGGAGAGCCCTCAATATCGGCTTTCCACTAGGCTTGAGAAGCTTGGCTGTTATACCGTCATCGCCTGGCGCCTTGTTGTTCTTGAACTGTTTGAGAGCCATACTAATCTCGCACAGACTGATGTCCGGGATGTCATCGGTATAGTGTCGGGTCAATTTGGCTCTTGGGTCTATAGCCGGATTGCAGACAGGTGATTGTACTGATGTGTAAAGCTGGCCGTAGAACTTCTCGACTTCCCTCAAGAGTTCCGGTGTAGAGGATACAATCCTGCCGTCTCCGGTCTTCAGCTTACTCAGCCGGCTCTGTCCGATAGACAAATCCCTTGCAAACACTTTAGGGCCTTTGTTGCGCTCGATAGTCTCTCTTATTTTTTCAGTATTATACTCGCGTACATCGCGAGTCAGAGACTTAGAGATCTGCCTATTGAGCCGCTGGCATTCGGAAACTTCTTCTGGAGACTGCAAGATCATCCTGCGTCTTTCCTCCATAAGCTTGAGGGTAACGCCTGAGAGCTTTTTGGTTCTTTTTGTACGGTGGGTTTTAAAGAACTTGAGCCCGACCGTATGGACAGTTTCCACTACCCTGCTGTTATAATCGTCCACGTTTATGCACTCACCTAGACCTTCGAAGCGATTCTGCAGTTCGAGCTGAAAGCTATCGGGCTCCTGAATCTGGACAGGTGCTGGACGGAGTGTAGACTTCATCAGTCTAGACCTTTCAAGCTTGAATTGAATATCAACATATTCAATGTGCCTCTTACTAGTCGGTGATCACTTCCAGTTTTAACTGCGTTAATCACAGAGACATCATTGAATATGTGCCGCCTCGTCGACATGATGAAGTCTATCTCGTTTCTTGTAACACCATCGGGGCTCACCCAGGTCCATTTACGTTGTTCCCGCTTCTGGAAGAAGGAGTTCATCATGAAGAGTCCCTCCTTCTCCATGAAGTCAGCCAGCATTTGGCCCCGGGGATTCCGTTGTCCAGTGCCAAAGGTTCCCACTCTCAGCTCATCGTCGCCTCGTCTGCCCAGTTTCGCGTTAAAGTCCCCCATGACAACGGTGTAGTGAGTTTTAGAGGTATGTATGGCTCTAGATATATCCTCATACATAGCCTCTACCTCATCGTCGGGGTGTGTCGAAGTCGGTGCGTATACCTGTATAATTTTCAGTGAATACCTTTCAGTCATTTTGAATATCAGGTACGCTACCCTGGTCGACACACTCTCGATCTTGACAACGTTGTCCACGAGAGACCTGTGGACTATAAACCCGACACCACCCTGGGACTGCTGGTCGCCCTCCCGGAAATAGAGCAAGTTACCGGTTTTAAGTGTTATCGAGTCCTCACCCTATCTTCGGACTTCAGATAATCCTATGATATCCCAGTGTAACTTGCTCAATTCTTCCTCTAACTCGTCGATCTTTTCGTCAGTTCGCAGTGTGCGCGTGTTAAAAGTTGCCAGGGCCAATGGTCTTCGTTGTCGGTAGCCATGCCTCTTCCGGGGATTCTTAGCACCCCCTGCCCCGCTGCTACCGTGGCCAGGACTAGCGGGGCCGCCGGGGACTGGGGGCCGTTTAATATTTGTGGATGTCATTAGGGGGATGATGCCATAATCGCCACGCTTGGCAGGCGGGTTGGCGATCGCAGTATAGCGTTAGTAGGTATTAAGAGGACGCTGCTGCCCATCCTCTCATCTTACAAGCCCCTTAGGCACCACTTACGGCACCTGTGGGCTATGATCTCCTAGCAGTAACCCAACTAACTAGGGCTTTGGATGCCATGTGTATCGCCATTCCAGAGACTGGTGCCCTGCTTCCGGCAGCCCTCTTCCAGTGTGGCACCAGAGTACTGCCTCGCTTGAACTACCGCTTGCGGTATTTGTTGCTGGATTTGGTCGCCTCTTACGACCCGCTGTTAGGCCAGCATGCGGTGGGGAGACTGTATTCTTGATCCGTGTAAGTGTATGAGGTATAAATAGACCTAGGAGCTATCCTTACAGAGTTCTTAAAGATGAGTACACCATTTTCACCTACTACCATAAATAAATTTAAAATTAATAACCCTTTCAGTTTGAGAGAAGGCCTGTGCCTAACGGTGGGACAGTCTCGTTACAGGGCTAAAATTAATTACTAATGATTTAATTAAGATATGGCGTCTTTAGTCTAGTAGCAAAGCGCTTCGTTTTGTGATCACAAGGTCCTGGGTTCAAATCCTAGGTCGGACAAATGTAGTTTTTTTAACGAAATTCTCAGTATGAATCCGGAGTCCGGAATTGTGCCTGCTATACGGCAATAGGTTTCCCCCTATGACGTGGGACCTAACATCATTAGCGAAAAGTGGGTATACGCAATAATCTACTAGTATATTTGTAAGGCAGAATTAATTAATCTATCTATAACATCACACCAGATCCCTTGCGGGGTAGGCAGAGAGTACAAAGTTCCAACAGGTTCTTTCCTTACATACCTCTCTGGCTTTCTCGACTCTCATAGTTTGTCTCATACACGCTCGCCGGTTACGGAGACTCTTGACTTTTTCTTCAGATAAGACTCCGTTTATTTGATCGTGGTAAGATAATCTAGGTCTTCCCCGGTACCTGCATCCTTCCACTTTCACATTGTATATCTGTTTTGTCATTTTTTTTCTCTGGCATTCTTTCTAAATGCCCGAACCAACGGCCCTTTCCATGCCCTTTCTCATCTTTACACAGATACTTACATTAATAAGATATTTAAAAATGATTGATAAGAATGTGATATTAAAGTTGTTGTATAAGTCCTTGCAAACAGTGCTAACCTTTTCAAATCTAACTTACCAACAATGCTAATAGATCCAGTGAGTCATCAAAACAAATCTCCAAGTGTATCACTTCACCCGGTACTTTGCACTCCCCCACAATACTTTGAGATTCCAGTGAATAAAATGTTATTGTCCCTGTCTGTAAATGAGACAGAGTTATAGACACCAAAAAAGGAAAAGAAATATGGGCTGGACTTAACATAAAGAGGCAGTGAGGAAAAAAAACAGAAAATTTTTGATATTTTTTTTATAGATGGTAAATATTTTATACAACCTACCTTAGAGCCAATAATTAATATATTTTCAGACTCTTTAGTTAACCAACACACAACAGATGTAGGCTTTGCAATATTCCCTAGTGGTAGAACTGTAACTCGGTTCAATGACCACTTGTGATCGAATGTATTTTGAGGTATAAACAATGGAAGAAATGGCACCAATAACACTTTCTGTTCACTAACAATCACAACCCATGTACCACTTGGTTCAAAACACATACAATATACAGGATTATCTAAGAAATCCCAGTCGTAGTTCTTTTCGAAGCGCTCTAATTGAGGGTTAATATATATTAAGAATAATTCTTTATCACTTGAAAATGCAAAAAACTTTTTAAGCCCTACTTCATAAAAACTATATGTTGATATGTCAAGGTGTATAAGTACATCCAGTTTAAATAGACCGGAAAAATCAAAACTTTCACTCAGTTGGGCCATTTTGATTGTTTTTTTTGTTGTTATATATTATTATACTCTTTGACTTGTATTACCATATAACACAGTAACACACCATAACATGACACTTTTGAATGACAGTGACCAAAGACTGTTGTTGTTTTTTCAATTTTCCCTCTTTTGGGGCAGCAAAGGGATCTAGCCCATACAGCCTAGTCATATGTGGTATTCTTTATAGATACGATGAGAACGATGATAAAGCGATGGATACTTTACATACCAATTGCGACGGCGGTTTTGAGGAAAATCGAAAAGGCACGTTTTATCACTTTGTTACAATTTCCTTTTTTTGTGTGTGTGTGAATGATCTACGCTGTCGGCCGTTTCAAAATAAGAAAAGTTTGAGAAATTAATTTATAAAAACACGATTATGCTCACTGGACACTGGAAATATACACCTAAAATTAAGCCATAACTTAAAGAAGAAGAAGACAATTTTTACTAAATGTTTTTTTTTAATTTGTTTCTCTCTTTCGATAATTCTGAATGTGACTTAGCATTAATTCCTATTCGGTACGTGGTACTTTTTTTATTAATAAACGTGTTTAGCTGTTATTTAATACCTCAAAATTTACCTAACTTAATGAAGTCATGTTTTCGATTACCACATTTTTTTATTGTTAAAACTCAAATCGATCCAACTTGACGTCAATCGGAATCGATCTACTAATAGCATAAAATTGATTATTCAATTTAAAATTGACATGCCTACTACGCGCAACTTTTTTGCTGTCAGTATCATATGACACATAGATCACAGAGTACATTAACATACAGATGAGATAGTTATGATCAGTTATGATATGACAGTCTGCTGCTGTTCAGTGTTATCGTCAGTCTGTCATTCTTACCAGTTGCGTACATATTTTCATTGATCAATTCATTCCACAGTGAAGTAGCTATGAACAAGGGCGCAAAATTCAATTTAAGCTCTCCCTAAATATTACATTACGTCCTTTCGAAATAGAAGAACAAATTTCATTAAACTAAACACAAGGTATCTAATTAATGAATGTAAAGCATTTTCTGTTTGAATATTTACAATATTTTTGTTTTGGTTTTCTTTCAGGGTATTGTATCTACAATGTTTTCGTTTCACTCTATTAAAACTATACAGTCCACTCTGCTGAAGTATCAGATAAGGAAGCAGTCAGTATTCCATCGTGGAGTCCATTTCTTCTTCAAAAAGAATTTATTGCTCACAAACAGTATTACATCTGGAGGTTGCATGGCATTTGGTGATATAGTGCAACAGGAATTTGAATTCCAGAAAAAAATATTATCTAGTAGATATGACTGGGTGCGAGCAGGTAAATTTCAAATTATGTTTAATTTACTGAACCAACATACTGTTTTAAACATTGAGTCATTATGTGTTATGGACTAGAGAGTCTATTTAAAAAATAAAATGCCTGATGGTTATTTGTGTATTCATAGATAGGTAATAATTTTATTGTTCCTCATGTTGTTTAAACAGTATCTCAGTAAGTGTTGCCAATTTGTGAGGAATTCCCTAAATCACAGGGAATTCAAAGTCGATTGGGGATTTAGTGGGGATTGGCATTATATGGTGAAAATGCTGAAAATGATTCAATTTACTTAACTTGTTTCTATTCTCTAACTATATTATGTCCTGGGAATTTACTAGGTGTAATCTGGATGCCACCTCCTGGACAAAAGATGAGGTTTTGTCATGCAGGATCAATTTTTATAAATGGAAGAGTTTTAATTTATTAAAAACCTTGTTCTATGCTATATGGCTAAGAGATTTAGGAAAATATATTTTACTAATTTTTACTTTACTCAAAAAGGAACTAAAGTCCTTGTTGTAGTATTTAATATAAGGCCCTAATAAAGCTTTTCTCACAAGTATAACATGTCATGTGACAAGGAGCCACTCGATTTACATTTATATTTTTTACATGAATTTATTTTCTAATTTTCTGTTTTGGCTATAAAATATAATTTATTATTGTGCTACGACTCAATGGCTTAAATCAGGGATTCTCAAACTATTTTTGGCAAGAGACCCCTTTTTCAAAATAAACTGATATCTGAGATCCCAATAGATAAATTACTTTAAAATCCTATCTCAATTTTTTCATATTCATTCAAAATTCTTGTGTAATGCGTCTTAAGTGAGTGGCATATGATAAAATAATATCATCTTGAATCATTTTTGGTAATTTTGACGAATGCGGAAACTGTAAATATTCTTTTCTGCTTAAATTTTGTTCATAAAGGCCGATATTATTGATTTTGTTTTAATTAAGTTGTGATCGTCACCCTGCAGCTGCAAATTTACTTTGTTCAACATAACAAGATTCTCTTTCAAATTCTGATCTCTTTCTTGTAAAAACTCCAACACATTCAAAAATAGCTGAAAATCTTGTTAAGAAAGAGCCTCTTGATAGCCAGCGAACTTCACTGTGCAGAAGTAACCTAGTAAAGACTTCGTCGTTTTCCTCACATAGCTGAGCAAATAACCCAGAGTTCAAAGAATTGTTTCGAATCTCGTTAACAGCATTTATAACATATTGTAAAGACTGATGCAATCTAGGACTCCGATTTTTTGCTATTAAATGCTGTCTGTGAACCACGCAGTGAATGACCAGTACCTCAGGTAGTCGTCGCTTTAAGTGAGCTATAAAACCACGATGTTGACCAACCATAGATGGTGCACCATCAGTCGCAACAGAAACAATGTTCTTCCATGGGATAGCTTTGTCGGTAAAAAAACGTTTCACGCCCTGAAAAATCGATTCTCCTCTGGTATCAGTCTCTAAATATGTAGTAAAAAGCGGTTCTTGGCACATATTTTCGTCTTTATTATATCGAACATATCCTAACAACAGAGCTTCATTGCCCGGTAATGTAGACTCGTCCAACTGGAGAGAGAATCTTTGGTCTGTAAGAGATTGCATAAAATGTTTTTCACGTCGCGACCAATTTCGTCTATCCGTCTCTGAGCGGTTTTATTGCTCAAAGGAATTCTTTTTATAATATCCTGTGTGGGCTTGTGCAATACATTGTTGAGGACCTCCGCAATGGCTGGTAAAATAAGCTGTTCTCCAATTATGAATGGTCTTTGCTCTAGTTGTTCTTAAGTGCTTAAAAGAATAACAAGGGCTTACTTTTTTTTGACAGCATGTTCTCTTGATAGGTGGTTCTCCATGTTTGAAGGCTTCATGGCATCGTTACTGAATGCTTTTCATATATGAGATACATCGGCAAGTGTTGATTTGATAGAGATGAAATAAATCCAAACTGTATCGTCTGCATTTTTTATTTCGTGTCTGCCATCATAAAACTCGCATTAAACCTGCAAATAAAAAAAAATGTTCAATAAACTACTTACAAAAAACAATAGTGAAACTGTTAAAATTGCACAAGAGTTAATTTTTATCACACCTAGGTACTGGATGTTTTTTAGGTATGCTCACGAACTTACTCATTGATAAACTTGGATATAGTCACTGTAGTATAGAAAATTGTTATTTACCCAATCGGCGTAAAAAAAGAAAACAAAGAAAACTGAACAGCGACCGCGGTGTTCTTACCGATCACCAAGGTTAAGCAGCGTTTGACTCGGTCGGCCTGAGATGGGTGACCGTTTGTGGCATTTTCATATTCGAGCGTCTCCGTACTTCGAAAGGCACGTTAAGCCGTTGGTCCCGGTTACTACTTAATGTGGTAGTCGTTAAGTCCGAGTTGGAAGCCTTAAAGGCGGCTTGATAAGTCCAAAAGCAGGTGGCCACAAACCTGCCTCCACCAATTCGCACTGGGTCCGCGTGGTGGAGTATGACCTATTCTCTCTCACCTCGATTTGTGAGAGAAGGCCTTTGCCCAGCAGTGGGCAATATAGGCTGATATTATTTTATTATTACTTAGAAAAATATTAAAACGTTTTTTTGTACTTACCCTGCTATTAACGCGCGTAGGCAACTAAGTGTTTTGTAAATTCTTTTTCATTCACTTTATTAGCTATGTAATTACTTTGTAATGAAATCTTCTCCTCGCTCCGACCTTCTAATACACATATCCAAAACCCCGAGAACTTTCAACTCGAATTGTCAAACCGCTTCGAATTGCTAGACAGCAGCGCATCAGTGGACGAAATCAACAAAAGGTTGGTAGAGACTGTCCATACGGTCGGGTCTAAGCATTTTAAGCCCCACCGTAAAAATAGGCCTCAAAAGCTATCCGACTACACCCGAAACCTTATGGCTGAGCGACGTACCATGAGACTCCAAACCTCCGATAATGCTAAGTCCTATAGGCAGCTCAATGGACAGATATTGAAGTCCTTGCGACACGATCTACGGTCCTTCAACACAAGACGTATTGAGGAGACCATAAAGCAGAACAAGGGCTCCAAAGTGTTCGCAAGAGCCGCGTCGATTGGGCAAAGCCAGTTGACGAAGCTGAAGACGGAGGACGGAAACGTAACGTCGAATAGGTCAGAGGTGCTCAGGGAGATAGAGAGGTTCTATGGACAGTTGTATACCTCAGTAGCTGAACCTATTGTTGACTTGGTAAAAGACCCAAGAGCCAAGCTAACCCGACACTACACTGAAGATATCCCGGACATCAGCCTGTACGAGATTAGGATGGCTCTCAACCAACTTAAAAACAACAATGCGCCGGGTGAAGACGGAATTACTGCAGAGCTTCTGAAAGCGGGCGGATCGCCGGTACTTAAAGTCCTTCAGAGGCTGTTTAATTCCGTCTTGCTCGAAGGAGAAACGCCGGAAGCATGGAACAGGGGTGTGGTGGTACTCTTTTTCAAGAAAGGTGATAACACTTTATTAAAGAACTATAGGCCCATCACACTGCTGAGCCATGTTTACAAGTTGTTTTCGAGAGTCATCACGAATCGTCTCGAACGCAGGCTTGATGATTTCCAGCCTCCCGAACAAGCCGGTTTCCGGAAAGGCTTTAGTACCATAGACCACATACATACGCTGCGGCAGATTATACAGAAGACCGAGGAGTATAATCGGCCACTATGCTTGGCGTTTGTGGACTATGAGAAAGCCTTCGATTCGATCGAGACTTGGGCGGTTCTTAGATCTCTCCAGCGATGCCGCATTGACTATCGGTACATCGAAGTGTTGAAGTGCTTGTATAATAACGCCACCATGTCAGTCCGAGTACAAGGGCAGTGCACGAAGGCGATCTCCATAAAAAGAGGAGTAAGACAGGGAGACGTCATTTCTCCGAAACTGTTTACGACCACCATAGAGGACGCCTTCAAGCTCTTGGAATGGCGAGGACTTGGCATCAACATCAATGGCGAATACATCATTCACCTTCGATTTGCCGACGACATTGTGATCATGGCGGAGTCGCTGGAAGATCTAGGACGAATGCTCGGCGACCTCAACAGAGTATCTCAACAAGTGGGTCTTAAAATGAACATGGACAAAACGAAAATAATGTGTAACGTCCATGTCGTACCCACCGCACTCACCGTTGGGAACTCTACTCTTGAAGTTGTCGACGAATACATTTACCTGGGACAGGTAGTCCGGTTAGGTAGGTCCAACTTTGAGAGAGAGGTCAATCGACGAATCCAACTCGGCTGGGCAGCGTTCGGGAAACTGCGCAACATCTTCTCATCCAAAATACCTCAGTGCCTAAAGACTAAAGTTTTTAGTCAATGTGTGTTACCAGTGATGATATATGGATCAGAGACGTGGTCTCTTACAATAGGTCTCATAAAAAAGCTCACAGTTGCTCAGCGAGCTATGGAGAGAGCTATGCTCGGCGTTTCTCTACGTGATCGAATCAGGAATGAAGAGATTCGTAGAAGAACCAAGGTCACCGACATAGCCGTAAAGATTAGCAAGCTGAAGTGGCAATGGGCGGGCCACATAGCGCGAAGATCGGACGGGCGTTGGGGCAGAAAGATTCTAGAGTGGAGACCACGTATTGGCAAGCGCAGCGTGGGACGACCACCTGCCAGATGGACCGACGATCTTGTGAAAATCGCAGGAAGTCGTTGGATGCAGGTGGCATCGGACCGGTTACGCTGGAAAGCGATTGGGGAGGCCTATGTTCAGCAGTGGACAAGTATAGGCTGAGATGATGATGATGATGATGATGAAATCTTCTCTTTAACTCTTGAAATAAATTAGTAGACGAGCGTATTATCATTCAAGCTTCAACGAATTTCAAAACGCAAATACACTTTCAACCTAAATGCAAGCTATATATATATAGTAAAATATCAGAAGCATGTTTGGACTTGAACTTGATCATGATTTCGTTCGTGTTAAATCGCGTATATGCGTCATATACAGAGCAAGTCAAAACGTGCCTGAAAGACTTGTACGTTCTTCGTGACTTGCCGAGTTTTTCATCTTGTACGAACTTGTGCACGCTTATCGACGTGTTCAGTTTTTTAAAAGTACAACAATGATAGTTCCTACTAAAATATTAGTTATTCTTATAACAAGTTGGGTTACGTGTACCAACACGTAACACAACTTATACAGTGTTTCCAATAAGAACCTGTGTTAATTATTTATTTATTTATACTTAATGCACTAATGTACATAGGCGGACTTAATGCCTACGGCATTTTCTGCCAGTCTACCTTTCGGGTGGTGTGAGACAAGTGTGGTAGGTGCGAGATTATATAAGTGGGAAAAAGTTACATTAATAAATATAAATAACAACTAATTACCTATTTATACCACTTAGTAAATACATATTTTATATAACGATGCACATACATAATATATATTTATATATACCAAAAATATATACATACATATATAATTATACAATATATACATGAACTAGAACTGTGCGACATAACGAGTTTTCGTTTATGTCGACCCCTGGGAAACCGATATCGACCACTTTGGGAATCCCTGGTTTAAATGTACTAATCTTTTATTTATAAACCTTATGAATGTAAATATAATTAGGGCTGATTTAAATATGTAATTCAATATAATCGAAATGACCACTTAATTTACAAGAAAGGGCACCTGAAAAAATACCCTGAAACAAACTAATATTGTGAGAAATTTGAGAAGAATCGGAATTTCGTTCTTCGCACATTTGGGAAATGTGTCCTAGTTTTGGGGAATTCGGAGGATTGGCATTGACAACCCTGATCATGCAAATGAAGCTATACTTTTAAAATAAAACTTAGTACTGAAATGAATGTATCACATTGCAGAAAGTATGTGAAACTTGCACAAAAAAAAATGTTTAGTATGAATCTAATACAAAACTTTTTGTTTCAGGAAGAATGTTTACAATTGGGATGCTGTTGGGCCCTCTGCATCATTATTATTACATTAAATTAGATAAAATTTTGCCTCGAGCTAATTTCAAAACAGTGCTTACAAAAATGATGTGTGATCAAACAATTGCTTCTCCACTAACTATAGTAGCTTTTTTCTATGGAATGGGAATTCTGGAACGTAAGAGTGTAACTGAGTGCACAGAGGAGTTGAAAAATAAATTTCTATATGTATATTTGGTAAGTATATTTTGTGTATGAGGTTTGAGGAATATACGTGGAGGTGTACTGTAAACACCCAAATTTCGCCGACGATGTTAGGTCCCATGTAAAAGGGGGGAGCCTATTGCCATATACCGGGCACAATTCCAGACTCCGGACAGATACTGGGAATTTTTATCATAAAAACTACATTAGTCCGACCTAGGATTTGAACCCAGGACCTCGTGATCGCAAAGCACATTATTCGCCACTAGATCAACGAGGCAGTGGTAAGTATTAATTTATAAAAGTTATATACATACTTCCTTAATCTTTCCTTTATCTGACGATAAATGAAAGACTCAAAGTATGTATATTTTAAAAGATGCTAAAAGTTGTCCACTGCAGGAAAAAGGTCTTCGTAAAGATTGCCACAATGGCTGGCTTTGTGCTATATACATCCAACTTTTACCCCTGATCTTTACCAAGACATTGGTCTAACTGGTGGGGTGCCAATCCACTCCCAAAAAGAAATATGTCTGATATATAAATATTTTGAAAATATTTTTTAATTAAGAAATAATATTTCATAATTTTTGTTTCAGGGTGATTGGGTGTATTGGCCTCCAGTACAATTTATAAATTTTTATTTTTTGCCCACACACTACAGAGTATTTTATATTAATGTAGCTACAATGATATTCAATACATTTTTGTCCTATATGAAACATTTCGATCAACACTGACTGAGTGTGGCCTCAACAAAAACCTAATTATATTGTAAGCTGACAAAAGTATTCATGGTATAACACTTGTGATAATATTTAACAGGATTACAAATTATACTTATCAGATTACAAATAGGTTAAGCATTCAATAAAATTTTCTTAAAATTATAATACTCTTTACTCTCTGCCTACCCCGCAAGGGATCTGGCGTGAGGTTATAGATAGATAGATAAAATTATAATTTTCCCTCTTTTATAAGATAAATATGAGCAGGTACCTAGTACCTATGAGTAATTATTGTTATTATATGTGTACTAATTTTAATATCATTAATTTAATTAATTAAAAAAAAACTTTCGGGGAAAAATTTATCAGGTTAGGGTTGTGTCTGTACCTCATCTCAGGCTTATATGCTTGGTACTGCAGTTTGCAGTAGGTTAGGGCTAAGATACTATGTCTTCGGCGATTGGGCTTGTTTGCGTGCCTCCAAATTATAAATGTTTGCAAATGTGCAGTTTACGCGGTCTTTAGCCGGAATCTTATGTAATTTAAACATTTTTTTTTCATGTGACATATTTGTTTGTCCTCACGATAAAAGTAATCCTAATAAGTATAATGTATTTTAAAAAACTAGTCGCACCTTTACTGACAGTCTTCTATGGACTATAAATTATAATGAATGACTCCATGTTTATAATGATAATTACTAGTGAATTTCTCTCTCAAAGCATGTAAACATCATCTCACGCAATATTGTTCATAAGTGTGCAAGTGATAATGTAAACGGTAAAAGTATTATTGCATATTACCTAAGATCGATAAATATAAAATGCTGTTAAATTTATTATAATTTATTAAAGTTATGATCCGTTATAAAAACTTGTTTTGCAACCCTCACACAGTAATAAAGTTCATACACATACAGAAATGTAGCTAAAGCATAAATAATGCTTTAAACGATTATCCCCAACACATAGTCCAGTCATCTTTTCTAGTTTGCAATTTAACAATAATGCGATACAACGCTAATGCTGGGCCTAGAGGTAAACCCAGACCTCTGACGATGTCGGCTCGCCCGGCCACGCTCAATACCTGGCCATCGAACTCCTAGGAAAAAAAACACTATTTTAATACATATCCTTACTTATCGTAAAGAGGCCTTTGACTGGCTGTGGGATACAGAATAGACTAAATATACTTGTTCAAAAGGTAAATACAATAAAATAAATAAATACAATAGAGTGCCATAGAGGATGCAATTTAATAAAAAGACAAAGGCGTTCTCTCACAAATCGTGGTGGAAGAGATTAGGTCATAATTCACCACCACCCAGTGCGGATTGGTGGAGGCAGGTTTGTGGTCACCTGCTGTTGGAACTTATCAATCAACCGGGACTAACGGCTTAACGTGCCGAAGCACGGAGACGCTCGAATATAAAATGCCACAAACGGTCACCCATCTTAGGCCGACCGAGTCGAACTCTGATTAGCCTTGGTGATCGGTAGGAACACGGCGGTCGCACAGCGATAAGAGCGCGATTGATTTGATACTTCCATTTTATCAAGTAAGTTATTGGATTGTCATTCATAACTTAAGATTACATTAAACAGAAACATACTATTTTGACAATGAAACAGCACTCTCTGCTAAGTATCTTAATATAAAAACATAATAATATGTACTGGTAAATAAATGTTTTAAATACAACTAATGCAAATGTTTTTGAATATTAAGTAATACCTATTTTGTTTTCAGTGCGGTTAACAACCCGGTTAAGTAAATAGACGCGGTTAGGAAAATTTGCATTGATATACATGTTAACACTAGATAAGCAGTAACGGCGTAAATGTATGTCGGCTAAGAATATGCCCGCAGCCATGTTACAAACGTCTATCATTCAGTGGCCACGTTAGTTAACTTTCGTTTTCAGGCATTGGGGTATGGGCGATGAGAAGACTCGACGAAGTTTTCCAAATGCTGCCCAGCCCAGCTATCCGTCTCTTTATTTCATTATCGAAGTTGTTACGACCTAGTTGGAGGTTGACGGACGATTTAGCGCAGTGGTTAAGAGCTTGAGCTGCTCCGCCCACTGTGTCGAATAGTCGCGGGTTCGATTCCCGCACGGGACAAATCTTTGTGTGATCCACAATTATTTGTTCCGGTCTGGGTATTTGTTTGTGAATTTTCATGTTTGTAAACGCACCCACGACACAGGAATAAATCCTAGTGTGGGGCTACGTTTTAAAAAAAAAAAAAAAAAAACCTAGTTGGAGCAACTGCCCTAGGTATACATACTTGGAAACAACTTTGAGGTAGACTCCGTTTACGGTTTACGGCGATTGGTACCGGGTCAACATGCTTGTTGATCATAACTTTGGTTTGGTTGTATGTTTTGCAACGTTTCAGCCATGATGATGATGTCGTCTGCAAGTCGCAGGTGAGAGATGTATGCGCAATTTATATTGATGCTGCGACCTTTCCAGTCCAGCGTCTTGAACATATCCTACAGTGCGTTAGTGAACAGTTTTGGGATATGACGTTACCCTGGCGCACTCCGCGGCGCTGCTGGTTAAGTTCAGTCCTCTGGTTCTGTACTTGGACGGTCATCGTTGCGGCTTCAAAAAGGCACATCCCCTCGATGCCTTAAATTAGGAATAGCAAACTTTACGGGAAAACCAAAGAACTAATTATTTTCTCTTTTACTTATCTAATATGTATATAAATCTTTAGATATATAAAAATGCGCATTTACTTTAAATCTAAAAGTACAAACAAACATAAGATGGGTAAGAGAAAATATTTAGGTTTTTTGGCTCCCCTGTACAGATTTGCCACACCTAATTTACGCCGTATTGCCTGTTGCTAAGTTACGGACTTTCACTATCCCCGGTGACATGTCCTTTTATTGTACATACGTACTTAGGCTAATTGGCCGGCATTCATTTAGTCGCTCGCAATCACACCTACTTGAAGTTATAACCTTCGATATTATAATCTATAACTATATTACATGGGACTTAACATCAGCGTTTAAAAGTGGATGACGTGGACCGCTGCCACGCATGCTTGGGTACCGTTGGTGCCCCGTGTTAAACTATATGATGTTATCACATTATATAGAATATGATCATATATTCAGGGGGTTTCAGGTCTCGAAGAGTATGTTTGGATCAAGTCTTCTCACTCCGCAACATCGTAGAGAAGCATCTGGCAGTGGGGCGGAAGGTTTTCTGCGGTTTTGTAGATCTGGAGAAGGCATTTGACAGAGTTGTGCGAAAGAGACTTTGGGACATTTTGCCAGAGTATGGTATAGATGGCACTCTGTTGCGAGCCGTCCAGTCCACTTATGTGGACTGCAAGGCATGCGTACGGGTGGGTGGTAACAGGTCACCCTGGTTTGACGTTAAAATCGGCGTCAAGCAGGGTTGCGTGTTGTCCGCTAGACTGTTTATAATATATCTGGATAAAAGTCTTCAAAGACTAAAAGCGATGAATGAAGGTGTACAAATGGGTGACTTAGTGGTAAACCATCTACTTTATGCAGATGACGCGGTTTTAATAGCGCCAACAGCCACTGATCTGCAAACACTAGTCACAGTTATGAAAGACGACTGCATGATCAATGGCTTACACTTGAATGTGAAGAAAACCAAGATTATCATTATTTAAAAAAACATAAGTCACTAATCTTTAGGCTTCAATTGATTAAAAGCAAACGCAGAAATCATCCAGTGTGTAATATGGTAAAACACAGAACGACCTCGGCGAGCCACCAATACTACGTCTTACATGCCCGACTATACAACAAAGTCCACAAAACTTTTTATTTACTCTTTAAATTATAGGGAAGTAAAATGCAAGGTTACAAAATGGCTGAAAACTTTAAACTATAGTCATACCGAAATGCTGCTTAACACTATGCTTTAAGCACATTTGATTATGTAAAGAATTGCACTCCTATATTAACCTACATATCACTATCAATACCACATCTACATAAACTCACATCTCACACACGTAACACAATACACACATCACACACGTAACATAACATACACACATCACACACCACCACACATAAAAAACTCAGACAAGTTAAAAAAAGGATTCCTTACCGTAACTTTAATTAGTGTTATGTAACCTGTGAAGGAACACTGACTCCCAAAACACAGGTTGTTACCTAGTTTGGAAGGCAGAGGTTACCAAAATGTATGTCATTAATTACCAGTCTGTATTTAGCCACTAGGAATCTTTGTATTGTGATCCCTTATTACTGGTACTGAATAAATTATTATTATTATTATTATGGTTTTTGAAAGGGAAGAAACCAGAACGAATGTAAGGATTGTGGTTGGTAACGATGTGCTGGAGCAAGTGAATGAGTTTGTATATCTTGGATGCGCCTTCAGTAAGGATGGGAAATACACCGCTGACATAGAGAGAAGAGTGAGTGCAGGGAACAGAGTGAATGGTGCGATGGGAAAGCTACTCGGGAGCCGGCACTTAAGCCATAAGGCGCAGCTGGCCATACATAACGGAGTTCTTGTCCCAACGCTGTTATATGGTAGCGAGAGCTGGGTAGGTATAAAAAGGTATAAAAGATAGTATCGGTGTAAAGATGAGAAAGGGCATGCTCCGTTGGTTCGGGCATATAGAAAGAATGCCAGAGGAAAGAATGACAAAACAGATATACAATGTGAAAGTGGAAGGATGCAGGTACCGGGGAAGACCTAGACTATCTTACCACGACCAAATAAATCGAGTCTTATCTGATGGAAAAGTCAAGAGTCTCCGTAACCGGCGAGCGTGTATGAGACGAACTATGAGAGTCGAGGAAGCCAGAGAGATATGTAAGGAAAGAACCTGTTGGAACTCTGTACTCTCTGCCTACCCCGCAAGGGATCTGGCGTGAGGTTATAGATAGATAGATAGATGATCATATAGATAATAAATAGAGGAAATTCATAGACTGCCAGGTCTGCTCAGTTTTGAGTTTGAAAATCATATCTATATCAGGGTAGTCAGAGAGCACAGAGAAGTCGAGTACGACGAATACATTTACCTGGGACAGGTAGTCCGGTTAGGTAGGTCCAACTTTGAGAGAGAGGTCAATCGACGAATCCAACTCGGCTGGGCAGTGTTCGGGAAACTGCGCAACATCTTCTCATCTAAAATACCTCAGTGCCTGAAGACTAAAGTTTTTAGTCAATGTGTGCTACCAGTGATGATATATGGATCAGAGACGTGGTCTCTTACAATAGGTCTCATAAAAAAGCTCAGAGTTGCTCAGCGAGCTATGGAGAGAGTTATGCTCGGCGTTTCTCTACGCGATCGAATCAGGAATGAGGAGATTCGTAGAAGAACCAAGGTCACCGACATAGCCCTTAAGATTAGCAAGCTGAAGTGGCAATGGGCGGGCCACATAGCGCGTAGATCGGACGGGCGTTGGGGCAGAAAGATTCTAGAGTGGAGACCACGTATTGGCAAGCGCAGCGTGGGACGACCGCCTGCCAGATGGACCGACGATCTTGTGAAAATCGCAGGAAGTCGTTGGATGCAGGTGGCATCGGACCGGTTACGCTGGAAAGCGATTGGGGAGGCCTATGTTCAGCAGTGGACAAGTATAGGCTGAGATGATAATGATGATGAGTAATTTTGGGCTTAAATCTTACATATCTTTTTTATAGTTGGAATCGATTCAGCTGTCGATTAAGTCCAAACTACTTTCAGGTCTTGCGTTAATTACGTTACACCTTGTAGATAGATTGATTAGGTAAACAGCAATTATGTTACCAACGTGCGATGGAGCGTCGCATCTTAATGACCCGCATTGTATACGTTGGAGTTAAAACCGCGACATTTAAAATGGGATTGGGCGGGTCCCTCTCGGCGCATAATGTCACGTTCGCAAAACGTCACAGTATTTTTTTTACATTCGCATAATGTCACATTCACATAACGACGCGATCGCAAAATGCCACGTTCGTAGAATTCTCAAAATGACTACTTTCTCTAAATATCCTAGTGAAGCTTTCTGTTTTATAGATCCTAGAGGTTTATCTATACATAGATAGTTACGTTTTTGTCTCTTCTATCCACCCAAATTTTCTTCTTCATTTATATAAAATAGATATTTTGAGAATCTTACGAAAGTGTCATATTGCGAACGTGTCTCACTGACGTAAAAGGTGATTTTATCTCATCCCTTCTATCTATCCCTGAGGCGCTCGTAGCGCTGTGCGACCGCGGTGTTCTTACCGATTACCAAGGTTAAGCAGCGTTCGACTCGGTTGGCCCGAGATAGGTGACCGTTTGTGGCATTTCCAAATTCGAGCGTCTCCGTGTTCGGAAGGCACGTTTAGCCGTTGGTCCCGGCTACCACTTCATGTGGTAGTCGTTAAGCCGAGTTGGATGCCTTAAAGGCGGCTTGATAAGTTCCAACAGCAGGTGGCCACAAAACTGCTTCCACCAATCCGCACTGGGTCGGCGTGGTGTAGTATGACCTAATCTCTCTCACCACGATTAGTGAGAGAAGGCCTTTGTCCAGTAGTGGGCAGTATAGGCTGATATTATTACCTGATCCCTTAAAATTGAAGCTGCCTCTGGTAAATGTTTTGAAAAATATTCATAAACATCATCTGATGTCCAGTTAGAGATATCTGGTATACTTGGATCAATGGGTACTTCCTCTGCCAATTTCGAAGGGGCTCTATCTAGTTCGTGTGGTTTTAGGAATGGGTCCACAGTAGGTGAGTTTTGTGAATTGTAATCCATACTTCTAGTTACGATTGCTGGTGACCCCACAACTGTGGGGCGAGATTTTAGACAGTTATTACATTCCCACTGGTCCCAGGCTTTCAGTCTTTCTGGGATACGAGGAATGTGGCACAGTGCATGATAAGCATCTGAGCATATGCTGCACACTGTTAAAATGCCCTGAAAAAAAATGTTTTATGGATTACTAGTTACTACCCGCGGCTTCACCCGCGTTGACTTCACACAGGAACCTAACATTTTTTCGGAATACAAAGTACCCTATGTGTTAATCCAGGTTATAAATTATCTGTGTGCCAAATTTCATGCACATCCGTTCCGCCGTTTTTGCTTTATTGAGTAACAAACATACAAACTTTCACATTAATAATATTATAAGATGATTCTTGATAATTATAGATTGGGAGGGGTTTAGACATAAAAATCCACTGCGAGTCCAGTGCGAGTTGGTGGATGCATAGTAAGCCTTCTGACTCTGCTTATGGGCGCCGTCGGACGATTTAGCGCAGTGGTTAAGAGCTTGAGCGGCTCCGCCCACTGTGTCGAATAGTCGCGGGTTCGATTCCCGCACGGGACAAATCTTTGTGTGATCCACAATTATTTGTTCCGGTCTGGGTATTTGTTTGTGAATTTTCATGTTTGTAAACGCACCCACGACACAGGAATAAATCCTAGTGTGGGGCTACGTTTAAAAAAAAAAAAAAAAACAAAAAAGATGGTATTATTTCACCACTCTTCCACTATCATCCTAGGTCAGCCAACATAGACCTTAAATGCCTATCTATCTATATCATCACGCCAGCTCCCTTGCGGGGTAGGCAGAGAGTACAGAGTTCCAACAGGTTCTTTCCTTACATATATCTCTGGCTTCCTCCACTCTCATAGTTCGTCTCATACACACTCGCCGGTTACGGAGACTCTTGACTTGCCCTAATGTAAAGTTACTTTACATCTATGCTCCAAATTGGGGAGGTTACACTTAAAAACTTTAAGTGTACAAGGTTTTTAGGACAGAATTTGTAGGACAAAGGAAGATGTTAATCTTATGCTGAAAATTTTACATCACAATATGATGCAACTAAACTTGTATTTTTAAAGTAATGCTTGCTGATCACACTTAGGGGTCCAAAAAAGTGCGTAGCTGCATTTGAGAGTGCAGAACAAATTATATAAAAGGACTGTTGATGAAGAAAAGTATTGAAGCTAGCAAATCCACTAAGTTCCTATTATTTATATTTTTAATTTCTTTAAAAAGTATTACCCTCACCCTTGGAATGATCCCTGTCTTTCACATACACTAACACCCAAACTGAAACATGAATTTGTGGGTCACCGAGTACACCCACTTTTCGCCGACAATGTAAGGTTCTATGTAATAGGAGGGCGAACCTATTGCCATATACCGGGCACAATTCCAGACTCCAGACTCATACTGGAAATTTTTCATTAGAAAAACTACATTTGTCTGTCCTAGGATTTGAACCTAAATGCACTTTGCCACTGGACCAATGAGGTAAATTAATATTGATAAGTTTATTTTGAAACTTACAGCATCATTCGTCTCACAGCACATCACACACGTTTTGCAATGTGGGCATTGCCATGTATTATCTGGGCGTGGTTTCAAAATACCAGATCCTGACTGAAGACAACTAAGATGAGCTTTGTTGTTGCAGTCTCGACACTCCACCAGCCTATCATTAGATCCTCGAGGTTTTTGAACACGGCATACTGAACAAACTCCTCCCGACGTCTCATGTGGAAGAGGCTCTTCTTGTTCCATTTCATCTCCACTACCATCGAGAGAAAGTTGACTTTCGGACAAAGGAGTGCCTTCAATATCGGATTTCTGATGTGATGCGATCATAAGCCTTTTCTTTATTGTACTTTTGTTTAATGAACCAATAGGTCTTCCCCTTTTGCGTTTACTTGGGACATTGTTGTCGGAAGGGTCAAATACTTTCTTGGCCATTTTTCTTCGTTCACCGACACGTACACCTGCATTACGAGTAGTGCTACTTGGGCCATTGCTAGATGCTCCACCACCACGCTTTTTAGGCCTCCCTCTCATTCTTTGAGGAGAAGATCTACATGAAGAATTAGCTGATGAGGTCATCTGAAATATTGTGAAAACAATTGTTAAATATTTAGATACAACAGCAGAATATTAACATTATTGTATTTGAACATCCAATTTATGCCCCAGCAATACAATGTGTCAAATAACATTCAGCTGGATATCGTCAAAAAGAAAAATAAACTTTTAAATCATTTGAGTCTTTATATATTATAAATAAAATAAAAAGAAATGTATTATAAAATAGAAAAAATATATTACACTATATTCCCCAAGTGTGGCTGGCAGAAGTGTACTGAGTACACCCATATTTCGCCGATGTTCTTTGGTCACATGTAATGGGGGCGAGCATATTGCCATTATACCAAGCACGATGCCAGGCAAAGAGAAACAGACTGTTATTGTCGAGTTCTTAGATTTACGCGAATATTACACAGGGTTACGGGAGTCCTTCCTGACCATGACCATGGGTGCCCAAAGCACTCGAAAAGTCCGTAACTAAAAATCAAAAATAAACCGCGATAAAATCCGTAAAATAGTTTTATTTCAGACTGTTACTGGATTTTTTTTTGTAGGAAAATAACTTTTTTCTTTGACCTAGGACCTGACCCCAGGAACTTGTGATCGCTATGCATATTATTCATCACTAGACCAATGAGTTATTCAGGCCAAAAAGGCAGTATAAAATAAAAATCTTGAATAATTACCTTTGTATTAGAGTCAACATTGTACTCTTTGAAACTATCCGAACTATCACCATCATGATCTGCAGGCCCCAGAGCCAAGTTACCATTTTGCAACTTAACAAGGCTACCAGAAGACAGCTCTTTATTAATGATAGTTTCAAGCTGTTTCTTAGAGTACTTTGATTCCTGTGACGCAGCAGCTCTGACAAGGTCCTCGAATGCAATACCATTCTCTAAATAGCTCTGGTCTTGGTAAATGAGAAAGGCAATCGCTGAAGTTATAATTCTTCGCTCACTAGATGCAATTGATGAAGTCATTTCTGAAAAATATACTTGTAAGTGAAAATTTGTTGGACTACTAAAACTGCATTATGTTAGGTTAATTTATACGATACTTATATTACATACTATATTATAAATATATAGGTGACTAAATACATAATACAAAAATCAAAATATTTTTGATTTTTGTGTGTGTGTGATCTACGCTGTTGGCCACGGGGCCTTTACAGATTAACCGGACAAGAGGGTGAGTGTGCAACCACTAAGTTCGAACCAGAAGGGCAAGGGGACAACTAGTTCAAGGGCGCCTTAAGAAGGAATAGGCTCGGCTTGGGCAGTCGCTATGGGGGGGCATATACTAGGTGTCCCACCATGGTGCTCTTTTTTTGTTTTTTAAAAACATAGCCCTACACTAGGATTAATTCCTTTGTCGTGGGTGCGTTTACAAAAATGAAACTTCACATACACAAATACCCAGACTAAAATAAACAATTGTAGATCACACAAAGATTGGTCCCATGTGGGAATCAAACCCGCGACTATTAGACACAGTGGGCGGGGCGTCTTAAGCTAATAACCACTGCGCTAAATAGTCCGTCGTCCATTGTATTGCTCTGCACTGGCTGGGGGTCAAGGTGTACTACAAACTCGCGAGCAAGGTCGGTGTCTGATCATGTATAATGTTTTTGATACAACTTCAGTGTACCTACAGAAATATTTGTATTTGGTTATAAATTTGTATTTACCATGCTTCATATTTAACTTAGTTTTATATTTGAATGGACCCATCATTATTTTCACTGCATATTAATATTTTATGGAAATTCCAGAATAATATTGAATTGATATTGTTAGTATTTTTCAGGTATATTGTATTATGCAACTCACTGTTGTTTTTGTTTGATTTCTTTCGCCACTTAGCAGCGTTCCTATAGCTTACATTATCTTTATAATCTACTTTAAAAATACTTTTTTCCTTCAAGCAACGTTTGAGATCTGCTTTAGTGTCCTTAGGTGCTACTTTGTAACACTTTAGCATAAACTTACAAATTCTATTTATATCGGGACGCGATTTACGTGAACGCAAGTGATCTATTGCAGCCAAAATTTGATTTTTATACTTTATCTCTGACATTTCTGAAATAATAACAATAAATTATTAGTATTTTACACTTTATTATAACTTATGAGCGAAGTTTTTTTATTATACTTTACCTGAGCAAAATCATGCCGGCGATTTTTAAACCAAGCATACAACTATTTTCGTATGTCAGATTATGCGAGCGAGATTACGAAGACAATTAAGGAATTGGTAAAACCGTCATCCAAATTACGGAAGTTTTCGAAATAGTTTTCACTAATCAGTTCATTGAAAAACTCAACAACAATCACGGACGACGATAATAGTTTTATTTTTTATAAAGAATTTTTACGGCCTTGGGTACTCAGAGATAATGCAGTGTTCACAGTGTTGGTCAATAAAAACATCTATGAATGCGTTTCACGTATATTACGGCATGAGACAAGCAGGGTAACAAAACACGTCTTTGGAACAAAAGTACCATACAGTAGCGATGGGCGATTATTACTAAAAATAGTAGTCGCATTCTTCGATTATTCCGTTCATTCGAATGCAATCGAAACACAATCACAATTCTTCGATTGTTCAATCGACAGACGAATTGATTTCATCATCAATTGTTTTGGAATTTTTTAATAGATTTGAATCGGGATATGGTTTTTTTAATTTTCCATATAATAATTTATGTATAGTATAAGTAATTAGTAAAAAAGTAAATCATAAAAATTCTTTGAAATTTATAGTAATCTATCATCATGCCAGATCTTTTGCGGGGTAGGTATAGTGATAATAATTACGTTAGATTTATTTTAATTTATCTATAATTTAATCGATATTTCCAACTTACTTTGCCCAAGCTATTTACCAACAGTAATGACTGATTAACTAAAAGTCATTGCTAACAATTAGGAGTGATCGTTATATGACATAACTGAAAAAATAACCTATTATTAATAAATAATCAAATCACTTATTATTTATTACCTCAGGCAAACGTTATTTTATTAGCGTTACTTTTATTACAAATTGTCCGACCAAAACCGCCAACCAACCTGCCACGCGACATAGCGACACTGACTGACTGGACTTTTCAATTGCCTTTTGACGTATAATATTTTTGTCACAAGTCACTTGTTAAATTATGCTCTAAGACAACTAGATATGAACTATATTTAATTGAGTGTCCAGTAACGAAAGTAATATATTATTAGGTTATTTATTATGTTCCGCGCCAATATATTTGTTCGTATTATACGTTATAACGTGTTGCTTACTACGTAACATTATTTTTTTTTTAAATCTTTGCGGGTTACTGGCGTGATCTTGGATGATGTATTTATGCATTTATTGTGGGTTTGTGTCAAATTGATTGCATATAAATCGTTGGTTTGTTTGTTGTAATAACTGTAAATAAAAGTTAGTTTTAGTTACGTGTGAATAATTAATTTATTAAATATATAATTATTTTTTAACGTTTAACAGCTCACGGCAGCGGCGCGGTGTGTTTTGCCGAAGTAATAACTATTATGAATAGCGTAAATAATAATAGGCGTTTTAAAAGTATCGTATCGTTATAACGCGTTTTTAATATATAATCGTTGCGAACACTCCTACTAACAATCGGAACAGTCTCCCCGTATCGAATAAGACCTGCGCATTGGCGATGCGCCGTCGATTTTCATTCGTTGGTTGATTGTTATTCGAATGTATTTTTGTGAGGACGAATAAATCGACAATCGAATGGCTGTCACTACAATTGTCTATTCATTCGATAGTTCTATTTGTAACAATCGCCCATCGCTACCATACAGCCGTAAAATTATATTTGTTTTTTTTTGGATTGTGCGTTTCACGTACCACTACCCTTCGGAGTTAGGTTGGTAATATTGTTTGTCAGTGTAGATCGCTACTGTCAGTGCTTTCCCCTACAATCGGGAACGTATGGTTTCATACGTTGCGGTAGGCGATTGCGTTTTAGATTTATTGTGCGCCAACACTAAATTGTAGTCATAGACAATGTTCTAACGAAATGCACAGGATAATTAGTTGGCGTCCCAGAAAAACCCAGCGAAGACTTACCACAACTTCTACTAAAAATGGCAACAACAATTAATGCCAATTTGCAAAAAGACGACATCGACTTCATTACCCGAGTTCAACCACTGCACTCTAAATCAGGCAAGCCTAGAAGAATTGTAGCAAAATTAAAGAGCAGAAGTGCTAAGGAAAATATTATTGCCAATTTTTGCAAAGCAAACAAACACAAAGGACTGACATCTACGGACTTTGGGTTTGAAGGTAACTCATCTAAGATATTTATCAACGAGCACTTAACAATTGCAAACAAAATCCTTCTAAATAACTGCCGCCTACGAGCAAGAGACAAAAATATTAAGTTTATTTGGGTAAAAAACTGTACCGCGTAAACTGTATCTATATGCGTTTCAACGAGAAATCTCCCCCAATGGCCATCACGAACGAAGAAGACCTGAAAAAATTTCTGATCTCATAAAACCATTGCTTCTTATCTGTTATTATTTTCAATACATTACTATTTGTCTTATAATAATGATTACAACACAACAATCACACATCACACCCACACTTTACTCATACTCAATAATAACATATATATTGGCACTATTATCGATAATATTCTACAAAAGGTTGCAAACCCCTGCCTTTCACGCACTGCCTACATTTACTCGTTCGCTTAAAGCTACTATAATATCGAGTCCGCCGAGCACTGCTAACGGTCGCGTCATTTTTTAATTTACACTACCCCCATTTGTATATTTACAAAATTATACTAGTGATTGCATATTTGCTACAAATTTCTTACCATTTAAATTATGGATTCCTTAAGCGTGTACTATCAAAACACTCGTGGACTTAGAACAAAATTACAGGAATTTTATCGTAATATTGAAGCGAACAATTTTGACATTATAATCATAACCGAAAGCTGGTTGTGCGACAGGATTTTAGACACGGAAATTTGTGATAGTCGTTATGATGTGTTCCGATATGATCGAGGATCTAATGTGAAGGGTGGTGGAGTTATGATCTGCATCAAGCGCTGTTTTTCTGCTGTGATGCGGCCTGATTTACGATATGGTTCCACTGAATGTGTTTGGATAACAATTACTAGCCATATATTACGCGATTTATCAATAGATATACCTAATAAAAATAGTGACTTGCATATCGCAGCGGTATATATACCTCCAAACTCTAAAGCCCCACAATTGCTACATGACTTCCAAAAATCGTTCGAAAACCTACAACTAGCTAACCCAAAAGATTTATTTTTATTAGTCGGTGACTTTAATTTACCTTTCTTGACGTGGACTTTGGATGGGCACTCCAATAAGACCAATGGAACCTCGCTCTTAATGGAGACCGCCGCCGATTTTATGAACTTTGTTTATTTAGCAGGACTTGCGCAATTTAACTTATTAAATAATTGCTGCGGCAATATTCTCGATCTCGTATTATCCAACTTAACATTAGCTTGTGAAAAATGTGATGCATCATTAGTGAGTATTGACAAGTTCCACCCTCCACTACTAATACATATTAAAAACTTTAGGATACAGCCCTTACGCCACAAGCCCATAGTTATTAAAAAGTTTTATAAATCAGATTTTAATAAAATAAATTCCGTTCTCTGCAATATTGACTGGCATGATATCCTTAACAAGGGTACAGTAGACGAAGCGGTAGAGGAATTTTATTCTAATCTTAATTCTATTATTGACAAATACGTGCCTATTGTAAAAATTTCGGGTCGTTATCATTATCCTAAGTGGTACTCACCATCACTGATTAATGCTATTAAAGAAAAATATAAACTACACTCGAAATGGAAAAAGTTTAGAAACGCGAACGATTACTCGGCGTTTGCCTTAGTTAGGGCAAGGGTCAAGGTGCTACAGGAGGAATGTTTTCATAATTATATATCTAGATGTGAAAAAGAAATTATTGATACTTGAATTTTTTTTGGAAATATGTTAACAGCAAGAGGAAAAACTCCGGTTTTCCGTGTCGCATGATGTACAAAGGTCCCCACTCCGGTGGGGAAAACATTTGTAACGCGTTCAATACATTTTTCCAAAGTATATTTACGTCATCGCCTTCCGTATATAATGCAGCACCTCGTACTGAATCTCTAGCCTCAAACAATATCACATCAGTTAAAATCTTTTTAGATGACCTAAGAAAAACATTTAAGAAGTTAGATAAGAAAAAGGGTGCAGGTCTCGATGGAATTCCAGCTCTATTCATAAAACAATGCCAGAAAGGGCTCACAGAGCCACTAAGAATTATATTCCAGAGGTCTTTGGACGAAGGTATCTTTCCCAAGCAGTGGAAAGATGCACAGGTCATCCCCATTCATAAAAAAGGCGACAAAAGGGAAATCACTAATTATAGAGGCATTTCACTTTTAAATATTTTCGGCAAAATGCTAGAAAGTATCGTAAACGATTACCTGTACAGCTCTTGTAAACAGTGTTTACCTACATCTCAGCATGGATTCTTCAAATCTCGCACAGTGAACACTGATCTATCGGAATTTATCCAATATGTATTGACTAATATGGGGGATGGTAATCAGGTAGATGTAATATATACCGACTTCGAAAAAGCATTCGATAGAGTAGACCATAACATCCTTATCGACAAGTTGAAAGCGGTGGGAATCAAGGGAACTTTACACGGATGGCTTGAATCTTATATAAGAAATCGTCGTCAAGCAGTTGTCATGGGTATTTACCGATCTAACTTTGTAACTTTGACCTCCGGTGTTCCCCAGGGATCACATATATCCCCCTTATTATTTAATATATTCTTATTTTACATAACGCTTTCCCTCCATAACTCGAAATGCCTCTTATATGCAGATGACAAGAAAGTTTTCCGCAAAACAAATAGCGAAGCAGACTGTCATTTACTTCAGTCAGACCTTAATAGGCTGGGAGAGTACTATAAAAACAATAGAATAGGTATTAATACCCAAAAATGTCAGGTCATAACCTTTTCTCGCAAACGCTGTAACTTAATCTTTAATTACAACATCAACAATGAGCCCATCCCGCGGGCGAATCAAGTGAAGGACTTGGGTGTGATTCTCGATGATAGGTGCTCTTTTGAGGCTCACATAGATTACATAACCGGTAAAGCATACAAGTCGCTCGGTTATATTTTACGCACGATTCAACCATTTAAAGACTCGCAATGCTCTAAAGCATTATATTACTGCTACGTTAGAAGCATTTTAGAATTTGCAAGTATCATATGGCGACCTTATTACAAAAAATACATAGATAAAATAGAAAAAATTCAACACATTTTCATAAAGCACCTTAATTATAAAGCCAATAATATTGATCAGGACTACCTGAATTCATGCACCAGTTTTAAAATTAACACTTTAGAAGAAAGACGGGAACTTTTAGACATGATGTTTTTACATGATATTCTTAATAACAAATTTGACTGTCCACAATTGCTAGACAAAATTAATTTCAATACTCCCCTTAAAAGAACCAGGAATACTCCACTGCTTTCAACCCCCCAAGCATCAAATAATTATACAAAATTCTCACCTTTTAATAGATTACCAGCATTGTACAACAATAAATTTTCATCACTTGACCTATTTAATTCTTCTCGCAACACTTTTAAAACAAACATCATAAGAATATTATCAGATAATAAATAATTTTTCACCATCATCAAGCCAAAATTCTACCTCTAAAAGACACCCACACACACACACATACACCCACACACACATACATACACACACACACACACCAAAATATACACACACGCATGCACATCTATGCTATTCAATTCTAAATATTCTAATCCTTTGTCTGAGGATTTATATCTACCTTTGTAATTTATTGCTAATTTGCAAACTTCGTCATTGGCGTTTCTTTTTATGTATATGATTGTACCTTATTAATTGTAAGCTGTGAAGTTACTTAAATAAATAAATAAATAAATGAATAAATGAATGAATGAATGAATGAATGAATGAATGAATGAATGAATGAATGAATGAATGAATGAATGAATGAATGAATGAATGAATGAATGAATGAATGAATGAATGAATGAATGAATGAATGAATGAATGAATGAATGAATGAATGAATGAATGAATGAATGATGAATGAATGAATGAATGATGAATGAATGACCGACCGACCGACCGACCGACCGACCGACCGACCGACCGACAGACCGACCGACCGACCGACCGACCGACCGACCGACCGACCGACCGACCGACCGACCGACCGAACGAACGAACGAACGAACGAACGAACGAACGAACGAACGAACGAACGAACGAACGAACGAACGAACGAACGAACGAACGAACGAACGAACGAACGAACGAACGAACGAACGAACGAACGAACGAACGAACGAACGAACAAACAAACAAACAAACAAACAAACAAACAAACAAACAAACAAACAAACAAACAAACAAACAAACAAACAAACAAACAAACAAACAAACAAACAAACAAACAAACAAACAAACAAACAAACAAACAAACAAACAAACAAACAAACAAACAAACAAACAAACAAACAAACAAACAAACAAACAAACAAACAAACAAACAAACAAACAAACAAACAAACAAACAAACAAACAAACAAACAAACAAACAAACAAACAAACAAACAAACAAACAAACAAACAAACAAACAAACAAACAAACAAACAAACAAACAAACAAACAAACAAACAAACAAACAAACAAACAAACAAACAAACAAACAAACAAACAAACAAACAAACAAACAAACAAACAAACAAACAAACAAACAAACAAACAAACAAACAAACAAACAAACAAACAAACAAACAAACAAACAAACAAACAAACAAACAAACAAACAAACAAACAAACAAACAAACAAACAAACAAACAAATAAAACATGAAGGTAAAATTACCTGGAGGGAGTCATACGACGTTGCCGCTCCGCCGGTCATCGTTCAACACATTGTCTTTTTTCTCTCTCAATTACACGGATCACCATTTTGAGTGAATGAGAAAGCTATTGTAAGGTTGGCAACGTCGCACTGTACGTGTGCTTCGTAGCCTGTTGTGTCCGATGTTTAGGCCATAACAAATGCGCCGCCCCGTCCGTGTCAGCGGTTAAAATATGACTGAAAATTATTGTGTTAAGTAAATATACTTTAATACAGTGAAAATATGTCGTGTTGTGCTGTATTTTGTAAATCAAGAACAACCAAAGGAGGAGTAAAAAATTCTGAATTATCATTTCACACGTATGTATTTATTGTCTCTTATTATATTATAGGGAAATTTCACAGCAAAATTATGGATTTTACATGAAATATATACGTTATTGACGTCATATAATTAATATACGGTGATAATTAACTGTGAGTTTAAAGCTTTAATTTGTATTTTAAATATGCATTATTTTACGCTTCTCCAATAGTGATGTCCTACAGCGCCCATCGCTTACTGTCGATATTAATAAATGAATACTGAAACATTAACAATTCCTATTCACGTCATAATGACTAAACGAATTTGGATGAAATTTAGTAAGGATAGAATATCTAGATAAACACTGTCACGTCTATATTCCCCAATCGGGGGTGGGATATTCCCCAATCGGGAGTAGGACCTATTTATGATTATTTCATCTTTATAGCGTTTTCCCTGAAATAAAACAATTATTAAACTACTTACCTCACTGGAAGCTTTATATTGAGATGGCATATAGACCCTCGGTTGCGAAATGAAGTTTTGCCTAATCACGCACACTAACGCAGATTCACAAACTCACACCGACATAAATACAAGAGGCGACATACTCGAGGGCGCCTCGAAGAGGCGCCCTCGAGTATGTCGCCTCTTGCCCTTCTGGCTGGCTAGAGCGTAGTGGTTGCACGCTCGCCTTTAAGTCCGGTGAAGCTGTAAAGGCCTCGCGGCCAACAGCGTACATCATTCACACACACACACACGTTCTGTTGATGTATAATAGTTGGTAGTCTGTTGAACAGGACGAATAATACGTCGTGCGTCCTGTTGCTGCTGTGGCTAGTATGCGTCGTGAAGGAGAATTCAAATAAAAGCCGAATAATCTTGAAACAGTGCTCCAACCACCAGTTGTGACCCTCTTCGCGCAGAGTTTCTTCCTATAATCTTCCAATGCCCAGTCGCTCGAACGTGCATGGCGCGATGTTTCGCGCTCTTAAATACTATTTTGGTGTGTCACAACTAGTGGGCTTTGCATCGAGTTTATTAATCAAATAAACCAATCATGATACAATTATTCCTGTCCCTTTCCGGGGTTACACTCTTCTTATTATTCCTATCCCTTTCAGGGTTACACTCTTCAATTATTCCTATCCCTTTCAGGGTTACACTCTTCTAATTGTATACTAGTGTTTATGCGCCAGGATTCTATGACATTATCTTATTTCTAACTTAAATTACATAATGTACTACAGTAACTTAATCTATTTATACAAATCATGCAGACGTCGTCCTGTACATCTGTGTTTGTGATTACGTGATCGAATAACGTAAACATCCGTCAGACGCGCGTTTCCGCTATGAGCGTGTCAAGTGTCGCGCGTATAAATAAACAAATTCGTCATTCCAATTGATTAACTCTAACAAGATTTATATCTTGTTAGAATTCTTCAAGGAACTTGCTAGTAATAGTTTTGTGTATAAAATGTTACAAGCCCGCGAAAATTGTGAGTGATAAAACAAACAAACACGTTTGAGATTCTCAACGGAAAGAGTAACCTTATCTTCGATAAGTCACCTTTGTCACAATTTAGGTCTAATTACGTAAAATAAAGGTTTATTTGTGTCTATTTATGTCTATAATAGTAAAATAGGTTGTATTCTTTCTATTTTTGCTAAAACTTAATTCGGAAACCTTTATATTATTGTAAAAACTTTTGCCTAGATTTCGGCCTATCTAGACAAGAAATTTAGACAATTTTTGTGGTAGCTTACGAGGTATTCTTAGATATTTATTTGTTTAGATGACCTAAAATTAGATATGCATGCTTATTTATTAGTTATTTACGATTAGAAAGTGCAATAAACCATTTGTCTAAGTGTTATAAAATTTTACCAAAAATATTTGTTTGCGTGAAAATAGGGTATTTTTTCGAGATTTTCCGGGTGTTTATAATAATAATGATAATAATAAGTCATTTAATCCAGGCAACTGAAATTTTACAAAAAATATTTTGTTAAACATACTGGCCCATAGAATATATGTCTTACAGACTAACATACATATACTATATAAAAACTTATAAACTTAGTAACATGCGTTGCCGGCGACATGTTGCGCTGTACGGGGATGTCTCTCAGTTACCCACGAAATCTTCTAAAAACGACACCGCTCAGCCAGAAGTCCTCGCTCATGAAGGTCTCCAAGTTGGCAGTGGGAACTCGCACAAAGAAAGAATTAAAAGCCGCATTGTGTTGCGAATTCTGATTCTCGACCCTCAAAGTATACAAAGACTTTTTACGGGCATACTCCACAATGTCCTCGGCTTTGGTGGTGTAGTGTAGCTGTGACACGTACAGCAGCGTCGTCGGTACTGCTGAACGCAGGAGTGTGCCATCGTCGACCGGTGCAGACCCACATCGGTTTCTTCAAAGAGGCTTCTTCTTCTTCTTTTTCACCTTGATGAAGCCTTCCTCATAAACTCGACCCTTTGTGGTGGTTCGAGTCACCTTACGTGCCTTCCCAGTTGTCCTCATGTTTAAGCTTATAATTTTAATATTGTTAGGGTACAAACTTTATAAAATTGTGCGTCAATAAGACAAGTAAATATCATAAAGTCGTTTACTTTTTATTACAAGTGAAAATTCGCTATAGTTTTTTAATAATCATTTTTTTTTGCAAACGTAGGCAAAAACAAAATCGCATGCCAAAAATATCCTGCGAGCCGACTCCGAGTGTAAAGGACGCTTTTGTTTATTTCCTGAATAAGAACGTCGTAATCATGTCCAAGTCTTTGAGAGGAGGTGAACAGAAATATTGTTCAGGATAGGAAAATTCCGTGAGCGTGAAAAACCTGAGAAAGTGCTTTTAATTCTCTTCTAATGATTATGATGACAGGTTGCCGCCATGATAGATAGGTAAAATATTTTTAACAGGGGTCCATATTTCAGTTGCCTATTTTTATTGATATTATATTGTAGTATAAAAATCATAAAACATTATTTATGTTATTAATTCCATGTAACAAACTTGCATAGATTGAAAAATACACATTTATTGTTATGAACCTAAGATACTTCCTAAGATCCTTATTTTTATAAGGGTAACGATCTTACTCTCTGCCTATCCTGCAAGGCATCTGGCCTGACCTCTCCTCTATCATCACGCCAGATCCCTTGCGGAGATATCTCTGGCATGATGGCTTGAATGGAGTAGTATAATAGATATGTTTGTATTACGGTGCGATGGGAAAGCTACTCGGGAGCCGGCACTTAAGCCATAAGGCGCAGCTGGCCATACATAACGGAGTTCTTGTCCCAACGCTGTTATATGGTAGCGAGAGCTGGGTATGTAAGAAGGAGAATGAAAGTAGGATAAATGCGGTAGAAATGCGAGCTCTGCGGAAGATGTGCGGAGTGAAGCTGACCGACCGCATTAGCAACAGCATAGTAAGACAGCGAGTAGGTATGAAAGATAGTATCGGTGTAAAGATGAGAAAGGGCATGCTCCGTTGGTTCGGGCATATAGAAAGAATGCCAGAGGAAAGAATGACAAAACAGATATACAATGTGAAAGTGGAAGGATGCAGGTACCGGGGAAGACCTAGACTATCTTACCACGACCAAATAAACCGAGTCTTATCTGATGGAAAAGTCAAGAGTCTCCGTAACCGGCGAGCGTGTATGAGACGAACTATGAGAGTCGAGGAAGTCAGAGAGGTATGTAAGGAAAGAACCTGTTGGAACTCTGTACTCTCTGCCTACCCCGCAAGGGATCTGGCGTGAGGTTATAGATAGATAGATGTTTGTATTATATTTTTAACGTATTTCCCCTTTATTCGATGTATATGTTTTTGGATTAATTGGCTGCACCAAATTTAGTCGTATCAGCCTAACGCCGAAATTTAGTGGTATGTGAAACGCACTTTACATTTGTCATGAATAACGCTGCTCCGAGTAACTAATATCTAATCTGTGGCTTGAAGTTTTGGCGGGAAAACGAAGAGTGATGTCGTCAATTTGTTTTAATTTGCATAACTTGTTATTTTAAATAATAATGTGTAATGTTGGTCGAATATTAACCATTATACCATATATTCTTATACGTGCATGAAAGGTAATTGTATCAAAGTGATAAAACGTGCCTTTTCGATTTCCCTCTAAACGGCCTTCGCAATTGGTATGTAAAGTATCCATCGCTTTACTATCCAGGGTGGGGGTACTCCATTAATTTCATTATCATTGTTGTCATCAAGTTCATCGGGCAGTTGAATTAATTAAAACAAACACGATTATGCATCTTACTGGACACTGGCAAAATACACTTAAAATTAGTGTGAAGCCATAACTTGTGCCATGCCATAACATAAAAGAAACAACACGAGTTTTGGCGGGAAGTCGAAGAGTGATGTTGTCAATTTGTTTTAATTTCCAAAACTTGTGTTATTTCGACTAATAATGTGTAATGTTGGTGGAATATTAACCATTATGTATTCTTATATGTGCACGAGTGAAGGTAATTGTAACAAAGTGATAAAACGTGCTTTTTCGACTTCCCTCAAAACAGCCGTTGCAATTGGTATGTAAAGTATCCACCGCTTTACTATCCAGGGTGGGGTACTTCATTAATTTCATTATCATCGTTGTCATTAAATTCATCGGGGAGTCGAATTAATTTTAACAAACACGATTATATATCTCACTGGACTCACTGGCAATATACACTTATAATTAGTGTGAAGCTATAACTTGAAGAAGAAGAAGAAGAAGAAACAACACTGCTTGTCACTGTCACTGGTGAATTTAAAGAAAACACGCGTAGTGGTTATATATAAAATAATATTTTCTTAGATATCTTAAAATACGAATACTACTCATAAAATTTATACATGCGTTAACGTTAAAGCATAAATATTACTTCATAATGTCGTTTACCTTGTGCTTACGGCTGTCATACCGTAAATGCCATTATTTGAGAGCATCTTTTTATTCATCGCAACCTCAACATGCAGATAAAAAGAATTTTGGAAAAGTTGTAAATGTTGCTATTATTGGATCCCCAAATTCTGGAAAGAGCACTCTCATTAACAAAATTACAGAAAGGAAGGTTTGTTGCTGCACAATAAATCATAACTTTTTGTTGATATTGATCTTTTGGACTAAGTTGTAATTTTATAATTATTTTATCAAATACAGATATGTGCTGCCTCTAACAAAGTACACACAACAACTAAACTAGCAAGGGCAATTTGTTATCAAAACGAAACTCAAATTGTATTTTTAGACACCCCAGGTGTTGTTACAGAAAAAGAACGAAAAAAGTAAGTGGCCTGTGTTCATAGAGGAACCAATACTTTAGGTTTAAATTGTACAGTAATAAATTGAATAAATAAATATTCCAAAATTACAGATACAATTTACCAGAGTCTATGATTAAAGCATGCCACAAAAGTTTGAGATGTGCTGATGTTGTGGGTGTTATCCACGATGTCTCCAATAGATACATAAAAGACTCAATTCATCAGGATGTCATCAATATGTTGGACACAGTTGAAGATATACCTAGCTTTTTAATACTTAATAAAGTGAGTATCATTAAAAATGAACGTTGGTTGAGATTGCTACACCTGCTTCGTTGGTCTAGTAGTTGATAATGTGCATAGCAAAAGAATCTTAGGTCAGATTAATTGTTGTTTTTGAATAGGAAATTTTCTAGAATCAGTCCCCTTGGTTGCCCCTATTATATGGTACCTAATATTGTTGGTGAAATTTTGTCCGGTTAAGCTGTAAAGGCCTGGTGGCCAACAGTGTAGATCTTTTACAAACACACACACTCCCACACAAATTGTTGGTGAAATGTAGGTGTACAGTACAGTAAACCTCTGCCATCTGCATTTGGGGAATGTAAGGATAAAAGTGTTTATTTTTTTCACCAAGGACTGACGTTTAATGTTCAAATCTCCTGTTACTTGAAATGTTTATGCAATTTTGTTTTTCATCATAATGTTACTGACTGTGTGTGGACTGACTTACATTTTTCAATAAAAAGAAACAATATTGTCCAATGTCCATTATGTTTTGAACCCTCACTAGTTAATTATGATTGTTTTCAGGTTGACATGCTTAAAAGTAAAAAACAGTTACTGGCTATAATAAGAAATCTCACAAATGGCAACATAGCCGGCAACCCTATACCGAATGCTGAACAAAGCAGTCATAAGAAACTCCAACGAGGATATAGTAAATTTTCTGACGTATTTTTGGTGTCAGCACTGAATGGTGATGGAGTACAGGATATAAAGGTGTATTTTAATCTATCAATCTATATTATCTCACCTAAACGCTTGTGGGATAGGCAGAAGGTACAGAGTTACAACAGGTTCTTTCCTCACAGACCTCTCGGGCTTCCTCTGGCTTCTTCCACTCTCGACAAGGCATATTTCACATTAAAAATACAGTTTATTTTCAGTTTTCTAATGATTTCAGTCTTTTCTAACTGTGATTTGTCTGATTCTGTACATAAAGTTTATGAGACCAAAGACAGGATCATTTCGTCATCATCATCATCTCAGCCTATACTTGTCCACTACTGAACATAGGTCTCCCCAATCGCTTTCCAGCATAACTCGTCTGACGCCAACCTGCGTCCAACGACTTCCTGCGATTTTCACAAGATCGTCTGTCCATCTGGCAGGCGTCCTACGCTGCGCTTGCCAATACGTGGTCTCCACTCTAGAATCTTTCTGCCCCGACGCCCGTCCGATCTTTATCACGTCATCACTGGCAACACACATTGACTAAAAACTTTAGTCTTGAGGCACTGAGGTATTTTGGATGAGAAGATGTTGCGCAGTTTGCCGAATGCTGCCCAGCCGAGTTGGATTCTTCGATTGACCTCTCTCTCAAAGTTGGACCTACCTAACCGGACTGCCTGTCCCAGGTAAATGTATGCGTCAACAGCTACATGAGTAGAGTTCCGAAGGGTGAGTGCGGTGGGTACGACAGGGACATTAAACATTATTTTCCTTTTGTCCATGTTCATTTTAAGACCCACTTGTTGGGATTCTCTGTTGAGGTCACCGAGCATTCGTCCTAGATCTTCCACCGACTCCGCCATGACCACAATGTCGTCGGCAAATCAAAGGTGAGTGATGTATTCGCCATTGATGTTGATGCATCAACAGGATCATTTATTTCCTATAAATTCTTGATTGGGAATGGGTATCAAATAAGTCTATAAAAGAGACATTATCATCATAGTAGGTCTGGATAGTAGTAGCATCACATCCGATCGGCTGTCAGTCGATCGTCTAAGCAAGTCGAGGCGGAAGATCTCTACCTCAACCGCTTTCGACTGCCGGACGATGTTAGGGATCTCATTCGTTCCAAGAATGCTCCTATCCGAGCGTACGACTCCTACCCCACCGAAGCCAATCGGGCCCGGATGCGCGCTTTACAACGAGAGGTAAAGCGTCGGGTCGCGGTGGTCCGGGAGGAACGGTGGGGTGACTTCCTAGAGGGCATCGCGCCATCGCATCTGGCCTACTGGCAGCTGGCGCGTAGCCTCAAATCCGACTCCACGACTGACATGCCCCCGCTGTCCCGCCCTTCAGGCGCACCCCCAGCCTTCGACGACGACGAAAAGGCCGAGCTTCTCGCCGACTCCCTCGAGAGCCAGTGCGGCCCCAGTTCTCAGTCCGTCGACCAGTCCCAGGTCGTCGAGCGCAGGACATCCCTCCCCCCGTCGATTCCTTACTTCCTATCACCCAAACGGAGGTCGAAGATCTAATTATGGGTCTCAAAACTAAAAAAGCCCCCGGCTCTTGACGGCATTTCGAATCGCGTTCTGAAATGCCTGCCCGCCCAACTCATTTGCCTCTTAGTGGCCATATTGAACGCCGCCATGGCGAACTGCACCTTCCCCGCTAAGTGGAAGGAGGCGGACGTCATAGGCATTCCCAAGCCCGGCAAATCTCGCAATCTCCCCGCGAGCTACCGCCCTATCAGTCTCCTCAACTCCCTGGTCAAGATATACGAGCGCCTACTTCTGGCGAGGCTCAAAGACTTCGTAACGTCCAGGGGTATCCTTATCGACGAGCAGTTCGGCTTTCGAGCCAAACACTCTTGCGTCCACCAAGTGCACCGCATCACGGATCACATCCTCTCCGGTCTCAATAGACCCAAACCCATCTACACGGGCGCCCTCTTCCTAGATGTCGCGAAGGCATTCGACAAAGTCTGGCACAACGGCTTGATCTACAAGCTCTACTAATTGGGTGTGCCGGACAGACTCGTGCTCATCTTACGAGACTTCTTGTCGAATCGCGCCTTCCGTTATCGCGTCGAAATGTCGCGCTCCACTTCCCACTCCATCAGTGCTGGAGTCCCACAGGGCTCAGTTCTCTCTCCGCTCCTGTTTAGCCTTTACACGAACGACATTCCTCGTTCGAGTAAGGCGCATCTAGCCCTATTCGCGGATGATACCGCTCTCTACGTCTCGCATAGGAATAAGGGTTTCATTACCAGAAACCTTCAGGCATCCGCCAATTCCCTAGGGAATTGGTTCAGGAAGTGGCGTATTGAGGTGAACCCGGACAAGAGCGCTGCGGTGTTCTTCTCCAGAGGTGCCACCCCGCGCCACTCCCTGCGCCGCCCTAGACGTAATCTCGGCCAAGTGACCATGTTCGACCGACCCATTCCCTGGGTCAAAGAGGTCAAATATCTAGGGGTCACCCTAAACAGTACCATGTCCTTCGGCCCGCACATCAAGCGGGTCCGTCACCGAGTATCATTTGTGCTCGGTCGTCTCCATTCGTTAATCTGCAAGCGGAGTAAAATGTCCCTTAGAAATAAGGTGACACTTTACAAAACTTGCGTTCGACCCATGACTTATGCGTGTGTTGTGTTCGGGCATTCGGCCCCCTCTCACATCGATAAACTCCAAGTGGTTCAAAACCGCTTCCTTCGTAAAGCCGTAGGAGCCCCCTGGTTCGTACGGAACGTCGACCTCCACTCCGATCTAGGTCTCGAACCTATTCGCGTCTTTATTAAAAAGGCGTCAACACGTCACTTCGCGAACGCATCTACCCATGCGAATCCGTTAAACGTAGCACACACACACACACGCACGCACGCACGCACGCACGCACGCACGCACACGCACACGCACACGCACACGCACACGCACACGCACACGCACACGCACACGCACACGCACACGCACACGCACACGCACACGCACACGCACACGCACACGCACACGCACACGCACACGCACACGCACACGCACACACACACACAGTAGTAGCATAACAACAATGAATATTGACTTGCCAGGTTTAGATGGGAATAACTTTTAAATGTTCAAAAGATAAACAGTGCACATTTTTAAATATCTAAGAGTTCAGACACATATTAATTAGGTAGAAGAGAAAATATTTAGTTCTTTGGTTCTCCTGAAAGTTTGCCTCATTTAAGCCGTATTGTTTGTTGTTAGTTATGCACTTTTGCATTCGATATGTAGATAGGAATAAGATAAAGTAAAGCAAAGAATAAAATGTCTGGCTAGGATAGGAATATATAGAAGGAGGAGAAATAGACCTTTGTCCAGCAGTAAAACACAGTAGATTAGTAAAAAAATGTTTTCTTGGGATTTTAATAACCATATTTTTTTTAGGATTATCTTATAAGCAATGCAAAACCTGGAAATTTCCAATACTCACCAAATGAATTTACTGACCAGACACCAGAAAGAATAATTGAAGAAGCAGTCAGAGCAAAGTTCTTGGATTTCTTGGCACAGGAGATTCCATACAAACTTAATATTCAATTGGAATATTATGAGGAAATTGAGGAACAAGATAAAATTCTGTGTTCAGTGACTGTCGAGTGTCCCACTGAAAGATTAGCAAAGCTTATCATAGGAGCAGGTGGAGGACGCTTGCAGCAAATAAAATCCCATGTTAGAAATGACTTGATGGATGTTTTTAAGAAACTTGTCGAGTTGGACCTGAACTTAAAGGTCAAAATGAAAGCTAAAGAATGAAAATGTAATTACTAGTTAAGAATTTTTGTAATTTGTACATATTTGAATACATTTAATTATAGCTTAGAATTCATTTTTAATTTACCTTTATATTAATCATATTTTGTTGCCAGTACAAATAATTAATGCTACCATTCCATTTATGTAGTAAAACGCGAGTAATTGAGTACACAACTTGAGTTATACAACAATAGAAAAATCGAAGAATCTCTTTACACTAACTATATTTTGTATTACTCACTCAAAGGAGATAAGTGTAACATAGTGTAAAATGGGGGTCTTGTCTAAGAACGTGCTCGTCGCGATCCCTGCCAGCCATTATGGCTGCAATCTTGGACAGAGGAAGTACCGCAGTGCGGGCTAGGTACCGGTCCGCCTCCGTCGGTACGAACACAGGCAGAAGCGGCGATGGGGGCCGCCACCCCTAACGCCGGGCCCGAACTGGCGAGTCGTGGGGTGCAGAGTATGGAAGATAAGGTGCTGAAGTGATTGATGTAATAAAAGAGAGACGCCTGGATGCTCTGTGTGTAACAGAGACTAAGCGAAGAGGCAGTGAAACCTGTGATCTCCCTGTCGGCACGATAGCTCTGTGGTTTGGAGTACCACAGAGCGATCGTGCCAGCATGGGGGTGTGTATCTTGTTGTCCTGTCGCCTGGCTTCTGGAGTGAGAATAAAGGTTGAAAAGTTGCAAGATGAGAGCGTGAGGAGAACGTATGAAAATAGAGTCCGGGACAAGCTTTTGACAGCAGGTTCTTCGGATTCAAACATAGACGAATGCTGGAATAGACTGAAAGAGAGTTTGGTAGAATCAGCGAAAGTATGTGGTTGCTCAAAGAAGCATAGCACAGCGAAAGGTGATGCATGGTGGGACGCAGAGTTATAAAGCTCTGTAGAAAGTAAGAAGAAAGCGTGGCAGGACTATGTTTATTTTTTGAATCTGAATGACAGTATGACAGAGATGAAAAAATAAATATACCGGCAATGCAAGAATACCACCAAAACTTTAGTGAAAGAAAAGCGTGAAAGAGCTAGTGTGTTTGAGCAGGAGAGGCTGGCGAAGAACTTCTAAAACAACACTAAACTCTTTTGGAACCAGGTGAGAAAAGCTCGGACTGATTCGTCAGGCTCCAGAATGGAAAAGATAAAATCTAAAGATGGAGACATTCTTGCAGTTACACAAGCTGTGTTAAACCGGTGGAGTGTCCCGGATGCTGGTGCCACAGACGAGCCCAGAGGCGAGTTTGCGGCACTAGAATCCACAGAGGACATTACTATGGAAGAAGTTCAATGGGCGATACGGAGTATGAAAAGTGGTAAAGCTGCGGGAATAGACATGATATCTGCCGAAATGATCAAATATGGTGGAACTTGCGTCCGGGACGCCTTTTTGGGTCCTTGCAAATCTTTGCTGGAAGACCGGTAGAGTCCCTACAGATTGGCGCCGCGCAGTCATAGTGCCCTTGTATAAAGGCAAGGGCTCACAATATGACTGCGCCAATTACAGGGCCATCAGTTTGATCAGCGTCGCAGCTAAGGTGTACGCTAAAATTATTGAACGGAGAATGCGCGAGAAGTCCGATGGAATGTTGTCACCCTGGTTTGACGTTTCGTAAAACCGAACCAAACACCGGAATCGGCGTCAAGCAGGGTTGCGTGTTGTCCGCTAGACTGTTTATAATATATCTGGATAAAACTCCTCAAAGACTGAATGCGATGAATGAAGGGGTAAAAATGGGTGATCTAGTGGTAAACCACCTGTTATATGCAGATGACGCGGTTCTAATAGTGCCAACAGCTACTGATCTGCAAACAGTCTAATGTGGCCAGCCCTCAGCTACTTCAGCTTGTCGAATGACCTTTTTCCGAATTCTATCCTTCAGAGAAACTCTGAGCATAGCCCTTTTGTCGTCGTTGTCAAACCGATATCTGCTATGTGCGAAAAGTATAACTATGAGATATTGAAAAAAAAACAATTCTGTAAAATTTTATATGAAGCAGAGTTACATAGCAGTCAAAATGTCGAAATCTCTAAAAAGTGCACATAGCAGATATTCATTTGACAACTATAATGTATTAAAATCCTTAATGTTGTTCATTATTATAGCTGTACCTAATAGTAAAGGCGTCTTAAAAGTATCTACAAAGTTTTATCATAGTGATAAAGTCAATTTTAACATGTAAAAAGTTGGGGATCTTAGTACTAGCGGTCCGAATCTCAATCGCGCACACAGATGCGCGCTCTACGCGTCTTCTTGGCAGATCTCGGTGGGGTTTGATTTCTATCCTGAGGGAACATTACATACACTACCCGCCCAACACTTCCCGCTGAACCCTAAATAACTCTTAACTATAATAATACCAATATACGGTGTAACCTACGGCAATTTTGTTTACCACTTTTTGTTTGTAACAAACTTATGAGCAAACCAAACATATAGTTTGACGGACGATTTAGCGCAGTGGTTACGAGCTAATCCGCTCCGCCCACTGTGTCTAATAGTCGCGGGTTCGATTCCCGCACGGGACAAAACTTTGTGTGATCCACAATTATTTGTTTCGGTCTGGGTATTTGTGTATGTGAATTTTCATGTTTGTAAACGCACCCACGACTCAGGAATAAATCCTAGAGTAGGCTACGTTTTTAAAAAAATAAATAAATAAATAGTATCTCATGTGTTACAGCGATCGCTATTATATAGAATGCTGATGCATACCGCACACCGCCAGCCCGTGCGTATGGCTCAATCTCCGCGTCAGGGATGGGCAAAATGTAATCAGATTAATGATTAACCACCCCTGCTTGGGGAATATAAGCATGATGTTGTATTAATGATTAACGATTACAATTACATTTTGTAATCTTCAACGTTTACGATTACACTTTTAATCTTGAATCATGATTGAATATTACAAAATGCAATTGTAATCATTAATCTGATTACATTTTGCCCATCTCTGATCCGCGTAAAGCGCTGACTAGGACGATGCTCGTGGAAGGATATCATCACACCGTGCCGAACACTTTTAGCTCATACATCGAGCAAGTCGCTTCATTTAGCTTATAGTTATTACAAATTTGTAATACAATAAATTAATTTTATATAATCGATTTTTTGGAGTCCTGCGTCCGAATTCGTATTTCATGTCTCCGTAGTTGTAGTGTTTGTTTACCACAGTCAAATGTGAATACCGTTAATGGCCAATAAATAATTGCCAGTACATTATCTTCACGCTCGGTTATTCATAGTTAACAATAGAACTGTACGATACACTTAGAGACCGTACAACTTAACCACAGAACTTTGTTAAGACTTGTTTACAGTTCCAGTTTATGTGATGGTGGTCCCTAACTTGGCGTGTAGATAGGTACTTACTTTCCACATACACGATTTAAACGATCTTAGTTGCTAACAAAACTAGTTTAATTGAGACTATCTACCTATTCGCGTGGGATATGGGTAGAGGTGGCGCTTTTATAGTTTGTTACTTTCAAAGAACATGATGTTAATGAGCTGAGATTCGAGTTACCTCGATGGATCTTCTGTTGTTCAAGGTTCCGGTTTCATACCTTGACCCAGAACTTTGAGGCCTTTTGATGTCGAAAATTTGGTTCTCCACATACCTATGGATAATCAGATTTGAGACTAACAGTGTAACGATAATAATAATAACGAAAGATATTTTTTTTGCGAAACTGGATAGACATAAAGAATTTAATCTGTTTTCGAAATTGGTGCATACGTAGTTGTAGGCAGGTACGTTTGTGATTTGTCAACATACATTATGCGATATGCGTCACACTTCAAGGAAACGTCTGCCGAGTCAGTCAGATGGATAAGAACCCGAACGAACGCATAGTGAAGAATCAATAAATAGGTGCATGAGTTTGCAGCGATGGGTTCTATTGGATACTTACTACTTCGTATAATTTGTACCAGCAGTAAAATACCCCTTATCAAGTCGATTTTCGCCATAATCAACTTAAAATGTACTCATACCATTCTATCTAGGTCCTAAATACCCTGGAAATAAAACGATTCGTGAACGTCAAAATGGCGGGATCATAACTTATTTTTTGAAAATCTAATTACTAGTATTTAGTACCAAATTGGTACTATTTGGTACCTGTATTTAAAAAATTCAAATTAAAGATGGACCGACGATCTTGTGAAAATCGCAGGAAGTCGTTGGATGCAGGTGGCATCGGACCGGTTACGCTGGAAAGCGATTGGGGAGGCCTATGTTCAACAGTGGATAAGTATGGGCTGAGATGATGATGATGATGATGATTTAAAAAATAGGTACTTCAATGTGCTTAAAGATATTCAATAATTATAGTGATCCCGCCATCTTGACGCATCAAGATGGCGGGATCAAGACTATAAGTCCAAAAAAAATGATCGTACCAATATACTGTCTATACGAATATTTAGTACCTGAATTGGTACCTTCAATAGTAATCGCTTTACATTTAATCCTGTTACTGTTTTTTAATTAAAACGATTTTTTTGATAAATCATATACGCACGCTTGAATAAAAAGTGTAAGCAGTACAGTTGTTCGAGACATTGCTAACATTTTTCAATTAGGCGCCAAAATACAAAATAAAGAAACTCGTTAGTATCCACGTCTTGGAGTGATTTGAGTGACACCCCGTATACAAGATATAAAACGTTGATGAAAGGTTGTTTGCTTTATGTATTTAAAAATATTTATAGCACGCTTGTTTTTTCTTAGAGTTTAAGTAAATGTGATTTATTATTATCACGACATACCCTATATCGCGGAAACCCATAATCGAAGATGTTAATTCTAAAATTTGGGTCCTTTATCGATTAGCCTAGAATCCGTGCTGAGCGTCTTCGAGAAGGTTCCACCACTTTTCATCATCACCGGCGCGCTGTCAGCTGGTAAGCAAGAAGGTAAAATAGGTAATAACAATACCGCTTTCTGTATAGGTGCCGGTTATTGTCATTTGTATTTGGGTATTTTTATCGATGTACTTGGGGATCGGAGCAGTTCTAGAAGTTTATTTCGCGGGTAAAAGAGACGCTCAGCGTGACGACGGACACATTCTTTCTTCGGAAGTCGCAGATAACAAATCAAGAGTAAGTGGAAAAGTACCTAATAGGAATACACCAATGCGACGACCATAGCGACAATATACAGGCTTCAACAACTTGGGGTGATTAAGGGAAAAAATATCGTCACGCTTATTTTTCCCAAGCAAAGTGGCAGAGGCATATTATGAATACCCACTTTTGACGATAAAAATTCCTACTCATTTTTTTCCATAGAAAAAATACATTTTGGTCTAACCTAGGATAGAAATAAAACATTATGATTTTTTTTAGTATACTTTACAATTCTGAAAATATTTAAAATAAAACAACTGACAAACAATACAACATGAACAAAAGCGAACAAAAAATATCATTAGGTAACTGAAAAGAGAAAATTTCTTATAATGAACCACATTCTTATAATTATATATCGTAATAACCGTCGCCCAACATTAGGGATTATCCGTGTCGTGGGTGCGTTAACAAACATGAAAATACAGCTAAGTATAAGTAATTTTGGGTCACATAAGGACTTTTCCCGTGTGGGGATCGAAGCCACGACCAATAGATCCAGTTAACGGCGCGGCTTAGCCTCTTTACTACTGCACTAAGCAGTCGCCATTTTTTATTTCATATTTTTTATCCATCCCCGTTTTGATTCGCAGATGCCATGTTACTAAACTATGCCACTTCAAGAATCAACACTTCAATTACTTTCTACCGTAAATTAATAATAAATAGTGGTTTGAGCGGTCGCCTTGGCATGTCGAATTAAGTGGGTTTGATTCCCACCAATAATGGTTTTTTCTTCTCTTACTGTTTAGAATCAATGTTCCAAATACATCTGTTTTATTATAATATGAATAAATAACATGTGAATAAAATATTATTCTAATTACACTTTTTTCACTTTACTGCATATATTTAACACAATTGGAAATCAACATCGTTTGATTCCTAGTAATTCTAGAAGTCAAATCATTGTAGTATTCCCATTTGCCGGGTATCCTAGTACAATAAGATATATAATGGCCTATACCGTTGTTCAATAATGCTGGTTTATATTCTATTATAGATATTATGTTGTAATATTTATTGCAGTTTAAAAAAGGACGGAATTTCATAAATATTGACAGATTTAGTGTCGCAGGATTAAAAAAAAATTTATTCCCTATCAATTTTTTTTTAAGTGAGTTTTTTGAGAGTTTGTGAGTGATTGTTATAACGCTATTATATACAGTTTGTCTGCAGGTTGTAATATTAAATAGCATGTTTTCAACCGATTCGTTTAAGGCACCTTACCTACGTACACCTTTGGTTTCTATAACATATAAGTCAAGTGGATACACAGTATCTTTTATTCATACTATTTAAACAGTCACTATTTGCACAACTTATTAACATTTCTGCAATAAACAAGATACCCAATAAAACATTTTCCACAATATACGAAATATTGCACTCACAATGTACACATATGTTAGTACGTATATTTTAGATGCTTTATTGATTTCATATCATTCCGAGGTCCAAATTCTTTTAAAATGCTACCAATTGCTCATTATCACTCTGCGTTTTCCAAAAAAGTTTTTGTAATATGATTCCTGAGCTGATAACCAATAGTGTACAATAAACTATGGATGCAATGATATTCCATTACGAAGTCGCGTCGCGTCCGGGTACGAAGTCGCGGGAAACTGCTAGTTTCTTATATAGCTTTATTAATTTTTTTTATTTCTACGACCACGTAAACATATTTCCAATATATCATATAACTGTGTTGCAGAAAATCAGTTTAAAAAGAAAGGAAAAGTATTTGGTATTTTTTTAATTACATTGTCGTTGTAATTTAAACAAATACCAAATACGTTTACTACAAAGAATGATTCCTGTAACGTGTATAAATTGACAAACTTTTAGGGGTCTCACAAAGAATCTGTTGGAACTCTGTACTCTCTGCCGCCACGCTAGGAATCTGGCTTGATGATAAACATAGACATACAAAAATTCGACCCGTGTGGGAATCGAACCCGCGACGACTACTACAGTAAACGGTGCAGTCTACGTTCTAATGATGAAGCCTTCTCGTTGAATATTTATTAGTGTATTCCAATTACTTTTCTACTTACTCTTGATTTGTTTGCTGCGACTTCCGTAGAAAGAATGTGTCCGTCGTCACGCTGAGCGTCTCTTTTACCCTCGAAATAAACTTCTAGAACTGCTCCGATCCCTAAGTACATCGACAAAAATACCCAAATACAAATGACAATAACCGGCACCTATACAGAAAGCGGTATTGTTATTACCTATTTTACCTTCTTGCTTACCAGCTGACAGCGCGCCGGTGATGATGAAAAGTGGCGAAACCTTCTCTAAGACGCTTGATACTCAGCGCGGATTCTAGGCAAATCGATAAAGGACCTTAATTTTAGAATTAACATCCCCGATTAAGGGTTTCCGAGATATAGGGTATGTCGTAATGTCAAAAATTAAGTCACATTTACTTAAATTCTAAAAAAAAACTAGTGTGCTATGAATATTTATGAACATATAAAGCAAACAAGCTTTCATCATCGTTTTACATCTTATGTACACCCCCCCTCCCCCCAAATCACTCCCAGACATGGCTACTAACGATTTTCTTTATTTTGTATTTTGGCGCCTAATTGAAAAATGTTAGCAATGTCTCGAACATCTGTACTGCTTACACTTTTTATTCAGGCGTGCGTATATGATTTATCAAAAAAATCGATTTAATTAAAAAACAGTAACAGGATTAAATGTAAAGCGATTACTATTGAAGGTACCAATTCAGGTACTAAATATTCGTATAGACAGTATATTGGTACGATCATTTTTTTTGGACTTATAGTCTTGATCCCGCCATCTTGATGCGTCAAGATGGCGGGATCATTATTATTATTGAATATCTTTAAGCACATTGAAGTACCTATTTTTTAAATATAGGTACCAAATAGTACCAATTTGGTACTAAATACTGGTAATTAGTTTTTCAAAAAATAAGTTATGATCCCGCCATTTTGACGTTCACAACGATTCGTGTTCTCAACACTGAGATATCGAACTGTATAAAATACAGCAGCGTTTTCCTCTATCAGTTGTTTCCACATACATTGTTATAGGGATACACGTAGACAAGTGAGCGTGTTGACAATCCGCATATGAGTCGAAAGCTCTCAAGGCGCGATTGTATTGTAGGCGTTAGTACCTATCAACAAGAGCCTCTTCAATACTCCGCGCGCTCCGATATTTACAGATCCTTTAAATTTTCAGAGGATAACATTGTTACTGGTATATTTTGTGAACTAGGTAGGTAGATAGATACAATAGCAGTTCTGAGTCTGGAATCATCGGAGAAAATGTATGTGTAGGTACACACATTACACTTCTGCCACGTCAGCTTGGGGTGTATGGAGCGACGATGGAGGGTGCTTAACTAGTGCGAATGTGCCTGTAGAGGAAAAAAACTTAAAATAAAAATAATATTAACGTGTAAATTCGTTTAAATTGAACACCTATCTATAGTACCGAAAATAGATATGGGTATATGTCTTTAGATATCTAGGTAACTATTACAACCGGTACAACCAATTGTGCCATGGGAAATTTTTCTTTCCTGCGAAACTATTGGACCTAAATTCAGGTATCCTAACTCTTACCACCAAAATACTTAAATCTGCCAATGAAAAGACAAAATGAAACACAAAATGTAAAATCGATGCTCTCCACCGGAAGTGTTGGAATCCTTCAAAGCTTTTTACCACTCGAGTCACAATTACAGGGCATGCTTCTAAAAATTCACACCGCCCCCGATTTCGGTAGGAAAACTTGAATCGAACAAAAGTTTCAACGACGCATGTAAATGAGCTATGAATGTTACGACGCCGACCGTACTTAGCAGCTCGATTGTGAAAACGGAAAACTTATCACAAAAAGATAGACGTTAGCGTGACGCAAGCGATTTGATATGCCATCTTTGTCAAACTAAAAATTAACTAAAGTAACATGAACGTGACAGCATATTTACTCGCTATCGTCACGTTAATGTCAAAGTTTTCGTGGTAAGCCCTCTGGTTTTATATTTTTTTATTACAAGGTTTTATTTAGCTTGCAATGTTTGTTAGTTTGTTGGTTTAGGTCAAATCTTGTAAGCTGTATTAGAACCACCCCTACGAAGTTAAAATTTGTCATGTTGATTCAGTTTCCATGACAATGCATTTTTATTGTAAGCATGATTGATTTTACGTCCAGGATTGGCTCCAGACGAAGGTACTCCTCAATGGCCAACAGCATAGACACAAAATTTTGTTTACACATTCAATATTGATTGACCATTTTAAATTGCACAATGGTACCAGTGCCAATAGCCAGGTAATGGCTGCATAAAAGCTTGTATTTTTAAAATAAAATTATTATTCAGGCAAAGGCAGTCACCAGCTGCCGGGTGCGCAGGTTTTTGTTACTGTTGAGAAATGAAGGCTTTTATAGCTGATAGTGAAATCTTACTATCCTAAGCAACAAGCTTTCTACTTATGTATGTGGAGTGATTTTTCAAAAGGACTTATTGTCTAATTTTGAACGCCATTGATTTTAACAAATATTGTTTCATTACAATTTCAAACTGGCTCCATTGTCATTGGAAATCGACATTAAATAGTTCCTTCATATTGTTTAAGGGATTATTTCCCTATACATGTAATACATAATTAGTTTAGACACTGATCATAGATCTTGCGTGGTTTCTACAAAAAGTGTTAAGAGTTGGAAAAATTACTCCCCGTATTACATACCTAACCAATATAAAGACTCTAAAATTTAGATAAGATAGGCCGGTGTACTTTTATATTAGATTTGAAACTCCAAGTTATAAGCCACGTTACAATTAAGGTGCCTATGTATAGTACATTTTAATTGATAACATATAAGGTATGTATATACCTACTGTTAGGATATTGTGGGTAGTTTTGTATAAAGTTGAAAATTTGTATTAATAAAATGTGCGGGTACTTTCATGTAGGGTTAACATATTGATTTTGACAACTGCACCGCAATCTTGACATTTCGATGTCAACACTGGTCGCTAGATGGCGACAGTGTTGCTATTAATATTATAGACGAATAATTGTTTTGGATAATCGATTTGAACAAGATGGCGATGCAAAACAAGAGACGTAAGTCTATGGATAAAATCTAAAATGAGGAACACTTTTGCTTGAGACTTCGTCGGAGACAGTTGTGAAATTAAAATATAAGGAGAAATTATACCCGCCAACGCATTTTTATTTCACGCTCTAACACTACAGAGGTTTAATGTAACAGGGTTATGTAATTTACTCACCTATTCAGCAAGATTGCAATCGCAAATTAAGGACAGCGAAATTCAAAATAAAGTTCTGTAACATAACACAGCTTTGAAGTTATAGTTGTTTCCATGAAATTTCTAATTACTAGACCGCATGTTAACACAACCGATTTACGAAGGATTAACTTGAATACCTATGTATATATGTAGTCTTTTAGCGTTGGTATAAACTGTATACAACTTTAATTATTGTACTTAGAATGTTCTAATTGCTGGCGTACGTGGTCCCTACTGATGTATCACTAATTAGATGTTGTATTATAGGTATCTACTCACTTATTAATTATCTGTTAAGTGATGCTATCCGATCTCATAACTCAGACAAATGAAGACTTTGCGTATAAAAAGACGTAATGTCGTATCCAGTAGGTAAAGTCCGACAAGGATCTTTTGACCCGCGACCAAAATTGGAACTAACACTTTCATTAAGTGTTGTTGTTGTTTGAATGATTAATGCTGATGGCTGAAGGGCCTTTACAGCGTCACCGGGACGAGGGGGAGAGCGATGAATGCTCTAACCTGAATGCGTGGGGGGCGACTTGCTCAAGGGCATCACAACGTAGGGCGTCACGACCTCGGCTTGGGCAGTCGCTATGAGGGCAGGCTGTGGCACGCGGAGCGTAAGTTGTCGTCAAGTTCGCTGAGTTGCCGTTTGCTATGAAATTAGTAGGAATTATTATTTTGCTCTATAATTCAATTTTGTGTGATAAAACAAATGCGTCAATCTCTCTCGAGTTAGTAACACCATGCGGACCCAACTGTTGAAATATTTCCCTCGAAGTAGGATAATTTTACTAAATGTAACTCTAATTTGGCACCAATGCCCATCCCTATCAATGTCATCCACGAGCTAAAAGATCCTTGTCACACCATATGTGCATCGGTATTTCAAATTTCGATTGCAGATTTGTTTTTTTTATGAATATTTACTATTGCGGAGTTTAAATACGTACCAGTGTGAAAATACCACGAAGGTAGATATGGTGTTCGTAATTCGCAAACGCTCTTATTCAGAATTCCTTTCGCCTATAATCCGAATGCCTAAAAATGTAACCTGCTTAGAAATTCGCTTTGCTTACAACTGAAAACAAGCTTGACTAAGATATGCGTAATATGCAAGCTGATAATAAAACAATAAACACACTATACCTCATAGGCGATCACCAAATCGAGGTTCCATTGGTTAAAATTGTTGATAAACGAGCTTGTAATTTTTAACCAAACTAAGCGACTTGATAACATAGCCTTTATAGAAGGTGGAGTTTCTATCTACGGTGCCTAGATATTCAGCCGAGCGAGGCGAGAATTGGGCCACATGTGCCAACCCACTATATGCTTAGTTTTGCGCTATAGCTCCCTGGCGAGGCTAAATCGATGTTTGTTTAACATCTATTTGATATAGGTTGCAACCGTGAAAATAAATCCCTGTTCGCATTAGCGCATTCTGAATTGAACGGGGTTAGGTTGTTTCTATCCAAAGGATTTATGAAGAAGATTATGCACTTTTAATCAATCTAGATGCCCTTAACCTAATAATGCGTTTTAGTTATTTTATTGGTTAATTATTTTCTTGTAATTAAATGATCACTACTCAGAATAGAATAGAATTGAATATCTTCACCATATGAGAACATGGTAACATAAGATGTTACAAACAAAATAGTAGGGTACAACCAAGGTACAGTACATTCTGCCATATGGGGCGTGCAAATTAAAATAAAATTATGGGATGCCAAAATTTTAAATATAAATTGTCAAGTTTCATTATACGAGCACAATTTTCATTATACGATTTTATAACGTGGCATCGTTTTTCCATCGTTCATTTTAGGAGCTAAGCATAATATACTTTTCCACATCAGTGCTGTCTTAGCGCTGTGCATAAATAGTCTATTTTGTCACGTCCGCTGCGATGACCAATGTCTGAAAGCCGCGGGAACAAATGCGGATTAGATTTGACAAAAAGGGCAATATCTAATATACGAGTATATAAGGACGGGAGCGTCAAAATTCTATACTTTTCTAAAAATCTTATAAAAAAAAACCGACTCCACAAAGCAAAAAATAAATATTTTAAGTCGGTTCCGGTTAGTGCAGTCGGTTACTTGGCACCGACTTCAAATATTTATTTTTTGCTTTCTGAAGTCGGATTTATTCTTTTTAAAAAAGATTTTTAAATTACAATTTTTAGTGACAAGTGAATTATTTACTAATGTTTATATACCTATATTATATTATTTTGCTGAGTTGTACAGCAAGGTAATAATAACGGAATCTATATATTCGTGGTGTTTGCCGTTAAGGAGTTTCCTGGTGTATCTTCAAAGTCCAAAGTTCAATACCGATTTCATTAAAATGGGTCCACTTTGAAACTATACTAAACTCAACGCAAAAAGAATCATCAAAATCAGTTCATAAATTAAGACGTTATAAAAAACACAGACGAATTGTCAACCTCCTCCTTTTTTGAAGTCTGTTAATATTCTGATTAGTTCTATGGCAAGGTACCTTAAGGATTATCGTAATACCCATAATATCTCAATCTACGCATTCGTATCGTTTGTCGTTAAGGAGTTCCCTGGTGTATCTTCCAAGTCCAAGGTCCAATACCGATGAAATTAAAATGGGACCACCTTGGAGCTATAATTAGCCCAATGCAAAAATAATCATCAAAATCGATTCATAATTAGCGGAATGATCGCGTAACAAACATACAAAAAAAAATATACAGTCGAATTGAGAACCTCCTCCTTTTTAGAAGTCGGTTAATAAAATATGGTTTACAACTGTCAATTATTTGAAGGCCAAACATTGCTCTTATACATCTTTTTTGCATCTTAAACACTATTTCTTTATCCGTGGAGTTACCCTAAAATATAATTCCATACCTGAGTAGAGGTGCAACAAAGCCATGATATCCGGTAAGTAGGCATCGGTGCTGACTACTGAGGCTAATTTATATAATGCGTATGTGGCACTTGTTAATCTTTTACTAAGTTTTTCTATACATGCTTTCCAATTAAGTCGTCTATCAATAATTAGGCCTAAGAATGTTGGTTGTTCAGTGTCTTTGATGTATTTTGATAGCTTAAAATCACATTAGCCGCAGTCGGTTGCTTTTGAGAAAAATGCATAATTACCGTTTTAATTATTATTATTCAACCATGTTATTACAGATGTCAGCGTATTATTAATGCCCCGTTCATATGCGTCAATATTTAAGCATTTAATTGTCAGAGTGCTATCGTCAACAAATAATGTCATGGGAGGATTCGTTATTTTAGGTAAGTCGTTAATGTACAGAATAAATAATACAGGACCTAGAGTTACATATTTACCTCTATCTTTATCATCACACCAGATCATAGAGTACAGAGTCCCAACAGGTTCTTTCCTTACAGACCTCTCGGGCTTCCTCCACTCTCACAGTTTGTGTCATACACGCTCGTCGGTCACGGAAACTCTTGACTTGCCTTTCAGATAAGCCAGGGACTATTTGGTCATGGTAAGATAGTCTAGGTTTACGTAGGTACCGGGGAAGACCTAGAATGCTTCCACTGTCGCACTGTTTATCTATTTTGTCATTCTTTCTTCCAATATTATTTTTATATGACCTAACCACTGGAGAACTCCCTGTCTCATCTACAAGACTTATCTACAATGTCTACTACCTAACTACCTGATAATATACTTATCATCATCATCAGCTGAAAAGTGCATGTTAAACATAGATCTCCCCAAAGATTGCCCCGTCGACCGCCTTTTACTGTACGCATCCAGCTTTTACCTGCGACCTTCACCAAGTTATCCGTAGATTCCCATATTGTTTTTTAGGATTTATTCCTGTGTCGTGGGTGCGTTTACAAACACTAAATTCACAGACACACACCCAGGACCGAAACATATATTTATGGGTCACCACAAAGATTTGACCTGTGTGGGGATCGAACCCGCGACTACTAGATCTAGTGGGCTGATGACCACTGGATGAAGCCATGCGTCAGAACTAAAAACTTATTTTGTGACTAATTTCTGTTTCATAATTCAAAACACAAGTCTAATGATACACAGGGAAAAGTTTCTTTTTATATTATCAAATTTTGGATTTATTCGTTGCGTAAAAACTCTTTTCGGAGCGATAGTAAACTTCGGCGATAGTCATCATCATCATCAGCCTATAGCAGTCCACTGCTGGACATAGGCCTCTCCAAGTGCACGCCACTGGGTACGATCCTCGGCTACTCGCATCCAGTTTCTGCCAGCCGCCCTACGAAGGTCATCGCTCCGCCTAGCCTGAGGGCGTCCTGCATTACGTTTGCCAGTCCGCGGTCTCCACTCAAGAACTCGTTTGTCCCAGCGGTTATCGGTTGTTCGGCTAATGTGACCGGCCCATTGCCACTTCAGCTTATTAATCCGGTGGGCTATGTCGATAACTTTGGTTCTCTGTCGAATGACTTCGTTCCGGATTCTATCCTTCAGAGAAACTCCGAGCATAGCCCTTTCCATAGCTCGCTGAGTGACTTTAAATTTATGAACCATTCCAACCGTGAGTGTCCACGTCTCGGCTCCATATGTCATAACGGGCAGGACGCACTGATTAAAGACTCTTGTCTTTAGGTTTTGTGGAATGGGCGATGTAAATACTCGACGTAATTGCCAAATGCCGCCCAGCCCAGCTGTATTCTTCTGTTGACCTCTTTCTCGAAGTTGTTTTTTCCCAACTGCAGAGTTTGCCCTAGGTAAACATATTCTTGAACAACCTCGAGACGGCGATAGTAATCATAAAAAATCGAAATAGAAGCCGGAACGTGGCCAAATAATAATCACAGACTTTTAAAGTTCCAAAGCCTCATAAAACTGATACGAGCGACTGTATAGTACTCAAAACTTTTGCATTGAGTGTAGAACTGAGGATGTGGCCAAACACGTTAAAAATGCACTAAAGAAGTTCAGCTATTGTGGTAATGTTCAGAATGGGGTTGTTGCTTCAGCCAACAACAACTTGAGAGTAAGGCAAATATATTAATATAGCCATTTTGTTCCTCTAAAATATTGTAATGGTAGTTGGAGCTCATGGATTGTATCTATGTAATCTATGTTGACAAATTACACTTACTTTTTGTACTACTCTAATAAGTATGTAGGTATTTAGATATTTGGAATAAATAGGTTTCAACACTTTCGTTTTTAATATTTATTTTGAGGTGTTTTTTCTTAGCGTTTTGACGGCAACATGCTATAGTTATATGGAAGGAGCTCAGAATCCGACCACATTGACTGCATTTTCATAGGCAGCCATCAAATCCTGCTGCGTTCAGGTGTTAGGGGATGCGGAGCAAGATATAAGGTGGGAAATCGTTTGGATAACGCGGCACAAACACCCTAAATTGGTACCGTCTGTGAATCCTCACCTGAAAATGTTTTCCTTGCTCCGGCCGACCTGGCTCCGAAGTCAATTTAAAGATTGCCAGACCGGCCATGGTAATTTATGTCCAGGTGGTAGACTCGCAGCAGGTAAAACAAAGGGATTTGGTCGGGATATTTCTTCCTTCCCTCTCCCTCTTGCACCTCGCTTTTATTGGCTCTAAGGTTAATGGTTCGACGCACTTAATAAAGCTCTTACGGCTTTTCAGCCTTTGCTCCACTGGGTTGTGGCTATGCATTGGGTGTCGTGGGTTGTTAACCATTTTACCTCTCTCTACAGAGCTTGTCACAGCCCTGCGAACATCGGAGGGCGCTATACCAGCCTGTGGATACAGCAGTTTTACCGAAGTCGGTTTTAGACAGCCCGTGATAATCCGGAAAGTTTCATTCAATGCTGTATCCACTAGCCTTGTGTGGGCGGAACGACTCCACACAGGTCACGCATATTCCCCAGCAGAGAATGTTAGCGCTAGGCCAGATGTCCGCTCTACTTGTGGTGAGGCTCCCCACTTGGTTAGGTTAATTAGGCGTTGAAGTAAGTTATTGCGGGTGTGCACCTTATTTGAATAGTTGTGAAATGTTTCCTATATATAAGGGACCTGTCCAGAATAGTACTCTGAGGGGTTGGTTGTTAAAATTTTCAAGAGGTGAAAACTACACTACAGTAACGGTACAGTAGCTAGGGCTTATGGTTATGACCTCGATTTCATTGTGGGTCGAACATTCAATCGACGTTGTGCTAACGCCAGGAGCAACAAACACTGCTTTACCGTGCTTCGGGTGACTGATCTCGGCGATAAGCGTGAGTCCAGGGATGTGCGGCCGGCCCTGATTTCCATCTCTATGGGTTTCTCGGACACACAGAACGTCGCAGTGCGTCTTGCGATATAACTCAGAAAGTATTACTGATTTATTCTGTGAGAAACCCTCGATGTTAATAGAGACTACATACAGCGCCGACTTTAGGGCTGGACTGGAGTTGTTTGCCATCGTGGTGAAAATATTCGCCAAATCAGCGTGGGATATTCGCCGATTGTTACCAGGGTGCGCCGGACGTACGGGGGCTCAGAAGATACGTCACACGGGGAGGCTCCTTTCATGCACTTTTGAGGTGCTATATCCGGTTTATATAGTACAAACGGCCGCACGCAAGTTTGTTTGCGTATATAATTATAGCCTATGTGTTTTTGATGTACCCATAAGCAAAATTGCAGTAAAGTTTCATCAAAATGCATTCAGAATTTTTACGACGAAGAGTAACAAACATCCATACATCCATGAAATAAAACTATTTTTTCGGATTTTATCGTGGTTTATTTTGATTTTTAAGTTCCCTCAAGACACCGTGAGCTCATTCTGCGTAGATCGGACCAACAAAAATATTTAAGAAGTTTGAGGGTACCCCGGAACAACTATGCCTTTTGGACGTCTACCACCTCAGTCCTTCCCGTGACCATGGGTGCTGCAAAGCACTCGAAACGTCGGGAACTTAAAAATCAAAATAAACCGCGATAAAATCCGAAAAAATAGTTTTATTTCATGTGTAATATTCGCGTAAATCTAAGAACTCAGTATCCATACATCCATCCTCGCAAACCTTTGCGTTAATAGAAATAGTAAGATCTATTATTATTAGACCATAAATTATCGACACGACAGTATAACAACTAATCTAATAAGCTAATAAGTCTTACTTTGGCTGTATTTGTACAGAAAGCTTAATTCACTAATTGTATAAAAATCAAGTTGTTCTAACTCCAAAATATTAATCAAGAGCATGATAAGTGGATTAACCGTGTAACAGAGTGATACGTGCCTCAATTTTCGTCGGAATAGCAATTGATATCTCACTAGTAACTAGTAATAAATTACATTCCCAAGTGAAACATACGAGTTCATTTTCGCCATCACCCGACGATATTTTCACATAATGCGTTCGAGGGTCTCCTATCTTGTAGATTTATCTAGATGGAAGTTTTGTAAAACGTTGTTGCAATATCAAATAAAAGAAGTAAACTATCAATTCGATATAGATCTCTGTTTAGAATGACTATATAGATCTTATGTACATACCTAACCTATGTTATAATAATGTGACGATCTTGGTGATCGTTCGATCTCTTCTTTTAAAGTATCGTTTATTTTTTGTTTGACTGCCTGGATGGTAAGCATATATGCAATTGACGAGCACATGGTCTTGGATTCAAATCCTAGGTTAATCAAAGTGTGATTTTTTTTCTCGAAAAATCGGTTCGCAATAGTCTCGCCCTTTCTCACATTACTATTCGAAATACTTCAGCAAAATACAACATGTAACAAACTTAACGCAAGACATGAAAGTAGTTTGTTGTAAATAGGCAATTGAATTGATTCCAACTATTTTAAAGGTAAGGTATGTTGTAATAAAAATAGGTAAGTTACATATTTTTTAAATTATCATAAATTGATGTTACTCATTCAGACTACCATTCAGTCTGACTGCCCCATTGGTCTAGTGGCAAAGCGCATCGATTTGTGATCACGTGGTCTTGGGTTCAAATCCTAGGTCGGACAAATGTAGTTATTTCCAACGAAAACTTCCCAGTATGAGTCCGTTGTGTGGAATTGTGCCCGGTATATGGCAATAGGCTTGCCTCCTATTACATGGGACCTAACGTCGATGGCGAAAAGTGGGTGTACTCAGTACACCTCCACCCCCGCCACCCCCGGATGGCTGGGAGCGATGACAGCCACGGCAAGGCACTGCGTCATTGTCCGCCGTTCGAAGCACACATATCTAATTCTGTCTTCGTAATTATCTTGTCACGCGTGTTTAAATAATTATACAGTCCATTGCTCAGTCTCCGTTTATTTCCTACCAACACCCGTAGGATAACTCATCATTTCCAGTGGTTAATTTGGTAATAATATTAGCCCTGTTAAGAAACTGTCCCACTGTTGGGCACGGGCCTCCTCACAAACGGAGAGGGTTTAGGCCATAGTCCACCACGCTGGCCCAGTGCGGGTTGGCGAACTTCACACACCTTCGAGAAACTCTTAGGCATGCAGGTTTCCTCACGATGTTTTTCCTTCACCGTTAAAGCAAGTGATAATTAATTTTTAATACGCACATGCTTTCGAAAAGACAGAGGTGCGTGCCTGGGTTTGAACTCGAGACCTTTGACTTTGCAGTCCAACGGTCTAACCACTAGGCTATCACTGCTTTTTAATTTGGTAATCGTGTTAAATCAAAACCTTAAACAAATGATAGAAATCTCCTTAAAATTGGAATTTCGATGTTCGTATTGTATTCGTAAAGCAATAATTTAATCGGGGTGTCTGGAGTCGTGCGTTTATATGTTACACCTTGTATAAACAGGGTGTACAATGTACACCTCTGCTTGAACATATGTACACCTCTCCCACACACGTTTTCCCTGAAGGTATTTATTACCTTACTATCGCCAAAGATAAACGATCTCTACGAAACTATTATCGATGTTTACTTCCTATGTACCTACACATATTTTGACAAATAAATATACTTTGACTTTGACTTTGACTCGATAGTGAGGGTGAGTTTAATGACTCAGCAGATTTGAACTTCATACGCATGCGCATTTTTGGATCCAACGGTTTTGTCAATAACTATCTATCTATCTATCTATAACCTCACGCCAGATCCCTTGCGGGGTAGGCAGAGAGTACAGAGTTCCAACAGGTTCTTTCGGCACTCTGCACCCCACGACTCGCCAGTTCGGGCCCGGCGTGATGGGTGGCGGCCCCCATCGCCGCTTCCACCTATATTCGTACCGACGGGGGCGGGCCGGTACGCGTCGCCTCGGGGGGACGCCCTAGCCCGCACTGCGGTACGTCTTCGGTCCAAGATTGCAGCCATAATGACTGGCAGGGGTCGCGACGAGCACGCTCTTGGACAATAACGTTAATTACAAATGCACTTAACCTCAAACTATGCTATACATATTATAGATATGTGAGCGTCAAAGTTTGCGCTAAAAATTTGAAAGCTCTGCGTATTCATAACACTCTGAAATCTTTCCGTGATGCAACACTCTGTGAGTTCTATTGATGTTAAGTAGGTACCTATATCATCATATCGTTAAATATGTAGCTTACCTAATTATCAGGTTACGGGAGTTCCTAGTTCGATGGTTTAGTGATGCGTACCTAACTGCGAAATATTTATTCGTACTTCGGTATATTTAAACAGGTTCTTCAACATGTGTTCAAGATATATGCGAAGACTGCATAATTACCTTTCCTCTTTAAATGAATATGCAAATTATGGAAATAGCTTTTAAACCAGTCCTTTGACTCAGAATATGGGTAGAGATACAAGGCTTTAAAATTGGCAGGTGTCTACGTTGAAAAATTTAATACTTACGTATGTAGGTTCACGCATGTCTCTGTTAAGACCTATTGTAAAAATTACTAAATGAGTGGGTAGGAACATCGATGGAACATATTACCACGGCCAATATCGAGAGAAAGGTTAGTAAGATCTTTGGGAAACAGAATAGGACCTTAAAAATAGTTGCGATCACGACATCCACAACATGTAGCATTAATCGATATAGTTCACATATTTAGTAGTAGGTTATTGCCATGATTAATTTAAGTGCTTTTTTCGTCTTTCGAAGGAAACTATCACGGCTCTACGGCACTATCAATATTAAATAGTAATTAAGTTTCCATCTTGGTAAAGCTTGATTCTGGTAAAACTCTAAACTAATCAACTAAGTCAACTACCTACGTGTAGCGTGCACTATTGTTTCCTTGTAACTAAAGAACGCGTATGAAAAAGTTCAAGCATGAGTAAAGGGTATTCAATTTCTTTAACGACCATCATTTTTGTCGGGGCTCGCCATGAATCTTGAAGATAAGCGTTTAATGGAAATAATAGCTCGGCGAAGAACATTATGGTCATACGCGAACTATCGCCAGGCCATAACCCTAAAAGGGTAATATTTCTGCATAAACAAACTATTTGTTTCTTGTTCGTATTTTTATGAAAGCCATTATGGCTGTTTTTTGCGCCTACGTAAATATAAAGCGGCGAAAATTTTCAAAGGAAGGAAAAACATGAGGGCAAATTTCTTGCTATTTAGATGTTATAGTAATTAGTGGGATTAACAGAGAGTTTTATCGGATGGCTACTTATTTATTTCTTGTTTAAAGGTGACATTTCTTTCTTAATCATTTTCTTGCCATAATTTGGATAAGTTCGCTCTGCCACTTTTATATTAAATAAAAAACAAACGGCCATCCGCCTATCAATAACTCATTATACCTAAAAGTGTTACTTAGTTATTTTTGTTCTACGGTGGCAATATTCCCCTAGTGGGGGTCGCAGAGGTGTACTGAAGGGCATTTGCTTTTTTCTTGATATTTCATTTAGTGATTAATGTGAATTTAATTTAATATTATATTGATCGATATTAATATTAATTAATTACCTATTATTATTGCTTAAGCAACATTACTTACGTAGTGTGTTTGAAACACGTTAGAAATAATAAAAAAAATCTACGAAGTAAAAATATTTGAGTATATTTTTGTATTACCTAATCCCGATATCTCTGACTTCATTTTCAGGGATACATATTTGAAGGTTATTATGTATTTAATAAGTACTAGAGATCTCGGTCCACTCTCAAAAATGTATGTGCTTAAATAAATTATTTTATTCCAATAAGTTTTATACAAAACGAATATTTATTTTAGAAATCGATTCAGCATTACTTTTTATCAAGTTTTTATGTTTATATTGGGGATTGAGGTCAAAAACAGGGAGGAAAACAATCGGGATCAAATAGGAAAAAAGTTCCATTAACGTTTCAATATTCGAGGATTAAGATTGTTTACAAACAAACTTACTGTAGCCAAAGGGAACTTAATAAAATAAAAATAAATGTTATTACAAAATTTAAGTGTCTTGTCACATAAGTACACAAAAAATGTTTAAGGTCTGTACGGTTCCGTATAAAATGGGTAGTCCGATACATATAAAAACAAAATGACGTAGAAGGCACATACGTACATAGGTTTAATTATATATATATATATATATATATATATATATATATATATATCTTATTATACTTAAAGCAACGGGCACGAAATAATTGCGAAGCGAATGGAAGATTCTACTAATAATTGCTACCAATATCAAATTCAGGGCGTCAGTAGTCCAACCATATTTTGTTGCGTCAGCGCATCTTTGTAACTCTGTTGACGAATATTTATTTTACGAGCGAATTTATAAAGGGTAAATTATAAAGAAAATACGCTTCCTGTATAATTATAAGTCTTCAAGATCCAGTCCAGTCCAGCGTCTTCAAGACTCTGGACTGGACTGGGCGGGGCATTAACATCAACGGCGAATACATCTCACACCTTCGGTTTGCCGATGATATCGTCATCGTGGCAGAGTCACTGGAAAAGTTAAGCGAAATGCTGCATAGCCTAAATGGAGCCTCTCGAGGTGTCGGTCTCGGCATGAACTTGGATAAAACCAAGATCATATTTAATGAGCATGTCACGCCGGGACCGATCTACGTCGATGGTTCGATGCTCGAACTTGTTCGGGAATATGCCTACCTTGGACAAGTTGTCCAATTTGGCAGAAACTTCTTCGAGAAAGAAATCAACCGCAGGATCCAATTAGGTTGGGCAGCATTTGGCAAACTACGTCACGTTTTCTCTTCGCCTATACCGCAATGCCTGAAGACTAACCCTATAACCAATACCTATAACCAATGCGTCCTACCTGTTATGACTTACGGGGCTGAGGCGTGGCCACTCAGTCGCACAGCGGGCTATGGAGCGAGCTAAGGTCGTCTCTTTGAAGGATAAAATTCGTAACGAGGTATTCCGACAAAGAACCAAAGTTACCGACATAGCTCGCAGACTCAGTAAGCTAAAGTGGCAATGGGCTGGTCACATCTGCAGAAGGACCGACGGCCGATGGAGCAAGCGTGTCCTAGAGTGGAGACCGCGACTTGGTAAGCGTAAGGTAGGACGGCCCCCAGCTAGATGGACCGACGACCTCAAAAAGGTCGCTGGGACAGACTGGATGCGGAAGGCGGAGGACCGTGTGCAATGGCGCGTGTTAGGAGAGGCCTATGTCCAGCAGTGGACTGGATTGATTGTATAATTATATATTCATACTAATTTATTTAACAAAAATACTAAACGTCTAACCCTGAAAGAGAAAAATAATCTATATTTCAAATTGGGCCGTTTGTTGTCATAGAAAAAACACAAACAGAATTGAAACACACCTAAAAGGATTCCAGTGTAAACAATGTCGAATCAACACGGTGAATTTATCTAAAGGGAAATCTAAGCGAAGAGTAAACACGTCTTGAGCAAAAGACTACAGAGGGATGAGTAACTCACTGGGCTAGAAAATGTTAGTTGATTTTTGAATTTCACACTTCAGTGCTCGCTTTAACGTGGGGACGCGGACGGCGCGGCGTTGCGCCAATTGTGTTTACATGTTTTTGAGTGATGCACACAATAAAAATATGAGTCAAATATTATTCCCACTTATTTTTTCACTGAACAATTGAATAGCGTTGTTATTTAGGTGGGTTGGATGCAGTTTTGAATCGGTGGATATGGATGAATAAAATAACAGCTATAAAATTTTTGTTCGTCAAAGTATGAATTCAAATTAGCTTCTGCTATCAACGAACTATGTGTATCATAGTAACGATTTATTTTACATATTATTATTTAAGATTCGTGTACTTACGGCTTTTGAGCCACTGTTTTATATGCCTGACTAATTTCTTAAATGATTTGCAGTTTCAGTCACAAACAGATTGACCAGCGTAACGCTATTGGGTTGATATGCCATCTTTTTCACACTACAAATATACTAAACGAAGATGAACGTGACGACATGCTTTCTCGATAACGTCAATATGTTTGCCCTAAGCCCTCAGGTACCTAACTATTACAGAGTAGATACCTGTCTAGATCTGCTCTATGTTTAAGGCTTACCATTTTACTAAAAACATCGTGCCTATATATATTTTTTTAATGACAACGTAGCCCTACACTAGGAATTAATTCTCTATCGTGGGTGCGTTTACAAACATGAAATTCACATGCACAAACACCCAGACCGAAACAAATGTTTATGGGTCACAAAGATTAGTCCCATGCGGGAATCGAACCCGCGACTACTTGATCCAGTGGGTGTAGTGACTTAAGCTTATAATCATTTGACTAATCCATCAGTCCGTATTAGATATTATTCATCATCATCATCATCATCTCAGCCTATACTTGTCCACTGCTGAACATAGGCCTCCCCAATCGCTTTCCAGCGTAACCGGTCCGATGCCACCTGCATCCAACGACTTCCTGCGATTTTCACAAGATCGTCGGTCCATCTGGCAGGTGGTCGTCCCACGCTGCGCTTGCCAATACGTGGTCTCCACTCTAGAATCTTTCTGCCCCAACGCCCGTCCGATTTTCGCGCTATGTGGCCCGCCCATTGCCACTTCAGCTTGCTAATCTTAAGGACTATGTCGGTGACCTTGGTTCTTCTACGAATCTCCCCATTCCTGATTCGATCACGTAGAGAAACGCCGAGCATAGCTCTCTCCATAGCTCGCTGGATATTATTATTATTATTTATTTATTTTCAGATTTCAAGATCCATTGTACAATATTAATATCATGCAGTAGTCAGTAAATGAACCATGTTGCCGTGGTTCAAGTACTGACAGTCAAACCTCTCCGCCAATGCTGTTGCGGAGGAGACTACCGCATCCTGCGCAGCAAGAACGTGCACCGCTTGCGCATGGTTGCATAAAAGCAGTCCACACGCACTTCGGCCAACATTCCCGAAGCGCTACAAAAGCGAGGCAGTTTTATTGGACATGTAATGCGCTGTACTGTCACCGCGCATAAGCGACCCACAGACTACTCGTTCGATATTGTTTCTATAATTTTGGTACAATTCTTTGAATAAATATTAAAAGGAAAGTATTTATGCGTAGGTGCCTGCATAACAAATCTTTAACCAGTTTGGCAAAACACCAAAATACAGCGTTTTGTGTAAAGATTGCACATTATCACCGGGAGCTCATAAACATTACTGACAAAGTGAAGTATAACAAAAGCTAAATGGCTACATTGTTGTTACACTTAGCACCCGTTATTAAACTTGGAGAGAAAAAAAAGAGTGGAGAATTGAAGCGAAGCTAATTTCTGTGGATGACAGGAAACTTTGTTAAATGTTATAACAGTGGAATTTATGATTAGAACTTGGAGTAGTGTAGCAGCCAACTTTGGAATTTAATTATGTATGATTGTGGAAAATTTGTTTTTTTGAGTGACTGTTGTTCAGAAACTATGTCCGTATTGAGTTATGATCTGAACAATTACAATAAATTGGTGGTGACTATAGACTGCCTCGTATGTCTGGTTGCGAATAATGCTCGTAGCGATAGCGAGATCCTGGATTCAAATCTTGAGTCGAACAAAAAGTAATTTTTAGATGGAAAAATTTCCAATATCCAATATGGGAAAAGGCTCGCCCCCTATTACATGGGACATAACATCGTCGGCGAAGAGTGGTTGTACGCAGTACAGCCCTGCCACCCCCGCATGGGGAATATAGGCGTGACGGTGTTTCTAAATTAGTGTTGATAAGTCTTAAGTCCTCCAAAATTAAATTGAAAAGCCTCTTTAAGTAGGTACATACCTATCTAAACTGTTACTGAGAGAAAAGATCAACCCTATTTTCACTTAATTAAGAAAATATCAGTTTTAATCCCATATTCTTTTTATAAATAAATATTTGTGTAACAAATTTATTTTAAGAGCCGCGTGCTTTTTAACTTAATTTGTCCAGAAATAATCCCTGTTTCGTGTTGAAGACTTAAGGGTAAATAACACAAACATGAGCTACCAATATTGTTTTTTATTAATTAAGTTCTTTTGACGCGCTTTCGTCCATTAATTAAGTTAACAAAGATCAAAGACATGAACACGAGTTACGTCCCTGCCACAGGCGTGTATCTGATACATTTTACTCTTCGCTTTGTTATCAAGGCCATTTACTTGATTGGCTACTTCAATCTTGTCCTCCTGTAAAAAAAGTCTTAGTAAGACTGCCTCGTTGTTCTAATGGTTCAAATCCTAGGTCGTAAAAGTGTAATTATTCCATCAAAAAATCCCATTATTAATCCGGAGTCAGGAATTGTGCACGAAAAATAGTTATAAGCTCGGTCCCTGTTACATGGGTCCTAACATCGTTGGCGAAAAGTGGGTGAACACAGTACACCTCTGACACCAACGGTTGGGGAATAAAGGCGTGACGGTGTATTTTTTTTAAACTTACCCCACACTTGAAATTATCCCTGTGTCGTGGTTACAAACATGAATTTCGCATACACAAACACCCAGGCTAGAAAGATTCAAGAGTGGATACCACGTATTGGCAAGCGCAGCGTAGGACGGCCACCTAAAAGATGGACTAACGATCTTGTGAGGATCGCAGGAAGTCGTTGGATGCAGGTGGCATCTGACCGGCTGCGCTGGAGAGCGATTGGGGAGGCCTATGTACAGCAGTGGACAAATGTAGGCTGATATGATGAAACTCCCAGGCCGAAAAAAATATTTGAGGGTCACAAAAAAATTAGCGTCGCGCGGTGATCGAACTCGCGACTACTCGATCTAGTGTGTGGAGCCTTAAGCTCTTAACCACTGGACGAAGTCGTCAAATCCACCCGTTGTTTATATTTTTACTTTCGAAAATTTTAAAAATGGTGGAGAATGTCGGTAAATAGGTACTTCAATGTGACCTTTTTCCAAGTAGCAAAAGCCTCGCGGTCTCACGATTACGAGCACGCATGGGGATCGCAGACATATTTAAAGTACAATCAAGATCCCCATTAGGATACTTGGCGGCGGTCAAGTCGCGGACTTGACCGCTGCCAAATATCCTAAAGATTGAGGTAGGAAACCCTAAATTGAAGTGAAGTTTTCTCATTAATTTGATTACGTCGATCCCAGAGCCCGACCCGTGTCACAAGTTACTTCATTAGTTACGCAACTTGCTGAAAGTAATCCGAGCGAATTAGGTTTTGTAAGACACGAATCATCAAAATTATACTGACGGTAGTATATTTTTGGATGATTTTAAAGCATATCAAATTAATGAGGAAACTACTAGTGGTTCAATAAGATGACGATTTGATCGAGTGATTTAGACCAAAGGCCGCTACTGATCGATCGAATAATTTAGAGTTCAATCCTCACGTCACGGGGCAGGTTTTAATAATAATAATGATTCAGATTTATCTCGGATCAGATCCATAGTGTTAGTATTGTTACTCCTTATAATTTATAATAATAACATTAATTAAAGTAAAGTTTTTGTGTGAAGCATAAATTATTATTTCAGACATTGTGTATGTAAGTTTCATCTTGGTAAACCACCACCACCACCACCTCTACTAGGAATTAGGGTATAAGTTTTTTGTAAAATAAAATATACTATTTGTATCAACGTTACATGACACGAGATGGATAGGTACTCATGATGCTTTATTTAAACTTTCGCGCGTAGATATTTCGGTCCATTTATAAAGGCGAGGCTACATGTTCGAGTAATTCTAACCGAAATGCAAACAAGACGATTCATAAAATTAGAATTTAAAATCAAAGCTCCGTTGCGGAGGTGTTTTTGTCTGAGCAGCGCGAGACAGCGCACATAATTTACGCCGAATATTTATGTTCAGTGATGCCACCTACATGCCCGCTATTATATTTACCGCCAAGATCTCGTTTACTGCACTCTTGTATTTGCATTTTACATGTATTACTTTTGTTTACCCATATATTATACTCTAAATACTTAGATAATTCAAATGTTCGTTAAAGTTATTGTTCGCCGAAATGTTTGTTTCTGATTGGGCTTATATTAGGAGCTCCAATGCTTGAATATGCTCACTTGATTCCAGAACACGTTTCTGGGCACGTGTCTGGTAAGGTCTTTCACTCTTTCCTCCATAGATCTCTATCCCCGATCAGTAATGGCCATTCTTCTCGATATGCGTCTTTTCGGCTCAGTTGATTTGCCCATTTCCATATTAATTGAATAAATCGCGGTTTTAACACCGACGTCTTCGATGCGAGTCACGGAACGCAGCACCGTGTTTTGTACTCGATATCTACTATTTTATACCTAAAATATTTTGCTTCAGTGTGTCCAAGTCTACGTGTCCCACATTTATCAACATCATCATCTCAGCCTATACTTGTCCACTGCTGAACATAGGCCTCGCCAATCGCTTTCCAGCGTAACCGGTCTGATGCCACCTGCATCCAACGACTTCCTGCGATTTTCACAAGATCGTCGGTCCATCTGGCATCGGTCCATCGGTCGTCCCACGCTGCGCTTGACAATACGTGGTCTCCACTCTAGAATGTTTCTGCCCCAACGCCCGTTCGATCTTCGCGCTATGTGGCCCGCCCATTGCCACTTCAGCTTGCTAATCCTGAGGGCAATGTCGGTGACCTTGGTTCTTCTACGAATCTTCTCATTCCTGATTCGATCACGTAGACAAGGTTAGTAAAAAAATATTCCAGAAACATTCATTAAATATTTAGTCCATTCGCGCGCGAGTCCGTCACGAAGTAAATATGAAATTGACCAGGGCCCTTATTCGCTACTAGTGTCCGATCGAACCATCGGCTTCGGCTACCTTCGGCCAATAAAACCACCACCTTCGGTCGAAACTTCGGCGTCGGCCAAAATGAGCCAAAGTTTTGGCTGAAGCCGAAGGTTTCTAGCAAGCACAAAATTGAACGATCTATTACGATTTATGACATACGAATGCGCTAGAACGCCGCGGAAAAGGCGATGCGCGGGGTGTAGGGATCACATTGGGTTGCACCGGCGGGCCGCCATTGCCAGTAAATAACCAAATCAAAACAAAACAAGTTCGTTAATAAAGTTTGACTGTTTAAAAATTTAGCTAACCATGAACCAAATTTCTTAAGGTTATTAAAACTTCGGCTTTGGCCGAAGGTGGCGATGGTTCGATAACTTCGGGGAATGATATTTTTCCGAATGTTTCTAATAGCCCTTCTCGGATCTGATCATGAATATTAATATAATTGTTAAAAGCTAAGTAAATACTACGAATTTATTGTAATCATGTTATCATCTATACTTATATTATAAAAAAGAGGGAAGATTTGTTTCTTTGTAATCGATAAACTCTGAAACTGATGAACTGATTTTAATAATTCTTTCACCATTAGAAAGCTACATTATCCAGAAGTAACATAGATTTAGTAGGTGGCTCTGTTGTCGACCGGTGGTGCGTGCCAAGCCGCAGGAAACTGCTAATTAATATGAATTAAGAACAATTTCAAATCAGAAACCAAGCGATATTTCCCACACCCTTTCAACCAGTCGATGTTCATATAACTTAATTACTCAAGTATACAAATGGGTAGGTACACCAATGAAGATTGCATTAGACGCGTTATCCCGTGTAGCATTACGTAGTGGGGCGAGCTCGGGTTTAATTGATCCAGGCAGGATGATGGATCGTTGGCAGTGGCTGCAGTGCGGGCGCGGCCGGCTTGGGGTAGATAAAGACGAATCTAAATGCCGCTTCCGTAAGACGCTCTCGGGTTGGGAAGTACCCCTATCTTATTCAATATATATATATATATATATATATATATATATATATATATATATATATATATATATATATATATATATATGTATATGCCGTGACGATGCCTATATTCCTCAAATGGGGGTGGCAAAGGTGTACTATGTACACTCAATTTTCGTCGACGCTGTAAGGTCCCATATAAGAGGGGGTGGGCCGATTGCCATTGTACCGGGCGCAATGCCAGACTTCGGACTGATAACTTTGAGTTATTACGTACTTAAGAAGCTACTTCAAACAAACATGGCTCGTATTTGTGTTTTATAGATAATAAAATCTTATATTTCCCGAATTCACACAGAGGTATATTTTGTAATAAAACTTAGCACTCCAACGTGTCACATCACGTGCGGCAACCACTTGGTACAAAGTGAACTAGAGTGTATGTCCTCTAACTTTTGCTACATTAAGTAATGTCTCCTCTACTGATGACAGGACAAAATCTGTCGGGTCAGCTAGTAACAGATAATTTTTTCTTTCAAAAACTTACATATTTAACCTGTCCTAAAATTTGACCTAGGATCGCTACGTGCATTATTCGCGAGGCAGTCTCGATAGCTAATTAAACAATATCTTGAATTATATAGCTCGAATAAGATAGGAGTGTACGCTTCCAAACCCGAAAGCGTCTTACGGACACGGCACTTAGATTCGTCTTTAGCCACCGCAAGCCGGCCGCGCCCGCACCGCAGCCACTGCCGACGATCCATCATCCTGCCGGAATCAATTAAACCCGAACGTGCCCCGCTGCGTAATGCTACACGGGATAACGCGTCTAATGCAATCTTCATTGGTGTACCTACTCATTTATATATTTGCGTAATTAAGTTATAGAACCATCGATTGGTTGAAAGGATGTGGCAAATATCGCTTGGTTTCTCATTTGATTTTTTTTTAAATATTATTTATGATCACAATAAATTCAAGTGTTTACGATCGATTACGAAACGATCATTATCTAGAAGTAATAAGACTCGGTAGATGGCACTGTTAACCACCTGGCGCGAGCCGTAGGATATATATATATATATATATTGGCCCTTTTTATATTGTATAGGCCTATCTATGGCGTTGTTCTTCGTTCTATTCGTTCTATTAGAGGAGTTGCGTTGTAATCACTTTATTTTTGTAGATTGCAGAATGTGTGCTCCACGAAGTATTGGATATAGGAGATATAGGATATAGGAGGTGTACTTAGAGAAAGTATGGATTAGTGATGCTTGGGTTATTTTATTACGTCACTCGAGGTAAACTCGAGTTTTGGAGTAACTCGAGTTCACTATTTTCTGTCCCAGCATTTCAAGTTGATTCAGAGAACAATTATAGCACAACCACTTTACAAATTAATTAACTCATGTGTGTTTACTTTCCAATATGCAAGTTTGAACTTGTTTATAGACTGATGATGAACTATAGTGAACTAGTAAAGTGACATCTATCTAGCGCCCACAGAATCTATTCGGTGTGCCGAGTTCGAGAAAACGTGGCCCGAGTCGCATCACTAGTATGGATGCGTGCAGCACAAAGCCGGTTGACGAGGTGATCTCAGGGGGAGGCCTTTGTCCCGCAGTGAATGTCTTTCGGCTGATGATGACATTCAAGTATAACCCAAAGGGAAAACATGTGTTGTTTTATGGGATCAAATTTTGATAAGTAATGAAAAATCTCTAACAGATGGTAACAAGAATGAGCTTATATTAATAACAATGTATTACATTTAGAAGTGAAGTTTGCCAACTTGCACTAGACCAGCGTGGTGGACTATAATAATAATAATAAATATTAAATTTCTTGCCCCAAAGTATAAACCAGGTAACAAAGAAACATGACATTTCGTTCAAATAAGGTTAAAAAAATATATATATTATACTATGGCCTAAGCCCTCTCAGTTTGAGAGGGGGCCCGTGGTGGTGCGACAGTTTCTTAACAGGGCTAATATTATTATTAATAATAATTATATTTGTCGCCTCTATTTATGTTATAATATAATTACATTTTACAGTGGTATTGTTGGACCTAATGTGACACGTGTGTTGTGGTACGTTTTTGTCGCTACCTACTTGTCGGACTATTTTTTATTTCCCTTGTGTTCTGTTTTAGGTTTTCTCGCATTCCACGTTGTATTTCTTTCACTGTAAAGTGATAAAAAAATTATCTATTAGGATTGTTATGTATTAAATTACATCCAAACTGTAATACGTATTTGCACTTGTGATCGTAAGTTGAGCTGACAATTGACAGGATATTTTTTATTTCCCCCGGGAATCTCATCGATTTAAAATTGTATCTAAAATTAATAAAAAAAACACCGTCACGCCTATATTCCCTAAGCGTACACCCACGTTTTGCCGACGATGTTAGGTCCCATGTTATAAGGGGCGAGCCTATTGCCATATACCGGGCACATTTCCAGACTCCGGACTCGTATCGGGAAGTTTTTTCGTTAGAAAAACTACACTTGTCCGACCTAGGATTTGAACCCAGAACCTTGTGATCACAAAGCGATGCGCTTTGCCACTGGACCAACGAGGCAGTAAAAGTTATTAACGTTAATAGAGTGCGGCCAGGGTTTTTACTGAATCACTATTAATTAAATTTGAAGTACTTAAGCTCTCTAAAAGAGCTCGTTAAGAGGCTATAGTGTTGTAGTTTGCGTTTAAGAGCTTAAAGTATTAAGCTACAAGAGTTGCGTTGCCGGTGACAAGCGACTTAATTAACTGAGTACAAACATAGTAATATAATAGTGTCAGAAGTTGGTACGGGCCGCTTTAGCGTCGTGCTTGAGTCTGAGTACTGCAAACAGATGATTAGCACCCGGTTGATGAAGGCACTAGACTTCCAATCAAGTAGATATTTTGCTCAACTACTTGAAGTATTAAGTTTGAAAATGTTTCGTGTCCGTGTAATACTTTTTTGATACATCATATCTTTAATTTTATTTAATACATATAGTCATAATATACGTTATAAAATACATATTTTAATATCTAAGTAAATATTGTCGACGAATCCAACTCGGCTGGGCAGCGGTCGGGAAACTGCGCAACATCTTCTCATCCAAAATACCTCAGTGCCTCAAGACTAAAGTTTTTAGTCAATAGGTGTTGCCAGTGATGACATACGGATCAGACACGTGGTCTCTTACAATAGGTCTCATAAAAAAGCTCAGAGTTGTTTAGTGAGCTATGGAAAGAGCTATGATCAGCGTTTCTCTACGTGATCGAATCAGGAATGAGGTGATTCGTAGAAGAACCAAGGTCACCGACGTCCTCAGGATTAGCAAGCTGAAGTGGCAATGGGCGGGCCACATAGCGCGAACATCGGACGGGCGTTGGGGCAGAAAGATTCTAGAGTGGAGATCACGTATTGGCAAGCGCAGCGTGGGACGACCGCCTGCCAGATGGACCGACGATCTTGTGAAAATCGCGGGAAGTCGTTGGATGCAGGTGGCATCGGACCGTTTACGCTGGAAAGCGATTGGGGAGGCCTATGTTCAGCAGTGGACAAGTATAGGCTGAGATAATGATGATGAAATATCTTCAACTATATTATATTTTTAAAGAAATGTTTATAAATATTTGGCTTTTATGATTTGTTGACCTTTGAAAATACCTCACCAATTTTTACAGCTTAGGTTTAGGTATCGATTTTACTTTATCATTTCTCAATTTATTCCCGGTACCTAGAAATCTGTAAGGTTTGAAAGCTTGTAAAGTCAAAATCAAAACGCATTAATAATTTTTTTTGCAATTTGAATGGTATAACAAAAACCGGGAGCGTCGTCGGTTGCTCAGAGAAGACAGTCGATAATAAAAGGTTGTTCCGCAATTTAGTTTTAGTCGCTGCTTAGTTGCATCATCTGAGGAATTTAAATTTTTCCATTGGTTTTCATCAGAGATAATCAAAGAGCTGCCGGCGGCCTCACGTATTGAATATTAATGAATTTAATCACGCCCTGTAATTATTGTAGTGCCGTACGAAACATTCGAATTTTTTTAAGATAATTTTTGCCTGCAGTTTTCTTTAGTAGGTACCTTAACTTAACTTAAATGTGTTTGCAATGAATAGAATCGTTAAATAGTAATTACAAGGGCAGTTGAGGCAAATATTTTATTATGATTCAAGTTAGTAAACTGACGCTACTAATCCGTAAACCTTAATCTCAACTCATAAAAAATCTTTTATAAAAAAAGGTAAACCGACTTCAAAAAGCAAAAAAATAAATATTTGAAGTCGGTGCTGGTTGGTGCAGTCGGTTACTTGGCACCGATTTCAAATATTTATTTTTTTGCTTTTTGAAGTCGGTTTACCTTTTTTATAAAAGATTTTTATTTTACAATTTTAAGTGACCAGTGAATTATTCTATAGTAGGGTACCTATAGGATTGACGTAATACCCATAATATCTCAATTTACACATGCCTATTGTTTGTCGTTAAGGAGTTCCCTGGTGTATCTTCTAAGGCCAAAGTCCAATGTCAATAAAATTAATATGGGACCACCTTGGAGATATACTGAACCCAATGCAAAAAAAAGATATCAAAATCGGTCCACAATTGACGGAAACATCGCTGAACATACATAAAAAAAAAGCATACATACAACCGAACATAGAACCTCCTCCTTTTTGAAGTCGGTTAAAAAGCGTCGGTAAATCCAAACAGCCTTTCGTATTTGCCACGAAATTGCGTTTACCAACAACGCCCAACTACCTTCATAATAAATTAGTTGTTTTAACGGAAATGGCATCGTCTTAGCCGAGGCCATAAAGACATTTTGGATTGAGTTCCACTGCGGCTATGAGCGGGGACCGTTAGGTAGGTACGTAAACCGTTATAATAATGCGCATAAAATTCACCTCGGAGAGCTGTAAGCGGGTGAAGTTGCCGGAATTACAGCCCTGAGTTATTCAGCGTCACGTACCCGAGGGCAGATAGTGTCGGGCCCGTGTCGTCGCCGCAACGTCCGCGTCGCATCACTACATAGGTAATAGGCATGTCGATTCATTTAAAAAAGAATCGATATTTGATTCTATTCTATCGCACTAGGATCGATACTCGATTCAGCTTAAAGTTAAAGAACGATTCTCAATAAATCGACTCGAAGTCAATTTTTGTAAATATGCTGATTGAATAAAACCGGGAGAATTTAATTCCTCTATTTGCGCCATTCCTGGATGCGTTAAAGAAGATTAAAACAACAGACCCTCATAAATCTTATGTTTAGTAGTAGGTATTAAGAATGTTTGACAATAAATGTGTTTTTTTATTGTTTAAATATTCGACATGTTATCATAATCAATTCGAGGGGCTTTGAATTGATTTACTGGATCGATTTAGTGTTACAGGTTGATATAAAAAATCGATTTTTCGAGTTTCATTTACATGCCTATTACATACTCTGTGCAAAGTCGCGACGCAAAATTGTTGCAGTTGAAACTGGCCGATTTCGAAACTTGTGACAGTAACAATTGAATGTTGAGAATAGTTTACTTGTTTAGTTTCGGGCGGAATCCTGAGAAACATGCCAACTGGCCTATTTTAATAAGATTGTGTTTCAACTCCTGGTATTTTTCCATCACGTTAGGTTGTGGAAATTTTTGGTATGCACGTGATATGGATAAAGAGATTCTAGAGTTTTCCGATTAGTACAATCATCGTCTGTTTTAGTTAGTAGATATTCGTCACTTACTTTGAGTCGTGTGCCTCATAAACGTGTACCATATAATTTTTTGACATAATGATGCAGAATATAAATCGTGCACATATGTATTGTTTAAATAAATATTTGCGTCAAAATAATACTTAATGCTTGTTGTTAATTACCTATCTTATTGTTTGAAGAGATAACATAAAAAAATATTAATGTCGAAGCGACCGAAATGAATTAAGTTGTAATATTTAGTTGAACGTCTGGCCAGTTAAGTAAATGGCGACAAACAAATGAAACGGCTAAACGTCAACCAACAAATAGTTTGTGTCAGAAATAATATGTTTTCCGCCCGTTCTCTCTGAATGATTCATTAACACAGTCATCCACGTTTATTTTCATATCCTTTTTAAATGCATCCTAATGGCCAACTTTTCCATATTTATATTCCTGTTATTATTGGTTTCCCAATGACAATTTACAGGGCGTGGTTAATTGTGTTCTCTACTTTTTTGTATTTTAAAGATCTTCCTGCCGCCTTGAAGACCTATTCAATTAGAGTTTTTATACTCAACATGCAAAGGCACGAACCTCCACTGTATTCAAAGTTCTAAACCGACTGCCGACCGTTTTCTTTTTCAATCATTTTTAATAATTTCAATTTTCTACTCATTGAGCCGTGAAACATATTATCAGGCCTTTTTACAATCTGTACGATTTTTGAATGAATCGCGACTGTTTTCTGACGGACTGCCTCATTAGTCTAGTGGCAAAGCGCATCGCTTTGTGATCATGAGATCCTCGGTTTTAATCCTAGGTCGGACAACTGTAGCTTTTCTAACGAAAAACTTCGCAATATGAGTCCGGGGACTTGGAATTGTGCCCGGTATATAGCAATAGGCTCGCTCTCTATTATATGGGACCTAACATCGTCGGTGAAATGTGCCTGTACTAAGTACAACTCTGCCAGCCCCGCTTGGCGATTATAAGCGTGATGGTGCAACTGTTTACGTCTGTAGACCTTTTTTACGTATTTAGCTACTGCTGTCTACGATTTAAGTAAGTTGGGAATTAAAGTTCCTTTTATAACCCGCCAACGGATACCATAAGCGATACTATGACCGTGCTATGCCCGTCTCCGTGTAATCGGTTTTTTACTAACACAATAGACTATTATGCACGAGGCTGTTATGATAGAACTGTGGTGGCTGGTGGTGTCACGGTTGAGGTTATATTGGTGGTTTGTTAATGGTACTGCATATATTGGAACTTTGTGAAAAGGGTTTAAGAGCGAGCACAGATTGAGCGGAGCACTTGCTCCTCGGTTCACCGAAAAAAGTAGTCACGGTTACATTCCCGCACGGGTTTTAATATGTATATGTGCTCTACAAATATTTTAGAACGCGCTGAAGGCCACGGGTAAAAGCTGAATTTTATTTTATATTAAATTCAAATTCAAATTCAAACGTTTATTGCTTTCCATAGTGTTTAAAGATGGTTAAAACATTAATATTGTACAATTATGGACCCTGTCGGGCGCAGCAAAATTAGGAGAGAGGAAGAGCGTCGATTATCTCAATTGGGATCATTATAGAATATATTATATAAAATAATCTACATTTTTTATTACTATTATTCATTATATTTGTCAGTTTTCCATTATTATATTTTACTTATTATATTTATTAATTATTTTAAACTTTATTTACTCTTACTTATAATATATTATCGTCTATTAATTTTAATTAAAATTTATCATTTAGATATTCATCTATAGTGTAGTAGGATTTGTTTATTAAAAATATCTTTAACTCCTTTATAAATGTAGTGTATTTATTATCTTCTTTAATGTATTCTGGCAATTTATTACAAAATTTTTATAGACATCACAAAAGGACTAGAAGAGTGCATTTGTATTCGTGAGTTTGGGAGGTTTAATCTATTTTTGTGTCTTAAAGTATATTTTGTGGGCAGGTCGTCCCGTCTTGAGTAAAAGTCAGAATGTTTACGAACGAATTTGCATATTTCAAAGATATATATACATGGTAGGGTTAAAATTTTTAAATTTTGGAAGTAGGTTTTGCAACTATCTGTCTCCTGTATATTAGCTAAGATCCTAACTAACTTTTTTTGGAGTGTGAATAGAGTTGGCGAATCTGTGCCATTCCCCCATAAAGTTATCCCATATGTAAACCACGAGTAAGCATATGCATAGTATGTGATAAGAGCTGTTTGCTAACTCTCGTCGAGTCGGCTAACAATCGAGTCGGCTAACAATCTTAATTTTGAATCATAATTTTCTTTTTATGCCCGTTGCATTGTTTAAAAGCATATACCTACGTAACATACAGCACAGATGATATGACAGGGCTAGTGATTACTTATGTGTACGTTATTTTTTATAGCACTTTTTATTGTTTTTACGGTTCCGGCGTGAGTAGCTACGTAATTTTTTTTTTTTTGCTCTGACGTCTGTCTTTTCAAGGTGACATTTACTTTATGTTAAAACTTGAATATAGGCTTTTAGACTAAAACTTTTTTTTCGTTCTCTTTTTGAAGATATAATTTTTATTTTACTTTGTTTTTTTTTTATAATATAAATCGTTTATTAGGCGCCCCATAGGCTCTCTTGGTGTATAGTTTTAATATTCGCCGTTGTTTTTATTTGTTGTTGTTCTTTTTTATTTCAGTAATTTTACCATTTTATGTAGCGTTTCTGCAGGCAGGTAGACGATTGTAGATATATATATATATATATATATATATATATATATATATATATATATATATATATATATATATATATATATATATATATATATATATATATATATATATTTAATTTATAGTTATTTATACCTTTTTATGTTTTACTTTTTGTAATGGATGACGATAACATTAGTTTGCATCTTGGTTCTATTGATACCTTTCTATCTTGTTCCTCTTCAGAGAGAGATGACAGCTTTCATAGCGTCGCACCTTCCCTACATGATGCTCTTGTTTCTGAATACTCGAACGTTTCTAAAAACTTTAACGTGGTGGATAATAATGCCCAAAGCATTCCCGCCCACTATCAGGATTTAGTTTTGACCATGGATAATAAAATATAAATATCCATGCGATTTTGGTCTCTAAATCTTTTCTAAGGCCAAATCTTCCTTCTACTGTCTATTTTCTTCCTGGTTTTCACTTAATACGCAATGACCCTACATGTAGTTCTTATGGTGGTGTTGCTATCTATCTCCGGGACTATCTACCCTACTCCATAGTAAGCAAATAACCGCAGCCTCCTCCGCCTAATACAGCGGAACACCTCTTCATTAAAGTTACTCTAAGCTATCATAAATTTCTTCTGGGTGTTTATTACTGCCCCTCTCTTCATATTAACTTCTTTACTTCTTTTGATAGCCTCCTAGAAGACCTGACCCCGTCATATGGTCACTCTATTATTATGGGTGACTTCAACACTTGTTTACTCAAGAATGATTCCCGGGCTCGCACTCTTAAAGGTTTAGTAGAATCTAGTAATATGCATATTCTACCTTATACTTCCAGCAACTCATCATGCCCCAAACTGTACTCCTTCCCTATTAGACTTAATTATAGTCTCGTCTCTTGAACATGTTGTTAAATGTGGTCAGTATAGTGCTGATGCCTTCTCTTATCATGATCTAATAATTCTATCTTATAAGATCCGTCCCCCTAAATCTAAACCAAAGACCTTTCTGCAGTGCAATTTTGGTGCAATGAACCTCGATCATCTTAAGGAAGATACAGATAAAATCAACTGGTCTGCGGTTGAGCAGGAGGAAATAGTTGACAGCAAAATTGCTGTGTTCAATCCACTACTAACAGAACTTTTAGATACACATGCTCCTATCCGTGAAATTAAAATGAGGCATCTTCCTGCTCCTTGGCTTACCGAAGACATCAAGGTTCTTATAGAAAAGAAAAATCGAGCTAAGTCGAGATATAAGGTTGATTCTAGGCATAAGTACCAGGACAAATATCATCGGGCTAGAAACCGATGTAACACAGCTTGCAGGGATGCACAGAGGCGTCATAGCTATCACTCTGTTGAAAACGGTGATCCCGCCAAAGTCTGGAGGTTTCTTCGGACCTTAGGAGTAGGTAAATCTCCACAAGATGCTGAGATAGCCATAAAGCAACTTAATCAGCATTTCTCTAAGTTGTCAGCTTTGGATAATACTATTAGAGCTAACATGCTTCATCTACTTACTGCACAGATCGCCCCCGATTATCCTTGATTTTCATTCACAACGGTTTCTGAACGTGATGTTAAAAATAGTATTCTTTCCATTACTTCGAATGCCATCGAAAGTGAAAGTATTAGTCGTAATATGATCATACCTATTCTTGACTTCTTATGCCCCGTTAACACTCATATCCTAAATTCTTCTATCACAACTGGCGTTTTTCCGAACTGCTGGAAGGACGTCCAAGTGACTCCCTTGCCAAAAAAGGCTATTCCTGAATCCTCTTCAGACTACCGTCCAATCTCTATTCTCCCTTTCCTATCAAAAATTCTGGAACGACTCATTCAGAATCAGTTTAGTCGGTTCTTGAATCCTTGGCCCTTATCAATCTGGTTTTCGCCCTGGTCATAGTACGACTACTGCATTAGTAAACATCTCTGACGACATTCGGCTTGGAATGGAAAACCAGCAGCTAACTATTCTTACTCTTCTTGATTTCAGCAATGCGTTTAACACAGTTGATCATGATATCCTGCTTGCTACGCTGCGTTCCCTTAATGTTTCTCCTTTAACGATAGACCGATTTCGCAGCTATCTGTCTGGGCGTCGGCAACGTACAGACAATACTTTTTCCTTCTTCTCTTGGTGTGAAGTTTCCGCCGGCGTACCGCAAGGGGGTGTGCTTTTTCCACTTCTTTTTGCAGAATTTATCAACGCAATTACCAATGGGTTAACGTCATCGTATCGTCTTTATGCTGACGACTTACAAATATACTCGCCGGCTGATTTTGCTCATCTGCCGACTGCTATCCAGACTATTAATTGCGACGTTAATTGTATTAATCTTTGGAGTAAGTCCCATGGTCTAGCAGTTAATCCGAGCAAAACTCAAGTTATTGTGTTAGGCAGCCCTTGGTATATCTCTAAAATCAAGTTTGATCAACTTCCCGCGATTACTTTCGACGGAGTCCATATAACATACTGCGATAAGGTAAAAAATCTTGGTGGTATCTTTGACAACACTTTGTCGTGGAGATCGCAGATTGCTGAGGTTAGCAGAAAGATTTTTGCTGCAGGAGCCTCACTCAAACGCCTACGTAATTTTTTGCCAGTCAGTACTAAAATTGTGCTTGCCCAAGCTCTTCTGTTGCCCATTCTTGACTACGCTGATTCTTGCTACATTGACTTGTCAGTGGAGCTTCTTAATAAACTCGAAAGACTTCAAAATTATTGTATTCGATTTACCTTCGGCTTACGTAAATATGACCACGTATCCGAATTCCGATCTCAACTTAAGTGGCTCCCTGTCCATCATCGTAGGAATATACATGTACTTTCACTACTCTACTCTGTCTTATTTAACCCGTGCACTCCAAAGTATCTTAAGCAACGTATCTCCTTCCTCGCCGCTACACAGTCACGTGACCTTCGTCCCTGTGCAACACTTCGCCTCACAATCCCTACCCATTCAGAAGAATTTAGAAAACTTCTTCTCTAATTCCTTCACCATTCAAAGTATTTGTCTTTGGAACTCCTTACCTGAGTCAATAAGACGTGCTAAGTCCCGGGAGATATTTAAACGGGATCTTAAAGCACATTTCCTGCAAATTTCACACCTTTAGTAAGTTATCTTTCAAACCGACGATTTAGCGCAGTAGTTAAGAGCTTAAGCCGCTCCGCCCACTGTGTCTAATAGTCGTGGGTTCGATTCCCGCACGAGAAAAATCTTTGTGTGATCTACAATTATTTGTTCCGGTCTGGGTATTTATGTATGCGAATTTTCATGTTTGTAAACGCATCCACAACACAGGAATAAATACTAGTGTGGGGCCGGGTTTAAAAAAAAACATCTTTTACCTTTGCTTGTATCTTATTTGTTTCTCCTTACTTCTTACTTATTCCGTCATTCATTTATATAATGTATAATAGGTTATTTTTTGTTTTAGTTTGTTTAATATTTTGTTTTTGAATTATATTACCCATTTCTGAGTATAATCTTTAAACATCTCTGTCCTCTACCTAAAGGTTGCCTGGAAGAAATCGCTTTAAGCGATAAGGCTGCCTTACTGTACCTTTATAACCATGTTCGATTTTGTTTCTTTGTGTCATAATATTTTATGTGCAATAAAGTATATTATTATTAATAACCTTAAGGCTTGATAAATTTCGGTCGTACCCAATAATGTTTTCTTTGGTCGTAAGGCTTCTTGTACAAATCTTAAATCCTTTTTCTTTAGAGCATAGACTGTTGCGTGTGAAGTTACCCACCAAAGGTTACCAAAGTGATGTAAGAATGTATTCTTCCATCACCTTGCTAACCACTCAGAGTAAAGACTATGAGTAACCCCTAAGACGATAGAGTAACTGTGTTTCTTACGTCAACTCTGTTACTCTTAATCATAGAGACTAGTTATTATTCAGAGCTCTTAATCGAAGAAATTTTTCCTAATTTAACAAATAAAAAAGCATCAAGCATAAGGTTGTTGTGTTATTCAAAAACATCTCAAAAGTCCTCATATCCCATTACAAAATACACTACACACCCCTAAGAAAACAGTAGCGTTGCAAAGTTTGTAGATTTACATACATGTAGCTCTCCTAAGCCCCAGTTTATTAAAATGTAATTTGTTTTACTATATGACGAAAGTTTTAATGTACTGCGTCTTTTAATTAGGTCCGTTCATTTTCTGAACCCTTGCGGAGTAAACTCCAGAGAAGCTTACAACTCGGTTTCGTTATGTATGCATCATTACATATTACGAACTCACTTCCAACGTCGGTGATACATAACACGAAGATGGATACACACTTCTTAATCACTCATTTAGTACCATAGAGGTAGTAAAAGTACCTCTATCTTTGGTATCGTTAGAAAATGATTTAGGAAATTTCACGTGGCAAGTGGTAATACGCTCAGTAAAAAAAGGTGTGACCTTATTATGATCCTGGCAATGGTTATTCTACTATCAGGCGATTAAATATTGATATCAAAGTATTTTTGGTAATAAGAACGTATTTATGCCTTAATTTGTTTTTTTTATTCAAATTATATCGTTCCACTGCATGGTAAATATCTCTAGGTTAAAAATTAACACCATTATGCCTATATTCCTCAAGTGCGGGGTGACATGAGTGTACTGTGTACACGCTTTAGTCATTACTTTGAGGTACATTCATATATGCAATACGGTACGTACCTACTGCTATCATACCGGGCACAATTTCAGCAGTTCAGCTCCTGATATTTTTTTACCCCTCAGTTGTAAGGTACTTCTTTAGTCGTGGTAAAGAAGTGGTAAAACCCCACAAATGATACCCATATTGATTTAACATCAAAAGTCGCGTCCGCCATTTGGATTTCTAAATTAACGACATATTTGTTTTCAGCATCCCCTAAACCCCCAAAACGATATCCATATTTGTTTAACATCAAAAGTTCCGTCCGCCATTTTGAATTTCAAAATTAACGTCATATTCGTTTTCAGCATCCCTTAAAATCCCCAAAACGATATTCATATTGATTTAACATCAAAAGTCGCGGCCGCCATCTTGGATTTCAAAATTAACGACATATTCGTTTTCAGCATCCCCTAAAACCCCCAAAACGATATCCATATATGTTTAACATTAAAAGTCGCGTCCGCCATCTTGTATTTGATGTTTTCTTTTGAGGTGAATAACAAAATTAGATGTCGAAATGTTAAAACCACTACAATATTTTTCACATAAGATTGGTACTCGTAGTGACACTTCTAAGTGCCAAACGAAATTAATATTTAATTCATTGGTATTAAGGCATAACACTGTAAGTATAGAAACAGGTCATGCCTCTTATTGCCATTGAATAAAGTATAATTTTCTTTGACACTTACAACTGTCACAGTACCCTTCCTTCATGAAAAAAACTATAATTTTAACTTTTTTTGGTCTACAAACCGTAGTACATATTGCAACTTTTTTAACAGTTGTGGACTCCGTTTCAGAGTATATAAAGAACCAGCCGTCAAGGATACATGAAAATGATTCTGATGTTCGTTCATTTTGAAAAAATTCCGACTTCGACTTGTCGAAGAAGAAAAAGGACTTGATTCCATTTTACTATGTAAAGATGTTCAAACTTATAACTAAAATTTACGCGAATGAAAACTGTTTCGTTAGGTAATGCAACTATCACTAACTAAGTTTGCCTCCTTGTACACGAATGAGTAAACTGACGTTACTCAAATGTACAGAAACAAAGTCACATTATGTGTCTGCTTGGTGGCAAGAATGGGCCGCAGCGGGCGCGTTGACTATGCATGCGTACGCGTTGATTGGTTCGCCAGCCATACCCCCTCTCCTGACGACTTACCGCGCTGCAGAGGGCTTAGCACGAACTAGGCATGTCGATTCATTTAAAGAAAAATCGATCTTCGATCGAGAATTTGTATCGATTCGAGTCTAACGCGCAAGAATCGATTCTCGATTAAATCAAAGGATAAAAGATCGATTCTCGACTAATGGATTCGAAGTCCATTCTTATTAATTTGCCGATTGAATTAGTTTTTTTTGGATTCCATCTTTTTTATAATTTCTAAATACGTTCAATTTAGAGATTATTATAAAGACAACTGAAATTAAATGAACTTATTTTAAGAACGTAGTATTTTTAACCATAGACTTGGTTTACCACTTTTTTATGATAGAAACGTGAATCGACCCGATTCCACGACTTTGGTATCGATATACTAAATCGATTCAGTGGTTCACATCTATCTAAAAAATCGATTTTTTGGCTTATGAATTCGATTTTATATCGCCATGCCTAGCACGAACAGACTGACACTAGCGCGTAACGCTACCTATGGTCCATTCCAATTAAAAAAATAACGTCGATTTATTGCTAACAGTATTTCATTTCGATGTCTTCGGAAATTCAAATTTCCACTCTGATTTCAATCACAACTAAAACGTGTAAAAATGGTGATAGTTTGTTCACAAAGTTTTAAAGTTTTGTTAGGAAAATTAGGTGTTACCATATATAATTTATCTTTTTTTAGTATTTTTATGGTCTTGGGAACTAGCCCTTTAAAACCTTGTTTCGTGTTTTTTTTTTATTATTATTACTCTTTTATATCTGTTTCTTTTTTTTTGTTTGGTTTAATTTTTTTTTGTTTCGCGGTGTAGGTAAAACTTATATTGTGTTTTTCTTCCTTCTTTTTACTTAGTTAATTCTTTCATTATCATTTTGTTACATTTAGTTACATGGTATTTTCCTTACTTGACTTTCTTTTGTCTTTTTTTTGTAAATCTGTGTGACGTCACCTAGCGGCCCGTCGGAAGGCCAGCCTAGTTGCTGTTGAAGGCTTCTAGCATTATACTGAGTTCGGGACCGTTTTGTAACGATGTTAGAAATTAAGTATATTTCAGTTTTTGTCTCTTCAAGTTTTATATGTACTAACGCGTTGCAAATATACTTATTTTTTTTCTTTTTTCCTAGTTTTTCTAGTACACCTTCTTCAGTATGTACAACACCATTAAAGTTACGTTAGTGCATTTTATGTATGTAGCAGTAGGTACAGCCCTTGGATTACACTGACCGTCCTTGGCCCGTATCGTTTTAAGGCATTTTTATTCCGAAATTTCGCAAATTGAATTTTAGGGAGTTGAATTAACGCTTAAATTTAATAGCCGAGTTGAATTCGATGAAGCGGTCACGTCCGCTAATTCTCCGAAATATTAATGTAGTTCACGTGGACGTAATCTAGAGTCCCGGCACGTTGCGGGCATTCCGCCTTGGAAATCACTTCCCGGCCCCACTCTCCACTCCTGACAGTGACGTATTGTTGCTCTTCTTTAACATTAATGTAATGGATTTTGTTTTATGTAGCGGACGCTATCGCATAGTTTTTCGATTTGTTTAATTTATTTATTAAAAAACAAGTTTTCGATTTTGAGTGAGTTGACTATGAACATTTTAAAACCTTTTACCTTAAGCTACTTGAATCAATTAACTTTTGTTTTAAAAATTTTAAGTATCTTATGTTATGTAGAGAACAAAAATTAAATTACCTTATCCAGTTTTGATACAGATTTACCCTATAAAATGTTGATTGCGGTTGTTTACAATATTACACCGTCACGCCTATATTCCCCAGAGGGGGTGGCAGAGGTGTACTGAGTACACCCATGTTTCGCCGACGATGTTAGGTCCCATGTAATTGGGGGCGAGCCTATTGCCATACACCGGGCACAATTCCAGACTCCGTCCGCGTACTGGGAATTTTTTGTTAGAAAAAACTACATTTGTCCGACCTAGGATTTGAACCCAGGACCTCGTGATCACAAAGCGATGCGCTTTGCCACCAGACCAACGAGGCAGTATGCGAGTTTACAATATATCCGAAAGTAAAATGTTACTTTATGTATTCGTTACATAATGCGCAATTTGGTGGAGCGCAAGTGGAGCTATAATATTTCAGTTTAATTTATAGCCATACAACGTAGAAGACAATAATCAAATTGTTTATATTTATGGATAATTACAATAAAATAATATTGCTTTAGGTAATAATAGCATTCCAAATTACGACGTTATCTATTTTATTGGAGACGCAGCCATCAGGATTCATCGATATTGTAAACATTCAAACGAAACACTTCAATATCGGTGCAAACGGTATTGAAAGCAATTTAACGCGTTTAGATTACGACGTAGCGAGACGTAGCATTCGTAGCGTTTGATGTAGCCGCGTAACGGTTCTACCTCGTAGTCGATAAATTGGCAATAATTATGTAGAATATGTTATAAGAAAATGTATCAGTATACAAATTAATACTGACAACCACCAATTTCAATATTATGTTGAGCCAAAGCTGTTAATATGTAATTATTAGTGCGTGATAATTTGATATTATAAATGACAATGAATCAATGCTTTAAGGTCGCCACTGTCCTTTTAGAATTGAGTAGTGCTAAGAGAAAAATAGGAAAAACATGCATTAGATGCTATTCTGTTTAAACGATTCTTAGTACCAGGGTGTGCATCGCCGCCGTCACACGATGGTTGAAAGTTTTGTATGAATTTTATGTGAGAAAGTCGAATTAATATGGTTTTTTTTTTCAATGTTTTGTGTTTTTAGCTATCTATCTATATACCTATCTATATCATCATGCCAGAACCCTTGCGGTGCAGGCAGGGAGTACAGAGCGACAACAGGTATGTATTGTATTTCATTATTTTTCTATGATCGTTCTAATTATTAAATGTTCTACGATATCATCCCTAAACTACTCAATAAAAATAACCTCTCAACTGTACAGTTAATTAAATTACGCCGTTTAAAAGAAGTAAAAAAGTAGCATTATTTCCGCAGCAGCTAAATTTAAATTCCATGTTTTCATGCAGAGTACAGCGCGGGTGTTCAGTAATTCCATTGTAGAGGCATGCAGCGCAGGTGGACGCCAGAATGCTTCTCGCTTTGTGTAACACGCCACCTGAACATCTTAAACTAGCTGTACGTAAGAGCTGCCTACTGCAGGCTAATGTCTGATGTACATGCATGTGCTTCTGATGCTCAAAGTCTTGTGCTTTTAGCAAAGCATATTTGAAATGGTAATGTGGTCCGGTAAATAGACATAATATTCCGGTGGCCGGGCACGTTGCGGTTAGGGTGCTCAGTTAGCGACAAAGTCCTTATATGTCGATGCAAAATCCTGGGCCTGTAGCTAAATTCAATGACATTTTGCAACGAAAAGGCACATGGTCAAAATAATGTATTATGCGATTCATCATCATCATCATCTCAGCCTATACTTGTCCACTGCTGAACATAGGCCTCCCCAATCGCTTTCCAGCGTAACCGGTCCGATGCCACCTGCATCCAACGACTTCCTGCGATTTTCACAAGATCGTCGGTCCATCTGGCAGGCGGTCGTCCCACACTGCGCTTGCCAATACGTGGTCTCCACTCTAGAATCTTTCTGCCCCAACGCCCGTCCGATCTACGCGCTATGTGGCCCGCCCATTGCCACTTCAGCTTGCTAATCTTAACGGCTATGTCGGTGACCTTGGTTCTTCTACGAATCTCCTCATTCCTGATTCGATCGCGTAGAGAAACGCCGAGCATAGCTCTCTCCATAGCTCGCTGAGCAACTCTGAGCTTTTTTATGAGACCTATAGTAAGAGACCACGTCTCTGATCCATATATCATCACTGGTAACACACACTGACTAAAAACTTTAGTCTTAAGGCACTGAGGTATTTTGGATGAGAAGATGTTGCGCAGTTTCCCGAACGCTGCCCAGCCGAGTTGGATTCGTCGATTGACCTCTCTCTCAAAGTTGGACCTACCTAACCGGACTACCTGTCCCAGGTAAATGTATATGCGATTAAGCCAAGAGAATAGAAATAAAACGATTGCTACTTTTCTAGGCCCTCTGAATTGTAGACTAAGAAATTTGAAAGTGACTTGTGAAATATTTACTTCTTGATTGTTAATTCTCATATTTCGGTAACTATATAGCATTTATAATCGTTCTCAAAGTATTTTATACATAGATCATTAAAACGGGCAATCACAAGCGTAATTCTTACATCATCAGCAAAAGTCTAAAATTATTATTTAAAAAATCACACCGACTTTTACAATTATCTTTAATAAGCGACAGAGCCAAATTACACTTGAACGTGTGTACAAATTGCGCGGAGACGAAATGAGAGGTAAATCCGTTTTAAGCCACAGTAGACGACCCAGGACGCGTAGAGCTCTCGATCCGTCACGCGTCGTACAAACTTAATCCCTCATCAAATCCAGATTAATTAAACTGGAGCCGACCACGATCCCAGGCAAGCCGCTCACGCATATTGTAACACATGTGTAAACAGGGCCTTACATCATGACATGATTCTTACGACATTAGTAAGCTCATTCCTAGTTCAAATAGTTGGGATGTGACGTACACTTCGACACAGATAAGGTTTCCTTAAAAATTAATATCGTTATGGCGTTTTTTAGACATAATTTTCCTATAACTGGCAATTTTAATTAGGCTAGTGGTGAATAATGCGTGTAACGATGACGAGGTCCTGGGTTCGAATCCTAGGTCAGAGGAGTGTAATTTTTTCATATTAATTTCCCAGTATCAGTCCGGATACTTTTTGGATATTTACTATAAGTCGTAGTCCTGCTATAGTCGTATTAGACACATAGACAGGTAATTCATACATACGAGATACCATTGTGTGTTCGGCTTAAAAATAACTCCCATTGATTAATCATTCTCCAAAGATTTATTAAAAAGTTTGAGAAGTAACATTCGCATCAGTATTTTAAAAAAAGAATGCACCATAAACGGCGTCGAAAGATTAACAAGCATTCGAGCCGGAGTGTACGTAATACAATCAAAAGTTTTGATGAATTTCTCCAAAACGGTCTTTGTTTCCCCGTTCTGTCCAAGTTAAATAATAAAATTCACTGCAGACCCGCCATTTCAGTCCTGTAAGAAGAAGTTTATCTGGAAAAAGCTACGTGGGGAAAAATTATAACCCTAACAGGATGAGATCAGGTACATATGGCACTATCCGATGCTCGTAACATCGAATTTTACTTAGCCGATACTTCGGTTTCCTTAGGTGTCTAGACTGGTAAAGATCTTTTAGCTGAGTTTCATGTGTTCTAGAAGTCGCAGTAAAATCTCCTAAATGTCTTAATTAATTTAATGTCGTAATTTAGCAGTATATGTCCGTTCATATGATATAGTAAAAACGATGCAATGCAGTCAGTAGCGGAGTGTGGTCTCGTCGTCGAGTTAGAACGAATCAAGGAGCATTTCCAGCGAGATACCACGTACTGAACCCTTTATTTTCATACGTCACACGGGTTCATCCACGGATCAACGTGAAGAATTTATTGAGGCTGTTTATACGAGAGAAAATAAGCAATGTCGAGATCATTCCTACATTTCATTTCTGAATTTGCATTCTATGCGCTACGTGGGATTTTAAATTCGTTTAATTGGTGGGATGTACATATTAATCTCTTGATATATTAGAGTTTTACGATGTGCAAGTATAAATAGTTATCTTAGTTCTTTTAGTGTTTTCAAAACCGCGTATTGTGAATGCATTTTGGCTTATCATTTGAGCATACAAATTAACTAGTATGTATTATTATAATAATTGCTACTAATTACACTGCATATCAAAGCTGGCTGAATAACTTTTTAAATACAAAATACGAATATATTCCATACATATTTATTAACATAAATATCTACTTATACACATATATTTGTTTCGTAATAACTACTTAGAATATTCTAAGACTAATATGTTACCTGCTCAATTCCTTTTAGCAACGTGACAGGATCATAAAAAACCTAATAATACCTGTGTCTTCTATGAATTTATTTTGATTTAATGCATCTTACCTTGCATGTGGGTATTTTAAACAGAAAGAACAACTCACAGGAAACGCTTCGGGTTTCTATAGATGTAAACATGCAGAAAGAAAAATTCACAGGTTCAGATATTGCTTCGGTAGCTCTTTGGGTAGAGATAAATAGTCTATAAAGCATTTTTGTCGATATGAATCTTCTGTCTAATCAAACAAAATGTGAAAGTCATGCTTTTAATTTAAGCCTGAAATATTTTAGGATTTCCTCGCTGGTCCAGTGTGTACTATGGATTAATCATTTGTAATAGATTACGGATCACGAACAAAATGTCAGCAAAAAAACGCTGGCGTTTGGATATACTTACCCATATAAATACATATACCTATTCATAGCTAGCAACTAGAAAATTGGTTTAAGTTCTTGATAACCTCATTTTTATTACGGTTGTTTATTTTCGCAAACTGTAGTAAAGCATCCTCGCGTTAGCTATTATTAGATCGAACTGAAGAACTGTCACTTTTAACCCTTTGATCTAGCTAGTACAAAAAATATATCGATAAGTGGCGAATAGTACGATGAGCGATCAAGACGTCCTGTGTTTTCGTCAAACAGAGCGTTTTTTTATCAAATAAATCTTAGTCGCGGTCCCGAGATAAAAGTTTTGCCCGGCCAATATTAGTGTTAGGGACCTAACATTGTCGGCGATATGTGGGTGTTTATTATACACCTGTACAACCCTTGCACTAGAAAAATAAACATGACCACGTTTATTTTTTCTTATATTTTAAAATATTTTGCTGGTAATTTTATGAAAGGACTTTGAGCAGATCAACATAGTAAGCCGGCGATTTTATACATATACCCATAAAAATTCATGATAGTAATCGTCAGACACCCTTTACTTCGTCCATTTACAAACTTAATATTATATAAATAGCAAGAAAGTTATTATAACAACTAATATCAATCTACATATATAGATATCTACCTCACTGATCGTGCAATCAAAGCTTATGGAAGATTCCTCATAAAATTTTACGACAAGCATTATGGAGCAGGAATACGCTGAATGGTATCTACTGTAACCAACCATAATATCTGTAATTCGTACTATGTGAGATCGTAAACATATTAATGCTTATCTGTCTGGGTTTAGCAATCGAGTTAAATGCAATCCGCTAGGCGGTTATTGAGTAAAGTTTGGTTAGTGTTCAGGTGATATGTCAGGCCCAGATTTTTAAAATATAGATTTAGATAACATAACCAGACCTACAGAGAGGGCGGTTAGGTAGCGCAAGTTAATGAGGTCAGCACCTACTTTTATTATAAAATAAATGTAGGGCCTTCCTCAGTTTGTAATATAAAGTTTTTTTATTTGGTGCTTATCTTGCGTTTTCATACATAGCGCGTGTATGAATTTAAAACACCCTTTGTTAGTTTAAACGCTGGCTGCTATAGACAGATTATTTATAAATATTCTCTGAATAACTATACAATATAATCTTCCAACAGAGAAAATAATCGCATTGACGAATTTTAGAATTCGCAGAAAACTTCACCGCATTAGACCAACATAATCTTAGAGCTTGTGTGCGGTTAACATGAAATTGTAGTATCAGCTGAATAGTGCGGGCAGTGAAGCATCCTTCTTCGGAACCAATTAAACGCCATTCAGACGCTTGCCTTTTACCTAAAGATAGCGGACTCCGATAGTAATGGACCATGTGGGATGAGCAGCGGCCCCGAACGTGGGTGGAGCTTATATAAAATCATATTTTTTAGCCACGCAGCCATTGCTGTTTTGTTATTTTAGTGAAAAAAACTACGACACGAAACGAGGAATAATGATTGACGTAAATTGAATTTTCTTTCTTAAAATGTCTGTTTTGTAAGATTCGTGTACCTATTCAGAATAGTTTTATATTTGAGATATTTGTACCTTTTCATGAATAAGGAAAACATTTTATCGTTGAAACTGATTGTATGCCATGATCATTTATGGTGAAATAAACCGGAACGCTGAACGAGATATATGTACATATATATCTAGAGTTTTTTCTTTGTATTATTACCATTAGTGTGTCTGTAATATTATTTGACTTTGACTTACATAATATAAATACCATAATTTTCTATATAATATGAATGTGTGTTGCAAATCACGAATAAACAATATGAAAAGTAAAATTAATTAAATGTGGGTGTAACATAAAGAAACCCCTACTCTATATGAGATGTATTAGTGAAACAGAGGGAATCGAGTTAGCTTGTAGATTCCCACCACGTTCATTCGCCTTCATTCACGCGACTCTAACGGCGTAGATAATAGAGACTTACTGCGCACTTTACTCCGCCATACTTAAAGCAATAATTCTCGTAGAGTAGTTTTCACGCGATAAGTAAAAGACGAGATCGAGGGAATCGACCTATGGACAATACGGAAAAAGTTTCGGCGGAGCTTTTTATGAACTTTCATAACTGAACATTTAACGAGGGCAGGGTTCGATGACGGCGGTGCCCCTGCCGTCCCTCCAAAGACGTAAAAAGTTAAAGTTTGCGATTATTGTTTTAGTTAGGCGCAGTGCTCACTGAGCCGTGTCGCCGTGGGCCGAGTTACATCACACGCTTCAATGCGCAAGTAATTGTTCATCCATCCTTCGTTGTAACGTAATCTTTGAACTGTGCAATCATGCTGTGATGGGGAAATTTCACTGTTATTATGTGCTCAACTATAATAATTTCTTATTGGTATTGCTTCATTTGTGCTTAATACATATTTAAATACAAACTTATACACATTCTATACGTATGAGTAATTTTCTCTGTAAAGTGTGCTCGTAGGAATATTTTTACAACTTTTACAGAATTGCTTAAAGTCTATATTTTTGTATCAAAGAGTAATTGAATATCGAGATAAATAAGAAAACTGATTGGTTTCGGCTCTCTCTATATCTCGTTTGTATCAAGGAACGCTGTAGTGGGTCACGACTAGAATACAGAAATCCATCACCAAAAACCACTGCTCAGATTGGGCTGTCAATTACGTCACAGCTTCTCCGCCTTTAATCTGTCATCTAGACACCAATTAAGCGGAAAACTGCCAGCACGAGGAGTGGTCATGATTAATCTTCCAGAAAATAAACCTCAATACCAAGAAAAAAGTCTGACGCAAAATTATCCAGTTCATACTTCAAGCAACACAAAAAGTGGTATAATTAAGAGGCTCTGCGGTATCATAGCTGAAACATGTCCAATATTTTTATTGTTCTCCTGATTTACGTCGCAATAGGAGACGCGAGTATAAACTCGTGTATGTATGTATGGGACATTTGTTACTGTCATAGTAAATATAACGTAAATAAAGAGATATGTTACCTTTTCTCAGTCGTTTGGGATTAAGCCAAGTCGAGTCGGTTGACAAAGACACGACTGTTGTGATGTCACGCAGCGTCGTTGGCATTCACGAATAATCGTACCTATTGGTAGGAACGGAAGCGTGAAATTCTAGCATCGTATGTTCCACCGACTATGCTTTGCAGGCATTGATATACATAACATATTTACCTCAATGTTTGCAGGGATGAATGTCTACTTGGATTTTACGGTATTTTAGTGCTTTCATCGGAGATTGCACTTGTGAACCCTTGTTCCAAGAGTTCGTTAACCGTCGCTGGGGATTCATTTTTAAAATTATATGTTCTTATTTCTTAAATAAGTAAAACTTACTTTAAATGATCGTAATGGTATTAAATGTTAAAGATATGGCCTGGAATATTTTATACACACCTAATAATTTATTATTCAACTGAAACAGATTTTACGTTCTCTACAGATATAACTGCTACGACTGGTTCGTTGGTTTAGAGATGAATATTGCGGCAAAAGCAAGGTTTTGGCTACGATTTCTAGTTCGGGGGAGTATTATTAAGGTTGTCCCATTAAACAATTCTGAGTATCCGAACTCAGGCATTGAGGTTGTTCTAATGGCAAAAGGCTCGCGCTCTATTACATTGAGACCTAATATTTTCGGCGAAATGTAACTGTACACAACACTCCACACCCAACGCTTGGTGAATATAGGCGTCACGATAACAAAAGAAAAACGAAATAGATTTGTTTAAATACTACAATTATTTGTTTCTGCTCTGCCTAGCAAAGGTCTCTAGTTTTTTCTTCCAAAGAGGCTTCCCATTCTTGGCTAAATCGCTATTCAGGTCGACATGCTCCGAGGCCATCGCGCCACCAATTTTATCCACCATTCGGTACTTAGGAAAAGGAATTCTTTATTCGGTATTTCTGAGATGTTAACCCGATTTTGATAGGTGCTTGATATGTTTTATACGTAAGTACGCTGAGTGCGCTCAATACTATGCACAACATTGAATGTACCTATCTACGCGACAGTAACACTCGGGTGTGGCGTCGTGCCAAGCTACGCGCACTCTCTAAGCGTTTACTGTAGCAATTATTGTCTTGCATTTTTATTACTAAATTTATTTCTTCAAGGGTCCCATCTCGAAGCAATTTGTTTAAGACGAAGAATAAATATTTTAGGAAGAGGGAATTGAATTTTATAACGTTGGTTTGCCTCCGAGATATCCAAGAAACACATTTTTAAGTATCTTGTATAAACAATTACTATTAAGATATATGTTTTTCTTTATCGTTGAAATAATGGCTGGTTTGGAATTGAAAATTTAAAGTCAAATGTTTTACGCAAAATTAGTGTCGTGTTCTCAATTTGTATCAGACGTTATCTACAATATGTTTTGATTTAGAAATGTTTGATGGTACGTACGTACGTGGTAAAGTACGCGGTATGAAGTTTTTTTAGTATGAAAACTTTTAATATGGAAATCTTAAATTGTCTCAACGAAGTGAGAGGTTCCATGTAATGTTTTAAAAAGAGTTACTATCAGAAATAGTCCCGCTTTTACCATAAACGTATATAATTTGTATTAGGCCCTTAACGTAATAGACATCATAATAACGTTTGTTTAAGCTTTCTCCATAGGCCCTTAACGCTATAGAGTTTAGGGCCTATGGAGGTATACCTTGCATGGCTGCCTACCCCCTAATCAGAAACAAATTGTTATCCATGAGTGTTACCCCTTGCACTGCTATTTTACCTTTACCTTACATACATTGCATGCTTACAACCATTATATTTTTTTTCCCAAATTAAAACTTGTATTTTCTAAATAATATTTTGAACATTTCCTGACGGCTTAAGCCAGGCGGCGCCATAAATAACACGTAAAGCTTAATGGCCGTTTTCAAAAAGTGCAGGGAATTCAGAATTGTTTATAATGCATGATTGGATGGTGAGCGGAACACAAGTTCCCGCCCAATGTTTAGTTTGCTTTTTAACTTAATTAATTCGCGCACCAACAACGCGCCGGAAATATAATTGTTTATTGTATTATAATAACTTTAAAGCATCGAACGGCAGACACATTTGCATGATTTAATCAGGCTTTTGTTAAAATGAAGCGTAGATTGAATTTACAGCAAATCGTTCTATTTGCATATTGCTTTCACCTGATAGCTAACTGTAAAACGCCACCCACGGCTTTTTGTTAACGACTATTGTAAATATAAACTGCCGAATGACTTAAAAAGACAATTTCGAGGAGAACTTTTACACATAGTGGATAATAAACAGCGTTACGTTATAAATGTGTATGTTCGTATGTAAGTAGCACATTTTCTGTTCATATTGAGGTCATGAAGGGCAACTTTAAAGTAAAATGAATGATCGATCACACAGCACATCTTTATGGAAATTAGCTTTTATATAACCTGGACTGATTAATATAATGTAGGAAAAGTATAGAAAACTGGGTGTCTTACAGTGTTCCAAATATCAGGGGACCACTAACAAATCATATGACTGGAATAAAAAGTAAGCAAAGTACTGACGGCTTGGTCACCGGCCGGCGGGAAAGGGATTCTTCGACCTCGCCGGCGATTTGATCCCGTGTGCGGTATCTGTATCCTAAAGAAGAGATGTAAGGGCATCGTGAGGGTCGGTGAGAACATGCCGCTGACGGCGGTAGCGGCTGATAGATGGGGAGTTAGGTTCGTAGTTCGCGGTGGCTATGATTAGCGGATTCCTATGATTGGATGCGTTTGCGAAATATCCGGTTGTCATCTTTTTAATAAATGCACGAATAGATCGAGACCGAGATCGGAATGGAGCATCAATAGCTTGATAGTTCTCTCCCTACCTGGGAGGGAACCCTACCAAATCCTCATAAAAATGTTCAAATATTTGTATCGCCTAAGTATTTGTGAATGTAAAATTCATGCTTGTAAACGTACCTATGACATTAATAATTTCTAGTCTAAAAACATTCTCTGCATTCTGTTACATAAGTAAATCTTTTTATTATACATACTAGTAATTAGTTTGTACTTCAGTTTGAGCTTGTCCTCGTCTATGCGCAAGTTTTAAAGAGCCAGGCCGGGAGAAAAAGTAAGTAGGCAATAACATCATGGCACCGTAGCGTTGCTTCTTTTGTACTGGCTTATAAAACTCGGACAACATTTATGAAGACTATGCCATAAAATTGGCATAAAATCACGGCGCCGAAAATTTTATTTCGCTGTACTATGACGTAATAAAACGTGTTCAGGATATGATTGAGTGGAATGCGTTTGATGTAACACGCATATTTGAACAATATCGGTTTTACTTAGCTTTGAAACAATATCGTTTTGGATTGAAATGAATGTTGCTGTGTTGATATTAGATTTTGTAGTCAACTGCTTAGGAATTATTTTTTGCTACACTTGGTCATTATATAATAATAATATCAGTCTATACTGCCCCACTGCTGGGCAACGACCTTCTCTCACAAATCGAGGTGAGAGAGTTTAGGTGATACTCCACCACGCGGACCCAGTGCGGATTGCTGGAGGCAGGTTAGTGGCCACCTGCTGGTGAAATTTATCAACCCGCCTATAAGGCTTCCAACTTGGCTTAACGACTACAACATTACGTCGTAACCGGGATCAACGGCTTAATGTGCCTTTCGAAGTACAGAGGCGCTCGAATATGAAAATTCCACAAATGGTCACCCATCTCAGTGCGACCGAGTCGAACGCTGCTTAACCTTGGTCATCGCTAAGAGCGCAACGGCCGCACTGCATTATAAGCGCCTGTATAGATAGATAAATAAATAGGTAAAAGGTATGGATGCCACTCTTAGAATTTTATCCATTAAGGAAATTGTTGAATTCAGCCCCCACAAATGATTTTGTGGGTCATTACTGGCTTTAAATCTAAAATAGAGGCGCTAAATTAAGACAGGTGTATGAATGTGAATAAATATTTAACCCATACATTACAATGTTAAATTAAAGAAAGGCTTTTACTCAACCCTGGCAACAGGATACTTAACGGTCCCGTAACAATACCGAATTTAACTTTAACATCAGTAAATACATCCCAAAATCATATTTTCTACACATAAAATCTTCACGCCCTACCCGACGCCCTTCCATCGAGAACTCAGACCGATTGTATGACATGAAAGACTTTAATTTATTCTTCAACCGGATTTATTCTTCACATGTGTTGGGTTGGTGACAGAGGACTCTTGAGGTTAATGTAGGTCTTGTCATCGGAAATTGGAGCGGCCGAAACCGTGCGATATGTCAACGTCACGTGGAATTGAATCCTAAAGCGGCGCCGCTGTTGAGGACTTCTCGGAAAATTAATTTTTCCATAGACGGTCTGTACGTAGGTGGGTATTAAACGTATCTAGATATCGGGGTTGGTAGCTATATAATGTTATTGCCGTCTATCGTTCTTTTCTCTGACATTTTAAAATGTATTAGATAAAAATATAGATAAGGAAAATTGGCGTTGGTGAAGATAAGAATCCTCGCAGTGTTTACGAAGCCAACCACTTATATTGAGGAGATAATGAGTAATAACAGAGGACCTTAGTCAGTGCTAAAATGCTTTGTTATTACTTTAGTTTTTTTCTAACGTGTAACTGTAGTTTTTGTACGTTAAAATAGAACTGGCGTGATGATATAGGTAGATAGATAAATAAATAAAATAGAACTAATTTAATGATATTAATATTATGATTAACGAAAATAAATGAATGAATTATAATCTTTGTCAATAACGCCGCACAATTTAGCGCAGTGGGTAAGAGCTTAAGCCGCTCCGCCCACTGTGCCTAGTAGTCGCGGGTTCGATTACCGCACGGGACAAATTTCTAAGTGATCTACAATTATTTGTTCCGGTTTGGGTATTTGTGTATGTGAATGTTCATGTTTGTAAACGCAGCCACGACAAGGGAAAAATCCTAGTGTGGGGCTACGTTTAAAAAAAAAGGCAATGTAATATTCGAAACAGCCAGTGTATTAGAATCTATCAACGGAGCCATCCAATGGATTCAAGTGCACCTTTTAAGTTTGTTACAAATCTTTATTTAAATCTGATTCACATAAGGAATTAAAGTGGAGGAAAAGTACACTCCAGAGATCCATTAATAAAGCCTTCCAGTGAATCCGAGTGGACGTCGTCCAGTCTGTAGTAAAGACACATGTATCATATCAATATTTGTTCTGTCGTGAACGATTACTCCTAACATAGAAATTAAATACTTGATTGTTGTGTTATTAAGTAAAAAGAGAGCGTTATCTTCTCTATCCCTAATAAGAGAGCCAGCTTTATTTGACTTTAATGCGACCTTTGATGCTGAGACTTCTTCAACAATTTTCATTTGTTCGTCGAAAGCCTCAACTCGAGTGAACTTCACAGCACGCCGATTTAACTCCAAATCGGTTGTAAGTCTGTTTTTATATGTATTCGTATCAAGTATTATCTGGGTTAAATGACGCATGAAATGTTTCTTATTTTTAATTGTTAAAATTATATCGAAATAAAAGTTAACCTAAAAAGTTCGCACATATTATTATATGGAATGCGTATCTAAATGACTACAATAAAATTATGCACATAATGGTAAGTTTCCAATGTGGATTTTAGTAGTTCATTATCAGTTCGCGGGTAAATTATACACAATATTGTTTGGTTATAAACAAATAATTGTTTCGTATGATACAATTACCTACAATGATACCGAGCGTACCTATAATGATACGTACCCTTTGGAGAACACCCGCGAGTTCACTAGCAAAATAACAACGTCCATTTGTAACAAAAAGTCCATTCATCAAACGAGATAACAATGTCACGGCGTCATCAAAACATGACCCGTGAAGCGATCACAATGTTTTGCTGCTCGAATTCCGGCCGCCTGCAAAAAGTTAACACAATGGAAAAGTTCGCGGTTCCGAAATAAATCGCTTAATATATTTATTATAACCTCTGTGGGCTATGTTGTGTTATGGTCCATTTGCGAACAAAACGTCGTTAAAAAGATGAAATTAAAACAATAAGTCATAGAATGCTTGCTTTGAGTAATAAGTAATACAAATTCAAAGTGTTTTTTTACACTTTATATTACTAATAATTAAAGATCTCTTTGAGATCTCTTTGTGAATCGCAAGTTTTACCAGGATCTGCGTGGGAACATACATGGATGCAACATATAAAGGCTCGTTACGAAAAATTAATAAGTACCTACTTGGTATGTCACCTGCTGAAATGCTGTATATGAAAAAATATACAAAGACCTAAACCTGGTAGCTTTAAGGTCCATTGTAAGATATAAAAAGGTCTATGGAATGTTGTTTTGATGGAAAGGAATTTTAACCTAGTCGTCAGCCATAATTATAGCTGTTAATTAGTAACATGTTCATCATCCGATAGTTACTTACTACTCACTAAATGAACTCACAAAACAGTAGTCCTATGTTAATTAAGAGCAACACCGGTGTGAGCGGTTCGGGGGTCGAGATGTATGCTGCGTATTCACCGAAGATTCCTGCAGTAATATGTTCTTTAACACTTCCCTAGAGTATAGACCAGATATGATAAGCCAGAGCCGAGAGTCCTAAGGGTGTCCACTCCACCGATGAAAATATAATGAGGTGAAAACCCACACTCTCTTGAGTAGTTGGGGCCATGGTATCGGTCGATACTCATTAATAGCTCGCTGTATGAAGAAATGCAATCCTATTCATAATAATAATATTAAATAAAACCTGTCAAAATGAATAGAACGCAGCATTTGTCGTTCCACGTCGCAATAAAACGCTTGCGAGTTCGCACTGTACTCTATAAATCCGTCTCAAGTTTAGCAGCATTTATACTAACGTGTGGCTCGGTGGCGCTGTGACTCGTACGAGTGCAATACAAAACAATATCCCGGAGTAATTTCCTTGAGGAGAGGGCACAGAACGCATCGCTCTCGACTCGTCTCGTGATGTTCGATGCTACGTACGTTCGTCGTTCCATTCCTTTGGAAGTTCCAACTAGTTATGTTTATTAAAACGCTGCTACAGGAGTTTGATTTCCGGTTGTCTATAGTTTCTAGCAATTATAGTTAACTCTAATTTTTACAGTAATAGTACTTGTACGATTTATGAGTACCTGGTGCGGATTATTTAGATTCATGGCTAATTGCATTGTCTAAATGAAGTCTCAAGAAGTGCGTTAGTCAATTATTCACTCATATAACGAGAATGTAGTCTGCAAATGTATAGCACCTTTAAGAGTGTGAGTTGTTAGCGATGCCTGGAGCATGGGAGATGGATGGTAGAATAAAACCATCAAGAGGTTCTACGTCCTAAGATACCGAGGTATTCGTTAGAAATTGACTATAAACTGTTGTTTGTGAACACTGTAATCTTTGGAAGATTTTGGTTCACTTTTTCTTAAGTGTGAATTCACTAACGCCTGAGAAAGGGTGACGTCGTCTTATTCCGAGGAGAAATGTAGACTTCTTCGACCTCATTGGACACAGATTTAGTGGGACACAATTATTAAAAAAAAATGAGATCATTTAGGGGTTTGCTGCAGAATTGCCCCTTAATTCAATTAATAGATAGAACAAAATCAGTATAGTAAAGTTCACCGTCTACAGGTGCACTTTAAAAGCTCTTGTGTATAGTATTTCAGGAAACTATCTGACGGTTGTAGAACAAGCGGAGTGCAAAACAATAGCAAAGTACTAGGATTGTCTATATCCCGGCGTAATTTGCGTGAGGAGAGCTTGACGACGCGGCGCAGCCAACGGCACTTGTCTTGCTAGTTTTTGTTCCAGTGGCTTAACCGGTTGCATATCTAAACATCCTGCTACAAGTATGTATGTTAACATGAATTTATATTGTAGTGAATGTTACGGCATCTGAACAAATAGAATTTATCTGGCGTAAGCAGAATTTTGCATTCTGCCTATCTAGACAAAATGCAACATTTTGTTTACGCCCACTTTTATAATAATATAACTATCATAATATTACCGATTGGTCAGTGCGACGTGCCATTAGACGCTTCGAATATTTTAATTATATAAACGGTATGACTATGAACTAATGAATTTCATCAGATTGCAACCAACTTCTGTTATAATAATTTGCCCTATAACTTATTGATAGATAGAATTTTACAGACAAAAATAGATAGTACCACTACAGTTGTTTTGTTGTTTGGTAACAGTCTAGGCATCCAAAAAAAGGACATTGTGGATGGTATTAACACCGTATTAAAATTGAAACTAGGAAAATTAATGTTATGTACCTTTCCTTACTCTGACTACCTGTCAGAAAAACAAAATAAACTTATTCACTACTTGAATAATTATATGTATATGATATCATGTCAACATGATAATGTTTTGTTTTTTGACACTAATAAGTTTGTTAGTGGATTTAAACTGACACAGGAAGCTATGTTTCTTCCCAAGAAATGCAAAAAAACAATGGCTACTTTGATATCATATAATATTAACTCCGTTATAAGTAATATAACGAAAACTAGGGTAAGAGATGAGCCAGTATTATATAGTTATTTTAATAATACTGTGATAAACAGTTTAAACGACCGAGGCTGACAACAGAAGTACATTCTAGTATCTCTAGCAAATCACATATTTTAAATAAGGAGGAAGAAAGGCCTGCAGAGCATACAAGGATTTTCTTCAAAATCATTAGAGATAGTTAGTTGTACCTGTATAATTAAAAAAAGATCAGCATACAGTTTATTAGGTTCGTTTGCGTTACTCATGTAAATACTAAATTTATTACTCAAAGCTGTACTAAATGTATGCAATGTTGCAGTTGTTATATTTCTAGATTTAACTTTAACACTTCTCAATGGTGTAATATTATTGAAAGTGACTGCTTGCCCTGTGGTGATCAGATTGTAGATAACTAACTACTGCTTGATCTATATAATCGCAATTACAAAAAATATTGTCAATGCATTTAGCAGAAGTTAATGTTATTCGAGTCGGTTCGAGGAAAACATTAATTAACTTAAAAGAATTGAATAAACGTAAGAGTCTGTCACTATTGTTTTTTCTAAAATATTTATGTTGAAGTCACCACAAACTACAACAGACTTGTTACTCATGAAAGTTTTACTCAGCACATCTTCCATTACATATTCAAATGTAGTAAAATTCTGACTGTTAGGGGGTCTGTATACACACACAATAATATGCTTATCCAGCTCAATACAAGAAATTTCAACACACTGTTCAACTGAAAGCTCAACTATATCCCTACGTTCTCTCGACTTGATATTTTTTTTAACCAAAATTAATGTACCTCCATAAAGCTTTGATTTACGAGTATAGTAACTTAAGACGGCATAATTGTTATAATTTATTAATAATTCATACGATTTAAACCAATGTTCACAAATACAAACAACATCATATTTAGTTTTTTCCAAAAATAACTCTATCTCTAATGATTTTGAAGAAAATCCTTGTATGCTCTGCAGGCCTTTCTTCCTCCTTATTTAAAATATGTGATTTGCTAGAGATACTAGAATGTACTTCTGTTGTCAGCCTCGGTCGTTTAAACAGTTTATCACAGTATTATTAGAATAACTATATAATACTGGCTCATCTCTTACCCTAGTTTTCGTTATATTACTTATAACGGAGTTAATATTATATGATATCAAAGTAGCCATTGTTTTTTTGCATTTCTTGGGATGAAACATAGCTTCCTGTGTCAGTTTAAATCCACTAACAAACTTATTAGTGTCAAAAAACAAAACATTATCATGTTGACATGATATCATATACATATAATTATTCAAGTAGTGAATAAGTTTATTTTGTTTTTCTGACAGGTAGTCAGAGTAAGGAAAGGTACATAACATTAATTTTCCTAGTTTTAATTTTAATACGGTGTTAATACCATCCACAATGTCCTTTTTTTGGATGCCTAGACTGTTACCAAACAACAAAACAACTGTAGTGGTACTACCTATTTTTGTCTGTAAAATTCTATCTATCAATAAGTTATAGGGCAAATTATTATAACAGAAGTTGGTTGCAATCTGATGAAATTCATTAGTTCATAGTCATACCGTTTATATAATTAAAATATTCGAAGCGTCTAATGGCACGTCGCACTGACCAATCGGTAATATTATGATAGTTATATTATTATAAAAGTGGGCGTAAACAAAATGTTGCATTTTGTCTAGATAGGCAGAATGCAAAATTCTGCTTACGCCAGATAAATTCTATTTGTTCAGATGCCGTAACATTCACTACAATATAAATTCATGTTAACATACATACTTGTAGCAGGATGTTTAGATATGCAACCGGTTAAGCCACTGGAACAAAAACTAGCAAGACAAGTGCCGTTGGCTGCGCCGCGTCGTCAAGCTCTCCTCACGCAAATTACGCCGGGATATAGACAATCCTAGTACTTTGCTATTGTTTTGCACTCCGCTTGTTCTACAACCGTCAGATAGTTTCCTGAAATACTATACACAAGAGCTTTTAAAGTGCACCTGTAGACGGTGAACTTTACTATACTGATTTTGTTCTATCTATTAATTGAATTAAGGGGCAATTCTGCAGCAAACCCCTAAATGATCTCATTTTTTTTAATAATTGTGTCCCACTAAATCTGTGTCCAATGAGGTCGAAGAAGTCTACATTTCTCCTCGGAATAAGACGACGTCACCCTTTCTCAGGCGTTAGTGAATTCACACTTAAGAAAAAGTGAACCAAAATCTTCCAAAGATTACAGTGTTCACAAACAACAGTTTATAGTCAATTTCTAACGAATACCTCGTTTTCTTAGGACGTAGAACCTCTTGATGGTTTTATTCTACCATCCATCTCCCATGCTCCAGGCATCGCTAACAACTCACACTCTTAAAGGTGCTATATATTTGCAGACTACATTCTCGTTATATGAGTGAATAATTGACTAACGCATTTCTTGAGACTTCATTTAGACAATGCAATTAGCCATGGATCTAAATAATCCGCACCAGGTACTCATAAATCGTACAAGTACTATTACTGTAAAAATTAGAGTTAACTATAATTGCTAGAAACTATAGACAACCGGAAATCAAACTCCTGTAGCAGCGTTTTAATAAACATAACTAGTTGGAACTTCCAAAGGAATGGAACGACGAACGTACGTAGCATCGAACATCACGTGCGGTCGAGAGCGATGCGCTCTGTGCCCTCTTCTCTAGGAAATTACTCCGGGATATTGTTTTGTATTGCACTCGTACGAGTCACAGCGCCACCGAGCCACACGTTAGTTTAAATGCTGCTAAACTTGAGACGGATTTATAGAGTACAGTGCGATCTCGCAAGCGTTTTATTGCGACGTGGAACGACAAATGCTGCGTTCTATTCATTTTGACAGGTTTTATTTAATATTATTATTATGAATAGGATTGCATTTCTTCATACAGCGAGCTATTAATGAGTATCGACCGATACCATGGCCCCAACTACTCAAGAGAGTGTGGGTTTTCACCTCATTATATTTTCATCGGTGGAGTGGACACCCTTAGGACTCTCGGCTCTGGCTTATCATATCTGGTCTATACTCTAGGGAAGTGTTAAAGAACATATTACCGCAGGAATCTTCGGTGAATACGCAGCATACATCTCGACCCCTGAACCGCTCACACCGGTGTTGCTCTTAATTAACGTAGGACTACTGTTTTGAGAGTTCATTTAGTGAGTAGTAAGTAACTATCGGATGATGAACATGTTACTAATTAACAGCTATAATTATGGCTGACGACTAGGTTAAAATTCCTTTCCATCATAACAACATTCCATAGACCTTTGTATATCTTACAATGGACCTTAAAGCTACTAGGTTTAGGTCTTTGTATATTTTTTCATATACAGCATTTCAGCAGGTGACATACCAAGTAGGTACTTATTAATTTTTCGTAACGAGCCTTTATATGTTGGATCCATGTTCCCACGCAGATCCTGGTAAAACTTGCGATTCACAAAGAGATCTCAAAGAGATCTTTAATTATTAGTAATATAAAGTGTAAAAAAAAACACTTTGAATTTGTATTACTTATTACTCAAAGCAAGCATTCTATGACTTATTATTATAATTTCATCTTTTTAACGACGTTTTGTTCGCAAATGGACCATAACACAACATAGCCCACAGAGGTTATAATAAATATATTAAGCGATTTATTTCGGAACCGCGAACTTTTCCATTGTGTTAACTTTTTGCAGGCGGCCGGAATTCGAGCAGCAAAACATTGTGATCGCTTCACGGGTCATGTTTTGATGACGCCGTGACATTGTTATCTCGTTTGATGAATGGACTTTTTATTACAAATGGACGTTGTTATTTTGCTAGTGAACTCGCGGGTGGTCTCCAAAGGGTACGTATCATTATAGATACGCTCGGTATCATTGTAGGTAATTGTATCATACGAATCAATTATTTGTTTATAACCAAACAATATTGTGTATAATTTACCCGCGAACTGATAATGAACTACTAAAATCCACATTGGAAACTTACCATTATGCGCATAATTTTATTGTAGTCATTTAGATACGCATTCCATATAATAATATGTGCGAACTTTTTAGGTTAACTTTTATTTCGATATAATTTTAACAATTAAAAATAAGAAACATTTCATGCGTCATTTAACCCAGATAATACTTGATACGAATACATATAAAAACAGACTTACAACCGATTTGGAGTTAAATCGGCGTGCTGTGAAGTTCACTTGAGCTGAGGCTTTCGACGAACAAATGAAAATTGTTGAAGAAGTCTCAGCATCAAAGGTCGCATTAAAGTCAAATAAAGCTGGCTCTCTTATTAGGGATAGAGAAGATAACGCTCTCTTTTTAATTAACAACACAACAATCAAGTATTTAATTTCTATGTTAGGAGTAATCGTTCACGACAGAACAAATATTGATATGATACATGTGTCTTTACTACAGACTGGACGACGTCCACTCGGATTCACTGGAAGGCTTTATTAATGGATATCTGGAGTGTACTTTTCCTCCACTTTAATTCCTCATGTGAATCAGATTTAAATAAAGATTTGTAACAAACTTAAAAGGGCACTTGAATCCATTGGATGGCTCCGTTGATAGATTCTAATACACTGGCTGTTTCGAATATTACATTGCCTTTTTTTTTAAACGTAGCCCCACACTAGGATTTATTCCCTTGTCGTGGCTGCGTTTACAAACATGAACATTCACATACAGAAATACCCAAACCGGAACAAATAATTGTAGATCACATAGAAATTTGTCCCGTGCGGAAATCGAACCCGCGACTACTAGGCACAGTGGGCGGAGCGGCTTAAGCTCTTACCCACTGCGCTAAATTGTGCGGCGTTATTGACGAAGATTATAATTCATTCATTTATTTTCGTTAATCATAATATTAATATCATAAAATTAGTTCTATTTTATCTATCTATCTATCTACCTATATCATCACGCCAGTTCTATTTTAACGTACAAAAACTACAGTTACACGTTAGGAAAAAACTAAAGTAATAACAAAGCATTTTAGCACTGACTAAGGTCCTCTGTTATTACTCATTATCTCCTCAATATTAGTGGTTGGCTTCGTAAACACTGCGAGGATTCTTATCTTCACCAACGCCAATTTTCCATATCTATATTTTTATCTAATACATTTTAAAATGTCAGAGAAAAGAACGATAGACGGCAATAACATTATATAGCTACCAACCCCGATATCTAGATACGTTTAATACCCACCTACGTACAGACCGTCTATGGAAAAATTAATTTTCCGAGAAGTCCTCAACAGCGGCGCCGCTTTAGGATTCAATTCCACGTGACGTTGACATATCGCACGGTTTCGGCCGCTCCAATTTCCGATGACAAGACCTACATTAACCTCAAGAGTCCTGTGTCACCAACCCAACACATGTGAAGAATAAATCCGGTTGAAGAATAAATTAAAGTCTTTCATGTCATACAATCGGTCTGAGTTCTCGATGGAAGGGCGTCGGGTAGGGCGTGAAATCGATTTTATGTGTAGAAAATATGATTTTGGGATGTATTTACTGATTCGGGGAGATGTTAAAGTTAAATTCGGTATTGTTACGGGACCGTTAAGTATCCTGTTGCCAGGGTTGAGTAAAAGCCTTTCTTTAATTTAACATTGTAATGTATGGGTTAAATATTTATTCCCGTAACATGGCTGAAAATACACTTGTCTTAATTTAGCGCCTCTATTTTAGATTTAAAGCCAGTAATGACCCACAAAATCATTTGTGGGGGCTGAATTCAACAATTTCCTTAATGGATAAAATTCGAAGAGTGGCATCCATACCTTTTACCTATTTATTTATCTATCTATACAGGCGCTTATAATGCAGTGCGGCCGTTGCGCTCTTAGCGATGACCAAGGTTAACCAGCGTTCGACTCGGTCGCACTGAGATGGGTGACCATTTGTGGAATTTTCATATTCGAGCGCCTATGTACTTCGAAAGGCACATTAAGCCGTTGATCCCGGTTACGACGTAATGTTGTAGTCGTTAAGCCAAGTTGGAAGCCTTATAGGTGGGTTGATAAATTTCACCAGCAGGTGGCCACTAACCTGCCTCCACCAATCCGCACTGGGTCCGCGTGGTGGAGTATCACCTAAACTCTCTCACCTCCATTTGTGAGAGAAGGCCGTTGCCCAGCAGTGGGGCAGTATAGACTGATATTATTATTATATAATGACCAAGTGTAGCAAAAAATAATTCCTAAGCAGTTGACTACAAAATCTAATATCAACACAGCAACATTCATTTCAATCCAAAACGATATTGTTTAAAAGCTAAGTAAAACCGATATTGTTCAAATATGCGTGTTACATCCTATTATATCCTTAACACTTTTTATTACGTCATAGTACAGCGATATAAAATTTTCGGAGCCGTGATTTTATGCCAATTTTATGGCATAGTCTTCATAAATGTTGTCCAAGTTTTATAAGCCAGTACAAAAGAAGCAACGCTACGGTGCCATGATGTTATTGCCTACTTACTTTTTCTCCCGGCCTGGCTCTTTAAAAGTTGCGCATAGACGAGGACAAGCTCAAACTGAAGTACAAACTAGTTACTAGTCATCATCATCATCATCATCATCTCAGCCTATACTTGTCCACTGCTGAACATAGACCTCCCCAATCGCTTTCCAGCGTAACTGGTCCGATGCCACCTGCATCCAACGACTTCCTGCGATTTTCACAAGATCGTCGGTCCATCTGGCAGGCGGTCGTCCCACGCTGCGCTTGCCAATACGTGGTCTCCACTCTAGAATCTTTCTGTCCCAACGCCCGTCCGATCTACGCGCTATATGGCCCGCCCATTGCCACTTCAGCTTGCTAATCTTAACGGCTATGTCGGTGACCTTGGTTCTTCTACGAATCTCCTCATTCCTGATTCGATCGCGTAGAGAAACGCCGAGCATAGCTCTCTCCATAGCTCGCTGAGCAACTCTGAGCTTTTTTATGAGACCTACTGTAAGAGACCACGTATCTGATCCATATATCATCACTGGTAACTCACATTGACTAAAAACTTTAGTCTTAAGGCACTGAGGTATTTTGGATGAGAAGATGTTGCGCAGTTTCCCGAACGCTGCCCAGCCGAGTTGGATTCGTCGATTGACCTCTCTCTCAAAGTTGGACCTACCTAACCGGACTACCTGTCCCAGGTAAATGTATTCGTCGACAACTTCAAGAGTAGAGTTCCCAACGGTGAGTGCGGTGGGTACGACATGGACGTTAGACATTATTTTCGTTTTGTCCATGTTTATTTTAAGACCCACTTGTTGAGATACTCTGTTGAGGTCACCGAGCATTCGTCCTAGATCTTCCAGCGACTCCGCCACGACCACAATGTCGTCGGCAAATCGAAGGTGAGTGATGTATTCGCCATTGATGTCGACGCCAAGTCCTTGCCATTCCAAGAGCTTGAAGGCGTCCTCTAAGGTGGCCGTAAACAGTTTCGGAGAAATGACGTCTCCCTGCCTTACTCCTCTTTTTATGGGGATCGCCTTCGTGCACTGCCCCTGTACTCGGACTGACATAGTGGCGTTATTATACAAGCACTTCAACACTTCAATGTACCGATAGTCAATGCGGCATCGCTGGAACCGGATCTAAGAACCGCCCAAGTCTCGATCGAATCGAAGGCTTTCTCATAGTCCACAAACACCAAGCATAGTGGCTGATTATACTCCTCGGTCTTTTGTATAATCTGCCGCAGCGTATGTATGTGGTCTATGGTACTAAAGCCTTTCCGGAAACCGGCTTGTTCGGGAGGCTGGAAGTCATCAAGCCTGCGTTCGAGACGATTCGTGATGACTCTCGAAAACAACTTATAAACATGGCTCAGCAGTGTGATGGGCCTATAATTCTTTAGTAAAGTGTTATCACCTTTCTTGAAAAAGAGTACCACCACACCCCTGTTCCACGCTTCCGGCGTTTTTCCTTCGAGCAAGACGTAATTAAACTGCCTCTGAAGGACTTTAAGTACCGGCGATCCGCCCGCTTTCAGAAGCTCTGCGGTAATTCCGTCTTCACCCGGCGCTTTGTTGTTTTTAAGTTGTTTGAGAGCCATCCTAATCTCGTACAGGCTGATGTCCGGGATATCTTCAGTGTAGTGTCGGGTTAGCTTGGCTCTTGGGTCTTTTACCAAGTCAACAACAGGTTCAGCTACTGAGGTATACAACTGCCCATAGAACCTCTCTATCTCCCTGAGCACCTCTGACCTATTCGACGTTACGTTTCCGTCCTCCATCTTCAGCTTCGTCAACTGGCTTTGCCCAATAGACGCGTCTCTTGCAAACACTTTGGAGCCCTTGTTCTGCTCTATGGTCTCCTTAATACGTCTTGTATTGAAGGACCGTAAATCGTGTCGCAAGGACTTCAATATCTGTCCATTGAGCTGCCTATAGGACTTGGCATCATCGGAGGTTTGGAGTGTCATGGTACGTCGCTCAGCCATAAGGTTTCGAGTGTAGTCAGATAGCTTTTGAAGCCTATTTTTACGGTGGGGCTTAAAATGCTTGGACCCGACCGTATGGACAGTCTCTACCAACCTATTGTTGATTTCGTCCACTGATGCGCTGCTGTCTAGCAATTCGAAGCGGTTTGACAATTCGAGTTGAAAGTTCTCGGGGTTTTGGATATGTGCATTAGAAGGTCGGAGCGTAGACTTCATCAGACGCGATCTTTACATTTTGACATTAATATTTAATGTGCCTCTGACCATTCGGTGATCACTGCCGGTTTTTACCCTGTGAATCACGGAGACATCATTAAATATTTGTCGCTTGGTGCTCATGATGAAGTCTATCTCATTTTTTGTGGAACCATCAGGGCTCATCCAGGTCCATTTCCTATGAGGCGGCTTCCGGAAGAAAGAGTTCATCATAAAGAGTCCCTCCTTCTCCTGATATTCGGCCAGCCTCTGACCCCTGGGGTTGCGTTGCCCATGCCCAAATTGCCCCACTCTCAATTCATCATCGCCCTGTTTGCCCAGCCGCGCATTGAAGTCATCCATAACCACTGTAAAGTGTGCTTTGGAAGTATGTATGGCTCTACTAATGTCCTCATACATTACTTCGACGTCATCATCTGAGTATGCCGAGGTCGGTGCGTAGACCTGTATGACCTTCAGCGAATATCTTTTGGATATTCTGAGTATCAGGTACGCTACCCTGCTCGACACACTAGTGATGGACACAACGTTGTCTATGAGTGACTTGTGGACGATAAATCCGACACCACCTTGGGACTGCTGTTCGGCCTCCCGGTAGTAAAACAAGTTGCCGGATTTTAGGGTTATCGTGTCCTCGCCCTTTCTTCGGACCTCCGATAAACCAACAATATTCCACCGCAACTTATTTATCTCTTCTTCCAGCTCAACAAGCTTCTCATCTGTCCTTAACGTGCGTGCGTTGTATGTCACCAGGGCCAATTTTCGTAGTTGGTGGTAGCCGAATCTCTGCCGGAGATTCTTAGCACCCCTTGTCCTGTCGTTATCATAGCTGCTACCGTGGCCAGGACGAACAGGACCGCCGAGGACTAGGGGCCTGGTTTTATCCTTTTCTTCCATTTTAATAAATTGGGGGGGTTAGCCATACTCGCCACGCTTGGCAGGCGGGTTGGCGAGCTCAGTTTTTGGTCGTAGAAGTGTTAAGGGAACGCTGCTGCCCATCCCCTAGTTTTGCCTTAGTCGCCTTGTACGACACCCGATGGGATGAGATGGGTTGGTCCTATTCTAAGCCGGGAACCACGCGGCAACTAGTATGTATAATAAAAAGAGTTAGTTATGTAACAGAATGCAGAGAATGTTTTTAGACTAGAAATTATTAATGTCATAGGTAGGTTTACAAGCATGAATTTTATATCCACAAATACTAAGGCGATACAAATATTTGAACATTTTCATGAGGATTTGGTAGGGTTCCCTCCCAGGTAGGGAGAGAACTATCGAGCTATTGATGCTCCATTCCGATCTCGGTCTCGATCTATTCGTGCATTTATTAAAAAGATGACAACCGGATATTTCGCAAACGCATCCAATCATAGGAATCCGCTAATCGTAGCCACCGCGAACTACGAACCTAACTCCCCATCTATCAGCCGCTACCGCCGTCAGCGGCATGTTCTCACCGACCCTCGCGATGCCCTTACATCCCTTCTTTAGGATACAGATACCGCACACGGGATCAACTCGCCGGCGAGGTCGAAGAATCCCTTTCCCGCCGGCCGGTGACCAAACCGTCAGTACTTTGCTTACTTTTTATTCCAGTCATATGATTTGTTAGTGGTCCCCTGATATTTGGAACACTGTAAGACACCCAGTATTCTATACTTTTCCTACATTATATTAATCAGTCCAGGTTATATAAAAGCTAATTTCCATAAAGATGTGCTGTGTGATCGATCATTCATTTTACTTTAAAGTTGCCCTTCATGACCTTAATATGAACAGAAAATGTGCTACTTACATACGAACATACACATTTATAACGTATCGCTGTTTATTATCCACTATGTGTAAAAGTTCTCCTCGAAATTGTCTTTTTAAGTCATTTGCCAGTTTATATTTACAATAGTCGTTAACAAAAAGCCGTGGCGTTTTACAGTTAGCTATCAGGTGAAGGCAATATGCAAATAGAATCAACGATTTGCTGTAAATTCAATCTACGCTTAATTTTAACAAAAGCCTGATTAAATCATGCAAATGTGTCTGCCGTTCGATGCTTTAAAGTGATTATAATACAATAAACAATAAGATTTCCGGCGCGTTGTTGGTACGCAAATTAATTAAGTTTAAAAGCAAACTAAACATTGGGCGGGAACTTTTGTTTCGCTCACCATCCAATCATGCAGTACAGTGCTGCATTATAAACAATTCTGAAATCTCTGCACTTTTTGAAAATGGCCATTAAGCTTTACATGTTATTTATGGCGCCGCCTGACTTGAACCGCCAGGATATATTGAAAATATTATTTAGAAAATACAAGTCTCAATTTCGGAAAAAAAATTAAATTGGTTGTAAGCATGCAATGTATGTAAGGTAAAGGTGAAATAGCAGTGCAAGGGGTAACACTCATGGATAGCTTCTTTTTCTGATTAGGGGGTAGGCAGCCATGCAAGGTATACCTCCATAGGCCCTAAACTCTATCTCTAGAGTTTACGACCTATGGAGAAAGCTTAAAGAAACGTTATTATGATGCCTATTTCCCCTTCCCTCCGGACCGCGAAAGCGTAAAGACGTATTTATTACCCGTACTAATTTTAATAATAAAAAAATCTATTTTTGCCGAAAAATAACAAAAAATAATTTTGTGAAGTACCAGGCGCGCATAACGTACGAAGCAACTCCAAACAGTTGGCGTGTAAAGGACAACAACAGCAGAGAAGGAACGATCGACGGAGCTTCGCTGCGCACACTCAATATATCAATCGCACACATCGCGCTTGCCACAACTCATAAGCGGAGCGATTAGCGGGAAACCGGTGGTCCAAGCATAAACATTTAATGGTGAATATTTTTATCTTGTTTTTGTTTTATTTTTCTTTTCTACTGAAATCCAAAATGTCTGTCGCTAGAACGCCACCAAAGAGTGAGTGCACAAAATCAGCTCCAGCATATTATGGATCAGACTCCGCTTTGCACAATTGGGAAAACCAAAATCAACTGGATTTCAATGTGACAAAAAGGTGTAAACGAAGGCTGGATGGGCCAACAGAGACTTCAAACATTACGTTGTTAGAACTAAAAAACATGTTTGAGGATTTTCAAAACAAGCAGGAAGTTAAATTCGAAGCACTAAAATCTACAATGGAAGCCATAGTAAAACAAAACGATGAGATCAAACTTTCAATGAATCTTTTATCAGATAAATATGATGACATTTTGTCAAACATGAAAAATCTTCAACAGGAAAATAGTAGAAATAAAGACCACATAAAGCTTCTAGAAACACAACTGCAATTATTGGAAAAAAAAACCCATTCAAGCTGTGTTGAGTTACGAAACATACCTAAGAAGGAAAATGAAACAAAGCAGAGCCTAGTAGAACTAACAAAAAACATTGGAGCTATTATTAATACAACTATACGTGACTCCGACATACACGACGTATACCGCTTGAAATTAAAGGACAAGCCAAATGGTCCCATCATAGTAAATTTAAACTCAGTTCTTACCAAAGAAAATCTAATTAAATCGACTGTAACATACAATAAGGGAAAACCAGCTGATCAAAGGCTGAATACTACTATGCTCAAAATGATTGGACCTACTAAACCAATTACCATAATATAATTATTAATTTACCACCAAAACCGAAAATTGGCCCTGGTGACATACAACGCACGCACATTGAGGACAGATGAGAAGCTAGTTGAGCTGGAAGAAGAGTTAAACAAGTTGCGGTGGAGTATTGTTGGTTTATCGGAGGTCCGAAGAGAGGGCGAGGACACGATAACTTTAAAATCCGGCAACTTGTTTTACTACCGGGAGGGCGAACAGCAGTCCCAAGGTGGTGTCGGATTTATCGTCCACAAGTCACTCATAAACAACGTTGTGTCCATTACTAGTGTGTCGAGCAGGGTAGCGTACCTGATACTCAGAATATCCAAAAGATATTCGCTGAAGGTCATACAGGTCTACGCACCGACCTCGGCATACTCAGATGATGACGTCGAAGTTATGTATGAGGACATTAGTAGAGCCATACATACTTCCAAGACGCACTTTGCAGTGGTTATGGGTGACTTCAATGCGCGGCTGGGCAAACGGGGCGATGATGAGTTGAGAGTGGGGCAATTTGGATATGGGCAGCGCAACCCCAGGGGTCAGAGGCTGGCCGAATTTCTGGAGAAAGAGGGACTCTTTATGATGAACTCTTTCTTCCAGAAGCCGCCTCATAGGAAATGGACCTGGATGAGCCCTGATGGTTCCACAAAAAATGAGATAGACTTCATCATGAGCACCAAGCGACAAATATTTAATGATGTCTCCGTGATTCATAGGGTAAAAACCGGCAGTGATCACCGAATGGTCAGAGGCACATTAAATATTAATGTCAAAATGGAAAGATCGCGTCTGATGAAGTCTACGCTCCGACCTACTCGTGCATATATCCAAAACCCCGAGAACTTTCAACTCGAATTGTCAAACCGCTTCGAATTGCTAGACAGCAGCGCATCAGTGGACGAAATCAACAACGGGCTGGTAGAGACTGTTCATACGGTCGGGTCCAAGTATTTTAAGACCCACCGTAAAAATAGGCCTCAAAAACTATCTGACTACACCCGAAACCTCATGGCTGAGCGACGTTCCATGACGCTCCAAACCTCCGATGATGCTAAGTCCTATAGGCAGCTTAATGGACAGATATTGAAGTCCTTGCGACACGACTTACGGTCCTTCAATGCAAGGCGTATTGAGGAGACCATAGAGCAGAACAAGGGCTCTAAAGTGTTCGCAAGAGACGCGTCTATTGGGCAGAGCCAGTTGACGAAGCTGAAGACGGAGGACGGAAACGTAACGTCAAATAGGTCAGAGGTGCTCAGGGAGATAGAGAGGTTCTATGGACAGTTATATACCTCAGTAGCTAAACCTGTTGTTGACTTGGTAAAAGACCCAAGAGCCAAGCTAACCCGACACTGCACTGAAGATATCCCGGACATCAGCCTGTGCGAAATTAGGATGGCTCTCAAACAACTTAAAAACAACAAAGCGCCGGGTGAAGACGGAATTACTGCAGAACTTCTGAAGGCGGGCCGATCGCCGGTACTTAAAGTCCTTCAGAGGCTATTTAATTCCGTCTTGCTTGAAGGGAAAACGCCGGAAGCATGGAACAGGGGTGTGGTGGTGCTGTTTTTCAAGAAAGGTGATAACACCTTATTGAAGAACTATAGGCCCATCACACTGCTGAGCCATGTTTATAAGTTGTTTTCGAGAGTCATTACGAATCGTCTCGAACGAAGGCTTGATGACTTCCAGCCTCCCGAACAAGCCGGTTTCCGGAAAGGTTTTAGTACCATAGACCACATACATACGCTGCGGCAGGTTATACAGAAGACTGAGGAGTATAATCGGCCACTATGCTTGGCGTTTGTGGACTATGAGAAAGCCTTTGATTCGATCGAGACTTGGGCGGTTCTTAGATCTCTCCAGCGATGCCGCATTGACTATAGGTACATCGAAGTGTTGAAGTGCTTGTATAATAACGCCACCATGTCAGTCCGAGTACAGGGGCAGTGCACGAAGGTGATCCCCATAAAAAGAGGAGTAAGACAGGGAGACGTCATTTCTCCGAAACTGTTTACGGCCACCTTAGAGGACGCCTTCAAGCTCTTGGAATGGCAAGGACTTGGCATCAACATCAATGGCGAATACATCACTCACCTTCGATTTGCCGACGACATTGTGGTCGTGGCGGAGTCGCTGGAAGATCTAGGACGAATGCTCGGTGACCTCAATAGAGTATCCCAACAAGTGGGTCTTAAAATGAATATGGACAAAACAAAAATAATGTTTAATGTCCATGTCGTACCCACCGCACTCACCGTTGGGAACTCTACTCTTGAAGTTGTCGACGAATACATTTACCTGGGACAGGCAGTCCGGTTAGGTAGGTCCAACTTTGAGAGAGAGGTCAATCGACGAATCCAACTCGGCTGGGCAGCGTTCGGGAAACTGCGCAACATCTTCTCATCCAAAATACCTCAGTGCCTAAAGACTAAAGTTTTTAGTCAATGTGTGTTACCAGTGATGACATATGGATCAGAGACGTGGTCTCTTACAATAGGTCTCATAAAAAAGCTCAAAGTTGCTCAGCGAGCTATGGAAAGAGCTATGCTCGGCGTTTCTCTACGTGATCGAATCAGGAATGAGGAGATTCGTAGAAGAACCAAGGTCACCGACATAGCCCTCAGGATTAGCATGCTGAAGTGGCAATGGGCTGGCCACATAGCGCGAAGATCGGACGGGCGTTGGGGCAGAAAGATTCTAGAGTGGAGACCACGTATTGGCAAGCGCAGCGTGGGACGACCGCCTGCCAGATGGACCGACGATCTTGTGAAAATCGCAGGAAGTCGTTGGATGCAGGTGGCATCGGACCGGTTACGCTGGAAAGCGATTGGGGAGGCCTATGTTCAGCAGTGGACAAGTATAGGCTGAAATGATGATGATGATGATGACTAAACCAATTTATATTGCCGAATTGTTAACAAAGAAAGCCAAGCGATTACATTACTTAGCCAGAGTATTTGCGAAAAACAATAATTACGACAGTTGCTGGTCCTCCTATGGAAAAATATACTTGAGACGCAAAAAAAACGAACCGCGAATTTGCGTCGACAGTGAAGAAGTACTGGAAAACCTTAAAAAAAGTTCCTGACTAGATAAGTTGAGCTATTTAATATTAGTATTTTCACAGTTCAATGCATGCCTAATTTACTATTTTTGCTTGTGCGAATATCACTTCATAACCGTTATTATACTATATTACTTTAAAAAACTAACTAATATTGTAATCGTTAAGCCCTGCATTCTCTATCATACTCTAAACACATTCATAACCTACAATCAAAATCCACACCACACATACAAAAACTCTAAATACAATAAACAACTTATCTACATGACTTATATACCTAGCCACTTAGCTATTCTACTTTTGGATTTTTTTATTATTTTAATTATTATCAAAGTAAAGTATGATAGTCTCCTTGAATATATTAAACTATCAACACATAGTGTACATCAATGTATAAATCCTTCTGAAAACTGTATGCTTAAAATTCAATGAACTACATCAGATACAACATGATCTAGATTCCTTTAATATTGCAGAATCCGCTTTTTGTGATGTCGAGGAGTCTAATAGGTTGACTCAAATAAGGGCATCAAAATGTTTCAACAGAATATTAGGAGCTTAAAACGAAACATGACCGGGTTACATCCTTTACTTGCTAGAAGTGGAGTGAATTGGGATTGTATCGTATTAACGGAGTGCTGGTTGCCATCCAACCCCAATATACCAAGTATAAGTGGCTATAATCATTTCGCTACCACTAAAAACCATACGCAAAACGAAGGTGTCGTGGTGTACTGTAGAAGTGACTTGCTTATATCAATAGAAGAACCAAACTTGACAGAGGCAAATTGTATAGCCGTAACGTTTGACAAAAACACGTTAGCACTGGCCATTTATCGACCTCCTGGATATAAAAATGTTAACAATTTTATTCAATCCCTAAATAATATATTAACAAAATACGCTAGCTTGCAGAATATCGTAGTATTAGGTGACATAAATATCGATATTTGTGAACACAATTCGGATCCGAACTCCTCCCCCTACTTGGACATGTTAGCATACCATGGAATCTTGCCGGCTTATACACTCCCGACACATAACAAAACGTGTCTCGATCATGTACTTTTGAAGACCAAATTAGCAGCTCGTAGTCTTATACTACAAACATCGCTCACAGATCATTATAGCGTCGGCCTCTATATTACAGCGAAGCTGAGACTCAAACCTGCAAAAGTAATCAATAGAATCAATCATACGAGTTTATCTAAAGAATTAACAACAGTAGACTATGATCACCTATACACGTTACATGATGCAAACGTAGCTACTGACTATTTCATAACTACACTGCGTACACTAATTATATGTAGTACTAAAGAAACTAAAATCACATCAAGAAAAAGGCTTTTAAAACCATGGATAACTCCAGGTATCTTAAAATGCTTAAAAAATCGAGACCACCTTCATAAAAAGTTAAAAAAAGATCCTAATAATGATATAGTACAAATCACATACAAAAGGTATAGAAATTTTTGCTCCTCCATATTAAAAAAAATAAAGCATGAATATGAAAAATCACAGCTAGAAAGTGCAAATAAAAATAACAAAAAGCTTTGGAAAGCTATAAAAGAGATAACACACAGTCAAAAATCAAAAGATACACCAATTGAACTCCTAGACACGAGAGATCCGTTGCAATCTATTAATAATGTCAATAATTATTTTGCAAATATTGGTAAATCATTAGCAGAAAAGATTAAATCGAATAGTCACACACAACCAAAATTCCTAAATTCATGCTTAAATTCACTTGCACTGCTGCCCACTGATGAAAATGAGATTGAGACTGTAATAAGTAGTTTAAAAGTTGACAGCGCTGCTGGATTGGATATGATATCTGCAGATATTTAAAAATTAATAAAAATATTTTAACAAAACCCATAACCTACATCTGTAACCTATCGCTTTCAACTGGGGTGTTCCCTACAGCACTTAAACATTCAAGAATTTACCCAATTCATAAGAGTGGTGACAGAGACTGTGTCGATAACTACAGACCAATTTCCATTCTCCCCACCTTATCAAAAATCTTAGAGCGCATCATAAATAAAAGATTGATAAAATACTTGGAAGAAAATAATCTGCTATCTCCAGCACAATTCGGTTTTAGATCTAATAAATCGACATCTGATGCAATTCATGAGTTAACAAATTATATAGTAACTAATCTTGACAACAAAAAGAAACCGATTGCAATATTTCTAGACCTAGCAAAAGCTTTCGACACAGTCTCTGTGCAAATATTATTAAAAAAACTCGAGTATCTGGGAATTAGGGGCCTTCAGTTACAACTACTCAAAAGCTATTTAACTGAAAGAACACAGTGCGTAAAGATAGACAGTACTACAAGTAATGATGTTTTGGTTCATTTTGGGGTTCCTCAGGGAAGCATTTTAGGTCCAACGTTGTTTCTCGTTTACATTAATGACCTGTGCCAATTAGACCTGTATAAGGCCAAAATTATTACGTATGCAGATGACACAGCACTACTTTTCAGTGGAGAAACCTGGGATGAAGTCTTTACAAATGCGCAGAGGGGCTTTAATAAAGTAACAAATTGGCTTAAGGATAACCTATTAACACTTAATGTAGGTAAGACAAAATATGTAACCTTTTCTTTGAGAAAACCAAGGGCCGATATTAATCAATATACAATTATATCTCATAAATGTAATAATAATTATAATTCTCACGCGTGATTATATTCTAATTTTTATAACTTATTCCATATTTTCGTAAGGTGAGGGCCTGGTGATCTGTAATACAGGTTAACCCCTATAATAGACACCAGCTTCTCACAAACACCTGACAAAATTGTTCACTTAAATTAGTTAAGTTTCTATTATAAGTTTTGTTGTGAGGAGAAATAAATAAAGTTATTATTATTATTATTATTATTAGGTTAAGGGCCTAATACAAATTATATACGTTTATGGTAAAAGCGGAAATATTTCTGATGGTAACTCTTTTTAACGTCGCAGTGTGCGATATCACTCAGAAAGTATTACTGATTTCTCCTGTGAGACTAAACAAAGCGCCGGCTTTAGGGCCGGACTGGAGTTGTTTGCCATCGTGGTGAAAGAAGGTACGGGGGCTCAGAAGATACGTCACTCGGGGAGGCACCTTTGAGGTGTTATGCCCGGTTTATATAGTACTAGCGACCGCCCGCGAATTTGTTTGCGTATATAATTATAGCCTATGTGTTTTTAATGTATTTCATCAAAATTCATTCAGAATTTTTTACGACGAAAAGAGTGACAAACATCCATACATCCATCCTCGCAAACCTTTGCGTTGATAATATTAGTAAGATCTAATATTATTAGACCATAAATTATCGACACGACAGTATACTAATCTAATAAGCTAATAAGTCTTACTTTGGCTGTATTTTTACAGAAAGCTTAATTCACTAATTGTATAAAAATCAAGTTGTTCTAACACCGAAATATTAATCAAAAGCATGATAAGTGGATTAACCGTGTAACAGAGTGCCTCAAATTTCGTCGGAATAGCAATTGATATCTCACTAGTAACTAGTAATAAATTACATTCCCAAGTGAAACATACGAGTTCATTTTCGCCATCACCCGACGATATTTTCACATAATGCGTTCGAGGGTCTCCTATCTTGTAGATTTACCTAGATGGAAGTTTTGTAAAACGTTGTTGCAATATCAAATAAAAGAAGTAAACTATCAATTCGATATAAATCTCTGTTTAGAATGAGTCTATATATCTTATGTACATACTTCACTTACATTATAATAATGTGACCATCACCAACTCGTCCTTTAAAGTATCGTTTATTTTAGTTAGACTGCCTCGATGGTAAGCATATGTACTACTGACGATCACGTGGTCTTGGATTCAAATCCTAGGTTAGTCAAAATGTGATTTTTATCTCTGGAAAAATCGGTTGGTAATATTCTCGCCCTTTCTCACATTACTATTCAAAATACTTCAGCAAAATACAACACGTAACAAAATTAACGCAAGACATGATAGTAGTTTGTTGTAAATCGGCAACGAATTTTTTAAACTCGTACACACTACAGACCTAGATTCATAATACAGGACTTAGTATTCGACTAACCCCGTACGCAATTATGTCGCTACTCCAAAACAGGTTTTATTCACAAATTGAAGACTATATTTTGCATTTATTTAGATTATATTGCCCAAGGTGATACACACATACATATGTGTGGCTTAAGCCTTAACTTTTCCACGACGCTATTAATCAACATTACACACATCACAACAACGACATTAGTGGCTAGTAACTTATTGTGTTGGTATCTACATATGTACTTACAGTCCCTAACTAGCGACCATATTGTATAAGCGCAATATAAGTTAGGCTGTAATATGAAATGTCTGGGGAAGTTTAAGTATTTTAACATATTTTTTTATTATTAAACATTCATGTTACTCATTCAGTCTGCCGTTCAGCCTGACTGCCTCTTTGGTCTAGTGGCAAAGCGCATTTCTTTGTGAACACGAGGTACTGGGTTCGAATCCTAGGTCGGACAATACATTTGCCCAATTTTTTCTAACAAAAACTTCCCAATATGAGTCCAGAGTCTGGAATTGTGCCCGGTATATGGAAATAAACTTGTCTCCTATTACAAGTGACCTAACATCGTCGGCAAAAAGCGGGTGTACTCAGTACACCTTTGGTACCACCGCTTGGGGAATAAAGCGTGACAGTGTGTTCATTCAGTCTGCGGTATTAAACAAAAATGAATGAATATTCAAAGCAATAGGGCTGCTTTGAATGCATTTCTAATACATATTCGTCAAAATGCACACAGGAGTACAGGCTTCGTGGTTAACTTGGGTACCAAAACCTTTAAAAAATGGTAAAAACCGCCATAAAATTGGAATTTTGATTTTCGTATTGTATTCGTAAAGCAATAATCTAATTGGGGTGTCTGGAGTCTTGCGTTTATATGTTACACCTTGTGTCAACAGGGTGTATGATGTACGCTTCTGCTTGAACATATGTACACCTTTCCCACACACGTTTTCCCGGAAGGTATTTATTAACTTTAATATTGCCAAAATTAAACGATCTCGATAGTGACATAAGCATGCATGTTTTTGAATCCATCGGTTTTGTCAATAACGTAAATTACAAATGCACTTCACCTCAAACTATTAAATAGGGATGACAGATATGTGAGCGTCAAAGTTTGCACTAACAATTTGAAGGCTCTGCATATTCATACCACTCTGAAAACTTTCCGTGATGCAGCCCTCTGCGAGTTCTGTTGAAGTTGAGTAGATGTCTGTATCATTATATCGTTAAATATGTATGTATTTTACCTAATTATCAGGTTACGCGAGTTCTTAGTTCGATGGTTTAGTGATGCGTACCTTATTTCGAAATATTTCATCGTACTGCCTTATATTTACGCCGGTTCTCAAACATGTGTTCAAGATATATGCGAAGACTGCATAATTACCTTTCCTCTTTGAATGAATATGCAAATTATTGAAATGGCTTTCAAACCAGTCCTTTGATTCAGAATATGGGTAGAGATATAGAGCTTTGAAATAGGCAGGTACCTACGTTGAAAAATGTAATACTTACCTATGTAGGTTCACGCATGTCTCTATTGATACCTATTGTCAAATCTACTAAATGAGTAGGTAGGAACATCAATGGAACATATTACCACGACCAATATCGAGAGAAAGATTGGTAAGAGGTGTTCCGAACGTTCACAATTCACCCAAATTATCTCAAACAGCCCATATAAGTGTTGAGCTCGATGTATGCTACTAATTTTTTAGTTCTTTTTCTAGTTCTTACCGGCGCGTCGTGGTTGGCTAAGTCTGATACATTATGAGGACTTAGGCACATTTGCGGCAAAAACGTAAATACTTTTGACTCAGGATCTATTTTTGTAGGAATGTTATAGGTAGGTAAGCCTTTTGGCCAAACTGGCCTTTGGGAAATAGAATAAGACCTTAAAAATAGTTGCGATCACGACATCCACGAGATGTAGGATGCATCGAAATAATTCACATATGTAATAATAGGTTACTGGCATGATAAATTTAATTGGTTTTTCATGCTTTACAGGAAACTATCACGGCTTTACGGCAATATCAATATTAAATAGTAATGAAGTTTCCATCTTGGTAAAGCTTCATTCTGGTAAAACTCTAAACTAATCGACTAAGTCAACTACCTACGTGAAGCGTGCACTACTGTTTCCTTGTAACTAAATAACGCGTATGAAAAATTTTAAGCATGAGTATGGTATTCAATTTCTTTAACGATCATCATTTTTGTCGGGGCTCGCCATGAATCTTGAAGATAAGCGTTTAATGGAAATAATAGCTCGGCGAAGAACATTATGGTCATACGCGAACTATCGCCAGGCCATAACCCTAAAAGGGTAATATTTATGCATAAACAAACTATTTGTTTCTTGTTCGTATTTTTATGAAAGCCATTATGGCTGTGTTTTTTACGCCTACGTAAATATAACGCGGCGAAAGTTTTAAAAGAAAGGAAAACATTAAGGCCAATTTCTTGCTATTTAGATGTTATAGCAATTAGTGGGATTAAAAGAGAGTTTTATCGGATAGCTACTTATTTATTTCTTGTTTATAGGATAATTTTCTTACTTAAACATTTTCTTTCCATAATTTGGATAAGTTCGCTCTGTCGCTTTTATATTAGATAGAAAAATAAAGAAAATATCGGGGATGTTCGTAGCATCAATAACTTATCTAAAGTCACTTTGTTATTTTTTGCACTACGGGGACAATATTCCCTTCGTAGGGGTGGCAGAGGTGTACTGAAGGGCAATTGCTTTTTTCTTGATATTTCATTTAGAGATTAATGTCAATTTAATATAATATTATGTAGATCGATATTAATATTAATTAATGTCGCTATGACCTATTAATATTGCTTAACTAACATTACTTACGTAGGGTGTTTGAAACACGTTCGAAATAATAAATCAAATCGTTACTTTTGTATTACCTAATCCCGATATCTCTGACTTCATTTTCAGGGATTTCAAGTTTAAAAGTAATTATGTATTTAATAAGTACCTCTAGTTATCTTAGTCCACTTTAAAAATGTATTGCTTAAATAAATGATTTTACACGAATAAGTTTTATACAAAACAAAAATTTATTTTAAACATCGACAACATTCAGCCTTACTTTTCAACAAGTTTTTATGTTTGTATTGGGGATTGAGGTCAAAAACAGGGAGGAAAATAATCGGGATCAAATAGGAAAATAGTTCCATTAACGTTTCAATATTCGAGGATTAAGATTGTTTACAAACAAACTTACTGTAGCCTAAGGGAACTAAATAAAATAAAAATAAATGTTATTACAAAATTTAAGTATCTTGTCACAAAATACACAAAAAATGTTTAAGGTCTGTACGGTTCCGTAATAAATGTCAATAGGAAAAGAGGTCTGTGAAACACGCGTTGCGTATAAAATGGGTAGTACGATACATATAAAAACAAAATGACGTAGAAGGCACATACGTACATAGGTTTAATCATCATCATCATCATCATCAGCCTATAGCAGTCCACTGCTGGACATAGGCCTCTCCAAGTGCACGCCACTGGGTACGATCCTCGGCTACTCGCATCGCGTCTCCACTCAAGAACTCGTTTGTTATATATTTATATACCTTATTATACTCAAAACAACGGGCACGAAATAATTGCGAAGCGAATGGAAGATTCTACTAATAATTGCTACCAATATCAAATTCAGGGCGTCAGTAGTCCAACCATATTTTGTTACGTCAGCGCATCTTTGTAACTCTGTTGATGAATAATTATTTTCCGAGCGAATTTATAAAGGGTAAATTAAAAAGAAAATACGCTTCCTGTATAATTATATATTCATACTAATTTATTTAACAAAAATACTAAGCGTCTAACCCTGAATGAGAAAAATAATCTATATTTCAAATTGGGCCGTTTGTTGTCATACAAAAAACACAAACAGAATTGAAACACACCTAAAAGGATTCCAGTGTAAACAATGTCGAATCAACACGATGAATTTATCTAAAGGGAAATCTCAGCGAATAGCAAACACGTCTCGAGCAAAAGACTACAGAAGGATGAGTAACTCACTGGGCTAGAAAATGTTAGTTGATTTTTGAATTTCACACTTCAGTGCTCGCTTTAACGTGGGAACGTGGACGGCGGGGCGTTTCGCCACTTGTCTTTACATGTTTTCGAGTGATCATGCACGCAATCAAAATTTTTTTTTTTTTGAGTTTATCTGCAATCAGTCCCAGAACTATAAGCAGATTGGTTGTGAGTATGATTTAACGTTTAGAGGGTACTCCTCAGCAGGAGATCCCTCTTAATTTTCACCATCGCTCCTCCAGACCCTGGATGTCGTGGCGCTTGAGTCGTTTACAGTATGCCATTTTGGATAGCATGGTGGCTAGTTCATTAGGGGGGTTTTGGAGCCGGGCCCTGTAGTTAGAAGCAGACAATTTTATCTCCTTCTTTACTGTTTCAATTTTTAGTGCCTTATGTAGTTCGGTACTCGTGACAAACCATGGTGCGTTTGATAGGGTTCGCAATATGCCGTTTTGCAATCTTTGTATTATTGATATGTTGGAGTTGCAGGCACTTCCCCATAATTGGATTCCGTATCTCCATATTGGTTTCAGGATCATTTTGTAGATAAGAAGTTTGTTGTCTACAGAGAGTTTTGAGTTGCGTGCCATCAACCAGTATATACTTCTGAATCGTATATTCAGTTCGTCTCGTTTAGTTTTGATGTGTTTTTTTCCAGGTCAGCCTCCTGCCCAAATGGATCCCGAGATATCGAACAGATTCATTGTGGGGCAGTGTGGTGTTTCCCAAAGTTACTGGTGGGCAGTCTCCCTTTCTAAGTGCGAAGGTGATATGCACCGACTTAGAAGCGCTAGCTTTGATACGCCATCTTTGAAGCCAATCTTTCACTTTATAAAGACTTCTTTGCAGAATGTTGGACGCTATATTAGGATTTTCATTGCTTGCCAGTAGTGCTGTATCATCAGCAAATGTAGCGGTAGTCACACCTTGTGTTACTGGGAGGTCGGCAGTGTACAGAGTATACAGGACTGGCCCAAGGACTGAGTCTTGAGGTACTCCGGCCCTTATGTCACAGATTTTGGACATGTTTTCATCCTCTCGCACCTGGAACATGCGGCCCGATAGGTATGATGCCAGCAGCAGGTAATAACTGTGTGGGAGTGATGTTTTTATCTTACATAGTAAACCTTTGTGCCAGACCTTATCAAAGGCCTGTTAGATGTCCAGAAAGGCTGCTGAGCAATACTCCTTTGCTTCCAGAGACTTACGTATTTTTTCATATACCCAATGTATTTGCTCGATCGTCGAGTGTCGTTGTCTGAATCCGAATTGGTGTCGAGGGATGATTTTACGTTCAGTCAGTATTGGAACTAATCTTTTAAGAAGTATTTTTTCGAATACTTTCGGTAACGTTGGTAGAAGACTAATCGGCCTATATGATGTGATTTCTTCTGGTGGCTTTCCTGTTTTATGTACCATTTTAGTTATTGATGTCTTCCAGATAGTAGGATAATGTTGCACTCTGAGTATGCCATTATATAGGGCAGTAACAAACGCTAATGCTTTTTTAGGCAGTTTCACGAGGTTCTCCTTGGTGATAAGGTCGAATCCCGGGGCTTTATTATTTTGAAGCCCCTTTATAATACCTCTCAATTCAACCAACGAAACGGGCTCAGGAGGTGGGGACAGCTGGAAGTTCTGCCGAAAGTTGATGTCAATTACTTCTTCAGAATAACTACCCTCAATCGGCTTAAAGATATTAGCCAGATGGTTTGCAAATGCATTCGCCTTTTGTTCACTAGTTTTAGCCCAGGCTCCACTGGCTGTTCTTATGGCAGCCTTGAATTGCTGGGATTTATTCGAATTGTTCGTGAATTTCCAGAGGGAATATTCTGTTGTTGATGTCGCAGTAATGTTCTCCAGCTTGTTCTGTAGTGTGGCATTGTTTGCATTATCTAGCATAATCCTTAGTTCTTTTATGGACTTATTTAGAGCAGTCTTGTCAATTCTATGTCTCGAGTGTTGCCATATCCTTCGCAATCTTCTTTTCTCTAATATCTTTGCTTTTATTTCAAGTGGAATACTTTTTCTTTTATGTTTTATCTCCTCTACTGGAGTGTTAGCCCAGCATGCTTTTTGTATAAGATTAGTTATGTAGGTCGCAGCGTTTTTCACTTCTTCAGGAGTTTTAAGAGGTAGGTGTAACTCGATGTTTTCCTCCATGTAGTCTCTAAATGTAGTATTTGTATATGTGAAATTTCATGTTTGTAAACGCACCCACGACACAGGAATAAATCCTAGTGTGGGGCTACGTTTAAAAAAAAAAAAAAACCATCCCAGTCCGTAAGTTTGTTACATAAGGCTTCCGGTTTTTCATAGGAAAGTATTGTTGTACTTATAGTAAGTATCACTGGTGTGTGATCAGAGTTGCTATCAAGACAAGATTCGACATTCAAGTAATGCTTCGATAGGCCCTTCGCAATGAAAAAATCCAACAAATCAGGTCTTTTATTAATATCCGTAGGCTAGTATGTGGGTTCGCTGGTTGAAATCGGTTTGAGGTTATTGGTATCAATGCTGAGTTTAAGCTGTCTGCCTCTAGTAGTTATCAATCTAGAGCCCCATTGTGTGTGCTTAGCGTTTCAATCTCCTCCCGCTACAAACCGGCCTCCTAGTGTTGCAAAGAATTGAGAAAATTTTGAGGCATCAATTATATGTCTGGGTGGACAGTAGACTGCTGATAAGTGGAGTCATCCCTCCTTGCTTTCCACTGCTATAGTAGTTGCCTGTATGTACTTAGTTTTGTACACTGGCAGAATATGGTGCTTAACGGAGCTTCGTATTACGATGGGAGTTCCAACATGTCCAGTACCATCTGGATGTGTAGTGACGTAGGTGTTGCACCCGTTTACTTTGACGTTGCTTTTTTCTGTGCAGTGTGCTTCTGATATTAGTACAACATCTAATTTGTTATTCGTCATCATTATTTCTAATTCTGATTTGTTGGGAGCCAATCCGTTAATGTTCCACGTACCTACTCGGAGGGCAGTCATTTTGACAATTTACTGACTAGCGTAGTGATGAGACCCAAGAGAGTACTCATCTGTTGTAAGATATTCTCAAACTTTTCAGATTGTTTGAGCAAGAGTTCTTCTATTTTTTTGTTATGATCCCTTGAGTCACTACGTCGTGACTCTCCTGGTTTTTTTTTAGTTTTTCTGAATAAAGTGTATTATTTTCTCTTCCTTTGGGATTATTCTGTGTTGTATCTATAGTATGTATTGGGGTGGGGTTGCTCATTTTAGGGCCTGGAGGTCTCGGCATCCTTCTCGCCAGAATCAAAATCGCTCGCAATCAAAATATGAGTCAAATATTATTCCCGTTTATTTTTTCATTGAGTAATTTAATTTTTGAATTTATTTAGGTGGGTTGGATGCAGTTTTGAATCGGTGGATATGGAGGAATAGAATAACAAATATAACATTTTTGTTCAAAGAAGTATGTATTTAAAATAGCCTCTACTATCGTCGAACTACGTGTATCATAGTAATGATATATATTTAGTTTACATATTATAGTTTAGGATTCGTATACTTACGGCTATTGGGCTACTGTTTTATATACCTATTTTGGTAAAGCGTTGACAACCGACTAATTTCGTAAATGTCACAAACAGATAGACCAGCGTATTGCTATCGAGTTGATATGCCATATTTTTCACACTACAAATTTACTAAATAAAGATGAACGTGACAACAAGCTTATCGATAACATTAATCTGTTTGTGCTAAGCCCTCAGGTAATATACCTAACTATTACAGGGTAAATACCTGTTTAAATCTGCTTTACGTTCAAGGCTTACCATTTTATTTAAAACATCATGTATATTTTTTTAATGATATCGTACCTCTACACTACGAATTAATCCTGTATCGTGGGTGAGTTTACAAACATGAAATTCATACACACAAACACCCAGACCGAAACAAATGTTGATGGGTCACACAAAGATTTGTACCATGCGGGAATCGACCCTGCGACTACTCGATCCTGTGGGTGTAGTGACTTAAGCTCCTAACCACTGGACTAACCCGTCCATCCGTATTGGATATTATTATGTATTTATTTTTAGATTTCAAGTTCCATTATACCAGGGTTTTTCCAACCTTTCTTTTGGTGCGCCCCCCCAGGATAATAAATAATATTTTTATGCCCCATTCCACTTTAATTTTTGCATTCCAATAAAAAGCACATTATTTGAACAACTACAAATATTTAACATTCTCTTTATTTTAATTATGATTTATGCAAAATAAACTTCAAACAACTTTAAAACGTTTTTTATCGAAATCATTTATGTAATTGAAATACTTCCTGAATTTCTTTTGAACAATGACATCGCATTTTGAAATAGTGACAAACAGCATGTGATGTTAATTTACGTGTATTTTTTTTTCGTGTTTCGGGCCCCGTTCATATCTCTTTACGCCCCCAAGGGTGGCGCGCCTCCCTGATTGGGAACTTCTGCATTATACAATATTAATATAATGCAGTGATGATGATGATTGATCCGACCGATTTCGGCCATGGCGACCACTTTGACCCCTAGTCAGAGTAATGCCGCTGATGCGCTCGAAGATGGCTTATGTAGCCTATCTTCGCGGCGAAACTCCGTGCACACTGAGGGCACGTGAGAACGCCGTTCTCATAGCTGTATGATATGGCAGCAGGTGGGCGGGCCTTTAACTGATTGCGTTTGGCGTCAAGGTCAGCTTTACGCTGAGCCTCGAACTCGTGTACTTGGCTGTTCACCATCCTGCGCCATTCTGGCCGCTGTGCTGCCAAACGTTCCCAACGAGAGGGCTCTATGTTGCATCTCTTCATATGTCGCTTTTGGACATCCTTGTACCGGAGGAGGGGACCGCCATGATTCCGCTTGCCCTTCTCCAGTTCAGAGTAGAAGATGCGCTTCGCCACTCTTTCCTCCGCCATACGAGATACGTGACCGCACCACCGAAGCTGTCGACGCATTAAATAGGCCTCAATGCCACCAACATTGGCTCGTCGCAGAACTTCGGTATTTCGCACTCTATCGGACCATCTGATCCTCATGATGGTACGGAGGCATTTAAGGTGGAAGCGATCCAGAGTGCGAATGCAGTAGTAAGTATATGAACCATGTTGCAGTGGTTCTAGTACTGACAGTCAAACTTCTACGCCAATGCGTTAAGGATACTGTTGCGGCTGGCCCGCACCCTGCGCAGCAAAGACGTGCACCGCTTGCACATGGTTGCATAAAAACAGTGCACACCCACTTCGGTCAACATTCCTGAAGCGCTTCCAAGGCGAGGCAGCCCCAAGCACCCGTAACGCATTGTTACATTGGACACGTAACGCGCTGTACTGTCCCCGCGCATAAGCGACCCACAGACTACTCGCTCGATATTGTTCATATAATTTTGATACAATTCTTAGAATAAATGTTAAAAGGAAAGTATTTATGCGTACTACATAACATATCTTTAACCACTTTGGCAAAGCACCAAAATACAGTATTTTGTGTAAAGATTGCACATTTTCACCGGGAGCTCATAAACATTACTGACAAAGTGAAGTATAACAAATGCTAAATGGCTACATTGTTGGTACACTTAGCACCCGTTATTAAACTTGGAGAGAAAAAAAAGAGTGGAGAATTGAAGCGAAGCCAATTTCTGTGGATGACAGGAAACTTTGTTAAATGTTATAACAGTGGAATTTATGATTAGATCTTGGAGTAGTACAGCAGGCGAGTTCCAACTTCGGAATTAATTCATGTATGATTGTTTAAAATATGTTTTCTTGAGTTACCGTTGTTCTGAAACTATGTCATTAGTGAGTTATGATCTGAACAATTACAATAAATTGGTGGACACTATAGACTGCCTAGTTTGTCTTGTGGCGAATAATGCTCGCAGCGATAACGAGGTTGGATTCAAATCCTGAGTCGACAAATAGTAATTCTTAGATAGAAAAATTTCCAATATCAGTCCGGAGTCTGGTATTGTGCCCGGTATGATGGGAAAAGGCTCGCCTCCTATCACACCTATTACCTACTCCTATTACATGGGGCCTAATATCGTCGGCGAAGAATGGTTGTACACAGTATACCCCTTCTAACCCCGCTTGGGGAATATAGGCGTGACAGTGTTTTTAAATTGGTGTTGATAAGTCTTAAGTCCTCTAAAATTAAATTATAATGCCTTTTTAAATAGGTACACACACATCTAAACTATTATTAAGAAAAAAGATTAACCCTATTTTTACTTAATTAAGAAAATATCTGTTTCAATTCCAATTTTGTTTTGATAAATAAATATTTGTGTAACAAATTTATTTTGGGAGCCGCGTGCTTTTTAACTTAATTTGTCCAGAAATAATCCCTGTTTCGTGTTGAATACTTAAGGGTTTAAATAACACAAGCATACGCTACCAATATTGTTTTTTGTTAAATAAGTGGTTCGGACGCGCTTTCGGCCATTAATTAAATTAACGAAGATAAAAGACATGAAAACGGTTTACGTCGCTGCCACAGGCTGTATCTGATACATTTTAGTTCTTCGCTTTGTTATTAACGCCATTTACTTGATTAGCTACTTATCTTGTCCTCCAGAAAGAAAAAAAAGTCTTAGTAAGACTGTCTCGTTGGTCTAATGGCGTGTAAGGCGCGTAGAGATCACGAGGTCCTACGTTCAAATCCTAGGTCGTAAAATGTAATTTTTTTATCAAAAAAATGCCATTATTAATCCGGAGTCAGGAAATGTGCCCGAAAAGCATTAATAGGCCCGGTCCCTCGTTACATGAGTCTTAACATTTTTGGCGATTGGGGAATAAAGGTGTGACGGTGAATTATTTTAATTATAGCCCTATATTAGAAGTTATCCCTGTGCTGTGGTTACAAACATGAATTTCGCATATACAAACACCCAGACCGACAAAAATATTTGTGGGTCATAAAACGATTAGCTTCGGGCGGGGATCGAACTCGCGACTACTCGATTCTGTGTGTGGAGCGCCTTAAGCTCTTAACCAATGGACGAAGTCGTCAAACCGACCCGTCGTTTATATGTTTTTACAATCAAAAATTTAAAAAATCGTAGAGAATGTCGGTAAGTAGGTACTTCAATGTGACCTTTTTCCAAGTAGCAAAAGGCTCGCGGTCTCACGATTACGACCACGCATGTGGATCGCAGACATATTTAAAGTACAATCAAGATCCCCATTAGGATACTTGGCGGCGGTCAAGTCGAGGACTTGACCGCTGCCAAATATCCTAAAGATTGAGGTAGGAAACCCTAAATTGAAGTGAAGTTTTCTTATTAATTTGATTACGTCGATCGAGCGAGTTAGGTTTTGTAAGACACGAATCATCAAAATTATGCTGACGGCAAAAATATACTAATATTTTTGGATGAGTTTAAAACATATCAAATTAATGAGGAAACTACAAGTGGTTCAATAAGACGACGAGTGATTTAGAGCAAAGGCCGCTACTGATCGATCGAATAATTTAGAGTTCAATCCCCATGTCACGGGGCAGGTTTTAATAATAATAATGATTCAGATTTATCTCGGATCAGATCCATAGTGTCAGTATTGTTAATCCTTATAATTTATGTTAATAACATTAATTAAGGTAAAGATTTTGTGTGATCCATAAATTATTATTTCAGACTTTGTGTCTGTGTGTGACTGTGTGTATGTGTGTTTCATCTTAGTAAACCACCACCACTACCACCTCTACTAGAAATTATGGTGTACGTTTTTTGTAAAATAAATATACTATTTGTATCCATGTTACATGGCACGAGGTGGAGGTACTCGTGGTGCTTTATTTAAACTTTCGCGCGTAGATATTTCGGTCCATTAATAAAGGCGAAGCAACATGTTCGAGTCATTCTAACCGAAATACGTTGTGATATGCAAACAAGACCATTCATAAAATTAGAATTTAAAATCAAAGCTCCGTTTCGGAGGTGTTTTTGTCTGAGCAGCGCGACACAGCGCACATAAGTTACGCCAAATATTTATGTTCAGTGATGCCACCTACAGGCCTCCGCTCATATTTACCGCCAAGATCTCGTTTACTGCACTCTTGTATTTGCATTTTACATGTATTACTTTTGTTTACCCATATATTGTACTTTAAAAACTCAGATAATTCAAATGTTCATTAAAGTTATTGTTCGCCAAAATGTTTGTTTCTTATTGGGCTTATATAAGCGTTTCAATGCTTGAACATGTTCACTGGATTCCAGAACACGTTTCTGGGCACGTATCTGGTAAGGTCTTTCACTCTTTCCGCCGTAGATCGTTATCCCCTATCAGTAATGGCCATTCTACTCGATATGCGTCCTTTCGGCTCAGATGACTCGCCTCATACCATTTTAATAGCGACGTCTTCGATTATACTCGATAGTACTCGTTATCTACCATTTTATACCTCAGATATTTTGCTCCAGTGAGTCCAAGTACATGTGTCTCACATTAGGTTAATAAAAAAATATTCCAGATACATTCAGCATTAGGTTAGTAAAACTATTCCAGAAACATTAATTAAACATTCAGTCCATTCGCGTGCGAGTGAGTCAGAAATGAATATGAAATTTACCAGGGCCCTTATTCGCTATTAGTGTCCGACCGAACCATCGGCTTCGGCTACCTTCGGCCAATAATACCACCACCTTCGGCTTCGGCCAAAGTTTTAGCTACAGTCGAAGGTTTCTAGCAAGCACAAAATTGATCGGTCTATTACGATTTACGACATACGAACCCGCTAGAGCGCCGCGCAAAAGGCGACGCGCGGGGTGCAGGGGTCCTATTGGGTTGCACCGGCCGGCCGCCATTGCCAATAAGGAACCAACACAATCGGATTCGGCTTCGGCCAAAAATCGACCTTCGGTCGGACACTATTGGCTACGACCAATTAAACACGTAAATCGACGCGTTACGATAATTTCGTGAAATGATATTTTTCCGAATGTTTCTCATAGCCCTACAATAAAATCCTTTGAGTGATACACACAAGGAAGTTAAAATGTCAAAAGCTTCTAAAAAAAATCTTTATATAACAAGTGGTTTTTCCGCATACTTTAGATACGCATCCTCGATCTTTTCGGTTTACTGTACTCTTCATCTAAATAGTTCAAAATGTGTTGCGGACCTTGCGGTGGAGGTTGCTGTGGTGGTGGTTGCTGAATAATAAGAAGAACAATTTCAAATCAGTAACCAATCATTATTTCCCACACCCTTCCTAGCAATCGATGGTTCCATAACTTAATTACGCAAGTATATAAATGTGTAGGCATTCCAATGAAGATTGCATTAGACGCGTTATCCGGTGTAGCATTACGTAGCGGGCCGAGAGTTTAATTGATCCACACAGGATGATGGATCGTCGGTTGTAGCTGCGGTGCGGGCGCGGCCGGCTTGCGGTGGATAAAGGCGAATCTAAGTGCCGTTTCCGTAAGACGCTCTCGGGTTTGGAAGCACCCCTAGCATATTCAAGCTATATATATATATATATATATATATATATATACAAGGTGTAATATAATAAACGCAAGACCTCAGACACTCCGATTAGAGAATTGCTTCATAAAGTAAAAACAAAAACCAAATTTTCAAATTTAAAGGTTTTTACCCTTTTTTAAAGCACTTTTATACCCCAATTAATAATAAAACTTGTACGCGTATGTGTGCGTTTTAAGAAATACGTTTTAGGAATGCGTTTAGAACCTTCTTCTTGCTATGAATCAAGAATAAATTTAATTTTTTATAGCGCACTGAATGTGTAAAAGCTTTTTTTGCAAATTTAAAAAAAATGTAAAATACATTAAAAATTGTTGGAATCGATTAGTTACCGATTTAGAACAAACCACTTTCAGGTCTTGCGTTTATTATGTTACAGCTTGTATATACATATATATCGATTTTGTATTATTATACGTATAATTCGCAGTTTCCTACGGCCCGCACCAAGTGGTTAACAGCGCCACCTACCGGATCTATGTTACTTCTTGATAATGACCGTTTAATGCATATACTTTCGTTTTTCGAAAGTCTCTCATAGCCCTTTTGGGATTTGATATGTAATATAAAGATAATTGTTATAACAACACCAAGTAAACACTTGAATTAATTTTGATCATATATAATAATAAAAAACAATTTCAAATCAGAAACCAAGCGATATTTCCCACACCCTATCAAGCAATCGATGGTTCTATAACTTAATTACGCAAGTATATAAATATGTAGGTATACCAATAAAGATTGCATTAGACGCATTATCCGGTGTAGCATTACGTAGCGGGGCACGTTCGGGTTTAATTGATCCAGGCAGGATGATGGATCGTCGGCAGTGGCTGCGGTGCGGGCGCGGCCGGCTTGCGGTGGATAAAGATATTCATCTTACATCTAAGTGCTACTTCCGTAAGACGCTTTCGGGTCTGAAAGCCCTCACCCGTATCTTATTCAAGCTATATAATTCGAGATATTGTGTAATTATATATTGAGACTGCCTCGCGAATAATGCACGTAGCGATCACGAGGTCCTAGGTCAAATTTTAGAACAGGTCAAAAATGTAATTTTTTGAAAGAAAAAATTATCCAGTATCAGTAGAAGAGACACGCACTAATTCACTTTGTATCAAGAGTGCACACGCACTAGTTCACTTTGTACCAAGTGGTTGCCGCACGTGACGTGAGATGTTCGAGTGCTAAGTTTTATTACAAAATATACCTATGAACCCGGGAAATATAAGATTATATTATCTAAAACACAAACATCCCTGTTAACTCCGCAGTTATCAAGTACGAGCCATGTTTGTATGAAATAGCTTCTTTACTACATAATAACTCAAAGTTATCAGTCCGAAATCTGTCATTGCGCCCGGTACAATGGCAATAAGCTCAGCCCCTATTATTTATATATGATCTAACATCGTCGGCGAAAATTGTGTGGACATAGGACACCTTTGCCACCCCCACTTGGGAAATATAGGCGTCACGGCATCGATATAATTTGATTTATTTATTTATTTTTTATTTTATATATTGTGTAGGCATATCTATGGAGTTGTAATCAATTAGAGGGGTTGCGTTGTAATCACTTTCTCTATGTAGATTACAGAATGTGTGCTCCACGAAGTATTGGATAGGAGGTCTACTCAGACAATGTATAGATTAGTGATAAGAATCGAGTAGAATTGTGTGACTCAAGTTAATCGGGTTATTTTATTACGTCACTCGAGTTAAACTCGAGTTTTGGAGTAACCCGAGATCACTATTCACTGGCCCGGCAATTCGAGTGAAAGTTATCAAACAAATATAGCACAACCACTTCACAAATTAATTAGTTCATGTGTGTTTACTTTCCAATATGCAAGTTTGAAATTGTTTATAGCCTGATGACGTATACTATAGTGAACTAGTAAAGTGACATCTATTTAGTGCTCAATCTACTCGGTGTGCCGAGTTGACTCAGTAACTCGAGTGCAAGTGGACTCGAGTAAAACCTTTTTTTACTCGAGTACCGAGTTGGTTCAATTCACTCGAGTCACTGGAGTGAAAACGTGGCTCGAGTTGCATCACTAGTATGGATGCGTACAGCACAAAGCCGGTTGACAAGGCGATCTCAGGGGGGAGGCCTTTGTTCCCCAGTGAATGTCTTTCGGCTGATGATGATATTCAAGTATAACCCAAAGGGAAAACTTGTATTGTTTTATTGGTTCAAATTTTGATAGTAATGAAAAATCTCTAACAGATGGTAACAAGAATGAGCTTATATCAATAACAGTTTATAATTATATTTGTTTCCTCTACTAATGTCATAATACACTTACATTTTACAGAGGTATGGTTGGATCTAATGTGATCAGGTACATTTTTGTCGCTACCTACTTGTCGGTCAATTTTTTATTTTCCTTGTGTTCTGTTTTAGGTTCTCTCGCATTCCATGTTGTATTTTTTTACTGTTGGTAAGTGATAAAATAATTGTTATCTATTAAATTACATCAAAACTGTAATATGTACATGTACTTGTGATCGTAAGTTGAGCTGGCACTTGACAGGAAATTTTTTATTTCACCCGCAAATCTCGTCGAATTAAAATTGTATCTCTAATTAATTAACGTTAATAAAGTGCGGCCGGGATTTTAACTGAATCACCGTTAATTAAATTTGAAGTACTTAAGCTCTCTAAAAGAGCTCGTTAAGAGGCTATAATATTGTGTAGTGTTGTAGTTTGCGTTTTAAGAGCTTAAAGTATTAAGCTACAAGAGCTGCGTTGCCGATGACAAGCGGCTTAATTAACTGAGTACAAACATAATAATATAATATATAGTGTCAGAAGTTGGTACGGGCCGCTTTAGCGTCGTGCTTGAGTCTGAGTACTGCAAACAGATGATTAGCAGCCGGTTGGTGAAGGCATTGGACTTCTAATCACGTGGATATTTTGCTCAGTTTTTTAAGTAAGTACTATTTTTGAAGAATTACTTTGGTTGTGTATTACTTTTTTGTTACGTCATATCTTTAATTTTATTTTATACATATTGTTCATAATGTACGTTACAAAAGACATATTTTAATATCTAAGTAAATATCGTCAACTATATTATATTTTTACAATTTTTTTTATAAATTATAGGATTTTATGATTTGTTGGCCTTTGAAAATACATCACCTATTTTTACAGCTTAGGATTAGGTATCGATTTTACTTTATTTACTATACCTAGAAATCTGTGAGTTTTGAAATCTTCTAAAGTCAAAATCAAAACGCAGTACTAAAAACTTTTTCAATTTCAATGGTATAACAAAAACCGGGAGCGTCGTCGGTTGTACAGAGTAGACAGTCGATAATAAAAGGTTGTTTTGCAATTTAGTTTCAGTCGCTGCTTCATTGCATCGTCTGTGAAATTTAAATTTTTCCTTTGGGCTTCATCGGAGATAATCAAACATCTGCCGGCTGCTTCACGTATTGAATATTAATGAATTTAATCACGCCCTATATAATTATTGTAGTCCCGTCGCAAACAGTCGAAGTTTTTTAAGAAAATTTTTGCCTGCGGTTTTCATTAGTAGGTATCTTAACTTAACTAAAATGTGTTTGCAATAAATAGAATCGTTAAATAGTAATTACACAGGCAGTTGAGGCAAATATTTTGTTTTAATTCAAGACGCTACTAATCCGTAAACAGGTACATAATATTCTTACCTCTACCTTAATCTCAACTCATAAGCGTCGGTAAATGCAAACATTCTTTCGTATTTGCCACGAAATTGCGTTGTTCACCACTAACGCCCAACTACCTTTATAATAAATAAGTTGTTTTGACGGAAACGGCATCGTCTTAGCGAGGCCATAAAGACATTTAGGATTGAGTTCCACTGCGGCTATGAGCGGGGGCCGTTAGGTAGGTACGTAAACCGTTATAATAATGCGCATAAAACTCTCCTCGGAGAGCTGTGAGCGGGTGAAGTTGAACTTGAGTTATTCAGCGTCACGTACGCGAGTTCCGATCGTGTCGTGCCCGTGTCGTCGCCGCACCGTCCGCGTCGTGACGCTACATAGGTACTAGGCATGTCGATTCATTTAAAAAAGAATCAATATTTGATTCGATTCAAACGCACTAGGATCGATTCTCGAATCATCTTAAGATTAAAGAATCTGTATCCATATCACAAATATGGATTCAGAGATTCTAGAGTTTTCCGTTGGGTACAATCATCGTCTGTTCTAATTTTTCGATTATATTAGATACTTGTCACTTACCTAGAGTCGTGAGTACTCATAAATGTGTACCATATAATTTTATGACAGAATCATGCAGAATATAAAACGTGCACATATGTATTGTTTAAATAAATATTTGCGTCAAAGTAATACTTAATGCTTGTTGTTAATTACCTTTAGATGAGCACCTTGCCAGTTAAGTAAATGGCGACCAGAAAATTAAAAGGCTAAACGTCCAGTCAAATAGACCAACGAATAGTTTGTCCCAGAAATAATATGTTTTCCGTCCGTTCTCTCTTAAATATTTATTAACACAGTCATCCACGTTAATTTTCATATCCTTTTTTAAATGCATCCAATTGGCCAACTTAGAATTTTTCAATATTTAAATTCCTATTATTATTGGTTTCACAATGACAATTTACAGGGAGTGGTTGGTTGTGTTGTCTATATGTTTGTGTTGTAAATATCTTCATGCCGCCTTTAAGACCCAATCAATTAGAGTTTTAATACTAGATATGCAAAGGCATGAAACTCCACTGTATTCAAAGTATAGTTGTAAACCAACTGCCGGTTTTTTAAAAAATTCATTTTCAAACATTTCAATTTTCTGTTCATTGTGTTGTGAAACATAGCAATAACAGGCCTTTTTACAATCTGTACAGTTTTTGAATGAATCGCGACTGTTTACTGACGGACTGCCTCATTGGTCTAGTGGCAAAGCGCATCGTTTTGCGATCACGAGGTCCTGGGTTCAAATCCTAGGTCGGAAAACTATAGTTTTTCTAACGAAAAATTTCTTCGTATGATTCCGGAGTTTGGAATTGTGCCCGGTATATGACAATAGGCTCGCCCCTATTACATGGGCCCTAACATCGTCGGCGAAAAGTGGGTGTACTAAGTACACCTCTGCCAGCCCCGCTTGGGGATTATAGGTATTACGGTGCAACTGTTCACGTCTGTACACCTTATATACGTATATAGATACTGCTGTCTACGATTTACGTAAGTGGGGAATTAAAGTTCCTTTTATAACCCGCCAACGGATGTCATACGAGTATAAGCGATACTGTGTCCGTGCTATGCCCGTCTCTGTGTGATCGGTTTTTACTAATAAAATAGACTATTATGCACGAGGCTGTTATGATAGAACTGTGGTGGGTAGTGGTGAGACGGTCGTGGTTATATTGGATAATTTGTTTGTTAATGGTACTGCATATATGGGAACTTTGCGTTTGTGAAAAGGGCTAAAGAGCGAGCACAGATTGATCGGAGCACTTGCTTCACAGTTCACTGTAAAAAATAGTCGCAGTTTGATCCCCGCATGGGTGTTAAAATGTATATGTGATCTACAAATATTTAAGGACGCGCTGAAGGTCACGGGTAAAAGCTGAATTTTATTGTATATTAGTTCTACATAAGATATACATGTAAAAACGTGGGATAATCAGAAGAAAACACACTACTAGTCTTTCTGCTTATAATCGTAATTTTTAAACATAATAATCTTAATGCTTGATAACTTTCGGTCGTACCCAATTGTGTTCTATTTGGTCGTAAGCCTTCTTGTACAAATTTTAAATCCTTTTTTCTTTAGAGCATAGACTAGAAGTTACCAACCAAAGGTTACCAAAGTGATGGAAGAATGTACTTTTCCATCACCATGCTAACCGCTTAGAGTAAAGACTATGCATAACTTTGGGCAACCCCTTGGATGATAGAGTATCTGTCTTTCTTACATTAACTCTCTCATTCTTATTCATAGCGACTTGTTCTTACTCAGAGTACTTAAACGAAGATATTCTCCTTATTTAACAAATGAAAAAAACACATCAAGCATAAAGTCGTCATTCAAAAACATCCCAAAAGCCCTCACATCCGACACTTACAAAATACACCACACGCCCCTAAGAAAACAGTAGCGTCGCAGAGTTTGTAGATTTACATACGTTGCTCTCCTAAGCTGCAGTTTCTCAAAATGTAATTTGTTTTACTATATGACGAAAGTTTAAATGTACTGCGTCTTCTAATTACGTCCGATCATTTTCTGAACCCTTGCGGAGTAAACTCCAGAGAACCTTACAACTCGGCTTTGTTATGTATGTATCATTATATACTCGTATTACGAACTCACTGCCAACGTCGGCGATGCATGACACGAAGACGGATACACACTTCTTAATTACTTATTTGGTGCCATAGAGGTACTAAATGTACCTCTATCTTTAGTATCGTTAGAAAATTATTTAGGAGATTTCACGAAGCTAATATTTTGTATTATAGTTTTATGGCGGGTTTTTAATACGCTAAGTAAAAAAGGTGTGACCATCCTGATAATGGTTATTCTACTATCAGGCGCTTAAATGTTGACATTATAGTATTTTTGGTAATAAGAACGTATTTTCTGTCTTAATTTGTTATTTTTTTTCAAACCATATTGCCCCACTGCATGATAAGATCTCTAGGTAAAAAATAAACACCATCATGCCTATATTCCCCAAGTGCGGGGTGAAAGGACTGAACTGTGTACACCCTTCAGTCATTACTCTGAGGTACATTCATATATGCTATACGGGACGTACCTACTGCTATTATACCGGGCACAATTTCAGAAGTCCAGCTCCTAATAATTTTTTACCTATCAGTTGAAAGGTACTTCTTTATTCCGTGGGTATAACAATCACTACGGACGTGTCACATTGAGGTTACTTTAATCTTGTTTCCAGTAATTCAATAAAGTCCAACTTTCAGTTGTTTACAACAGACATTCAATTGTCTATGACATAAATCGAATTTTAGCTAGGCTGTTTTGGCGTGCGCTATGCTACTGGTCTACTTAGAAAACTTTATCGCCTAGTTAAACGATGACTTTTTCACGCACTTTTGAGGCGCATAACATAAAACGTGTGTCGATAGCGCGTTTCCTGCTCTGCAAAACTTAAAATAAAGACTGTTTGTCTGAGTCTGTATCGGTACAAACGCATGGCGAAGCGCTTTGAAAGCGATTTTTATTTACTTATAATTAATTTATTTCTTTAGTGTTACCAACTAGCTGCTGTCGCGCGTCTGCATTGATGTAACTATGCATTTTTAGCCATAAAAACGCAGGGCTCATTTCATGAACACAGGACCCCACACAGATTGTAATAACATTGCGTTTGCAGCGCGGTTTTGTTGCGGCTTAGGCGCGTCAGCCGCAAGTGAAATATTCGTTTTGTGCATCGGCCTTCAGATTTTGATATCAAAGAGGATAGGTGTGAGGTTTCATTTATACACCGTCACGCCTATATTCCCCAGAGGGGGTGGCAGAGGTGTACTGTGTACACCCACGTTTCGCCGACGATGTTAGGTCCCATGTAATAGGGGGCGAGCCTATTGCCATATACCGGGCACAATTCCAGACTCCGGGCTCATACTGGGAATTTTTCGTTAGAAAAACTACATTTGTCCGACCTAGGATTTGAACCCAGGACCTCGTGATCACAAAGCGATGCGCTTTGCCACCAGACCACCGAGGCAGTTTCATTTATGTTTCCATAATGAGCTATTATAAGAGCTACCTAAAATAATAACTATTAAAATCGGGCCCGGTATAATGGCTACAGATTCCTCTCTATTCTATTGGGACCTAACATCGTCAAGGTTAAGTGGGTGACACAGTACACCTCCTCCTGTATGTACAACAAAATTAAAGCTACGCTACGAGGTAGTGGTATATATAGAGTGCATTTTATGTATGTAGCAGTAGGTATAGCTCTTGGATTACACTGACCGTCCTTGTGGGCCGTATCGTTTTAAGGCGTTTTTGTTACGAAATTTTGCAAATTGAATTTAAGGCAGTTGAATTAACGCTTAAATTTGATAGCCGAGTTGAATTCGATGAAGCGGTCACGTCCGCTAATTCTCCGAAATATTAATGTAGTTCACGTGGACGTAATCTAGAGTCCCGGCACGTTGCGGGCATTCCGCCTTGGAAATCACTTCCCGGCCCCACCCTTCACTCCTGACAGTGACGTATTGTTGCTCTTCTTTAACATTAATGTAATGGATTTTGTTTTATGTAGCGGAAGCTATCGAATATTTTTTCGACTAGTTTAATTTATTTATTGAAAAAACAGGTTTTCGCTTCTTAGGTAATTTGATGTGTGTTAATTTTGTGACGTGAGATGACTATGAACAGTTTGACAACTTTTTGCTTAAGCCTTAAGCTACTTGACGCAATTAACTTTTGTTTTATAACTGTTAAGTATATTATGTTATGTTAAGAACAAAAATTAAATTTAAATGATAATATAATCCGTAACCCCAACAACACCTTAAGCCATACGGTTTATAGAAAGAAGACCCATACTGATAGGTACTAAAACGGTGAATCTCACCACCATCCAACACAGTTAGCTACTGTGGGTAAATCTTTGTTTCAGAGAGCACAAGGGATCTGTGATAAGAAACATCTTGCTGCCGAGCTTCAACATGTCAAGCAAGTCCTGCACGACAATAAGCTTCGAGTCCCATGCCAACGTCACAGTGACCGAGTGAAACCAGCCACAGTCAAGCGTCTCCCTGCTGTGCTACCTTACATGAGAAGAGTCACGGAAGAAGATTAGTCTATTTTTACCATCTGTCAAGTGTCATATCCCTCTACATGATGCAGGAGTGTACAAGCTTGATTGTAAATGTGGTCTCTCTTATATAGGACAAACAAAAAGACCGGTAAAAACTTGGGTTAAAGAACACATAGACTCAAAGAAGACTGCAGTCTGTGAACATGTCCTTGACCGCACCCGCTATAACATCAGATTTGATAGACCACAAATCCTCGTGAAAGAATACCGATTCCTACCAAGGATGGTTCGCGAGGCTATTGAAATTAAAAAACATCCTAATTTCAATAGAGAGGATGGCTGGGTGCTTCCATCGACTTGGGACCCGGTAATTAATATAATCAAATCCAAAACCAAGCATAACACTGCAAGACCTCAAGACACCGTGAGCTCATTCTGCGTAGATCGGACCAAAAAAGTACTCGTACTTAAGAAGTTTGAGGGTACCCCGGAAGAACTATGCTTTTTTGACGTCTAACACCTCAGTCCCTCCCGTGACCATGGGTGCTGCAAAGCACTCGCAACGTCGGGAACTTAAAAATCAAAAATAAATAATAATAATAATAAATCTTTATTGCAGACATAGAGATCCATAGTTTTACAAATATACATTTAGTATAAAAAATAAAATAATATAAAAGAAACTATAATTAAGGAAATTGGGAGCAATCATAGAAAAAATAATAATGATTTTTCTTTTCTTTCCTCACTTTCACGTCACAATTTCAATCCATTTTTTATACGTTGCAGTCAGCTGCAGTCTGTCTGCCAGACTTCTAATTATTTTGTTGCTACACGAGTCAACCCTGGTCATAAAAAAAGCTATATGTTTCCGCTGAATAGCAGTAAAAGAGTCTACGCGGGCCTCAGCGAACATCCCGGAGGCACTACAACAGCGCTTTAACCCCATTAGGTGTCTAAAACTGTTGTTGTAGGTCACCCGTATGGTGCCGAGCGCTTTATTAGTACAATTTGTCCAAAGTTGACAGGTGTAGAACGTTTGGCAGAAGGATCGAAACAAACAGATTCTCACATCAGGCGACGACTTGCAAAACCTTCTTGCGAGCATATTACCCACTATGCACAGAGCCCTACGTTGCCGTTCAACGTCAGCGTCATCCCCAAGGCTAGAGGTAACAATGTGGCCGAGGTACCTAAAATTGTCTACCACCTTGACAGGCTGCTCATTAAGGTAAACTGGGGGGACATACTGCGGACCCTTTCCCGATTTAAAAATCACCATTTCCGTTTTTTTAACGTTGTATACTAAATCATGAGCTTTCGAATATCTTTCGCAGATACCAAGAAGCTTTTTAGGCCTTTGATCGATGGGCTGAGCAGCACCATATCATCGGCATAGCTCAGATTGTTGACATATCTGCCATCCAACCTGAGCCCCACCGGGGTGCTGCTCAGCTCCACAATTAAATCATTCACATATACGTTAAAAAGATCACGAGAGGTAAGCCCAACCTGCCTAACACCACAGGAAAGCTGGTAGCCAGCTGACACTTCATCACCCCATCTGACGTTATTGGTCTGATTGCGATACCAGTATGCAAGAAGACCAACAACCTCAGCAGAGATGCCGGAGGTTTAAAGCTTTTCCCACAGTAAGTCGTGGTTAAGTGTGTCAAAAGCACGACTTAGATCTAAAAAACACGCATACACAGTCGTGTGTTGCTCCTTATAGTGACTAAAAACTTGCTTCAGCGAAAAAATGGCCATGTCTGTTGATACCTGTGGGCGAAAACCAAACTGGCCATCGTCGATATTAATTGAATTCATATGAGAATGTATAACTCTTTCAAGTACCTTGGCCGCGATTGTTGCTAGAGAAATGGGTCGGTAGTTGGCATTGCTCGAGATATCTCCCGTTTTATTTTTAATGATAGGAACAACCAGAGTTCGCGTGAGTTCCTTAGGTAAATAGCAATGCCCCATGCATAGACTGAAAAACCGCGCTAATACCATACAGATATGCTGGCCCACATATATCAGATGTTCTATGCTCAGACTGTCATGACCGGGAGACTTCCCACGTTTCATACTTCTTAAAACAAACTCAATCTGTTGAGCCATAACATTAAACTGGCGAAGCTTCGGGTCACGACATACCTGCATTTTAGTTTAATTTTCCATACTATTACCCTGCTTATTTGAGATTACATTAAAGTGATTTCAAAACAAATTAGCTATATTACACTTGTTTTTCTCCCCATCTATGCTCGTCGGTAAACAGTTATTATTATTTATTTTTTTTATTTCTTTCAAAAAATCTTTGAAGTTACATGTACTGTGGTGCCGAGCCAGCATATCCATCCATATAAACCGCGATAAAATCTGAAAAATAGTTTTATTTCATGTGTAATATTCGCGTAAATCTAAGAACTCAGTACAAAAATTTAATTACCTAATCCAGTTTTGACACAGCTTTACCCTATAAAATGTTGAAAAACATGTAAATATTGATTGCAGTTGTTTATAATATTACATTTTCATATCCGAATGTAATACAAATGTTATTTTTACTAATGTCATGATTTATACGTTACACATTACAGTTTAATTTATATACAACGTAAAAGACAATGATCAAATAGTTTATATTTATGATATGATAATTGCAATAAAATAATATTGCTTTAGGTGATAATAGCAATCCAAATTACGACGTTATCTATTTTATTGGATACTAAGACGCAGCTATCACGATACATCGATATTGTAAACATTCAAACGAAACACTTCAATATCGGTGCAAATGGTGTTGAAAGCAATTTAACGCGCTTAGATTACGGCGTAGCGCGTCGTAGCGTTCGTAGCGTACATCAAAATGTAGCAGCGTAGCAGTTCTACGTTGTACCCGATAAATTGGCAATAATTATGTAGAGTATTTTATAAGGAAATGTATTAGTATAAAAATTAGTACTCACATTCACAAATTTCAATATTAAACTAAATAAAATTGAATTTGTAAGTGAAGGTCACTTTTCGTTTTGATTTGTATTTTTTTCAATGCAGTGTATTTTTAGCTACCTATGTATCTATATCTCATGCCAGGCCCGGTACAGGGTAGGCAGGGAGCACAGAGCGGCAACAGGTATGTATTGTCTTTTATTACTTTACTAATTAACTGCAACTGGTATGATCGTTCTAATTAATAAATATTCCACAATGTCATCCCTAAACTACTCAATAAAAATAAACTCTCAACTGTACAGTTAGTTAAATCACGCCGTTTAAAAGAAGTAAAAAAGTAGCATTATTTCCGCAGCAGCTAGGTTTAAATTCCATGTTTTCATGCAGAGTACAGCGCGAGTGTTCATTAATTCCATTGTAGAGGTATGCAGCGCAGGTGGACGCCAGAATGCTTCTCGCTTTGTGTAACACACCAGCTGAACATCTTAAACTGGCTGTACGTAAGAGCTGCCTACTGCAGGCTAATGTCTGATGTACATGTATAGGCTTCTGATGCTCAAAGCCTTGTGCTTTTAGCAAAGCATATTTGAAATCGTAATGTGGTCCGGTAAATAGACATAATATCTCATAATCCGGCACGTTGCAGTTAGGGTGCTCAATTAGCGACAAACTCCTTATATGTCGATGCAAAATCCTGGGCCAGTAGCCAAATTCAATGACATTTTGCAACGCAAAGGCACATGGTCAAAATAATGTATTATGCGATTAAGCCAAGAGAATAGAAATAAAATGCTTGCTACTTTTCTAGGCTCTCTGATTTGTAGACTAAGAAATTTGAAAGTGACTTGTGAAATATTTACTTCTTGATTGTTAATTCTCATATTTCGGTAACTATACAGCATTTATAATCGTTCTCAAAATATTTTTTACATAGATCATTAAAACGGGCAATTACAAGCAAAAATCTAAAATTATTATTTAAAAAATCACACTGACAATTATCTTTAATAAGCGACAGAGCCAAATTACACTTGAACGTGTGTACAAATTGTGCGGAGACGAAATGAGAGGTAAATCCGTTTTAAGCCACAGTAGACGACCCAGGACGCGTGGAGCTCTCGATCCGTCACGCGTCTTACAAACTTAATCCCTCATCAAATCCAGATTAATTAAACTGGAGCCGACCACGATCCCAGGCAAGCCGCTCGCGCATTTTGTAACACATTTGTAAACCAGACCTTACATCATGACATGATTCTTACGACATTGTCTCTTGATATGCTCATTTCTAGTTCAAATAGTTGGGATGTGACGTACACTTCGACACAGATAAGATTTCCTTAAAAATTAATATCGTTATGGCGTTTTTTAGACATAATTTTCCTATAACTGGCAACTTTAATTAGGCTAGTGGTGAATAATGCTCGTAGCGATGACGAGGTCCTGGGTTCAAATCCTAGGTCAGAGGAGTGTAATTTTTTCATATTAATTTCCCAGTATCAGTCCGGATCCGGATCTTTTTTGGATATTTACTATAAGTCGTAGTCCTGCTATAGTCGTATTAGACACATAGACAGGTAATTCATACATACGAGATACCGCTGTGTGTTCGGCTTAAAAATAACTCCCATTGATTAATCATCCTCCAAAGATATTTTAAAAATGTTTGAAAAGTAACATTCGCATCAGTATTTTAAAAAAAAGAATACACCAAAAACGGCGTCGAAAGATTAACAAGCATTCGAGCCGGAGTGTACGTAATACAATCAAAAGTTTTGATGAATTTCTCCAAAACGGTCTTTGTTTCCCCTTTCTGTCCAAGTTAAATAATAAAATTCACTGCAGACCCGCCATTTCAGTCCTGTAAAAAGAAGTTTATCTGGAAAAAGCTACGTGGGGAAAAATTATAACCCTAACAGGATGAGATCAGGTACGTATCGCACTATCCGATGCTCGTAACATCGAATTTTACTTAGCCGATACTTCGGTATTCTTAGGTGTCTAGACTGGTAAAGATCTTTTAGCTTGGTTTCATGTGATCTAGAAGTCACAGTAAAATCTCCTATATGTCTTATATATTAATTTAATGTCCAAATAAATATATGTTACAAGCTTTTTAGGGGCCGTAATCCAGATGTAATCTTCTCTCAATCTCTCTAATTTGCTATTTTTAATTTAACATTGTATTTCTACACAACATTAGAAGGGAAAGAATGTTAAGAGAAGTAAACATAAAAAAAGCAAGCTCGCTAATTTTTGCACAAATCGATCCTGTGGTAGGTTAGTAGATAATTAGAGTACATTAAAAAAAATCTCCCTAGTGCCTAAAGACTAAAGTTTTTAGTCAATGTGTGTTACCAGTGATGATATATGGATCAGAGACGTGGTCTCTTACTATAGGTCTCATAAAAAAGCTCAGAGTTGCTCAGCGAGCTATGGAGAGAGCTATGCTCGGCGCTTCTCTACGTGATCGAATCAGGAATGAGGAGATTCGTTGAAGAACCAAGGTCACCGACATAGCCCTTAAAATTAGCAAGCTGAAGTGGCAATGGGCGGGCCACATAGCGCGAAGATCGGACGGGCGTTGGGGCAGAAAGATTCTAGAGTGGAGACCACGTATTGGCAAGCGCAGCGTGGGACGACCACCTGCCAGATGGACCGACGATCTTGTGAAAATCGCAGGAAGTCGTTGGATGCAGGTGGCATCGGACCGGTTACGCTGGAAAGCTATTGGGGAGGCCTATGTTCAGCAGTGGACAAGTATAGCCTATAGTTGTGATGATGATGATGATGATGAAAAAAATCTCAGTGCCCCCTCTTAAGTTAAGAATACATACCTAATTGCTTTGTTTCAAGTCTAGCGTTATATTAACTATCTTATGTGCTTGGCACATTGATATATTATTTGCATTAGATTAAATATAACGTTCCAAAAACGGCCCAAAAATAAGAGCACGAGAATGGGTGTGGTCTTATTTAAAATTAGTTCAGTTCAACCCTAGCGAACGTGAGGACGCCTTAAATAAGTATTTAGATTTGCTAAAAGTATATGACATTAGCCTATACTGTCCCACTATTGGGGAAAGGCTTTCTCTCACAAATCGAGGTGAGAGAGATTAGGATACGCCACAACGCGGACCCGGTGTGGATTGGTAGAAGCAGGTTTGAGGCCACCAGCTGTTGGAACTTATCAAGCTTAGGCAGCTTCCAACTCGGCTTAACGACTACCACATTAAGTGGTAACCGGGAACAATAGCTTAACGTGCATTCCGAAGCACGGAGACGCTCGAATATGAAAATGCCACAATCGATCACCCATCTCAGGCCAACTGAGTCGAACGCTTAACCTTGGTGATAAGTAAGTTCTTGTACAAAATAACACTGATTAGTTAGATATTTACACAAAAGATGTACAAAGGCAAACTTAACTCAATTTGAGTTATCAGAAGATATACTATTATATAGTATTTAGTACATTATAAAAAAAAAAAAATCTTCCCTCGTAAGTTAAAAATACATACCTAATTGACTTGTTTTCAAGTAACGCGTTATATCTACTAGCTTATGTGCATGAAATATCGATATATTATTTGAACTAGATTAAAGGTAACAGTCCAAAAAAAGGTCCAAAAATAAGAGCACGAGTATGGGTGTGCTCTTATTTTAAACTAGTTCAGAGCAACCCTAGCGAACGTGAGGAGGCGCTAAAGGTTTCGCCACATAACAGACGCAGCGCAACGGGAGCGCGAAATGTACGGAAGACAGAGCGCAGCCACGTTTGGCGCGACGACAAACGTCATGACCCGCCGCCTTCGCGCCCGCCGCGATTACAAACGAAGCACGGGGGAGCGTGACGCCAATAAGCGTGCGACAGGAACGCTAGTGTTAGGCGGCCGCCTGGCCGACGTGATATTAGGTACGGCGAAACTAACGTGTTCAGCCGCGAGCGGGGTGGCGTGCACGGTGCAGATCAGCTCCTGCAGTAATATTTGTATAGCAATATTCACACCAACGCGTTCTGCGTCCTGCACGCGCTATCTGGGTGGCGTCTGCACGCGCGATCATAGGGAGATCTGATCATAGACTGATCGCCGCCGGGGACGCCACCGCGACCGTGGCTGAACACGTTGGTTTGGCCGTACCTTACTCCCGCAGTGTGACGTGCGCGCCGCGCTGCCGACCGCCGGCCGAGCTTAGCCGAGCTTTCCGTCGTGCTCCGTTGGCTGTTTAACTAAACCTTAAATGCTACAATTTGTTTAAATTTTATAAACTATCATAATAAAAAGATTATCATTAAGAGTCATTAATAAGAGTCATTCATAATTTAAAACTAATTTCTACAGTTGCTAGCTACGAGTAGGTACAGATGCGTAAGTATATCCAATTCCAAATGCAGTCGTTTTTGGCTGTTGTTCATGATCCTATCCTCTTACTTTATTGATGGCTTAGCAGTATATGTCCGTTCATATGATATAGTAAAAACGATGCAATGCAGTCAGTAGCGGAGTGTGGTCTCGTCGTCGAGTTAGAACGAATCAAGGAGCATTTCCAGCGAGATACCACGTACTGAACCCTTTATTTTCATACGTTACACGGGTTCATCCACGGATCAACGTGAAGAATTTATTGAGGCTGTTTATACGAGAGAAAATAAGCAATGTCGAGATCATTCCTACATTTCATTTCTGAATTTGCATTCTATGCGCTACGTGGGATTTTAAATTCGTTTAATTGGTGGGATTTACATATTAATCTCTTGATATATTAGAGTTTTACGATGTGCAAGTATAAATAGTTATCTTAGTTCTTTTAGTGTTTTCAAAACCGCGTATTGTGAATGCATTTTGGCTTATCATTTGAGCATACAAATTAACTAGTATGTATTATTATAATAATTGCTACTAATTACACTGCTTATCAATGCTGGCTGAATAACTTTTTAAATACAAAATACGAATATATTCCATACATATTTATTAACATAAATATCTACTTATACACATATATTTGTTTAGTAATAACTACTTAGAATATTCTAAGACTAATATGTTACCTGCTCAATTCCTTTTAGCAACGTGACAAGATCATAAAAAACCTAATAATACCTATGTCTTCTATGAATTTATTTTGATTTAATGCATCTTACCTCGCATGTGGGTATTTTAAACAGAAAGAACAACTCACGGGAAACGCTTCGGGTTTCTATAGATGTAAACATGCAGAAAGAAAAATTCACAGGTTCAGATATTGCTTCAGTAGCTCTTTGGGTAGAGATAAATAGTCTATAAAGCATTTTTGTCGATATGAATCTTCTGTCTAATCAAACAAAATGTGAACGTAATGCTTTTAATTTAAGCCTGAAATATTTTAGGATTTCCTCGCTGGTCCAGTGTGTACTATGGATTTATCATTTGTAATAGATTACGGATCACAAACAAAATGTCAGCAAAAAACGCTGGCGTTTAGATATACTTACCCATATAAATACATATACCTACTCATAGCTAGCAACTAGAAAATTGTTTTAAGTTCTTGATAACCTCATTTTTATTATGGTTGTTTGTTTTCGCAAACTGTAGTAAAGCATCCTCGCGTTAGCTATTGTTAGATCGAACTGAAGAACTGTCACTTTTAACCCTTTTGATCTAGCTAGTACAAAAAATATATCGATAAGTGGCGAATAGTACGATGAGCGATCAAGACGTCCTGTGTTTTCGTCAAACAGAGCGTTGTTTTATCAAATAAATCTTAGTCGCGGTCCCGAGATAAAAGTTTTGCCCGGCCAATATTAGTGTTAGGGACCTAACATTGTCGGCGATATGTGGGTGTTTATTATACACCTGTACAACCCTTGCACTAGAAAAATAAACATGACCACGTTTATTTTTTCTTATATTTTAAAATATTTTGCTGGTAATTTTAGGAAAGGGCTTTGAGCAGATCGACATAGTAAGCCGGCGATTTTATACATATGCCCATAATAATTCATGAGCGTAATCGTCAGAAACCCTTTACTTCGTCTATTTACAAACTTAATCTTATATAAATAGCAAGAAAGTTATTATAACAACTAATATATATATACATATATACAAGCATTATGGAGCTGGATATGCTGAATGGTATCTACTGTAACAAACCATAATATCTGTAATTCGTACTATGTATGTAGCTTTGAATAATAATGTCGTTCGTATCGTGAGATCGTAAACATATTAATGCTTATCTGTCTGGGTTTAGCAATCGAGTTAAATGCAATCCGCTAGGCGGTTATTGAGTAAAGTTTGGTTAGTGTTCAGGTGATATGGCTGGTTCAGACATTTGAAATATAGATCTAGATACAATAACCAGACCTACAGAGAGGGTGGTTAGCTAGCGCAAGTTAATGAGGTCAGCACCTACTTTTATTATAAAATAAATCTAGGGCCGTCCTCAGTTTGTAATATAAAGTTTTTTTATTTGGTGCTTGTCTGGCGTTTTCATACATAGCGCGTGTATGAATTTAAAACACCCTTTGTTAGTTAAACGCTGGCTGCTATAGACAGTTTATTTATAAATATTCTCTGAATAACTATACAATATAATCTTTCAACAGAGAAAATAATCGCATTGACGAATTTTAGAATTCGCAGAAAACTTCACCGCATTAGACCAACATAATCTTAGAGCTTGTGTGCGGTTAACATGAAATTGTAGTATCAGCTGAATAGTGCGGGCAGTGAAGCATCCTTCTTCGGAACCAATTAAACGCCATTCAGACGCTTGCCTTTTACCTAAAGATAGCGGACTCCGATAGTTATGGACCATGTGGGATGAGCAGCGGCCCCGAACGTGGGTGGAGCTTATATAAAATCATATTTTTCAGCCACGCAGCCATTGCTGTTTTGTTATTTTAGTGAAAAAAACTACCGCACGAAACGAGGAATAATGATTGACGTAAATTGAATTTTCTTTCTTAAAATGTCTGTTTTGTAAGATTCGTGTCATCGTCGTCCTATTCAGAATAGTTTTATATTTGAGATATTTGTACCTTTTTATGAATAAGGAGAACATTTTATCGATAAAACTGATTGTATGCCATGATTATTTATGGTGAAATATACCGGAACGCTGAACGAGATATATGTACATATATATATCTAGAGTTTTTTCTTTGTATTATTACCATTAGTGTGTCTGTAATATTACTATTTGACTTTTACTTACATGGGAAGCAGTGATAGCCTAGTGGTTAGACCGTTGGACTGCAAAGTCAGGGGTCTCGGGTTCAAACCCAGGCACGCACCTCTGTCTTTTCGCAAGCATGTGCGTATTAAAAAAGTTAACTATCACTTGCTTTAACGGTGAAGGAAAACATCGTGAGGAAACCTGCATGCCTAAGAGTTTCTGGAAGGTGTGTGAAGTTCGCCAACCCGCACTAGGCCAGCGTGGTGGACTATGGCCTTAACCCTCTTAGTTTGAGAGGAGGCCCGTGCCCAATAGTGGGACAGTTTCTTAACAGGGCTAATATTATTTACTTACATAATATAAATACCATAATTTTCTATATAATATGAGTGGGTTGCAAATCACGAATAAACAATATAAAAAGTAAAATTAATTAAATGTGGGTGTAACATAAAGAAAACCCCTACTCTATATGAGATGTATTAGTGAAACAGTGGGAATCGAGTTAGCTTGTAGATTCCCACCACGTTCGTTCGCCTTCATTCACGCGACTCTAACGGCGTAGATAATAGAGACTTACTTCGCACTTTATTCCGCCATACTTAAAGCAATAATTATCGTAGAATAGTTTTCACGCGAAAAATAAAAGACGACATCGAGGGAATCGACCTATAAACGATACGGAAAAAGTTTCGGCGGAGCTTTTTATGAACTTTCATAACTGAACATTTAACGAGGGCAGGTTTCGATGACGGCGGTGCCCCTGCCGTCCCTCCGAAGGCGTAAAAAGTTAAAGTTTGCGATTATTGTTTTAGTTAGGCGCAGTGCCCACTGAGCCGTGTCGCCGTGGGCCGAGTTACATCACACGCTTCAATGCGCAAGGAATTGTTCATCCATCCTTCGTTGTAACGTAATCTTTGAACTGTGCAATCATGCTGTGATGGGGAAATTTCACTTTTATATTTTAATGGGATAATGTGCTCAACTATAATGATTTCTTATTGATATTGCTTCATTTGTGCCTAATACATATTTAAATACAAACTTATACACATACTATACGTATGAGTAATTTGCTCTATATTGCTTGAATTGCTTAAAATCTATCTTTCTGTATCAAAGAGTAATTTAATATCGAGATAAATAAGAAAACTGATTGGTTTCGGCTCTCTCGATGTCTCGTTTGTATCAAGGAACGCTGTAGTCAGATTGGGCTGTCAATTACGTCACAACTTCCCCGTCTTTAATCTGTCATCTAGACACCAATTAAGGGGAAAACTGCCACCACGAGGAGTGGTCATAATTAATCTTCCAGAAAATAAACCTCAATACCAAGAAAAAAGTCTGACGCAAAATTATCCAGTACATACTTCAAGCAACAGAAAAAGTGGTATAATTAAGAGGCTCTGCGGTATCATAGCTGAAACATGTCCAATATTTTTGTTGTTCTCCTGATTTACGTCGCAATAAGAGACGCGAGTATGAACTAGTGTATGTATGTATGGGACATTTGTTAGTGTCATAGTAAATGTAACGTAAATAAAGAGATATGTTACCTTTCCTCAATCGTTTGGGATTAAGCCAAGTCGAGTCGGTTGACAAAGACACGACTGTTGTGATGTCACGCAGCGTCGTTCGCATTCACGAATAATCGTACCTATTGGTAGGAACGGAAGCGTGAAATTCTAGCATCGAATGTACCACCGACTATGCTTTGCAGGGATGAATATCTACTTGGATTTTACGGTATTTTAGTGCTTTCATCGGAGATTGCACTTGTGAACCCTTGTTCGAAGAGTTCGTTAACCGTCGCTGGGGATGCATTTTTAAAATTATATGTACTTATTTTTTAAATAAGTAAAACTTACTTTAAATGATCGTAATGGTATTAAATGTTAAAGATATGGCCTGGAATATTTTATACACACCTAATAATTTATTATTCAACTGAAAGAGATTTTACGTTTTCAACAGATATAACTGCTACGACTGGTTCGTTGGTTTAGTGATGAATATTGCGGCAAAAGCAAGGTTTTGGCTACGAATTCTAGTTTGGGGGAGTATTATTAAGGTTGTTCCATTAAACAATTCTGAGTATCCGAACTCAGGCACTGAGCTTGTTCTAATGGCAAAACGCTCCGCTCTATTACATTGAGACCTAATATTTTCGGCGAAATGTAACTGTACACAATACTCCCCAGCCACCCCGCTTGGTGAATATAGGCGTGACGATAACAAAAGACAAACGAAATAGATTTGTTTAAATACTACAATTATTTGTTTCTGCTCTGCCTAGCAAAGGCCTCTCGTTTCTTCTTCCAAAGAGGCTTCCCATTCTTGGCTAAATCGCTATTCAGGTCGACATGCTAAGAGGCCATCGCGCCACCAATTTTATCTACCATTCGGTACTTAGGAAAAGGAATTCTTTATTCGGTATTTCTGAGATGTTAACCCGATTTTGATAGATGCTTGATATGTTTTATACGTAAGTACGCTGAGTGCGCTCAATACTATGCACAACATTGAATGTACCTATCGACGTGACAGTAACACTCGGTGTGGCGTCGTGCCAAGCTACGCGCACACTCTAAGCGTTTACTGTAGCAATTATTGTCTTGCATTTTTATTACTAAATTTATTTCTTCAAGGGTCCCATCTCGAAGCAATTTGTTTAAGACGAAGAATAAATATTTTAGGAAGAGGGAATTGAATTTTATAACGTTGGTTTGCCTCGGAGATATCCAAGAAATATATTTTTAAGTATCTTGTATAAACAGTTACTATTAAGATATATATTTCTCTTTATCGTTAAAATAATGGCTGGTTTGGAATTGAAAATTTAAAGTCAAATGTTTTGACGCAAAATTAGTGTCGTGTTCTCAATTTGTATCAGACGTTATCTACAATATGTTTTGATTTAGAAATGTTTGATGGTACGTACGTACGTGGTAAAGTACGCGGTATGAAGTTTTTTTAGTATGAAAACTTTTAATATGGACATATTAAATTGTCCCAACGAAGTGAGAGGTTCCATGTAATGTTTTAAAAAGAGTTACCGTCAGAAATAGTCCCGCTTTTACCATAAACGTATATAATTTGTATTAGGCCCTTAACCTAATAGGCATCATAATAACGTTTCTTTAAGCTTTCTCCATAGGCCATAAACTCTATAGAGTTTAGGGCCTATGGAGGTATACCTTGCATGGCTGCCTACCCCCTAATCAGGAAAAGAAGCTATCCATGAGTGTTACCCCTTGCACTGCTATTTCACCTTTACCATACATACATTGCATGCTTACAACCAATTTAATTTTTTTTCCGAAATTGAAACTTGTATTTTTTAAATAATTTTTTCAATATATCCTTGCGGTTTAAGTCAGGCGGTGCCATAAATAACATGTAAAGCTTAATGGCCATTTTCAAAAAGTGCAGAGATTTCAGAATTGTTTATAATGCAGCACTGTACTGCATGATTGGATGGTGAGCGAAACAAAAGTTCCCGCCCAATGTTTAGTTTGCTTTTAAACTTAATTAATTTGCGTACCAACTACGCGCCGGAAATATTATTGTTTATTGTATTATAATCACTTTAAAGCATCGAACGGCAGACACATTTGCATGATTTAATCAGGCTTTTGTTAAAATTAAGCGTAGATTGAATTTACAGCAAATCGTTGATTCTATTTGCATATTGCCTTCACCTGATAGCTAACTGTAAAACGCCACGGCTTTTTGTTAACGACTATTGTAAATATAAACTGGCAAATGACTTAAAAAGACAATTTCGAGGAGAACTTTTACACATAGTGGATAATAAACAGCGTTACGTTATAAATGTGTATGTTCGTATGTAAGTAGCACATTTTCTGTTCATATTGAGGTCATGAAGGGCAACTTTAAAGTAAAAAGCTAATTTCCATAAAGATGTGCTGTGTGATCGCACAGCACATCTTTATGGAAATTAGCTTTTATATAACCTGGACTGATTAATATAATGTAGGAAAAGTATAGAATACTGGGTGTCTTACAGTGTTCCAAATATCAGGGGATCACTACCAATTCATATGACTGGAATAAAAAGGTGACGGCTTGGTCACCGGCCGGCGGGAAAGGGATTCTTCGACCTCGCCGGCGAGTTGATCCCGTGTGCGGTATCTGTATCCTAAAGAAGGGATGTAAGGGCATCGCGAGAGTCGGTGAGAACATGCCGCGGACGGCGGTAGCGGCTGATAGAAGGGGAGTTAGGTTCGTAGTTTGCGGCGGCAACGATTAGCGGATTCCTATGATTGGACGCGTTTGCGAAATATCGGGTTGACGTCTTTTTAATAAAGGCACGAACAGGTTGAGACCGAGATCGGAATGGAGCATTAATAACTTGATAGTTCCATCCCTACCTGGGACAAATCCTCATGAAAATGTTCAAATATTTGTATCGCCTTAGTATTTGTGGATGTAAAATTCATGCTTGTAAACGTACGTATGACATTAATGATTTCTAGTCTAAAAACATTCTCTGCATTCTGTTACATAACTAAATCTTTTTATTATACATACCAGTAATTAGTTTGTACTTCAGTTTGAGCTTGTCCTCGTCTGCGCGCAACTTTTAAAGAGCTATGCCGGGAGAAAAAGTAAGTAGGCAATATCATTATGGCACCGTAGCGTTGCTTCTTTTTTACTGGCTGATAAAACTAGGACAACATTTATGAAGACTATGCCATAAAATTGGCATAAAATCACGGCGCCGAAAATTTTATGTCGCTGTACTATGACGTAATAAAACGTGTTTAGGATATGATGAGTGGAATGCGTTTGATGTAACACGCATATTTGAACACAATCGGGTTTTCTTAGCTTTTAAACAATATCGTTTTTGATCGAAATGAATGTTGGTGTGTTGATATTAGATTTTGAAGTCAACTGCTTAGGAATTATTTTTTGCTACACTTGGTCATTATATAATAATAATATCAGTCTATACTGTCCCACTGCTGGGCAAAGGCCTTCTCTCACAAATCGAGGTGAGAGAGTTTAGGTGATACTCCACCACGCGGACCCAGTGCGGATTGGTGGAGGCAGGTTTGTGGCCACCTGTTGGTGGAACTTATCAACCCGCCTATAAGGCTTCCAACTTGGCTTAACGACTACAAAATTATTTAATAACCGGGATCAACGGTTTAGTGTGCCTTTTGAAGTACAGAGACGCTCGAATATGAAAATTCCAGAAATGGTCACCCATCTCAGTGCGTAACCTTGGTGATCGCTAAGAGCGCAACGGCCGCACTGCATTATAAGCGCCTGTATAGATAGATAAATAAATAGATAAAAGGTATGGATGCCACTCTTAGAATTTTATCCATTAAGGAAATTGTTGAATTAGGCCCCCACAAATGATTTTGTGGGTCATTACTGGCTTTACATCTATTCGTACGTATTTCTAACTTAACTTCCCTGATATCTAAAATAAAGGCGCTAAATTAAGACAAGTGGATTTTAAGCCATGTTACGGAAATAAATATTTATAGCATACATTACAATGTTAAATTAAAGAAAGGCTTTTACTCAACCCTGGCAACAGGATCCTTAACGGTCCCCTAACAATACCGACTTTAACTTTAACATCTCCCCGAATCTGTAAATACACAAAAAATCGACTCTACGCCCTACCCGACGCGCTTCCATCGACAACTCAGACCGATTGTATGACACAAAGACTTTAATTTATTCTTCAACCGGATTTATTCTTCCCATGTGTTAGGTTGGTGACAGAGGACTCTTGAGGTTAATGTAGGTCTTGTCATCGAAAATTGGAGCGGCCGAAACCGTGCGATATGTCAACTGTCACGTGGAATTGAATCCTAAAAGTGTGGATACGACGGCCTGTTGAGGACTTCTCAGAAAATTAATTTTTCCATAGACGGTCTGTACGTAGGTGGGTATTAAACGTATCTAGATATCGGGGTTGGAATATTATGTCATTGCCGTCTATCGTTCTTTTCTCTAACATTTTAAAATGTATTAGATAAAAATATAGATAAGGAAAATTGGCGTTGGTGAAGTTAAGAATCCTCGCAGTGGTAACAAAGCCAACCACTAATATTGAGGAGATAATGAGTTATAACAAAGGATCTTAGTTAGCTAAAATGCTCTGTTATTACTTTAGTTTTTTCCTAACGTGTAACTGTAGTTTTTGTACGTTAAAATTGAACTGGCGTGATGATATAGGTAGATAGAAAAAATAGAACTAATTTTATGATTAATATTATGATTAACGAAAATAAGTGAATGACTTATAAAATGGGTAAGAGCTTAACCCGCTCCGCCCACTGTGCCTAGTAGTCGCGGGGTTGATTCCCGCACGGGACAAATTTCTATGTGATCCACAATTATTTGTTCCGGTTTAGGTATTTGTGTATGTGAATGTTCATGTTTGTAAACGCAGCCACGACACAGGAATAAATCTTAGCCTGGGACTACATTTAAAAAAAAAGGAATGTAATATTCGTAACAGCCAGTGAATTAGAATCTATCAACGGAACCATCCAATGGATTCAAGTGCACCTTTTAAGTTTTGTCCACATGAGGAACTAAAGTGGAGGAAAAGTTCACTCCAAAGATATAAAAATAGGGCCTTCCAGTGAATCCGAGTGGACGTCGTCCATTCCGTAGTAAAGACAAATGAAATTATTTTTCCACCCACAAGGTTAAGGTCACAAAAGTCATTCAAATATATAAGAAATAGACTCGGCCCCAATATACTGCCCTGTGGCACGCCGTATGTGATGGGTAAGTCATTACTAAAGGTTTCACCAATCTTGACACATTGACAGCGGTTTGTGAGGTAATCTTCTAATAATTGCAGCTGTTTACCTCTAATTCCTAACCATTCCAGCTTATTAAGAAGTAATGGGACAGAGACCGTATCGAAGGCTTTGGCCAGATCTAAGAAAATGCCAATAGTTTTTTTTCCTGCGTCAACATTTTTAACGACATAATCTACAAACTCGTGGACAGCGTCACTAGTAGATTTGCCGGCTCTGAAACCGAACTGGTTTTCTGAAAGAAGGTTATTTATTTCCATATATTTTACCAGTCTATTATTAATTATCCGTTCCAGAAGCTTGGAGACAGATGGAAGTATGGAGATCGGTCTATAGTTAGTGACTAGGTCTCTATCGCCTGATTTATGTATAGGATGTACCACTGACTTCTTTAAGATCGTAGGGAAGATTCCTTGTTCTAAGCACTGATTAAAAATGTAAGTCAAGATGGGGGCGAGTAAGTGACTGTTTTCTTTAAGAAGGTAGTTTGGTATGGAGTCCCATCCCACGGAACAGACATTTTTTAAGCCTAAAATCAGATGCTCCAATTCTGTTATGTCTGTATCTAACATTACCCACGATTTCCTTGTTCGTGGAGACTGCCCATGAAAATATTGCAAGTGTAAGGGGTTTTTACAACTTGTAGTCTTATCAGCTAATGATTTTCCCACCGTAACAAAGAACTCATTCACCCTATCTACCGATTTTTTCGGGCAAGACAGGTTTACCAACTCAGAAGCATCATTTTTTAGCTTCGCTGTGCCTGTGATATTTTTTATTGCGTCCCAAATTTTTTTTTTATCTTTACCAGCCCTTTCTAACATGTTACTATCATATGTTCTTTTTACCTTTTTTAGTAGGTTATTGCAGAAGTTTCTGTATCTTGTATAAGTAATTTTTAAAGTTTCATCTTGTGGCGATTGACGTACTTTTTTATGGAGTTTGTCTCTATGCCTCATACAACGTAGTAATCCTGGTGTTATCCATGGTTTAATAATTTTATTTCGTCGTGATAATTTGATTGTGATTGAGTTACTGATTAAAGCACGTTGAATCGATGTAACAAAATATTCCATGGAAAAATTTGCATCGGTTGAGTCATAAATTGGAGCCCAATTGATGTTTGTTAAATCCCAAGTTAGTCCTGCATTGTCTACTCTACTGGTGGTCACATGAGCGAAGTTTCTTTTTTGTTTATACTTGAGACATAACAAAACAGCCTGGTGATCAGTGATTGTAGAGTTTAATACAAGAGTGAGAGCTGATAGTTTTGTTTTTAATATAGCATGATCAATGCATGTTTTGCCATGTCTTGTAGGTAGGGTATGGGCTGGAAAAAGACCATGATATGAGCATAGATTTAAGTACTCCATATGGGGTCCAGTAACTTGATCAGGACAGATATTTATGTTTATATCTCCTATGATAAATATATTTTTGAAAGAAGACAACTCCGTGAGGATATCAGTGAGTGTATCTAGGAACTTATCTATGTTTTTGCTGGAAGGTGGTCTATATGTAGCTAATATTGCAGTTTCGGTACTGATTTTTATGATAAGACAGTTACAATCCTGACAGAATGGTTCCTCCACAGCAACATTTAAGCTGGATTTAACGTAGATTGATACACCGTCGTTTTGATTTACCCATTTTTTTGATGTATGTGTATTATACCCATCCAATACGGGTACAGCAGGACAACACGATAGCCAACACTCCGTCAAGATAATTATATCGCACTTGAAACGCAATCTAGACAAAAGCACAACGAAGCCATCAAAGTTTCGAGATATACTGCGTATATTTTGAGTTAGGATAGTAAGATATTTCTCGGGTTGAGTTACTAATTTTATACAATCTTCAACATCACAGGCGACAGATTCCGAAATCGAAAATTTATCTATATCCGATGCCACATCATCCATCATTAAAAACATGTGATAGCGTATGAACATTTATAAAAGAACAAAAAGTGCACCTGCGAGTATAGAAAAAGGGGACTATGTTATAAGTGTAACTGCATAATCCAACACAAACGACAATATAAGGTGTATGAGTATATGGATAGTTGTAGCTTCGTTTTTCAGGCATAATTTTTATAAAATTATGGTTTTCTTGGATAACTGATGTTTTGTGTTCGTGTTTAAATTTAATATTTAAAAACCGAAAACATACTAAGATTTTTGTGTAGTGTGGAATTTGTAAGTAAATTTCATACATTAATTGATAAATAAAAATTAAAAAGAGAATAAATTTGAATAAAAACAATGAACTGATGGCATGCAACATCAAGTAACTATACATGTATATAAGAGAGCATAGAAGAATAATCAAAAATATTTTTAAATTAATTGTTTTTGGAGATAGTCATATAGCAGTTTTCTTCAACTTAGAAATATCGGCTTCATCCTCAATGCGGATATGTGGCATACCTTCCTTCTTACGTAGGTAGATTTTCCCATACGATGTCCAGCAGTAAGTAAAATCATTTGTATTCGCAAAATCCCTTGCAAGAAAAAATAATCGCCTTCCTTTAGGAGTGAGATATTCGGAAATGTATATAGGTTGTTGCGGTTTTCCTACATCAAATAAGTTAGTATTTAGTTTTTCTGCTTTCTCTCTTAACGTAAGTTTTTTCAATTTTTTAAGTAAATTTTCCTTGGTTAGGACTGATGTAAACTCGATAATAATCGGTTTAAGAATGTTAGGTTTCGAAAAAGGACGGTAAACATCTTTTATATCTGCGGTTTCCAATTCTACATTTAAAGTGTTTCCGATTTTCTTTACTACATTACAGAGTTGTTCTTTTGTCTCATTTTGAAACTTTGGTATATTTCTAATCTTTATCTTTGTAGCACAGGACTGTTTCTCGAGATTTTCTAGCTTGTTTTCCAGTTGCTTTATATTTATAATATGTTCCTTACGTTCCTGTCTAAAACTTTCTAATTCTTTTTGCAAGTCATCATATTTGGAAGATAAAGTCGACATTGATAAGTTTATAGATTCATTTTGTTTCTTTATTTCTGTTAAACATGACTCTAAACAATCAAGCCTCGCTTTTTGTTCTGAGACAAATTTCGAAAACATATCACGTACCTCTTCCATAAAGCTCGTAAGTTCGTTTTCGTGTTTTCGCTTTTGACGCTTCGTTTGTATATAAGGTAAGTTATCTGTACTTTGCAATTTAGATGAACTTCCGTCTATGCTCTCGGAGTCGGTTTCTGACACATTTGGTTGCTTGGGTGGTGTGCGCTTTAAAGGCATTTTTCTTTTATTCTAATAAGCGTTACGGTAGAGGTACCAGGATAACAGCGCACCACGGAGACAGTAAGAAAGGGCGTGTTATGTGTGTACTAGAGTAATACCAGGAGCACAGCTACGTACCTCCCACTAGGGTTTGCGGTGGGGCTGCGCGAGCGCAGTTATTGGCCGGACTTCGTTTCCGCCCCTTTGGATGGGCAACAGGCAGCAGTGGGCGGTTGTGGAGTAGGGCGGCTGGTCACTGCTGCGACTTACTGCGGCGTCCGGGGTGAAGTATCTCTTCGGTTATATGCACTCCTAATTTCACTAATCGAATTTATTATAATAAAATTATTATATTATATAAGAAATTATTTAATTTTTATAAAACAAAATATTGTAAGCGGTCTCGTTAAAAGCGTCTGAACTCCTCAGAGGTCCGGGGGGGAGAGCAAAAATATGTTTACTAAAACGCTGCTACAAAATTTTGATTTCTGGCTGTTTATAATTTCTAGCAATTATAGTAAACTCTAATTTTTATAGTAATAGTGCTTGTACGATTTACGAGTACCTGATGCGGATTATTTAGATTCATGGCTAATTGCATTGTCTAAATGAAGTTGTAAGAAGTGCGTGACTCAATTATTCACTCATATAGCCTGAATGAAGTCTGCAAATATACACCACCTTTAGGAGTGTAGTTTGCTAGCGATGCCTGGATCATGGGAGATGAATGGAAGAATAAAACCATCAAGAGGTTCTACTAAGAAACCTAGTTATTCGTTAGAAGTTGACTATAAACTGTTGTTTGTGAACACTGTGATCTCTAGAATATTTTGTTTCTCGCTTTCTCATGTGTAAATTCACTAACGCCTGAGAAAGGGTGACGTCGTCTTATGCCAATGAGTAATGTAGACTTCTGCGACCTCATTGGACACAGATTTAGTGGGACATTAAAATGGGCAGATAATTTTAAAATTAGTTATTTCTATTGAATTGCAATTGTTCGGTATTTAGAAAAAATGAGACGATATAGGGGTTTGCTGCAGAATTGCCCCTTAATTCTATTAATAGCTAGAACAAAATCAGTGTAGCAAAGTTCACCGTCTACAGGTCCACTTTAATAGCTCTTGTGTATATTATCTTGTATATCAGAAAACTACCTGAAGGTTGTAGAACAAGCGGAATGCAAAACAATGGCAAAGTATTAGCATTGTCTATCTCCCGGCGTAATTTGCGTGAGGAGAGCTTGACGATGCGGCGCGGCGCAGCCAACGGCACTTGTCTTGTTCCAGTGGCTTAACCGGTTGCATATCTAAACATCCTGCTACAGGTATGTGTGTTAACAACAAATTATATTGTAGTGAATGTTACGGCATCTGAACAAATAGAATTTATCTGGCGTAAGCAGAATTTTGCATTCTGCCTATCTAGACAAAATGCAACATTTTGTTTACGTCCATTTTTATAATAATATAACTATCATAATATTACCGATCGGTCAGTGCGACGTGCCATTAGACGCTTCGATTATTTTAATTATATAAATGGTACGACTATGTGTTTGAAGATTCCATTATATTTTCTATATGAGTAACTTTATGTCCCTTCTAGAAGTAGATAGATACTTATGTCTACCTACCTAGAGATATGTATATTATAAAAACGATATAAGGTACAATTGGCGATATTATTGCTAATAGCAATTTCTTCCAGGCAACTAAGTCGAAAGAAATATAATGAAAATAGAGGGAAGGTGGTGGCCTATGTTAATTGAGAATGAAGTAATTATACTTATAAAGATTTTATCAAAAAATACGGTTTTTCTCTCCTAGAGAAACCGTGTTTGGTCACCCAAACACGTGAATCATTCCATATTTGCGTTCAAAATGTACCATGCTCCGAACGAATTTATCTGCAGCAAACTCAAACTTTCAATCAGTGTAAGTAGGGTAAACAAATCAACGTCGAGTGAGCGAAATTTTTAAACCGTTTGAGTTAAGGTGCCTTTTCCTGCGACTAGTAGTTGGCTCAGTGCCGAGTGCACGACTGCAATTAGCCAAAATTATGCTCAAAAACAAGTTCGGAAGCAATTAGCAGATGTAGACCCAAGTAAAGGACCAAGCTAAACCAGTTCACTGGGGCTCGACACCGGATGAGATTTGTTTTGAACTTTATTGGTTTTAGGGATAGGTATCCAGTCGTTAATCTAGCTGTTTTTAGGTTATACAATACAATTCTTTGATCTACGCTTAGATGCACGCCTCAAATACTAACCACATTTTACTTTCAGCATAGAGATATTTGTACACGCCGAAAGTAACTGGTGTGTCTCACATTCGAGGCTCAATTTCATGGTTAATAACGCATCAACCCATGCGAATCCGTTAATCGTAGCCGCCACCGATTACGATCCCCCCGACCCCTGCCGCCACCGCCGGCCGCGACATATTCTCTCCGATCCCCCCGATGCTTTGTCATCCATTCTTTCCGCTCAGAATACGGGCGACGACGACGTAGTCGTAGATCCCCTCCCATAGCCGGCGGTTGGCCGGTGCACTTAGTAGTGCACCCCGTCCCCCCACAGTGACTGTCCCAACCGAGGGCGCCTCTTTAAGGCGCCCCCGAGTATGTCGCCCCTTGCCCTTCTGGCTCGAGCGTAGTGGTTTCACGCTCGCCCTTTTGTCCGGTGAAGCTGTAAAGGCCTCGCGGCCAACAGCGTACATCACTCACACACACACATTCATGGGTAATTTGGGGTTTCGCCCCACAAAATGTTCTTCCCAAGGGATGAACAGGTCAAGTTCTTTTTAAAATGCCTGTTTCGCAAACATGGATCATAGATGTAGATTTTTAATTGTTTATAATTATTTGAATTTTTTTTTAGGTTTTTTGCATTAAATATCTATATTATTAATAATAAAGTTTCAAAATACATAAAGAATTTTTTTTCAAAATCCCAATTGTATCGTGTAACGACCACGTATATATTTGGACTTGAGTAGAACGCCCCTGTAGCTCGATGTTTATTGGAACTGGATACAAGCCCCTTCAGACACATAAAAATAAAACTTATTTAATATGTCAAAAGGAAAATTAAAATTCTCGTTTATCCTCCGTGACAAAACTGCTACGCACTTTTTTAAAAGCTGATTTATGATTAAGGACCTATGAATTATAATTAAGTACCTGAGGATTATTTTGCGAACTATACGTATTTTCTAGAACAGGTCTAAGGTGACTTTTATGTCTAAAGTAGGAATTCAAAGCTTATGTATGACGTACTTTGAAGTTTAAATGGAAGTGGGTAGTGCCGGGAGTTTATCAGAATACAGTTCTTATCGGATAAAGACTATATTCTGACCCAGTTATTATTTGGTTACGCGGCACTTAGTTCAGCTGAAAATCGCAAGGGGGTTCAAATTCTAGGTCGAAAATAAAGTTTAGTTTCTATCTAAAAATTCTCAGTTATAGTCTGGAATCTACAATTAATTAAAGTCAGGTATAATGACAACAGGCTCACCGCTACAACATCTTCGGCAATCTTACACAGTACACTTCTACCACTCCTGCTTGGGTAATACGGACGTGACGGTGTTCATATTTGTTGTCATTTAAAAAATAATTGTGTAATTTCTGGTACTGCGCAAGGGTATAAGTGATGTAGCTAGATAGTCAACAAATATTAAGTGTGTTTTTCGATGTTTTTAATACATATTTTACTCTGAGATATCTAAATGTAGAGGTAAACAGAGCTGTAAATATGGATTGTCTGCACCATTAGGGCGTGCAAATAAATGAACCGCATCGGACGCGGGCGACGAGCGCTACTCTCTAACCGTCACACACAACCCGTCACCCTATCACGTACGCAATGTCTTGGATTCAAGAAAAACCATAACCAATACAAAGATAAACAGAAAGCGAGTCTAATAAAACAATATAGTTAAGTTAAAACAAAAATTCGAGCCCGCTGAGTTTCCCGTCGGATCTTTTCAGTGTGAGTGATAAATGTAAAAAATAATAATTTAGATATTACTCAGTGCTTTTTGTTGGCCTATACAGATAAATAATTTTTGACTTGCACTTAACTTTAACTGCTTATCGGTATTTAAATAAAATAAAAGTGAATCAGGCTATACTACAATGACTATAGTACAAGACGATTAGAAAAAAAATGTGCGGTAAGGTAGCCAGTCAGTATTAGCTGTGCATGGGCACAACACCAAAGAAACACAACATTAATTCAGCTGGTCCCTGACATTTCAAAAAAAAAAAAAGTTTTTAATTCATGTAGACCAAAAAGTACTTATGAACAGTCACGAAAGAAAAAGTTAAGCGAAATAAGAACAGAATCGAAACTGTAGGCTTACATTTTTTTTTTCATTTACAAACTGAAGAATGGTCCTGTGTCGTGGTCGCGTTCATAAATATACTTACATATTAGATAAATTTTGTCTAAGAACAACATTTTACACATAGTACAAAAGAAACACACAAAAGATTGCCCCGCCCGGCGATCAAATGTATAACTATTCGATATAGTTAGTATTCGGAGCGAGATACGCTCCAACTCGTCGTCGATTACCACTGTGTGTATCTACCGTATCATACACAATCGTATTTTTGCCACCCTAACATGGTACGAAAATGATTTTATTGAAAAACCATCGCGCTCAGTTAGCTATAGTCATGAAATAAAACTATTTTACGGATTTTATCGCGGTTTATTTTTTTTTTATTTTTAGTTCCCGACGTTTCTAGTGCTTTGCAGCACCCATGGTCACGGGAGGGACCCTCCCGTGTTTTATTTCATGTGTTATATTCGCGTAAATCTAAGAACTAGCTATAGTCACTTTACTATTAGAAGATACCAAAATATACAATACGCAACATGTACCTACTACAAACAAAATATACAAACGCAAAATGTACGCAAAGTCTATTTCTTAAATACAACACATAGCGATTTGAATGACATTGGTTTGTTTTTAATATTAAAACGCTTTTATATATTTCGCACCTGGAAAAAATGGAAATAGAATTCTTTTGTTACAAAATATATTTTTGTATTTAAAAATGTTGGTATATTCTGCTAGTCTTTACTCCCGTAGTGCCCATGCTTTACGAATATTGAGCTTCAGTAGAGTGAAGTTGCATTTACAATAAAATTACATTGTAGCACAAATATGTGAAACCAAACAGGACTTTGCCTCGGCACATTATTATGCGATAATGTGCCGGGGCGATAACACAATAAAATCTGGTTAAGCAAAATGATTATTATATAAGTACTCATGGACTGGCTCGTTGGTCTATAGTCTATTGCAATCGAACTTTAAAACTTTTTATTTTTTTTCACCCAACATAAAAACGTTGATTTTTTGCTAACAGCATTTTCATTTCGATGTGTTCGGCAATAGTGTCGCCTTCTTATTACATTTCTTATAGATTGCAATTACAACTAAACCATCTAAAAATGGTGATGGTATGTCCACAAAGTTTTGAAGTTTCATTGGAATAGACGAATATGGTGGCGAATATTTGACGTGGGTACAAAGTTTAGACACGAAGTGAAAGTGAAAATTTTAGATAGACAAATTCCGACAATTATTTCAGACTTCAGAGTAATGGCAATAGGCGCACTCCTATTATATATAACCTATCATCGAGGGTGAAAAGTAAGTGTTTCGCTGACGACGTATTTTTTTATATGTAAGTATATATTATGCTAAAGAAATATATTATTGATGGAGAACAACCCAAATGTGATCATTACACTGACCATCTATGAAGTTTGGCCTGTGGGAATTCGTGGATACAGACGCGAAAGGCAAACTTTTTCACCCTTGCGGTGTGTTAGGATAAAACGATAGCACTCCAGAGATGTTTGTTTTGTTTATAAAATTATAACACCTTTTTCAATTTAACATTTGGTTATGACATGTTTTGAACGTACATGATGGAAGATTTAGCGCAGGGGTTAAGAGCTTAAGCCGCTCCGCCCACTGGGTCGAATAGTGGTGGGTTCGATTCCCGCCGAGATAAATCTTTGTGTGACCCACAATTATTTATTTCGGTCTGGGTATTAGCGTATGTGAATTTTCATGTTTGGAAATGCATCCACGACACAGAAATAAATCCTAGTGTGAGGCCACGTCTTTTTTAAATAATAATAATAAAATAAGGTTTTTTATTTTAAGCTCTAAATCAAGCTTAGCTTCTAAGCTAAGCTTGATTAGCATCTAAGCTTAAACGATGTGGCTACACTTAGTAATCACCAAGGGTAAGCAGCGTTCAGCTCAGTGAGTCTGAAATGAATGACAGTTTAAAAAAATACCTTTTCGAGTAACTCCGTGCTTCAAGGCTCTAAATCATAGGATTCTACAAAATGTATTGATTTTATAAATTACGACCATAACAAGTTCTAAAATTGTATGGTCCATACATATGTAGGAGTTTAAATGTGTCAATAACCTGAAATCGTGTAATAACTAAACCGATGAACATAATCACAATGTGGCGAGGAATAGTTTTCTTCCCCTATCTATGTAGCGGGTTTAAACTAAAAAAAGTCACTAGAATAACACACAGTTCCACACACATATACACACTGATCCTCTAATAAAATGAGAAAACTACAGTTAATGGTTATTTAGTTCACCGCTTTACTTGAGACATGAGTGTGCGTCCGAGAGAGAGATAAGTCTTTTAGATCAATGCTTGTAGTAGGGAAATAAATTAATAAGGAGTGCGATTAAGAAGTGTTTTATTATGCCGAGCAACAACACGTGATCTACATTGATATATGTGATATAATATACATAGATAGGTAGTATATATTGTAGTCATCACTGTTGGTCTAGAGGTGCATAGTCTGCTTAGCGATCACGAGGTTCTGAATCTAGGTCCTTAAAATGCTACTGGGTTTGTTTGTTGATCAAACACTTGTCAGTAGTAGTCCGGACTCTACAATTGTGGGAGATGTAGCAATAGGTACGCCTTCGGTTGCATTTGTTTCTTAAAATCGACGGCGTAATGCGGGTACACACTACATCTCTGTTAGCTCTGTTTAGCTGAATCTATATTAGTCTATACTAGTATTATATAGAGGATAGATTTGTTTGTGGAGATTGGTTCACTCAGAATCCTCTAGCTTTTTATTATAACATAGATTTCATAATATTATAATTAGTCTTATATCTCAGCAGTATGGCATCACACTGGAGCTGGCTCGCATGAATGATTTTGTATAATATAGAAAATTGTATGTATCTATACAAAAAATTATGAAAAATTTAATGGAGAATTAGACAAAAAAGACAAGCCCGCTGAGTTTCTCGCCGGATCTTCTCAGTGGAGGCTGCATTACGATCCCCTGGCAGATAAGTAAGTTAAAAAGAAATGTAAATATGACAATTTGTAAACACCCCCGCAGGGTTTATGCAAAATAAACGATTTGAGTTTGAATTTGAATCGATTCATGTTAATGACCATTAGAAAGTTACATTATCCAAAAGTAACATGAACCACCTAACGGAGGTGGCGCTGTTGTCGACCGGGTGCGAAGCCGAGAAAACCTGCTAGTTTCTTATAATTTACAAGTTTGTAAGCTTTTCCAGTCCATTCCAGCGTTCCGGCTAGTACACAAAGAATGGGATGTAATGAATGAATGAATGTCGTAATGCGTCTTGTGCGTGTTTCCCTTGGCGTCAGTCTGGTCTGGCGTCTCTTTAGAATTCTTCCATCAGGATGCACTCCGGGCTCTCAGAAAATCGTCCCGTATAGAGCTGTTTCGCATAAAGTTTACGAGCGAAAGCATGCGAGTCGTTTTAAACAGCAATAATAACTATCTGTTCTGTAGTTGTAGCTCTAGTCGATGTCACTCAGAGGAGACTTAAAATTATTTAACATAACTACATCACTTTAGTCAACGTTATAAAGTTTAAAACAGTAATTTATTTACTAAATTGTATTTAATATACGATTAAGTATTTATAGTTACGCCGAGTAGGCCTATATTCCCCTAGCGGGGGCGGCAGTATAATATTTTCAATCTAAAATTACCTTGTAAAAACAAGCTTTTATAGCAAAAACACTATGAAGATATCTTGCTTAGTTGAGGAGTTCTTATGGCTTCCTTTCAGTTCCATCATCAGACCCTGAACACTATTTGGTTGCTTTAGTTACTAGAAATACCAATACCAATTCAATAAGCCTAAACTCGAAGCGGTTACGTTGAAGTTCACATCTTCCTATGGCCACATTCTGACTTTGTTAGCAGACCAGGTCCATGGTACCATAATATTGCATTGTCACCCAACTTACATACGTATGCCTAATTTCAGCTCAATCGGATACTTGCAAGAACTTGAAAAAAGGATCACAAAATTTGAACCGGAGAGACACACAGACACATACGAACATTGCAAGTTGGTAAAAATGACAAAGTATCGTTAAAATATATCACGGTTAGAAATATAGTGGATAAATATGTTGGATTTAGTAACATCCTAATTACAGTGTGTTATTAATTAGGATGTTACTAAATGGGTCTAATGAAGTAAAATTCGACATTCTTAATTATAATTGTAGCGGACTCGAAGGACGATAACGTACTGAGTTCTTAGATTTACGCGAATATTACACTTGAAATAAAACTATTTTACGGATTTTATTGCAGTTTATTTTCGATTTTTAAGTTCCCGACGTTTCGAGTGCGGGAAGGACTGGGGTGTTAGACGTCCAAAAGGCATAGTTGTTGCGGGTTACCCTCAAACTTCTTAATTATTTTTGTTGGTCCGATCTACGCAGCATGAGCTCACGGTGTCTTGAGGTCTTGCAGTGTTATGATTTGATTATATTAATTACCGGATCCCAAGACGATGGAAGCACCCAGCCATCTTCTCTATTGAAATTAGGATGTTTTTTGTCACAGATCCCTTGTGCTCTCTGAAACAAAGATTTACCCACGGTAGCTAACTGTGTTGGATGGTGGTGAGATTCTGTGTAAGTACCTATCAGTATGCGTCTTTTTTCTATAAACCGTATGGCTTAAGGTGTTGTTAGGGTTACGGATTACTAAGACATCTAGTAAAGCTGGGGAATTGTTTGCCTCCAACTCCATTGTAAACTGAATTTTAGGGTTAATGGAGTGCAATTTATGCATTTGACTTTGTAGAACATGACCTGCTACTTGACAAATTATATGCAATAGGTGTAAGAGGTAACGGACTTGAATTGTTAAAATCATACCTATCTAATAGAAAACAAATTACCGAAGTAACGAGAGTATGACACAATACCAGGAGGGAAAAATCATTTAAATCCTGTGAGCGAATAATTAAATATGGAGTGCCACAAAGGAGTGTGTTGGGTCCATTATTATTTTTAATTTATATTAATGATCTACCCCAAAATGTGATGTGTCCAATGGTTTTGTTCGCAGACGATTGTACAATTTTAGTAAGTAGTGATAACGTAAGTGAATATGAAAAAAGCATTCAGGCATCGGTATTTGACCTAATAAATTGGCTAGATAGAAATAACTTAAAGATTAACCTAACCAAAACAAATTTAATGCATTTCTCAAAAGAAGCACGTACATCATTTATGACCATAAAATATAAAAAAGATGAAGTTAAGCAAATAGAAACGTCAATATTCTTAGGCCTACACATTGATGACAAGTTAACATGGAAACCACAAATAGAGCATGTTTGCAAAAGATTGAATAAATGTGCATACGCATTGTATAATTTGTCAAAAATTGTAAATAGAGAAGCAGTACTTGTTGCTTATCATGGTTTAGTTGGCTCTATCTTAAGGTATGGTATTATATTTTGGGGTAACGCAACCAATAGAGAGACCGTGTTTAAAGCACAGAAGCGGTGTGTGAGGGCAATTTGTGGTTTGAAAATGACAGATAGTTGCGTACCCTTCTTGAAAAAATTAAAAATTCTAACAATGTCATCACTATATATATTCGAAATGGCAATTTTCGTAAAACAGAACATAAAATTATTTAACAATATAGCAGATGTGAGAAAACTACCAATTAGAAAGCAATATGAATACCAAATCACAAATAAAGCTGGTTGTAAAAGTGCGGCTGCCAGAAAAAGCGTATTAGGTATGGCCGTCCATATATTTAATAAGGTTCCGAATGAATTCAAAACCTTACAAATAAAGGAATTCAAATCTGAATTGTCAATGTTCTTAGTAGAAAAATGTTATTATAGCATAAGCGACTTCTTAAATGACCATGACATTTAAACGGTGTTTGAGTTACATATTAATTAATGTCAAATTATTACAATATATATACAATGACTTGTTACAGTATGACATTTAGTATAATTTGCTGTTGTTGACATAATATTTTATTATTGCATTATTTTCATTTCTTTTTAACCAAGTATTAATTTCATTTATTATTACAATGCATTTCTGTATACCCTTAGCATGCACTTTGTATACCTGTGTTACTTGATTGTTTTTAACCGAATAATGTTTCCACTTTATTATTAACATGAACCTTTGTATACCCTTAGGGTGAAACATAGTGAGACTGTTCATAGTATTAAGATCTAATTCCATACCTATGTTATGACAAATAAATTATTCATTCATTCATTCATACATTGATTTTGTCAGATGGTAATATTGCGAAAGTATCATCGTCTAACACCTCGGTCCCTCCCGTGACTATGGGTGCTGCATTGCACTCAAAACGTTCGGAAACTTAAAGATAAAACAAAACCGCGATGAAATCCGTAAAATAGTTTTATTTCATGACGATAACGTAATTGATGCTTAGAATTATAGCAAAGGGGAATAATTAATGAAAATACATACATATATGTATATATACAACTTTATAAATAAATATGATACGTGTCACCCCTGAATTCCTACAGCAATCTCCCACAGGAGTGACCAGACAAGTAGACATTATGCTACCCAGCGCGACAGTGAAAATCGCGGTCGCAAGCAACAAACGATAAAAGAGAGTTACGTGTTTACTGTCCATTTCTATGTCTAGTTCATTGCATATTGCCATGCGAGAGAACTGAATGTAATAAAGGAGGTAGATGCTAATTGCTATTGAATTAAAATAATGTTCAGTGATTTTAAAAACCAGTATAAGTACACCTTAATGTCGTACAAAATATCGTTACTCGTTTTAATTATACTTCACCACCATCTATGCGTAATACAGGTCGAGTCTTGATCATATTACGATTGACAGTTTATTAATGACAACAGAGGACCTAGACAAGTGGAAAGCATTTTGTTTCTATTCTCATGCCGCCATGCCGCAATCTATAGAGCTGTTCCGACCACGTGACTTTCAGTTAAAGATAAAAAAAACAACAGTCTCAAAATATGCAGCCAAAAAAATTGAAATTAATTAAATGTCATTCCCATACATTTTTCGTTTTCTATTAGCGTAGCGACATGTACTAGCGTTGTTTTCTGGCATTTAGTTATTTATTTCATGTTTATAGAAAATTGATTGAAAATAGTTTTTTGGTTACTATGGCCTTTTATTTTTAAGTTTCCAAAAACAAGAAAAACGTGTGTTTAAAATTACGTTACCATTGTTATACTAGCTTAATTTGCAAAGTCAATTTGCCGACATAATTAGGTTATTAAAAGTCTACTTTAGGTTTCAATAATATTTTTTGCCTATGATTTTCAAGACGCCTTCAAGCTCTTGGAATGGCAAGGACTTGGCATCAACATCAATGGCGAATACATAACTCACCTTTGATTTGCCGACGACATTTTGGTCATGGCGGAGTCGTTGGAAGATCTAGGACGAATGCTCGGTGACCTCAACAGAGTATCTCAACAAGTGGGTCTTAAAATGAACATGGACAAAACGAAAATAATATTTAACGTCCATGTCGTACCCACTGCACTCACCGTTGGGAACTCTACTTTTGAAGTTGTCGACGAATACATTTACCTGGGACAGGTAGTCCGGTTAGGGAGGTCCAACTTTGAGAGAGAGGTCAATCGACGAATCCAACTCGGCTGGGCAGCGTTCGGGAAACTACGCAACATCTTCTCATCCAAAATACCTCAGTGCCTTAAGACTAAAGTTTTTATGCAATGTGTGTTACCAGTGATGATATATGGATCAGATACATGGTCTCTCACAATAAGTCTCATAAAAAAGCTGAAAGTTGTTCAGCGAGCTATGGAGAGAGCTATGATCAGCGTTTCTCTACGCGATCGAATCAGGAATGAGGAGATTCGTAGAAGAACGAAGGTCACCGACATAGCCCTTAAGATTAGCAAGCTGAAGTGGCAATGGGCGGACCACATAGCGCGAAGATCGGACGGGCGTTGGGGCAGAAAGATTCTAGAGTGGAGACCACGTATTGGCAAGCGCAGCGTGGGACGACCGCCTGCCAGATGGACCGATCTTGTGAAAATCGCCGGAAGTCGTTGGATGCAGGTGGCATCGGACCATTTACGCTGGAAAGCAATTGGGGAGGCCTATGTTCAGCAGTGGACAAGTATAGGCTGAGATGATGATTGTCAAAGTGCATGGCATAATGGCAAACTTTAATATCCTTGTGATCCTACATTTTATCCAGATAAACTGTGCGAGCCTTAACCTATTAGTATTATTCAGTTAAATAATTATTTATTCAACTCACGTGGTAATAATATAAATCGACTAAAAGAGCGTAGCTTTTTATTTTTCTTATTCTTTAAATACCTGTAACACAGGTTTACCTAGTGCAGGCACCAGCCTCTCACAAAGGAGTTCAGTTTGAGCATGCTGTATGTACTAACTTTTAAGACCTGATAACCTTTGTGAAGAAACGAATAAATATTATTATCATTATGTACATATTTATTAAGTATAATTTCTTACAAAATATATATAAAAATATAAAATACAAATATTCTTATATATATTGTATAAAAAAAATGTGCTCCACCGACAGCAAGGTCTACGACCCAAGCTACCGGTGGTCAGGGCTCCAAAGAGAGGAACCTCCTCACAATGCGTGCCGTGTCCAACATTACTGCCTTCTGTATCAGGCCCTTCACCCAAGTGCCTAGCGAGAGCTTCTCAAGATGTTTATCGAAGCTCTTCGCTATAAGGCCGTTCACTGAAACGACCATCGGAATAATGATAGTATTAGTAGTAGTTATTATCATTATTATTAAATTCAGCCGTTAATTTGAAATGTGTTAATGTAATCTATTCGATAAGTGTTTGATCGGTGAATCCCGTGAAATTTATCCCGAAGGCACAAATACAATTTGTTTGTCAATACTTTGAAGGTCAATTAAACATCCAGACTGATTCGATAATTTATTACTTTTATTAGATTAAATCAGGGAATGGCGAAAAGTTATACACCGAAAACCTATAGAGGTTATTTGAAATTCAAATCTAAAACAACGTCAGCTGAATGAGTAAAGTTATATGTGAAACTGAAAAAAAAAATCGCGAAGAAATAAAAAGTTGTAAAATTTTTTTTACAACTTTTTTATTTCTTCGCTATTTTTTAATTTTGCATTGCATTAAGCCCTATTTACCGGGCATCCTGAATAAAAATATTAACAAATTGACAATACGGCAAGGCTGAATCGTAGCATCGTACTAGTTAAAGTGTAAAATGCATTATAAGCATATTTGGACGAAAAATTGGACTTACAATATTCGTAATGATTCGTCGATAGGATACCAATAAATTGTCACCAGCTCTCCTGGAAACATGTGAAACAGTGAAAACTGCACAAATAAAACACTTCGAAAACGAACTCAGTCCCGTTAGCCAGCAGGAAATACCGTTCAGTAGCAATTAAAACTTTTTCACTGGTTAAACTTTAACAGTAACATTTTCTCGAAGGTCAGTTTTTTACGATAAAATGCCTACATCGTGGACCTTTCATTAACTCTATTCGACTACTTCTTCTATTTGTCTATGTATCTATATCATCACGCCAGATCCCTTGCGGAGTAGGCAAAGAGGACAGAGTTCCAACAAATTCTTTCCTTACATACCTCAATGGCCTTCTCCACTCTTACGATGTAAAGGCCCCGCGGCCAACAGCGTAGGTCATTCACACACACAAAATCCTCCGCTCTCATGTTTCAGCTCATACACGCACGAATTTCGGAAGAAAGGAAGACAAAACAGACATACAATGCGAAAGTAGAAGGATGTAGGTACCGGAGAAGACCTAGACTATCCTACTATGACTAAATAGACTGTGTCTCACATGGGGGGCAAGTCAAGAATCTCCGTAACCAGCGAGCCTGTATGAGACTACATTTTCAATATATTTTTCTCAATTATTTGCGCTTGAGGTTAGTGAGGTAAAGGTGTAAAATGGTATTATTTACACGAAAGCATAAAAAGTAGTGCCAGTTTACGATATATGTATAAGTACTCTGTACAAAAAGAGAAATACAATATTCTATATTAATCAGGAAAGAAATGTGTAGGGGGACAGGCCATCAGCCAAGTCACGCGGTGGTTATTCGCACAAATCTGTGTAAGCCAGGTCCTTGGAAATACCAGAGCTCACATTGACAGATGACCTCTCAGTGTCCTTAACTTGGTGCAGTCACCACCCCAGTTACGCACTGGATGCAAGCAATTTCAATCAGCCGTCCTGATGGCTTTACGTTAAGAAGGAGCTGATGGGCTATCTGGTTTGCAGTAATTTGACTAGGTGTAGGTGAAAGAGGGGGATCACCAATCAGTTTCCGGATGGTCCTTCATGCCTTCTTACTGTAATGTGTCATGTCTATATTCGTAATTGTGTCAATCCACCTCTCCTGTCGGGCTACGCTGATCCGGGATAGCAGCTCCTCGCCAACTAAGATGGTATCCTCAGAGACCGAGTCATAGCTGTAAAGGGTCTCGTACTCTTTAAGCAGTTCTGCAAATTAAAGAAAGAATGTTACTCAACTCTGACAACAGGATACTTAACGGTCCCGTAACAAAGCCGACTTTAACCTTAACATCTCCCCGAATCAGTGTATACATCCCAAAATCATATTTTCTACACATAAATCGACTCCACGCCCTACCCGACGCGCTTCCATCGAGAACTCAGATCGATTGTATGACACAAAGACTTTAATTTATTCTTTAACCGGATTTATTCTTCACATGTGTTGGGTTGGTGACAGAGGACTCTTGAGGTTAATGTAGGTCTTGTCATCGGAAATTGGAGCGGCCGAAACCGTGCGATATGTCAACTGTCATGTGGAATTGAATCCTAAAGGTGTGGATCCGACGGCACCGCCGTTAAGGACTTCTAGGAAAATTAATTTTTCCATAGACGGTCTGTACGTGGTTGGGTATTAAACATATCTATATATCGGGGTTGATAGCTATATGATGTTAATGACGTATATCGTTCTTTTTTATGACATTTTAAAATGTATTAGATAAAAATGTATAAGATAAGGAAAATTGGCGTTTGTGAAGTTAGGAATCCTCGCAGTTTTTACGAATCCAACTAGAGGATTCGTAAAAACTGTGCGGAGAGAAAAAAAATTGAGGAGAGAGTGAGTAATAACAGATTGCTCTGTTATCCGCCGACTGTGTTCAATAGTCACGGGTTCGATTCCCGCACGAGACAATTTTTTGTGTGATCACAATTATTTGTTTCGGTCTGGGTATTTGGGTATGTGAATGTTCATGTTTGTAAACGCACTCAGGATCAATCCTAGTGTGGGGCTACGTTTAAAACAGCCAGTGTATTAGAATCTATCAACGGAGCCATCCAATTGATCCAAAGCACCTTTTAAGTACCTTACAAATCATTATTTAAATCTGATTCACATGAGGAACTAAAGTGGAGGAAAAGTTCACTCCAAAGATCTAACAATAGAGCCTTCCAGTGAATCCGAGTAGACGTCGTCCATTCCGTAGTAAAGACACATGTATTATATCAATATTTGTGCCCTCGTGAACGATGACTCCTAACATAGAAATTGATTACTTGATTGTTGTGTTGTTTAGTAAAAATAGAGCGTTACCTTCTCTCACCCCAATAAGAAAGCCGGCCCGTTATTAAAGATAGCTATGTGACACTTTGACTTAAATGCGACCTTTGATGCTGAGACTTCTTCAACAGTTTTCATTTGCTTTTCGAAATCCTCAACTCGAGTGAACTTCACAGCACGCCGATTTAAACTCCAAATCGGTTGTAAGTCTGTTTTTATATGTATTCGTATCAAGTATTATCTGGGTTAAATGACGCATAAAATGTGTCATAGTTTTAATTGTTAAAATTATATCGAAATAAAAGTTATGCTATGCGCATTTAAATCACTGCAATGAAATTATGCACACAATGGTAAGTTTCCAATGTGGATTTTAGTAGTTCATTTTCAGTTAACGGGTAAATGATACACAATATTTTGGTTATTATTGCAGTTTGGTTGTTATATAAAATAAAATTAATTTACGGGCTGGGGAATGTGCTTGTACCTATTGTTAGAGGAATAAAATTACTTCATTACCATGTAGTATTTTTTGATTTTTGTATCGTAGACCTAATATATAAATCAAAATAATTAGTTAATTTCTAAGCCAAGAGAAAAATACCTTATAGTACAAGTTATATAACGTGGAATTTCAAGATAAGAAAAATTGTGGAGTTCAGAAATTTCCGACCAAGTTCAGAAAAGGCTTTTATTTCCTTGCTCCCAATCATTACAAGGTTATAAAAGTATTATAATCTGATATTAAAGGCGTGGCTGTGTGATATATAAAGACAGGACAAATCTTTGTGCAGCTCGATCTCGTGGGCGGAGCAGCATACCCTCTTACCAATAGACCATGACGTCCTTAAATAACCTGAGAGCTTAGTACTTATTTAACATGGAAAGATTGACGTAAGCGTGACGCTAGCGGGTTGATATGCCATCCTTGTCACACTAAACAAACATGAAAGTGACAGCGCATCAATAGCAATAGCAGAGGCCTGTTGTACCTTTTACATGGACTGTTTGCAATCATTTATAGTGTATGAAGAATTTATCTCAATTGCCTTCCTCTAGCTGCCTCGTTGGTCTAGTGGCAAAGCGCAGCGCTTTGTGATCAGGAGGTGGACCCAGGGGTTCAAAGCCTAGGTCGGACATATGTAGTTTTTCTAACAAAAATTTTCCAGTATGAGTCCGGAGTCTGGAATTGTGTCCGGTATTTAGCAATAGGCTCGCGCCCTATTACATGGGACCTAACATCGTCGGCGAAAAGTGGGTGTACTCAGTACACCACTGCCCTCGCTTGGGGAATATAGACCTGACGGTGTGTGCCTTGGGAGAATAATCGTGATGAAATCGTGATAATCTGGCGTGATGATATATACAAACTATTAACAATGTATGAAACACAATTACCTACAATAATACCGAGCCATTATACGTACCCTTGGAGAACACCCGCGAGTTCACTAGCAAAATAACAACGTCCATTTGTAACAAAAAGCCCATTCATCAAACGAGATAACAATGTCACGGCGTTATCAAAATATGACCCGTGAAGCGATCACAATGTTTTGCTGCTCGAATTCCGGCCGCCAGCAAAAAGTTTACACAATGGAAAAGTCCGCGGTACCGAAATAAATCGTTTACTATATTTATTATAACCTCTGTGTGCCATGTTGTTATACTCGTATGGTCCAAAACCTCGTTCAAAAGAAGAAATTAAAACAATAGGTCATATACTGATTGCTTTGAGTAATAACTAATACAATGATTCCATGCGAACCAATTCATAATAATATTATTAAATAAAACCTGTAAAACTATGCACTAGAAAACAGCATTTTTCGTTCCATGTCACAATAAAACGCTTGCGAGATTGCATTGTACTCTATAAATCCGTCTCAAGTTTAGCAGCATTTAAACTAACGCGTGGCTCGGTGGCGCTGTTACTCGTACGAGTGCAATACAAAACAATATCCCGGAGTAATTTCCTAGAGGAGAGGGCACAGAGCGCATCGCTCTCGACCGCACGTGATGTTCGATGCTACGTACTGTCGTCGTTCCATTCATTTGGAAGTTCCAACGAGTTATGTTTACTAAAACGCTGCTACAAGATTTTGATTTCTGGGTGTTTATAATTTCTAGCAATTAAAGTAAACTCTATTTTAAAGTAATAGTGCTTGTAAGATTTACGCGTACCTGATGAGGATTATTTAGATTCATGGCTAATAACATTGTCTAAATAAAGTCGTTAGAAGTGCGTGAGTCAATTATTCACTCATATAACGTGAACGTAGTCTGCAAATACATAGCACCTTTAAGAGTGTAAGTTCCTAGCGATGCCTGGGTCACGGGAGATGGATGCAAGAATAAAACCATCAAGAGGTTCTACTAAGAAACCTAGTTATTCGTTAGAAGTTGACTATAAACTGTTGTTTGTGAACACTGTGATCTCTAGAATATTTTGTTTCTCGCTTTCTTATGTATGAATTTACTAACGCCTGAGAAAGGGTGACGTCGTCTTATGCCAATGAGTAATGTAGACTTCTCCGACCTCATTGGACACACATTTAGTGGGACATTAAAATGGGCAGATAATTTTAAAATTAGTTATTTCTATTGAATTACAATTATTCGTTATTTAGAAAAAATGAGACGATATAGGGGTTTGCTGCAGAATTGCCCCTTAATTCTATTAAGGAAAGGAAGGAGGTATTTAAGGAAAGAACCTGTTGGAACTCTGTACTCTCTGCCTACCCCGCAAGGGATCTGGCGTGAGGTTATAGATAGATAGATAGATAGATAGAATTCTATTAATAGCTAGAACAAAATCAGTGTAGCAAAGTTGACCGTCTACAGGTCCACTTTAATAGCTCTTGTGTATATCTTGTATATCAGAAAACTATCTGAAGGTTGTAGAACAAGCGAAGCGCAAAACAATGGCAGCGTATTAGGATAGTCTATCTCCCGGCGTAATTTGCGTGAGGAGAGCTTGACGATGCGGTGCGGCGCAGCCAACGGCACTTGTCTTGCTAGTTTTTGTTCCAGAGGCTTAACCGGTTGCATATCTAAACATCCTCCTACAAGTATGTTTGTTAACATCAATATATATTGTAGTGAATGTTAAGGCATCTGAACAAATAGAATTTATCTGGCGTAAGCAGAATTTTGCAATCTGCCTATCTAGACAAAATGCAACATTTTGTTTACGCCCATTTTTATAATAATATAACTGTCATTATATTACCGATTGGTCAGTGCGACGTGCCATTAGACGCTTCGATTATTTTAATTATATGAACGGTACGACTATGTGTTTGAAGATTCCATTATATTTTCTATATGAGTAACTTTATGTCCCTTCTAGAAGTAGATAGATACTTCTGTCTACCTACCTAGAGATATGTATATTATAAACACAATAAGGTACAATTGGCGATCTTATTGCTAATAGCAATTTCTTCCAGACAACTAAGTCGAAAAAAATATAATGAAAATAGAGGGAAGGTGGTGGCCTATGTTAATTGAGAATGAAGTAATTATACTTATAAAGATTTTATCAAAAAAATACGGTTTTTCTCTCCTAGAGAAACCGTGTTTGGTCACCCAAACACGTGAATCATTCAATATTTGCGTTCAAAATGTACCATGCTCCGAACGAATTTATCTGCAGCAAACTCAAACTTTCAATCAGTGTAAGTAGGGTAAACAAATCAACGTCGAGTGAGCGAAATTTTTAAACCGTTTGAGTTAAGGTGCCTTTTCCTGCGACTAGTAGTTGGCTCAGTGCCGACTGCACGACTGCAATTAGCCAAAATTATGCTCAAAAACAAGTTCGGAAGCAATAAGCAGATGTAGACCCAAGTTAAGGACCAAGCTAAACCAGTTCACTGGGGCTCGACACCGGATGAGATTTGTTTTGAACTTTATTGGTTTAGGGGATAGGTATCCAGTCGTTAATCTAGCTGTTTTTTGGTTATACAATACAATTCTTTGATCTACGCTTAGATGCACGCCTCAAATACTAACCATATTTTACTTTCAGCATAGAGATATTTGTACACGCCGAAAGTAACTGGTGTGTCTCACATTCGACGGTCAATTTCATGGGTAATAACGCATCTACCTATGCGAATCCGTTAATCGTAGCCGCCACCGACTACGATCCCCCCGACCCCTGCCGCCACCGCCGGCCGCGACATATTCTCTCCGATCCCCCCGATGCTTTGTCATCCATTCTTTCCGCTCAGAATACGGGCGACGACGACGTAGTCGTAGATCCCCTCCCATAGCCGGCGGTTGGCCGGTGCACTTAGTAGTGCACCCCGTCCCCCCACAGTGACTGTCCCAACCGAGGGCGCCTCTTTAAGGCGCCCCCGAGTATGTCGCCCCTTGCCCTTCTGGCTCGAGCGTAGTGGTTTCACGCTCGCCCTTTTGTCCGGTGAAGCTGTAAAGGCCTCGCGGCCAACAGCGTACATCACTCACACACACACATTCATGGGTAATTTGGGGTTTCGCCCCACAAAATGTTCTTCCCAAGGGATGAACAGGTCAAGTTCTTTTTAAAATGCCTGTTTCGCAAACATGGATCATAGATGTAGATTTTTAATTGTTTATAATTATTTGAATTTTTTTTTAGGTTTTTTGCATTAAATATCAATATTATTAATAATAAAGTTTCAAAATACATAAAGATTTTTTTTTCTAAATCCCAATTGTATCGTGTAACGACTACGTATATATTTGGACTTGAGTAGAACGCCCCTGTAGCTCGATGTTTATTGGAACTGGATACAAGCCCCTTCAGACACATAAAAATAAAACTTATTTAATATGTCAAAAGGAAAATTAAAATTCTCGTTTATCCTCCGTGACAAAACTGCTACGCACTTTTTTAAAAGCTGATTTATGATTAAGGACCTATGAATTATAATTAAGTACCTGAGGATTATTTTGCGAACTATACGTATTTTCTAGAACAGGTCTAAGGTGACTTTTATATGTCTAAAGTAGGAATTCAAAGCTTATGTATGACGTACTTTGAAGTTTAAATGGAAGTGGGTAGTGCCGGGAGTTTATCAGAATACAGTTCTTATCGGATAAAGACTATATTCTGACCCAGTTATTATTTGGTTACGCGGCACTTAGTTCAGCTGAAAATCGCAAGGGGGTTCAAATTCTAGGTCGAAAATAAAGTTTAGTTTCTATCTAAAAATTTTCAGTTATAGTCTGGAATCTACAATTAATTAAAGTCAGGTATAATGACAACAGGCTTACCGCTACAACATCTTCGGCGATCTTACACAGTACACTTCTATAACTCCTGCTTGGGTAATACAGACGTGACGGTGTTTATATTTGTTGACATTTAAAAAATAATTGTGTAATTTCTGCTACTGCGCAAGGGTATAAATGATGTAGCTAAATATTTACAAATATTAAGTGTGGTTTTCGATGTTTTTAATACATATTGTACTCTAAGATATCCAAATGTAGAGGTAAACAGAGCTGTAAATATGGATTGTCTGCACCATTAGGGCGTGCAAATAAATGAACCGCATCGGACGCGGGCGACGAGCGCTACTATCTAGCTGTCACACACACATAACCCGTCACCCTATCACGTACGCAATGTCTTGGATTCAAGAAAAACCATAACCAAAACATAGATAAACAGAAAGCCAGTCTAATAAAACACTATAGTTAAGTTGAAACAAAAATACTAGCCCGCTGAGTTTCTCGCCGGATATTTTCAGTGTGAGTGAAAGATGTAAAAAATAATAATTTATATATTACTAAGTGCTTTTTATTGGCTTATACAGATTATTAATTTTTGACTTGCACTTAACTTCTTGGTGGTGCTGTTTTTCAAGAAAGGTGATAACACCTTATTGAAGAACTATAGGCCCATCACACTGCTGAGCCATGTTTATAAGTTGTTTTCGAGAGTCATTACAAATCGTCTCGAACGAAGGCTTGATGACTTCCAGCCTCCCGAACAAGCCGGTTTCCGGAAAGGTTTTAGTACCATAGACCACATACATACGCTGCGGCAGGTTATACAGAAGACTGAGGAGTATAATCGGCCACTATGCTTGGCGTTTGTGGACTATGAGAAAGCCTTTGATTCGATCGAGACTTGGGCGGTTCTTAGATCTCTCCAGCGATGCCGCATTGACTATAGGTACATCGAAGTGTTGAAGTGCTTGTATAATAACGCCACCATGTCAGTCCGAGTACAGGGGCAGTGCACAAAGGTGATCCCCATAAAAAGAGGAGTAAGACAGGGAGACGTCATTTCTCCGAAACTGTTTACGGCCACCTTAGAGGACGCCTTCAAGCTCTTGGAATGGCAAGGACTTGGCATCAACATCAATGGCGAATACATCACTCACCTTCGATTTGCCGACGACATTGTGGTCATGGCGGAGTCGCTGGAAGATCTAGGACGAATGCTCGGTGACCTCAATAGAGTATCCCAACAAGTGGGTCTTAAAATGAATATGGACAAAACAAAAATAATGTCTAACGTCCATGTCGTACCCACCGCACTCACCGTTGGGAACTCTACTCTTGAAGTTGTCGACGAATACATTTACCTGGGACAGGTAGTCCGGTTAGGTAGGTCCAACTTTGAGAGAGAGGTCAATCGACGAATCCAACTCGGCTGGGCAGCGTTCGGGAAACTGCGCAACATCTTCTCATCCAAAATACCTCAGTGCCTAAAGACTAAAGTGTTTAGTCAATGTGTGTTACCAGTGATGACATATGGATCAGAGACGTGGTCTCTTACAATAGGTCTCATAAAAAAGCTCAAGGTTGCTCAGCGAGCTATGGAAAGAGCTATGCTCGGCGTTTCTCTACGTGATCGAATCAGGAATGAGGAGATTCGTAGAAGAACCAAGGTCACCGACATAGCCCTCAGGATTAGCATGCTGAAGTGGCAATGGGCTGGCCACATAGCGCGAAGATCGGACGGGCGTTGGGGCAGAAAGATTCTAGAGTGGAGACCACGTATTGGCAAGCGCAGCGTAGGACGACCGCCTGCCAGATGGACCGACGATCTTGTGAAAATCGCAGGAAATCGTTGGATGCAGTTGGCATCGGACCGATTACGCTGGAAAGCGATTGGGGAGGCCTATGTTCAGCAGTGGACAAGTATAGGCTGAAATGATGATGATGATGACTTAACTTCTTATCGGTATTTAAATAAAATCAAAGTGAATCAGGCAGACAGTCATAGTACAAGAAACTTAGAAAAAAAATGTGTGGTGAAGCAGCCAGTCAGTATTAGCTGTATACCGGTACAACACCAAAGAAACACAACACTAATTCAGCTGGTCCTTGTCATATTTTCAAAAACAACAAATAAAAAAGTTTTTAATTCATGTAGACCAAAAAGTACTTATGAATAGTCACGAAAGAAAAAGTTATTGATTACTTAAGACTCTATCATCCGTTCGGAATGTCATTCCTGTGGAGAAGAAGGACAAATTAATCCAAGGTTATTCTTTTAAAAATGAGAAGTTCAAAGTTCTTTTTGTACACATTGCGTGCAGAACGAGCTAAATAGTTGTGCTTAAGTATAGAATAAACGTAAATGTACTTGCATTAGTGTCTACATAGTCCTCTCATTTACAACACACCCTACACTTGCACCAGGAATGAAGAAAAAACAAATTAAGCGAAATAAGATCAGAATCGAAATTGTAGGCTTACATATTTTTTATTCATTTACAAACTAGAGAATGGTCCTGTGTCGTGGGTGCGTTCATAAATATACTTACATATTAGATAAATTTAGTCTAAGAACAACATTTTACACATAGTACAAAAGAAGCACAAAAGATTGCCCCGTCCGGCGATCAAATGTATAACTATTCGATATAGTTAGTAACCAAAGACAGATACGCTCCAACTCGTCGTCTATTACCTCCGTGTATCTACCGTATCATACACACTTGTATTTTTTCCACCCTAACATGGTACGAAAATGTTTTTATTGAAAAACCATCGCACTCAGTTCGCTATAGTCACTTTACTATTAGAAGATACCAAAATATACAATACGCAACATGAACATACTACAAACAAAATGAACAAACGCAATATGTACGCAAAGTCTATTTCTTAAATACAGCACATAGCGATGTGAATAACATTGGTTTGTTTTTAATATTGAAACGCTTTTATATATTTCGCACCTGGAAAAATGGGAAATAGAATTCTTTTGTTACAAAATTAATTATCAAAATTAGGTATTTAAAAATGTTGGTATATTCTGCTAGTCATTACTCTCGTAGTGCCCATGCTTTACGAATAGTGAGCTTCAGTAGAGTGAAGTCGTATTCACAATAAAATTACATTGTAGCACAAATATGTGAAACCAAACAGGACTTTGCCTCGGCAAATTATTATACGATAATGTGCCGGGGCGATAACACAATTAAATATGTATAAGCAAAATGATTATTATATAAGTACTCATGGACTGGCTCGAACTTTAACACTTTTTTTTTCACCCAACTTATAAACGTTGATTTTTTGCTAACAGCATTTTTATTTCGATGTGTTCGGCAATAGTGCGCCGTCATATTACATTTATTATAGATTGCAATTACAACTAAACCATCTAAAAATGGTGATGGTATGTTCACAAAGTTTTAAAATTTCATTGGAATAGACGAATATAGTGGCGAATATTTCACGTGGGTACGAATTTTAGACACGAAGGTTAGACAAAGTATAAATTTTAGACAAATTCCGACAATTATTTCTGACTTCAGAGTAATGGCAATAGGCGCACTCCTATTATATATAACCTATCATCGAGGGTGAAAAGTAAGTGTACACAGTACACATCTACCACCCGCGCTTGGCATATAGGCGAGACGGTGTTTATTTTTTTATATAACACCTTCACGCCTACATTCCCCAAGCGGGGGTGGCATGGGTGTACTGAGTACAACCACTTTTCGCCGACGACGTATTTTTTAATAAGTAAGTATATATTATGCTAAAAAAATATATTATTGATGGAGAAAAAACAAAATGTGATCATTACACTGAGCCATCTATGAAATTTGGCCTGTGGGAATTCGTGGATACAGCAAAAATCTAATCGGGGTGTTTGGAGTCTTGCGTTTATATGTTACACCTTGTGTCAACAGGGTGTATGATGTACGCTTCTGCTTGAACATATGTACACCTTTCCCACACACGTTTTCCCGGAAGGTATTTATTAACTTTAATATTGCCAAAATTAAACTATCTCGATAGTGAGGGTGAGTTTAATGACTCAGCGGATTTAAACTACATAAGCATGCATATTTTTGAATCCATCGATTTTGTCAATAACGTAAATTACAAATGCACTTCACCTCAAACTATTAAATAGGGATGACAGATATGTGAGCGTCAAAGCTTGCACTAACAATTTGAAGGCTCTGCATATTCATACCACTCTGAAAACTTTCCGTGATGCAGCCCTCTGCGAGTTCTGTTGAAGTTAAGTAGATGTCTGTATCATTTTATCGTTAAATATGTATGTATTTTACCTAATTATCAGGTTACGCGAGTTCTTAGTTCGATGGTTTAGTGATGCGTACCTTATTTCGAAATATTTCTTCGTACTGCCTTATATTTACGCCGGTTCTCAAACATGTGTTCAAGATATATGCAAAGACTGCATAATTACCTTTCCTCTTTGAATGAATATGCAAATTATGGAAATGGCTTTCAAACCAGTCCTTTGATTCAGAATATGGGTAGAAATATAGAGCTTTGAAATAGGCAGGTATCTACGTTGGAAAATGTTATTCTTACCTATGTAGGTTCACGCATGTCTCTATTGATACCTATTGTCAAATCCACTAAATGAGTAGGTGGGAACATCAATGGAACATATTACCACGACCAATATCGAGAGAAAGATTGGTAAGAGGTGTACCGAAGGTTCACAATTCACCCAAATTATCCCAAACAGCCCATATAAGCGGTGAGCCTATAATAGGCTCGATGTATGCTACTAATTTTTTAGTTCTTTTTGTAGTTCTTACCGGCGCGTCGTGGTCGGCTAAGTCTGAGACATAATGAGGACTAAGGCACATTTGCGGCAAAAACGTAAATACTTTTAACTCAGGATCTATTTTTGTGGGAATGTTATAGGTCTAGTATAGTCTTTTGGCCAAACTGGCCTTTGGGAAATAGAATAGGACCTTAAAAATAGTTGCGATCACGACATCCACGAGATATAGGATGCATCGATATAGTTTACATATGTAATAGTAGGTTACTGCTATGATAAATTTAATTGTTTTTTCATGCTGCACAGGAAACTATCACAGCAATATCAATATTAAATAGTAATGAAGTTTCCATCTTAATAAAGCTTCATTCTGGTAAAACTCTACACTAATCGACTAAGTCAACTACCTACGTGAAGCGTGCACTAATGTTTCCTTATAACTAAAGAACGCGTATGAAAAATTTTAAGCATGAGTAAAGGGTATTCAATTTCTTTAACGATCATCCTTGCTGTCGGGGCTCGCCGTGAATCTTGAAGATAAGCGTTTAATGGAAATAACAGCTCGGCGAAGAACATTATGGTCATACGCGAACTATCGCCAGGCCATAACCCTAAAAGGGTAATATTTATGCATAAACAAACTATTTGTTTCTTGTTCGTATTTTTATGAAAGCAATTATGGCTGTGTTTTTTACGCCTACGTAAATATAACGCGGCGAAAATTTCAAAAGAAAGGAAAACATTAAGGCCAATTTCAGGCTATTTAGATGTTAAAGCAATTAGTGGGATTAACAGAGAGTTTTATCGGATAGCTACTTATTTATTTCTTGTTTATAGGATAATTTTCTTACTTAAACATTTTCTTTCCATAATTTGGATAAGTTCGCTCTGTCGCTTTTATATTAGATATTATATAAATATTTCATAAAGAAAAAATCGATCAAAAACAGGGAGGAAAATAATCAGGATCATATAGGAAAAAAGTTCCATTAACGTTCAATATTCGAGGATTAAGATTGTTTACAAACAAACTTACTGTAGCCTGAGGGAACTAAATAAAATAAAAATAAATTTAAAATACATAAAAATGTCTAAGGTCTGTACGGTACCGTAATAAATATCGATACGAAAAGATGTCTGTAATTCTAAGCCTTGCGATTAAAATGGGCAGCACGATACATAAAAAACAAAATGACGTAGAAGGTACGCACATACATAAGTTTAATTATATATATTTTATTATACTTGAAGCAACGGCCACGAAACAATTGCCACGATGTACAAAGCGAGTGAAAGATTTTATCATGGGTGAATTGCTAACAATATCAAATTCAGGGTGTCAATAGTCCAACCATATTTGTTGCGTCAGCGCATCTTTGTGATTCTGTTGACGCGTACCTATTCACAAAGCGAATTTGTAAAAGGGTAAATTAACAAGAAAATACGCTTCATCATCTCAGCCTATACTTGTCCACTGCTGAACATAGGCCTCCCCAATCGCTTTCCAGCGTAACCGGTCCGATGCCACCTGCATCCAACGACTTCCTGCGATTTTCACAAGATCGTCGGTCCATCTGGCAGGCGGTCGTCCCACGCTGCGCTTGCCAATACGTGGTCTCCACTCTAGAATCTTTCTGCCCCAACGCCCGTCCGATCTACGCGCTATGTGGCCCGCCCATTGCCACTTCAGCTTGCTAATCTTAACGGCTATGTCGGTGACCTTGGTTCTTCTACGAATCTCCTCATTCCTGATTCGATCGCGTAGAGAAACGCTGAGCATAGCTCTCTCCATAGCTCGCTGAGCAACTCTGAGCTTTTTTATGAGACCTATTGTAAGAGACCACGTCTCTGATCCATATGTCATCACTGGTAACACACATTGACTAAAAACTTTAGTCTTAAGGCACTGAGGTATTTTGGATGAGAAGATGTTGCGCAGTTTCCCGAACGCTGCCCAGCCGAGTTGGATTCGTCGATTGACCTCTCTCTCAAAGTTGAACCTACCTAACCGGACTACCTGTCCCAGGTAAATGTATTCGTCGACAACTTCAAGAGTAGAGTTCCCAACGGTGAGTGCGGTGGGTACGACATGGACTTTAGACATTATTTTCGTTTTGTCCATGTTCATTTTAAGACCCACTTGTTGAGATACTCTGTTGAGGTCACCGAGCATTCGTCCTAGATCTTCCAGCGACTCCGCCACGACCACAATGTCGTCGGCAAATCGAAGGTGAGTGATGTATTCGCCATTGATGTTGATGCCAAGTCCTTGCCATTCCAAGAGCTTGAAGGCGTCCTCTAAGGTGGCCGTAAACAGTTTCGGAGAAATGACGTCTCCCTGCCTTACTCCTCTTTTTATGGGGATCGCTTTCGTGCACTGCCCCTGTACTCGGACTGACATGGTGGCGTTATTATACAAGCACCTCAACACCTCAATGTACCGATAGTCAATGCGGCATCGCTGGAGAGATCTAAGAACCGCCCAAGTCTCGATCGAATCGAAGGCTTTCTCATAGTCCACAAACGCCAAGCATAGTGGCCGATTATACTCCTCGGTCTTCTGTATAATCTGCCGCAGCATATGTATGTGGTCTATGGTACTAAAGCCTTTCCGGAAACCGGCTTGTTCGGGAGGCTGGAAGTCATCAAACCTGCGTTCGAGACGATTCGTAATGACTCTCGAAAACAACTTATAAACATGGCTCAGCAGTGTGATGGGCCTATAATTCTTCAGTAAAGTGTTATCACCTTTCTTGAAAAAGAGTACCACCACACCCCTGTTCCACGCTTCCGGTGTTTTTCCTTCGAGCAAGACGGAAGTAAACAGCCTCTGAAGGACTTTAAGTACCGGCGATCCGCCCGCTTTCAGAAGCTCTGCGGTAATTCCGTCTTCACCCGGCGCTTTGTTGTTTTTAAGGTGTTTGAGAGCCATCCCAATCTCGTACAGGCTGATGTCCGGGATATCTTCTGTGTAGTGTCGGGTTAGCTTGGCTCTTGGGTCTTTTACCAAGTCAACAACAGGTTCAGCTACTGAGGTATACAACTGCCCATAGAACCTCTCTATCTCCCTGAGCACCTCTGACCTATTCGACGTTACGTTTCCGTCCTCCGTCTTCAGCTTCGTCAACTGGCTTTGCCCAATAGACGCGTCTCTTGCAAACACTTTGGAGCCCTTGTTCTGCTCTATGGTCTCCTCAATACGTCTTGTATTGAAGGACCGTAAATCGTGTCGCAAGGACTTCAATATCTGTCCATTGAGCTGCCTATAGGACTTAGCATCATCGGAGGTTTGGAGTGTCATGGTACGTCGCTCAGCCATAAGGTTTCGGGTGTAGTCAGATAGCTTTTGAGGCCTATTTTTACGGTGGGGCTTAAAATGCTTGGACCCGACCGTATGGACAGTCTCTACCAACCTATTGTTGATTTCGTCCACTGATGCGCTGCTGTCTAGCAATTCGAAGCGGTTTGACAATTCGAGTTGAAAGTTCTCGGGGTTTTGGATATGTGCATTAGAAGGTCGGAGCGTAGACTTCATCAGACGCGATCTTTCCATTTTGACATTAATATTTAATGTCAAAATGGAAATGTAATACGCTTACTGTATAATTATTCATACTAATTTATTTAACAAAAAGCACTTAACGGCTATCCCTGAATGAGAAGAATAAACTATATTTCAAATTGGGCCGTTTGTTATCATAGAAATAAAACGCAAACAGAATTGAAACACACCTAAAAGGATTCCAGTGTAAACAATGTCGAATCAACACTATGAATTTATCTAATGGGAAATCTCAGCAAAGAGCAAACACGTCTCGAGCGAAATACTACAGAAGGATGAGTAACTTACTGGGCAAGAAAATGTTAGTTGATTTTTGAATTTCACACTTCAATGCTCGCTTTAACGTGGGGCGCGGACGGCGCGGCGTTGCGCCAATTGTGTTTACATGTTTTCGAGTGATCATGCACACAATAAAAAATATGAGTCAAATATTATTTCCGTTTATTTTTTCACTGAACAATTGAATAGCGTTGTTATTTAGGTGGGTTGGATGCAGTTTTGAATCGGTTCGAAGAAGTCTGAATTTAAAATAGCTTGTACTAACGTCGAACTACGTGTATCATGGTAATGATATATTTAGTTTACATATTATAGTTTAGGATTCCGATACTTATGGCTATTGGGCTACTGTCTTATATGCCTCCTTTGGTAAAGCGTTGACAACTGACTAATTTCGTAAATGTCACAAACAGACCAGCGTATTGCTATCGAGTTGATATGCCATCTTCCATTCTTCAGCAGGTGAGTTCCAACTTCGAAATTCAATTATGATTGTGGAAAATTTATTTTTTTTTTAGTTACCGTTGTTCTGAACAGAGATGGGGAAAATGTAATCAGATTATTGATTAACCACGCCCGCTTGGGGAATATAGGCGTGACGGTGTATTGATAAATAACGAATACGATTACTTTTTGTAATTTTCATTGATTACGATTACACATTTACTCTTGAATCATGACTAAATATTACAAAATGCAATTATAATCTTCAATCTGATTACATTTTGCCTATCTCTGGTTCAGAAACTATGTCCTGTTACGACCGCCGGACGGCGGGTACAAATAAAAACACAATTATGAAAATACAATTGTTTATTTAAATAAAAAAAACTTAACCAAATAAAAAAAAATAAGTCACAAAAAAAGGAAAAATAATTAAATTACAATAAAATAATTTAAGTACACCCGGGGTGTGAAGTCGCGGCACAGGGAAGCCTTCTGGTCAACAAAAAAAACCCTATGGGCGCTGGGGACTTAACTTCGGCTGTTTGATCCCGTGACGCGTGGGGGTCTTCGGTGATCAGCTTCCACCGGCTAGGTGGGGAACTTGGAGGTGCCCTATAGAAGGCCCTCAGCCGCCGAGGTCAGCTGGAGTCGACGGGCAGAAGTGTGGCCTGCTGTCTCCCAAACCGTAATTTTGCAACCCGTACGGTGGACCCCCAAGTTTCCAAGGGGGTTGAAAAATGTTGCTAATGTAAAATTTTTAATTTTAATATAGCACTGGTACTATCACTTTTTAAAATAGAACTATTAATAAGGAGTACTTGTCTTGCGAACTCTGGCGTCGAAAAAGCGTTGTTCCTGCGCAAATTCGTTTTTATATACTATCTCGGGACGGCCTACTTCCTGCCTGAGGCAACAGTGCGCACTCCCCAGATCTCTAGATCCTTCGTCTGAGACGAGGACAGAGATATGGAAAGAAGGGCTCAACCGAAGCAAGGCACGCCCTAAACTATTGTCTGTTTTTTATAAAATTCTTGTGGGACTAAGATAGCAATAATCGAACCGAGCGAGATAGGATCATTGTCCCGTTGTTCGCTATTGTATTTTTTTTTATATTTCTAGATTGTTCTATGTTGTGGGCGTTTCTTATTAGATGTTCTAGAAAGAATTTGATTTCCGGTACCAACGAATAAATTTTATGGTCATTATGATGCTATCACTAGTTAAGGCGCGCGGTTTCCATTCGATGTAACAACTAGTTATTTTGTTTGTTTGTGTGTAGTGATTTTTTTTTTTTTTTATAGTTTTAAAACTTTGTTACGACGTAACACGTTTTTTAGATATAATTTACCTATAACTGGTGACTTTCATTGGTCTAGTGGTGTATAATGCGCGTAGCGATGACGAGGTCCTGGGTTTGAATCCTAGGTCAGAGCGTAATTTTTCGATATTGATTTCCCAGTATCAGTCCAGATCCTGGCATTGTGCTCACTGTAATGACAATAGGCTAGCCCCCAGTTACATGGGGCGCAACATCGTCGGCGTAAAGTGGGTGTACACAGTAGTGTACTGTGTACTTCCACTGCTACCCTAGCTTAGGGAATGTAGGTGTGACGGTGCTTATTTTATTTTTTTATAAAATGTAATTGCCATAAGCCATTTATAACAGTGTCATTTTTTTACTGAGTTCTTAGATTTTCGCGAATATTACACATGAAATAAAGCTATTTTTCGGATTTTGCAGTACCCATGGTCACGGGAGGGACTGTCCCTCCGTGACCATGGGTGCTGCAAAGCACTCGAAACGTCGGGAACTAAAAATCAAAAATAAACCGCGATAAAATCCGAAAAATAGTTTTATTTCAAGTGTAATTTTTTTTAGATTTCAACTATAAGTCGTAGTCGTGCTATAGTAGTATTAGGTATGTATTTGTTTGGTCTTAAAAATAAAGTTATAAATAAGCGATGCTAATTTTATGTCCCATTGATTAATCATCTTCCGAAGATATTTTTAAAAAGTTTGAGAAGTGACATTCGCATCAGAAGTTTGAAAAAATAATACACCAAAAACGGCGTCGGAAGATTAACAAGCATTCGAGCCGGAGTGTATGTAATACAATCAAAAGTTTTGATGAATTTCTCAAAAACGGTTTTTGTTTCCGCTTTCTGTCCAAGTTAAATAATAAAATTCACTGCAGACCCGCCATTTCAGTCCTGTAAGAAGAAGTTTATGTGGAAAAAGCTACGTGGAGAAAAATTATAACCCTAACAGGATGAGATCAAGTACGTATGGCACTATCCGATGCTCGTAACATCGAATTTTACTTAGCCGATACTTCGGTATCCTTAGGTGTCTAGTCTGGCAAAGATCTTTTAGCTGAGTTTCATGTGATCTAGAGATCGCAGTAAAATCTTCTATATGTCTTAATTATATCAATGTCTAAATAAATAAATGTTACAAGCTTTTTAGGAGTCGTAGTCGAGATGAGATCGTAAATTTGCTATTTCTAATTTAACATTGTATTTCTACACATCAGAAAGGAAAGAATGGAAAGAGAAGTAAACATAAAAAACGAAAAGCTCGCTAATTTTTGCACAATCCGATGCTGTGGCAGATTAGTAGATAATTAGAGTACATTTAGTCCCTCGTTAGTCAAAAATACATACCTAATTGATTTTTTCAAGTCAAGCGTTATATCCACCAGCTAATGTGCTTGGCACATCGGTATATTATTTGCACTAGATTAAATGTAACAGTTCCAAAAATGGCCCAAAAATAAGAGCACGAAAATGGGTGTGGTCTTATTTAAAATTAGTTCAGTTCAACCTTAGCTATCGTGAGGACGCGTTAAATAAGTACTAAGATTATACTGTCAGAAGCCTATACTGTCCCACTATTAGACAAAGGCTCTCACAAATCAAGGTGAGAGGGATTAGGATACGCCACCACGCGGACCCGGTGTGGATTAGTATGAGGCCACCTGCTGTAGGAACTTATCAAGCCGCCTATAAGGCTTCCAACTCGGCTTAACGACTACCACATTAAGTGGTAACCGGGACCAATAGCTTAACATGTCTTCCAAAGTACGGATGCGCTCGAATATGAAAATGCCACAAACGGGCACCCATCTCAGGCCAACCGAGTCAAACGCTGCTTAACCTTGGTGATCGGTAAGTTCTTGGTCAAAAAAACACTGATTAGTTAGACATTTACACAAAAGATATACAAAGGTGAACTTAACTCAATTTGAGTTATCAGAAGATATACAATTATAAAGTATTTAGAGTAAATTACAAAAAATTTAAATTCCCCCTCGTAAGTTAAAACTAACTGCGCAACATCTTCTCGTCCAAAATACCTCAGTGCCTCAAGACTAAAGTTTTTAGTCAATGTGTGTTGCCACTGATGACATACGGATCAGAGACGTGGTCCCTTACAATAGGTCTCATAAAAAAGCTCAGAGTTGCTCAGCGAGCTATGAAAAGAGCTATCCTCGGCGTTTCTCTACGCGATCGAATGAGGAATGAGGAGATTCGTAGAAGAAGCAAGGTCACTGACATATCCCTCAGGATTAGCAAGCTGAAGTGGCAATGGGCATGCCACATAGCGCGAAGATCGGACGGGCGTTGGGGCTGAAAGATTCTAGAGTGGAGACCACGTATTGGCAAGCGCAGCGTAGGACGATCGCCTGCCAGATGGACCGACGATCTTGTGAAAATCGCAGGAAGTTGTTGGATGCAGGTGGCGTCAGACCAGTTATGCTGGAAAGCGATAGGGGAGGCCTATGTTCAGCAGTGGAGTGGCGTCTATATGCGCGATCAAAGGGAGATATTGATCGCCGCCGGGGACGCCACCGCGGCCGCGGCTGAACACGTTGGTTTGGCCGTACCTCACTCCCGCAGTGTGACGTGCGCGCCGCGCCGCCGGCCGCCGGCCGAGTGTAGCCGAGCGCGTCCGTCGGCGCTATGTTGGCTGTTTGACCAAACCTTAAATGCTACAATTTGCTTAAGTTTTTTAACCATCGTAACAAAAAGATTATTCATTAGGAGTCATTAATGAGAGTCATTCATAATTTAAAACTAATTTCTACAGTTGCTAGCTACGAGTAGGTATATATGCGTAAGTATATCCAAATGCGGTCGTTTTTGGCTGTTGTTCATGATCATATCCTCATACTTTATTGTTGGCTTAGCAATATATGGCTGTTCATATGATATAGTAAAAACGATGCAATGCAGTCAGTGGCGGAGTGTGGTCTCGTCGTCGAGGTAGAACGAATCATGGAGCATTTCCAGCGAGATACCACGTACTGAACCCTTTATTTTCATACTTCACACGGGTTCATCCACGGATCAACGTGAAGAATTTATAGATGGTGTTTATACGAGAGACAATAAGCAATGTCAAGATCATTCCTACATTTCATTTCTGAATTTGCATTCTATGCGCTATGTGGGAATTTATATTCGTTTAATTGGTGGGATTTACGTATAAATCTCTAGATATATTAGAGTTTTACGATTTGCAAGTATAAATAGTTATCTTAGTTCTTTTAGTGTTTTCAAAATCGCGTATTCTAAATGCATTTTGGCTTATCATTTTAGCATACAAATTAACTAATATGTACTATTATAATAATTGCTACTAATTACAGTGCATAACAATGCTGGCTGAATAGCTTTTAAAATACAAATTACGAATACATTCCATACATATTTATGAACATAAATATCTATTTATATACATATATTTGTTTCGTAATAACTACTTAGAATATCCTAAGACTAATACGTTACCTGCTCAATCCCTTTTAGCATTGTGACAAGATCATAAAAGATACCTATGTCTTCTATGAATTTATTTTGATTAAGTGCATCTTCCCTCGCATGCGGGTATTTCAAATAGAAAGAAAAATTCACGGCAAACGCTTCGGATTTCTATAGATGTAAACATGCAGAAAGACAAAATTCATAGGTACAAATATCTGCTTCGGTAGCTCTTTGGGTAGAGATCAATAGTTTATAAAGTATATAAATCAAACAAAATAAACTTTCCTTGCTGGTCCAGTGCGTACTATGGACTTATCATATCAGCAAAAAAACGCCGGCATTTGGATATACTAACCCATATAAATACATATGCCTACTAGCTATGCTAGCAACTGTAGAAAATTGTTTTAAATTATTGATAACCTCATTTTTATTATGGTTGTTTGTTTTAGCTAACTGTAGTAACGCATCCTCGCGTTAGCTATCATTAGATCGAACTGACGAACTGTCACCTTTCACCCTTTAATCTAGCTAGTACAAAAAATATATCGATAAGTGTCGAATAGTACGATGAGCGATTAAGACGTCCTGTGTTTTCGACCCCAGGTCTTCAACAAACAAAGCGCGTTGTTTATCAAATATATGTTAGTCGCGGTCCAGAGATTAAAGTTTTGCCCGGTTAATATTAGTGTTAGGGACCTAACATTGTCGGCGATATGAGGGAGTATGTTATACACCTATACCACCTAAACCACCCTTGCACAAGGAAAATAAACATGTTTATTCCTTTTTTAATTTCTAAAATATTTTGTGGGTATTTTTATGAAAGGGCATTAAGCAGACTAACATAGTAAGCTGGTGATTTTATACTTATAACCATAATAATTTACGAAAGTAATCGTCGGTAACCCTTTACTTCGGCCATTTACAAACTCGATCTCATATACATAGCAAGAAAGTTATTATAACAACTAATATCAGTCTACATATATAGATATCTACCTCACTGATCGTGCAATCAAAGCTTATGGAAGATTCCTCATAAAATTTTACGACAAGCATTATGGAGCAGGAATACGCTGAATGGTATCTACTGTAACAAACCATAATATCTGTAATTCGTACTATGTATGTAGCTTTGAATAATAATGTCGTTCGTATCGTGAGATCGTAAACATATTAATGCTTATCTGTCTGGGTTTAGCAATCGAATTAAATGCAATCCGCTAGGCGGTTCTTGAGTAAAGTTTGGTTAGTGTTCAGGTGATATGTCAGGTTCAGACTTTTGCAATATAGATCTAAATACAATAACCAGACCTGCAGAGAGGGCGGTTAGCTAGCGCAAGTTAATGAGGTCAACACCTTCTTTTATTATAAAATAAATCTAGGGCCGTCCTCAGTTTGTAATATAAAGTTTTTTTTTTATTTGGTGCTTGGTTGGCGTTTTCATACACAGAGCGTGTATGAATTGAACACCTTTTGTTAGTTTAAGCGCTGGCAGTATAAACGCTGCTATGGACAGATTATTTATAAATCTTCTCTGAATAACTATATAAGCTTCCAACAAAGAAAACAATCACATTGACGAATGTTAGAATTCGCAGAAAACTTCACCGCATTAGACCAACATAATCTTAGAACTTGTGTGCGTTCACATGAAAGTGTAGTATAAGCTGAATAGTGCGGGCAGCGAAGCATCCTTCTTGGGAACAAATTAAACTCCATTCAGACGCTCTCCTTCTTAGCTAAAGATAGCGAACTCCGATAGGTACGGACCATGTGGGATGAGCAGCGGCCCCGGACGTGGGTGGAGCTTATATAAAATCATATTTTTCAGCCACGCAGCTATTGCCATTTAGTTATTTTAGTGAAAATAAAACTAGGATGCGAAAGGAGGAAAAAGATTGACGTAAATTGAGTTTTCTTTCTTAAACTGTCTGTTTTATTAGATTCGTCTACCTATTCAGATAGTTTATATATTTCTACCTTTCTATGAATAAGGAGAGCGTTTTATCAATCAGTTTCAACGATAAAACGTTCTCCTTATTCATGCCATGATTATTTATAGTGAAAGAAACCGGAACGCTGAACGAGATATATATATACGTATATATCTCGAGTATTTTATTTGAATTATTACCATTAGTGTGTCTGTAATATTATTTGACTTTTACTAGACTATAATTTTCCATATAATATAAACGTGTTTTGCAAATCACGAAGAAACAATACAAAAAGTAAAATCAATTAAATGTGGGTGTAACACAAAGAAAACCCCTACTCTATATGAGATGTATTAGTGAAACAGTGGGAATTGAGTTAGCTTGTTGATTCCCAACACGTTCGTTCGCCTTCATTCACGCGACTCTAACGGCGTAGATAATAGAGACTTACTGCGCACTTTACTCCGCCATACCTAAAGCAATAATTCTCGTAGAGTAGTTTTCACGCGAAAAGTAAAAGACGAGATCGAGGGAATCGAGCTATGGACGATACGGAAAAAGTTTCGGCGGAGCTTTTTATGAACTTTCATAACGGAACATTTAACGAGGGCAGGGTGCGATGACGGCGGTGCCCCGTGCCGTTGTAGCCTCTGAAGACGTAAAAAGTTAAAGTTTGCGATTATTGTTTTAGTTAGGCGCAGTGCTCACTGAGCCGTGTCGCCGTGGGCCGAGTTACATCACACGCTTCAATGCGCAAGTAATTGTTAATCCATCCTTCATTGTAACGTAATCTTTGAGCTGTGTAATCACGCTTTGATGTATAAATTTCACTGTGATGTTTTGATAGGAACTATGTGTTCAACTATTATGATTTGTAATTGCTGTTCCTTCATTTGTGCTTAATACATATTTAAATTCAAACTTATATAAATTCTGTACGTATGAGTAATTTGCCCTGTAATGTGTGTGAATTTAAAGGAATATTATACCAACTCCCACACAATTGCTTCAAATCTATATTTTTGTATCAAGGGGTAATTAAATATCAAAATAAATAAGAAAACTATTTGGTTTCGGCTCTCCCTATGCCTCGTTTGTGTCAAGGAAAGCTGTAGCGGCTTACGACTAGAATACAGAAATCCATCACCAAAAACCACTGCTCAGATTGGGCTGTCAATTACGTCACAGCTTCCCCGCCTTTAATCTGTCATCTAGACACCAATTAAGGGGAAAACTGCCACCACGAGGAGTGGTCATAATTAATCATCCAGAAAATAAACCTCAATACCAAGAAAAAAGTCTGACGCAAAATTATCCAGTACATACTTCAAGCAACACAAAAAGTGGTATAATTAAGAGGCTCCGCGGTATCATAGCTGAAACATGTCCAATATTTTTGTTGTTCTCCTGATTTACGTCGCTATAGGAGACGCGAGGATGAACTCGTGTATGTATGTATGGGACATTTGTTACTGTCATAGTAAATATAACGTAAATAAAGAGATATGTTACCTTTCCTCAGTCGTTTGGGATTAAGCCAAGTCGAGTCGGTTGACAAAGACACGACTGTTGTGATGTTACGCAGCGTCGTTCGCATTCGCAAACAACCGTACCTATTGGTAGGAACGGAAGCGTGAAATTCTAGAATCGAATGTACCTCCGACTATGCTTTGCAGGGATGAATATCTACTTGGATTTTACGGTATTTTAGTGCTTCCATCGGAGATTGCATTTGTGAACCCTTGTTCGAAGAGTTCGTTAACCGTCGCTGGGGATTCATTTTTAAATTTATATGTATTTGTTTCTTAAATGAGTAACACTTAGTTTAAATAGTCGTAATGGTATTAAATGTTAAAGATATGGCCTGATACATTTTATACAAACCTAATCATTTATTTTTAAACTGAAACTGATTTTACGTTCTAAAGAGATATAACTGCTACGACTGGTTCGTTGGTTTAGAGATGAAAGTTGCGGCAAAAGCAAGGTTTAAGCTACGAATTCTAGGTTGGGGGAGTATTATTAAGGTTGTCCCATTAAACAATTCTGAGTATCGGAACTCAGGCATTGAGCTCGTTCTAATGACAAAAGGCCTATTACATTGGTCCTATTACATTGAGACCTAATATTTTAGCCACCCCCCTTGGTGAATATAGGCGTGACGATAACAAAAGAAAAACGAACTAGATTTGTTTAAATTTTTTTATTTATTTATTACATTCACGGGCTTTATCCGGACCTTTGAAAGGCTTGCATGGGGACATGGGTCCAACACGTTGAGGCCCTTTGCGAGAAGTTAATGTTACGTAAGCCACCTGCTGAGATTACTCGCTGAAAATGAAGAAACATAACCAGCGAACTGACCCCGGCAGGTGTAAGGACTATTGTAAATTATGATAAGAAAACAAGGGCTATGTAAATGAGGTTTGATGGACAAAACCTGGACTATTTCAAAGGGGACGGACACCGGCCGTAATTAGTGATACCTAATTACCCGTGGCCGGCGGTGACTCGCCGCTTACTAATGGCCCCTCAAACGGTCCTCCTAGGACAACTGAGGGCAACACCGGTGTGAGCGGCTCAGGGTTATAGAGAGGTAGTTGTGCTGCACTTTCTCCGAAGTTACTCGCGGCGTTATGCCCTTTAACACTTCCACCCCTGGAGTACATCGAAGTACGAACGCATTATCTTCCTACGTCGATATAGCTCTCATGGCTCCTCTCCGGATGGCCAATTAAGGCTAGCCAGAGTCGAGAGTCCTGGTCGAGTTTTTTCCACTCGACCGACGAAGACACGCCGAGTTGGGGGCCCTGACCGACTCTCTGAAGCACTCGGGTCCGTGGTGTCGTTACTCACCAACAGCTCGCCACAAGCTGCCCTGCGGGCAGCAATTAGCAGCGCAATATTATTAGTATTATTATTATAAGCCATTTGTGTCCCACTGTTGGGCAAAGGCCTCCCTCCACTTTTTCAACTTTTATTTGTTTAAATACTAGAATTATTTTTTTCTGCTCTGCCTAGCAAAGGTCTCTCATTTCTTCTTCCAAAGAGGTTTCCCATTCTTGGCTAAATCGCTATTTAGGTCGACATGCACCGAGGTCATCGCGCCACCAATTTTACCCACCATTCGGTACTTAGAAAAAGGAATTCTTTATTCGGTATTTCTGAGATGTTACCCAGATTTTGATAGGTGCTTGATATATTTTATACGCAAGTACGCTGAGTGCGCTCAATACTATGCACAACATTGACTGTACCTATCTACGGGACAGTAACACTCGGTGTGGCGTCGTGCCAATCTACGCGCATACTCTAAGCGTTTTCTGTAGCAATTATAGTCTTGCATTTTTATTACTAAATTTATTTCTTTAAGGCTCCCATCTCGAAGCAATTTGTTTACGACAAGGAATAAATATTTTAGGAAGAAATTGGATTTTATAACGTTGGTTTGCTTGGAGATATCTTTTGAAGTATCTTGTATAAACAGTTACTATTAAGATAATATTTTTCTTTATCGTTGAAATAATAGCTGGTTTGGAATTGAAATTTTGAAGCCAAATGTTTCTTACGCAAAATTAGTGTCGAGTTCTCAATTTTTATCAGGCGTTATCTACAATATGTTTAGAAATGTTTCAGTGGTAAAAGTACGGGGTATGAAGATTTTTTCGTATGAAAACTTTTAATATGGAAATCTTAAATCGTCAACGAAGTGAGAGGTTCCATGTAATGTTTTAAGAAGAGTTATTATCAGAAATAGTCCCGTTTTTACCATAAAGTCACGTATATAATTAGTATAAGGCTCTCAGCCTAATAGGTACCATAGTAACGTTTTTTTTTTAAGCTTTCTGCAAGGGCCCTAAACTCTATACCCTGCATGGCTCAAGACCCCTAATCAGAAAAAAAATGTTATCCATGAGTGTTATCCCTTGCACTATTATTTCAACTTTACCTTACATGCATTGCATGCTTACAACAAATTTAAGATTTTTTTCCGAAATTGAAACTTTTATTTTCTAAATTATATTTTTGATATATCCTGGTGTTTTAAACCGGGCGGCGCCATAAATAACGCTTAATAGCCGTTTTCAAAAGTGCTGGGAATTTAAAATTGTTTATAATGCAGCACTGTACTGCATGATTGGATAGTGAGCGAAACAAAAGTTCCCAACCATTGTTTTGTTTGCTTTTTAACTTAATTAATTCGCGCACCAACAACGCGCCGGAAATATTATTGTTTATTTTATTATAATAACTTTAAAGTATAAACCGGCGGACACATTTGCATGATTTAATCAGGCTCTTGTTAAAATGAAGCGTAGATTTAATTCGCAATATCGATTTTCGGAGACCTTTTAAATTGCGGATTATAAACAGCGTTACGTTATACAAGTGTCTGTTTGTATGTAACTAGCACAATTCTATTTCTATTGATGTGATGAAGGGCAATTTTACAGTAAAATAGATGATCGATCACACAGCATATCTTTACGGAAATTGGCTTGTATATAACCTGGACTGATTAATATAATATTGGCAAAGTATAGAATACTGGGTGTATTACAGTGTTCTAAATATCAGGGGACCGATATCAATTAATTTGACTGGAATAAAAAGGAAGCAATGTACTGACGGCTTGGTCACTGGCCGGCGGGCAAGAGATTCTTCGACTTCGCCGGCGAAGTCGGTGTCTGATCCCGTGTGCGGTATCTGTATCCGAAAGAAGGGATGTAAGGGCATCACGAAGGTTCGTGAGAACATGCCGCGGACGGCGGTAGTGGCTGATAGGAGGGGAGTTAGGTTCGTAGTTGGCGGCGGCTACGATTAGCGGATTCTTATGATTGGACGCGTTTGCGAAATATCGGGTGGTCGCCCTTTTAATAAAGGCGCGAATAGGTTCGAGACCGAGATCGGAATATAGCACCAATAGCTTAATAGCTCCATCCCTACCTGGGACAAATCCTCACAAAAATGTTCAAATATTTGTATCGCCTTAGTATTTGTGAATGTAAAATTCATGCTTGTAAACGTACCTATGACATTAATCATTTCTAGTCTAAAAACGTTCTCTGCATTCTGTTACATAACTAAATCTTGTTAACTAGTATGTACTTCAGTTTGAGCTAGTCCTCGTCTACGCTCCGCTTTTAAAGAGCCAAGCCGAGAGAAAAAGTAAGCAGGCAATATCATCATGGCACCGTAGCGTTGCTTCTTTTTTACTGGCTTATAAAACTCGGACAACATTTACGAAGACAATGCCATAAATTTGGCATAAAATAACGGCGCCGAAAATTTTATATCGCTGTACTATGACGTAATAAAACGTGTTCGGGATATGATTGGGTGGAATGCGTTTGATGTAACACGCATATTTGAACAATATCGGCTTTTTCATAGCTTTTAAACAATATCGTTTTTGATCGAAATGAATGTAGATGTGTTGGTTAATTTACAAATTGGATTTTATGGTCAACTGCTTAGGAATTATTTTTTGCTACACTTAGTCATTATGTCTTCTATATATTAATACGTGAAGCAAAAACTTTGTACACATTTTTATGAAAATTGCGCGGACGGAGGAGTATGAAATTTCCCACACTTATAGTTTATATAGAGGAGTGCAGAATGCTAATTTTTTTTTTAAATTATGCTTAAAACATACATTAAATCAATGAAAAAAACATAACATACCATGTATTTGACACAATACACGTCAAATTGATGTTTGTCTTTAATATTATTTGTCTATAGTCTTACTGAATGTCAAACATAACCAGCAAACGATGAAAGAGTAGGTCGAATATCGACCTATGGGCGACCACTAGTAATAATAAAATCAGTCTATACTGTCCCACTGTTGGGCAAAGACCTTTTCTCACAAATCGAGGTAAGAGAGTTTAGGTCATACTCCACCACGCGGACCCAGTGCGGATTGGTGGAGGCAGGTTTGTGGCCACCTGCTGGTGGAACTTATCAAACCCGCTCATAAGGCTTTCAATTTGGCTTAACGGCTACAAAATTACATCGTAACCGAGACCAACTTAGTGTGCCTTTCGAAGCACAGACACGCTCCAATATGAAAATTCCACAAATGGTCACCCATCTCAGTGCGACCAAGTCGAACGCTGCTTAGCCTTGATGATTGCCAAGGGCACAACGGTCGCACTGCCCAACGAGCGCCTGTATAGATAGATAAATAAATAGATGAAAAGGTATGGATGGCACTCAAAGAATTTTATCTGTTAAGGAAATTGCTAAATTCAGTCATTGCTGGCTTTAAATCCATTCGTACGTATTCCTTACTTAACTTCCCTGATATCTCAAATACAGGCGCTAAATTAAGACAAGTATATTTTCAGCCATGTTACATACATTACAATGGCAAATTAAAGAAAGAATGTTACTCAACCCTGACAACAGGATACTTAACGGTCCCGTAACAAAGCCGACTTTAACCTTAATATCTCCTCGAATCAGTATATACATCCCAAAATCATATTTTCTACACATAAATCGACTCCACGCCCTACCCGACGCGCTTCCATCGAGAACTCAGACCGATTGGATGACACAAAGACTTTAATTTATTCTTCAACCGGATTTATTCTTCACATGTGTTGGGTTGGTGACAGAGGACTCTTGAGGTTAATGTAGGTCTTGTCATCGGAAATTGGAGCGGCCGAAACCGTGCGATATGTCAACTGTCACGTGGAATTTAATCCTGAAGGTGTGGACGACGGCGCCGCTGTTGAGGACTTTTTGGAAAATTAATTTTTCCATAGACGGTCTGTACGTGGTTGGGTATTAAACATATCTATATATCGGGGTTGATAGCTTTATGATGTTATATACGTCTTTTTATGACATTTTAAAATGTATTAGAAAAAAAGAAAGATAAGGAAAATTGGCGTTGGTGAAGTTAAGAATCGTCGCAGTTTTTACGAAGCCAACTACCAATATTGAGGAGAGAGTGAGTAATAACAGAGCATCTTAGAAAATGCTAAAATGCTCTGTTATCCGCCGACTGTGTTCAATAGTCACGGGTTCGATTCCCGCACGAGACAAATTTTTGTGTGATCACAATTATTTGTTTCGGTCTGGGTATTTGGGTATGTGATTGTTTATGTTTGTAAACGCACTCAGGATTAATCCTAGTGTGGGGCTACGTTTAAAACAGCCAGTGTATTAGAATCTATCATCGGAGCCATCCAATTGATCCAAGTGCACCTTTTAAGTACCTTACAAATCATTATTTAAATCTGATTCACATGAGGAACTAAAGTGGAGGAAAAGTTCACTCCAAAGATCTAACAATAGAGCCTTCCAGTGAATCCGAGTGGACGTCGTCCATTCCGTAGTAAAGACACGTGTATTATATCAATATTTGTTCCCTCGTGAACGATGACTCCTAACATAGAAATTGATTACTTGATTGTTGTGTTGTTTAGTAAAAATAGAGCGTTACCTTCTCTCACCTCAATAAGAAAGCCAGCCCGTTATTAAAGATAGCTATGTGACACTTTGACTTAAATGCGACCTTTGATGCTGAGACTTCTTCAACAATTTTCATTTGCTCGTCGAAATCCTCAACTCGAGTGAACTTCACAGCACGCCGATTTAAACTCCAAATCGGTTGTAAGTCTGTTTTTATATGTATTCGTATCAAGTATTATCTGGGTTAAATGACGCATAAAATGTGTCATAGTTTTAATTGTTAAAATTATGTCGAAATAAAAGTTAAACTAAAAAGTTCGGACATATTATTGTATGCTATGCGCATTTAAATTACTGCAATGAAATTATGCACACAATGGTAAGTTTCCAATGTGGATTTTAGTAGTTCATTTTCAGTTAACGGGTAAATGATACACAATATTTTGGTTATTATTGCAGTTTGGTTGTTATATAACATAAAATTAATTTACGGGCTGGGAAATGTGCTTGTACCTATTGTTAGAGGAATAAAATTACTTCATTACCATGTAGTATTTTTTGTTTTTTGTATTGTAGACCTAATATATAAATCAAAATAATTAGTTAATTTCTAAGCCAAGAGAAAAATACCTTATAGTACAAGTTATATAACGTGGAATTTCAAGATAAGAAAAATTGTGGGGTTCAGAAATTTCCGATCAAGTTCATAAAAGGCTTTTATTTTCTTGCTCCCAATCATTACAAGGTTATAAAAGTATTATAATCTGATATTAAAGGCGTGGCTGTGTGATATATAAAGACAGGACAAATCTTTGTGCAGCTCGATCTCGTGGGCGGAGCAGCATACCCTCTTACCAATAGACCATGACGTCCTTAAATAACCTGAGAGCTTAGTACTTGTTTAACATGGAAAAATTGACGTAAGCGTGACGCTAGCGGGTTGATATGCCATCCTTGTCACACTAAACAAACATGAAAGTGACAGCGCATCAATAGCAATAGCAGAGGCCTGTTGTACCTTTTACATGGACTGTTTGCAATCATTTATAGTGTATGAAGAATTTATCTCAATTGCCTTCCTCTAGCTGCCTCGTTGGTCTAGTGGCAAAGCGCAGCGCTTTGTGATCAGGAGGGTGGAGGGGTTCAAATCCTAGGTCGGACAAATGTAGTTTTTCTAACAAAAATTTTCCAGTATGAGTCCGGAGTCTGGAATTGTGTCCGATATTTAGCAATAGGCTCGCCCCCTATTACATGGGACCTAACATCGTCGGCGAAAAGTGGGTGTACTCAGTATACCTCTGCCCCCGCTTGGGGAATACAGACCTGACGTTGTGTGCCTTGGGAGAATAATCGTGATGAAATCGTGATAATCTGGCGTGATGATATATACAAACTATTAACAATGTATGAAACACAATTACCTACAATAATAAGTGATCAAACGAAGTTACCTGAAGTGAAGTTCGATCATTATTATACGAAGTCCTTCGTTCGAAGATATAAACTATATTAGCAGCTCTCTCGAGTCGCTTGGCAACCGCGCGTCATTCAGACAATTGAAAAGTCAACGCCGCCTCTATGGTATCTGTGGACATAACCTCTGCAAGCATTCCTTTTAGAAGTAGTACATTTCAACTTTACCAACGGGCAGGGCGGGTTGGGTACTTATATCTTCGAACGAAGGACTTCGTATAATAATGATCGAACTTCACTTCAGGTAAGTTCGTTTGATCACTTATTATACTGTGTCCTTTGTTCTCGATATAAACTATATTAGCAGCTGTTTAGAGCTATAAGGGTAAAGTTGAAGTATACCACATAAAGGTTTTTTTTTTTTTGAGCGTGACCTCTTAAAAATAACATATCATTAGTATATTTGTACTATAACACATTCCCGTTCTTTGTTTTGCCATACAACACAAACACAACAAATATATACACATATATTGTTTCTTACGACCAGTCTGCATAACTTATTTAAAATAAATTTATATAATCAAATTCTATAACATATTATGTTATGTAGTGTAGATCCATCCCAACAAAACCTTTAAAGCACCTGTTATATACCTTTATACCACACCTGTTGTCCAAAATTCATTAATACCGGGTAATATTAATCAATCATTACTTATCAGATATCAGTGCAGTCTCTATCTGTTATGTCTACTATAGAGATCTTTCTTCTATAGATATCTTCTATATAACAAGAGTTGAGGAATTGCCCATCTAGAGTTTTGTTTATATAAAATTCAATCCTTTATAATAATTCTTGTATCATTGACAACCATTATGAGACGAACTATGAGAGTGAAGAAAGCCAGGCAGGCATGCAAGGAAAGAACCCGTCGGAACCTTGCACTCTCTGCCCACCCCGCAAGAGATCTGGCGTCATAATATGGATAGAGATAGATAGATAGCTAGAAACCCTTACTGTGTACTAGACCTGAAAACAAAGTCTGTTAGTACCCAATCTATAACAATATGATACAAATATAACAGGGAAACCTATTTCCCCACTAATGTGTCTTCCAACTGCCATGTGGTTTTTTTTTGTCAAATGATCTCCTTGTGAGTACGGTACCAAACGAAGGCTACGAATTAACTTGGTGATTATAAGAATGGTTTTGCTATCATTACATATACATATTATATTACATATATTTAATTTATGACTTTTTTTTTTTTTTAATATCAACATTCGGCTATATTTAATGTTAGTTATATTTTTAATCTTTAAAGATGTACATATATCAAAATTTAACATTTTTTGATCGAGAGGCCTTTGTACTAATGAACTTATATGGAATTAAGTCCGGTGAAGCTGTAAAGGCCTCGCGGCCATCACTCACACACACACCTTATCTAGAGATATTCCTCACATAAGGCTATGTGCTTTACCTATATAATCTCGCCCCCACCCAATTTTAGAGTCTGGAACGAAGGGCAGTACTAATGCGTGGTAAACAAACATAACCTACCCCAGTGTTATTACTATACCACTATTATTAATTCAATTTAAATTTCGAAACTATCCCGGAATCATTTCCATGTTCTGAGTGTGCGCCGACAAATAAATCCTTGGCTACCTAAATATTTATGTATTACTTAACGATTCGTTTTTGCGCAATAACGCCCGCGAACGTTCGTTTTGGCAATACGATTGGAGCACTCCTGAACCAATTACATTACTGATACTAAAAATACTAAAAAATACACTCCTAATTTAGTAATAACTTAAGAAGCGAATAAGTTACAGTCGACTAAACCGAACCATGGGTTACAACTGTATCATATTGGGAATCCTATTCATAACTGAATTATTTCATACCATGAAATTTTTATTTCATACCACACTTGCTTTGCTTCTTTGTATGTGACTGTATTTATAAGTAAAAACAAAAATTTGCAATGGGTAACTTTCTAGTTAGTTCTAGATGTCCAACCGTGAGAATTGAGTGTTACTCAACTTATTATTATGTATCCCCCATTAATAATAAATAAATAATATCAAGTTCCTTAGGACTTAGATTATTGCTGATACTACATAATATTTATCATACCTGTGATAAGAATATACTTTTGATTATTCTTGTTTAAGATAATCCATACTTTCAAATACTGTAACTCAATATTTCATCCACCGTAGCTTGTCAACATAATATCATTAAATTTTCAAATGGATATTATTATCAAGTCATTTGCATGACTTTATTTTCTTTTTATATATTGATACCTATTTATAAGATATATGTAACATGTGGATGTAATAATTTAAATATAACAATACCAAATTTTTGTATGATATCTCAATACAATATTTTTTACTGAAACACCTTTAAATAAATTACAACATATATAGTGCTCTAAAACCAACTTGTTACTTTAATGGTAGCAGTTTGTGCTTGTGTTATCATAACTATACCGGAAAACATCACTCGTGTTCAAAATAACTGTACACATTCCAAACTAATTACAAAACTATTTTTTATAGTTATTAATTTCTTGAATAATCTTATTTAATTACATATTATTTATTGATTATCATATGATCAAACAAAAATACAGTAAAAACATCTAATTCTCCAAATGATGAATTGATGTATAGCTTTCCATTGTGTGTGCCTCAAATTTCTAATATTATTAAGTACACTATAATTGATGCAGGAAATAATCAAGAACCCAAAACCATTGAACTCATTACATGATAGAAAACTGAATAGGTACTAATAAATTTTCTATTAGTATATTTATTATGACTGTAAGGTCTAGCGTGTTAGCATTAAGTTTTTTTTTTTTTTTTTTTTTTTTTAATATAGGCTATAATTTGATTAATATTGTTTTTTTTTCCATTTAATGTCTTTCGATTTCTACTGATTAATAAAAAATACATTCCTTTATATATTCTTGTAATACTTCAATAAGGGCTTCGCTGACTTCTTTTATTATAAATCCTATTCGTTGCTTCGAAATCTTAAAAAGGTATTGCTTACTAGTATAGGAATCTTCTGTAGCATAAACACGAAGTGTTAGTGCTACTCTTTCCGTGACACTGATTGCTTTTCTGTAATTTTTATCTTTTTTATGTACTTTTGGTCCCATAAAATGCACAAGTACTTCATAATCGATCGGAGACATGCGCATAAAGTTTTTATATTGTTCAGTAATCATTTGGTTTTTTAGTATTGTTACTAACGCGTTGTTGCGTTAGTAACAACCCACCTGATGCGTTTTTGTTTTCAAACAAATTTGATGTCCAATAACGTTTCTTTTTTTGTTCTTAATTTGGTTAGTCCAAATTACAATAATTAAGTAAAATCAAAGATCCTAACACAACTTCGTCGTCCGACATCTTGACTGAGAGTGGCTTGCGAATCTGGAGCACGGACGAGCAAAGAGTTTGAAACGAGCATGTTACACGTATACACACGGCGTAGCGTAACATGCTTGCTGCGAATGGTATATTATGACCCGTAACACCGGTCAGTACCCACCTTTACGTATGACGTACTTTGAAGTTTAAATGGAAGTGGGTAGTACCGGGGGTTTATCAGAATACATTTCTTATCGGAAAAAGACTATATGTGGTAGGTGTAGTGGCAAAGCGCATCGCTTTGTGATCACGAGGTCCTGGGTTCAAATCCTAGGTCGGACAAGTGTAATATTTCTAACGAAAACTTCTCAATACGAGTCCGGAGTCTAGAATTGTGCCCGGTATATGGCGATAGGCTAGCCCCCTATTACATGGGACCTAACATCGTCGGCGAAACGTGGCTGTACTCAGTACACCTCTGCCACCCCCGCTTGGGGAATATAGGCGTGCCGTTTTAAAAAGACTATATTCTGATCCAGTTATTATTTGGTTTCGGGGCACTTAGTTTAGCTGACAATCGCAAGGGGGTTCGAATTCTAGCCCAAAAATAAAGTTTTTTTTTTTTTTTTTTAAAAAAAACGTAGCCCCACACTAGGATTTATTCCTGTGTCGTGGGTGCGTTTACAAACATGAAAATTCACAAACAAATACCCAGACCGGAACAAATAATTGTGGATCACACAAAGATTTGTCCCGTGCGAGAATCGAACCCGCGACTATTCGACACAGTGGGCGGAGCAGCTCAAGCTCTTAACCACTGCGCTAAATCGTCCGTCAAGTTTAGTTTCTATCTAAAATTCTCAGTTATAGTCTGGAATCTACAATTAATTAAAGTCAGGGATAATGACAACAGGCTCACCGCTACAACATCTTCGGCGATCTTACACAGTACACTTCTACCACTCCTGCTTGGGTAATACAGACGTGGCGGTATTCATATTTATTGACATTTAAAAAATAATTGTGTAATTTCTGCTACTGCGCAAGGGTATAAATGATGTAGCTAGATAGTCAACAAATATTAAGTGTGTTTTTCGATGATTTTAATACATATTTTACTCTAAGATATCTAGATGTAGAGGTAAACAGAGCTGTAAATATAGATTGTCTGCACCATTAGGGCGTGCAAATAAATGAACCGCATCGGCCGCGGGCGACGAGCGCTACTCTCTAGCCGTCACACACATAACCCGTCACCCTATCACGTACGCAATGTCTTGGATTCAACAAAACCATAACCAGAACAAAGATAAACAGAAAGACAGTCTAATAAAACAAGATACTTAAGTTGAAACAATAATACTAGCCCGCTGAGTTTCCCGCCACATCTTTTCAGTGTGAGTGATAGATGTAAAAAAAATAATTTATATATTACTAAGTGCTTTTTATTGGCCTATACAGATTAATAATTTTTGACTTGCACTTACTCTAACTTCTTATCGGTATTTAAATAAAATAAAAGTGAATGAGGCAGACAGTCATAGTACAAGATTAGAAAAAAAATGTGTGGTGAGGTAGCCACACAACACTCATCCAGCTGGTCCCAGTCTTTTTAAAAAAAAAAACAAAATAAAAATGTTTTTAATTCATGTAGACCAAAAAGGACTTATGAATAGTCACGAAAGAAAAAGTTATTGATTACTCAAGACTCTAACATTCGTTCGGAATCTCATTCCTGTGGAGAAGAAGGACAAAATAATTCAAGGTTACTCTTTTAAAAATGAGAAGTTCACAGTTCTTTTTGTATACATTGCGTGCAGAACGAGCTAAATAGTTGTGCTTAAGTATAGAATAAACGTAAATCTACTTGCATTCATGGTATCAATTAGTGTCAACATAGTTCTCTCATTGACAACACTACTTACACTTGCACCAGGAATGAAGAAGATGAACAGAATCGAAACTGTAGGCTTACATATTTTTAATTCATTTACAAACTAGAGAATAGTCCTGTGTCGTGGTTGCGTTCATAAATATACTTACATATTAGATAAATTTAGTCTATGAACAACATTTTACACATAGTACAAAAGAAACACACAAAAGATTGCCCCGCCCGGCGATCAAATGTATAACTATTCGATATAGTTAGTATTCGGAGCGAGATACGCTCCAACTCGTCGTCGATTACCACTGTGTGTATCTACCGTATCATACACAATCGTATTTTTGCCACCCTAACATGGTACGAAAATGATGTTATTGAAAAACCATCGCGCTCAGTTAGCTATAGTCACTTTACTATTAGAAGATACCAAAATATACAATACGCAACATGTACCTACTACAAACAAAATATACAAACGCAAAATGTACGCAAAGTCTATTTCTTAAATACAACACATAGCGATGTGAATAACATTGGTTTGTTTTTAATATTGAAACGCTTTTATATATTTCGCACCTGGAAAAAATGGAAATAGAATTCTTTTGTTACAAAATTTATTTTTGTATTTAAAAATGTTGGTATATTCTGCTAGTCTTTACTCCTGTAGTGCCCATGCTTTACGAATATTGAGCTTCAGTAGAGTAAAGTTGCATTTACAATAAAATTACATTGTAGCACAAATATGTGAAACCAAACAGGACTTTGCCTCGGCACATTATTATGCGATAATGTGCCGGGGCGATAACACAATAAAATCTGGATAAGCAAAATGATTATTATATAAGTACTCATGGACTGGCTCGTTGGTCTATAGTCTATTGCAATCGAACTTTAAAACTTTTTATTTTTTTTCACCCAACATAAAAACGTTGATTTTTTGCTAACAGCATTTTCATTTCGATGTGTTCGGCAATAGTGTCGCCTTCATATTACATTTGTTATAGATTGCAATTACAACTAAACCATCTAAAAATGGTGATGGTATGTTCACAAAGTTTTGAAGTTTCATTGGAATAGGCGAATATGGTGGCGAATATTTCACGTGGGTACGAAGTTTAGACACGAAGTGAAAGTGAAAACTTTAGATAGACAAATTCCGACAATTATTTCAGACTTCAGAGTAATGGCAATAGGCGCACTCCTATTATATATAACCTATCATCGAGGGTGAAAAGTAAGTGTACACAGTACACATCTACCACCCGCGCTTGGCATATAGGCGTGACGGTGTTTATTTTTTTATATAACACCTTGACGCCTAGATTCCCCAAGCGGGGGTGGCATAGGTGTACTGAGTACACCCACTTTTCGCTGACGACGTATTTTTTATATGTAAGTATATATTATGCTAAAGAAATATATTATTGATGGAGAACAACCCAAATGTGATCATTACACTGACCATCTATGAAGTTTGGCCTGTGGGAATTCGTGGATACAGACGCGAAAGGCAAACTTTTTCACCCTTGCGGTGTGTTAGGATAAAACGATAGCACTCCAGAGATGTTTGTTTTGTTTATAAAATTATAACACCTTTTTCAATTTAACATTTGGTTATGACATGTTTTGAACGTACATGATGGAAGATTTAGCGCAGGGGTTAAGAGCTTAAGCCGCTCCGCCCACTGGGTCGAATAGTGGTGGGTTCGATTCCCGCCGAGATAAATCTTTGTGTGACCCACAATTATTTATTTCGGTCTGGGTATTAGCGTATGTGAATTTTCATGTTTGGAAATGCATCCACGACACAGAAATAAATCCTAGTGTGAGGCCACGTCTTTTTTAAATAATAATAATAAAATAATGTTTTTTATTTTAAGCTCTCGTAACGATGTGGCTACACTTAGTAATCACCAAGGGTAAGCAGCGTTCAGCTCAGTGAGTCTGAAATGAATGACAGTTTAAAAAAATACCTTTTCGAGTAACTCCGTGCTTCAAGGCTCTAAATCATAGGATTCTACAAAATGTATTGATTTTATAAATTACGACCATAACAAGTTCTAAAATTGTATGGTCCATACATATGTAGGAGTTTAAATGTGTCAATAACCTGAAATCGTGTAATAACTAAACCGATGAACATAATCTCAATGTGGCGAGGAATAGTTTTCTTCCCCTATCTATGTAGCGGGTTTAAACTAAAAAAAGTCACTAGAATAACACACAGTTCCACACACATATACACACTGATCCTCTAATAAAATGAGAAAACTACAGTTAATGGTTATTTAGTTCACCGCTTTACTTGAGACATGAGTGTGCGTCCGAGAGAGAGATAAGTCTTTTAGATCAATGCTTGTAGTAGGGAAATAAATTAATAAGGAGTGCGATTAAGAAGTGTTTTATTATGCTGAGCAACAACACGTGATCTACATTGATATATGTGATATAATATACATAGATAGGTAGTATATATTGTAGTCATCACTGTTGGTCTAGGTGCATAGTCTGCTTAGCGATCACGAGGTTCTGAATTCTAGGTCTGAAAAATGCTACTGAGTTTATTTGTTGATCAAACACGTGTCAGTAGTAGTCCGGACTCTACAATTGTGGGAGATGTAGCAATAGGTACGCCTTCGGTAGCATTTGTTTCTTAAAATCGACGGCGTAATGCGGGTACACACTACATCTCTGTTAGCTCTGTTTAGCTGAATCTATATTAGTCTATACTAGTATTATATAGAGGATAGATTTGTTTGTGGAGATTGGTTCACTCAGAATCCTCTAGCTTTTTATTATAACATAGATTTCATAATATTATAATTAGTCTTATATCTCAGCAGTATGGCATCACACTGGAGCTGGCTCGCATGAATGATTTTGTATAATATAGAAAATAGTATGTATCTAAAATTATGAAAAATTTAATGGAGAATTAGACAAAAAAGACAAGCCCGCTGAGTTTCTCGCCGGATCTTCTCAGTGGAGGCTGCATTACGATACCCTGGCAGATTAGTAAGTTAAAAAGAAATGTAAATATGACAATTTGTTAACACCCCCGCAGGGTTTATGCAAAATAAACGATTTGAGTTTGAATTTGAATCGATTCATGTTAATGACCATTAGAAAGTTACATTATCCAAAAGTAACATGAACCACCTAACGGAGGTGGCGCTGTTGTCGACCGGGTGCGAAGCCGAGAAAACCTGCTAGTTTCTTATAATTTACAAGTTTGTAAGCTTTTCCAGTCCATTCCAGCGTTCCGGCTAGTACACAAAGAATGGGATGTAATGAATGAATGAATGTCGTAATGCGTCTTGTGCGTGTTTCCCTTGGCGTCAGTCTGGTCTGGCGTCTCTTTAGAATTCTTCCATCAGGATGCACTCCGTGCTCTCAGAAAATCGTCCCGTATAGAGCTGTTTCGCATAAAGTTTACGAGCGAAAGCATGTGAGTCGTTTTAAACAGCAATAATAACTATCTGTTCTGTAGTTGTAGCTCTAGTCGATGTTACTCAGAGGAGACTTAAAAAATTATTTAACATAACTACATCACTTTAGTCAACGTTATAAAGTTTAAAACAGTAATTTATTTACTAAATTGTATTTAATATACGATTAAGTATTTATAGTTACGCCGAGTAGGCCTATATTCCCCTAGCGGGGGCGGCAGTATAATATTTTCAATCTAAAATTACCTTGTAAAAACAAGCTTTTATAGCAAAAACACTATGAAGATATCTTGCTTAGTTGAGGAGTTCTTATGGCTTCCTTTCAGTTCCATCATCAGACCCTGAACACTATTTGGTTGCTTTAGTTACTAGAAATACCAATACCAATTCAATAAGCCTAAACCCGAGGCGGTTACGTTGAAGTTCACATCTTCCTATGGCCACATTCTGACTTTGTTAGCAGACCAGGTCCATGGTACCATAATATTGCATTGTCACCCAACTTGCAAGAACTTGAAAAAAGGATCACAAAATTTGAACCGGAGAGACACACAGACACATACGAACATTGCAAGTTGGTAAAAATGACAAAGTATCGTTAAAATATATCACGGTTAGAAATATAGTGGATAAATATGTTGGATTTAGTAACATCCTAATTACAGTGTGTTATTAATTAGGATGTTACTAAATGGGCCTAATGAAGTAAAATTCGACATTCTTAATTATAATTGTAGCGGACTCGAAGGACGATAACGTACTGAGTTCTTAGATTTACGCGAATATTACACTTGAAATAAAACTATTTTACGGATTTTATTGCAGTTTATTTTCGATTTTTAAGTTCCCGACGTTTCGAGTGCGGGAAGGACTGGGGTGTTAGACGTCCAAAAGGCATAGTTGTTGCGGGTTACCCTCAAACTTCTTAATTATTTTTGTTGGTCCGATCTACGCAGCATGAGCTCACGGTGTCTTGAGGTCTTGCAGTGTTATGATTTGATTATATTAATTACCGGATCCCAAGACGATGGAAGCACCCAGCCATCTTCTCTATTGAAATTAGGATGTTTTTTGTCACAGATCCCTTGTGCTCTCTGAAACAAAGATTAACCCACGGTAGCTAACTGTGTTGGATGGTGGTGAGATTCCGTGTAAGTACCTATCAGTATGCGTCTTTTTTCTATAAACCGTATGGCTTAAGGTGTTGTTAGGGTTACGGATTACTAAGACATCTAGGAAAGCTGGGGAATTATTTGCCTCCAACTCCATTGTAAACTGAATTTTAGGGTTAATGGAGTGCAATTTATGCAGACATGACTAAGGCATTTGACTTTGTAGAACATGACCTGCTACTTGACAAATTATATGCAATAGGTGTAAGAGGTAACGGACTTGAATTGTTAAAATCATACCTATCTAATTGAAAACAAATTACCGAATTAACGAGAGTATGACACAATACCAGGAGGGAAAAAACATTTAAATCCTGTGAGCGAATAATTAAATATGGAGTGCCACAAAGGAGTGTGTTGGGTCCATTATTATTTTTAATTTATATTAATGATCTACCCCAAAATGTGATGTGTCCAATGGTTTTGTTCGCAGACGATTGTGTGTTAATTTTAGTAAGTAGTGATAACGTAAGTGAATATGAAAAAAGCATTCAGGCATCGGTATTTGACCTAATAAATTGGCTAGATAGAAATAACTTAAAGATTAACCTAACCAAAACAAATTTAATGCATTTCTCAAAAGAAGCACGTACATCATTTATGACCATAAAATATAAAAAAGATGAAGTTAAGCAAATAGAAACGTCAATATTCTTAGGCCTACACATTGATGACAAGTTAACATGGAAACCACAAATAGAGCATGTTTGCAAAAGATTGAATAAATGTGCATACGCATTGTATAATTTGTCAAAAATTGTAAATAGAGAAGCAGTACTTGTTGCTTATCATTTTAGTTGGCTCTATCTTAAGGTATGGTATTATATTTTGGGGTAACGCAACCAATAGAGAAACCGTGTTTAAAGCACAGAAGCGGTGTGTGAGGGCAATTTGTGGTTTGAAAATGACAGATAGTTGAGTACCCTTCTTGAAAAAATTAAAAATTCTAACAATGTCATCACTATATATATTCGAAATGGCAATTTTCGTAAAACAGAACATAAAATTATTTAACAATATAGCAGATGTGAGAAAACTACCAATTAGAAAGCAATATGAATACCAAATCACAAATAAAGCTGGTTGTAAAAGTGCGGCTGCCAGAAAAAGCGTATTAGGTATGGCCGTCCATATATTTAATAAGGTTCCGAATGAATTCAAAACCTTACAAATAAAGGAATTCAAATCTGAATTGTCAATGTTCTTAGTAGAAAAATGTTATTATAGCATAAGCGACTTCTTAAATGACCATGACATTTAAACGGTGTTTGAGTTACATATTAATTAATGTCAAATTATTACAATATATATACAATGACTTGTTACAGTATGACATTTAGTATAATTTGCTGTTGTTGACATAATATTTTATTATTGCATTATTTTCATTTCTTTTTAACCAAGTATTAATTTCATTTATTATTACAATGCATTTCTGTATACCCTTAGCATGCACTTTGTATACCTGTGTTACTTGATTGTTTTTAACCGAATAATGTTTCCACTTTATTATTAACATGAACCTTTGTATACCCTTAGGGTGAAACATAGTGAGACTGTTCATAGTATTAAGATCTAATTCCATACCTATGTTATGACAAATAAATAATTCATTCATTCATTCATACATTGATTTTGTCAGATGGTAATATTGCGAAAGTATCATCGTCTAACACCTCGGTCCCTCCCGTGACTATGGGTGCTGCATTGCACTCAAAACGTTCGGAAACTTAAAGATAAAACAAAACCGCGATGAAATCCGTAAAATAGTTTTATTTCATGACGATAACGTAATTGATGCTTAGAATTATAGCAAAGGGGATTAAATAATGAAAATACATACATATATGTATATATACAACTTTATAAATAAATATGATACGTGTCACCCCTGAATTTCTACAGCAATCTCCCACAGGAGTGACCAGACAAGTAGACATTATGCTACCCAGCGCGACAGTGAAAATCGCGGTCGCAAGCAACAAACGATAAAAGATTGTTGTCGCGGTCGCAAGCAACAAACGATAAAAGAACGATGTTTACTGTCCATTTCTATGTCTAGTTCATTGTATATTGCCATGCGAGTGAACTGAATGTAATAAAGGAGGTAGATGCTAATTGCTATTGAATTAAAATAATGTTCAGTGATTTTAAAAACCAGTATAAGTACACCTTAATGTCGTACAAAATATCGTTACTCGTTTTAATTATACTTCACCACCATCTATGCGTAATACAGGTCGAGTCTTGATCATATTACGATTGACAGTTTATTAATGACAACAGAGGACCTAGACAAGTGGAAAGCATTTTGTTTCTATTTTCATGCCGCCATGCCGCAATCTATAGAGCTGTTCCGACCACGTGACTTTCAAATAAAGATAAAAAAAACAACAGTCTCAAAATATGCAGCCAAAAAAATTGAAATTAATTAAATGTCATTCCCATACATTTTTCGTTTTCTATTAGCGTAGCGACATGTACTAGCGTTGTTTTCTGGCATTTAGTTATTTATTTCATGTTTATAGAAAATTGATTGAAAATAGTTTTTTGGTTACTATGGCCTTTTATTTTTAAGTTTCCAAAAACAAGAAAAACGTGTGTTTAAAATTACGTTACCATTGTTATACTAGCTTAATTTGCAAAGTCAATTTGCCGACATAATTAGGTTATTAAAAGTCTACTTTAGGTTTCAATAATATTTTTTGCCTATGATTTTCAAGACGCCTTCAAGCTCTTCGAATGGCAAGGACTTGGCATCAACATCAATGGCGAATACATCACTCACCTTTGATTTGCCGACGACATTTTGGTCATGGCGGAGTCGCTGGAAGATCTAGGACGAATGCTCGGTGACCTCAACAGAGTATCTCAACAAGTGGATCTTAAAATGAACATGGACAAAACGAAAAACAATATTTAACGTCCATGTCGTACCCACTGCACTCACCGTTGGGAACTCTACTTTTGAAGTTGTCGACGAATACATTTACCTGGGACAGGTAGTCCGGTTAGGGAGGTCCAACTTTGAGAGAGAGGTCAATCGACGAATCCAACTCGGCTGGGCAGCGTTCGGGAAACTACGCAACATCTTCTCATCCAAAATACCTCAGTGCCTTAAGACTAAAGTTTTTATGCAATGTGTGTTACCAGTGATGATATATGGATCAGATACATGGTCTCTCACAATAAGTCTCATAAAAAAGCTGAAAGTTGTTCAGCGAGCTATGGAGAGAGCTATGCTCGGCGTTTCTCTACGCAATCGAATCAGGAATGAGGAGATTCGTGGAAGAACGAAGGTCACCGACATAGCCCTTAAGATTAGCAAGCTGAAGTGGCAATGGGCGGACCACATAGCGCGAAGATCGGACGGGCGTTGGGGCAGAAAGATTCTAGAGTGGAGACCACGTATTGGCAAGCGCAGCGTGGGACGACCGCCTGCCAGATGGACCGATCTTGTGAAAATCGCCGGAAGTCGTTGGATGCAGGTGGCATCGGACCATTTACGCTGGAAAGCAATTGGGGAGGCCTATGTTCAGCAGTGGACAAGTATAGGCTGAGATGATGATTGTCAAAGTGCATGGCATAATGGCAAACTTTAATATCCTTGTGATCCTACATTTTATCCAGATAAACTGTGCGAGCCTTAACCTATTAGTATTATTCAGTTAAATAATTATTTATTTATTTATTTATTTATTTATTTAGGTCCACCATTGGTTACTACAACAGTACATTTATTCAAACAAACTAGTTAAAGTTATAACATGATGTGCAACCTTTCAAAGGCGAACACCGCATGCATTAAAAGAAGTGTAAATTGCAATAAAAATAGAAAAACGACACAAAAATACTTAAAACTAAACTTCAAACTAAACTTTCAATGACATAACCAAGTAAATACAGGATATAACAATAAATCAAATACCTAACTTATACCATGGGAGCCACCATGAGTGCTGTCCATGCGTTCAGGTTCAAAAGTATAATTGATACACTCACAAAATTGAACCAAGGACTGGTGATGTATGTCGCATGATGAGCTGACGCTATTGTAAAGTCGGCAGATTCTGGGAATTGGTGAATTGCTCCCTAGGACGGTACGTCGAAAGGGCGGAACAAGCGGAGTGATTGCGCCTCGCGGGTATCTAGCTGGGATTCTAAAGTTGAATAGACTAAGTAGTATTGGTGCGTCAATTTTATTATGCATAAGCTTGTATAGAAATTTTAGGTCTAGATAATCTCTGCGTTTAGATAACGGGCTGATCTTAAAGTATTCTAGTCTATTCGTGTATGATTTTATTTGTTTGGCTTTACCAATGGCAAACGTTAGATGGTAAAGGAACCGTTTTTGAATCCGTTCTATTCTTAGGGAATGAGTGGCAAAGTGAGGACGCCATACTGTACTGCCATATTCCAGCCCGCTTCGAACAAGAGTGTTGTAAAGTTGAATTTTTGTAGACGGTTTTCGAAAGTCTTTGCAGTTGCGAATAACAAAACCCAATAATCTTGATGCCTTCTTTACAACGTTCTCCATATGTGGAATGAAGGTTAATTGCCTATCAAATGTTATTCCTAGATCCCTCACAACATTTACCTCTTGCAGTACGTGCAACCCTATGTGATATGAGGATAAAATAATGTTTACTTTCCTCGTGCATTTCATGTGTGTACACTTGGCAGCATTAAGATGCATAGAATTGGCTTCACACCAATCCTGCAGAGCATTCAAATCTGATTGAAGGAGTTGCACGTCATCATTGCTATTAATAACCCTACTGAATTTAAGATCGTCTGCAAACAATAATGGGCACGAGTTTTTAAAGACAGTAGTCACATCATTGATGAAGATATTAAATAGTATCGGTCCTAAATGTGACCCCTGTGAGACGCCAGAAGTAATTTTCCTAATTACAGACCGATATCCATTGACAACCACATAAAAATTGCGGTCACTTATATATGACTTTATCCAGTCAAACATCTTGCCGGAGAGTCCATAAAATTTTAATTTAAACATTAGTTTAGCATGCGAGACCCTATCGAATGCCTTGCTGAAGTCTGTGTATAATATATCAACTTGTTTACTTGTATCTACGGCTTCCGATAAGGCCTCTGTAATGCTTACTAAATTTGTGGTAGTGGATCTGGCTTGTACAAATCCATGTTGATAGATGGTAAGATGTGGATGAAAAAATCGTTGGATGTAAGGGCATACCAGTGCTTCAAATACTTTTCCAAATGTTGACAAGATGGAGATCGGTCTGTAATTAACAACATGTTCCTCATTACCATTTTTGAATACAGGAACCACTTTGGCCGTCTTCCACTTGGATGGAAATGTACCCGATGTACCATTCAACTCACGTGGTAATAATATAAATCGACTAAAAGAGCGTAGCTTTTTATTTTTCTTATTCTTTAAATACCTGTAACACAGGTTTACCTAGTGCAGGCACCAGCCTCTCACAAATGAGTTCAGTTTGAGCATGCTGTATGTACTAACTTTTAAGACCTGATAACCTTTGTGAAGAAACGAATAAATATTATTATCATTATGTACATATTTATTAAGTATAATTTCTTACAAAATATATATAAAAATATAAAATACAAATATTCTTATATATATTGTATAAAAAAAATGTGCTCCACCGACAGCAAGGTCTACGACCCAAGTTACCGGTGGTTAGGGCTCCAAAGAGAGGAACCTCCTCACAATGCGTGCCGTGTCCAACATTACTGCCTTCTGTATCAGGCCCTTCACCCAAGTGCCTAGCGAGAGCTTCTCAAGATGTTTATCGAAGCTCTTCGCTATAAGGCCGTTCACTGAAACGACCATCGGAATAATGATAGTATTAGTAGTAGTTATTATCATTATTATTAAATTCAGCCGTTAATTTGAAATGTGTTAATGTAATCTATTCGATAAGTGTTTGATCGGTGAATCCCGTGAAATTTATCCCGAAGGCACAAATACAATTTGTTTGTCAATACTTTGAAGGTCAATTAAACATCCAGACTGATTCGATAATTTATTACTTTTATTAGATTAAATCAGGGAATGGCGAAAAGTTATACACCGAAAACCTATAGAGGTTATTTGAAATTCAAATCTAAAACAACGTCAGCTGAATGAGTAAAGTTATATGTGAAACTGAAAAAAAAAATCGCGAAGAAATAAAAAGTTGTAAAATTTTTTTTACAACTTTTTTATTTCTTCGTTATTTTTTAATTTTGCATTGCATTAAGCCCTATTTACCGGGCATCCTGAATAAAAATATTAACAAATTGACAATACGGCAAGGCTGAATCGTAGCATCGTACTAGTTAAAGTGTAAAATGCATTATAAGCATATTTGGACGAAAAATTGGACTTACAATATTCGTAATGATTCGTCGATAGGATACCAATAAATTGTCACCAGCTCTCCTGGAAACATGTAAAACAGTGAAAACTGCACAAATAAAACACTTCGAAAACGAACTCAGTCCCGTTAGCCAGCAGGGAATACCGTTCAGTAGCAATTAAAACTTTTTCACTGGTTAAACTTTAACAGTAACATTTTCTCGAAGGTCAGTTTTTTACGATAAAATGCCTACATCGTGGACCTTTCATTAACTCTATTCGACTACTTCTTCTATTTGTCTATGTATCTATATCATCACGCCAGTTCCCTTGCGGGGCAGGCAAAGAGGACAGAGTTCCAACAAATTCTTTCCTTACATACCTCAATGGCCTTCTCCACTCTTACGATGTAAAGGCCCCGCGGCCAACAGCGTAGGTCATTCACACACACAAAATCCTCCGCTCTCATTTTTCAGCTCATACACGCACGAATTTCGGAAGAAAGGAAGACAAAACAGACATACAATGCGAAAGTAGAAGGATGTAGGTACCGGAGAAGACCTAGACTATCCTACTATGACTAAATAGACTGTGTCTCACATGGGGGGCAAGTCAAGAATCTCCGTAACCAGCGAGCCTGTATGAGACTACATTTTCAATATATTTTTCTCAATTATTTGCGCTTGAGGTTAGTGAGGTAAAGGTGTAAAATGGTATTATTTACACGAAAGCATAAAAAGTAGTGCCAGTTTACGATATATGTATAAGTACTCTGTACAAAAAGAGAAATACAATAATCTATATTAATCAGGAAAGAAATGTGTAGGGGGACAGGCCATCAGCCAAGTCACGCGGTGGTTATTCGCACAAATCTGTGTAAGCCAGGTCCTTGGAAATACCAGAGCTCACAGTGACAGATGACCTCTCAGTTTCCTTAACTTGGTACAGTCACCACCCCAGTTACGCACTGGATGCAAGCAATTTCAATCAGCCGTCCTGATGGCTTTACGTTAAGAAGGAGCTGATGGGCTATCTGGTTTGCAGTAATTTGACTAGGTGTAGGTGAAAGAGGGGGATCACCAATCAGTTTCCGGATGGTCCTTCATGCCTTCTTACTGTAATGTGTCATGTCTATATTCGTAATTGTGTCAATCCACCTCTCCTGTCGGGCTACGCTGATCCGGGATAGCAGCTCCTCGCCATCTAAGATGGTATCCTCAGAGACCGAGTCATAGCTGTAAAGGGTCTCGTACTCTTTAAGCAGTACTGCAAATTAAAGAAAGAATGTTACTCAACTCTGACAACAGGATACTTAACGGTCCCGTAACAAAGCCGACTTTAACCTTAACATCTCCCCGAATCAGTATCTACATCCCAAAATCATATTTTCTACACATAAATCGACTCCACGCCCTACCCGACGCGCTTCCATCGAGAACTCAGATCGATTGTATGACACAAAGACTTTAATTTATTCTTTAACCGGATTTATTCTTCACATGTGTTGGGTTGGTGACAGAGGACTCTTGAGGTTAATGTAGGTCTTGTTATCGGAAATTGGAGCGGCCGAAACCGTGCGATATGTCAACTGTCATGTGGAATTGAATCCTAAAGGTGTGGATCCGACGGCACCTCCGTTAAGGACTTCTCGGAAAATTAATTTTTCCATAGACGGTCTGTACGTGGTTGGGTATTAAACATATCTATATATCGGGGTTGATAGCTATATGATGTTAATGACGTATATCGTTCTTTTTTATGACATTTTAAAATGTATTAGATAAAAATATAAGATAAGGAAAATTGGCGTTTGTGAAGTTAGGAATCCTCGCAGTTTTTACGAATCCAACTAGAGGATTCGTAAAAACTGTGCGGAGAGAAAAAAAATTGAGGAGAGAGTGAGTAATAACAGATTGCTCTGTTATCCGCCGACTGTGTTCAATAGTCACGGGTTCGATTCCCGCACGAGACAATTTTTTGTGTGATCACAATTATTTGTTTCGGTCTGGGTATTTGGGTATGTGAATGTTCATGTTTGTAAACGCACTCAGGATCAATCCTAGTGTGGGGCTACGTTTAAAACAGCCAGTGTATTAGAATCTATCATCGGAGCCATCCAATTGATCCAAAGCACCTTTTAAGTACCTTACAAATCATTATTTAAATCTGATTCACATGAGGAACTAAAGTGGAGGAAAAGTTCCCTCCAAAGATCTAACAATAGAGCCTTCCAGTGAATCCGAGTGGACGTCGTCCATTCCGTAGTAAATACACATGTATTATATCAATATTTGTTCCCTCGTGAACGATGACTCCTAACATAGAAATTGATTACTTGATTGTTGTGTTGTTTAGTAAAAATAGAGCGTTACCTTCTCTCACCCCAATAAGAAAGCCGGCCCGTTATTAAAGATAGCTATGTGACACTTTGACTTAAATGCGACCTTTGATGCTGAGACTTCTTCAACAGTTTTCATTTGCTTTTCGAAATCCTCAACTCGAGTGAACTTCACAGCACGCCGATTTAAACTCCAAATCGGTTGTAAGTCTGTTTTTATATGTATTCGTATCAAGTATTATCTGGGTTAAATGACGCATAAAATGTGTCATAGTTTTAATTGTTAAAATTATATCGAAATAAAAGTTAAACTAAAAAGTTCGGACATATTATTGTATGCTATGCGCATTTAAATCACTGCAATGAAATTATGCACACAATGGTAAGTTTCCAATGTGGATTTTAGTAGTTCATTTTCAGTTAACGGGTAAATGATACACAATATTTTGGTTATTATTGCAGTTTGGTTGTTATATAACATAAAATTAATTTACGGGCTGGGGAATGTGCTTGTACCTATTGTTAGAGGAATAAAATTACTTCATTACCATGTAGTATTTTTTGATTTTTGTATTGTAGACCTAATATATAAATCAAAATAATTAGTTAATTTCTAAGCCAAGAGAAAAATACCTTATAGTACAAGTTATATAACGTGGAATTTCAAGATAAGAAAAATTGTGGAGTTCCGACCAAGTTCAGAAAAGGCTTTTATTTCCTTGCTCCCAATCATTACAAGGTTATAAAAGTATTATAATCTGATATTAAAGGCGTGGCTGTGTGATATATAAAGACAGGACAAATCTTTGTGCAGCTCGATCTCGTGGGCGGAGCAGCATACCCTCTTACCAATAGACCATGACGTCCTTAAATAACCTGAGAGCTTAGTACTTATTTAACATGGAAAGATTGACGTAAGCGTGACGCTAGCGGGTTGATATGCCATCCTTGTCACACTAAACAAACATGAAAGTGACAGCGCATCAATAGCAATAGCAGAGGCCTGTTGTACCTTTTACATGGACTGTTTGCAATCATTTATAGTGTATGAAGAATTTATCTCAATTGCCTTCCTCTAGCTGCCTCGTTGGTCTAGTGGCAAAGCGCAGCGCTTTGTGATCAGGAGGTGGACCCAGGGGTTCAAAGCCTAGGTCGGACATATGTAGTTTTTCTAACAAAAATTTTCCAGTATGAGTCCGGAGTCTGGAATTGTGTCCGGTATTTAGCAATAGGCTCGCGCCCTATTACATGGGACCTAACATCGTCGGCGAAAAGTGGGTGTACTCAGTACACCTCTGCCCTCGCTTGGGGAATATAGACCTGACGGTGTGTGCCTTGGGAGAATAATCGTGATGAAATCGTGATAATCTGGCGTGATGATATATACAAACTATTAACAATGTATGAAACACAATTACCTACAATAATACCGAGCCATTATACGTACCCTTGGAGAACACCCGCGAGTTCACTAGCAAAATAACAACGTCCATTTGTAACAAAAAGTCCATTCATCAAACGAGATAACAATGTCACGGCGTTATCAAAATATGACCCGTGAAGCGATCACAATGTTTTGCTGCTCGAATTCCGGCCGCCAGCAAAAAGTTTACACAATGGAAAAGTCCGCGGTACCGAAATAAATCGTTTACTATATTTATTATAACCTCTGTGTGTCATGTTGTTATACTCGTATGGTCCAAAACCTCGTTCAAAAGAAGAAATTAAAACAATAGGTCATATACTGATTGCTTTGAGTAATAACTAATACAATGATTCCATGCGAACCAATTCATAATAATATTATATAAAACCTGTCAAACTGAATAGAAAACAGCATTTTTCGTTCCATGTCGCAATAAAACGCTTGCGAGATCGCATTGTACTCTATAAATCCGTCTCAAGTTTAGCAGCATTTAAACTAACGCGTGGCTCGGTGGCGCTGTTACTCGTACGAGTGCAATACAAAACAATATCCCGGAGTAATTTCCTAGAGGAGAGGGCACAGAGCGCATCGCTCTCGACCGCACGTGATGTTCGATGCTACGTACGTTCGTCGTTCCATTCATTTGGAAGTTCCAACGAGTTATGTTTACTAAAACGCTGCTACAAGATTTTGATTTCTGGGTGTTTATAATTTCTAGCAATTAAAGTAAACTCTATTTTTATAGTTATAGTGCTTGTACGATTTATGCGTACCTGATGCGGATTATTTAGATTCATGGCTAATAACATTGTCTAAATAAAGTCGTAAGAAGTGCGTGAGTCAATTATTCACTCATATAACGTAAACGGAGTCTGCAAATACATAGCGCCTTTAAGAGTGTAGGTTTCTAGCGATGCCTGGATCACGGGAGATGGATGGAAGAATAGAACCATCAAGAGGTTCTACTAAGAAACCTAGTTAATTGTTAGAAGTTGACTATAAACTGTCGTTTGTGAATAAACATTGTGAACTCTAGAATATTTTGTTTCACGCTTTCTTAAGTGTAAATTCACTAACGCCTGAGAAAGGGTTACGTAGTTTTATGCCAATGAGTAATGTAGACTTCTTCGACCTCATTGGACACAGATTTAGTGGAACATTAAAATTGTACAGTCAGTACGGGAAAACAAGGCCCTCGCAGCGAGCAACGAGCGGCTTGTGCTCCACTCCGCTGTCAGTTTTTAGCGAATCCTTTGAGTGTTACGCGCTTCAGTCAGTACGTCGCAGCGAATCGTCACAAGCGCACGTGGCACAACGCGTTGATTCTAGGTACTTCGGGACTTTAGTTTTGATTATTGCGGTCATTTGCTGTTCAAAAGATGGAGTGGGACATAGAGAAAACTCTGTATTTCATAGAAAAATAGAGAATATCGAGAAGAAACTGTTTTATGGGACCCGGGTCATTCAGAACATTACAACAAAATAAAGAAAGAAGGCGCTTGGGTTAGATTGGCTTCATTACTCGGCACGCAAAAAAAAAATTGTAAGAAGAAAATGACTTGGCTTCATTGAGGAGGGAAAAACAAAAAATAGAACTATCGACTAGTACAGCTAATTAAGCTACAACACTAGTCCAGGGCGTATTTTTAAATTCCTATACAGTATGATATTTTAGTAGGGTTCCTAAAGAGTCACCAGTGTCTAACTTGTGACTAGTAATACTGAATTTGTTTCTTACAATACTGAATTTGTTTTAGGATCCCTACTAAACTAACTAACACTGTATTGGAAACGACTAGAAGAAACTATTCAAATAGCATATTTTACTTTAAGGTGTAGAAGAAGTTTACCATAGTACTTGGTTTGCGTACAAAACTATGATGTTTCTACTCGATAGAAACAAACCTGGCGCCACAACAGATACTGTAAGTTTTATTTTAAGCATAATTTTCTTGCCAGATTACTGACCCTTCTTGCATGCAGTATTCAGCAATTTCATCACGAATAATGTGCGCAGTTCTTGTAGCCCTTCGCGGTCTTATTTCCAAGGGTAAGATATTTGTCATATTATCGTTACTTTCTCCCCAGTTTCCCAATCTGACAAGCCCGTTTGATTCCTCATGGAAGCTACCTACAGGTGTATATATATGAGAATTATTACCTTTTCTTAAAAAGTTGTGAAGAACTGCTATTGCTGTTACCACCGTTGTAGTGGCTTTTGGTTCCAACAGCATTGGTTTGCACAAAACTCTAAAAACTGCAGATAATATGCCAAACACATTTTCCACCACTCTACGAGCTCTGCAAAGTCGATAGTTATATATTCTTTCTTTATGGAACTTCCTCCGTTCTTGGTGGCAAGGCACTAGGTTCAGGAATGTTTAATGCTTTATAAGTTTTTGGTATAAATTTACAGTTGTTGAATACCCCCCATCAGATATTCTTGCTTGACATCCAATGTTTACGTTGTTGTTTGCATCAAAAAGAGCCAGTAATACAATGCTGAAAAAAGCGTTGTAATTATAAAATTCACTTCTGCTGTTGATCGGTGCCTGCAGTATTATATGTTTTCCATCGATTGCGCCTAGGCAATGGGGAAAATTCTACAAAGTATCATACTCATTCGCTACAACTATCCATTGTCCTTTGTTTCTGGCATCTGAAATAATGATTCAAATTTTATTTTAGCTACAAAAACAAAACAACATTGATTGCTCTCCGCTTGACAACAAAAGCGACAATGATTGCCCTCCGCCTGCCAAAAAAGAAAGAAAACAGTAGTCCCAAACCCTGAAGTGATAATGCCATCTAATTTGAACATTTTACAATTACAATTACAAAGAAAACCGAAGAAGCGAAATCGAACTGGGACTCCGCTAAAGCTGGCCGAATGTGATGCATATGGTGCTTTTTTATCTAATAAAATAAGGTCATATTCAAAGAGAACAAGAATTTATGTGCAGCATTACGTATCAAATATATTATTTAGTGCTGATCGCGGAGAGTAGTACTATATTGACAATTATGGCCACAGTTCTTCACAAGGATATTCTACGCGACCAACAACTTCACAAGCCTCATCGAATCTACAGCAATTAAGCTCTGAAGCACCTGCATCACATACGTCAGAACACACTGACTGTCAGTCGCCAGCTTTAAGTTAAGTCCTTTCAGAATTTAGTGATTTAATTTGATTAATATTGTTTTTTTCTCCCTTTAATGTCTTTCGATTTCTACTGATTAATAAAAAATACATTCCTTTATATATTCTTTTAATACTTCAATAAGGGCTTCGCTGACTTCTTTTATTATAAATCCTATTCGTTGCTTCGAAATCTTAAAAAGGTATTGCATACTAGTATAGGAATCTTCTGTAGCATAAAAACGAAGTGTTAGTGCAAATCTTTCCGTGACACTGATTGCTTTTCTGTAATTTGTATCTTTTTTATGTACTTTTGGTCCAATAAAATGCACAAGTTCTTCAAACTCGATCGGTGACATGCGCATAAAGTTTTTATATTGTTCAGTAATCATTTGGTTTTTTAGTATTATTACTAACGACAAACCACCTGATACGTTTTTGTTTTCAAACAAATTTGATGTCCAATAACGTTTCTTTTTTTGTTCTTAATTTGGTTAGTCCAAATTACAATAATTAAGTAAAATCAAAGATTCTAACACAACTTCGTCGTCCGAAATCTTGACTGAGAGTGACTTGCGAATCTGGAGCACGGACGAGCAAAGAGTTTGAAACGAGCATGTTACACGGATACACACGGCGTAACGTAACATGCTTGCTGCGAATAGTACATTATGCCCCGTAACACCGGTCAGTACCCACCTTTACGTATGACGCACTTTGAAGTTTAAATGGAATTGGGTAGTACCGGGGGTTTATCAGAATACATTTCTTATCGGAAAAAGACTATATGACTGCCTCGTTGGTGTAGTGGCAAAGCGCATCGCTTTGTGATCACGAGGTCCTGGGTTCAAATCCTAGGTCGGACAAGTGTAATATTTCTAACGAAAACTTCTCAGTACGTGTCCGGAGTCTAGAATTGTGCCCGGTATATGGCAATAGGCTAGCCCCCTATTACATGGGACCTAACATCGTCAGCGAAACGTGGCTGTACTCAGTACACCTCTGCCACCCCCGCTTGGGGAATATAGGCGTGCCGGTGTAAAAAGACTATATTCTGATCCAGTTATTATTTGGTTTCGCGGCACTTAGTTTAGCTGACAATCGCAAGGGGGTTTCTATCTAAAAATTCTCAGTTATAGTCTGGAATCTACAATTAATTAAAGTCAAGTATAATGGCAACAGGCTCATCGCTACAACATCTTCGGCGATCTTACACAGTACACTTCTACCACTCCTGCTTGGCTAATACAGACGTGGCGGTATTCATATTTATTGACATTTAAAAAATAATTGTGTAATCTCTGCTACTGCGCAAGGGTATAAATGATGTAGCTAGATAGTCAACAAATATTAAGTGTGTTTTTCGATGTTTTTAATACATATTTTACTCTAAGATATCTAGATGTAGAGGTAAACAGAGCTGTAAATATAGATTGTCTGCACCATTAGGGCGTGCAAATAAATGAACCGCATCGGCCGCGGGCGACGAGCGCTACTCTCTAGCCGTCACATACATAACCCGTCACCCTATCACGTACGCAATGTCTTGGATTCAAGAAAAACCATAACCAGAACAAAGATAAACAGAAAGACAGTCTAATAAAACAATATACTTAAGTTGAAACAAAAATACTAGCCCGCTGAGTTTCTCGCTACATCTTTTCAGTGTGAGTGATAGATGTAAAAAAAAAATTTAGGTATTACTAAGTGCTTTTTATTGGCCTATACAGATTAATAATTTTTGACTTGCACTTACTCTAACTTCTTATCGGTATTTAATTAAAATAAAAGTGAATGAGGCAGACAGTCATAGTACAAGAAGATTAGAAAAAAAATGTGTGGTGAGGTAGCCACACAACACTAATCCAGCTGTCCCAGTCTTTTTTTCAAAAAAAAACAAAATAAAAATGTTTTTAATTCATGTAGACCAAAAAGTACTTATGAATAGTCACGAAAGAAAAAGTTATTGATTACTTAAGACTCTAACAATCGTTCGGAATCTCATTCCTTTGGAGAAGAAGGACAAAATAATCCAAGGTTACTCTTTTAAAAATGAGTAGTTCACAGTTCTTTTTGTATACATTGCGTGCAGAACGAGCTAAATAGTTGTGCTTAAGTATAGAATAAACGTAAATCTACTTGCATTCATGGTATCAATTAGTGTCTACATAGTTCTCTCATTGACAACACTACTTACACTTGCACCAGGAATGAAGAAGATGAACAGAATCGAAACTGTAGGCTTACATATTTTTAATTCATTTACAAACTAGAGAATAGTCCTGTGTCGTGGTCGCGTTCATAAATATACTTACATATTAGATAAATTTAGTCTATGAACAACATTTTACACATAGTACAAAAGAAACACACAAAAGATTGCCCCGCCCGGCGATCAAATGTATAACTATTCGATATAGTTAGTATTCGGAGCGAGATACGCTCCAACTCGTCGTCGATTACCACTGTGTGTATCTACCGTATCATACACAATCGTATTTTTGCCACCCTAACATGGTACGAAAATGATGTTATTGAAAAACCATCGCGCTCAGTTAGCTATAGTCACTTTACTATTAGAAGATACCAAAATATACAATACGCAACATGTACCTACTACAAACAAAATATACAAACGCAAAATGTACGCAAAGTCTATTTCTTAAATACAACACATAGCGATGTGAATAACATTGGTTTGTTTTTAATATTGAAACGCTTTTATATATTTCGCACCTGGAAAAAATGGAAATAGAATTCTTTTGTTACAAAATTTATTTTTGTATTTAAAAATGTTGGTATATTCTGCTAGTCTTTACTCCCGTAGTGCCCATGCTTTACGAATATTGAGCTTCAGTAGAGTGAAGTTGCATTTACAATAAAATTACATTGTAGCACAAATATGTGAAACCAAACAGGACTTTGCCTCGGCACATTATTATGCGATAATGTGCCGGGGCGATAACACAATAAAATCTGGTTAAGCAAAATGATTATTATATAAGTACTCATGGACTGGCTCGTTGGTCTATAGTCTATTGCAATCGAACTTTAAAACTTTTTATTTTTTTTCACCTAACATAAAAACGTTGATTTTTTGCTAACAGCATTTTCATTTCGATGTGTTCGGCAATAGTGTCGCCTTCATATTACATTTGTTATAGATTGCAATTACAACTAAACCATCTAAAAATGGTGATGGTATGTTCACAAAGTTTTGAAGTTTCATGGGAATAGACGAATATGGTGGCGAATATTTCACGTGGGTACGAAGTTTAGACACGAAGTGAAAGTGAAAATTTTAGATAGACAAATTCCGACAATTATTTCAGACTTCAGAGTAATGGCAATAGGCGCACTCCTATTATATATAACCTATCATCGAGGGTGAAAAGTAAGTGTACACAGTACACATCTACCACCCGCGCTTGGCATATAGGCGTGACGGTGTTTATTTTTTTATATAACACCTTGACGCCTACATTCCCCAAGCGGGGGTGGCATAGGTGTACTGAGTACACCCACTTTTCGCCGACGGCGTTTTTTTTTTGTATATAAGTATATATTATGCTAAAGAAATATATTATTGATGGAGAACAAACAAAATGTGATCATTACACTGAGCCATCTATGAAGTTTGGCCTGTGGGAATTCGTGGATACAGACGCGAAAGCCAAACTTTTTCACCCTTGCGGTGTGTTAGGATAAAACGATAGCACTCCAGAGATGTTTGTTTTGTTTATAAAATTATAACACATTTTTCGATTTAACATTTGGTTATAACATGTTTTGAACGTACATGATGGAAGATTTAGCGCATAGTGGTGGGTTCGATCCCGCACGGGATAAATCTTTGTGTGACCCACAATTATTTGTTTCGGTCTGGGTATTTGCGTATGTGAATTTTTATCTTTGTAAACGCATCCACGACACAGTAAATATATCCAAGTGTGGATCCACGTTTTTTTAAAATAATAATAATAAAATAATATTTTTTATTTTAAGCTCTCGTAAAGATGTGACTACACTTAGTAATCACCAAGGGTAAGCAGCGTTCAGCTCAGAGAGTCTGAAATGAATGACAGTTTAAAAAACCTTTTCGAGTAACTCCGTGCTTCAAGACTCTAAATCGTAGGATTCTACAAAATATATTCATTTTATAAATTACGACCATAACAAGTTCTTAAATTGTATGGTCCATACATATGTAGGAGTTTAAATGTGTCAATAACCTGAAATCGTGTAATAACTAAGCCGATGAACATAATCACAATGTGGCGAAGAATAGTTTTCTTCCCCTATCTATATAGCGGGTTTAAACTAAAAAAAGTCACTAGAATAACACACACAGTTCCACCCACATATACACACAGATCCTCTAATAAAATGAGAAAGCTACAGTTAATGGTTATTTAGTTCACGGCTTTACTTGAGACATGAGTGTGCGTCCGAGAGAGAGATAAGTCTTTTAGATCAATGCTTTTAGTAGAGAAATAAATTAATAAGGAGTGCGATTAAGAAGTCTTTTATCATGCCGAGCAACAACACGTGATCTACATTGATATATGTGTTATAATATACATAGATAGGTAGTATATATTGTAGTCATCACTGTTGGTCTAGAGGTGCATAGTCTGCTTAGCGATCACGAGGTTCTGAATTCTAGGTCCGAAAAATGCTACTGAGTTTGTTTGTTGATCAAACACTTGTCAGTAGTAGTTCGGACCCTACAATTGTGGGAGATGTAGCAATAGGCTCGCCTTCTGTTGCATTTGTTTCTTAAAATCGTCGGCGAAATGCGGGTACACACTATATCTCTGTTAGCTCTGTTTAGCTGAATCTATATTAGTGTATACTAGTATTATATATAGGATAGATTTGTTTGTGGAGACTGGTCCATTGAGAATCTTCTAGCTTTTCATTATAACATATATTTCATAATATTATAATTAGTCTTATATCTCAGCCGTATAGCATCACACTGGAGCTGGCTCGCATGAATGATTTTATATAATATAAAAATGTATATATTTATACAAAAAATTATGAAAAATTTAATGGAGAATTAGACCAAAAAGACAAGCCCGCTGAGTTTCTCACCGGATCTTCTCAGTGGAGGCCGCATTACGATCCGGTAGCAGATAAGTAAGTTAAAAAAATGTAAATATGACAATTTGTAAACACCTCCGCAGGGTTTATGCAAAATAAACGACTTGAGTTAGAATTTGAATCAAAAACTCCGAAACTACTAAATTCATGGTAATGACCATCAGAAAGCTACATTATCCAAAAGTAACATGAACCACCTACTGGAGGTAGCGCTGTTGTCGACCGGGTGTGAAGCCGAGAAAACCTGCTAGTTTCTTATAATTTACAAGTTTGTAAGCTTTTCCAGTCCATTCCAGCGTTCCGGCTAGTACACAAAGAATGGGATGTAATGAATGAATGAATGTCGTAATGCGTCTTGTGCGTCCCTTGGCGTCAGTCTGGTCTGGCGTCTCTTTAGAATCCTTCCATCAGGATGTACTTCGTGCTCTCAGAAAACCGTCCCGTATAGAGCTGTTTCGCATAAAGTTTACGAGCAAAAGCACGCGAGTCGTTTTAAACAGCAATAATAACTATCTGTTCTGTAGTTGTAGCTCTAGTCGATGTCACTCAGAGGAGACTTAAAATTATTTAACATAACTACATCACTTTAGTCAACGTTATAAAGTTTAAAACAGTAATTTATTTACAAAACTTGTATTTAATATACGATTAAGTATTTATAGTTACGCCGCGTAGGTAGGTATATAAAAACACCGTAATGCCTATATTCCCCTAGCGGGGGCGGCAGTATGATATTTTCAATATAAAATTACCTTGTAAAAACAAGCTTTTATAGCAAAAACACTATGAAGATATCTTTCTTAGTTGAGGAGTTCTTATGGCTTCCTTTCAGCTCCATCATCAGACCCTGGACACCTTTCGGGTCTAAAGTAATCGTCGAGACAAATGCAACGAACCCAAACACGGCAGGGTTATATTGAGTTGTTGGGTGGTTCCATTAACCAACTTTCGGTTCCATCATCAGACCCTGAACACTATTTGGTTGCATTAGTTACTAGAAATGCCAATACCAATTTAATAAGCCTAAACCCGAGGCAGTTACGTTGTAGTTCACATCTTCCTATGGCCATATTCTGACTTTGTCAGCGGACCAGGTCCATGGTACCATAATATTGCATTGTCACCCAACTTACATACGTATGCCAAATTTCAGCTCAATCGGATACTTGCAAGAACTTGAAAAAAGGATCACAAAATTTGAACCGGAGAGACAGACAGACACATATGAACATTGCAAGTTGGTAAAAATTACAAAGTATCCTTTAAATATATCACGGTTATAAATATAGTGGATAAATGTGTTGGATTTAGTAACATCCTAATTACAGTGTGTTATTTATTAGGATGTTACTAAATGAATAACTCAAGGGCCTAATGAAGTAAAATTCGACATTCTTAATTATAATTGTAGCGGACTCGAATAACGTACTGAGTTCTTAGATTTACGCGGATATTACACATGAAATGAAACTATTTTACGGATTTTATCGCGGTTTATTTTTGATTTTTAAGTTCCCGACGTTTCGAGTGCTTTGCAGCACCCATGGTCACGGGAGGGTCTGAGGTGTTAGACGTCCAAACGGCGTAATTGTTTCGGGGTACCCTCAAACTTCTTAATTATTTTTGTTGGTCCGATCTACGCAGAATGAGCTCACGGTGTCTTAAGGTCTTGCAGTGTTATGCTTGGTTTTGGATTTGATTATATTAATTACCGGACCCCAAGACGATGGAAGCACCCAGCCATCTTCTCTATTAAAATTAGGATGTTTTTTAATTTCAATAGCCTCGCGAACCATCCTTGGTAGTATCAAATCTGATGTTATAGCGGGTGCGGTCAAGAACATATTCGCAGACTGCAGACTTCTTTGAGCGACGGTGGCTTAGGTCAGCTATGTGTTCTTTAACCCGAGTTTTTACCGGTCTTTTTGTTTGTCCTATATATGAGAGACCACATTCACACTCAAGCTTGTATACTCCTGCATATTGTATAGGGATGTGACACTTGACAGATGGTAAAAATTGACTGATCTTCTTCGGCGGCATATAAAATGTTTTAATTGAAGCACGGATCAAGTTTTCTCCCTCCGCAACATCGTAGAAAAGCATCTGGCAGTAGGCCGGAAGGTTTTCTGCGGTTTTGTGGACTTGGAGGAGAGGACTTTGATAGAGTCGTGCGAAAGAGACTTCGGGACATTTTGCCATTGTATGGTATAAACGGCACCCTGTTGCGAGCCACCTACGTGGACAGCAAGGCATGCGTACGGGTGGGTGGAAACATGTCACCTTGGTTTGACGTTAAAATCGGCGTCAAGCAGGGTTGCGTGTTGTCCGCTAGACTGTTTATAGTGTATCTGGATAAAAGTCTTCAAAGACTGAATGCGATGACTGAAGGGTTAAAAATGGGTGATCTAGTGATAAACCACCTATTGTATGCAGATGACGCGGTATTGATAGCGCCAACAGCCACTGATCTGCAAACACTAGTCACAGTTATGAGAGACGACTGCATGAACAATGGCTTACATTTGAATGTGAAGAAAACCAAAATTATGGTTTTTGAACGGGAAGAAACCAGAACGAATGCAAGGATTGTGGTTGGTAACGATGTGCTGGAGCAAGTGAATGAGTTTGTATATCTTGGATGCGCCTTCAGTAAGGATGGGAAATACACCGCTGATATAGAGGGAGAGTGAATGCAGGTAATAGAGTGAATGGTGCGATGGGAAGGCTACTTGGGAGCCGGCACTTAAGCCAAAAGGCGCAGCTGGCCATGCATAACGGAGTGCTTGTCCCAACGCTGTTATATGGCAGTGAGAGTTGGGTATGTAAGAAGGAGAACGAAAGCAGGATAAATGCGGTCGAAATGCGATCTCTGCGGAAGATGTGCGGAGTCACGCTGACCGACCGTATTCGCAACAGCGTAGTAAGAAAGCGAGTAGGTATGAAAGATAGTATCGGTGTAAAGATGAGAAAGGGTATGCTCCGTTGGTTCGGGCATATCGAAAGAATGCCAGAAGAAAGAATGACAAAACAGATATACAATGCGAAAGTGGAAGGATGTAGGTGCCGGGGAAGACCTAGACTATCTTACCATGACCAAATAGACTGTGTCTTAGCTGAAGGGCAAGTCAAGAGTCTCCGTAACCGGCGAGTGTGTATGAGACGAACTATGAGAGTGGAGGAAGCCAGAGAGGTATGTAGGGAAAGAACCTGTTGGAACTCTGTACTCTCTGCCTACCCCGCGAGGGAGCTGGCGTGATGATATAGATAGATAGATATAGATTAATTGAAGCATGCTTCAAGATGTAGCCAACCTTGTCCGTGACTCCTCTTACGGCAGGGCGCTCGACTGTGGCTGGTCACTGTGACGTTGGCGTGGGACTCGAAGCTTATTGTCGTGCAGGACTTGCTTGACATGTTGAAGCTCGGCAGCCAGATGTTTCTTGTCACAGATCCCTTGTATTAGCTGGAACAAAGATTTATTTACAGGTAGCTAACTGTGTTGGATGGTGGTGAGATTCACCGTTTAAGTACCCATCAGTATGGGTCTTTTTTCTATAAATCGTATGGCTTAAGGTGTTGTTTGGGTTACGGATTACTAAGACATCTAGGAAAGCTAGGGAATTGCTTGCCTCCAACTCCATTGTAAACTGACTTTTAGGGTTAATGGAGTTAAGATGATGTAGGAATACATCAGTTTTGTCAGATGGTAATATTGTGAAAGTATCATCGTCTAACACCTCAGTCCCTCCTGTCACTATGGGTGCTGCAAAGCACTCGAAACGTCGGAAACTTAAAAATCAAAAATAATCCGCGATAAAATTTGTAAAATACTTTATTTCATGACGATAACGTAATTGATGTTTAGAATTATAGCAATGGGGATTAATTAATGAAAGTACATACATATATGTATAATATATACAACTTTATAAATAAATATTATACGTGTGACCCTGAATTCCTATAGCAATCTCCCACGGGAGTGACCAGACAAGTAGGCATTATGCTACCCAGCGCGACAGTGAAAATCGCGGTAGCGAGCAACAAACGATAAAAGAGAGTTACGTGTTCACTGTCCATTTCTATGTCTAGTTCATTCCATATTGCCATGCGCGTGAACTAAATGTAATAGAGGAGGTAGATGCTAATTGCTATTGAATTAAAATAATCTTCAGTGATTTCAAAGACCAGTATAAGTACACCTTAATGTCGTACAAAATATCTATTCTCGTTTTCACTATACTTCACCACCATCTATGCATAATACAGGACGGGTCTTGATTTGTTATATGACGATTGACAGTTTATTAATGACAACAGAGGACCTAGACAAGTGGGAAGCGTTTTGTTTCCATTCTCATGCCGCCATGCCGCAATCTATAGAGCATTGTTCCGACCACGTGACTTTCAGTTAAAGATAAAAAAACAACAGTCTCAAAAAATGCAACCAAAAAAGTAGAAATTAAATAAATGTCATTCCCATACATTTTTCGTTTCCTATTAGCGTAGCGACATGTACTAGCGTTGTTTTCTGGCATTTAGTTGTTTATAGAAAATTGATTGAAAATAGTTTTTATATTACTATGGCCTTTTATTTTTAAATTTCCAAAAACAAGAAAAAACGGTGTTGATATAAATCGTGTTTTAAATTTCGTTACCATTATTATACTAGCTTTATTTGCAAAGTCAATTTGCCGACATAATTAGGTTATTAAAAGTCTACTTTAGGTTTCAATAATATTTTTTGCCTATGATTTTCAAGACGCCTTCAAGCTTTTGGAATGGCAAGGACTTAGCATCAACATCAATGGCGAATACATCACTCACCTTCGATTTGCCGACGACATTGTGGTCATGGCGGAGTCGCTGGAAGATCTAGGACGAATGCTCGGTGACCTCAACAGAGTATCTCTGTACGGGCCAGCCCGTCCATTTTGCAACATCAGGATTTTTACGCCACATGCACATTATATTAATTAAGATCATCAGTTCGCAATCGCTTAGCAAGAGAATCGCGCGTGCTCACATACATACATATATTATATCATACATTCATTCATTTATCATTCAATCATAGAATAGTGATAATTCGGACTATCAATAAAACTTTTAATCATTACAATATCAATTGTATCATTTATCATCATCAAAAAACGCTGTACGAGTACAGTCTAACCCGTACATCCGTTTTTATGGTCCTTCGAGAACCTAGCGTTGCGTGTGCACCAGTCAAGCAAGGGTACTAGGTTTCGCGTGTGAGAAAACTAGCAGTGTCTGTGTTGTTAGCAAGGTTGCAGCGCAGTTGGATTGTCAATCATCAACACTGTCATTTGAGCCGACTCCACAAGGTCAACGCGGCTCAATTCGACATCGCCATCAGATCGACAAGTAAGATCGTTTCATTTATCAAATATTTTCTTGGCATACATTTAAATACAAAATGTCGCACATGGAAGACATTCTTGAAAATCAACAACAGCTGCTAGATGCTATCGAACAAATATTTACCAACTTTTAAAAGAAAGATTCCTCTGACCGAAAGACATCTGATTACATCAGGCGAAGGTTGGAGACTCTCGATAAGTACTGGCAGGAATTTCAGTCTAATCATACTAGGCTTTTAGGCATTGAGTATGCTAAATCTCATACATTTCACTTGCAATCAATACGAAAAAGCTGAGGAAAGGTACGAAAATATTAGGGCAGTTATTATTAACCATCAGTCGAAGGATGAAAGGCCGTCGACACCCATCCTGAAGCCAGCAACTCCACTAGGAGGGCCTGGAACTTCTCAGCAACAACCATCTTGGCCAAAATCTACAGGAATAAGTAGCAAGACAGACGAAATGTTGAGAAAACAAAGCAGCTATTTAAAAGCATTCGGACATACGGTGTCTAACCTGCATTTGGAGCTGAAGTCCGAAAAATGGGAACTTGAGCATATATTACGTTTAGTCCAGTCTCGTTGGCCCGCCATAGATAGTCTTCATTGGGAATTGGACTGCGAGCTTGGGGATAGGAATCAAGAATATCAGCAAGCCTACTATAATTATGAAAAAACATACAACGATATTATCACCTCTATCAACAAGAAATTATGGTCCGTCTCGCATAAAGAGCAATCTACACCGCAGATGGACATACCAGTATTTAGTGGAAGCTACTATCAGTGGTCCTCTTTTAAAGATCTCTTTACAGAAACGATTCACAGTAACCCTGCGCTGTCAGGAGGGCAGAAGATGCAGTTTTTAAAATCTAAAGTAAAAGGAGAAGCAGAAAGGTTGATTCAACATTTAGCAATTACGTCGGACAACTATACAATTTCTTGGGACATTTTGAATCACCGTTATAATAATATCAAGCTTATTTTTAGCTCACACATCGACATGTTGCTTAACATCCCAGCTATCCAGTACTCCTCTCTAAACCATATTAAACACAACTATAGAGAGCTTAAATGCCATCAAGAATCTGGGCGTCGACGTAGCATCTTGGGATCCATTCCTTATTCATCTTTTGCAGCAAAAGTTAGACGCAGACACTTTCAATGACTACGTCGCATCTATCAAGAACCCAAGAGCCTTACCGAAGCTACAAGATTTTCTTTCGTTTTTAGAAAGCAAATTTACATCAATGGAATCGGCACGTAGGAAGTATGACAATCATTCATACAAATCTTCATCTAACATCAAGCAATCGCAATATGAGTCTAAGCAGATACACAAACAGTACAACAATATGAAGCAATCATTTACTGCGCATGGACAAATGGTTTCGCAAGCATCAAACAATAACAATTCTATGAAATATAAGTGCCCGATATGCAAAAACAACGAGCATGGAACTTATTATTGCCAACAATTTTTAGGAATGGCGCCTCAATTAAAACGTAATACTTTACACAAATTGAACATATGCCAAAATTGTCTGTATAATCATTATGGAAACGGTTGCTTTTCCAACAAACGTTGCCGTATGTGCAATGGGAAACATAACACGCTCATGCACGAAGCGTTTGCGCAAGTTAATAACACACCCGGTGCCGACTCAACAAAACAATCAAACACAAATGAGCCGGCAAAACGACACCAGAAACAGGACCCACCACAGCTGGCGCGGGGCAACTCGCACGTGTCACTGCAGGGTAACATGCCTGAAGTACTTTTGCCCACTGCCATAATCAAGGTACAAGGAGCAGATGGGTCAGCACATATCATGCGAGCCCTCTTAGACCAAGGGTCACAAACATCGCTTATTAGCGAAAGCGCGGCACACCTTTTAGGTTTACCGCGTAAACGCTGCCCAGGCATTATATGGGGCATAGGAGAAAAGGACAGCAGTTGTAAGGGTGTTATGAATATCAATTGCAAAGCAATCAATAGTAATTTTGAATTTGATGTGAATGTTTTTATAATGAATAAATTAATCAAGAATTTACCGAATCACACTTTTACAAAACCTAGTTGGCCTTATTTAGAAAATATTACATTGGCAGATCATGACTTCAATGTCAGCAAGCCGGTCGATTTATTATTTGGGGGAAGCATTTTTTCTAAACTCTTGCTGGAAGGTCTCTGTAGGGTCGAGGAAGACTTTGCCTCAGGTTCAGCGGCATCAGCGCAAAATACAAGATTAGGATAGATAGTAAGCGGTGACGTCACACATACTTATCAATGCAACGTAATTTTACACAACTTAGATGAGATACAAAAGTATTGGGAAATAGAGGACATTGCGGAGGAATCTTCACTAACTTTAGGAGATCAGGAGTGTATTGATTATTACAAATCTACTACGCTTCGATTGGAGGATGGTCGTTATCAAGTGAGGCTACCTCTGAAAAGCAATTATCAAGAATCACTGGGCTATTCGAAGCCTAAAGCTGTCGCCCAGTTCAAGTCGTTAGAATGAAAATTTCAGCAGCATCCTAATATTGAAGATCAATACAAGAAATTTATGTCTGACTACCAAGAGTTAGGTCATATGAAACCCGCTAGTGACAATTTGAAGCCAGATTGTTATTTGGGACATCACTGTATATAAAATCCCATGAGTCCGAAACCGTGTCGTCTTCAATGCAGCAGCAAAGACATCAACAGGAAACAGCTTGATTGACGTCATGGAATCCGGACCCAACTTGCAGCAGGATTTGCAGTCTCTAATTATCAAGTGGAGGCAGTACCAATTCGCATTTACTGCTGACATAAAAAAAATGTTTAGGCAGATATGGTTACACAAAAACGACTAGCAGTTACAGAAGATTATATGGCGAAATTCACCATCAGAAGCACTTTAAGAATACCAACTTTGTACAGTTAACACCTACGGCACCAAGGCCGCTCCGTTTCTCGCCATGATAACTTTGAAGCAGTTAGCAGAAGATGAACCGCGAAATTACACAAATAAAGCAATAGAACCCCTAGAGCAGTCTATGTATATGGATGACTTGCTTCATGGCTGCCATACGCCGGAGTCTGCAAGATCATTAGCAAGAGATATTATTAAAATTTTGAAGTCAGGTGGCTTTAATCTTAGAAAGTGGCGGTCAAACGTCCCCGATCTGCTGGACTCTAATCTACTACAGTCCTCGGAAAATAGTCAAAACAATTTTGATTTTAAATAGACCGAACACACTAAAACGCTAGGACTTATCTGGAATCCTGAGCAAGATTATTTTACGTTCCAGCTAAAAATTTATACATTAAACAAGCATATTACGAAAAGATCAGTATTATCCGACATATCCAAGATTTTTGATCCCTTAGGATGGTTATCGCCTCTCTCGACAAAACTTAAATTAATTTTCCAAAGTGTGTGGTCGTCAAATATCAATTGGGACGAAAACATTACCCGAAGATATTTATGCCGAATGGATCAAGATAGGGAAGATTTAGGTAACATCGAGAAAATACATATACCGCGGTGGTTGAAAACAATGGAAGGCGACAGTATCGAATTACATGGGTTTTGTGATGCGTCAACAAGGGCGTATGCTTGCGTAATATACTGTCGAATCAAGAGAGGTGAGCAGGCTACCGTTGTATTACTAGCGGAAAAATCAAGACTGGTTCCTACTAGTAAATCAGTATCCTTGCCCCGGCTTGAATTATTAGGGGCAGTCCTATTGGTAAAATTGATGACCAAGATCAAACAATGTCTAAAGAATTATGATTTAAAACATTATGGTTGGACAGATTCCATGATAGTATTAGGATGGCTTAATGGTGATCCAGGCAAATGGAAAACCTTCGTCGCAAATCGAGTAATAGCTATCATATCGGTCATGCCTGCTAATTGCTGGCGTTATGTAAATACAAATCAAAATCCATCGGACTGCAGCAGCAGAGGATTGACGCCGTCGCAACTCAGAGGACATTGTTTGTGGTGGCAGGGTCCAGATTGGCTTCAATCATTTAAGGATATCCCGTAAGAGCAAGCTATATACATTACGCATCAAGAAATTAAAAAACCACAGCTTGTTAACGTTATCACGCGTTACGAGAATGGCATTGTCAGCAGTATATTATCAAAACACAGTTCATTTAATAAGGCGGTTAGAGTGTTGGCATGGATTTTAAGATTTAAGAAACGGGAACAAAGACAGGTTTTTCTAACATTAGGAGAATTGAAAGCAGCAAGAATCATTATCATACGGCATATTCAGCAACTTGAGTTTTATCAAGAAATTCAATGTTTACGCACAGGAGCTAATGTTCACACTAAAAGCAAGTTGTGTGAATTAAATCCGTTTATAGATCAAGATGGGTTGATTCGAGCCGGTGGTAGATTGAGAAATGCCAACATCGACCCAGATATGAGACACCCTATTATTATTCCAAAGGGGCGCTTAGCATAACTTATCATTGATCAGTCCCATGAGCTTAGCTATCACGGTGGAGCGCGCTTAACATCAGCTATCATGAGACAAAAATATTGGGTCATTGGAGGCAACCGAGCTACCAAGGCCAGATTACGTCTATGCGTCAAGTGCAGGAGACATAATCCTAGCAAACATCATCAGACTATGGGCGATCTACCATCAGCAATGTGCAACCCTTCCCGACCCTTTGAAACAATTACTGTAGATTTCACGGGTCACGTCTTTATAAAAACTAACAAGGGTCGCGGAGTCCGTACAACCAAGGGTTATATAGCGGTATTCGTTTGTATGGCAACAAAGGCCGTGCACCTCGAAGTGGTATCGGATCTCACAATGTCATCATTTTTGGCAGCACTGAAGAGAATGTCGGTTCGACGAGGTACTCCGCGTCACATATATAGTGACAACGGTACAAATTTCGTTGGAGCCAGTCGAGTTTTACAGCAGGAGTACGAACAATTGCAACAGATATTTAATCAATCAAGAGTTTTATCAAGAACTTATTGAAATGGAAATAACCTGGCATTTTAATGCACCGTCATGGCCTTCTGCAAATGGGCTGTGCGAAGCCGCCGTCAAAAGCTTTAAATACCACCTTAAAAGGGTTGTCGGCGAGCAAAAGCTCACATACGAAGAGTACAGCACAGTGTGTGCTCAGCTTGAAGCGTGCCTCAACTCTAGGCCGCTGTGTCCACTTACAGAAGATCCACAAGATTTAAATTATTTGACCCCTTCACATTTTTTGTCAAGTGGTCCTACGTTAACTATCTATGAAACCGAAAGAGATCTCAGAACAAGGTGGATGTTAACCCAAAAGATCTTTCAAGATATTTGGAAACGATGGCGTCACGAATATCTTATCAGTTTATCATCTAGATGTAAGTGGAGACGACCACAGAATAATATAAAAGTTAATGACATAGTAACCATACATGATGCACATCTCCCTACCGGAAAATGGATGCTTGGACGAGTAGTACAATTACATCCCGGCAGCGACGGTTATGTTCGAGTGGTAACTCGCTAATCAAGATGAAGATCGAAAACTTTCACAAGCCGAGCCAGAACTTTCCCAAAACGACTCTGATAAGAAATCCGAGAGGAAAACTAAAAGATATTTGAATCGTTATAACGTCACACATGTAGTTACATCTATTGTATTATTTTTTATGACAATCATATCGTCTTCCCAGGCTGCATATAACATAACTTCGCTTCAAAATAATAGGTCCCTTTACCTTGACAAGGTGGTAAATATGAGAAATTATAAGGGATGAATGGCGACTGATAGTCTACTATGACTTAAATCCCTTCTGGGAAGGTACTGCAGCCTGTTCGAAGTATATACAATACCTTGATAAAGTGTGTGATAAAATGGAAGTTCATTCACCGTGTCACAGCATCATGTTACAAATAAGACACGGTTACTCAGAACTCAGAATTGTGGACTCTATTTCTTTCCTTAACAATAGATTTGATGAGATAGATAAACAACAGCAGTCCGCTAATATAAAGGTAAAAAACTTGAAGAAGAAAATAAAGAACTCATGAACACTATTGGCGACCTTCAATTGCGTATTAACAACTTAGAGCAACACTCAAGGTCAAACAATGTGGAAATTCAATGCATGCCTGAATCAAAAAAAGAAACATTTATAATATCGTCACACAGTTGGGCAAAGCTGTGAATTGCGAAATAAAGGAGAAAGATATACTACACTGCACCCGAATTGCCAAGGCTAATCAAACTAACAGCCGCCCGCGATTCATAATTGCTCAACTATCATCGCCTAGACTACGTGATCAACTTCTGGCATCAATTACCAAAATTAACCAAAATAATTCGCATGACAAACTAAATTGCGCACACCTAGGATTCTCCGGGAACAAATCTCCTGTTTACGTGGTTGAGCACCTTTCACCAGCAAACAAAGCACTTCACGCAGCCGCCAGTACTAAAGCAAAGGAAATGAACTACAAGTTCGTATGGGTCAGAAGCGGCAGAATATTTGCAAGGAAAGCAGAAGGCACAGAATACATTTTAATTAAGAATTATAATAGCTTGAGCAAAATTATCTAACATATACAAATAATTTATATTATGTATGTTTACGTGCTTAATTATAATAACATTCACTTATGTAAATATTTATTATCAAAATTGCAGAGGTTTACGAACTAAAACTAATACTTTCTATAGCAATAATAATTTTAACGGAGACATGGTTGAATGGTTACATCCTTAGCAGTGAGCTATTTTGCGATAGATACACTGTGTATAGAAGGGATAGGGAGACCACTGGTTTCCAACCTAAAAAGGATGGGGGTGGAGTGCTGATAGCCATTTCGAAAAAAATAAACTCTAGGCGTGTTGAGAGTTGGCAAAGTAAATGTGAGGACCTCTGGGTCACAATAGATATATCTGCTACACGTCAAATGGCTCTGTGCGCAATATATCTTCCCCCTCCTGTGTGTCACGCAACTCTTGAACTTTTTATCCAAAACTGTAATGTTATTTTTGACACAACGGATATACCTATTTGTATAATTGGTGACTTTAACCTGGGAAAAATTTACTGGGACGAAGTAGCTGTTAACTACTCCTTACCTAACACATGTCATAGCTTACTTGAATTTATGAACGTTTGTAAACTTATACAACAAAACAATATTAAGAACTGTTCTGGACGTATTTTGGTCTTGTTTTGTCGACAATCCCCTTGTGTTCAGTAAGTGAATCCACTTGCCCTTTAACCGTTATTGACGAATTTCATCGTCCCCTAGATTTGAATCTGTCAATGGCAAAGAATAGTAGTCTAGCATACAAAGCACATAACATGAAACCTAATTTTTATAAAGCTGATTATGAACTTATTAACCAACAGCTAAATAAATATGACTGGATTCAAATTTTAGAGGGAAGGACTGACGTAAATGACATGATAATAATTTTATATAATATCTTAGATACCGTTATAAATAAATATATTCCAAAGCATAAGACAACGAAGAGCCACTTTCCACCGTGGTTTAACAAAAAAATTATTAAAATATTAAAAGAAAAAAACAAATTAAGACTGCGTTTCAAAAAATACAAAAACCCTCGAGACGAATTATTAGAGCTAAAATTAGTTTCAAAACGATGTCAATATCAGTGTAAGAAGTTATATAACGACTATTTGAATAGCATAGAAATCAAAATTGCAGACAATCCAAAGGCTTTCTGGACACATGTTAAAACCAAACGTGGCGGATCAAGTGTCTAACGTTTGACCATGACCGACGGACAGACCACAACATTCAATGGTACTGCTATTTGTGACCTTTTTGCGGATTTCTTTTCATCGGTCTACACATATACTAACAGCACAGATTTCATACATGGGTCTGACTTCCTGCACTCTTTGCATAATAACAGCATGTGCTTAACATACCCAATATTTGATCTTAAAACTGTACACAAAAGTTTGCAATCTGTCGACACCAGAAAAGGAGCAGGTCCTGATGGGATTCCCCCAGTTTTTATCTCAGCTTGCGCTTCAGCCTTGGCTGCTCCACTAATGCGCATCTATAATCAGTCTTTGGCATCAGGAACTTTCCCTGCGAAATGGAAGAAAGCTAAGGTTGTTCCTATACACAAATCAGACAAAAAAGATGTCATTTCCAACTACAGGCCCATTTTGGTCCTCTCTTCATTCGCCAAGATCTTTCAGTCTATGATCTGTCCCTATATACAGCGTCATTTGAGTCTATACCTAAGTATTGATCAACACGGTTTTGTTCCATCGAGGTCTACAGCCACAAACTTGTTAAGTTTTTCGGAGCTTGTCACACAAGCTCTAGACTCAAACAAAGAGATCGATGTTATATATACAGACTTTAGCAAAGCGTTCGATAAACTTTCCCACTCTATACTTGGTAATAAATTGTCAGCATATGGTATATCTGGGCCTCTGTTGGAATGGTTCAAATCGTATTTAGTTAAGCGTGAGTTCTATGTTGTTGTTAATGGCTTTCAATCCACTAATTGAAATATAACCTCTGGTGTACCGTGGGGGTCTGTCCAAGAGCGTGCTCGTCGCGACCCCTGCCAGTCACCGAAGACGTACCGCAGTGCGGGCTAGGGCGTCCCCCCGAGGCGACGCGTACCGGCCCGCCCCCGTCGGTACGAATATAAATATAATGCACGAATACGAATATAATGCACAAAACATTGGTAGAATTATCTCAACGTTAACAAAGTATAAGTATTGTATTTTTATTTTATTTTTTATATATTTTATATATGTATATATAGCTATTCGTATATATTTTATGTTTATATAATTATGGATATGTATGTATGTATATTATAGATCCATATATATTTTAATTGAGTTAGTAAGATTTAATATTTTTTTTTTTTTTGCTATTTCTATCTTTCTTTCTCACCCAACTCGGATTTGCACCTGCTTTCACTCGTTTCTGCATCACCCAAAGGTAGACTGGCAGAAAATGCCTAAGGCATTAAGTCCGCCCATGTACCAACTGTGCATAAAGGATAAATAAATAAATAAATAAATAGGTGGAAGCGGCGATGGGGGCCGCCACCCATCACGCCGGGCCCGAACTGGCGAGTCGTGGGGTGCAGAGTGCCGAATAGGCACTTGGAATGTAAGAGGTGGTATGGAAGATAAGATGCATGAGGTGATTGATGTGATGAAAGAGAGACGCCTGGATGCTCTGTGTGTAACAGAGACTAAGCGGAGGGGCAGTGAAACCTGTGATCTTCCTGATGGAACGATGGCTCTGTGGTCTGGGGTACCGCAGAGCAGTCGTGCCAGCATGGGGGTGGGTATCTTGCTGTCCCGTCGCCTGGCCTCTGGAGTGAGAGATTATGGCCTGTGCGATGCGAGACTTCTCTGGGTCCGTTTAAAACTGGGTGTCACTAGAGTATTTTTGGTCCCGTAAGCTCGTCGACACCCCAGGACCTTGAGAAGTTTTGGGATAATGTCAGGGAAGTTCTGGATTTGGCTGAGGCTAACGAAATGGTGATTCTGTGTGGCGAACTGAACGGATGGGTAGGAACCAGGCGGCAAACTTGCGACGCTGCTCTGGGTCCTTATGGTGATAAGAGAGTGAACGATGCAGGTAAGCTCAGTGTAGATGTTTGTTTGGAAAGGGGTCTCCTTGTGTCTAACACGATATTCCAGCATAAGGACGTACATATGTATACGTGGAGAAGAAATGAACAAAAAAGCATGATAGATCTGATCCTGGTTGATAACCGTCTCCGAAGCAAACTACAAGATACGCGTGCGTATAGAGGCCCCACTCTGGAATCAGACCACTATCTCGTAGTTGCGCGGTTTAGTGGTCTGTTCAGGAAGTGGAGGCACTGGGGAGAGCGTATCCCCTTCGGAGACCTTGAAAGATTAAAGGTTAAAAAGTTGCAAGATGAGAGCGTGAGGAGAATGTATGAAGACAGAGTCCGGGACAAGCTTTTGACAGCAGGCTCTTCGGACTCAAATGTAGATGAATGCAGGAATAGCCTGAAAGAGAGTTTGGTGGAATCCGCGAAAGAAGTATGTGGTTGCTCAAAGAAGCATATTACAGCAAAAGGTGATGCATGGTGGGATGCGGAGTTGCAAAGCTCCGTAGAAAGTAAGAAGAAAGCGTGGCAGGACTATGTATCTTCTTTGAACCTGAATGCCAGTATGACAGAGATGAGGAAAGAAATATAAATATATATTAATAAATTCTTGCAGACACACAAGCTGTGCTAAACCGGTGGAGTGAATATTTTGGAGAAATGTATGGAGATGACCCGGATGCTGATGCCGCAGACGTGCCCAAAGGCGAGATTGCGGCACCAGAATCAACGGAGGACATCACTATGGAAGAAGTTGAATGGGCGATAGGAAGTATGAAAAACGGTAAAGCTGCTGGAGTAGACATGATATCTGCCGAGATGATCAAATATGGTGGAACTTACGTTCGGGACGCTTTCCGGGCCCTTGTAAACCTTTGCTGGAGGTCCGGTAGAGTCCCTACAGATTGGCGCCGCGCAGTCATAGTACCCTTGTATACAGGCAAGGGTTCACAGTATGACTGCGCCAATTACAGAGCCATCAGTTTGATCAGCTTGGCAGCCAAGGTGTACGGTAAAATTATTGAACGGAGAATGCGCGTGAAGTCGGATGGAATGTTGTGCGAGGCACAAGGGGGTTTCAGGTCTGGAAGAGGATGTTCGGATCAAGTCTTCTTACTCCGCAACATCGTAGAGAAGCATCTGGCAGTGGGGCGGAAGGTTTTCTGCGGTTTTGTAGATCTGGAGAAGGCATTTGACAAAGTTGTGCGAAAGAGACTTTGGGACATTTTGCCAGAGTATGGTATAGATGGCACTCTGTTGCGAGCCGTCCAGTCCACTTATGTCGACTGCAAGGCATGCGTACGGGTGGGTGGTAACAGGTCACCCTGGTTTGACGTTAAAATTGGCGTCAAGCAGGGTTGCGTGTTGTCCGCTAGACTGTTTATAATATATCTGGACAAAAGTCTTCAAAGACTGAAAGCGATGAATTAAGGTGTACAAATGGGTGACTTAGTGGTAAACCATCTACTTTATACAGATGACGCGGTTTTAATAGCGCCAACAGCCACTGATCTGCAAACACTAGTCACAGTTATGAAAGACGACTGCATGATCAATGGCTTACACTTGAATGTGAAGAAAACTAAGATTATGGTTTTTGAAAGGGAAGAAACCAGAACGAATGTAAGGATTGTGGTTGGTAACGATGTGCTGGAGCAAGTGAATGAGTTTGTATATCTTGGATGCGCCTTCAGTTAGGATGAGAAATACACCGCTGACATAGAGAGAAGAGTGAGTGCAGGGAACAGAGTGAGTGGTGCGATGGGAAAGCCACTCGGGAGCCGGCACTTAAGCCATAAGGCGCAGCTGGCCATACATAACGGAGTTCTTGTCCTAACGCTGTTATATGGTAGCGAGAGCTGGGTATGTAAGAAGGAGAATGAAAGTAGGATAAATGCGGTAGAAATGCGAGCTCTGCGGAGTGAAACTGACCGACCGCATTAGCAACAGCATAGTAAGACAGCGAGTAGGTATGAAAGATAGTATCGGTGTAAAGATGAGAAAGGGCATGCTCCGTTGGTTCGGCCATATGGAAAGAATGCCAGAGGAAAGAATGACAAAACAGATATACAATGTGAAAGTGGAAGGATGCAGGTACCGGGGAAGACCTAGACTATCTTACCACGACCAAATAAACCGAGTCTTATCTGATGGAAAAGTCAAGAGTCTCCGTAACCGGCGAGCGTGTATGAGACGAACTATAAGAGTCGAGGAAGCCAGAGAGGTATGTAAGGAAAGAACCTGTTGGAACTCTGTACTCTCTGCCTACCCTGCAAGGGATCTGGCGTGAGGTTATAGATAGATAGATAGATAGATTAACGATATACCCTGCTGTTTCCAATATTCCAAATGTTTCCTGTACGCTGACGATTTGAAGTTCGCTAGAAGAATAGAATGTAATAAAGACACTGAATATGTACAAGAAGACCTGAATCGACTGATTGAATGGTGCAACCGCAACGAAATGCAACTTAATTTTAAAAAATGTTACCATTTGAAATTCTCAAAGAGGTCAAACTGCATGTACTCGAATTATTTCATTCTCAACCAAAAAATCCAAGAGGTGGAATTGATCAGGGACTTAGGAGTAACGTTTGATAAAAAGTTAACTTTTATTCCGCACATCGAAAGCATTAGCAAAAAAGCGTCCAAGATGTTAGGATTTATAATACGTAACACAAAAGGCTTCCAAAACAGCACCACGAAGGTTGTGCTATATAACAGTCTTGTTCGAAGTGTATTGGAATATTGTTGTATTGTATGGAGACCACACTACGCCACTCATATGTTAACGCTTGAACGTGTCCAAAAACGCTTTTTGTGGCATCTTGCGTTTTCGCAAGGTAAAGCCAAGCAGCTACCTTCATACAACTCTCGCTTGCAGTACTTCAAGATACGCTCCCTATCAACACGTAGAGTCATAATAGATGCTGTCTTCTTATATAAGTTGTTGAGGAATAAAATTGATTGTCCCGGTATATTGGGCATGTTGCATTTCCGCACTCCAACTCGTTATCCCAAAAATGCCATCACGCCACTCTGCCCACCATTGCGCAGGACGGTGCTTGGTGCAAATTCGCCAATACCACGGCTATGTAAAATTTTAAACAAGTGCCACGACGTAGTTGATGTACACCATGATAATCTTAACAAATTTTACAAAGTTGTTGTTAATTGTTCCACATAATTATGTTAATTCTAATTTAATTTATTTAATTATTTATTATTAATTCTTTATCATACTTTATTATTCACCTTTACTTTAACCTAAATTTTGTAAACTAGAATATCAAACATATTCTTAGTTTAGTAGTGTATTTAGTTAGTCAATCATACGGTTTGTGCATGCGGTGTTAGCCTGTAAGAAATTGTTACACTTAATAATGTATTCATGTAACTAAAATACTATGTATGTACTAGTGTAAATAATTGTTGGTTAACCTAAATAATTATAATGGATTGTTATTAGATCAGCAATTTTATACGCGCACGCGACAGCGACGCGGTCTTATCAATGGTGTAGGCTATCTCGCTAATAGTTTATTTGGAGTGTTGGACGATAGCTTTGCACAGAAGTATGAAAAAGATATCAATTTAATTAGAGAAAATGAGCAACATATAGGCAAATTACTGAAAAATCATACTACAATTGTTGAGGCTGAATTTAATGTGATCAAGAGAATAGAGGACATCATACAAAAGCAACATAAGACTGTTAGCAAGCAATTACTAAACTTAGAGAACACAATGACAGAAGTTAAAGCAAGCATGCAAAATGTGAACGTTATGTCTGACTTTACTTTATCAGCAATGATAGCGAATAATATCATATTTCACCTCAAAACTATTCAAGACACTGTATTAGATACGATTACAAACATTTATCACGGGAAGTTTAATTTACATCTTATAACCCCCGACCAATTTCAGCGAGAATTGAACAAAATAGCAGCAAAATTGCCGAACGACTTATCCCTACCTACAGATATTAGCGATCTATATAACTTATATCAGTTGTTACAAGTCAAAGGTAGAATGTCGAAACATTACTTAATTTTCGAAGTTAAGATTCCCTTGATAACTAGGGACTCTTATGAAATTTTTAAACTCATACCCATTCCTGACCAAATAGGTCTTAGTATCAGAAGCATTGTTCCAGTTAGCAACTATATCGCCGTTAATTTGAAAAAAGAAGCACTTCTTATGATCACAGAAGTCGAGTAATCAGCATGTTTACAAAATTTTGACGAAGTCTTATGTCATTTTATGAGACCCGTTTATCATATACGAGATGATGAAGTTTTATGTGAGAAGAATCATTTTAACAAAAGTTGCAAGGTAAACGTAGAACCCTGCAAGACAAAGTGGATCAAGACAAACCAATTAAACACGTATTTTTATTTTATTTGTGACGTAACTCAAGTGAAGCTACTTTGCGATGATCAGATTACCGCAATACAATTGTCTCGTACCGGTTTAATGACACTCAGCGAAGGCTATCTATCTATCTATCTATAACCTCACGCCAGATCCCTTGCGGGGTAGGCAGAGAGTACAGAGTTCCAACAGGTTCTTTCGTTACATACCTCTCTGGCTTCCTCGACTCTCATAGTTCGTCTCATACACGCTCGCCGGTTACAGAGACTCTTGCCTTTTCCATCAGATAAGACTCGGTTTATTTGGTCGTGGTAAGATAGTGTAGGTCTTCCCCGGTACCTGCATCCTTCCACTTTCACATTGTATATCTGCTTTGTCATTCTTTCCTCTGGCATTCTTTCTATATGTCCGAACCAACGGAGCATGCCCTTTCTCATCTTTACACCGATACTATCTTTCATACCTACTCGCTGTCTTACTATGCTATTTTTATTTTATTTGTGACGTAACTCAAGTGAAGCTACTTTGCGATGATCAGATTACCGCAATACAATTGTCTAGTACCGGTTTAATGACACTCAGCGAAGGCTGTTTAATCAAAACAAAGGATTTTTCCATACACACTCATAAACAGTATATGAGTGAATACAACATTAGGACTGATCTGCGTACACCGGAAATTGCGCCTATCAATCATCTCATTAACATTTCCTTGCCTAAATTACCTGAGTCTGCCAGTACCGATTCTGAGAGCCCGCTCCCAGACTTAACAAGCATTTAGAAGCAAATAGACATTCTGAAGCAAAGTGCACCCCTAGCAGAGAGTGTTTCCTATCATGATGTACACCATTATGCTGTTATATATATTATCGTCGGTATCCTGGTAGTAGTAGGATTGGTTTACGGTGTTCTGCGGGCGCGCCGCGCCCGCGCGTCTACAGCGGCGGGCCAGGCGGTTGCCAACCGACAGCCAGCCGCCCGCTGCAGCAGCAGTAATCAGTGTAGTGAAAGTGTACAAGGTGCTGAGCAAGCCGCTCAAGTTTATGAAGGTGTTATTAAAGCGTCCAATCATAGTGCGTATAGTGTTCCGAGTGTTAGTGTTCGTAAGCTCAAGCGTAATGAGATTACTTCGCGAGTGCCTCTAAGAGAGAATAGGAGCACTTCTCCTATATTTTATTCTGTTTGTAATATTCAAGAAGCATGTGTTTAGTTTTGAGACTATATTGTTCATCATCTTGTAATCATTTGCATTCATTCATCCAACATCAATCCCTCTCATCTCTCGCCCGGGAGCATATACGGGCCAGCCCGTCCATTTTGCAACATCAGCATTTTTACGCCACATTTATATTAATTACGATCATCAGTTCGCAATCGGTTAGCAAGAGAATCGCGCGTGCTCACATACATACATATATTATATCATACATTCATTCTTATTTATCATTAAATCATAGAATAGTGATAATTCGGACTATCAATAAAACTTTTAATCATTGCAATATCAATTGTATCATTTATCATCATCAAAAAACGCTGTACGAGTACAGTCTAACCCGTACAATCTCAACAAGTGGGTCTTAATCTCTCACCGTTGGGAACTCTACTCTTGAAGTTGTCGACGAATACATTTACCTGGGACAGGTAGTCCAGTTAGGTAGGTCCAACTTTGAGAGAGAGGTCAATCGACGAATCCAACTCGGCTGGGCAGCGTTCGGGAAACTACGCAACATCTTCTCATCCAAAATACCTCAGTGTCTTAAGACTAAAGTTTTTATGCAATGTGTGTTACCAGTGATGATATATGGATCAGAGACATGGTCTCTTACAATAGGTCTCATAAAATAGCTCAAAGTTGCTCAGCGAGCTATGGAGAGAGCTATGCTTGGCGTTTCTCTACGCGATCAGGAATGAGGAGATTCGTAGAAGAACCAAGATCACCGACATAGCCCTTAAGATTAGCAAGCTGAAGTGGCAATGGGCGGGCCACATAAGGCGTAGATCGGACGGGCGTTGGGGCAGAAAGATTCTAGAGTGGATAACATGTATTGGCAAGCGCAGCGTGGGACGACCGCCTGCCAGATGGACCGACGATCTTGTGAAAATCGCAGGAAGTCGTTGGATGCAGGTGGCATCGGACCGTTTACGCTGGAAAGCGATTGGGGAGGCCTATGTTCAGCAGTGGACAAGTATAGGCTTAGATGATGATGATTTTCAAAGTGCATGGCATAATGGCAAACTTTAATATCCTTGGGATCCTACATTTTATCCAGATAAACTGTGCGAGCCTAAGCCTAATAGTATTATTGAGTTAAATAATTATTTATTCAATTCACGTGGTTATAACATAAATCGACTAAAAGAGCGTAGCTTTCTTTTTAACTTGTTCTTTAAATTCAGTCGTTAATTTGAAATGTGTTAAAGTAATCTATTCGGTAAGTGTTTGATCGGCGAATCGTTTTATCCCGACGGCACAAATACAATTTGTTTGTCACTACTTTGAAGGTCAATTAAACATACAGACTGATTCGATAATTTATTACTTTTATTAGATTACATCAGAGAATGGTGAAAAGTTATACAACGAAAACCTATAGAAGATACTTGAAATTCAAATCTAAAACGACGTCAGCTGAATGTGTAAAGTTATATGGGAAAGTGACGAAATGAAACAATTTTCGGCATTAAGCCCTATTTACCGGTCATCCTGAATAAAAACTATTAACAAATTGACGATACGTCAAGGCTGAATTGTAGCATCATTGGGATATGTACTAGTTACAGTGTAAAATGCGTTATAAGCATATTTGGACAAAAAATTGGACTTACAATATTCGTAATGATTCGTTGATAGGCTCAAGAAACCCTGGTATACTTATACCAATAAATAGCCAGCTCTCCTGGAAAACATTTTCACTGCACAAATAAAACACTTCGAAAACGAACTCAGTCCCGTTAGCCGGCAGGAAATACCGTTCAGTAGCAATTAAAACTTTTTCACTGATTAAACTTTAACAGTAACATTTTCTCGAAGGTCAGTTTTTTACGATAAAATGCCTACATCGTGGACCTTTCATTAACTCTATTCGACTACTTTTTCTATCTGTTTATCAATCTATATCATCACGCCAGATCGCTTGCGGGGTAGGCAAAAAGGACAGAGTTCCAACAAATTCTTCCCTTACATACTTCACTGGCCTCCTCCACTCTTAAGCTGTAAAGGTCTCGCGGCCAATAGCGTAGGTCATTCACACACACAAAATCCTCCACTCTCATATTTCAGCTCATACACTCACCAATGTCGGAAGATAGGAAGACAAAACAGATATACAATGCGAAAGTAGAAGGATGTAGGTACCGAAGAAGACCTAGACTATCTTACTATGACTAAATAGACTGTGTCTCATGTGGGGGGCTAGTCAAGAATCTCCGTAACCAGCGAGCCTGTATGAGACTACATTTTCAATATATTTTTCTCAATTATTTGCACTTGAGGTTAATGAGGTAAGGGTGTAAAATGGTATTATTTACACGAAAGCTTAAAAAGAAGTGCTAGTTTCCGATACATGTTTAAGTACTCAAGTACAAAAAGAAAGACAATATTGTTGCGCCTTAGTGTTGCTTAATTAAACAGGAAAGAAATGTGTAGGGGGACAGGCCATCAGCTAAGTCACGCGGCGGTTATTCGCACAAATCTGTGTAAGCCAGGTCCTTGGAAATACCAGAGCTTACAGTTACAGATGACCTCTCAGTGTCCTTAACTTGGTGCAGTCACTACCCCAGCTTACGCACTGGATGCAAGCAATTTCAATCAGCCGTCCTGATGGCTTTACGTTAAGGAGGAGCCGATGTGCTATCTGGTTTGCAGTAACTTGGCCAGGTGTAGGTGAAAGAGGGGGATCACCAATCAGTTTCCGGATGGTCCTTCATGCCTTCTTACTGTTATGTGTCATGTCTATATTCGTAATTGTGTCGATCCACCTCTCCTGTCGGGCTACGCTGATCCGGGATAGCAGATCCTCGCCAACTAAGATGGTATCCTCAGAGACCGAGTCATGGCTGTAAAGGGTCTCGTGCTCTTTAAGCAGTTCTGCAAATTTCTTCGATAGCCCTGAGATGTAGGATGTTCGACAGGCTCTGGGAATGCATTGGCGGGATGTTCTTGATACTATGTCGACAAATCAGTCATAGCTTCCTGGTGTTGGCGGAACATCCAGTAGGGCTGCGTCTATCAACTGCCAGAACTGTTCCAAATTGGTCTTGGAAGCGCCGTTTCAACGCTTTAGGGGAACTTTTAAAGGTCGTAAAACAGGCTGGATTGTACACATGTACGGGCTATGCTGTGTGCGTATTGTATTGGGGTCCATACGGTCTTAGTGCACTGCGAGCTGATGTCTTCACTGACAACTATCAGGTAACCAATTGTAACCACGTTTCCATCGACCACGGTGAAAGGAGGCCGGTTGCTTTGGGTTGTGAATCAGCACCAGGTTATTTGTATCGGCCTACTTCTTAACAGCTTGCCCACTTGTGTCCGTGGCATTGTAATCCCAACTCGTACTGTAACTGTTGAAGTCACCGATCATTACTCTGACGGGGTGGTCATTAAAATTTTCAGGTGAGAGGGCTTGTAATGTGAAGTAACGGTACAGTAGCCAAAGTTGTTGGTTACGACTTTGATTCCATTGTGGATCGAACATTTAATTGACTCTGTGCTTATGCTGGGAATAATAAACACTGCGGTACCGTGTTTCGGGTGACAGATCTCGGCGATAAGCGTGAGTCCAGGAATGTGCGGCCAGCCCTGAGTTTCGTCTCTATGGGTTTTTTGGACACACAGAACGTCGCAGTGTGCGATATAACTCAGAAAGTATTACTGATTTCTCCTGTGAGAAATCCTCGACGTTAATAGAGACTAAACAAAGCGCCGACTTTAGGGCCGGACTGGAGTTGTTTGCCATCGTGGTGAAAGGAGGTACGGGGGCTCAGAAGATACGTCACTCGGGGAGGCACCTTTGAGGTGTTATGCCCGGTTTATATAGTCCTAGCGACCGTCCAAGAATTTGTTTGCGTATATAATTATAGCCTATGTGTTGTTAATGTATTTTATCAAAATTCATTTAGAATTTTTTACGACGAAAAGAGTGACAAACATCCATACATCCAGCCTCGCAAACCTTTGCGTTGATAATATTAGTAAGATCTAATATTATTAGACCATAAATTATCGACACGACAGTATACTATTTTTACAGAAAGCTTAATTCACTAATTGTATAAAAATCAAGTTGTTCTAACACCGAAATATTAATCAAAAGCATGATAAGTGGATTAACCGTGTAACAGAGTGATACGTGCCTCAATTTTCGTCGGAATAGCAATTGATATCTCACTAGTAACTAGTAATAAATTACATTCCCAAGTGAAACATACGAGTATATTTTCGCCATCACCCGACAATATTTTCACATAATGCGTTCGAGGGTCTCCTATCTTGTAGATTTATCTAGATGGAAGTTTTGTAAGACGTTGTTGCAATATCAAATAAAAGAAGTAAACTATCAATTCGATATAGATCTCTGTTTAGAATGACTCTAGATCTTATGTACATACTTCTCTTACATTATAATAATGTGTCCATCACCAACTCTGCTTTTAAAGTATCGTTTATTTTAGTTAGACTGCCTCGATAGTCAGCATATGCGCTACTGACGATCACGTGGTCTTGGATTCAAATCCTAGGTTAGTCATAATGTAATTTTTTCTCTGGAAAAATCGGTTGACAATAATTTCGCCCTTTCTCACATTACTATTCAAAATACTTCGACAAAATACAATAACTAACAAAATTAACGCAAGACATGATAGTAGTTTGTCGTAAATCGGCAACGAATTTTTTAAACTCGTACACACAAAAGACCCAGATTCATAAAACGGGCCTTAGTATTCGACTAACCCCGTACGCACTTCTGTGGCTTCCCCAAAAACAAGTTTTATTCACAAATTGAAGACTATATTTCGCATTTATTTAGATTATATTGACCAAGGTGATACACACATACATATGTGGCATGTGACTTAAGCTTAAACTTTTCCACGACGCTTTTAATCAACTGAATCGACATTAGTGGCTAGTAACTTATTGTGTTGATATCAACATATGTACTTACAGTCCCTAACTAGCGACCGCATTGTATAAGCGCAATGTAAGTAAGGCTGTAATATGAAATGTCTGGGGAAGTTTAAGTATTTTAATATATTTTTTAAATTATTAAAAATTAATGTTACTCATTCAGTCTGCCGTTCAGCCTGACTGCTTCTTTGGTCTAGTGGCAAAGCGCATTTCTTTATGAACCGAGGTACTGGGTATGAATCCTAGGTCGGGCAATACATTTGCCGGAGTTTTTCTCACAAAAACTTCCCAGGATGAGTCCAGAGTCTGGAATTGTGTTCGGTATATGGAAATAAGCTTGTCTCCTATTACAAGTGACCTAACATCGTCGGCAATAAGCGGGTGTACTCAGTACACCTCTGGTATCACCGCTTGGGGAATAAAGCGTGACGGTGTGTTCATTCAGTCTGCTGTATTAAACAAAAATGCATCAATATTCAAAGCTATAGGGCTGCTTTGAATGCATTTCTAATACATATTCCTCAAAATGCACACAGGAGTACAGGTTCCGTGGTTAATTTGGGTACCAAAACCATAAAATTGGAATTTTGATTTTCGTATTGTATTCGAAAAGCAATAATCTAATCGGGGTGTCTGGAGTCTTGCGTTTATACGTTACACCTTGTATCAACAGGGTGTATGATGTACGCTTCTGCTTGAACATATGTACATCTTTCCCACACACGTTTTCTCGGAAGGTATTTATTAACTTTAATATTGCCAAAATTAAACGATCTCGATAGTGAGGGTGAAAATGACTCAGCAGATTTTAACTACATAAGCATGCATATTTTTGAATCCATCGGTTTTGTCAATAACGTAAATTACAAATGCACTTCACCTCAAACTATTAAATAGGTACGAGTATGACAGATATGTGAGCGTCAAAGTTTGCACTAACAATTTGAAGGATCTGCATATTCATACCACTCTGAAAACTTTCCGTGATGCAGCCCTCTGCGAGTTCTGTTGAAGTTAAGTAGATGACTATATCATTATATCGTTAAATATGTATGTATCTTACCTAATTATTAGGTTACGTAAGTTCTTAGTGCGATGGTTTAGTGATGCGAAATATTTCTTCGTACTTCGGTTTATTTACGAAGGTTCTCAAACATGTGTTCAAGATATATGCGAAGACTGCATAATTACCTTTCCTCTTTGAATGAATATGCAAATTATGGAAATGGATTTCAAACCAGTCCTTTGATTCAGAATATGGGTAGAGATATAGAGCTTTGAAATAGGCAGGTATCTACGTTGAAAAATGTTATATTTACCTATGTAGGTTCACGCATGTCTCTATTGATACCTATTGTCAAATCCACTAAATGAGTAGGTAGGAACATCGATGGAACATATTCCCACGACCAATATCTAGAGAAAGGTTGGTAAGAGGCGTTCCGAACGTTTACAATTCACCTAAATTATCCCAAACAGCCCATGTAAGTTTTGAGCCTATAATAGGCTCGGGGTATGCTACTAATTTTTTAGTTCTTTTTCTAGTTCTTACCGGCGCGTCGTGGTCGGCTGAGGCTGAGACATTATGAGGACTTAGACACATTTGCGGCAAAAACGTAAATACTTTTGACTCAGGATCTATTTTTGTGGCGATGTTATAGGTAGGTAAGTCTTTTGGCCACACGGCCGTTTGGGAAACAGAATATGACCCTAAAAATAGTTGCGATTACGACATCCACGAGATGTAGGATGCATCGATATAGTTCACATATATAGAAGTAGGTTATTGCCATGATTAATTTAATTGTTTTTTCATCTTTCACAGGAAACTATCACGGCTCTACGGCACTATCAATACTAAATAGTAGTAAAGCTTCCAACGTTCACAAAGTTTGTAAAGCTTCATTCTGGTAAAACTCTAATCTAATCAACTAAGTCAATTACCTACGTGCAGCGTGCACTACTGTTTTCTTGTATGGAAAAGTTTAAGTATGAGTAAATGGCATTCAATTTCTTTAACGACCATCATTTTTGTCGGGGCTCGCCATGAATCTTAAAGATAAGCGTTTAATGGAAATTACAGTTCGGCAAAGAACATTATGGTCATACGCGAACTATCGCCAGGCCATAACCCTAAAATTGTAATATTTATGCATTAAAAAACTATTTGTTTCTTGGTCGTATTTTTATGGAAGCCATTATGGCTGTGTCTTTTACACCTACGTGTATATAACGCGGCGAAAATTTTAAAAGGAAGGAAACACAGGACAGCAAATTTCTTGCTATTTAGATGTTATAGCAATTAGTGGGATTAACAGAGAGTTTTATCGGATGGCTGCTTATTTATTTCTTGTTTATATGATACATTTCTTACTTAAACATTTTCTTGCCATAATTTCGATAAGTTCGTTGTGTTACTTTTATATTAGATAGAAAAATAAAGAAAAAACCGGCGATGGCCGTAGTAACTCATCATACCTAAAATAATAATAATAAATAACCGGCAATTTTAGCAACGACATCGGAATGGAGTTTGGAGTAGACAAGTGTGCGGTCATCCATGTGCAAAGAGGGAGTGTTGAAGATTCTTTTAATCAGCAGCTAATTTACAGCTCTCGAAAGATATATCCCTCAGGTCTCTCTCTGAAATGGATTCCTACAAGTATCTTGGTATGTCACAAGCCTTAAGTATAGCTGAACAGGATATGACAATCATTGAAAGATCGGTTCTTTGGCCGCCTGATAAAAGTGTTAAAAAGCCTTCTATCAGGTGGAAATAAGGTCCGAGCTTTCAATGGTTGGGTCATGCCTATTCTTACTGGGGGTCTGCATCACCCGCGTTCGTCTGTTATGAGGTTGTACATCCCACGGCAGTGCGGTGGTCGTGGGTTTTTAAATGCTAAGACACTACACAACCGCGAGGTGTGCAATCTCAGACAGTACTTTTTGGGTGTGTCCGTGGTGATGTATGGAGAAGTTGCCGCAATCGATAGAGGCCTAACTCCGCTTTCCTTGGCAAACGAGAATTGGCGAAGGCCCCGGGTATTTAGTATTACGGACCGCACGGCCCTATGGAAGGGCAAGGAACTACACGGACGGTTCTATCGGGCTCTTACAGGGCCTGATGTGGACCAGCTCGCTTCCGTGACTTGGCTACGCTTCAGCAACCTTACGGTTTGTCTTTGCAATTATGGACGAAGTTATAATGACGAAACGATGACAACTACCGAAAACACACATCCTGAAGGACGGCACGGTTGACATTTGTCGGGCATGCCACCGTCCCGGTGAGTCTATTAGACATGTAGTTTCCGGTTCTTCTCGTCTTGCTAACGAAGAGTACTTGCACAGACACAAGCAAGTGGCTAAGATTATCCATCAGCAACTTGCTCTTAAATATGGCCTTGTGGACTCTGAAGTACCGTACTACCAGTACCAGCCTCTTCCAGTTCTCGAAAGTGGTCATATCACGCTCTACTGGGATCGATCTATTATCACGGATAGGACTATTGTAGCCAATAAGCCTGATATCGTGATAATAGATCGATCGATGCGTCGTGTAATGCTCGTTGATGTCACCATTCCGCATGATGAGAACCTTGTGAAGGCCGAAAAAGAAAAACTATCTAAATAATTGGACCTGGCAAATGAGGTTACCGCCATGTGGAATGTTGATTCAACTATCATTATTCCGATTGTTGTATCAGTCAACGGCCTAATAGCGAAGAGCTTCGATAAACACCTCGAGAAACTCTCGCTTGGCAGTTGGGTGAAGGGCCTGATACAGAAGGCGGTCGTATTGGACACGGCGCGCATCGTGAGGAGATTTTTCTCTTTGGAGCCCTGACCACCGGTAGCTTGGGTCGTAGACCTCGCTTATAATATATATATATATATATATATTTTATAAGAAATTGTACTTAATAAATATATACATAATTTATTTCAGGCAACTGAAGTTTCACAAAAACAATTATGTGCTACTTACAGGCCCATAAAACGCGACATGTTGCGCTGAGTAGGAGCGTCTCGTAATCTTCCACGAAATCTCCTAAAGACCACGCCCTTCCGCCGGAACTCCTCGCTCATGAAGGTCTCCAGCTTGGCGGTGGGAACTCGCACAACAAAGGAATTTAATGCCGTATTGTTTTGCGAGTTCAGATTCTCGACCCTCAGAGTGTAGAAGGTCTTCTTACGGCCGTACTCCGCAATGTCTTCGGCTTTAGTGGTATAGCGTACAGCAGTGTTGTTAGAACTGCTGAGCGAAGAAGTATGCCATCTTTACCGGTTTCGTCGGGTGGCTTCTTCTTCTTTTCCACCTTGATGAAGCCTTCCTCATCAACTTGACCCTTCGTACGGGCCTTCCCGGTGGTCTTCTCTGGCGCGCGGGCAGCGGTGGCGGCGTAATCACGACGATAAGTAGTCGTGTTTACGTTTGACGTCACCGGCTGGGCCGCAGAGCTGGCGGCGGCGTGCGGTGTGCTGCGGGTGGCGTGGCTAAAGTGTTACTTAGTTATTATTGCTCTACGGGGACAATATTTCTCTAGTGGCACAGGTGTACTGAAGGGCATTTGCTTTTTTCTTGATATTTCATTTAGAGATTTCAATTTAATATAATATTATATTCTATCTATCTATCTATAACCTCACGCCAGATCCCTTGCGGGGTAGGCAGAGAGTACAGAGTTCCAAAAGGTTCTTTCCTTACATACCTCTCTGGCTTCCTCGACTCTCATAGTTCGTCTCATACACGCTCGCCGGTTACGGAGACTCTTGACTTTTCCATCAGATAAGACTCGGTTTATTTGGTCGTGGTAAGATAGTCAAGGTCTTCTCCGGTACCTGCATCCTTCCACTTTCACATTGTATATCTGTTTTGTCATTCTTTCCTCTGGCATTCTTTCTATATGCCCGAACCAACGGAGCATGCCCTTTCTCATCTTTACACCGATACTATCTTTCATACCTACTCGCTGTCTTACTATGCTGTTGCTAATGCGGTCGGTCAGCTTCACTCCGCACATCTTCCACAGAACTCGCATTTCTACCGCATTTATCCTACTTTCATTCTCCTTCTTACATACCCAGCTCTCGCTACCGTATAACAGCGTTGGGACAAGAACTCCGTTATGTATGCCCAGCGCCTTATGGCTTAAGTGCCGGCTCCCGAGTAGCTTTCCCATCGCACCATTCACTCTGTTCCCTGCACTCACTCTTCTCTCTACGTCAGCGGTGTATTTCCCATCCTTACTGAAGGCGCATCCAAGATATACAAACTCATTCACTTGCTCCAGCACATCGTTACCAACCACAATCCTTACATTCGTTCTGGTTTCTTCCTTCTAATATTATATTGATCTATATTAATATTAATTAATGTCCCTATGACCTATTAATATTGCTTAAGTAACTTTACTTACGTAGCGAGTTTGAAACACGTTGGAAATAATAAAAAAAATCGACGAAGTAAAAATATTTGAGTATATTTTGGTATTACCTAATCCCGATATTTTTGACTCCATTTTCAGAGATACAGGTTTAAAAGTAATTATGTATTTATTATGTTCTAGAGATGTCGGGCCACTCTCAAAAATGTATTGTTTAAATAAATTTATTTTATTCTAATAAGTTTCACACAAAACAAATATTTATTGGCAGCTGGCGCGAAGCCTCAAAACCGACTCTACGACTGGCATGCCCCCGCTGTCCCGCCCTTCAGGCGCACCCCAGCCTTCGACGACGACGAAAAGGCCGAGCTTCTCGCCGACTCCCTCGAGAGCCAGTGCACCCCCAGCTCTCAGTCCGTCGACCAGTCCCACGTCGACGCGGTCGACAGGGAAGTCGAGCGCAGGGCATCCCTCCCCCCCGTCGATTCCTTAACTCCTATCACCCAAACCACAGGTCGAAGATCTAATTATGGGTCTCAAAACTAAAAAAGCCCCCGGCTCTGACGGCATTTCGCGTTCTTAAATGCCTGCCCGCCCAACTCATCTGCCTCTTAGTGGCCATATTGAACGCCGCCATGACGAACTGCACCTTCCCCGCTAAGTGGAAGGAGGCGGACGTCATAGGCATTCCCAAGCCCGGCAAACCTCGCAATCTCCCCGCGAGCTACCGCCCTATCAGTCTCCTCAACTCCCTGGCCAAGATATACGAGCGCCTACTTCTGGCGAGGCTCAAAGACTTCGTAACGCCCAGGGGTATCCTTATCGACGAGCAGTTCGGCTTTCGAGCCAATCACTCTTGTGTCCACCAAGTGCACCGTATCACGGAGCACATCCTCTCCGGTCTCAATAGACCCAAACCCATCTACACGGGCGCCCTCTTCCTAGATGTCGCGAAGGCATTCGACAAAGTCTGGCACAACGGCTTGATCTACAAGCTCTACCAATTGGGTGTGCCGGACAGATTCGTGCTCATCTTACGAGACTTCTTGTCGAATCGCGCCTTCCGTTATCGCGTCGAAATGACGCGCTCCACTTCCCACTCTATCAGTGCTGGAGTCCCACAGGGCTCAGTTCTCTCTCCGCTCCTGTTTAGCCTTTACACGAACGACATTTCTCGTTCGAGTAAGGCGCATCTAGCCCTATTCGCGGATGATACCGCTCTCTACGTCTCGCATAGGAATAAGGGTTTCATTACCAGAAACCTTCAGGCATCCGCCAATTCCCTAGGGAATTGGTCCAGGAAGTGGCGTATTGAGGTGAACCCAGACAAGAGCGCTGCGGTGTTCTTCTCCAGAGGTGCCACCCCGCGCCACTCCCTGCGCCGCCCTAGAAGTAATCTCGGCCAAGTGACCATGTTCGACCGACCCATTCCCTGGGTCAAAGAGGTCAAATATCTAGGGGTCACCCTAAACAGTACCATGTCCTTCGGCCCGCACATTAAGTGGGTCCGTCACCGAGCATCCTTTGTGCTCGGTCGTCTCCATTCGTTAATCTGCAAGCGGAGTAAAATGTCCCTTAGAAATAAGGTGAACTTTAAAAAACTTGCGGTCGACCCATCATGACTTATGCGTGTGTTGTGTTCGGGCATTCGGCCCCCTCTCACATCAATAAACTCCAAGTGGTTTAAAACCGCTTCCTCCGTTAAGCCGTAGGAGCCCCCTGGTTCGTACGGAACGTCGACCTCCACTCCGATCTAGGTCTCGAACCTATTCGCGCCTTTATTAAAAAGGCGTCAACACGTCACTTCGTGAACGCATCTACCCATGCGAATCCGTTAATCGTAGCCACCGCCGACTATAGTGCACCCGTCTCCCTACAGCGACTGTCCCAACCGAGGGCGCCTCTTCGAGGCGCTCTCGAGTATGTCGCCTCTTGCCCTTCTGGCTGGCTAGAGCGTAGTGGTTGCACGCTCGCCTTTAAGTCCGGTGAAGCTGTAAAGGCCTCGCGGCCAACAGCGTACATCATTCACACACACACACACACACAAATATTTATTTTAGAAATCGATTCAGCATTACTTTTTATCAAGTTTTATGTTTATATTGGGGGTTGAGGTCAAAAACAGGGAGAAAAACAATCGGATTCAAATAGGAAAAAAGTTCCATTAACGTTTCAATATTCGAGGATTAAGATTGTTTACAAACAAACTTACTGTAGGAACGGAACTAAATAAGGGAACTAAATAAAATAAAATAAAAATGTTATTACAAAATTAAAGTGTCTTGTCTCAAAAATACATAAAAAATGTCTAAGGTCTGTACGGTTCCGTAATAAATATCAATAGAAAAAGAGGTCTGTGAAACACGCGTTGCGTATAAAATGGGTAGTACGATACATATAAAAACAAAATATCGTAGAAGGCACATATACATATCTTATTATACTTAAAGCAATGGCCACGAAATAATTGCCACGATGTGCGAAACGAATGGAAGATTTTACTAATATTTGCTATCAATATCAAATTCTGGGTATCAATAGTCCAATCATATTTTGTTGCGTCATCGCAACTTTTTAACTCTGTTGACGAATAATTATTTTCCGAGCAAATTTGTAAAAGGGTAAATTAACAAGAAAATACGCTTCCTGTATAATTATTCATACTAATTTATTTAACAAAAATACTAAACGTCTAACCCTGAATGAGAAAAATAAACTATATTTTAATTTGGGCCGTTTGTTGTCATAGAAAAAACACAAACAGAATTGAAACACACCTAAAAGGATTCCAGTGTAAACAATGTCGAATCAACACGATGAATTTATCTAAAGGGAAATATCAGCGAAGAGCAAACACGTCTCGAGCAAAAGACTACAGAGGGATGAGTAACTCACTGGGCTAGAAAATGTTAGTTGATTTTTGAATTTCACACTTCAATGCTCGCTTTAACGTGGGGACGCGGACGGCGCGGCGTTGCGCCAATTGTGTTTACATGTTTTCGAGTGATCATGCACATAATCAAAAATATGAGTCAGGTTCTCGTTTATTTTTGCACTGAATAATTGAATAGCGTTGTTATTTACGTGGGTTGGATGAAGTTTTGAATCGGTGGATATGGATGAATAAAATAACAACTATAAAATATTTGTTCGTATTAGTATCATAGTTCTATGTGTTTCATAGTAACGAAGTATATGTATTTTACATATTATAATTTAAGATTCATGTACTTACGGCTATTGGGCCACTGTTTTATATGCCTATCTCGGTAAAACGTCGATAACTACCTAATTTCGTAAATGATTTGCAGTTTCAGTCACAGACATATTGACCAGCGTAACGCGTTGACATGCCAAATTTTTCACACTACAAATATACTAAATAAAGATGAACGTGACAACATGCTTTCTCGATAACGTCAATCTGTTTATCCTAAGCCCTTAGTTAATAGGTACCTAACTATTACAGAGTAGATACCTGTCTAGATCTGCTCTATGTTCAAGGCTTACCATTTTATTAAAAACTTCGTGCCTATATATATTTTTAAATGACAGCGTAGCCCTACACTAGTAATTAATCCTTCATCGTGGGTGCGTTTACAAACATGAAATTTACATACACAAACACCCAGACCGAAACAAATGTTTATGGGTCACAAAGATTTGTCCCATGCGGGAATCGAACCCGCGACTACTCGATCCAGTGGGTGTAGTGACTTAAGCTCTTAACCACTGGACTAACCCGTCCGTCTGTATTGGATATTATTATTATTATTTATTTATAGTGACGCGATTGATGCGGTTTTGATAGCGCCAACAGCCACTGATCTGCAATCACTAGTCACAGTTATGAAAGACGACTGCATGAAAAATGGCTTACATTTGAATGTGAAGAAAACCAAAATTATGGTTTTTGAACGGGAAGAAACTAGAACGAATGCAAGGATTGTGGTTGGGAACGATGTGATGGAACAAGTGAATGAGTTTGTATATCTTGGATGCGCATTCAGTAAGGATGGAAAATACACCGCTGACATAGAGAGAAGAGTGAGTGCAGGGAACAAAGTGAATGGCGCGATGGGAAAGCTACTTGGAAGCCGGCACTTAAGCCGAAAGGCGCAGCTGGCCATACATAATGAAGTGCTTGCCCCAACGCTGTTATATGGCAGCGAGAGCTGGGTATGTAGAAAAGGAGAATGAAAGTAGGAGAAATGCGGTGGAAATGCGAGCTCTGCGGAAGATGTGCGGAGTGAAGCTGACCGACCGTATTCGCAACAGCGTAGTAAGGAAGCAAATAGGTATGAAAGAGAGTATCGGTGTAAAGATGAGAAAGGGTATGCTCCGTTGGTTCGGGCATATAGAAAGAATGTTCGAAGAAAGTATGACAAAACTGATATACAATGCGAAAGTTGAAGGATGTAGGTACTGGGGAAGACTTAGACTATCTTACCACGACCAAATAGACCGGGTCTTATCTGAAGGACAAGTCAGGAGTCTCCGTAACCGGCGAGCGTGTATGAGACGAACTATGAGAGTAGAGGAAGCCAGAGAGGTATGTAAGGAAAGAGCCTGTTGGAACTCTGTACTCTCTGCCTACCCCGTAAGGGATCTGGCGTGATGATATAGATAGATAGATAGATATTTATTTATTTTCAGATTTCAAGATCCATTGTACAATATTAATGTCATGCAGTAGTCAGTAAATGAACCATGTTACAGTGGTTCAAGTACTGACAGTCAAACCTCTCCGCCAATGCTGATGCGGAGGGGGAGACTACCGCTTCCTGCGCAGCAAGGACGTGCACCGCTTGCGCATGGTTGCATAAAAGCAGTCCACGCGCACTTCGGCCAACATTCCCGAAGCGCTACAAAAGCGAGGCAGTTATATTGGACACGTAACGCGCTGTACTTTCCCCGCGCATAAGCAACCCACAGACTATTCGCTCGATATGGTTCATATAATTTTGATACAATTCTTCGAATAAATGTTATAAGGAAAGTATTTATGCGTAGGTGCCTACATAACAAATCTTTAACCAGTTTGGCAAAACACCAAAATACAGTGTTTTGTGTAAACATTGCACATTATCACCGGGAGCTCATAAACATTACTGACAAAGTGAAGTGTAACAAACGCTAAATGGCTACATTGTTGTTACACTTAGCACCCGTTATTAAACTTGGAGAGAAAAAAAAGAGTGGAGAATTGAAACGAAGCCAATTTCTGTGGATGACAGGAAACTTTGTTAAATGTTGATGTTAACAGTAGAATTTATGATTAGAACTTGGAGTAGTGCAGCAGGCGAGTTCCAACTTCGGAATTCAATTATGATTGTGGAAAATATGTTTTTTTTGAGTTACCGTTGTTCAGAACAGAGATGGGGAAAATGTAATCAGATTATTGATTAACCACCCCCGCTTGGGGAATATAGGCGTGACGGTGTATTGATAATTAACGATTACAATTACTTTTTGTAATCTTCATTGATTACGATTACACATTTACTCTTGAATCATGACTGAATATTACAAAATGCAACTATAATCTTCAATCTGATTACATTTTGCCCATCTCTGGTTCAGAAACTATGTCCTTAGTGAGCTATGATGTGAACAATTACAATAAATTGGTGGTGACTATAGACTGCCTCGTTCGTCTGGTGGCGAATAATGCTCGTAGCGATAACGAGGTCCTGGATTCAAATCCTGAGTCGAATAAAAAGTAATTTTTAGATAGAAATATTTCCAATATCAGGAGTCTGGTATTGTGCCCGGTATGATGGGAAAAGGCTCGCCCCCTATTATCATGGGGCCTAACATCGTCGGCGAAGAATGGTTGTACGCAGTACACCCCTTCCACCCCCGCTTGGGGAATATAGGCGTGACGGTGTTTCTAAATTGGTGTTGATAAGCCTTAACTCCTCTAAAATTAAATTGTATAGCCTTTTCAAGTGGGTACACACCCATCTAAACTATTACTAAGAAAAAAGACTAACATATTTTCACATAATTAAGAAAATATCGGTTTCAATCCCAATTTGCTTTGATAAATAAATACTATTGCTTTGATAAATATTACTATACACAAATAGTGTAACAAATTTATTTTTGGAGCCGCGTGCTTTTTAACTTAATTTGTCCAGAAATAATCCCTGTTTCGTGTTGAAGACTTAAGGGTAAATAACAAAAGCATGAGCTACCAATATTGTTTTTTATTAAATAAGTTCTTTTGACGCGCTATCGGCCATTAATTAAATTAACGAAGATCAAAGACATCAACACGAGTTACGTCTCTGCCACAGGCGGTATCTGATACATGATAGTTCTTCGCTTTGTTATCTAGGCCATTTACTTGATTGGCTACTTCGATCTTGTCCTCCTGTAAAAAAGTCTTCGTAATACTGCCTCGTAGTTCTAATGGTGTGTAGAGCGCGTAGAGATCACGAGGTCCTAGGTTAAATCCTAGGTCGTAAAAATGTAATTTTTCTATCAAAATAATCCCATTATCAATCCGTATTCAGGAATTGTGCCCGAAAAATGGTAATAGGCTCGGTCCCTGTTACCTGGGTCCTAACATCGTTGGCGAAAAGTGGGTGAACACAGACACCTCTGACACCCACGGTTGGGGAATAAAGGTGTGACGGTGTATTTTTTTAAATATAGCACCACACTAGAAATTATACCTGTGTCGTGGGTTACTAACATGAATTTCGCATACACAAACACCCAGGCTAGAAAGATTCTAGAGTGGATACCACGTATTGGCAAGCGCAAGTCGAGGACTTGACCGCTGCCAAATATCCTAAAGATTGAAGTGAAGTTTTCTCATTAATTTGATTACGTCGATCCCAGGGCCCGAACCGTGTCACAAGTTACTTCATTAGTTACGCAACTTGCTGAAAGTAATCCGAGCGAATTAGGTTTTGTAAAACACGAATCATCAAAATTATGCTGACGGTAATATATTTATGGACGGCTTTAAAACATGTAAAGTTAATGCAGAAACTACAAGAGTGGTTCAATAAGACTATGTTTTGATCGAGTGATTAAGAGGAAAGGCCACTACTGATCGATCAAATAATTTAGAGTTCAATCCTCACGTCACGGGGCAGGTTTTAATAATAATAATGATTCAGATTTATCTCGGATCAGATCCATAGTGTTAGTTACAATTTCCTTATAATTTATGTTAATAACATTAATTAAAGCGTTTTGGAGGTGTTTTTGTCTGAGGAGCGCGACAAAGCGCACATAAGTTACGCCGAATATTTATGTTGGGTGATGCCACCTACAGGCCCCCGCTCATATTTACAAGATCCCGTTTACTGCACTCTTGTATTTGCATTTTACATGTATTACTTTTGTTTACCCCTATATAGTACTCTAAATACTTAGATAATTCAAATGTTCATTAAAGTTATTGTTCGCCGAAATGTTTGCTTCTGATTGGGCTTATATTAGGCGTTTTAATGCTTGAACATGCTCACTGGATTCCAGAACACGTTCCTGGGCACGTGTCTGGTAAGGTCTTTCACTCTTTCCTCCATAGATCTCTATCCCCTATCAGTAACGGCCATTCTACTCGATATGCGGCCTTTCGGCTCAGGTGACTCGCCCAATACCATTTTAACACCGACGTCTTCCGTACTCGATATCTACCATTTTATACCTCAGATATTTTTCACCAGTGAGTCCAAGTCCATGTGTCTCACATTAGGTTAAAAAAAAAAAAGATACATTGAGCATTAGGTTAATAAAAATATTCCAGAAACATTAATTAAACATTTAATCCATTCGCGTGCGAGTGAGTCAGAAATGAATATGAAAATGACCAAGGTCCTTATTCGCTACTGATGTCTGACCGAACCATCGGCTTCGGCTACCTTCGACCAATAATACCACCACCTTCGGCCAAAACTTCGGCTTCGGCCAAAATGGGCCAAAGTTTTGGCTACAGTCGAAGGTTTCTAGCAAGCACAAAATTGTTCGATCTATTACGATTTACGACATACGAATGCGCTAGAGCGCCGCGGAAAAGGCGATGCGCGGGGTGCAGGGGTCACATTGGGTTCCACCGGCGGGCCGCCATTGCCAGTAAGAAACTAAATCAAAACAAAACAAGTTCGTTAATACAGACAGCATGACTGTTTAAAAATTTAGCCAACCATGAACCAAATTTCTTAGGGTTATTACACCTTCGGCTTCGGTGGAAGATTTTGGCGATGGTCTATTAATCAGATTCGGATTCGGCTTCGGCCAAAAATCGACCTTCGGTCGGACACTGTTGGCTACGACCAAATAAACACGTAACTCGACGCGTTACGATAATTTCGGGAAATGATATTTTTCCGAATGTTCCTCATAGCCCTTTTGAGATTTGATTATGAATGTAAAGATAATTGTTAATACATAAGGCAAGTCAATACTTGAATTTATTGTAATCATTCAGTCATCTATACTGATATTATATAAAAGAGGGTAGATTTGTTTATTTGTAATTGATAAATTTTGAAACTAATTAACTGATTTTAATAATTCTATCACCATTAGAAATCTACATTATCCAGCAGTATCATAGGTCCAGTAGGTGGCGCTGTTGTCGTCCGGTGGCGGGTGCGTAGCTGCATGAAACTGCTAATAAATAATAATTAAGAAGAAAATAAATAATAAGAAGAACAATTTCAAATCAGTAACCAACCATTATTTCCGACACCCTTTGAAGCAATCGATAGTTCCATTACTTAATTACGCAAGTATATAAATGAGTAGGCATTCCAATGAAGATTGCATTAGACGCATTTTCCGGTGTAGCTTTACGTAGCGGGCCGAGAGTTTAATTGATCCAGGCAGGATGATGGATCGTCGGCAGTGGCTGCGGTGCGGGCGCGGCCGGCTTGCGGTGGATAAAGACGAATCGTGAAAGTGCCGTTTCCGTATCTTATTCAAGCTGTATAATTCGAGATATTGTGTAATTATACATTAAGACTGCCATTGAGGTCAAATATTAGGACAGGTCAAAAATGTAATTTTTCGAAAGAAAAATTCATCCAGTATCAGTAGAAGAGACACTACTTTTTTGTAGCAAAAGTTAGAGTGCACACACACTAGTTCACTTTGTACCAAGTGGTTGCCGCACTTGACGTGAGACGTTCGAGTGCTAAGTTTTATTACAAAATATACCTCTGTGTGAACCCGGGAAATATAAGATTATGTTATCTAAAACACAAACATCCCTGTTAACCCTGCAGTTGTCAAGTACGAGCCATGTTTGTTTGAAATAGCTTCTTTACTACATAATAACTCAAAGTTATCAGTCCGAAGTCTGTCATTGCGCCCGGTACAATGGCAATAAGCTCAGCCCCTATTATTTTTATATGACCTAACATCGTCGGCGAAAATTGAGTGTACATAGGACACCTTTGCCACCCCCACTTGGGAAATATAGGCGTCACGGCGTCGATAATATTTGATCGATGTGTCACGGTGCTTATTTTTTTATATTGTGTAGGCATATCTATGGAGCTGTAATCAATTAGAGGGGTTGCGTTGTAATCACGTTCTCTATGTAGATTACAGAATGTGTGCTCCGCGAAGTATTGGATAGGAGGTCTACTCAGAAAATGTATAGATTAGTGAAACGACTCGAGTAGAAATGTGTGACTCAAGTTATTCGGGTTATTTTATTACGTCACTCGAGTTAAACTCGAGTTTTAGAGTAACCCGAGATCACTATTCACTGGCCTGGCAATTCGAGTGAAAGTTATCAAACATATATAGCACAAGTTTGAAATTGTTTATAGCCTGATGACGTATACTATAGTGAACTAGTAAAGTGACATCTATTTAGTGCTCAATCTACCCGGTGTGCCGAGTTGACTCGGTAACTCGAGTGCAAGTGGACTCGAGTAAAATTTATCTTTACTCGAGTACCGAGTTAGTTCAATTCACTCGAGTCACTCGAGTGAAAACGTGGCTCGAGTTGGATCACTAGTATGGATGCGTGCAGCACAAAGCCGGTCGACGAGGCTATCTCAGGGGGGAGGCCTTGGTTCCGCAGTGAATGTCTTTCGTCTGATGATGATATTCAAGTATAACCCAAAAGGATAACTTGTGTTGTTTTATTGGTTCAAATTTTGATAGTAATGAAAAATCTCTAACAGATGGTAACAAGAATGAGCTTATATCAATAACAGTTTATAATTATATTTGTTGCCTCTGCTAATGTTATAATACACTTACATTTTACAGAGGTATGGTTGGACCTAATGTGATTAGGTACATTTTTGTTGCTACCTACTTGTCGGTCCTACCTATTTTATTTTCCTTGTGTTCTATTTTAGGTTCTCTCGCATTCCATGTTGTATTTTTTCACTGTTGGTAAGTGATAAAATAATTTTTATCTATTAAATTATATCAAAACTGTAATAAGTACATGTACTTGTGATCGTTAGTTGAGCTGGCACTTCTCGTCGAATTAAAATTGTAACTAAAATTAATTAACGTTAATAAAGTGCGGCCGGGGTTTTAACTGAATCACCGTTAATTAAATTTGAAGTACTTAAGCTCTCTAAAAGAGCTCGTTAAGAGGCTATAATATTGTGTAGTGTTGTAGTTTGCGTTTTAAGAGCTTAAAGTATTAAGCTACAAGAGCTGCGTTGCCGATGACAAGCGACTTAATTAACTGAGTACAAACATAATAATATAATAGTGTCAGAAGTTGGTACGGGCCGCTTTAGCGTCGTGCTTGAGTCTGAGTACTGCAAACAGATGATTAGTAGCCGGTTGGTGAAGGCATTGGACTTCTAATCACGTGGATATTTTGCTCAGTTATTTTAAGTAAGTATTATTTCTGAAGAATTTCTTTGTTACGTCATATCTTTAATTTTATTTTATACATATTGTTCATAATTTACGTTACAAAAGACATATTTTAATATCTAAGTAAATATCGTCAACTATAGTATATTTTTAAAGATTTTTTTATAAGTAAGTGGATTTTATGATTTGTTGGCCTTTGAAAATACATCACCTATTTTTACAGCTTAGGATTAGGTATCGATTTTACTTTATTTACTATACCTAGAAATCTGTGAGTTTTGAAATCTTCTAAAGTCAAAATCAAAACGCTGTACTAAAACCTTTTTCAATTTCAATGGTATATCAAAAATCCGGGAGCGTCGTCGGTTGCTCAGAGAAGACAATCGATAGTAAAAGGTTGTTCTGCAATTTAGTTTCAGTCGCTGCTTCATTGCATCGTCTGTGGAATTTAAATTTTTCCTTTGGGCTTCATCGGAGATAATCAAACAGCTGCCGGCTGCTTCACGTATTGAATATTAATGAATTTAATCACGCCCTGTAATTATTGTAGTGCCGTCCCAAACAGTGAAAGTTTTTTAAGAAAATTTTTGCCTGCTGTTTTCATTAGTAGGTATCTTAACTAAAATGTGTTTGCAATAAATAGAATCGGTCAATAATAATTACACAGGCAGTTGAGGCAAATATTTTATTTTTATTCAAGTTAATAAACTGACGCTACTAATCCGTAAACAGGTACATAATATTCTTACCTCTCACCTTAATCTCAACTCATAAAAGCGTCGGTAAATGCAAACATTCTTTCGTATTTGCCAGGAAATTGCGTTGTTCACCACTAACGCCCAACTACCTTTATAATAAATTAGTTGTTTTAACAGAAATGTCATCGTCTTAGCCGAGGCCATAAAGACATTTAGGATTGAGTTCCACTGCGGCTATGAGCGGGGGCCGTTAGGTAGGTACGTAAACAGTTACAATAATGCGCATAAAATTCTCCTCGGAGAGCTGTGAGCGGATGAAGTTGCCGGCATTACAGCCCTGAGTTATTCAGCGTCACGTACCCGAGGGCCGATCGTGTCGGGCCCGTGTCGTCGCCGCACCGTCCGCGTCACTACATAGGGACTAGGAATGTCGATTCATTTAAAAAATAATCGATATTTAATTTGATTCAAACGCACTAGGGTCGATTCTCGATTCAGCTGAAGAGTAAAGAACGATTCTCAATAAATCGATTCAAAGTCAATATTTTTAAATGCGCTGATTGAATAAAAATATCTATTTAATCCCTCTATTTGCGACATTTCTGGATACGTTAAATATGAAGATTAAAACAACAGACTCTCATAAATCTGACGTTTAGTAGTAGGTATTTGACAATAATTGTGTTTTGCGATTATCTAAATATTCGACGTGTAATCATAATCAATTCGAGGGGCTTTTGAATTGATTCACTGGAGCGGTTAAGTGTTACAGGTTGATATAAAAAATCCATTTTTTGAGTTCAATTGACATGCCTATTACGTACTCTGTGCATAGCCGCGTAGCAAAACTGTTGCAGTGGAAACTGGCCGATTTCGAAACTTATGACAGTAACAATTGGATGTTGAGAATAGTTTACTTGTCTAGTTGCGGGCGGAATCCTGAGAACCATACCGACTGGTCTATTTTAATAAGATTGTGTTTAAGCTCCTGGTATTTTTCTATCACGTTAGCTCGTGGAAATTTTTCGTATGCTTGTGATATGGATACAGAGATTCTAGAGTTTTCCGTTGGGTACAATCATCGTCTGTTCTAATTTTCCGATTATGTTAGATACTTGTCACTTACCTAGAGGCGTGAGCACTCATAAATGTGTACCATATAATTTTATGACAGAATCATGCAGAATATAAAACGTTCACATATGTATTGTTTTAATAAATATTTGCGTCAAAGTAATACTTAATGCTTGTTGTTAATTACCTATCTTATTGTTTGAAGAGAAAACATAAAAAAAATTATGTCGCAGCAACTTCAAAATTCATTTCGAATTAGGATGTAATAATTAATTGAACGGCTTGCCAGTTAAGTAAATGGCGACCAATAAATTAAAAGGCTAAACGTCCAGTCACTATTTGACTAACTAACCAACGAATGTCCCAGAAATAATATGTTTTCCGTCCGTTCTCTCTTAAATATTTATTAACACAGTCATCCACGTTTATTTTCTTATCTTATGGTTAATTGACCAACTTAGAATTTTTAAATTCCTATTATTATTGGTTTCACAATGACAATTTACAGGGAATGGTTGGTTGTGTTCTCTATATGTTTGTGTTGTAAATATCTTCATGCCGCCTTAAAGACCCAATCAATTAGAGTTTTAATACTAGATATGCAAAGGCACGAAACTCCACTATATTCAAAGTATAGTTGTAAACCAACTGCCGGTTAGTTTTAAATTCATTTTCAAACATTTCAGTTTTCTATTCATTGAATCGTGAAACACAATAACAGGCCTTTTTACAATCTGTAAGGCTTTTGAATGAATCGCGACTGTTTACTGACGGCATGCCTCGTTGGTCTAGTAGCAAAGCGCATCGTTCAAATCCTAGGTCGGACAACTGTAGTTTTTCTAACGAAAAACTTCTTAGTATGAGTCCGGAGTTTGGAATTGTGCCCGGTATATGACAATAGGCTTGCCCCCTATTACATGGGACCTGACATCGTCGGCGAAAAGTAGGTGTAGTAAGTACACCTCTGCCAGCCCCGCTTGGGGATTATAGGCGTTACGGTGCAACTGTTTACGTCTGTAGACCTTTTATACGTATATAGCTACTGCTGTCTACGATTTACGTAAGTTGGGAATTAAAGTTCCTTTTATAACCCGCCAACGGATGTCATATAAGCGATACTGTGTCCGTGCTATGCCCGTCTCCGTGTAATCGGTTTTTTTCTAACACAGTAGACTATTATGCACGAGGCTGTTATGATAGAACTGTGGTGGCTGGTGGTGACACGGTCGTGGTTATATTGGATAATTTGTTTGTTAATAGTACTGCATATATGGGGACCTTGCGTTTGTGAAAAGGGCTTAAAAGCGAGCACAGATTGATCGGAGCACTTGCTCCACAGTTCAGTGGAAAAAATAGTCGCGGTTTAATCCCCGCATGGGTTTTAAAATGTATATGTTATCTACAAATATTTAAGGACGCGCTGAAGGTCACGGGTAAACGCTGAATTTTATTGTATATTAGTTGTACATAAGATATACATGTAAGAAAGTGGGATAATCAGAAGAATACACACTACTAGTCTTTCTGCTTATAATCTTAATTTTAAAACATAATAGTCTTAATGCTTGATAACTTTCGGTCGTACCCAATTGTGTTCTCTTTGGTCGTAAGCCTTCTTGTACAAATCTTAAATCCTTTTTCCTTTAGAGCATAGACTACAAGTTACCTACCAAAGGTTACCAAAGTGATGGCAAAATGTACTCTTCCATCACCATGCTAACTGCTTAGAGTAAAGACTATGGGTAACTTTGGGTACCCCCTAGGACGATAGAGTAACTGTCTTTCTTACATTAACTCTCTCATTCTTATTCATAGCGACTAGTTCTTACTCAGAGTACTTAATCGAAGAAATTCTCCTTATTTAACAAATGAAAAACACATCAAGCATAAAGTCGTCATTCAAAAACATCCTAAAAGCCCTCATATCCGACACTTACAAAATACACCACAGGCCCCTAAGAAAACAGTAGCGTCGCCGAGTTTGTAGATTTAGTACGTAGCTCACCTAAGCCGCAGTTTCTCAAAATGTAATTTGTTTTACTATATGACGAAAGTTTAAATGTACTGCGTCTTCTAATTACGTCCGATCATTTTCTGAACCCTTGCGGAGTAAACTCCAGAGAAGCTTACAACTCGGCTTTGTTATGTATGTATCATTATATACTCGTATTACGAACTCACTTCCAACGTCGGTGATGCATGACACGAAGACGGATACACACTTCTTAATTACTTATTTGGTGCCATAGAGGTACTAAATGTACCTTTATCTTTAGTATCGTTAGATAATTATTTAGGAGATTTCACGAAGCTAATATTTTGTATTATAGTTTTATGGCGGGTTTTTAATACGCTAAGTAAAAAAAGGTGTGACCATATTAAGATCCTGATAATGTTTATTCTACTATCAGGCGCTTAAATGTTGACATTATAGTATTTTTGGTAATAAGAACGTAGTTTCTGTCTTAATTTGTTATTTCTTTCAAACTATATCGTCCCACTGCGTGATAAGATCTCTAGTTAAAAAATAAACACCATCATGCCTATATTCCCCAAGTGCGGGGTGAAAGGACTGAACTGTGTACACCCTTCAGTCATTTCTCTGAGGTACATTCATAAATGCTGTACGGGACGTACCTACTGCTATTATACCGGGCACAATTTCAGAAGTCCTGCTCCTAATAATTTTTTACCTCTCAGTTGAAAGGTACTTCTTTATTCCGTGGGTATAACAATCACTACGGACGTGTAACATTGAGGTTACTTTAATCTTGTTTCCAGTAATTCAATAAAGTCCAACTTTCAGTTGTTTATAACAGACATTCAATTGTCTATGACATAAATCGAATTTTAGCTAGGCTGTTTTTGCGTGCGCTATGCGACTGGTCTACTTAGAAAACTTTATCGCCTATTTAAACGATGACTTTTTCACGCACTTTTGAGGCGCATAGCATAAAACGTGTGTCGACAGCGCGTTTCCTGCTCTGCAAAACTTAAAATGAAGACAGTTTGTCTGAGTCTGTATCGGTACAAACGCATGGCGAAGCGCTTTGAAAGCGATTTTTATTTACTTGTAATTAATTTATTTCTTTAGTGTTACCAACTAGCCGCTGTCGCGCGTGTTGATGTAACTATGCATTTTTAGCCATAAAAACGCAGGGCTCATTTCATGAACACAGGAGCCTACACAGATTGTAATAACATTGCGTTTGCAGCGCGGTTTTGTTGCGGCTTAGGCGTGTCTACCGCAAGTGAAATATTCGTTTTGTGCATAGGCCTTCAGATTTTGATATCAAAGAGGACAGGTGTGAGGTTTCATTTATGTTTTCATAATGAGCTATTATAAGAGCTACCTAAAATAATAACTATTAAAATCGGGCCCGGTATAATGGCTATAGATTCCTCTCTATTTTATTAGGACCTAACATCGTCAAGGTTAAGTGGGTGACACAGTACACCTCCTCCTTAATTTTGTTGTACATACAGATGTACAACAAAATTAAAGCTACGCTACGAGGTAGTGGTATATACAAGGTGTAATATAATAAACGCAAGACCTGAAACTAGTTTGTTCTAAATCGGTACCTGAATTGATTCCAACAATTTTTAATGTATCTTACATTTAATTATAATTTGCAAAAAATGCTTTTACTCCTTCAGTGCGCTATAAAAAATAAACTTATTCTTGATTCAGAGCAATAAGGAGATTTCAAATGCATTCCTAAAACGTATTTCTCAAACCGGACACATACACGTGCAAGTTTCATTGATAATTGGGGTATAAAAGTGCTTAAAAAAGGGGTAAAACCTTTAATTTTGGAAATGTGGTTATTGTTTTGAATTCATGAAGCAATTCTCTAATCAGGGTGTCTGAGGTCTTGCGTTTATTATGTTACAGCTTGTATAGAGTGCATTTTATGTGTGTAGCTGTAGGTATAGCTCTTGGATTACACTGACCGTCCTTGTGGCTCGTATCGTTTTAAGGCGTTTTTGTTACGAAATTTCGCAAATTGGATTTAAGCAGTTGAATTAACGCTTAAATTTGTTAGCCGAGTTGAATTCGATGAAGCGGTCTAGTCCGCTAATTCTCCGTAATATTAATGTAGTTCACGTGGACGTAATCTAGAGTCCCGGTACGTTGCGGGCATTCCGCCTTGGAAATCACTTCCCGGCCCCACCCTCCACTCCTGACAGTGACGTATTGTTGCTCTTCTTTAACATTAATACAATGGATTTTGTTTTATGTAGCGGAAGCTATCGCATATTTTTTCGATTAGTTTAATTTATTTATTAAAAAAACAGGTTTTCGCTTCTTAGGTAATTTGATGTGTGTTAATGTTGTGACGTGAGATGACTATGAACAGTTTGACAACCTTTTGCTTAAGCCTTAAGCTACTTGACTCAATTAACTTTTGTTTTAAAACTGTTAAGTATATTGTGTTATGTTAAGACCAAAAATCGAATTTAAATGATAATATAATCCGTAACCCCAACAACACCTTAAGCCATACGGTTTATAGAAAGAAGACCCATACTGATAGGTACTTAAACGGTGAATCTCACCACCATCCAACACAGTTAGCTACTGTGGGTAAATCTTTGTTTCAGAGAGCACAAGGGATCTGTGATAAGAAACATCTTGCTGCCGTGCTTCCCTCTACAAGATGCAGGAGTGTACAAGCTTGATTGTAAATGTGGTCTCTCTTATATAACAAACAAAAAGACCGGTAAAAACTCAGGTTAAAGAACACATAGCTGACCTGAAACACCGTCGCTCAAAGAAGTCTGCAGTCTGTGTACATGACATCAGATTTGATAGACCACAAATCCTCGTGAAAGAACACCGATTCCTACCAAGGATGGTGCGCGAGGCTATTGAAATTAAAAAACATCCTAATTTCAATAGAGAAGATGGCTGGGTGCTTCCATCTACTTGGGATCCGGTAATTAATATAATCAAATCCAAAACCAAGCATAACACTGCAAGACCTCAAGACACCGTGAGGTCGTTATGCGTAGATCTGACCATCAAAAATAATTAGGAAGTTTGAGGGTACCCCGGAAGAACTATGCCTTTTGCACGTCTAACACCTCAGTCCCTCCCGTGACCATGGGTGCTGCAAAGCACTCGAAACGTCGGGAACTTAAAAATCAAAAATAAACCGCGATAAAATCCAAAAATAGTTTTATTTCATGTGTAATATTCGCGTAAATCTAAGAACTCAGTACAAAAATTAAATTACCTAATCCAGTTTGACACAGCTTTACCCTATAAAATCTATCTATCTATCTATCTATATCATCACGCCAGCTCCCTCGCGGGGTAGGCAGAGAGTACAGAGTTCCAACAGGATCTTTCCTTACATACCTCTCTGGCTTCCTCCACTCTCATAGTTCGTCTCATACACACTCGCCAGTTACGGAGACTCTTGACTTGCCCTTCAGCTAAGACACGGCCTATTTGGTCATGGTAAGATAGTCTAGGTCTTCCCCGGCACCTACATCCTTCCACTTTCGCATTGTATATCTGTTTTGTCATTCTTTCTTCTGGCATTCTTTCTATATGCCCGAACCAACGGAGCATACCCTTTCTCATCTTTACACCGATACTATCTTTCATACCTACTCGCTTTCTTACTACGCTGTTGCGAATACGGTCAGTCAGCGTGACTCCGCACATCTTCCGCAGAGATCGTATTACGACCGCATTTATCCCGCTTTCGTTCTCCTTCTTACATACCCAACTCTCATTGCCATATAACAGCGTTGGGACAAGCACTCCGTTATGCATGGCCAGCTGCGCCTTTTGGCTTAAGTGCCGGCTCCCAAGTAGCCTTCCCATCGCACCATTCACTCTATTACCTGCATTCACTCTTCTCTCTATATCAGCGGTGTATTTCCCATCCTTACTGAAGGCGCATCCAAGATATACAAACTCATTCACTTGCTCCAGCACATCGTTACCAACCACAATCCTTGCATTCGTTCTGATTTCTTCCCGTTCAAAAACCATAATTTTGGTTTTCTTCACATTCAAATGTAAGCCATTGTTCATGCAGTCGTCTCTCATAACTGTGACTAGTGTTTGCAGATCAGTGGCTGTTGGCGCTATCAAAACCGCGTCATCTGCATACAATAGATGGTTTATCACTAGATCACCCATTTTTACCCCTTCAGTCATTGCATTCAGTCTTTGAAGACTTTTATCCAGATACACTATAAACAGTCTAGCAGACAACACGCAACCCTGCTTGACGCCGATTTTAACGTCAAACCAAGGTGACATGTTACCACCCACCCGTACGCATGCCTTGCTGTCCACGTAGGTGGACTGGACGGCTCGCAACAGGGTGCCGTTTATACCATACTCTGGCAAAATGTCCCAAAGTCTCTTTCGCACGACTCTATCAAACGCCTTCTCCAGGTCCACAAAACCACAGAAAACCTTCCGGCCTACTGCCAGATGCTTTTCTACGATGTTGCGGAGGGAGAAAACTTGATCCGAACATCCTCTTTCAGACCTGAAACCTCCCTGTGCCTCACACAACACTCCATCGGACTTCTCGCGCATTCTCCGTTCAATAATTTTACCATACACCTTAACTGCCAAGCTGATCAAACTGATGGCCCTGTAATTGGCGCAGTCATATTGTGAGCCCTTGCCTTTATCCAAGGGTACTATGACTGCGCGGTGCCAATCTGTAGGGACTCTACCGGTCTTCCAGCAAAGATTTGCGAGGACCGAAAATGCGTCCCGGACGCAAGTTCCACCATATTTAATCATCTCGGCAGATATCATGTCTATTCCCGCAGCTTTACCATTTTTCATACTTCGTATCGCCCATTCAACTTCTTCCATAGTGATGTCCTCTGTGGATTCTGGTGCCGCAAACTCGCCTCTGGGCCCGTCTGTGGCACCAGCATCCGGGGCATTTTCATACATTTCTCCAAAGTATTCACTCCACCGGTTTAGCACAGCTTGTGTGTCTGCAAGAATTTCACCATCCTTAGATTTTATCTTTTCCATTCTGGAGCCTGACGAATCACCTCGAGCATTTCTCACCTTGCTCCAAAAGCGTTTGGTGTTATTCTCGAAGTTCTTCGTCAGCCTCTCTTCCTCAATCACACTAGCTCTTTCACGCTTTTCTTTCACTAAGGTTTTGGTGGCATTCTTGCATTGCCGGTATATTTCTTTCTTCATCTCCGTCATACTGTCATTTAGATTCAAAGAAGAGACATAGTCCTGCCACGCTTTCTTCTTACTTTCTACAGAGCTTTTTAACTCTGTGTCCCACCATGCATCCCCTTTTGCTGTGCTATGCTTCTTTGAGCAGCCACATACTTCTTTCGCTTATTCTACCAAACTCTCTTTCAGACAATTCCAGCATTGATCTATGATTGAGTCCGAAGAACCAGCCGTCAAAAGCTTGTCCCGGACTCTGTCTTCATACGTTCTCCTCACGCTCTCATCTTGCAACTTTTCAACCTTGATTCTTTCAAGGCCTCCGAAGGGGATACGCTCTCGCCAGTGCCTCCACTTCCTGAACAAACCACTAAACCGCGCAATTACGAGATAGTGGTCCGATTCAAGAGTGGGGCCTCTATACGCACGGGTATCTTGAAGTTTACTTCGGAGACGGTTATCTACCAGGATCAAATCTATCATGCTTTTCTGTTCATTTCTTCTCCACGTATACATATGAATATCCTTGTGTTGGAATATTGTATTGGACACAAGGAGACCTCTTTCCAAACACACATCTACAATAAGCTTACCTGCATCATTCACTCTCTTATCACCATAAGGACCCAGAGCAGCGTCGCAAGTTTGCCGCCTGGTTCCCACCCATCCGTTCAGGTCGCCACACAAAATCACCTTTTCATTCGCATCAGCCAGATCCAGAACTTCCCTGACATTATCCCAAAACTTCTCAAGGTCCGGGGGTGTCGATGAGCTTACAGGAGCGTAGGCTCCAACCAAAAACACTCTAGTGACACCCAGTTTCAAGCGGACCCAGAGAAGTCTCGCATCATGCAGGCCATAATCTCTCACTCCAGAGGCCAGGCGACGGGACAACAAGATACCCACCCCCATGCTGGCACGATCGCTCTGTGGCACTCCAGACCACAGAGCCATCATGCCGTCAGGGAGATCACAGGCTCCACTGCCCCTTCGCTTAGTCTCTGTTACACATAGAGCATCCAGGCGTCTCTCTTTCATTACATCAATCACCTCATGCATCTTATCTTCCATACCACCTCTTACATTCCAGGTGCCTATTCGGCACTCTGCACCCCACGAATCGCCAGTTCGGGCCCGGCGTGATGGGTGGCGGCCCCCATCGCCGCTTCTGCCTATGTTCGTACCGACGGGGGCGGGCCGGTACGCGTCGCCTTGGGGGGACGCCCTAGCCCGCACTGCGGTACTTGCTCGGTCCAAGATTGCAGCCGTAGCGGCTGGCAGGGGTCGCGACGAGCACGCTCTTGGACAGACCCCCGGACAGACAGACCCTATAAAATATTAAGAAAACATGTGAATGTTGATTGCAGTTGTTTATAATATTACATTTTCATATCCGAAAGTAATACAAATGTTATTTTCACGAATGTCATGATGTATATGTTACACAGTACAGTTAAATTTATATACAACGTAAAAGATAATGATCAAATAGTTTATATTTATGATATGATAATTGCAATAAAATAATATTGCTTTAGGTGATAATAGCAATCCAAATTACGACGTTATCTATTTTATTGGATACTAAGACGCAGCCATCACGATACATCGATATTGTGAACATTCAAACGAAACACTTTAATATCGGTGCAAATGGTATTGCAAGCAATTTAACGCGCTTAGATTATGGCGTAGCGCATCGTAGCGTTCGTAGCGTACATCAAAATGTAGCAGCTTAGCAGTTCTACGTCGTACCCGATAAATTGGCAATAATTATGTAGAGTATTTTATAAGAAAATGTATTGGTATAAAAGTTAGTACTCACATCCACAAATTTCAATATCAAACTAAATAAAATTGAATTTGTAAGTGAAGGACACTTTTCGTTTTGATTTGTATTTTTTTCAATGCATTGTATTTTTAGCTACCTATGTATCTATATCTCATACCAGGCCCGGTACAGGGTAGGCCGGGAGTACAGAGCGACAACAGGTATGTATTGTCTATTATTACTAATTAACTGCAACTGGTATGATCGTTCTAATTAATAAATATTCCACAATTTCTTCCCTAAAGTACTCAATAAAAACAACCTCTCAACTGTACAGTTAGTTAAATCACGCCGTTTAAAAGAAGTAAAAAAGTAGCATTATTTCCGCAGCAGTTAGGTTAAAATTCCATGTTTTCATGCAGAGTACAGCGTGGGTGTTCAGTAATTCCATTGTAGAGGTATGCAGCTCAGGTGGACGCCAGAATGCTTCTCGCTTTGTGTAACAAACCACCTGAAAATCTTAAACTGGCTGTACGTAAGAGCTGCCTAGTGCAGCCTAATGTCTGATGTCCATGTATGGGCTTCTGATGCTCAAAGTCTTGTGCTTTTAGCAAAGCATATTTGAAATGGTAGTGTGGTCCAGTAAATAGACATTATATTCCGGTGTCCGGGCATGTTGCAGTTAGGGTGCTCGGATAGTAACAAAGTACTAATATGTCGATGCAGAATGTCTGTAGCCAAATTCAATGATATTTTGCAACGCAAAGGCGCATGGTCAGAATAATGCGATTGGGCCAAGAGAATAGAAATAAAATGCTTGCTACTTTTCTGGGCCCTCTGATTTGTAGACTAAGAAATTTGAAAGTGACTTGTGAAATATTTACTTGTTAATTCTAATATTTCGGTTTCTATATATCATTCATACTATATAACGTTCATATCCATTCTCCAAGTATTTTATATATAGATCATAAAAACGGGAAATTGCAACCGTAATTCTTACATCATCAGCATAAATCTTGAACTATTATTTAAAAAAATCACAACAACTTTCACAATTCTCTTTAATGAGCGACGGAACCAAATTACACTTCTTGAACGTGTGTATAAATTGTGCGGAGACGAAATGAGAGGTAAATCCGTTTTAAGCCACAGTAGACGACCCAGGACGCGTAGAGCTCTCGATCCGTCACGCGTCGTACAAACTTAATCCCTCATCAAATCCAGATTAATTAAACTGGAGCCGACCACGATCCCAGGCAAGCCACTCGCGCATATTGTAACACATGTGTAAACCAGGCCTTACATCATGACATGATTCTTACGACATTGTCTCTTGATAAGCTCATTCCTAGTTCAAATAGTTGAAGTGTGATGTACACTTCGACACAGATAAGACTTTGTTCAAAATTAATATAGTTATGCCGTTTTTTAGACATAATTTACCTATAAATAGCGACTTTCATTGGTCTAGTGGTGTATAATGCGCGTAGCTATGACGAGGTCCTGGGTTTGAATCCTAGGTCAGAGCGTAATTTTTCGATATTAATTTCCCAGTATCAGTCCAGATCCGTGCATTGTGCTCAGTGTAATGACAATAGGCTAGCCCCCAGTTACATGGGGCGCAACATTGTTAGCTTAAGGTTACAGTACACTACTGTGTACACCCACTGCCGCCCTGGCTTAGGGAATGTAGCTGTGACGGTGCTTATTTTGTTTTTTTATAAAATGTAAGTGCCATAAGCTATTTATAACAGTGTCATATTTTTTTTAGATTTCAACTATAAGTCGTAGTGGTGCTGTAGTCGTATTAGGTATGTATTTGTTTTGTCTTAAAAATAAAGTCATAAATAAGCGAAGCTAATTTTATGTCCCATTGATAAATCATCCTCCGAAGATATTTTTAAAAAGTTTGAGAAGTGACATTCGCATCAGAAGTTTGAAAAAATAATACACCAAAAACGGCGTCGAAAGATTAACAAGCATTCGAGCCGGAGTGTATGTAATACAATCAAAAGTTTTGATGAATTTCTCCAAAACGGTCTTTGTTTCCCCTTTCTGTCCAAGTTAAATAATAAAATTCACTGCAGACCCGCCATTTCAGTCCTGTAAGAAGAAGTTTATGTGGAAAAAGCTACGTGAAGAAAAATTATAATCCTAACAGGATGAGATCAGGTACGTATGGCACTATCCGATGCTCGTAACATCGAATTTTACTTAGCCGATACTTCGGTATGCTTAGGTGTCTAGACTGGCAAAGATCTTTTAGCTTGGTTTCATGTGATCTAGAGGTCGAAGTAAAATCTACTATATGCCTTAATTATATCAATATCTAAATAAATAAATATTAGAAGCTTTTTAGGGGTCGTAGTCGAAATAAGATCGTGAATTTACTATTTCTAATTTAACAATGTATTTCTACTCATCAGAAAGGAAAGAATGGTAAGAACAGTAAACATAAAAAACACAAGCTCGCTAATTTTTGCACAAAATGATCCTGTGGTAGGTTAGTAGATAATTAGAGTATATTAAAAATCTCAGTGCCCCCTCTTAAGTTAATAATACATACCTAATTGCTTTGTTTCAAGTCTAGCGTTATATTAACTATCTTATGTGCTTGGCACATCGATATATTATTTGCGCTAGATTAAACATAATAGTTCCAAAAACGTCCCAAAAATAAGAGCACGAGAATGGGTGTGGTCTTATTTAAAATTAGTTCAGTTCAACCCTAGCTAACGTGAGGACGCGTTAAATAAGTATTAAGATTTGCTAAAAGTATAAAATATCAGCCTCTATTGTCCTACTATTAGGCAAAGGCATTCACTCACAAATCCAGGTCAGAAAGATTAGGATACGCCACCTCGCGGACCCGTTGCTGAACTGCTGTTGGAACTTATCAAGCCGCCTATAAGGCTTCCAACTCGGCTTAACGACTACCACATTAAGTGGTAACCGGGACCAATAGCTTAACGTGCCTTCCGAAGCACGGATACGCTCAAATATGAAGATGTCACAAACGGTCACCCATCTCAGGCCAACCGGGTCGACCGCTGCTTAACCTTGGTGATCGGTAAGTTCTTGGTCAAAATAACACTGATTAGTTAGACATTTACACAAAAGATATACAAAGGCGAACTTAACTCAATTTGAGTTATCACAAGATATACTATTATAAAGTCTTTAAAGCATTATAAAAATTTTAAATTTCCCCTCGTAAGTTAACTGCGCAACATCTAGTTGTCCAAAACAGACGCAGCGCAACGGGAGCGCGAAATGTACGGGAGACAAAGCGCAGCCACATTTGGCGCGACGGCAAATGTCATGACCCGCCGCCGTCGCGCCCGACGCGATTACAAACGAAGCACGGGGGAGCGAGCGGAACGCTAGTGTTAGGCGGCCGCCCGGCCGACGTGACGCTAGGTACGGCCAAACCAACGCGACCAGCCGCGGGCGGGGTGGCGTGCACGGTAGCGATCAGCTCCTGCAGTAATATTTGTATGGAAATATTCACACCAACGCGTTCTGCGTCCTGCACGCGCTATCTGGCCGGCGTCTACATGCGCGATCATTGGGAGATTCTGATCGCCGCCGGGGACGCCACCGCGGCCGCGGCTGAACACGTTGGTTTGGCCGTACCTACCGTCACGTCGGCCGGGCGGCCGCCTTACACGAGCGTACCTCACTTCCGCAGTGTGACGTGCGCGCCGCGCCGCCGGCCGCCGGCCGAGTGTAGCCGAGCGCTTCCGTCGCGCTATGTTGGCTGTTTGACCAAACCTTAAATGCTACAGTTTGCTTAAATTTTTTAACTATCATAATAAAAAGATTATTTATTAAGAGTCATTAATAAGAGTCATTCATAATTTAAAACTAATTTCTAAAGTTGCTAGCTACGAGTAGGTATATATGCGTGAGTATATCCAAATGCGGTCATTTTTGGCTGTTGTTCATGATCCTATCCTCATACTCTATTGATGGCTTAACAATATGTGGCTGTTCATATGATATAGTAAAAACGATGCAATGCAGTCAGGCGGGGTGTGGTCTCTTCGTCGAGTTGGAACGAATCAAGGAGCATTTCCAGCGAGATACCACGTACTGAACCCTTTATTTTCATACGTCACACGGGTTCATCCACGGATCAACGTGAAGAATTTATTGAGGCTGTTTATACGAGAGAAAATAAGCAATGTCGAGATCATTCCTACATTTCATTTCTGAATTTGCATTCTATGCGCTACGTGGGAATTTATATTCGTTTAATTGGTGGGATTTACATATAAATCTCTCGATATATTAGAGTTTTACGATTGGCAAGTATAAATAGTTATCTTAGTTCTTTTAGTGTTTTCAAAACCGCGTATTGTAAATGCATTTTGGCTTATCATTTTAGCATACAAATTAACTAGTATGTACTATTATAATAATTGCTACTAATAACACTGCATAACAATGCTGGCTGAATAGCTTTTAAAATACAAATTACGAATACATTCCATACATATTTATGAACATAAATATCTATTTATATACATATATTTGTTTCGTAATAACTACTTAGAATATCCTAAGACTAATACGTTACCTGCTCAATCCCTTTTAGCATCGTGACAAGATCATAAAAGATACCTATGTCTTCTATGAATTTATTTTGATTAAGTGCATCTTCCCTCGCATGCGGGTATTTCAAATAGAAAGAAAAATTCACGGCAATCGCTTCGGATTTCTATAGATGTAAACATGCAGAAAGAAAAATTCACAGGTTCAAATATCTGCTTCGGTAGCTCTTTGGGTAGAGATCAATAGTTTATAAAGTATATAAATCAAACAAAATATAAACTTTCCTTGCTGGTCCAGTGCGTACTATGGACTTATCATATCAGCAAAAAAACGCCGGCATTTGGATATACTAACCCATATAAATACATATACCTACTAGCTATGCTAGCAACTGTAGAAAATTGTTTTAAATTATTGATAACCTCATTTTTATTATGGTTGTTTGTTTTAGCTAACTGTAGTAACGCATCCTCGCGTTAGCTATCATTAGATCGAACTGACGAACTGTCACCTTTCATCCTTTAATCTAGCTAGTACAAAAAATTATATCGATAAGTGGCGAATAGTACGATGAGCGATTAAGACGTCCTGTGTTTTCGACCCCAGGTCTTCAACAAACAAAGCGCGTTTTTTATCAAATAAATGTTAGTCGCAGTCCAGAGATTAAAGTTTTGCACCCACACCTATACCACCTAAACCACTCTTGCACAAGGAAAATAAACATGTTTATTCCTTTTTTAATTTCTAAAATATTTTGTGGGTATTTTTATGAAAGGGCTGACTAACATAGTACGCTGGCGATTTTATACTTATAACCATAATAATTTACGAAAGTAATCGTCGGTAACCCTTTACTTCGGTCATTTACAAACTCGACCTCATATACATAGCAAGAAAGTTATTATAACAACTAATATCAGTCTACATATATAGATATGTAGATATCTGATCGTGCAATCAAAGCTTATGAAAGATTCCTCATAAAATTTTACGACAAGCATTATGTAGTAGGAATATGCTAAATGGTATCTACTGTAACAAACCATAATATCTGTAATTCGTACTATGTATGTAGCTTTGAATAATAATGTCGTTCGTATCGTGAGATCGTAAACATATTAATGCTTATCTGTCTGGGTTTAGCAATCGAATTAAATGTAATCCGCTAGGCGGTTATTGAGTAAAGTTTGGTTAGTGTTCAGGTGATATGTCAGGTCAGACTTTTGCAATATAGATCTAAATACAATAACCAGACCTACAGAGAGGGCGGTTAGCTAGCGCAAGTTAATGAGGTCAACACCTTCTTTTATTATAAAATAAATCTAGGGCCGTCCTCAGTTTGTAATATAAAGGTTTTTTTTATTTGGTGCTTGGTTGGCGTTTTCATACACAGAGCGTGTATGAATTGAACACTTTTTGTTAGTTTAAGCGCTGGCTGTAAAAACGCTGCTTAGGACAGATTATTTATAAATCTTCTCTGAATAACTATATAAGCTTCCAACAAAGAAAATAATCACATTGACAAATGTTAGAATTCGCAGAAAACTTCACCGCATTAGACCAACATAATCTTAGAACTTGTGTGCGTTCACATGAAAGTGTAGTATCAGCTGAATAGTGCGGGCAGCGAAGCATCCTTCTTGGGAAAAAATTAAACTCCATTCAGACGCTCTCCTTCTTAGCTAAAGATAGCGAACTCCGATAGGTACGGACCATGTGGGATGAGCAGCGGCCCCGGACGTGGGTGGAGCTTATATAAAATCATATTTTTCAGCCACGCAGCTATTGCCATTTTGTTATTTTAGTGAAAATAAAACTAGGATGCGAAACGAGGAAAAATGATTGACGTAAATTGAGTTTTCTTTCTTAAACTGTCTGTTTTATTAGATTCGTCTACCTATTCAGATAGTTTATATATTTCTACCTTTCTATGAATAAGGTGAACGTTTTATCAATCAGTTTCAACGATAAAACGTTCTCCTTATTCATGCCATGATTATTTATAGTGAAAGAAACCGGAACGCTGAACGAGATATATATATATACGTATATATCTCGAGTTATTTCTTTGAATTATTACCATTAGTGTGTCTGTAATATTATTTGACTTTTACTAGACTATAATATATATATTTCCATATAATATAAACGTGTTTTGCAAATCACGAAGAAACAATACAAAAAGTAAAATCAATTAAATGTAGGTGTAACACAAAGAAAACCCCTACTCTACGAGTGTATTAGTGAAACAGAGGGAATTGAGTTAGCTTGTAGATTCCCAACACGTTCGTTCGCCTTCATTCACGCGACTCTAACGGCGTAGATAATAGAGACTTACTGCGCACTTTACTCCGCCATACCTAGAGCAATAATTCTCGTAGAGTAGTTTTCACGCGAAAAGTAAAAGACGAGATCGAGGGAATCGACCTATGGACGATACGGAAAAAGTTACGGCGGAGCTTTTTATGAACTTTCATAACGGAACATTTAACGAGGGCAGGGTGCGATGACGGCGGTGCCCCGTGCCGTAGTAGCCTCTGAAGACGTAAAAAGTTAAAGTTTGTTTTAGTTAGGCGCAGTGCTCACTGAGCCGTGTCGCCGTGGGCCGAGTTACATCACACGCTTCAATGCGCAAGTAATTGTTAATCCATCCTTCATTGTAACGTAATCTTTGAGCTGTGTAATCACGCTTTGATGTATAAATTTCACTGTGATGTTTTGATAGGAACTATGTGTTCAACTATTATGATTTGTAATTGCTGTTCCTTCATTTGTGCTAAATACATATTTAAATTCAAACTTATATAAATTCTGTACGTATGAGTAATTTGCCCTGTAATATGTGTGAATTTAAAGGAATATTATACCAACTCCCACACAATTGCTTCAAATCTATATTTTTGTATCAAGGGGTAATTAAATATCAAAATAAATAAGAAAACTATTTGGTTTCGGCTCTCCCTATACCTCGTTTGTCAAGGAAAGCTGTAGCGGCTCACGACTAGAATACAGAAATCCATCACCAAAAACCACTGCTCAGATTGGGCTGTCAATTACGTCACAGCTTCCCCGCCTTTAATCTGTCATCTAGACACCAATTAAGGGAAAAACTGCCACCACGAGGAGTGGTCATAATTAATCTTCCAGAAAATAAACCTCAATACCAAGAAAAAAGTCTGACGCAAAATTATCCAGTACATACTTCAAGCAACACAAAAAGTGGTATAATTAAGAGTCTTCTGTACTCTCTGCCTACCCCGCAAGGGATCTGGCGTGAGGTTATAGATAGATAGATAGATTAAGAGTCTTCGCGGTATCATAGCTGAAACATGTCCAATATTTTTGTTGTTCTCCTGATTTACGTCGCAATAGGAGACGCGAGTATGAACTCGTGTATGTATGTATGGGACATTTGTTACTGTCATAGTAAATATAACGTAAATAAAGAGATATGTTACCTTTCCTCAGTCGTTTGGGATTAAGCCAAGTCGAGTCGGTTGACAAAGACACGACTGTTGTGATGTCACGCAGCGTCGTTCGCATTCACAAATAGCCGTACCTATTGGTAGGAACCGAAGCGTGAATTTCTAGAATCTAATGGACCACCGACTATGCTTTGCAGGGATTAATATCTACTTGGATTTTACGGTATTTTAGTGCTTCCATCGGAGATTGCATTTGTGAACCCTTGTTCGAAGAGTTCGTTAACCGTCGCTGGGGATTCATTTTTAAAATTATATGTATTGTCAATTATGATAAGAAAACAAGGGCTATGTAAATGAGGTTTGATGGACAAAAACTGGAATATTTCAAAGGGGACGGACACCGGCCATTATTAGTGATACCTAATTACCTATGGCCGGCGGTGACTCGCCGCTTACTAGATGGCCCCTCAAACGGTCGTCCTAGGACAACTGAGGGCAACACCGGTGTGAGCGGCTCAGGGGTGTAGAGAGGTGTGCTGCGCTTTCTCCGAAGTTACTCGCGGCGTTATGCCCTTTAACACTTCCACCCCTGGAGTACATCGAAGTAGGAACGCATTATCTTTCTACGTCGATATAGCTCTCACGGCTCCTCTCTGGACGGCCAATTCAGGCTAGCCCGAGCCGAGAGTCCTGCGGGCACCCTTCGGTTTCCACTCGACCGACGAAGACACGCCGATTTGGGGGCTCTGACCGACTCTCTGAAGCACTCGGTTCAGTGGTGTCGTTACTCACCAACAGCCCGCCACAAGCTGCCCTGCGGGCAGCAATTAGCAGCGCAATATTATTAGTAGTATTATTTTAAGCCATTTGTGTCCTACTGCTGGGCAAAGGCCTCCCTCCACTTTATCCACTTTTTTTTGTTTAATTACTAGAATTATTTTTTTCTGCTCTGCCTAGCAAAGGTCTCTCGTTTCTTCTTCCAAAGAGGTTTCCCATGCTTAGCTAAATCGCTATTTAGGTCGACATGCACCAAGGTCATCGCGCCACCAATTTTAGCCACCATTCGGTACTTAGGAAAAGGAATTCTTTATTCGGTATTTCTGAGATGTTAACCCGATTTTGATAGGTGCTTGATATATTTTATACGTAAGTACGCTGAGTGCGCTCAATACTATGCACAACATTGAATGTACCTATATACGCGACTAACACTCGGTGTGGCGTCGTGCCAATCTACGCGCATACTCTAAGCGGTTTCTGTAGCAATTATTGTCTTGCATTTTTATTACTAAATTTATTTCTTTAAGGCTCCCATCTCGAAGCAATTTGTTTACGACAAGGAATAAATATTTTAGGAAGAGGGAATTGGATTTTATAACGTTGGTTTGCTCGAAGATATCTTTTTAAGTATCTTGTATAAACAGTTACTATTAAGATAATATTTTTCTTTATCGTTGAAATAATAGATGGTTTGGAATTGAAAATTTGAAGCCAAATGTTTCTTACGCAAAATTAGTGTCGAGTTCTCAATTTTTATCAGGCGTTATCTACAATATGTTTTAGAAATGTTTCGGTGGTAAAAGTACGGGCTATGAAGATTTTTTCGTATGAAAATTTTTAATATGGAAATCTTAAATCGTCTCAACGAAGTGAGAGGTTCCATGTAATGTTTATTTATACCGCGCACGCGCCTGTTTGCAAGTGAACGTGCTTCTATTGTGTCCGTAATTTTTATTTGATTACAGTGGCTTAAAGTTCTTATTTCTACACAAAAATATATCATTTTGTGAGTTTGGATTTGGAACAAGTTTTGTGACTGTTTTTCTAAAGTGATGTGCTTATATCCGAGCAAAAACTAAATAATTAACTTCAAGTTGAGCGCGTGTCGTTCACAGTGTTGTGTTCTCCTTGTGGCTTAATAAAAGGTCAAACGAAACATTTTAAATCGTGAATAGAAAGCATTGCCCATTTTCAATCCTGGTAGTTGAGAACGCCTAGCGGATTGTCGCGGGCTTATTGTTTTACATCTATCGATATGGCATTCGACGACACCTGGTTCAAGCCTCCGCGGAGAAGGCACTTTGTGAAATTATTAAAATTTGATTTCCTACTTAATCTTGAACTATTTAACAAAAACAGAATATTCAACTTAAAAAATAATCGTACAGACATTGCGCTATAGGCAGTTTCAGTTAGGCAGTCCAGTTTGGTATAGCTGCAATAATAAATTTATCATGTTACGTTCGCCTAAAAACACAAAATACAATTCGAATCCTGATTTAACGGTTACTACCGTTGACGCTACTGATGTAAACATTACATAGTGTAGGTCTCAAACAACTGACGGACGATTTAGCGCAGTGGTTAAGGGCTTAGCCCGCCCCGCCCACTGTGTCTAATAGTCGCGGGTTCGATTCCCGCACGGGACAAATCTTTGTGTGATCCACAATTATTTGTTCCGGTCTGGGTATTTGTGTATGTGAATTTTCATGTTTGTAAACGCACCCACGACACAGGAATTAATCCTAGTATGGGGCAACGTTTTTTTAAAAAAAAAAAAAACAAAAAAAAAACTAGCGACCATTACGTTATCCAGCGCAAACGTAAACAACCTGAGTCGGAATTCTCAGAGGTCTTTAGTAACTTTACATTAGATATAAAGAAAACCCTAAAGGATTGGCGAAATGAACTGGACGATACCTTACTTAAATTGAACGATAATGTTAATACTATTAAATCGGACATGCAATCGCTTGTACAGACCACATCTGAGATAAGAATGGAACTAAATAGTCTTCGCCAAGAGCAATCCGAATTAAAATTGCATGTCTCGGACCTATACACTAAGCATACAAATCTTGAGCAGGAACTTGCGTCTGTGCAGGAGTCTCTAAAATTTGATAACATCCAGTTGATGGAATGCACAAAAAATGTCCAAGCACAAGAAAAGAACACTTAACAAGTTGAAGTTCTAAATAATTTGATATCGAAACAAGAAACAAAGATCGCTATATTGGAACAAAAAGCTAGACAGTGTAATGTGGAGATCTGTAACATCCCTGAAAGACGGACGGAAAATCTCATTTCAATGCTGGTAGATATTGGTATTAGGATCAATTGCACCATTAACTAAAAATATATAGTCTCTATTCACAGAGTTCCACATGCGCACAAAGACACAAACAGGCCTAAAAATATTGTTGTCAAGTTACCGTCAAGAATTTTAAGGGACAACATTCTTAGTGCTTTTCGATTAAATAAAGGTTTGAGCAGTGAACAACTCGGGATTCCTGGCAATCCACACTGCGTATATATGCATGAGCATCTTACGATAAAAAATAAAGAGCTATTTCGTGCTGCTCGTAATGCTACTAAAAAATATAACAACCAATATGTGTGGGTCAAAAATGCATCAATTTTGGTCCGAGAAACTCCCACTTCACCTGCTATTAGTGTACGTTGTATGGATGATGTTGCCAGAAAAATCAGGCCTCGCAAATTAAAGACAGATAATTATGATATTTGATCAGCTCCCTCTTACTTTAATTACTATTTTATATATTTATAAAACAAATTACAGATTATATTTGTGCAGTCTCGTATGTTATTCTTTTCTCCTTATATTGTTTTGTGTGCTGTGTGTTACTGTTTAAATTTGTTTCATTGATTGTCTACAATAGCCTATGTGATTTGTTTCCAATATTTGATAAATATTTATGTACCTTAGTTATCTTGCCTGTGGGTAGACTATATTGGTATACTATTATCGTTTTTAAACCAGCAAAATCTGAGCCGCTTTTTTTTAAATTATATTTAATATTTTTTCATGCTATCCATGGCTAATATAGTAATATATTATCAAAATTGTAGGGGTATTCGCACGAAACTGCAAACTTTGTTCAATAATATAATGACCAACTCATACGATATTATTGTCCTTACTGAAACATGGCTTTTACCCGATATCTTTGATTCTGAATTCATAGATCCTAGTTATGTCGTCTTCAGATGCGATCGTAACCGCAACGCCACTATGAAAAAAGATGGTGGTGGAGTGCTTATTGCTGCTTTAAAGCACCTGCGGCCGACAGGGATCACATCAAGTCAACCTAATATTATAGAAAGTGTGATTATTAAAATTAATACAGTTCATGGGAAGCATAATATAATTGGTGCTACATACATACCCCCTAAAACTGCTGAAAAAACCTACATCACCCACTTTGAATCCCTTCAGGATCTACTTGAAAATCCAAAACTGGATCAATTTTATATGTTGGGCGACTATAACCTGCTCAATATTGACTGGAAAGTTAAAGGTAATACGGAGTCTGGGCTGCTTTGCAATGGCTGCAGTACTATGGATACCATTCTTGGAAACTATTTGTCACTATTTAACGCGTCACACTGTAACATAATCAATAATGATAATAATAGACTTTAAGACATCTTATTTAGTAATAATAATAATAATATATTAATTCACGATACTAATTTCCAACTGCTGAATATCGATCCTCATCCTCCCTTTTGTGCACTGATTGAATACATGAGCAACTTAACAACGTTGAAACACAACTCAAATAATAAATACAATTACTACAAAGCAAATTATATAATAATAAATAATTCCTTGAACGAAATTGACTGGTCAAATACACTAAATAGCCTCTCAGCAGATGCGCGTGTTGATATATTTTACGAACAAATATATGGAATAATTAAAAACCATACCCCTCTATCAAGAGCCTACCAGTTATCCGCACTGGTTCCCTTCGTCTTTGATTAAGATATTTAACAACAAAAATAAATCCTGGATAAAATGGAAATCTTATAAAAACGTCTCTGATTATGAAGAATATAGTATTCTAAGATCCCGATGTCATTCCGAATTCAATAAAGCGTACTCCACCTATATAAAAACCGTTGAAAGTAATATACACAGTAACATAAAGCATTTTTGGACCTTCATTAATCATCGTAAATCTCACCCCGGTATCCCTTCACACATGTATAACTTTTCTGACGATCCTACAACGATATGTAATCTTTTTTCCAACTTTTTGAAATCAGTTTACGAGCCTTCTACTCTCAAAAGTACGGCGTGGCAGGAACCTACCGACAACTCGGACGTTTGCGATATTATAAGTCGAATACAATTTGATGAACATCGAATACTTGTGCTGCTTGAAAATTTAGACTCATCAAAAGGTCCAGGGCCTGATGGCATACCGCCATTCTTCTTAAAGGCTACTGCCAAAAGTATATGTAAACCATTATGTATAATATTCAATAGATGTCTATCTGAAGGCACATTCCCTTCTATATGGAAGCGCGCCTACCTTACACCAGTACACAAATCTGGGTCTCGGCATGATGTGGGAAATTATCGCCCGATTTCAATTCTGTCTGCCTTATCAAAACTTTTCGAAAGATTGGTTCATAGTTCGATATACCCTGTGATACATCATAATATCATAAGGCAGCAACATGGGTTTGTCAAGAAACGTTCAACAACAACCAATTTATGTACTTTTGTTGAGTATCTATTTCATAACATGGATAATCGTATCCGTGTTGACGCTGTATTCACAGACTTTCGAAAAGCGTTCGACAAGGTAGATCATGAGTTATTAATAAAAAAACTTGCATTCAATAGAATTCGGGGAGATCTTTATTAATATTGATATTCTTGGCTCATCCAAACAGAAATTTAATCGCAATGTAATTCTGAAGCGGCATTTTGAGTAACCTTTATAACATATTTATATTTTTATATACATTATTATTTTATATTTTTAATATTGTACTCACTCTGTGTTAATTATTTCATTCATTAATGTTTTCTTCCTTTATTTCCTAATTACTAGTCTACACAGTAATCAATTATTTTTTTTTACTGTTTGTACACTGAAGTACGCGTATCTACCTTGCTTTTCATTCCTTATGTAATCTGTGAGTAACGGTGTTGGTAATGCATTTATATTATTGTGCCTATTTCATAATCTTATATTTTAATGTGTTACTGTTTGTTATTCCAAGAAATAAATAAATAAAGAAGAGTTACTATCAGAAATAGTCCCGTTTTTACCATAAAGTCACGTATATAATTAGTATAAGGCTCTCAGCCTAATAGGTACCATAATAACGATTCTTTAAGCTTTCTGCAAGGGCCCTAAACTCTATACCCTGCATGGCTCAAGACCCCCTAATCAGAAAAAAATTGTTATTCATGAGTGTTATCCCTTGCACTATTATTTCACCTTTACCTTACTTGCATTGCATGCTCACAACAAATTAAAGTTTTTTTTCCGAAATTGAAACTTTTATTTTCTAAATTATATTTTTAATATAATCCTGGCGTTTTAAGCCGGGCGGCGCCATAAATAACATGTAAAGCTTAATAGCCGTTTTCAAAAGTGCAGGGACTTCAAAATTGTTTATAATGCAGCACTGTACTGCATGATTGGATAGTGAGCGAAACAAAAGTTCCCATCCATTGTTTTGTTTGCTTTTTAACTTAATTAATTCGCGCACCAACAACGCGCCGGAAATATTAATATTTATTTTATTATAATAACTTTAAAGTATGAAACGGCGGACACATTTGCATGATTTAATCAGGCGCTTGTTAAAATGAAGCGTAGATTTAATTTACAGCAAATCGTTTATTCTATTTGCATATTACCTTCACCTGATAGCTAACTGTAAAACGCGGCTTTTTGTTAACGACTGTTGTAAATATAAACTGGCGAATGACTTGAAAAAGGCAATTTCGATTTTCGGAGACCTTTTAAATAGCGGATAATAAACAGTGTTACGTTATACAAGTGTCTGTTTGTATGTAACTAGCACAATTCTATTTCTATTGATGTCATGAAGGGCATCTTAACAGTAAAATAGATGATCGATCACACATCTTTACAGAAATTGGCTTGTATATAACCTGGACTGATTTATATAATTTTGACAAAGTATAGAATACTGGGTGTATTACAGTGTTCCAAATATCGGGGACCGATATCAATTAATTTGACTGGAATAAAAAGCAAGCAAAGTACTGACGGCTTGGTCACTGGCCGGCGGGCAAGGGATTCTTCGACTTCGCCGGCGAAGTCGGTGTCTGATCCCGTGTGCGGTATCTGTATCTGAAAGAAGGGATGTAAGGGCATCACGAGGGTTGATGAGAACATGTCGGCGGTAGCGGCTGATAGGAGGGGAGTTAGGTTCGTAGTTGGCGGCGGCTACTATTAGCGGATTCCTATGATTGGACGCGTTTGCGAAATATCGGGTGGTCGCCCTTTTAATAAAGGCGCGAATAGGTTCGGGACTGAGATCGTAATATAGCTTCAATAGCTTAATAGCTCCATCCCTACCTGGGACAAATCCTCATGAAAATGTTCAAATATTTGTATCGCCTTAGTATTTGTGGATGTAAAATTCATGCTTGTAAACGTACCTATAACATTAATAATTTCTAGTCTAAAAACATTCTCTGCATTCTGTTACATAACTAAATCTTTTAACTAGTATGTACTTCAGTTTGAGCTAGTCCTCGTCTACGCTTTGCTTTTAAAGAGCCAAGCCGAGAGAAAAAGTAAGCAGGCAATATCATCATGGCACCGTAGCGTTGCTTCTTTTTTACTGGCTTATAAAACTCGGACAACATTTATGAATACAATGCCATAAAATTAGCATAAAATCACGGCGCCGAAAATTTTATATCGCTGTACTATGACGTAATAAAACGAGTTCAGGATATGATTGGGTGGAATGCGTTTGATGTAACACGCATATTTGAACAATATCGGATTTTTCATAGCTTTTAAACAATATCGTTTTTGATCGAAATGAATGTTGATGTGTTGGTTAATTTACCAATTGGATTTTGTAGTCAACTGCTTAGGAATTATTTTTTGCTGCACTTGGTCATTATATCTTCTATGCAAGGTGTAACATAATGAACGCAAGACCGGAAAGTAGTTTGTTCCAAATCGATAACTGAATTGATTCCAACAATTTTAATATATCTTACATTTTTTTTAAATTTGAAAAAAATGCTTTTACTCCTTTAGTGCGCTATAAAAAATTAAATTTATTCTTGATTCATAGCAAGAAGAAGATTTCAAATGCATTCCTAAAATGTATTTCTCAAAACGCACGCATACACGTACAAGTTTCATTATTAATTGGGGTATAAAAGTGTTTTAAAAAAGGGTAAAAACCTTAAAATTTGAAAATTTGGTTTTCGTTTTGAATTTATGAAGCAATACTCTTATCGGGGTGTCTGAGGTCTTGCGTTTATTATGTTACACCTTGTATATTAATACGTGAAGCAAAAACTTTGTACACATTTTTACGAAAATTGCGCGGATGGAGGAGTATGAAATTTCCCACACTTATAGTTTATATAGATAAAATTATGCATAAAACATACATTAAATCAATGAAAAAAACATAACATACACTACCATGTATTTGACACAATACACGTCAAATTGATGTTTGTCTTTAATATTATTTGTCTATTGTCTCACTGAATGTCAAACATAACCAGCAAACGATGAAAGAGTAGGTCGAATATCGACCTACGGGCGACCACTAGTAATAATAAAATCAGTCTATACTGTCCCACTGTTGGGCAAAGATCTTTTCTCACAAATCGGGGTAAAAGAGTTTAGGTCATACTTCACCACGCGGACCCAGTGCGGATTGGTGGAGGCAGGTTTGTGGCCACCTGCTGGTGGAACTTATCAAACCCGCTTATAAGGCTTTAAATTTGGCTTAACGACTACAAAATTACATCGTAACCGGGACCAACGGCATAGTGTGCCTTTCGAAGCACAGACACGCTCCAATATGAAAATTCCACAAATGGTCACCCGTCTCAGTGCGACCAAGTCGAACGCTGCCTAACCTTGATGATCGCTAAGAGCACAACGGTCGCACTGCCCAACGAGCGCCTGTATAGATAGATAAATAAATAGATGAAAAGGTATGGATGGCACTCAAAGAATTTTATCATCATCATCATCATCATCTCAGCCTATACTTGTCCACTGCTGAACATAGGCCTCCCCAATCGCTTTCCAGCGTAACCGGTCCGATGCCACCTGCATCCAACGACTTCCTGCGATTTTCACAAGATCGTCGGTCCATCTAGCAGGTGGTCGTCCCACGCTGCGCTTGCCAATACGTGGTCTCCACTCTAGAATCTTTCTGCCCCAACGCCCGTCCGATCTTCGCGCTATGTGGCCCGCCCATTGCCACTTCAGCTTGCTAATCTTAACGGCTATGTCGGTGACCTTGGTTCTTCTACGAATCTCTTCATTCCTGATTCGATCACGTAGAGAAACGCCGAGCATAGCTCTCTCCATAGCTCGCTGAGCAACTCTGAGCTTTTTTATGAGACCTATTGTAAGAGACCACGTCTCTGATCCATATATCATCACTGGTAACACACATTGACTAAAAACTTTAGTCTTTAGGCACTGAGGTATTTTGGATGAGAAGATGTTGCGCAGTTTCCCGAACGCTGCCCAGCCGAGTTGGATTCGTCGATTGACCTCTCTCTCAAAGTTGGACCTACCTAACCGGACTACCTGTCCCAGGTAAATGTATTCGTCGACAACTTCAAGAGTAGAGTTCCCAACGGTGAGTGCGGTGGGTACGACATGGACGTTACACATTATTTTCGTTTGGTCCATGTTCATTTTAAGACCCACTTGTTGAGATACTCTGTTGAGGTCGCCGAGCATTCGTCCTAGATCTTCCAGCGACTCCGCCATGACCACAATGTCGTCGGCAAATCGAAGGTGAGTGATGTATTCGCCATTGATGTTGATGCCAAGTCCTCGCCATTCCAAGAGCTTGAAGGCGTCCTCTAAGGTGGCCGTAAACAGTTTCGGAGAAATGACGTCTCCCTGTCTTACTCCTCTTTTTATGGAGATCGCCTTCGTGCACTGCCCTTGTACTCGGACTGACATGGTGGCGTTATTATACAAGCACTTCAACACTTCGATGTACCGATAGTCAATGCGGCATCGCTGGAGAGATCTAAGAACCGCCCAAGTCTCGATCGAATCGAAGGCTTTCTCATAGTCCACAAACGCCAAGCATAGTGGCCGATTATACTCCTCGGTCTTCTGTATAATCTGCCGCAGCGTATGTATGTGGTCTATGGTACTAAAGCCTTTCCGGAAACCGGCTTGTTCGGGAGGCTGGAAATCATCAAGCCTGCGTTCGAGACGATTCGTGATGACTCTAGAAAACAACTTGTAAACATGGCTCAGCAGTGTGATGGGCCTATAGTTCTTTAATAAAGTGTTATCACCTTTCTTGAAAAAGAGTACCACCACACCCCTGTTCCATGCTTCCGGCGCTTTTCCTTCGAGCAAGACGGAATTAAACAGCCTCTGAAGGACTTTAAGTACCGGCGATCCGCCCGCTTTCAGAAGCTCTGCAGTAATTCCGTCTTCACCCGGCGCTTTGTTGTTTTTAAGTTGGTTGAGGGCCATCCTAATCTCGTACAGGCTGATGTCCGGGATATCTTCAGTGTAGTGTCGGGTTAGCTTGGCTCTTGGGTCTTTTACCAAGTCAACAATAGGTTCAGCTACTGAGGTATACAACTGTCCATAGAACCTCTCTATCTCCCTGAGCACCTCTGACCTATTCGACGTTACGTTTCCGTCCTCCGTCTTCAGCTTCGTCAACTGGCTTTGCCCAATCGACGCGGCTCTTGCGAACACTTTGGAGCCCTTGTTCTGCTTTATGGTCTCCTCAATACGTCTTGTGTTGAAGGACCGTAGATCGTGTCGCAAGGACTTCAGTATCTGTCCATTGAGCTGCCTATAGGACTTAGCATCATCGGAGGTTTGGAGTCTCATGGTACGTCGCTCAGCCATAAGGTTTCGGGTGTAGTCGGATAGCTTTTGAGGCCTATTTTTACGGTGGGGCTTAAAATGCTTAGACCCGACAGTATGGACAGTCTCTACCAACCTATTGTTGATTTCGTCCACTGATGCGAAGAATTTTATCTGTTAAGGAAATTGCTAAATTCAGTCATTGCTGGCTTTAAATCCATTCGTACGTATTCCTTACTTAACTTCCCTGATATCTCAAATACAGGCGCTAAATTAAGACAAGTATATTTTCAGCCATGTTACGGGCATTAATATGTATTACTTACATTACTATGTTAAATTAAAGAAAGAATGTTACTCAACCCTGACAACAGTATACTTAACGGTCCCGTAACAAAGTCGACTTTGACCTTAATATCTCCTCGAATCAGTATATACATCCCAAAATCATATTTTCTACACATAAATCGACTCCACGCCCTACCCGACGCGCTTCCATCGAGAACTCAGACCGATTGGATGACACAAAGACTTTAATTTATTCTTCAACCGGATTTATTCTTCACATGTGTTGGGTTGGTGACAGAGGACTCTTGAGGTTAATGTAGGTCTTGTCATCGGAAATTGGAGCGCCCGAAACCGTGCGATATGTCAACTGTCACGTGGAATTGAATCCTTAAGGTGTGGATACGACGGCGCCGCTGTTGAGGACTTTTCGGAAAATAAATTTTTCCATAGACGGTCTGTACGTGGGTGGGTATTAAACATATCTATATATCGGGGTTGATAGCTTTATGATGTTATTGACGTCTTTTTATGACATTTTAAAATGTATTAGATAAAAAGAAACATAAGGAAAATTGGCGGTGGTGAAGTTAAGAATCCTCGCAGTTTTTACGAAGCCAACTACCAATATTGAATATACCAATAACAGAGCATCTTAGAAAATGCTAAAATGCTCTGTTATCCGCCGACTGTGTTCAATAGCCACGGGTTCGTTTCCCGCACGAGACAAATTTTTGTGTGATCACAATTATTTGTTTCGGTCTGGGTATTTGGGTATGTGATTGTTTATGTTTGTAAACGCACTCAGGATTAATCCTAGTGTGGGGCTACGTTTAAAACAGCCAGTGTATTAGAATCTATCATCGGAGCCATCCAATTGATCCAAATGCACCTTTTAAGTACCTTACAAATCATTATTTAAATCTGATTCACATGAGGAACTAAAGTGGAGGAAAAGTTCACTCCAAAGATCTAACAATAGAGCCTTCCAGTGAATCCGAGTGCACGTCGTCTATTTCGTAGTAAAGACCCGTGTATTATATCAATATTTGTTCCCTTGTGAACGATGACTCCTAACATAGAAATTGATTACTTGATGGTTGTGTTGTTTAGTAAAAATAGAGCGTTACCTTCTCTAACCCCAATAAAAGAGCTGGCCCGTTAATAAAGATAGCTATGTGACACTTTGACTTAAATGCGACCTTTGATGTTGAGACTTCTTCAACAATTTTCATTTGGTCGTCGAAAGCCTCAGCCCAAGTGAACTTCACGGCACGCCGATTTAACTCCAAATCGGTTGTAAGTCTGTTTTTATATGTATTCGTATCAAGTATTATCTGGGTTAAATGATGCCTGAAATGTTTCATGGTATTAATTGTTAAAATTATATCGAATTAAACTAAGAAGTTCGCACATATTATTGTATGCTATGCGCATTTAAATCACTGCAATAAAATTATGCACACAATGGTAAGTTTCCAATGTGAGTTTTAATTGTTCATTTTCAGTTCACGGGTAAATGATACACAATATTTTGATTGTTATTGCAGTTTGGTTATTATATAACATAAAATTAATTTACGGGCTGGGATATGTGCTAATACCTTTTGTTAGAGGAATAAAATTACTTCATTACTATGTAATATTTTTTGTTTGTTGTATTGTAGACCTGATATATAAATAAAAATACTTAGTTAATTTCTAAGCCAAGAGAAAATTACCTCATAGTACAAGTGATATAACATGGAATTTCAAGATAAGGAAAATTGTGCAGTTCAGAAATTTCCGATCAAGTTCAGAAAATTTCGCGCATCCGACTTTAGTTTTGTATAATGATTAGACCTGTTTGAATTCTATTCTCTCTGTCTACTTGGTTGTTCTATTGCGAAGTTATGTTTAAACGAGTTGAATATTTCCTTGCTCCCAATCATTACAAGGTTATAAAAGTATTATAATCTGATATTAAAGGCGTGGCTGTGTGATATATATGAAGACAGGACAAATCTTTGTGCAGCTCGATTTCGAGGGGGGAGCAGCATACCCTCTTAACAATACACTATGACGTCCTTAAATAACCTGAGAGCTTAGTACTTTTTTAACATGGAAATGTTGACGTAAGCGTGATGCTAGCGAGTTGATATCCCATCCTTGTCACACTAAACAAACATGAAAGTGACAGCTCGATTACTTGCTCGCATCACACTTTGACTTAGAAAACTATGACGTTAGCAATAGCTGAGGCCTTGTGTACCTTTTACATAGACTGTTTGCAATCATTTATGGTATATGATGAATTTATCTCAACTGCCTTTTGCTGGCTGCCTCGTTGGTCTAGTGGCAAAGCACATCGCTTTGTGATCACGAGGTCCTGGATTTAAATCCTAGGTCGGACAAATGTAGTTTTTCTAACGAAAATTTCCCAGTATGAGTCCGGAGTCTGGAATTGTGCCCGGTATATGGCAATAGGCTCGCCCCTTATTACTAACATCGTCGGTGAAAAGTGAGTGTACTCAATACACCTCTGCCACCCCCGCTTGAGGAATATAGGCCTGACGGTGTGTGCCTTGGGGGAATAATTGTGATGAAATCGTGATAATCTGGCGTGATGATATAAAAATTGAATTGATCCGTATGAAACACAATTACCTACAATAATACCGAGCCATTATACGTACCCTTTGGAGAACACCCGCGAGTTTACTAGCAAAATAACAACGTCCATTTCTAACAAAAAGTCCATTCATCAAACGATATAACAATGTCACGGCGTTATCAAAACATGACCCGTGAAGCGATCACAATGTTTTGCTGCTTGTATTCCGGCCGCCAGCAAAAAGTTAACGCAATGGAAAAGTTCGCGGTTCCGAAATAAATCGTTTAATATATTTATTTTAACCTCTGAGCGCCATGTTGTTTTATGATCCATTTGCAAACAAAACGTCGTTCAAAAAATGAAATTAAAACAATAAGTCATACAATGCTTGCTTTGAGTAATTAGTTATACAAAAATAAAAGTCTTTTTTTACACTTTATATTACTAATAAATTAAAGTGAATCTCTTCGAGAATCGCAAGCTTTATCAGGATCTGCGTGGGAGCGTCACAAAATGAAGAGGCACCTAATGTCTCCTGCTGAAATGCTGTATATGAAAAAATACATACAAAGACCTAAACCCAGTAACTTTAAGGTTCATTGTAATATATAAAAAGGTCTATAGAATGTTGTTTTGATGGGAAGGAATTTGAACCTAGTCGTCAGCCATAGTTACAGCTGCTAATTAGTAACATGTTCATCGTCCGATAACTTACTATATACTAAATGGACTCTCAAAACGGTTGTCCTATGTTAATTAAGAGCAACACCGGTGTGTAACGGTTCAGGGGTCGAGATATATGCTGCGTATTCACCGAAGCTTCCCACGGCGTTATGCTCTTTAACACTTCCCTTAAGCATATACCAGAAAAGAGCCTCCGGACGACTAATTAAGATACGCCAGAGCCGAGAGTCCTAAGGGTTCCCTTAGGTTTCCACTCCACCGACGAAAATGGTCTGAGCTGGAAACCCTGACTCTCTCAAGCACTTGGGAACATGGTATCGGTCGATGTTCATCAACAGCTCGATATATGAGGCAATCCAATCCTATTCATAATAATAATGTTAAATAAAACCTGTTAAAATGAATAGAATGCAGCGTTTGACGTTCCACGTCGCAATAAAACGCTTGCGAAGTTATATTTTCAAAAACATAATAAAAAAGTTTTTATTCATGTATACCAAAAAGGACTTATGAATAGCCAAGAAAGAAAATGTAATTGATTACTTATGACTCTACCATCCGTTCGGAATGTCATTCCTGTGGAGAATAAGGACAAAATAATCCACGGTTAGTCTTTTAAAAATGAGAAGTTCACAGTTCTTTATGTATACATTGCGTTCATGGGGTATGGAATAACAGTGCAGAAATGTAAATGGACTTGCATTCATGGTATTAATTAGTGTCTACATAGTCCTCTCATTTATAACACATCCTACACCTGCACAACACACCTTAACACATCCACTAGGAATGAAGAAGAAACGAATTAAACGAAATAGGAATAACGAGAATCGAAACTGTAGGCTTACATATTTTTTATTCACTTACAAACACCCCACAGTAGAAATTAGTCCTGTGTCGTGGGTGCGTTAATAAATATACCTACATATTAGGTGAATTTAGTCTAAGAACAACATTTCACACATAGTACAAAAGAAACACAAAAGATTGCCCCGCCCGGCAATCAAATGTATAACTATTCGATATAGTTAGCATCCGGAGCGAGATACGCTCCAACTCGTCGTCGATTACCTCCGTGTATCTATCTTATTATACCTTCTCATGTTTTTGACACCCTAACATGGTACGAAAATGTTTTTATTGAAAAGCCATCGCGCTGAGTTCGCTATAGTCACTTTACCATTAGAAGATACCAAACATAAATACATCCCTCGATCGCAACAAACAAAATATACAAACGCAAAATGTACTAAACACAAACTCTATTTTTTAAATACAACACATAGCGATGTGAATAATATTGGTTTGTTTAATATTGAAACGCTTTTATATATTTCGTAGCTGGAAAAAATGGTAATAGAGTTGTTTTGTTACAACATTTTATTTTTGTAGTTTAAAATGTTGGTAGATTCATTACTCCCGCAGTGCCCATGCTTTACGAATAATGAGCTTCAGTAGAGTGAAGTCGTATTTACAATTAAAATTACATTGTAGCACAAAAATGGGAAGCTAAATAAGAATAGTCCTGTCCATTAAAATAACATTATTTTAATTATAACATTATAAATACTATATATTTTATCAGATAGTAATTGTAGTGGAGTAAAACCTATAAATGTGTCGTCACAGGTGATAACACAATAAAATATGTATAAGCAAAATGATTACAATATAAGTACTCATGGACTGGCTCCTTGGTCTATAGTCTATTGCAATCGAACTAAAATCCTTTTATTTTTTTACTCAACATATAAACGTTGATTTCTTGCTAACAGCATTTTCATTTCGATGTGTTCGGAAATAGTGTCGCCTTCATATTACACTTGTTATAGATTGCAAGTCCAACTTAACCATCTAAAAATGGTGATGGTTTCTTCACAAAGTTTTAAAGTTTGATTGGAATAGACTAGTGGCAAATATTTCACGTGGGTACAAATTTTAGATACGAAGGTTAGACAAAGTACATTTTTGATAGATACCTTCCCATAATTAGTTCAGACTTCAGAGTAATGGCAATAGGCGCACCCCTTATTACATTGAAACCTATTATCGAGGCTGACAAGTGCTACCCTCGCTTGGCATATAGGCGAGACGGTGTCTATTTGTTATGTATAAGTGGATATTATGTTAAATAAATATATTATTCATGGAGAGAAAAAAATGTGATGATTACACTCAGCGATCCATGAAGTTTGGCCTGTGGGAATTCTTGGATACAGACGCGAAAGCCAAACTTTTTCACCTTTGCGGTGTGTCAGGATAAAACGATAGCACTCCAGAGATGTTTGTTTTGTTTATAAAATTATAACACCTCTTTCAATTTAACATTTGGTCATAATATTTTTTGAACGTAGATGACGGACGATTTAGCGCAGTTGTAGTGTAGGTTAAAAGCTTAAGCCGCTCCGCCCACTGGTTTCAATAGTCGCGGATTCGATTCCTGCACGGGACAAATCTTTGTGTGTCCCACAATTATTTGTTTCGGTCTGGGTATTTGTGTCTGTAAGTTTTCATATTTGTAAACGCACCCACGACACAGAAATAAAACCTAGTGTAGGGTCACGTTTATTTTTTTTAAATAATAATAATAAAATAATGTTTTTTACGAACGTAACGATGTAGCTACGCTTAGTAATCGCCAAGGGTAAACAGCGTTTAGCTCGATGAGTCTGAGATGAATGACCGTTTAAAAACAATTTTTGAGTAACTCCATGCTTCGAGAGTCTAAATTGTAGGATTCTACTAAATATATTCATTTTGAAAGAAAGAAAGAAAAAACATTTATTTGACCAACACACTACAATACAGAGTAAACTGGCAGTTAGTTATGTAAAGAAAGGCACAATTGTGTGGGGCCAAACAGGACTCTGCCTCAGCATATTGCTGCACTATGGCTATAATGCAGCGCTGGTATTCTGGCAGAACCTTTGTAAGGGGCGTCACGGGTACATATATATATATATATATATATATATATATATATACATATATACATATATATACATACATATATATATATATATATATACATATACATACATATAAAATATCAAGATAGTAAAAAAATAAGTATACAGAAAAAACTGACATATATAAAACAGCACACAGCTCAGAAAAATACAGAAACAATATTAAATAATGTAAGTAATACAATGCAAATAAATTTATAAATAAAATACAATTATATTTATAGTGAAGAATGTGTATATTGTCTTAGAGCTCGAATCCATATAACACAAATTAACATAACGAAGAATGTGAAATCAAACCAAGGACATGTACACGACAGTACCGGCTCCTCTAGGCTACCTCTACAGTTTAAACACTCAACAAATGTTGAATCTTTAGTTTATTATTGCAACTAGATGGCGCTAGGATCGAAATAAATCGCGGTATGGTTTCGTCGCATAAAAAATATTGTCTATGTTAATAGAAATTTATTAAATATCCTTGCTCTGAGGAAAAACTGCGTTTCATTCAGTTACCTCTGGATTGTGAGTCTAGTTCCTAAATGAACAAGGTCCATACGAGCCGAAGGGCTTTTTGGTGAATTACTGTAGCGCGCTGTGCTGTTATCGCTTGAGTTGGTAAAGCTGCTGTGAGTACATGTGAGTGATAAAGTGCAACCTGGACAAACTGTAAGTACTTTTTCTCTGTTTCGTGCTAAGTGTCGATAAGTGCATAGACTTAGAAAAATTGCAATCAATTTAGGACTTAGAATAATTCGCTCAAATTGGCTGAGACGGGGAATCCATGCCCGATTTCTGAGCGACTAAGTCGTGTCAAACACTTAGAAAATTTACGCCTTCATTGACTTAGCCGTTTTACGCTGTCAGGGACTTGTAAAAATTTACAAAGTTGAATACTGAGATAGTGACTTCAAATATGGAGAATGAAATTATTATTTTGGAAGATCTAAAAAGTCAAATAGAAAAAGCGTCGGTGAATTATAAAAAAACGCCGAAAGAAAGGCTCAATGAACACTATGTGGAGGCAAGATTGGAAATTTTGGAAAATTTATTTAAGAGTTTTTCCACTAAGTACGAGGCAATAATAGGCAACTACGGCAGCAGCAAGATAAAGAGTCATTTCCAAACAGATGTTTTTGAAACCGTTTCTGAAATTTATGTTAATTATAAAGCTGATCTTAAAAAGGTTTTGTTCAAAAATAAAACTGTGAAATCAAATTCATGTAGCGATGTTTCATCTGACAAGTCAAAGGGAGATTCTTTAGTGAAATTGCCTAAAATAAAAATTCCAATATTTAGTGGGAAATATATTGAGAGGTCGTCTTTTCGGGATTTATTTACGTCTCTTATCCATAAAAATCCAAACTTGGATGATGTTCAACGCTTACATTACCTTAAAACACAGTTGTCAGGTGAGGCAGAGCAGCTTATTAGGCATGTACCAATTACTCAAGATAATTATAAACAATGTTGGGATATGTTAACAAGCCGTTATAATAATAAAAAGTTTATGTCAACTTGTATATTAAAAAGATTATTCGGTCAGCGTAATATAGTGATGGAGTCAGCTGCTGCACTCAAAGAACTTTTGGATGTAACAACTGACTGTTTGCACGAATTATCGAATCTTGGTATAAATATAAGTACATGGGATGTGATTGTTATATATGTAGTAAGTTTGAAATTGGACATGGAATCTCGGAAGCAGTGGGAACTGCATGTTAGTCAATCATCCGAGGATCTGCCGTCGATCAAACAATTTAGAGAATTCTTGGAGACTCGTTTTCGCGCTCTTGAATTCGTGGAACCTAAGGTCAAACCAAACAGTGTTGCACAGTATTACCAAGTTGTCGTGCCCATACTGTTCCGAAACTCATAAGTTGTTTAATTGTAAAAAATTCTCTAACGAGGATGTAGATCAGCGTCGTGATATTGCCCGATATTTAGGTGTATGTTTTAATTGCCTCGGAAGTAATCATACAAATAAAAATTGCAGAGTGATCACCAAATGCCGAATTTGTCAGCGAAAACACCATTCGTTATTGCACCCACAGAATCAGAGCGTAACTAATGCGGCTGTTACTCCAATGGAGCCTACAACCGCACATGAAAATAATTTAGAAGCCCCAGAGCGACAGGTTTCTTCTAATATAGCGACCCATCTTTTGAAAGGAAATGCACAGGGACAAGTTCTATTAGCCACAGCTCTCGTAAGAGCAAAGTCAAAAGATGGGTCCGCTCAAGTTTTGAGAGCGTTGTTAGACCAGGGATCGCAGGCGTCCTTTATAACCGAAGCAGCAGCGCAGTTACTTCGCTTAAAAAAGGTAGCAACTAAGACTACTATAGCTGGAATTGGAGGTAGTCAGAGTGGCATTGTCTCGAGACATATAGTGAAGATTAAAATGCAGTCACTGCACGACCCTTCATTCATTATAGAAGTAACCGCGCATGTATTAAACGCACTGACTTCAGTTATGCCGGACACTAGGTTTAGGATTCAGGATTGGCCAGAAATTCATACCATACAATTAGCTGATCCTGAGTTTAATGTGCCTAATAAAATAGATATTTTGTTAGGTGCTGAAATTTATTGCCACATCCTAAAAGAAGGTATAATCAAGAGTCCCAAGGGCTCTCCGGTAGCACAAGATACCTATTTAGGATGGATTGTGTCGGGCCATGTAGGTGGAGCAGAAAATTCACACAATCAACATAACACTGTCATCAATATGCATGCTCAAGTTGAATATGATGACATGTTAAAGAGATTGTGGGAACTTGACTCTGAACCTTCTTTATTAAAAAAGCGCTTAACGCCTGAAGAACAGGCCTGTGAGAATCATTATAAAGCTACCACGCAAAGAGATAGCAGTGGGCGTTACATTGTTAAATTGCCTTTTTGCAGTGACGATCCATCATGTAAATATGGCAATTCAAAAGCTATTGCTATTAAAAGATTGCAAGGGTTAGAAAAGAAGTTGGCTAAGGATGTTGAATTAAAACATCAGTACTCGGATGTCATCAATGAATATTTATTGCTTGGTCATTTAGAAAAGATAACAGATGAGTATTCAAGAAATCGGAATGACGCAGTTTACCTGCCTCATCATGCAGTGGTTAGACAAGATAGACTGACCACTAAAGTAAGAGTGGTGTATGATGCATCATGCAAGGGAACTAACGGTGTTTCCTTGAATGATACCTTGATGGTAGGACCCACTCTCCAGGCAGACTTGCGTCACATTGTGTTGAAATGGCGGCAACATCCTGTATGCCTATCTGCAGACATCGTCATGATGTATCGCCAAATCAAAGTTTCAGACGAGCACACAGATTTTCAAAGGATTGTTTGGAGAGAGGATCCTTCTGACGAAATTCAAGATTTCCGACATAAACGTGTCACATTTGGCACATCTTGTGCCCCTTACCTCGCAGTCAAATCTTTACAACAAGTGGCTTGTGATGAAGGAGAATTGTATCCATTGGCTGCTGAAAGGGTTATGTCGGACTTCTACATGGATGACCTCATGACGGGCTGTCAGTCTGCAACCGAAGCTCTGAAAATACACAACGAATTAAATAAGTTGTTAGAAAGGGGTGGATTTAAACTGCAAAAATGGACCAGTAATAGAGCAAATTTGCTAGGAAAATTGCAAGAAGATTTCGGTAGAGATCTGGAAATAAAAACCTATAAGGTAACAAAAATATTGGGACTTACCTGGAATCGTTCCACTGACGAGTTCGATTATTCGGTGAAGATGTCTCATCCGGCTGCACCTGAAACAAAAAGAACAGTTATTGCAGAAATATCGCGTCTATATGATCCTTTAGGGTGGATAGCACCAACTATTATTACCTCAAAGGTTTTTATCCAAAAACTCTGGATAACTGGTATGGGTTGGGATGACGAGTTGTCACCGGAACTCCTGGAAGAGTGGAATCGTTATAGGAAAGATTTAGTCAAACTCATTAACTTTCACATTCCTAGGTGGATAGGTAAAAGAGATGACAATATTACAATAGAGCTACACGGATTTAGTGATGCTTCCACCATGGCTTACGCAGCCACTGTGTATTGTCGGATTGTCGACTCTGATGGAAACATTCACTCGAATCTTCTCACGGCTAAAACAAAGGTGGCTCCAATAAAGCAAATTTCGATTCCTCGCCTAGAGTTGAATGGTGCAGTTCTAACAGCTAAATTATTGATTGAGGTAGCTCAGGTGATGAATATTCCAAAGTCACACTTACATGCTTGGACAGACTCGTCTGTTGTGCTAGCATGGTTAAGTGATCATCCGAGTCGCTGGAAAACGTACGTTGCTAATCGTACTTCGGAGATCCTTAGTCTGCTGGATAACGCGCAATGGGCTCATGTCCAATCCAAAGATAATCCTGCTGATATCGCTTCACGAGGTGCATCTCCAATTGTACTCCTAAATAGTGATCTTTGGAAGAATGGTCCAGGCTGGTTACGGAGCGATGCAATAAAGTATTCCCGGCCTATTGGCATAAACACTAATGAAGAGAAGAAGTCTGTCGCTGTTTACACAACCAAAGCCAATGCGGATGAGGATGACCAACTTTGGTCCAGATTTTCTTCCTTGAGAAAATTAATAAGAGTTATAGCTGTATGTAGAAGGTTTCTATTGATAACAAAAAATAGCAAATCAGGTACGCCAATAACACCTTACCTTTCCGTTGCTGAGATCCAAGAGGCTTTAAACATTTGCATTCGAAGAAGTCAACAGCAATGGTTTAACGACGAAATTAATGCTCTCGATAATGGCCAGCCCCTACACAAAAAGAGTTCCTTGTATAAATTAAATCCTTTTATTGATAATAATAAGTTATTGCGAGTTGGGGGTAGAATCCGTTTCTCTCATCTACCTGATGATACAAAGCATCCAGTTATAATTGCTCATGAGTCTAATTTAGCTAAGTTAATTGTAGCCGATGCTCATGAGAGAACCTTTCATGGCGGTCAGCAACTGGTACTCAATTTTATACGTACTAGATACTGGATATTTAGAGTCAAAAATATAGTTCGAGCGCATATACATGACTGTATTCCGTGTGTAAGGTACGCAGCCGTGACCAAACACCAGTTTATGGGTGAATTGCCAGCTTGTAGGGTAACTCCCAGTAAACCGTTTTTAAACTCTGGCGTCGACTATGCTGGCCCTATTAATTTGAGAGTGTCCAAAGGTCGCGGTCAGCGATCGTATAAAGGGTACATTTGTTTATTCGTTTGTATGGCCACCCGCGCTGTACACATTGAAGCAGTATCAGACTTGTCGACTAAAAGTTTCTTGGCGGCCTTTAAGCGGTTCGTCTCCAGGCGTGGTGCGTGTCGTCACATCTGGAGTGACAATGGCACAAATTTTGTTGGTGCTGCCAAAGAACTCAAATTTCTGTTCCCAGGAAAGCTCAAATATGAAAGAGATGGCAGCTTCTTTAGCAAATGCACACACAGAATGGCACTTCATCCCTCCTCACGCTCCCAACTTCGGTGGACTGTGGGAAGCCGGAATAAAAAGTGTGAAGCACCATCTGAAACGTGTAGTAGGAGATTCTACGCTCACATACGAAGAACTGGCCACAGTACTGTCTCAAATCGAGGCATGTTTAAATTCAAGACCTCTATCTCAGGGCAGTACTGATCCAGAAGATCCCGCACCTCTAACTCCTGGTCATTTTTTAGTAGGACATCCACTTGTAGTAGCACCCGACTATAATTACGAATGCTCCAATATGAGTACTCTACGTAGGTGGCAATTGACGCAGCGAATGGTGCAAGGTTTCTGGCGCAGGTGGAACCAAGAGTACTTAACCCATTTCTTTCAAAGGAATAAGTGGGCTACTCATACTCCTGAGTTTCAGTTAGGACACATTGTACTAGTAAAGGAGGATAACTTACCTCCAGCTAAATGGTTGTACGGTAGAGTTGTCGAACTGCATCCGGGAAAGGACAATATCACTCGCGTTGTGACCATTCAGTGCAAGGGCACTACAATCAAACGTCCAACTTCAAAGTTGTGTTTGCTTCCCGTGTTAAAGTAAATGTTTTTGTTATTTAGGTTTAATGCACTTACTTTCTTTATGTTGTTCAAATTATATACATTTGTTGTCTAGATGTTTTACACAATGTACTAATTATTTAAGTCAACAGCTCACACCTGTTAAATAAGTTATTCTTATTTCTATTATTTATGTGTTGAAGGTTTAGAAAAATTTAATTTTGGTTTTAGTGCGTTTGGGCAATTAATGCATCAAGTCATTGTTATTAGTTTAATTTTACCTATTTACGGTCATGTGCCATCTAGTCATCTGCCTTTGAATTGTTTAGATACCGTTTACTGTTGAATATTTAAATTAATTACAGTCCATTGCTCTTCTTAATAATGCGTTTTGATCATGGTGGGCGGTACTAAAAGGAAATTGTCCTTTTGGTGGGCGGAATGTTGAATCTTTAGTTTATTATTGCAACTAGATGGCGCTAGGATCGAAATAAATCGCGGTATGGTTTCGTCGCATAAAAAATATTGTCTATGTTAATAGAAATTTATTAAATATCCTTGCTCTGAGGAAAAACTGCGTTTCATTCAGTTACCTCTGGATTGTGAGTCTTGTTCCTAAATGAACAACAAATAACAAATAACCTCCAACACAGAACGTGCATAATTTACTTGCAAGTCTTTATATTACAGTTTTTGTGATGCTAATAGTATTTTTTTCAGTGTTATCCTAAAGTTGTTAACTGTTTTTAGAGCACGGAGAGGGGGAGGCAGATCGTTCCAGCATCGTGAGGCAGCAAATCTAAAAGACCCTCGAAAAGCCATGGATCTGTGCCTTGGAGTGGACATGACAAAGGTGCAAGCTCTTCTTGGCTGTTTGGAGTATAGTTGCGCCCACTCTTACCTTTTATATAGGTAACTTGGAGTTTTAGTTTTAATTATCTCAAAGAGAAGTGTTGCAAGGTGTAGTCTCCTTCGTGCGGCCATTTTTAATAAATTTGAGGCATTCAAATACGGTGTTATATGTGAGCGTGGGGGGACATGAAAACAAAAACGTGCACAGGCATTCTGAATACGCTGTATGAGCTTCTCTGATCTACTTAGCAAACAGGGGCCATAAACTGTGTCACACTAGTTAAGCTTCGATAAGACCAATGACTCGCACAGTTGTAATCTGACATCTTCACTTATGTAAGGTCTAATTTTGTATAGCAGCTTTAGTCGATAGAAACAATTACTTACACTTTCGGCAATATGTTTCTCAAAATGATGGTTGCTATCCATGATCAGACCCAGGTTTCTAGCCTCACAGACACGCTCAACAGCCTGACCGTCAACAAATATTTTGATAGGGACCTCCTGTATTTTCTGTAAAGATTTTTTTTTGCCCATGAGCATATATTTTGATTTCTTAGGATTGAGAATTAATTAATTTAGTTTCGCCCAATTAGATACTCGGGCCAAATCACAGTTCACTTTTCTAACAGCATCCAAACAATCGAAAGGAGGGAAGGAATAATATAGTTGGAGATCATCAGCATATAAGTGATAGTGGCAATTTGTGATTTCCTGTATGATGTCGGCGCTATACAAGATAAATAGTATTGGCCCAAGAATCGCTCCCTGTGGAACACCACGAGGAACAGGCTGAAGTGAAGATCGTGCTTTGGTGCCATCAGACTTAGTCAGCTCAACACATTGCTTTCTGTGCTCAAGATAGCTATGAAACCACTTCACTGTCTTTGTGTCGAATCCATAAAAGGCAAGCTTTGAAAGAAGTAAAGAGGTATTTATAGAATCGAACGCTCGTGAAAAATCTAGAAGTACCAAGATGCTGTTCGTACCCTGGTCCTGGGCTGCTAACAAATTGTCGCCAGGTCTCATTGATAGCCAATATGTCGGGTTTTAAGCTCTCCATGGCAACATAGAATTCGTCATGACCAGTACCCAGGGATCCTGCATTGAAAAGTCCAACTTTTAAGTGTGAAGTGTCAATCATTTTTATTGTAGATTAATATATTTTGAGTAATTAATATTGTAAATTATGTAGATAATTAGTAATTTGTAAATTAATTTATTATAATTAATTATTGATTTGTAAATATACAAGTGAATCCTGTAAAATAAAATACGAAATAATATCCAAGACAGACATAACGTACGTGGTACTTTATAGTGACATGTTATAAGTCCATTTTTAACCGACTTCAAAAAGGAGGAGGTTCTATGTTCGGTTGTATGTATGCTTTTTTTTTTTTTTTTTTTTTTTATGTATGTTCAGCGATATTTCCGTCAATTGTGGACGGATTTTGATGATTTTTTTTGCATTGGGTTCAGTATAGCTCCGCGGTGGTCCCATTTTAATTTCATTGGCATTGGACCTTGGACTTAGAAGATACACCAGGGAACTCCTTAACGACAAACAATAGGCATGTGTAAATTGAGATATTATGGGTATTACGTCAATCCTATAGGTACCCTACTATAGAACCAAGCAGTATATTAGCCAACTTCAAAAAAGGAGGTTCATAATTCGTCCTTTTTTTATAACTCCTTTGCTTATGAACCGATTTTGATGATTCTTTTTGCATTTGGTTCAGTATAGTTTTGAGGTGGTCCTATTTTATTGTTATTGGTATTGGACCTTGGACTTTGAAGATACAAGAGGGAACTCTTTAACGGCGAACAGCACGACATTCGTGCTGTTCGCCGTTAAAGAGTTCTAGATTCCGTTATTATAGTCATTATATTAATCCTGTAGGTACCTTACTTTACAACTTAGCAAAATAATATAATATCCGTATATAAATATTACTAAATAATTCACTCGTCACTTAAAATTGTAAAATAAAAATCTTTTAACAAAAAAGGTAAACCGACTTCAAAAAGCAAAAAATAAATATTTGAAGTCGGTGCCAAGTAACCGACTGCACCAACCAGCACCGACTTCAAATATTTATTTTTTGCTTTTTGAAGTCGGTTTACCTTTTTTGTTAAAAGATTTTTATTAAAAATGTATATGGATTCAGAGCCCCAGTAAGACAAAGAGTGAGAGTGAATACATATATAGCGAAAAAATACCAGAAATGAAATATAGTTATCTGTAATACCAAATAATGTAAATAGTAAGTATAAGTATAAAATAATGTGAATATTGATGTAAAATATAGTATAATCAAAAGGATATTGATTAATACCTTCCTTGGTTTTCCCCACACAAAGCTTAAAAACTGTTACAATGCGATACATTTTGATATAAACAGATACAGGAAGATGACAAAGGCTTAGAATTAACATAGAATATATATAGTAGGAGACCACAAAGTCAAACTTGGGCCAGACCAAAAACACTTTGAAGATCTACGTCAGATTTGATAAGGTGCACCGGTCGACCATCGCCCTGCCTGGCGTAGATGCGGTCCCGTCTCGTCCAAGAGTACTGCCATTTCTGCCTTCGACACTCTTCGCGGACACGATGAAATAACTGGCGGTTGTGGCGCGTCAGCCCGCGCGTCCGGCGTAAGCAGCCGAGAGAGTGCGCCGCACGCGCGCCGCGCGCAGCAGCTCGTCGCGCAGGTGCCGGCGCGCCAACCGCACTACGACGCGCCGCGGTCGCGATGCGCCGCTGCCCTCCGCGTCCACCACCGTCGTGGCCCCCACCCGCTCCGCAAACACTATGTCGCGTTCCTCCAGCTGCACCTCGAGCTTCACCGCGAGCACCGAGATTGTGTGCAGGACGCTCTCACCCTTTTCCTCTGGCAGGTGCCCTATCTCGAGATCTGACAGTCGTGCCTCCTGGTCTCGGTCATTTAACTCCAACTTGAGCTGAGCTACCTGCTTTTCCAGCTCGGACGAAGTCCCCGATTCCGCCCCCGGTTCCGCCTGTCGCCGCTCGATCGCATCCAGCCTACACTCCAGGCTGTCCACGCGCTGGGAGACACATTGAACAGATGCCCGAACCTCCGCCATGTCCTTCCTGAGCTTACGGACCTCCGACCTAATTTCATTCATATACTTAGCGAGTTCCTGCCGAAGGTCTCGAATTGCAACAGCGGCACTGGCATCAGCGGTTTGCTCGTCTCCGTGGTTAGAGGGGCCCGCAGGAATTTCGCTGGAGGGGGGCGTACCCTGACTGGGGTCCCCACAGGCACCCCTTACAGGGGTGGCACTGTTATCGCCCCTACGCATCTTATTTTTACAGTCTGGGCAGGTCCAGGCCTTGCTTATTACCGATGTCTCAGAGACTAGTACACACGCTCTATGAAATATGGATGGTAACACGCTACACACAGCGGCACCTATCGGCGAGAGGAATTTGCCGCACGCTCCACACTTTGCCATAATAAGTTATTTGTATGCAACAGTGATTATCGATCTATGTGAATCGCAAGATGTTTGATAGATGGCGCAGACGATAAGTTGAAAGTGTACAACAGAGGTCTAGCATCCATCCACGTGCTCCCCAAGTTGTTAGACAGATGGCGCAGGCGGAATAGGTGACAGGAGAAACCTGCAAACCAGTTCGAGCGTACTATAGAGATGGCACCACCGTGTCTAAAGTGCAATTGTTATCTCAATAAGATAACACTATAGCCTGATAACACCATAGGCCACCCTTAGAAAAAGTCATTTTATAATGCTACAATGTCAATTAGGACCACAACAAGTTTTTAAATTGTATGTTTCATACATATTTAGGAGTATAAATGTGTGAATAACCTGAAATCGTGAAATAACTAAACCGATGAACAAAATCGAGGAATCTTTTTCTTCCCCTATCTATATTGCAAGTTTAAACTAAAAAAGTCACAATAGTAGCACACAGTCTCACGCATACATACACACAGGTCCTGTAATAAAATGAGAGAACAAAAGTTAATGGTTATTTAGTTCACGGCTTTACTTGAGACATTAGTGTGCGTCCGAGAGAGAGATAAGTCTTTTAGGTCAATGCTTTTAGTAGAGAAATAAATTAATAAGAAGTGCGATTAAAGAAGTGTTTTATTATGCCGAGGCACAATACGTAATCTACATTGATATGTGTGATATAATATACATAGATAATATACATAGATAATATACATAGATAGGTAGTATATATTATAGTCATCACTGCCTTGTTGGTCTAGAGGTGCATAGTCTGGTTAGCGATCACAAGATTCTGAATCCTTGGTCCGAAAAACGCTACTGTTTTTTTTTTAACTTTGCAGTAGTAGTCCGGACCCTACGATTATGGGAAATGTAGCAGCAATAGGCATGCCCTCTGCTTAGAATAAAAATAATTCAGAAGCTGCGGCCAGGCGTAATGCTACGCCACGCGGTGAAAAAAAAAAGCTAAAAATAAGCTAAAAATTCAACAAACGTCGTAAGATTACCACTTTTTGGGGTAAATAAATGTTGATGATATTAAAGTAGATGATAATAAAATCATTGTTACGGTAACGTATATTTTAATGTATATTAAACTGAAGAAATATATATATATATTTGAACTATTAAGATTTGTAGTAATTTAATGTAGGGAAAATGTATTTTCATCATCTAAACTACATATTAAACCATGATGTATTAGTTAACTATAAACTTTACAGTTAACTTTAAACAATTTTAATACTGGGCTAATAAAGGCCTCCGCAAATAAAAGTAGGGTAAAATATGTTTTTATACTAGCAACACTAACAAATTGGACGCGTCTTTTACTATGACAACTACAAGCGGAAGAATTAATTCGATATTTAAATAATATGGCACCTGCATGCGCTAGTTAGGTATGGAATATGATCACATCATGTTTCTTTAGGATCTCAACATCGTTTTTACAGACGGCAACGACACAAGACGGAATAATTTAACCCTGTAATTTGACATATACAGAACGCGTAATTCCTTATAGTCACTCGTAATCGTCGGCGAAATGCGGGTATACACACTACACCTCTATTAACAGATTTGTTTGTTTGTAATCGACTAAACTTTTAAACTACTAAACCCATATTAATGACCATGAGAAAGCTGCATTATCCAGAAGTAACATAAACCACCTACCGGAGGTGGGGCTGTTGTCGACCGGGTGCGAAGCCGAGAAGAACTGCAAATTTCTTATAATTAACAAGTTTGTAAGCTTTTACAGGCCATTCTACCGTTTCGGCTAGTACATAGAGAATAGGATGTAATGAATGTCGTAATGCGTCTGTTTCCCTTTGCTTCAGGATGCACTCCGTGCTCTCAGAAAACCGTCCCGTATAGAGCTGTTTCGCATAAAGTTTACGAGCGAAAGCATGCTAGTCGTTTTAAACAGCAATAATAACTATCTGTTCTGTAGTTGTAGCTCTAGTCGATGTCACTCAGAGGAGACTTAAAATTAATTAACATAACTACATCACTTTAGTCAACGTTTTAAAGTTTAAAAACGGTAATTTATTTATTAAGCTTGTATTTAATATACGAGTAAGTATTTATAGTTACGCCGAGTAGGTAGGTGTATACTAATTTTAATCTAAAATTATCTCTATAAAAACAAGCTTTTATAGCAAAAACACTATGAAGATATCTTGCTTAGTTGAGGAGTTCTTATGGCTTACTTTCGGCTCCATCATCAGACCCTGGACACCATCGGGGTCTAAAGTAATCGTCGAGACAAATGCAACGAACCCAAACACGGCAGGGTTATATTAAGTTGTTGGGTGGTTCCATTAACCAACTTTCGGTTCCATCATCAGACTCTGAACACTATTTGGTTGCATTAGTTACTAGAAATGCCAATACCATTTTAATAAGCCTAAACCCGAGGCGGTTACGTTATATAGTTCACATGTTCCTATGGCCACATTCTGACATTGTCATCAGACCAGGTCCATGGTACCATAATATTGCATTCTCACCCAACTTACATACGTATGCCAAATTTCAGCTCAATCTAATACTTGCAGGTACTTGAAAAATGGATCACATAATTTAAACCGGAGTGACAGACAGACACATTCGAACATTGCAAGTTGGTAAAAATTACAAAGTATCGTTTAAATATATCACGGTTAGAAATATAGTGGAAAAATATATTGGATTTAGATGATGTGACTAAATCCAATATATTTATCCACTATATTTCTAGCAATTCTAATTAGGATGTCCTAATTACAGTGTGTTATTAATTAGGATGTTACTAAATGAATAAATCAAGGGTCTAATGACGTAAAATTCGACATTCTTAATTATAATTGTAGCGGACTCGAAGGACGATAACGTACTGAGTTCTTAGATTTACGCGAATATTACACATGAAATAAAACTATTTTACGGATATTATCGGGACTTATTTTTGATTTTTATGGTTCCGACGTTTCAAGTGCTAGACGTCCAAAAGGCATACTTGTTTCAGGGTACCCTCAAACTTCTTATTTATTTTTGTTGGTCTGATCTACGCAGATTGAGCTCACGGTGTCTTGAGGTCTTGTAGTGTTATGCTTCGTTTTGGATTTGATTATATTAATTACCGGATCCCAAGACGATGGAAGCACCCGGCCATCTTCTCTATTGAAATTAGGATGTTTTTTTAATTTCAATAGCCTCGCGAACCATCCTTGGTAGGAATCGATGTTCTTTCACGAGGATTTGTGGTCTATCAAATCTGATGTTATGGCGGGTGTGGTCAAGGACATGTTCACGGACTGCAGACTTTTTTGAGCGACGGTGTTTTAAGTCAGCTATGTGTTCTTTAACCCGAGTTTTTACCGGTCTTTTTGTTTGTCCTATATAAGAGAGACCACATTCACAATCAAGCTTGTATACTCCTGCATCTTGTATAGGGATGTGACACTTGATAGATGGTAAAAATAGACTGATCTTCTTCGGCGGCATATAAAATGTTTTAATTGAAGCACGCTTCAAGATGTAGCCAACCTTGTCCGTGACTCCTCTCATGTAAGGTAGTACGGCAGGGAGACGCTCGACTGTGGCTGGTATTACTCGGTCACTGTGACGTTGGCGTGGGACTCGAAGCTTATTGTCGTGCAGGACTTGCTTGACATGTTGAAGCTCGGCAGCCAGGTGTTTCTTGTCACAGATCCCTTGTGCTCTCTGAAACAAAGATTTACCCACGGTAGCTAACTGTGTTGGATGGTGGTGAGATTCACCGTTTAAGTACCTATCATTATGGGTATTTTTCTAAACACCGTATGGCTTAAGGTGTTGTTAGGGTTACGGATTACTAAGATATCTAGGAAAGCTAGGGAATTGTTTGCCTCCAACTCCATTGTATACTGAATTTTAGGGTTAATGGAGTTAAGATGATTTAGGAATACATCGATTTTGTCAGATGGTAATATTGTGAAAATATCATCGTCTAATCTCAGTTCCTCCCGTGATCATGGGTGCTGCAAAGCACTCGAAATGTCGGGAACTTAAAAATCAAAAATAAACCGGATAAAATTTGTAAAAAAGCTTTATTTCATGACGATAACTTAATTGATGCTTAGAATTATAGCAAAGGGGATTAATTAGTGAAAGTACATACATATATGTATATAAACAACTTTATAAATAAATATTATACGTGTCACCCCTGAATTTCTACAGCAATCTCCCACGGGAGTGACCAGACAAGTAGACATTATGCTACCCAGCGCGACAGTGTAAAATCGCGGTAGAGAGCATTAAACGATAAAAGAGATTCACGTGTTCACTGTCCATTTCTATGTCTAGTTCATTGCATATTGCCATGCGAGTGAACTGAATGTAATAAAGGAGGTAGATTATATTTAATTGAATTAAATTATATAATTAAAAATTAGTGATTTCAAAGACCAGTATAAGTACACCTTAATGTCGTACAAAATTTCGTTACTCGTTTTTATTATACTTCACCACTATCTATTCGATAAGTGTTTGATCGGTGAATCATTTTATCCTGAAGGCAAAAATACATTTTGTTTGTCAATACTTTGAAGGTCAATTAAACGTCCAGACTGATTCGATAATTTATTACTTTTATTAGATTAAATCAGAGAATGGTGAGAATAGTTATTTGAAATTCAAATCTAAAACGACGACAGGTGAATGAGTAAAGTTATATGGGAAAGTGTAAAAAAATCGCGATGAAATAAAAAGTTGTAGAAAAAAAGTTGTTTAGACCCACGTATAAATGAAACAATTTTCGGCATTAAGCCCTATTTACCGGTCATCCTGTATAATAATTTATCAACAAATTGACAATACGTTAAGAGTGATTTGTAGCATCATTGGGATATGTACTAGTTACAGTGTAAAATGCGTTATAAGCATATTTGAACGAAAAATTGGATTACAATATTCGTAATGATTCGTCGATAGGCTCAAGTAACCCTGGTATACTTATACCAATAAATAGTCACCAGCTTTCCTGGAAAACATTTCACTGCACAAATAAAACACTTCGAAAATAAACTCAGTCCCGTTAACTGCCAGAAAATGCCGTTCAGTAGCAATTAAAACTTTTTCACTGATTCAACTTTAACAGTAACATTTTCTCCAGGGTCAGTTTTTTACGATAAAATGCCTACATTGTGGAATTCTTTCCTTACATACCTCACTGGCTTCCTTCACTCTTAAGCTGTAAAGGCCCCGCGGCCAATAGCGTAGGTCATTCACACACACAAAATCTTCCACTCTCATATTTCAGCTCATACACGCACGAATGTCAGAAGGCAAAACAGATGTACAATGCGAAGTAAAAGGATATAGGTACCGGAGAAGACCTAGACTATCTCACTATTATCAAATAGACTGTGGAGGGCAAGTCAAGAATCTCTGTAACCAGCGAGCCTGTATGAGACTACATTTTCAATATATTTTTCTCAATTATTTGCACTTGAGTTTAATGTAAGGGTGTAAAATGGTATTATTTTCACGAATGCTTAAAAAGTAGTGCCAGTTCACGATATAAGTATAAGTACTCTGTACAAAAAGACAAAAACAATATTGTTGCGCCTTAGTGTTGCTTAATTAAACAGGAAAGAAATGTGTAGGGGGACAGGCCATCAGCCAAGTCACGCGGCGGTTATTCGCACAAATCTGTGTAAGCCGGGTCCTTGGAAATACCAGAGCTCACAGTGACAGATGACCTCTCAGTGTCCTTTACTTGGTGCAGTCACCACCCCAGCTTACGCACTGGGTGCAACCAATTTCAATCAGCCATCCTGATGGCTTTACGTTAAGGAGAAGCTGATGGACTATCTGGTTTGCAGTAACTTGGCTAGGTGTAGGGGAAAGAGGGGGATCACCAATCAGTTTCCGGATGGTCCTTCATGCCTTCTTACTGTTATGTGTCATGTCTATATTCGTAATTGTGTCGATCCACCTCTCCTGTCAGGCTACGCTGATCCGGGATAGCAGCTCCTCGCGAACTAAGATGGTATGCTCAGAGATCGAGTCATCGCTGTAAAGGGTCTCGTATTTTTTAAGCAGTTCTGCATATTTCTTGGATAGCCCTGGGATGTAGGATGTTCGAAAGGCTCTGGGCATAGGCGGAATGTTGCTGATACTATGTCGACAAATCAGTCATACTTTCCCGGGGTTGGCGGACCATCCAGTAGGTCCGCGTCTATCAACTGCGAGAACTGTTCCCAATTGGCCTTGGAATAGTTGAAACGTCGCTTTAGGAGGACTTTTAAAGGTCATACAGCAGGCCTATGCTGTGTGCGTATTGTATTGGGGTGCATACGGCCTAAGTGCACTGCGAGCTGATATCTTCACTGACAAATATCAGGTAACCAATTGTAACCACGGTTCCATCGACCACGGTTCCATCGACCACGGTTAAAGGACGCCGGTTGCTTTGGGTTGTGAATCAGCACCAGGTTATTTGTATCGGCCTACTTCTCAACAGCTTGCCCACTTGGGTCCGTGGCATTGTAACCCCAACTCGTGCTGTGACTGTTGAAGTTATCGATCACTACTCTGACGGTGTGGTCATTAAAATTTTCAGGAGGTGAGGGGGCTTGTAAAGGGAAGTAACGGTACAGTAGCCAAGGTTTATGGGTATTTATTTATTTATTTAATAGGTTTGTCGACAGTTGTTACAATGATTTAAAGATACAGTTTGGTCAGCAAGAGAGGTACTAAACTAACTGTACAACCAGTTATAGACAAACACAACATGCGCAAAAAAAAATGCTTTAACAAAAAGAAAATAAACAATTATCTAAATAAGAAGTGACACCTTCGAAGCCAGTTATTATTGAAGTACAGCTTTGCGTATTTTAAAGAGAGAATCAGTAAAATCGACACTACTGCTGAATCTGTTGTAAAGGTTGCAAAGACGTGGCACTGGCGAATTACGGCCCATGATAGTCCTACGCGGAGGCGGCGAAAAAAGGTTTACGATCCTCTTTCGAGGGTAATGGTAAGGAATCCGAAAGCGTATGTCCGAAAGCGTATGGTATGACTTCGATTCCATTGTGGGGCTTTGTGCTTATGCTGGGAATAATAAACACTGCGGTACCGTGCTTCGGGTGACAGATCTCGGCGATAAGCGTGAGTCCAGGAATGTGCGGCCGGCCCTGAGTTTCGTCTCTATGGGTTTCTTGGACACACAGAACGTCGCAGTGTGCGATATAACTCAGAAAATATTACTGATTTCTCCTGTGAGAAATCCTCGACGTTAATAGAGACTACACAAGGCGCATTGTGGTGAAAGGATTGGCCAATCAGCGTAGGATACTCGCTGATTGTTACCATGGTGCGCCAAACGGCTCAGAAGATACGTCACACAGGAAGGCAACTTTGAGGTGTTATGCCAGGTTTATATAGTACTAGCGACCGCCCGCAAATTTGTTTGCGTATATAATTATAGCCTATATGTTGTTAATGTACCTACAAGCTAAATAGCTCTAAAGTTTCATAAAAATTCATTCTGTTTTTATGACGAAAAGAGTAAAAAACATCCATACATCCATCCTCGCAAACCTTTGCGTTGATAATATTAGTAAGATCTAATATTATTAGACCATAAATTATCGACACGATAGTATACTAATCTAATAAGATTATAAGTCTTACTTTGGCTGTATTTTTATAGAAAGCTTAATTCACTAATTGTATAAAAATCAAGTTGTTCTAACACCGAAATATTAATCAAGAGCATGATAAGTGAATTAACCGTGTAACAGAGTGATATGTGCCTCAATTTTCGTCGGAATAGCAATTGGTATCTCACTAGTAACTACTAATAAATTACATTCCCAAGTGAAATATACGAGTTCATGTTCGCCATCACCCGACGATATTTTCACATAATGCGTTCGAGGGTCTCCTATCTTGTAGATTTATCTAGATGGAAGTTTTGTAAAACGTTGTTGCAATATCAAATAAAAGAAGTAAACTATCAATTCGATATAGATCGCTGTTTAGAATGACTCTATAGATCTCATGTACAAACTTCACTTACATTATAATAATGTGACCATCACCAACCCTTCTTTTAAAGTATCGTTTATCTTAGTTAGACTGCCTCGATAGTCAGCATATGTGCTACTGACGATCACGTGGTCTTGGATTCAAATCCTAGGTTAGTCAAATGTTATTATTTCTCTGGAAAAATCGGTTGGCAATATACTCGCCCTTTCTCACATTACTATTCAAAATACTTCAGCAAAATATAACACGTAACAAAATTAACGCATGACATGATAGTAGTTTGTTGTAAATCGGCACCTGCATTGACTCCAATCAGCAACGAATTTTTTGAACTCGTACACACAATAGACCTTGATTCATAATACGGGCCTTAGTATTCGACTAACCCCGTACGCACTTATGTGGCTACCCCAAAAACAGGTTTTATTCACAAATTGAAGACTATATTTTGCATTTATTTAGATTATATTGACCAAGGTGATACACACATACATATGTGGCATGTGACTTAAGCCTAAACTTTTCCACGACGCTATCAATCAACTGAATCGACATTAGTGGCTAGTATCTTATTGCGTTGGTATCTTCATATGTACTTAAGGTCCCTAACTAGCGACCGCATTGTATAAGCGCAATATAAGTCAGGCTGTAATATGAAATGTTTGGGGAAGTTTAAGTATTTTAACATATATTTTAAATTATTAAACATTCATGTTACTCATTCAGTCTGCCGTTCAGCCTGACTGCATCTTTGGTCTAGTGGCAAAGCGCATTTCTTTGTGAACACGAGGTACTGGATTCGAATCCTAGGTCGGGTAAATGTAGTTTTTCTAACAAAAACTTTGCATGAGTCCAGAGTCTGGAATATAAGCTTGTCTCCTATTACAAGTGACCTAATATCGTCGGCAAAAAGCGGGTGTACTCAGTACACCTTTGGTACCACCGCTTGGGGAATAAAGCGTGACGGTGCGTTGATTCAGTCTGCTGTATTAAACAAAAATGAATCAATATTCAAAGCAATAGGGCTGCTTTGAATGCATTTCTAATAAATATTCCTCAAAATGCACACAGGAGTACAGGTTCCGTGGTTAATCTGTGTACCAAAACCTTTAAAAAAAGGGTAAAAAACGCCATAAATTTCGAATTTTGGTCTTTGTATTGTATTCGTAAAACAATACATAAAGCAATACAATAAATCGGGGTGTCTGGAGTCTTGCGTTTATATGTTACACCTTGTGTCAACAGGGTGTATGATGTACGCTTCTGCTTGAACATATGTACACCTTTCCCACACACGTTTTCCCGGAAGGTATTTATTAACTTTAATATTCCCGATCTCGATAGTGAGGGTGAGTTTAATGACTCAGCAGATTTGAACTACATAAGCATGCATATTTTTGAATCCATCGGTTTTGTCAATAACGTAAATTACAAATGCACTTCACCTCAAACTATTAAATAGGGGTGACAGATATGTGAGCGTCAAAGTTTGCACTAACTATTTGAAGGCTCTGCATATTCATACCACTCTGAAAACTTTCCGTGATGCAGCCCTCTGCGAGTTCTGTTGAAGTTAAGTAGATGTCTATATAATTATATCGTTAAATATGTATGTATTTTACCTAATTATCAGGTTACGCGAGTTCTTAGTTCGATTGTTTAGTGATGCGTACCTTATTTCGAAATATTTTTTCGTACTGCCTTATGTTGACGCCCGTTCTCAAACATGTGTTCAAGATATATGCGAAGACTGCATAATTACCTTTCCTTTTTGAATGAATATGCAAATTATTGAAATGGCTTTCAAACCAGTCCTTTGATTCAGAATATGGGTAGAGAGATATAGAGCTTTGAAATAGGCAGGTATCTACGTTGAAAAATGTTATACTTACCTATGTAGGTTCACGCATGTCTCTATTGATACCTATTGTCAAATCCACTAAATGAGTAGGTAGGAACATCCATGGAACATATTACCACGACCAATATCGAGAGAAAGATTGGTAAGAGGTGTTCCGAAGGTTCACAATTCACCCAAATTATCTCAAACAGCCTATATAAGTGTTGAGTCTATAATAGGCTCGATGTATGCTACTAATTTTTTAGTTCTTTTTGTAGTTCTTACCGGTGCGTCGTGGTCGGCTAAGTCTGAGACATAATGAGGACTAAGGCACATTTGCGGCAAAAACGTAAATACTTTTAACTCAGGATCTATTTTTGTGGGAATGTTATAGGTCTAGTATAGTCTTTTGGCCAAACTGGCCATTGGGAAATAGAATAGGAGCTTAAAAGTAGTTGCAATCACGACATCCACGAGATGTAGGATGCATCGAAATAGTTCACATATGTAATAGTAGGTTACTGGCATGATAAATTTAATTGTTTTTTCATGCTTTACTGGAAACTATCACGGCTCTACGGCAATATCAATATTAAATAGTAATGAAGTTTCCATCTTGGTAAAGCTTCATTCTGGTAAAACTCTAAACTAATCGACTAAGTCAACTACCTATGTGAAGCGTGCACTACTGTTTCCTTGTAACTAAAGAACGCGTATGAAAAACTTTAAGCATGAGTAAAGGGTATTCAATTTCTTTAACGATCATCATTTTTGTCGGGGCTCACCATGAATCTTAAAGATAAGCGTTTAATGGAAATAACAGCTGGGCGAAGAACATTATGGTCATACGCGAAGTATCGCCAGGCCATAACCCTAAAAGGGTATTTAATATTTCTGCATAAACAAACTATTTGTTTCTTGTTCGTATTTTTATGAAAGCCATTATGGCTGTGTTTTTTACGCCTACGTTAATATAACGCGGCGAAAATTTTAAAAGAAAGGAAATCATTAAGGTCAATTTCTGGCTAATTAGATGTTATAGCAATTAGTGGGATTAACAGAGAGTTTTATCGGATAGCTACTAATTTATTTCTTGTTTATAGGATATTCTTCTTACTTAAACATTTTCTTTCCATAATTTGGATAAGTTCGCTCTGTTGCTTTTATATTAGATAGAAAAATAAAGAAAAAATCGGTCAAAAACAGGGAGGAAAATAATCGGGATCAAATAGGAAAAAAATTCCATTAACGTTTCAATATTCGAGGATTAAGATTGTTTACAAACAATCTTACTGTAGCCTGAGGGAACTAAATAATATAAAAATAAATTTAAATGTCTTGTCACAAAAATACATAAAAATGTCTAAGGTCTGTACGGTACTGTAATAAATATCAATAGGAAAAGATGTCTGTAATTCTAAGCCTTGCGATTAAAATGGGCAGCACGATACATAAAAAACAAAATGACGTAGAAGGTACGCACATACATAAGTTTAATTATATATATTTTATTATACGTGAAGCAACGGCCACGAAAAAATTGCCACGATGTACAAAGCGAATGGAAGATTATACCATGGGTGAATTGTTAACAATATCAAATTCAGGGTGTCAATAGTCCAACCATATTTGTTGCGTCAGCGCATCTTTGTGATTCTGTTGACGCGTACTTCTTCACAAAGCGAATTTGTAAAAGGGTAAATTAACAAGAAAATACGCTTACCGTAGAATTATTCATACTAATTTATTTAACGAAAAACACTTAACGGCTATCCCTTAACGGCTATAGCTATGAGAAGAATAAAGTATATTTCAAATTATGCCGTTTGTTGTCATAGAAAAAAAAACGAAAACAGAATTGAAACACACCTAAAAGGATTCCAGTGTAAACAATGTCGAATCAACACGATGAATTTATCTAAAGGGAAATCTCAGCGAAGAGCAAACACGTCTAGAGCGAAATACTACAGAGGGATGAGTAACTCACTGGGCTAGAAAATGTTAGTTGATTTTTGAATTTCACACTTTAATACTCGCTTTAACGTGGGGACGCGGACGGCAAGCGTTGCGCCAATTGTGTTTACATGTTTTCGAGTGATCATGCACACAATAAAAATATGAGTCAAATATTATTCCCGTTTATTTTTTCACTGAGCAATTGAATTTTTGAATTTATTTAGGTGGGTTGGATACAGTTTTGAATCGGTGGATATGGAGGAATAGAATAACAACTATAACATTTTTGTTCGAAGAATTATGAATTTAAAATAGCTTCTACTAAAGTCGAACTACGTGTATCATAGTCATCATCATCTCGACTATACTTGTCCACTGCTGAACATAGGCCTCCCCAATCGTTTCCAGCGTAACCGGTCCGATGCCACCTGCATCCAACGACTTCCTGCCATTTTCACAAGATCGTCGGTCCATCTGGCAGGCGGTCGTCCCACACTGCGCTTGCCAATACGTGGTCTCCACTCTAGAATCTTTCTGCCCCAACGCCCGTCCGATCTACGCGCTATGTGGCCCGCCCATTGCCACTTGAGCTTGCTAATCTTAACGGCTATGTCGGTGACCTTGGTTCTTCTACGAATCTCCTCATTCCTGATTCGATCGCGTAGAGAAACGCCGAGCATAGCTCTCTCCATAGCTCGCTGAGCAACTCTGAGCTTTTTTATGAGACCTATTGTAAGAGACCACGTCTCTGATCCATATATCATCACTGGTAACACACATTGACTAAAAACTTTAGTCTTAAGGCACTGAGGTATTTTGGATGAGAAGATGTTGCGCAGTTTCCCGAACGCTGCCCAGCCGAGTTGGATTCGTCGATTGACCTCTCTCTCAAAGTTGGACCTACCTAACCGGACTACCTGTCCCAGGTAAATGTATTCGTCGACAACTTCAAGAGTAGAGTTCCCAACGGTGAGTGCGGTGGGTACGACATGGACGTTAGACATTATTTTCGTTTTGTCCATGTTCATTTTAAGACCCACTTGTTGAGATACTCTGTTGAGATCACCGAGCATTCGTCCTAGATCTTCCAGCGACTCCGCCACGACCACAATGTCGTCGGCAAATCGAAGGTGAGTGATGTATTCGCCATTGATGTTGATACCAAGTCCTTGCCATTCCAAGAGCTTGAAGGCGTCCTCTAAGGTGGCCGTAAACAGTTTCGGAGAAATGACGTCTCCCTGCCTTACTCCTTTTTTTATGGGGATCGCCTTCGTGCACTGCCCCTGTACTCGGACTGACATGGTGGCGTTATTATACAAGCACTTCAACACTTCAATGTACCGATAGTCAATGCGGCATCGCTGGAGAGATCTAAGAACCGCCCAAGTCTCGATCGAATCGAAGGCTTTCTCATAGTCCACAAACGCCAAGCATAGTGGCCGATTATACTCCTCGGTCTTCTGTATAATCTGCCGCAGCGTATGTATGTGGTCTATGGTACTAAAGCCTTTCCGGAAACCGGCTTGTTCGGGAGGCTGGAAGTCATCAAGCCTGCGTTCAAGACGATTCGTGATGACTCTCGAAAACAACTTATAAGCATGGCTCAGCAGTGTGATGGGCCTATAATTCTTCAGTAAAGTGTTATCACCTTTCTTGAAAAACAGTACCACCACACCCCTGTTCCATGCTTCCAGCGTTTTCTCTTCGAGCAAGACGGAATTAAACAGCCTCTGAAGGACTTTAAGTACCGGCGTTCCGCCCGCTTTCAGAAGCTCTGCGGTAATTCCGTCTTCGCCTGGCGCTTTGTTATTTTTGAGTTGTTTGAGAGCCATCCTAATCTCGTACAGGCTGATGTCCGGGATATCTTCAGTGTAGTGTCGGGTTAGCTTGGCTCTTGGGTCTTTTAACAAGTCAACAACAGGTTCAGCTGCTGAGGTGTACAACTGCCCATAGAACCTCTCTATCTACCTGAGCACCTCTGACCTATTCGACGTTACGTTTCCGTCCTCCGTCTTCAGCTTCGTCAACTGGCTTTGCCCAATAGACGCGTCTCTTGCGAATACTTTGGAGCCCTTGTTCTGTGCTATGGTCTCCTCAATACGCCTTGTATTGAAGGACCGTAAATCGTGTTGCAAGGACTTCAGTATCTATCCATTGAGCTGCCTATAGGACTTAGCATCATCGGAGGTTTGGAGCGTCATGGAACGTCGCTCAGCCATGAGGTTTCGGGTGTAGTTGGATAGTTTTTGAGGTCTATTTTTACGGTGGGGCTTAAAATACTTGGACCCGACCGTATGGACAGTCTCTACCAGCCTGTTGTTGATTTCGTCCACTGATGCGCTGCTGTCTAGCAATTCGAAGCGGTTTGCCAATTCGAGTTGAAAGTTCTCGGGGTTTTGGATATGTGCATTAGAAGGTCGGAGCGTAGACTTCATCAGACGCGATCTTTCCATTTTGACATTAATATTTAATGTGCCTCTGACCATTCGGTGATCACTGCCGGTTTTTACCCTGTGAATCACGGAGACATCATTAAATATTTGTCGCTTGGTGCTCACGATGAAGTCTATCTCATTTTTTGTGCAACCATCAGGGCTCATCCAGGTCCATGTCCTATGAGGCGGCTTCCGGAAGAAAGAGTTCATCATAAAGAGTCCCTCCTTCTCCAGATATTCGGCCAGCCTCTGACCCCTGGGGTTGCGTTGCCCATATCCAAATTGCCCCACTCTCAACTCATCATCGCCCCGTTTGCCTAGCCGCGCATTAAAGTCACCACTGTAAAGTGTGCTTTGGAAGTATGTATGGCTCTACTAATGTCCTCATACATAACTTCGACGTCATCATCTGAGTATGCCGAGGTCGGTGCGTAGACCTGTATGACCTTCAGCGAATATCTTTTGGATATTCTGAGTATCAGGTACGCTACCCTGCTCGACACACTAGTGATGGACACAACGTTGTTTATGAGTGACTTGTGGACGATAAATCCGACACCACCTTGGGACTGCTGTTCGCCCTCCCGGTAGTAAAACAAGTTGCCGGATTTTAAGGTTATCGTGTCCTCGCCCTTTCTTCGGACCTCCGATAAACCAACAATATTCTACCGCAACTTGTTTATCTCTTCTTCCAGCTCAACAAGCTTCTCATCTGTCCTTAACGTACGTGCGTTGTATGTCACCAGGGCCAATTTTCGTAGTTGGTGGTAGCCGAATCTCTGCCGGAGATTCTTAGCACCCCTTGTCCTGTCGTTACCATAGCTGCTACCGTGGCCAGGACGAACAGGACCGCCAGGGACTTTCTTCCATTTTAATAAATTGGGGGGGGGGGGGGGGGGGTTTGCCATACTCGCCACGCTTGGCAGGCAGGTTGGCGAGCGCAGTTTTTGATGGTAGAAGTGTTAAGGGAACGCTGCTGCCCATTCCCTAGTTTTCCCTTAGTCGCCTTGTACGACACCCGATGGGATGAGATGGGTTGGTCCTATTCTAAGCCGGGAACCACGCGGCGCGGCGGGAATCATAGTAATGATGTATATTTAGTTTACATATTACAGTTTAGGATTCGTATACTTACGGCTATTGGGCTACTGTTTTATATACCTATTTTGGTAAAGCGTTGACAACCGACTAATTTCGCGAATGTCACAAACAGATAGACCAGCGTATTGCTATCGAGTTGATATGGCATCTTTTCACCCTACAAATTTACTAAATAAAAATGAACGTGGCAACAAGCTTATCGATAACATTAATCTGTTTGTGCTAAGCCCTCAGGTAATAGATACCTAACTATTACAGAGTAGATACCTGTCTAGATCTGCTTTACGTTCAAGGCTTACCATTTTATTAAAAACATCATGTCTATGTATAATTTTTTAATGAAATCGTACCTCTACACTACTAATTAATCCTGTATCGTGGGTGAGTTTCATCATTTCAGCCTATACTTGTCCACTGCTGAACATAGGCCTCCCCAATCGCTTTCCAGCGTAACCGGTCCGATGCCACCTGCATCCAACGATTTCCTGCGATTTTCACAAGATCGTCGGTCCATCTGGCAGGCGGTCGTCCTACGCTGCGCTTGCCAATACGTGGTATCCACTCTAGAATCTTTCTGCCCCAACGCCCGTCCGATCTTCGCGCTATGTGGCCAGCCCATTGCCACTTCAGCATGCTAATCCTGAGGGCTATGTCGGTGACCTTGGTTCTTCTACGAATCTCCTCATTCCTGATTCGATCACGTAGAGAAACGCCGAGCATAGCTCTTTCCATAGCTCGCTGAGCAACTTTGAGCTTTTTTATGAGACCTATTGTAAGAGACCACGTCTCTGATCCATATGTCATCACTGGTAACACACATTGACTAAAAACTTTAGTCTTTAGGCACTGAGGTATTTTGGATGAGAAGATGTTGCGCAGTTTCCCGAACGCTGCCCAGCCGAGTTGGATTCGTCGATTGACCTCTCTCTCAAAGTTGGACCTACCTAACCGGACTGCCTGTCCCAGGTAAATGTATTCGTCTACAACTTCAAGAGTAGAGTTCCCAACGGTGAGTGCGGTGGGTACGACATGGACATTAAACATTATTTTTGTTTTGTCCATATTCATTTTAAGACCCACTTGTTGGGATACTCTATTGAGGTCACCGATCATTCGTCCTAGATCTTCCAGCGACTCCGCCATGACCACAATGTCGTCGGCAAATCGAAGGTGAGTGATGTATTCGCCATTGATGTTGATGCCAAGTCCTTGCCATTCCAAGAGCTTGAAGGCGTCCTCTAAGGTGGCCGTAAACAGTTTCGGAGAAATGACGTCTCCCTGTCTTACTCCTCTTTTTATGGGGATCACCTTCGTGCACTGCCCCTGTACTCGGACTGACATGGTGGCGTTATTATACAAGCACTTCAACACTTCGATATACCTATAGTCAATGCGGCATCGCTGGAGAGATCTAAGAACCGCCCAAGTCTCGATCGAATCAAAGGCTTTCTCATAGTCCACAAACGCCAAGCATAGTGGCCGATTATACTCCTCAGTCTTCTGTATAACCTGCCGCAGCGTATGTATGTGGTCTATGGTACTAAAACCTTTCCGGAAACCGGCTTGTTCGGGAGGCTGGAAGTCATCAAGCCTTCGTTCGAGACGATTCGTAATGACTCTCGTAAACAACTTATAAACATGGCTCAGCAGTGTGATGGGCCTATAGTTCTTCAATAAGGTGTTATCACCTTTCTTGAAAAACAGCACCACCACACCCCTGTTCCATGCTTCCGGCGTTTTCCCTTCAAGCAAGACGGAATTAAATAGCCTCTGAAGGACTTTAAGTACCGGCGATCCGCCCGCCTTCAGAAGTTCTGCAGTAATTCCGTCTTCACCCGGCGCTTTGTTGTTTTTAAGTTGTTTGAGAGCCATCCTAATTTCGCACAGGCTGATGTCCGGGATATCTTCAGTGCAGTGTCGGGTTAGCTTGGCTCTTGGGTCTTTTACCAAGTCAACAACAGGTTTAGCTACTGAGGTATATAACTTTCCATAGAACCTCTCTATCTCCCTGAGCACCTCTGACCTATTTGACGTTACGTTTCCGTCCTCCGTCTTCAGCTTCGTCAACTGGCTCTGCCCAATAGACGCGTCTCTTGCGAACACTTTAGAGCCCTTGTTCTGCTCTATGGTCTCCTCAATACGCCTTGCATTGAAGGACCGTAAGTCGTGTCGCAAGGACTTCAATATCTGTCCATTAAGCTGCCTATAGGACTTAGCATCATCGGAGGTTTGGAGCGTCATGGAACGTCGCTCAGCCATGAGGTTTCGGGTGTAGTCAGATAGTTTTTGAGGCCTATTTTTACGGTGGGTCTTAAAATACTTGGACCCGACCGTATGGACAGTCTCTACCAGCCTGTTGTTGATTTCGTCCACTGATGCGCTGCTGTCTAGCAATTCGAAGCGGTTTGACAATTCGAGTTGAAAGTTCTCGGGGTTTTGGATATGTGCATTAGAAGGTCGGAGCGTAGACTTCATCAGACGCGATCTTTCCATTTTGACATTAATATTTAATGTGCCTCTGACCATTCGGTGATCACTGCCGGTTTTTACCCTATGAATCACGGAGACATCATTAAATATTTGTCGCTTGGTGCTCATGATGAAGTCTATCTCATTTTTTGTGGAACCATCAGGGCTCATCCAGGTCCATTTCCTATGAGGCGGCTTCTGGAAGAAAGAGTTCATCATAAAGAGTCCCTCTTTCTCCAGAAATTCGGCCAGCCTCTGACCCCTGGGGTTGCGCTGCCCATATCCAAATTGCCCCACTCTCAACTCATCATCGCCCCGTTTGCCCAGCCGCGCATTGAAGTCACCCATAACCACTGTAAAGTGTGTTTTGGAAGTATGTATGGCTCTACTAATGTCCTCATACATAACTTCGACGTCATCATCTGAGTATGCCGAGGTCGGTGCGTAGACCTGTATGACCTTCAGCGAATATCTTTTGGATATTCTGAGTATCAGGTACGCTACCCTGCTCGACACACTAGTAATGGACACAACGTTGTTTATGAGTGACTTGTGGACGATAAATCCGACACCACCTTGGGACTGCTGTTCGCCCTCCCGGTAGTAAAACAAGTTGCCGGATTTTAAGGTTATCGTGTCCTCGCCCTCTCTTCGGACCTCCGATAAACCAACAATACTCCACCGCAACTTGTTTAACTCTTCTTCCAGCTCAACTAGCTTCTCATCTGTCCTCAATGTGCGTGCGTTGTATGTCACCAGGGCCAATTTTCGGTTTTGATGGTAGCCGAATCTCTGCCGGAGATTCTTAGCACCCCTTGTCCTGTCGTTATCATGGCTGCTACCGTGGCCAGGACGAACAGGACCGCCGGGGACTAGGGGCCTGGTTTTCCTACTTTCTTCCATAATTGGGGGTGTTTGCCATACTCGCCACGCTTGGCAGGCGGGTTGGCGAGCGCAGTTATTGGTCGTCGAAGTGTTAAGGGAACGCTGCTGCCCATTCCCTAGTTTTCCCTTAGTCGCCTTGTACGACACCCGATGGGATGAGATGGGTTGGTCCTATTCTAAGCCGGGAACCACGCGGCAAACATACCGAGGTTATAGTAAGGGAAATTTGCGCAAAACAAGGGAAATTTGCGTTTTCTATTCGTACTATAGGTCTGGGACCATAGTACGAATAGAAAACGCAAACCTCCCCCGCTTCACTAGCCCTTACTATACCTCGGTGAGTTTACAAACATGAAATTCATATACACAAACACCCAGGCCGAAACAAATGTTGATGGGTCACACAAAGATTTGTACCATGCGGGAATCGACCCTGCGACTACTCGATCCTGTGGGTGTAGTGACTTAATCTCCTAAGCACTGGAGTAACCCGTCCGTCCGTATTGGATATTATTATGTATTTATTTTTAGATTTCAAGTTCCATTATACCAGGTTGCACCCCCACACGATACTACATAATATTTTTATGCCCCATTCCCCTTTCATTTTTGCATTCGAATAAAAAACACATTATTTGAACAACTACAAATATTTAACATTCTCTTTATTTTAATTATAATTTATACAAAATAAACTTCAAACAACTTTAAAACGTTTTTTATCGAAATCATTTATGTAATTGAAATACTTCCTGAATTTCTTTTGAACAATGACATCGCATTTTGAAATAGTGACAAACAGCATGTGATGCTAATTTACTTGTAATTTTTTTTTTCGTGTTTCGGGCCCCGTTTATACCTCTTTACGACCCCAAGGGTGGCGCGCCCCCCTGGTTAGGAACTTCTACATTATTCAATATTAATATAATGCAGTAGTCAGTAAATGAACCATGTGGTCCGCACCCTGCGCAGCAAAGACGTGCACCGCTTGCGCATGGTTGCATAAAAACAGTGCACACCCACTTCGGTCAACATTCCTGAAGCGCTTCCAAGGCGAGGCAGCCCCAAGCACCCGAAACGCATTGTTACATTGGATACGTAACGCGCTGTACTATCCCCGCGCATAAGCGACCCACAGACTACTCGCTCGATATTGGTCATATAATTTTGATACAATTCTTAGAATAAATGTTAAAAGGAAAGTATTTATGCGTAGGTGCCTACATAACAAATCTTTAACCACTTTGGCAAAGCACCAAAATACAGTATTTTGTGTAAACATTGGACATTTTCACCGGGAGCTCATAAACGTTACTGACAAAGTGAAGTATAACAAAAGCTAAATAGCTACATTGTTGTTACACTTAGCACCCATTATTAAACTTGGAGAGAAAAAAAAGAGTGGAGAATTGAAGCGAAGCCAATTTCTGTGGATGACAGGAAACTTTGTTAAATGTTATAACAGTGGAATTTATGATTAGAACGTGGAGTAGTGCAGCAGGCGAGTTCCAACTTCGGAATTCAATTATGTATGATTGTAGAAAATATGTTTTTTTTTAGTTACCGTTGTTCAGAACAGAGATGAGGAAAATGTAATCAGATTATTGATTAACCACCCCCGCTTGGGGAGTATAGGCGTGACGGTGTATTGATAATTAACGATTACAATAACTTTTTGTAATCTTCATTGATTATAACTTTTTGTAATCTTCATTGATTACGATTACACACCGGTGAATCTGTAAAGGCCTCGCGGCCAACAGCGTACATCATTCACACACACACACACGATTACACATTTACTCTTGAAGCATGACTGAATATTACAAAATGCAATTATAATCTTCAATCTGATTACATTTTGCCCATCTCTGGTTCAGAAACTATGTCCTTAGTGAGCTATGATGTGAACAATTACAATAAAGTGGTGACTATAGACTGCCTCGTTCGTCTGGTGGCGAATAATGCTCGTAGCGATAACGAGGTTCTGGATTCAAATCCTGAGTCGAACAAAAAGTAATTGATAGATAGAAAATTTTCCAATATCAGAAGTCTGGTATTGTGTCCGGTATGATAGGAAAAGGCTCGCCCCCTATTACATGGGACCTAACATCGTCGGCGAAGAATGGTTGTACACAGTACACCCCTTCCACCCCCGCTTGGGGAATATTGGCGTGAGGGTGTTTCTAAATAGGTGTTGATAAGCCTTAACTCCTCTAAAATTAAATCGTATAGCCTTTTCAAGGGGGTACACACCCATCTAAACTATTACTAAGAAAAAAGACTAACCTATTTTCACTTAAGGACATATCGGTTTCAATCCCAATTTGCTTTGATAAATAAATATTTGTGTAACAAATTTATTTTTGAGCCGCGTGCTTTTTAACTTAATTTGTCCAGAATTAATCCCTGTTTCGTGTTGAAGACTTAAGGGTAAATAACACAAGCATGAGCTACCAATATTGTTTTTTATTAAATAAGTTCTTTTGACGCGCTTTCGGCCATTAATTAAATTAACGAAGATCAAAGACATCAAAACGAGTTACGTCTCTGCCACAGGCGTGTATCTGATACATGTTAGCTCTTCGCTTTGCTATCTAGGCCATTTACTTGATTGGCTACTTCGATCTTGTCCTCCTGTAAAAAAAGTCTAAGTAAGACTGCCTCGTAGTTCTAATCAGATCACGAGGTCCTAGGTTCAAATCCTAGCTAGTAAAAATGTAATTTTTCTATCAAAATAATCCCATTATCAATCCGGAGTCAGGAATTGTGCCCGAAAAATGGTAATAGGCTCGGTCCCTGTTACCTGGGTCCCTCTGACACCCACGGTTGGGGAATAAAGGTGTGATGGTGTATTTTTTTAAATATAGCCCCACACTAGAAATTATACCTGTGTCGTGGGTTACTAACATGAATTTCGCATACACAAACACCCAGGCTAGATAGATTCTAGAGTGGATACCACGTATTGGCAAGTGCAAGTCGAGGACTTGACCGCTGCCAAATATCCTAAAGATTAAAGTGAAGTTTTCTCATTAATTTGATTACGTCAATCCCAGGGCCCGAACCGTGTCACAAGTTACTTCATTAGTTACGCAACTTGCTGAAAGTAATCCGAGCGAATTAGGTTTTGTAAGACACGAATCATCAAAATTATGCGGACGCTAGTATATATTTGGATGGTTTTAAAACATGTTAAGTTAATGCAGAAACTACAAGAGTGGTTCAATAAGACTATGTTTTGATCGAGTGATTAAGAGGAAAGGCCGCTACTGATCGATCGAATAATTTAGAGTTCAAGCCTCACGTCACGGGGCAGGTTTTAATAATAATAATGAATCAGATTTATCTCGGATCAGATCCATGGTGTTAGTAACAATTTCCATATAATTTATGTTAATAACATTAATTAAAGCGTTTTGGAGGTGTTTTTGTCTGAGGAGCGCGACAAAGCGCACGTAAGTTACGCCGAATATTTATGTTGGGTGATGCCACCTACAGGCCCCCGTTCATATTTACAAGATCCCGTTTACTGCACTCTTGTTTTTGCATTTTACATGTATTACTTTTGTTTACCCCTATATTGTACTCTAAATACTTAGATAATTCAAATGTTCATTAAAGTTATTGTTCGCCGAAATGTTTGTTTCTGATTAGGCTTATATTAGGCGTTTTAATGCTTGAACATGCTCACTCGATTCCAGAACACGTTCCTGGGCACATGTCTGGTAAGGTCTTTCACTCTTTCCTCCATAGATCTCTATCCCCTATCAGTAACGGCCATTCTACTCGATATGCGTCCTTTTGGCTCAGGTGACTCGCCCAATACCATTTTAACACCGACGTCTTTGATGCGAGTCATGGAACGCAGCACCGTGTTCCGTACTTGATATCTACCATTTTATACCTCAGATATTTTTCACCAGTGAGTCCAAGTCCACGTGTCTCACATTAGGTTAATAAAAAATATTCCAGATACATTCAGCAGTAGGTTAATAAAAATATTCCAGAAACATTAATTAAACATTCAGTCCATTCGCGTGCGAGTGAGTCAGGAATGAATATGATATTTACCAGGGCCCTTATTCACTACTAGTGTCCGACCGAACCATCGGCTTCGGCTACCTTCGGCCAATAATACCACCACCTTTGGCCAAACCTTCGGCTTCGGCTAAAATGGGCCAAAGTTTTGGCTACAGTCGAAGGTTTCTAGCAAGCACAAAATTGTTCGATCTATTACGCATTACGACATACGAATGCACTAGAGCGCCGCGGAAAAGGCGATGCGCGGGGTGCAGGGGTCACATTGGGTTGCACCGGCGGGCCATCATTGCCAATAAGAAACTAAATCAAAACAAAACAAGTTCGTTAATACAGTCAGCATGTCTGTTTAAAAATTTAGCCAACCATGAACCAAATTTCTTAGGGTTATGAAACCTTCGGCTTCGGCCGAAGGTTTTGGCGATGGCCTATTAATCAGATTCGGATTCGGCTTCGGCCAAAAATCGACCTTCGGTCGGACACTATTGGCTACGACCAATTAAACACGTAACTCGACGCGTTACGATAATTTCGTGAAATGATATTTTTCCGAATGTTTCTCATAGCCCTTTTGGGAATTGTTTATGAATGTAAAGATAATTGTTAATACATAAGGCAAGTAAATACTTGAATTTATTGTAATCATTCAGTCACCTATACTGATATTATAAAAAAGAGGGTAGATTTGTTTATTTGTAATTGATAAACTTTGAAACTAATGAACTGATTTTAATAATTCTATCACCATTAGAAATCTACATTATCCAGCAGTAACATAGGTCTAGTAGGTGGCGCTGTTGTCGTCCGGTGGCGGGTGCGTAGCCGCATGAAACTGCTAATAAATAATAATTAAGAAGAAAAAAAATAATAAGAAGAACAATTGCAAATCAGTAACCAATCATTATTTCCCTCACCCTTTCAAGCAATCGATGGTTCTATAACTTAATTACGCAAGTATATAAATGGGTAGGCATTCCAATAAAGATTGCATTAGACGCGTTATCCGGTGTAGCATTACGTAGCGGGCCGAGAGTATAATTGATCCAGGCAGGATGATGGATCGTCGGCAGTGGCTGCGGTGCGGGCGCGGCCGGCTTGCGATGGATAAAGACGAATCTAAGTGTCGCTTCCGTAAGACGCTCTCGGGTTTGGAAGCACCCCTAGCTTATTCAAGCTATATATATATATATATATATATATATATATATATATATATATATATATATATATATATATATATATATATATATATATATCGACTTAGTGTTATTATACGTATAACTCGCAGTTTCCTACGGCTCGCACCAAGTGGTTAACAGCACCACCTACCGTTACTTCTTGATAATGATCGTTTAATGCAAATACTTTCGTTTTTCGAAAGTCTCTCATGGCCCTTTTGGGATTTCATTAATAATACAAAGATAATTGTTAATACATTAACCAAGTAAACACTTGAATTACAGTTCTGGCTGTGCCTTGCGCGCGTTCGGTCGTGTCGCTGCGCTGCCCGCCCGCTCGCTATTTTCGTAATTACGTACGTATTCGATTTCGACTTACTCTGTTGGAAACGCCTGCGCTTGCGTGGAGTGGTGATCTGGTTGGCTCATATACGTGTATACGTACACATATACGGGCTTGCGACGTTACTTCTCCGCGTCTGGCTCGCGCGTAGCAACAAGGCGAGCCGTTAGGTAGACGCGCCGTTCTGACGGCGGTCGGCCTTCCCGCGTTTTTAGTAACGGTCGTTTTTGTGACCTACGTGGTTTGTCGCGGCTGTGCTTACGTGTTTTGTGCTTGCGTGTTTACGTAATTGCATTCGCTGTGCGTATGCTTTTGCGTCTCGTGTAGGTACGGTTCGCGTATCGCCCGGTGTGACCAATCACGTGGGTTGCTAGGCAGCCGCGTCGGCTAACGGCGCGGCCGGCCCTCCCGCGGTTTTTGTTTTTTCAACGGTTAGGTTAGGTTAGGTTAGGTTAGGTTAGGTTAGGTTAGGTTGCATAACTGTTTTCGATATTAGTGTTTATTGTAAATCCACGTCTTTTGTCCGTTCGTGGTAAGTCCGGTGGACGCCTAGGGCGTCGTAAGCCGGCTTGAGCGGGACCCGAGCGCTCGCCTCCCTCCTTCAGAGGGCGGCCAACTCGGAAGGGCTTGAGCTCTGGCCTTGGGGGCTTCCCTAGTCAGGGCTCTTGATTTCTCCAGGACCCTACCTTAACCCATCCCGCTATCCTATTCTCCGTGCGGCGGTTCTCTTCGCCCCGGAGCAGTTAGGGTTTGGTGCCGCCCGTTCGCCCCTAAGGCGAAGGGGCACACCGCGTCTCCCCGGTAGTGCCACCCCCCCCGCCGCCACCCGGTGGGGGGATCAGGGCATCGCTCACGCCCGGGTCTTAGGGCCCTATTTTAGTTCACTCGCCCTGCCATTTCCCCTCTGGAAATGGCCGAAGATTTCCCTCCGGAGTTTGTCCGGGACCTAACGCGGTACATCGTCCGGCATTGCCCGGACATAGTCCGGGAATTCAGGGCGACGTACTCGCCCGCCTCGCCCGACGCGTCGCCCGCGCGCGCGTCGGCCCCCAGCCCCGCGCACCCCGCGCCTTCTGCGCGCCCCGCGACTCCGTTCGCCGCGCCGCGAACTGATTTGGTCGCGCCGCCCCAGACCCCCGCCGACCGCCCCGTCTTGCCATGCGGGTCCGAGCCTCTCTCGGACTCGGATATGGAGGTCGAGCGCGCGTCCGCGGGACGCGCCGCCCCCGCCCGGTCCCCGTCCCCGTCGCTCTCGTCGGAGGACGACTTCGTTCCCATAGTGAATGGGAAGCGCGCGCGCAAACCGCGCGACTCGCCGCCTCCCAAGATCCAAAAGGCCGGAAGCGTTTCCGTTTCTCCCGGCCCCTCCGGCCCCCGGCCGTCTCCGTCTCCCGACGCGGCCGCGAGGGCCTCCCCCCTCGCGCGCCCCGCACGTCCGAACATCACTCCCCCGCCGCTTGTCATTCAGGACAAGAGCGCCTGGGAGCGCATCTCCAAGGCGATTTATAATCGCCAAATCAACTACACGCACGCGCGTTCCACCGCGCAAGGCATAGCCATCAAGGTGGCGTCCTCGGACGACCACCGACGGCTATCCGCGTTCCTGCGATCAAACAAGATCGCTTATCACACATACACCCTGGAGGAGGAAAGGGAGCTCAGGGTGGTAATCCGCGGTGTCCCTAGGGAGCTGGACACCGCCGTCATCAAGGCCGACCTCCAGTCCCAGGACCTTCCTGTGCGCCAGGTGCACAGAATGGTCAATGGGCGCTCCAAGGAGGCGTACGGCATGGTGCTGGTCGTCCTCGACCGCACCGAGTCCGGCCGTAGGGTCTTCGACCTGAAGGCCGTGTGCCACATTTCTGGCTTCTCCGTGGAGGCCCCCCACAAACGTGGCACGCCCGGGCAGTGCCACAACTGCCAGCTGTACGGGCACTCTGCCCGTAACTGTCACGCGCGCCCTCGATGCGTTAAGTGCATCGGGGACCACGCGACGTCCCAATGCGCCCGCTCGAAGGAAACGGCGGCCGAGCCCCCCAGCTGCGTCCTCTGCGGCACCAAGGGGCACACCGCGAACTATCGCGGTTGCCCCAAGGCCCCGAAGGGGTAGCGTGGCCGGGCGAGGCGCGGCGGCCGCCGCCGCCCCCGCGCGGTTGCCCCCCCCTCTGCGCCCTCAGCGCAACACCCCCCCGCGCCCTCAGCGCACCCTCGTCTGGTGCGTTCTGCGCCAGCGACCACGGCTCCCCACGCTCCCGCGCCTCTGAAGCTGACCCCCCTCCCCCGCCGCTTAGGCCGTCCCTCGGCGCCAACGCGTGGGTGAAGCCGCTGCCCTACACCGCGGCCTCCCATCCTGCGTCAATGGGCCCTGCCCGCCCCCCGAAGCGCGCGCCGGCGATCCAGCCGGTGGCGGCTTGTCCCCCTCCGCCCACTAACGTCAGTCAGGACGTCGACCTCATAATGAGCGTCTCGGCGGTGATAAGCCCCGCACTTTTCCCCAGAGTCCGCGAACTCGCACTTCGACTCCGCGCCGCCACCAACTTGGCGGACCAGGTTCTCCTGGCCGCGGAATACAGGGACGTTTATGATGTCCTGGCGTCCCTTAGAACCCAACCCCCCCGCACCCAATAATGGATCTACGATCTCCCCGCCGTAAGCCCCACAACCTATCCCTGGCGTTCTTTAACGCCGATGGTCTTCGCTCCCAGCGAGATCAGGTTGCTGATTTCCTCCGAGATCACCAACTTGATATCCTCCTCGTGCAGGAAACCTTCCTGAAGCCCGCACAACGCGATCCTAGGATCGCAAACTATAACCTCGTGCGCAATGACAGAATCGGCTCCCGCGGAGGCGGTACTCTCATTTACTACAGGAGGTCCCTTCACTGTATCCCTCTCGATCCCCCCGCGCTCACCAACATCGAAGCCTCGGTCTGTCGCGTCTCTCTCACGGGGCACCAGCCAATCGTGATCGCCTCCGTTTACCTTTCCCCCACTAAATCCGTTCTCAGGAGTGACTTTAAAGCACTCCTCAATCTGGGAAGCGCCGTCATTCTGGCGGGCGACTTCAACAGCAAGCACGTGGCCTGGAACGGTCTCACCACTTCCCCTAACGGTAGGAGCCTTGACGCCCTGGTCGACGTTCTCGACTTTGACGTCATCGCACCCATGCACCCTACCCACTATCCTAACAATCCCAATCACCGACCCGACGTCCTGGACATGGCGCTTCTGAAGGGTGTCACCCTACGGCTGCACTCCTTGGAAGTAGTCCAGGAACTCGACTCTGACCATCGACCTGTAGTCATGAGACTCGGTTCCCCCCCTTCCGCCCCTCAGCGACCCAAAAAGACGGTGGTGGATTGGCATGCGCTAAGCACGGCCTTGGCGGATGCCGACCCTCCCCCCCTGCCTCTCAGCTCGGACTCCATCCCGTCCCCTCAGGACACCGATCAGGCCGTAGATGCCTTCACCGAGCACATCCGATCGGCTGTCAGTCGATCGTCCAAGCAAGTCGAGGCGGAAGATCTCTACCTCAACCGCTTTCGACTGCCGGACGATGTTAGGGATCTCATTCGTTCCAAGAATGCTTCCATCCGAGCGTACGACTCCTACCCCACCGAAGCCAATCGGGCCCGGATGCGCGCTTTACAACGAGAGGTAAAGCGTCGTGTCGCGGAGGTCCGGGAGGAACGGTGGGGTGTCCTCCTAGAGGGCATCGCGCCGTCGCATCTGGCCTACTGGCAGCTGGCGCGTAGCCCCAAATCCGACTCCACGACTGACATGCCCCCGCTGTCCCGCCCTTCAGGCGCAGCACCCCCAGCCTTCGACGACGACGAAAAAGCCGAGCTTCTCGCTGACTCCCTCGAGAGCCAGTGCGCCCCCAGCTCTCAGTCCGTTGACCAGTCCCACGTCGACGCGGTAGACAGGGAAGTCGAGCGCAGGGCATCCCTCCCCCCCGTCGATTCCTTGCCTCCTATCACGCAAACGGAGGTCGAAGATCTGATTATGGGTCTTAAAACTAAAAAAGCCCCCGGCCCTGACGGCATTTCGAATCGCGTTCTGAAATGCCTGCCCGCCCAGCTCATCTGCCTCTTGGTGGCCATTTTGAACGCCGCCATGACGAACTGCACCTTCCCCGCTAAGTGGAAGGAGGCGGACGTCATAGGCATTCCCAAGCCCGGCAAACCTCGCAATCTCCCCGCGAGCTACCGCCCTATCAGTCTCCTCAACTCCCTGGCCAAGATATACGAGCGCCTACTTCTGGCGAGGCTCAAAGACTTCGTAACGTCCAGGGGTATCCTTATCGACGAGCAGTTTGGCTTTCGAGCCAAACACTCTTGCGTCCACCAAGTGCACCGCATCACGGAGCACATCCTCTCCGGTCTCAATAGACCCAAACACATCTACACGGGCGCCCTCTTCCTAGATGTCGCGAAGGCATTCGACAAAGTCTGGCACAACGGCTTGATCTACAAGCTCTACCAATTGGGTGTGCCGGACAGACTCGTGCTCATCTTACAAGACTTCTTGTCGAATCGCGCCTTCCGTTATCGCGTCGAAATGACGCGCTCCACTTCCCACTCCATCAGTGCTGGAGTCCCACAGGGCTCAGTTCTCTCTCCGCTCCTGTTTAGCCTTTACACGAACGATATTCCTCGTTCGAGTAAGGCGCATCTAGCCCTATTCGCGGATGATACCGCTCTCTACGTCTCGCATAGGAATAAGGGTTTCATTACCAGACACCTTCAGGCATCCGCCAATTCCCTAGGGAATTGGTTCAGGAAGTGGCGTATTGAGGTGAACCCGGACAAGAGCGCTGCGGTGTTCTTCTCCAGAGGTGCCACCCCGCGCCACTCCCTGCGCCGCCCTAGAAGTAATCTCGGCCAAGTGACCATGTTCGACCGACCCATTCCCTGGGTCAAAGAGGTCAAATATCTAGGGGTCACCCTAAACAGTACCATGTCCTTCGGCCCGCACATCAAGCGGGTCCGTCACCGAGCATCATTTGTGCTCGGTCGTCTCCATTCGTTAATCTGCAAGCGGAGTAAAATGTCCCTTAGAAATAAGGTGACACTTTACAAAACTTGCGTTCGACCCATCATGACTTATGCGTGTGTTGTGTTCGGGCATTCGGCCCCCTCTCACATCGATAAACTCCAAGTGGTTCAAAACCGCTTCCTCCGTAAAGCCGTAGGAGCCCCCTGGTTCGTACGGAACGTCGACCTCCACTCCGATCTAGGTCTCGAACCTATTCGCGCCTTTATTAAAAAGGCGTCAACACGTCACTTCGCGAACGCATCTACCCATGCGAATCCGTTAATCGTAGCCACCGCCGACTACGATCTCCCCCCCGACCCCTGCCGCCACCGCCGGCCGCGACATGTTCTCACCGACCCCCCCGATGCTTTGTCATCCCTTCTTTCCGCTCAGAATACGGGCGACGACGACGACGTAGTAGTTGATCCCCTCCCATAGCCGGCGGTTGACCGGTGCACTTAGTAGTGCACCCGTCCCCCTACAGCGACTGTCCCAACCGAGGGCACCTCTTCGAGGCGCCCTCGAGTATGTCGCCTCTTGCCCTTCTGGCTGGCTAGAGCGTAGTGGTTGCACGCTCGCCTTTAAGTCCGGTGAAGCTGTAAAGGCCTCGCGGCCAACAGCGTACATCATTCACACACACACACTTGAATTAATTGTGATCATATATAATAATTAAAAACAATTTCAAATCAGAAACCAAGCGATATTTCCCACACCCTTTCAAGCAATTGATGGTTCTATAACTTAATTACGCAAGTATCTAAATAGGTAGGTATACCAATAAAGATTGCATTAGACGCATTATCCGGTGTAGCGTTGCGTAGCGGGGCACGTTCGGGTTTAATTGATCCAGGCAGGATGATGGATCGACGGCAGTGGCTGCGGTGCGGGCGCGGCCGGCTTGCGGTGGATAAAGATATTCATCCTACATCTAAGTGCCACTTCCGTAAGACGCTTTCGGGTCTGAAAGCCCTCACCCGTATCTTATTCGAGCTATATAATTCGAGATATTGTGTAATTATATATTGAGACTGTCTCGCGAATAATGCACGTAGCGATCACGAGGTCCTAGGTCAAATTTTAGGACAGATCAAAAATGTAATTTTTCGAAAGCAAAATCCATCCCGTATCAGTAGTAGAGACACGCACTAGTTCACTTTGTACCAAGAGTGCATACGCACTAGTTCACTTTGTACCAAGTGGTTGCCGCACGTGACGTGAGACGTTCGAGTGCTAAGTTTTATTACAAAATATACCTATGAACCCGGGAAATATAAGATTATCTAAAACACAAACATCCCTGTTCACTCCGCAGTAATTAAGAACGAGCCATGTTTGTTTGAAAAAGCTTCTTTACTACATAATAACTCAAAGTTATCAGTCCGAAGTCTGTCATTGCGGCCGGGTACAATGGCCATAAGCTCAGCCCCTATTATATATGACCTAACATCGTTGGCGAAAATTGAGTGTACATAGGACACCTTTGCCACCCCTACTTGGAAAATATTGGCGTCACGGCATCGATAATATTTGATCGATACATCACGGTGCTTATTTTTTTATATTGTGTAGGCATATCTATGGAGTTGTAATCAATTAGAGGGGTTGCGTTGTGATCACTTTCTCTATGTAGATTACAGAATGTGTGCTCCACGAAGTATTGGTCTACTCAGACAATGTATAGATTAGTGATACGACTCGAGTAGAATTGTGTGACTCAAGTTACTCGGGTTATTTTACTACGTCACTCGAGTTAAACTCGAGTTTTGGAGTAACCCGAGATACTATTCACTGGCCCGGCAATTCGAGTGAAAGTTATCGAACAATTATAGCACAACCACTTCACAAATTAATTAGTTCATGTGTGTTTACTTTCCAATACGCAAGTTTGAAATTGTTTATAGCCTGATGACGTATACTACAGTGAACTAGTAAAGTGACATCTATTTAGTGCTCAATCTACTCGGTGTGCCGAGTTGACTCGGTAACTCGAGTGCAAGTGGACTCGAGTAGAATTTATCTTTACTCGAGTACCGAGTTAGATCAATTCACTCGAGTACCGAGTTAGATCAATTCACTCGAGTCACTGGAGTGAAACGTGGCTCGAGTTGCATCACTAGTATGGATGCGTGCAGCACAAAGCCGGTTGACGAGGCTATCTCAGGGGGAGGCCTTGGTTCCGCAGTGAATGTCTTTCGTCTGATAATGATATTCAAGTATAACCCAAAAGGAAAACTTGTGTTGTTTTATTAGTTCAAATTTTGATAGTAATGAAAAATCTCTAACAGATGGTAACAAGAATGAGCGTATATCAAGAACAGTTTATAATTATATTTGTTGCCTCTACTAATGTTATAATACACTTACATTTTACAGAGGTATGGTTGGACCTAATGTGATCAGGTACAGTTTTGTTGCTACCTACTTGTCGGTCAATTCAGTCAGTTCTGTTTTAGGTTCTCTCGCATTCCACGTTGTATTTTTTTCACTGTTGGTAAGTGATAAAATAATTGTTATCTATTAAATTACATCAAAACTGTAATAAGTACATGTACTTGTGATCGTAAGTTGAGCTGGCACTTGACAGGATATTTTTTATATCACCCGCGAATCTCGTCCAATTAAAATTGTATCTAAAATTAATTAACGTTAATAAAGTGCGGCCGGGGTTTTAACTGAATCACCGTTAATTAAATTTGAAGTACTTAAGCTCTCTAAAAGAGCTCGTTAAGAGGCTATAATATTGTGTAGTGTTGTAGTTTGCGTTTTAAGAGCTTAAAGTATTAAGCTACAAGAGCTGCGTTGCCGCTGACAAGCGACTTAATTAACTGAGTACAAACATAATAATATAATAGTGTCAGAAGTTGGTACGGGCCGCTTTAGCGTCGTGCTTGAGTCTGAGTACTGAAAACAGATGATTAGTAGCCGGTTGGTGAAGGCATTGGACTTCTAATCACGTGGATATTTTGCTCAGTTATTTTAAGTAAGTACTATTTTTAAAGAATTTTTTTGTTACGTCACATCATTAATTTTATTTAATACATATTCATAATGTATGTTATAAAATACATATTTTAATATTGAAGCAAATATCGTCATCTATATTATATTTTTAAAGAATTTTTTATCAATAAGTGGATTTTATGATTTGTTGGCCTTTGAAAATACATCACCTATTTTTACAGCGTACGATTAGGTATTGATTTTACTTTATCATTCCTCAGTTATTTCTGATACCTAGAAACCTGTTTGTAGTTTTGAAGAGTTCTAAAGTCAAAATCAAAATACTGTACTAAAAACTTTTTCAATTTGAATGGTTTAACAAAAATCCGGGAGCGTCGTCGGTTGCTCAGAGAAGACAATCGATAATAAAAGGTTGTTCTACAATTTAGTTTCAGTCGCTGCTTCATTGCATCGTCTGTGGAATTTAAATTTTTCCTTTGGGCTTCATGGGAGATTATCAAACAGCTGCCGGCTGCTTCAGGTATTGAATATTAATGAATTTAATCACGCCCTGTAATTATTGTAGCGCCGTCCCAAACAGTCGAAGTTTTTTAAGAATGTTTTTGCCTGCAATTTTCATTAGTAGGTATCTTAACTTAACTAAAATGTGTTTGCAATAAATAGAATCGTTCAATAGTTGCAGGCAGTTGAGGCAAATATTTTATTTTAATTCAAGTTAATAAACTGACGCTACTAATCCGTAAACAGGTACATAATATTCTTACCCCTCACCTTAATCTCAACTCATAAAAGCGTCGATAAATGCAAACATTCTTTCGTATTTGCCACGAAATTGCGTTGTTCACCATTAAAGCCCAACTACCTTTCTAATAAATTCTTTGTTTTAACGGAAATTCCATCGTCTTAGCCGAGGCCATTAAGAAATTTAGGATTGAGTTCCACTGCGGCTATGAGCGGGGGCCGTTAGGTAGGTACGTAAACCGTTATAATAATGCGCATAAAATTCTCCTCGGAGAGCTGTGAGCGGGTGAAGTTGCCGGCATTACAGCCCTGAGTTATTCAGCGTCACGTACCCGAGGGCCGACCGTGTCGGGCCCGTGTCGTCGCCGCACCGTCCGCGTCGCGTCGCTACATAGGGACTAGGCATGTCGATTCATTTAAAAAATAATCGTTATTTAATTTGATTCAAACGCACTAGGATCGATTCTCGATTCAGCTGAAGATTAAAGAACGATTCTCAATAAATCGATTCAAAGTCAATTTTTGTAAATGCGCTGATTGAATAAAAATATCTATTTAATCCCTCTATTTGCGCCATTTCTGGATACGTTAAATATGAAGATTAAAACAACAGACTCTCATAAATCTGATGTTTAGTAGTAGGTATTTGACAATAATTGTGTTTTGCGATTATCTAAATATTCGACGTGTAATCATAATCAATTCGAGGGGCTTTTGAATTGATTCACTGGAGCGGTTAAGTGTTACAGGTTGATATAAAAATCCATTTTTCGAGTTCAATTGACATGCCTATTACGTACTCTGTGCATAGCCGCGTAGCAAAACTGTTGCAGTGGAAACTGGCCGATTTCGAAACTTATGACAGTAACAATTGGATGTTGAGAATAGTTTACTTGTCTAGTTGCGGGCGGAATCCTGAGAACCATACCGACTGGTCTATTTTAATAAGATTGTGTTTAAGCTCCTGGTATTTTTCTATCACGTTAGCTCGTGGAAATTTTTCGTATGCTTGTGATATGGATACAGAGATTCTAGAGTTTTCCGTTGGGTACAATCATCGTCTGTTCTAATTTTCCGATTATGTTAGATACTTGTCACTTACCTAGAGTCGTGAGCACTCATAAATGTGTACCATATAATTTTATGACATAATGATGCAGAATATAAAACGTTCACATATGTATTATTTTAATAAATATTTGCGTCAAAGTAATACTTAATGCTTGTTGTTTATTACCTATCTTATTGTTTGAAGAGAAAACATAACAAAAATATTTATGTCGCAGCAACTTCAAAATTCATTTCGAATTAGGATGTAATAATTAATTGAACGGCTTGTCAGTTAAGTAAATGGCGACCAATAAATGAAAAGGCTAAACGTCCAGTCACTATTTGACTAACTAACCAACGAATGTCCCAGAAATAATATGTTTTTCGTCCGTTCTCTCTTAAATATTTATTAACAAATTCATCCACGTTTATTTTCTTATCTTATGGTTAATTGACCAACTCAGAATTTTTAAATTCCTATTATTATTGGTATCACAATGACAATTTACAGGGAGTGGTTGGTTGTGTTCTCTATATGTTTGTGTTGTAAATATCTTCATGCCGCCTTAAAGACCCAATCAATTAGAGTTTTAATACTAGATATGCAAAGGCACGAAACTCGACTATATTCAAAGTATTGTTGTAAACCAACTGCCGGTTTGTTTTAAATTTATTTTCAAACAATTCAGTTTTCTAATCATTGAATCGTGAAACACAATAACAGGCCTTTTTACAATCTTTAAGGCTTTTGAATGAATCGCGACTGTTTACTGGCGGACTGCCTCGTTGGTCTAGTAGCAAAGCGCATCGTTATGTGATCACGAGGTCCTGGGTTCAAATCCTAGGTCGGACAACTGTAGTTTTTCTAACGAAAAACTTTGGAATTGTGCCCGGTATATGACAATAGGCTCGCCCCCTATTACATGGGACCTAACATCGTCGGCGAAAAGTAGGTGTAGTAAGTACACCTCTGCCAGCCCCGCTTGGGGATTATAGGCGTTACGGTGCAACTGTTTACGTCTGTACACCTTTTATACGTATATTGCTACTGCTGTCTACGATTTACGTAAGTTGGGAATTAAAGTTCCTTTTATAACCCGCCAACGGATGTCATATAAGCGATACTGTGTCCGTGCTATGCCCGTCTCTGTGTAATCGGTTTTTTACTAACACAATAGAGTATTATGCACGAGGTTGTTATGATAGAACTGTGGTGGCTGGTGGTGAGACGGTCGTGGTTATATTGGACAATTTGTTTGTTAATGGTACTGCATATATGGGAACTTTGCGTTTGTGAAAAGGGCTAAAGAGCGAGCACAGATTGATCGGAGCACTTGCTTCACAGTTCACTGGAAAAAATAGTCGCAGTTTGATCCCCGCATGGGTTTTAAAATGTATATGTGATCTACAAATATTTAAAGACGCGCTGAAGGTCACGTGTAAAAGCTGAATTTTATTGTATATTAGTTGTACATAAGATATACATGTAAGAAAGTGGGATAATCAGAAGAATACACACTACTAGTCTTTCTGCTTATAATCTTAATTTTAAAACGTAATAATCTTAATGCTTGATAACTTTCGGTCGTACCCAATTATGTTCTCTTTAGTCGTAAGCCTTCTTGTACAAATCTTAAATCCTTTTTCCTTTAGAGCATAAACTACAAGTTACCTACCAAAGGTTACCAAAGTGATGGCAGAATGTACTCTTCCATCACCATGCTAACCGCTTAGAGTAAAGACTATGGGTAACTTTGGGTAACCCCTAGGACGATAGAGTAACTGTCTTTCTTACATTAACTCTCTCATTCTTATTCATAGCGACTAGTTCTTACTCAGAGTACTTAATCGAAGAAATTCTCCTTATTTAACAAATGAAAAAAACACATCAAGCATAAAGTCGTCATTCAAAAACATCCCAAAAGTCCTCATATCCGACACTTACACAATACACCACACACCCCTAAGAAAACAGTAGCGTCGCCGAGTTTGTGAATTTACATACGTAGCTCTCCTAAGCCGCAGTTTCTCAAAATGTTACTTGTTTTACTATATGACGAAAGTTTAAATGTACTGCGTATTCTAATTACGTCCGATCATTTTCTGAACCCTTGCGGAGTAAACTCCAGAGAAGCTTACAACTCGGCTTTGTTATGTATGTATCATTATATACTCGTATTACGAACTCACTTCCAACGTCGGTGATGCATGACACGAAGACGGATACACACTTCTTAATTACTTATTTGGTGCCATAGAGGTAGTAAATGTACCTTTATCTTTAGTATCGTTAGATAATTATTTAGGAGATTTCACGAAGCTAATATTTTGTATTATAGTTTTATGGCAAGTAATAAGTACAAAAAAGGTGTGACCATATTAAGATCCTGATAATGGTTATTCTACTATCAGGCGTTCAAATGTTAACATTATAGTATTTTTGGTAATAAGAACGTATTTTCTGTCTTAATTTGTTATTTTTTTTCAAACTATATTGTCCCACTGCATGATAAGATCTCTAGGTAAAAAATAAACACCATCATGCCTATATTCCCCAAGTGCGGGGCGAAAGGACTGAACTGTGTACACCCTTCAGTCATTACTCTGAGGTACATTCATATATGCTATACGGGACGTACCTACTGCTATTATACCGGGCACAATTTCAGAAGTCCAGCTCCTAATAATTTTTTACCTCTCAGTTGAAAGGTACTTCTTTATTCCGTGGGTATAACAATCACTACGGACGTGTAACATTGAGGTTACTTTAATCTTGTTTCCAGTAATTCAATAAAGTCCAACTTTCAGTTGTTTATAACAGATATTCAATTGTCTATGACATAAATCGAATTTTAGCTAGGCTGTTTTGGCGTGCGCTATGCGACTGGTCTACTTAGAAAACTTTATCGCCTATTTAAACGATGACTTTTTCACGCACTTTTGAGGCGCATAGCATAAAACGTGTGTCGACAGCACATTTCCTGCTCTGCAAAGCTTAAAATAAAGACAGTTTGTCTGAGTCTGTATCGGTACAAACGCATGGCGAAGCGCTTTGAAAGCGATTTTTATTTACTTATAATTAATTTATTTCTTTAGTGTTACCAACTAGCCGCTGTCGCGCGTGTTGATGTAACTATGCATTTTTAGCCATAAAAACGCAGGGCTCATTTCATGAACACAGGAGCCTACACAGATTGTAATAACATTGCGTTTGCAGCGCGGTTTTGTTGCGGCTTAGGCGTGTCTACCGCAAGTGAAATATTCGTTTTGTGCATCGGCCTTCAGATTTTGATATCAAAGAGGATAGGTGTGAGGTTTCATTTATGTTTTCATAATGAGCTATTATAAGAGCTACCTAAAATTATAACTATTAAAATCGGGCCCGGTATAATGGCTACAGATTCCTCTCTATTTTATTGGGACCTAACATCGTCAAGGTTAAGTGGGTGACACAGTACACCTCCTCCTTAATTTTGTTGTACATACAGATGTACAACAAAATTAAAGCTACGCTACGAGGTAGTGGTATATACAAGGTGTAACATAATAAACGCAAGACCTGAAACTAGTTTGTTCTTAATTGGTACCTGAATTGATTCCAACAATTTTTAATGTATCTTACATTTTATTATAATTTACAAAAAATGCTTTTACTCCTTCAGTGCGCTATAAAAAATAAACTTATTCTTGATTCAGAGCAATAAGGAGATTTCAAATGCATTCCTAAAACGTATTTCTCAAACCGGAAACATACACGTGCAAGTTTCATTGATAATTGGGGTATAAAAGTGCTTAAAAAAGGGGTAAAACCTTTAATTTTGGAAATGTGGTTATTGTTTTGAATTGATGAAGCAATTCTCTAATCAGGGTGTCTGAGGTCTTGCGTTTATTATGTTACAGCTTGTATAGAGTGCATTTTATGTGTGTAGCTGTAGGTATAGCTCTTGGATTACACTGACCGTCCTTGTGGCTCGTATCGTTTTAAGGCGTTTTTGTTACGAAATTTCGCAAATTGGATTTAAGCAGTTGAATTAACGCTTAAATTTGTTAGCCGAGTTGAATTCGATGAAGCGGTCTAGTCCGCTAATTCTCCGTAATATTAATGTAGTTCACGTGGACGTAATCTAGAGTCCCGGTACGTTGCGGGCATTCCGCCTTGGAAATCACTTCCCGGCCCCACCCTCCACTCCTGACAGTGACGTATTGTTGCTCTTCTTTAACATTAATACAATGGATTTTGTTTTATGTAGCGGAAGCTATCGCATATTTTTTCGATTAGTTTAATTTATTTATTAAAAAAACAGGTTTTCGCTTCTTAGGTAATTTGATGTGTGTTAATGTTGTGACGTGAGATGACTATGAACAGTTTGACAACCTTTTGCTTAAGCCTTAAGCTACTTGACTCAATTAACTTTTGTTTTAAAACTGTTAAGTATATTGTGTTATGTTAAGACCAAAAATCGAATTTAAATGATAATATAATCCGTAACCCCAACAACACCTTAAGCCATACGGTTTATAGAAAGAAGACCCATACTGATAGGTACTTAAACGGTGAATCTCACCACCATCCAACACAGTTAGCTACTGTGGGTAAATCTTTGTTTCAGAGAGCACAAGGGATCTGTGATAAGAAACATCTTGCTGCCGTGCTTCCCTCTACAAGATGCAGGAGTGTACAAGCTTGATTGTAAATGTGGTCTCTCTTATATAACAAACAAAAAGACCGGTAAAAACTCAGGTTAAAGAACACATAGCTGACCTGAAACACCGTCGCTCAAAGAAGTCTGCAGTCTGTGTACATGACATCAGATTTGATAGACCACAAATCCTCGTGAAAGAACACCGATTCCTACCAAGGATGGTGCGCGAGGCTATTGAAATTAAAAAACATCCTAATTTCAATAGAGAAGATGGCTGGGTGCTTCCATCTACTTGGGATCCGGTAATTAATATAATCAAATCCAAAACCAAGCATAACACTGCAAGACCTCAAGACACCGTGAGGTCGTTATGCGTAGATCTGACCATCAAAAATAATTAGGAAGTTTGAGGGTACCCCGGAAGAACTATGCCTTTTGCACGTCTAACACCTCAGTCCCTCCCGTGACCATGGGTGCTGCAAAGCACTCGAAACGTCGGGAACTTAAAAATCAAAAATAAACCGCGATAAAATCCAAAAATAGTTTTATTTCATGTGTAATATTCGCGTAAATCTAAGAACTCAGTACAAAAATTAAATTACCTAATCCAGTTTGACACAGCTTTACCCTATAAAATCTATCTATCTATCTATCTATATCATCACGCCAGCTCCCTCGCGGGGTAGGCAGAGAGTACAGAGTTCCAACAGGATCTTTCCTTACATACCTCTCTGGCTTCCTCCACTCTCATAGTTCGTCTCATACACACTCGCCAGTTACGGAGACTCTTGACTTGCCCTTCAGCTAAGACACGGCCTATTTGGTCATGGTAAGATAGTCTAGGTCTTCCCCGGCACCTACATCCTTCCACTTTCGCATTGTATATCTGTTTTGTCATTCTTTCTTCTGGCATTCTTTCTATATGCCCGAACCAACGGAGCATACCCTTTCTCATCTTTACACCGATACTATCTTTCATACCTACTCGCTTTCTTACTACGCTGTTGCGAATACGGTCAGTCAGCGTGACTCCGCACATCTTCCGCAGAGATCGTATTACGACCGCATTTATCCCGCTTTCGTTCTCCTTCTTACATACCCAACTCTCATTGCCATATAACAGCGTTGGGACAAGCACTCCGTTATGCATGGCCAGCTGCGCCTTTTGGCTTAAGTGCCGGCTCCCAAGTAGCCTTCCCATCGCACCATTCACTCTATTACCTGCATTCACTCTTCTCTCTATATCAGCGGTGTATTTCCCATCCTTACTGAAGGCGCATCCAAGATATACAAACTCATTCACTTGCTCCAGCACATCGTTACCAACCACAATCCTTGCATTCGTTCTGATTTCTTCCCGTTCAAAAACCATAATTTTGGTTTTCTTCACATTCAAATGTAAGCCATTGTTCATGCAGTCGTCTCTCATAACTGTGACTAGTGTTTGCAGATCAGTGGCTGTTGGCGCTATCAAAACCGCGTCATCTGCATACAATAGATGGTTTATCACTAGATCACCCATTTTTACCCCTTCAGTCATTGCATTCAGTCTTTGAAGACTTTTATCCAGATACACTATAAACAGTCTAGCAGACAACACGCAACCCTGCTTGACGCCGATTTTAACGTCAAACCAAGGTGACATGTTACCACCCACCCGTACGCATGCCTTGCTGTCCACGTAGGTGGACTGGACGGCTCGCAACAGGGTGCCGTTTATACCATACTCTGGCAAAATGTCCCAAAGTCTCTTTCGCACGACTCTATCAAACGCCTTCTCCAGGTCCACAAAACCACAGAAAACCTTCCGGCCTACTGCCAGATGCTTTTCTACGATGTTGCGGAGGGAGAAAACTTGATCCGAACATCCTCTTTCAGACCTGAAACCTCCCTGTGCCTCACACAACACTCCATCGGACTTCTCGCGCATTCTCCGTTCAATAATTTTACCATACACCTTAACTGCCAAGCTGATCAAACTGATGGCCCTGTAATTGGCGCAGTCATATTGTGAGCCCTTGCCTTTATCCAAGGGTACTATGACTGCGCGGTGCCAATCTGTAGGGACTCTACCGGTCTTCCAGCAAAGATTTGCGAGGACCGAAAATGCGTCCCGGACGCAAGTTCCACCATATTTAATCATCTCGGCAGATATCATGTCTATTCCCGCAGCTTTACCATTTTTCATACTTCGTATCGCCCATTCAACTTCTTCCATAGTGATGTCCTCTGTGGATTCTGGTGCCGCAAACTCGCCTCTGGGCCCGTCTGTGGCACCAGCATCCGGGGCATTTTCATACATTTCTCCAAAGTATTCACTCCACCGGTTTAGCACAGCTTGTGTGTCTGCAAGAATTTCACCATCCTTAGATTTTATCTTTTCCATTCTGGAGCCTGACGAATCACCTCGAGCATTTCTCACCTTGCTCCAAAAGCGTTTGGTGTTATTCTCGAAGTTCTTCGTCAGCCTCTCTTCCTCAATCACACTAGCTCTTTCACGCTTTTCTTTCACTAAGGTTTTGGTGGCATTCTTGCATTGCCGGTATATTTCTTTCTTCATCTCCGTCATACTGTCATTTAGATTCAAAGAAGAGACATAGTCCTGCCACGCTTTCTTCTTACTTTCTACAGAGCTTTTTAACTCTGTGTCCCACCATGCATCCCCTTTTGCTGTGCTATGCTTCTTTGAGCAGCCACATACTTCTTTCGCTTATTCTACCAAACTCTCTTTCAGACAATTCCAGCATTGATCTATGATTGAGTCCGAAGAACCAGCCGTCAAAAGCTTGTCCCGGACTCTGTCTTCATACGTTCTCCTCACGCTCTCATCTTGCAACTTTTCAACCTTGATTCTTTCAAGGCCTCCGAAGGGGATACGCTCTCGCCAGTGCCTCCACTTCCTGAACAAACCACTAAACCGCGCAATTACGAGATAGTGGTCCGATTCAAGAGTGGGGCCTCTATACGCACGGGTATCTTGAAGTTTACTTCGGAGACGGTTATCTACCAGGATCAAATCTATCATGCTTTTCTGTTCATTTCTTCTCCACGTATACATATGAATATCCTTGTGTTGGAATATTGTATTGGACACAAGGAGACCTCTTTCCAAACACACATCTACAATAAGCTTACCTGCATCATTCACTCTCTTATCACCATAAAGACCCAGAGCAGCGTCGCAAGTTTGCCGCCTGGTTCCCACCCATCCGTTCAGGTCGCCACACAAAATCACCTTTTCATTCGCATCAGCCAGATCCAGAACTTCCCTGACATTATCCCAAAACTTCTCAAGGTCCGGGGGTGTCGATGAGCTTACAGGAGCGTAGGCTCCAACCAAAAACACTCTAGTGACACCCAGTTTCAAGCGGACCCAGAGAAGTCTCGCATCATGCAGGCCATAATCTCTCACTCCAGAGGCCAGGCGACGGGACAACAAGATACCCACCCCCATGCTGGCACGATCGCTCTGTGGCACTCCAGACCACAGAGCCATCATGCCGTCAGGGAGATCACAGGCTCCACTGCCCCTTCGCTTAGTCTCTGTTACACATAGAGCATCCAGGCGTCTCTCTTTCATTACATCAATCACCTCATGCATCTTATCTTCCATACCACCTCTTACATTCCAGGTGCCTATTCGGCACTCTGCACCCCACGAATCGCCAGTTCGGGCCCGGCGTGATGGGTGGCGGCCCCCATCGCCGCTTCTGCCTATGTTCGTACCGACGGGGGCGGGCCGGTACGCGTCGCCTTGGGGGGACGCCCTAGCCCGCACTGCGGTACTTGCTCGGTCCAAGATTGCAGCCGTAGCGGCTGGCAGGGGTCGCGACGAGCACGCTCTTGGACAGACCCCCGGACAGACAGACCCTATAAAATATTAAGAAAACATGTGAATGTTGATTGCAGTTGTTTATAATATTACATTTTCATATCCGAAAGTAATACAAATGTTATTTTCACGAATGTCATGATGTATATGTTACACAGTACAGTTAAATTTATATACAACGTAAAAGATAATGATCAAATAGTTTATATTTATGATATGATAATTGCAATAAAATAATATTGCTTTAGGTGATAATAGCAATCCAAATTACGACGTTATCTATTTTATTGGATACTAAGACGCAGCCATCACGATACATCGATATTGTGAACATTCAAACGAAACACTTCAATATTTTATTTTTATTTTTTTATTTTTTTTTTATTGGCTTACTAACGACTGTTTACATCAGTTCAAGTATAATAGATCCAGCGTAATTATTTGCTAAATGTAACAATCACTTAAAAGTAAGCACCGCGTGCAATTGCGTTACATAATTAAAAATATCAAAAATTGAAGGCACGGATAAAAAATGTAAAATAAAAAGACTGAGTCAATTAATGTAATCAAGTAACAGCACTGCCATCGTCACAGCGATGTTTAAATTACATTAGACACCAACCGCTTGAAATGGACGTAAGAGTGGGTATGCACATCTATGATATCGCTGCACTGTTCAGAAGCTTACACATACGAGGTATAGGAGAGTTTGTGCCCAAGACGGTCCTTCGGAACGGAGGATGTAGAGGAGTTATGGCAGCGCGAGGCATTCTAGATGATACCCGGAATGAAATTTTATATAGTAACTGAGGGCAATCTATTTTCTGACGTAATATTTTAAATAAAAAGAGGCAATCAGCTACACATCTACGTTTGTCCAATGAGGGTAAATTGAAGTGACATAAACGAGACTCATATGATCGTATCGCATTCGCAATACCCGAAGAAAAGGCTAAGTGCCAGAGAAACCTTTTCTGAATACGTTCTATCCTCAGGGTGTGTACTGCGTAATGAGGCCTCCATACAACACTTGCATATTCTAGAATACTACGCACAAGACTGCCATAAATCGATATTTTGGCCCTGTTGCCGCGGAAAGGTTTGATAGTCCTTATGACAAATCCCAACATACGAGATGCCCTTTTTATAATATCATCTTGGTGGGGTAAGAAGGTCAGCCTTCTATCGAATATGACACCTAGATCTTTGATTTGGTCCTTTTCTAGTACTACATTGGAGGCTATGTGGTAAGTTGTAGGAAGTAAACTATGTTTGCGCGAAAATTTTACGTGGTAGCATTTATTTACATTTAGACTCATGAGATTAGCTTCACACCACTCCTCGAGCTTATCAATATCTTGTTGAAGAAGATAGAAGTCATTAGCAGATTCTATTACCCTGCAAAATTTTAAATCATCTGCATACATAAAACATTTGGAAAAGTTAAAAGCATTCGTGATATCATTGATGAAGATGTTAAATAGAACGGGACCAATGTGGGAACCCTGAGGAACACCTGAGGTGATTCTATAATATTCGGAATGATGACCATTGGCTACAACAAAAAAGCTGAGATTTTCAAGGTACGATTTCAACCAATCTAAAAGAGAACCAGTGACGCCGTACGCGGATAGTTTATGTAGTAGGATGTCATGTGGCACACGATCAAAAGCTTTGCTGAAATCAGTATACAGTACGTCAACCTGTTTGTTGGAGTCAATAGCCTCCACCAAGTATTCCGTAAAAGTGACTAAATTGCTGCTAGTAGATCTGGAGCCCATAAAACCATGCTGACTATCGCTAAAATAATGCTTCATGTGTAACTGAAGGTCGGGGCAAATTAAAGATTCAAATATTTTTGCAATTGTTGACAGGATAGAAATAGGTCTATAGTTGGAAATTTTATCATTTTCCTTTTCGTTATTCTTAAAAATCGGAACAACTTTAGTCCTCTTCCAAATGTTCGGAAAGATTCCCGTAGCAAGTGATTTGTTGAAAATGTACACCAATGGAGTTACCAGAGATGAGGCACATGAATATATAAAAATAGGAGGAATTCCGTCAGGTCCCGCACCCTTCATCTTATCCAATGATTTTAGTTTACTTAGTAGAGTAACCGAGTCAATGACGGGAGCAGTCAACAGCAGACTGTTCTCGTAAATTTTTTTAAGGACGCTTACTTCTTGTTTGTTTGCTGATGTTCTCGAGGTATTAAAGTCAGGTTCAGTGACGTTAGGGGAGGAAAAGTGTGCTGCAAACATATTGCATATAAGATGCCCGTCCGAGACCGTCTTTTCTCCGTCCGTCATATTTTGTGGAAATGTGCTGGACCCGCCGCGCCTCGACTTAACGTAGGACCAGAAACATTTGGGATTATTAGATATATCAGATTCCATTTTATTTATGTAGTCATTGTTGGCTTTAATGGCTAATGCAGAACATCGCTTACTCAGCAGTTGGAATTCAATTTTGTCCAGCGGGTTTTTGTATTTTTTTAACCGCTTTCGAATCTTTTCTTTTTCTCGTAGGGATCTGATTAAACTATTGTTAAACCATGGAGGATATTTCCTTTTCTTAGGTACACTTATGGGTACATATTTATTAATCATATCACGTAAAATTTTGTAGAAGCAATCCAGCACATTGTTCACATCTATTTGTTGACTAAAAAGAAGAGGCCAATTGATATTTTCAAGTTCTTTACAAATGCTTTCGTAATCTGCTTTGTAAAAATTTAGTTTGATGTTATCAGAATTATATGGAAGCTTCCGCTCCAGGCTTGGTTTAATGTCAATTTCGAGCGGCGGATGTAGATTATCAATACGGACCAGTGCATTCTGTGAGCAACATACATAACAATAAGGGAGATTGGTCAGCACTAAGTCAAGTATGCGTCCAGAATCATTGGTTATATGGTTGCGTTGTTTGAGTGAATTAACATGAATGAAATCAGAGAGAATTTGGCATATACCGGTTACCATATATTTGTTTGATGAGTCGTCAAAAGACACCCAATCAATAGTCCCTAGATTAAAATCACCAACAATACACGATGGCAGACCAGACTGCTCAAACACATTATTATAGGAGTCCAAAAAAGTCTCCAAGGCTTGTCGATGTACAGGAGGAGGTAGATACACTGCGCATAGGGCTATTTTACGTCTAGTTTTCGATATTTGTATATCTACAGTTACCCACAGATCTTCGCACTGGCTCTCCCACTTGTCAATGCGCCTGGAGTTTATTTTGTTCGACACAGCTATTAATACACCTCCACCGTCTTTCTTTCTGCCATCTCTATCTCTCCTATAGACAGTATACCTATTGTCAAACAGCTCAGAGCTTGCAACGGAATCATTAAGCCATGTCTCCGTTAATATTATAATATCATAATTTTCGCAGCACAATTGCCTATAAAATGTATGGGTTTTTGTACGTAACCCTCTCGTATTTTGATAATATAAATTATTTTTTTTGAATTTTATTATTTAGTAGTACGGTGACACTTTGTAGAAAACAAGAAGTAGGAGAAAAACGTGTAGTAAATTAAAATTACATACTAAGCTAATTTGTTAACACTGTCCATACTTTTAATTAGTTTATAATCAGAACCTTCACTTTTTCGTACGAAAATACGTCCACCACGTACCCAGACGTACTTATAACCTATTTGCCTTGCTTTTATTCTAGCGGCAGCATGCAAAGCCTTATTTGCAGGAGACAAGTGTTCCGACACGTAAATAGGTGTCGGTGAGCCGGAGCATCCTAGGTGTGAGCTGTTTAGCTTATTTTGAGGATGTGCTTTATTATAAGCTATAGTGCAAGCTAAAAACTCGTCGCGGACCCTTGGAGATACTAGTTGAATTACTATTGATCTCGGTCTCGAGTTATTGCGATCAAGCTTGGCAACCCTGGAGCAGTGCTGAACGCCACCATCACCAAGCCTACATCCGACCACTTTTGATAGATTAGAAATCATTTCGAAAAGCTGTTCTTGTTTGTTTTCGGGAACACACTGAATTTCAAGGTTATTTGAGCGAGCATGTTGTTCGATGTTGTCAATTCTTGAACTAAATTCATTTATAGTATTTTTCAATTCAACATTCTCTTTCTGCAATTCCCGTACAATCTCTTTAGTTGAAGCATACCCGTTAATAAAGTCTTCATATTGACTGTTCATGAAATTCATTGAGTCACGCATTTGTTCCATTTGTTCTCTTATAGGTTTTAACTCAGAGCTAAAGGAAGCCCTCATTTTCTTACTAAATAGAGAGAGTTCAGTCTCTAACACATTTTTTACAATGTCCCGAATGTCTTCGAGGTTGAGCGGAGGACTATCCAGAGCCTTAGGCGGCGAGTTTAGGGCCGGTCTCTTTTTGCCTCTAGAAGTAGCAGCGGTATTGCATAGAGGAGTGTTATCGTTCTTGGTTGACTTTGGAACGATATTCTGGCATTCTGGACATAACCAAGTCTCTGGCAGTTCGACATTTTCGGAAAGCGATAAGCACACATAGTGATAAAATTTGAGACACTTCTTGCATTTAGTGCGATTTTCGCCGTCTATATGTTGGTTGCAGCATCCTCAAGTAGTAGTAGAAGACATCGTAATATTTATTTCGCACAATGTTCAAAGTTTACAACTTTACAGTTGTACAACAAGACCGATTGGTGACGGGGTTCGATCCACTGTCGTTTCGTTCCCAACCAACTCTTGGATGAATGCGCTATACTGCAGTAGACAATTAACAACTTTATAGTTGTACAAAAAGACCGATTGGCGACGGGGTTCGATCCACTGAGGTTTCGTTCTCAACCAACTCTAGGATGAATGCGCTAATTGATTTATATTAACAAGACCGAAAACCTTGTCTCTTTGTGTTTGCTTTTCTAACTGTTTTATCGACGTTGACTTAAATGTTTTTTAAGTGAACAAGATGTCACCACTTGCAATAAACTGTGGTTAGAGTCTAAGTAAAAGTTCGAATAAAAAACGGATCGCACAATTATTATTGTCTGATATTTCGTTACTTTTGGTTTGTAATTCACAAAAAGCTTATAGTTTTTGTTAGTTTATAACATAAAACTCACACTTGTATTAGTTTTTTCAACAGTTTATCCACTATTTAAAATTTAAAAAGTTATTATTGTCCAGGGCACTGTTCTATATTTTAAGTTTTTAGGTGCTAGAATGCTGAAGATAACAATATCACTTGCACATTGCTTCGGTAGCTTTAATATAATACTTCAACTGACTCAAACTAACAACTAATTCTATTTTTGTTAATTAATTTAGTACGGAGGCCATTCACTGTAATGTTTACAAGATGGTGCAAATGGTATTGCAAGCAATTTAACGCGCTTAGATTATGGCGTAGCGCATCGTAGCGTTCGTAGCGTACATCAAAATGTAGCAGCTTAGCAGTTCTACGTCGTACCCGATAAATTGGCAATAATTATGTAGAGTATTTTATAAGAAAATGTGTTGGTATAAAAGTTAGTACACACATCCACAAATTTCAATATCAAACTAAATAAAATTGAATTTGTAAGTGAAGGACACTTTTCGTTTTGATTTGTATTTTTTTCAATGCATTGTATTTTTAGCTACCTATGTATCTATATCTCATACCAGGCCCGGTACAGGGTAGGCCGGGAGTACAGAGCGACAACAGGTATGTATTGTCTATTATTACTAATTAACTGCAACTGGTATGATCGTTCTAATTAATAAATATTCCACAATGTCATCCCTAAACTACTCAATAAAAACAACCTCTCAACTGTACAGTTAGTTAAATCACGCCGTTTAAAAGAAGTAAAAAAGTAGCATTATTTCCGCAGCAGTTAGGTTTAAATTCTATGTTTTCATGCAGAGTACAGCGCGGGTGTTCAGTAATTCCATTGTAGAGGTATGCAGCTCAGGTGGACGCCAGAATGCTTCTCGCTTTGTGTAACACACCACCTGAAAATCTTAAACTGGCTGTACGTAAGAGCTGCCTAGTGCAGCCTAATGTCTGATGTCCATGTATGGGCTTCTGATGCTCAAAGTCTTGTGCTTTTAGCAAAGCATATTTGAAATGGTAGTGTGGTCCAGTAAATAGACATTATATTCCGGTGTCCGGGCATGTTGCAGTTAGGGTGCTCGGATAGTAACAAAGTACTAATATGTCGATGCAGAATGTCTGTAGCCAAATTCAATGATATTTTGCAACGCAAAGGCGCATGGTCAGAATAATGCGATTGGGCCAAGAGAATAGAAATAAAATGCTTGCTACTTTTCTGGGCCCTCTGATTTGTAGACTAAGAAATTTGAAAGTGACTTGTGAAATATTTACTTGTTAATTCTAATATTTCGGTTTCTATATATCATTCATACTATATAACGTTCATATCCATTCTCCAAGTATTTTATATATAGATCATAAAAACGGGAAATTGCAACCGTAATTCTTACATCATCAGCATAAATCTAGAACTATTATTTAAAAAAATCACAACAACTTTCACAATTCTCTTTAATGAGCGACGGAACCAAATTACACTTCTTGAACGTGTGTATAAATTGTGCGGAGACGAAATGAGAGGTAAATCCGTTTTAAGCCACAGTAGACGACCCAGGACGCGTAGAGCTCTCGATCCGTCACGCGTCGTACAAACTTAATCCCTCATCAAATCCAGATTAATTAAACTGGAGCCGACCACGATCCCAGGCAAGCCGCTCGCGCATATTGTAACACATGTGTAAACCAGGCCTTACATCATGACATGATTCTTACGACATTGTCTCTTGATAAGCTCATTCCTAGTTCAAATAGTTGAAGTGTGATGTACACTTCGACACAGATAAGACTTTGTTCAAAATTAATATAGTTATGCCGTTTTTTAGACATAATTTACCTATAACTGGCGACTTTCATTGGTCTAGTGGTGTATAATGCGCGTAGCGATGACGAGGTCCTGGGTTTGAATCCTAGGTCAGAGCGTAATTTTTCGATATTAATTTCCCAGTATCAGTCCAGATCCGTGCATTGTGCTCAGTGTAATGACAATAGGCTAGCCCCCAGTTACATGGGGCGCAACATTGTTAGCTTAAAGTTACAGTACACTACTGTGTACATCCACTGCCACCCTGGCTTAGGGAATATAGCTGTGACGGTGCTTATTTTGTTTTTTTTTATAAAATGTAAGTGCCATAAGCTATTTATAACAGTGTCATGTTTTTTTTAGATTTCAACTATAAGTCGTAGTCGTGCTGTAGTCGTATTAGGTATGTATTTGTTTTGTCTTAAAAATAAAGTCATAAATAAGCGATGCTAATTTTATGTTCCATTGACAAATCATCCTCCGAAGATATTTTTAAAAAGTTTGAGAAGTGACAATCGCGTCAGAAGTTTAAAAAAATAATACACCAAAAACGGCGTCGAAAGATTAACAAGCATTCGAGCCGGAGTGTATGTAATACAATCAAAAGTTTTGATGAATTTCTCCAAAACGGTATTTGTTTCCCCTTTCTGTCCAAGTTAAATAATATAATTCACTACAGACCCGCCATTTCAGTCATGTAAGAAGAAGTTTATGTGGAAAAAGCTACGTGGAGAAAAATTATAACCCTAACAGGATAAGATCAGGTAAGTATGGCACTATCCGATGCTCGTAACATCGAATTTTACTTAGCCGATACTTCGGTATCCTTAGGTGTCTAGACTGGCAAAGATCTTTTAGCTTGGTTTCATATGATCTAGAGGTCGAAGTAAAATCTACTATATGTCTTAATTATATCAATATCTAAATAAATAAATATTAGAAGCTTTTTAGGGGTCGTAGTCGAAATAAGATCGTGAATTTACTATTTCTAATTTAACATTGTATTTCTACTCATCAGAAAGGAAAGAATGGTAAGAACAGTAAACATAAAAAACACAAGCTCGCTAATTTTTGCAAAAAATGATCCTGTGGTAGGTTAGTAGATAATTAGAGTATATTAAAAATCGCAGTGCCCCCTCTTAAGTTAATAATACATACCTAATTGCTTTGTTTCAAGTCTAGCGTTATATTAACTATCTTATGTGCTTGGCACATCGATATATTATTTGCGCTAGATTAAATATAATAGTTCCAAAAACGTCCCAAAAATAAGAGCACGAGAATGGTGTGGTCTTATTTAAAATTAGTTCAGTTCAACCCTAGCTAACGTGAGGACGCGTTAAATAAGTATTTAGATTTGCTAAAAGTATAAAATATCAGCCTCTATTGTCCTACTATTAGGCAGAGGCATTCTCTCACCAATCCAGGTCAGAAAGATTAGGATACGCCACCTCGCGGACCCGGTGTGGATTGGTTTAAGGCCACCTGCTGTTGGAACTTATCAAGCCGCCTATAAGGCTTCCAACTCGGCTTAACGACTACCACATTAAGTGGTAACCGGGACCAATAGCTTAACGTGCCTTCCGAAGCACGGATACGCTCAAATATGAAGATGTCACAAACGGTCACCCATCTCAGGCCAACCGGGTCGACCGCTGCTTAACCTTGGTGATCGGTAAGTTCTTGGTCAAAATAACACTGATTAGTTAGACATTTATACAAAAGATATACAAAGGCGAACTTAACTCAATTTGAGTTATCACAAGATATACTATTATAAAGTCTTTAAAGCATTATAAAAATTTTAAATTTCCCCTCGTAAGTTAACTGCGCAACATCTTGTTGTCCAAAACAGACGCAGCGCAACGGGAGCGCGAAATGTACGGGAGACAAAGCGCAGCCACATTTGGCGCGACGGCAAATGTCATGACCCGCCGCCGTCGCGCCCGACGCGATTACAAACGAAGCACGGGGGAGCGAGCGGAACGCTTGTGTTAGGCGGCCGCCCGGCCGACGTGACGCTAGGTACGGCCAAACCAACGCGACCAGCCGCGGGCGGGGTGGCGTGCACGGTAGCGATCAGCTCCTGCAGTAATATTTGTATGGAAATATTCACACCAACGCGTTCTGCGTCCTGCACGCGCTATCTGGCCGGCGTCTACATGCGCGATCATTGGGAGATTCTGATCGCCGCCGGGGACGCCCCCGCGGCCGCGGCTGAACACGTTGGTTTGGCCGTACCTACCGTCACGTCGGCCGGGCGGCCGCCTAACACGAGCGTACCTCACTCCCGCAGTGTGACGTGCGCGCCGCGCCGCCGGCCGCCGGCCGAGTGTAGCCGAGCGCTTCCGTCGCGCTATGTTGGCTGTTTGACCAAACCTTAAATGCTACAGTTTGCTTAAGTTTTTTAACTATCATAATAAAAAGATTATTTATTAAGAGTCATTCATAATTTAAAACTAATTTCTAAAGTTGCTAGCTACGAGTAGGTATATATGCGTGAGTATATCCAAATGCGGTCATTTTTGGCTGTTGTTCATGATCCTATCCTCATACTCTATTGATGGCTTAACAATATGTGGCTGTTCATATGATATAGTAAAAACGATGCAATATATGTATATAAATAGATATTTATGTTCATAAATATGTATGGAATGTATTCGTAATTTGTATTTTAAAAGCTATTCAGCCAGCATTGTTATGCAGTGTAATTAGTAGCAATTATTATAATAGTACATACTAGTTAATTTGTATGCTAAAATGATAAGCCAAAATGCATTTACAATACGCGGTTTTGAAAACACTAAAAGAACTAAGATAACTATTTATACTTGCCAATCGTAAAACTCTAATATATCGAGAGATTTATATGTAAATCCCACCAATTAAACAAATATAAATTCCCACGTAGCGCATAGAATGCAAATTCAGAAATGAAATGTAGGAATGATCTCGACATTGCTTATTTTCTCTCGTATAAACAGCCTCAATAAATTCTTCACGTTGATCCGTGGATGAACCCGTGTGACGTATGAAAATAAAGGGTTCAGTACGTGGTATCTCGCTGGAAATGCTCCTTGTTCGTTCCAACTCGACGAAGAGACCACACCCCGCCTGACTGCATTGCATCGTTTTTACTATATCATATGAACAGCCACATATTGTTAAGCCATCAATAGAGTATGAGGATAGGATCATGAACAACAGCCAAAAATGACCGCATTTGGATATACTCACGCATATATACCTACTCGTAGCTAGCAACTTTAGAAATTAGTTTTAAATTATGAATGACTCTTAATAAATAATCTTTTTATTATGATAGTTAAAAAACTTAAGCAAACTGTAGCATTTAAGGTTTGGTCAAACAGCCAACATAGCGCGACGGAAGCGCTCGGCTACACTCGGCCGGCGGCCGGCGGCGCGGCGCGCACGTCACACTGCGGGAGTGAGGTACGCTCGTGTTAGGCGGCCGCCCGGCCGACGTGACGGTAGGTACGGCCAAACCAACGTGTTCAGCCGCGGCCGCGGGGGCGTCCCCGGCGGCGATCAGAATCTCCCAATGATCGCGCATGTAGACGCCGGCCAGATAGCGCGTGCAGGACGCAGAACGCGTTGGTGTGAATATTTCCATACAAATATTACTGCAGGAGCTGATCGCTACCGTGCACGCCACCCCGCCCGCGGCTGGTCGCGTTGGTTTGGCCGTACCTAGCGTCACGTCGGCCGGGCGGCCGCCTAACACAAGCGTTCCGCTCGCTCCCCCGTGCTTCGTTTGTAATCGCGTCGGGCGCGACGGCGGCGGGTCATGACATTTGCCGTCGCGCCAAATGTGGCTGCGCTTTGTCTCCCGTACATTTCGCGCTCCCGTTGCGCTGCGTCTGTTTTGGACAACAAGATGTTGCGCAGTTAACTTACGAGGGGAAATTTAAAATTTTTATAATGCTTTAAAGACTTTATAATAGTATATCTTGTGATAACTCAAATTGAGTTAAGTTCGCCTTTGTATATCTTTTGTATAAATGTCTAACTAATCAGTGTTATTTTGACCAAGAACTTACCGATCACCAAGGTTAAGCAGCGGTCGACCCGGTTGGCCTGAGATGGGTGACCGTTTGTGACATCTTCATATTTGAGCGTATCCGTGCTTCGGAAGGCACGTTAAGCTATTGGTCCCGGTTACCACTTAATGTGGTAGTCGTTAAGCCGAGTTGGAAGCCTTATAGGCGGCTTGATAAGTTCCAACAGCAGGTGGCCTTAAACCAATCCACACCGGGTCCGCGAGGTGGCGTATCCTAATCTTTCTGACCTGGATTGGTGAGAGAATGCCTTTGCCTAATAGTAGGACAATAGAGGCTGATATTTTATACTTTTAGCAAATCTAAATACTTATTTAACGCGTCCTCACGTTAGCTAGGGTTGAACTGAACTAATTTTAAATAAGACCACACCATTCTCGTGCTCTTATTTTTGGGACGTTTTTGGAACTATTATATTTAATCTAGCGCAAATAATATATCGATGTGCCAAGCACATAAGATAGTTAATATAACGCTAGACTTGAAACAAAGCAATTAGGTATGTATTATTAACTTAAGAGGGGGCACTGCGATTTTTAATATACTCTAATTATCTACTAACCTACCACAGGATCATTTTTTGCAAAAATTAGCGAGCTTGTGTTTTTTATGTTTACTGTTCTTACCATTCTTTCCTTTCTGATGAGTAGAAATACAATGTTAAATTAGAAATAGTAAATTCACGATCTTATTTCGACTACGACCCCTAAAAAGCTTCTAATATTTATTTATTTAGATATTGATATAATTAAGACATATAGTAGATTTTACTTCGACCTCTAGATCATATGAAACCAAGCTAAAAGATCTTTGCCAGTCTAGACACCTAAGGATACCGAAGTATCGGCTAAGTAAAATTCGATGTTACGAGCATCGGATAGTGCCATACTTACCTGATCTTATCCTGTTAGGGTTATAATTTTTCTCCACGTAGCTTTTTCCACATAAACTTCTTCTTACATGACTGAAATGGCGGGTCTGTAGTGAATTATATTATTTAACTTGGACAGAAAGGGGAAACAAATACCGTTTTGGAGAAATTCATCAAAACTTTTGATTGTATTACATACACTCCGGCTCGAATGCTTGTTAATCTTTCGACGCCGTTTTTGGTGTATTATTTTTTTAAACTTCTGACGCGATTGTCACTTCTCAAACTTTTTAAAAATATCTTCGGAGGATGATTTGTCAATGGAACATAAAATTAGCATTGCTTATTTATGACTTTATTTTTAAGACAAAACAAATACATACCTAATACGACTACAGCACGACTACGACTTATAGTTGAAATCTAAAAAAAACATGACACTGTTATAAATAGCTTATGGCTGTGTTATATAACAACCAAACTGCAATAATAACCAAAATATTGTGTATCATTTACCCGTTAACTGAAAATGAACTACTAAAATCCACATTGGAAACTTACCATTGTGTGCATAATTTCATTGCAGTGATTTAAATGCGCATAGCATACAATAATATGTCCGAACTTTTTAGTTTAACTTTTATTTCGATATAATTTTAACAATTAAAACTATGACACATTTTATGCGTCATTTAACCCAGATAATACTTGATACGAATACATATAAAAACAGACTTACAACCGATTTGGAGTTTATATCGGCGTGCTGTGAAGTTCACTCGAGTTGAGGATTTCGAAAAGCAAATGAAAACTGTTGAAGAAGTCTCAGCATCAAAGGTCGCATTTAAGTCAAAGTGTCACATAGCTATCTTTAATAACGGGCCGGCTTTCTTATTGGGGTGAGAGAAGGTAACGCTCTATTTTTACTAAACAACACAACAATCAAGTAATCAATTTCTATGTTAGGAGTCAACGTTCACGAGGGAACAAATATTGATATAATACATGTGTCTTTACTACGGAATGGACTACGTCCACTCGGATTCACTGGAAGGCTCTATTGTTAGATCTTTGGAGTGAACTTTTCCTCCACTTTAGTTCCTCATATTAATCAGATTTAAATAATGACGGACGATTTAGCGCAGTGGTTAAGAGCTTGAGCGGCTCCGCCCACTGTGTCGAATAGTCGCGGGTTCGATTCCCGCACGGGACTAATCTTTGTGTGATCCACAATTATTTGTTCTGGTCTGGGTATTTGTTTGTGAATTTTCATGTTTGTAAACGCGCCCACGACACAGGAATAAATCCTTGTGTGGGGCTACGTTTAAAAAAAAATTGAAAAAAAGTAGAAAATAGAAAAAATAAAAATAAAAAAAATGATTTGTAAGGTACTTAAAAGGTGCTTTGGATCAATTGGATGGCTCCGATGATAGATTCTAATACACTGGCTGTTTTAAACGTAGCCCCACACTAGGATTAATCCTGAGTGCGTTTACAAACATAAACAATCACATACCCAAATACCCAGACCGAAACAAATAATTGTGATCACACAAAAATTTGTCTCGTGCGGGAATCGAACCCGTGACTATTGAACACAGTCGGCGGATAACAGAGCATTTTAGCATTTTCTAAGATGCTCTGTTATTACTCACTCTCTCCTCAATATTGGTAGTTGGCTTCGTAAAAACTGCGAGGATTCTTAACTTCACCAACGCCAATTTTCCTTATCTTTCTTTTTTTCTAATACATTTTAAAATGTCATAAAAAGACGTATATAACATCATAAAGCTATCAACCCCGATATATAGATATGTTTAATACGCAACCACGTACAGACCCTCTATGGAAAAATTAATTTTCCAAAAAGTCCTCAACAGCGGCGCCGTCGTCCACACCTTCAGGATTAAATTCCACGTGACAGTTGACATATCGCACGTTGACGTTTCGGCCGCTCCAATTTCCGATGACAAGACCTACATTAACCTCAAGAGTCCTCTGTCACCAACCCAACACATGTGAAGAATAAATCCGGTTGAAGAATAAATTAAAGTCTTTGTGTCATCCAATCGGTCTGAGTTCTCGATGGAAGCGCGTCGGGTAGGGCGTGGAGTCGATTTATGTGTAGAAAATATGATTTTGGGATGTATATACTGATTCGAGAAGATATTAAGGTTAAAGTCGGCTTTGTTACGGGACCGTTAAGTATCCTGTTGTCAGGGTTGAGTAACATTCTTTCTTTAATTTACCATTGTAATGTATGTAACATGGCTGAAAATATACTTGTCTTAATTTAGCGCCTGTATTTGAGATATGAGGAAAGTTAAGTAAGGAATACGTACAAATGGATTTAAAGCCAGCAATGACTGAATTTAGCAATTTCCTTAACAGATAAAATTCTTTGAGTGCCATCCATACCTTTTCATCTATTTATTTATCTATCTATACAGGCGCTCGTTGGGCAGTGCGACCGTTGTGCCCTTAGCAATCATCAAGGCTAAGCAGCGTTCGACTTGGTCGCACTGAGATGGTTGACCATTTGTGGAATTTTCATATTGGAGCGTATCTGTGCTTCGGAAGGCACACTAAGTTGGTCTCGGTTACGATGTAATTTTGTAGCCGTTAAGCCAAATTGAAAGCCTTATGAGCGGGTTTGATAAATTCCACCAGCAGGTGGCCACAAACCTGCCTCCACCAATCCGCACTGGGTCCGCGTGGTGAAGTATGACCTAAACTCTCTTGAAATAAAACTATTTTACGGATTTTATCGCGGTTTATAAAACTCTCTTACCTCGATTTGTGAGAAAAGGTCTTTGCCCAACAGTGGGACAGTATAGACTGATTTTATTATTACTAGTGTTCGCCCATAGGTCGATATTCTACCTACTCTTTCATCGTTTGCTGGTTATGTTTGACATTCAGTAAGACTATAGACAAATAATATTAAAGACAAACATCAATTTGACGTTGTATGTATATTGTGTCAAATACATGGTTAGTGTATGTAATGGTTTTTTCATTGATTTAATGTATGTTTGATGCATAATTTAAAAAAAACATTAGCATTCTGCACTCCTTCTCTATATAAACTATAAGTGTGGGAAATTTCATACTCCTCCGTCCGCGCAATTTTCATAAAAATGTGTACTAAGTTTTTGCTTCACGTATTAATATATAGAAGACATAATGACCAAGTGTAGCAAAAAATAATTCCTAAGCAGTTGAACACAAAATCCAATTTGTAAATTAACCAACACATCTACATTCATTTCGATCAAAAACGATATTGTTTAAAAGCTATGAAAAAGCCGATATTGTTCAAATATGCTTATTACATCAAACGCATTCCACCCAATCATATCCCGAACACGTTTTATTACGTCATAGTACAGCGATATAAAATTTTCGGCGCCGTGATTTTATGCCAATTTTATGGCATTGTCTTCGTAAATGTTGTCCGAGTTTTAAAAGAAGCAACACTACGGTGCCATGATGATATTGCCTGCTTACTTTTTCTCTCGGCTTGGCTCTTTAAAAGCGGAGCGTAGACGTGGACTAGCTCAAACTGAAGTACATACTAGTTAACAAGATTTAGTTATGTAACAGAATGCAGAGAATGTTTTTAGACTAGAAATTATTAATGTCATAGGTACGTTTACAAGCATGAATTTTACATTCAGAAATACTAAGGCGATGCAAATATTTTAACATTTTCGTGAGGATTTGTCCCAGGTAGGGATGGAACTATTAAGCTATTGGTGCTATATTCCGATCTTGGTCTCGAACCTATTCGCGCCTTTATTAAAAGGGCGACCACCCGATATTTCGCAAACGCGTCCAATCAAAGGAATTCGCTAATCGTAGCCGCCGCCAACTACAAACCTAACTCCCCTCCTATCAGCCACTACCGCCGTCCGCGGCATGTTCTCACGAACCCTCGTGATGCCCTTACATCCCTTCTTTCGGATACAGATACCGCACACGGGATCAGACACTGACTTCGCCGGCGAAGTCGAAGAATACCTTGCCCGCCGGCCATTTTTCCATTATTCCAGTCAAATTAATTGATATCGGTCCCCTGATATTTGGAACACTGTAATAGACCCAGTATTCTATACTTTGCCAATATTATATTAATCAGTCCAGGTTATATACAAGCCATTTTCCGTAAAGATATGCTGTGTGATCGATCATCTATTTTACTGTTAAATTGCCCTTCATCACATCAATAGAAATAGAATTGTGCTAGTTACATACAAACAGACACTTGTATAACGTAACGCTGTTTATTATCCGCTATGTAAAAGGTCTCCGAAAATCGAAATTGCGAATTAAATCTACGCTTCATTTTAACAAGAGCCTGATTAAATCATGCAAATGTGTCCGCCGGTTTATACTTTAAAGTTATTATAATAAAATAAACAATAATATTTCCGGCGCGTTGTTGGTGCGCGAATTAATTAAGTTAAAAAGCAAACAAAACAATGGTTGGGAACTTTTGTTTCGCTCACTATCCAATCATGCAGTACAGTGCTGCATTATAAACAATTCTGAATTCCCAGCACTTTTGGAAACGGCTATTAAGCTTTACATGTTATTTATGGCGCCGCCCGGCTTAAAACGCCAGGATATATCAAAAATATAATTTAGAAAATAAAAGTTTCAATTTCGGAAAAAATCTTAAATTTGTTGTAAGCATGCAATGCATGTAAGGTAAAGGTGAAATAATAGTGCAAGGGATAACACTCATGGATAACAATTTTTTTCTGATTAGGGTCTTGAGCCATGCAGGGTATAGAGTTTAGGGCCCTTGCAGAAAGCTTAAAGAAACGTTATTATGGTACCTATTAGGCTGAGAGCCTTATACTAATTATATACGTGACTTTATGGTAAAAACGGGACTATTTCTGATAGTAACTCTTCATAAAACTTTACATGGAACCTCTCACTTCGTTGAGAGGATTTAAGATTTCCATATTAAAACGAAAAAATCTTCATACCCCGTACTTTTACCACCGAAACATTTCTAAAACATATTGTAGATAACGCCTGATAAAAATTGAGAACTCGACACTAATTTTGCGTAAGAAACATTTGGCTTCAAATTTTCAATTCCAAACCAGCTATTATTTTAACGATAAAGAAAAATATTATCTTAATAGTAACTGTTTATACAAGATACTTAAAAAGATATCTCCGAGCAAACCAACGTTATAAAATCCAATTCCTTCTAATATATTTATTCCTTGTCGTAAACAAATTGCTTCGAGATGGGAGCCTTAAAGAAATAAATTTAGTAATAAAAATGCAAGACTATAATTGCTACAGAAAACGCTTAGAGTATGCGCGTAGATTGGCACGACGCCACACCGAGTGTTACTGTCCCGTAGATAGGTACATTCAATGTTGTGCATAGTATTGAGCGCACTCAGCGTACTTGCGTATAAAATATATCAAGCACCTATCAAAATCTGGTTAACATCTCACCGAAATACCGAATAAAGAATTCCTTTTTCTAAGTACCGAATGGTGGGTAAAATTGGTGGCGCGATGACCTCGGTGCATGTCGACCTAAATAGCGATTTAGCCAAGAATGGGAAACCTCTTTGGAAGAAGAAATGAGAGACCTTTGCTAGGCAGAGCAGAAAAAAATAATTCCAGTATTTAAACAAATAAAAGTTGAAAAAGTGGAGGGAGGCCTTTGCCCAGCAGTGGGACACAAATGGCTTATAATAATAATACTAATAATATTGCGCTGCTAATTGCAGCTTGTGGCGAGCTGTTGGTGAGTAACGACACCACGGACCCGAGTGCTTCAGAGAGTCGGTCAGGGCCCCCAACTCGGCGTGTCTTCGTCGGTCGAGTGGAAAAACCTCGACCAGGACTCTCGGCTCTGGCTAGCCTTAATTGGCCGTCCAGAGAGGAGCCGTGAGAGCTATATCGACGTAGGAAGATAATGCGTTCCTACTTCGATGTACTCCAGGGGTGGAAGTGTTAAAGGGCATAACGCCGCGAGTAACTTCGGAGAAAGCGCAGCACAACTACCTCTCTATACCCCTGAGCCGCTCACACCGGTGTTGCCCTTAGTTGTCCTAGGAGGACGGTTTGAGGGGCCATCTAGTAAGCGGCGAGTCACCTCCGGCCACGGGTAATTAGGTATCACTAATTATGGCCGGTGTCCGTCCCCTTTGAAATAGTCCAGGTTTTGTCCATCAAACCTCATTTACATAGCCCTTGTTTTCTTATCATAATTTACAATAGTCCTTACACCTGCCGGGGTCAGTTCGCTGGTTATGTTTCTTCATTTTCAGCGAGTAATCTCAGCAGGTGGCTTACGTAACATTAACTTCTCGCAAAGGGCCTCAACGTGTTGGACCCATGTCCCCATGCAAGCCTTTCAAAGGTCCGGATAAAGCCCGTGAATCTAATAAAAAAAAAAAAAATTTAAACAAATCTAGTTCGTTTTTCTTTTGTTATCGTCACGCCTATATTCACCAAGGGGGTGGCTAAAATATTAGGTCTCAATGTAATAGGACCCATGTAATAGGCCTTTTGCCATTAGAACGAGCTCAATGCCTGAGTTCCGATACTCAGAATTGTTTAATGGGACAACCTTAATAATACTCCCCCAACCTAGAATTCGTAGCTAAAATCTTGCTTTTGCCGCAACTTTCATCTCTAAACCAACGAACCAGTCGTAGCAGTTGTATCTCTTAAGAACGTAAAATCAGTTTCAGTTTAAAAATAAATGATTAGGTTTGTATAAAATATATCAGGCCATATCTTTAACATTTAATACCATTACGACTATTTAAACTAAGTGTTACTCATTTAAGAAACAAATACATATAAATTTAAAAATGAATCCCCAGCGACGGTTAACGAACTCTTCGAACGAGGGTTCACAAATGCAATCTCCGAAAGAAGCACTAAAATACCGTAAAATCCAAGTAGATATTCATCCCTGCAAAGCATAGTCGGAGGTACATTCGATTCTAGAATTTCACGCTTCCGTTCGTACCAATAGGTACGGTTAATTGTGAATGCGAACGACGCTGCGTAACATCACAACAGTCGTGTCTTTGTCAACCGACTCGACTTGGCTTAATCCCAAACGACTGAGGAAAGGTAACATATCTCTTTATTTACGTTATATTTACTATGACCGTAACAAATGTCCCATACATACATACACGAGTTCATACTCGCGTCTCTTATTGCGACGTAAATCAGGAGAACAACAAAAATATTGGACATGTTTCAACTATGATACCGCGGAGCCTATTAATAATATTATTTTTGTGTTGCTTGAAGTATGTACTGGATAATTTTGCGTCAGACTTTTTTCTTGGTATTGAGGTTTATTTTCTGGATGATTAATTATGACCACACCTCGTGGTGACAGTTTTTCCCTTAATTGGTGTCTAGATGACAGATTAAAGGCGGGGAAGCTGTGACGTAATTGACAGCCCAATCTGAGCAGTGGTTTTTGGTGATGGATTTCTGTATTCTAGTCGTGAGCCGCTACAGCTTTCCTTGACACAAACGAGGTATAGAGAGAGCCGAAACCAATTAGTTTTCTTATTTATTTTGATATTTAAAAAAAAAAAAGGGCAAATTACTCATACGTACAGAATTTATATAAGTTTGAATTTAAATATGTATTTAGCACAAATGAAGGAACAGCAATTAAAAATCATAATAGTTGAACACATAATTCCTATCAAAACATCACAGTGAAATGTATACATCATAGCGTGATTACACAGCTCAAAGATTACTTTACAATGAAGGATGGAATAACAGGTACTTGCGCATTGAAGCGTGTGATGTAACTCGGCCCACGGCGACACGGCTCAGTGAGCACTGTGCCTAACTAAAACAATAATCGCAAACTTTAACTTTTTACGTCTTCAGAGGCTACTACGGCACGGGGCACCGCCGTCATCGCACCCTGCCCTCGTTAAATGTTCCGTTATGAAAGTTCATAAAAAGCTCCTCCGAAACTTTTTCCGTATCGTCCATAGGTCGATTCCCTCGATATCGTCTTTTACTTTTCGCGTGAAAACTACTCTACGAGAATTATTTCTTTAGGTATGGCGGAGTAAAGTGCGCAGTAAGTCTCTATTATCTACGCCGTTAGAGTTGCGTGAATGAAGGCGAACGAACGTGGTGGGAATCTACAAGCTAACTCAATTCCCACTGTTTCACTAATACATCTCATATAGAGTAGGGGTTTTCTTTGTGTTACACCCGCATTTAATTGATTTTACTTTGTTTATTTTTTACTCGTGATTTGCAAAACACGTTTATATTATATAGAAAATTATAGTCTCGTGAAACTCAAATAATATTACAGACACACTAATGGTAATAATACAAAGAAAAATCTCGAGATATATACGTATATATATATCTCGTTCAGCGTTCCGGTTTCTTTCACTATAAATAATCATAGCATGAATACGGAAAACGTTTTATCGTTGAAACTGATTGATAAAACGTTCTCCTTATTCATAGAAAGGTACAAATATAAAACTATTCTGAATAGGTACACGAATCTTACAAAACAGACATTTTAAGAAAGAAAATTCAATTTACGTCGATCATTTTTCCTCGTTTCGTGTCCTAGTTTTATTTTCACTAAAATAACAAAATGGCAATAGCTGCGTGGCTGAAAAATATGATTTTATATAAGCTCCACCCACGTCCGGGCCGCTGCTCATCCCACATGGTCCGTACCTATCGGAGTTCACTATCTTTAGCTATGAAGGAGAGCGTCTGAATGGAGTTTAATTTGTTCCCAAGAAGGATGCTTCACTACCCGCACTATTCAGCTGATACTACACTTTCATGTGAACGCACACAAGTTCTAAGATTATGTTGGTATAATGCGGTGAAGTTTTCTGCGAATTCTAACATTCGTCAATGCGATCATTTTCTTTATTGGAAGCTTGTATAGTTATATAGAGAAGATTTATAAATAATCTGTCCATAGCAGCGCTTATACAGCCAGCGCTTAAACTAACAAAAGGTATTTTCAATTTATACACGCTCTGTGTATGAAAACGCCAGACAAGCACCAAATAAAAAAAACTTTACATTACGAACTGAGGACGGCCCTAGATTTATTTTATAATAAAAGTAGGTGCTGACCTCATTAACTTGCGCTAGCTAACCACCCTCTGTGTAGGTCTGGTTATTTTATCTAGATCTAAATTTTATAAGTCTGGGCCTGACATATCACCTGAACACTAAACAAACTTTACTCAATAACCGCCTAGCGGGTTGCATTTAATTCGATTGCTAAACCCAGACAGATAAGCATTAATATGTTAACGATCTCACGATACGAACGACATTATTATTCAAAGCTACATACATATTACGAATTACAGATATAATGGGTTGTTACAGTAGATACCATTCAGCGTATTCCTGCTACATAATGCTTGTCGTAAAATTTTATGAGGAATCTTCCATAAGCTTTGATTGCACGATCAGTGAGGTAGATATCTATATATGTAGACTGATATTAGTTGTTATAATAACTTTCTTGCTATGTATATGAGATCGAGTTTGTAAATGGCCGAAGTAAAGGGTTACCGACGATTACTTTCTTAAATTATTATGGTTATAAGTATAAAATCACCAGCTTACTATGTTAGTCTGCTTAAAGCCCTTTCATAAAAATACCCACAAAATATTTTAGAAATTAAAAAAGGAATAAACATGTTTATTTTCCTTGTGCAAGGGTGGTTTAGGTGGTATAGGTGTGGGTGCAAAACTTTAATCTCTGGACCGCGACTAAGATTTTTTTGATAAAAAACGCGCTTTGTTTGTTGAAGACCTGGGGTCGAAAACACAGGACGTCTTAATCGCTCATCGTACTATTCGCCACTTATCGATATATTTTTTGTACAAGCTAGATTAAAGGATGAAAGGTGACAGTTCGTCAGTTGGATCTAATGATAGCTAACGCGAGGATGCGTTACTACAGTTACCTAAAACAAACAACCATTATAAAAATGAGGTTATCAATAATTTAAAACAATTTTCTACAGTTGCTAGCATAGCTAGTAGGTATATGTATTTATATGGGTTAGTATATCCAAATGCCGGCGTTTTTTGCTGATATGATAAGTCCATAGTACGCACTGGACCAGCAAGGAAGTTTATATTTTGTTTGATTTATATACTTTATAAACTATTGATCTCTACCCAAAGAGCTACCGAAGCAGATATTTGAACCTGTGAATTTTTCTTTCTGCATGTTTACATCTATAGAAATCCGAAGCGTTTGCCGTGAATTTTTCTTTCTATTTGAAATACCCGCATGCGAGGGAAGATGCACTTAATCAAAATAAATTCATAGAAGACATATACCTATGTCTTCTATGAATTTATTTTGATTAAGTGCATCTTCCCTTCTTTTATGATCTTGTCACGATGCTAAAAGGGATTGAGCAGGTAACGTATTAGTCTTAGGATATTCTAAGTAGTTATTACGAAACAAATATATGTATCATCATCTCAGCCTATACTTGTCCACTGCTGAACATAGGCCTCCCCAATCGCTTTCCAGCGTAACCGGTCCGATGCCACCTGCATCCAACGACTTCCTGCGATTTTCACAAGATCGTCGGTCCATCTGGCAGGCGTTCGTCCCACGCTGCGCTTGCCAATACGTGGTCGCCACTCTAGAATCTTTCTGCCCCAACGCCCGTCCGATCTACGCGCTATGTGGCCCGCCCATTGCCACTTCAGCTTGCTAATCTTAACGGCTATGTCGGTGACCTTGGTTCTTCTACGAATCTCCTCATTCCTGATTCGATCGCGTAGAGAAACGCCGAGCATAGCTCTCTCCATAGCTCGCTGAGCAACTCTGAGCTTTTTTATGAGACCTATTGTAAGAGACCACGTTTCTGATCCATATATCATCACTGGTAACACACATTGACTAAAAACTTTAGTCTTAAGGCACTGAGGTATTTTGGATGAGAAGATGTTGCGCAGTTTCCCGAACGCTGCCCAGCCGAGTTGGATTCGTCGATTGACCTCTCTCTCAAAGTTGGACCTACCTAACCGGACTACCTGTCCCAGGTAAATGTATTCGTCGACAACTTCAAGAGTAGAGTTCCCAACGGTGAGTGCGGTGGGTACGACATGGACTTGAGACATTATTTTCGTTTTGTCCATGTTCATTTTAAGACCCACTTGTTGAGATACTCTGTTGAGGTCACCGAGCATTCGTCCTAGATTTTCCAGCGACTCCGCCACGACCACAATGTCGTCGGCAAATCGAAGGTGAGTGATGTATTCGCCATTGATGTTGATGCCAAGTCCTTGCCATTCCAAGAGCTTGAAGGCGTCCTCTAAGGTGGCCGTAAACAGTTTCGGAGAAATGACGTCTCCCTGCCTTACTCCTCTTTTTATGGGGATCACCTTCGTGCACTGCCCCTGTACTCGGACTGACATGGTGGCGTTATTATACAAGCACTTCAACACTTCGATGTACCGATAGTCAATGCGGCATCGCTGGAGAGATCTAAGAACCGCCCAAGTCTCTATCGAATCGAAGGCTTTCTCATAGTCCACAAACGCCAAGCATAGTGGCCGATTATACTCCTCGGTCTTCTGTATAATCTGCCGCAGCGTATGTATGTGGTCTATGGTACTAAAGCCTTTCCGGAAACCGGCTTGTTCGGGAGGCTGGAAGTCATCAAGCCTGCGTTCGAGACGATTCGTGATGACTCTCGAAAACAACTTATAAACATGGCTCAGCAGTGTGATGGGCCTATAATTCTTCAGTAAAGTGTTATCACCTTTCTTGAAAAAGAGTACCACCACACCCCTGTTCCACGCTTCCGGCGTTTTTCCTTCGAGCAAGACGGAATTAAACAGCCTCTGAAGGACTTTAAGTACCGGCGATCCGCCCGCTTTCAGAAGCTCTGCGGTAATTCCGTCTTCACCCGGCGCTTTGTTGTTTTTAAGGTGTTTGAGAGCCATCCCAATCTCGTACAGGCTGATGTCCGGGATATCTTCAGTGTAGTGTCGGGTTAGCTTGGCTCTTGGGTCTTTTACCAAGTCAACAACAGGTTCAGCTACTGAGGTATACAACTGTCCATAGAACCTCTCTATCTCCCTGAGCACCTCTGACCTATTCGACGTTACGTTTCCGTCCTCCGTCTTCAGCTTCGTCAACTGGCTTTGCCCAATAGACGCGTCTCTTGCAAACACTTTGGAGCCCTTGTTCTGCTCTATGGTCTCCTCAATACGTCTTGTATTGAAGGACCGTAAATCGTGTCGCAAGGACTTCAATATCTGTCCATTGAGCTGCCTATAGGACTTAGCATCATCGGAGGTTTGGAGTGTCATGGTACGTCGCTCAGCCATAAGGTTTCGGGTGTAGTCAGATAGCTTTTGAGGCCTATTTTTACGGTGCGGCTTAAAATGCTTGGACCCGACCGTATGGACAGTCTCTACATACCTATTGTTGATTTCGTCCACTGATGCGCTGCTGTCTAGCAATTCGAAGCGGTTTGACAATTCGAGTTGAAAGTTCTCGGGGTTTTGGATATGTGCATTAGAAGGTCGGAGCGTAGACTTCATCAGACGCGATCTTTCCATTTTGACATTAATATTTAATGTGCCTCTGACCATTCGGTGATCACTGCCGGTTTTTACCCTGTGAATCACGGAGACATCATTAAATATTTGTCGCTTGGTGCTCATGATGAAGTCTATCTCATTTTTTGTGGAACCATCAGGGCTCATCCAGGTCCATTTCCTATGAGGCGGCTTCCGGAAGAAAGAGTTCATCATAAAGAGTCCCTCCTTCTCCAGATATTCGGCCAGCCTCTGACCCCTGGGGTTGCGTTGCCCATATCCAAATTGCCCCACTCTCAATTCATCATCGCCCCGTTTGCCCAGCCGCGCATTGAAGTCACCCATAACCACTGTAAAGTGTGCTTTGGAAGTATGTATGGCTCTACTAATGTCCTCATACATTACTTCGACGTCATCATCTGAGTATGCCGAGGTCGGTGCGTAGACCTGTATGACCTTCAGCGAATATCTCTTGGATATTCTGAGTATCAGGTACGCTACCCTGCTCGACACACTAGTGATGGACACAACGTTGTCTATGAGTGACTTGTGGACGATAAATCCGACACCACCTTGGGACTGCTGTTCGCCCTCCCGGTAGTAAAACAAGTTGCCGGATTTTAAGGTTATCGTGTCCTCGCCCTCTCTTCGGACCTCCGATAAACCAACAATATTCCACCGCAACTTGTTTATCTCTTCTTCCAGCTCAACAAGCTTCTCATCTGTCCTTAACGTGCGTGCGTTGTATGTCACCAGGGCCAAATTTCGGTGTTGGTGGTAGCCGAATCTCTGCCGGAGATTCTTAGCACCCCTTCAAAAAACGCCGGCATTTGGATATACTAACCCATATAAATACATATACCTACTAGCTATGCTAGCAACTGTAGAAAATTGTTTTAAATTATTGATAACCTCATTTTTATTATGGTTGTTTGTTTTAGGTAACTGTAGTAACGCATCCTCGCGTTAGCTATCATTAGATCCAACTGACGAACTGTCACCTTTCATCCTTTAATCTAGCTTGTACAAAAAATATATCGATAAGTGGCGAATAGTACGATGAGCGATTAAGACGTCCTGTGTTTTCGACCCCAGGTCTTCAACAAACAAAGCGCGTTTTTTATCAAAAAAATCTTAGTCGCGGTCCAGAGATTAAAGTTTTGCACCCACACCTATACCACCTAAACCACCCTTGCACAAGGAAAATAAACATGTTTATTCCTTTTTTAATTTCTAAAATATTTTGTGGGTATTTTTATGAAAGGGCTTTAAGCAGACTAACATAGTAAGCTGGTGATTTTATACTTATAACCATAATAATTTAAGAAAGTAATCGTCGGTAACCCTTTACTTCGGCCATTTACAAACTCGATCTCATATACATAGCAAGAAAGTTATTATAACAACTAATATCAGTCTACATATATAGATATCTACCTCACTGATCGTGCAATCAAAGCTTATGGAAGATTCCTCATAAAATTTTACGACAAGCATTATGTAGCAGGAATACGCTGAATGGTATCTACTGTAACAACCCATTATATCTGTAATTCGTAATATGTATGTAGCTTTGAATAATAATGTCGTTCGTATCGTGAGATCGTTAACATATTAATGCTTATCTGTCTGGGTTTAGCAATCGAATTAAATGCAACCCGCTAGGCGGTTATTGAGTAAAGTTTGTTTAGTGTTCAGGTGATATGTCAGGCCCAGACTTATAAAATTTAGATCTAGATAAAATAACCAGACCTACACAGAGGGTGGTTAGCTAGCGCAAGTTAATGAGGTCAGCACCTACTTTTATTATAAAATAAATCTAGGGCCGTCCTCAGTTCGTAATGTAAAGTTTTTTTTATTTGGTGCTTGTCTGGCGTTTTCATACACAGAGCGTGTATAAATTGAAAATACCTTTTGTTAGTTTAAGCGCTGGCTGTATAAGCGCTGCTATGGACAGATTATTTATAAATCTTCTCTATATAACTATACAAGCTTCCAATAAAGAAAATGATCGCATTGACGAATGTTAGAATTCGCAGAAAACTTCACCGCATTATACCAACATAATCTTAGAACTTGTGTGCGTTCACATGAAAGTGTAGTATCAGCTGAATAGTGCGGGTAGTGAAGCATCCTTCTTGGGAACAAATTAAACTCCATTCAGACGCTCTCCTTCATAGCTAAAGATAGTGAACTCCGATAGGTACGGACCATGTGGGATGAGCAGCGGCCCGGACGTGGGTGGAGCTTATATAAAATCATATTTTTCAGCCACGCAGCTATTGCCATTTTGTTATTTTAGTGAAAATAAAACTAGGACACGAAACGAGGAAAAATGATCGACGTAAATTGAATTTTCTTTCTTAAAATGTCTGTTTTGTAAGATTCGTGTACCTATTCAGAATAGTTTTATATTTGTACCTTTCTATGAATAAGGAGAACGTTTTATCAATCAGTTTCAACGATAAAACGTTTTCCGTATTCATGCTATGATTATTTATAGTGAAAGAAACCGGAACGCTGAACGAGATATATATATACGTATATATCTCGAGATTTTTCTTTGTATTATTACCATTAGTGTGTCTGTAATATTATTTGAGTTTCACGAGACTATAATTTTCTATATAATATAAACGTGTTTTGCAAATCACGAGTAAAAAATAAACAAAGTAAAATCAATTAAATGCGGGTGTAACACAAAGAAAACCCCTACTCTATATGAGATGTATTAGTGAAACAGTGGGAATTGAGTTAGCTTGTAGATTCCCACCACGTTCGTTCGCCTTCATTCACGCAACTCTAACGGCGTAGATAATAGAGACTTACTGCGCACTTTACTCCGCCATACCTAAAGAAATAATTCTCGTAGAGTAGTTTTCACGCGAAAAGTAAAAGACGATATCGAGGGAATCGACCTATGGACGATACGGAAAAAGTTTCGGAGGAGCTTTTTATGAACTTTCATAACGGAACATTTAACGAGGGCAGGGTGCGATGACGGCGGTGCCCCGTGCCGTAGTAGCCTCTGAAGACGTAAAAAGTTAAAGTTTGCGATTATTGTTTTAGTTAGGCACAGTGCTCACTGAGCCGTGTCGCCGTGGGCCGAGTTACATCACACGCTTCAATGCGCAAGTACCTGTTATTCCATCCTTCATTGTAAAGTAATCTTTGAGCTGTGTAATCACGCTATGATGTATACATTTCACTGTGATGTTTTGATAGGAATTATGTGTTCAACTATTATGATTTTTAATTGCTGTTCCTTCATTTGTGCTAAATACATATTTAAATTCAAACTTATATAAATTCTGTACGTATGAGTAATTTGCCCTTTTTTTTTTTTAAATATCAAAATAAATAAGAAAACTAATTGGTTTCGGCTCTCTCTATACCTCGTTTGTGTCAAGGAAAGCTGTAGCGGCTCACGACTAGAATACAGAAATCCATCACCAAAAACCACTGCTCAGATTGGGCTGTCAATTACGTCACAGCTTCCCCGCCTTTAATCTGTCATCTAGACACCAATTAAGGGGAAAACTGTCACCACGAGGAGTGGTCATAATTAATCATCCAGAAAATAAACCTCAATACCAAGAAAAAAGTCTGACGCAAAATTATCCAGTACATACTTCAAGCAACACAAAAATAATATAATTAATAGGCTCCGCGGTATCATAGTTGAAACATGTCCAATATTTTTGTTGTTCTCCTGATTTACGTCGCAATAAGAGACGCGAGTATGAACTCGTGTATGTATGTATGGGACATTTGTTACGGTCATAGTAAATATAACGTAAATAAAGAGATATGTTACCTTTCCTCAGTCGTTTGGGATTAAGCCAAGTCGAGTCGGTTGACAAAGACACGACTGTTGTGATGTTACGCAGCGTCGTTCGCATTCACAATTAACCGTACCTATTGGTACGAACGGAAGCGTGAAATTCTAGAATCGAATGTACCTCCGACTATGCTTTGCAGGGATGAATATCTACTTGGATTTTACGGTATTTTAGTGCTTCTATCGGAGATTGCATTTGTGAACCCTTGTTCGAAGAGTTCGTTAACCGTCGCTGGGGATTCATTTTTAAATTTATATGTATTTGTTTCTTAAATGAGTAACACTTAGTTTAAATAGTCGTAATGGTATTAAATGTTAAAGATATGGCCTGATATATTTTATACAAACCTAATCATTTATTTTTAAACTGAAACTGATTTTACGTTCTTAAGAGATACAACTGCTACGACTGGTTCGTTGGTTTAGAGATGAAATTTGCGGCAAAAGCAAGGTTTTAGCTACGAATTCTAGGTTGGGGGAGTATTATTAAGGTTGTCCCATTAAACAATTCTGAGTATCGGAACTCAGGCATTGAGCTCGTTCTAATGGCAAAAGGCCTATTACATGGGTCCTATTACATTGAGACCTAATATTTTAGCCACCCCCTTGGTGAATATAGGCGTGACGATAACAAAAGAAAAACGAACTAGATTTGTTTAAATTTTTTTTTTTTTATTAGATTCACGGGCTTTATCCGGACCTTTGAAAGGCTTGCATGGGGACATGGGTCCAACACGTTGAGGCCCTTTGCGAGAAGTTAATGTTACGTAAGCCACCTGCTGAGATTACTCGCTGAAAATGAAGAAACATAACCAGCGAACTGACCCCGGCAGGTGTAAGGACTATTGTAAATTATGATAAGAAAACAAGGGCTATGTAAATGAGGTTTGATGGACAAAACCTGGACTATTTCAAAGGGGACGGACACCGGCCATAATTAGTGATACCTAATTACCCGTGGCCGGAGGTGACTCGCCGCTTACTAGATGGCCCCTCAAACCGTCCTCCTAGGACAACTAAGGGCAACACCGGTGTGAGCGGCTCAGGGGTATAGAGAGGTAGTTGTGCTGCGCTTTCTCCGAAGTTACTCGCGGCGTTATGCCCTTTAACACTTCCACCCCTGGAGTACATCGAAGTAGGAACGCATTATCTTCCTACGTCGATATAGCTCTCACGGCTCCTCTCTGGACGGCCAATTAAGGCTAGCCAGAGCCGAGAGTCCTGGTCGAGGTTTTTCCACTCGACCGACGAAGACACGCCGAGTTGGGGGCCCTGACCGACTCTCTGAAGCACTCGGGTCCGTGGTGTCGTTACTCACCAACAGCTCGCCACAAGCTGCAATTAGCAGCGCAATATTATTAGTATTATTATTATAAGCCATTTGTGTCCCACTGCTGGGCAAAGGCCTCCCTCCACTTTTTCAACTTTTATTTGTTTAAATACTGGAATTATTTTTTTCTGCTCTGCCTAGCAAAGGTCTCTCATTTCTTCTTCCAAAGAGGTTTCCCATTCTTGGCTAAATCGCTATTTAGGTCGACATGCACCGAGGTCATCGCGCCACCAATTTTACCCACCATTCGGTACTTAGAAAAAGGAATTCTTTATTCGGTATTTCGGTGAGATGTTAACCAGATTTTGATAGGTGCTTGATATATTTTATACGCAAGTACGCTGAGTGCGCTCAATACTATGCACAACATTGAATGTACCTATCTACGGGACAGTAACACTCGGTGTGGCGTCGTGCCAATCTACGCGCATACTCTAAGCGTTTTCTGTAGCAATTATAGTCTTGCATTTTTATTACTAAATTTATTTCTTTAAGGCTCCCATCTCGAAGCAATTTGTTTACGACAAGGAATAAATATATTAGAAGGAATTGGATTTTATAACGTTGGTTTGCTCGGAGATATCTTTTTAAGTATCTTGTATAAACAGTTACTATTAAGATAATATTTTTCTTTATCGTTAAAATAATAGCTGGTTTGGAATTGAAAATTTGAAGCCAAATGTTTCTTACGCAAAATTAGTGTCGAGTTCTCAATTTTTATCAGGCGTTATCTACAATATGTTTTAGAAATGTTTCGGTGGTAAAAGTACGGGGTATGAAGATTTTTTCGTTTTAATATGGAAATCTTAAATCCTCTCAACGAAGTGAGAGGTTCCATGTAAAGTTTTAAGAAGAGTTACTATCAGAAATAGTCCCGTTTTTACCATAAAGTCACGTATATAATTAGTATAAGGCTCTCAGCCTAATAGGTACCATAATAACGTTTCTTTAAGCTTTCTGCAAGGGCCCTAAACTCTATACCCTGCATGGCTCAAGACCCTAATCAGAAAAAAATTGTTATCCATGAGTGTTATCCCTTGCACTATTATTTCACCTTTACCTTACATGCATTGCATGCTTACAACAAATTTAAGATTTTTTCCGAAATTGAAACTTTTATTTTCTAAATTATATTTTTGATATATCCTGGCGTTTTAAGCCGGGCGGCGCCATAAATAACATGTAAAGCTTAATAGCCGTTTCCAAAAGTGCTGGGAATTCAGAATTGTTTATAATGCAGCACTGTACTGCATGATTGGATAGTGAGCGAAACAAAAGTTCCCAACCATTGTTTTGTTTGCTTTTTAACTTAATTAATTCGCGCACCAACAACGCGCCGGAAATATTATTGTTTATTTTATTATAATAACTTTAAAGTATAAACCGGCGGACACATTTGCATGATTTAATCAGGCTCTTGTTAAAATGAAGCGTAGATTTAATTCGCAATTTCGATTTTCGGAGACCTTTTACATAGCGGATAATAAACAGCGTTACGTTATACAAGTGTCTGTTTGTATGTAACTAGCACAATTCTATTTCTATTGATGTGATGAAGGGCAATTTAACAGTAAAATAGATGATCGATCACACAGCATATCTTTACGGAAAATGGCTTGTATATAACCTGGACTGATTAATATAATATTGGCAAAGTATAGAATACTGGGTCTATTACAGTGTTCCAAATATCAGGGGACCGATATCAATTAATTTGACTGGAATAAAAAGCAAGCAATGTACTGACGGCTTAGTCACTGGCCGGCGGGCAAGGTATTCTTCGACTTCGCCGGCGAAGTCAGTGTCTGATCCCGTGTGCGGTATCTGTATCCGAAAGAAGGGATGTAAGGGCATCACGAGGGTTCGTGAGAACATGCCGCGGACGGCGGTAGTGGCTGATAGGAGGGGAGTTAGGTTTGTAGTTGGCGGCGGCTACGATTAGCGAATTCCTTTGATTGGACGCGTTTGCGAAATATCGGGTGGTCGCCCTTTTAATAAAGGCGCGAATAGGTTCGAGACCAAGATCGGAATATAGCACCAATAGCTTAATAGTTCCATCCCTACCTGGGACAAATCCTCACGAAAATGTTAAAATATTTGCATCGCCTTAGTATTTCTGAATGTAAAATTCATGCTTGTAAACGTACCTATGACATTAAAAATTTCTAGTCTAAAAACATTCTCTGCATTCTGTTACATAACTAAATCTTGTTAACTAGTATGTACTTCAGTTTGAGCTAGTCCTCGTCTACGCTCCGCTTTTAAAGAGCCAAGCCGAGAGAAAAAGTAAGCAGGCAATATCATCATGGCACCGTAGCGTTGCTTCTTTTTTACTGGCTTATAAAACTCGGACAACATTTACGAAGACAATGCCATAAAATTGGCATAAAATCACGGCGCCGAAAATTTTATATCGCTGTACTATGACGTAATAAAACGTGTTCGGGATATGATTGGGTGGAATGCGTTTGATGTAACAAGCATATTTGAACAATATCGGCTTTTTCATAGCTTTTAAACAATATCGTTTTTGATCGAAATGAATGTAGATGTGTTGGTTAATTTACAAATTGGATTTTGTGTTCAACTGCTTAGGAATTATTTTTTGCTACACTTGGTCATTATGTCTTCTATATATTAATACGTGAAGCAAAAACTTAGTACACATTTTTATGAAAATTGCGCGGACGGAGGAGTATGAAATTTCCCACACTTATAGTTTATATAGAGAAGGAGTGCAGAATGCTAATGTTTTTTTTAAATTATGCATCAAACATACATTAAATCAATGAAAAAAACATTACATACACTAACCATGTATTTGACACAATATACATACAACGTCAAATTAATGTTTGTCTTTAATATTATTTGTCTATAGTCTTACTGAATGTCAAACATAACCAGCAAACGATGAAAGAGTAGGTAGAATATCGACCTATGGGCGAACACTAGTAATAATAAAATCAGTCTATACTGTCCCACTGTTGGGCAAAGACCTTTTCTCACAAATCGAGGTAAGAGAGTTTTATAAACCGCGATAAAATCCGTAAAATAGTTTTATTTCAAGAGAGTTTAGGTCATACTCCACCACGCGGACCCAGTGCGGATTGGTGGAGGCAGGTTTGTGGCCAACTGCTGGTGGAATTTATCAAACCCGCTCATAAGGCTTTCAATTTGGCTTAACGGCTACAAAATTACATCGTAACCGAGACCAACTTAGTGTGCCTTTCGAAGCACAGATACGCTCCAATATGAAAATTCCACAAATGGTCACCCATCTCAGTGCGACCAAGTCGAACGCTGCTTAGCCTTGATGATTGCTAAGGGCACAACGGTCGCACTGCCCAACGAGCGCCTGTATAGATAGATAAATAAATAGATGAAAAGGTATGGATGGCACTCAAAGAATTTTATCTGTTAAGGAAATTGCTAAATTCAGTCATTGCTGGCTTTAAATCCATTCGTACGTATTCCTTACTTAACTTTCCTCATATCTCAAATACAGGCGCTAAATTAAGACAAGTATATTTTCAGCCATGTTACATACATTACAATGGTAAATTAAAGAAAGAATGTTTCTCAACCCTGACAACAGGATACTTAACGGTCCCGTAACAAAGCCGACTTTAACCTTAATATCTTCTCGAATCAGTATATACATCCCAAAATCATATTTTCTACACATAAATCGACTCCACGCCCTACCCGACGCGCTTCCATCGAGAACTCAGACCGATTGGATGACACAAAGACTTTAATTTATTCTTCAACCGGATTTATTCTTCACATGTGTTGGGTTGGTGACAGAGGACTCTTGAGGTTAATGTAGGTCTTGTCATCGGAAATTGGAGCGGCCGAAACGTCAACGTGCGATATGTCAACTGTCACGTGGAATTTAATCCTGAAGGTGTGGACGACGGCGCCGCTGTGGAGGACTTTTTGGAAAATTAATTTTTCCATAGACGGTCTGTACGTGGTTGCGTATTAAACATATCTATATATCGGGGTTGATAGCTTTATGATGTTATATACGTCTTTTTATGACATTTTAAAATGTATTAGAAAAAAAGAAAGATAAGGAAAATTGGCGTTGGTGAAGTTAAGAATCCTCGCAGTTTTTACGAAGCCAACTACCAATATTGAGGAGAGAGTGAGTAATAACAGAGCATCTTAGAAAATGCTAAAATGCTCTGTTATCCGCCGACTGTGTTCAATAGTCACGGGTTCGATTCCCGCACGAGACAAATTTTTGTGTGATCACAATTATTTGTTTCGGTCTGGGTATTTGGGTATGTGATTGTTTATGTTTGTAAACGCACTCAGGATTAATCCTAGTGTGGGGCTACGTTTAAAACAGCCAGTGTATTAGAATCTATCATCGGAGCCATCCAATTGATCCAAAGCACCTTTTAAGTACCTTACAAATCATTTTTTTTATTTTTATTTTTTCTATTTTTTTTCTATTTCTTTTTAAACGTAGCCCCACACAAGGATTTATTCCTGTGTCGTGGGCGCGTTTACAAACATGAAAATTCACAAACAAATACCCAGACCAGAACAAATAATTGTGGATCACACAAAGATTAGTCCCGTGCGGGAATCGAACCCGCGACTATTCGACACAGTGGGCGGAGCCGCTCAAGCTCTTAACCACTGCGCTAAATCGTCCGTCATTATTTAAATCTGATTAATATGAGGAACTAAAGTGGAGGAAAAGTTCACTCCAAAGATCTAACAATAGAGCCTTCCAGTGAATCCGAGTGGACGTAGTCCATTCCGTAGTAAAGACACATGTATTATATCAATATTTGTTCCCTCGTGAACGATGACTCCTAACATAGAAATTTATTACTTGATTGTAGTGTTGTTTAGTAAAAATAGAGCATTACCTTCTCTCACCCCAATAAGAAAGCCGGCCCGTTATTAAAGATAGCTATGTGACACTTTGACTTAAATGCGACCTTTGATGCTGAGACTTCTTCAACAATTTTCATTTGCTCGTCGAAATCCTCAACTCGAGTGAACTTCACAGCACGCCGATTTAAACTCCAAATCGGTTGTAAGTCTGTTTTTATATGTATTCGTATCAAGTATTATCTGGGTTAAATGACGCATAAAATGTGTCATAGTTTTAATTGTTAAAATTATATCGAAATAAAAGTTAAACTAAAAAGTTCGGACATATTATTGTATGCTATGCGCATTTAAATCACTGCAATGAAATTATGCACACAATGGTAAGTTTCCAATGTGGATTTTAGTAGTTCATTTTCAGTTAACGGGTAAATGATACACAATATTTTGGTTATTATTGCAGTTTGGTTGTTATATAACATAAAATTAATTTACGGGCTGGGGAATGTGCTTGTACCTATTGTTAGAGGAATAAAATTACTTCATTACCATGTAGTATTTTTTGATTTTGTATTGTAGACCTAATATATAAATCAAAATAATTAGTTAATTTCTAAGCCAAGAGAAAAATACCTTATAGTACAAGTTATATAACGTGGAATATCAAGATAAGAAAAATTGTGGAGTTCACAAATTTCCGATCAAGTTCAGAAAAGGCTTTTATTACCTTGCTCCCAATCATTACAAGGTTATAAAAGTATTATAATCTGATATTAAAGGCGTGGCTGTGTGATATATAAAGACAGGACAAATCTTTGTGCAGCTCGATCTCGTGGGCGGAGCAGCATACCCTCTTACCAATAGACCATGACGTCCTTAAATAACCTGAGAGCTTAGTACTTGTTTAACATGGAAAAATTGACGTAAGCGTGACGCTAGCGGGTTGATATGCCATCCTTGTCACACTAAACAAACATGAAAGTGACAGCGCATCAATAGCAATAGCAGAGGCCTGTTGTACCTTTTACATGGACTGTTTGCAATCATTTATAGTGTATGAAGAATTTATCTCAATTGCCTTCCTCTAGCTGCCTCGTTGGTCTAGCGGCAAAGCGCAGCGCTTTGTGATCAGGAGGTGGACCCAGGGGTTCAAATCCTAGGTCGGACAAATGTAGCTTTTCTAACAAAAATTTTCCAGTATGAGTCCGGAGTCTGGAATTGTGTCCGATATTTGGCAATAGGCTCGCCCCCTATTACATGGGACCTAAAATCGTCGGCGAAAAGTGGGTGTACTCAGTACACCTCTGCCCCCGCTTGGGGAATATAGACCTGACGGTGTGTGCCTTGGGAGAATAATCGTGATGAAATCGTGATAATCTGGCGTGATGATATAAAAATTGAAATGATCCGTATGAAACACAATTACCTACAATAATACCGAGCCATTATACGTACCCTTTTGAGAACACCCGCGAGTTCACTAGCGAAATAACAACGTCCATTTGTAACAAAAAGTCCATTCATCAAACGAGATAACAATGTCACGGCGTTATCAAAATATGACCCGTGAAGCGATCACAATGTTTTGCTGCTCGAATTCCGGCCGCCAGCAAAAAGTTTACACAATGGAAAAGTCGGCGGTACCGAAATAAATCGTTTACTATATTTATTATAACCTCTGTGTGCCATGTTGTTATACTCGTATGGTCCAAAACCTCGTTCAAAAGAAGAAATTAAAACAACAGGTATAAACTGATTGCTTTGAGTAATAAGTAATACAATGATTCCATGCGATCCAATTCATAATAATAATATTAAATAAAACCTGTCAAACTGAATAGAAAACAGCATTTTTCGTTCCATGTCGCAATAAAACGCTTGCGAGATCGCATTGTACTCTATAAAGCCGTCTCAAGTTTAGCAGCATTTAAACTAACGGCTCGGTGGCGCTGTTACTCGTACGAGTGCAATACAAAACAATATCCCGGAGCAATTTCCTAGAGGAGAGGGCACAGAGCGCATCGCTCTCGAACGCACGTGATGTTGGATGCTACGTACGTTTGTCGTTCCATTCATTTGGAAGTTCCAACGAGTTATGTTTACTAAAACGCTGCTACAAGATTTTGATTTCTGGGTGTTTATAATTTCTAGCAATTAAAGTAAACTCTATTTTTATAGTAATAGTGCTTGTACGATTTATGCGTACCTGATGCGGATTAGATTTATGGCTAATAACATTGTCTAAATAAAGTCGTAAGAAGTGCGTGAGTCAATTATTCACTCATATAACGTGAACGTAGTCTGCAAATACATATCACCTTTAAGAGTGTAGGTTCCTAGCGATACCTGGATCACGGGAGATGGATGGAAGAATAGAACCATCAAGAGGTTCTACTAAGAAACCTAGTTAATTGTTAGAAGTTGACTATAAACTGTCGTTTGTGAATAAACATTGTGAACTCTAGAATATTTTGTTTCACGCTTTCTTAAGTGTAAATTCACTAACGCCTGAGAAAGGGTTACGTCGTCTTATGCCAATGAGTAATGTAGACTTCTTTGACCTCATTGGACACAGATTTAGTGGAACATTAAAATGGGTAGAAATTGTTTAAAATTAATTATTTCTATTGACTTACAGTTATCCACACTTAGAAAAATGAGATGATTTAGGGGTTTGCTGCAGAATTGCCCCTTAAGTCTATTAATAGTGATACGATCCGGACATAACCCGATATCTCGAAAATTGTTTATCGGGCGATGTCGAATCTAAAACGCATTACTCACCCTTAGGTCCTCTATCGATCCGTGAAGAAAGATCTCGAATCCACGTTTGAGTACTAAAACGTCTTGAAGGTTCCTCCCCTTCCTAGTTGTTCACGTACAAATAGGTATGAAATAATGATACCGCTTTGTGGAACGTGCCGGCTATTGTTCGATGTAGTTTTTTGTCGATGTACTTAAAGGGTCGCGTCCATTCTAGAACTTTTATACGAGCATAAAAGGAACATGCAGCGCGGCGACGGACAGTCTCTCTTCGGAAGCGACAGCGATCAAATCGAGAACAAGCGATCTAAGTAGAATACACCGGCGACCTTAGCAACGATATACGGATACTACGAGTGACTCGACGACTTGGAAGCAGTATTTGGGTACTAACGAGAGTGGTACGTGTGTTTAGTGCTTATGTGTACTTGCATTTTACGTATTGTTTTGTGCGTACAGCGCCTAATAAAGTACTTCGCACGTTATTCGGCATTTAAATTACCTCGCAAATGTACTAACAATAATACAAATTATCGTAACAATAGATAGAACAAAATCAGTGTAGTAAAGTTCACCGTCTACAGGAGCACTTTAATAGCTCTTGTGTACAGTATTTTAGAAAACTATCTGACGGTTGTAGAACAAGCGGAGTCCGAAACAATACTAAGTATTAGGATTGTCTATCCCCTGGAGAGCTTGACGACGCGGTGCAGCCAACGGCACTTGTCTTGCTAGCTTTTGTTCCAGTGGCTTAACCGGTTGCATATCTTAACATCCTGTTACAAATATGAATGTAAACATCAATTTACGAGTATATTGTAGTGAATGTTATCGGCATCTGAACACATAGAATTTATCTGGCATGAACAGAATTTTACATTCCACCTATCTAGTCAAAGTGCAATTTTTTTTACGCCCTCTTTTAAAATAATATAGCTATATTACTGATTGATCAGTGGGACGTGCTATTTAACGCTTCGGTTAATTAAATTATATGAGCGTTACGAACATGCATTTGAAGATTCCATTCTATTGTCTATGTGTGGTCCTTACTAAATGCCCCTTCTCTAAGTAAATAGATACTTTTTAATTTCCTTTATATTGTTCACCAAATAAATTATAAAGTAGTCATTATAAAAACAACATAAGGTACAATAGGGAATATGCGTGTAATTAAAATAAGGGACAATTTTTTTTTTACAAACTTAACGCATTAGTGTAATGTCTATACCAATATTTTTTTAATAACATTACTTTTTTATTAAGAAAATAATTATAAAAAGTACAAAAAATTCAAAATAGCGGGAACGCCACGCTATTGGTCAGATCGAATATAACGTCAAAGTCTACAATACAAATGTCAACAAGTGCATATTTATTGGATGTTTGGTATTGAGTTGGTTTTATTGTTATTTTTTGTTGTCGATAAACAATGAAATGAAAATGAATGAAATAACTGGTGTGTCTCACTTTCGTGGGTCAATTTAATGGGTAATTTGGAATTTCGCGCCGCAATATGTTCACCCCACGGGGCCAAGAGTTCTTTTTAAATCGCCTGTTTCGCCACATGGGTCATAGATGTAGAGCCAACTTAAGAACCAAGCAAAACTGGATAACTGGAGCTCGACACCGGATCAGATGGGTTTCGAACTTTATTGGTTTTGGGGATAGGTATCCAGTAGTAAATACAGCTGTTCTTCGATGATGCATGCCCCAAGTACTAACCATATTTCACTAAGCATATTTGTATACGCTCTAACTAGTGGTGTCACTTACGCGAGCCAATTGTTTCGTGTAACGACCAGGTATATATTTGGACTTGAGTAGAACGCCCCTGTAGCTCAATGTTTATTGGTACTGGATACAAGCACCTTCAGACACACAAAAAGAAAACTATTATTTATTTATTTAATCTGACAAAAGGAAAATTTAAATCCTCGTTTATCCTCCGTGACAAAACTGCTAGGCACTTTTATAAAAGCTGATTTAATATTAAGGACCTAAGGAGTGCCTGTGGATCATTTTGCGAAATATACGTGTGTACATATTATATGAGATTTTCTAGAACAGGTCTAAGTTGTCTATTATATTTTTAAAGCAGGAATTCAAAGCTCAAGGTGGGTACTGACCGGTGTTACGGGTCATAATGTACCATTCGCAGCAAGCATGTTACGTTACGCCGTGTGTATCCGTGTAACATGCTCGTTTCAAACATCTTCGGCGATCTTACACAGTACACTTCTACCACTCCTGCTTGGCTAATACAGATGTGGCGGTATTCATATTTATTGACATTTAAAAAATAATTGTGTAATCTCTGCTACTGCGCAAGGGTATAAATGATGTAGCTAGATAGTCAACAAATATTAAGTGTGTTTTTCGATGTTTTTAATACATATTTTACTCTAAGATATCTAGATGTAGAGGTAAACAGAGCTGTAAATATGGATTGGCTGCACCATTAGGGCGTGCAAATAAATGAACCGCATCGGCCGCGGGCGACGAGCGCTACTCTCTAGCCGTCACACACATAACCCGTCACCCTATCACGTACGCAATGTCTTGGATTCAAGAAAAACCATAACCAGAACAAAGATAAACAGAAAGACAGTCTAATAAAACAATATACTTAAGTTGAAACAAAAATACTAGCCCGCTGAGTTTCTCGCCACATCTTTTCAGTGTGTGATAGATGTAAAAAAAAAAAATTTAGGTATTACTAAGTGCTTTTTATTGGCCTATACAGATTAATAATTTTTGACTTGCACTTACTCTAACTTCTTATCGGTATTTAAATAAAATAAAAGTGAATGAGGCAGACAGTCATAGTACAAGAAGATTAGAAAAAAAATGTGTGGTGAGGTAGCCACACAACACTAATCCAGCTGTTCCCAGTCTTTTTTTCAAAAAAAAACAAAATAAGAATGTTTTTAATTCATGTAGACCAAAAAGTACTTATGAATAGTCACGAAAGAAAAAGTTATTGATTACTTAAGACTCTAACATTCGTTCGGAATCTCATTCCTGTGGAGAAGAAGGACAAAATAATCCAAGGTTACTCTTTTAAAAATGAGTAGTTCACAGTTCTTTTTGTATACATTGCGTGCAGAACGAGCTAAATAGTTGTGCTTAAGTATAGAATAAACGTAAATCTACTTGCATTCATGGTATCAATTAGTGTCTACATAGTTCTCTCATTGACAACACTACTTACACTTGCACCAGGAATGAAGAAGATAAACAGAATCGAAACTGTAGGCTTACATATTTTTAATTCATTTACAAACTAGAGAATAGTCCTGTGACGTGGTCGCGTTCATAAATATACTTACATATTAGATAAATTTAGTCTATGAACAACATTTTACACATAGTACAAAAGAAACACACAAAAGATTGCCCCGTCCGGCGATCAAATGTATAACTATTCGATATAGTTAGTATTCGGAGCGAGATACGCTCCAACTCGTCGTCGATTACCACTGTGTGTATCTACCGTATCATACACAATCGTATTTTTGCCACTCTAACATGGTACGAAAATGATTTTATTGAAAAACCATCGCGCTCAGTTAGCTATAGTCACTTTACTATTAGAAGATACCAAAATATACAATACGCAACATGTACGCAAAGTCTATTTCTTAAATACAACACATAGCGATGTGAATAACATTGGTTTGTTTTTAATATTGAAACGCTTTTATATATTTCGCACCTGGAAAAAATGGAAATAGAATTCTTTTGTGACAAAATATAATAATAATAATAATAATAACTTTATTAGCTTAAAACCATACTACACTATTACACAAACCAGGCTTACAATTTATACAAAAATATAATTAAAAGAGGGTAAGACTTTAACTAAAATACAATAGTTAAGCAACAACATGCACAGTTCAACCACTAAAACTTTGAACTGTGCATTTGTTGACAATTAATTCAGAACATTGTTTAGAAATATATATATATATATATATATATAGATATATATATATATATATATATATATATATATATATATATATATATATATATATATATATATATATATATATATATATATATATATATATATATATATATATATATATATATATATATATATATATATATATATATATATATATATATATATATATATATATATATATATATATATATATATATATATATATATATATTTTTATGTTACATATGACATTGTGTTTTTTTGTTTGTTTTTTTTTTTTTTGTTTTTGTTTTTTAGTGTATATAAAGCCTATGTTGTCGCTAGTATCTAAACTAGGCCTAGCCTGTATCTTAGATACTAGACTCTTCCTTAAGTGTATTTTTGACAGAGTGCACACAAATAGTTATCATAATATGAATATATTATTAGGGGATGTTCTGATAAATTACATAGGTAAATTAAAAATTAAGCTCATTTTATTATTGTAAATAGATTTTCAATTTCTATATAAGTTTTTGTTTTCAGCCAAACTGTTAGTTTAGTTTTACAGTCAAAATTATTTAACGGAAATATGTTAAGACATTTATTAATTTTATTGTATAGGAATGGACCAAGAAAGCATTGGAATTTGTGTATGAAAAAAGTTCTGTAACGACTAGTGGGACATATATTGTAATTTCTTCGCTGTCGCCGTCTCTTAGGATCATAAAATAGACTTCTATGTTGGGTTAATATAGTTTCTACTATGAACAGTGATCTCACTGTCAGCACATCACACTGAACATATAATTTAATGGTAGGGAACCTAAATGGTTTGAAACTCATAACCTTAAGTAAAACTCGTTGGGCCCTTTCAATTTTTATCAAATGACTTTTTTTAGCTCCTCCCCAGGCTCTGATACAGTAAGATATTGCAGACTGTGCCATAGCATAGTAGACTGTTCTTAGCAGTTTTGGATCAGCAACATGGCGCAATATTTTAAATACATATATCAGTTTACGAGTCCTTTCTGCTATCATGTCAATATGCGGAATCCATGTGAGCATTTGGTCTAATATGACACCTAGGTATTTAGCCGAGGTCGCCCTTTCCAAAACTGGGCACTGACAAGAAGAATTCGTATCGACATTATTTTTACAAGAGTGTGCTTTAATTGTAAAATTATTATTCGGGATTTGATTACGGGATAAGCCAAATGTGATATATTTAGTTTTAGTTGTATTTAATGCAAGTATATTTTGACGAAGCCAAAGGATTATAATTTGTAATCCACTTTCTGCATTGCTCCTAGCTTCTTCCCATGTCCTACCATTGAAGACTAATGCTGTATCATCAGCAAATGTAAATATATTACAGTTGTTCAGTTGTAGTCGACATAATCCATTTATGTAAATTAAGAAGAGGCTAGGACCAAGTACACTACCTTGTGGCACTCCATATGTGACAGGAGTATCAACACTAGAAATGTCACCTATTTTAATTCTCTGTATTCTATTTGACGGATAACTTTTGAATAAATGAAGCGTTTCCCCACGAATACCAATTTTTTCCATTTTTCCGAGGAGTAGGGAAACAGAAACTGTGTCGAAGGCCTTCGCCATATCTAAAAATATACCTACGCATTTATTCTTCCTATCAAGGTTTTGAGCAATGTAGTCTGTGATTCCAATAACAGCGTCGGTGGTAGATTTGCCAGCCCTAAATCCATACTGATTATTACAAATAAAGTTTTGTTTATCTAGAAATGACAGTAATCGCTTATTTATAACCTTTTCTAAAATTTTTGATAGCGCTGGTAAGATCGATATAGGGCGATAGTTATTTACACTGTCTCTTGCCCCAGTCTTATAAATTGGATGGATTATAGATATTTTAAGTAATTGTGGAAAAACGCTCGTGTTTATGCATAGGTTGACTAAGTGTGTAATAACCGGTACTAAATATTTTTTACAAGTTTTTAAAAGCGTATTTGATATACCATCCCACCCTGTGGTGCAGTCTTTTTTTAGTCCCATAATAATGCCGTCAATTTCCTTATTTTCAGTTTCTAACATGACCATGGAATTTATAGGAGGGGGTGTTTCGATTTCATCTAGATTTAAATTTGCATTATTACTCTCTTTTAGTATTTCATTTGCATAACTCCTTCCTACATTCGCAAAAAACTGATTTACGCATTCAACCGATTTCTCAGGGCTATCTCTGATTTTTAGAAGGTCGTTGGCCAGTATTTTATCTTTTTTGTTATGAACAATGGATTTAATAGTGTCCCAGGTCTTTTTAGGATTTTTTGAATGCTTTTTTAATTCATTTCTTTCGTAAATTCTTTTTAGTCTTTTAAGTAAGTCATTGCAGTAATTTTTATACCTATTATAAGTTATAGCCATTATTTCATTTTGAGGTTCTCTTTTACATTTGAGATGCATTTGATCTCGATTCCTAATACAGCGTAACAATCCTGGCGTGATCCAGGGCTTAAGACAGCGGGATCTGCGAGGCACGAGTACTTTAATAGTGTGGTTAATTAGGTAATTTGAGAGGAGATTAATCAATTTCTCAGTTGCCCAGTTCGCATCCCCTGACATTAGTATCTCATCGCAGTTAGTTTTTTCTAGGTCAGAAAGAATACCTTTATAATTTACTTTATATTTAATAAAATTTCGATTTTGACTTTCATAGCTTTTAACAGCCAAACCCAAGCACAAAATTACTGCTGAATGGTCTGTTATTGGGCCTTTTAATACTAAAGTTGTTATTGACTTTTTTGTCTTTGCCATAGTATGGTCAAGACAATTTGCTCCTCTGGTTGGATGATTGTGACTTGCTAAAAATCCATGAGAAGCAAGAAAATTTAGATAAATCTGTGAGTTCTGGTCGTCATTATTCGGCTTAATATCTATGTTAATGTCACCCGGTATTATTACATTCTTGTAGGACTTATGCAATATCAATAATTTATCTAATGAATCGATGAATGCGGATATATTTGTTTTAGATAGAGATCTATATAGGGCAATAACGAGAGAATCAGAATTTATTTTAATTAAGAGGCAACTAGCATCATTGAAATTTGGTTCTTCTACAGTACAAGTAAGACTATTTATACTATATATGACTATTCCATCGTTTTGATTACTATTATTTTTCGTATAGTGCAAATCATAGTTCGGAATTATAGGAAAGACTGAAGTCGTTTTATTCCAACTCTCTGTTAAGACATAAAGTTCACAATTTATGTTTATTCTTGCTAGTAACACGTTAAACTTATCGATGTTACAATTTATACTCCTTATATTTTGTGTTAGTATTTTGAAAAAATTAGATGCTAATGCAGAGGCCAATATAGGTTTACAAGATTCGGGTTCACACAAATATGAAATTCCTACATCAATGTTATCAATGTCGTTAACTGTATGTATATTATTTATGGGTCCGAATTTGGAAGTTTATCTAACAATGACTCAATTTGAAACGGTTTGGCAGAGCATTTTAACAATTTCATGATGTTTTGGTATATAGTAATATCTAATAGAAAGAAACGAGCGAACTTTACTGTAATTAATATGTAGGCATTATGGTCTTGAATAAACAAGTTAAAATTCAAACTTAATGTAAAAAGCATGCTAGAATTTAAATATAATAAAAATGTAGAAGTATAATGAAGTTGTAGCGAACAGAAACAAACAACCCTCACTAGTCACTTAGTGTTTATAGATTCATCAATTCGTTTTCATTCTTAATTTCTATGTACGGAGAGTCTTCGGTCTTACGCAGAAACACCCTGCCATTGCTTGTCCAGCAGAACTTGTACTGATTAGATGATGCAAAATCTCGAGAAAGATATAAAAGCCGGCGTCCTTTGCTCGTAAGACCTTCGGATATATACACAGGTACAGAGCGATCGTCTAAACCCAAAATAGTTGAGTTTAATCGCTTGCTTGGTTGGGTTTTGTTATAGGTTTTAGCATTTTTGATCACGGCTTGTTTTGTCATAGTTCTAATGAAATCCACCACAATGGTAGGTGTCCCTGACTTCCCTTTGGTGCGAAAGACGTCCTTAATATCAGTTTCCTGAACATCAACAGAAAGTATCTTACTAATATTTTGTACTAAATTTATTAAGTCTGTTTTGTTCTCATTCTTTGATTGAGGTACATTTCTCAGCTCTACAGTTGACGACTTTAGCGATCTTTGCATGTCCTCAACTTTTGTTTCTAGAGTGGAGATATACAAGAGATGATCCTTTCTTTCACGCTCCAAAGTTTCCACTCTCGCAGATATCGTATCGAATTGGTCAGATAGGAACTGCACCGACTTTTCAATCTCTTGGTTTGATGCTTGAATTAATGAATTTTGTAACTTTATTTCACCTACGTCCTTAATTAGTTTACTAAGACTTGAATTTTGGGCATCAGCCATCTCCTTAATCATTAATTTGATATCTTCCTTAAATTTTGACAGGTGATCCTCACAACATGCTTCCCTAGGCCTTTTATTACGTTGAGTTACGTAATGTTTGTCTGTTTGCTGTTCAACTAAGTTGGGGACATCAGAATCCGAAACTGAGTAAGCTACTGCACTACTAAAGGGCGGGGTTCTTGTTAATCGGCTCATTGTAAAAAGTGTCTTAGGTTCAAAGTTTATGCTTTCAGTGTACCTTGGTATTTTGCTGGACAGAATCTTGCGGGTAGTTTTGTATAACGCTGTTTTTAGTAACTTCACTTGCACTAATCGTACACTATATCTGAGAAACTTACGGTGCTATATATTTTATAAGATATCAAAAATAATACAAATCATTTGTTGTTAAGTAACAAAATGAGTAATCAAAAACACGGAGCGCACGCACGTCTGTCAACGACGTAGACTGATTGAGATATTTTTGTATTTAAAAATGTTGGTATATTCTGCTAGTCTTTACTCCCGTAGTGCCCATGCTTTACGAATATTGAGCTTCAGTAGAGTGAAGTTGCATTTACAATAAAATTACATTGTAGCACAAATATGTGAAACCAAACAGGACTTTGCCTCGGCACATTATTATGCGATAATGTGCCGGGGCGATAACACAATAAAATCTGGATAAGCAAAATGATTATTATATAAGTACTCATGGACTGGCTCGTTGGTCTACAGTCTATTGCAATCGAACTTTAAAACTTTTTATTTTTTTTCACCCAACATAAAAACGTTGATTTTTTGCTAACAACATTTTCATTTCGATGTGTTCGGCAATAGTGTCGCCTTCATATTACATTTGTTATAGATTGCAATTACAACTAAACCATCTAAAAATGGTGATGGTATGTTCACAAAGTTTTGAAGTTTCATTGGAATAGACGAATATGGTGGCGAATATTTCACGTGGGTACGAAGTTTAGACACGAAGTGAAAGTGAAAACTTTAGATAGACAAATTCCGACAATTATTTCAGACTTCAGAGTAATGGCAATAGGCGCACTCCTATTATATATAACCTATCATCGAGGGTGAAAAGTAAGTGTACACAGTACACATCAACTACCCGCGCTTGGCATATAGGCCTGACGGTGTTTATTTTTTTATATAACACCTTGACGCCTACATTCCCCAAGCGGGCGTGGCATAGGTGTACTGAGTACACCCACTTTTCGCTGACGACGTATTTTTTATATGTAAGTATATATTATGCTAAAGAAATATATTATTGATGGAGAACAAACCAAATGTGATCATTACACTGACCATCTATGAAGTTTGGCCTGTGGGAATTCGTGGATACAGACGCGAAAGGCAAACTTTTTCACCCTTGCGGTGTGTTAGGATAAAACGATAGCACTCCAGAGATGTTTGTTTTGTTTATAAAATTATAACACCTTTTTCAATTTAACATTTGGTTATGACATGTTTTGAACGTACATGATGGAAGATTTAGCGCAGGGGTTAAGAGCTTAAGCCGCTCCGCCCACTGGGTCGAATAGTGGTGGGTTCGATTCCCGCCGAGATAAATCTTTGTGTGACCCACAATTATTTGTTTCGGTCTGGGTATTAGCGTATGTGAATTTTCATGTTTGGAAATGCATCCACGACACAGAAATAAAACCTAGTGTGGGGCCACGTTTTTTTTTAAATAATAATAATAAAATAATGTTTTTTATTTTAAGCTCTCGTAACGATGTGGCTACACTTAGTAATCACCAAGGGTAAACAGCGTTCAGCTCAGTGAGTCTGAAATGAATGACAGTTTAAAAAAAACCTTTTCGAGTAACTCCGTGCTTCAAGGCTCTAAATCATAGGATTCTACAAAATGTATTGATTTTATAAATTACGACCATAACAAGTTCTTAAATTGTATGGTCCATACATATGTAGGAGTTTAAATGTGTCAATAACCTGAAATCGTGTAATAACTAAACCGATGAACATAATCACAATGTGGCGAGGAATAGTTTTCTTCCCCTATCTATGTAGCGGGTTTAAACTAAAAAAAGTCACTAGAATAACACACAGTTCCACACACATATACACACTGATCCTCTAATAAAATGAGAAAACTACAGTTAATGGTTATTTAGTTCACCGCTTTACTTGAGACATGAGTGTGCGTCCGAGAGAGAGATAAGTCTTTTAGATCAATGCTTGTAGTAGGGAAATAAATTAATAAGGAGTGCGATTAAGAAGTGTTTTATTATGCCGAGCAACAACACGTGATCTACATTGATATATGTGATATAATATACATAGATAGGTAGTATATATTGTAGTCATCACTGTTGGTCTAGAGGTGCATAGTCTGCTTAGCGATCACGAGGTTCTGAATTCTAGGTCTGAAAAATGCTACTGGGTTTGTTTGTTGATCAAACACTTGTCTGTAGTAGTCCGGACTCTACAATTGTGGGAGATGTAGCAATAGGTACGCCTTCGGTTGCATTTGTTTCTTAAAATCGACGGCGTAGTGCGGGTACACACTACATCTCTGTTAGCTCTGTTTAGCTGAATCTATATTAGTCTATACTAGTATTATATAGAGGATAGATTTGTTTGTGGAGATTGGTTCACTCAGAATCCTCTAGCTTTTTATTATAACATATATTTCATAATATTATAATTAGTCTTATATCTCAGCAGTATGGCATCACACTGGAGCTGGCTCGCATGAATGATTTTGTATAATATAGAAAATTGTATGTATCTATACAAAAAATTATGAAAAATTTAATGGAGAATTAGACAAAAAAGACAAGCCCGCTGAGTTTCTCGCCGGATCTTCTCAGTGGAGGCTGCATTACGATCCCCTGGCAGATTAGTAAGTTAAAAAGAAATGTAAATATGACAATTTGTAAACACCCCCGCAGGGTTTATGCAAAATAAACGATTTGAGTTTGAATTTGAATCGATTCATGTTAATGACCATTAGAAAGTTACATTATCCAAAAGTAACATGAACCACCTAACGGAGGTGGCGCTGTTGTCGACCGGGTGCGAAGCCGAGAAAACCTGCTAGTTTCTTATAATTTACAAGTTTGTAAGCTTTTCCAGTCCATTCCAGCGCTCCGGCTAGTACACAAAGAATGAGATGTAATGAATGAATGTCGTAATGCGTCTTGTGCGTGTTTCCCTTGGCGTCAGTCTGGTCTGGCGTCTCTTTAGAATTCTTCCATCAGGATGCACTCCGTGCTCTCAGAAAATCGTCCCGTATAGAGCTGTTTCGCATAAAGTTTACGAGCGAAAGCATGCGAGTCGTTTTAAACAGCAATAATAACTATCTGTTCTGTAGTTGTAGCTCTAGTCGATGTTACTCAGAGGAGACTTAAAATTATTTAACATAACTACATCACTTTAGTCAACGTTATAAAGTTTAAAACAGTAATTTATTTACTAAACTTGTATTTAATATACGATTAAGTATTTATAGTTACGCCGAGTAGGCCTATATTCCCCTAGCGGGGGCGGCAGTATAATATTTTCAATCTAAAATTACCTTGTAAAAACAAGCTTTTATAGCAAAAACACTATGAAGATATCTTGCTTAGTTGAGGAGTTCTTATGGCTTCCTTTCAGTTCCATCATCAGACCCTGAACACTATTTGGTTGCTTTAGTTACTAGAAATACCAATACCAATTCAATAAGCCTAAACCCGAGGCGGTTACGTTGAAGTTCACATTTTCCTATGGCCACATTCTGACTTTGTTAGCAGACCAGGTCCATGGTACCATAATATTGCATTGTCACCCAACTTACATACGTATGCCTAATTTCAGCTCAATCGGATACTTGCAAGAACTTGAAAAAAGGATCACAAAATTTGAACCGGAGAGACACACAGACACATACGAACATTGCAAGTTGGTAAAAATGACAAAGTATCGTTAAAATATATCACGGTTAGAAATATAGTGGATAAATATGTTGGATTTAGTAACATCCTAATTACAGTGTGTTATTAATTAGGATGTTACTAAATGGGTCTAATGAAGTAAAATTCGACATTCTTAATTATAATTGTAGCGGACTCGAAGGACGATAACGTACTGAGTTCTTAGATTTACGCGAATATTACACTTGAAATAAAACTATTTTACGGATTTTATTGCAGTTTATTTTCGATTTGTAATTTTCCGACGTTTCGAGTGCGGGAAGGACTGGGGTGTTAGACGTCCAAAAGGCATAGTTGTTGCGGGTTACCCTCAAACTTCTTAATTATTTTTGTTGGTCCGATCTACGCAGCATGAGCTCACGGTGTCTTGAGGTCTTGCAGTGTTATGATTTGATTATATTAATTACCGGATCCCAAGACGATGGAAGCACCCAGCCATCTTCTCTATTGAAATTAGGATGTTTTTTGTCACAGATCCCTTGTGCTCTCTGAAACAAAGATTTACCCACGGTAGCTAACTGTGTTGGATGGTGGTGAGATTCCGTGTAAGTACCTATCAGTATGCGTCTTTTTTCTATAAACCGTATGGCTTAAGGTGTTGTTAGGGTTACGGATTACTAAGACATCTAGGAAAGCTGGGGAATTGTTTGCCTCCAACTCCATTGTAAACTGAATTTTAGGGTTAATGGAGTGCAATTTATGCAGACATGAGTAAGGCATTTGACTTTGTAGAACATGACCTGCTACTTGACAAATTATATGCAATAGGTGTAAGAGGTAACGGACTTGAATTGTTAAAATCATACCTATCTAATAGAAAACAAATTACCGAAGTAACGAGAGTATGACACAATACCAGGAGGGAAAAAACATTTAAATCCTGTGAGCGAATAATTAAATATGGAGTGCCACAAAGGAGTGAGTTGGGTCCATTATTATTTTTAATTTATATTAATGATCTACCCCAAAATGTGATGTGTCCAATGGTTTTGTTCGCAGACGATTGTACAATTTTAGTAAGTAGTGATAACGTAAGTGAATATGAAAAAAGCATTCAGGCATCGGTATTTGACCTAATAAATTGGCTAGATAGAAATAACTTAAAGATTAACCTAAATGCATTGTCGTGGATGCATTTCCAAAACAAATTTAATGCATTTCTCAAAAGAAGCACGTACATCATTTATGACCATAAAATATAAAAAAGATGAAGTTAAGCAAATAGAAACGTCAATATTCTTAGGCCTACACATTGATGACAAGTTAACATGGAAACCACAAATAGAGCATGTTTGCAAAAGATTGAATAAATGTGCATACGCATTGTATAATTTGTCAAAAATTGTAAATAGAGAAGCAGTACTTGTTGCTTATCATGGTTTAGTTGGCTCTATCTTAAGGTATGGTATTATATTTTGGGGTAACGCAACCAATAGAGAGACCGTGTTTAAAGCACAGAAGCGGTGTGTGAGGGCAATTTGTGGTTTGAAAATGACAGATAGTTGCGTACCCTTCTTGAAAAAATTAAAAATTCTAACAATGTCATCACTATATATATTCGAAATGGCAATTTTCGTAAAACAGAACATAAAATTATTTAACAATATAGCAGATGTGAGAAAACTACCAATTAGAAAGCAATATGAATACCAAATCACAAATAAAGCTGGTTGTAAAAGTGCGGCTGCCAGAAAAAGCGTATTAGGTATGGCCGTCCATATATTTAATAAGGTTCCGAATGAATTCAAAACCTTACAAATAAAGGAATTCAAATCTGAATTGTCAATGTTCTTAGTAGAAAAATGTTATTATAGCATAAGCGACTTCTTAAATGACCATGACATTTAAACGGTGTTTGAGTTACATATTAATTAATGTCAAATTATTACAATATATATACAATGACTTGTTACAGTATGACATTTAGTATAATTTGCTGTTGTTGACATAATATTTTATTATTGCATTATTTTCATTTCTTTTTAACCAAGTATTAATTTCATTTATTATTACAATGCATTTCTGTATACCCTTAGCATGCACTTTGTATACCTGTGTTACTTGATCGTTTTTAACCGAATAATGTTTCCACTTTATTATTAACATGAACCTTTGTATACCCTTAGGGTGAAACATAGTGAGACTGTTCATAGTATTAAGATCTAATTCCATACCTATGTTATGACAAATAAATAATTCATTCATTCATTCATACATTGATTTTGTCAGATGGTAATATTGTGAAAGTATCATCGTCTAACACCTCGGTCCCTCCCGTGACTATGGGTGCTGCATTGCACTCAATACGTTCGGAAACTTTAAGATAAAACAAAACCGCGATGAAATCCGTAAAATAGTTTTATTTCATGACGATAACGTAATTGATGCTTAGAATTATAGCAAAGGGGATTAATTAATGAAAATACATACATATATGTGTGGGATCGTTCTTGAGTAAAAGCGGGATGAATATATCGAACTTCTTTATTTTTTCCTTCACAAACAACTCGTACACGTCTTAACAAATTTACCATCCTCCTCTTTCTCTATCTAACCTTAAGCTCCTATCTCTTTCTTAACCTAATAGAATGTTGCCACTGCAATGAGATTAGATACTAATAATGGGAAAAACAAATTAAAAAACGTAATAAAAATAACACTCCCCACACGGCCATCCTGGTTATTCATCTGGCCCAGATGAACTATTTTCATCTACGACCCAAGGCTTCATAAGGTCAGCCGAGCTGGTGGTGTTAATGGGACCTTCACTGTCGCCAACTTTCCTTACAGCGTACCGATCATGGTGTCTCTTTGCTACTACTTCGTAAGGCCCCAGAAATTTTGGGTACAGCTTACTTCCTTGAGTGAATTGAGTTCGCTTAATAGCAACCAGGTCACCTACTTCGTAATCTATAGCCTTTTTTCTCTTTCTATTGTAACTTCTGACATTCTCCTCTTGTACCTTCTTGATACATTCTTTGGCTTTAATTCTTAGTTCATTCCGTTTCTCACTGTAATTCTGTATTTCCTCTTCTTGTATCAATTCCATAATATCTCCATTCTTGTCTTTCATCTTTGTCCCCAAAAAAAGTTCAAAAGGCGTCATACCAATACTTCTCTGGTACGTGCCATTCAAACAGCGTTGTACTCCTGAAACTCGTCTATACCATTTTGTCGGATCATCAGCACTAAGCTTACTTAAAACGCTTATGATTACTTGGTGGATTCTCTCGACTTGGCCATTTCCCCGTGGCTGTCCAGTAGTAATCATGTAATAAGAAATGCCTTCCTCTTTACAGTACTCTTGAAAATTTGTTGATGTAAAGGCGGCGTTACGATCTGAAATAATCTTCTGTGGTGAGCCGAATGTTTGTTGTTGGATTCTTAACTTACTAACGTCTCTTCTGTACACAAAGTTCTCGTAGGGTAGATCCAGGTGAATTTTGTGAATCCATCCACAACAGTAAGGATGTACTTGTATTTCTTATGGGTTGATGTCAACGGACCAAGGTGATCAATATGATACGTCGACAGCGGAACATCTCCTTTTTCCAACGGATATAAGTATTCTTCTTTCTTTCCTTTCTTATGCGAAATAAGAATGCATTCTACACAATTATCAATAATCTTTCTTATCTTTTCTTTCAGGTTCTCTATGTAGTATTCTCTATTTACAAGTTCTTCCGTCTTAATTATTCCAAAATGTCCATGTTCGTATTTCTTTCTTATGATTTCGTATTGCATCTTCTTTGGAACTACAATAAGTCTCGTACCATCTTTTTCTTTACAAAATATTCCTCTTTCTATAAGATAATCTTGATAGGGTCCTTTTTCTAACATTTTCTTTAACAGGTTGGTATGCGGGTCATCGTCTTGTGCTTTCTTAAGTCGGGCTGTAGTTTCCGTTAATATCATACATATCGGATTTCTGCTTAACGCGTCGGCATGTTTAAGTCTTGTTCCAGGTCTATGCTCTATTTCGTAGTTATACTCTTCAAGAAGTAGGGCCCAGCGCGCAACACGCGGAGGTAAGTCCTTCTTCTGTAACGTCTTAGTCAATGCAGAGCAGTCTGTGATAATTTTAAATCGTATTCCTAACAGGTACACGCGGAATTTTTTCACCGCTTCGGCAATTGCTAATATCTCCAGGTAATAGCTATGATAGTTTCTTTCGGTAGGTGTCGTCTTTTTGCTCATATAATAGATTGGATGCATCTGATTGTCTGTTGGGCTCTTCTGTAATAAAACAGCTCCATAGCCTTCTGCGCTTGCGTCTGTATGTAGCTCCGTCACCAAATCAGGATCATTGATACGGAGAACGGGTGAGCTGCACAGTATGTTTTTTAACTCATTGAAAGCCTTCTCACACTCATCACTAAAATAAAATTCAGCGTCTTTCTTTAGTAGATTAGTCAGTGGCCTTGCAATTATCGAGTAATTCTTAATAAATTTTCTGAAGTACCCGGACAGTCCTAAAAATGACTGAAGGGACTTTAAATTGTTAGGTGTCTTAAATTTTGAAACAGCTGCAATCTTTTCTTTTGAAGGTCTTACTTTGTTATCCTTAATAATGTAGCCTAGGTACTCTATTTCTCTCCTCATGAATAAGCATTTGCTCCAATTAAACATTAAACCATATTCTCCAGCTCTCTTAAAAACTTTTATTAATTTCTCTAGTCCTTCATCTTGTGTTTTACATGGTATAGCTAGATCATCTAAATACGCTAGAACGGTACCGTCTGAAATGAGGTCTTGAAAGATGTAATTGACGTATCTTTGGAACACCGATGGTGCCGTACACAAACCAAACGGCATTTTTATAAATTCATATTGCCCTCGAGGCGTTACAAAGGATGTGTATTTTATGCTGTCGTGGTGAACGTTTACATGTAAAAATCCATTCTTCAAGTCTAATGTCGTAAAAACTTTTGCACCTTTCAGTCTGTCGATCTGATCTTCGATAAGCGGCAATGGGAATCGATCTCTTATAATTTTCTTATTTAGTCTTCTGTAGTCTATACAAAGTCGGTAGGTCCCATTCTTCTTTTTCGCCAGTACAATAGGACTTGAGTAATCTGATTTGCTTGGTCGTATAATCTTCTGGTCTAACCATTCTTTTATTTGGTCGTCAACTACTTTCATTTCCAGAGGTGATAGTCGTCGTGGACTCTGGTGAATTGGGTCTTCGTCCGTGAGTATTATTTTCATTTCAATATTCGTTTCTTTCTTTGCTTCGTTGGGTTTGTACTCTTCTATCATCTTAGTTATCTTCTTTTCAATTTCTTTGTTTTCACAGCCTTTAAGATCAGTGACCTTCTCTTCAGCCAATATAGTTAATTGTAAAATCTTCTCAAGAAAAATGCCATCTGCCGTAAAATTAACTTCGAAGTCTTTCAGGATAGGATTCCCTAATATAACTTTGACAGGTATAGCATCATCTTTGACTACATGGAATTTAATGTCGGCGTAGTAATCATCAATTATAAGGATGGCATTCAAAACTCCTTCAGTACGTAGTTCTTTTCCAGCAATTCCAGTCAAATTAATCGTGAAATCTCTATTATAGCTTGATTTGTTTTTCAGAACGTTCTCAACTTCGGAAATATTGATCAAATTAACGTCACTTCCGGTATCGATCAAGGCTATCACTTCAACATCATTAATCTTTATCTTCTTGTATGGAGTTTTAACTTCTTCTGTCTTTTCTGTAATATCTGCTATCTCTTTTGTAGTATTTATTTTTATGTTTGAATTATTTTGGATATTTAGGGTATTCTTAGGTTTGTTTGTACACTCCGGTCCCTTATGTCTAAATTCATTACATCTGAAGCATTTGATACCCTTCTTACAAGCTGGTGCTTGATGATCTAAGTCACCGCAGTTAAAGCATCGCTTGACGTGGTAGTTTCTCTGAATTTGAGGACGTTGAGGAGTCGTGTTAGACGTAATAGGGCGGTTGGACATTTTCTTCTTCATATTGCTGTAGTTCTCTAACTTCTTACGGAAATCTCTAAGGTTTGATGCACCATACAACATAGATTTATAAGACTCACTGTCTCGGATGCCATCGATAACATATTCTATAAGCGCATCATCTTCAATTTTACCGTGAAGTGCGCACTCCTTCATATGAAGAAAATACTGCTGGTGCGTCTCATCACTTTTAATTTTTCGTGAACTGAGTTTTTTATGTATAGCAGCACTATTTAGTTTAGGACCAAATTCTTCTTCGAGTTCGTTCTTTAACTTTGACCAATCTTTCACACCTCCTAGTGACCGTAAAAATAATTTGTCAGTTCCACTAAGCAGGCGTTTTGCATAGATAAGTTTTTCAGTTTCAGTCCAGTTCATCAATTGTGCCGTATCTTCCAATTCGTCAAACCATAATAATATAGGGTAAGTATCATCGCCAGTAAAAGTTGTCATGGACTTCTCCAAATCACGAAACGGGATATAAGGTGGGTCATCATGAGTGTCCCGACCTTCTGCTTCTTTAATATCCTTCTTCGGCGGCATCTTGGATGGGTAAGTAGTTTAGTCTTGAATTTTCAAAATAAATCAATCTTCTTATAAAATCTTCTTAAATCGTAAGTGTGGCCAACATCTTATATTCGTCATAGAACCTTCTTCTTAATACGTTAAATCTTCTAGTCTTAATATTCGAGAAATCTTCTTATCATCATAATAACCTCCTTCGTAAAACGTGAATAATCATTACTCGTAAAGTCCGGTAATCGTAATAATTGCCGTCTTGAAACTAATATTTTTATTTCACCTTCGTATATTCGTTCATAAAAAATATTAATTTATGACGTAATAAACAGCGTCCCGTAACATTTTCCAAACAGTTCGTGCATCGGTGAACCATAATTCGCGTCCCGAAGCATTCGGTGCAGCGACAATCCGTGTCGGTAAAATAGTCTCACGCGCTCAATTTCTTGAATGAATTCGAACGAACCGTTGTATGTACTATCTTCGTTTTGTTCGAAATCGGGTCGGTAAAGCAGATTCAAAATGACTTGCCAGTTGTTCGTATTTTGTGGATAGTATCTTCGTGAATCTTCATAACTCTTCCTCACTGATACTTTTCTCGATCCCGGACGGGCCCCCAAAAAGTTGTGGGATCGTTCTTGAGTAAAAGCGGGATGAATATATCGAACTTCTTTATTTTTTCCTTCACAAACAACTCGTACACGTCTTAACAAATTTACCATCCTCCTCTTTCTCTCTCTAACCTTAAGCTCCTATCTCTTTCTTAACCTAATAGAATGTTGCCACTGCAATGAGATTAGATAATAATAATGGGAAAAACAAATTAAAAAACGTAATAAAAATAACACTCCCCACATATGTATATATACAACTTTATAAATAAGTATGATACGTGTCACCCCTGAATTCCTACAGCAATCTCCCACAGGAGTGACCAGACAAGTAGACATTATGCTACCCAGCGCGACAGTGAAAATCGCGGTCGCAAGCAACAAACGATAAAAGAGAGTTACGTGTTTACTGTCCATTTCTATGTCTAGTTCATTGCATATTGCCATGCGAGAGAACTGAATGTAATAAAGGAGGTAGATGCTAATTGCTATTGAATTAAAATAATGTTCAGTGATTTTAAAAACCAGTATAAGTACACCTTAATGTCGTACAAAATATCGTTACTCGTTTTAATTATACTTCACCACCATCTATGCGTAATACAGGTCGAGTCTTGATCATATTACGATTGACAGTTTATTAATGACAACAGAGGACCTAGACAAGTGGAAAGCATTTTGTTTCTATTCTCATGCCGCCATGCCGCAATCTATAGAGCTGTTCCGACCACGTGACTTTCAGTTAAAGATAAAAAAAACAACAGTCTCAAAATATGCAGGCAAAAAAATTGAAATTAATTAAATGTCATTCCCATACATTTTTCGTTTTCTATTAGCGTAGCGACATGTACTAGCGTTGTTTTCTGGCATTTAGTTATTTATTTCATGTTTATAGAAAATTGATTGAAAATAGTTTTTTGGTTACTATGGCCTTTTATTTTTAAGTTTCCAAAAACAAGAAAAACGTGTGTTTAAAATTACGTTACCATTGTTATACTAGCTTAATTTGCAAAGTCAATTTGCCGACATAATTAGGTTATTAAAAGTCTACTTTAGGTTTCAATAATATTTTTTGCCTATGATTTTCAAGACGTCTTCAAGCTCTTGGAATGGCAAGGACTTGGCATCAACATCAATGGCGAATACATCACTCACCTTTGATTTGCCGACGACATTTTGGTCATGGCGGAGTCGCTGGAAGATCTAGGACGAATGCTCGGTGACCTCAACAGAGTATCTCAACAAGTGGGTCTTAAAATGAACATGGACAAAACGAAAATAATATTTAACGTCCATGTCGTACCCACTGCACTCACCGTTGGGAACTCTACTTTTGAAGTTGTCGACGAATACATTTACCTGGGACAGGTAGTCCGGTTAGGGAGGTCCAACTTTGAGAGAGAGGTCAATCGACGAATCCAACTCGGCTGGGCAGCGTTCGGGAAACTACGCAACATCTTCTCATCCAAAATACCTCAGTGCCTTAAGACTAAAGTTTTTATGCAATGTGTGTTACCAGTGATGATATATGGATCAGATACATGGTCTCTCACAATAAGTCTCATAAAAAAGCTGAAAGTTGTTCAGCGAGCTATGGAGAGAGCTATGATCGGCGTTTCTCTACGCGATCGAATCAGGAATGAGGAGATTCGTAGAAGAACGAAGGTCACCGACATAGCCCTTAAGATTAGCAAGCTGAAGTGGCAATGGGCGGACCACATAGCGCGAAGATCGGACGGGCGTTGGGGCAGAAAGATTCTAGAGTGGAGACCACGTATTGGCAAGCGCAGCGTGGGACGACCGCCTGCCAGATGGACCGATCTTGTGAAAATCGCCGGAAGTCGTTGGATGCAGGTGGCATCGGACCATTTACGCTGGAAAGCAATTGGGGAGGCCTATGTTCAGCAGTGGACAAGTACAGGCTGAGATGATGATGATGATGATTTTCAAAGTGCATGGCATAATGGCAAACTTTAATATCCTTGTGATCCTACATTTTATCCAGATAAACTGTGCGAGCCTTAACCTATTAGTATTATTCAGTTAAATAATTATTTATTCAACTCACGTGGTAATAATATAAATCGACTAAAAGAGCGTAGCTTTTTATTTTACTTATTCTTTAAATACCTGTAACACAGGTTTACCTAGTGCAGGCACCAGCCTCTCACAAAGGGGTTCAGTTTGAGCATGCTGTATGTACTAACTTTTAAGACCTGATAACCTTCGTGAAGAAACGAATAAATATTATTATCATTATGTACATATTTATTAAGTATAATTTCTTACAAAATATATATAAAAATATAAAATACAAATATTCTTATATATATTGTATAAAAAAAAATGTGCTCCACCGACAGCAAGGTCTACGACCCAAGCTACCGGTGGTCAGGGCTCCAAAGAGAGGAACCTCCTCATAATGCGTGCCGTGTCCAACATTACTGCCTTCTGTATCAGGCCCTTCACCCAAGTGCCTAGCGAGAGCTTGTCAAGATGTTTATCGAAGCTCTTCGCTATAAGGCCGTTCACTGAAACGACCATCGGAATAATGATAGTATTAGTAGTAGTTATTATCATTATTATTAAATTCAGCCGTTAATTTGAAATGTGTTAATGTAATCTATTCGATAAGTGTTTGATCGGTGAATCCCGTGAAATTTATCCCGATGGCACAAATACAATTTGTTTGTCAATACTTTGAAGGTTAATTAAACATCCAGACTGATTCGATAATTTATTACTTTTATTAGAATAAATCAGGGAATGGCGAAAAGTTATACACCGAAAACCTATAGAAGTTATTTGAAATTCAAATCTAAAACAACGTCAGCTGAATGAGTAAAGTTATATGTGAAACTGAAAAAAAAAATCGCGTAGAAATAAAAAGTTGTAAAATTTTTTTTTCAACTTTTTTATTTCTTCGCTATTTTTTAATTTTGCATTGCATTAAGCCCTATTTACCGGGCATCCTGAATAAAAATATTAACAAATTGACAATACGGCAAGGCTGAATCGTAGCATCGTACTAGTTAAAGTGTAAAATGCATTATAAACATATTTGGACGAAAAATTGGACTTACAATATTCATAATGATTCGTCGATAGGATACCAATGAATTGTCACCAGCTCTCCTGGAAACATGTGAAACAGTGAAAACTGCACAAATAAAACACTTCGAAAACAAACTCAGTCCCGTTAGCCAGCAGGAAATACCGTTCAGTAGCAATTAAAACTTTTTCACTGGTTAAACTTTAACAGTAACATTTTCTCGAAGGTCAGTTTTTTACGATAAAATGCCTACATCGTGGACCTTTCATTAACTCTATTCGACTACTTCTTCTATTTGTCTATGTATCTATATCATCACGCCAGATCCCTTGCGGGGTAGGCAAAGAGGACAGAGTTCCAACAAATTCTTTCCTTACATACCTCAATGGCCTTCTCCACTCTTACGATGTAAAGGCCCCGCGGCCAACAGCGTAGGTCATTCACACACACAAAATCCTCCGCTCTCATGTTTCAGCTCATACACGCACGAATTTCGGAAGAAAGGAAGACAAAACAGACATACAATGCGAAAGTAGAAGGATGTAGGTACCGGAGAAGACCTAGACTATCCTACTATGACTAAATAGACTGTGTCTCACATGGGGGGCAAGTCAAGAATCTCCGTAACCAGCGAGACTACATTTTCAATATATTTTTCTCTATTATTTGCACTTGAGGTTAGTGAGGTAAAGGTGTAAAATGGTATTATTTACACGAAAGCATAAAAAGTAGTGCCAGTTTACGATATATGTATAAGTACTCTGTACAAAAAGAGAAATACAATATTCTATATTAATCAGGAAAGAAATGTGTAGGGGGACAGGCCATCAGCCAAGTCACGCGGTGGTTATTCGCACAAATCTGTGTAAGCCAGGTCCTTGGAAATACCAGAGCTCACAGTGACAGATGACCTCTCAGTGTCCTTAACTTGGTGCAGTCACCACCCCAGTTACGCACTGGATGCAAGCAATTTCAATCAGCCGTCCTGATGGCTTTACGTTAAGAAGGAGCTGATGGGCTATCTGGTTTGCAGTAATTTGACTAGGTGTAGGTGAAAGAGGGGGATCACCAATCAGTTTCCGGATGGTCCTTCATGCCTTCTTACTGTAATGTGTCATGTCTATATTCGTAATTGTGTCAATCCACCTCTCCTGTCGGGCTACGCTGATCCGGGATAGCAGCTCCTCGCCAACTAAGCTGGTATCCTCAGAGACCGAGTCATAGCTGTAAAGGGTCTCGTACTCTTTAAGCAGTTCTGAAAATTAAAGAAAGAATGTTACTCAACTCTGACAACAGGATACTTAACGGTCCCGTAACAAAGCCGACTTTAACCTTAACATCTCCCCGAATCAGTATATACATCCCAAAATCATATTTTCTACACATAAATCGACTCCACGCCCTACCCGACGCGCTTCCATCGAGAACTCAGATCGATTGTATGACACAAAGACTTTAATTTATTCTTTAACCGGATTTATTCTTCACATGTGTTGGGTTGGTGACAGAGGACTCTTAAGGTTAATGTAGGTCTTGTCATCGGAAATTGGAGCGGCCGAAACCGTGCGATATGTCAACTGTCATGTGGAATTGAATCCTAAAGGTGTGGATCCGACGGCACCGCCGTTAAGGACTTCTCGGAAAATTAATTTTTCCATAGACGGTCTGTACGTGGTTGGGTATTAAACATATCTATATATCGGGGTTGATAGCTATATGATGTAATGACGTATATCGTTCTTTTTTATGACATTTTAAAATGTATTAGATAAAAATGTATAAGATAAGGAAAATTGGCGTTTGTGAAGTTAGGAATCCTCGCAGTTTTTACGAATCCAACTAGAGGATTCGTAAAAACTGTGCGGAGAGAAAAAAAATTGAGGAGAGAGTGAGTAATAACAGATTGCTCTGTTATCCGCCGACTGTGTTCAATAGTCACGGGTTCGATTCCCGCACGAGACAATTTTTTGTGTGATCACAATTATTTGTTTCGGTCTGGGTATTTGGGTATGTGAATGTTCATGTTTGTAAACGCACTCAGGATTAATCCTAGTGTGGGGCTACGTTTAAAACAGCCAGTGTATTAGAATCTATCATCGGAGCCATCCAATTGATCCAAAGCACCTTTTAAGTACCTTACAAATCATTATTTAAATCTGATTCACATGAGGAACTAAAGTGGAGGAAAAGTTCACTCCCAAGATCTAACAATAGAGCCTTCCAGTGAATCCGAGTAGACGTCGTCCATTCCGTAGTAAAGACACATGTATTATATCAATATTTGTTCCCTCGTGAACGATGACTCCTAACATAGAAATTGATTACTTGATTGTTGTGTTGTTTAGTAAAAATAGAGCGTTACCTTCTCTCACCCCAATAAAAAAGCCGGCCCGTTATTAAAGATAGCTATGTGACACTTTGACTTAAATGCGACCTTTGATGCTGAGACTTCTTCAACAGTTTTCATTTGCTTTTCGAAATCCTCAACTCGAGTGAACTTCACAGCACGCCGATTTAAACTCCAAATCGGTTGTAAGTCTGTTTTTATATGTATTCGTATCAAGTATTATCTGGGTTAAATGACGCATAAAATGTGTCATAGTTTTAATTGTTAAAATTATATCGAAATAAAAGTTAAACTAAAAAGTTCGGACATATTATTGTATGCTATGCGCATTTAAATCACTGCAATGAAATTATGCACACAATGGTAAGTTTCCAATGTGGATTTTAGTAGTTCATTTTCAGTTAACGGGTAAATGATACACAATATTTTGGTTATTATTGCAGTTTGGTTGTTATATAACATAAAATTAATTTACGGGCTGGGGAATGTGCTTGTACCTATTGTTAGAGGAATAAAATTACTTCATTACCATGTAGTATTTTTTGATTTTTGTATTGTAGACCTAATATATAAATCAAAATAATTAGTTAATTTCTAAGCCAAGAGAAAAATACCTTATAGTACAGTTATATAACGTGAAATTTCAAGATAAGAAAAATTGTGGAGTTCAGAAATTTCCGACCAAGTTCAGAAAAGGCTTTTATTTCCTTGCTCCCAATCATTACAAGGTTATAAAAGTATTATAATCTGATATTAAAGGCGTGGCTGTGTGATATATAAAGACAGGACAAATCTTTGTGCAGCTCGATCTCGTGGGCGGAGCAGCATACCCTCTTACCAATAGACCATGACGTCCTTAAATAACCTGAGAGCTTAGTACTTGTTTAACATGGAAAGATTGACGTAAGCGTGACGCTAGCGGATTGATATGCCATCCTTGTCACATTAAACAAACATGAAAGTGACAGCGCATCAATACGCGCAGAGGCCTGTTGTACCTTTTACATGGACTGTTTGTAATCATTTATAGTGTATGAAGAATTTATCTCAATTGCCTTCCTCTAGCTGCCTCGTTGGTCTAGCGGCAAAGCGCAGCGCTTTGTGATCAGGAGGTGGACCCAGGGGTTCAAAGCCTAGGTCGGACATATGTAGTTTTTCTAACAAAAATTTTCCAGTATGAGTCCGGAGTCTGGAATTGTGTCCGGTATTTAGCAATAGGCTCGCGCCCTATTACATGGGACCTAACATCGTCGGCGAAAAGTGGGTGTACTCAGTACACCTCTGCCCCCGCTTGGGGAATATAGACCTGACGGTGTGTGCCTTGGGAGAATAATCGTGATGAAATCGTGATAATCTGGCGTGATGATATATACAAACTATTAACAATGTATGAAACACAATTACCTACAATAATACCGAGCCATTATACGTACCCTTGGAGAACACCCACGAGTTCACTAGCAAAATAACAACGTCCATTTGTAACAAAAAGTCCATTCATCAAACGAGATAACAATGTCACGACGTTATCAAAATATGACCCGTGAAGCGATCACAATGTTTTGCTGCTCGAATTCCGGCCGCCAGCAAAAAGTTTACACAATGGAAAAGTCCGCGGTACCGAAATAAATCGTTTACTATATTTATTATAACCTCTGTGTGCCATGTTGTTATACTTGTATGGTCCAAAACCTCGTTCAAAAGAAGAAATTAAAACAATAGGTCATATACTGATTGCTTTGAGTAATAACTAATACAATGATTCCATGCGAACCAATTCATAATAATATTAAATAAAACCTGTAAAACTATGCACTAGAAAACAGCATTTTTCGTTCCATGTCACAATAAAACGCTTGCGAGATTGCATTGTACTCTATAAATCCGTCTCAAGTTTAGCAGCATTTAAACTAACGCGTGGCTCGGTGGCGCTGTTACTCGTACGAGTGCAATACAAAACAATATCCCGGAGTAATTTCCTAGAGGAGAGGGCACAGAGCGCATCGCTCTCGACCGCACGTGATGTTCGATGCTACGTACGTTCGTCGTTCCATTTATTTGGAAGTTCCAACGAGTTATGTTTACTAAAACGCTGCTACAAGATTTTGATTTCTGGGTGTTTATAATTTCTAGCAATTAAAGTAAACTCTATTTTAAAGTAATAGTGCTTGTACGATTTACGCGTACCTGATGAGGATTATTTAGATTAATGGCTAATAAAATTGTCTAAATAAAGTCGTTAGAAGTGCGTGAGTCAATTATTCACTCATATAACGTGAACGTAGTCTGCAAATACATAGCACCTTTAAGAGTGTAAGTTCCTAGCGATGCCTGGGTCACGGGAGATGGATGCAAGAATAAAACCATCAAGAGGTTCTACTAAGAAACCTAGTTATTCGTTAGAAGTTGACTATAAACTGTTGTTTGTGAACACTGTGATCTCTAGAATATTTTGTTTCTCGCTTTCTTATGTGTGAATTCACTAACGCCTGAGAAAGGGTGACGTCGTCTTATGCCAATGAGTAATGTAGACTTCTCCGACCTCATTGGACACAGATTTAGTGGGACATTAAAATGGGCAGATAATTTTAAAATTAGTTATTTCTATTGTATTGCAATTATTCGCTATTTGGAAAAAATTAGACGATATAGGGGTTTGCTGCAGAATTGCCCCTTAATTCTATTAAGGAAAGGAAGGAGGTATGTAAGGAAAGAACCTGTTGGAACTCTGTACTCTCTGCCTACCCCGCAAGGGATCTGGCGTGAGGTTATAGATAGATAGATAGATAGATAGAATTCTATTAATAGCTAGAACAAAATCAGTGTAGCAAAGTTCACCGTCTACAGGTCCACTTTAATAGCTCTTGTGTATATCTTGTATATCAGAAAACTATCTGAAGGTTGTAGAACAAGCGAAGCGCAAAACAATGGCAGCGTATTAGGATAGTCTATCTCCCGGCGTAATTTGCGTGAGGAGAGCTTGACGATGCGGTGCGGCGCAGCCAACGGCACTTGTCTTGCTAGTTTTTGTTCCAGAGGCTTAACCGGTTGCATATCTAAACATCCTCCTACAAGTATGTTTGTTAACATCTATTTATATTGTAGTGAATGTTACGGCATCTGAACAAATAGAATTTATCTGGCGTAAGCAGAACTTTGCAATCTGCCTATCTAGACAAAATGCAACATTTTGTTTACGCCCATTTTTATAATAATATAACTATCATTATATTACCGATTGGTCAGTGCGACGTGCCATTAGACGCTTCGATTATTTTAATTATATGAACGGTACGACTATGTGTTTGAAGATTCCATTATATTTTCTATATGAGTAACTTTATGTCCCTTCTAGAAGTAGATAGATACTTCTGTCTACCTACCTAGATATATGTATATTATAAAAACAATATAAGGTACAATTGGCGATCTTATTGCTAATAGCAATTTCTTCAAGACAACTAAGTCGAAAGAAATATAATGAAAATAGAGGGAAGGTGGTGGCCTATGTTAATTGAGAATGAAGTAATTATACTTATAAAGATTTTATCAAAAAATTACAGTTTTTCTCTCCTAGAGAAACCGTGTTTGATCACCCAAACACGTGAATCATTCCATATTTGCGTTCGAAATGTACCATGCTCCGAACGAATTTATCTGCAGCAAACTCAAACTTTCAATCAGTGTAACTAGGGTAAACAAATCAACGTCGAGTGAGCGAAATTTTTAAACCGTTTGAGTTAAGGTGCCTTTTCCTGCGACTAGTAGTTGGCTCAGTGCCGAGTGCACGACTGCAATTAGCCAAAATTATGCTCAAAAACAAGTTCGGAAGCAATTAGCAGATGTAGACCCAAGTTAAGGACAAAGCTAAACCAGTTCACTGGGGCTCGACACCGGATGAGATTTGTTTTGAACTTTATTGGTTTTAGGGATAGGTATCCAGTCGTTAATCTAGCTGTTTTTAGGTTATACAATACAATTCTTTGATCTACGCTTAGATGCACGCCTCAAGTACTAACCATATTTTACTTTCAGCATAGAGATATTTGTACACGCCGAAAGTAACTGGTGTGTCTCATATTCGAGGTTCAATTTCATGGGTAATAACTCATCCATGCGAATCCGTTATTCGTAGCCGCCACCGACTACGATCCCCCCGACCCCTGCCGCCACCGCCGGCCGCGACATATTCTCTCCGATCCCCCCGATGCTTTGTCATCCATTCTTTCCGCTCAGAATACGGGCGACGACGACGTAGTCGTAGATCCCCTCCCATAGCCGGCAGTTGGCCGGTGCACTTAGTAGTGCACCCGGTCCCCCCACAGTGACTGTCCCAACCGAGGGCGCCTCTTTAAGGCGCCCCCGAGTATGTCGCCCCTTGCCCTTCTGGCTCGAGCGTAGTGGTTTCACGCTCGCCCTTTTGTCCGGTGAAGCTGTAAAGGCCTCGCGGCCAACAGCGTACATCACTCACACACACACATTCATGGGTAATTTGGGGTTTCGCCCCACAAAATGTTCTTCCCAAGGGATGAACAGGTCAAGTTCTTTTTAAAATGCCTGTTTCGCAAACATGGATCATAGATGTAGATTTTTAATTGTTTATAATTATTTGAAATTTTTTTTAGGCTTTTTGCATTAAATATCAATATTATTAATAATAAAGTTTCAAAATACATAAAGAATTTTTTTTCAAAATCCCAATTGTATCGTGTAACGACCACGTATATATTTGGACTTGAGTAGAACACCCCTGTAGCTCGATGTTTATTGGAACTGGATACAAGCCCCTTCAGACACATAAAAATAAAACTTATTTAATATGTCAAAAGGAAAATTAAAATTCTCGTTTATCCTCCGTGACAAAACTGCTACGCACTTTTTTAAAAGCTGATTTATGATTAAGGACCTATGAATTATAATTAAGTACCTGAGGATTATTTTGCGAACTATACGTATTTTCTAGAACAGGTCTAAGGTGACTTTTATATGTCTAAAGTAGGAATTCAAAGCTTATGTATGACGTACTTTGAAGTTTAAATGGAAGTGGGTAGTGCCGGGAGTTTATCAGAATACAGTTCTTATCGGATAAAGACTATATTCTGACCCAGTTATTATTTGGTTACGCGGCACTTAGTTCAGCTGAAAATCGCAAGGGGGTTCAAATTCTAGGTCGAAAATAAAGTTTAGTTTCTATCTAAAAATTTTCAGTTATAGTCTGGAATCTACAATTAATTAAAGTCAGGTATAATGACAACAGGCTCACCGCTACAACATCTTCGGCGATCTTACACAGTACACTTCTACCACTCCTGCTTGGCTAATACAGACGTGGCGGTATTCATATTTATTGACATTTAAAAAATAATTGTGTAATCTCTGCTACTGCGCAAGGGTATAAATGATGTAGCTAGATAGTCAACAAATATTAAGTGTGGATTTCGATGTTTTTAATACATATTGTACTCTAAGATATCCAAATGTAGAGGTAAACAGAGCTGTAAATATGGATTATCTGCACCATTAGGGCGTGCAAATAAATGAACCGCATCGGACGCGGGCGACGAGTGCTACTCTCTAGCTGTCACACACACATAACCCGTCACCCTATCACGTACGCAATGTCTTGGATTCAAGAAAAACCATAACCAAAACATAGATAAACAGAAAGCCAGTCTAATAAAACACTATAGTTAAGTTGAAACAAAAATACTAGCCCGCTGAGTTTCTCGCCGGATATTTTCAGTGTGAGTGAAAGATGTAAAAAATAATAATTTAGATATTACTAAGTGCTTTTTATTGGCCTATACAGATTCATAATTTTTGACTTGCACTGAACTCTAACTTCTTATCGGTATTTAAATAAAATCAAAGTGAATCAGGCAGACAGTCATAGTACAAGAAGATTAGAAAAAAAATGTGTGGTGAGGTAGCCAGTCAGTATCAGCTGTGCATGGGTACAACACCAAAGAAACACAACACTAATTCAGCTGGTCCCTGACATATTTAAAAAAAAAACAAATAAATTTTTTTTTAATTCATGTAGACCAAAAAGTACTTATGAATAGTCACGAAAGAAAAAGTTATTGATTACTTAAGACTCTATCATCCGTTCGGAATGTCATTCCTGTGGAGAAGAAGGACAAATTAATCCAAGGTTATTCTTTTAAAAATGAGAAGTTCAAAGTTCTTTTTGTACACATTGCGTGCAGAACGAGCTAAATAGTTGTGCTTAAGAATAGAAAAAACGTAAATGTACTTGCATTAGTGTCTACATAGTCCTCTCATTTACAACACACCCTACACTTGCATCAGGAATGAAGAAAAAACAAATTAAGCTAAATAAGATCAGAATCGAAATTGTAGGCTTATATATTTTTTATTCATTTACAAACTAGAGAATGGTCCTGTGTCGTGGGTGCGTTCATAAATATACTTACATATTAGATAAATTTAGTCTAAGAACAACATTTTACACATAGAACAAAAGAAAGATACGGACCGGAGACAGATACGCTCCAACTCGTCGTCGATTACCTCCGTGTATCTATCGTATCATACACACTTGTATTTTTTCCACCCTAACATGGTACGAAAATGTTTTTATTGAAAACCCATCGCGCTCAGTTCGCTATAGTCACTTTACTATTAGAAGATACCAAAATATACAATACGCAACATGTACCTACTACAAACAAAATGAACAAACGCAATATGTACGCAAAGTCTATTTCTTAAATACAGCACATAGCGATGTGAATAACATTGGTTTGTTTTTAATATTGAAACGCTTTTATATATTTCGCAGCTGGAAAAATGGGAAATAGAATTCTTTTGTTACAAAATCTAATCTAATCTCTCTCACCTCGATTTGTGAGAGAAGGCCTTTGCCCAGCAGTGGGCAGTATAGGCTGATATTATAGGTATTTAAAAATGTTGGTATATTCTGCTAGTCATTACTCTCGTAGTGCCCATGCTTTACGAATAGTGAGCTTCAGTAGAGTGAAGCCGTATTCACAATAAAATTACATTGTAGCACAAATATGTGAAACCAAACAGGACTTTGCCTCGGCACATTATTATACGATAATGTGCCGGGGCGATAACACAATTAAATATGTATAAGCAAAATGATTATTATATAAGTACTCATGGACTGGCTCGAACTTTAACACTTTTTTTTTCACCCAACTTATAAACGTTGATTTTTTGCTAACAGCATTTTTATTTCGATGTGTTCGGCAATAGTGCGCCGTCATATTACATTTATTATAGATTGCAATTACAACTAAACCATCTAAAAATGGTGATGGTATATTCACAAAGTTTTAAAGTTTCATTGGAATAGACGAATATAGTGGCGAATATTTCACGTGGGTACGAATTTTAGACACGAAGGTTAGACAAAGTATAAATTTTAGATAGACAAATTCCGACAATTATTTCTGACTTCAGAGTAATGGCAATAGGCGCACTCCTATTATATATAACCTATCATCGAGGGTGAAAAGTAAGTGTACACAGTACACATCTACCACCCGCGCTTGGCATATAGGCGAGACGGTGTTTATTTTTTTATATAACACCTTCACGCCTACATTCCCCAAGCGGGGGTGGCATAGGTGTACTGAGTACAACCACTTTTCGCCGACGACGTATTTTTTAATAAGTAAGTATATATTATGCTAAAAAAATATATTATTGATGGAGAAAAAACAAAATGTGATCATTACACTGAGCCATCTATGAAATTTGGCCTGTTGGAATTCGTGGATACAGCAAAAATCTAATTGGGGTGTCTGGAGTCTTGCGTTTATATGTTACACCTTGTGTCAACAGGGTGTATGATGTACGCTTCTGCTTGAACATATGTACACCTTTCCCACACACGTTTTCCCGGAAGGTATTTATTAACTTTAATATTGCCAAAATTAAACTATCTCGATAGTGAGGGTGAGTTTAATGACTCAGCGGATTTAAAATACATAAGCATGCATATTTTTGAATCCATCGGTTTTGTCAATAACGTAAATTACAAATGCACTTCACCTCAAACTATTAAATAGGGATGACAGATATGTGAGCGTCAAAGCTTGCACTAACAATTTGAAGGCTCTGCATATTCATACCACTCTGAAAACTTTCCGTGATGCAGCCCTCTGCGAGTTCTGTTGAAGTTAAGTAGATGTCTGTATCATTATATCGTTAAATATGTATGTATTTTACCTAATTATCAGGTTACGCGAGTTCTTAGTTCGATGGTTTAGTGATGCGTACCTTATTTCGAAATATTTCTTCGTACTGCCTTATATTTACGCCGGTTCTCAAACATGTGTTCAAGATATATGCAAAGACTGAATTACCTTTCCTCTTTGAATGAATATGCAAATTATGGAAATGGCTTTCAAACCAGTCCTTTGATTCAGAATATGGGTAGAAATATAGAGCTTTGAAATAGGCAGGTATCTACGTTGGAAAATGTTATTCTTACCTATGTAGGTTCACGCATGTCTCTATTGATACCTATTGTCAAATCCACTAAATGAGTAGGTAGGAACATCAATGGAACATATTACCACGACCAATATCGAGAGAAAGATTGGTAAGAGGTGTACCGAAGGTTCACAATTCACCCAAATTATCCCAAACAGCCCATATAAGCGGTGAGCCTATAATAGGCTCGATGTATGCTACTAATTTTTTAGTTCTTTTTGTAGTTTTTACCGGCGCGTCGTGGTCGGCTAAGTCTGAGACATAATGAGGACTAAGGCACATTTGCGGCAAAAACGTAAATACTTTTAACTCAGGATCTATTTTTGTGGAAATGTTATAGGTCTAGTATAGTCTTTTGGCCAAACTGGCCTTTGGGAAATAGAATAGGACCTTAAAAATAGTTGCGATCACGACATCTACGAGATGTAGGATGCATCGATATAGTTCACATATGTAATAGTAGGTTACTGCTATGATAAATTTAATTGTTTTTTCATGCTGCACAGGAAACTATCACGGCAATATCAATATTAAATAGTAATGAAGTTTCCATCTTAATAAAGCTTCATTCTGGTAAAACTCTACACTAATCGACTAAGTCAACTACCTACGTGAAGCGTGCACTACTGTTTCCTTGTAAAGAAAGAATGCGTATGAAAAATTTTAAGCATGAGTAAAGGGTATTCAATTTCTTTAACGATCATCCTTGTTGTCGGGGCTCGCCATGAATCTTGAAGATAAGCGTTTAATGGAAATAACAGCTCGGCGAAGAACATTATGGTCATACGCGAACTATCGCCAGGCCATAACCCTAAAAGGGTAATATTTATGCATAAACAAACTATTTGTTTCTTGTTCGTATTTTTATGAAAGCCATTATGGCTGTGTTTTTTACGCCTACGTAAATATAACGCGGCGAAAATTTCAAAAGAAAGGAAAACATTAAGGCCAATTTCAGGCTATTTAGATGTTATAGCAATTAGTGGGATTAACAGAGAGTTTTATTTCGGATAGCTACTTATTTATTTCTTGTTTATAGGATAATTTTCTTACTTAAACATTTTCTTTCCATAATTTGGATAAGTTCGCTCTGTCGCTTTTATATTAGATATTATATAGATATTTCATAAAGAAAAAATCGGTCAAAAACAGGGAGGAAAATAATCGGGATCATATAGGAAAAAAGTTCCATTAACGTTCAATATTCGAGGATTAAGATTGTTTACAAACAAACTTACTGTAGCCTGAGGGAACTAAATAAAATAAAAATAAATTTAAAATACATAAAAATGTCTAAGGTCTGTACGGTACCGTATTAAATATCGATAGGAAAAGATGTCTGTAATTCTAAGCCTTGCGATTAAAATGGGCAGCACGATACATAAAAACTAAATGACGTAGAAGGTACGCACATACATAAGTTTAATTATATATATTTTATTATAATTGAAGCAACGGCCACGAAAAAATTGCCATGATGTACAAAGCGAATGAAAGATTTTATCATGGGTGAATTGCTAACAATATCAAATTCAGGGTGTCAATAGTCCAACCATATTTGTTGCGTCAGCGCATCTTTGTGATTCTGTTGACGCGTACCTATTCACAAAGCGAATTTGTAAAAGGGTAAATTAACAAGAAAATACGCTTACTGTATAATTATTCATAGTAATTTATTTAACAAAAAGCACTTAACGGCTATCCCTAAATGAGAAGAATAAACTATATTTCAAATTGGGGCGTGTGTTATCATAGAAAAAAACGCAAACAGAATTGAAACACACCTAAAAGGATTCCAGTGTAAACAATGTCGAATCAACATTATGAATTTATCTAATGGGAAATCTCAGCGAAGAGCAAACACGTCTCGAGCGAAATACTACAGAGGGATGAGTAACTTACTGGGCAAGAAAATATTAGTTGATTTTTGAATTTCACACTTCAATGCTCGCTTTAACGTGGGGCGCGGACGGTGCGGCGTTGCGCCAATTGTGTTTACATGTTTTCGAGTGATCATGCACACAATCAAAAATATGAGTCAAATATTATTTCCTTTTATTTTTCACTGAACAATTGAATAGCGTTGTTATTTAGGTGGGTTGGATGCAGTTTTGAATCGGTTCGAAGAAGTCTGAATTTAAAATAGCTTCTACTAACGTCGAACTACGTGTATCATGGTAATGATATATTTAGTTTACATATTATAGTTTAGGATTCGTATACTTATGGCTATTGGGCTACTGTCTTATATGCCTACTTTGGTAAAGCGTTGACAACCGACTAATTTCGTAAATGTCACAACCAGACCAGCGTATTGCTATCGAGTTGATATGCCATCTTTTTCACACTATAAATATACTTAATAAAGATGAACGTGACAACAAGCTTATCGATAACATTAATCTGTTTGTCGATCGATAACATTAATCTGTAATAGTTAGGTGTCTATATTGCCTCAGGTAATATAGACACCTAACTATTACCAAGTAGATACCTGTTTAGATCTGGTTTACGTTTAAGGCTTACCATTTTATTAAAAACATCATGTCTATGTATTTTTTTAATAAAATCGTACCTCTACACTACGAATTAATCCTGTATCGTGGGTGAGTTTACAAACATGAAATTCATATACACAAACATCCAGACCGTAACAAATGTTGACGGGTCACACAAAGATTTGTACCATGCGGGAATCGACCCTGCGACTACTCGGTCCTGTGGGTGTAGTGACTTAAGCTCCTAAACACTGGACTAACCCGTCCGTCCGTATTGGATATTATTATGTATTTATTTTAAGATTTCAAGTTCCATTATACCAGGGTTTCCCTACCTTTCTTTTGTTGTGCCCCCCCAGGATAATAAATAATGTTTTTATGCCCAATTCCCCTTCAATTTTTGTATTCCAATACAAAGCACATTATTTGAACAACTACAAATATGTAACATTCTCTTTATTTTAATTATAATTTATACAAAATATACTTCAAAGAACTTTAAAACGGTTTTTATCGAAATCATTTATGTAATTGATATACTTCCTGAATTTCTTTTGAACAATGACATCGCATTTTGATAAAGTGACAAACATCATGTGCTGTTCATTTACGTGTAATTTATTGATTCGTGTTTCGGGCCCCGTTCATATCTCTTTACGCCCCCAAGGGTGGCGCGCCCCCTAATCATTGCCCTGCATTATACAATATTAATATAATGCAGTAGTCAGTAAATGAACCATGTTGCAGTGGTTCAAGTTCTGACAGTCATACTTCTACCCCAATGCGTTAAGGATACTGTTGCGGCTGGCCTGCACCCTGCGCAGCAAGGACGTGCACCGCTTGCGCATGGTTGGATAAAAACAGTCTACACGCACTTCGGTCAACATTCCTGAAGCGCTTCAAAGGCGAGGCAGCCCCAAGTACCCGGAACGCATTGTTACATTGGACACGTAACGCCCCAGCGCATAAGCGACCCACAGACTACTCGCTCGATATTGTTCATATAATTTCGATACAATTCTTAGAATAAATGTTAAAAGGAAAGTATTTATGCGTGCGTGCCTACATAACAAATCTTTAACCACTTTGGCAAAGCACCAAAATACAGTATTTTGTGTAAAGATTGCACATTATCACCGGGAGCTCATAAACATTACTGACAAAGTGAAGTATAACAAAAGCTAAATGGCTACATTGTTGTTACACTTAGCACCCGTTATTAAACTTGGACAGAAAAAAAAGAGTGGAGAATTGAAGCGAAGCCAATTTCTGTGGATGACAGGAAACTTTTGTTAAATGTTATAACAGTGGAATTTATGATTAGAACTTGGAGTAGTGCAGCAGGTGAGTTCCAACTTCGGAATTCAATTATGTATGATTGTGGAAAATATGTTTTTTTTTAGTTACCGTTGTTCAGAACAGAGATGGGCAAAATGTAATCAGATTATTGATTAACCACCCCCGCTTGGGGAATATAGGCGTGACGGTGTATTGATAATTAACGAATACAATTACTTTTTGTAATTTTCATTGATTACGATTACACATTTACTCTTGAATCATGACTGAATATTACAAAATGCAATTATAATCTTCAATCTGATTACATTTTGCCTATCTCTGGTTCAAAAACTATGTCCTGTTACGACCGCCGGACGGCGGGTACAAATAAAAACACAATTATGAAAATACAATTGTTTATTTAAATAAAAAAAACTTAACTAAATAAAAAAAAATAAGGCACAAAAAAGGAAAAAGAATTAAATTACAATAAAATAATTTAAGTACACCCGGGGTGTGAAGTCGCGGCACAGGGAAGCCTTCTGGTCAACAAAAAAAACCCTATGGGCGCTGGGGACTTAACTTCGGCTGTTTGATCCCGTGACGCGTGGGGGTCTTCGGTGATCAGCTTCCACCGGCTAGGTGGGAAACTTGGAGGTGCCCTATAGAAGGCCCTCAGCCGCCGAGGTCAGCTGGAGTCGACGGGCAGAAGTGTGGCCTGCTGTCTCCCAAACCGTACTTTTGCAACCCGTACGGTGGACCCCCAAGTTTCCAAGGGGGTTGAAAAATGTTGCTAATGTAAAATTTTCTATTTTTTATTTTAATATAGCACTGGTACTATCACTTTTTAAAATAGAACTATTAATGAGGAGTACTTGTCGTGCGAACTCTGGCGTCGAAAAAGCGTTGTTCCTGCGCAAATTCGTTTTATATACTATCTCGGGACGTCCTATTTCCTGCCTGAGGCAACAGTGCGCACTCCCCAGATCTCTAGATCCTTCGTCTGAGACGAGGACAGAGATATGGAAAGAACGGCTCAACCGAAGCAAGGCACGCCCTAAACTATTGTCTGTTTTTTATAAAATTCTTGTGGGACTAAGATAGCAATAATCGAACCGAGCGAGGTAGGATCATTGTCCCGTTGTTCGCTATTGTATTTTTTTTTTATTTCTATATCTTTCTATGTTGTGGGCGTTTCTTATTAGATGTTCTAGAAAGAATTTGATTTCCGGTACCAACGAATACCTTATATAGTCATTATGATGCTATCACTAGTTAAGGCGCGCGGTTTCCATTCGATGTAACAACTAGTTATTTTGTTTGTTTGTGTGTAAAGTTTTCGTTTTTTTTTTTTTAAACTTTGTTACGAGGGAACAGTCCTTAGTAAGCTATGATGTGAACAATTACAATAAATTGGTGGTGACCATAGACTGCCTCGTTCGTCTGGTGGCGAATAATGCTCGTAGCGATAACGACGTCCTGGATTCAAATCCTGAGTCGAACAAAAAGTAATTGATAGATAGCAAATTTTCCAATATCAGAAGTCTGGTATTGTACCCGGTATGATAGGAAAAGGCTCGCCCCCTATTACATGGGACCTAACATCGTCGGCGAAGAATGGTTGTACACAGTACACCCCTTTCACCCCCGCTTGGGAAACATAGGCGTGACGATGTTTCTAAATTGGTATTGATAAGCCTTAACTCCTCTAAAATTAAATTGTATAGCCTTTTCAAGTAGGTACACACCCATCTAAACTATTACTAATAAAAAAGACTAACCTATTTTCACTTAATTAAGAACATATCGGTTTCAATCGCAATTTGCTTTGATAAATAAATATTTGTGTAACAAATTTATTTTTGGAGCCGCGTGCTTTTTAACTTAATTTGTCCAGAAATAATCCCTGTTTCGTGTTGAAGACTTAAGGGTAAATAACACAAGCATGAGCTACCAATATTGTTTTTTATTAAATAAGTTCTTTTGACGCGCTTTCGGCCATTAATTAAATTAACGAAGATCAAAGACATCACCACGAGTTACGTCTCTGCCACAGGCGTGTATCTGATATATCTATTTGTTATCTAGGCCATTTATTTGATTGGCTACTTCGATCTTGTCTTACTGTAAAAAAAGTCTTAGTAATACTGCCTCGTAATTCTAATGGTGTGTAAAGCGCTTAGAGATCCCAAGCTCCTAGGTTCAAATCCTAGGTCGTAAAAATGTAATTTTTCTATCAAAATAATCCCATTATCAATCCGTATTCAGGAACTGTGCCCGAAAAATGGTAATAGGCTCGGTCCCTGTTACCTGGGTCCTAACATCGTTGGCGAAAAGTGGGTGAACACAGTGCACCTCTGATACCCACGGTTGGGGAATAAAAGTGCGACGGTGTATTTTTTTAAATATAGCCCCACACTAGAAATTATACCTGTGTCGTGGGTTACTAACATGAATTTCGCATACACAAACACCCAGGCTAGAAAGATTCTAGAGCGGATACCACGTATTGGCAAGCGCAAGTCGAGGACTTGACCGCTGCAAAATATCCTAAAGATTGAAGTGAAGGTTTCTCATTAATTTGATTACGTCGATCCCAGGGCCCGACCCGTGTCACAAGTTACTCTATTAGTTTCGCAACTTGCTGAAAGTAATCCGAGCGAATTAGGTTTTGTAAGACACGAATTATCAAAATTATGCTGACAGTAGTATATTTTTGGATGGTTTTAAAACATGTTAAGTTAATGCAGAAACTAAAAGAGTGGTTCAATAAGACTATGTTTCGATCGAGTGATTTAGAGCAAAGGCCGCTACTGATCGATCGAATAATTTAGACTTCAATCCTCACGTCACAAGGCAGGTTTTAATAATAATAATGATTCAGATTTATCTCGGATCAGATCCATAGTGTTAGTTACAATTTCCTTATAATTATTGTAATAACAATAATTAAAGTATAGCTTTTGTGTAATCCATAAATTATTATTTCAGATTTTGTTTATGTGAGTTTTATCTTGGTAAACCACCACCACCAGTACTAGGAATGACGGTGTAATCTTTTTGTAAAATAAAATTTACTATTTGTATCCACGTTACATGGCACGAGGTAGATAGGTACTAATGGTGCTTTATTTAAACTTTTGCGCGTATATTTCGGTCCATTTATAAAGGCGAGGCTATAAGTTCGAGTAATTTTAACCGAAATACGTTGTGATATGCAAACAAGACGATTCATAAAATTAAAATTTAAAAGCAAAGCTCCATTTCGGAGGTGTTTTTGCCTGAGCAGCGCGACACAGCGCACATAAGTTACGCCGAATATTTATGTTGGGTGATGCCACCTACAGGCCCCCGCTCATATTTACAAGATCCCATTTACTGCACTCTTGTATTTGCATTTTACATGTATTACTTTTCTTTACCCCTATATTGTACTCTAAATACTTAGATAATTCAAATGTTCATTAAAGTTATTGTTCGCCGAAATGTTTGTTTCTGATTGGGCTTATATTAGGCGTTTTAATGCTTGAACATGCTTACTGGATTCCAGGACACGTTTCTGGGCACATGTCTGGTAAGGTCTTTCACTATTTCCTCCATAGATCTCTATCCCCTATCAGTAATGGCCATTCTACTCGATATGCGTCCTTTCGGCTCAGGTGACTCGCCCAATACCATTTTAAGACCGACGTCTTCGATGCGAGTCATGGAACGCAGCACCGTGTTCCGTACTCGATATCTATCATTTTATACCTCAGATATTTTTCACCAGTGAGTCCAAGTCCATGTGTCTCACATTAGGTTAATAAAAAATATTCCAGATACATTGAGCATTAGGTTAATAAAAATATTCCAGAAACAATAATTAAACATTCAATCCATTCGCGTGTCGCGGCGATGCGCGGGGTGCAGGGGTCACATTGAGTTGCACCGGCGGGCCGCCATTGCCAGTAAGAAACTAAATCAAAACAAAACAAGTTCGTTAATACAGTCAGCATGACTGTTTAAAGTTTAGCCAACCATGAACCAAATTTCTTAAGGTTATTAAACCTTCGGCTTCGGCGGAAGAATTTGGCGATGGCCTATTAATCAGATTCGGCTTCGGCTTCGGCCAAAAATCGACCTTCGGTCGGACACTGTTGGCTACGACCAAATAAACACGTAACTCGACGCGTTACGATAATTTCGTGAAATGATATTTTCCCGAATGTTTCTCATAGCCCTTTTGAGATTTGATTATGAATGTAAAGATAATTGTTAATACATAAGGCAAGTAAATACTTGAATTTATTGTAATCATTCAGTCATCTATACTGATATTATAAAAAAGAGGGTGGATTTGTTTATTTGTAGTTGATAAATTTTGAAACTAATGAACTGATTTTAATAATTCTATCACCATTAGAAATCTACATTATCCAGCAGTAACATAGGTCTAGTAGGTGGCGCTGTTGTCGTCTGGTGGCGGGTGCGTAGCTGCATGAAACTGCTAATAAATAATAATTAAGAAGAAAATAAATAATAAGAAGAACAATTTCAAATCAGTAACCAATCATTATTTCCGACACCCTTTTTAAGCAATCGATAGTTCTATAACTTAATTACGCAAGTATATAAATGGGTAGGCATTCCAATGAAGATTGCATTAGACGCGTTATCCGGTCTACACCGGATAACGCGTCTAATACGCGTCTTTACGTAGCGGGCCGAGAGTTTAATTGATCCAGGCAGGATGATAGATCGTCGGCAGTGACTGCGGTGCGGGCGCGGCCGGCTTGCGGTGGATAAAGACGAATCGTGAAAGTGCCGTTTCCGTAAGACGCTCTCGGGTTTGGAAGCACCCCTAGCTTATTCAAGCCAAATAAATATATTAACCACTTGGTACGAGCGCACCAAGTGGTTAACAGCGCCACCTACCGGATCTATGTACCTTCTTCATAATGACAGTTTAATACATAGACTTTGGGTTTTCGAAAGTCTCTCATAGCCCCTTTTAGGATTTGATTAGTAATATAAAGATAATTGTTATAACATTAACCAAGTAAACACTTGAATCTATTGTGATTATATATAATAATTAAAAACAATTTCAAATCAGAAACTAAGCGATATTTCCCACACCCTTTCAAGCAATCGATGGTTTTATGACTTAATTACGCAAGTATATAAATAGGTAGGTATACCAATGAAGATTGCATTAGACGCGTTATCCGGTGTAGCATTACGTAGCGGGGCACGTTCGGGTTTAATTGATCCAGTCAGGATGATGGATCGTCGGCAGTGGCTGCGGTGCGGGCGCGGCCGGGTTGCGGTGGATAAAGATATTCATTCATCTTACATCTAAGTGCAACTTCCGTAAGACGCTTTCGGGTCTGAAAGCCCTCACCCGTATCTTATTCAAGCTATATAATTCGAGATATTGTGTAATTAAACATTGAGACTGCCATTGAGGTCAAATTTTAGGACAGGTCAAAAATGTAATTTTTCAAAAGGAAAATTCATCCAGTATCAGTAGAAGAGACACTACTTTTTTGTAGCAATAGTTAGAGTGCATACACACTAGTTCACTTTGTACCAAGTGGTTGCCGCACGTGACGTGAGACGTTCAAGTGCTAAGTTTTATTACAAAATATACCTCTGTGTGAACCCGGGAAATATAAGCTTATGTTATCTAAAGCACAAACATCCCTGTTAACTCCGCAGTTATCAAGTACGAGCCATGTTTGTTTGAAATAGCTTCTTTACTGCATAATAACTCAAAGTTATCAGTCCGAAGTTTGACATTGCGCCCGGTACAATGGCAATAAGCTCAGCCCCTATTATTTATATATGACCTAACATCGTCGGCGAAAATTGAGTGTACATAGGACACCTTTGCCACCCCCCCTTGGAAAATATTGGCGTCACGGCATCGATAATGTTTGATCGATGCGTCACGGTGCTTCTTTTTGTAATACTAAGTAGGCATATCTATAGAGTTGTATATCAATTAGAGGGGTTGCGTTGTAATCACTTTCTCTATGTAGATTACAGAATGTGTGCTCCACGAAGTATTGGATAGGAGGTCTACTCAAACAGTGTATACATTAGTGATACGACTCGAGTAGAATTGTGTGACTCAAGTTACTCGGGTTATTTTACTACGTCACTCGAGTTAAACTCGAGTTTTGGAGTAACCCGAGATACTATTCACTGGCCCAGCAATTCGAGTGAAAGTAATCGAACAATTATAGCACAACCACTTCACAAATTAATTAGTTCATGTGTGTTTACTTTCCAATATGCAAGTTTGAAATTGTTTATAGCCTGATGACGTATACTATAGTGAACTAGTAAAGTGGCATCTATTTAGTGCTCAATCTACTCGGTGTGCCGAGTTGACTCAGTAACTCGAGTGCAAGTGGACTCGAGTAGAATTTATCTTTACTCGAGTACCGAGTTAGATCAATTCACTCGAGTCACTCGAGTGTAAACGTGGCTCGAGTTGCATCACCAGTATGGATGCGTGCAGCACAAAGCCGGTTGACGAGGCTATCTCAGGGGGAGGCCTTGGTTCCGCAGTGAATGTCTTTCGTCTGATAATGATATTCAAGTATAACCCAAAAGGAAAACTTGTGTTGTTTTATTGGTTCAAATTTTGATAGTAATGAAAAATCTCTAACAGATGGTAATAAGAATGAGCGTATATCAATAACAGTTTATAATTATATTTGTTGCCTCTACTAATGTTATAATACACTTACATTTTACAGGCGGCATTTCATCATGGCGGCCAAGAGGCGCATATTCAGAGATGTCTCAGTGATCGCAAGGTTTAAAACCGGAAGCGACCACCGGCTCGTACGGGGCACTCTGAATATACAATGGAAGCGCGAAGGAGTCCGCTTGATGAAGTCCAGTCTCCGACCGAATTTGCTCCAAGCCGCTATGGATTCCCAAGCTTTTCAGTTAAAATTGGAAAACCGTTTCGCTGCCTTGGAAACCACTGACAGCGTTGATCAGAAATTCGAGCAGGTGGTTCAGACTCTTAGAGAAGAGGGTACTAAATTATGCGAAACGAGGCGTACAGGCAGGAAATCTAAGCTTTCGGGGGGGACTCTGGAGCTTATGAGCGAACGGCGCCGAAATGCAGCCTCAACCTTGTCAGAACACCGGGCCTTAAATAAAAAGATCACAAAGCTGGTCCGACGCGACCTCCGAGCTTTCAACAATCTTGAGATTGAGAAAGCCATCGAGCAGAACCGGGGGTCGAAAGTGTTCGTCCAGCCACTTGGGAGAAACCACTTGACAAGGTTGACTACACAAGCGGGTACTGTGATCGCTTCTAGGCCGGAAATCCTCTCGGAAGTCAGGAATTTCTATAGCCAGCTCTACGCCTCACACGCACCTCGACCCGAATCTCTTAGAGGAGATCCCAGAGCCACCCTAACACGTCACTTCACAGAAGACTTGCCCGAGATCAACCTGGATGAGATCGAGTTGGCCCTTAAACAGCTTAAAAATGGAAAAGCCCCGGGTGAGGACGGCGTCACGACTGAGCTTCTGAGGGCAGGAGGTACCCCAGTACTTAAGGAGCTTCGGAAGTTATTTAACACTGTCCTCTACACTGGGAGAACTCCGCAGGCATGGAACAGAAGCGTGGTCGTCCTGTTTTTCAAAAAGGGTGACAAAACCCTTTTGAAAAACTATCGACCCATATCGCTTCTGAGCCATGTATACAAGCTGTTTTCAAGGGTCATCACGAACCGTCTTGCGCGAAGGCTCGACGAGTTTCAACCCCCGGAGCAGGCCGGGTTTCGAAGTGGTTACGGCACCATAGACCACATCCACACAGTGCGGCAGATTATACAGAAGACTGCAGAGTATAATCTGCCCCTATGTCTAGCCTTCGTGGACTATGAGAAGGCCTTTGACACTGTCGAGACCTGGTCAGTTCTGGAGTCCTTGCAACGATGCCAAGTTGATTGGCGATACATCGAGGTGATGAGATGCCTTTTTGAAGCTGCAACGATGACCGTCCAAGTACAGAACCAGCGGACTGAACATATCCACCTGCGCCGCGGAGTGCGCCAAGGTGATGTCATATCACCAAAACTGTTCACCAATGTACTGGAGGATATGTTCAAGACGCTGGACTGGAAAGGTCGTGGCATCAATATAAATGGCGTATACATCTCTCACCTGCGATTTGCAGACGACATCGTCATCATGGCTGAAACGTTGCAAGACCTACAACAGATGCTGGACAGCCTTGCTAATTCGTCTCAGCGAATCGGTCTCCGGATGAACTTAGATAAAACTAAAGTTATGATCAACAAGCATGTTGACCCGGGACCGATCGCCGTAAACGGAGCCCCCCTCGAAGTTGTTTCTGAGTACGTATACCTAGGGCAGGTGCTCCAACTAGGTAAAAACAACTTCGACAAGGAAGTTAAGAGACGGATACAGCTGGGCTGGGCAGCATTTGGGAAACTCCGTCGAGTCTTCTTATCGCCCATACCCCAATGCTTAAAAACGAAAGTTTTTAATCAGTGCGTCCTACCTGTAATGACATACGGAGCCGAAACGTGGCCACTCACTGTGCGGCTTGTCCACCAGTTCAAGGTCGCTCAACGAGCTATGGAATGAGCTATGCTCGGAGTTTCTCTTAGGGATCGAATCCGGAACGAAGTTATTCGTCAGAGAACCAAGGTTACCGACATAGCTCAGCGAATTAGCAAGCTGAAGTGGCAGTGGGCAGGTCACATATGCCGCAGAACCGATGGCCGTTGGGGCAGACTGGTTCTTGAGTGGAGACCGCGTGTCGGCAAACGTAGTGTAGGGCGCCCTGTAGCTAGGTGGGGCGACGATATTCGTAAGGCAGCGGGCAGGGATTGGAGAAGGAGAGCTGAAGATCGAGCTCAGTGGCGTGCCATGGGAGAGGCCTACGTCCAGCAGTGGACTGACACGGGCTGATGATGATGATGATGACATTTTACAGAGGTATGGTTGGACCTAATGTGATCAGGTACATTTTTGTCGCTACCTACTTGTCGGTCAATTTTTTATTTTCCTTGTGTTCTGTTTTAGGTTCTCTCGTATTCCACGTTGTATTTTTTTCACTGTTGGTAAGTGATAAAATAATTGTTATCTATTAAATTACTTCAAAACTGTAATATGTACAGGTACTTGTGATCATAAGTTGAGCTGGCACTTGACAGGATATTTTTTATTTCATCCTCGAATCTCGTCCAATCAAAATTGTATCTAAAATTAATTATCGTTAATAAAGTGCGGCCGGGGTTTTACCTGAATCACCGTTAATTAAATTTGAAGTACCTAAGCTCTCTAAAAGAGCTCGTTAAGAGGCTATAATATTGTGTAGTGTTGTAGTTTGCGTTTTAAGAGCTTAAAGTATTAAGCTACAAGAGCTGCGTTGCCGATGACAAGCGACTTAATTAACTGAGTACAAACATAATAATATAATAGTGTCAGAAGTTGGTACGGGCCGCTTTAGCGTCGTGCTTGAGTCTGAGTACTGCAAACAGATGATAAGTAGCCGGTTGGTGAAGGCATTGGACTTCTAATCACGTGGATAGTTTGCTCAGTTATTTTAAGTAAGTACTATTTCTGGAGAATTACTTTCTTACGTCATATCTTTAATTTTATTTTATACATATTGTTCATAATTTATGTTACAAAAGACATATTTTAATATCTAAGTAAATATCGTCAACTATATTATATTTTTAAAGAATTTTTTAAAAATAAGTGGATTTTATGATTTGTTGGCCTTTGAAAATACATCACCTATTTTTACAGCTTAGGATTAGGTATCGATTTTACTTTATTTACTATACCTAGAAATCTGTGAGTTTTGAAATCTTCTGAAGTCAAAATCAAAACGCAGTACTAAAAACTTTTTCAATTTCAATGGTATAACAAAAAACGGGAGCGTCGTCGGTTGCTCAGAGAAGACAGTCGATAATAAAAGGTTGTTCTGCAATTTAGTTTCAGTCGCTGCTTTATTGCATCGTCTGTGGAATTTAAATTTTTCCTTTGGGCTTCATCGGAGATAATCAAACAGCTGCCGGCTGCTTCACGTATTGAATATTAATGAATTTAATTACGCCCTGTAATTATTGTAGTGCCGTCCCAAACAGTCAAAGTTTTTTAAGAAAATTTTTGCCTGCAGTTTTCATTATTAGGTATCTTAACTAAAATGTGTTTGCAATAAATAGAATCGTTCAATAATAATTACACAGGCAGTTGAGGCAAATATTTTATTTTAATTCAAGTTAATAAACTGACCCTACTAATCCGTAAACAGGTACATAATATTCTTACCTCTCGCCTTAATCTCAACTCATAAAAGCGTCGGTAAATGCAAACATTCTTTCGTATTTGCCACGAAATTGCGTTGTTCACCACTAACGCCCAACTACCTTTATAATAAATTCGTTGTTTTAACGGAAATTTCATCGTCTTAGCCGAGGCCATTAAGACATTTAGGATTGAGTTCCACTGCGGCTATGAGCGGGGGCCGTTAGGTAGGTACGTAAACCGTTATAATAATGCGCATAAAATTCTCTTCGGAGAGCTGTGAGCGGGTGAAGTTGCCGGCATTACAGCCCTGAGTTATTCAGCGTCACGTACCCGAGGGCCGATCGTGTCGGGCCCGTGTCGTCGCCGCACCGTCCGCGTCGCGTCATAGGGGCTAGGCATGTCGATATCTTTAAAAAAATAATCGATATTTAATTCGATTCAAACGCACTAGGATCGATTCTCGATTCAGCTGAAGATTAAAGAACGATTCTCAATAAATCGATTCAAAGTCAATTTTTGTAAATGCGCTGATTGAATAAAAATATCTATTTAATCCCTCTATTTGCGCCATTTCTGGATACGTTATACATGAAGATTAAAACAACAGACTCTCATAAATCTGATGTTTAGTAGTAGGTATTTGACAATAATTGTGTTTTGCGATTATCTAAATATTCGACGTGTAATCATAATCAATTCGAGGGGCTTTTGAATTGATTCACTGGAGCGGTTAAGTGTTACAGGTTGATATAAAAAATCCATTTTTCGAGTTCAATTGACATGCCTATTACGTACTCTGTGCATAGCCGCGTAGCAAAACTGTTGCAGTGGAAACTGGCCGATTTCGAAACTTATGACAGTAACAATTGGATGTTGAGAATAGTTTATCCTGAGAACCATACCGACTGGTCTATTTTAATAAGATTGTGTTTAAACTCCTGGTATTTTCCATCACGTTAGCTCGTGGAAATTTTTCGTATGCTTGTGATATGGATACAGAGATTCTAGAGTTTTCCGTTGGGTACAATCATCGTCTGTTCTAATTTTCCGATTATGTTAGATACTTGTCACTTACCTAGAGTCGTGAGCACTCATAAATGTGTACCATATAATTTTATGACATAATGATGCAGAATATAAAGCGTGAACATATGTATTGTTTTAATAAATATTTGCGTCAAAGTAATACCTAATGCTTGTTGTTAATTACCTATCTTATTGTTTGAAGAGAAAACATAAAAACAATATTTATGTCGCAGCAACTTCAAAATTCATTTCGAATTAGGATGTAATAATTAATTGAACGGCTTGCCAGTTACGGCGTTATAAATGGCGACCAATAAATTAAAAGGCTAAACTTCCAGTCACTATTTGACTAACTAACCAACGAATGTCCCAGAAATAATATGTTTTCCGTCCGTTCTCTCTTAAATATTTATTAACACAGTCTTCCACATTTATTTTCTTATCTTATGGTTAATTGACCAACTTAGAATTTTTAAATTCCTATTATTATTGGTTTCACAATGACAATTTACAGGGAGTGGTTGGTTGTGTTCTCTATATGTTTGTGTTGTAATATCTTCATGCCGCCTTAAAGACCCAATCAATTAGAGTTTTAATACTAGATATGCAAAGGCACGAAACTCGACTATATTCAAAGTATAGTTGTAAACCAACTGCCGGTTTGTTTTAAATTCATTTTCAAACATTTCAGTTTTCTATTCATTGAATCGTGAAACACAATAACAGGCCTTTTTACAATCTGTAAGGCTTTTGAATGAATCGCGACTGTTTACTGGCGGACTGCCTCGTTGGTCTAGTAGCAAGGCGCATCGTTTTGTGATCACGAGGTCCTGGGTTCAAATCCTAGGTCGGACAACTGTAGTTTTTCTAACGAAAAACTTCTTAGTATGAGCCCGGAGTTTGGAATTGTGCCCGGTATATGACAATAGGCTCGCCCCCTCTTACATGGGACCTAACATCGTCGGCGAAAAGTAGGTGTAGTAAGTACACCTCTGCCAGCCCCGCTTGGGGATTATAAGCGTTACGGTGCTACTGTTTACGTCTGTAGACCTTTTATACGTATATTGCTACTGCTGTCTACGATTTACGTAAGTTAGGAATTAAAGTTCCTTTTATATCCCGCCAACGGATGTCATATAAGCGATACTGTGTCCGTGCTATGACCGTCTCCGTGTAATCGGTTTTATGCACGATACCATAATAACATAATAGACTATTATGCACGAGGCTGTTATGATAGAACTGTGGTGGCTGGTGGTGAGACGGGCGTGGTTATACTAGATAATTTATTTGTTAATGGTACTGCATATATGGGAACTTTGCGTTTGTAAAAAGGGCTTAAGAGCGAGCACAGATTGATCGGAGCACTTGCTCCACAGTTCAGTGGAAAAAATAGTCGCGGTTTGATCCCCGCATGGGTTTTAAAATGTATATGTGATCCACAAATATTTAAGGACGCGCTGAAGGTCACGGGTAAACGCTGAATTTTATTGTATATTAATTGTGCATAAGATATACATGTAAGAAAGTGGGATAATCAGAAGAATACACACTACTAGTCTTTCTGCTTATAATCTTAATTTTAAAACAAAACAATCTTAATGCTTGATAACTTTTGGTCGTACCCAATTGTGTTCTCTTTGGTCGTAAGCCTTCTTATACAAATCTTAAATCCTTTTTCCTTTAGAGCATAGACTACAAGTTACCTACCAAAGGTTACCAAAGTGATGGCAGAATGTACTCTTCCATCACCATGCTAACCGCTTAGAGTAAAGACTATGGGTAACTTTGGGTAACCCCTAGGACGATAGAGTAACTGTCTTTCTTACATTAACTCTCTCATTCTTATTCATAGCGACAAGTTCTTACTCAGGGTACTTAATCGAAGAAATTCTCCTTATTTAACAAATGAAAAAAACACATCAAGCATAAAGTCGTCATTCAAAAACATCCCAAAAGTCCTCATATCCGACACTTACAAAATACACCACACACCCTTAAGAAAACAGTAGCGTCGCAGAGTTTGTAGATTCACATACGTAGCCCTCCTAAGCCGCAGTTTCTCAAAATGTAATTTGTTTTACTATATGACGAAAGTTTAAATGTACTGCGTCTTCTAATTACGTCCGATCATTTTCTGAACCCTTGCGGAGTAAACTCCTGAGAAGCTTACAACTCGGTTTTGTTATGTATGTATCATTATATACTCGTATTACGAACTCACTGCCAACGTCGGTGATGCATGACACGAAGACGGATACACACTTCTTAATTACTTATTTGGTGCCATAGAGGTACTAAATGTACCTCTATCTTTAGTATCGTTAGAGAATTATTTAGGAAAATTCACGAAGCTAATATTTTGTATTATAGTTTTATGGCGGGTTTTTAATACGCTAAGTAAAAAAAAGGTGTGACCATATTAAGATCCTGATAATGGTTATTCTACTATCAGGCGCTTAAATGTTGACACTATAGTATTTTTGGTAATAAGAACGTATTTTCTGTCTTAATTTGTTATTTTTATTCAAACTATATCGTCCCACTGCATGATAAGATCACTAGGTAAAAATAAACACCATCATGCCTATATTCTCCAAGTGCGGGGTAAAAGGAGTGAACTGTGTACACCCTTCAGTCATTACTCTGAGGTACATTCATATATGCTATTTCAGCAGTCCAGTTCCTAATAATTTTTTACCTCTCAGTTGAAACGTACTTCTTTAATCCGTGGGTAGAACAATCACTACGGACGTGAAACATTGAGGTTAATTTAATCTTGTTCCAATAATTCAATAAAGTCCAACTTTCAGTTGTTTATAACAGACATTCAATTGTCTACGACACAAATCAAATTTTAGCTAGGCTGTTTTGGCGTGCGCTATGCGACTTGTCAACTTAGAAAACTTTATCGCCTATTTCAACGATGACTTTTTCACGCACTTTTGAGGCGCATAGCATAAAACGTGCGTCGACAGCGCATTGCCTGCTCTGCAAAACTTAAAATAAAGACAGTTTGTCTGAGTTTGTATCGGTACAAACGCATGGCGAAGCGCTTTGAAAGCGATTTTTATTTACTTATAATTTATTTATTTCTTTAGTGTTACCAACTAGCTGCTGTCGTGCGTCTGCATTGATGTAACTATACATTTTTAGCCATAAAACGCAGGGCTCAGTTCATGAACACAGGAGCCTACACAGATTGTAATAACATTGCGTTTGCAGCGCGGTTTTGTTGCGGCTTAGGCGCGTCAACCGCAAGTGAAAAATTCGTTTTGTGCATCGGCCTTCAGATTTTGATATCAAAGGGGACAGGTGTGAGGTTTCATTTATGTTTTCATAATGAGCTATTATAAGAGCTACCTAAAACAATAACTATTGAAATCGGGCCCGGTATAATGGCTACAGATTCCTCTCTATTCTATTGGGACCTAACATCGTCAAGGTTGAGTGGGTGACACAGTACACCTCCTCCTATATGTACAACAAAATTAAAGCTACGCTACGAGGCAGTGGTATATATATAGAGCATTTTATGTGTGTAGCAGTAGGTATAGCTCTTGGATTACACTGACCGTCCTTGTGGCCTGTATCGTTTTAAGGCGTTTTTGTTACGAAATTTCGCAAATTGAATTTAAGGCAGTTGAAATAACGCTTAAATTTGATAGCCGAGTTGAATTCGATGAAGCGGTCACGTCTGCTAATTCTCCGAAATATTAATGTAGTTCACGTGGACGTAATCTAGAGTCCCGGCACGTTGCGGGCATTCCGCCTTGGAAATCACTTCCCGGGCCACTCTCCACTCCTGACAGTGACGTATTGTTGCTCTTCTTTAACATTAATGTAATGGATTTCGTTTCATGTAGCGGAAGCTATCGCATATTTTTTCGATTAGTTTAATTTATTTATTATAAAAACAGGTTTTCGCTTCTTAGGTAATTTGATGTGTGTAAATGTTGTGACGTGAGATGACTATGAACAGTTTGACAACCTTTTGCCTTAAGCTACTTGACTCAATTAACTTTTGTTTTAAAACTGTTCAGTATATTATGTAATGTTAACACGTTAGCTGAAACTTTCCGTTCAGGCCGTGTCGGACAACGTTGACCGCGCGGCAGACCCGTGTTCGAAACTGTCTGCTGCACCGACGGACACCGACACCGAGATAATTGACTTATAAGCTGACCCGCGCGGCCCTCTAGTTTACCCTATATAGCTTGGTTCTTACAAGAGACTACTTAGAAAAAAATTATGATTTTTGAGACGCTACTGTAAAATGTAAATCACTGTACGGTTTTTTGGAATCATAATAAATTAAACCAACTTTTAAAAGAAGAAATAGCTGTTTAATTATTAAAAATATATATACTGATATCATTAAGGCTTCTCTAGACCAAATTAAAACTGAAATTAAACATAAAAAAATTAAAAACTTCTCCAAAAACTTATTGATAGGTAAACTGACTAATCTCCGCTTTGCCGATGATATCGTTCTGTTTTCATCCAAACCATCAGAACTAGATTATCTATGACAAGATCAAAAACTTAACTTATGACCAACAGCACGAAATGTAGGGTAGAGAGAGATGGACAGATCACTACTATGCTTAGTGCATAGTGTCAACGAATATACGTATTTGGGCCAGACTGTCTCGTTTCATAACCGGCATGATTCAATAGACAGAAAGAGAACGCCTGGAAGAGTATGGTCCTTGAGGGATATGATGAAGGACGACCTTACCTTGTCCCTCAAGCCAGACTGATGGATATGTGTGTTTGACCCGTCGTAACCTATGATGGTACAGTGGACGAAATCCACAACATCCTAGTAGAGACTCTCCATACGGTCGGGTCCAAGTATTTGAAGCCCTACCGTAAAAATACGCCTCCAAAACTATCTAATTACACCCGGAACCTTATGGCTGAGCTCCGTTCCATGACGCTCCAAACCTCCGATGATGCTAAGTCCTATAGGCAGCTCAATGGACAGATATTGAAGTCCTTGCGACGCGATTTACGGTCCTTTAATACAAGGCGAATTGAGGAGACCATAGAGCAGAAAAAGGGCTCCAAAGTGTTCGCAAGAGATGCATCTATTGGGCAAAGCCATTTGATGAAGCTGAAGACGGAGGATGGAAAAATAACGTCGAATAGGTCAGAGGTGCTCAGGGAGATAAAGAGGTTCTATAGGCAGAGGTTCTATATATATATTTTTAAATGGAATAATTGAATTTGCGATTTGTATATATCTTTAGTAAGAATCGTGTTTATTAATTGTAATTTTACTGGTGTACAACTATCTATTTTTTATTAGTTATATACCTCAGTAGCTGAACTGTTGTTGACTTGATAAAATACCTAAGAGCCAAGCTAACCCGACACTACTTATATACATTAATTATGCATATAATCTAACTAAATAGTAAAAAAAACAGACCATTAAAATTAAGAGAATCTGGGATTTTTGCTTAGCTTGGTAACATAATCAAGTGTCGCCCAACATTGACCGCGTTGGTTGGTTAACGTGTAAAGAACAAAAATTAAATTTAAATGATAATATAATCCGTAACCCTAACAACACCTTAAGCCATACGGATTATAGAAAGAAGACCCATACTGATAGGTACTTAAACGGTGAATCTCACCACCATCCAACACAGTTAGCTACTGTAGGTAAATCTTTGTTTCAGAGAGCACAAGGGATCTGTGATAAAAAACATCTTGCTGACGAGCTTCAACATATCAAGCAAGTCCTGCACGACACTAAGCTTCAAGTTCCACGCCAACGTCACAGTGACCGAGTGAAACCAGCCACAGTCGAGCGTCTCCCTGCTGAAAAAAAAAGATCACTCAATTTTTACCATGTGTCAAGTGTCACATCCCTCTACAAGATGCAGGAGTGTACAAGCTTGATTGTAAATGTGGTCTCTCTTATATAGGACAAACAAAAAGACCGGTAAAAACTCGGGTTAAAGAACACATAGATAAAACACCGTCGCTCAAAGAAGTCTGCAGTCTGTGAACATGTCCTTGACCGCACCCGCCATAATATCAGATTTGATCGACCACAAATCCTCGTGAAAGAACACCGATTCCTACCAAGGATGGTTCACGAGGCTATTGAAATTGAAAAAACATCCTAATTTCAATAGAGAAGATGGCTGGGTGCTTTCATCGTCTTGGGATCCGGTAATTAATATAATCAAATCCAAAACCAAGCATAACACTGCAAGACCTCAAGACACCGTGAGCTCATTCTGCGTAGATCAGAACAACAAAAATAATTAAGAAGTTTGAGGAAACCCCGGAAGAACTATGCCTTTTGGACGTCTACCACCTCAATCCCTCCCGTGACCATGGGTGCTGCAAAGCACTCGAAACGTCGGGAACTTAAAAATCAAAAATAAACCGCGATAAAATCCGAAAAATAGTTTTATTTCTATCTATCTATCTATAACCTCACGCCAGATCCCTTGCGGGGTAGGCAGAGAGTACAGAGTTCCAACAGGTTCTTTCCTTACATACCTCTCTGGCTTCCTCGACTCTCATAGTTCGTCTCATACACGCTCGCCGGTTACGGAGACTCTTAGTTTTATTTCATGTGTAATATTCGCGTAAATCTAAGAACTCAGTACAAAAATTAAATTACCTAATCCAGGTTCGACACAGCTTTATGACACCCTATAAAATGTTGAAAAACATTTGAATGTTGATTGCAGTTTTTTTATAATATTAGATTTTCATATCCGAAAGTAATACAAATGTTATTTTCACTAATGTCATAATGTATACGTTACACATTACAGTTTAATTTATATACAACGTAAAAGACAATGATCAAATAGTTTATATTTATGATATGATAATTGCAGTAAAATAATATTGCTTTAGGTGATAATAGCAATCCAAATTGCGACGTTATCTATTTGGATACTAAGACGCAGCCATCACGATACGTCGATATTATGAACATTCAAACGAAACACTTCAATATCGGTGCAAATGGTATTGAAAGCAATTTAAGCGCTTAGATTACGGCGTAGCGTTCGTAGCGTACATCAAAATGTAGCAGCGTAGCAGTTCTACGTCGTACCCGATAAATTGACAATAATTATGTAGAGCATTTTATTAGAAAATGTATTAGTATAAAAATTAGTACTCACATCCACAAATTTCAATATTAAACTTAATAAAATTGAATTTGTAAGTGAAGGACACTTGTCGTTTTGATTTGTATTTTTTTCAATGCATTGTATGTTTAGCTACCTATGTATCTATATCTCATGCCAGGTCCGGTACAGGGTAGGCAGGGAGTACAGAGCGACAACAGGTATGTATTGTCTTTTATTACTTTACTAATTAACTGCAACTGGTATGATCGTTCTAAATAATAAATATTCCACAATGTCATCCCTAAACTACTCAATCACGCCGTTTAAAAGAAGTAAAAACGTAGCATTATTTCCGCAGCAGCTAGGTTTAAATTTCATGTTTTCATGCAGAGTACAGCGCGGGTGTTCAGTAATTCCATTGTAGAGGTATGCAGCGCAGGTGGACGCCAGAATGCTTCTCGTTTTGTGTAACGCACCGCCTGAACATCTTAAACTGGCTGTACGTATGAGCTGCCTAGTACAGGCTAATGTCTGATGTACATGTATGGGCTTCCGATGCTCAAAGTCTTGTGCTTTTAGCAAAGCATATTTGAAATGGTAATGTGGTCCGGTAAATAGACATTATATTCCGGTGTCCGGGCATGTTGCAGTTAGGGTGCTCGGATAGTAACAAAGTACTAATATGTCGATGCAGAATGTCTGTAGCCAAATTCAATGACATTTTGCAACGCAAAGGCGAATGGTCAGAATAATGCGATTGTGCCAAGAGAATAGAAATAAAATGCTTGCTAATTTTCTGGGCCCTCTGATTTGTAGACTAAGAAATTTGAAAGTGACTTGTGAAATATTTACTTCCTTGTTGTTAATTCTAATATTTCGGTTTCTATATATCATTCATACTATATAACATTCATATCCATTCTCCAAGTATTTTATATATAGATCATAAAAACGGGAAATTACAACCGTAATTCTTACATCATCATCATAAATGTAGAACTATTATTTAAAAAAATCATAACAACTTTCACAATTCTCTTTAATGAGCGACGGAACCAAATTAAACTTTTTGAACGTGTGTATAAATTGTGCGGAGACGAAATGAGAGGTAAATCCGTTTAAAGCCACATTAGACGACCCAGGACGCGTAGAGCTCTCGATCTGTCACGCGTCGTACAAACTTAATCCTTCATCAAATCCAGGTTAATTAAACTGGAGCCGACCACGATCCCAGGCAAGCCGCTCGCGCATATTGTAACACATGTGTAAACCAGGCCTTACATCATGACATGATTCTTACGACATTGTCTCTTGATAAGCTCATTCCTAGTTCAAATAGTTGAAGTGTGATGTACACTTCGACACAGATAAGACTTTGTTCAAAATTAATATAGTTATGCCATTTTTTAGACATAATTTACCTATAACTGGCGACTTTCATTGGTCTAGTGGTGTATAATGCGCGTAGCGATGACGGGGTCCTGGGTTTGAATCCTAGGTCAGAGCGTAATTTTTCGATATTAATTTCCCAGTATCAGTCCAGATTCGTGCATTGTGCTCAGTGTAATGACAATAGGCTAGCCCCCAGTTACATGGGGCGCAACATTGTTAGTTTAAAGTTACAGTACACTACTGTGTACACCCACTGCCACCCTGGCTTAGGGAATATAGCTGTGACGGTGCTTATTTAGTTTTTTTTTTATAAAATGTAAGTGCCAGTGGAGTGGGTAGGCCCCCTACAAGATGGACCGATGACCTGGTGAAGGTCGCGGGTAGAAGTTGGATGCGTACAGCACAAAGCCGGTCGTTGTGGCGGTCTTTAGGGGAGGCCTTTGTCCTGCAATAAACGTCTTTCGGCTGAAGAAGAAGTGCCATAAGCTATTTATAACAGTGTCATGTTTTTTTTAGATTTCAACTATAAGTCGTAGTCGTGCTGTAGTCGTATTAGGTATGTATTTGTTTTGTCTTAAAAATAAAGTCATAAATAAGCGATGCTAATTTTATGTCCCATTGACAAATCATCCTCCGAAGATATTTTTAAAAAGTTTGAGAAGTGACAAATGCATCAGAAGTTTAAAAAATTAAACCCCAAAAACGGCGTCGAAAGATTAACAAGCATTCGAGCCGGAGTGTATGTAATACAATCAAAAGTTTTGATGAATTTCTCCAAAACGGTCTTTGTTTCCCCTTTCTGTCCAAGTTAAATAATATAATTCACTACAGACCCGCCATTTCAGTCATGTAAGAAGAAGTTTATGTGGAAAAAGCTACGTGGAGAAAAATTATAACCCTAACAGGATGAGATCAGGTAAGTATGGCACTATCCGATGCTCGTAACATCGATTTTTACTTAGCCGATACTTCGGTATCCTTAGGTGTCTAGACTGGCAAAGATCTTTCAGCTTGGTTTCATATGATCTAGAGGTCGAAGTAAAATCTACTATATGTCTTAATTATATCGATATCTAAATAAATAAATGTTAGAAGCTTTTTAGAGGTCGTAGTCGAAATAAGATCGTGAATTTACTATTTTTAATTTAACATTGTATTTCTACTCATCAGAAAGGAAAGAATGGTAAGAACAGTAAACATAAAAAACACAAGCTCGCTAATTTTTGCACTAAATGATCCTGTGGTAGGTTAGTAGATAATTAGAGTATATTAAAAATCTCAGTGCCCCCTCTTAAGTTAATAATACATACCTAATTGCTTTGTTTCAAGTCTAGCGTTATATTAACTATCTTATGTGCTTGGCACATCGATATATTATTTTCGCTAGATTAAATATAATAGTTCCAAAAACGTCCCAAAAATAAGAGCACGAGAATGGTGTGGTCTTATTTAAAATTAGTTCAGTTCAACCCTAGCTAACGTGAGGACGCGTTTAATAAGTATTAAGATTTGCTAAAAGTATAAAATATCAGCCTCTATTGTCCCACTATTAGGCAAAGGCATTCTCTCACAAATCCAGGTCAGAAAGATTAGGATACGCCACCTCGCGGACCTGGTGTGGATTGGTTTAAGGCCACCTGCTGTTGGAACTTATCAAGCCACCTATAAGGCTTCCAATTCGGCTTAACGACTACCACATTAAGTGGTAACCGGGACCAATAGCTTAACGTGCTTTCCGAAGCACGTATACGCTCAAATATGAAAATGTCACAAACGGTCACCCCTCTCAGGCCAACCGGGTCGAACGCTGCTTAACCTTGGTGATCGGTGAGTTCTTGGTCAAAATAACACTGATTAGTTAGACATTTACACAAAAGATATACAAAGGCGAACTTAACTCAATTTGAGTTATCAGAAGATATACTATTATAAAGTATTTAGAGTACATTATAAAAATTTTAAATTTCCCCTCGTAAGTTAAAAATAACTGCGCAACATCTTCTTGTCCAAAATACCTCAGTGCCTCAAGACTAAAGTTTTTAGTCAATGTGTGTTGCAACTGATGACATACGGATCATAGTCGTAGTCCCTAACAATAGGTGTCATAAAAAAGCTCATAGTTGCTCCGAGCTATGGAAAGAGCTATGCTTGGCGTTTCTGTACGTGATCGAATCAGGAATGAGGAGATTCGTTGAAGAAGCAAGGTCACCGACATATCCCTCAGTATTAGCAAGTATTGAAGTGGCAATGGGCAGGTCACATAGCGCGAAGATCGGACGGGCGTTGAGGCAGAAAGATTCTAGAATGGAGACCACGTATTGGCAAGCGCAGCGTAGGACGGCCGCCTGCCAGGTGGACCGACAATCTTGTGAAAATCGCAGGAAGTCGTTCGATGCAGGTGGCGTTGGACCAGTTACGCTGGAAAGCGATTGGGGAGGCCTATGTTCAGCAGTGGACAAGTATAGGCTGAGATGTTGATGATGATGAAGTTAAAAATAAATACCTAATGGACTTGTTTTCAAGTCACGCGTTATATCCACTAGCTTATGTGCTTGGCATATAGACATATTATTTGCACTCCAACAACAGTCCAAAAAACGGCCCAAAAATAAGAGCACGAGTATGGGTGTACTCTTATTTTAAATTGTTCAGTGCGATCCTAGCGAACGTGAGGACGCGCTAAAGGTTTAGCCACATAACAGACGCAGCGCAACGGGAGCGCGAAATGTACGGGAGACAGAGCGCAGCCACGTTTGGCAAATGCCATGTCTCGCCGCCGTCGCGCCCGACGCGGTTGCAAACGAAGCACGGGGGAGCGAGACACCAATAGGCGTGCGAGCGGAACGCTAGTGTTAGGCGGCCGCCTGGCCGACGTGACGTTAGGTACGGCCAAACCAACGCAATCAGCCGCGGGCGGGGTGGCGTGCACGGTAGCAATCAGCTCCTGCAGTAATATTTGTATGGAAATATTCACACCAACGCGTTCTGCGTCCTGCACGCGCTATCTGGCCGGCGTCTACATGCGCGATCATTGGGAGATACTGATCGCCGCCGGGGACGCCACCGCGGCCGCGGCTGAACACGTTGGTTTGGCCGTACCTACCGTCACGTCGGCCGGGCGGCCGCCTAACACGAGCGTACCTCACTCCCGCAGTGTGAAGTGCGCGCCGCGCCGCCGGCCGCCGGCCGAGTGTAGCCGAGCGCTTCCGTCGCGCTATGTTGGCTGTTTGACCAAACCTTAAATGCTACTATTTGCTTAAGTCTTTTAACTATCATAATAAAAAGATTATTTATTAAGAGTCATTAATAAGAGTCATTCATAATTTAAAACTAATTTCTACAGTTGCTAGCTACGAGTAGGTATATATGCGTGAGTATATCCAAATGCGGTCATTTTTGGCTGTTGTTCATGATCCTATCCTCATACTCTATTGATGGCTTAACAATATGTGGCTGTTCATATGATATAGTAAAAACGATGCAATGCAGTCAGTGGCGGGGTGTGGTCTCGTCGTCGAGTTGGAACGAATCAAGGAACATTTCCAGCGAGACACCACATACTGAACCCTTTATTTTCATACGTCACACGGGTTCATCCACGGATCAACGTGAAGAATTTATTGAGGCTGTTTATACGAGAGAAAATAAGCAATGTCGAGATCATTCCTACATTTCATTTCTGAATTTGCATTCTATGCGCTACGTGGGAATTTATATTCGTTTAATTGGTGGGATTTACATATAAATCTCTCGATATATTAGAGTTTTACGATTGGCAAGTATAAATAGTTATCTTAGTTCTTTTAGTGTTTTCAAAACCGCGTATTGTAAATGCATTTTGGCTTATCATTTTAGCATACAAATTAACTAGTATGTACTATTATAATAATTGCTACTAATAACACTGCATAACAATGCTGGCTGAATAGCTTTTAAAATACAAATTACGAATACATTCCATACATATTTATGAACATAAATATCTATTTATATACATATATTTGTTTCGTAATAACTACTTAGAATATCCTAAGACTAATACGTTACCTGCTCAATCCCTTTTAGCATCGTGACAAGATCATAAAAGATACCTATGTCTTCTATGAATTTATTTTGATTAAGTGCATCTTCCCTCGCATGCGGGTATTTCAAATAGAAAGAAAAATTCACGGCAATCGCTTCGGATTTCTATAGATGTAAACATGCAGAAAGAAAAATTCACAGGTTCAAATATCTGCTTCGGTAGCTCTTTGGGTAGAGATCAATAGTTTATAAAGTATATAAATCAAACAAAATATAAACTTTCCTTGCTGGTCCAGTGCGTACTATGGACTTATCATATCAGCAAAAAAACGCCGGCATTTGGATATACTAACCCATATAAATACATATACCTACTAGCTATGCTAGCAACTGTAGAAAATTGTTTTAAATTATTGATAACCTCATTTTTATTATGGTTGTTTGTTTTAGCTAACTGTAGTAACGCATCCTCGCGTTAGCTATCATTAGATCGAACTGACGAACTGTCACCTTTCATCCTTTAATCTAGCTAGTACAAAAAATTATATCGATAAGTGGCGAATAGTACGATGAGCGATTAAGACGTCCTGTGTTTTCGACCCCAGGTCTTCAACAAACAAAGCGCGTTTTTTATCAAATAAATGTTAGTCGCAGTCCAGAGATTAAAGTTTTGCACCCACACCTATACCACCTAAACCACTCTTGCACAAGGAAAATAAACATGTTTATTCCTTTTTTAATTTCTAAAATATTTTGTGGGTATTTTTATGAAAGGGCTGACTAACATAGTACGTTGGCGATTTTATACTTATAACCATAATAATTTACGAAAGTAATCGTCGGTAACCCTTTACTTCGGTCATTTACAAACTCGACCTCATATACATAGCAAGAAAGTTATTATAACAACTAATATCAGTCTACATATATAGATATGTAGATATCTGATCGTGCAATCAAAGCTTATGAAAGATTCCTCATAAAATTTTACGACAAGCATTATGTAGTAGGAATATGCTAAATGGTATCTACTGTAACAAACCATAATATCTGTAATTCGTACTATGTATGTAGCTTTGAATAATAATGTCGTTCGTATCGTGAGATCGTAAACATATTAATGCTTATCTGTCTGGGTTTAGCAATCGAATTAAATGTAATCCGCTAGGCGGTTATTGAGTAAAGTTTGGTTAGTGTTCAGGTGATATGTCAGGTCAGACTTTTGCAATATAGATCTAAATACAATAACCAGACCTACAGAGAGGGCGGTTAGCTAGCGCAAGTTAATGAGGTCAACACCTTCTTTTATTATAAAATAAATCTAGGGCCGTCCTCAGTTTGTAATATAAAGGTTTTTTTTATTTGGTGCTTGGTTGGCGTTTTCATACACAGAGCGTGTATGAATTGAACACTTTTTGTTAGTTTAAGCGCTGGCTGTAAAAACGCTGCTTAGGACAGATTATTTATAAATCTTCTCTGAATAACTATATAAGCTTCCAACAAAGAAAATAATCACATTGACAAATGTTAGAATTCGCAGAAAACTTCACCGCATTAGACCAACATAATCTTAGAACTTGTGTGCGTTCACATGAAAGTGTAGTATCAGCTGAATAGTGCGGGCAGCGAAGCATCCTTCTTGGGAAAAAATTAAACTCCATTCAGACGCTCTCCTTCTTAGCTAAAGATAGCGAACTCCGATAGGTACGGACCATGTGGGATGAGCAGCGGCCCCGGACGTGGGTGGAGCTTATATAAAATCATATTTTTCAGCCACGCAGCTATTGCCATTTTGTTATTTTAGTGAAAATAAAACTAGGATGCGAAACGAGGAAAAATGATTGACGTAAATTGAGTTTTCTTTCTTAAACTGTCTGTTTTATTAGATTCGTCTACCTATTCAGATAGTTTATATATTTCTACCTTTCTATGAATAAGGTGAACGTTTTATCAATCAGTTTCAACGATAAAACGTTCTCCTTATTCATGCCATGATTATTTATAGTGAAAGAAACCGGAACGCTGAACGAGATATATATATATACGTATATATCTCGAGTTATTTCTTTGAATTATTACCATTAGTGTGTCTGTAATATTATTTGACTTTTACTAGACTATAATATATATATTTCCATATAATATAAACGTGTTTTGCAAATCACGAAGAAACAATACAAAAAGTAAAATCAATTAAATGTAGGTGTAACACAAAGAAAACCCCTTATCTTATCTTATCTTGTCATTGGCTTATCGGACCGAGGAGACCTCAGGCGCACTTCGACCCGTTGGGATCTTTTGTGCTGTCCTTGCCCTAACGCTCTTACATACCTGTAGAATCGAATACTCCCTGTACCAGGCTGCAGATTCCAGCAGGAGGAAAGAGCCGAAATTCCTCTGGGTTTGGATAGGCCACTCCCAGTAGCTTCATTCGCCGCGCCGCCAGAGCATCGCAGTGGCATAGAACGTGCTTCATGGTTTCAGCTTCTGTCCCACAGTTCCTGCATGCCACGTCGCTGCAAAGGTTCATCTTATGTAGATGTTCTTTTGTGCCATAATGGCCAGTATAAGCTCCGATTAGTTGCCTTAATTGTAGTCTGCTATGTTTTAGCAGTCTCTCGCTGTCGCTGTCACACCATGTGGAAAGGAAATCCTTGGAGTGTCTCAGCCCTGTTTTAGTTTCCCATTCTCTCCCGTGTTGTTCTTGAAAGAAACCCCCTACTCTACGAGTGTATTAGTGAAACAGAGGGAATTGAGTTAGCTTGTAGATTCCCAACACGTTCGTTCGCCTTCATTCACGCGACTCTAACGGCGTAGATAATAGAGACTTACTGCGCACTTTACTCCGCCATACCTAGAGCAATAATTCTCGTAGAGTAGTTTTCACGCGAAAAGTAAAAGACGAGATCGAGGGAATCGACCTATGGACGATACGGAAAAAGTTACGGCGGAGCTTTTTATGAACTTTCATAACGGAACATTTAACGAGGGCAGGGTGCGATGACGGCGGTGCCCCGTGCCGTAGTAGCCTCTGAAGACGTAAAAAGTTAAAGTTTGTTTTAGTTAGGCGCAGTGCTCACTGAGCCGTGTCGCAGTGGGCCGAGTTACATCACACGCTTCAATGCGCAAGTAATTGTTAATCCATCCTTCATTGTAACGTAATCTTTGAGCTGTGTAATCACGCTTTGATGTATAAATTTCACTGTGATGTTTTGATAGGAACTATGTGTTCAACTATTATGATTTGTAATTGCTGTTCCTTCATTTGTGCTAAATACATATTTAAATTCAAACTTATATAAATTCTGTACGTATGAGTAATTTGCCCTGTAATATGTGTGAATTTAAAGGAATATTGTACCAACTCCCACACAATTGCTTCAAATCTATATTTTTGTATCAAGGGGTAATTAAATATCAAAATAAATAAGAAAACTATTTGGTTTCGGCTCTCCCTATACCTCGTTTGTCAAGGAAAGCTGTAGCGGCTCACGACTAGAATACAGAAATCCATCACCAAAAACCACTGCTCAGATTGGGCTGTCAATTACGTCACAGCTTCCCCGCCTTTAATCTGTCATCTAGACACCAATTAAGGGAAAAACTGCCACCACGAGGAGTGGTCATAATTAATCTTCCAGAAAATAAACCTCAATACCAAGAAAAAAGTCTGACGCAAAATTATCCAGTACATACTTCAAGCAACACAAAAAGTGGTATAATTAAGAGTCTTCGCGGTATCATAGCTGAAACATGTCCAATATTTTTGTTGTTCTCCTGATTTACGTCGCAATAGGAGACGCGAGTATGAACTCGTGTATGTATGTATGGGACATTTGTTACTGTCATAGTAAATATAACGTAAATAAAGAGATATGTTACCTTTCCTCAGTCGTTTGGGATTAAGCCAAGTCGAGTCGGTTGACAAAGACACGACTGTTGTGATGTCACGCAGCGTCGTTCGCATTCACAAATAGCCGTACCTATTGGTAGGAACCGAAGCGTGAATTTCTAGAATCTAATGGACCACCGACTATGCTTTGCAGGGATTAATATCTACTTGGATTTTACGGTATTTTAGTGCTTCCATCGGAGATTGCATTTGTGAACCCTTGTTCGAAGAGTTCGTTAACCGTCGCTGGGGATTCATTTTTAAAATTATATGTATTGTCAATTATGATAAGAAAACAAGGGCTATGTAAATGAGGTTTGATGGACAAAAACTGGAATATTTCAAAGGGGACGGACACCGGCCATTATTAGTGATACCTAATTACCTATGGCCGGCGGTGACTCGCCGCTTACTAGATGGCCCCTCAAACGGTCGTCCTAGGACAACTGAGGGCAACACCGGTGTGAGCGGCTCAGGGGTGTAGAGAGGTGTGCTGCGCTTTCTCCGAAGTTACTCGCGGCGTTATGCCCTTTAACACTTCCACCCCTGGAGTACATCGAAGTAGGAACGCATTATCTTTCTACGTCGATATAGCTCTCACGGCTCCTCTCTGGACGGCCAATTCAGGCTAGCCCGAGCCGAGAGTCCTGCGGGCACCCTTCGGTTTCCACTCGACCGACGAAGACACGCCGATTTGGGGGCTCTGACCGACTCTCTGAAGCACTCGGTTCAGTGGTGTCGTTACTCACCAACAGCCCGCCACAAGCTGCCCTGCGGGCAGCAATTAGCAGCGCAATATTATTAGTAGTATTATTTTAAGCCATTTGTGTCCTACTGCTGGGCAAAGGCCTCCCTCCACTTTATCCACTTTTTTTGTTTAATTACTAGAATTATTTTTTTCTGCTCTGCCTAGCAAAGGTCTCTCGTTTCTTCTTCCAAAGAGGTTTCCCATGCTTAGCTAAATCGCTATTTAGGTCGACATGCACCAAGGTCATCGCGCCACCAATTTTAGCCACCATTCGGTACTTAGGAAAAGGAATTCTTTATTCGGTATTTCTGAGATGTTAACCCGATTTTGATAGGTGCTTGATATATTTTATACGTAAGTACGCTGAGTGCGCTCAATACTATGCACAACATTGAATGTACCTATATACGCGACTAACACTCGGTGTGGCGTCGTGCCAATCTACGCGCATACTCTAAGCGGTTTCTGTAGCAATTATTGTCTTGCATTTTTATTACTAAATTTATTTCTTTAAGGCTCCCATCTCGAAGCAATTTGTTTACGACAAGGAATAAATATTTTAGGAAGAGGGAATTGGATTTTATAACGTTGGTTTGCTCGAAGATATCTTTTTAAGTATCTTGTATAAACAGTTACTATTAAGATAATATTTTTCTTTATCGTTGAAATAATAGATGGTTTGGAATTGAAAATTTGAAGCCAAATGTTTCTGACGCAAAATTAGTGTCGAGTTCTCAATTTTTATCAGGCGTTATCTACAATATGTTTTAGAAATGTTTCGGTGGTAAAAGTACGGGGTATGAAGATTTTTTCGTATGAAAATTTTTAATATGGAAATCTTAAATCGTCTCAACGAAGTGAGAGGTTCCATGTAATGTTTATTTATACCGCGCACGCGCCTGTTTGCAAGTGAACGTGCTTCTATTGTGTCCGTAATTTTTATTTGATTACAGTGGCTTAAAGTTCTTATTTCTACACAAAAATATATCATTTTGTGAGTTTGGATTTGGAACAAGTTTTGTGACTGTTTTTCTAAAGTGATGTGCTTATATCCGAGCAAAAACTAAATAATTAACTTCAAGTTGAGCGCGTGTCGTTCACAGTGTTGTGTTCTCCTTGTGGCTTAATAAAAGGTCAAACGAAACATTTTAAATCGTGAATAGAAAGCATTGCCCATTTTCAATCCTGGTAGTTGAGAACGCCTAGCGGATTGTCGCGGGCTTATTGTTTTACATCTATCGATATGGCATTCGACGACACCTGGTTCAAGCCTCCGCGGAGAAGGCACTTTGTGAAATTATTAAAATTTGATTTCCTACTTAATCTTGAAGTATTTAACAAAAACAGAATATTCAACTTAAAAAATAATCGTACAGACATTGCGCTATAGGCAGTGTCAGTTAGGCAGTCCAGTTTGGTATAGCTGCAATAATAAATTTATCATGTTACGTTCGCCTAAAAACACAAAATACAATTCGAATCCTGATTTAACGGTTACTACCGTTGACGCTACTGATGTAAACATTACATAGTGTAGGTCTCAAACAACTGACGGACGATTTAGCGCAGTGGTTAAGGGCTTAGCCCGCCCCGCCCACTGTGTCTAATAGTCGCGGGTTCGATTCCCGCACGGGACAAATCTTTGTGTGATCCACAATTATTTGTTCCAGTCTGGGTATTTGTGTATGTGAATTTTCATGTTTGTAAACGCACCCACGACACAGGAATTAATCCTAGTATGGGGCAACGTTTTTTTAAAAAAAAAAAAAACAAAAAAAAACTAGCGACCATTACGTTATCCAGCGCAAACGTAAACAACCTGAGTCGGAATTCTCAGAGGTCTTTAGTAACTTTACATTAGATATAAAGAAAACCCTAAAGGATTGGCGAAATGAACTGGACGATACCTTACTTAAATTGAACGATAATGTTAATACTATTAAATCGGACATGCAATCGCTTGTACAGACCACATCTGAGATAAGAATGGAACTAAATAGTCTTCGCCAAGAGCAATCCGAATTAAAATTGCATGTCTCGGACCTATACACTAAGCATACAAATCTTGAGCAGGAACTTGCGTCTGTGCAGGAGTCTCTAAAATTTGATAACATCCAGTTGATGGAATGCACAAAAAATGTCCAAGCACAAGAAAAGAACACTTAACAAGTTGAAGTTCTAAATAATTTGATATCGAAACAAGAAACAAAGATCGCTATATTGGAACAAAAAGCTAGACAGTGTAATGTGGAGATCTGTAACATCCCTGAAAGACGGACGGAAAATCTCATTTCAATGCTGGTAGATATTGGTATTAGGATCAATTGCACCATTAACTAAAAATATATAGTCTCTATTCACAGAGTTCCACATGCGCACAAAGACACAAACAGGCCTAAAAATATTGTTGTCAAGTTACCGTCAAGAATTTTAAGGGACAACATTCTTAGTGCTTTTCGATTAAATAAAGGTTTGAGCAGTGAACAACTCGGGATTCCTGGCAATCCACACTGCGTATATATGCATGAGCATCTTACGATAAAAAATAAAGAGCTATTTCGTGCTGCTCGTAATGCTACTAAAAAATATAACAACCAATATGTGTGGGTCAAAAATGCATCAATTTTGGTCCGAGAAACTCCCACTTCACCTGCTATTAGTGTACGTTGTATGGATGATGTTGCCAGAAAAATCAGGCCTCGCAAATTAAAGACAGATAATTATGATATTTGATCAGCTCCCTCTTACTTTAATTACTATTTTATATATTTATAAAACAAATTACAGATTATATTTGTGCAGTCTCGTATGTTATTCTTTTCTCCTTATATTGTTTTGTGTGCTGTGTGTTACTGTTTAAATTTGTTTCATTGATTGTCTACAATAGCCTATGTGATTTGTTTCCAATATTTGATAAATATTTATGTACCTTAGTTATCTTGCCTGTGGGTAGACTATATTGGTATACTATTATCGTTTTTAAACCAGCAAAATCTGAGCCGCTTTTTTTTAAATTATATTTAATATTTTTTCATGCTATCCATGGCTAATATAGTAATATATTATCAAAATTGTAGGGGTATTCGCACGAAACTGCAAACTTTGTTCAATAATATAATGACCAACTCATACGATATTATTGTCCTTACTGAAACATGGCTTTTACCCGATATCTTTGATTCTGAATTCATAGATCCTAGTTATGTCGTCTTCAGATGCGATCGTAACCGCAACGCCACTATGAAAAAAGATGGTGGTGGAGTGCTTATTGCTGCTTTAAAGCACCTGCGGCCGACAGGGATCACATCAAGTCAACCTAATATTATAGAAAGTGTGATTATTAAAATTAATACAGTTCATGGGAAGCATAATATAATTGGTGCTACATACATACCCCCTAAAACTGCTGAAAAAACCTACATCACCCACTTTGAATCCCTTCAGGATCTACTTGAAAATCCAAAACTGGATCAATTTTATATGTTGGGCGACTATAACCTGCTCAATATTGACTGGAAAGTTAAAGGTAATACGGAGTCTGGGCTGCTTTGCAATGGCTGCAGTACTATGGATACCATTCTTGGAAACTTTTTGTCACTATTTAACGCGTCACAGTTTAACACAATCAAAAATGATAATAATAGAATTTAAGACCTCTTATTTAGTAATAATAATATTTAGTAATAATAATTAATTCACGAGCCTAATTTCCCACTGCTGAATATCGATCCTCATCACCCTCCTTTTTGTGCACTGATTGAATACATGAGCAACTTAAAAACGTTGAAACACAACTCAAATAATAAATACAATTACTACAAAGCAAATTATGAACTAATAAATAATTCCTTAAACGAAATTGACTGGTCAAATACACTAAATAGCCTCTCAGCAGATGCGAGTGTTGATATATTTTACGAACAAATATATGGAATAATTAAAAACCATACCCCTCTATCAAGGGCCTACCAGTTATCCGCACTGGTTCCCTTCGTCTTTGATTAAGATATTTAACAACAAAAATAAATCCTGGATGAAATAGAAATCTTATAAAAACGTCTCTGATTATGAAGAATATAGTATTCTAAGATCCCGATGTCATTCCGAATTCAATAAAGCGTACTCCACCTATATAAAAACCGTTGAAAGTAATATACACAGTAACATAAAGCATTTTTGGACCTTCATTAATCATCGTAAATCTCACCCCGGTATCCCTTAACACATGTATAACTTTTCTGACGATCCTACAACGATATGTAATCTTTTTTTCCAACTTTTTTAAATCAGTTTACGAGCCTTCTACTCTCAAAAGTACGGCGTGGCAGGAACCTACCGACTATTCGGACGTTTGCGATATTATAAGTCGAATACAATTTGATGAACATCGAATACTTGTGCTGCTTGAAAATTTAGACTCATCAAAAGGTCCAGGGCCTGATGGCATACCGCCATTCTTCTTAAAGGCTACTGCCAAAAGTATATGTAAACCATTATGTATAATATTTAATAGATGTCTATCTGAAGGCACATTCTCTTCTATATGGAAGCGCGCCTACCTTACACCAGTACACAAATCTGGGTCTCGGCATGATGTGGGAAATTATCGCCCGATTTCAATTCAATCTGCCTTGTCAAAACTTTTCGAAAGATTGGTTCATAGTTCGATATACCCTGTGATACATCATAATATCATAAGGCAGCAACATGGGTTTGTCAAAAAACGTTCAACAACAACCAATTTATGTACTTTTGTTGAGTATCTATTTCATAACATGGATAATCGTATCCGTGTTGACGCTGTATTCACAGACTTTCGAAAAGCGTTCGACAAGGTAGATCATGAGTTATTAATAAAAAAACTTGCATTCAATAGAATTCGGGGAGATCTTTATTAATATTGATATTCTTGGCTCATCCAAACAGAAATTTAAGCGCAATGTAATTCTGAAGCGGCATTCTGAGTAACCTTTATAACATATTTATATTTTTATATACATTATTATTTTATATTTTTAATATTGTACTCACTCTGTGTTAATTATTTCATTCATTAATATTTTCTTCCTTTATTTCCTAATTACTAGTCTACACAGTAATCAATTTTTTTTTTATTTTACTGTTTGTACACTGTAGTACGCGTATCTACCTTGCTTTTCATTCCTTATGTAATCTGTGAGTAACGGTGTTGGTAATGCATTTATATTATTGTGCCTATTTCATAATCTTATATTTTAATTTCAATGTGTTACTGTTTGTTATTCCAAGAAATAAATAAATAAAGAAGAGTTACTATCAGAAATAGTCCCGTTTTTACCATAAAGTCACGTATATAATTAGTATAAGGCTCTCAGCCTAATAGGTACCATAATAACGTTTCTTTAAGCTTTCTGCAAGGGCCCTAAACTCAATACCCTGCATGGCTCAAGACCCCCTAATCAGAAAAAAATTGTTATTCATGAGTGTTATCCCTTGCACTATTATTTCACCTTTACCTTACTTGCATTGCATGCTCACAACAAATTTAAGTTTTTTTCCGAAATTGAAACTTTTATTTTCTAAATTATATTTTTAATATAATCCTGGCGTTTTAAGCCGGGCGGTGCGATAAATAACATGTAAAGCTTAATAGCCGTTTTCAAAAGTGCAGGGAATTCAGAATTGTTTATAATGCAGCACTGTACTGCATGATTGGATAGTGAGCGAAACAAAAGTTCCCATCCATTGTTTTGTTTGCTTTTTAACTTAATTAATTCGCGCACCAACAACGCCCCGGAAATATTAATGTTTATTTTATTATAATAACTTTAAAGTATGAAACGGCGGACACATTTGCATGATTTAATCAGGCGCTTGTTAAAATGAAGCGTAGATTTAATTTACAGCAAATCGTTTATTCTATTTGCATATTACCTTCACCTGATAGCTAACTGTAAAACGCGGCTTTTTGTTAACGACTGTTGTAAATATAAACTGGTGAATGACTTGAAAAAAGCAATTTCGATTTTCGGAGACCTTTTAAATAGCGGATAATAAACAGCGTTACGTTATACAAGTGTCTGTTTGTATGTAACTAGCACAATTTTATTTCTATTGATGTCATGAAGGGCATCTTAACAGTAAAATAGATGATCGATCACACAGCCTATCTTTACGGAAATTGGCTTGTATATAACCTGGACTGATTTATATAATTTTGACAAAGTATAGAATACTGGGTGTATTACAGTGTTCCAAATATCGGGGACCGATATCAATTAATTTGACTGGAATAAAAAGCAAGCAAAGTACTGACGGCTTGGTCACTGGCCGGCGGGCAACGGATTCTTCGACTTCGCCGGCGAAGTCGGTGTCTGATCCCGTGTGCGGTATCTGTATCCGAAAGAAGTGATGTAAGGGCATCACGAGGGTTGATGAGAACATGCCGGCGGTAGCGGCTGATAGGAGGGGAGTTAGGTTCGTAGTTGGCGGCGGCTACTATTAGCGGATTCCTATGATTGGACGCGTTTGCGAAATATCGGGTGGTCGGCCTTTTAATAAAGGCGCGAATAGGTTCGGGACTGCGATCGTAATATAGCTTCAATAGCTTAATAGCTCCATCCCTACCTGGGACAAATCCTCATGAAAATGTTCAGATATTTGTATCGCCTTAGTATTAGTGGATGTAAAATTCATGCTTGTACGTACCTATAACATTAATAATTTCTAGTCTAAAAACATTCTCTGCATTCTGTTACATAACTAAATCTTGTTAACTAGTATGTACTTCAGTTTGAGCTAGTCCTCGTCTACGCTTTGCTTTTAAAGAGCCAAGCCGAGAGAAAAAGTAAGCAGGCAATATCATCATGGCACCGTAGCATTGCTTCTTTTTTACTGGCTTATAAAACTCGGACAACATTTATAAAGACAATGCCATAAAATTGGCATAAAATCACGGCGCCGAAAATTTTATATCGCTGTACTATGACGTAATAAAACGTGTTCAGGATATGATTGGGTGGAATGCGTTTGATGTAACACGCATATTTGAACAATATCGGATTTTTCATAGCTTTTAAACAATATCGTTTTTGATCGAAATGAATGTTGATGTGTTGGTTAATTTACCAATTGGATTTTGTAGTCAACTGCTTAGGAATTATTTTTTGCTGCACTTGGTCATTATATCTTCTATGCAAGGTGTAACATAATAAACGCAAGACCGGAAAGTAGATTGTTGTTAGTTAATATATCTTACATTTTTTTTAAATTTGAAAAAATTGCTTTTACTCCTTTAGTGCGCTATAAAAAATTAAATTTATTCTTGATTCATAGCAAGAAGATTTCAAATGCATTCCTAAAATGTATTTCTCAAAACGCACGCATACACGTACAAGTTTCATTATTAATTGGGGTATAAAAGTGTTTTAAAAAAGGGTAAAAACCTTAAAATTTGAAAATTTGGTTTTCGTTTTGAATTTATGAAGCAATACTCTTATCGGGGTGTCTGAGGTCTTGCGTTTATTATGTTACACCTTGTATATTAATACGTGAAGCAAAAACTTTGTACACATTTTTACGAAAATTGCGCGGACGGAGGAGTATGAAATTTCCCACACTTATAGTTTATATAGAGAAGGAGTGCAGAATGCTAATATTTTTTTTAAATTATGCATAAAACATACATTAAATCAATGAAAAAAACATAACATACACTACCATGTATTTGACACAATACACGTCAAATTGATGTTTGTCTTAAATATTATTTGTCTATAGTCTTACTGAATGTCAAACATAACCAGCAAACGATGAAAGAGTAGGTCGAATATCGACCTATGGGCGACCACTAGTAATAATAAAATCAGTCTATACTGTAATAATAATAATAATAATAATATTTATTTCAACAAACAAAAGTGATACATTGGGAAAAAAAAACTTACAATCTGTTACATGGTCTAATCATCATTTAGAAAAGGATAAACTCTGGTACCCATGATAAGATTTAACTTGTGTTATGGGTACCAGGGCTCTCTCACAGAATTTGGTACTTACATAAGCAGACTAAGAACCTATTACATTTTTTATTGTGCACCTGCTAGCCCAGCTATTTAAATTTATTCATTAACTATTTACTATTATAAAATCGAGATTTTTAGAATTTCCTCAGTGTCTGTATAAGTTTTGGACAGGAGCCATTTGCTTGTTTTTATTTTACACTCATACTTTGAAAGGGAGTAGATGCTACATGATTTATTAATGATATTGTAGAGGTGGCCTCTGATGACTTTATAATGCCTACTAGCTAAAGAGGTTCTAAATGACAGCACTGGACATACTTGATAAGCTCTTCGCTTAGACATTTTTCTCTCTTCATAATGCAGCGAGGAATGTTTTCTTAAAACTGTATGGAGCACAAAAAGCTGTCGTACAGTAAGCATTTGACATTCTTTATAAAGAGTAGTGGTGGAATACCTGTAGGGTTTACAAGTCATGACCTAGCACAGCTCTTTGTGCACGTTCCAGTTCCAAAAATTTTGATTTCACTGCACCTCCCCAGACTGTGACACAGTAGCTTAGAATTGATTGGGCACAATGCATAATATACAATTTTCAATGTGTCTTAATCTACCGAGTTGCGTAGCTTTTTAAATACGTTTATAAGTTTACGTACACGTGCTGTAAGATTTTCAAGATGAGATTTCCAATTTAAGTGATCATCTATGTTGACACCAAGGTATTTAATATTTTGGGATCTAGATAGGATGGGGCATTCGCATATAGATGAATTAGGATCAGTTGAGCAGGAATGTGCCTTGAGTAGAAAGATATCTGGGAAAGGTGGATTAGTGGATGACAATGAAAAAGATAGGTACGTAGACTTAGAAAAATTTAAAGTTAAGAGATTTTCAGCCAGCCAGGGTATTACTATGCCAAGGGCATGCTCAGCAGTTTTAAAAGTGGTGGTCCAGTTAGAGCCATGAGCAATTAGGGCTGTGTCATCAGCATATGTAAAGATGGAACAGTTAGGAAGGGGAAGTTTAGAAAGTGAGTTAATGTAGACTAGAAAGAGAGTAGGGCCAAGGATAGAACCTTGAGGGACGCCGAAGGAAAGAGGGGTTTCGTCACTAACAGTTGTGTCAATTTTAATGCACTGGGTTCTGTCAGAAAGATAATCTTTGAAGATTTCAAGAGCATGACCACGTACTCCCACTTTTTCAAGTTTGGATAGAAGGTGAGGAACAGAGACGGTATCGAAAGCCTTTGTAAGGTCAAGGAAGATACCTATGCATTTGTTTTGTTTATCTAATTTATCCACAACATGGTCAACGAGCGATGCCACTGCGTCTTCCGTAGATTTTCCCTTTCTAAACCCGAACTGATTTGAGGCGAAAATATTGTGGCGTTCTAAGAAATTTACTAAGCGAGAATTGAGGATTTTTTCTAGTATTTTGGATAGCATAGGTAAAACAGATATTGGCCTATAGTTATTCATATCGTCTCTATTCTCGCCCTTGAAAATAGGGTAAACGATAGCCTTCTTAAATATCTTAGGGAATTTGGCGCTCATTATAGATATATTACAAATATGTGTAAAGATAGGAATCAGTGTATTTTTACATTTTTGTAGTAGTGATGCTGTCATACCATCCCAACCCACGGCAGCATCTTTGCGCAGGCTAAGGATAATATTATCTACTTCAGAGTCATCTGTTGTGAGTAGTGTTAGAGAGTTAGGTGGATAGTTGTCATCCAGAAAAGTTGGGGTAGTGGTGGCCCTGTGTTTTGAGGCTACTGTACTGTCCCACTGTTGGGCAAAGATCTTTTCTCACAAATCGAGGTAAAAGAGTTTAGGTCATACTCCACCACGCGGACCCAGTGCGGATTGGTGGAGGCAGGTTTGTGGCGACCTGCTGGTGGAACTTATCAAACCCGCTTATAAGGCTTTAAATTTGGCTTAACGACTACAAAATTTCATCGTAACCTGGACCAACGGTATAGTTTGCCTTTCGAAGCACAGGCACGCTCCAATATGAAAATTCCACAAATGGTCACCCATCTCAGTGCGACCGAGTCGAACGCTGCTTAACCTTGATGATCGCTAAGAGCACAACGGTCGCACTGCCCAACGAGCCCCTGTATAGATAGATAAATAAATAGATGAAAAGGTATGGATGGCACTAAAAGAATTTTATCCGTTAAGGAAATTGTTAAATTCAGTCATTGCTGGCTTTAAATCCATTCGTACGTATTCCTAACTTAACTTCCCTGATATCTCAAATACAGGCGCTAAATTATGACAAGTGTTTTTTCAGCCATGTTACGGGCATTAATATGTATCACATACATTACTATGTTAAATTAAAGAAAGAATGTTACTCAACCCTGACATCAGGATACTTAACGGTCCCGTAACAAAGCCGACTTTAACCTTAACATCTCCCCGAATCAGTATATACATCCCAAAATCATATTTTCTACACATAAATCGACTCCACGCCCTACCCGACGCGCTTCCATCGAGAACTCAGATCGATTGTATGACACAAAGACTTTAATTTATTCTTCAACCGGATTTATTCTTCACATGTGTTGGGTTGGTGACAGAGGACTCTTGAGGTTAATGTAGGTCTTGTCATCGGAAATTGGAGCGGCCGAAACCGTGCGATATGTCAACTGTCACGTGGAATTGAATCCTAAAGGTGTGGATACGACGGCGCCGCTGTTGAGGACTTTTCGGAAAATTAATTTTTCCATAGACGGTCTGTACGTGGGTGGGTATTAAACATATCTATATATCGGGGTTGATAACTTTATGATGTTATTGACGTCTTTTTATGACATTTTAAAATGTATTAGATAAAAAGAAAGATAAGGAAAATTGGCGGTGGTGAAGTTAAGAATCCTCGCAGTTTTTACGAAGCCAACTACCAATATTGAATATACCAATAACAGAGCATCTTAGAAAATGCTAAAATGCTCTGTTATCCGCCGACTGTATTAAATAGTCACGGGTTCGATTCCCGCACGAGGCAAATGTTTGTGTGATCACAATTATTTGTTTCGGTCTGGGTATTTGTGTATGTGATTGTTCATGTTTGTAAACGCACTCAGGATTAATCCTAGTGTGGGGCTACGTTTAAAACAGCCAGTGTATTAGAATCTATCATCGGAGCCATCCAATTGATCTAAGTGCACCTTTTAAGTACCTTACAAATCATTATTTAAATCTGATTCACATGAGGAACTAAAGTGGAGGAAAAGTTCACCCCAAAGATCTAACAATAGAGCCTTCCAGTGAATCCGAGTGGACGTCGTCTATTTCGTAGTAAGGACCCGTGTATTATATCAATATTTGTTCCCTTGTGAACGATGACTCCTAACATAGAAATTGATTACTTGATGGTTGTGTTGTTTAGTAAAAATAGAGCGTTACCTTCTCTAACCCCAATAAAAGAGCTGGCCCGTTAATAAATATAGCTATGTGACACTTTGACTTAAATGCGACCTTTGATGTTGAGACTTCTTCAACAATTTTCATTTGGTCGTCGAACCTTTTGTTAGAGGAATAAAATGACTTCATTACTATGTAATATTTTTTGTTTGTTGTATTGTAGACCTGATATATAAATAAAAATAATTAGCCAAGAGAAAAATACCTCATAGTACAAGTGATATAACATTGAATTTCAAGATAAGGAAAATTGTGCAGTTCAGAAATTTCCGATCAAGTTCAGAAAATTTCGCGCATCCGACTTTAGTTTTGTATAATGATTAGACCTGTTTGAATTCTATTCTCTCTGTCTACTTGGTTGTTCTATTGCGAAGTTATGTTTAAACGAGTTGAATATTTCCTTGCTCCCAATCATTACAAGGTTATAAAAGTATTATAATCTGATATTAAAGGCGTGGCTGTGTGATATATATGAAGACAGAACAAATCTTTGTGCAGCTCGATTTCGAGGGGGGAGCAGCATACCCTCCTAACAATACACTATGACGTCCTTAAATAACCTGAGAGCTTAGTACTTTTTTAACATGGAAATGTTGACGTAAGCGTGATGCTAGCGAGTTGATATCCCATCCTTGTCACACTAAACAAACATGAAAGTGACAGCTCGATTACTTGCTCGCATCACACTTTGACTTAGAAAACTTTGACGTTAGCAATAGCTGAGGCCTTGTGTACCTTTTACATAGACTGTTTGCAATCATTTATGGTATATGATGAATTTATCTTAACTGCCTTCTGCTGGCTGCCTCGTTGGTCTAGTGGCAAAGCACATCGCTTTGTGATCACGAGGTCCTGGATTTAAATCCTAGGTCGGACAAATGTAGTTTTTCTAACGAAAATTTCCCAGTATGAGTCCGGAGTCTGGAATTGTGCCCGGTATATGGCAATAGGCTCGCCCCTTATTACTAACATCGTCGGTGAAATGTGAGTGTACTCAATACACCTCTGCCACCCCCGCTTGAGTAATATAGGCCTGACGGTGTGTGCCTTGGGGGAATAATTGTGATGAAATCGTGATAATCTGGCGTGATGATATGAAAATTGAATTGATCCGTATGAAACACAATTACCTACAATAATACCGAGCCATTATACGTACCCTTTGGAGAACACCCGCGAGTTTACTAGCAAAATAACAACGTCCAAGTCTAACAAAAAGTCCATTCATCAAACGAGATAACAATGTCACGGCGTTATCAAAACATGACCCGTGAAGCGATCACAATGTTTTGCTGCTCGTATTCCGGCCGCCAGCAAAAAGTTAACGCAATGGAAAAGTTCGCGGTTCCGAAATAAATCGTTTAATATATTTATTTTAACCTCTGAGCGCCATGTTGTTTTATGATCCATTTGCAAACAAAACGTCGTTAAAAAAATGAAATTAAAACTATAAGTCATACAATGCTTGCTTTGAGTAATTAGTTATACAAAAATAAAAGTCTTTTTTTACACTTTATATTACTAATAAATTAAAGTGAATCTCTTCGAGAATCGCAAGCTTTATCAGGATCTGCGTGGGAGCGTCACAAAATGAAGAGGCACCTAATGTCTCCTGCTGAAATGCTGTATATGAAAAAATACATACAAAGACCTAAACCCAGTAACTTTAAGGTTCATTGTAATATATAAAAAGGTCTATAGAATGTTGTTTTGATGGGAAGGAATTTGAACCTAGTCGTCAGCCATAGTTACAGCTGCTAATTAGTAACATGTTCATCATCCGATAACTTACTATATACTAAATGGACTCTCAAAACGGTTGTCCTATGTTAATTAAGAGCAACACCGGTGTGTAACGGTTCAGGGGTCGAGATATATGCTGCGTATTCACCGAAGCTTCCCACGGCGTTATGCTCTTTAACACTTCCCTTAAGCATATACCAAAAAAGAGCCTACGGACGGCTAATTAAGATACACCAGAGCCGAGAGTCCTAAGGGTTGCCTTAGGTTTCCACTCCACCGACGAAAATGTACTGAGGTGGAAACCCTGACTCTCTAGAGTACTTGGGAACATGGTATCGGTCGATGCTCATCAACAGCTCGATGTATGAAGCAATCCAATCCTATTCATAATAATAATATTAAATAAAACCTGTCAAAATGAATAGAACGCAGCATTTGACGTTCCACGTCGCAATAAAACGCTTGCGAGATCGCACTGTACTCAATAAATCCGTCTCAAGTTTAGCAGCATTTAAGCTAACGCATGGCTCGGTGGCGCTTTTACTCGTACGAGTGCAATACAAAACAATATCCCGGAGTAATTTCCTTGAGGAGAGGGCACAGAGTGCATCGCTCTCGACCGCACGTGATGTTCGATGCTACGTACGTTTGTCGTTCCATTCATTTGGAAGTTCCAACGAGTTATGTTATAGTTATCCGTCGTCTAATGTCTATGAGTAATGTAGGCTTCTCCGACCCCATTGGACACAGATTTACTGGGACATTAAAATGGGCAGATAATGTTTAAAATTAATTATTTGTGATTGTCTATCTCCTGGCGTAATTCGCCTGAGGAGAGCTTGACGACGCGGCGCGGCGCAGCCAACGGCACTTGTCTTGCTAGCTTTTGTTCCAGTGGCTTAACCAGTTGCATATCTAAACATCCTGTTACAAGTATGTATGTTAACATCTATTTATATTGAAGTGAATGTTATGGACGGCTAAAAAACAGAATTTATCCGGCGTAAACAGAACTTTGCATTCAGCCTATCTTGACAAATTTCAACATTTTGTTTACGTCCACTTCTATAATAATATAACTCTCATAATATTACCGATTGGTCAGTGCGACGTGCTTATTGACGCTTAGGTTATTTTAATTATATGAACGTTACGATCATGCATTTGAAGATTCCATTCTATTGTCTATTTGAGTTACTTACTAAATGCAAGGGGCATCTAAGTAGATATATACTTCTATCTACCTAACTATATTTTCCTTTTTTGTTGTACACCAAATACATTACAACGCAGTTACTTTGTCTTACGTCTTTATGCTAATAGCAACTTCTTACAGACAACCAAGTCTAAAGAAATATAATAAAAATAGAGGGGAGGTGGTGGCTTATATCAATTGAGAATTAAGTAATTAACAATTAAAAAATGCTACCATGTCAAATACTTAAGGAAAAAGAGCGGCATACATCATGACTATTTTATTAACAACCAAAAAATTAAAGAAGTTGACAATATTCGTGACCTTGGAATAACTTTTGACAGAAAACTTACCTTTCTCCCTCACATAGACAATATAAAAAAAAAGCATCAAAAATGTTAGGATTTCTCTTGACGAATTGGAAAGGATTTCGCGATAGTGCATCGAAAATATTGCTTTATAACAGCTTGGTTCGGAGTATTTTAGAATACTGTAGCATTATCTGGCGCCCACATTATACGACACACACACTGCGTTTGGAGCAAGTACAGAAACGTTTCCTTTGGCACCTTGTTTTCTCAATAGGTAATAATAATATAAAAGATAATTCATAAGAAAAAAGATTGAAATTGTTTAATATGAACACGCTTGACAAACGTAGGAATATGAATGATGGACTGTTCGCGTGTAAAGTTTTCAATAACCAAATTGACTGTCCACAATTACTGGCCCTTTTTAACTTTCGGGTCCCGTGGAAAATAGCTCGCAACTCTATCACGCCACTTTGTCCACCGTTAAGGAAAACTGTTTTAGGTGCCAATTCCCTCAGTGCAAGGTTGTGCAAGATTTTGAACAAGTAATATCAGCTTATACTGCCCACTGCTGGACAAAGGCCTTCTCTCACAAATCGAGGTGAGAGAGATTAGGTCATAGTCCACCACGCGGACCCAGTGCGGATTGGTGGAGGCAGGTTTGTGGCCACCTGCTGTTGGAACCTATCAAGCCGCTTTTAAGGCTTCCTACTTGGCTTAACGACTACCGCATTAAGTGGTAGCCGGGACCAACGGATTAACGTGCCTTCCGAAGCACGGAGACGCTCGAATATCAAAATGCCACAAACGGTCACCCATCTCAGGCCGACCGAGTCAAACGCTGCTTAACGTTGGTAATTGGTGAGAACACCGTGGTCGCACAGCGCTACGAACGCCTCTGAACTGACGTAAATTTATTTATCTGTACTTTTTCTATTATTGCATGCGGTGTTTACCTTTAAGTAATTGTTGCACAGAAAATGTTCTTGACATTTCTTAAATTGTATCAGTGTAAACAATTGCTGGTAAACCAAATAAATAAAAAAAAAATACTAATGAGGAAATTATTAAAAAAATACGGCTTTTCTTTCTGTGTCGGTCTTTACGGTGTTTGGTCACCCAAACACGTGAATCGTTCAATATTTGCATTTAAAATGTACCATGCTCGGAACGAATTTATCTGCAGCAAACTCTAAGTACTAACCATATTTTACTTTCAGCATAGAGATGTTTGTACACGCCGAAAATAACTGGTGTGTCTCACTTTCGTGGGTCAATTTCATGGGTAATTTGGGGTTTCGCCCAACAAAATGTTTTCTCCCCACGGTGCGAATAGGCCAAGAGTTCTTTTTGAATCGCCTGTTTCGCCACATGGGTCATAGATGCAGACCCAACTTAAAAACCGAGCTAAACCGGTTCAGTGGAGCTCGACACCGGATGAGATTTGGTTTTTTAACTTTATTGGTTTTGGGTATAGGTATCCAGTAGTCAATAGAGCTGTTTTTCGATGATTTTATGATGCACGCCCCATGTACTAACCATATTTTAATTTAAGCATGTTTGTACACGCCCTGACTAGTGGCGTCACTTACGTGGGCCAATTGTTTCGTGTAGCGACCACGTATATATTTGGTCTTGGGTAGAACGCCCCTGTAGTTCGATATTTATTGGTACTTGATACAAGCACCTTACACTATATAGATAAATTATTTTTTACTTGTACTTAACTTTAACTTCTTATCGGTATTTAAATAAAATAAAAGTGAATCAGGCAGACAGTCATAGTACAAGACTAATAGAAAAAGAATGTGTGGTAAGGTAGCCAGTTAATATTAGCTGTGCATGGGCTCAACACCAAAGAAACACAACACTAATTCAGCTGGTCCCAGTTATATTTTCAAAAACAAAATAAAAAAGTTTTTATTCATGTAGACCAAAAAGGACTTATGAATAGTCAAGAAAGAAAATGTAATTGGTTACTTATGACTCTACCATCCGTTTGGAATGTCATTCCTGTGGAGAAGAAGGACAAAATAATCCACGGTTAGTCTTTTAAAAATGAGAAGTTCACAGTTCTTTATGTATACATTGCGTTCATGGGGTATGGAATAACAGTGCAGAAATGTAAATGGACTTGCATTCATGGTATTAATTAGTGTCTGCATAGTCCTCCCATTTATAACACATCCTACACCTGCACAACATGCCTTAACACATCCACTAGGAATGAAGAAGAAACAAATTAAACGAAATAAGAATAACGAGAATTGAAACTGTAGGCTTACATATTTTTTATTCACTTACAAACGCCCCACAGTAGAAATTAGTGTCGTGGGTGCGTTCATAAATATACCTACATATTAGATGAATTTAGTCTAAGAACAACATTTCACACATAGTACGAAAGAAACACACAAAAGATTGCCCCGCCCGGAAATCAAATGTATAACTATTCGATATAGTTAGCATCCGGAGCGAGATACGCTCCAACTCGTCGTCGATTACCTCCGTGTATCTATCGTATCATACCTTCTCATATTTTTGACACCCTAACATGGTACGAAAATGTTTTTATTGAAAAGCCATCGCGCTGAGTTCGCTATAGTCACTTTACCATTAGAAGATACCAAACATAAATACATCCCTCGATCGCAAAATATACAATACGCAACATGCACTTACTACAAACAAAATATACAAACGCAAAATGTACTAAACACAAACTCTATTTTTTAAATACAACACATAGCGATGTGAATAATATTGGTTTGTTTAATATTGAAACGCTTTTATATATTTCGTAGCTGGAAAAAATGGCAATAGAGTTGTTTTGTTACAACATTTTATTTTTGTAGTTTAAAATGTTGGTACATTCTGCTAGTCATTACTCCCGTAGTGCCCATGCTTTACGAATAATGAGCTTCAGTAGAGTGAAGTCGTATTTACAATTAAAATTACATTGTAGCACAAATATGGGAAGCTAAATAAGAATAGTCCTGTCCATTTAAATAACATTATTTTAATTATAACATTATAAATACTATATATTTTATCAGATAGTAATTTTAGTGGAGTAAAACCTATAAATGTGTCGTCACAGGTGATAACACAATAAAATATGTATAAGCAAAATGATTACAATATAAGTACTCATGGACTGGCTCCTTGGTCTATAGTCTATTGCAATCGAACTTTAAATCCTTTTATTTTTTTACTCAACATATAAACGTTGATTTCTTGCTAACAGCATTTTCATTTCGATGTGTTCGGAAATAGTGTCGCCTTCATATTACACTTGTTATAGATTGCAAGTCCAACTAAACCATCTAAAAATGGTGATGGTTTGTTCACAAAGATTTAAAGTTTGATTGGAATAGACTAGTGGCGAATATTTCACGTGGGTACAACTTTTAGATACGAAGGTTAGACAAAGTACATTTTTGGTAGATAAATTCCCATAATTAGTTCAGACTTCAGAGTAATGGCAATAGGCGCACCCCTTATTACATTGAAACCTATTATCGAGGCTGACAAGTGCTACCCTCGCTTGGAATATAGGCGTGACGGTGTCTATTTGTTATGTATAAGTAGATATTATGTTAAATAAATATATTATTCATGGAGAGAAAAAAACGTGATGATTACACTCAGCGATCCATGAAGTTTGGCCTGTGGGAATTCGTGGATACAGACGCGAAAGCCAAACTTTTTCACCCTTGCGGTGTGTTAGGATAAAACGATAGCACTCCAGAGATGTTTGTTTTGTTTATAAAATTATAACACCTTTTTCAATTTAACATTTGGTCATAATATTTTTTGAACGTAGATGACGGACGATTTAGCGCAGTTGTAGTGTAGGTTAAAAGCTTAAGCCGCTCCGCCCACTGGTTTCAATAGTCGCGGATTCGATTCCTGCACGGGACAAATCTTTGTGTGTCCCACAATTATTTGTTTCGGTCTGGGTATTTGTGTCTGTAAGTTTTCATATTTGTAAACGCACCCACGACACAGAAATAAAACCTAGTGTAGGGTCACGTTTATTTTTTTTAAATAATAATAATAAAATAATATTTTTTACGAACGTAACGATGTAGCTACGCTTAGTAATCGCCAAGGGTAAACAGCGTTTAGCTCGATGAGTCTGAGATGAATGACCGTTTAAAAACAATTTTCGAGTAACTCCATGCTTCGAGAGTCTAAATTGTAGGATTCTACTAAATATATTCATTTTGAAAGAAAGAAAGAAAAAACATTTATTTGACCAACACACTACAATACAGAGTAAACAGGCAGTTATGTAAAGAAAGGCACAATTGTGTGGGGCCAAACAGGACTCTGCCTCAGCATATTGCTGCACTATGGCTATAATGCAGCGCTGGTATTCTGGCAGAACCTTTGTAAGGGGCGTCACGGGTACATATATATATATATATATATATATATATATATATATATATATATATATATATATATATATATATATATATATATATATATATATATATAAAAAATAAGTATACAGAAAAAACATATATAAAACAGCACACAGCTCAGAAAAATACAGAAACAATATTAAATAATGTAAGTAATACAATGCAAATAAATTTATAAATAAAATACAATTATATTTATAGTGAAGAATGTGTATATTGTCTTAGAGCTCGAATCCATATAACACAAATTAACATAACGAAGAATGTGAAATCAAACCAAGGACATGTACACGACAGTACCGGCTCCTCTAGGCTACCTCTACAGTTTAAACACTCAACAAATAACCTCCAACACAGAACGTGCATAATTTACTTGTAAGTCTTTATATTACAGTTTTTGTGATGCTAATAGTATTTTTTTAGTGTTATCCTAAAGTTGTTAACTGTTTTTAGAGCACGGAGAGGGGGAGGCAGATCGTTCCAGCATTGAGAGGCAGCAAATCTAAAAGACCCTCGAAAAGCCATGGATCTGTGCCTTGGAGTGGACATGACAAAGGTGCAAGCTCTTCTTGGCTGTTTGGAGTATAGTTGCGCCCACTCTTACCTTTTATATAGGTAACTTGGAGTTTTAGTTTTAATTATCTCAGAGAGAAGTGTTGCAAGGTGTAGTCTCCTTCGTGCGGCCATTTTTAATAAATTTGAGGCATTCAAATACGGTGTTATATGTGAGCGTGGGGGGACATGAAAACAAAAACCTGCACAGGCATTCTGAATACGCTGTATGAGCTTCTCTGATCTACTTAGCAAACAGGGGCCATAAACTGTGTCACACTAGTTAAGCTTCGATAAGACCAATGACTCGCACAGTTGTAATCTGACATCTTCACTTATGTAAGGTCTAATTTTGTATAGCAGCTTTAGTCGATAGAAACAATTACTTACACTTTCGGCAATATGTTTCTCAAAATGAAGGTTGCTATCCATGATCAGACCCAGGTTTCTAGCCTCACAGACACGCTCAACAGCCTGACCGTCAACAAATATTTTGATAGGGACCTCCTGTATTTTCTGTAAAGATTTTTTTTTGCCCATGAGCATATATTTTGATTTCTTAGGATTGAGAATTAATTAATTTAGTTTCGCCCAATTAGATACTCGGGCAAAATCACAGTTCACTTTTCTAACAGCATCCAAACAATCGAAAGGAGGGAAGGAATCTTGCTTTCTGTGCTCAAGATAGCTATGAAACCACTTCACTGGCTTTGTGTCGAATCCATAAAAGGCAAGCTTTGAAAGAAGTAAAGAGGTATTTATAGAATCGAACGCTCGTGAAAAATCTAGAAGTACCAAGATGCTGTTCATACCCTGGTCCTGGGCTGCTAACAAATTGTCGCCAGGTCTCATTGATAGCCAATATGTCGGGTTTTAAGCTCTCCATGGCAACATAGAATTCGTCATGACCAGTACCCAGGGATCCTGCATTGAAAAGTCCAACTTTTAAGTGTGAAGTGTCAATCATTTTTATTGTAGATTAATATATTTTGAGTAATTAATATTGTAAATTATGTAGATTAATTATTGATTTGTAAATATACAAGTGAATCCTGTAAAATAAAATATGTAATAATATCCAAGACAGACATAACGTACGTGGTACTTTATAGTGACATGTTATAAGTCCATTTTTAAAAATGTATATGGATTCAGAGCCCCGGTAAGACAAAGAGTGAGAGTGAATACATATATAGCGAAAAAATACCAGAAATGAAATATAGTTATCTGTAATACCAAATAATGTAAATAGTAAGTATAAGTATAAAATAATGTGAATATTGATGTAAAATATAGTATAATCAAAAGGATATTGATTAATACCTTCCTTGGTTTTCCCCACACAAAGCTTAAAAACTGTTACAATGCGATACATTTTGATATAAACAGATACAGGAAGATGACAAAGGCTTAGAATTAACATAGAATATATATAGTAGGAGACCACAAAGTCAAACTTGGGCCAGACCAAAAACACTTTGAAGATCTACGTCAGATTTGATAAGGTGCACCGGTCGACCATCGCCCTGCCTGGCGTAGATGCGGTCCCGTCTCGTCCAAGAGTACCGCCATTTCTGCCTTCGACACTCTTCGCGGACACGATGAAATAACTGGCGGTTGTGGCGCGTCAGCCTCTCGTTGACGTATATGCGGGGCGCAGGGCCCGCGCGTCCGGCGTCAGCAGCCGAGAGAGTGCGCCGCACGCGCGCCGCGCGCAGCAGCTCGTCGCGCAGGTGCCGGCGCGCCAACCGCACTACGACGCGCCGCGGTCGCGATGCGCCGCTGCCCTCCGCGTCCACCACCGTCGTGGCCCCCACCCGCTCCGCAAACACTATGTCGCGTTCCTCCAGCAGCACTTCGAGCTTCACCGCGAGCACCGAGACTGTGTGCAGGACGCTCTCACCCTTTTCCTCTGGCAGGTGTCCTATCTCGAGATCCGACAGTATTGCCTCCTGGTCTCGGTCATTTAACTCCAACTTGAGCTGAGCTACGTGCTTTTCCAGCTCGGACGAAGTGCCCGATTCCGCCCCCGGTTCCGCCTGTCGCCGCTCGATCGCATCCAGCCTACACTCCAGGCTGTCCACGCGCTGGGAGACACATTGAACAGATGCCCGAACCTCCGCCATGTCCTTCCTGAGCTTACGGACCTCCGACCTAATTTCATTCATATACTCAGCGAGTTCCTGCCGAAGGTCTCGAATTGCAACAGCGGCACTGGCATCAGCGGTTTGCTCGTCTCCGTGGTTAGAGGGGCCCGCAGGAATTTCGCTGGAGGGGGGCGTACCCTGACTGGGGTCCCCACAGGCACCCCTTACAGGGGTGGCACTGTTATCGCCCCTACGCATCTTATTTTTACAGTCTGGGCAGGTCCAGGCCTTGCTTATTACCGATGTCTCAGAGACTAGTACACACGCTCTATGAAATATGGATGGTAACACGCTACACAAAGCGGCACCTATCGGCGCGAGGAATTTGCCGCACGCTCCACACTTTGCCATAATAAGTTATTTGTATGCAACAGTGATTATCGATCTATGTGAATCGCAAGATGTTTGATAGATGGCGCAGACGATAAGTTGAAAGTGTACAACAGAGGTCTAGCATCCATCCACGTGGTCCCCAAGTTGTTAGACAGATGGCGCAGGCGGAATAGGTGACAGGAGAAACCTGCAAACCAGTTCGAGCGTACTATAGAGATGGCACCACCGTGTCTAAAGTGCAATTGTTATCTCAATAAGATAACACTATAGCCTGATAACACCATAGGCCACCCTTAGAAAAAGTCATTTTATAATGCTACAATGTCAATTAGGACCACAACAAGTTTTTAAATTGTATGTTTCATACATATTTAGGAGTATAAATGTGTCAATAACCTGAAATCGTGAAATAACTAAACCGATGAACATAATCACACTGTAGCGAGGAATCTTTTTCTTCCCCTATCTATATTGCAAGCTTAAACTAAAAAACTCACAATAGTAGCACACAGTCTCACGCATACATACACACAGGTCCTGTAATAAAATGAGAGAACAAAAGTTAATGGTTATTTAGTTCACGGCTTTACTTGAGACATTAGTGTGCGTCCGAGAGAGAGATAAGTCTTTTAGGTCAATGCTTTTAGTAGAGAAATAAATTAATAAGAAGTGCGATTGAAGAAGTGTTTTATTATGCCGAGGCACAATACGTAATCTACATTGATATGTGTGATATAATATACATAGATAATATACATAGATAATATACATAGATAGGTAGTATATATTATAGTCATCACTGCCGTGTTGGTCTAGAGGTGCATAGTCTGGTTAGCGATCACAAGATTCTGAATCCTTGGTCCGAAAAACGCTACTGTTTTTTTTTAACTTTGCAGTAGTAGTCCGGACCCTACGATTATGGGAAATGTAGCAGCAATAGGCATGCCCTCTGCTAAGAATAAAAAATAATTCAGAAGCTGCGGCCAGGCGTAATGCTACGCCGCGCGGTGAAGCTAAAAATTCAACAAACGTCGTAAGATTACCACTTTTTGGGGTAAATAAATGTTGATGATATTAAAGTAAATGATAATAAAATCATTGTTACGGTAACGTATATTTTAATGTATATTAAACTGAAGAAATATATATATATATATTTGAACTATTAAGATTTGTAGTAATTTAATGTAGGGAAAATGTATTTTCATCATCTAAACTACATATTAAACCATGATGTATTAGTTAACTATAAACTTTACAGTTAACTTTAAACAAATTTAATACTGGGCTAATAAAGGCCTCCGCAAATAAAAGTAGGGTAAAATATGTTTTTATACTAGCAACACTAACAAATTGGACGCGTCTTTTACTATGACAACTACAAGCGGAAGAATTAATTCGATATTTAAATAATATGACACCTGCATGCGCTAGTTAGGTATGAAATATGATCACATCATGTTTCTTTAGGATCTCAACATCGTTTTTACAGACGGCAACGACACAAGACGGCATAATTTAACCCTGTAATTTGACATATACAGAACACGTAATTCCTTATAGTCACTCGTAATCGTCGGCGAAATGCGGGTATACACACTACACCTCTATTAACAGATTTGTTTGTTTGTAATCGACTAAACTTTTAAACTACTAAACCCATATTAATGACCATGAGAAAGCTGCATTATCCAGAAGTAACATAAACCACCTACCGGAGGTGGGGCTGTTGTCGACCGGGTGCGAAGCCGAGAAGAACTGCAAATTTCTTATAATTAACAAGTTTGTAAGCTTTTACAGGCCATTCTACCGTTTCGGCTAGTACATAGAGAATAGGATGTAATGAATGTCGTAATGCGTCTGTTTCCCTTTGCTTCAGGATGCACTCCGTGCTCTCAGAAAACCGTCCCGTATAGAGCTGTTTCGCATAAAGTTTACGAGCGAAAGCATGCTAGTCGTTTTAAACAGCAATAATAACTATCTGTTCTGTAGTTGTAGCTCTAGTCGATGTCACTCAGAGGAGACTTAAAATTAATTAACATAACTACATCACTTTAGTCAACGTTTTAAAGTTTAAAAACGGTAATTTATTTATTAAGGTTGTATTTAATATACGAGTAAGTATTTATAGTTACGCCGAGTAGGTAGGTGTATACTAATTTTAATCTAAAATTATCTCTATAAAAACAAGCTTTTATAGCAAAAACACTATGAAGATATCTTGCTTAGTTGAGGAGTTCTTATGGCTTACTTTCGGCTCCATCATCAGACCCTGGACATCTTTCGGGTCTAAAGTAATCGTCGAGACAAATGCAACGAACCCAAACACGGCAGGGTTATATTAAGTTGTTGGGTGGTTCCATTAACCAACTTTCGGTTCCATCATCAGACTCTGAACACTATTTGGTTGCATTAGTTACTAGAAATGCCAATACCATTTTAATAAGTCTAAACCCGAGGCGGTTACGTTATATAGTTCACATGTTCCTATGGCCACATTCTGACTTTGTCATCAGACCAGGTCCATGGTACCATAATATTGCATTCTCACCCAACTTATATACGTATGCCAAATTTCAGCTCAATCTAATACTTGCAGGTACTTGAAAAATGGATCACATAATTTAAACCGGAGTGACAGACAGACACATTCGAACATTGCAAGTTGGTAAAAATTACAAAGTATCGTTTAAATATATCACGGTTAGAAATATAGTGGAAAAATATATTGGATTTAGATGATGTCACTAAATCCAATATATTTATCCACTATATTTCTAGCAATTCTAATTAGGATGTCCTAATTACAGTGTGTTATTAATTAGGATGTTACTAAATGAATAAATCAAGGGTCTAATGAAGTAAAATTCGACATTCTTAATTATAATTGTAGCGGACTCGAAGGACGATAACGTACTGAGTTCTTAGATTTACGCGAATATTACACATGAAATAAAACTATTTTACGGATATTATCGCGACTTATTTTTGATTTTTAAGGTTCCGGCGTTTCAAGTGCTTTGCAGCACCCATGACCACGGGAGGGACTGAGGTGCTAGACGTCCAAAAGGCATACTTGTTTCAGGGTACCCTCAAACTTCTTATTAATTTTTGTTGGTCTGATCTACGCAGATTGAGCTCACGGTGTCTTGAGGTCTTGTAGTGTTATGCTTCGTTTTGGATTTGATTATATTAATTACCGGATCCCAAGACGATGGAAGCACCCGGCCATCTTCTCTATTGAAATTAGGAAGTTTTTTTAATTTCAATAGCCTCGCGAACCATCCTTGGTAGGAATCGATGTTCTTTCACGAGGATTTGTGGTCTATCAAATCTGATGTTATGGCGGGTGTGGTCAAGGACATGTTCACAGACTGCAGACTTTTTTGAGCGACGGTGTTTTAAGTCAGCTATGTGTTCTTTAACCCGAGTTTTTACCGGTCTTTTTGTTTGTCCTATATAAGAGAGACCACATTCACAATCAAGCTTGTATACTCCTGCATCTTGTATAGGGATGTGACACTTGATAGATGGTAAAAATAGACTGATCTTCTTCGGCGGCATATAAAATGTTTTAATTGAAGCACGCTTCAAGATGTAGCCAACCTTGTCCGTGACTCCTCTCATGTAAGGTAGTACGGCAGGGAGACGCTCGACTGTGGCTGGTATTACTCGGTCACTGTGACGTTGGCGTGGGACTCGAAGCTTATTGTCGTGCAGGACTTGCTTGACATGTTGAAGCTCGGCAGCCAGGTGTTTCTTGTCACAGATCCCTTGTGCTCTCTGAAACAAAGATTTACCCACGGTAGCTAACTGTGTTGGATGGTGGTGAGATTCACCGTTTAAGTACCTATCATTATGGGTATTTTTCTAAACACCGTATGGCTTAAGGTGTTGTTAGGTTTACGGATTACTAAGATATCTAGGAAAGCTAGGGAATTGTTTGCCTCCAACTCCATTGTATACTGAATTTTAGGGTTAATGGAGTTAAGATGATTTAGGAATACATCGATTTTGTCAGATGGTAATATTGTGAAAATATCATCGTCTAATTTCAGTTCCTCCCGTGATCATGGGTGCTGCAAAGCACTCGAAATGTCGGGAACTTAAAAATCAAAAATAAACCGGATAAAATTTGTAAAAAAGCTTTATTTCATGACGATAACTTAATTGATGCTTAGAATTATAGCAAAGGGGATTAATTAGTGAAAGTACATACATATATGTATATAAACAACTTTATAAATAAATATTATACGTGTCACCCCTGAATTTCTACAGCAATCTCCCACGGGAGTGACCAGACAAGTAGACATTATGCTACCCAGCGCGACAGTGTAAAATCGCGGTAGAGAGCATTAAACGATAAAAGAGATTCACGTGTTCACTGTCCATTTCTATGTCTAGTTCATTGCATATTGCCATGCGAGTGAACTGAATGTAATAAAGGAGGTAGATTATATTTAATTGAATTAAATTAATTAAATTAAAAATTAGTGATTTCAAAGACCAGTATAAGTACACCTTAATGTCGTACAAAATTTAGTTACTCGTTTTTATTATACTTCACCACTATCTATTCGATAAGTGTTTGATCGGTGAATCATTTTATCCTGAAGGCAAAAATACATTTTGTTTGTCAATACTTTGAAGGTCAATTAAACGTCCAGACTGATTCGATAATTTATTACTTTTATTAGATTAAATCAGAGAATGGTGAGAATAGTTATTTGAAATTCAAATCTAAAACGACGACAGGTGAATGAGTAAAGTTATATGGGAAAGTGTAAAAAAATCGCGATGAAATAAAAAGTTGTAGAAAAAAATTTGTTTAGACCCACGTATAAATGAAACAATTTTCGGCATTAAGCCCTATTTACCGGTCATCCTGTATAATAATTTATCAACAAATTGACAATACGTTAAGAGTGATTTGTAGCATCATTGGGATATGTACTAGTTACAGTGTAAAATGCGTTATAAGCATATTTGAACGAAAAATTGGATTACAATATTCGTAATGATTCGTCGATAGGCTCAAGTAACCCTGGTATACTTATACCAATAAATAGTCACCAGCTTTCCTGGAAAACATTTCACTGCACAAATAAAACACTTCGAAAATAAACTCAGTCCCGTTAACTGCCAGAAAATGCCGTTCAGTAGCAATTAAAACTTTTTCACTGATTCAACTTTAACAGTAACATTTTCTCCAGGGTCAGTTTTTTACGATAAAATGCCTACATTGTGGAATTCTTTCCTTACATACCTCACTGGCTTCCTTCACTCTTAAGCTGTAAAGGCCCCGCGGCCAATAGCGTAGGTCATTCACACACACAAAATCTTCCACTCTCATATTTCAGCTCATACACGCACGAATGTCAGAATAAAGAAAGGCAAAACAGATGTACAATGCGAAGTAAAAGGATATAGGTACCGGAGAAGACCTAGACTATCTCACTATTATCAAATAGACTGTGGAGGGCAAGTCAAGAATCTCTGTAACCAGCGAGCCTGTATGAGACTACATTTTCAATATATTTTTCTCAATTATTTGCACTTGAGTTTAATGTAAGGGTGTAAAATGGTATTATTTTCACGAATGCTTAAAAAGTAGTGCCAGTTCACGATATAAGTATAAGTACTCTGTACAAAAAGACAAAGACAATATTGTTGCGCCTTAGTGTTGCTTAATTAAACAGGAAAGAAATGTGTAGGGGGACAGGCCATCAGCCAAGTCACGCGGCGGTTATTCGCACAAATCTGTGTAAGCCGGGTCCTTGGAAATACCAGAGCTCACAGTGACAGATGACCTCTCAGTGTCCTTTACTTGGTGCAGTCACCACCCCAGCTTACGCACTGGGTGCAACCAATTTCAATCAGCCATCCTGATGGCTTTACGTTAAGGAGAAGCTGATGGACTATCTGGTTTGCAGTAACTTGGCTAGGTGTAGGGGAAAGAGGGGGATCACCAATCAGTTTCCGGATGGTCCTTCATGCCTTCTTACTGTTATGTGTCATGTCTATATTCGTAATTGTGTCGATCCACCTCTCCTGTCAGGCTACGCTGATCCGGGATAGCAGCTCCTCGCGAACTAAGATGGTATGCTCAGAGATCGAGTCATGGCTGTAAAGGGTCTCGTATTTTTTAAGCAGTTCTGCATATTTCTTGGATAGCCCTGGGATGTAGGATGTTCGAAAGGCTCTGGGCATAGGCGGAATGTTGCTGATACTATGTCGACAAATCAGTCATACTTTCCCGGGGTTGGCGGACCATCCAGTAGGTCCGCGTCTATCAACTGCGAGAACTGTTCCCAATTGGCCTTGGAATAGTTGAAACGTCGCTTTAGGAGGACTTTTAAAGGTCGTACAGCAGGCCTATGCTGTGTGCGTATTGTATTGGGGTGCATACGGCCTTACTGCACTGCGAGCTGATATCTTCACTGACAAATATCAGGTAACCAATTGTAACCACGGTTCCATCGACCACGGTTAAAGGACGCCGGTTGCTTTGGGTTGTGAATCAGCACCAGGTTATTTGTATCGGCCTACTTCTCAACAGCTTGCCCACTTGGGTCCGTGGCATTGTAACCCCAACTCGTGCTGTGACTGTTGAAGTTATCGATCACTACTCTGACGGTGTGGTCATTAAAATTTTCAGGAGGTGAGGGGGCTTGTAAAGGGAAGTAACGGTACAGTAGCCAAGGTTTATGGGTATTTATTTATTTATTTATTTAATAGGTTTGTCGACAGTTGTTACAATGATTTAAAGATACAGTTTGGTCAGCAAGAGAGGTACTAAACTAACTGTACAACCAGTTATAGACAAACACAACATGCGCAAAAAAAAATGCTTTAACAAAAAGAAAATAAACAATTATCTAAATAAGAAGTGACACCTTCGAAGCCAGTTATTATTGAAGTACAGCTTTGCGTATTTTAAAGAGAGAATCAGTAAAATCGACACTACTGCTGAATCTGTTGTAAAGGTTGCAAAGACGTGGCACTGGCGAATTACGGCCCATGATAGTCCTACGCGGAGGCGGCGAAAAAAGGTTTACGATCCTCTTTCGAGGGTAATGGTAAGGAATCCGAAAGCGTATGTCCGAAAGCGTATGGTATGACTTCGATTCCATTGTGGGACTTTGTGCTTATGCTGGGAATAATAAACACTGCGGTACCGTGCTTCGGGTGACAGATCTCGGCGATAAGCGTGAGTCCAGAAATGTGCGGCCGGCCCTGAGTTTCGTCTCTATGGGTTTCTTGGACACACAGAACGTCGCAGTGTGCGATATAACTCAGAAAATATTACTGATTTCTCCTGTGAGAAATCCTCGACGTTAATAGAGACTACACAAGGCGCATTGTGGTGAAAGGATTGGCCAATCAGCGTAGGATACTCGCTGATTGTTACCATGGTGCGCCAAACGGCTCAGAAGATACGTCACACAGGAAGGCAACTTTGAGGTGTTATGCCAGGTTTATATAGTACTAGCGACCGCCCGCAAATTTGTTTGCGTATATAATTATAGCCTATATGTTGTTAATGTACCTACAAGCTAAATAGCTCTAAAGTTTCATAAAAATTCATTCTGTTTTTATGACGAAAAGAGTAAAAAACATCCATACATCCATCCTCGCAAACCTTTGCGTTGATAATATTAGTAAGATCTAATATTATTAGACCATAAATTATCGACACGATAGTATACTAATCTAATAAGATTATAAGTCTTACTTTGGCTGTATTTTTATAGAAAGCTTAATTCACTAATTGTATAAAAATCAAGTTGTTCTAACACCGAAATATTAATCAAGAGCATGATAAGTGAATTAACCGTGTAACAGAGTGATATGTGCCTCAATTTTCGTCGGAATAGCAATTGGTATCTCACTAGTAACTACTAATAAATTACATTCCCAAGTGAAATATACGAGTTCATGTTCGCCATCACCCGACGATATTTTCACATAATGCGTTCGAGGGTCTCCTATCTTGTATATTTATCTAGATGGAAGTTTTGTAAAACGTTGTTGCAATATCAAATAAAAGAAGTAAACTATCAATTCGATATAGATCGCTGTTTAGAATGACTCTATAGATCTCATGTACAAACTTCACTTACATTATAATAATGTGACCATCACCAACCCTTCTTTTAAAGTATCGTTTATCTTAGTTAGACTGCCTCGATAGTCAGCATATGTGCTACTGACGATCACGTGGTCTTGGATTCAAATCCTAGGTTAGTCAAATGTTATTATTTCTCTGGAAAAATCGGTTGGCAATATTCTCGCCCTTTCTCACATTACTATTCAAAATACTTCAGCAAAATATAACACGTAACAAAATTAACGCAAGACATGATAGCAGTTTGTTGTAAATCGGCATCTGCATTGACTCCAATCAGCAACGAATTTTTTGAACTCGTACACACAATAGACCTTGATTCATAATACGGGCCTTAGTATTCGACTAACCCCGTACGCACTTATGTGGCTACCCCAAAAACAGGTTTTATTCACAAATTGAAGACTATATTTTGCATTTATTTAGATTATATTGACCAAGGTGATACACACATACATATGTGGCATGTGACTTAAGCCTAAACTTTTCCACGACGCTATTAATCAACTAAATCGACATTAGTGGCTAGTATCTTATTGTGTTGGTATCTTCATATGTACTTACAGTCCCTAACTAGCGACCGCATTGTATAAGCGCAATATAAGTCAGGCTGTAATATGAAATGTTTGGGGAAGTTTAAGTATTTTAACATATATTTTAAATTATTAAACATTCATGTTACTCATTCAGTCTGCCGTTCAGCCTGACTGCATCTTTGGTCTAGTGGCAAAGCGCATTTCTTTGTGAACACGAGGTACTGGATTCGAATCCTAGGTCGGGTAAATGTAGTTTTTCTAACAAAAACTTTGCAGTATGAGTCCAGAGTCTGGAATTGTGCCCGGTATATGGAAATAAGCTTGTCTCCTATTACAAGTGACCTAATATCGTCGGCAAAAAGCGGGTGTACTCAGTACACCTTTGGTACCACCGCTTGGGGAATAAAGCGTGACGGTGCGTTGATTCAGTCTGCTGTATTAAACAAAAATGAATCAATATTCAAAGCAATAGGGCTGCTTTGAATGCATTTCTAATAAATATTCCTCAAAATGCACACAGGAGTACAGGTTCCGTGGTTAATCTGTGTACCAAAACCTTTCAAAAAAGGGTAAAAAACGCCATAAAATTCGAATTTTGATCTTTGTATTGTATTCGTAAAACAATACATAAAGCAATACAATAAATCGGGGTGTCTGGAGTCTTGCGTTTATATGTTACACCTTGTGTCAACAGGGTGTATGATGTACGCTTCTGCTTGAACATATGTACACCTAACCCACACACGTTTTCCCGGAAGGTATTTATTAACTTTAATATTCCCAAAATTAAACGATCTCGATAGTGAGGGTGAGTTTAATGACTCAGCAGATTTGAACTACATAAGCATGCATATTTTTGAATCCATCGGTTTTGTCAATAACGTAAATTACAAATGCACTTCACCTCAAACTATTAAATAGGTACGAGTATGACAGATATGTGAGCGTCAAAGTTTGCACTAACTATTTGAAGGCTCTGCATATTCATACCACTCTGAAAACTTTCCGTGATGCAGCCCTCTGCGAGTTCTGTTGAAGTTAAGTAGATGTCTATATAATTATATCGTTAAATATGTATGTATTTTACCTAATTATCAGGTTACGCGAGTTCTTAGTTCGATTGTTTAGTGATGCGTACCTTATTTCGAAATATTTTTTCGTACTGCCTTATGTTGACGCCCGTTCTCAAACATGTGTTCAAGATATATGCGAAGACTGCATAATTACCTTTCCTTTTTGAATGAATATGCAAATTATTGAAATGGCTTTCAAACCAGTCCTTTGATTCAGAATATGGGTAGAGAGATATAGAGCTTTGAAATAGGCAGGTATCTACGTTGAAAAATGTTATACTTACCTATGTAGGTTCACGCATGTCTCTATTGATACCTATTGTCAAATCCACTAAATGAGTAGGTAGGAACATCCATGGAACATATTACCACGACCAATATCGAGAGAAAGATTGGTAAGAGGTGTTCCGAAGGTTCACAATTCACCCAAATTATCTCAAACAGCCTATATAAGTGTTGAGTCTATAATAGGCTCGATGTATGCTACTAATTTTTTAGTTCTTTTTGTAGTTCTTACCGGTGCGTCGTGGTCGGCTAAGTCTGAGACATAATGAGGACTAAGGCACATTTGCGGCAAAAACGTAAATACTTTTAACTCAGGATCTATTTTTGTGGGAATGTTATAGGTCTAGTATAGTCTTTTGGCCAAACTGGCCATTGGGAAATAGAATAGGAGCTTAAAAGTAGTTGCGATCACGACATCCACGAGATGTAGGATGCATCGAAATAGTTCACATATGTAATAGTAGGTTACTGGCATGATAAATTTAATTGTTTTTTCATGCTTTACTGGAAACTATCACGGCTCTACGGCAATATCAATATTAAATAGTAATGAAGTTTCCATCTTGGTAAAGCTTCATTCTGGTAAAACTCTAAACTAATCGACTAAGTCAACTACCTATGTGAAGCGTGCACTACTGTTTCCTTGTAACTAAAGAACGCGTATGAAAAACTTTAAGCATGAGTAAAGGGTATTCAATTTCTTTAACGATCATCATTTTTGTCGGGGCTCACCATGAATCTTAAAGATAAGCGTTTAATGGAAATAACAGCTGGGCGAAGAACATTATGGTCATACGCGAAGTATCGCCAGGCCATAACCCTAAAAGGGTATTTAATATTTCTGCATAAACAAACTATTTGTTTCTTGTTCGTATTTTTATGAAAGCCATTATGGCTGTGTTTTTTACGCCTACGTTAATATAACGCGGCGAAAATTTTAAAAGAAAGGAAATCATTAAGGTCAATTTCTGGCTAATTAGATGTTATAGCAATTAGTAGGATTAACAGAGAGTTTTATCGGATAGCTACTAATTTATTTCTTGTTTATAGGATGTTCTTCTTACTTAAACATTTTCTTTCCATAATTTGGATAAGTTCGCTCTGTCGCTTTTATATTAGATAGAAAAATAAAGAAAAAATCGGTCAAAAACAGGGAGGAAAATAATCGGGATCAAATAGGAAAAAATTTCCATTAACGTTTCAATATTCGAGGATTAAGATTGTTTACAAACAATCTTACTGTAGCCTGAGGGAACTAAATAATATAAAAATAAATTTAAATGTCTTGTCACAAAAATACATAAAAATGTCTAAGGTCTGTACGGTACTGTAATAAATATCAATAGGAAAAGATGTCTGTAATTCTAAGCCTTGCGATTAAAATGGGCAGCACGATACATAAAAAACAAAATGACGTAGAAGGTACGCACACACATAAGTTTAATTATATATATTTTATTATACGTGAAGCAACGGCCACGAAAAAATTGCCACGATGTACAAAGCGAATGGAAGATTATACCATGGGTGAATTGTTAACAATATCAAATTCAGGGTGTCAATAGTCCAACCATATTTGTTGCGTCAGCGCATCTTTGTGATTCTGTTGACGCGTACTTATTCACAAAGCGAATTTGTAAAAGGGTAAATTAACAAGAAAATACGCTTATCGTAGAATTATTCATACTAATTTATTTAACAAAAAACACTTAACGGCTATCCCTTAACGGCTATAGCTATGAGAAGAATAAAGTATATTTCAAATTATGCCGTTTGTTGTCATAGAAAAAAAAACGTAAACAGAATTGAAACACACCTAAAAGGATTCCAGTGTAAACAATGTCGAATCAACACTATGAATTTATCTAAAGGGAAATCTCAGCGAAGAGCAAACACGTCTAGAGCGAAATACTACAGAGGGATGAGTAACTCACTGGGCTAGAAAATGTTAGTTGATTTTTGAATTTCACACTTTAATACTCGCTTTAACGTGGGGACGCGGACGGCAAGCCTTGCGCCAATTGTGTTTACATGTTTTCGAGTGATCATGCACACAATAAAAATATGAGTCAAATATTATTCCCGTTTATTTTTTCACTGAGCAATTGAATTTTTGAATTTATTTAGGTGGGTTGGATACAGTTTTGAATCGGTGGATATGGAGGAATAGAATAACAACTATAACATTTTTGTTCGAAGAATTATGAATTTAAAATAGCTTCTACTAAAGTCAAACTACGTGTATCATAGTCATCATCATCTCGACTATACTTGTCCACTGCTAAACATAGGCCTCCCCAATCGTTTCCAGCGTAACCGGTCCGATGCCACCTGCATCCAACGACTTCCTGCCATTTTCACAAGATCGTCGGTCCATCTGGCAGGCGGTCGTCCCACGCTGCGCTTGCCAATACGTGGTCTCCACTCTAGAATCTTTCTGCCCCAACGCCCGTCCGATCTACGCGCTATGTGGCCCGCCCATTGCCACTTGAGCTTGCTAATCTTAACGGCTATGTCGGTGACCTTGGTTCTTCTACGAATCTCCTCATTCCTGATTCGATCGCGTAGAGAAACGCCGAGCATAGCTCTCTCCATAGCTCGCTGAGCAACTCTGAGCTTTTTTATGAGACCTATTGTAAGAGACCACGTCTCTGATCCATATATTATCACTGGTAACACACATTGACTAAAAACTTTAGTCTTAAGGCACTGAGGTAATTTGGATGAGAAGATGTTGCGCAGTTTCCCGAACGCTGCCCAGCCGAGTTGGATTCGTCGATTGACCTCTCTCTCAAAGTTGGACCTACCTAACCGGACTACCTGTCCCAGGTAAATGTATTCGTCGACAACTTCAAGAGTAGAGTTCCCAACGGTGAGTGCGGTGGGTACGACATGGACGTTAGACATTATTTTCGTTTTGTCCATGTTCATTTTAAGACCCACTTGTTGAGATACTCTGTTGAGGTCACCGAGCATTCGTCCTAGATCTTCCAGCGACTCCGCCACGACCACAATGTCGTCGGCAAATCGAAGGTGAGTGATGTATTCGCCATTGATGTTGATACCAAGTCCTTGCCATTCCAAGAGCTTGAAGGCGTCCTCTAAGGTGGCCGTAAACAGTTTCGGAGAAATGACGTCTCCCTGCCTTACTCCTCTTTTTATGGGGATCGCCTTCGTGCACTGCCCCTGTACTCGGACTGACATGGTGGCGTTATTATACAAGCACTTCAACACTTCGATGTACCTATAGTCAATGCGGCATCGCTGGAGAGATCTAAGAACCGCCCAAGTCTCGATCGAATCGAAGGCTTTCTCATAGTCCACAAACGCCAAGCATAGTGGCCGATTATACTCCTCGGTCTTCTGTATAATCTGCCGCAGCGTATGTATGTGGTCTATGGTACTAAAGCCTTTCCGGAAACCGGCTTGTTCGGGAGGCTGGAAGTCATCAAGCCTGCGTTCGAGACGATTCGTGATGACTCTCGAAAACAACTTATAAGCATGGCTCAGCAGTGTGATGGGCCTATAATTCTTCAGTAAAGTGTTATCACTTTTCTTGAAAAACAGTACCACCACACCCCTGTTCCATGCTTCCGGCGTTTTCTCTTCGAGCAAGACGGAATTAAACAGCCTCTGAAGGACTTTAAGTACCGGCGTTCCGCCCGCTTTCAGAAGCTCTGCGGTAATTCCGTCTTCGCCTGGCGCTTTGTTATTTTTGAGTTGTTTGAGAGCCATCCTAATCTCGTACAGGCTGATGTCCGGGATATCTTCAGTGTAGTGTCGGGTTAGCTTGGCTCTTGGGTCTTTTACCAAGTCAACAACAGGTTCAGCTGCTGAGGTGTACAACTGCCCATAGAACCTCTCTATCTACCTGAGCACCTCTGACCTATTCGACGTTACGTTTCCGTCCTCCGTCTTCAGCTTCGTCAACTGGCTTTGCCCAATAGACGCGTCTCTTGCGAATACTTTGGAGCCCTTGTTCTGTGCTATGGTCTCCTCAATACGCCTTGTATTGAAGGACCGTAAATCGTGTCGCAAGGACTTCAGTATGTGTCCATTGAGCTGCCTATAGGACTTAGCATCATCGGAGGTTTGGAGCGTCATGGAACGTCGCTCAGCCATGAGGTTTCGGGTGTAGTTGGATAGTTTTTGAGGTCCATTTTTACGGTGGGGCTTAAAATACTTGGACCCGACCGTATGGACAGTCTCTACCAGCCTGTTGTTGATTTCGTCCACTGATGCGCTGCTGTCTAGCAATTCGAAGCGGTTTGCCAATTCGAGTTGAAAGTTCTCGGGGTTTTGGATATGTGCATAAGAAGGTCGGAGCGTAGACTTCATCAGACGCGATCTTTCCATTTTGACATTAATATTTAATGTGCCTCTGACCATTCGGTGATCACTGCCGGTTTTTACCCTGTGAATCACGGAGACATCATTAAATATTTGTCGCTTGGTGCTCACAATGAAGTCTATCTCATTTTTTGTGGAACCATCAGGGCTCATCCAGGTCCATTTCCTATGAGGCGGCTTCCGGAAGAAAGAGTTCATCATAAAGAGTCCCTCCTTCTCCAGATATTCGGCCAGCCTCTGACCCCTGGGGTTGCGTTGCCCATATCCAAATTGCCCCACTCTCAACTCATCATCACCCCGTTTGCCCAGCCGCGCATTAAAGTCACCCATAACCACTGTAAAGTGTGCTTTGGAAGTATGTATGGCTCTACTAATGTCCTCATACATTACTTCGACGTCATCATCTGAGTATGCCGAGGTCGGTGCGTAGACCTGTATGACCTTCAGCGAATATCTTTTGGATATTCTGAGTATCAGGTACGCTACCCTGCTCGACACACTAGTGATGGACACAACGTTGTTTATGAGTGACTTGTGGACGATAAATCCGACACCACCTTGGGACTGCTGTTCGCCCTCCCGGTAGTAAAACAAGTTGCCGGATTTTAAGGTTATCGTGTCCTCGCCCTTTCTTCGGACCTCCGATAAACCAACAATATTCTACCGCAACTTGTTTATCTCTTCTTCCAGCTCAACAAGCTTCTCATCTGTCCTTAACGTACGTGCGTTGTATGTCACCAGGGCCAATTTTCGTAGTTGGTGGTAGCCGAATCTCTGCCGGAGATTCTTAGCACCCCTTGTCCTGTCGTTACCATAGCTGCTACCGTGGCCAGGACGAACAGGACCGCCGGGGACTAGGGGCCTGGTTTTATCCTTTTCTTCCATTTTAATAAATTGGGGGGGGGGGGGGGTTGCCATACTCGCCACGCTTGGCAGGCAGGTTGGCAAGCGCAGTTTTTGATGGTAGAAGTGTTAAGGGAACGCTGCTGCCCATTCCCTAGTTTTGCCTTAGTCGCCTTGTACGACACCCGATGGGATGAGATGGGTTGGTCCTATTCTAAGCCGGGAACCACGCGGCGCGGCGGGAATCATAGTAATGATGTATATTTAGTTTACATATTACAGTTTAGGATTCGAATACTTACGGCTATTGGGCTACTGTTTTATATACCTATTTTGGTAAAGCGTTGACAACCGACTAATTTCGCGAATGTCACAAACAGATAGACCAGCGTATTGCTATCGAGTTGATATGGCATCTTTTTCACCCTACAAATTTACTAAATAAAAATGAACGTGGCAATAAGCTTATCGATAACATTAATCTGTTTGTGCTAAGCCCTCAGGTAATAGATACCTAACTATTACAGAGTAGATACCTGTCTAGATCTGCTTTACGTTCAAGGCTTACCATTTTATTAAAAACATCATGTCTATGTATAATTTTTTAATGAAATCGTACCTCTACACTACTAATTAATCCTGTATCGTGGGTGAGTTTACAAACATGAAATTCATATACACAAACACCCAGGCCGAAACAAATGTTGATGGGTCACACAAAGATTTGTACCATGCGGGAATCGACCCTGCGACTACTCGATCCTGTGGGTGTAGTGACTTAATCTCCTAAGCACTGGAGTAACCCGTCCGTCCGTATTGGATATTATTATGTATTTATTTTTAGATTTCAAGTTCCATTATACCAGGTTGTACCCCCACACGATACTACATAATATTTTTATGCCCCATTCCCCTTTCATTTTTGCATTCGAATAAAAAACACATTATTTGAACAACTAAAAATATTTAACATTCTCTTTATTTTAATTATAATTTATACAAAATAAACTTCAAACAACTTTAAAACGTTTTTTATCGAAATCATTTATGTAATTGAAATACTTCCTGAATTTCTTTTGAACAATGACATCGCATTTTGAAATAGTGACAAACAGCATGTGATGCTAATTTACTTGTAATTTTTTTTTTCGTGTTTCGGGCCCCGTTCATACCTCTTTACGACCCCAAGGGTGGCGCGCCCCCCTGGTTAGGAACTTCTACATTATTCAATATTAATATAATGCAGTAGTCAGTAAATGAACCATGTGGTCCGCACCCTGCGCAGCAAAGACGTGCACCGCTTGCGCATGGTTGCATAAAAACAGTGCACACCCACTTCGGTCAACATTCCTGAAGCGCTTCCAAGGCGAGGCAGCCCCAAGCACCCGAAACGCATTGTTACATTGGATACGTAACGCGCTGTACTATCCCCGCGCATAAGCGACCCACAGACTACTCGCTCGATATTGGTCATATAATTTTGATACAATTCTTAGAATAAATGTTAAAAGGAAAGTATTTATGCGTAGGTGCCTACATAACAAATCTTTAACCACTTTGGCATAGCACCAAAATACAGTATTTTGTGTAAACATTGGACATTTTCACCGGGAGCTCATAAACGTTACTGACAAAGTGAAGTATAACAAAAGCTAAATAGCTACATTGTTGTTACACTTAGCACCCGTTATTAAACTTGGAGAGAAAAAAAAGAGTGGAGAATTGAAGCGAAGCCAATTTCTGTGGATGACAGGAAACTTTGTTAAATGTTATAACAGTGGAATTTATGATTAGAACGTGGAGTAGTGCAGCAGGCGAGTTCCAACTTCGGAATTCAATTATGTATGATTGTAGAAAATATGTTTTTTTTTAGTTACCGTTGTTCAGAACAGAGATGGGGAAAATGTAATCAGATTATTGATTAACCACCCCCGTTTGAGGAATATAGGCGTGACGGTGTATTGATAATTAACGATTACAATAACTTTTTGTAATCTTCATTGATTATAACTTTTTGTAATCTTCATTGATTACGATTACACACCGGTGAATCTGTAAAGGCCTCGCGGCCAACAGCGTACATCATTCACACACACACACACGATTACACATTTACTCTTGAAGCATGACTGAATATTACAAAATGCAATTATAATCTTCAATCTGATTACATTTTGCCCATCTCTGGTTCAGAAACTATGTCCTTAGTGAGCTATGATGTGAACAATTACAATAAAGTGGTGATTATAGACTGCCTCGTTCGTCTGGTGGCGAATAATGGTCGTAGCAATAACGAGGTTCTAGATTCAAATCCTGAGTCGAACAAAAAGTAATTGATAGATAGAAAATTTTCCAATATCAGAAGTCTGGTATTGTGTCCGGTATGATAGGAAAAGGCTCGCCCCCTATTACATGGGACCTAACATCGTCGGCGAAGAATGGTTGTACACAGTACACCCCTTCCACCCCCGCTTGGGGAATATTGGCGTGACGGTGTTTCTAAATAGGTGTTGATAAGCCTTAACTCCTACAAAATTAAATCGTATAGCCTTTTCAAGTGGGTACACACCCATCTAAACTATTACTAAGAAAAAAGACTAACCTATTTTCACTTAAGGACATATCGGTTTCAATCCCAATTTGCTTTGATAAATAAATATTTGTGTAACAAATTTATTTTTGAGCCGCGTGCTTTTTAACTTAATTTGTCCAGAATTAATCCCTGTTTCGTGTTGAAGACTTAAGGGTAAATAACACAAGCATGAGCTACCAATATTGTTTTTTATTAAATAAGTTCTTTTGACGCGCTTTCGGCCATTAATTAAATTAACGAAGATCAAAGACATCAAAACGAGTTACGTCTCTGCCACAGGCGTGTATCTGATACATGTTAGCTCTTCGCTTTGTTATCTAGGCCATTTACTTGATTGGCTACTTCGATCTTGTCCTCCTGTAAAAAAAGTCTAAGTAAGACTGCCTCGTAGTTCTAATCAGATCACGAGGTCCTAGGTTCAAATCCTAGCTAGTAAAAATGTAATTTTTCTATCAAAATAATCCCATTATCAATCCGGAGTCAGGAATTGTGCCCGAAAAATGGTAATAGGCTCGGTCCCTGTTACCTGGGTCCCTCTGACACCCACGGTTGGGGAATAAAGGTGTGACGGTGTATTTTTTTAAATATAGCCCCACACTAGAAATTATACCTGTGTCGTGGGTTACTAACATCGCATTATCCGGTGTAGCGTTGCGTAGCGGGGCACGTTCGGGTTTAATTGATCCAGGCAGGATGATGGATCGACGGCAGTGGCTGCGGTGCGGGCGCGGCCGGCTTGCGGTGGATAAAGATATTCATCCTACATCTAAGTGCCACTTCCGTAAGACGCTTTCGGGTCTGAAAGCCCTCACCCGTATCTTATTCGAGCTATATAATTCGAGATATTGTGTAATTATATATTGAGACTGTCTCGCGAATAATGCACGTAGCGATCACGAGGTCCTAGGTCAAATTTTAGGACAGATCAAAAATGTAATTTACCGAAAGCAAAATCCATCCCGTATCAGTAGTAGAGACACGCACTAGTTCACTTTGTACCAAGAGTGCATACGCACTAGTTCACTTTGTACCAAGTGGTTGCCGCACGTGACGTGAGACGTTCGAGTGCTAAGTTTTATTACAAAATATACCTATGAACCCGGGAAATATAAGATTATCTAAAACACAAACATCCCTGTTCACTCCGCAGTTATTAAGTACGAGCCATGTTTGTTTGAAAAAGCTTCTTTACTACATAATAACTCAAATTTATCAGTCCGAAGTCTGTCATTGCGGCCGGGTACAATGGCCATAAGCTCAGCCCCTATTATATATGACCTAACATCGTTGGCGAAAATTGAGTGTACATAGGACACCTTTGCCACCCCTACTCAGAATAAAGGGAGCTTCTACAGCGGCAACGCGGTCAATATTACTCAAAACTAAGTCTAAAATTCTTTTGTTGACATTTTTTACGTTATTGAATTGCTTTAAGTTGTTATGCGATAAAAAGTCCACAAAAGAGTAACCCATGGAGTTGTTGCAATTATTAGGCTTTATAATATTACAGTCGTCAACCTGCCAATCTATAAAGTTTAAATTAAAGTCACCCAGTATCAATGTTTTCCCTACTTTATTGTCTAGAACATTACTAACATTGTCAAGAAAAGAACACAAAGACGGTGTTGTCAGCGGAGGCGGTAAATAAACAGCGCATATCAAGATATCTTTTTCGGAATTTCTGATGTGGCTTTTAATCGATATCCATAAATCTTCGTTAGAGCTCTCAAGATGGTGGAGTCTCACCGACCGCAGTTTCTTTGATACGGCTATAAGAACACCTCCACCATTTTTACCAGCCAAGGAAGTGGATTGACGATCACGTCGATAGATCACATAATTGTCATTAAGTAGTTCACTGTCATTAATACATTCATTCAACCAAGTTTCAGTCGCTACTAAGACATCGTAATCACACGTTAAAGAAGCCAGAGCTATATCTTTTAATTTAGACCGCATACCACGAAAATTTTGATAATAGATCTTGAATGTTGTAACTATCTATACGGTCTTAGCTGTATATTCGTATAATTTATAATTTTGTGTTCACAATTTCTTCAAGCAGTCATACGATTTAATTTGTCTAGCTGGAGTTTGATCACTTGTTCTTATAAAAATACGGCTATTGCGAACCCACACATACTTGATCCCTTTTTCGCGAGCTATTTTCCGTGTCTCTGCATGGAGTGCCTTATAATGCGGAGATAAGTGTTCCGCAACAAAAACAGCAGACTTATTACCTCCATAGCCAAGTAAGCCAGAATGTAATTTTTCGTTATTATTTTTTTTGTTGTATTTATATACTGCCGCTATCACGTTGTCCCTAATGCGAGTGCTTGGAAGTTTAACTATCTGGCAGGCGGTCGTCCCACACTGCGCTTGCCAATACGTGGTCTCCACTCTAGAATCTTTCTGCCCCAACGCCCGTCCGATCTACGCGCTATGTGGCCCGCCCATTGCCACTTCAGCTTGCTAATCTTAACGGCTATGTCGGTGACCTTGGTTCTTCTACGAATCTCCTCATTCCTGATTCGATCGCGTAGAGAAACGCCGAGCATAGCTCTCTCCATAGCTCGCTGAGCAACTCTGAGCTTTTTTATGAGACCTATAGTAAGAGACCACGTCTCTGATCCATATATCATCACTGGTAACACACACACACACTTTACTAATTTTACTAATTAACTGCAACTGGTATGATCGTTCTAATTAATAAATATTCCACAATGTCATCCCTAAACTACTCAATAAAAACATCCTCTCAACTGTACAGTTAGTTAAATCACGCCATTTAAAAGAAGTAAAAAAGTAGCATTATTTCCGCAGCAGCTAGGTTTAAATTCCATGTTTTCATGCAGAGTACAGCGCGGGTGTTCAGTAATTCCATTGTAGAGGTATGCAGCGCAGGTGGACGCCAGAATCCTTCTCGCTTTGTGTAACACACCACCTGAAAATCTTAAACTGGCTGTACGTAAGAGCTGCCTAGTGCAGGCTAATGTCTGATGTACATGTATGGGCTTCTGATGCTCAAAGTCTTGTGCTTTTAGCAAAGCATATTTGAAATGGTAGTGTGGTCCAGTAAATAGACATTATATTCCGGTGTCCGGGCATGTTGCAGTTAGGGTGCTCGGATAGTAACAAAGTACTAATATGTCGATGCTGAATGTCTGTAGCCAAATTCAATGACATTTTGCAACGCAAAGGCACATGGTCAAAATAATGTATTATGCTATTGAGCCAAGAGAATAGAAATAAAATGCTTGCTACTTTTCTGGGCCCTCTGATTCGTAGACTAAAAAATTTGAAAGTGACTTGTGAAATATTTACTTCTATCTATCTATCTATCTTTAACCTCACGCCAGATCCCTTGAATATTTACTTCCTTGTTGTTAATTCTAATATTTCGGTTTCTATATATCATTCATACTATATAACATTCATATCCATTCTCCAATTATTTTATATATAGATCATAAAAACGGGTAATTACAACCGTAATTCTTACAGCAACAGCATAAATCTAGAACTATTATTTAAAAAAATCACAACTATTTTCACAATTCTCTTTAATGAGCGACGGAACCAAATTACACTTCTTGAACGTGTGTATAAATTGTGCGGAGACGAAATGAGAGGTAAATCCGATTTAAGCCACAGTAGACGACCCAGGACGCGTAGAGCTCTCGATCCGTCACGCGTCGTACAAACTTAATCCCTCATCAAATCCAGATTAATTAAACTGGAGCCGACCACAATCCCAGGCAAGCCGCTCGCGCATATTGTAACACATGTGTAAACCAGGCCTTACATCATGACATGATTCTTACGACATTGTCTCTTGATAAGCTCATTCTTAGTTCAAATAGTTGCAATGTGATGTACACTTCGACACAGATAAGATTTTGATCTAAATTAATATAGTTATGCCGTTTGTTACGACCGCCTGATGGCGGGTACAAATAAAAACACAATTATAAAAATAGAATTGTATATTAAAAAAAAAAAAGGAAAAAAAAAATAAATTAGAATAAAATAATTTTAGTACACCCGGGGTGTAAATTCGCGGCACAGGGAAGCCTTCTGGTCAAACAAAAAAAAACCCTATGGGCGCTGGGGACTTAACTTTGGCTGTTCGATCCCGTGACGCATGGGGGTCTTCGGTGATAAGCTTCCACCGGCTAGGTGGGGTTCTTGGAGGTGCCCTATGGAAGACCCTCAGCCGCCGAGGTCAGCTGGAGTCGACGGGCAGAAGTGTGGCCTGCTGTCTCCCAAACCGTAATTTTGCAACCCGTACGGTGGACCCCCAGTTTCCAAGGAGGTTGAAAAATGTTGCTAATCTAAAATTTTCTTTTTTTATTTTAATATAGCACTGGTACTATCACTTTTTAAAATAGAACAATTAAGTAAGAGTACTTGTCGTGCGAACTCTGGCGTCGAAAAATAAAATTCCTTGTTCCTGCGCGAATTCGTTTTTATATACTGTATCAGGACGGCCTACTTCCTGCCTGAGGCAACAGTGCGCACTCCCCAGATCTCTAGATCCTTCGTCTGAGACGAGGACAGAGATATGGAAAGAACGGCTCAACCGAAGTAAGGCACGCCCTAAACTATTATCTGTTTTTTATAAAATTCTTGTGGGACTAAGATAGCAATAATCGAACCGAGCGAGATAGGATCATTGTCCCGTTGTTCGCTATTGTATTTTTTTTTATATTTCTAGATCTTTCGATGTTGTGGGCGTTTCTTATTAGATGTTCTAGAAAGAATTTGATTTCCGGTACCAACGAATACCTTATATGGTCATTATGATGCTATCACTAGTTAAGGCGCGCGGTTTCCATTCGATGTAACAACTAGTTATTTTGTTTTTTTTGTGTGTAATGATTTTTGTATTTTTTTTATATTTTTAAAACTTTGTTACGACGTAACACGTTTTTTAGATATAATTTACCTATAACTGGTGACTTTCATTGGTCTAGTGGTGTATAATGCGCGTAGCGATGACGAGGTCCTGGGTTTGGATCCTAGGTCAGAGCGTAATTTTTCGATATTGATTTTCCAGTATTAGTCCAGATCCTGGCATTGTGCGCAACATCGTCGGCGTAAAGAGGGTGTACACAGTAGTGTACTGTGTACTTCCACTGCCACCCTGGCTTAGGGAATGTAGGTGTGACGGTGCTTATTTTATTTTTTTATAAAATGTAAGTGCTATAAGCCATTTATAACAGTGTCATTTTTTATACTGAGTTCTTAGATTTTCGCGAATATTACACGTGAAATAAAACTATTTTTCGGATTTTGCATTTTTTGTCCCTCCCGTGACCATGGGTGCTGCAAAGCACTCGAAACGTCGGGAACTAAAAATCAAAAATAAACCGCGATAAAATCCGAAATATTGTTTTATTTCAAGTGTATTTTTTTTTAGATTTCAACTATAAGTCGTAGTCGTGCTATAGTCGTATTAGGTATGTATTTGTTAGGCCTTAAAAATAAATTTATAAATAAGCGATGCTAATTTTATGTCCCATTGATTAATCATCATCCGAAGATATTTTTAAAAAGTTTGAGAAGTGACATTCGCATCAGAAGTTTGAAAAAATAATACACCAAAAACGGCGTCAGAAGATTAACAAGCATTCGAGCCGGAGTGTATGTAATACAATCAAAATATTTGATGAATTTCTCAAAAACGGTTTTTGTTTCCGCTTTCTGTCCAAGTTTAATAATCAAATTCACTGCAGACCCGCCATTTTAGTCCTGTAAGAAGAAGTTTATGTGGAAAAAGCTACGTGGAGAAAAATTATAACCCTAACAGGATGAGATCAAGTACGTATGGCACTATCCGATGTTCGTAAGAACACTGGCCGAGTGACATGCCAAAATCATATGTTAAAGTTTGAATTTGTAAAATAATTAATTAACTACGTAAACTTATTATTAAAAGTAGTGTAAACGTTTCTACTTAATGTAAATATCCATTACAAGTGTTTTTGAGAGATTCGTCCAAACAAATAACAAATATTGAAGGAACTGGTGTCTGTCAATGGTCGAGCTGTTTGGATTACTCAATTTTACCGGGGAGTATCGTATTCTTTTATAATTAATCCTAATTTACACCTAAGCCATTGTAACTGGCCATATCAGACCTATTTTACAACCTCCTTACTTGTTATTTACTGTAAAATTGATATAAGAAAATTAGCATTCTTAATATTTTTTATTTTTTTCTTTTCCTTTACTTGTAAAGTATGATTACACAAATGATCACTGCTTATTAAGGAAATCAAGTACATAACATAGACAAGTAGGTACAGATAAATAACAGGTAAATAACAGATTGAATCAAATTTTTACTCATATCAATTTTGGATAATTTTATTTTATTTTAATCTACCCCACGAATCAATTTTTTTGATAAAAAGATTAAAAATCTTATTCCAGAAGTTACCTATTATTAGTTTACATTATACAAAGCATTATTAATTCTCTTGTGTGCCTTTTTTTTCCTGCTACAGTTGTATTTATCCACTTTATATCGCTTTTCCAGAGAACTTTCACCGACAACATGCTGACCCGCAGAGCTGTTGCCAAAGATGTTGAAAGTAAACTGAGGATGGCTCTGGAGGAATTGAAGTCGTCAAAGGACTTCTGCGATCAACTGTTAAGGGAACGCGACGAGAGTGAAATTGAAATTCAAAAAATTGTTACCAAAAACTCACAGTTAAAAAGCGACCTATCTGAACTTTATATTCAGTACATGGATGTGCTTGACCAACGGGATCAACTACAAACTGTTGTTTCTAGTTTTAATGAATGTACCTACACCCATGTAAGGGCTCTGAATCGCATTTCTGAGCTGGAAAGTAGCCTCTGTGAGGCTCAGAAATCAATAAATAACTTAGAACAACTAAAAGAGTCTCACGAGGCCCTTTCCACTCAGAGTCTTTTCAATGAATTATTAGGTTGTAAAACTCAGCCCAATAGTGAGAGTTGTACTGTTATTGACTTGACATCTGAAAATGATTATAAAATAAACCATATAAAACTGAGCAGTCGTAGAAAAATAAAAAAATACTTAAAATTAAGCAATATAATAAAGAAAACTAAAAGGCTTTTAAAGGTACAAAATTCTTGCCAAAAACTCAATGTTTTTAGAAAAGATAGAGTGAATATCCTAGGTAACCTTAAGGCATTAGACTCTGAGCTTGCTTATAGTCACTGTGTGTATGACACTGAGGTAAATGAATTGCAGACTGAAATCTTTCATCTGCAGTCTGAACTTAGGAAAATGACCTCAAGGTATGAAGATGCTCAAAAGCAGATCAAAGAGCATATCAGAGCTACTGATGAGATCCTAAAAATGGGGACATACAACCTTGAGCGGTTTGAATCTCTTACAGCAAGCTGTGCTATCCCACCCACCCCATTCGATACCCCCTCATTGGACACATTATTATCTGATTGCTCTATTAATGTAATGCAAGTAAATAATAGTGCTAGCCCTTACCTAAATAACCCTGTTAGCCAACCGGCCACAAAAACATGCAAAAAACCTACATATCCACAAAAGTCTGTATTTGTTTATTCAGATAAAATAGGCCAAGACTTAGGTTCCTTATTATCTAGGCATTTAGATCAGAAAGTAACTAATTTCTGTTCACCTGGGGCCAGTTTAAATCACTTGATTGATAATATTAGTCAAGCTAATTTAGACAAGGACACAACCACTGTTATATTTTATGGTGATAGTTTATCAGTTAAGAGGAAGGACCTGACTAGGGGTATTGAAAAATTATTAGAGCTGCATCCCAAATTAAATTGTAAATTTGTATTCTGTGCCTTGCCATATGCCAGTAACTTAACCATTCAGCAAAACAGGCACATTTATGACATGAATTTATATATTTACAACATAACACACCGTCATAGTGACGCCATTTTTTATTTTGATATAAATAAATTCATAAGCAATTTTAGGCTGACAGAAGATACTATGTATCTGCCCTTTACAATTAAACGATAGTTGGCTACATTGTTAGCATTTAATATACAAAGAAATGACGCGGTTATATGCAATATAAACCAAAATAAAATGATTGATACTGGCAGCAACATTAGGTTCTGTGACCATAGTTTAAACTAGTAAATGCGACAACAGCTAAGTCAATAGAATTAAATATTTTTCATCAGAATATGCAAGGTTTAGCTGGCAAAGATCTCGAGATAGAATTATTTCTTAGGAAATACAACGTCCATTTATTCTGTGTTACTGAACATTGGCTGAAATCTCATGAAATAATCAAATATCAAAGTCAGTACACAGTGATGAGTGCGTTCACAAGAAAAACAGCCATACGCGGAGGGTCTCTAATTTTAGTCGCCAACGACATCAAGTGTAAAGAGCGCACGGACATTATGGGTCTTTCTATTGAACGCATTGTTGAGATATCTTGTGTCGAACTGGATAGTTATGTTGTAGCATGCGTTTACCGACCGCCCTCAGGTGATTTTAATACATTTGAAAACGTTATGGAAGAGGTGTTAAAAAAAATTCTGGTATTAAAAAGCAAAGCATTATATGTGGTGACTTCAATGTCAATCTAATCGAAAAGTCATCCATTAGCTGTAGACTAATTAATCTTTTTAAATCTTTTAATCTAGTATGCTTGTTTAATGAACCGACTAGAATCACTGCTACGTCTGCTACCTGTTTAGATAATGTGTTTTGCGACTGTGAAGTGTTTGATAAATTAATTATAAACGCTTTGCCCTCAGATCATAGTGGTTTGTTGGTGTCAGTACCCAGCCACCTTATACCTAAGTTATGTAAAGTTACTTGTAGGCCGATATCAGATCGACGTATAAACTGTTTTAGGGATAAAGTTTACAATCGCATATCTAATATGGATTGGTTACATAATGATCCCAATTACCTATATCAAAACCTTTTTGATACCATGAAATCAGAAATCGATAATATATTTAAATATAAAATCATTTTCAACGGCCAAGAAAGCAAAGTTTAGTGATTGGGCTACTGTAGGAATTCATAAAAGTAGAGCTAAGATGTATGAACTGTATGATACGAAAACATATAATCAACACCCAGCTTTCTTGGAATATGTTAAAAACTACTCGAAGACTTTTAGGAAGGTGTGTACTGCAGCAAAGTCTTTATATTATAGCAATATGATCAAAAGGTCATCAAATAAGATCAAAACCACATGGGGTATAATTAACAGTGTATCTGGGAGAACTCAACCACGCGATGATCTTATTGAACTTTTATTAATGATAACATCTTAACAGATGATTTCGATATTGCGCAGGCTTTTAATAAATTTTTTAGTGAAATTCCAGTTCATACTACTGGCTCTTTGAACTCCTCTTCCCGAAAAGCTGAACTAATATTAAAAATCAGTGTAAAAGAATGCAATGTCTTGTTTGAATTTAAATATGTGACCCCGACAGACATAATCTTAACCTTTAAGTCGTTAAACATTAAAAACACTGTCGACTTCTGGGGTATATCATTAAAAATACTAGATAACATAGTAATGGCTATAGCACCTGCGCTGGCGACGATATTCAATAAATGTGTAGAGAAGGGGAGGTTCCCCGACTTAATGAAACTTAGTAAAGTTGTACCGATTTTTAAATCAGGGATAAAAAGCGAGCCTTACAATTTTAGACCGATTTCCATCTTGCCGGCCTTGAGTAAAATTTATGAAAAGATCCTACTCAATCAATTGCTTAACCACTTTAATGAGAATAAGCTGTTACACGGTGATCAATATGGTTTTACTAAGGGACGTTCAACCACAGACGCGGGAGTAGGTCTGCTTCAGCAAATTTACGGTGCCTGGGAGGCATCGCAGAATGCAGTTGGTGTATTCTGTGATCTCTCTAAGGCATTCGACTGTGTTGAGCATGCAACCCTTATTAAAAAGCTAAGGCATTACGGTATTAAAAACACTGCCCTTAATTTATTAGCTTCATACTTAGGTGAAAGATCTCAATGTGTTGAGATTAACGGGGTCAAGTCTCAGGAAGTTAATATTTCAATTGGTGTTCCACAGGGCTCCATCTTAGGACCCTTTCTTTTTTTAGTATATATTAATGACCTGCCAAACTTTGTCCGTGATGTCTGTGACATTGTACTATTCGCAGATGATACCTCCTTGATCTTCAAAGTTCACAGAGCTAAGCTTAATTTTGACGATGTGAATGGTGCTCTTTCACGGATATCAAATTGGTTCGAAATAAACAATCTATTGCTTAATTCACTCAAGACAAAGTGTATTAAATTTACTATGCCCAATGTAAAAGTTAATGCTACGAATATTCTTATTAATGGCACAAAGCTGGACCTCGTGAACTCCACTGTCTTTCTAGGCATTACCCTAGACTCCAAACTCCAATGGGGGGCCCATATCTCATCACTTGCGGGTAAACTTAGCTCCGCTGCTTATGCAGTGTGGAAAGTACGGCAACTTACGGATGTGGATACAGCACGTCTAGTTTATTTTAGTTACTTTCATAGCATTATGTCTTATGGTATCCTACTGTGGGGTAACGCTGCTGACGTGGAAAATGTATTCATACTGCAAAAAAGAGCTATCCGTGCCATTTATAATCTTGGACCTAGGGCTTCCCTCAGAGAACTTTTTAAAGAGATCAACATTCTCACGGTCGCTTCACAGTTTATATACGACAACATAGTGTACATACGTAGGAATATCCATTTATTTAATAAAGTGAGTGACGTTCATAAATTAAACACTAGAAATAAACATAAACTGGTATTACCAATTGTTAGGCTTAAAAAAGTATTTACTTCCTTCGTAGGAGTCGGTATTCGCTGCTTCAATAAGATACCAAAGCCCATGTTAGAGTTGCCACTTGACAGATTTAAAAAGTATATTAAATCTTCACTAATGAGTAAAGGATATTATACACTAAATGATTTTTTAAATGATAAAAATGCCTTTACACAAATTAACTGAAATCTAGAAGAATATAATGTTAAGTGCAGCGTGCCCTGCCTAGCGAGCGTTCATTGATTTTAAATATTATTCTCGAACGATGTCGACAGGGTCGTGGATTGGTCATGCTCACTAAAATGTCTTTGCTAGTGGCGGCTCTGTGGAGCGGGTCATTCTTTTCCCTCTTAAATGGTTGAGGAGAGTGATGGCTGCTTCTCAGGTCATACTCGTGAACGGGTGCTGCTGGTGGGGACTGGTCCGTCCCCTGCCCTTTGTCTGACTGAACGTGTACCATAATGCTGTTGAATTTTGTCTCGTTCGGCATCACACTGGAGCTATGACCAGTTGTTTTGTACGCGCTCTTTACATATTTTATAGTAACACTTTCTCTTACTATTATTATTATGCTTTTTATTATATACCTCTACAACATCTCTATTTTGTAAATGAGAGGACTATGTAGACACTGACCAATATCATGAATCTAAGTACACTTATGATTAATCTATACTTAAGCACATCTATTTAGCTCGATCTGCATTGTTCTCCCATACTCCATAAATGCAATGTATACAAAAAGAATTATAAAACTCATTTTAAAAAAGAGTAACCGTGGAGTTTCTTGCCCTTCTTCTCCACAGGAATGACTTTCCGAACGGGTGGTAGAGTCTTAAGTAATTAATAATTTTCTCTTTTTGACTATTCATAAGTGCCTTTTGATCTACATGATTAAAAATTGTGATTTTAATTTTGTTTTTGATTTTGTAACATCGAATTTTACTTAGCCGATACTTTGGTATCCTTAGGTGTCTAGTCTGGCAAAGATCTTTTAGCTGAGTTTCATGTGATTGAGAAGATATATAAGAGATCGCAGTAAAATCTTCTATATGTCTTAATTATATCAATGTCTAAATAAAAAAAATGTTACAAGCTTTTTAGGAGTCGTAGTCCAGATGAGATCGTAAATTTGCTATTTCTAATTTAACATTGTATTTCTACACATCAGAAAGGAATGAATGGAAAGAGAAGTAAACATAAAAAACGAAAAGCTCGCTAATTTTTGCACAATCCGATGCTGTGGCAGATAAGTAGATAATTAGAGTACATTTAGTCCCTCGTTAGTCAAAAATACATACAGGCTTTGAGCAGACTAACATAGTACGCTGGCGATTTTATACTTATAACCATAATAATTTACGAAAGTAATCGTCGGTAACCCTTTACTTCGGCCATTTACAAACTCGATCTCATATACATAGCAAGAAAGTTATTATAACAACTAATATCAGTCTACATATATAGATATCTACCTCACTGATCGTGCAATCAAAGCTTATGGAAGATTACTCATAAAATTTTACGACAAGCATTATGGAGCAGGAATACGCTGAATGGTATCTACTGTAACAAACCATAATATCTGTAATTCGTACTATGTATGTAGCTTTGAATAATAATGTCGTTCGTATCGTGAGATCGTAAACATATTAATGCTTATCTGTCTGGGTTTAGCAATCGAATTAAATGCAATCCGCTAGGCGGTTCTTGAGTAAAGTTTGGTTAGTGTTCAGGTGATATGTCAGGTTCAGACTTTTGAAATATAGATCTAAATACAATAACCAGACCTACAGACAGGGCGGTTAGCTAGCGCAAGTTAATGAGGTCAACACCTACTTTTATTATAAAATAAATCTAGGGCTGTCCTCAGTTTTTAATATAAAGTTTTTTTATTTGGTGCTTGGTTGGCGTTTTCATACACAGAGCGTGTATGAATTGAACACCTTTTGTTAGTTTAAGCGCTGGCTGTATAAACGCTGCTATGGACAGATTATTTATAAATCTTCTCTGAATAACTATATAAGCTTCCAACAAAGAAAATAATCACATTGACGAATGTTAGAATTCGCAGAAAACTTCGCCGCATTAGACCAACATAATCTTAGAACTTGTGTGCGTTCACATGAAAATGTAGTATCAGCTGAATAGTGCGGGCAGCGAAGCATCCTTCTTGGGAACAAATGAAACTCCATTCAGACGCTTTCCTTCTTAGCTAAAGATAGCGAACTCCGATAGGTACGGACCATGTGGGATGAGCAGCGGCCCGGACGTGGGTGGAGCTTATATAAAATCATATTTTTCAGCCACGCAGCTATTGCCATTTTGTTATTTTAGTGAAAATAATACTAGGATGCGAAACGAGGAAAAAGATTGACGTAAATTGAGTTTTCTTTCTTAAACTGTCTGTTTTATTAGATTTGTCTACCTATTCAGATAGTTTATATATTTCTACCTTTCTATGAATAAGGAGAACGTTTTATCAATCAGTTTCAACGATAAAACGTTCTTATTCATGCCATGATTATTTATAGTGAAAGAAACCGGAACGCTGAACGAGATATATATAAAAAACTCGAGATATATACGTATATATATATATATATATATATATATATATATATATATATATATATATATATATATATATATACGTATATATCTCGAGTTTTTTCTTTGAATTATTACCATTAGTGTGTCTGTAATATTATTTGACTTTTACAAGACTATAATTTTCCATATAATATAAACGTGTTTTGCAAATCACGAAGAAACAATACAAAAAGTAAAATCAATTAAATGTGGATGTAACACAAAGAAAACCCCTACTCTATATGAGATGTATTAGTGAAACAGTGGGAATTGAGTTAGCTTGTTGATTCCCAACACGTTCGTTCGCCTTCATTCACGCGACTCTAACGGCGTAGATAATAGAGACTTACTGCGCACTTTACTCCGCCATACCTAAAGCAATAATTCTCGTAGAGTAGTTTTCACGCGAAAAGTAAAAGACGAGATCGAGGGAATCGACCTATGGACGATACGGAAAAAGTTTCGGCGGAGCTTTTTATGAACTTTCATAACGGAACATTTAACGAGGGCAGGGTGCGATGACGGCGGTGCCCCGTGCCGTAGTAGCCTCTGAAGACGTAAAAAGTTAAAGTTTGCGATTATTGTTTTAGTTAGGCGCAGTGCTCACTGAGCTGTGTTGCCGTGGGCCGAGTTACATCACACGCTTTAATGCGCAAGTAATTGTTAATCCATCCTTCATTGTAACGTAATCTTTGAGCTGTGTAATCACGCTTTGATGTATAAATTTCACTGTGATGTTTTGATAGGAACTATGTGTTCAACTATTATGATTTGTAATTGCTGTTCCTTCATTTGTGCTAAATACATATTTAAATTCAAACTTATATAAATTCTGTACGTATGAGTAATTTGCCCTGTAATGTGTGTGAATTTTAAGGAATATTATACCAACTCCCACACAATTGCTTAAAATCTATATTTTTGTATTAAGGGGTATTTAAATATCAAAATAAATAAGAAAACTATTTGGTTTCGGCTCTCCCTATACCTCATTTGTGTCAAGGAAAGCTGTAACGGCTCACGACTAGAATACAGAAATCCATCACCAAAAACCACTGCTCAGATTGGGCTGTCAATTACGTCACAGCTTCCCCGCCTTTAATCTGTCATCTAGACACCAATTAAGGGGAAAATTAATCATCCAGAAAATAAACCTCAATACCAAAAAAAAGTCTGACGCAAAATTATCCAGTACATACTTGAAGCAACACAAAAAGTGGTATAATTAAGAGGCTCCGCGGTATCATAGCTGAAACATGTCCAATATTTTTGTTGCTCTCCTGATTTACGTCGCAATAGGAGACGCGAGTATGAACTCGTGTATGTATGTATGGGACATTTGTTACTGTCATAGTAAATATAACGTAAATAAAGAGATATGTTACCTTTCCTCAGTCGTTTGGGATTAAGCCAAGTCGAGTCGGTTGACAAAGACACGACTGTTGTGATGTCACGCAGCGTCGTTCGCGTTCACAAATAGCCGTACCTATTGGTAGGAACGGAAGCATGAATTTGTAGAATCGAATGTACCATCGACTATGCTTTGCAGGGATTAATATCTACTTGGATTTTACGGTGCTTTAGTGCTTCCATCGGAGATTGCATTTGTGAACCCTTGTTCGAAGAGTTCGCTAACCGTCGCTGGGGATTTGTTTTTAAATTTATATGTATTTGTTTCTTAAATGAGTAACACTTAGTTTAAATGGTCGTAATGGTATTAAATGTTAAAGATATGGCCTGATATATTTTATACAAACCTAATCATTTATTTTTAAACTGAAACTGATTTTACGTTCTCAAGAGATACAAATGCTACGACTGGTTCGTTGGTTTAGAGATGAAAGTTGCGGCAAAAGCAATGTTTTGGCTACGAATTCTATTTCGGGGGAGTAATATTAAGGTTGTCCCATTAAACAATCCCATTAATCCGTGGTGTCGTTACTCACCACGGGCAGCAATTAGCAGCGCAATATTATTAGTATTATTATTATAAGCCATTTGTGTCCGACTGCTGGGCAAAGGCCTCCCTCCACTTTTTCCACTTTTTTTTTGTTTAAATACTAGAATTATTTTTTTCTGCTCTGCCTAGCAAAGGTCTCTCGTTTCTTCTTCCAAAGAGGTTTCCCATTCTTGGCTAAATCGCTATTAAGTCGGCATGCACCGAGGTCATCGCGCCACCAATTTAACCCACCATTCGGTTCTTAGGAAAAGGAATTCTTTAGTCGGTATTTCTGAGATGTTAACCCGATTTTGATAGGTGCTTGATATATTTTAAACGTAAGTACGCTGAGTGCGCTCAATACTATGCACAACATTGAATGTACCTATCCACGCGACAGTAACACTCGGTGTGGCGTCGTGCCAATCTAGGCGCATACTCTAAGCGTTTTATGTAGCAATTATAGTCTTGCATTTTTATTACTAAATTTATTTCTTTAAGGCTCCCATCTCGAAGCAATTTGTTTACGACAAGGAATAAATATTTTAGGAAGAGGGAATCGGATTTTATAACGTTGGTTTGCTCGGAGATATCTTTTTAAGTATCTTGTATAAACAGTTACTATTAAGATAATATTTTTCTTTATCGTTGAAATAATAGCTGGTTTGGAATTGAAAATTTGAAGCCAGTGTTTCTTACGCAAAATTAGTGTCGAGTTCTCAATTTTTATCAGGCGTTATCTACAATATGTTTTAGAAATGTTTCGGTGGTAAAAAAAGTACGAGGTATGAAGATTTTTTCGTATGAAAACTTTTTAATATGGAAATCTCAACGAAGTGAGAGGTTCCATGTAATGTTTTAGGAAAAGTTACTATCAGAAATAGTCCCGTTTTTACCATAAAGTCACGTATATAATTAGTATAAGGCTCTCAGCCTAATAGGTACCATAATAACGTTTCTTTAAGCTTTCTGCCAGGGCCCTAAACTCTATACCCTGCATGGCTCAAGACCCCCTAATCAGAAAAAAATTGTTATCCATGAGTGTTATCCCTTGCACTAATATTTTAATTTTACCTTAATTTTTTTTTTCCCGGGGGGAAATGCCTAGCGCATACTGCCACATGGCGGGTTTTGATGTGAGTTATGTTATGTGGGGCTCGCACCCACTGAAACCCCCCGGGGTCCGTCCTTTGCCCGAGTGCCCTGCCGCAGGAATCGCCAGTGGCATAACATCTGCGGCGCGGGCGGGCCTGGTCTGTTTCGCACAGACCTCGTCTACATCCCGTGCTCTTCTGTGTGAGGGCTCGCAGGACGCGCGATTCCTTCACGGGCCTGTCACTGTTCAGGCGACCGGTTGCCCTTGCCCGGCGCCCGCAGGCCTATGTTCATGGTGGGCGGAGGTCATTTGCGGCGTATGCCCTACGCCTTCGCCCGACTCGTCTTCTGCGAGCAGGATTGGAGGAGATCTCCTCCCGCTCCCGCTCAGCCTTTTCTTTTGCCGTCAACACAGCCTCGCAAAAGGCGACGGTTGACGCCCAGGCGCTCTCTCTCTCGACCATGGCTGATATCACAGCCGGCAGCGAGAGCGCCGCTTCTCCGATACTTTTACCTCACATGCATTGCATGCTTACAACAAATTTAAGTTTTTTTTTCCGAAATTGAAACTTATTTTTTAAATTATATTTTTAATATATTCTGGCGTTTTAAGCCGGGCGGCGTCATAAATAACATGTAAAGCTTAATAGCCGTTTTCAAAAGTGCTGGGAATTCAGAATTGTTTATAATGCAGCACTGTACTGCATGATTGGATAGTGAGCGAAACAAAAGTTCCCAACCATTGTTTTGTTTGCTTTTTAACTTAATTAATTCGCGCACCAACAACGCGACGGAAATATTATTGTTTATTTTATTATAATAACTTTTAAAGTATGAAACGTCGGACACATTTGCATGATTTAATCAGGCTCTTGTTAAAATGAAGCGTAGATTTAATTTACAGCAAATCCTGAGTTCTTAGATTTACGCGAATATTACACATGAAATAAAACTATTTTTCGGATTTTATCGCGGTTTATTTTGATTTTTAAGTTCCCGAAGTTTCGAGTGCTTTGCGGCACCCATGGTCACGGGAAGGACTGAGGTGTTAGACGTCCAAAAGGCATAGTTGTGCGGACGGCGGTAGTGGCTGATAGGAGGGGAGTTAGGTTCGTAGTTGGCGGCGGCTACGATTAGCGGATTCCTATGATTGGACGCGATTACGAAATATCGGGTGGTTGCCCTTTTAATAAAGGCGCGAATAGGCTCGAGACCGAGATCGGAATATAGCACCAATAGCTTAATAGCTCCATACCTACCTGGGACAAATCCTCACGAAAATGTTCAAATATTTGTATCGCCTTAGTATTTGTAAATGTAAAATTCATGCTTGTAAACGTACCTATGACATTAATAATTTCTAGTTTAAATACGTTCTCTGCATTCTGTTACATAACTAAATCTTGTTAACTAGTATATACTTCAGTTTGAGCTAGTCCTCGTCTACGCTCCGCTTTTAAAGAGCCAAGCCGAGAGAAAAAGTAAGCAGGCAATATCATCATGGCACCGTAGCGTTGCTTCTTTTTTACTGGCTTATAAAACTCGGACAACATTTACGAAGACAATGCCATAAAATTGGCATAAAATCACGGCGCCGAAAATTTTATATCGCTGTACTATGACGTAATAAAACGTGTTCGGGATATGATTGGGTGGAATGCGTTTGATGTAACACGCATATTTGAACAATATCGGCTTTTTCATAGCTTTTAAACAATATCGTTTTTGATCGAAATGAATGTAGATGTGTTGGTTAATTTACAAATTGGATTTTGTGGTCAACTGCTTAGGAATTATTTTTTGCTACACTTGGTCATTATATCTTCTATATATTAATACGTGAAGCAAAAACTTTGTACACATTTTTATGAAAATTGCGCGGACGGAGGAGTATGAAATTTCCCACACTTATAGTTTATATAGAGAAGGAGTGCAGAATGCTAATGCTTTTTTAAAATTATGCATAAAACATACATTAAATCAATGAAAAAAACATTACATACACTACCATGTATTTGACACAATATACATACAACGTCAAATTGATGTTTGTCTTTAATATTATTTGTCTATAGTCTTACTGAATGTCAAACATAACCAGCAAACGATGAAAGAGTAGGTCGAATATCGACCTATGGGCGATCACTAGAAATAATAAAATCAGTCTATACTGTCCCACTGTTGGGCAAAGACCTTTGCTCACAAATAGAGGTGAGAGAGTTTAGGTCATAGTCCACCACGCGGACCCAGTGCGGATTGGTGGAGGCAGGTTTGTGGCCACCTGCTGGTGGAACTTATCAAACCCGCTTATAAGGCTTTCAATTCGGCTTAACGACTACAAAATTACATCGTAACCGGGACCAACGGCTTAGTGTGCCTTTTGAAGCACAGACACGCTCCAATATGAAAATTCCACAAATGGTCACCCGTCTCAGTGCGACCAAGTCGAACGCTGCCTAACCTTGATGATCGCTAAGAGCACAACGGTCGTACTGCCCAACGAGCGCCTGTATAGATAGATAAATAAATAGATGAAAAGGTATGGATGGCACTCAAAGAATTTTATCCGTTAAGGAAATTGTTAAATTCAGTCATTGCTAGCTTTAAATCCATTCGTACGTATTCCTAACTTAACTTCCCTGATATCTCAAATACAGGCGCTAAATTATGACAAGTGTTTTTTCAGCCATGTTACGGGCATTAATATGTATCACATACATTACTATGTTAAATTAAAGAAAGAATGTTACTCAACCCTGACATCAGGATACTTAACGGTCCCGTAACAAAGCCGACTTTAACCTTAACATCTCCCCGAATCAGTATATACATCCCAAAATCATATTTTCTACACATAAATCGACTCCACGCCCTACCCGACGCGCTTCCATCGAGAACTCAGATCGATTGTATGACACAAAGACTTTAATTTATTCTTCAACCGGATTTATTATTCACATGTGTTGGGTTGGTGACAGAGGACTCTTGAGGTTAATGTAGGTCTTGTCATCGGAAATTGGAGCGGCCGAAACCGTGCGATATGTCAACTGTCACGTGGAATTGAATCCTAAAGGTGTGGATACGACGGCGCCGCTGTTGAGGACTTTTCGGAAAATTAATTTTTCCATAGACGGTCTGTACGTGGGTGGGTATTAAACATATCTATATATCGGGGTTGATAGCTATATGATGTTATTGACGCCTATCGTTCTTTCTTATGACATTTTAAAATGTATTAGATAAAAATAAAGATAAGGAAAATTGGCGTTGGTGAAGTTAAGAATCCTGGCAGTTTTTACGAAGCCAACTACCAATATTGAGGAGAGAGTGAGTAATAACAGAGCATCTTAGACAATGCTAAAATGCTCTGTTATCCGCCGACTGTGTTCAATAGTCACGGGTTCGATTTCCGCACGAGACAAATTTTTGTGTGATCCACAATTATTTGTTCCGGTCTAAGTATTTGTGTATGTGATTGTTCATGTTATATATCATGAATAAATCCTAGTGTGGGGCTACGTTTAAAACAGCCCACTGGCTGTTTTAAACGTAGCCCCACACTTGGATGGCTCCGTTGATAGATTCTAATACACTTATTAGAATCTATCAACGGAGCCATCCAATTGATTCAAGTGCACCTTTTAAGTACCTTACAAATCATTATTTAAATCTGATTCACATGAGGAACTAAAGTGGAGGAAAATTTCACTCTAAAGATCTAACAATAGAGCCTTCCAGTGAATCCGAGTGGACGTCGTCCATTCCGTAGTAAAGACACATGTATTATATCAATATTTGTTCCCTCGTGAACGATGACTCCTAACATGATTACTTGATTGTTGTGTTGTTTAGTAAAAATAGAGCATTACCTTATCTCACCCCAATAAGAAAGCCGGCCCGTTATTAAAGATAGCTATGTGACACTTTGACTTAAATGCGACCTTTGATGCTGAGACTTCTTCAACAATTTTCATTTGCCCGTCGAAAGCCTCAGCTCAAGTGAACTTCACAGCACGCCGATTTAACTCCAAATCAGTTGTAAGTCTGTTTTCATATGTATTCGTATCAAGTATTATCTGGGTTAAATGACGCATGAAATGTTTCATAGTTTTAAATGTAAAAATTATATCGAATTAAAAGTTAAACTAAAAAGTTCGTACACATTATTGTGTGGTGTGCGTATCTAAGTCACTACAATGAAATTATGCACATAATGGTAAGTTTCCAATGTGGATATTAGTAGTTCATTTTCAGTTCACGGGTAAATGATACACAATATTTTGGTTATTACTGCAGTTTGGTTGTTATATAACATAAAATTAATTTACGGTCTGGGATATGTGCTTATACCTTTTGTTAGAGGAATAAAGTGACTTCATCACCATGTAATATTTTTTGTTTGTTGTATTGTACACCTGATATATAATTTCTAAGCCAGGAGAAAAATACCTCATAGTACAAGTGATATAACATAAAATTTCAAGATAAGGAAAATTGTGGAATTCAGAAATATCCGATTAAGTTCAGAAAATTTCACCTGTTTGAATTCTATTCTCTTTGTCTAATGGTTGTTCTATTACGAAGTTATGTTTAAACGAGTTGAATATTTCCTTGCTCCTAATAATTACAAGGTTATAAAAGTATTATAATCTGATATTAAAGGCGTGGCTGTATATATAAAGACGGGACAAATCTTTGTGCAGCTCGATTTCGAGGGGGGACCAGCATACCCTCTTAACAATACACTATGACGTCCTTAAATAACCTGAGAGCTTAGTACTTTTTTAACATGGAAATGTTGACGTAAGCGTGATGCTAGCGAGTTGATATCCAATCCTTGTCACACTAAACAAACATGAAAGTGACAGCTCGATTACTTGCTCGCATCACACTTTGACTTAGAAAACTTTGACGTTAGCAATAGCTGAGGCCTTGTGTACCTTTTACATGGACTGTTTGCAATCATTTATGGTATATGATGAATTTATCTCAACTGCCTTCTGCTGGCTGTCTCGTTGGTCTAGTGGCAAAGCACATCGCTTTGTGATCACGAGGTCCTGGATTTAAATCCTAGGTCGGACAAATGTAGTTTTTCTAACGAAAATTTCCCAGTATGAGTCCGGAGTCTGGAATTGTGCCCGGTATATGGCAATAGGCTCGCCCCTTATTACTAACATCGTCGGTGAAAAGTGAGTGTACTCAATACACCTCTGCCACCCCCGCTTGAGGAATATAGGCCTGACGGTGTGTGCCTTGGGGGAATAATTGTGATGAAATCGTGATAATCTGGCGTGATGATATAAAAATTGAATTGATCCGTATGAAACACAATTACCTACAATAATACGGAGCCATTATACTTACCCTTTGGAGAACACCCGCGAGTTCACTAGCAAAATAACAACGTCTATTTGTAACAAAAAGTCCATTCATCAAACGAGATAACAATGTCACGGCGTTATCAAAATATGACCCGTGAAGCGATCACAATGTTTTGCTGCTCGTATTTCGGTCGGCCGGCAGCAAAAAGTTAACGCAATGGAAAAGTTCGCGGTTCCGAAATAAATCGTTTAATATATTTATTATAACCTCTGAGCGCCATGTTGTTTTATGGTCCATTTGCGAACAAAACGTCGTTCAAAAAATGAAATCAAAACAAGAAGTCATACAATGCTTGCTTTGAGTAATTAGTTATACAAAAATAAAAGTCTTTTTTAACACTTTATATTACTAATAAATTTAAGTGAATCTCTTCGAGAATCGCAAGCTTTATCAGGATCTGCGTGGGAACATGGATCCAACATATACAGGCTCGTTGCGAAAAATGAAGAGGCACCTAATGTCTCCTGCTGAAATGCTGTATACGAAAAAATACATACAAAGACCTAAACCCAGTAACTTTAAGGTTCATTGTAATATATAAAAAGGTCTATGGAATGTTGTTTTGATGGGAAGGAATTTGAACCTAGTCGTCAGCCATAGTTACAGCTGCTAATTAGTAACATGTTCATCATCCGATAACTTACTATATACTAAATGGACTCTCAAAACGGTTGTCCTATGTTAATTAAGAGCAACACCGGTGTGTAACGGTTCAGGGGTCGAGATATATGCTGCGTATTCACCGAAGCTTCCCACGGCGTTATGCTCTTTAACACTTCCCTTAAGCATATACCAGAAAAGAGCCTCCGGACGACTAATTAAGATACGCCAGAGCCGAGAGTCCTAAGGGTTCCCTTAGGTTTCCACTCCACCGACGAAAATGTACTGAGGTGGAAATCCTGACTCTCTAGAGTACTTGGGAACATGGTATCGGTCGATGCTCATCAACAGCTGGATGTATGAGGCAATCCAATCCTATTCATAATAATAATGCTAAATAAAACCTGTTAAAATGAATAGAACGCAGCATTTGACGTTCCACGTCGCAATAAAACGCTTGCGAGATCGCACTGTACTCAATAAATCAGTCTCAAGTTTAGCAGCATTTAAACAAACGCATAGCTCGGTGGCGCTTTTACTCGTACGAGTGCAATACAAAACAATATCCCGGAGTAATTTCCTTGAGGAGAGGGCACAGAGTGCATCGCTTTCGACCGCACGTGATGTTCGATGCTACGTACGTTTGTCGTTCCATTCATTTGGAAGTTCCAACGAGTCATATTTTAGTTATCCGTCGTCTAATGTCTATGAGTAATGTAGGCTTCTCCGACCCCATTGGACACAGATTTACTGGGACATTAAAATGGGCTGATAATGTTTAAAAATAATTATTTCTATTGAATTACAATTATTCACTATTTAGAAAAATGAGACAGAATTTCCCCTTATTTCTATTAATAGCTGGAACAAAATCAGTGTAGTAAAGTTCACCGTCTACAGGTCCACTTTAATAGCTCTTGTGTATATTATCTTGTATATCAGAAAACTATCTGAAGGTTGCAGAACAAGCGGAGTGCAAAACAATAGCAAAGTATTAGGATTGTCTATCTCCCGGCGTAATTTGCTTGCAAGCTCTCCAGCTTGACGATGCGGCGCGACGCAACCAACGGCACTTGTCTTGCTAGCTTTTGTTCCAGTGGCTTAACCGGTTGCGTATCTAAACATCCTGTTACAAGAATGTTTGTAAACATATATCTATCTATATCATCACGCCAGCTCCCTCGCGGGGTTGTAAACATATATTTATATTGAATTGAATGTTATGGGCAGCTGAACAAACAGAATTTATCTGGCGTAAACAGAACGTTACATTCAGCCTATCTTAACAAATTTCAACATTTTGTTTACGTCCACGTCTATAAAAATATAACTCTCATAATATTACCGATTGGTCAATGCGACGTACTTATTGCCGCTTCGATTATTTTAATTATATGAACGTTACGATCATGCATTTAAAGATTCCATTCCATTGTCTATTTCAGTTACTTACTAAATGCTCCTTCTCTAAGTAGATAGATACTTCTATCTACCTAACTATATTTTCCCTTTTTGTTGTACACCAAATACATTACAACGCAGTTACTTTGTCTTACGTCTTAATGCTAATAGCAATTTCTTATATACAACCAAGTCGAAAGAAATATAATAAAAATAGAGGGGAGGTGGTGGGCTATATCAATTGAGAATTAAGTAATTATACTAATAAGGAAATTATTAAAAAAAATACGGCTTTTCTCTTGATGTCGGTCTTTACGGTGTTTAGTCACCCAAACACGTGAATCGTTCAATATTTGCGTTTAAAATGTACCATGCTCAGAAGGAATTTATCTGCAGCAAACTCAAACTTTCAATCAGTGTAAGTAGGGTAAACAAATCAACGTCGAGTGAGCGATATTTTTAAACCGTTTGAGTTAAGGTGCCTTTTCCTGCGACTAGTAGTTGGCTCAGTGCCGACTGCACGACTGCAATTAGCCAAAATTATGCTCAAAAACAAGTTCCGAAGCAATTAGCAGATGTAGACCCAAGTTAAAGACCAAGCTAAACCAGTTCACTGGAGCTCGACACCGGATGAGATTTGTTTTGAACTTTATTGGTTTTGGGGATAGGTATCGAGTCGTAAATCTGGCTGTTTTTTGGTTATACAATTACAATTCTTTAATCAAATCTTAGAGATTCACGCCTCAGGTACTAACCATATTTTACTTTCAGCATAGAGATGTTTGTACACGCCGAAAATAACTGGTGAGTCTCACTTTCGTGGGTCAATTTCATGGGTAATTTGGGGTTACACCCCACAAAATGTTCTCTCCCCACGGTGCGAACAGGCCAGGGGTTCTTTTTGAATCGCCTGTTTCGCCACATGGGTCATAGATGCAGACCTAACTTAAGAACTAAGCTAAACCGGATCAGTGGAGCTCGACACCGGATGAGATTTGGTTTTTTAACTTTATTGGTTTTGGGGATAGGTATCCAGTAGTAAATAGAGCTGTTTTTCGATGATGCACGCCCCAAGTACTAACCATATTTTACTTTAAGCGTGTTTGTACACGCCCTGATTAGTGGCGTCACTACGCGGGCCAATTGTTTCGTGTAACGACCACGTATATATTTGATCTTGAGTAGAACGCCCCTGTATTTATTGGTACTGGATACAAGCACCTTCAGACACACAAAAAGAAAACTTATTTAATATGACATAAGGAAAATTAAAATCCTCGTTTATCCTCCGTGACAAAACTGCTAGGCACTTTTTTAAAAGCTGATTTATAATTTAGGACCTATGAAATAATTAGGTACCTGTAGATTATTTTGCGAAATATACGTATGTACATATTATATGAGATTTTCTAGAACAGGTCTAAGGTGTCTATTATATGTCTAGAGAAGGAATTCAAAGCTTATGTATGACGTACTTTGAAGTTTAAATAGAAGTGGGTAGTGCCGGGGGTTTATCAGTATACAGTTCTTATCGGGAAAAGACTATTCTGGCCCAGTTATTATTTGGTTCCGCGGCTCTTAGTTCAGCTGAAAATCGCAAAGGGGTTCATATTCTAGGTCGAAACTAAAGCTTAGTTTCAGTCTAAAAATTATCAGTTATAGTCTGGAATCTACAATTAATTAAAGTCAGGTATAAACAACTACAGGCTATAACATCTTCGGCGATCTTACACAGTACACTTCTACCACTCTTGCTTGGGTAATACAGACGTGACGGTATTCATATTTATTGACATTCAAAAAATAATTGTGTAATTTCTGCTACTACGCAAGGGTATAAATGATGTAGCTAGATAGTCAACAAATATTAAGTGTGTTTTCGATGTTTTTAATACATATTTTACTCTGAGATATCTAAATGTAGAGATAAACAGAGCTGTAAATATGGATTGTCTGCACCATTAGGGCCTGCAAATAATTGTGGCGGTTCATTTACCGCATCGGACGCGGGCGACGAGCGGTTCTCTCTAACCGTCACACACATAACCCGTCACCCTATCACGTACCTAATGTCTTGGATTCAAGAAAAGCCATAACCAAAACAAAGATAAACAGAAAGTCAGTCTAATAAAACAATATAGTTAAGTTAAAACAAAAATACTAGCCCGTTGAGTTTCTCTCCGGATCTTTTCAGTGTGAGTGATAGATAGATGTAAAAATAATAATAATTTAGTTATTACTAAGTGCTCTTTATTATCCTATACATTATTTTTGACTTGCACTTAACTTTAATTTCTTATCGGTATTTGAATTAACTAAAGGTGATTCGGGCAGACAGTCATAGTAAAAGAAGATTAGAAAAAAAGGCGTGGTAAGGTAGCCAATCAGTATTAGCTATGCATGAGCACACCAAAGAAACAAAACACTAATTCAGCTAGTCCCTTTCATATTTTCAATAAATAAAAAAAAAGATTTTTATTCATGTAGTTCAAAAAGTACTTATAAATAGTCAAGAAAGAAAAAAATATTGATTACTTAAGACCAAAGAAATTAAGACTCTACCAGCCGTTCGGAATGTTATTCCTGTGGAGAAGAAGGACAAAATAAACCACGGTTATTCTTTTAATAATGAAAGTTTCGCAGTTCTTTTAGTATACATTGCGTTCCTAGGGTTTGGAAGAACAGTGCAGAACGAGCTAAATAGTTGTGCTTAAGTATAGAGTAAACGTAAATGTACTTGCATTCATGGTATCAATTAGTGTCTACATAGTCCTCTCATTTACAACACCGTACACTTGCACAACACACCTTAAAACATCCACTAAGAATGAAAAAAAAAACAAATTAAACGAAATAAGAACAGAATCGAAACTGTAGGCTTACATATTTTTTATTCATTTACAAACGCCCCACACTAGAGAATAGTCCTGTGTCGTGGGTGTGTTCACAAATATACCTTAGATGAATTTAGTCTAAGAACAACATTTTACACATATTAAAAAAGAAACACAAAAGATTTCCCCATGCGGCGATCAAATGTATGACTATTCGATATAGTTAGTAACCGGAGCGAGATACGCTCCAACTCGTCGTCGATTACCACCGTGTACCTATCGTATCATAACCTACTCATATTTTTGACACCCTAACATGGTACGATGTGGTCGTCCGTGTGGGGACGGATCAAGAATACAGTCTCCCCACCGCATGCTGGCCTAACAGCGGGTCGTAAGAGGCGACCAAATCAAGCAACAAATACCGCAAGCGGTAGTTCAAGCGAGGCAGTACTCTAGTGCCACACCGGAAGAGGGCTCGCTTGGGCTGAGTGTTGCCGGAAGCAAGGCACCACTCTCTGGAATGGCGATACATATGGCATCCAAAGCCCTAGTTAGTTGGGTTACTGCTAGGAGATCATAGCCCACAGGTGCCGTAAGTGGTGCCTAAGGGGCTTGTAAGATAAGAGGATGGGCAGCAGCGTCCTCTTAATACCTACTAACGCTATACTGCGATCGCCAACCCGCCTGCCAAGCGTGGCGATTATGGCATCATCCCCCTAATGACATCCACAAATATTAAACGGCCCCCAGTCCCCGGCGGCCCCGCTAGTCCTGGCCACGGTAGCAGCCACGGTAACGGCGGGGCAGGGGGTGCTAAGAATCCCCGGAAGAGGCATGGCTACCGACAACGAAGACCATTGGCCCTGGCAACTTTTAACACGCGCACACTGCGAACTGACGAAAAGATCGACGAGTTAGAGGAAGAATTGAGCAAGTTACACTGGGATATCATAGGATTATCTGAAGTCCGAAGAGAGGGTGAGGACTCGATAACACTTAAATCCGGTAACTTGCTCTATTTCCGGGAGGGCGACCAGCAGTCCCAGGGTGGTGTCGGGTTTATAGTCCACAGGTCTCTCGTGAACAACGTTGTCAAGATCGAGAGTGTGTCGACCAGGGTAGCGTACCTGATATTCAAAATGACTGAAAGGTATTCACTGAAAATTTTACAGGTATACGCACCGACTTCGACACACCGCGACGATGAGGTAGAGGCTATGTATGAGGATATATCTAGAGCCATACATACCTCTAAAACTCACTACACCGTTGTCATGGGGGACTTTAACGTGAAACTGGGCAGACGAGGCGACGATGAGCTGAGAGTGGGAACCTTTGGTACTGGACAACGGAATCCCCGGGGCCAAATGCTGGCTGACTTCATGGAGAAGGAGGGACTCTTCATGATGAACTCCTTCTTCCAGAAGCGGGAACACCGTAAATGGACCTGGGTGAGCCCCAAAGGTGTTACAAGAAACGAGATAGACTTCATCATGTCGACGAGGCGGCACATATTCAATGATGTCTCTGTGATCAACGCAGTTAAAACTGGAAGTGATCACCGACTAGTAAGAGGCACATTGAATATCAACTTCAAGCTTGAAAGGTCTAGACTGATGTAGTCTACACTCCGTCCAGCAACTGTCCAGATTCAGGAGCCCGATAGCTTTCAGCTCGAGCTGCAGAATCGCTTCGAAGGTCTAGGTGAGTGCATAAACGTGGACGATTATAACAGCAGGGTAGTGGAAACTGTCCATACGGTCGGGCTCAAGTTCGTCGTCAAGGTCGGGGTCAAGGGCAAGAGCCAGCGGCTTAATAGGCAGATCTCTAAGTCTCTGACTCGCGATGTACGCGAGTATAATACTGAAAAAGTAAGAGAGACTATCGAGCGCAACAAAGGCCCTAAAGTGTTTGCAAGGGATCTGTCTATCGGACAGAGCCGGCTGAGTATGCTGAAGACCGGAGACGGCAGGATTGTATCCTCTACACCGGAACTCTTGAGGGAAAGTCGAGAAGTTCTACGGCCAGCTTTACACATCAGTACAATCACCTGTCTGCAATCCGGCTATAGACCCAAGAGCCAAATTGACCCGACACTATACCGATGACATCCCGGACATCAGTCAGTGCGAGATTAGTATGGTTCTCAAACAGCTCAAGAACAACAAGGCGCCAGGCGATGACGGTATAACAGCCGAGCTTCTCAAGGCTAGTGGAAAGCCGATATTGAGGGCTCTCCAGAAACTATTCAACACCGTCATCCTCGAGGGAAAAACGCCACAGTCATGGCGCGGAAGTGTGGTGGTTCTCTTCTTCAAAAAAGGTGATAAAACCCTTTTGAAGAATTATAGACCCATCTCACTTCTGAGCCACGTCTATAAACTGTTTTCGAGAGTCATCACGAATCGTCTCGCGCGCAGACTAGATGACTTCCAGCCTCCCGAACAAGCCGGTTTCCTAAAACTTATCAGCACCATAGACCACATTCATACGCTGCGACAGGTCATACAGAAGACTGAAGAGTATAACCTGCCACTATGCTTAGCGTTTGTGGATTATGAGAAGGCCTTCGATTCGATCGAGACTTGGGCTGTACTACAGTCTCTCCAGCGGTGCCAAGTTGACTACCGGTATATCGAGGTGCTGAAGAGTTTGTACGAAAACGCTACTATGTCAGTCCGCCTTCAGGACCAGAGCTCGAAACCTATTCAACTGCAGCGTGGTGTGAGACAGGGAGACGTTATATCCTCGAAACTGTTCTCCGCCGCGCTGGAAGATGTCTTTAAGCTTCTGGACTGGAGAGGACTAGGTATCAACATCAACGGCGAGTACACCTCTCACCTTCGATTTGCCGATGATATCGTGCTCATGGCGGATACCCTGGAAGACCTCAGTGCCATGCTCGACGACCTCAGTAGAGTCTCTCAACAAGTAGGTCTTAAAATGAACATGGACAAGACGAAGATCATGTCAAACGTCCATGTAGTACCAACTTCTATAAAGGTTGGAGACTCTACGCTCGAAGTTGTTGACGATTATATATACCTGGGATAAAGAATCCAATTAGGTAGGTCCAACTTCGAGAAAGAGGTCAATCGTCGAATCCAGCTCGGTTGGGCGGCGTTCGGGAAGCTACGTAACATCTTCTCGTCCAAAATTCCGCAGTGTCTCAAGATAAAAGTCTTTGACCAGTGTGTGTTGCCAGTGATGACTTACGGCACTGAGATATGGTCGCTTACGATGGGCCTCATAAGAAAGCTCAAGGTCACCCAAAGGGCGATGGAGAGAGCTATGCTCGGAGTTACCCTGCGAGATCGAATCAGAAACGAGGAGATCCGCAGGAGGACGAAAGTCACTGACATAGCACTCAGAATTGCTAAACTTAAGTGGCAGTGGGCGGGGCACATCGCTCGTAGAACTGACGGCCGTTGGGGCAGAAAGGTTCTCGAATGGCGACCACGTACCGGAAGACGTGGAGTGGGTAGGCCCCCTACAAGATGGACCGATGACCTGGTGAAGGTCGCGGGTAGAAGTTGGATGCGTACAGCACAAAGCCGGTCGTTGTGGCGGTCTTTAGGGGAGGACTTTGTCCTGCAGTGGACGTCTTTCGGCTGAAGAAAAAGAGAAGAAGAAGAAGAAGAACATGGTACGAAATTGTTTTTATCGAAAAACCATCGCGCTCAGTTCGCTATAGTTACTTTACCATTAGAAGGTACCAAACATAAAATACATCCCTCGATCGCAAAATATACAATACGCAACATGTACCTACTACAAACAAAATATACAAACGCAAAATGTAAAGTCTTTTTCTTAAATACAAAACATAGCGATGTGAATAATATTGGTTTGTTTTTAATATTGTAACGCTTGTATATATTTCGCAGCTGGAAATATTGGAAATAGAATTGTTTTGTTACTAACATTTTATTATTTACTTAACATTTTATTTTTGTATTTAAAACTGTTGGTATATTCTGCTAGTCATAGCGCCAGCGTCAGTAGCGCCCATGCTTTACGAATAGTGAGCTTCAGTAGAGTGAAGTCGTATTTACTATTAAAATTACATTGAAGCACAAATATGTGATTCCAAACAGGATTTTGTCTCGGCACATTATTTTAATTATAAATACACCGTCACGCCTATATTCCCCAAGTGGGAGTGGCAGAGGTGTACTGAGTACACCCACGTATCTCCGACGATGCTAGGTCCCATGTAATAGGGGGCGAGCCTATTGCCATATACCGGGAACAATTCCAGACTCCTACTGAGAAGTTTTCGTTAGAAAAACTACACTTGTCCGACCTAGTACCATTTGAACCCAGGATCTCGTGATCACAAAGCGATGCGCTTTGCCACTAGACTAACGAGCGTTGGTACATGGACTGGCTCGTTGGTTCCATGCCAATCGAACTTTAAACCTTTTTTTCACTCAACATAAAAACGTTGAATTCTTGCTAACAACATTTTCATTTCGATGTGTTCGGAAATAGTTGCCTTCATATTACACTTGTTAAAGATTGCGCTGTTGTCGACCGGGTGCGAAGCCGGGAAAAATGCTAGTGTCTTATAATTTACAAGTTTGTAAGCATTTCCAGTCCATTCCACCGTTTCGGCTCGTACATAGAGAATGGGATGTAATGAATGAATGGATGTCGTAATGCGTCTGTTTCCCTTGGCGTCAGTCTGGTCTGGCGTCTCTTTAGAATTCATCCATCAGGATGCACTCCGTGCTCTCAGAAAACCGTCCCGTATAGAGCTGTTTCGCATAAAGTTTACGAGCGAAAGCATGCAAGTTGTTTTAAGCAGCAATAATAACTAACTCTTCTGTTGTTGAAGTTTTAGTCGATGTCACTCAGTGGAGACTTAAAATGATTTAACATAACTACATCACTTTAGTCAACGTTATAAAGTTTAAATTAGTAATTTATTTATTAAGCTTGTTTTTAATATACGAGTAAGTATTTATAGTCAAGGGGATGAATTAATTAAGGTACATAGATATATGTATATTTACAAATTTATAAATAAATATTGTTCGTGTCACCCCTGAATTCCTTCAGTAATCTCCCACGGGAGTAACCAGACAAGTAGACATTATGCTACCCAGCGCGACAGTGAAAATCGCGGTAGCAAGCAACAAACAATGAAAGAGAGTTACATGATCACTGTCCATTTCTATGTCTTGTTCGATACATATTGCCATGTGTGTGAACTGAATGTAATAAAGGAGGTAGATGCTAATTGGTATTGAAATTAAATAATCTTCAGTGATTTCAAAGATCAGTATAAGTACACCTAAATGTCGTACAAAATATCGTTACTCGTTTTCATTATATTTCACCACCATCTATGCATAATACAGGACGGATCTTGATTTGTTATATGACGATTGACAGTTTATTAATGACAACAGAGGACCTAGACAAGTGGAAAGCGTTTTGTTTCCAATCTCTTGCAATTAATTAAATATCATACCCATACATTTTTCGTTCCCTATTAGCGTAGCGACTGAATAAAGTCCACTTAACTGCAGGCCCTGGTCGGTAATGGTCTGAAATATTTCTTTTAATGTACTGAGTACATTGTATGGAAAATTCGCACAAACATTAGTTCTAGTACATGTTCCTTTAAGGAACGCCTTAGGGTAATCGTAGCGATAAGTGTTAACCAGCTCTGCATACATATCAATTTATGGTGACGTGTGCGTATTATCTACATACATTCATATGAGAATTGATATACATGTACTAGCATTGTGTTCTGGTATTTAGTTATTAATTTCATGTTTATAGGAAATTGATTTAAAGTAGTTTTTTGATTACTATGGCCTTTTATTTTGTTTCGAAAAAAGAAGAAAAAACGATGTTGAAATTAATCGTGTGTTTTAAATAACGTTAGTTAAAATGATACTGGCTTAATTTATAAAGTCAATTTGCCGATATAATTAGGTAATTAAAAGTCTACTTTAGGTTGCACTATTATTTTTTGCTTATGTTTTTCAAAGTTCATGGCATAATGGCAAACTATACTACCCTTATAATCCTAAATTTCGTCCAGATAAGCTGTGCGAGCCTTAACTCAATAGTATTATTCAGTTAAATCATTATTTATTTAATTCACGTGGTATGAATATAAATCGACTAAAAAAACGTAGCTTTTGTTTTTAATTTATTCTTCAAATTCAGTCGTTAATTTGAAATGTGTTAATGTAATCTATTCGAAAAGTGTTTGTTCGGTAGAACGTTTTATCCCGAAGGCACGAATACAATTTGTTTGTCAATACTTTGAAAGTCAATTAAACGTCCAGACTGATTCAATAATTTATTACTTTTATTAGATTAAATCAGAGAATGGTGAAAAGTTATACATCGAAAACCTATAGACGTTATTTGAAATTCAAATCTAAAATGACGTCAGCTGATTGATTAAAGTCATATGGGAAAGTGAAAAACAATCGCGAAGAAATAAAAAGTTGTAGAAAAAAAGTTGTTTAGAACGACGTACAAATGAAACAATTTTAGGAATACAGCCCCATTTACCGGTCATATCATGTCTTTATAATAATTTATCAACAAATTGACAATACGTCAAGGCTGAAATTGTAGCATCCATGTAGGATTTGTACCAGTTACAGTGTAAAATGTATTATAGGCATATTTGGACGAAAAATCGGACTAATATTCGTAATGATTCCTCGATAAGCTACAGTAACTCTGGTATACTTAAACCAATAAATAGTCACCAATTTTCTTGGAAAACATTTTCACTGCACAAATAAAATACTTCGAAAACGAACTCAGTCCCGTTAGCCGGTAGGAAATACCGTTCAGTAGCAATTAAAACTTTTTCACTGATTAAACTTTAACAGTAACATTTTTTCGAAGGTCTGTTTATTACGATAAAATGCCTACATCGTGGACCTTTCATTAACTCTATTCGACTACTTTTTTATCTGTCTATCTATCTATAGCATAATCCCAAATCCCTTGCGGGGTAGCAAAGAGGACAGAATTCAAACAGATTCTTTCCTTACAGCACCTCACTGGCTTCCTCCACTCTTAAGCTGTAAAGGCCCCGCGGCCAACAGCCTAGGTCATTTACACACAAAAAATTCTTCACTCTCATATTTTAGCTCATACACGCACGAATGTCGGAAGAAAGAAAGACAAAACAGATATACAATGCGAAAGAAGAAGGATGTAGGTACGTGGGAGGACCTTGACTATCTTACCAAATAGACCGTGTCTTATGTGGAGGACAAGTCAAGAGTCTCCGTAACCAGCGAGCTTGTATGAGACTACATTTTCAATATATTTTTCTCAATTATTTGCACTTGTGTTTAATGTAAGGGTGTAAAATGGTATTATTTATACGAATGCTTAAAAAGTAGTGCCAATTCAGGATATATGTACAAGTACATATTACTCTGTACAAAAAGAGAAAGACAATATTGTTCGTAGCACCTTAGTGCTGCTTAATTAAACAGGAAAGAAATGTGTAGGAGGATAGGCCATCAGTCAAGTCACACGGCGGTTACTCGCACAAATCCGTATAAGCCATGTCCCTGCAATTACCACAGCTCACATTGACAGATCACCTCTCAGTGTCCTTAACTTGGTGCAATCACCATTCTAGTATACACACTAGATGCACGCAATTTTCTTTTAACATGATTGACTTTTATGAACTATGAGAACTACTTTGACGAACTATGAGAGTCGAGGAAGCCAGAGAGGTATGTAAGGAAAGAACCTGTTGGAACTCTGTACTCTCTGCCTACCCCGCAAGGGATCTGGCGTGAGGTTATAGACAGATAGACTTTTAGGACTTTTAGAGTCTCCGTGACTGGCGAGCATGTATTAGACGAACTATGAGAGTTAAGGAAGTCTGATAGGTCTATAAAGAAAGAACTTGTTGAAACTCTGAAAGGGATCTGGTGTGATAATATAGATAGATAGATGAACTTTTAGGAAATATAAGACACAAAGTATAAAGCGTAGAGCACGAAGGCGCTAATCGTCACGATCTTTAAGGGAGATCTATTTACTGTATAGTGGTTGTTTTTTAATTGAATCAAAATGATATAAGAAGGTTTTTCTGGGTTTTAATGAATATGATAAACCACTTTGAAATTTAAACTGATGAACGCAATTTTTTCTTCCCATGGGTATAGACTCAACTAAACATAAAATAAATAGCAAAATGGTGGACTATTCTGTTCAGTTTTTATTCGTAGATGGACGTGGGAATACTTTTCTGATACTTCAAAGAGCTATTTTTTTTTTCATTGCCTATTCTGTATCCCACTGCTGGGCAAAGACCTCCCCTTTACGTCTCCACACAAATCGATCCTGGGCCTGTAATGTCCATGTCTTTCCCACATAAGTGTCCAAGTCGTCACGCCAGCTTCGTCTCGACCGACCACGGCGTCTGTGACCGTCTTCAGGGGTCCATACCGTGACGATGTTTGCCCACCCTTGTAGGTCCATACGCGCGACATGTCCTGCCCAATCTCACCTCAGCTTTGCTGACTTAAAGCCTACATCCTCAACCTGCGTCATGGAACGCAGCATGGTGTTTCTGACGCGATCCGTCCGTTTAACACCTAAAATGGTGCGTTCCATTGCTCTTTGGCAAACCTTAAGTCTGGATTTCTGTTGTATAGTCAGCGGCCAAGTTTAAGCACCATAGGTTAGGACGGGAAAAATGCACATATCGACGAGTCTACGCTTGAAAGACAACGGAAGGCCACCCTTCATCATATCCTTCCTTGAACAGGAGCTCTTCCAGGAGTTCTCTATCTATTTTTATTTTTAAGAAAAAATATTATTCTAATTTCCATCACGCTAGATCTCTTGCGGAGTAAATAGAGCGTACGGAGATCTAACATTTTGTACAGTAATTATATTCGTATTAAACTTTATAGATAATACAATACTGCACTCTAATTAGGCAGCCGCCGTGTAATTTGCATCTCGTCGCTCTGCAGTCACGAACTTCAGCTTTCCCAATAACATTAGGAAATTATTACTTCAGGGGAGCTTTGGATTTGAGGTATATATTGCGTTATGTCTGTCACAGCTCACGTTCATAATATGCAAAGCGTAGTGTGACTAGAGTTGCCATACTATACTTTTCTTTTTCTATTTTAAAACGTAGCCCCACACTAGGATTTATTTCTGTGTCATGGGTGCGTTAACAAACATGAAATATAAATAATTGTGGGTCATACAAAGATTTGCCCTGTGGGAATCGAACCCGCGACTATTACACACAGTGGGCGGAGCGGCTCAAGCTTTTAAACACTGTGCTAAATGGTCCGTCTTTACTGTATCCATCATACTTTATCATATCATTTATGCGACGTTATTTCTACTTGTGATGTACTTCATACTTTTAAATAAAAAAAATGTATCCAAGACATTTTATTTTGTAATCTATTATGCACGAAATGGAAGGAGATATGGACTGAACATCGGTCTACTCACGAAATCTTTCTTTTTTTTACATAACAACCGTCACAGAGAGGGTTTTCTTTATGACGATTTGTGTTCGTCGTATAGGGAAACCGAGAAACATTAAGTTTAATAAATTGAGTGACTCATTTATTTTCCCTAGTAAGATACTTTGTTTGCAAATTTTATATAATTTCCTACTCATCAGAGTACTTATCATCGTATGTATTATATTCCCAAAAAAAAGTTTGCAGCCCTAATTGTGGCAGTAGTGGTAACGTTTATAATTTGATAGACACATTTTATAAGCCAGACAACATTTTTGACGGATGATTGGCGCAGTGGTTAATAGCTTAGGTCGCTCCGTCCACTGGATCGAATAGTCGCGGGTTCGAGTCCCACACGGGACAAATCTTTGTGTGACCTACAATTATTTGTTTCAGTCTGGGTATATGTGTGTATGTGAAATTTCACGTTTGTAAACGCACCTACGAGTCAGGATTAAATCCTAGAGTAGGGCCACGTTTTTTAAGCAGACAAGTCACTGCCAAATTTGAAGCATGGTATCCTTTCTTCTACCCGTTATTATTGAATGAAAGTCTCTATTAACAAGAAATATACATTGTGAGTTTTAAAAACGTTGTATTATCAGTGGTATTAAATTACTAGTGTAAAAAGAGTAACTCCTTTAACTATTCACTGGAACTCATTGTTAATTTAAGAAGTAAATTATTTTATTGTCTTAGTTTATTTTAAAGTTAATTAATTAAAATAATATTATCCCTGTTAAGAAAATGCCCCACCGTTGGGCACGGGCCTTCTCCCAAACTGAGACGGCTTAGACTATAGTCCACCACGCTGGCCCAGTGCGGGTTGGCGAACTTCACGCACCATCGAGAAACTCTTAGGCGTGCAGGTTTTCTGTCGATGTTTTCTTCACCGTTAAAGCAAGTAATAGTTAATTTTTAAAACGCACATGCTTTCGAAATGAGAGATGTGCGTGCCTGGCTTCGGACCCGAGACCTCTGCCTTCGCAGTATAACGGCCTAACCACGGCTATCAACGCTTTGTGTATTTAAAAGTTAGTTAAAATATTTTCAAGTTTAATGCAAACAACGTACTCAAATGAAAAATACACAAAAAGTTCGTCCATAATAGTCATTTTTATTGGGAACATTAATTTGTGACTCCTCTCCTCCTCGGTAACGCCAATTAGTTGGGTTAGTACGTGAGCTAATAATTGAGACGTCTACGCGAGTTTAATAACAAATAAATTTAAATAGCTAAATGAAATAAATACGTTTGGAATAATATTGTAGAGTTCGACGTTCTCTATCATAGTAACTAATAATATTTTTGGCAATACTAGGATGACCTTCGACGAGATTACTTTTGATATTTAAACATTAAATTAAACATTAACAAACTAAGCATCTGAAATAGTTCACTTCTTTAAACAAACTATGCGACGGAATGATTATGTTGTTGGAATGAAAATTACTATGGTCCTCATAAAAAGGCTCAAGGCTTTTCAACGAGCTATGCTCAGAGTTTCGTGACGAGATCGAATCAGAAACAGGACGATTTGTTGGAGACCAAAAGTCACCGCTAGCGCTCAGCATTAACAAACTAAATACGTGATACGTACAACACTATTGATATTTAATTTCTATTCATAAATTATGAATAATGGCATACAAGCGAATATATCAGATAATAGCGTACCCATCGTTTTGTTTCATTGATTAGAAATGCAAAAATATTCAGATATTTTGCTGTGAGAAGCTACTACTAAGTATTATAAAGTTCATCGGCTCCATTATGTCACTGTTCGGTCGAGTGAACTAATCCTGTAAGGCGTTTAATAAATACATATTTTTTCTTGCCTAGTTGGTCCAGTAGCACAAGATACGGATAGCGATATTGAGGTCCTGGTTTCGTGATCTAATATGGAAAGTTATTCATTTTTTACATGCTTTTTATCGAAAGTTCCTCGTCACTCGAAGCCTTGAATTGTACTTGGTATAACGACAATACCTCTATTCATTTGTACTTAGAAACATCGGCGCAATTTAGGTGGATATAGTACATTTTTTTTAACCTATGAAAATGTCTAAATAATTTGTATAGTTGAATTCTATTGTCTTTATAAACAATGGATTTGTGTGACTGCAGTGGAAATTAGACAGGCTTATATAATAAAATAAAATCAGCCTATAATGCCCACTGCTGGGCAAAGGCCTTTTCTCACAAATCGAGGTGAGAGAGATTAGGTCATAATCCACCACGCGGACCCAATGAGGATTGGTAGAGGCAGGGTTGTGGCCACCTGCTGTTGGAAATTTTCAAGCCGCCTATGAGGCTTCCAACTCGGCTTAACGACTACCACATTAAGTGGTAACCGGGACCAACGGCTTAACGTGCCTTCCGAAGCACGGAGACGCTCGAATATGAAAATACCACAAATGGTCACCCATCTCAGGCCGACCATGTCGAACGCTGCTTAACCTTGGTGATTAGTTAGAACACCGCGGTCGCACAGCACTACGAGTGCTTTAGACAGGCTTAGTTCTTACTAAAAGTAACCGACTTTAAAACAACTAACAGTACCTAATTTCTACTCGCCTGGTAAGGTTTCTACCCGCTCTATTTCTAAAATTCTTAATCTTGTCTAGATTCAATTGATATGAAATCATTCTATAATTATTATAAAAATTGAAATCATTTCAATTCCGAAAATATTATGTAATAAAAAAATAAAAACCGTCACGTCTACATTTCCCAAACGGGGGTGGGAGCAGAAGCTTATAGTGGACCATCGACAATGATGTGTGAATTCCATGAAAATTTATTTACTTATTATTCATTGCCTATAATATCTTTACTGTGGATAAGTAACACAGTACTACAAACTACGTTAAAATGTTCATACAAGTATATGTACTACTCTGACCGAATTTAATAGTGATACAACCCAAAACTTTGATTACTAAAGTTAAAACCACTTAAAACACTAATTTTAAAATCAAAAAGTTTGATTACTCTTGCTCTTTTTTCAGTTGTGTCATTTTCTCATTCTGTTAACGATATATTCACAGAACAAAGAATACTGTGGGATCAGAACGAACGGATTGACGTTAGCGTGATGTTGTCAAGAAAGAGTGCTATCACATCTATTCTTAATTCTTTATTGTACACACACAGAAAATGTTACAAAATAATAATAATAATAAAATAAAATGTACAAAGGCGAGCTTAACTCAAAATTGAGTTCTCTGACAGCAAACCTTTGAGTGACAGAGAGACAAAACATTAAAATAAGGATAGAAATGAGTGTACAACACGAAGGGAATAGTTTTAGATAATAAAATGATAGAATACATATAGATAGAATATATACCTATAAATATACTAAACACTATACGATACCATACCACCTCTTACATTCCAAGTGCTTATTCGGCACTCTGCACCCCACGACTCGACAGTTCGGGCCCGGCGTGATGGGTGGCGGCCCCCATCGCCGCTTCCACATATATTCGTACCGACGGGGGCGGGCCGGTACGCGTCGCCTCGGGGGGACGCCCTAGCCCGCACTGCGGTACGTCTTCGGTCCAAGATTGCAGCCATAATGACTGGCAGGGGTCGCGACGAGGACGCTCTTGGACAGACCCCCTAATGCCAATATGTTCCTGCTAAACTCTCTGATATATAAATCTTTGAAAAAAAACCGACTTCAAAAAGCAAAAAATAAATATTTGACGTCGGTATCGGTTAGTGCAGTCGGTTACTTGGCACCGACTTCAAATATTTTAATTTTTTGCTTTTTAAAGTGGGTTATTTTTTTTACAAAAGATTTTTATTTAACAATTTTAAGTGACAAGTGCAATATTTACTAATATTTATATACCTATATTATATTATTTTGCTGAGTTATACAGCAAGGTACCTACAGGATTGATATAATCACCATAATAACGGAATCTATACATTCGTGCTGTTCGTCGTTAAGGAGTCCCCTGATGTATCTTCAAAGTCCAAAGTTCAATACCGAGTTTATTAAAATGGGACCACCTCGAAACTATACTAAACTCAACGCAAAAAGAAATATCAAAATCAGTTCATAAATAAAGACGTTATAAAAACACAGACAAATTGTCGACCTCCTTCTTTTTTGAAGTCGGTTAATATTCTGATTAGTTCTATGGCAGGGTACCTATAGGACTGACGTAATACCCATAATATCTCAATCTACGCATTCGTATTGTTTGTGGTTAAGGAGTTCCCTAGTGTATCTTCCAAGTCCAAGGTCCAATACCAATGAAATTAAAATGGGACTACCTTGCAGCTATACTGAACCCAATGCAAAAAGAATCATCAAAATCGATTTATAATTGGCGGAATGATCGCGTAACATACATACAAAAAAATACATACAGTCGAATTGAGAACCTCCTCCTTTTTAGAAGTCAGTTAAAAATAATATTAGCCCTGTTAAGAAACTGTCCATTGTTGATCACGGGCCTCCTCTCAAACTGAGAGGGTTTAGGCCATAGTCCACCACGTTGGCCCAGTGCGGGTTGGCGAACTTCACACACCTTCAAGAAACTCTTAGGCATGCAGGTTTCCTCACGATGTTTTCCTTCACTGATAAAGCAAGTGATAATTTTTTTTACGATATTTTCTAATGTCATTTACACCGTTACGCCTATATTCCTCTAAGCGGGGGTGAGCCTCTAATGGATCTAATACTATGTTTATACGTGTATTTTCATGTTAACCTTTATCCAATTTACGTTGAATAATAAAGATAAAGTAAATTAATCACGGTTAGATAACTGTCTAGTGGAGGCATAATGCGGGCTGGGGCGGGCGGCGCGCCCCGGGACACATCCTGTACCTCCGGTTGCCTATAAAATTTTACGAGCACTCAGTATGAGCAGTTACAGCTCTTGTCGATGTTACTTATGTTAGATTAAATACAATAAGTGTTAGATTATACACAATAATAGTAATGTTAGTTAGTTAATAATTATAACTATTACGTTTTTATTAATAAGTCGATTGTTACTTAGTCTGTATCGATTATAAATAATTATTATTTTGTAATGGCAACACTGTAAAGGCGAGAATGATGACAACACTGTTTAATGCCAAGCACATTGGCGGAGCATCATTCTCGTTTGAGACGCCTTTCGATCAACACGTAAAGGGAAATACAGTGAAGACCGGATAATCAGTTCTTTATTTCTGATAATAACCTCTCCAACGTCGTGCGGCTTTTATCAGAAGTGGGATATACCCACATTTTATTACATAATATGGGTCGGCAGCGGTCGAAACGCTCACACGCTCGCCACGCGGAAAAACGAAAACGGACAAGACATAGAAGCATGACGAACGAATCGTCGGATAATTCGTCTACCCACAGTGGAAGAAATCGAAATAAATCTTCAAAACGTAGACGATCACGGAGTACACGTGACAAACAAAACCACAGGCAGGATAGTGTTGGCCGTGGAAGAGGTCTCAAGGCTGTACATTCAAGAATTTCTGCGACCGGACGTGATAGAGGAACCAGTTTGTTAGCAACGGAGGTGCAAGGACGTGGTGCAATGAGCAGGGAACGGCGAACGCCGTTGGAGGAGGTCGTCGCGTCAGAGATGGGTAGCTTGCAGCCAGCGTCGGTGCTCCCTTCGACAACACCCGAGGTACGATCGCAGCCTGGACCGTCTTGTGAGTACAGTACAAATAGTAATCCTAATGTAGTGCTTAATATGAGCGACTTTTCGCAATTATTACAATCGTTTGGTATATATATTAATATGATACCTGAATTCGATCCATCGATAAAAAACCACAGAATCGATGCATGGATTGCAAAGGTGAACGAATGTGCGAAAATATACAATTGGGACGCAATTCAAGTCATGCATTATGCATTGCCAAAACTTATAGGTAATGCAAAAAAAATGGTATCAGAGCCAAACCACTATTTTGCACAGCTGGGAACAGTGGCAGGTACTATTACGTAAAGCTTTCCCTTGTGAAACAAATTATGGTGTCCTTTTAACAGAAATGCTTGAGCGTCGGCTTAAATTTGGTGCAAATTTAGATGAATACTATTATGATAAAGTCATGTTATTAAGTTCGTGTAACATTTCTGGAAAAAAGTCTGTCGATTGTATCATTCATGGTATTGACGATAGGACGATACGTGCCGGTGCATCTTCGGCGCGTTTTGTGGAACCAGAAGACTTATATAAATATCTGAAGGACGTTTGTAAAGAACAAAAGGATACATTGCAAATTCTAGTGTGAAAACTTATTAGTTGGTATATGATTATATCTTATATGATTGGTTGTACATGGATTATAGATTGATTGATAGAGATTGATAGATAGTAGAGACCAATCTGGAAGGTGAGGCACGGTCGTGAAGTCTAACAGTAAGCTTGACCTTTTGACTGATCGGCGAGGGGTCCACTGCAGATTGTGAATATGTGGTGAATCTGGAATGTGCGGCACGGTTGCAGAGTCTTGTAACAATGAGGTACTTGACTTTGTAGCGAGGGGCCCACTGCAGATATAGCGTGATTCGTACTTATCTGGAAGACGTGGCACGATCATAGAGTCCGTAGCATAATTAGCTCGGATTTTGTGATGAGGGGTCCGTTGCAGGTAGTGCTATGATAGACTGGAAGGCAAGGGTGACCCAATGATTGGGTGAAGTCCTTGATGCAGTCATGTTGGTTGAAGTACTATCCGGATCATGTTGAACGACAGGAGTATAATATGAGATAGATTACTATATTATACATTAGTGGTTACAGTTTGAGGACAAACCTGATTGGTCAGAATGGCCGAATGTTAGATTAAATACAATAAGTGTTAGATTATACACAATAATAGTAATGTTAGTTAGTTAATAATTATAACTATTACGTTTTTATTAATAAGTCGATTGTTACTTAGTCTGTATCGATTATAAATAATTATTATTTTGTAATGGCAACACTGTAAAGGCGAGAATGATGACAACACTGTTTAATGCCAAGCACATTGGCGGAGCATCATTCTCGTTTGAGACGCCTTTCGATCAACACGTAAAGGGAAATACAGTGAAGACCGGATAATCAGTTCTTTATTTCTGATAATAACCTCTCCAACGTCGTGCGGCTTTTACTTATGAGTGTCTCAAGTAGTTTGTAGTTTTAAATTTGTTTTTAAGTTGTAAATTGAGAGTATACATGCGAGGTAAATGATTTTGTTGAAGGATGCGCATCTAATTACTTTTAATCCAGTGGGTTGTGCGATAAAAATGTTTAGGTATCTTATGGGTGTTTCATCGCATGGTTCGCATGCCCAGAGATATTTCAGATGTTTTTCTTTTGCGTATCATAATTGTTTTCACAGTAGGGATAGGTGAGGATATGTTACGATCTCAATCGGCCATACTTTAATATTAAAATCTTGATTGGGATGAGCCTATTACCATTGCAGGCGCCTTTTGCAAAACCCATATAAGGTGATTTTTAAATGATAAAATAGCGCGTTTACTAAAACCTCTTAAGCAACAATATTTAACCTTACTTTCTCGTAAAAAAGAGACAGACCTATAAAATTCGTATAGCCACGTCTTTTTCTTACAGCATAGTAAGATCAAAATGGCTTTGTTAAAAAGAATGTGGTGCGCCTTTCACATGGTTTCTACATTTTTTTTCTTAATGCGTGTAGTATTTTCTATAAGTGATAAATGTAGTAAACACTACAAATGAACATCACTCAAACGTTATCATCTATATTAGTAAACGTTAGTTAGATTGAATAATCATGTACAACAGTTAATGTAATAGTATGAAATGAATACATGCATATAAGCATGTACACATATATGTTCGCCTCAGGGCAATCATTGCGAGCAGAGTTAACGAACTCTGAATACAAATCGAATGTAGGTGACGTGTTACATCTATCTACTCGAGATGATACGATGAACCAAGGATAAGATGTTCGGTCTATTGTACAATGTTTATAGATATTGGATATTTTGCTCCTCGCCTAACATTACGATATCCATAAAAAGGTTAAAATCAATGGCAGCTAAGGACGCAATACATGCCAGTAAAAACCCAAATCGGCTAGAGGCATCGATATTATTCGTAATAGATTCGTCATCGTCATATCAGCCTATACCCGTCCGATGCAGAACTTAGGCCTCTCTAATCGCTTTCTAGCGCACCGATCCGATGCCACCTGCATCTAATGACTTCCTGCGATCCTCACAAGATCGTCGGTCCATCTGGTCGGTGGCCGTCCCACGCTACGCTTGCCAATACGTGTCTCCACTCTAGAATATTTCTACCCCAGTAGCGGTAATAGATTAAAGATCATCTCTCAATCAGGTAACAAAATGACAGAGAAAACACTGCCGCGTTTGCACATACTTATGAATCTTTACTCGTAGACAGTAACTACAGAAAATAGTTATGTTATAAATGACCTCAGATCTTTTATTAAGTCTGGCAGTTTTTGTCGCAAACCAGTCCTCACGTTGTTAATGGTTTGATCAATTTAATACAAAATAAGACCACCTATAGTTGTGCTCTTATTTTTTGTCAACATAGTGTTTTAAAATAATGAAAGTACAATGGTTGTTAAAAATACTTTCTCTCTTTTTTCATTAAGCTATCTAGCTGCATGAAAGGGCGTTAATGCTCTAAACCTAAGCAGGATTTTGTTGATATACAATTCGGGATGACCGAATATGGTTATTCGGTTGATGATCCTTGTTGGACTTATAGATATTATTATACTATATAATTTTCTAAAATTCTCACTATTGGTATAGAATTGATTACGTGGTATTTTTATTTGCCTTGCCCTCTAAAAATGCTAAAAACAAAATACGAATATGTAATTGTTTATGTATTTACAATATAATATGTGTTAATGGCATCCGTAGTCGTCTTTTTTGTTATGTGGTAATACGCATACTTTTGAGCAAGTAGCAAGTATGTTCTCACCTTTAAGGTACAATTACTACGGCTAAAGGAATTATGATCAATCAAGATCAAGACACCAGGATTTCACTCGTGTTTCCAATAGATATTACGTAATAAAATAGTAGAACTGTGTTTGCGATTCTGTTGTAAAAAATGGAGGTTGATTTTAGTTACTGCGTGTATTGAATACACTGAAGAAATTCCAGAAGCGGGGAAAGCTAAGTGTTCTATGTACAGCCACATATGGCTGACGATGTTACCTGCTAACATGGAAACTAATAAATAAAAATAAACACTGTCACGCCTATGTTCCCCAAGTGGGGGTGACAGAGGTGTACTAAGCACACCCACTTTTCGGCAACGATGTTAGGTCCCATGTAATAGTTTCAGTCCAATTCCAGACTCCGGACTGATATTGGGAATTTTTTGATAGGAAAACTACATTTGTCTGACCTAGGATTACAACCCAGGACCTCGTGATCGCATAGCACATTATTTGCCCCTCTACAGACGAGGCAGCAGTAGGACATGTAAAATATTAATTAATTAATATTTTGGAAGGCTTGTGTTTTAACAGAATATTGCAAATGTATTTAGTTTCATTATAATTTGATTCATCAATCATATTTGTAACACAATTGGTTTATTTTATATTCATTTAGTATGTTATCACTTCAATTTCTGTATATAAATTATGTTCGCCTGTAGATAAAAGTTTCCTAATGCGAATACTTATGAAAAGAAAAATTGTGAAAGATTGTTAGTGTAATAAATAACCAACTTGGTATAATTATTTGATTATGTCGATTAAGTGTACAAATACTATTTTTTTTACATAATTATAGGTTTCAGTATTGTAAAGTATGTAAAAAGTGGCCTAACTAAACTTAGCCTGAATGGACTATACCTAAATACAGTTTTCCCATCAATTAGACAGTATACATATATGTGGTCAAGTTTGTCTCAATTTTGTTCAGACAGATTTCGTAAACGTCATTTGTCTCATTAGCCTATTAAAGAACATATCTGAGAGCGACCAATACCAAACTTGTTCAAATTATACCCCAATTAGTAAGACTATGTCACTCCATCGGTCGATAGGCACGGATATCTTCGTCATTCCGAAGAAGAACTGAGTGTGTTCCTATCGAAATTAATTCCGAAATACATATTTGCAAAATTAGGAAAAAATGGCATCAAACAATTTTTTGGATTTGATCGCGTTTTATTTTGATAATTAAGTTCCCGATTTCGGTTCTAGTCTTTTGCAGCAGCCATAGTCACGGAAGGGACAGAGATTTTTGACGTCCAAAAGTCATAGTTACCTATTCCGGGGCATCTTAAAACTTTTTAATTATTTTGTTGGTCGATCTACGCAGTGTGAGCTCACGGTGTCTTTCGTTGTTTTACTTTTAGATTTAATTATATTAATAAACCGCGATAAAATCCAAAAAAAAGTTTTATTCAGGTATTATATGTGTATTATATCAGGATCAGGAAGTGGCGTCTGACTTTGAAACTTTTTTTACTAATATTCCTTAGTTGACAACTAAAACTCTGACGTCGTCTTGTACTTCGGCACTTCTTAAACAAAGTATTTGTGAATGCGGCGAATCATTTGAATTTTCGAATGTCAGTGGGAAAGATATTATAAATACTTTTAATAAACTCAATATTAAAAACACGGCGAACATATGGGGACTGTCTGTAAAGACTATTAGTTCTGTAATTCATATTATTGCCCCCCACTTGGCATCTATGTTCAACGGTTGTGTTGCTCATGGTGTATTTCCTGATCTTATGAAACTTAGTAGAGTGATTTGTTCAAATCGGGCAGCACATCAGATCCAAATAACTTTCTTCGGCCTATTTTTGTATTGCCCACGTTAAGTAAAGTATTTAAAATAACTGGACAAGTGCAAGTAGGACTCGCGCTTTGAGGGTTTCGTACCGGGTTCAGTTTCAGCCAGTTTCAGCGCCAAATTGAAGTTTCATCGGGTCTAGAGAACTCGTCAAGACAAATCCAATGAGCCCAAATACAGCAGGGTTATGTTGAGTAGTTGGGTAGTTCCTTTGGCCACCTTCCGGTTCCATCATCAGAACTTTGGGACATTTTGCCAGAGTATGGTATAGATGGCACTCTGTTGCGAGCCGTCCAGTCCACTTATGTGGACTGCAAGGCATGCGTACGGGTGGGTGGTAACAGGTCACCCTGGTTTGCCGTTAAAATCGGCGTCAAGCAGGGTTGCGTGTTGTCCGCTAGACTGTTTATACTATATCTGGAGTAAAGTCTTCAAAGACTGAAAGCGATGCTAACAGTCGGCGAAGAATTAAGTAGTCCCCTATTAAGTTGAAGGTGTACAAATGGGTGACTTAGTGGTAAACCATCTACTTTATGCAGATGACGCGGTTTTAATAGCGCCAACAGCCACTGATCTGCAAACACTAGTCTCAGTTATGAAAGATGACTGCATGATCAATGGCTTACACTTGAATGTAAAGAAAACCAAGATTATGGTTTTTGAAAGGGAAGAAACCAGAACGAATGTAAGGATTGTGGTTGGTAACGATGTGCTGGAGCAAGTGAATGAGTTTGTATATCTTGGATGCGCCTTCAGTAAGGATGGGAAATACACCGCTGACATAGAGAGAAGAGTGAGTGCAGGGAACAGAGTGAATGGTGTGATGGGAAAGCTACTTGGGAGCCGGCACTTAAGCCATAAGGCGCAGCTGGCCATACATAACGGAGTTCTTGTCCCAACGCTGTTATATGGTAGCGAGAGTTGGGTATGTAAGAAGAAGAATGAAAATAGGATAAATGCGGTAGAAATGCGAGCTCTGCGGCAGATGTGCGGAGTGAAGCTGACCGACCGCATAAGCAACAGCGTAGTAAGAAAGCGAGTAGGTATGAAAGATAGTATCGGTGTAAAGATGAGAAAGGGCATGCTCCCTTGGTTCGGGCATATAGAAAGAATGACAAAACAGATATACAATGTGAATGTGGAAGGATGCAGGTACAGGGAAAGACCGTTTTTTTTTTTCGTGGGGAAATCCTCATGGACTTCTGCCAACCTCGGGGGAAGCTGGCGGGGCATGTCGGACTCTTACTGACTAAAACCCCACGGTGGCCGGCACTGGCACGTGTCAGAGGGGCTCCGGGATTTCCGAGTGGAACACGCCGGTGCCCCCTTTGTGCCGCACTCCGAAGAGCCCGCCTCGAGAGGGGAAACATGTAGCTTGCTTCCCCCCCTGCACCGTCACGGTGCTCACGGCGGTGTGGGCCACACCACGCCGCCATCCTTCTCAGGGTCGCGCGTGAAGGACGCTTAGGGCCCCCGCCCGTGCGGGTGTTGGTGCAGGGGGGGGGGTCCCCCACCAGATGTTGGATGTTACGGCAGGGGACACAAGTTAGCCCGTATTATAAAGCCCCAGGCTATTGGGCTAGGGGGCCTGGGCGGGCTGTGCCTCCGCCCCGGCGCTGTAGCCTTCGGCGAGCGGGATCGGCCCCTGTCCCGATCCCGCTCGGCCTCCTCCTTCTGTGACATCACAGTCTCGCAGAAGGAGGATACGGCCCCCCACGCCGAATCCCCTGCCAGCATAGCCACTACTATTGCCGGCAAGGAGAGGTCCGGTCCAATCCGGTCGACTAGGATCCGCCGCTCGGAGGCCCACGCTGGGCACTCGACAAGCGTGTGCTCTGCGGAATTCCGGTCCCCACCACAGTGGTGACAGATCGCCTTCGCCTCGCGTCCGATCTTGCTCAGATAATCACCGGAACAGCCGGGGAAGACCTAGACTATCTTACCACGACCAAATAAACCGAGTCTTCTCTGAAGGAAAAGTCAAGAGTCTCCGTAACCGGCGAGCGTGTATGAGACGAACTATGAGAGACGAGGAAGCCAGAGAGGTATGTAAGGAAAGAACCTGTTGGAACTCTGTACTCTCTGCCGCAAGGGATCTGGCGTGAAGTTATAGATAGATAGATAGATCATCAGAACCTGAATTCAGAGTTTATAGAACTCGTCAAGGCAAATACAACGAGCCCAAACACGCCGGGGCTATATTAAGTGGTTGGGTAGTTCCGCTGGCCACCTCCCGGCTCCATCATCAGACCCTGGACAGCGTCTGGATTTATAAAACTCATCAATACAAATCCAACGAGCCCAAACACTGCAGGATTATGTTCAGTTATTGAGAAGTTCTATTGGCTACCCTCCAGCTCCATTATCAAACCCTTGACATCGTCTGGGTCTACAGAACTCATCACGACAAATCCAACGAACCCAAACACGGTGGGATTATGTTGAGTAGTTGGGTAGTTCCGTTGGCCACTCTTCGGTTCCATCATCAGATACTGGACGTCATCAGGGTCTACAGAAATCGTGAAAACAAATCCAACAAGCTCAAACCCGGCGGGGGTATGTTTAGTATTTGGGTAGTTCCGTTGGTTACCTTGCCACTTCATCATCAGACCCTAAACATCTGGTTGTATAGTACTTGTCAACACCAATCTAACAAGCCTAAACACGAGATGGCTATGTTGTGTAGATAACATGTTCCCATGGCGACCTTTCAACCCCATCAAAAGAATGTTCTGGAGCTGGGTCCATGGTATGTACTATATTATTGCATTGTCACCGAATTTACATACGTATGCTAAATTTCAGCTCAGTCGGATATATGCTTTCTATTGTCAAACGCTATTGGATATCTTAATAAAATAAAATAAAATTAATAAATAAAATACCTGAAGTGCTTGAAAATGGATTAATAGATTTGAACTAGAAAGACAGATAGACATATGAACATAAAAGCTTCTAAAAAGTTACCTATACCTCTTCAGTCTATTGGCGAATAATGCGCGTAGCGATCACGAGGTCCTGAGTTCGAATCCCAGGTCAGAATAAATGTAATTTTTCGATAGAAATATTTCCAGTGTCAACTGGCATTGTGCCCGATATAATGGCATTAGGCTTGCCCCCTATTGCATGAGACCTAACATCTGACCTTGGGAAATACAGGTGTGGCGATGTTTATTTTTATATATTTTACAATTTAAATGAAAAACGTTGATATTCAATTATTTGCGTATAAAAATTTACACACACCGGGACGCCTACATTCCCCAAGCGGGAGTGGCTAAGAGGTGTACTATGTGCGCACACTAACTTATTGCTGAGAATGTAAGGTGCCAATGTAATAGGGGCGAGGCTATTGCTATTATACCGGGCACAACTTCGGTCTCTGGACCGATACTGGGAAATTTTCTATAGAAAAACATTTTGCTCGCCCTACAATTTGTACGAGATCCTTTGCGATCTCTAAACGCATTATACGGTTCCTATTTGTTTAACGAGGCAGTCCATATAAATACCTTTTAAAAAAGCGCTCTTTCTTTATAAAATGTTGCCATAATTAAATTAATAACATTTAATTTTAATAATAATAATAATAAAAATGTTTATTTTGTAACGCACAAGTAGTTTCATGGAAGCTTATGACTATATAGTTTACGCAACAAGATAACATGACGTAAGGTAACAATATTAGATAAAAATAGGACGTGCATGACAAAAAGGGTCCTAACTCAGCAAGTTTGCCGACTGAGGACAGCCAGTGCTGATCTTCCGTTAGCACCTTTTTGCGGACCGTTAACCTGACAGCACGACACATAACAAAATACGTAGATTAGCGAAGTCTTTGCTCTCAGTGAGACTATGAAAAAATACGAATACTAGACAAAAAAAAAACAAAATGAAACAGTAATAGTCCTATGCTAGTCAACGAGCGCTCTCTCAACACGCCGGGCTGAAAACTGTAAGCGCTTTCCTAAATGTTATTTTAGCCGTTGGTTTACTCCAGCGCCTCACCATCGCGCGCTGTAAGAGCGCTCTCACGAGCGTAGGGTTACACATTTGCAGTGCGCTCCAGTTGCTATTAAAAACGCCCAAGCGCCGTTTCCGCTGAACCAGTATGGACTAATGGAATGACTAAATGTCATATACATTGTAGGGAGCGCTTTGCTCGCCTACTGGAACGCACTTTTAGAGACAACTAGTGACCTTAATACGAGTTACGGCGCCAAGTAGAAATTGTGTAGTAAACAATTTCTACCGCACACGCAAAAAAAAAGAAAGAATGAAAAAAAGTGAACAAATATGTCGCACGTGTCAAACAAAACCTCATTAAAAATAAAATAACAATAAATTCACTATCCAACAAGAGACCCAATGATTTAATCATTTTTGTACATATTAACGGCTTACTGTGGGTATGTGATAATAACAAGTGGTATCGAGGTAGGTTCGATCGTCGATCAAAAATGGCGGAAACAATTATTTCACCATAGCAAGAAGGATACGCATTAACCAGTATGTAGAAAGCTACAACCTATAAAAATACCCATAAAGTTAACAGAAATAATTTCATTCAAACTATATAAAATAAAAGAATAAATCGACAATCTGATCCTATTTACGTACTTTACCGTACACAGATGGCGCCATGATGTGTGTAAATAAATATTTATTAACCTATCTATATCATCACGCCAGCTCCCTCGCGGGGTAGGCAGAGAGTACAGAGTTCCAACAGGTTCTTTCCTTACATACCTCTCTGGCTTCCTCCACTCTCATAGTTCGTCTCATACACACTCGCCGGTTACGGAGACTCTTGACTTGCCCTTCAGCTAAGACATGGTCTATTTGGTCATGGTAAGATAGCCTAGGTCTTCCCCGGCACCTACATCCTTCCACTTTCGCATTGTATATCTGTTTTGTCATTCTTTCTTCTGGCATTCTTTCTATATGCCCGAACCAACGGAGCATACCCTTTCTCATCTTTACACCGATACTATCTTTCATACCTACTCGCTTTCTTACTACGCTGTTGCGAATACGGTCGGTCAGCGTGACTCCGCACATCTTCCGCAGAGATCGCATTTCGACCGCATTTATCCTGCTTTCGTTCTCCTTCTTACATACCCAACTCTCACTGCCATATAACAGCGTTGGGACAAGCAATCCGTTATGCATGGCCAGCTGCGCCTTTTGGCTTATGTGCCGGCTCCCAAGTAGCCTTCCCATCGCACCATTCACTCTATTACCTGCATTCACTCTTCTCTCTATATCAGCGGTGTATTTCCCATCCTTACTGAAGGCGCATCCAAAATATACAAACTCATTCACTTGCTCCAGCACATCGTTACCAACCACAATCCTTGCATTCGTTCTGGTTTCTTCCCGTTCAAAAACCATAATTTTGGTTTTCTTCACATTCAAATGTTAGCCATTGTTCATGCAGTCGTCTCTCATAACTGTGACTAGTGTTTGCAGATCAGTGACTGTTGGCGCTATCAAAACCGCGTCATCTGCATACAATAGGTGGTTTATCACTAGATCACCCATTTTTACCTCTTCAGTCATCGCATTCAGTCTTTGAAGACTTTTATCCAGATACACTATAAACAGTCTAGCGGACAACACGCAACCCTGCTTGACGCCGATTTTAACGTAAAACCAAGGTGACATGTTACCACCCACCCGTACGCATGCCTTGCTGTCCACGTAGGTGGACTGGACGGCTCGCAACAGGGTGCCGTTTATACCATACTCTGGCAAAATGCCCCAAAGTCTCTTTCGCACGACTCTATCAAACGCCTTCTTCAGGTCCACAAAACCGCAGAAAACCTTCCGGCCTACTGCCAGATGCTTTTCTACGATGTTGCGGAGGGAGAAAACTTGATCCGAACATCCTCTTCCAGACCTGAAACCTCCCTGTGCCTCACACAACACTCCATCGGACTTCTCGCGCATTCTCCGTTCAATAATTTTACCATACACCTTAGCTGCCAAGCTGATCAAACTGATGGCCCTGTAATTGGCGCAGTCATATTGTGAGCCCTTGCCTTTATACAAGGGTACTATGACTGCGCGGCGCCAATCTGTAGGGACTCTACCGGTCTTCCAGCAAAGATTTGCGAGGACCGAAAATGCGTCCCGGACGCAAGTTCCACCATATTTAATCATCTCGGCGGATATCATGTCTATTCCCGCAGCTTTACCATTTTTCATACTTCGTATCGCCCATTCAACTTCTTCCATAGTGATGTCCTCTGTGGATTCTGGTGCCGCAAACTCGCCTCTGGGCTCGTTTGTGGCACCAGCATCCGGGGCATTCTCATACATTTCTCCAAAGTATTCACTCCACCGGTTTAGCACAGCTTGTGTGTCTGCAAGAATGTCACCATCCTTAGATTTTATCTTTTCCATTCTGGAGCCTGACAAATCACCTCGAGCCTTTCTCACCTTGCTCCAAAAGAGTTTAGTGTTATTCTCGAAGTTCTTCGTCAGCCTCTCCTCCTCAATCACACTAGCTCTTTCACGCTTTTCTTTCACTAAGGTTTTGGTGGCATTCTTGCATTGCCGGTATATTTCTTTCTTCATCTCCGTCATACTGTCATTTAGATTCAAAGAAGAGACATAGTCCTGCCACGCTTTCTTCTTACTTTCTACAGAGTTTTTTAACTCTGTGTCCCACCATGCATCCCCTTTTGCTGTCCTATGCTTCTTTGAGCAGCCACATACTTCTTTCGCTGATTCTACCAAACTCTCTTTCAGACAATTCCAGCATTCATCTATGTTTGAGTCCGAAGAACCAGCTGTCAAAAGCTTGTCCCGGACTCTGTCTTCATACGTTCTCCTCACGCTCTCATCTTGCAACTTTTCAACCTTGATTCTTTCAAGGCCTCCGAAGGGGATACGCTCTCGCCAGTGCCTCCACTTCCTGAACAAACCACTAAACCGCGCAATTACGAGATAGTGGTCCGATTCAAGAGTGGGGCCTCGATACGCACGGATATCTTGAACTTTACTTCGGAGACGGTTATCTACCAGGATCAAATCTATCATGCTTTTCTGATCGTTTCTTTTCCACGTATACATATGAATATCCTTGTGTTGGAATATTGTATTGGACACAAGGAGACCTCTTTCCAAACACACATCTACAATAAGCTTACCTGCATCATTCACTCTCTTATCACCATAAGGACCCAGAGCAGCGTCGCAAGTTTGCCGCCTGGTTCCCACCCATCCGTTCAGGTCGCCACACAAAATCACCTTTTCATTCGCATCAGCCAGATCCAGAACTTCCCTGACATTATCCCAAAACTTCTCAAGGTCCGGGGGTGTCGACGAGCTTACAGGAGCGTAGGCTCCAACCAAAAACACTCTAGTGACACCCAGTTTCAAGCGGACCCAGAGAAGTCTCGCATCGTGCAGGCCATAATCTCTCACTCCAGAGGCCAGGCGACGGGACAACAAGATACCCACCCCCATGCTGGCACGATCGCTCTGTGGCACTCCAGACCACAGAGCCATCATGCCGTCAGGGAGATCACAGGCTTCACTGCCCCTTCGCTTAGTCTCTGTTACACACAGAGCATCCAGGCGTCTCTCTTTCATTACATCAATCACCTCATGCATCTTATCTTCCATACCACCTCTTACATTCCAGGTGCCTATTCGGCACTCTGCACCCCACGACTCGCCAGTTCGGGCCCGGCGTGATGGGTGGCGGCCCCCATCGCCGCTTCTGCCTATGTTCGTACCGACGGGGGCGGGCCGGTACGCGTCGCCTCGGGGGGACGCCCTAGCCCGCACTGCGGTACTTGCTCGGTCCAAGATTGCAGCCGTAGCGGCTGGCAGGGGTCGCGACAAGCACGCTCTTGGACAGACCCCCAATGATTTAATCATTTTTGTACATATTAACGGCTTACTGTGGGTATGTGATAATAACAAGTGGTATCGAGGTAGGTTCAATCGTCGATCAAAAATGGCGGAAACAATTATTTCACCATAGCAAGAGGGATACGCATTAACCAGTATGTAGAAAGCTACAACAAATCGATAATCTGATCCTATTTACGTACTTTACCGTACACAGATGGCGCCATGATGTGTGTAAATAAATATTTATTAACCATAAATCAAAATTCTCGTAGTTCCACAAAATGTCACTGATAGCACATAGACAAAGAAGTATTGTTGTAGTGCGTAAAGTAGTCACCAGACAGCGCTATTTAAATTTTTCATTAGATTCGAGGGAAAATAATATTTTTTTTATATTTTATAGTTATATATTGACAAATATCGGATATCTTCCTTTACTTGTACTTTAAAACCTTGCTTCTTGCCAAATTACACGATTCTATGTAAACGGGAAGTATAATATATAATAATAATATATATATATATATATATATATATATATATATATGGTTTATTTCTAATGAGTGACTTTAAATGGCCATATGTTTGGGTTTACTTAGAACCTTCATTTTTTTACATTAGTAGGGGCCCGCAGACCTTCGTATTTGGTATAAATTTCAACTTAATACCTTTAGCCGTTCCTGAGAAAAAAAACTCTAAAATAGGCGATAACCGTCGGACAGACGGACAACGAAGTGATCCTATAAGGGTTTCGTTTTAGGTGCAAAACCCTAAAAATTATCTTAAATCAAATGTTAAGCCACTTTAGTAGTCATAAACTACTTCACAAAAACCAGTTTGGCTTCACTAAGAATCGCTCAACTACTGATGCAGGCGTTGAATTAATGAGGAATATTTTTGAGGCCTGGGAGAACTGGCAGGATGCTTTAGGTATATTCTGCGACACAGTCAAAAGCCTTAGCTTTTCTCTTCTTAGCTCTCATCATGATGCACACAGTCAAAAGCCTTAGCTTTTGACTGTGTGCATCATGAAACTCTTCTCAGGAAATTACACCTTTACGGAATTAGGAACAGGGCTCTTGACCTCTTGACTTCTTATCTGTGTGATAGAATTCAAAAGATCGATGTTGTTGGAAAACGATCTCCCGGTTCTAATGTGACAATGCGCATGCCCCAGGGTTCGATTCTCGGTCCATTTCTATTCCTCATATATATAAATAATTAGGACATTGTGTTGTTCGCAGATGATACATCTCTATTATACAAAATTAAGAGACAGCTGCTTAATTATGACGATATGAACAACGCACTGTCTAAGGTTGTTCATTGGTTCAACATTAATATTCTTCTCCTTAATGGGAAGAAAACAAAATGTATTAAATTCACAACGCCTAATGTGAGACAGGTAGCAACCAATGTACAAATAAATGACGTAGATTTAGACCTTGTAGAGTCAACTGTGTTTCTAGGTATCACTAGAGATGCCAGATTAAAATGGGGCCCCCATATTGAATAATTGTCTGATAGGTTAATCTCAGCGGCATATGCCGTAAAGAAAATTAGATTATTAACTGATACTGAGACAGCTACTTGTTTATTTCGCTTATTTATAGTATTACGTCATATGGCATACTGCTATGGGGATGCTCTGCAGAACTAAACACCATATTCTTTCTGCAGAAAAGAGCTGTTCGAGCAATTTACAATTTGGCCCCGAGAGGAAAGGAAAAATTTAGAGAAATAAATACTTTAACTGTTACCTCACAATTTATATATGAAAATCTCCTATATTTTAAAAAGAATATCAGTAGCTTTAAAAAATATTGCGACATTCATCATGTTAATACACGATACAAAGATGATCTTATTGTACATTCTACTCGTCTCCACAGAATTAGTAATTCTTTCATGGGGCAATGTATATGCTTCTACAACAAATTACCAATAGATATCCGAAACATGCCTATCAATAAATTTAAAAAGGTAATCAACACTAGACTGTGTAAGAAAGGGTATTACAAAATTTCGGATTATCTTGAAGATAAAACAGATTGGGTTTGAGCAGCTCCTCAATCAGCAAAATTAAACAATGCTATGTAATACAATTTTGAAAAGAAAATAGGTTATCAGAAAGGCCAAGTAATTAAGTTAAAAGACTAGCCCGCTGAGTTTCTTGCCGGATCTTTTCAATGGAGGCCGCGTTCCGATCCGGTTGTAGATTTTAAAAATTTAATAATTTTGGGGTTTGTAAGTGTTTATGTATTGGCCTTTATTACTTTGACATTGACTTTATATTCACATAAATCAAAGAACAATATGCGAATTTGTTTTTATTTAAAAATAAACCACTTTGAAATCAAAGTCGGTCTGGAACGCTGGAAATACCGTTCAGTAGCAATTAAAACTTTCATATTGATCAAACTTTAGCCGTCCTATTTCCACACAGACCAACTCTTACCGATGTTATAGAGAAGGGTAAATGTGAGAGCACTTAGTAAACAAAATAGGAGATATGATGAAGACGTACACATTTTGGACGTCATGTACTGTATGTAATAATATCTGTTTCTTCATGAAGAATATCCTCTTGATTGACTGGTGTGACCATAGAAATCGTAATATAAGACACTAGACACTATTTTTTACGCAATAATGTGAATGTATGTCAGTCTGAGTATATTTTTTTCGAACAGTATGTATGGCAAAACAGCGATTAAGGTTGTAAACAAAATCGTGCTCTATTTCACTTCTAGTATTTTATTATCACGATTTTTGTGGGTATGACTGTGTATCTAATATTCTTCTTGGTGGTAGACTAAGATTCCAATAAATTCCTCGGAACTTCGGAGGTTACGCCAAATACAAGAGCATCCGAAAAGAAGGACCGTGTAGCTAAATATCTGGATTTCAATTTAGAATGGGTTTCAATTTCAAGTAGGCGGTAGCTCTTGAAGGGTCGTTAACCTTTTTTACATTTTAGATGTTGAGAAGAGATAGTCTTTATAGAACTGAATATGAAAAAAAGCTTTTGAATAAAAGGGAAATCGACTTCATAAAGCAAATAATAAATATTTGAAATCGGTGCTGATTGATGCAGTCGGTTCCTTGGCACCGGCTTAAAATATTTATTATTTGCGTTTTGAAGTAGGCTTCCCTTTTTTTAAAATATTTTATTATTCAATTTTAAGTGATGAGGAATTTATTATGTATATTTATATACCTACGTTATATTATTATACAGTAAGGTACTAACAGGATTGATGAATCAGTTACTATGAGCATTAGCTCATAGTAACTGATTTTACACCTTCGTGCTGTTTGCAGTAAAGGAGTCCCGTGGTGTATCTTTTGAGTCCAAGGTCTAATACCAATACAAGTAAAATGGGACTACCCTGGAGCTATACTAAGCCCAATGCAAAAAGAATCATCACAATCGGTTTATTAGCAAAGAAGTTATAAAAACCATAAACGAATGATGAACCTCCTCCTTTTTTGAAGTCGGTTAATATTCTGCTTAGTTCTATAGTCGGGTACCTATAGGATTGAGGTAATACCCATAACATCTCAATCGACACATCTGTATTGTTGGTCGTTAAGGAGTTCCCTGGTGTATCTTCAAATTTCAAGGTCCCAATACTGCTGAAATTAAAATGAGACCAATTTGGAGCTATACTGAATTCAATGCAAAAAGAATCATCAAAATCGATTCATAATTGGCGGAATGATCGCGTAACATACATACAAAAAAAACATACAGTCGAATTGAGAACCTCTCCCTTTTTTGAAGTTGGTTAAAAAGTTACTTTGATGTGAGGCAAACATCTCTTTTAAATACCTAAACACGTCTCCGTAGACTTAGCACGTACACAGTACTTAGAAACAAAGTATGAACTCACAATATTGTTCACCTCATCATATATGCATTAAAGTTAAAATGGGTTTTTATTATGTACATACATAAGTTAAAAGAATCTCTGACGAAAATGATGAATAATTCGTAAGTTGGCCAAAAATATTGTTTACAGCTTTAGTTTGTTTTTTCCTAACCTCTACACCTTGCCGATGTCACATAGGCTGATGAATTATGTTAAGAGGCTTTTGCGGCACCCTACTTAGTTTAGAAAGCAAGGAGATATGATTCTATGATTCACATGGTGTGCAGGTACAGTTATCAGAGAGCTTAGCTTGAATTCATTGACGTTAGCGTACCGCTATCGAGAAAGTGTGGTGTCACTTTCATCTGAATTTAGTTAATTTGTTGTTTGAAAAGGATGGCACTATCACTCGAAAGCGTCACGTTTAGGAATTCATGCTAAGCCTTTAAAATTTAGTCCACTAATACTTGGTTAGGTTGATTATTCTTATTGATGATAACGACGATGTTACAGGCCTCAGAAATATGTATGTAGTCATGCCTTTTAATTTTAAATTTATAAAATATTGTAAAAAATTTGATCAAATACGATAGCAACGCTCTCTAGCATTTGTTCCGTTAATTGTACAGTAAAGCAAGGCATACATAGTTCTGGATTTCATAACATCAAGCCTAGCTAGATTGGTGTCTGTTTTGTAAACTTATAAAGTAAATAAGTAAATAGTCCGATATACAGAAGTAGGTAGGTCATACACGTATACGCGTAATACGACGAGAATAAACACTTCTTCATGCATGAACCTCACTGAAGATAATGGAATCGCATAAAGTGCTTGTGTTTTATGGCGGCGTTGCTTTTGAAATGACGTTTTATTTGGCGATACGTGAGGTCGTTAAAAGTCTGTATGAAATATCCTGGTTATGTCTCGTAGGACGGAGCAGTTCTCATGAGTGTCTTGAAGAGTGTGTTATAATATAATTCTGAGTTGGAAATGTCGGGATGGACTCATTTAAGCGCATGTTTGCTCCAGTTATTTTGTTTTGTCACAATGAGAACTAAGGGTTCAGAAAAGAACCGAATAGAACGAAACCGTGACGCTAGCGAGATGATATGCCATCCTTGTCACACTATAAATGTAATAAATAAACATGAACGTGACAGCACTCTTTCTCGCTAGTGTCACGCTTGCGTCAATTGTTTCATTCATAAATCCTCTGGAGACAATAGCCACGCGCATAGTTGGAGCGATGAAGAAAGCGACTGATGATAACTGTAAGGGGGATGTTTTCTTTTATAGTAAGAATGGTTTTTATGATCGTGACTTAAGGACACATGTAGTTGTTTTATATTAATCATGTTTTGGGCATTCACCAAGTAAATGCAGCTAGTTCCCTACGTAGACAGGATTTGTATGAATGGTTTTTTTACTTGTAATATATTATATAAATTACTTAGGTATACATTTTTATTGTAAATATGTTTTTTTTTCTCTATATATTAAAAAAAAACATAAACATTAAAGATCAGAAAATAGAAAATTTATTATTATAATTCTTAGAATATTCTATCTTTTTTTTTTTTTTTTTTTAAAACGTAGCCCCACTAGGATTTATTCCTGTGTCGTGGGTGCGTTTACAAACATGAAAATTCACAAACAAATACCTAGACCGGAACAAATAATTGTGGATCACACAAAGATTTGTCCCGTGCGGGAATCGAACCCGCGACTATTCGACACAGTGGGCGGAGCAGCTCAAGCTCTTAACAACTGCGCTAAATCATCCGTCATTACTTCATTCTGTTTTATTTACATTGTGCCACAAGACTCGATTTTTGAAACGAATTATCTGAATACAGATAATTCGTTTCAAAAATCCATCTATTTTCTACGTTCGCCGTAAGCTGTAGGCTTCCAGTAACTGGATCGGAAGATCGAGCTCCCCTTCCTGTTGCTTATTTGAACACAAAAGAAATGAGCCTGGAATAGCGCATCAGTCAAGTCGGTGGAGGCGGTTGCCTGCTTAAATCCTTGGACACTATTCTCTCACCCCCATGACGGATCACTTGGCGATCATCTTCCGTAGACTGCAACAAACGTATTCAGCCAACCAATATTGTTTTTAAAAAACATGGAAATAAATAAAATAAAGAGAAATAAATAAAATGGAAAATGGAGTAAAGAGGGTAGTACAGTTATTTATACTTACTATTTTCCTTGCGGTATTTGTAAAAGTGCAAAAGAGATGGATATGTGTATATGCGTATCTGCCATTTGACAGCATCCTTCCAATACCTACAATATAACACCTTACAATATTATCCAACCGACGGGCTGGGCTTCCCCGTTGATTTATTTATTTATTTTATTAGATTACCAGTGCTCGAGATACACACTGCAGTATGTTTACACTTAGGCTACTGGTAAGGAACTGGGCAGGGAAGTGGAAATACAAATAAGCAAATGAAAAGGAGCTAAATATAATACGGGGGTAAAATGAGAACGGTTTAATTAGGATAGATGGATGGATTAAAATATCCCTTAGGAATGTTATTGACATTACCTTTATCGCCATACGATCGATCTCAACCCACTACCTCAGGATATCAGGATGGCCACAAATCTTTTTAAAGTAAAGTACAGGATCTCAATATTAAGTTTGTTTATGTATATGCTTACTTATTATTATATGTATAGATTATGCATGTATTTATCTATGTTTGTACGTATTTAGGATCTAAGGCATGCTGGTAGAAAATGACTCTGGCATTAAATACGCAATTTAATATAAAATGAAACAACCTTATACTGTTTTTATTTAAAACAAACGTGGCTCCAAACTAGAAATTCCTGTGGAACCCATACTAAAACAAACATTCGAGGGTCACTTAAAGGTAGCCGGAATCGAAGTCGCGAATACTCCACTGGAACAAACCATCATACAAAATACACGTGGTTAACTTGAGTGGATTCAACGAAAGAAACCAAGTAAGTTTTTGTATTAAATCAGTCTTTGATTCTAATTAAAGTTAATATTGTTTGTGTAAATTGAACGTTTCATGTTTGATAGCACGGGGAATACAGTGCACATACATAGGTAATTGAACATTTGTAATTGAAATGAAGCTCTATCGGTACTGTAATGTTTTGATAGCTTAAGTTGAGGTTTGAGTAGCAGTTCTTAAAAGAATATAGAACTTTATAACATTGACTACCTCGTTAGTCTAGTGACGCATAGTTTTAGGGCGAAGAGGCTGTCGACGCTGATGTAATAAAGTCTCAGAATGCAGGAAGATGTTAGTTTAATAACTGGTAACCAAAAATAGTACCAAATAATAAAATTAGTGTCTTTATGGGTTGAAAGAAAACAATCGCAATGAAAAAAACAGTGACGAAAAACAATAAAAAATATGTGACATGCCGCCGCGTTCACAACAAAAAGGTTTTTCTTTGTGCGATCACAAGGTCCTGGGTTCGAATTTTAGGTCAAACCAAGTGTGGTTTTTCTATAGGGAAATTTCCAAACGCATTCTTGAGTCTGGAATTGTGTTCGGTGTTTGGTGATAGGTTAGTACCTCTATTACATTTATCATCAGCCAAAAGATGTCTCCTGTAGGATAAAAGCGTCTTCCAAAGATCGCCAGGACGAATGATCGGCTGTTATATTAGGACCTAACATCGTCGGCCATATTTGAGTTTACTGAATTTAACTAACCTATATATAGGGGATATTGTTTTTAATTAATGGTCCCTTCGACAAAGATCAGGTGCGTGACACTTAAGGCACAACTAAACGAACAGCTCAGCCGCGGCCGCGGGGGGGGGCGTCACCGGCGGCGATCGCGTTGGCAATCAGTATGTTCCTATGATTGCGCGTGCAGATGCAACATAAGTAAACATTTCCATACAAATGCAGGAGCTGATCGCCACAGTGTATGCCACCGCGGCCGCGGCTGACCGTGTTGGTTTGGCCGTACCCTAATTCGACGGAAATGCATGAGGAGATGTGTGAACGTAGAGGAAGCGAAAAAGGTGTGTCAGAATCGCAGTGTGTGGTAAACTGTAATCTCTGCCTACCTCAGTGGGATAAATGCGTAAGTGTATATATTTATGTTAATATTTTATTTTATGACACAAATGATTTAACCACGACTTTTCTAACCTTTTCGACGGACGATTTAGCACAATGGTTAAGATCTTAAACCACTCCGCCCAATGTGTCTAATAGTTGCGGGTGTAAATTTTCATGTTTGTAAACGCATTCACGACAATCAATCGTAGTGTGGGGATACGGTTTTTTTTTAAAAATCCTTTCGTTTTGCGTAGACAATATGAATATTTGGTGCTTATTAACGATTCACCTTATGCAATATCTAGGTTGATTGTTAATCAAGCAGTCTGCATGCAATTTGCATCTAGTTGGTTTGGAGTCACAAACTTCTGATTATTTGAATAAGATTTCGCAGAGCAATATTAAGGAAATTATTCGTGGCACGGAGCGCTGAGTAGTCTGCTCGTAGGATCAAATAAGACGCCTGCAATAGGTAGGTTCAATTTAATAAAGACGTTAAGTGCTTCCATGTTGAATTATTAAGAAAATGCTATTGGGGTTTTCTATCGAAAAATTTTCATTAGCAGTTCGGAATTATGAATTCTACCTGGTATGATGGCTAGTTTAGCTCTCATTAGGCATTGGGATCAGCGAAATGTGGGTGAGAAATACACCTCTGTCATCTCCTGTTGAGGAATATAGGCGTAACGGTGTTATTTCTGTATAATTTGCTAGGTAACATGACTGCCTCGTGATCACAAAGCGATGCGCTTTGTGATCACGAGGTCATGGGTTCAAATCCTAGGTCGGACAAATAATAATAATAATAAAGATTTATTTTTCTCTTTTACAAAGTAGTTACAAAATTCTTTTAAACTATATCTAATTACAATAACAGCATTATTTAAAACTTTGTAAGAGTAAATGTAGTTTATCTAACGAAAACTTACCAATATGAGTCCGGAGTCTGGTATTGTGTCCGGTATATAGCAATGAGCTCGCCCCTTATTAAATTGGACCTAACATCATTGGCGAAAAGTGGGTGTACTCAGTACCTCTGCCACTCCCGCTTAGGGGAATATAGGCGTGACGGTGTGTGTGTGTGTGTACATTAGTAGAAATCTCGTCGTGTACTCGCAATGTTCAGCATCCAAGTCCCAGATTGCTCCACTGGGTTCATCAAACCTACATGTGTGATAGTCACTGGCTAACGGCAAAGAAAAACATCACTTCTTGTGAATGAGATTTTTAAAATGGAAAAGTCGTGTGAAATGAGGCTCCCTACGAGAGCGACAGGATTGCCCACATCTCGCTGAAGCGTGGGTGTACTGTATACTCCTTCAGGACACATGGCAATATATTCATCCCAATGTACCTGTGGTTAGTTAAGGCCTGCGGAAGTAGAAATAGAGATTTAAATTAAATAAAAATAACTTAATTTATTGTTGCTTCATAGCGATGTGTTCAAAAAATTTGACCTTCGATTTCTATTCAAAGAAATATCTTTTGTTAAATCCATAAAAATAAATTAAGTAAGTACTTTAATTATTATTGTCCTCTTTACTATAAACAGTAATAGGAGTACAGGGCGCGGCATTTTCTTCTATTTTCAATTATCTTATAGCATTGATCTAATTATGTACAAAACAACATAAATACTAAAAGAAATAGAACTGTGGTAATAAAACGTAGAATTATTGGAAACGAAATTAGGAAAGGACCCAAAAACATCTTTTTATCCCGGCTCAGAATCAAATGCTTATCTTTGTTTTATGAGTAGGCACCGCCCAGTGTCTCGTGCGAGCTTTCGTCTCGTCATTTCGCTTAGGTTAACATTTCGAGTGCCCCTGACCACCCTCTTGTTAGATATAAATAATAAAACAATAATATGAGCCAAAACAGTCGTGGGACAGTATAGGCTGAATGAGTAAAAACCTTCTCTCACAAATCTAGGTGAGAGAGATTAGGTCATACCTCATCACGCAGGCCCAGTGCGGTTTGGTGGAGGCAGGTTTGCGGCCACTTGCTGCTGGAACTAATTAAGCCCCCTTTAAGGCTTCCAACTTGGCTTAACGAGTACCAAATTAAGTGGTAACCGCGACCAATGGCTAAAGGCTGTTTCCGCAGACGTTCGAATATGAAAATGCCGTAAACGGTTATCAATCTCAGACCGACCAAGTCGAACGCTACTTATGATTGGTGTAGCGATCACCGGAGGCGATCACCAAGAACACTGCGGTCGTACAGCACTACGAGCGCCTTCTTAGATATAGGTCATAATAAATATAATCTTACTTGGGGTGACATTGTGTGTTCTTTTTTCACTTAATATTTTTCCTGCTAAAGGTCCCCGCCGGCGATTACATAAACAGGATTCAACCGAGACCTTAATGCGCCTAATAAAGTTTTACGAGGGACCCTTGGCAAAACCGTGAACGTTCCAAGGCGACAATGCTTTTATCTTTTCTGTTTTACTGATTGTTTTGTTCTTTACAATTAGATATTATTTCATACTTAACATTTTTGTACTAATGTTCTGGCCTTATTTGACTTTTTGTGAAGTGATTATATTGCTTGCTTTGACTGCCTCGTTGGTCTGGTGGCAAAGCGCATCGCTTTGTGATCACGAGGTCCTGGGTTCAAATCCTAGGTCGGACAAATGTAGTTTTTCTAACAAAAATTCCCAGTACGAGTCCGGAGTCTGGAATTGTGCCCGGTATATGGAAATAGGCTCGCCCCTTATTACATGGGACCTAACATCGTCGGCGAAACGTGGGTGTACTCAGTACACCTCTGCCACCCCCTCTGGGGAATATAGGCGTGACGGTGTGAAGTGATTATATTATGCTGCGATGGAAATAAAGTGGAATTACAAATCTTATATACTTGTGTACTTTTTTAATATCGTTATGTTTTCAATAATTCTACATTTTCAGTTGGAGATTAAAAATTAATGAATAATATAAATTCCTCTTATGGAACTAGAACCTAGATTAAATATGTCATAGATATATAACTTAAGAGAATGACTAAAACTACCAAAACCACTTGGTTTGCTGATGCTTGATGTGATGCTTGTGGTGCACTTGTGATGATTGATATAAAGGAACCTATTTTTTATAATTACCACTAATAAAATACAAAAACTGTAAAGGCTAAGTAATAATGTAAATATAAGGTAAAGTTAACAAGCAGTGGAGAAGCAATTTTGAAGCATGGTATCTCAATACTTAAAAGGAATTAGCCGGAACAAGACTTCGGTGTAAAGCTTTCACGAAGTCGGAGTCTAAAAATCGTTTAACATTCCTAAGCGTCGATGTTCGTAGGAAAATCAGTCTTGGGACTGATTTTAAGGCTTGGGCTTTGGGTGACGACATTGATCTATCGCCTATATTTATCACCTAAATTACTAGTACTATCAAATAAATGAACCTTATGCTAGTTGTCCTGAAAGTCGTATCAAGAGTGCCGTGTTATATAGATATTTTGCTCCTAATGGGGTAGGATGTTAATTTGAAACTATTCTTGTGAAATATTTACGTACCTATCATATAAAAACTTGTTATTTGGTGAGTGACACATAATATAGTGATTGTAGATGCTGGCGTCTAGTGGATTATAGTGAGGATCGCATCGCCAATCGCGAGCGACGCGAGCCAGCACGTTTGTAGCCCTCTGAGGGCTTAGCATGAAAAGATTGACGTTAGCGTCACGTTGCTTTTCACACTACAAAACTAAATAATGATAAACGTGACGGCACGCTTGCTTAACAATGTCACAATCAATCAATCAATCAATCAGCCTATCGTAGTCCACTGCTGGACATAGGCCTCTCCTAACACGCGCCATTGCACACGGTCCTCCGCCTTCCGCATCCAGTCTGTCCCAGCGACCTTTTTGAGGTCGTCGGTCCATCTAGCTGGGGGCCGTCCTACCTTACGCTTACCAAGTCGCGGTCTCCACGCTAGGAATGCACGCCGAGCATAGCTCGCTCCATAGCCCGCTGTGCGACTTTGAATTTGTGGACTAGTCCCACTGTGAGTGTCCACGTCTCGGCCCCGTAAGTCATAACAATGTCACGGTAACGTCAAACTATTCGTGCTCAATGCCTCAGTTCAAAGTAAGCGTCGCGACGAAAGATCTTTGAGAACTTAGTGACGCCTGCTCGTGCCGTTTTTGTTACCATAATGTATGATAACTAAACATTACAATTAAATATTGATCGGGATTTAGAAGAACCCAAAGGATCAATTTGAGATTTGTGACCTTGAGGTTGTAAGCAAACTCAAATATCCACTTGGCTGTCAATGTCTACTGTAATGGCAATGCAATGCTAATATCATAGCTATAAGTATAAGCAAACGATGGTATCGTTTGCTTATACCATTTTCTTGTATCAAAACACACATGTAAGTAAAAATGTAAAAATACGCGAACAAATAAACTAATAAAGAAGGATATTTATATAAAAAATGTCTTGTTGAATACAAGCAAAATGAGTATTTATTACCGGAGCCAAAAATAAATTAGGTATTTGGGCTCCATAATCTTGTAGTTAACGTGATATTTACGAGACCTGACGCTCAAATATTAAATCGATGAGACATCTAGCTAACTATTTATCTATCTATATTATCAGGCCGAGAGTACAGATTGCCAACAGGTTCTTTCTTTATAGACCTCTCTGGCTTCCTACACCCTCATAGTTCGTTTCATACGCGCTCGCTGGTTACGGAGAATCTTGGCTTGCCCTTCAGATAAGACACTGTCTTGGCCATGGTAAGACAGTCTTGGGGAGAAAGGGTTCTAGAGTGGTGACCACGTACTGGAAGACGAGGAGTGGGTAGGCCCCTTACAAGATGAACCGATGACATTGTGAGGGTCGCGGGTAGAAGGTAGACGCGTCCAGCAAAAATCCGGTCGTTGTGGCAGTCTATAGGGGAGGCTTTCGTCCTGCAGTACACCGCTTTTGACTGAAGATAGATAGAAGATTGTCTAGGTCTACTATTTATTCAAATCTTGTTCATACATTAAACAGCGGTAAATAATTTTATTTACTCAAGTGATTTATGTAAACACTTATTCCTAAATGATTATGGCCTGGAGTCGCGGAATTAATGCAATAAATCAATGTCAGGACATGTTTACGAGCTAACAGAGTTAATTCCACTGTGACATGACGTTTATATTCGTGAATAATTATTGTAGATTGCGTGTATTGTGATGCCGCGTATGATGTAATAAACTTGATTTAATTGTCATAATCAAACCTACAATGACCTGGGGCTTCTCATGTACGCATATTACCCGGTTTTGCCTACGGTTTAAGGTCCGAATGTAATAGGGAGCGACCCTATTGCTATTATACCGGGCACGATTCTAGGTTCCGGATTGGTACTGCCAACGTTTCTATAAAAAAAATCCTAATAAGATATTTTATTGGACCCACGGTTCAATCCCAAGATCGGGAGATCGCCTCATACGTCACAAATATGATGTCTATGTCCATGTCTATACAGAAGAAGAAAATATAGGAATGAAAAAATATTAATTTAGATAGACGGCTTAATCCGCTAGTTGACAGCTTAAGCAGCTTCGCCCACTGAATCAAGCAGTTGCGGTTCGATCCCTGCAATTGACAAATCTTTATGTGATCCACAAATGATTTTTTCGGTCTGGGTGTGTGTGTTAATTTTATGTTTGGAAACGCACCCACGACATAGGAATGATAATTGTATGGCATACGTTCTTTTTAAAACCAAAACAAAAGGTACAATTCAATATCCGCCCCCTAATAAGTAATCAAAATATCTTCTACATATAGTACGAATGTATACCTACTATAAGATGAAGGGTTCCCTTTTAAAATTAAATCTTCTCTTTTTGTTTGTTGACACAAAATAGGATTTAACTGATGTTTGAAAGTTACGTTTAATTAATTTAATAAACGTTGCGCCTAACAGACCTGTTGGAGATTGAATCAAGTTTTCAATTTAAAGAGCTGGATTCGATTAATACAATCTAATTACGCGATATAAAGGATGAAATACATTTATCTTTCAAATGACTGCGTTATGAGTCTTTAGTCTTGAGCAAAATAGCTTAGAGACGTAATAAAAAGTTAAAATTGCTAACAAAGCTTAAAAGATATTTGAATTGTGGCCTTTTAAAGGAGGAGTAAATACTGTTGTTGAATTAAGTTACTGTATTTATAGATACTAAACTCACATATTTCTGATATGATTAACTAGATTTAGTATATCACTATAGTTGTAGTAAAGAGAACAAAGACAATCTACTCTGAGTACAAAAACATCTTTCGTTGTTTACATATTCGGGTGGGTGTGGATTCGCACCCACCCGATTACAGCGCCACCTAACGAGTTTATGTTACTTTTTTCCTTTTAATGGTGAAAGAATTGAAATTAGTTAAGTAATTTCAGAGTTTATCGATTACAAACAACTTTCCTCTTTATAATATTATATTATGTATGAGAAGTAAGTAGGTAGACCTCTCAGATGAAGACGAAGACTCTCAAAGGAGAATGTCTCTTAGACCTTCTAATGAGTAATTAATATGGTATGGAGTATATAGTATGGTATTGTACCCTGACATAAAGTTTTTCCTTTTTTTAGCATTTTACGGCTACAAATTTGCCTAAATTTTATTTCTAACATTCTTATTCAGTGAATTTGTTAATTTTAATGAATAGTTTGTTTTCCTATTTTCCTGACATTGTACTCCAATTCTAAGCAAGTTACCAAGAAAATGAAATTAATTACAGTGCATGATGTGGTTGCCTATAATCGGATTAACATTTAAGCTATACACTGTAAACAAGTATTTTGAAATTGTAAAATTCAATTTATATTCTGTTGGTGATCCATATATCCAAATAAATAAATATGAGATTGCCTCACATTTTAGCGGACAATTAAATGCTACTACCATTATTTCATTTTTGGCAAAATATTCAGTAAGTACTTCGAATGTATTTACAATTAATTATATTATGTAAAACCTTTGTACAACAAACATTATTTACTACATAATGTTCTTATGAACTAATGTAGACGCGGCTTAAAGTTTACAAACACTCAAATAGCGGGTGAACCTATTTTCGCAGAGTAAAGCATTTAGTGGATTATCCCGTTTTCTAGGCTCCATCTAATTCGTTTGCAGAAGTTTACGTAGCGCCCGGGGCTTCCAGGGATCAGGTGCTTCTCAGGGTTGGCCCTGATCCGCTGAAGGTAGGCTGTGGCACGATTACACAATCGTTATTGCTGTATTTTTAAAGCTATCAATCGCGTGCCGTCTGGAAATCGGTGGATTTATGGAGAAGATAGTTATTTTTCTGCAGTTAAATATTGGATGATAAATCTACGGCTTACTTCTTTCAATGTAAACGTAAATCTGGGAGTTATTTTTATAAAAAAATACGCTATAATGGGAAATTTCTTATTTCTTTAAATATAAATACTTAAAACTATTTTACGGATTTTATCGCGGTTTATTTTTGTGTCTGTATGTGTTTTCCGACGTTTCAAAGATCAAAAACAAAAATAAGCCGCGATAAAATCCGTAAAATAGTTATATTTCATGTGTAATATTCGCGTAAATCTAAGAACTCAATATATAAATACTTAATTAAGTCTGTTGTTGCAGGCGTGGTTTTGAGGAAATTGCTTCCCAAATATCCAATTACATTCTATAACATTTTCGATATGTTAAAAAAGTTAAGTTTAATGTTGTGGAGTAAGTAAAATTGTGAGTTTTTTAGCCCAATTTTTTTTTAGTAATTTTAAAGTTTAACGCAAGGTTATCGAAGTGAACGTAAAATTCTATTACAATTTTATTTTACGAGATGTTATGAACCAGCAGCGCCTCAATAATATTATATTAGTAGAGCACATACGAAAGCATTATATGGGTCTTAAAAAGTACTCGTCGACTCAATTTTGATTGATGTCGATTCATTGCAATCGAGTCCGGCGTTTTATGAAGATTTTATGGAGTATTCAGTAAATTTTATCTGTTTGAAACTACATTCCTATCCACGTTGGCTTCGTTTGCGTTCGATTAAGTTTTCATTTTATTGTAGTTCACATGTATGACATTGTTTTAATACGCGAGTTTGATTACAGATATATTGAAATCGCGAATTTTTAATCAAAGGGAATGAAACATATATTATTGGTTTGATATACAGTAAGTTAGATTCAAGAAAATTATATCAATTTGCATATTCCATGCATCTTGCCTAACATAAGTGTTAAGTGTCTGCTTTACTAAGTCAGTTTATTTCTTTAAATTTTGAAGGTTTTGTGTAGTAATATAAATGTTTATTTTTATTAATATTTCCATAATAACATCACACAGACATTCTAAATAAATGTTATTCTAAATAAATGTTATAGATACCTACTGGAGCAGGACCTACTTTTCTTTTAAAAAACTATTTTATCTCTCTTGCATTGCTCTCTAAAACTTCAGTGGCGCTGTATACGAGCATTTTCTCAATTTCAGTTTGCAACAAAATCAGTTTATTTTCCAACTGACAAATTGCATTGAAGTAACAAAGTACAATTTTCCTTTGAGAATAACCTGACAAAGTTTGGGAGCACACAATAAATAACGTTGAATAATATTTAGATATACTTATCCGCGGTCCAGCATAAATTCAGTTCAAATATTCCTCAAGCTTCTTGTTCTATTATTCTGGAAGAGTAGGGTAGAGGTGTATTAAGAACACCCCTAGTGTCACTAAATATTCATGTTTCGGTCACATAGTGTCAGTTGGTGAGCTTTCATAAACAAAAAAAGCTAAAGCGAGGGCAACGAAGCCATGTAAAGGTAGGTGCATCACTTAGGTCTATCACCGGTTCCCTCATTGTCACTGTCCGGCGCTTCCTATTTTGGTGGGTTTTGTTGGTGGAAGCGGGAGTTAGATGATTAAAATTGCGAGTATAGTCGATAACATTGTGCTAACTTACAGCCGGTTGCAATATTTAACTCAAGGCTAGGTTTGCCTATTAGGGATATAATTCTGACATATTTTGTATGGAAAATCTGTCAAAATCCTGCTGCCAGTAAGCAAATCTATCCTTGATTTGAATATTGTAACCGGCCATAAGTCAGTATTGCTAGTCTGGGGTCTTTTTTGCAATTTTCGAGAAGATATTATTTTTTAGAAATAAACTTGACGAATTTAAAGAGAGAAGAAATAATATATAAAATTCAAAATAGTTGAGGATGTTGTAAGAGAATAAGTATGGGAAAGCTTGCATAATTATACTAAAAATAATATTTTCGTGAAACATTCTGATATGGAGGCATATCATAAACATAAAGAGAAACATAGACTGCTGCATGAACTTCTACCACCTGTCATTTAAATGCGAAGTGAGTATGAGACAGCAATGTAATCAGGCAACGATGCTTTAGAAGTATTGTATCCTCTATGCATTGTGACGGCTGGGGAATAATGTAAATCCGTAATTAAGTATTCTCAAATGTGGAAGACTCCTCACTATGGTGTCTTTCATAGAAGGCCAATATAAAGTCCATTTTTAACCGACTTCAAAAAAGGAGGTATTCCATTCGGCACGTATCCGTGATTTTCTCAAAAGCTACTGATCCGATTTGGATGGGGTTTTCGTTATTAAATGCATATTTTTTCAGAGGAGGTTTTAGTGTATAATATTATATATTAGGATCTGATGAATCTTTGTAGATAGACAATGGAACTCGTCAATAACAAACTACTGCCTGTTATTGACGAGTTAAGGGTAGTATGTCAATCTTGTAGGTATCTAACTGTAAAACTAAGCAGAATAATATAATATGGGTACATAACTATTAATAATTAATTTACTCTTCACTTAAAAATAAAGTAAAATAAATAACAATATAAAAAAAAGAAAACTGGTTTTAATTAAAAAGAAAGTTATTTATTACGTGGGCAATTGAGAAAACAAACAGCCCCTCGCACCAGATTTGTTTCGTCACTTGGTTCACCCTTAGATGTACTATTACTACCAACAATACCCATTCAGTTGTTTATTCGCTGAGTTTGCAACCTTATTAATTGTCTCTGGTTACTGGTCGGCCATATTTGTTTACTAAATTGGGTACGTAAGAAGAAAACAGATTTTAGTTGAATTGGAACTGGTTGGAACTCTGTACTTTCTATCTACACCGCAAAGGAAGTGGCGTGATAATATAGATAGATGATTAAGTTTGTGAAATAAGTGTTTTGAGTGAATTTCCTGTGGATTTAATCGTTTTCCGTGCAGTATTTCCGTGCAGTAATTCACTTGTGCTCGGCGGGCGGTATTTTCATCGCAGAGGTGGTGCTCCGGACGTCATTATTTCCTGCATATGCTGGCCTAATCGCCAGTGTTGGCTCACGTCGATCTGTTGTAGCATACATTATGTCTTTTGCATGAATTGCTTGGTGGAACAGAAAAATAATTTGATGATACTGTTGTAATTGATTTTTAAAACATGATTTTAATGTCTTATAAGTAGTATTTTCTCAAATTGTATATAACAATATAAGGTTGTAAAACTCTTTCTCGACCTCAGTTAATCATTCTTTCTGTTCTGTGTCAAGCGTAGTTCTGCACTAGGAATTATTTCTGTGTCGTAGGTGCGTTTACATACATAAAATTCTAATATACAAAACCTCGGGCCAAAAAAAAAATGGATCACCCAAAGATTTGTCCTGTGCGGGGATCGAACCCGCGACTATTCAATCCAGTGGGTGCAGTAAATTAAGCTTATAACCACTGACCCAGGTAGTCCGTTAAATATTTTAATATCTATCTATATCATCACACCAGATCCCTTACGGGGTAGGCAGAGAGTACAGAGTTCCAACAGGTTAATTTTAATATATAATAACATATTCACTATTTTTTTTAAAGCAATTTTTTATATAGCAGCTGCTTTTGACCGTTATTTTTTTCGGCAACAACTTTGGCATTTTGTTTTTTTTTTCCTAAAATCTATAAATAAAAAGTCTCTAAGAACTACTTATAAAACTATATATTCGTGACAGGGCTAATATTATTAAACAATAAATTATTACATTTTTGTTACATACACATTATTACGATGAAAGCCGACTATCTTATTTACGGTTAATCTATCTCAAGATTTTAACTGTTTTATAATTCAATTAGAAAAATTTAACCAACGCATAATTCCGAAAAAAAAGACGGCTAATTTTGTCTAATAAAAGATAAAAATCGACAAAGCAAGAGACGAGTCACTAGCTAGAGTGCACCCGCCCGTTCCAATTACAGAGCGGCAGTCATTATTTCCGCTGCCATGCGATGCCTCCTCCGCCGGCACTCAGCGCTCGCTGACCTGCCGAATTTCACCTACGAGCCGACCACCCTACCTAGATCTCCTCTACCCCTCCAAAACCCAACATTCACTAACCTCAACGGGGAATTTCACTGGTCACTAATGGTTCAACGGTATTTTGTTACCTTATATTCTTACTACTATTGAATATTGTGAGTAACTCGACGGAATTTTCGGAAATAGCGTTCAATTAGTTTTACTGGTTATGAGAAATTCGCAGCTATTCAATTGAAATTAAATTTACCACGAAATTTATTTTCACGCTAGGTATTGTTTTAAAAGGAATTACTTTTCCTTTAAAGTTTTTTTCTGGGAATAGGAAAGATTTATGAATCATTTTTTTTTATAGAGTATATGAAATAATCGTTCAGAAATTTTGATGAATATAATCGAAAGCAGAGCCGGACATATTGTATAACATTTGGGATTTAAAACTCCTTGTTGAGGAAGAATGGCACCCATAATTTGTTGGCATAATAATGCCATACTTATGTCGGCGATTTATTATTCGGTGACTTACTCTACCTACTTATCTTTATATACACTATTATAAAGAGGTATAGTTTTTGTAAGATTGTAGGAGTTAATCTTTGGAATTACTGATCCAATTCTGAAAATTCATTAAGGGGATAATAAAAAGCCGTGTTTTTATACAGAAAAAAAAAAACGTTTTTAGTAGGAGATCATTATATTTGTAGTTGACTTCGAAGAAGATTAGGTGATTTATCTGCTTACGCCGTGCAACCGATATGTTACAAATAAATATAGTGTATTGCAAAAATATTGAGATTTTAGGTTCTATAAAAAAGTACGCGGTTATATGTCTAGATTTTATACTAATGACAAATAAACTGTTTTACCCAAATTTTAACTCAATTTTATTTGTCATTTGTTTATTTTTGATAAGTGTAAATATGTACCCACTTCTGTCGAATCATACAAAATGTACGCTTGCGTAGCCGCGGGCTTTAACTAGTTAAAAAAATAGTTGACGGAGTGAAATGTACATATAGGTTTTAGAAGCATAGAGGGAGCATTTACAAGATTATATATTAGCACTGCTTACACTTTTGTTATGTGAGTGATAAGAAAGGGGACAAATCCATCGTTACCAGTTACACCCTTGTACTTTTTTTTTTGATATTAATGACCATACTTATATAATAGACCATAGACCATACTTGTATTTTCCCATCGATGTAGTATTAGTTCTTTCCCATACAACTGCGAAAGCTTTATCGATAAAATCATTTGGTATATATGTCGAAAATTACAAAATATCGCTGTACCTAATAGTGCCTATTATAGATACGTAACTTACATAAGTTTTGTAGTAATTAATAATAGTAATTCTGTCTAGCTATTGACAATCTGAAAAATCTCGACATTCACTATATAATAATTTTAATTTAAAAATCTTTTTAAAAACAAGCTTTTATAGCAAAAACACAACGACGCCCAACAAGTACAATTATAATTGTCAAGACTGAATGTAACACCCTTCGCCTCTATTATGAGACCCTGACCACCATCCGGGTATAGAGAACTCGTCAAGACAAATCCAATGAGCTCAAAAAAGGCGGGGCTATGTTGAGAAGTTGGGTAGTTTCATCGGCCACCCTCGGGGTCCATCATTAGACCCTGGACACCATCCGGGTGTAAAGTAGTCGTCAAGACAAATCCAATAATTCCAAACACGGCAGGGTTATATTGTGTACTTGTGTGCTTCCATTGGCCATCTTTCGGCTTCATCATCAGACCCTGAACACTATATGGTTATATAGTACTTCTCAATACCAATATAAACACGAGAGGGTTAAATTGTATAGTTCACATGTTACTATACCCACCTTCGGGCTTTCATACGTATGCTAAATTTTAGCTCAATCAGCAAGTGCTTGAAAAATGGATCACAAAATTTAAACCGAAAAGACAGATAGATAGACATACGAACATTGTAAGTTAAATAAAAGTTTGTTAAAATAGAATTGAACCTTTCATAACGTTTTTATTTATTTCAATTTAAGCGCGAACAAAATATTTCAGAAAAAACCTATTGCAAAAAATATAATTAAAGAGACCAATTTGAAGTTAGTTTTACATTGAAACTGCTACTGGTTTTAATCTTCGTTATTTGAGTCCAACATCGAAACACTCTTTTATAAAATGTTTTGAAATGACGCAACTATACTGAGTTCAACTGTAATGTACTCTTAGTATTTCATAAAAACACTATTCATTTAGGCTGCAATACCAATAGGTATACTAAAACAAAAAAAAAACATGCGTTAACAATTATATAATCCAATTTTCGATATCGATGTAAATTCTCCCCCAATATGACTAATCAATTTGGGAATACGACTATTATAATTCCATCTAAATCTAATTATTTATGCTCAAGCAAAACAGTCAATCTGGTGTAGTTATTATGCATCTTCAAACTAGTTACATCTTTTTTAGAAAATACATTTTATATTTACCATGATACAGCAAAACCAAGGCACCGGGCGAAGCTTACATAAGTTTGCACAAATATTTCGATTATATATATATATATATATATATATATATATATATATGTGTGTATCTTTTTATTAATTGAAAACAAATAAGAAGTTTGTATAAAAAAGAAGTTCGAACCATGTAGAAACAAAGACTTTTAAATTGGTTACCTAAATGGTACCAAGTGTCCAGAAAAAGTGTACAGCTGAACTGGGTTTATAATCCCTCTATGCTTAAATTATGACCGTCTTTTTACAGCATTATTTTAAATATCTATGTAAATATGGGGTATACATAACATGACAAGTTTGATTGATCCTAGTGGAAAAATATAGACACTCGCGAGGTATTTCACCTATATGTGCCTATATCGTGTGAGTATAATGATTCTGCCCTTTCTATTGTCCTCTCGTAATTTGTTGGTGATATAGGCACAATGTATTATAAATATAAACTTCCATAGTATTACTCATTAGACAGTTGCGGTGAAAATGTTTAATGACGTCTCTCTTTTCCAAACAAAAGCATCACAATACGCGCTCACACACGCCATTGTTTTCGCTTTTATTGAATTCGATGCTCATTAAAAAAAATATTTTCGAATATTAAGATTTAAACACTTTTCTGTTTTTCCATTTTTCGACTTTGACCCAACTAATTATATAATAATTGTAATTTGTAAATTAATGAAGAAAATTAATATGATTTCAGTGGCCATTCAATTTTATACATGGAATGATTGTGTACGTTGCATAAAATCGACAAGCAGCTCCTATTCTACGTAGGATACGTTAAGAAAATCGGGTTAATTAATTAAATTATTTTAACACCATTTTCGGCTTTCTATGTTCGTGTCGGTGAACACACTTCGGAACTCGGTCTATATTTGAGTGTCTAATGTCGTCATATATCCTTAACATTATAGAGATACTATCCGTGGCATGATGAATCCATTAATGTAGTTCGTTGTTTATGTTTCTTCGGTGGTGACTTACATAACTATACCTTCTCGGAAAGGTTTCTACGTGTCCCTGCGAAAGTCTTCTAAAGGTCCGGTGAAAACCCGTAAGAAATACAGCGAGACAAAAACATGTATGAAACGTGTCTTTCTAGAATACAATGAGTTATATATGTAGGTAAGTGGGATAGGAGTTATTGCAGATAATTTTAAAGTGTAAATCTCAGAGAATACTCTATGCTCGAAGGAGTAAATATTATAGAGACAAAGTTAAGGGTGATCGATATGAAAGGCGACTGATGAAAGATATTATTATTACGTTGTACAGATTTCATTTAAATACTAAGAAAACGAAATAAACAAAGCAAAGTATTTTTCCTTAACCCCACGACACAGTGTAAATATAGATGTAGATATATTTTGCCCACGACCTCTGACATGTATGTATTGTGTTTCTAATTAGCAAACATATTATTTTATCGTCATATAAGACAGCAACTGTGAGTTAGACTCATTATGCGGTGATGTGGAATCCACAGGCGGTGCACGCCGGCACTCTACTGGCCTCACTCGGAATCCGGCTCATTAGGCCGACCACGGACTGACACCTAAGAGCATATCGTTACACTTTACCTAGTTGTTGCCCACATAGTTATATAGGTATGTGTCTTGAGTTTATTCAGTGAACATTTTGTTGTCGTATAAGACAGCAAGCGTGAGTTGGAATCATTATGCGGTGGTGTGGGAACCACAGGCGGTGCACGCCGGCACTCTACTGGCCTCACTCGGAATCCAGCTCATTAGGCCGACCACAAACTGTCACCTAAGAACATACCATTAGACTACGCCTTGTTGTTATGCGAATTGTGACGGACGATTTACCGCAGTGGTTAAGAGCCTAAGCCGCTCCGCCCACTGTGTCTGATAGTCGCGGGTTCGATTCCCGCACGGGACAAATCTTTGTGTGATCCACAATTATTTGTTCCGGTCTGGGTATTTGTGTATGTGAATTTTTATGTTTGTAAACGCACCTACGACACAGGTATAAATCCTAGTGTGGGGCTACATTTTTTTTAAAAAAGAAACATGTTCTACTGAAACTATTTTCTTTTAGTTTGAGAAAGCTTACTGTTGTCAAATAGAAAATTTGGGACATCTTAATCATAATCTTTATCTACATAATACATCTGCCAACTTTAATGACGTAGGGTAAAAATATTAAAACACAAATCATTGGACTCGACTTTTAAGGGGTCTAACATATAAAATGTTGCTTTAACACTTAGTAGATTACTTTTTACGCTGTCGAGTAAGTTTTTTGATTGTGTTTTTTATACTCGTAATTAGTTCTTGTTGTCACTGTCGCCTTTATAAGTGTATAGTTTGAATTTGGTATAATGATAGTTACAGGCATGAGTGTTGTACCAACATTCTTTCAACCGTTCATAATCCCTTTTCAAAGTTATTTCATACTGATCGTCACTGGCAACAAGCGTGAACCGACTTAGATAAGCGTAAAAAGGGTTTCAGTGCTTTGTGCGAGCTCTCTTGGCGTTATTAGGGTGTAGCTGATGACTGCTATACAATATCTTCTGATGCGTTGCGTCTTTTTTCTCAAATACTTGTTACGTGACGTGTTACGTGTTCGTAATTAGTGCTCGCTTCTTTTCAAATGTTCATCTTTCTATGTCGTTGGTGCGCGAAGCACAATGTGAATATGTAAATCGTGACAGCGATGATTATAAGATATTAATAAAAAAAAAACACCGTCTATCTATGTTATCGCGCCAAAATCTTTGCGGAGTTTCAACGGTTCTTTCCTTACATACCTCTCTAGCTTCCTCCACTCTCAAACACCACTCTTACATATACTAACCAAAATGGAGGTGACGGAGTTGTACAGTGTAGATTCACATTTCGCTTATAATGTTAGGTCTCTGAATGAAGGGCAAACCTTATGTTATTATATCGGGTATAATTCCTAGCTTGAGATGTTTCTTATATTTTTTCGATACGAAATCTTCAATAATACTACACCACCTAGGATTCCAAGCTTAGACATTGTAATCGCCAGCTACGAGTATATCGTGCGACCGTAGATCATTGGGGCAGGCTATTATTGTATATGTAAGTACAGAAAAAAGTTTTCAAGAATGATAATGGTTTTCGAGGATGATTTGACTGCCTCGTTGGTCTGGTGGCAAAGCGCATCGTTTTGTGATCACGAGGTCCTGGGTTCAAATCCTAGGTCGGACAAATGTAGTTTTTCTAACGAAAAATTCTCAGTATGAGTCCGGAGTCTGGAATTGTGCCCGGTATATTGCACCCCCTATTACATGGGACCTAACATCGTCCGCGAAACGTGGGTGTACTCAGTACATCTCTGCCACCCCCGCTGGGGAATATGGACGTGACGGATAATGGTGCCTAATTCCTATGTTTTGCTTGACGATCACACACGAAATAGTATTTTTTCTTTTACATAGAGTAATGCTAAGTATATATATATATATATATATATATATATATATATATATATATATATATATATATATATATATATATATATAAGTAGATTTCGATTGGCTTCCATTATCATAGAAAAAAATAGCATGCAAACATATACTTATGCGTAGAACCGAGCTATAAAAATCCTTATATCCATTTAATATTCATGTTTCTTTTTAGCTTAGAATATTAAGACCATAGTTTATGCCTATTCAATTTCGTTTACTGCCTCGCTGTCTCTATTTTATACTCTTTAACCGTAGCTTTCAAACTAAAGAGTCTACTGTAGGTAAGATAGGATTGGCTCCACTCCTGCTATGTGGATAGAATTTCTCACTAACAGGCACGAACCTTACATTCTTCCCCAGATTCCTATACCCACAAATTCTGCCAAAATACTCAGCAGTTTTCGGATATCACAAGCAGTTTAATCATAATAGTTCAATTCAATTTCTATCAGGTCCTCACCGTTTTCGTTTTCATTGCGTTTCATTTTTATCATTCCGTAGTCACTATAACAGTCAATATATTATTTGTGACTTAAGGTAACAGCACGAAAAACGGCCCGAAAAATAGGAGCACACGAATGGATGTGTCATGTCGGTCTCATTTCGAATAAATTCGATCCCAACATACCGAGTACGCGTTAAAATACTACAGTTCGTTAAAACTGCCATAATAAAATGATCTGAGACCATTAACTAATTTCTATAATTGTATAGTTCTATAGTTGCTGGCTACGATAGGTTTACATGCGTAAGTACGAGTATATCCAAACGCGGCTGTTTTTAGGCTGTAATGTTAATGTTATTTTGACCATGATATATAATTTACGAGCACAAAGTACGTACAAGTTCAAATAATAAGTTGGTGCTTTATAAGGACGCATTATGATTACACAACGGTGCTTTTTAAGTAATTAAATTTTAACGGACTACCGTTTAGGTACAGTGGTGGCCCACTTCAGTTGCAAACTCTTCTATAGTTAACGAAGTCAGAGACGCGTAAAGGGGCGTTGAATTTAATGACGGAGGCTTTTGGGACGGTAGACATGTGCAGCAAAACACGGGCACGCTTTGTTCTTTGCAGTGCGCTCGTTAAATATTCTAGCTTTAAACGCTACATGGATGCGAGCACTCTTGTGTTGTTGTCCTGTAATAATTTTGTATTATAAATAATCACTTGTTTTAAAAGTTTAATGGGTAGCTTGACTGAACATAAAAGAGCAACGTGCATGAAAGTAGTCTTTATTAAAAAATTAATGCAGTGTTCATCAGAATGTTTATATAACCTGCTAATAAAGTAATGAGAATGTTTTTTTTTTCTTCACGATAACTTCTTAACGATATTGGACGTACAGACTAATTGACTACTAGACGTAGATTGGTAATTGGGTAGAGAATAAATTTTTATGGTAAGTTTTTGCAGAATAGATCGGTCGCTCCATCACATAGTGGTAGAAACATGTAGGTATAACTTAACTTTCTGTGTCAGCTTTTCATTTTCATTAATAAAGACACCGTCACGCCTATATTCCCCAGAGGGGGTGGCAGAGGTGTACTGAGTACACCCACGTTTCACCGACGATGTTAGGTCCCATGTAATAGGGGGCGAGCCTATTGCCATATACCGGGCACAATTCCATACTCCGGACTCATACTGGGTAATTTTCGTTAGAAAAACTACATTTGTCCGATCTAGGATCTGAACCCAGAACCTCGTGATCACAAAGCGATGCGCTTTGCCACCAGACCAACGATGCAGTCATTTTCATTAACGTGAGGAAATACCTTACAGGATTATCTGAAAGTGTAAGTCGAGTCGCTGTAGTACCTATTCTTTAAGCGAAATGAAATGCTTACCAAAGTATTATATCGAGAAGGACGGAATATGAACTGTACAAGTTACAAAATGTATATTTGAGATATCGAGAACCGTTTGATGTGTCCAGTGCAGACACGATGCGGGCGCGGCGCGGAGAGGCGCGGGGCAGCGCGGCGTGGGTGCGACCAACTGAGCGTCCGCGCTACTCCCCGGATTATCTTTTTCATCTCCGTGGCATTTCGTTACCCTTAATGAAATCCAGCCAAAGGAAAGAAAGAATTTAATTTAAGACGAATCAGAAAATATTCAGCTGCCGCTCGCTAGTTATAAATCATTTGAATGCTAATAAATTCGACTAGCCCTCCAGCCCCAGGTGGGAACAGACTTTCTTCCTGCTCCATCTTTGTTTTTAGGAAAAATTGAATAATATTCTGCTCTTTATTATTAAATTCTTTCATAAAGCGACCGGCGGCTTTGGGATTTTCTTTAATATCGTAATGGAATTTCATTTGTCTTGCGGTTCGACCGTGCGACAAAGATGAACATAGTCTTACATCCATTTGTTCAGTGTTATTACCTTTACGTCCCTCCATAATTGCCTATCACTCTTAAGTAAATATTGTTACAGAGACTCAGTTTCGGAATCAATTTGGCTTTTTGCGGACGAGCTTTTGTAAACGCTAATTGTATAATAATGCGATTGAATTAACGTTGTTTAAACCAAAATATTAAGTTTAAAGTTTTTAAAACGTTTACAGAGTTTCTTTTAGAATCGATCTAAATCGATGGATTCATATATCATTCGAAAAAAAAATGACAGCTGATACGGAATAAAATATGTTTAATTCTAATAAAACTAAATAAGATGAAAGGTTCAAAAAGAACTATGATTTCTTTTGTTTACATTCGGAGCCGTAAGCATGAGTAAATAAAATTTGCCACCGTGTGGACTGTCGTGGTGTTGAGAATTTCTCCCGACGATAGGTGTACTTTGTATGCCTACATTTCACCGACAACATTAGGTCTTAAAATATGTTTCCCCAAGCGGTAATTGCAGAGGTGTACTTTATACACCCACATTTCACCGACGATAAACGACGTGGTAAATGTTTGAAACGTCGTTTTCAACCTTTTTTTCAATAGAACCTGTTATTATCATAAAAACCTTTTTTTCACGTGGTTTAAATTTTTCCACAATAATACGAAAAATAAAAAAAAAGCCTTAAAGGCGGCTTGATAAGTTCCAACAGGGGGTGGCCACAAACCTGCCTCCACCAATCCGCACTGGGTCCGCGTGGTGGAGTATGACCTAATCTCTCTCACCTCGATTTGTGAGAGAAGGCCTTTGCCCAGCAGTGGGCAGTATAGGCTGATATTATTATTATTATAATACGAAAAACTAAAATAAACGAGTTTTCTGTTACTTTCGCTAAAGAAACAATTGGTTTCTTTCAGAATATTTGACGCAAGTTGAGAATCTGTTAAAAGCTTCATGTAGCTCTATATTGTAGTTGTAAAGTTGAGGTCATGTATGGAGGAAAATTCAAAACATATGTTTTTGGAGTTTAAGTATAACCAAGGTCAGCCGCATTTCACAATTAGGTCTCGGACAAGGTCCAGCGTATTACCTGCTCTACCTTGCGATAGAACATCACCAGATAAAGCGAGTTCAAGACGCTATATAAAATGGAATAGATGTTACAATGAATTATGTTAAAGAGTTTTAGCTTCTCAAAAGCTTAGTTTTCATGCTTTCCGATTTTTCACTATTTTTAATGTCACAAGTGATTTAAACGTAATCAAACATATTGAAACACTAGTTTTTAATGTGTTATACTTATTCATTATTTTGGTTAAGCTATAATTAGGTAAGCCAATGAAGTAGAACATTATATAAACGACCTTTAAAGCAAGTAATTGCATGGTGTTGAAGCTCTCTAAAGCTAGTTAGCAGCGAAATTAAAGTGTATTATTTAATTGTTCATGCTTTGAAGCCATCAAGGCGCCTTTTTGAAGATAATTTTTGGAGTTAAATTACAGAAATTTCGAAAATGTGTAGGATTTTTTCGGATTTTCAAGCTCCAAAGAAATTAATTATGAGTTAATTTGCAGATAATAATTTACTATTGTTATTAATAAATAAGTCGCTTCAGACATTGATCTTTTAGTCCAAAACAATGTAAAAGTGTAATGAGTCATTTAAAAATTCATTCACCAATAACAAGTAACAATTATGTTTCTTTATAATTTTAATATGGTTTAGAATTACTTAGGACGACAAAAACAATAGCTCCGAAGTCTTCACTGACTGACCCAAAGATTTTGGGTGGTTTACACAAGTTGTGGAAGTTCATATTTCAATATTGGTCTTAAACAACTCGGACATATTTACGTAGATATGTCAACACAATAGTTTTCTCAAGGATCCATAGAAATAATATTTAAAAAGGAACGATATAAAAGTCCGTGCATCCGGGCTGGAGGGCGCTTGCAGTTTCCGCGCTCAGTTGATCTCGGGACCTCGCGTAGCGCGGCCGTCCCGTAGCGCTGTACATCTTCACGCCGGCGGCTACGACACTCATTAGTGTTTATTGAACTTACTACTAACCTAATATAGTGCTTATCGACAGTGAAATAGGAAAATTGTGCAAATAATTTAACAGCCAAAAACAATTTTTGTGTATCTAATCTTACGGATCATTTTCTATTACGGTGAGTTTACAAATTAATTTATAGTTAAACATTGTTACTGTTTACTCTATATTGTTAGAATATTAATAATTTATCACACAAAGCCTTTGAAATCTGGTCGAAAGCTTCTATAAGAGAATGTAAACGCTTAAGCCGACCTACCTCACCGAATTAAAATAGGCATTGGTTATTTTCAAAGGATACCCTTTATTGTGTACTCATGAGCGAAGAATGTTATGTACAATTGGGCATGCGGTTCTTTTAGGTTACTTATTTAATAATAAACAATAATATTAGCCTTGTTAAGAAACTGTTCCACCGGTGGGAACGGGCGTCCTCTCACACTGCGAGGGTTTTAGGCCATAGTCCACCACGCTGGCCCAGTGCGGGTTGGCGAACTTCCCACACCTTCGAGAAACTCTAAGAGCATGCAAGCTTCTTAACGATGTTTTCCTTCACCGTTAAAGCAAGTAATCATTAATTTTTAATACGCACATGCTTTCGGAAAGACAGAGGTGCGTGCTTGGGTTAGAACCCGAGACGTCTGAATTTGCAGTATAACGGTCTAACCACTAGGCTATCACTGCTTATTTATCGACACCGTTACGCCTATATTCCCCAAGCGGGGGTGGCGAAGGTGTACCGAGTACACTCACGTTTCGCCGACGATGTTGGGTCCCATGTAATAGGGGGCGAGCCTATTGCCATATACCAGACATAATTCCAGACCCCGGACTCGTACTGGGAAGTTTTCTCTAGAAAAACTACACTTGTCCGACCTGGGATTTGAAACCTCATGATCACAAAGCGATGCGACGACGAGGCAGTCCTTATTAGTTGCGATAAATGTAAAATGTAAAGATTACACCTTATAATGTCAACAATTTTAATGCGTTTAATATGCAATAGGCCGTTAATAAATAATATTAGCCTGTCCTGTCCCACAAATCGAGGGGAGAGAGATTAGGTCATACTCCAACTCGCGGACCAAATGCGGATTGGTATAGGCAAGTTTGTGGTAACCTGCAGTTATAATATTAATATAAAAAAGGATTTTCTTGTAAGATTTTTACCAAATATCAAGCAGTTCAATGCAGATTCTGTATTAAGGAGAGAAATATACCGGTTTAGGTCTAGAACACTGACCTAGACGGATTCTTGCAACTAATTATCAGAAGACATTTCATGTCTATTAACTTATAGGAATATTAAACCTCGTAGGAATGTTTAAATAATGTACATTTGTTTACAATGCGTTATTTCACATTTATCAAGTGTTAATAATTAAAACTGACGGCCTCGTTGGTCTGGTGGCAAAGCGCATCGCTTTGTGATCACGAGGTCCTGGGTTCAAATCCTAGGTCGGGCAAATGTAGCTTTTCTAACGAAAAATTCCCAGTATGAATCCGGAGTCTGGAATTGTGCCCGGTATATGGCAATAGGCTCGCCCCCTATTACATGGGACCTAACATCGTCGGCAAAACATGGGTGTACTCAGTACACCTCTGCCACCCCCTCTGGCGAATATAGGCGTGACGGTGTGTGTGTGTAATAATTAAAATAAATGTATAAATTTAAAGTAGAAGGATGTTAGCCTCAATTCTAATTTGGTGAAATTCAAAAAGACATTCGTACTATTTTTTGGTAAACGAGTGTATGTACCTAATAATTATTTGATTGGTACAATTATAAATCAAAATCACACAGAATACAAAAAAACAACAGGTTCCTTAATGCGTTTCCAACAAAAATGCACAAAAGATCTTTTGCCTACTTTCTACTGTCTCGTTGTTCTAGTAGCAAAGCGTATCGCTTGGTGATCACGAGGTCCTGGGTTCAAATCCTAGTTTGAACAAATAATGGTTTTCTAACAAAAACTTCCCAGTATGAGTCCGGAGTCTTGAACTATGCCCGATATATAGTAATGGGCTCGCCCCTTATTACATGGGACCTAACATCGTCGGCGAAAAGCGCTTAGGGAATATAGGCGTGGCGGTTTTTACCTACTTTCTATTTTACTGATTATTTTTATATTAATGTACATATATACTTACATCCAATGTCGACCGAAATGTGCACAGTACGCCACTGCCACCTGCGCTTCGGGAACGTAGGCATGACCGTATTAAAATGAAGTCAACTTTTGATTCTCCTACTCTTTAACTTCAGATTTTATTCCGGTAATTTTGCTACATTTTATTAAATTGGATAATCCATCTGAAGGACAAGTCAAGAGTCTCCGTAACCGGCGAGCGTGTATGAGACGAACTATGAGAGTGGAGGAAGCCAGAGAGGTATGTAAGGAAAGAACCTGTTGGAACTCTGTTCTCTCTGCTTACCCCGCAAGGTATCTGGCGTGATGATATAGATAGATTGATAATCCATCAATCCAACGATTTTATCAATATTATATTGCGCGTGTGATTTAGTTTTCTTCCACCCGATATTGAAGGCATGAGAATTCTTTTTCCTAAACGTGATATGAGGAAAAAATATTTGTTGAGCTTTTTACATTACCCACCAACGCATTGAAATGCACGAATAGTTTATAATATAAAATTATCATTCAATAGATGAGAAAGGGTATGCTCCGTTGGTTCGGGCATATAGAAAGAATGTCAGAAGAAAGGATGACAAAACAGATATGCGATGCGAAAGTGGAAGGATGTAGGTACCGGGGAAGACCTAGACTATCTTACCATGACCAAATAGACCGTGTCTTATCTAAAGGGCAAGTCAAGAGTCTCCGTAACTGACGAGTGTGTATGAGACGAACCATAAGAGTGGAGGAAGCCAGAGAGGTATGTAAGGAAAGAACATGTTGGAACTCTGTACTCTTTGCCTACCCCGCGAGGGAGCCGGCGTGATGATACATAGATCATCCTATACTGCCCTCTGCTGCACAAATCTCTTCTCTCTCAAATCGAGGTGAAAGAAATTGGGTCATACTCCACCACGGGGACTCAGTGTGGATTGATGGAGGCAGGTTTGTGGCCACCTGCTGTTTGAACTTATCAAATCGCTTACAAGGCTTACAACTCGGCTTAATGACTACCACATTAAGTGGTTACCGAGACTAACGGCTTAACGTGCCTTCCGAAGCACGGAGACGCTCGCGTATTAAAATGTCACAACGGTCACCCATCTCAGACCGACCGAGACGAACGGTGCTTGGTGCAGTGATCGGTAAGAACACCAGATCGCACAGCGCTACGAGGGCCTCAGTTCGTTCGTGTAGTTTGAATAAATTATGTTTGTCTGTTAAATTCATATCAACACAACATAATGCCTAAAGGGTCGTCAGAAATGTTCAGTTTAATAGCTCCTTTGGGCGTTTTATTACTAACTACATTTTTTGTATTTAACTTTGTGTCGGAGTGAGTGGGATCGCGTAATTATTTGCGGGGTGAGTGGGTGCTTTGAGTGTGAAGGGTCAAGATTTCGAGGATCAAGTGGATCTACTACCATTTATATCATGACCATTTAATGCAAAAAGAAAACGCAGTACCTCGGCCACGAGTAGTTGCTGGTTTAATGCACGTTATATCTGACAAAACGTTATTGGGATGTTTCTTACAAAAAAAAGTTTTCAGTAGCAATCTGGAGGTTTATTCCACCTGGGGATCGAGAGCGACTAATTAGTGTGCTATGACCACCCAGTGGCTATTCAACCGGGTGATATTCCACTCATTTTTTCATCGGTTTTGGTATCCTGTAATCACCTGAGAAAAATACCTAGGTGACTCATTTCCACGACTTTTTTTATAATTTTTGTATCCTATATTCACCCAGCGGCTATTATATTCCACTTCTCTTTTTTCTTCGTTTTTCGTATCCTGTAACTTATTAGAAAAATACCCAGGTGATTAAATTCTTCTCCTGATGTTTTATTATTTTTGGCATCCTATAATCGCACTCGGGCAAGCACTCAGGTAATTAAATTCCACCCATTTATTTATTTGGTGCTTTGTATTATATTACCTTTCACCTGCGACCTAGGTGACAGTATTTCACTCGTTTTTAGTATTCTGTGGTCACCGCATGGTGGAATGTACACCCGAGTGATCATAAACGAAAACGAGTGCCCAATAACCCGGGTGATCATACCGTAGGTAACCCCAAAATACTAATTATTTTAATAAAAACTAATATTTCAGTTGATTGATCGTACAATTAAAAAATTAATTGAAAAATGGTACAAATTATATGACTGTTTACGCGTGAACCAAACGTAGGCAAGGCTTCCAGCAAGGCGAACAAGAAGGGCGTAAGGAAGTCATAAAGCTAAAATTAAATTAAAAGTATATTCACGTGATAGGGGTATGACTGTTGCCGTGTCGACAAGTTGTTGGATTAATGTGTTATCCTAATTGTTTTAATGAGTTCATTTTATGATTGTTGGTATCTACATAATCGTTGTTTATTAACTATGAAAAATAAACACCGTCATGCCGATATTTCCCAAGCAGGCGGTGGCAGAGGTGTACTGTGTACACCCACTTTTTGCCGACGATGTAATGATGAAAAAATATGAAGAAATTTAGATTAAAAGACAAGCCTGCTGAGATTTTTGCTGGATTTTGTCAGTGGAGGATAGGTAAGATAATAAAAATTAAACTTGTAGATACCCCCGCAGGGGTTCATACCAATTAAATGATTTTCAGTTTAAATCTTAAAATATCATAAAAAGGACAAATTCTTGATGCATCTTGACTGCATTCAAATTGCGCAGAAATCTACCTCAAGGAGTTAGGAACTAACGATCTTCACACAAAATTATAAACGAGCTCGATATCCAGATCGAGCTTTGTAACTCCATATTAAGTTACTATTGGTTTTGACCGTTACCATAGAAAATACCTTTTAGATGAGGTAGATCATTTTTAGGTCAAGTGACTCTTATAGATTCTGCTACGTCAAAATAAATATTTTATTAGAGAAATTGATAATTGAATTATATCTCTTTCGAGAGTATAAAAGCAGTTCTTGAGACCTAATTTATGGGGGACCTATGTATGTCCAGTTCAGAGAAGTCATAAATTCTAGTTTCTACGGACCTATTAGAGAACTTGTGAAAGAAACTTAGCTATGTAAGTTATGACTGCGAATATACGATAACGTGAAATGAAGTCGCTTACGGGCCTCTTGAGAAGGCTCAAGGTCGCCTAAAAGACAATAGAACTAAAGTATGCTTTTGTAGTTTTTGTTTGGGACCAAATCAGAAATAAGATCGACAAGAGAAGCAGAATTACCTATATTGCGTTAAAAATTGCCAAACATCAGTGCTAGTGAGCGAGCCCACAGATATAGATTCATGCATATCACTTACTGCATCGCGGAGCAGAGCGGCCCTCTAGTGATGATCGCATGCCGAAAGACTTAAAGAGTCACAACATGGAACGAAGACCTGGTAAGGAGAAAAAGCTGGATGCGGAGATCATAAAGCCAATCATTTTAGCAACCTTTCGAGATACCTTTGTCGTGCAGTGGAAGTTTTTCGGTTATCTTGGAATATATGAAACATAATTATGATGGATAATTAGGAAGGTGTTTAAAACAAAAACACTTAATAATGTTTTAGGGCAATAAGGAAGCAATGTATGAGTAAACATTTAGTGCTCTCAAAGAGACCGACATGTGCATAGATGAACATATACACATTTCTGTGTATGACATACGAACGCACATGTGTACAAATATTGACAATCAGGTCAATACATACCTACGTGGAAATATTATTATATTGTTTCTGCTCTCTTTAAAATATATCTAAGTGTTCTACCAATTTAGCGTTTTCCTTTTCTTTAATGATATTTCAGCCAGGAAACCAGAAAATCAAATTCGTTTCTTGAATTCCTGCCATGAGATGTTTTAATTTAATTTTATACACGTTTTTGAGTTGCTGACATTCATATAGAAATCAACCAATCACAATACAAGTTTGGTCATTCGCTTGGAGCGCTGCTCTGTATATTTTTTTTAACAAAGACTAAATCTATATGCAGATTGAGATTGTAAAGCTCTGATAGCTCTATTTCTATTTGCATTCCAGACCTTACACCATCACGCCCATATTTTCCAAACGTATGTAGGAGAGGTGTGCTGAGTAATCCCACTTATCGCCGATAATATTAGAGGTCCCAATGTGATAAAACGCTAACTTATTGTTATTATACTGGGCACAATTTTAGCTTTCGGACGGATCTGTGAAGTTTTCGATAGAAAAATTACACTTTATCTATCTATATTATAATGCCAGATCTCTTGCGGGGTAGACAGACAGTACAGAGTTTCGATAGGTTCTTTCCTTACCATTCTTTACATACCTCTCTGGTTTCCTCCACTCTCATAGTTCGTCTCATACATGCTCGCATGTTGTAGAGACTCACGACTTGCCCTTCTGATAAGATACGATCTATTTGGTCATGATTTATTACACATTGCATTTCTATTTTGTCGTTTTTACTTCCGACATTTTTTATACATGCCCGAAGAAAGTTATATACGCATAGTATTTTAAAGTAAAAACTATAAGGCAAAATATGGCCCGATAAAAATCGTTTTCTCAATATTTCAACCACGTCTTACCATGACCAAGATCAAGAGTTTCCGTAACCTAAGAGCGAGTATGAGACGAACTATAAGAGTGGAGGAAGCCAGAGAGGTATATAAGGAAAGAACCTGTTGGAACTCTGTACTCTCTGCCTACCCCGCAAGGGATCTGGCGTGATGATACAGATAGATTCTCAATATTTTTTATAGAGTAACAATTTCATTGTGTCGACAAGTGAGTGAATTAACTCGAGGAAATATGTCCAACATGTCTGAAAGTTGCACAGGAAACGTGTCACGAAAGTCAAGATAGGGCAAGTTGCGTGAACTCGTAATAAAATAAAGTTAGACGCTGACGACGCTAGAGATGTTCGGTATGGCCGTGTAGGGCTTTAGTATCCAATGGCAACCATGTCCAGGCAACCAGGCAACAGAAAAAGCGATGATAACTTTCGGCTATATATGCTTTAGTTTGAAAACTATATGAGGCGCTCGTAGCACTGTACGACCGCGGTGTTCCTACCAATCACCGAGGTTAAGCAGCGTTCGACTGGGTCGGCCTGAGATGGGTGACCATTTGTGGCATTTTCATATTCGAGCGTTTCCGTGCTTCGGAAGGCACGTTAAGCCGTTGGTCCCGGTTACTACTTAATGTGGTAGTCGTTAAGCCGAGTTGGAAGCCTTAAAGGCGGCTTGATAAGTTCCAACAGCAGGTGGCCACAAACCTGCCTCCTCCAATCCGCACTGGGTCCGCGTGGTGGAGTATGACCTAATCTCTCTCCCCTCGATTTGTGAGAGAAGGCCTTTGCCCAGCAGTGGGCAGTATTTTGATATTATTATTATATTATTGAAAACTAACGCTTAAAAGTTCTTGGCAGCGGTACGATATCTTGTATAAAAATAAAATCACTAAAATGTATTCATAAGAAAATGAAAACTCCCACTTACATAACATGCAATATCTACATAGAAGGATTATTCTGAGGAGACCCTCAGGCTGTAACCTTGGTGTTATCTAATGTAGGCCGTTTGCAGTGCGCTATCGTTGCGGGGCTGGAGGCAATTTTTTTTGTAGAATTTGACTAAAAGACACGTACTAGCTCAATCGGTTGCTTACATCACGCATACCCGGTAGTAACAACAGTAAAATGCCATTATTTGCGTGACGCAAATTTTCTATCCTTTGTAATTCAACATTTTGCCATTTTCTACCATTACGAAATCCAATCATCGTGAAACATATGAATTGAAAGACCATCAAACAGAGGGAAACAACGTTGATTGGTTCTATACAACTACACATAAGTTTTCCACCGAACTCTCTCTTTATGTGTTAATAATATATCTTATTTTTATAATAGGCACAATTTTTCATGTCAGAGACATTGATATAAACCTTAAGATATTTACCGAAATATAACGGACATCCAAAAATGTCTGCCTCGTTGGTCTGGTGGCAAAGCGCATCGCTTTGTTATCGCAAGGTCCTGGGTTCAAATCGTAGGTTGTACAAATGTAGTTTATCTAACGAAAAATTCCCAGTATGTGTCCGAAGTCTGGAATTGTGCCCGGTAGATGGCAATAGGCTCGCTCCCTATTACATGGGACCTAACATCGTCGGCGAAAAGTGGGTGTACTCAGTTCACCAGCCACCCCCACTTGGGGATTATAGGCGTGACACAGTTGGCATTTATAGGCGTGACAGTGTTTATTTTGTTTATTTTTTATTTTATCCAAAAATGGAATGGTATTTAGGGAATATAATAGCATAGTTCTTGGTTGGGCTAACCGAGCATGTACGCTTGGCGATTACCTAAGTTCTAGGTTAAGATCTAGGTTGTGGTTATTCTACAGAAAAAATTCAGTAACATTGAAGTCCAATCGGGAATTATGCCCTGTGTCAAAAGCCATCGGACCTAAACTGTCTACATTATGCGGATGCATACAATACACTTCTGCCCTCTAGCTTGGGGAAGTCTTTTTACAAACTTTTTAGCTTACGATGTTTGTTTGTGAATTTGTTTAAGTCAGATCTTGTAAGCTGAATTAGGACCACTTCCTCTTGTCCTAGGAATTTAAAATTTGACTTGTTGATTTCCGATGAATACGCATTTTTATAATAAGCATGACCTGATTCTGAACCCAGGATTGGATCGAAATGAAGGAATTCCTCAACGGTTAACAGCATAGACACGTAATTTTGTATACACATTTAATTTTCAATCCTTTTAATTTGCAGCGTAATTTAGCTCCTGCAACCAGGGTTAGCTTCCGATAAGGGGAAGTCCTCAACTGTTAGCATCACAGACACAAAATTGTGTTTACGCTTTTCATTGTGATAGCCCGTTCGAATTTCCATCATGTGCTGGCTGCTATACTCAGGGTTGGCTCCCGATAAAGGAACTCCTAAACGATGAATAGCACTGTGATATTGATCGATGATTCATGATTGTGAACAACACAATTTTGAGAGCCAGTTCTAAAAATAAGTTAATAAAAAGCAGTACAAAATTGGATATTAAAAAGAAGGTTTAATTTAAATGCGCTAAAAATGATAATAAACTTAGAAGAAAGATGTATCAAAATAGTGGGTTAGATTTTTAAAGCAAGTTAGAACTTTTATAGGCTTGATAAGTTCCAACAACCCGTGACCACAAATCTGCCTCCAGTAATCTACCACCAAAGTATGATATTTTTAAGACTTACACATATCCAGCTTTAGGACTTAAAAGCTAACTAGTTTCTGTCCGCCACTTCGTGTACGCGTTGACTTTAAACAGGAACCTAACATTTTTTCGAGATAAAAAGTCTTATGTGTTATCCAGGTAATAAATAATCTGTGTGCCTTTCATCCAAATCTGTTCAGCCATTTTTGCGTGATTGAGTAACAAACATCCACACATACACTTACAATTTTCACATTTATAATATTAGTAGGATAGGATGTATTTAAGGTGTTGGGTGTATATAGATAAAGGCTGTTGAAACAACATTAGTGTTAAAAAATATCATAAGAATAATAATAATAGACACAACCAGGTGGCTAGGATTATCCATCAGCAACTTGCTCTTAAATATGGCCTTGTGGACTCTGAAGTACTGGTAGTATGGTACCATACTACCAGTACCAGCATTTTCTAGTTCTCGAAAGTGGTCATATCACGCTCTACTGGGATCGATCTATTATCACGGACAGGACTATTGTAGCCAATAAACCTGATATCATGATAATAGATAGATCGATGCGTCGTGTAATGCTAGTTGATGTCACCATTCCGCATGAAGAGAACCTTGTGAAGGCCGAAAAAGAAAAATTATCTAAATATTTGGATCTGGCCCATTATTCCGATAGTCGTTTCAGTCAACGGCCTTATAGTGAAGAGCTTCGATAAACACCTCGAGAAGCTCTCGCTAGGCGGTTGGGTAAAGGACCTGATACAGAAGGCAGTAATATTGGACACGGCGCGCATTGTGAGGAGGTCCCTTTCTTTGAATCCCTGACCGCCGGTAGCTTGGGTCGTAGACCTTGCTGTCGGTGGAGCACATTTTGGTTAGACAATATATATTAGAATATTTGTATATTTATATTTTATAAGAAATTATCTATATACATACGTATAATAAAACAGTAAGGAAGTCGTGTCTGTACATGGAATATTTTTCGAAAAAAACAACCCTGTGGTATCATACTATCGATGTAGAAGCCAATTCTATCATTTTTGGCTTTCGTGTCTGTTTGTCTGTCTGTCGGAGGGTATAAACCGGCATCACGCAAAATCTACTAGGCGGATTTTGATGAAACTTTGCATGCGGATACCTTAAAATATTGGCTAACGTATTGTATAGTATTTATCCCGGAAAATCTAAAGGATTTTTCAGATAAGACGAAAATAAGCATAACATTGAATTTCTAAAAAGATACTTTATTCATAGCCTGTCTGATGGATTTCAATGAAATGTTGTGTAATTGTAACCTGTACAAAAGTAATACCTTTGTATACTTATATTTTCGAAAAACTTAACGGTTTTTGAGAAAAGTGAAAAAGTCGATTTTGATTTATCATTCATTGTTCCAAAAATACTCTTCAAATGTCAGTGAAACTTAGCATGGAGTTATTTCATATGATAGACACCATAGTTAATATTTATGTTTTCAGAAAATTAAACAATTTGTAGGGAAGAGTAAAGCACCTGAATAAAGTCTGTGTATATTTTTGGAAAAAACAACCCACGTATATCATTCTATTGATGTAGAAGCCAATTCTACAATTTTTGGCTTTTGTGTCTGTTTGTCTGTCTGTCTATCTGTCCAAGGGTATGAACCATCATAACGCAAAAACTGCCAAGCGAATTTTGATTAAACGTTGCACGCGGATATCTTAAAATGTTGGATAATATATTGAATAGTATCCCGGAAAATCAAAAGGTTTTTTTGGAAAATAGAAAAATAAGCGAAACATTAAATTTCTAAAAAGACATTTTACTCCAAACCTGTTTGATGGATTTCAATGAAATTTTGGATAGCTGTAGCCTGTACTAAGAATCATAACTCTGTATATTAATATTTTCAAAAAATCTAACAGTTTCTGTGGCAAGAAAAAAAGAGTCGCTTTTGATAAATCATTCATTGTTCCAAAACAACTTAAGCTACTGGATTGTCGCGGGATAAACCACAAAACTTTATTACTGTTTGTCCCGAACTGCAATGTTACGACGTAAACTATGTGATTTTGCCTACACATGAATTCCTCCATGAATTGATATTGGACTCAGGTCCGTCTCCTCACGAAAAACTTTTCAGTAATTGTTCATACACGTTTGATTTAAACACTCATACATGATTTCGTCTATGAACCGATGATGCATTCAGGATTGTTTCTCCCGGAGAGAACACTAACGATGAATGGGCCGAATACGAAACTTTAACGACGATTATTATCTTACGTGAAGACTAACACATAATGAACTGAAAAAACTTTACTACATACTTAACTAGCAATGTACCGTTTTAAGATATGATTACGCTAGATTACACTCTTTGTCAGGGTAGGTAAAGAAGGTTTAACTCAGAAATATAAATATTAATATAAAAATATAAAAAGATAAACTGATAATCCCTCTTAAAAAGGAAGGTATTGTATGTTTTTTTTGAGATGGCGTTAGTGGTATGTGTTGAATAAGATCGAGATATAGTTAAGTTTATATTTTACAGGGGTTTCAGGTCTGGAAGAGGATGTTCGGATCAAGTCTTCTCACTCCGCAACATCGTAGAGAAGCATCTGGCAGTGGGCCGGAAGGTTTTCTGCGGTTTTGTAGATCTGGAGAAGGCATTTGACAGAGTTGTGCGAAAGAGACTTTGGGACATTTTGCCAGAGTATGGTATATATGGCAGTCTGTTGCGAGCCGTCCAGTCCACTTATGTGGACTGCAAGGCATGCGTACGGGTGGGTGGTAACAGGTCACCCTGGTTTGACGTTAAAATCAGCGTCAAGCAGGGTTGCGTGTTGTCCGCTAGACTGTTTATAATATATCTGGACAAAAGTCTTCAAAGACTGAAAGCGATGAATGAAGGTGTACAAATGGGTGACTTAGTGGTAAACCATCTACTTTATGCAGATGACGCGGTTTTAATAGCGCCAACAGCCACTGATCTGCAAACACTAGTCACAGTTATGAAAGACGACTGCATGATCAATGGCTTACACTTGAATGTGAAGAAAACCAAGATTATGGTTTTTGAAAGGGAAGAAACCAGAACGAATGTAAGGATTGTGGTTGGTAACGATGTGCTGGAGCAAGTGAATGAGTTTGTATATCTTGGATGCGCCTTCAGTAAGGATGGGAGATACACCGCTGACATAGAGAGAAGAGTGAGTGCAGGGAACAGAGTGAATGGTGCGATGGGAAAGCTACTCGGGAGCCGGCACTTAAGCCATAAGGCGCAGCTGGCCATACATAACGGAGTTCTTGTCCCAACGCTATTATATGGTAGCGAGAGCTGGGTATGTAAGAAGGAGAATGAAAGTAGGATAAATGCGGTAGAAATGCGAGCTCTGCGGAAGATGTGCGGAGTGAAGCTGACCGACCGCATTAGCAACAGCATAGTAAGACAGCGAGTAGGTATGAAAGATAGTATCGGTGTAAAGATGAGAAAGGGCATGCTCCGCTGGTTCGGGCATATAGAAAGAATGCCAGAGGAAAGAATGACAAAACAGATATACAATGTGAAAGTGGAAGGATGCAGGTACCGGGGAAGACCTAGACTATCTTACCACGACCAAATAAACCGAGTCTTATCTGATGGAAAAGTCAAGAGTCTCCGTAACCGGCGAGCGTGTATGAGACGAACTATGAGAGTCGGGGAAGCCAGAGAGGTATGTAAGGAAAGAACCTGTTGGAACTCTGTACTCTCTGCCTACCCCGCAAGGGATCTGGCGTGAGGTTATAGATAGATAGATTTATATTTTACAAAGAACACCTGTGCGGGCTAAGTGGGGCTAAGACTGAACCCGGTGATAGAGATAGTTGTAGAGAAATAAGTTTCGTGGAAGTAAGTAGTAGTAGTAGTTGACAAACTATTGTATATTTTGTCAATTTCCACACGCTATATAACACGGTTCTTCCGGGATAGCCGTTATTTCTTCATATTCAAATGGCAGAATGGATTTTACTCACACTTTCAAGGTGTTGTAGGTCTCGAAATAATATTCGAGATACTTTTTATCCCGGAAAGAATCACGGTTCTTGCGACATAGATGGCTAAACGAATTTAATTGAAACTTTATATGAAGGTGTCTTACATCGTAAAATAAATCAAAACACTTTTTATTTCGAAAAATATATAGCATAGCAATATATACAATAGCATGACTTCTGCGGAATATCTATTATTGCTTCATACTAAAACGGCTGAACGGATTATAAAGTAACTTAATATGAAAGAAACAGCACAGATATAAAATGAGTAAGTGGAACGTTGATATTAGGGAAGACTAAGACTATCTTACCATAACCAAATAAAACGTGTCGAATCCGAAGGGCAAGTCAAGAGTCTCCGTAACCAGCGAGCGTGTATAAGACGGACTATGAGAGTGGAGAAAGCCAGAAAGGTCTGACAGAAAAGAACCTGTTGGAAATCTCAGTTTCAGTTTCAGTTTAGAGAGAACTTTATTACTCATAAAAGAACATAACAATTCACTTAAATATGAGCAATTAATATTAAAATAAAAATAAGAAAAGAAAAAGGTAGTCGATCTTAAAATTGAAAAATAATCAATGATCAATGACCCCTAGAAGAAATGTATACATACATTATGTAAGCTAATTAGTCGTAAATGCTTTCACTAATAAATGTACTTAGTTTAGATTTAAAAAGGGATAAACTTTTACAATCCTTTAGTTCTTTTGGTAAATTATTAAACAATTTCGTACCGTCATATAAAACGTTTCTTTTTCCATATCCAGTTCTCGGAGAATATTGTTTGATTTTCTTAGTGTCGCGTAAGTTGTGAGTGTATATTTTCCTATTAAGCGATATTTGTGTATGAATGTAAAGATTTTATAATATTATAATCTGTACCCTTGCCTACCCTGCAAGAGATCTGACGTAATGATATAAATTGATAGATAGTATTAAAGTATCTTAAGTCGGGAAATAGTAATATGAAATGGGTAACTTTATTCTCACACTATATCATGCCGATATTATCCGTGTAAGTGGTACATAAAATTACTCCAATATGCATTTGGGGGATTTTTACTGGCCTGCATGAAGGCTCAAAGATATAAATAAAAAAAAGCTGGCAATCCTTCGATTTCCCTCTTCCTCTTCACAGGTGACTGGAAGCCTGGGCACCTGTTGAAATTGTTCTACAACAAAAATGTACTTATGTTTAAGTCAACTTTATAAATACTTTTGCAAAACAAAAATGGCTTGGTTTAACCGATAAAACGTAGACTGCTTAACTTACTTTGTCAAACAGTCGCACGTACGATCCCCGCACAGCGCACAAGAATATTGATTTAGGACATGTGATTTTGAAATAAAGAAGATATTTTAAGTGCATACGGGCAAAATAAGAAAAATGTTTGTTTGTCCGTGTTAATATCCAGAACGGTGAAATCGATTTTTAACAGACTATCACTGGAAAATAGAGGAATTTTCAAAGATTGTTTAAGAGTACTTTTTAGCTTGGAAAATGCAAGATTCTGGGGGATATTTGTACAAATTACTATAGAAACGCGTTTGAAGCCGCGGGTTACGGCTAGTACTTAATAAATATACATAATAATAATAAAAAACAGCACACTTCGAGTGATAGTAATATACGCCCGCGCTGATATATGTTTAAGTGGTTTACACACTTTACACAAGTTTCAAACGTTACCAACCTGGATCCCATAAACAAGGTAGCGGAGTGGAGCGCCGGTAACGTGGCAATTAGTTAGACAGCTCGCCAAACAACCCCCGGCTTCCAGGCTGCCGCTTGGATGTTTGCCCGCTCCTCACACGCTTCCCGCAGCCTATGGATCTAGGTGACTCGAATTGCACCCGTTTATAACTTCACCTCCATTTAATATAATTTAACTGTAACTTGAAAAATTTTGTTTTTCTTATTTGTACTTCGAATTGATTGGTTGTTTGTGGCGATGGCAAAAAGTTTTATAAACTGAATGTATTGGATTGGGTAGGTAGATTGTGATTACGTCTCTTAGTTTTGAATAGCTGCCTGACATAAAAAGCAAGACACAAAAAAATTGGCGGGACTGGTGGGAGTATACTGTAAACACCCAAACTTCGACGACGATATAAGAGCACGAGCCTATTACTAAGTCCGCCACACATTCCCACCATTATAACTCCTGTAAGCCAGGATCCACAATGATCTCCTTAGATGACACCAAAGTTTGAATTTTGGGGTGTCCCGGGAAGTGCTTTAATGGAACCCGCAATAAAATTAAATACAAAGAAAAACAGGAGGAATACTAATAAAATTCCACTTCCCTTCTTTGCAAAGCGGGGGACAGAAAAAAAAGGGCTGATCAACCATATTAAGGGAGACTACAACTAGGTTAAGTCCAGTTGTAAAGCACCACGGATACGAAAAAATAATAACAGGGCCTATTTGTGAGCCTAGAGCACGAGCCTATTGCAGTTATATTAGGCACAGTAACTTGTATAATTCAACTGATTACACATACTTAGTAGTCTGTTTCTTCTAATTCAACCTAAGCTACAATAAGTAGAGAAGTTAATAGAAACTGGCTAGCGTGAGAATATACATCCCGGCAGTATGCGCAAAGAAACATAAGCAGCGCAGGCATGCTACGTTTACATTTTCGCCCTATTTATAGTCACTTCTACTTTCCGCCCACTGCTGCGCAAGTAAGCGGAATATAAATTAGGGTTTACAGTGAAGAAATTGTATAAAATTAAAACCCGAACGGAAAAGCAAACACATGGCAAATCGAATAGATTAGGTCGGTCCTGGCGACAGGCGGTGGGCGGCGGGCGGGCGCCGCGACGAACGTACCACACCATTTATTGAAAGTCGGGGCCAGCGCGTGAAGTCATTAGTCCTCCGCACGCCTGAAAAAGTGTCGTTTTCGCTGAAACATTGCGCCGGGATGCTATTCAATTGGCGATTGTATTTTATTCTCAGCCAATCGATCTCTAGACAATAAAACGCATATCTACCCACCCTGAATAGTGTCTCGCGAGGCGATAAATCACACGATTCGTTTAATGAAAAGATCTTTCTTCTATTGCGCTGTTTTATTACTATAGAAGGCGTCTGTTTGCGTCTCGAAACGCAATAAATTTATCTATAAATATAATGCGGCATTTGAGTCTTCCGATTCCGAAGCGCTACACCGCTGCAAAACTTCGCAACGAACACGCCGTTTGATTTGTAGTTCTGTCACCCAAGTTTTAAAGAAAATGTACCGGAGATAATGGAGAGAAATAACTACAATATAAGACAAATGGTCCGATTCTCGCTCTTGATTGTGAATTGTTCGGATTTTCACATTTATCACGTCTAAAAGCTTTATGTCGGCGACTGAAAGAACATTTTAATATTTCTGTAAGGCTAGTCCCGAGTATTATGTTTGTTAAAATCTATGGTGCGGTTTTAAGAATTTATGTTATTGTTGCAGATGGTTTTTATGGTCACTCGAAGAAGTGAAGATGTTGGGAGGCGCTGTATATCTTAGGTAACTTGGTTAGGGTATGAGAAGGCGTGGAATATTTAGGGTGGGTGTTTAAAAATGAAGGAGAGTGCTGGGGTGGCGCGCCGGAGCCGTCGGCGTGCGGTTGTGACATGACGGGTGCGCGCCGCCGCTGTCGCACGTGCAACATGGCTTCGCAGCTCGCTGCCATCATATTGTGGCTCGGAGGAAGTAAGTACCAACAAATGCTGTTACGTAAAATTGAAGAGAGAGCTTGGTAGGTAAATCCTACACGTTTTATTACTTCGTACCTTGTTGGTCGAGTAGCGATTAGGGGCCATCGCGAGGTTCTGAGTTTGAATCTTGCCACGCTTTTCAACGCACTATTTTGAAACGCTATTTAGCGTTTTTGATGAAATTTAATGTTACTCATTCGTTTCAAGCTCTTGCAAATGGGGTCAAACAGTTTTTGAGTTATCATATCGAATTATTAGTAAAAATCTCTCTAAAATTCACTAAATATAAAAACGTCGTTTTCTTGCTAATAACAATTTTATTTCGATGTCTTCGGAAATACTGTCGCTTTCATATTACACTTGCTATAGATTGCAATCACAACTTAAACATCTAAAAATAGTAGTGGTTTATTCACAAAGATTGATTGGAATTGACTATAGGTTAATGCTGCCTTATATTGGGACCTAAAATCGTCGGTAAAAAGTGGGTGCAGGCATCACATCTTTGCCAAGACCGCTTGGGTCCATATAATTCATATTTTTAATAAACCATATACCCATGTCCTATACCTAACCATGCTTCAAATAAATTGCTCAAGATAACCTTATAACTAGATAAGTATATATCTTTCTAAGAAGGTCTCCAAGGATCAAATAAAACGTCGCCATGGTGATCATTCGACCTTGACTAGGCCTACTTTTATTATAGCCGCGGTTTTATTGCTCTAAGCCATTCCTTAAGACTTATAAATTTCCTCGTCGTAAATACGTATTATTGCTATTGTATATATATTTCCTTTCCCTAGTAGTATTCCTAGTATTTTTACTGTCACTAGAGTCCTCTCAAACTATCAAATTGATTACTACTAAATTGAATTTAAATTCATTTCATCGCATGTTTTTCTGGACTTAACGTTAATGCGTTTAAGCGATGATACTTAAACACTTAAAATTAAGAAAGAAATCTGCCGAACAATAGACACCATAATATGTTCACTATAGTAAAACAAGCGTATTTAGGGAAGTGTGAGCTATGGCCATTATTTAATATGCTCCAAATAAATGTGTCCTATATGTATCTTCATTAAGATATATGTGTGGTTCACTTTGATATACTCTGTTACATAAGCACAATATGTAAAGTATTCAATACATATGAGCGAAATCCTGCATTCATCACGTTGAGTAAAGTATATCTTTTCAATAAGATGTTTCATATCCCATCCAGGAATACAGCATAAAAGTGATGAATTATTAAAACCACTCCGGATACAATCGAGTTTTCGAATCCAATCCCTTAAGTAAAGCTGATTATCGGAATCCTCCAAAGACCGGGCGATTCAAGAAAAAATCTGTAAAGTGCCAATCTCTCTCGGCATGGAAGATTGGGAAAATTATTGATTCAGTACACACCATAGATTTATTATAGACAGAAAGTTTGCGAGTAAAGCCGCGGGGCTACACTAGTGCGTCCTATCATCGCATCTAATGTTCCAAAACTTTTAGTGAATTACTGGACTCTTTGACATTTATGAGCATCTAAGAGAAATATATTTGGAAGTTAAGTAACCAGATTACGACAGCGGTATTGTGATGAGAGGGAAGTTCTTCTCCATAAACCTATTTTTACATTGAATTTATGAAGATATGGTTACTATCCCACTGTAAGAAGTTTATAACGTCACCGTCAACACTTTATTGTCGCTAAATTTATTCATAGAAATTGTTAACAGAATAATAATAGCACAGATTCATAAAAAATGCACACCTATGCTGATATGCCGTCAAAAAGATATTTTTTTTAGGTTATATCTTAGTGTCAGAAGTTTTTAATAAAGCATGTCAGACATCTAATCACTGGTAGGCATTAGCTGAAAAACATTCACTGCGGACTAAAGGCATTCCTAGAGTTTGCCAAGACGACCGTCTTTGTGGTCTAAAAATCTAGCTATCTTCACTAGGTTTAGGGTCTATCTTGTGGGGGCGCTGCCCACTTCATGGCTTCCTGAATGTGGTCACCAATCGAGGTGGATTCGACGATGGATCTGTTTCTTTATATTAAACCCACTTAATTGAAGAGTTTGTCTTTCATAAGTGTGGTCACGAGACGGCTGCTTGACGTGATCTTTATCTTTATTTTAAAACCCACTTATTGGAGCTCTACTCATCGACCATAGTACTGAGATCTCTTAATATCTCGAGCATATTTTTTTTAATCTATTTTATTTCACAAGAAACTTTCAGCTAGTAAACAGAAATAGGTAAAATCACATAAAAGGAAGGCCAATTACAAGTTTTCACAAATTAATATCCACAATAACATCGACAAATTGGATGTATCTTTATATATTTAAATAAAAAAAATATTGTGCAATTGTATATCTATCTATCTATCTATCTATATCATCACGCCAGCTCCCTCGCGGGGTAGGCAGAGAGTACAGAGTTCCAACAGGTTCTTTCCTTACATACCTCTCTGGCTTCCTCCACTCTCATAGTTCGTCTCATACACACTCGCCGGTTACGGAGACTCTTAACTTGCCCTTCAGCTTAATTGTATATCAATAAAATAATTAATTTCAGGGTCTGTAAATTCAGCTGTACCTATATAAAATTGAAATAAAAATACTTGTGCGAAGCGATTATCAACATTTAATAATATCTAAATTCTTAAATTTACACATATTGCTTAATTGCAATAACTGTTAGGGTTTGTTAAACTTAATCATATTTAACAGGATTTTTGCGCCCCATTCCGAGTACTGTAGACTTGGAAAAAGGAAAAGAAAGTACGAAATACAGTGGAAAAGTTTGAAGCCACGTACTAGTATATATTCGGATTACAATCGTAGTTTTGTTCGACTAAGGTATTACGGAGTGTAAGCTCGTTGCTCTTTGAAAACTATTTTGCTTCTTGTAACTTTTTATTTCGACACATTTTGTTATTAATAGTGCGTTTTTATAATTCGCTGTTTTTCGGTTATTACTTTCCTTCTTTGAAAAGTTTAAATACCGTGTAGATTGTTCAGATACAAAGACGTTATTTGTTCTTACCTAAACCTGTTAAATTATATCTTTTGAGATTTGCTTGAGATAAGACGACCAAAACAATCCTCATCAATGTATTTTAGATTCATAGACTCGTGGAATAAAGAAATACGTACCAGTATTCTTTGTTTTGTGTAGAGTAATAAACTTTGTACGCTAATCGAAAAAATAAATGGATAAAAAATTACCGCAAAAGTAAACGCAAATCAAACACCTAAATACACAATTATTCTTTATTTAAACAGAAGGTAGCAGCAGAATGAATACATTTCAAATAAATATTAAACTCGCGCCGAGATGAAATATTATGATGTGGCTGGAACCGTAAATTGAATTTGGTTACATTGTAATGAGTTCATGTCGACGGGAATTGTGTATTGGCTTGATCTTGAATTCGATCACGTACCGTTCACTTGATTTATGTATTCCGACCACCTTTAGTATTGCTGTAGGCCAAGATTTGATTACTTACGTCGAGCTGGAATTCCTCTCGGTGAACCGCTAACGGATCGACCGCAAGCTGTCTGCTTCTAAGAAGTAGGTACCGTAAAAATAAAATTGCTTTCAGGTGCACGTTTCACAAATAAATGGTTCTTTTCGTGCTGCAATTAATGATGTCGAGACGGTGAAATAAGGCTAGCTTGGAGCCTTTTTCTCGCCGTCTCTGTGTTTCCCACGTACGTCTCGGAATTAGTTCAGTTCGTAAATTATATAACTAGGAACCTACGTTACACGAACCTATATATCACTGCCTTCTTGCAAAGTAGTCTTCGTGTTTACTTGGGCTTAATATTTCATGTGCTTGCATTTATTCTTGGTACTATTTATGGTTTGTGGGTAAAGAGCGGTCCTAGCACAACCACTGTTAATCTTGATAGGACATAATTAGTGGCAGATTGCCAGCCCATTGACTGCGAGAGGAAATAGAACCCATTTCCTACTTCGTTCTGTAGTGAATATAGACAAAGATATACTGCATAGTTGGTCCACAGGCGTATAGTGCGACTGTTGATCACAAGGTCCAGGGTTTAAATCTTAGGTCTGACAAAGAGTTTTTTCATAGAAAACGTTCTCAGCAGTAGGCCGTAGTCTGAAATTGTGCTTGGTGTAATAGCAATCTCGCTATTTTCATATTTAGAACTAATATCGTCGACGATATGTGGGTGTGTGCAATATACCTCTGTCACCCCTTTTTTATTTTGCCTAGTGATACTTTGAACAAAAGGGATCCCGCAAGGGATCTGGCGCGATGATATGTATAGACACTTTCAACAAATTCGTTTTATGTTAAGCAGAATTGGAATAACTATAATCGATAGAACCTGATCCTTTAACTATAACTATATTATTTGTTTGCCATACCATTCTATAAAATCTTACTTACAAACGTGCCCCGACATCTGCCAGTTGATCTAGCAATATCCTCGAGCTTTCCAATTACGGACCTGCTCTCTCCCTCTGCGTATTATTTAGCCGCTACTTAATTGTCGCTTTGGTGCACCTGCCCTTTGAAGTCCTTTAGTCGGAATTATAACTTGAACTAAAACCACAGGTATTGTCATTAATTAGCATCAAGATTAATTACCTATAACATTCTAACATAAGCCGAGTTTCTAACATAAGTGTTAGTACAGAAACAGTTCGTAGCTCTAGGCACTCGTAGATTTGCAGAACTGCGGTGTTATTAGCCATCGCCGAGGATAAGCAACATTCGGATTTTATAATTATAATCGTTTTTGAGCGTCTCGGGCTTCGTTGGTCCCGACTGCAACACTCCACGGAAGATCAGTGCTGGTTGTATCCAACCAGTATAATGCTGAGTGGGAGCCATTTTGTAACGGGCACACGCTATTTGTCTTGTTCTCTTTTCTGCTATTTTATTTTCATGAATTTTTCCTTGTTTTCTTTATTAACTTTTATCATGGTTCGTTACACAAACTGTTTTTGTTTGTTTTCTATTCACTCAATATGGTAGTCGTTAAGTCGAGTTGGACGTCTTATACCTGGATTACTAAGGCTGCCGCCACTAATTCCTACTGGGTCGCGTATAACCTAATCTCTCTCACCTCTATTTTAAGAGAAGGTGTTTGCGCAACAGTGGATCAGTGAAGGCTGACCAACCAACTCAGAACTCCACATTAATTATAACACATAACACAAAACTCGGATGACTATGTTTAAATGGTATATACAGTGGATTTAAAAACAGTGATTTTGTCCGTTGTTGCAACCTTTATAAGCTACTTGCTCGGTAAAAATAGCAGGACCGTATCACAAAGTCGTTTAGGTAAGTATTTTATCTAGCGAAATCGTTACCTGCTTTTATATGAAATATTTTCTACATGCACGCGATAGATTTTGGTGACGTCGAATACCTAGTAAATGCATTTAAACGTTAAATACACCGTTACGCCTAGATTCTACAAGGAGAGGTGGCAAAGATGTATGTACACCATCAATTAACTGAAGATGTTAGGTCCTAATATAATAAAGGGCTAGCCTGCTGCCATTTAATCGAGCATAATTCTAGAGAGAATCTTTTGATAGAAAAACCTCATTAACACTTTGTCCGACCCAGGGTTCGAACTCAAGACCTCGTGAATAATTGTGATGATAAAACGATCTAAGTATATTACATTATTTTTTAATAGGTATGAATGATGCCTACAAGTATAACGATGCCAAATATGGCGTGACGACACACATAGTTTAAACAAAGAGTGTAGCACAAAAAGATTGCCGGTAGCGTGACGCTTATAAGATGGTATGCCAACCTTGTTACACTACTAATTTACTAAATAAACATGAACGCGACGGCACGATCACTCACTAAGGTTACGCTAACGTCAAAGTTTTCGTGCTAAGCCCTTCTCTTCGAATTGACTTGTTTGTGTATTCAAAAAAGCAAATTAGAGTAAGAAATAACCAAATAGGCATTTAGACCGGGACTACAAGGAAGATCACGTGTAATTGTCTACGACAAATTAATTACCTGTCCTCTAAGACAAAATTATCTAAGCCCACCCTGGATCAAAACCTACCGGTGCGTTACCCAATTTATGATACTAAATAAACAGAGTTCTTGCTAAAAATATAAAATGTAAATGAAAGACAATAGCTGAAAAATTAAAATTACCCCAAGGGGTACGTACACCTACCTACATTACATTTACTCGTATTTTTATCTTTTTCTTTCTAATGTGACGAGGAAGTGAAGACACTGTCGCCATTCTATCGAATGATATCTACATTAATACACTACTCTTTAAGCCTAAATTCCATTTATTTATTATTTTTAACCGACCTAAAAAGTAGGAGGTTCTCAATTCGACAGTATGTTTTTTTTGTATGTATGTTACGCAATTACTCGGCCAATTACGAATCGATTTTAAAAATTGTTTTTGCATTGGGTTCAGTATAGCTCCGAAATGGTCCTTTATTGGTATTGGACCTTGGATTTGGAAGATACACCAGGGAACTCCTTAACGACAAACAATACGAATGCGTAGATTGAGATATTATGGGTATTACGTCAATCCTATACGTACCCTGCCATAGAACTAATCAGAATATTAACCGACTTCAAAAAAGGAGGAGGTCGACAATTCGTCAGTGTTGTTTTATAACTTCTTTATTTATGAACTGATTTTGATGATTCTTTTTGCGTCGGGTTTAGTATAGTTTTGAGGTGGTCCCATTTTAATGAAATCGGTATTGAACTTTGAACTTATAAGATACACCAGGGGACTCCTTAACGGCGAACAGCACGAATGTATAGATTCCGTTATTATGGTTATTATATCAATCCTGTAGGTACCTTGTAGTACAACTTAGCAAAATAATATAATATAGGTATATAAATATTAGTAAAAATGAGTTTTGAGTACACAAAATATTAGTAAATAATTATTTTGTCACTTAAAATTGTAAAATAAAAATCTTTTTAACAAAAAAAAACCGACTTCGAAAAGCAAGAAATGCACTAACCGGTACCGACTTCAAATATTTATTTCTTGCTTTTTCAAATCGGTTTTTTTGTTGAAAAGATTTTTTCAGCATTTATCCTTTCAAAACTTTTAAAATTTTCTTGATCTTCGAGGTTTCTTCATAACATTTTGCTACATCGTTAGTTAACAAAAATTGCGAATTGATTAAGAAAAACCTCTGACAAACATGTTAATCTTTGTGTTTACAAAGCGTATGTTATATTGTTCAGTCATCTACTTCTGCTGCATGATCTCTGTAGATTCCTTGCTGTTAAATCCTCTTTTCTCATCCCATTATTCAGATATTACTTGTTTGACCCAATTTACAAAATTGCTAATTAATGCAAAATAAAACAGCTATGTTAGTTTTTTAAATTTTGATCATGTGTTTACGAATGTTTATGAATCTTATATCGTTCATCTATCTTTCATTATTTCATGAGCTATGAGAATTCCTTTCTACTGAATACTCCTTTTTATCCCCTTTTTAGAAATCTTTGACCGAGTGTTCATAAAGCCAGTCTTCTATCGTTCAACTATCTATCACTGCTGTATGAACTTTGAAGATTCCTTTGTTTTGAATTTACCATTAACTTCTACAAGCTTTTATTTAACTTGCTCTGTTCGTATATTTGTCTGTTTTCCGGTTCAAATTTTGTGGTCCATTTACAGATCTATCGGATACCCGGAGGTGCCTGAAGCACTTATCCAATTGAGCAGTAATTTGGCATACGTATGTAAGTGACAATGCCATAATATACAATGTGTAATTTTAGTAGTCCTGGAGCAAAACCCCAGGTGATGTATCGAATGCCTACTATTCATTCGTAAAAAAATGAATAAAAAGAACAACTTCAATAAGTAAAATCTACCTACTGACCTATCCGAATAACATAGTTAGGGTAAAAATCCGAAACACTGAAGGTATCTATCGGCCAGCTTACGAGCTGCGCCGTCCTTCAATATCATTTTGCGCTTGGTATGGGTTAAAAGTTGTTTTTTTACTGCACTTAATTATTATTGTTATGGAGATGTTGGTTATTGAAATATTCTTTTTTATTTTTAAAAAACCAGTGATTAGCCATTGGATACATCACCTGGGCTTTAGCTCTTGGACGACTAAAATTACACTGTGTATATGGTGCCATGGCGTTGGTCTGATGATGGAGCTGGAAGGAGTCGGTCTCCTCAATTAATTGGTTAAGATATATTTCTATCTCCCAAAATATCTATCATAAAATATATTAATATATATTTTTAAATAATAATTTTTATATTCAGGTGTGCTTGGCCTTCGCGACATCCAGCTAAGCGTGCCAGAGGCCGTGGGCGTAGGATCCAGCGCCACGCTGGGATGCCGCTGGGCGTTGGACGTGGGCGAAGCGCTCTACACCGTCAAATGGTACCACGGCGCCCAGGAGTTCTTCCGCTTTGTGCCTAAAGAGTTACCCAATACACGTGTCTTCTCACAAACTGGCATCAGCGTTGATGTAAGTAACATTATTTTTTTCATGAGTAAATATTGTCTACGAAGTGGTATAACAATAATGTATTACTAATTCACAAAAGTGTTAATATTGGCTTTGTATTAATAGGACTTAGCGTTATGCGGAGTGTTGTTCAAATATTTATGAATTTATTATAAATAATAATATTAGCCCTGTTAGGAAACTGTCCCACTGCTGGGCACGGGCCTCCTCTCCAACTGAGAGGGTTTAGGCCATAGTCCACCACGCTGGCCCAGTGCGGGTTGGCGAACTTCACACACCTTCGAGAAACTTTTAGGCATGCAGGTTTCCTCACGATGTTTTCCTTCACCGTTAAAGCAAGTGATAATTAATTTTAAATACGCACATGCTTTCGAAAAGACAGAGGTGCGTGCCTGGGTTTGAACCCGAGACCTCTGACTTTGCAGTCCAACGATCTAACCACTAGGCTATCACTGCTTAATGAATGTATTAATTGGATACAAATTAAATTAATTAATTTTATATACTACACATACATACACATAAATACATGCACTAAAATAATAATTATTATAACATCATCACTTTAATTTCAATTTCGCACATGATAATAGAATACAAAAACCTCACACGTAAAACTGCATGAGGTTGATCACCTAAAAATGCTAAAGGAACATTAAAAATATTAAGTACTTACATTACAGACAAACGCTTCGTGCGAAAACAAGTTCTTTTTCGTATCATCTAACAAAGTGGCTCTAAAGTTACGTTGTTAGATTACCTAAATGACATTTTAAGTTAAACAATAACATCAGAAACAATACAAAAAAATCGAACCGTTGAATGAATACTCGTAGAGCGCCCAATCTGAGGTTACTTGATTAGATTCAATCTACAAAGACTCTAATCAGCGAAAGGAGCTGCCGTCTTGCAATTTTTAAATCATTCTTAAGATATTACAGTTATTTTCTTTTTACATTTGGAAACTGAAAGCGAGAAACTTTAATATCCTGTGAAAAAAAATGATTTCGTCGACGTTGATTACAAATTGAATTAAATTGATCAATCACATTGTGAGAATTGAGTTCAAATTACAATTTGGCAGAATTGCTCAAACGGTTTCAATCGAAAAAATTGAATAAAATACTTTCTCTGAAAACAAGACTATCTGCCCAAAATGTTGGTGCATTCATCACAATGTTAGTAAACTAGTCCGTGTTTTATCCCACGGACTAGTTTATGTAAATATATATTGTTTATATGAATATAGAATAGTCTGCCTACCGTTTCATAGCTTCATCGAGCTCAACATTTTGCTATTTTTCTTCCTGCTGGCTATTTTCTTGCCACTGTTGGTACAAAACTTCGTACTGAAACAGCAAAACATCGTAAACGTCTACGAGAAACGGTTCTTACCTTAGTCATTAACCACTCAAGAACGTAATGGATGAATAAAAAGAAACAGTATTTCTTACGCAAATGGCTTACTTACGGCAAGACTATAAACAACGTCATAACTGCGATTATATATGGGTCAATGGTTCTACGACATCTTGCTAGTTCGTTAAACTGCTTTCGTGGAGAGGCTGAAAAAAATCACTTAAGAATCTCGTCGAGCGGTCGCTACGTTTAACCTTTAGCGGCTGGCACGCCGCCACATCCGAACTATAACATGGTGCCAAAATAACACATTAAAAACTCTTTTAGACAATAACTTATACTCAAAGTTTGCATCAAGACGGCATCGGGCGTGAGTAACACGCTTCTCACAAACGCAGTCCTTGAAAACCGGGTCAGACTCTTGAACGCGGGACGGGCATGATTTAGTTCGGCGGTTTCTCAAAGTGGACCGACTTTCCCTAAGATGGATCGAAGCTTTTAGCTCAATTTGACTCGGTACCAGCTGCGTAAGGTAAAGTGCACACGGCTCCTTGTAATGGGATTACTCGCTGACTCACGTATAAATTACGCATGAGCACATACCCGCGGTTACCACCTGAAATCAATGATACATTGATTCGACAAACTTTGCCTTACCTACAGGATACCTTTTAGGTAGATATTGAGTGTGTACTTTTAGGTCGTACATTTTCTTAAAAGTTTATTCTGTTCGTTATTTCGAGGTTACCTACTCGTAATAATAGATGCTCATTGACAATTGATTTATTCAGGTTTCATATCATATTTTGGTAAGTAATGAAATAGTGTTATATCAATAAAATGAAGAAGAATACACGTTTTTACCGTACCTTAATCGGTAAAAATGGAAGTCTTCGAAAGGAATGGAAGGACATTTAAGGCTAGTTTTTTGGAACCAGACAAGTTTAAATTTGTGTTTTTTTTACATAATTACAAAGGGATATGCTATATAACGACTCATATCAAAATGCTTTTATATTATCAATAGATCAAACTCATATATAGTATTTTAACAATTTATTGTGCTTCCCTTATTTCTGAAACAGAAGTTAACTAATTAAATGCGTGTACTCCTAAAGACGCAACCTTACAGTATGTGTATAAAAGCTTGCCAAAGTAAGGAAATCGAATTCCCCAAACGAGACAAACTTTGTTGGTAAAGTATCACAGGTCCGTAAAACATTTTCACGTCGCGACGCCCTTATCGCCAGATTTAAAAACGTGATGGTTGTATCTGTAACCTACTTTCCACCCTACTTCTTTGGTTTCGTTAGGGGAAATCTGTTATGTCACGTTGACATTTTTATCTAAAGATTCGAGGTAACCAAAGCAGAGTGCGAACCTTTAATAATGCGAATAAAAACTTTTATTGTATGAATTGACTTACTTACCTTTTTATGTATTACGATCAAACACGCTATAGTGCGTCAAGGATATTTCGGTTCGTAGATAACATTGACAGGTGGGCGTTAGTGTGAAATTAGCATAGAGGTAGGATTCTATGGAATTAGGGTTTTCATTTAGTTATATTTTCCTATTTCTAGGAAAATATTACTTATTAAATTACTGTTAATAACGGTTACTAATTAAAAATAAAACTTGGGTAAATTTCATAGCAAACAACAACTCTGCGACCTTATAAAGTGGTCTGCGACATTATACTTGATGACAGCATTAGTTTCGATTTTGCCCGCGGCCACAAGATCCTTGGATGATTGTACATAATTTATGACAGAACTGGCATTGTTTACTGACGAATATTCTAAGTGAAACCTAAATTACTTAATGTGTTTTTGAATAATAGTAAGTCTGCTCTGATCTTTAAATCTCGGTATGGATAGTGAAAATAATCGCCATTATTATACACAACGTGAACGATATACGTGACGGTATTGTGTGGGGACTAACCCCAATATAGATATTGAATAAACATGTTACCATAACGACTATAAATTATCAGAATTTTCTAGCTTTTAACATATATTTAAAAATAGTGTTATAAAAATAGCATAGGTGATTTTGTATAATTTGAAAATGTAATCTACAAAAAATAAAAAATAAATAAATGGAGAGTTAGGCAAAAATACAAGCCCGCGGAGTTTTTCGCCGGCTCTTCTTAATGGAGGCCGCGTTCCGATCCGATGGTAGATGAGTAAGTAAAAAAATATATGTAAATATGACACTTTGTAAACACCCCCGCAGGGTGTATGCAAAATAAATGGTTTGAGTTTGAAATATAAATATTCCGAATTCAGTAATCTATAGTTAAAGTATTAGTTATGGTAGTAAGTAACTATTGTAAGAAAAAGATAATAATAATTTCTGCAAAAATAATATTCTAATAGTATAGTATAAACTATACTATTAATAATATTTTCGCACAAATTCTAAAATTCTATTTGCATGCGGATAACATCAGGCAAAAGTTCAAATAAGTTTCAACTCAAGCATTGAGCACCATCAAATCCCACAGGGTTCCTACAGGCAAAACTTCGCAAAGCTGTAAAAACAAATAAACTTCAACTGCGAATATGAGTTCGTTTTACCAAGTAAAACAGTAAAATATTTTTAAATAAATGCTTTTTCGGCGTGTATCATCAGACCCCCAGTTGCAGAGACGTTTTCGATTTAATTTAAATAAGAAAGGACATTGTTCTGCGCCCATACACGATGTGCCTTAGAACCAACAGCAATGCAAAAATACTTGTATGATTTCAAATCACCCATGAATTCTCTTAAGGCATTTATTATTAACCGGAAAAGCCGGGGAATCGCAGTATTGCACTAAAACTAGTAGATTTTGAGGTTATAATTCAGTACCCATTAATACATAAGAGGTTATATTGTGTGTTGACATTCAGTGAAGATGTCGGCGACTTCGATATACGTACTGACAATACTTTAAAATATTCGTTTTAGATTGCAAATTGTCTGTTAGATACGGATATTTTCCATTATTTTAATAAAATAGATAAATAATGATGGCATGGGTCAAATTTTTGTTGGTTCTGGGGCAATTTTCGACAATGTCCTTTATCGCTAATCTATGGATAACCTATCTATACTAATATTATGAAGAGGAATGATATGTTTGTTTGTTTGTAATCGATAAACTCTGGAATTTGCACCATTAGAAGGCTACATTATCTAGAAGTAACATAGGCTTTATTGTATTTCAGTATATAAAGATATTACAAACTAGACACGTCAGCAGCCGCATATGACCGCTAGTATAATATTAGCCCTGTTAAGAAACTGTCCCACTGTTGGGCACGGGCTTTCTCTCACATTGAAAGGGGTTTAGGCCATAGTTCACCACGCTGGCCCAGGGCGGGATGTCGAACTTCCCACACCTTCGAGAAACTCTCAGGCATGTAGGTTTCCTCAGAATGTTTTCCTTCACCGTTAAAGCAAGTGATAGTTAATTTTTAATACGCACATGCTTTTAAAAGACAGAGTTGCGTTTGAACCCGAGACCTCTGACTTTGCTGACCAACGCTATTACCACTAGGCTATCACTGCTTTTTTAGCTAGTATAATATATGATTTAATGATACTCGTAGATTATCTATGAAAGAGAGGCACTCTTTGTAAAATTTAATGTCTTTTTTTCTTTAAAAAATAACGTAGCCCCCTCACACTGAGAGTTATTCCTGTGTCGTGGGTGCGTTTACGAACATGAAATCCATGTACAAATACAAATATTTGTGGTTCACAGAAAGATTTTTCCCATACGGGAATCGAACCTGCGACCTCTCAATCCAGAGGGCGAAGCGACTCAAGCTCCTAAGCACTGGACCAAGCCGTCCGTCTTCAACTAGGCAAAATATTACTAAAAATATATATACTAGAAGTTCTTGCTTTATTTGACTCACGATACTTACTATTCGAGCGGATGAGCTGTGTGTGTTCGAATAAAACTGACAAGCAGTAAAAGGTGTAATAGGCACGAAACCAGAGCTATCCCTCTATTCCGAGCGAATAACATGACTCCCCGAGGCTATCATGCAGTGACTGTTTCGAACACGCACGCCCTTTGACAGCATTTTCGAGGGTTCCACACGAACTATCAATATTTGACTCGACACAATGAGTGTCATAGGAATGTGAATGGCGACTGTATGTAAACGATTTGCTATATCAGCTTATTTAAACAAAGTGGTAGTTAATTATTGAAAAACTATGACCTGTTAGTTAAAAAAAAACATAACCCCACACTAGGATTTATTTCTGTGTCGTGGGTGCGTCAACAAACTTGAAATCCACATACACAAATACCCAGACCGAAACAAATATTTGTGTGTCATACAAATATTTGTCCCGTGCGGGAATCGAATCCGCGACTATTGGATCCAGTGGGCGGAGCGGCTTAAGCTCTCAATCACTGCACCAAATTGTCCGTTGCCCAGTGCCCACCGAACCAGTTGTTATCAGGGTACTGCTACGCCGGATCAGTAAATCAATGAGCGCATGTTTATCGCCTATCGAATGGATAAAATTGCGCGTCTACTTTCGTTGCATACCGTTCGCTAACTAAATGAGTCGGCAAGCGAAATTCTTCGAACTGCGTATTGTATCTACGCGTTGTATGAACGCTCCATCTGAGTTATAAGGCAAGCAAACAGTCAGCCGCATACTACATAATGGGTCGTATTCTATACTTAATGAATCCAAAGCCTTAAGTTCAAGAGTCGGCCACAGTGCTCCGCTAGCTGTAAGACGAGTGTGAATAAGGTGTGAATACATAATATGTCTTTAAAGTTATAAATAACGTTTGTGCAGGTATCTCGTTCGGGCGCGCAGCAGGTAGTGCTGCGGGGCGTGACGCGCGGGCTCAGCGGGCGCTACCGGTGCGAGGTGTCCGCAGACGCGCCCTTCTTCCACACCGTCTACAAGAGCGCGAACATGAGAGTTGTCGGTTAGTAGACCACTACGTGTAGGCACTATCATAACTATTGTCATTTTAATCCATTCGGTAACACTGCTCGCTGAGTCTAGTCGCAGAATATTCTTCCTTTCATTGTCTAGCTTGATCAGACTAATTATGGTAACTATTCGGAACTAAGTCGCGCTTCTCTCTCATCGGCCTAGTTACTCTCACATTCCAAAGTGTCAGCGATACACATCTTTGGTCTCAACTTCACTTTGCATTAGGTGAAGTAGGAACCACTTGCTAATCAGTCTTCAGTAAAATATGAAATCGTGTTTAACTATTTGTGCGAACACTAGGTTAAATCTTGAAATAACACTCTAGGTTCTTGTCTAGTACACTGATATTCCTTGATGTCCAGACTTTGGTAGCAAAATATCAGAAGATGCTCGCAATAATTGAGGTTTGATGGAACACAGTGAGGTTAGCTGCTCCGCGATACGTGACCGCTCGCCCCGTGGCCAATAGAATCAAAGAGAATATAATCACTACGTTTTACTAGAATCACCAAGTAGGGCCGTCTGCCGTCTCACATCGACAATCTGTTATCTTAATATCATATTTTGACTTAATGTTCATAGTTCATATAGCATTTTGCAATATCTACAACAAATTCGAGCATTCAAAACGGGGGGTCTTTTAAAAACAATGAAAGCTCTCATCGGAGTTTTTATTGTATCATCCTTAACAAACTTTCTACAAATGAGTTATTTATTTTGATTAGGCTCTTTAAACAGCAGCGCCTTTAAACCATTACAAATTGTTACGCGTTCCCCGACAAGACAACGCGCCTTAATAGGCCCATTGTTACCTTAACAACATAATCAGTTATATAAGAACAACGGAACTGGGTTTCAAGTTTAGGGACACGTTGGTAAATATTATGACGTCGTTAACTTCTAACGACGACCGCTTCCTCTCGTGGTTTGAGTCAAAACCGCATTGCTTACTGTACGGGCTTGTCGCAGATTCTCTATTCCCATAAGAAACTAATTTTGAAAATGATGTAACTTGCCATAGTTAGGGTAGGTATAACTAGAAAGTTATACCCTACCTATTTTACATTATATGATATGAGTTATATAATAATGGTAATTTAGACAAATTAAGGATAAATACACACGGAATTGGTGTCCCGACATAATTAATAATATCTCTGTGTCCACTTTTATATAATTACTAATTCAGACAACTTAACTTTGCGAATATAAAAAAAAATCTCCCCGATCATTATCGCTGTTTTGTATATTGTTTTATCAAGTTTATTAGTGGTCAAACCTTACAGTTTAACGTAAAGTCACTGACTACATAGTAACGCTATGTAGGAAGCGTGCTGTTATGTTCATCAGTATTTAGTTAATTAGTTGTGTGAAAAGTATGCCACATAAACTCGAAAACGTCACGCTTACGCCAATATCTTCATGGTAAGTCCGATAACTTATTGATAGCTATCGTAGAGAACTGTCGTGAATTAATTCTCGTGCTAGCCAGCTTTATGGCCTGAATTTTAATCGAAGTGTATGGTCCTAGTACCCTGCGTACGAAAAAATCGCGTTGGAGTACGGATGCATTACATAACATTTTACACAAGGGTGGGCCTTACGATCCGGTTCTAATAGGTTAGTGCGGCAAACGGTTTTCTCCAAAGTTTTGGGTATTAGATTGTTACCAGGGATTTTTTTTTGGAGGGTATAATGTTTAGATGCTTAAGATCGCAAAAAGATGATATTAATGCCTCAGTCATAACATGCCTTACACATAGTACTTAACAGAGCCTAAAATTAAGTTAATATATTACAAACTTTTTGCTAGTAATTTTCTTAATTATTTCTACATAAAATTATTTTCACAAAATTTATTACATTATAATAACTAAGGCTTAAAATTTTCAAAAATACCTTAAATACCTATTTACGATACTGATTGCTGGTTAAGTTGAATGCTCTGATTTCGTTCCGTATCGTAGTTTGTGCCACTTGCATTCTCTTATCAGTGGCGTCAATGGTTACTAAACTTTCACCATTTTTAAATCATATGATTTTAAAATAAGACGTTAAATGTGGTTCAAAAGGTACTTAGGTATGCTTAAAACAAGCATTAACATCAAAACTTGAAGTGTACAAATTGTTACGATGCCGTCGTAAAGGTGTGTTGGTTAAATTAACAATATAATCAGTAATCTTAGTGCCAACGGTTACGGGTTTGAGTTCATGTTTGTTAGTTTTACTATAATGAGAATCTTTATCTTAATAGAGTAAAATATTAGTACAGCAAGATATTTATAATCTGGGTAATCTATTTAAAAGTGTTTTTGCCGTTAATCCGTCTGTGTTAACAGCGCCACGTAGTTGTAAGTAAGTGGAAGTTTGGCAAAGGAGAGGCCTAATTCACTACATATTTTTTATATATTGTTGTTATATATTGTTTATATATTATTATTATATATGTATCTCGCTGAGATTCACGGACTTTACCCGGACCTTTGAAAGGCTTGCATGGGGACATGGGTCCAACACGTAGAGGCCCTTTGCGAGAAGTTAATGTTATGTAAGCCACCTGCTGAGATCACTTGCTGAAAATGAAGAAACATAACCAGCGAACTGACCCCGGCAGGTGCAAGGACTATTGTAAATTATGGAAAGAAAACAAGGGCTATACAAATGAGGTTTGATGGACAAAAACTGGACTATTTCAAAGGGGACGGACACCGGCCATAAATAGTGATATCTAATTACCCGTGGCCGGCGGTGACTCGCCGCTTACTAGATGGGCCCTCAAACGGTCGTCCTAGAACAACTGAGGGCAACACTGGTGTGAGCAGCTCAGGGGTGTAGAGAGGTGTGCTGCGCTTTCTCCGAAGTTACTCGCGGCGTTATGCCCTTTAACACTTCCACCCCTGGAGTACATCGATGTAGGAACGCATTATCTTCCTACGTCGATATAGCTCTCACGGCTCCTCTCTGGACGGCCAATTAAGGCTAGCCAGAGCCGAGAGTCCTGCGGGCACCCTTCGGTTTCCACTCGACCGACGAAGACACGCCGAGTTGGGGGCCCTGACCGACTCTCTGAAGCACTCGGGTCCGTGGTGTCGTTACTCACCAACAGCTCGCCACAAGCTGCCCTGCGGGCTATTATTATTATTATTATTTCAACAATTACGAGGTAGGTTAAGATGCACTCATAAGTAAGTTAACATTCGAACTGAGGGCTTACCATGAAGACACTGACGTAAGCGCAACGCTATCGAGAATCGTGAGCATGCTGTCACGTTCGTTTGTATTCAGTACATTTGTTATGTGAAAAGGATGACACATTACATACACACACACACACAAAACACATATTAACTGATAAAGTGAACGGAAAACCCGCTAGTATCATGACTGTGGATTTCTTTTAATCAAATAAATAAATTAATATTTGTCGTGGATTTTTTGTTACAGTATCCTGTAAAAGGCTTTCACAATATAATTGAATTTGTATTCAGTGTAGTGGGTTTTATCCAATTAAATTTATTTTAAAATATCCCCATATCGGTTTCCAACGGAGAACAGTTTGTATCTATCATATTGTTTGTGGATTGAGTTTGGAGAGCGCAATAAAACATGTTCAAAAGCAATAGAGAAATGTTGGTTCGTGTAAAATAATTTTGAGTGAAATATATGAAATACTTTATGTACCTATGTTGAGTCTTGGTTAGAACAAATTTTTTGCATGTTAGGCATCGTAATTCCGGAAGCGTGACGTTAAGTATTGACATCCACGCAACAGTCTGGAATTTATTAATAGTTGTACATATTGTACGATAGGCTTCTATTTCACTCGGAATACTAATTTCTTAAAAGGTGCTGTTTACATTTTATAAAAGTAGGATTCTTGTTACAAATATGTTGAATATCGTCTTGTTTTAAGACTTCGATTCAGGCGAATTACGACAGGCCGAGCGACGGAAAGAGGTACATTTTGAACTTTATATGAGGACTCTACTTATCATCTCACAACTTGAGTCATGACATAGGTTTTCATGACTCAAGTTGTGAGATAATAAGTAGAGTAAACTGTTATTAGTTAACATTTCCTCTCTTCCATCTATTAATTTAACATAATGTAATTTTTTTTGTGTACTTTTTTTTGTAAATGAGGGACAATGAAGCCTTTTTTTAACTTAGACTCACCTGATGACCAACCTACATTGTTCTCCCATACTCCACAACAAAATGTAGATGAAAAAGTTTGTAAAATTTTTAGTTTAAAAGAGTAACCCTAGAGTTTCTTGCCCTTCTTTTCCACAGGAATGACATTCCGAAGTGGCGGTAGTCTTTGTTACTTTTCTGAAGATTCATAAATACTGTAATGGTGTACATGAATAAAAAATATTCTGATTCTTACAGAAATTGATAGTTTTCGTTTCAAAAACAACAAAAACATGTCAAAAGAAATATGTACAGTAAATTAATAAACGTTACAATTTACCGAAAGATACTTTTATTCTCACACATAAGCTATTAAACTATATATTAATTCGTTTAACAGTTTTCGTATAAATAACGCAAACAATTCCACCACAGACCCGTGCAACACTAAATCGTAAATCAGAACTATTGTTAGGCAATAAATGCGAGGAATCGAACACAAGGGATGTTTGATTAAGGTTTATCTTGGTTAATTTACGGTTATCGAGGAATCGAGTTGTTCGCGGCCGTATATATCTTGCTACGTAGAATTGCGACTTGGTTTTAGTGGGCTTTTTACTTTTATTGGATAACTCAGTCACATACAAGGTGTAATTAGACGTCTAGGAGCGAAACCCCAGATGATATAACCAATGCCTACTGTTCACTATTAAAAAAATGAATAAAAAGAAAATTCCAATAAGTAATATCTACCTACTGACCTATCCGATTATTCTAGAATGAAAATTCGGAACAGCGAAGGTGCAGGTGATCTACCTGTCACTTGACGAGCCGCGCCACCCTTCACTGTCATTTTGCGCTTAATATAAGTGTCTTTTCAATAAACTAAATTAGTATTATTAAAGAGATGTTACTTTGTGAAGTGTCTTTTTTTCTCATTTTTTTAGTACCAATGAATGTTAGGTATTAGACATCAGCTGGGCTTACACTCCAAGAGTACTAAAATAACACCGTATATAAGTCACATATAAGTTAGAGACTATTCGCGTAGCTTGCTTATGGTTACTGTCGTATAGACTCAGAGAACTTAGCATGGAATGATTGATATTATCGTGACGCCAGCGCGTTGATATGCCATCCTTGTAACACAACTAATTACCTAAATAAACATGAACGTGACAGCACGATTACCTACTCGCTAGCGTCACGCTAACGTCAAAGTTTTCGTGCTAGTCCTAGTAACGCGGTTTCACAAAATTAAATTACGTACTTCGTGCTCTTAAAATGTCAGTTAAAGCTGAGTTGGTAGTCATATATTTTCCATCCATAATTAAAATCTAACAGACTCTAGGTAATTTAGAAAAGAGTTCCGAATACAAAGTTGAGTAACACTATATTTCTCTAGATAGTTTTTTCATTACATTATCCCTGTATGATATGAGTGGTGAGCGTAAGTGAAACGAACTATAAGAGTGAAGGAAGCCAGTGAAGTGTAAGGAAAAGAACGGTTAGAAATCTGTACTCCCTGACTACCCTGCAAGGGATCTCGTGTAATGATATAGATATATAAATATCTGAATATCATCACTTTTTTGTAATATTGAAATATCTATTGAATACTATATTTTATTGGATAGTAGTTCGATTACTTCATTCTTTGCATTCACAGTAACTGAATAAATAAAACTCGCGATTGTAACAAAAGTGCTGATATGGGGAATAAGCAATGTTGCGATTTCGATGCATTTATGTACAAGTCTCTAGTACAATGACCGACTATTGGGACACAATTGTAAGAAACGAAACTCCTTCTAATGTTGAATAGACAACAGCTCAGGTATATTGTTTAGGTTCTGATAAATATATTTTATATAGTCAGCAGTTTTTTTTCTTATTATTATTCTTTCTATCTATATCATCACGCAAGTTCCCTTGCGGGGTAGGCAGAAAGTACAGAGTTCCAACAGGTCCCTTCCTTACAGACCTCTCTTGCTTCACTGTCCACTCTCATATTTCATCTCATAAACGCTTGCCGGTTACAAAGACTCTTGACTTGCCTTTTAGATAAGACTCGGTCTATTTGGTCATGGTAAGATAGTCTAGGTCTTCCCCGGTACTTACATCCTCCCACATTCTCATTATATGTCGGTGTTGTCATTCTTTCTTCAGACATTTTTCTATATGCCCGAAACAACGAAACATACCCTTTTGCATTTTTACACCGATACTATATTTCATACCTACACCCTATCTTACTACGCTGTTGCGAATACGGTCGGTCATCTTGACTCCGCACATCTTCTGCAGAGCTCGCATTTCGACCGCATTTATCCTGCTTTCCTTCTATAGCGTTGGGACAAGCACCCCATTATGCAAGACCAGCTGCGCCTTTTGGCTTAATTAGTTAGCTACTTAGTTGGTTCTATTATATACATAAAAATAAACTGTAAATAATAGTAAGTAACTACTAGTAGATAGCTATGCATAATAAAGCTCGTATGTCCTTTCACTTCCATTGAGCTAGCATCACGGAACCACAGATCATGCACCGAGCGAATAAAACATATTCAAAACTCGTTGTCTGAGGCCGAAAAGAAAAAACAATGTTAACAAAGTTATTCGGTTTAAAATAACGTCAACGCCGTAAGAATGATATAAGTTACAGCATTTTGATTACAAATGGGGATAGGGCCATACGCGCAGGCTTTCAATATTTAAAGGTCGTTACATCAATATTTTTTTCACGTCTTAGTGAATGTGTCTCCAACTTCAATGGCATTGCTAAAATCGGTTGCATGTAGTATATTTTCCTGAAAAAAAGTTTTTTTTTTATCAGATTTTTTATACTAGTGGATCAAATGCTGATAACGTGAGTAGGTAATAATCTATTCAGAACATTATTTTCTAGCCGATGACAGAGACAAAACGATGGTCCATTGATAGCACTACTTTACAATAGACTTTTAATCTTCAAAGAAACCATGTCCATGGTCCATGTTGTCAATAATGTGGTTATTGTCATTCCAATTCATTTTTAATTTAGGAGTTTGCACTTATTGGCAGCATTCTACGATTTCAGAAATAGCCCTGTTGGTTATGCGTTATTGAATATCTTCGGGGCACATTGGACCGTAGCCATTTAGCAACCGAGGGACAAGTAAAGTTAGTTAAGATCAGAGTATTATCCGTCTTTGTAGGTACTTATTGTTTATATACATAGATAAAGCTTCCAGAATTCTATGCTATCAAGTTTATTGTAACAATATACCTGCTAAAAGTAAGTTTCCAATAATTCCTGAAAACCAATTTCCTGCGAAGATTTATTGTATTTTATTTTTACCACCTAAATTGACGTCCCTCATCTGAAAGATTTCCCATTTCGTATGGAATTGTGTAGATATATCACCTTCACAACACAGGCTCACATAAGCGAACGTTTCTGTTACAATAGTCGTGGAATGGAGTGGTATAAATGCGAGCCGTGATAGACTCTCATCTGTCCCGGCCCATTCCTGCCTTTGTGGAATAATTGAACTTCAAACAACGTACGAAACGAAAACAGTTATTGTGATCTACAAGGTCGGCTTTAACGAATATAAATATTTAAATCTTGACGGATTAAATAAACACTAAAATACGCCACGGCGGCTAAATTAAACGAGGTGCTGAACACTCCCTGCGTTCCCATTAAGTAGAATTGGCAAAAAGCGACAGAACAGGAATGTAAACACTTAAAACTTTGCTCGGCGCGGAGTTCTACAGCTCCCTCGTAATAGAGGGCGCTGCTGGCAAACAAAAGCATGCCGAGTTGTAGTTTGGGCCGCCATTTTGGCTGTTCGGCGTTTCAACCGCTTTCTACGAAATTCGTGGTCAAAATGGAACCGCGCGTATGGAAGATGAATATGCAACATCGACGTCGACGAGCATTGAAACGCGTGCAGCGACGACCCGCATTATTTATTGCCATCAATTTACTATTCCTTTCGCTATGCACTATCTTTGTTTACGGAATCCAGTTTTAGTGAGCAAACCAACAATAATGCTATCAACAATAGTGGAGATTTAATTAGTTTTTGCCGCCGGAATCACCTTGTAAAGTCATTGTTCTTTGCTTACAGACAGGTGCGGTTACAACTAGGCTAGTGAATGTTCACTGCCATGCACATCGTATTGCATAAAGACAACACTTGCATGTATAATTTCTGCGGCAAATTGTATTAGCAGCTGCACAAAGACTAACTAATAAAACTGAGGCAGGTCTACTTTTATGAGATATGTAATTATTAAAATCAGGCTTAATTTTCAGTGCGGAAATTACCATTTTTATAATTAGAAGAAATCTCAATCAGTTTGCTGATTGCATAGTCTCTTCGCGTCCTCATTCTGTGTGCTTTAGTATTACTTGAAATGAAGATTTTTAATATCGCTAGACTAGCGCTCAGTGAGAGCGTGTGTTCTTTTAAAACAACGCGAAAATTTGTATCTATAATCAAAATCTTATGTAAGTGTACTTCTATCTATGTATCTAATATGTATAATTTGACAGAGTTGTTATTAAAATCAATACATTTTATAAATACATTCAATACATTCTGCGTGGTAAGGTGGACGGTATGACCGTAAGCTATTCCATAAGTAAGACTATTGTGTTTCTAAAACTTAGGCATGACATGCGTAAGACCAGAACAGTTCTAGAAATTCAATAGAATCTTGATAAAATTAACCAGATGTCAAATGCCAAAGTACGATGCATATGTGGATTCAGTGTGTACACTAATCTAAGAGCAATGCGTCGAATGCGTAGAAATGTTTTTGTAGCCAAGTTCAATTTTAAAATCCGTAACGCTAATATAAAATGGAAAAAGTACGAGATTGACATGTTTCATCGAAACTTTACCTGAGGGCCTAGACAAGTTGCAAGCAAGTTTGTTTCTATTCTCTTGTCGCAATCGATAGCGCATTGTTTTGACCACGTGACTTTTCGTTGCAAAACGCCATTCCCATACATTTTTCCGCTTTCTATTAGCGTTAACGGCTGTAGATTGTCAACTTGGCTATAGGCGCTGATTAGTAAAAGTCGCTATCGATTGCAGAAAAACAGATATGTATAAAATGTTCGCAACTTGGCTAGGCCGGCAGTTTGTCCTTACTTAAACGGTGTCAGCTATTTCCTGTTTTGTGTTTGAGACTGGCATACAACATAATTAAATTCACCTTAATTACTCCATAGCAATGTTATAGTTAGCGTTATTACTCTATTGATCAGTGGCGTGCATTGAATATAGGCAATTAATCAGTGTCTAGCTCATAAGAATTCAATTATGTAATATTACATCAATTAAATAATATCTCGTGGGTTTAGGGGCGAATTATGCGTTTTGCGATCAATAGGTACTGGGTTCACGTCCTTGGTCGACGAAATTTTCTATCAAAAAATCCCAGTATCAAACCGGAGTCTAGAATTGGGGCCGGTATATGGCAATAGGCCCGCTTCCTATTACATGGGCCCTAACATTTTGGCCATAAGTGGGTGTACACAGTAAACTTTTGCTCACGCTTGGGTACTATTTAGGCGTAACGGTGTATTATTATTTTTATAATAATATAATAATACTAGCCGTGTTAAGAAACTGTCCCACCGTTGGGCACGGCCTCCTCTCGAACTGAGAGGGTTTAGGCCATAGTCGACCACGCTGGCCCAGTGCGGGTTGGCGAACTTCTCACATCTTTGAGAAACTCTTAACATGCAGGTTTCCTCACGATGTCTTCTTTCACCGTTAAAGCAAGTGGTAGTTAATTTTTAATACGCACATGCTTTCGAAAAGACAGAGGTGCGTGCGACCTCTGACTTTGCAGTCCAACGGTCTAAACATTAGGCCATCACTGCTCTTCACTGTATTATTATTATATTAAAATAATATCTTCTCGTCCAAAATTCCGCAGTGTCTCAAGACAAAAGTCTTTGACCAGTGTGTGTTACCAGTGATGACTTACGGCACTGAGACATGGTCGCTTACGATGGGCCTCATAAGAAGGCTCAAGGTCACCCAAAGGGCGATGGAGAGAGCTATGCTCGGAGTTACCCTGCGGGATCGAATCAGAAACGAGGAGATCCGCAGGAGGACGAAAGTCACTGACATAGCACTCAGAATTGCTAAACTTAAGTGGCAGTGGGCGGGGCACATCGCTCGTAGAACTGACGGCCGTTGGGGCAGAAAGTTTCTCGAATGGCGACCACGTACCGGAAAACGTGGAGTGGGTAGGCCCCCTACAAGATGGACCGATGACCTGGTGAAGGTCGCGGGTAGAAGTTGGATGCGTACAGCACAAAGCCGGCCGTTGTGGCGGTCTTTAGGGGAGGCCTTTGTCCTGCAGTGGACGTCTTTCGGCTGAAGAAGAAGAAGAAGAAAATAATATCGGTCATATTTACTAAGTACTTACTTTAATACTGACTAGGCAGTGCTTAATTGCCTATATGTAATGTGCGCCACTGCTATTGGTGCAGAGTTGCCGGAGTCAGGGCCTACGGTGCGAGCACAGAAAAGCTGGTACTCCATCGGTGACATGCTCCGAGCCAACTGCACTTCCCCGCCAGCTGAGCCTGCGGCCAATCTCACTTGGCTCCTTAACGGACAAGAGGTAAACAGAATCATTGTAGTCATTCACTATTACAAAGTTAGTAAGAAGAGTGTTAGTTTGTAATATGCACTGTTTAAAAATGTACGAAACATAAAACATGTCAACTACACTAATATAACAATTTGTATGTTTGGAACGTATAAACTCAAAAACTACTAGACCGATTTTAATGATTCTTTCACCATTAGAAAGCTACATTATCCAGAAGTAACATAGGCTATAAAACCTAGATCCGGTAGGTGGCGCTGTTGTCGACCGGGTACGAAGTCGCGGGAAATTGCTATTATTTATGTAAACCGTATATCAGCCGTATAACAACTTTCTCATTAGTGAGGTGGCGTATGTTATGGTTGGCGATCACAAGATCCTGAGTTCAAATTGTAGGTCATACCTACTGTGCTTTTTCCGTCCAGTATTGTGGCACTGTATGCCCGGCATAATCGTAATAGGGGCGACCGCCATTAGATTGGGACCTAACATCGCCAACATAACGTTACACAGTACACTACTTCCATTTGATTCCGCTTGGGGAATATAAACTGGTGTTAATTTTTTTACAATACAAAAATACTAATCATTTCTAATTTATAAGCACGAGATATAATATGATATTGTATAATATTATTCCGTCCACAGGTAAAAGGGCTTGATATCCCGCCGCACGACACATCTTACACGCAAATAAAACCTGTGATAACCGACGCATCGCTCGAAGATGCAAATAGAATTATATTCAGTCCGTGGGATACGATCTCCGGGTACGAAGAACCTGTGACGGACGGCGTTATAGACATCCCCGGCAATATTGCCGATGTGGCGGCTATTTTGAAGTCAGATAGCAATCGGAAAAACAAGGACGAGACCACCACTCGCTTCCCCAGACTAGAGCAAATAGCAAATAAATTGAACATTAGTACAGAAGATGAAAAATCGAATAAATCATCTTCGTTCAGCCAGCTTGTAATACGAGTACAGTCGGTGCACTTTCGCAAAGTAAGTTACGCTATAAATTATTTATCGAAGTTGTTTTTTGTTCGCTAGCTTTTTTAATCTGTAGACCGTGTGATGTTTCACTCTATAGATTTACGGTTTGGAGCCAAATTGGTAAAGTGGGTTGTAAAAAAAGTGATTTGCATCGAAGACTCGTTACCTCTCAACCTAATCAGAGGGCTTAGCACGAAAACTTTGTCGTTAGCGAGTAATCATGCTGTCCCGTTCATTTTTATTCAGTAAATTTGGAGGGTGACAAGAATGGCATTATTGTATTGTGGCAACTCACTAGCGTCACGTCAACGTCAATCTTTTCGTGCTAAGCTTGATTTGAATATTGAAGTGTATTAAAATTTTGGAGTAATTATTTGACATTGTTACATAAACAATGTCAAAAACATAACTCCGTAACCGACAAGCGTGTATAAGACGAACTATGAGAGTGGAGAAAACTAGAGAGGTATGTAAGGAAAGAACCTGTTGGAATTCTGTACTTTCTGCCTACCCCGCAAGGGATCTGATGTGATGATATAGATAGATAGTTACATAAACCTTAATCATATGACGTCACCTGAAAACTGAAACTTCAAAATAGTCCAGTAGAAAAAAATGTCTAGTTTTGTCTGTAAACATACTGTTTCACTATTGTTTAATTTAGACTCCAATACCAAATATTACTAGTTAAATGTTTGATGAATACTGAGCATTTTGAAATAATCATTACCTGATTCTAAGAGATAAAGTAGAGATGAGACCTTTCTCAATGTATGCTTGTAGATGTGTATTGACTTTAGGGCAGGCAAAGGAAACTTGGCGTGACAATCTGGATACGTTTCAAAAGGATTTGCCAGAGATAGCTAATCAGTTGGGGATGTTAGTGGGATAATCTTTTTCCAAATTACCTTCGCGGTACATATCAGTTAGGTACCTATTATCGACAAAATCGCACATTTAGTACGTTAGGTATTTGAAATAAAACTATTTTACGGATTTTATCGCGGTTTATTTTTTTTTAATATTAGTTCCCGACGTTTCGAGTGCTTTGCAGCACCCATGGTCACGGGAGGGACTGAGGTGTTAGACCTCCAATAGGCATAGTTGTTCCGAGGTACCCTCGGTGAGCGACGGTGTTTTAGGTCAGCTCAAAGAAGTCAAAGAAGTCTGCAGTCTGTGAACATGTCCTTGACCGCACCCGCCATAACATCAGATTTGATAGACCACAAATCCTCGTGAAAGAACACCGATTCCTACCAAGGATGGTTCGTGAGGCTATTGAAATTAAAAAACATCCTAATTTCAATAGAGAAGATGGCTGGGTGCTTCCATCGTCTTGGGATCCGGTAATTAATATAATCAAATCCAAAACCAAGCATAACACTGCAAGACCTCAAGACACCGTGAGCTCATTCTGCGTAGATCGGACCAACAACAACAAAAATAATTAAGAAGTTTGAGGGTACCTCGGAACAACTATGCCTATTGGACGTCTAACACCTCAGTCCCTCCCGTGACCATGGGTGCTGCAAAGCACTCGAAACGTCGGGAACTAAAAATAAAAAAAAATAAACCGCGATAAAATCCGTAAAATAGTTTTATTTCATGTGTAATATTCGCGTAAATCTAAGAACTCAATACGTTAGGTATTTGTTTTAAGCCGATTTTAATGGAAACTCAAACTCAAATCGTTTATTTTGCATACACCCTGCGGGGGTGTTTACAAAGTGTCATTTTTTTTTATTTACTAATCTACCACCGGATCGGAACGCGGCCTCCACTGAGAAGATCCGGCGAGAATCTCAGCGGGCTTGTCTTTTTTGTTTAATTCTCAATTAATATTTTTTCATCTATTTTTTTGTATAGATGCATACATTTTTATATCATACAAAATCATTAAGGCGATCCAGCTCCAGTGTGATCGCTTACGACTGAGATATAAGACTATTTTTAAATATATGCCATAATGAAAAGCTAGAGGATTCTGGGTGGTCCAGTCTCCACAAGCAGCACCCGTTCACGAGTACTACTTGAGCAGCTATCGCCTCCCTTGACCATATTAGAGGGAAGGAAGTGACCCGCACCAAATAGACACTGCAGGCATAAAACACTAAGTTGGGTATATTAATTCATGAAGTGTGTGGAACCGGTCTGTACTTGGGCTATATAGTGTACCGCGCCAATTGAGTGTTGTTTCCAACTATAAACGAACAGTTCAGAATTTTCAACTAGCACATGAATATGTCATGCTTTGTTGCAACTACAACTGGTGCTATAAAATTGATGTTTTGTTTTAAAATTGGTTCTGGAATCGATTTATTTTTTATGTCAAATGGGTTATCAACGAAGCCTAACGTTGGAAGATATTTACGTGGACTAGTTTTATATACTTTTCGCTATGGAGATTCTTTAGGCTAAAAGGACTCTCTAGTTCATTATTTTTTTATTCAGAAAGGCATTCAATGTACGTTCATATGTAGATTTATTTAAAATATCTACTTATCTTTCTTTATCGTCACGCCAGATTCCTTGCGGGATAGAACGAGTGAGCTAAGAAATCAAGGATTATATTAACAAGGGACGGTTATGATACTTTTATTCGTTCATAGATTGATATTTTTGTACTGAGTGTTCCAGTAAAAAATCAACCTAATTCTAGACGTGGAATGCCAAGTCTAGAATTAGGTTGATTTTTCACTGGAGTGGAGACATGTACTACACACATCGAGCTTTCGAAAAGCAATTAAATCACTGGTCGCCGATGCTAAAAGTAGCTAATTTTGTACAAATTTATACATTAATAATAATCCTAGCGTTCTGCTTCTCGCCGTTTCAATTAATACACAGCCTTGGTGGGATGTAAGTGGTACCCCAGTACAATAACATAATTTAAACAGTAGATTATCTTAGTACTAACGGTCCGTACAATGATTACGTACACAAATGCAGGCTTTATGCGGGGGATAGCTGAGACCCGCCGAGAAGGCGCGTAGAGAGTGCATCTGTATGTGTGATTATTATTAAAATGCTCTACTATTACCAAATCTTTACTATGCTGGTAAATGATTAACAGTGGTTATAACCAGGGCCGGCTGAACGTGACGTGTGTGGCGCACGTGTTGTCGGTGTGGACCAACAGTGGCGTACTACTGCTGGACGAGGAGCGGCCGCAGATCGCGCCCGTCATGGGCAGCAGAGATTCCAACTCAGGTGGTAAATATAACCTCCCATTTCTACTGCGAGAATAATTAAGAATCACTCTTTAGTTATTCCCATCCTCTTAAGGATAATTAATTTGAACTCCAATACTTTTATTAGAATATGAAACTCTAATCAAGGGGGGCCGAAAAAGATATTTCTACTCTCACAGTCACGAAAATATCTAAAATAGTATTAGGGGGTGGGCGTAGTACCGTTCCATAAAGCTTACTTTAGCGATTTATTCATTATATCGATTGCTAATAATTGATCAAAATAAAACTATTAATTTTACCATGTGTTTGTAAGTATAAGTTTTTAGTTGTTTTTTAAATCCATAACATTAACAATCTAGGAATATTTAGAATTAAAAAAGAATTGTGTAAATATTAATTACCTTAATAATAGATTTTAAATGACCCAAAGTACTAAATACTTATGTGCGACACTATCGCAGAAAGGAATTACGTATAAATCGATGAAATTCCAACAATGAATATTCATTTCACGTAGAAGCACGGCCAGCTGAACCCACGTGTGCTGCTTTAACCACCATTATGCTATAAATCACATTTAGATTGTAGAGGATGCAAACTTATTCACGAAATAACCGAAATACTGCTTGTTTTGTTCATATTCGTACATATTTTATGAAGTTTCGTCCAAAAAGATTAGGGAATAACATAGTCGGTAATGTACTCATAGATTACTAGAATTGTTATACAAGCTTAGGATAAACAAAAATAGTTCTTTTAGAAACTATTTTAGTCATGCAGTATGAAGTTTAGACCTAATTGCTAAATTATTTGGCGACATTTGATTTTGGTAATTTTGTACTTGCTGTACTATTTTGTATCGGCTGTTCTGTACTATCTCGTTATTTTAGTAGCAAATAATATGCATAGAGATCACGAGGTACTGGGCTCAAATCCTTGATCGGACAAAATGAAAGAAAGAAAGATATATTTATTAGCTAGGCTAACAGCGAGGTACACTACAATAAAAAAAACAATGATATTCAAAAATAACATGCACTAACTATTTAATGGGTTATCCCATTAGTGCGGCTACCCCGCTCAGCGTAAAGCTGTGTTACAGCGTGAACCACAACACGGCGCTGTTTTCATTGGTACCCCAAGTACGCACGCAGGAAGCGGTTCCCAAAAAATTCAGTCACGCGGCAATGAGAGGGGAAGTGGAAGTGGCACCAACCGTGCCCAAAATATAGTTTTTCTATTGAAAATTTCCTAGTGTCAGTCCGGAGTCTGGAATTGTGCCCAATATGTGGCAGTACGCTCTCCCCCTATTACATGGAACCTAATATCGTCGGTGAAAAGTGGGTGCATACAGTACACCTCTGCCACCCCCGCTTGGGAAATATAGGGGTGAGAGAGTGAGTATGGAGTATAGAGAGTGCTTATTTATTTGATGTTGTATAATACACAAGCAAATTGCTTGTTAACCAGTAATGAACATTTCGTTTTAATAGGCCCCATAGCGATATATATTATTGATACAAATAATAATTATATCAATGATGCCCATATTACATACATGCGTAATAGATATGCAGTATTTTATCTTAAAGGTTTTGAATGTTCTTAAACATTTCGGTAATAAGGATTTTTTAAGTGTAATCGACTAAGCACTGTTGACAATCGAGTCAGAAATCCTGTATTGTGACTCTAAATTAGAAATAAACTCCTTCACAGATAACAGCTCTTGTAATAATTTTTCAGAAACTACTTAATGCCACTGAACGTTATGAGCATGTTCAAAACATCCATTATTTAATACTGTCATTTTTTTAGGGTTGGCGAGATCAAAGTTGTGAGAGCATAACAATAAAGTGAAGGTTATTGCCTGCTGTGACATTTTCATAGGCATTCTTCAGAATATTCGTCATAGTACCGTTACAATGTTTCTTATAAATAGGGTAATATTTCGTAAAGACGTCGGTCGATACAAACCGGGAGAGAGAACTTAGCGAAATCGCGAGAACATTTTCATGTAAATATCACATCAGACCACCACTTACATTTGATTTGGGGATTATAGAGACGTAGAGAGGATAAGATATCGTCATGTTGCACACGTCGTCGCACAAAGTTGAGGCGAAGCTTTGAGAAATCACGGGTACAATTTATAGACCGCTTAGCCCGCATCTTTAAACTTAGACAACTTCAATATTATATAGTTTAGTTAGATCATCGATCAAATATGGGTATTTTGTGTGTGTGAATGATCTACGCTGTTGGCCGTGGGGCCTTTACAGGTTAACACGCTCGGCGTACCAAAACTGGCACCACTTGAAGGCAGATAAAAGTGGGCGGTACTAAAAATCTAGCAGTGTTCCGCGGTTAGTCACTTGTTTAGCGCGCGACAAACATGCCGAACTGGGCAATTAAAAACTGTAAGAATTATACAAAAAAGGAACAAAAAATGATGGGGTGTTTTTTTTTAAGTAACTATTACTTCACATTAATGATTTTTTGATTATTTTGTTCATTTCTAACATCGTATGCAGTCCGCAACTGTCTGTTTCGCTCTTGGGCGCGGAAGCGAAACAAAACTTTATCTCTAGAACAAGGTTTATCTCTACAAATAAACATGGTGCTGTCATTACGTTGCTTTCATTAACCGACTTCAAAAAAGAGGAGGTTCTATGTTCGGTTGTATGTATGCTTTTTTTTTTTTTTATTATTTATGTTCAGCGATATTTCCGTCAATTGTGGACCGATTTTGAATTTTTTTTTTTGCATTGGGTTCAGTATATCTCCAAGGTGGTCCCATATTAATTTTATTGACATTGGACCTTGGACTTAGAAGATACACCAGGGAACTCCTTAACGACAAACAATAGGCATGTGTAAATTGAGATATTATGGGTATTACGTCAATCCTATAGGTACCCTACTATAGAATAATGCACTGGTCACTTAAAATTGTAAAATAAAAATCTTTTATAAAAAAAAGGTAAACCGACTTCAAAAAGCAAAAAAATAAATATTTGAAGTCGGTGCCGAGTAACCGACTGCACCAACCAGCACCGACTTCAAATATTTATTTTTTTGCTTTTTGAAGTCGGTTTACCTTTTTTTTATAAAAGATTTTTATTTTTAAAGTGTTTGGGGGTAAATAAAGTGTTTTTGTTAAATTAATTTGGTGTTATTGACAAGCGAACCCCTGTTATTGTATGAAGGAACCATGTCGTATGTAGTTCATAGTATCTATGTGTAGTAATTCTCGACGAAAGTAACTTTATTGGCGATTCTTGTTAAAATTTTTTTTTAAATTGTTTACATTAAACTAAATGTTAAAGGGTAACGTTTTATGCCTAAGCCACAGCCAGTAACATGAATTTTATGATTTTTGGAGACCCTCGTCCTTGACTCAGGTGATCACATTTTGTTTAACCGCCGTTCCCTATTTCGCAATTGTAGATTTAGAATTAAAACATCACTTTAAGGCTATTTATATATTTCTAATGATTTTCATTATACTTTAAAGTTTTAATAAAAAAATATTTTCCCCCTTGTTACACAATATTACACTTCATTGACATTCTGCCTCCCTTTTCACGTAATTTATTGATAGCCTCTAATGACCAATAAATAAAAATATATATTATACCAATAAACTCAATGTTAATGAAATTATGTAGCCACATTGACAAAGATCCTATAACGTAATTTTCATGATATGATAAAAGAATTTTACTGTAAAGATATTATATAGATTGTGTGAAAGAAGTATACTGTGTCTACAACACATTTTATAAACTTAATAAAAATGTATTCGTATTAGTATAGTAATACAAATAAAAAAAAATATAATATTATTTATCACGCGCGCGCATTTACACCTCACATTAATTCACTTTTAATTTTAATTTAATATTCGTACCTACTTACTTAGTTATAAAGAAAAATGAAGTATTCTTTTTTAAATCTTCTTTAAATACTACTTGTTCTTTAAATACTATTACATGTTTATATATATTTTGTTATAATATTTTATTCATGTAACTAAACTAACTGTTAATGGAGAGCGGGATACCCTAGCATAAGTATAATATTTACTAAAAAGGGGATCTCAACCACTGTTACTGTTATTTCTACTTGATTACTGAATAAAACATTTTTATTAAAAAAATGTGTGAATATTGACTCTACTCACTTTGTGTTCTGCCGACGAGCTCCTGTCTTAAAATTTTATTGTTTTGTGTTAATTGCTTTGTAAATACAACTTTATTTACTTAAATTTTATACATAAACTAAGCCTGTTTTTTTTTTGTATTTTATCGGTTTGGGATGGCATAGTAAGACAGCGAGTAGGTATGAAAGATAGTATCGGTGTAAAGATGAGAAAGGGCATGCTCCGTTGGTTCGGGCATATAGAAAGAATGCCAGAGGAAAGAATGACAAAACAGATATACAATGTGAAAGTGGAAGGATGCAGGTACCGGGGAAGACCTAGACTATCTTACCACGACCAAATAAACCGAGTCTTATCTGATGGAAAAATCAAGAGTCTCCGTAAGAGTCACCGGCGAGCGTGTATGAGACGAACTATGAGAGTCGAGGAAGCCAGAGAGGTATGTAAGGAAAGAACCTGTTGGAACTCTGTACTCTCTGCCTACCCCGCAAGGGATCTGGCGTGAGGTTATAGATAGATAGATAGATCGGTTTGGGATCCAGTAATTAATATAATTAAATCCAAAACCAAGCATAATACTGCAAGATCTCAAGACACTGTGAGCTAATTCTGCGTAGAAGGTACCCCGGAATAACTATGCCTTTTGGACGTTCAACACCTCAGTCCCTCTCAAGACCTGCTGCAAAGCACTTGAAACGTCAACACACCGTCACGCCTATATTCCCCAAGCGGGGGTGATAGAGGTGTACTGAGTACATCCACGTTTCGCCGACGATGTTAGGTTCCACGTTATAGGGGCCGAGCATATTGCCATATACCGGGCACAATTCCAGACTCCAGACTCGTACCGTCGAAACGCCGAAAGCTTAAAAATCAATCATAAATATACCGTGATAAAGTCGGAAAAATAGTTTTATTTTATAGTGATTAGGTACGTTTAATTTGGGTTCCCGTCCCCTAGTAACGTTTTTGTTTATTATTTCAGGGCTTCGTCGTTCGACGTCGCACGTCGGCATCTTGACGCTGCTCCACTGTTTATTATGCAGACATTGGTAATCGTCGGTGTATTATTAAAACAAACGTAAACCAATGGTTTACGTCTAACTTTATCTACTTAACTTCGAGTGGTGAATAATATTTTGATTAGAACGGTAGATAAGGACTTGTTCAAGTTTAACTTCGGGTATAATATTCCTTTACGATGAACCAAATTCATTAAGTTAGATGTAAACTTTGTGAAACAAATACGCACTGTTACAATAGCTAATTGTTTTGGTATGTCTCAATATTAATTTCTTAGGATTTGAATAGGTATTTTATGTACCTAATATAAAAGCAAAACCACTATCGTACAAAATCACACTCTTTATGCACTTATTCCTTTTTTTTACAGGTCTACTCGATGATCTGAAAACTCTGAAAATAATAAAGAACTTGTCATTTTTTTATCTAAAATCAGTGTTAGACTTTAGTGATTGAAAGATATTAAATAAAATGAAAATGATGCAGGTAAAGATATTTTATCAGCAACGTGAGTTGGATGTAGTGAATTTTATACTTGTACATATATAGATTCGTAATTAGGACTCTTAAGATAATAGTGACGATTCGCTTCGACGAACTTCATGTACGTAACTGTTAATTTAACGTAAAAACTTTAAAATAAAGGAAATCCCTGTTTTTAAAATGTTTTTTTTTCCTTTCAACCGCGCTTAAAATATAAATGGTAGTTCCTTTCCTTTACCCAAAACTATAGAAAGCCTGCAAAGAATACTAATAGGATCACAGAATTATAGAAAAAGAAACAAGACTTTCACTTGACATCTACAAGATATTAAAATTTGGAAAAGCCATTCTGAAGAAATATAATTATGATTGTTTTGGAAAAATGGTCATAATTATATATATAACCGTTTTTGGTAGATGATTTTTGGATAATTTATATAATAATAATCAATGTAATGAAATAAATTATTGATGAATATATTTCGTTAAAAATAAGTAGTATACTTATATAATTTTTTCCATGAAAGACATTTTATTTTAGAGTTCAGTTCTACCTGTTCCGATTGAAAAAAGAACAAAGGCTCGCTCGCTCAGAATAAAAAGCACATAATCATGATTTATTGGCAAACCTTATATGTGCTCGTGAAACATTCATATAAGTTCATATGTCACGTTAGAAGCAAACTATCTGTCATGTAGTCTCACGGGGCTGTGCGGACACCCAAATCAATTTGTCACGAGGTGAGAAGAGAGGGTTGAAAGGAAATATGAGCGGTATAATACAGGTCGACATGTCCACTGAACAAAATTTATGGCTCTAACAAGCGCATATGAAACTTTTTATCACCTTCGTCTATCGAAAATTTGATACTGCGACAGAAATATTTAAAAAGCGCAAGTTTGATGCATGATCGAGCGCAGATAGTCCCGATGGTTCGATGCAGTCATAGTCGCCAGTACTATAAGTTATCGTGTAGGCTTAGACCCTTAATGCACCTGATTGTAGCTCATCGCAAGCTGTGATAAATTTATTTAATTGACGATTAATATCTGAGGATTTTAAATCATTAAGCATCGATACACCAGACAAGCCTCACGTTAAATAATAACAGATCAAAGTTATTCGAATAATAAGCCTACGGACGAAGGTTATATCTATCTATCTATCTATAACCTCACGCCAGATCCCTTGCGGGGTAGGCAGAGAGTACAGAGTTCCAACAGGTTCTTTCCTTACATACCTCTCTGGCTTCCTCGACTCTCATAGTTCGTCTCATACACGCTCGCCGGTTACGGAGACTCTTGACTTTTCCATCAGATAAGACTCGGTTTATTTGGTCGTGGTAAGATAGTTGCTAATGCGGTCGGTCAGCTTCACTCCGCACATCTTCCGCAGAGCTCGCATTTCTACCGCATTTATCCTACTTTCATTCTCCTTCTTACATACCCAGCTCTCGCTACCATATAACAGCGTTGGGACAAGAACTCCGTTACGTATGGCCAGCTGCGCCTTATGGCTTAAATGCCGGCTCCCGAGTAGCTTTCCCATCGCACCATTCACTCTGTTCCCTGCACTCACTCTTCTTTCTATGTCAGCGGTGTATTTCCCATCCTTACTGAAGGCGCATCCAAGATATACAAACTCATTCACTTGCTCCAGCACATCGTTACCAACCACAATCCTTGCATTCGTTCTGGTTTCTTCCCTTTCAAAAACCATAATCTTGGTTTTCTTCACATTCAAGTGTAAGCCATTGATCATGCAGTCGTCTTTCATAACTGTGACTAGTGTTTGCAGATCAGTGGCTGTTGGCGCTATTAAAACCGCGTCATCTGCATAAAGTAGATGGTTTACCACTAAGTCACCCATTTGTACACCTTCATTCATCGCTTTCAGTCTTTGAAGACTTTTGTCCAGATATATTATAAACAGTCTAGCGGACAACACGCAACCCTGCTTGACGCCGATTTTAACGTCAAACCAGGGTGACCTGTTACCACCCACCCGTACGCATGCCTTGCAGTCCACATAAGTGGACTGGACGGCTCGCAACAGAGTGCCATCTATACCATACTCTGGCAAAATGTCCCAAAGTCTCTTTCGCACAACTCTGTCAAATGCCTTCTCCAGATCTACAAAACCGCAGAAAACCTTCCGCCCCACTGCCAGATGCTTCTCTACGATGTTGCGGAGTGAAAAGACTTGATCCGAACATCCTCTTCCAGACGAAGGTTGTATTATTAGAAATATAATATAAATTATCCAATAAAATGTCTCTTGAATTCACGGGAAAATAAAAGAACACTCTTTTCTCCTTTTAGATTTCTGAAAGATGGAAGTAAAACACAGTTTTCCACCAGGCAAACATTTCGACGAAAGTATGTTTCTTAGATGGTCCTTGACATGTAGATTGAATTGTATCAATTAATTTTAACGTCAAATAGTCCATTAGAACTATAAATTGGTCTTATAACGCCTAACATAGATAACCTGGTACAACTAAGTTATAGTATTATTATTTCATATCAAATACTATATATAATATAATATACTAATAATAAATATACTCCCGTTAATATTAATTAAAATAGTACCACAATGAATGCATTTCGTACTAGAGCTAAATGTAGGTGACCGGAAACGAAACACAAAACAAATATTGCCAGCTTTAATTTTAATAAAACGGCGAGCGGAACGAAAATTAATGAAGGCAATTCCAGCGTAAATTGAAAATGCACATAGAAATGACATTAAAAATTCAATGAAGTAATTAATTAAGCAAGGACAAGCAGGTGCCATCCGACTGTTAAGCCTGCGACCCGATTCTGTAACAGCATTTCTGCTCTCTATAATATACAACTTATACTTTCTTTCACAAATGAAGGTGAGAAAGATTAGGTCAAACTTACTTTTTTAAAAATAGAAACTTAGCTGCACATAAGGAATTATTCATGTGGCGTGGATGCTTTTACAATCGTGACATTCATATACACAAACACCCAAACCAAAACATATATTTGTGTTTCACACAAAGATTTATGCCGTATGGGGACGAAACTAAGCGACTGCTCGATTCAATTAAGCTGTTAACCACTCGACGAAGCCGTTACTCCACTGCGAATTATTGGAGGAAAATGTTGACACCACCTGCTATTGGAACTCATCAATGTCTCCAACTTGGCTTAACGTCTACCACAACAAGTGGTTACCGGCATCAACGACTTAATATGCCTTCCGAAGCGCAGAGACGGTCGAAAATGGAAATACCACAGTCCGAGATAGGACGGAACGAACAAAATGCTGCTTAACATTGATGATTGCTACGAAAACCACGCCACCACAGCTAGTGTTGTAAAAATGAACGCTGAAGCCGAGCGTTTTTACAACACTAATCACAGAGCTCCGCGCATCTCCATTACCTAACCATTTATAATAAGCAAATAGGGTAAGTGCTCCAGTGAATGAAACCTTGAGAAATTTTTCAACTTTAAATAAATTAACCCTTGAAAATTAACTACACGAATACATTATAAATATAAAAGAAAAACCAAAGTTTTTTTTCCGAAGAAATAAAGTTTGTAATAGTTGAAAGTATCTCACGTATAATGATGGCTATAAACTAGTAATATTCATTCAAATTGGTATTTTTTTAAGAAAATGTAATGATTATTAACATTCATACGCCAAGTCATAATAAAAAAAACATTATATTAATACTTTATAATTGGTAGTTAACATAAAACGCATTCAGCGGGATTAAAATCAGAGTCACCAGTTCCTCTTTTTATTAATATATAGAATTCTTTTAATCAATCATAATATTATGAATTTTCTTAAGTGGTACCATATTAGTCCGTCTGCAATATCAGAGCTCGAAACCTATCCAATAAGAGAAACGTGACAGGGAGATTTAATATCTCTGATACTGTTCTACACTGCAGTGGAAGATGTCTAGGAGCTGCTGTATTGTAGAGGACATAGCATTAATATCAATAACTAGTAGTAGCTATTGTGGTTATGGCTGTGACTCTAGAAGACCTTGGCTCTATGCTAGATGACCTCAGTAAAGTTTCTCAACTAATTGGTCTAAAGCAACCATTTTATACACATTCCTTTGTAGGTTTAAAGCTACAAAGGAATAAGGCGTACCCAAGACAAATAGTCCAATTAGGTAGACTTGACTTTGCAAAGTGGTCCAACTAAGTTACGTCACATTTTATCCTAAATACAGTGTCCCCAGATAACTCTTTAATTAGTGTTTTTATGACGGCACAGACGTGGTCACTTACGATAGGAGTCATAAGAAGGCTCAAAATTACCCAGATGCTAATAGAAGAGCAACGCTTGAAGTTTCTCTGTGTGATTAAATCGAAAATGAAGAGATCCACAGGAAAATCAAGTTCACTGACATAGTTTTCAAAAGTGTCAAACTTAAGTGGCAATGAGCGGACTATAGTGTAATGACTCGTGGAACTGACGGCTGTTGTGGCAGAAAGTTTCTCGAATGATGTACCTCGAGTAGACAGGCCTCGATGGACCGATAACCTTATATAGGTAACGAGATAAAGCCAGAAAACAAAATTGGAGGACGACTTTTGCTCTCTTCTCTCTCTTGCTCTTGCAACGAACGTCTTTTGGGTGATATAGAGCAAATTAAACCCTTTGTGTTGAAGACCGGTAAGTCGGGGAACTTCATTAGATATTTTATTATGTAGGATAGATAGGGGAGTATTATAAAGGAAGTTGTTTTCTTTAATAGTCAATTCTCCATCAACAATAGTCTCAAGTGCTGTTTGTAGTGCTTGATGGGTAGGTATATCGAAACTTTTGATAGTATTACTTGCTTGAATTTATGCCATGTAAAGGAGTAATGAGAAAAAAAGGAAATGATGAATAAATTATTAAAATTAGGCTTAAACTGATAACATTTTATTCAAAAATGTTGTGTTCACATATAGATAACATTCAATTCACAATTAGACCAACGAAGGATCTTAATAAAAATGCCTAGTACATTAACTGGATTTTATGAACCACTAAATGAACATATCCGTCCCAATACTGGTTAAAAGATTCTAAATCGATTTTAAACCTCCTCTTCTATATACATATAATAAAACTGTAAACGAGCCGAATTTGTACATTGAATATTTTTTGAAAATTTTAATTGAGGTTCACTTCCTTATCGAAATAGAGGCCGAAATAATTTTTTTTGGAATTATTGTCTGTCTGTCTGTCTTTCTGTCTGTCTGTCTCTTTGTGTTTCAATCACGCAAATACTACCGAACAGATTTCAATGAAACTTGGTATGATAATAACATATACTCTAACTTAAAATCTAAGTTACTTTTCATCCCGGAAAAATCAAGCAATCCCGTATTATGGCAGGATAAATCATAAAACTTATTATTTGAATGATGGTTAGTCGCGAGCTGCAGTCTTACGTTAAAATGTGTGATTTCACCTACTAATATTGCACTCGGGTTCGTCTTTTATCATCTATCTTATCTATACATATAATATTATATAATATACAATACATATAATAAAACTGTAAACGAGCCGAATTTGTACATTGAATATTTTTTAAAATTTTAATTGAGGTACCCTTCCTTATCGAAATAGAGGCCGAAACAATTTTTTTTGGAATTATTGTCTGTCTGTCTGTCTTTCTGTCTGTCTGTCTCTTTGTGTTTCAATCACGCAAATACTACCGAACGGATTTCGATGGAACTTGGTATGGTAATAACTTATACTCTAAGTTACAATCTAAGATACTTTTTATCCCGGAAAAATCAAGCAATCCCGTATTATTGCGGGATAAACCATAAAACTTATTATTTTAATGATGCTTAGTCGCGAGCTGCAATGTTACGTTAAAATGTGTGATTTCGCTAACTAATATTGCATTCGGGTTTGTCTCCTTACGAAATAACTCTTCATCTTCTATCTATCTTCTATACATCTATCTATTTATATCTATAAATTCGTAAAGTAAATCGATTTTATCCAGGGGAAGGACATACATAGGCTATCTGTAGTCTCAAAATAAAAACTTAGGAGTGTAAAATACACGCCAAAAAATAACGCGAACGAAGTTGCGGGTACAGCTAGTAAAATATAAATCTTGTAACACATGAATTAGTTACATTGATAACTAAAAATAAGAATTTGTCAATACTCCAATAAATGAACTACTATTCTAAATTGTTGTTCTAATCCTGGGACACCCAAAAATTCGCTACAAACTAGCTAAAGCTGCAATCAAATTGATTTGAAACGTATTATTGTATTACAAATACTTCAATTATGGCTAAAATGTCAAATATGTCGTGCCTTACTAGAGTCGTTAATTCAGTATCAAACAATTTTTTGAAATCTCGACTTCGACAACTTTAAATGTTCACAATTTTGAAATGAATCATTGAAGTAAGAAATTAATTTTACTACGATATAGGAAAATGACTAAGGAATAAAAAATACTCCATTGCATAGAAATATCCTAATTTCTTATTTTTTGGAAAATATGTGTTTTGTTCATTCACTGGAGCACTTACCTTACATCTTTACTCTGCACGTAATTACGCTTGCTCATGGATTCCTTTCCTTCCGTGAATCTTTTCAAATAACTTATTCATCGGGGATGACGTCAGCTTAATGTACAGCTCACGGGGACTTATTTAAAGCGTTCTTAATGGAATTGCTTATTTGAAACAAATTTTAATTGATAACATTTATGTAAGGTATCTGAGGTTGCAACAACATTACAGGGAATTACGACACTTAATTTATGAGTATTTTATAGGCTTTTATTTAACTTACTTTGTCTTTCCAGTAAAATTTTGTTATCCATTATTCAAGCACTTTTGGACATCTAATTGCCCTGAAATTGGGCATACGTACGTATCTTATCTTATCTTGTCATTGGCTTATCGGACCGAGGAGACCTCAGGCGCACTTCAACCCGTTGGGATCTTTTGTGCTGTCCTTGCCCTAGCGCTCTTACATACCTGTAGAATCGAATACTCCCTGTACCAGGCTGCAGATTCCAGCAGGGGGGAAGAGCCGAAATTCCTCTGGGTTTGGATAGGCCACTCCCAGTAGCTTCATTCGCCGCGCCGCCAAAGCGTCGCAGTGGCATAAAACATGCTTCATGGTTTCAGCTTCTGTCCCACAGTTCCTGCATGCCACGTCGCTGCAGAGGTTCATCTTATGTAGATGTTCTTTTGTGCCATAGTGGCCAGTATAAGCTCCGATTAGTTGCCTTAATTGTAGTCTGCTATGTTTTAGCAGTCTCTCGCTGTCGCTGTCACACCATGTGGAAAGGAAATCGTGGAGTGTCTCAGCCCTGTTTTAGTTTCCCATTCTCTCCCGTGTTGTTCTTGGGCATATTTGAACAGCGCTTCTCTGTAGGCACCATCTGGTATGCCTATGAACGGTTCTGGACCAACAAATTTCTCCATTGCTCCCTTTTTGGCTAAGTCATCCGCACACTCATTGCCATCAACCCCCGTGTGCCCAGGGACCCAGACTAATCTAATCGTGTTGCGCGCTCCACATCTGTCAAGAAGGTATGCGCACTCCACGGCCAGTGCCGAGTTTAGCTCATAGGAGCTGATGGCTTTGAGGGCAGCCTGACTGTCACTACAAATGTAGATTCTCTTGTCTGTAATTCGTCTGTCCAATATCTCTTTTGCACAAACATTTATCGCATAGGTCTCTGCTTGGAATATTGATGCAAATCTACCCATGCTTTGGCTTAGATTGTATCCTTCTGTATATACACCGGCTCCTGTTCCGAACTTGGTTTTGAATCCATCCGTGTACCATATCATTTGTTCATTACCTTGCTTGTTTAGACCACTTTTCCATTGTTCCCTGGTAGGGATGTGGGTGCTAAATCTTTTGTTGAACATGTACGTGGTCAAGATCTTGTCACATCTCATGTTCCTAACGTCATCTAGTTCCTTGTGTGGCGCTAGCTTGGTGTGTTGAAGGCTTGGCGCTGTTATGCTCCATAGTCCAGTTTTCTCCAGTCTATAGAGCGCCTTCCTCGCCTCAGTCTCAATGACGATGTGTAATGGAGTGAGCTTAAGTAACCGCTCCATAGCTGCCGTCGGTGTTGTTTTGAATGCACCTGTGACAGCCAGGCAGGTTGTCCTTTGTAGTTTCATTAGATCGTCCCTGCAGGTTTGTATTTTAGTTGTGGGCCACCACACGATGCATCCATACATTAATATCGGTTTTACCATAATTTTGTATACCCAGTACATTATTTTGGGCTGTAGGCCCCGTCTTTCCATATGCTGACCTACACATATTCAGTACTCTCAATGCTTTAGCAATGGTATGGTCAACATGTGCATGCCACCGCAGTTGCTTATCCAGTATAACCCCTAGATATTTAACTTCAGTGGCCCATTTAATTTTATTACCGTACATATGTAGATACGTACGTAAGTTTAGTGACAATATATTAATATGGCACTACGGAGCTGGTTTGATGATGGAGCCGGAAGGTGATAATACGAACAAGTCAACTACATAACATAACACACTCGTGTTTAGGCTCGTTGAACTAGTCTTGAACAGTACTGTACTAGGTGGTGCCCAGGGTCTGATAACGGAGCTGGGAGGAAGGTATAACAACTCTTCAACTAAACAAGATCTTTTTAAATTAGGTTTATTTTCTATTACATAAATACGCATAGGCCTCATCATCATCTCAGCCTATACTTATCCACAGCTGTCCTTCCCTATCGCTTTCCAGCGTAATCGGTCCGATGCCACCTGAATCCAACGACTTCCTGCGATCTTCACAAGATCATCGGTCTATCTGGTAGGCGGTCGTCCCACGCTGCGCTTGCCAATACGTGGTCTCCACTCTAGAATTTTCAGCCCCACTCCCGTCCGATCTTCGCGCTATGTGGCCCGCCCATTACCTCTTCAGCTTGCTAATCCTATGGGCTATGTCGGTAAATTTAGTTCTTTTAAGAATCTCCTCATTCCTGATTTGATCAGGTAAACCCCAAGCATAGTTTTTTCCATAGCTCGCACATAGGCCTAACCATTCGGAATTATAAACATACTTCAATTCATTTAAAAAATTTGCTCAATTTTTTCTAGGCACGTAAATATTAAATCATACCTCGTTAAGGGTAAAGTAAATTTTGGTTTTAATTAAAATTATGTTGTGAAATTAACTCCTTCTCCAACAAAATGAGCTTGGTTATTTAAATATTGTATCGTTTTGAATTTTTTCCGCTCTCATTCCAAAGTAAATCTAAAATGGAGGGTGCGTTAATGTGAATTGAGATGGCGCCCGAGCCGTGAGTACAGGCTCCGCACTTAGGCACCCTTGTTTGCTTTGCGTTGTTACACAGATATAAAATATGCTAAAACAATATAAATATCTATCACTCATGTTATCCCCCGGGTTTTTATTAAGTGGAGATGTATACAAGCTGTAACATAATAAACGCAAGACCTGAAAGTAGTTTGTTCTAAATCGATAACTGAATTGAATCCAACTATTTTTAATGTATCTTACATTTTTTTTTAATTCGCAAAAAAATCATTTACTCCTTCAGTGCGCTATAAAAAACTAAATTTATTCTTGATTCATAGCAATAAGGAGATTACAAATGCATTCCTAACCCGTATTTCTCAAAATGCACACATACACGTACAAGTTTCATTGTTAATTGGGGTATAAAATTGCTTAAAAAAGGGGTAAAAACCTTTAAATTTGGAAATTTGATTTTCGTTTTGAGTTTATGAAGCAATTCTCTAATTGGGGTGCCTGAGGTCTTGCGTTTATTATGTTACACCTTGTATATGACTTCTACATTTCACTAAGACACAAAAAAACGTACATAATCACGGCACCTTCACGAGCGTCGAGGAAATGCTATTGTGAGTTTTCTCCCATCAGAATTGCACAAAAGTTTATCAAAAAGAAGAAAATAAGTATCTCTTTCTAACAAATTTATTTACAACAATAAAAAAATCCGTTTCTTAGTACCCTCCTCTAAGATACCGCGTTGTTAGATTTAATTAATGATATGTAAAATGATATCCCCTGTAACATTAGAAACGAAAATACCTCTGTGAAATATAGGGGTACAAAGTACACCTGCCTATTTCGGGTAAAAGGGACGTGCATGGTATGTATTTATTATATTTTTATAATCTTCCAGGTTCCCTATATCATTGTGGTATATTCCATCGAGTGGAATTACCTCACACCTCAATCAGTGTCCACTTGTATCCTCACCTATGGCGTTGGGTCATTAATACTATTGACCTCAAAATACTGTGTATCACGACATGCGGAATTGATTAACTTTGTAATCCGTTTGATGAACCAGAAAAAAATACAGCATGAATAGAAGCGGAACATGCCTATATTGCAGTAGAAATTCATATAAATTATTTCTTTAGTAGTCATTGATCTACCATCAAAACGGACATCGTTTCAGTGCTCAAAAGTGTCTCAACCAAACGAGGTACAAAATGCCAGAAGATATACAATCACGCTTCAGTCTTCATTAATTTAAAGACGTCACGTTTTAAAATTTAATATGAAAACATTCGTAAACATTGCATTACGAATGTATTCCAATTAAATTTTGAAACCTCGTAAACAAATCACCATTTTGTGTTTTAGTTGTGATTGCAATCTTTAACAAGTGTTATAAGAAGGCGACAGTATTTCCGAAGACCTCGAAATGGAAATGCTGTTAGCAAGATATCTGCGTTTTTATGTTGAGTGAAAAAAAGTTTTAAAGTTTGCTTGGAATATACTATATTTGTTAATCATGGATACTTTTTTTTGTGATTTTTTTACTAGACCCGAAGTCCATTGGGTGGTAAGGCAATGCTAGTAGTGTTTATTTTTAAACTAACAATTTTAACAGTCTATATTAAGCTAACATACATTCCTATTGTTACACGAAGAAGAGGGATTTAGTTGAATATTTTTGCCTATTTTGTTTAGATAAGCTTCGGTAAAGTGTTGTTAATATACAAATACAATGGATGAGCAATAAGTACTTTATTTATTACATATAATATCAAATATAATTTAAATTTGAATTATGAGAGTAGAGGAAACCAGAGAGATCTGTAAGGTAAGAACCTGAGGAAACCAGAGGTCTGTAAGGGATCTGGCGTGATGATATATATTTGACAGTTCGTAACAGTACAATTTGAATGTAAGCTTCACTTATGAAGCCTATATTCAAATTAATAAGTATTTTTTTATTTTGATTTGTAGAAATGAAGTTTCCAATCAGTGATATTGATAATTGTATAAAATTTTATAAAAGTAAATTATGTATAAAAGCATAGGTTAGGTATGACAATTAGATTCTTGATATGTCACTGTAGATGCAAGAATGCTTGTGTGTGTGTGCGTGTCGCTATGGGGGAGGCTATATACTAGGTGTCTCACCGTGTTGCACTGCACCGGCCGGCAGGCAAGAGATATTTCGACCTCGCTGGCGAGATCGGTGTCTGATCCTGTTTGCTGTATCTGTATCCGAAAGAAGGAATGTAAGGGCATCGGGAGAGTCGGCGAGAATATGCCGCGGACGGTGGTAGCGGCTGATAGGACGGGAGTTAGGTTCGTAGTCGGCGGTGGCTACGATTAGCAGATTCCTATGATTAGACGCGTTTGCGAAATATCGGGTTGTCGCCTTTTTAATAAAGGCGCGAATAGGTTTAAGACAGAGATCGGAATGGAGATTGACGTTCCGTATGTACCACGGGGCTTCGATGGCTTTTCGACGGATTCCATTGATGTGAGAGCGGGTGGCGTACCCGAACACCTCACAAGCCTACGTCATGATAGGCCGTACACTAGTTTTGTAAAGTGTCACGTTATTCCTAAGGAACATTTAACTACGTTTATCAAAAAGAAGAAAATAAGATTACAATAAAAATTTTATATAATAAAAGATAAAGTTCACAAATTCGGCGATTTTTGTCCGAAAAGATAACTCTTATCAATTATTATTCAACTTAGCCTTTATAGGCAGAACAACGTTTATTATTTTTTTATAATATTTCTTTTCATTAAGATTTATTTTCTTTTCAATATTTTACATTCTCAAGTGGACCTTGTGATCGACCCACTGGAAGTAATTTTCTTTTTCAACAAAAAAAAATACGACAATGTTTTACGTAAGTTCAGCGATGCTTGTCTGATTCTTACGGCCCTAAGTGGTGATCTACGGCTTAGCGATGCGTGTCTAAATCCCGTGAGATCCTAAATTCTAATCACAAATTAGCGATGCTTGTCTAATAATGCGATATCCTTTTATCCAAATAATTCCCGCGATTTTTGACCGGAATTACAGGCTCGGGGTCTGAATGAAATTAGCGATGCTTGTCCAATTAAATTCAGAATAGACAGAAAAATAGGAACATGTGGGAAAGGTCAGAACTCACACAATGCTGCAATTTTTCATGCCGAATATCCGCTCTTTGAGTATCTGCAGGCACTTCTTGACAAAATTTCTTTGTTCGAAGGTAGGGTAGGTCCTTTTCTAGGATTCAGCCAGGCGATTGTGGTCCGGAATCGATGCTTGTACTCCTGCACGGCGTTGAGCTTGTCTGGTATGACTACTCTAACACTTATCGCGACTGAAATCCTACCGTTCGGCTGCGCCAGTCAAATATAAAGGCCGGCGTGACTTTATAAAAATATATTTATTTCACAATACAAATTAATAATAGATACTCAAAATATTAATGCAGTCAATTAATATTACTTAACGTTAGTGCGAACGGTAAGAGAGCTGAGTCGATATTGAATGTACTTTGCTTGGCGATGGCTTTTATAGGCATCGTCAAGTAAACAACTCTTTCTAGAATGAACCCACGCGTTATACGTCTTATTAATTGATATCTGCTTATTTAGCAAAACAGTTATGAGAATTGGACTGAGACTAAACAAGTAACCTGATATCTGTTTACATGATAAATACGCAGCTGAGGCAAGTTAAGCTGATTAAGCAAAACAGTACTTGGAATTATATTCTATGAGCAATAGTCTGTTTATATTGCATCATCTTTTAAAGTACTTGCACTGAGCTGTGTACTGGTCTATACATAACTACCTACCTATGTCAAATTACAAAATAAACACGTGCGAAGCCGCGGGTAACAGCTAGTAGTAAATATAATAATGAGTTACTGATAGAGAAAAATAACACCGTCACGCCTATATTCCCCAAACGTGGTTGGCAGAGGTGTACTGAGTACACCGACTTTTCGCCGATGATGAGTCCTATTGGGTGAGCCCATTGTCATATACCGGGACAATTCCAGACTTCGTACTGATATTGGGAAGTTTTCGTTAGAAAAATACATTTGGATTGGTTCAGGAAGTGGCGTATTGAGGTGATCCCGGACAAGAGCGCTGCGGTGTTCTTCTCCAGAGGTGCCACCCCGCGCTTCTCCCTACGCCATACCAGAAGTAATCTCGGTTAAGTGGCCATATTTGACCGACCTGGGTCAAACAGGTCAAATATCTACCACCCTAAACAATCGGATCGCACATCAAGCGATTCCGTAACCAAGCAGCCTTTGTGCTCGGTCGTCTTTACCCGATGATCTGCAAGATCAATTTCATTAATTACCTGTTTGGTAATGGTTAAAGTTTAGCAACAATTATAAAATAGAACGTTTAGCAACAATTATAAAGTATTTTTAATAAGTTAGTTTTTGCTTACGTCTCCTTGTATTGTTTAATCAGATATAGTGCTTTGATAAATTTTATATAAACCCGTTCAGCCATTTACTTTCTTTCTTTCGATGATTATGTATCTACCTACTCATTAACTATGCTTAAAATAACAGATTACTCTCGCTGATTGAAAAAAGTTTACCTATTATACAAGATTTTCTAACGTCAAAACTTATTCTAGCCACTTCTGCCAATCTACGTTGACGTTAAAAAAGTTATAGAAGTTAAACAATATAAAACAAGTTTCTGAGACCTGTATAAGAAATGTACTACCCACACAAAATTGTAACGTTCTCAGACAAAAGACAGAAAAGAAATCAAGGAAGGCATGGATATTGCATGAAAGTTTATATAAAAACAATTGTAATCAATATCGGCAAAAGATATTTGTGAAATGTAATTATTTTATACGCTTCTGCCTGTGGCCAAATCAACGCGATTTTTATTCGATAAATGTGGGTGCACGTACAGTGTACTTCTGCCTCCAACGCTCGGAAAATATTGACAAGACGGTGTGTGTAAGTTCACGATGCTTGATTTCAAGGAACGGTTTCATTCGTGTATAAATAACGTAAAATAAGCGTAACATTTTGAAGAAGGGTCGTAGAAGTCTAGTCATGGAAATAAGGAATTGTTTTACGTAGCTTTACCTCATGTGCTTCGTTCGTAAATCAGCGTTTCCGGTTTAAAAGATATTTTTTAAACAATTTCAGACATCCAGTTAAGTTGAACTTTGGAAATATCTATGTAACTTCGGTGACAGTCAGTGGAAGGTGGTTAGAGGAACTCAATTACACGTAGTAACCCTGTTGTATTCCGGCTTATAGCATTCATCTTGACAAGTAGGTACTACAGCATTTGGTTGTGTCCAGATACTGATGATTAAATAGTTGCTAAATATGAGTTCTATCAAAGCTCAAAGAGGTTCTATACAAAAAGTTTTTTTTTCTTTTTATATTTTTATGTTTCTCCTTTTATTTCAATATTCTCCTACAATCTCTGTTTCTTATTCTATTGGTATGAGTTAAAAACAGTTACTGATTTAAAACATTAAAGTGTATTTGCTTAAAGATCACACGCGTCGCTTTGTACTGTTAACAATTGTGTTTATAAAGGCGCGCGACCGCTACTATTAAATCTGAACACGCGGTTTGAACATAATGCGTTCATGCAGCAAAGCTTGCGTCCCTCACTCATCTAGTCATTTTCATATTGGGCTCAAATTTTCATATGGCGTCTGAAATTGCTATTTATACAGCGATTTGAATGGCAATTTAGACCATATTATGTGATATAAAGTGTTATATCATGATTAATGGCTTTTCCTTTTGGCCACAACAGCGACATTCTACTCTTACTTCTATCTTCAGCCGGGAGATGTCTACTGTAGGAAGTTCTCCCCAAAGATCGCCACGACAACCATTGGGGCACCGACGACGATTCTGTGCTGAACTATCCGACTTCTACTCTTGACCTTTCCTCTCTTCGCAAGGTTCACGAGAGACGACCATGGAAGACGTGGAGAGGGCAGACCTACAAGATGGACTCACGACAAAGCAAGTCTAACTTGACATAAGCGAAATACGCTATTGAGTTGTGTGGCCATATAAATAAATACCTCTTTATATATATTTATTAACTAACTGGCTTTTACCCAGCAACATCAATAGGTGCTTGTAAAAGAAATTAGCTTTGGCTCGTATAAATATACTATTTGAATGTTTCCATCAAATGAATCCGTCCGATAACATTTAGAATAACTCGTATGCAATATGCACTATTTTTCATCAATAGTTTAGTAAATTAATGGAACGAGGGTTGTATAACCTCAAGTGAACCAATAAAAGTCAGAACGCAGAATAAAAAAATTACATGTTGTTTTAGGGATGAAACGTGGCTGCTGGGAAAAAGGCTCTCACAAATTGGGGAGATAGTTAATAGGTCATACTCCACCACGCAGATCCAGTGCGGATTAGTCCAGGAGTACTAAAAGACTACAACGTCGTAGCGCCTCTGTTTTTGAAGCGCTACGAGATTCTCTCTAATTGCAGCACTACGAGTGTCTCTGCTTCCGTAGCGCTTCGAACGCCTTAGTTTCCGTAGCGCTATGAGGGAATCTGTTTTCACAGCGTTTCGAACGCCTTTATGTCCGTAGTGATACGAGCGTTTCTGTATTTGCAGCGCTAAGAGTGTTGTACAGTGATGTCCGTACTAATAAATTGAAACACTGATAAAATGACTGATATATTAAGATCTTTCCTTAAAAGTTAAATTAATTCTGATGAGTAATGAGAACGTACTTGATTACTGATGACGAACTGATTTGTTACGTATTAAATATGGATTATAACTAATTATTTATTGCACTAAAATGATTATTCAGCTGTTGGACGGGCATAGTGCATGCTTGTAGAAGTGCTTTGTTTCTACAGCACAAGCCATTTCGTTTCTGTAGTGCTACGAGCGACTTCGTTTCCGTGACGTTAGAAGTTCGCAGCGCCACGCATAATTTGTTTTTATAGCGTTACACGCACTTTGGGCGAGCGCTATGGGCGAATCTGTTTTTGTAGCGCTTCGAGCGCCTCTATGTGTTGCATTGCTACGAGCGCCTTGGTTTTCAGATCATTACAATCGTTTCTATTTCCTCACAGCTAAGAGAAGAGTGCCTCTTTGTTGACCTCATACTTATTGTGGTGTTCTTTAGTACGTGATATAAGTGAATAACTTATGACTGAGTTATATTTTGTATTATTAAATGTGTTTACTATCCTATGGATGTAAAATCAGTAAACATGGGTAAAATCGTTAAAAAAAGACAAGTCCGATGCAGGAAGAAATCCTCATTGTGTGATATGCTAAAAGGCACCCCGATTGTTTGCGGCTCTTGATAGGCAATAAAGGGCAAATACCTTGACTTTTCTGTTTTGCAGAAACGCATTAAAGGATTTTTCCTACAGATAAAAAAATTATCTCTTTCATAGAATTTAATCGACTGTTGCGAATCGAATGCGTTTCATTCTTACATAACTTCTTACATAAATACTAAAGAATTTTAAAATTGTATTAAACGAGGAAATGGGATAAAATATTGCGAACATAGCCGGAGGGCAAAAGAAACCGGCCACTACTTTCATATTGGGGCTGATTGGAATCAGCGGGCGCCCAATAACGTTTAGTATGAGTATAAAACCAATATACCCTCTCACTTACAGCAATTGTTGAATTTATCAATAGAATTCTTTAGAAGCAGTTTATTAGTCAATATAATAATTTAATCATAAGTCATAATAATAATTTCGGCAGTAATGTTGTATTGAGAATCGATACAATTATGATTTCTTGAAAATGTAAAAAATATACTAATATTTTTTCACATTTAAAGTCATGTCGTTCGATGTCACACCAACGAATGAGTCTATTAAGATCACCTTGCAGTAACCTATCATCATCGTCGCACGTAATATTTCTTTAATTAATATCATCAGCGTGTCACATCATAATTGTGTTGAAGATATAAGCTTGATATCACAATCTCCTTACAAAACGATCTAGCTATTGCAAATCAACTTACCTATAAAATCAAGGACTATTTGTTTATCTTAGAAGTTCTGATGTATTGAAACTTTAAGCCTCGACAACAGGAGGACGTGCTATTGACTACCTACGCCCACGCACTGGATTATTACCTTTGGATACTGGTTGTCAAGTCTTGTAAATTATTCGCCTATTTAACACAATACGAAAGGGCCGGAGAGTTTTGATGAAGCCGTTATTGAACGGCTGTTTTCAAGATATCGGTGGAGCAGGTTGGTTCTCGCGGAGAAGATCCTTCACCTTGTATTTTCGCTTATTTTGTAAAAGAAATAAGAACATTACGTTAAAGATCTTGGGAGCTTTATATATAGAAATTATCAAATAAAAATTAGGACTTAAGTTGGCGAGGGCGGTAATCCAATTTAGAAATAGAAAAGCAATGAAGCAGACCATAACAAGCGGTACAACGATGTACCTACTAGACCTTTGCTGTAATTAAATGATGAACTTGAAAAAGACTACGACATTCTTCTTTTTGAACTGCCTTAAAGGTTTACCGCCGACTTTGTACATATGTCAATATCCTTAGTCACATAAAACAACATTATAATTAATGAAAATATTAAACATATTACAAAGTATTTTTATACTGCATAGGTGATTCTAAGGTTTACGAGATTTTAATAGGTTTTCCATTTCGTTTCTATTGATTTATATTTCATAATATGAAGAAAGAGATTAGTCGTTGAAACGATAAACCAATTTGATACATCCCAAAGTAATAAAGTACGTACGTTATCAAATACGACCGACCACATTTCCAATCAAAACTTATTATATCACTGGATCGAAAGCTTGTATCAAAAGGATTTAATTTATATAAGCTTTTCATTTCCACGTTTTGTGGATCCCTGGGGGGCTCCCTCGCCACGGATGAAATTCGTAATGTTTAACTTAACGAAATGTCAATTTAAGTGGCTGCAAATAAACTCCCCCTGTTTTTAGAAATCAGACATTGTCATTCAGGACGCGTATTAAAAGTGGCTTGTTTTAATAATTTTGTTTAACTAAAAGATAAGTGCCTATACATTTTGAATAGGAACGATCTTTAAAAACTGCTTAAAACGAAAATAATGAAATAAAACGATGATAGTCGATGCTCACAATAACCGAGTCGGATGTTAAACATTCAAATAATAAAGTTTTTGTTTACGGCCGCTCTCAGACAGGCAACCTTAAAGAGACGCCTCCATTTTGTTTCACTGGGTAAAGAGTAAATTTACTTAGCTTGAAAGGGCTCTTGGCTTTTTCTCGATCTGTAAGGCTGGCCAATTAAAAAGTTAACGAGACTGGTACCGGCGAGATAGCGACAGAAGGACAAGAGCACTTAAACTTATTCAGAGCAAGTCTCCGGCTACATTAATGGTAGGTACCGAAAAATAACTGTTGTATTAGTGTGGTGTCAGAAAAATTTACACACATGGTATATCGAAGTTACTGAAATGGAAACCGTTAATTTATTTGCACCATTAAAAAGAGGATTTAAAATGTTGGTACAGTCAGCAACGTAAGTCCCCTAATATTCTCAGTTTTGCAACTCAGTAATACTCTTTATTTTACAAACGTTGATGATTTTTTGCAAACCAAATTAATAGTAATATCTTCGAATATATTTAGATCAAAGATTATTGCAAAACAAAAGTGTGCAAGCAATTAAGACAATACAAATGTCAAGTTTATTTTATTTTCTGTATCTATACTAATGTTATAAAGAGGAAAGATTTGTTTGTTTGTCTGTAATCGATACACTCTGAAACTACTGAAACGATTTTAATAATTCCTTCACCATTAGAAAGCTACATTATTCAGAAGTAACACAGACCGGTAGGTGGCACTGTTATTGACTGGGTGGGAAGCCACGGAAAACGACTAGTATAATATAACGATAAGCTTAATTCACGATACTTAAATATCTAATATTTAGGTATCGTGAACGCGTCGCTTACACAGCTTCTTTTTATAGGGACTAAGCCCACCACACATTCCCACTATTGTAACTCCTGTAAGCCAGGATCTACAATGGTTTCCTTAGATGACGCTAAGGTTTTAACCTTGAGATGTCCCGGGAAGCGCTTTAATTATCTTGGAACCCGCAACAAATTTAATTAGAAAGAAAAACAGGAGGAGTAGGAAAAATAAAAATTCCACTTTCCTCCTTTGCAAAGCGGGAGACACAAAAAATTTGCAAATCAGCCATAGAGAAGGAGACTACAACGGATACGAAAAAATATAACAGGGCCCATTTGTGAGCCTCATGTTTGATTCCAGTAATAGGTATGGCAAAAACCCTTGAAAGCACAGAAATTATCCCGAGTTTCTACAGTATCCATGTGGTAGATTTCCCCTAGACGTATTTCGGAGACAGTCTAACTAAATGGTACGCTCGTTGTGCCAGAGATTGCACTCACAAAAATTTTTGTGTGTGTGTGTGTTCTATGAGTAAGTCTGTCGTCAGCGTAATCGGTTAACGTGCAATCACGCGACAGAGGTAGCGGCGGAGGTAGAAATCATCGAACCCTAAATTCCAGAGATACGGACTTAATACAGACCCCTGAGGACATCCCATTGTCAGCGATTTAAACACCGCATGCCGACCAAGTTTAAGTTAAAAGTACGACTAAATAAGTTGGTAGATGTTTCTATAATTATATATTAATGGTAAAAATTACTAAAATTGTGACATAACTACAAGAGCATAATACGATCAACTGATGAGATTAGGAATTTGTGTAAGTCAGTTGCTATAGTTGGCTTTTGCAAGAGCGGTTGCGGTGGACAGTGGAGCAGGCGTGTTGCGCGTCCGACCCCATGGCGGCATCGCGCTGCTCTGGCGGCGCAGTGCGCTGCCTGAGGTAGCAGTCATGCCGTGTGATAACCCGCGCATGTGTGCCATTAAATAACAACAAAACAACAGTCTGTGTTAGTGATCAGTGTATATATGCCCATCGATGTGACGCACAACCTAGCAGAATTCACGCACTGTTTCGGTAAGGTATGTGCGATTATAGATATTTGTGGTACTGAGAATGTTATTGTTATCGGAGATTTTAATGCGCATCCAGGTTAGCTTTTTTATGACGAGCTAATAAACTTTTGTGACGACAATGATTGGACTTGTATGGACATTGTGAAATTAGGGTTGACATCTGACACTTTTACGTTCATTAGTGACGCACATGGGTCAACTCATTTGTTGGACCATTGTATAGTTACTTTTCGCATTTCTCTTTCTGCATTCTCCGGATGATCCTTCTGCGTGCCGGCGGCTCAATAGGCAGATCTCTAAGTCTCTGACAAGCGCGATTACAATACCAGTACAATAAAAGAGGCTATAGAGCGGAACAAGGGTTCCAAAGTGTTTGCTAGATGGCGATGACGGTATGACAACTGAGCTTCTCAAGGCTGGTGGTAAGCCGATACTAAAGGCTCTCCAGAAGCTCTGAAGTCATGGCACAGAAGTGTGGTGGTACTCTTCTTCGAAAAGGGCGGCAAAACCCTATTGAAGAACTATAGACCCATATCACGTCTGAGTCATGTCTATAAGCTGTTTTCGAGAGTCATTACAAATCGTCTCACACGCAGACTCGATGACTTCTAGCCTCCCGAACAAGCCGGTTTCCGAAAAGACTTTAGCACCAGACCCAGAAACCAGAACGAATGTAAGGATTGTAGTTGGTAACGATGTTTCGGAGCAAGTGAATGAGTTTGTATATCTTGGATGCACCTTCAGTAAGGATGGGAAATACACCGCTGACATAGAGAGAAGAGTGAGTGCAGGGAACAGAGTGAATGGTGCGATGGGAAAGCTACTCGGGAGCCGGCACTTAAGCCATAAGGCGCAGCTGGCCATGCATAACGGAGTTCTTGTCCCAACGCTGTTATATGGTAGCGAGAGCTGGGTATGTAAGAAGGAAAATGAAAGTAGGATAAATGCGGTAGAAATGCGAACTCTGCGGAAGATGTGCGGAGTGAAGCTGACCGACCGCATTAGCAACAGCATAGTAAGACAGCGAGTAGGTATGAAAAATAGTATCGGTGTAAAAATGAGAAAGGGCATGCTCCGTTGGTTCGGGCATATAGAAAGAATGCCAGAGGAAAGAATGACAAAACAGATATACAATGTGAAAGTGGAAGGATGCAGGTACCGGGGAAGACCTAGACTATCTTACCACGACCAAATAAACCGAGCCTTATCTGATGGAAAAGTCAAGATTCTCCGTAACCGGCGAGCGTGTATGAGACGAACTATGAGAGTCGAGGAAGCCAGAGAGGTATGTAAGGAAAGAACCTGTTGGAACTCTGTACTCTCTGCCTACCCCGCAAGGTATCTGGCGTGAGGTTATAGATAGATAGATAGATAGATAGACTTTAGCACCATAGACCACATACATACGCTGCGGCAGATTATACAGAAGACAGAGGAGTATAACCGGCCACTGTGTTTAGCGTTTGTAGACGTTTGTGGTCGTACCCACTCCTGTGAAGGTTGGGCACTCTACACTCGAAGTTGTAGAACATTATGTATACCTGTGACAAACAGCCCAATTAGGTAGGTCCAACTTCGAGAAGGAGGTCAATCGTCGAATCCAAATTGACTGAGCAACGTTCGGGAAGCTACGTAATATCTTCTCGTCCCAAATACCGCAGTGTCTCAAGACAAAAGTCTTTGACCAGTGTGTGTTGCCAGTGATGACTTACGGCACCGAGCACGATGGGCCTCATAAGAAGGCTCAAGGTATCCCAAGGGCAATGGAAAGAGCTATGCTCGGAGTTTCTCTGCGAGATCGAATCAGAATTGAGGAGATCCGCAGGAGAACCAAAGTCACCGATATCATCATCTCAGCCTATACTTGTCCACTGCTGAACATAGGCCTCCCCAATCGCTTTCCAGCGTAACCGGTCCGATGCCACCTGCATCCAACGACTTCCTGCGATTTTCACAAGATCGTCGGTCCATCTGGCAGGTGGTCGTCCAACGCTGCGCTTGCCAATACGTGGTCTCCACTCTAGAATCTTTCTGCCCCAACGCCCGTCCGATCTTCGCGCTATATGGCCCGCCCATTGCCACTTCAGCTTGCTAATCTTAAGGGCTAAGTCGGTGACCTTGGTTCTTCTACGAATCTCTGCATTCCTGATTCGATCACGTAGAGAAACGCCGAGCATAGCTCTCTCTATAGCTCGCTGAGCAACTCTGAGCTTTTTTATGAGACCACGTCTTTAATCCATATATCATCACTGGTAACACACATTGACTAAAAACTTTAGTCTTTAGGCACTGAGGTATTTTGGATGAGAAGATGTTGCGCAGTTTCCCGAACGCTGCCCAGCCGAGTTGGATTCGTCGATTGACCTCTCTCTCAAAGTTGGACCTACCTAACCGGACTGCCTGTCCCAGGTAAATGTATTCGTCGACAACTTCAAGAGTAGAGTTCCCAACGGTGAGTGCGGTGGGTACGACATGGACGTTAAACATTATTTTCGTTTTGTCCATGTTCATTTTAAGACCCACTTGTTGAGATACTCTGTTGAGGTCGCCGAGCATTCGTCCTAGATCTTCCAGCGACTCCGCCATGACCACAATGTCGTCGGCAAATCGAAGGTGAGTGATGTATTCGCCATTGATGTTGATGCCAAGTCCTCGCCATTCCAAGAGCTTGAAGGCGTCCTCTATGGTGGTCGTAAACAGTTTCGGAGAAATGACGTGTCCCTGTCTTACTCCTCTTTTTATGGAGATCGCCTTCGTGCACTGCCCTTGTACTCGGACTGAAATGGTGGCGTTATTATACAAGCACTTCAACACTTCGATGTACCGATAGTCAATGCGGCATCGCTGGAGAGATCTAAGAACCGCCCAAGTCTCGATCGAATCGAAGGCTTTCTCATAGTCCACAAACGCCAAGCATAGTGGCCGATTATACTCCTCGGTCTTCTGTATAATCTGCCGCAGCGTATGTATGTGGTCTATGGTACTAAAGCCTTTCCGGAAACCGGCTTGTTCGGGAGGCTGGAAATCATCAAGCCTGCGTTCGAGACGATTCGTGATGACTCTCGAAAACAACTTGTAAACATGGCTCAGCAGTGTGATGGGCCTATAGTTCTTTAATAAAGTGTTATCACCTTTCTTGAAAAAGAGTACCACCACACCCCTGTCCCATGCGTCCGGCGTTTTTCCTTCGAGCAAGACGGAATTAAACAGCCTCTGAAGGCTACCGGTGATCCGCCCGCTTTCAGAAGCTCTGCGGTAATTCCGTCTTCACCCGGCGCTTTGTTATTTTTGACTTGTTTGAGAGCCATCCTAATCTCGTACAGGCTGATGTCCGGGATATCTTCAGTGTAGTGTCGGGTTAGCTTGGCTCTTGGGTCTTTTACCAAGTCAACAACAGGTTCAGCTACTGAGTTATACAACTGCCCATAGAATCTCTCTATCTCCCTGAGCACCTCTAACCTATTCGACATTACGTTTCCGTCCTCCGTCTTCAGCTTCGTCAACTGGCTTTGCCCAATAGACGCGTCTCTTGCAAACACTTTGGAGCCCTTGTTTTGCTCTATGGTCTCCTCAATACGTCTTGTATGGAAGGACCGTAAATCGTGTCGCAAGGACTTCAATATCTGTCCATTGAGCTGCCTATAGGACTTAGCATCATCGGAGGTTTGGAGTGTCATAGTACGTCGCTCAGCCATAAGGTTTCGGGTGTAGTCAGATAGCTTATGAGGCCTATTTTTACGGTGGGGCTTAAAATGCTTGGACCCGACCGTATAGACAGTCTCTACCAACCTATTGTTGATTTCGTCCACTGATGCGCTGCTGTCTAGCGATTCGAAGCAGTGTGACAATTCGAGTTGAAAGTTCTCGGGGTTTTGGATATGTGCATTAGAAGGTTAGAGCGTAGACTTCATCAGACGCGATCTTTCCATTTTGACATTAATATTTAATGTGCCTCTGACCATTCGGTGATCACTGGCGGTTTTTACCCTGTGAATCACGGAGACATCATTAAATATTTGTCGCTTGGTGCTCATGATGAAGTCTATCTAATTTTTTGTGAAACCATCAGGGCTCATCCAGGTCCATTTCCTATGAGACGGCTTCTGGAAGAAAGAGTTCATCATAAAGAGTCCCTCCTTCTTCAGAAATTCGGCCAGCCTCTGACCCCTGGGGTTGCGCTGCCCATATCCAAATTGCCCCACTCTCAACTCATCATCGCCCCGTTTGCCCAGTCGCGCATTGAAGTCACCCATAACTACTGTAAAGTGTGCTTTGAAAGTATGTATGGCTCTACTAATGTCCTCTTACATAACTTCGACCTCATCATCTGAGTATGCCGAGGTCGGTGCGTAGACCTGTATGACCTTCAGCGAATATCGTTTGGATATTCTGAGTATCAGGTATGCTATCCTGCTCAACACACTAGTGATGGACACAACGTTGTTTATGAGTGACTTGTGGACGATAAATCTGACACCACCTTGGGACTGCTGTTCGCCCTCCTGGTAGTCAAACAAGTTGCCGAATTTTAAGGTTATCGTGTCCTCGCCCTCTTTTCGGACCTCCGATAAACCAACAATACTCCACCGCAACTTGTTTATCTTTTCTTCCAGCTCAACTAGCTTCTCATCTGTCCTCAATGTGCGTGCGTTGTATGTCACCAGGGCCAATTTTCGGTTTTGGTGGTAGCCGAATCTCTGCCGGAGATTCTTAGCACCCCTTGTCCTGTCGTTACCATGGCTGCTACCGTGGCCAGGACGAACAGGACCGCCGGGGACTAGGGGCCTGGTTTTCTTGCTTTCTTCCATAATATTGGTTGGGGGTGTTTGCCATACTCGCCACGCTTGGCAGGCGGGTTGGCGAGCGCAGTGTTAAGGGAACGCTGCTGCCCATTCCCTAGTTTTGCCTTAGTCGCCTTGTACGACACCCGATGGGATGAGATGGGTTGGTCCTATTCTAAGCCGGGAACCACGTGGCGTCCAGTCACCGATATAGCTCTCAGAATTGCGAAACTTGAGTGGCAGTGAGCGGGGCACATCGCTCGTAGAACTGGAGGCCGGTGGGGCAGAAAAGTTCTCGAGTGGTGACCTCGTACCGGAAGACGTGGAGTGGGCAGCCTCCCCACAAGGTGGAGCGATGACCTGGTGAAGGTCGCAGGTAAAAGCTGGATGCGTACAGCACAAAGGCGGTCGTTATGGCGATCTTTGGGAGAGGCCTTTGTCCTGCAGTGGACGTCTTTCGTCTGCTGATGATGATGACGATAGTTACAAAAGCAGCACTTTCCATGGTGGAACATTTGTATGTTAAATATGATGTCCTATGTTCGGATCATTTACCTTTAATACTCAAGTGTAACTTATTAGTGTAACTTATTACTCGAGTGTATTAGACCAAAACTTAAGAGTGGTGACAAAAAATCTATAAAGAACAAGGTTTTATGGGGTGAAAGAAACACTGAAGAAATCAGAATTTATTCTGAAGAATGTCATAAACGCCTACGTCTTATTAATTTTCCTATAGAGGTTACAAACTGCTGTGACAAGCGGTGTAATGATCCGAATCATAGAGAAATTATTGACTCCATGTACAATGACGTAATATCTGCCTTGAGGAATCCTGCCTTCATTGGGAGTTGGGAAAGTCAAGTCCAGTGGGGGCGCTCTTCACACCGCCGTGCGGTCAAGCTCTACCGGGTGAGACTCGTTGGAGAAGCCCAGCAGGCGACCAGCTACGTCCTTCTTCTGTCTTCCGTGGTGTCTGTTCAAGAGGTGTCAGTCCGATGTCGTCGCCGCGCACGCGCTCGAGCCCCAGCGGTAAACCGTCAGGGCGAACAGCAGTGGGCGGCGGAGGTCAGTTCGGTGCAGGCCCCACGGGGTCGATGTTGGGCACGACCCAGTCGCGCGGGTAGGGCCTCCTGTCCGGCGGGCACGCATGCCATGGCGCTAGGTCCTGGATATGGGACTAGGACGATGCCTCGGCACGCGCGAACATGTTGGTGGACAGGCGGCGATGAAGTCCTCGAGGCTCTCGACTCGAAGTACCCTCTGGATCGTGGAATTTCTCACGTACCTTGGCGCTCGGACGATGGTGCGCAGAGTGGCGGATTGTTGGGTCGCCAGCTGTTTGCGCAGCGAGGGGCACATCAGGTGTGCCCAGGCCGGCGCCGCGTCTTCACTCGTAGAGGGAGTCTTGAGGAGAGCACTGGATGGAGGAGTGCGCGGGCACATTTGGCTTGTGCTATGATGTTCTTAACGTGGGGCCTGAATGTCAAATTTCGGTCAATGGTCACCCCAAGATATTTAACCGTGGGGGACCATTTGATGTCTTGTCCGTGTAGTTGGAGTGGTGGAGGAGTGTGGTGTCGTCCCATGGCTATGGCCTGAGTTTTACGCACATTCACCGATAACCTCCATTTGGACAGCCAGTCCGGCAGGAGGTCGAGTGTGCGTTGGATCTTCCTGGCCGCATGAGTAGTATTGAGCGACGACGCATAGTAGGCCGCGTCGTCCGCGTATAGGGCCAGATGGACATCTGGGGCTGTGGGGATGTCATCAGTGAATTGTGCGTAAAGCACAGGCGAGAGACAGCTGCCTTATGGGACTCCGGCGGCAATGGGGCGTAGAGAGGAGAGTGCTCCCTCCACCACTACCTTAAATTGTCTGTTGTTGAAAATTGAGGAGACTACCTGAACGATGCGACGGGAGAGGTTGGTCTTGGACAGGTTGTATAGCAGACCGTGATGCCATACTCTGTCGAACGCCTTCTCCATGTCGAGGGACACCAGGACGGCCTTCTCACGCTTGTTTGCGGAGGCCGTCGGATCGTGTATAACCCTCGACAGCTGCTGGGTGACCGAAAACCGAACTGCTCCGGACGGGGAACGATGTTGGTGTTGATGCGAGTCAACAGGAGTTTCTCAAACACTTTAGAGAGGGTCGGCAGAAGTGTGATTGGCCGGCAGCTCTCGGGCTTCAGTGAGTTTTTTCCGGGTTTGGGCAGCATGATGACATGCCCGATCTTCCAAATGTCTGGGAACTTCCCGGTGCGGACGATCCCTGTGTAGAGGCGAGCTATCGCCGCCACTGAACGGTGGGGCAGGTGCCTCAGTGCTCTGTTCGTTATTCCGTCCACACCAGGGGCCTTGTTGGGTTTGGTTTTTTTGGTCATCTTGCTGACCATACTCGGAGAGAAAAAGATGGAGTCTTCATCACGGGCCGCCGGCGTGTCCAGGAACTCTCTAACGTGTTGCTCGACTGTTGACGCAGTTGGGCCTGGTCTGAGGTCGGATTCGGTCGGCGTTCTAGGTGTTGTGCGAAGATTTCAGCACGGTCTGCTGCAACGTATCGTAGGCTCCCGTCGTCGTGTTGTAATGGGCGCACCGGAGCTGGGGTATTCGAACACTGGCGGTAGAGGCGGTGGATAGATGGCCAGTCATCTGAGATGTTCAGGATATGGTCTTCCCAGAACTCGGCGGCGTGATTTAATATCTCGGCCTTTAATTTTTCTGTCAGGTTGTTGAGCTTAGTTTTAAGATTTGGACAGCGACTATTCTGCCATCTGCGGGGCAGCAGCCTTTTCCTGGCAATGAGGGCGCGTATGTGCGCCGGTAGGTCCGGTTTCCGGGCGCTCTGTACGCGGTCTCGCCTGGCTGTTGCGAGGGCTTCCTGGATAGTCACTGTCAGCTCGTTAGCAGCTGTGTCGACATCTTCCGAGGTATTGATAGGCCGAGATCGGGTGGTAGTCTCCAGTGCTTCTCTGAAGCATGTCCAGTCCGTGAGTTGACTTGGCATTGCCCAGGCTCTGGTGACAGGACGAGATGAGATGATGATTAACACAGGAACGTGGTCCGACAGCATGTGCTCGTCCAGCGTTTCCTGTGTGATTTGGCAGTCCAGCCCGCGGTGAATGATTATATCGAGCACGTTCGGCAGTGAGTGCTGGTCGTCCGGGTATCTGGTCGGTGGCTCCGGACCACTGACCGTGTAACCGCGGGCTTCCGAGTCTTCGAAGAGTCGTCTTCCCTCGCGGCTGGTGTTCAAAGAGTTCCACGCCGGGTGTTTGCAGTTCATATCGCCGGCAATGAGCGTGGGGATCGGCGAGTCCAGCAGCTTGTGGACGTCAGCCAGATCCAAAGTGGTTTCTGGAGGATGGTACGCTGCGAATTCTCTGAGCTCACTGTCGGCGACACGCAATTGTACTCCTAGGCCGTAGGTGGAACTCAGGGGTTCATGAGGGATAGGTTGGTGGACGACTCTTCTTTTTACAAGGACCGCCAGGCCTCTGTACGCTTGCTGTCCTGTGTGTTCGTCCTGTCTATATAGATGATAGCCTGGGAACCTGGGCTTGTCAGATGGTGTAAAGAGTGTCTCATTTATGAGTGCAACGTCAATATTTTGTTCCCGCAGCAGAGGTCTGAGGAGGGCGACCTTTGATCTTAGGCCGCGGGCATTCCAGCTGAGTAGTCTGACTACTGACTCAGGGGACCTTGAGGGGCAAGTCGCCAGGGCATGATGGTCTTAGCATCGAGCACCTACAATATGCCGGCCCACACTTGCCACATGTATTGGCAATGTTATATACCCTCTGTGTAGGACATTCGTACTTGCCAACGGAGTTAATGAGAACGCTTGTAGTACTGATTGTCAAAAATAAAACTGGTGACACAGCAGATACAGCCAACTATATAGGCCTATCTCATTGGCGACCGTAATTGCCAAGGTTTTTGACGGCATGTTGAATGCTCACTTTAATAAATTTATCACACCACATGATAATCAGTTCGGTTTTAGATCCAACCTATCCACGGATTGTGCTTTTGTGAGCAGACTGAAGCATGCTGTCAGATACTATACTGACAGAAGTACGCCTGTTTTCTCGATCTATCGAAAGCATTTGACCTGGTTTCCTATAACATACTTTGAAGGAAACTGAAACACATAAATATGCCTCCCGAATTGATTAGTATCCTTAGATATTGGTACGCAAATCAAGTCAATAACGTGCGATGGGCGGAAGCTCTCTCGGACTCATACAGGTTGAAGTGTGAAGTGAGGCAGGGAGGGTTGACATACCCGACACTCTTCAACCTGTACATAAATGATCTGATCGTCGCGCTTGGCACACGCCATTTTGGTTGTCATATGAACTGTATCTGCTTTAATAACATTAGTTACGCAGATGACATGGTACTGCTGAGCGCATCGATCGGAGGTATCAGGGAGCTCATAAGTACTTGTGAAGGATACGCACAGGTCCACGGGCTGAAATATAACGCAAATAAAAGCGAACTTATTGTATTTAAAGCTGGGACCAAGAGTCCGATGAAAGTACCGCCCGTGAGGTTAGCTGGTGTGGCTTTAAGGCAGGTTTTTAGATTAAAATGTCTTGGACATGTAGTGACTGACATCTATCTGCGTGATCTATTCATATTCTATATCACGCCAGCTCCCTCGCGAGGTAGGCAGAGAGTACAGTATTCCAACTGGTTCTTTCCTTACATACCTGTCTGGCTTCCTCCACTCTCATAGTTCGTCTTATACACACTCGCCGGTTACGGAGACTCTTGACTTGCCCTTCAGATAAGACACGGTCTATTTGGTCATGGTAAGATAGTCTAGGTCACAATCTGCGTGATGATGAGGATATTGAGCACGAGCATAGGGTGCTGTCCGTGAGGACAAACATGATAGCCCGCAGGTTTGCACGTTGCTCTAACAAGGTCAAAGTGACACTCTTCCTAGTTTATTGTACCTCCTTTTATACTTGCAGTTTGTGGGTTAGACACACGCAGGGAGCGCTCAATTTTCTTCGCGTTCAGTATAACAACGCATTCAGGACGTTGTTGCGACTGCCTCGATACTGCAGCGCGTCCGAAATGTTCGCGGGCGCACGAGCAGACTGCTTCTACACCACTATGCGTATAAGGGCGACCTTCATGGCGCGGCGGGTACGAGCCAGCTGCAACAGCCTCCTGGCTGTGGTGGCAGATAGAGTGGACGGTCCATTTATGGGGCACTGGGCGTCACTGCATACATCAATACCTGACTATGCCTTTTAATATTTTGTAATAGTTGCGACATTTTTTAATGGTGACATTTTAATAGTGACATTTTAATTTGTGACATTTTAATTGTGATATTTTAAATGTGATATTTTTGAATTTTAAGATAATATGTTTAGGTTCAAGTAATTTATTTATATATTATACACCGTCACGCCTATATTCCCCAGAGGGGGTGGCAGAGGTGTACTGAGTACACCCACGTTGCGCCGACGATGTTAGGTCCCATGTAATAGGGGGCGAGCCTATTGCCATATACCGGGCACTTTCAGACTCCGGACTCATACTGAGAATTGTTCGTTAGAAAAACTACATTTGTCCGACCCAGGATTTGAACCCAGGACCTCATGATCACATAGCGATGCGCTTTGCCACCAGACCAACGAGGCAGTATTACCTTAAATTACCTTATTATTACCTTAAATATTATTATTAATTAAGTGATTTTTATATTTAATATTATTATAATTAGTTTAACAATATTTATTTGAACTATTATAGTTTATGTAATTTGCAAATTAATAGCAGCAAACATGGCTTGTTTGTGTAAGGGACTCAAATTGTCTGAAATAAAAAAAATATAATTAAATTAAATTAAAACATCCAGGAGCTTTCAGCTAAAGAAGTAGCATTGGCCACCATGCGTTGTCGAAAGCACCAGAGATATCGAGGAAAACGCCTAAAACGTATTTAAAATCTGTAGTGCTGATAGTTGTTCTAACGGATAGGGTTGCGTCTACAGTCGATTTGCCCGATGTGAAGCCAAATTGTTTCTGATTAAATCTTAGCTCACTGGGTAATAGGCGAGGGACTATAAGACGTTCTAAGAGCTTATCCAGCGACGGTAACAGGGTAATCGGTCGATAAGACTTTGGGTCATCAGGTGACTTGTTACCACTCTTCGGAATAATACGTATGAATCTGCGCCATACTCTAGGGAAGATATACATCGATTAAAAACCTGTAAGATAGAGTCATCCGACGTTCGACTATCTTCTTTTATCATTCTATTTGATATCTTATCTTCACCGGCGGCTTTGTTTAGAGGGAGAGCTCGGACAATGTTAATGAATTCCTCGCGAGATGGAAGATCAGACGCGGGGAAAAGAGGCGGCTCTATGGCCCACGCGAGTATCTGCTTATGATGTTCGCTATGGGTTGTCTTATCGGCCTCAGGGATTAGCGTATTGAGTAAAACACTCGTGGTCTCTTCAATAGCAATGGAATGTTTATTATTTATTTTGATGTTTTGTATGTATGCTAAGTCGATTGCTCGATTTGCTCTGAACTCATGCTACAGTGGAGACCAAGGGCCTTTGCTATCTAATTTTTCTACTACCGTATTAGGTAAAGCGCTTTTAGATTTTTTTACCGCAGCTCTGTAGTGAGATCTGGCAACTCTAACTGCAACTAAAGCTTCCTCAAACGTATCTCCCGTGATTTTAGATTTTTTGGTCTTATTGTTTCCTACGTGCCCTTCGGAAACATTTGTGGAGTTCAACTAAGTGATTACTCCACCAATCGCAATTTTTCGTATTTGGTAAAGAAACGCGGCCTAAAGCTACGTTGGCACAATATATTAAAAAATTTATTATCCGCGGAAGAAAATGCAGAGATAATGATCTCTGCACTTTTTTCCGCTATAATTCTTGGCGAGTAAAATCTCCGACACACGACGAAAAAAGTGTACTAAAATCTCCTAGTTTGCTCCTTTACATTTGTATCTATAATTGTGACTCTGACTAGGAGGATCCTGTATTATTTCCGGGACAAATTTGTACACGATCAGGCGATGATCACTACAAGACGCGTCGGGTAAGACGCGCCACCTATCCAATCGGACATCAACACTTGAAAGTGTGACGTCAATAGAAGATTCGCCTATAGGGCTGCAAAAGGTGGGTGGTGCTTCGGATGTGTTGTTGATGGAAAGGTTCATCTCAGCGATGAAATCTTCTATCGCGCACCTGCGATCAGTATCCTAAACTTTCTATACCAAAAAGTAAATGACGCATTCACGTCAGCGCCAATGATAGTTTTACAGCCCGCAAGAGCCCTCAAACCGTGGCGGAGTTAGTGTAAGTGTGGAGTAAGAGGGTCTGAATATTGAAAATAATAGCTCACAACGTAAACCCTACTGGATGGGGATGAAACCTCCGCGACAGCACAGTGTGACGTTATAACCTTTTGCAGTGATGTAACCGTATATTTAGAACTCGACACGTAGATTCCGGCTCGTACTTTATTGTCTAACTGCACTACCCTACTACGTAAGCTAGCATTTGGGTATTGTTCCTAAATAAGTATTATGTCCTAGTCATATTCTATAACTAAGGGGTCTAATTTGGACGTCACCATCCTATCGTTGTGGAGATTTAGCTGTACTATAGTCAGATTATCCATTATAAAAATTGGTGTTAAGCACCAGCTGTTCCAGTTTAAAATTGTACGTGGGACATTCTGACGCGCCACAGAGATGGTTGCAAGATTTCTTCAATCGTTTACACGACGCACATACAGGTCAACTCAGGCCTTTTTTTATTCGTGCAGGACCTCGTCGCGTGTCCTTCCGCACAATGACTGCATAATGGTGACTTTTCGGTACAATATTTTTGGACATGCCCGAATTGTTGACAATTTAGACAACGCACTAATTCTACGTCATCAAAGAAACAACAAGTGGCCCAGTCGATAAACAATATGTCTTTTGTGGCCAACAGATGTTTACGTACTTCAGAATTGATCTCTATGCCTATCCATTTTCATTTTTTTACACAGCTTATCTTTTATTTATAAAATTGCCAATGGGATTATTAAGTGTAATGATCTGGTTGAGCACATCTTTTATACGGTGACATCCAAATATCCTGGATGCCCTATTTCCACAACATCCATATCTCCTTCTGTAGGACAAACTTAGGTTTAAACTCACCTCTAGCAAGAATGTGTAAGTCTATGCCCAACATTGACATCCACAATGTTTAATACAGTTCCTTCAGAAAAGCCATAGCGTCTCTGAAGGCAAAATCATAATAATTTATAGGTTCCTAGATAGTATATTGTATTACTGTATTTCTTACTTCTGTATTTATTATTTTTCTCATATAGTTCATTTTTTGTTTCGTTCAATTTTTAATTCTTTAGTTTTGTTGCAGTGTTGTCAGCAAAGTTGTGTATACCTATAAGTGGCAGTACACCAGAACTATTTATATTATTCGTGCTATGGACAAAATTTCTTGTATATGCTATTAGTGTATAAAGTTTATGTGGGTATAGGGTAGATAAATTGTTGTACGCCCAGGCAAACGCTCGCGCACGCACACAGTGACAGCTTTTAAACTAATTTTCTTGAACAAAAACTCGAACACTTGCAACACGCACACGTAGTGCGTAGTTGAGGCTGCTTTCTGGCGCCATTTTTGTTAGCAATTTTCAGCCCAGACAAGTTTTAAGGCCAGACCACACTGAGCGACACTGCACTGCAGCGGAGTGACGCGGCCGATTTTGTCAGTTGGTAAACTTTGTAGCGCCGTGTCGTGTGTGTATGAATGATCTACGCTGTTGGCCTCGAGGCCTCTACAGCTTCACCGGATTTTAACGGCGAGCGTGCAACCACTACGCTCCAGCCAGCCAGAAGGGCAAGAGGCGACATACTCTGTAGGGGGACAGTCGCTGTAGGGGGACGGGTGCACTACTAAGCGCACCGGTCAACCGGCGGCTATGGGAGGGGATCTACTACTACGTCTACGTCGTCGTCGCCCGTATTCTGAGCGGAAAGAAGGGATGACAAGGCATCGGGGGGGTCGGTGAGAACATGTCGCGGCCGGCGGTGGCGGCAGGGGTCGGGAGGGAGATCGTAGTCGGCGGTGGCTACGATTAACGGATTCGCATGGGTAGATGCGTTCGCGAAGTGACGTGTTGACGCCTTTTTAATAAAGGCGCGAATAGGTTCGAGACCTAGATCGGAGTGGAGGTCGACGTTCCGTACGAACCAGGGGGCTCCTACGGCTTTACGGAGGAAGCGGTTTTGAACCACTTGGAGTTTATCGATGTGAGAGGGGGCCGAATGCCCGAACACAACACACGCATAAGTCATGATGGGTCGAACGCAAGTTTTGTAAAGTGTCACCTTATTTCTAAGGGACATTTTACTCCGCTTGCAGATTAACGAATGGAGACGACCGAGCACAAATGATGCTCGGTGACGGACCCGCTTGATGTGCGGGCCGAAGGACATGGTACTGTTTAGGGTGACCCCTAGATATTTGACTTGTTTGACCGAGGGAATGGGTCGGTCGAACATGGTCACTTGGCCGAGATTACTTCTAGGGCGGCGCAGGGAGTGGCGCGGGGTGGCACCTCTGGAGAAGAACACCGCAGCGCTCTTGTCCGGGTTCACCTCAATACGCCACTTTCTAAACCAATTCCCTAGGGAATTGGCGGATGCCTGAAGGTGTCTGGTAATGAAACCCTTATTCCTATGCGAGACGTAGAGAGCGGTATCATCCGCGAATAGGGCTAGATGCGCCTTACTCGAACGAGGAATGTCGTTCGTGTAAAGGCTAAACAGGAGCGGATAGAGAACTGAGCCCTGTGGGACTCCAGCATTGATGGAGTGGGAAGTGGAGCGCGTCATTTCGACGCGATAACGGAAGGCGCGATTCGACAAGAAGTCTCGTAAGATGAGCACGAGTCTGTCCGGCACACCCAATTGGTAGAGCTTGTAGATCAAGCCGTTGTGCCAGACTTTGTCGAATGCCTTCGCGACATCTAGGAAGAGGGCGCCCGTGTAGATGGATTTGGGTCTATTGAGACCGGAGAGGATGTGCTCCGTGATGCGGTGCACTTGGTGGACGCAAGAGTGTTTGGCTCGAAAGCCAAACTGCTCGTCGATAAGGATTAAACCTAGGAAAATATTAAACCTAGGAAAATTAATGTTGTGTGCCTTTCCTTACTCTGACTACCTGTCAGAAAAACAAAATAAACTTATTCACTACTTGAATAATTAAATGTATATGATATCATGTCAACATGATAATGTTTTGTTTTTTGACACTAATAAGTTTGTTAGTGGATTTAAACTGACACAGGAAGGTATGTTTCTTCCCAAGAAATGCAAAATAACAATGGCTACTTTGATAGCATATAATATTAACTCCGTTATAAGTAATATAACGAAAACTAGGGTAAGAGACGAGCCAGTATTATATAGTTATTCTAATAATACTGTGATAAACTGTTTAAACGACCGAGGCTGACAACAGAGGTACATACTAGTATCTCTAGCAAATCACATATTTTAAATAAGGAGGAAGAAAGGCCTGGTACTTTGAAACTTTTCCATCAGAATATACAAGGATTTTCTTCAAAATCATTAGAGATAGAGTTATTTTTGGAAAAAACTAAATATGATGTTGTTTGTATTTGTGAACATTGGTTTAAATCGTATGAATTATTAATAAATTATAACAATTATTCCGTCTTAAGTTACTATACTCGTAAATCCAAGCTTCATGGAGGTACATTAATTTTGGTTAAAAAAAATATCAAGTCGAGAGAACGTAGGGATATAGTTGAGCTTTCAGTTGAACAGTGTGTTGAAATTTCTTGTGTTGAGCTGGATAAGCATATTATTGTGTGTGTATACAGACCCCCAAACAGTCAAAATTTTACTACATTTGAATCTGTAATGGAAGATGTGCTGAATAAAACTTTCATGAGTAACAAGTCTGTTGTAGTTTGTGGTGACTTCAACATAAATATTTTAGAAAAAACATCGTATAGTGACAGACTCTTACGTTTATTCAATTCTTTTAAGTTAATTAATGTTTTCCTCGAACCGACTCGAATAACATTAACTTCTGCTACATGCATTGACAATATTTTTTGTAATTGCGATTATATAGATCAAGCAGTAGTTAGTTATCTACAATCTGATCACACTGGGCAAACAGTCACTTTCACTAATATTACACCATTGAGAAGTGTTAAAGTTAAATCTAGAAATATAACACCTGCAACATTGCATACATTTAATACAGTTTTGAGTAATAAATTAGATATTTACACGAGTAACGCAAACGAACCTCATAAACTGTATGCTGATCTTTTTTCAATTATACAGGTACAATTTACTAGTAGCTTTCCCATTAAAATGAAAAATATCAAACCCAAGTTCACCTTCTGTGATTGGGCCACCGCTGGAATTCGTAGAAGTAGGGAAAAGCTATATGAATTATATGACCTAAAATCCCAAACGAATAGTGAAGGTTTTGCAAGGTATGTTGCAAATTATTCTAAAACGTTTAAAAGAGTATGTAAGGCAGCAAAAGCGCTACATATAAGTAAAATAATTAAATCTGCAGATGACAAAGTTAAGGCCACCTGGAAAATTGTTAATAGTGAAACTGGGAGGTCTAAGCACCGCAGTGTGGACTTTACTCTAGAGACTGCGCGTGGGCTCATTCAGGCAGATAGTGACGTAGCTCAAGAATTCGAATTTTTTTTCACTAATATTCCGGTAGAGACAACAAAGTCCTTAAATTGCTCTTCTTCCCTTGCAATTTCTTTAGTTAAAAGCAACATTACTCTTTGTCCGGTGGAGTTCGGGTTTGAGTACACTAATCCCCGGTCTGTTATCAAAGTATTTAATGATTTAAAATTAAAAGTAACTGAAGACTTATGGGGAATGTCTGTAAAAGTGTGTAAATCCATTATACATACAATCGCGCCACACTTAGCTGTTATTTTTAATATGTGCGTAGATCAAGGAGTCTTCCCGAATTTAATGAAATTTAGTAAGGTAATACCACTGTTCAAATCCGGCGATAGTAAAGATGCCAACAACTATAGGCCAGTGTCTGTCTTGCCAGTGCTCTGTAAAGTGTTCGAAAAGATAATGCTCATGCAAATGCTAGATCATTTTAACGCAAACAACATCCTGCACGATCAGCAATTTGGTTTTACCAAAGGGCGTTGTACTACTGACGCCGGTGTAACTCTAATAAAGCATATCTTCGATGCCTGGGAGAACTCACAGGACGCCATTGGCATTTTTTGTGATCTTTCCAAAGCATTTGATTGTGTGAAACATGAAACACTGCTGCTTAAATTGGAGCACTATGGTATCCATGGTAAAGCACTTAATCTTTTAAAATCTTACCTAGAGGACAGACAACAGTGTGTTCAAATAAATCAAACTAAATCTCTAGGCTCTTTAGTTAAAATGGGCGTTCCACAGGGATCGATACTGGGTCCGTTCCTATTCTTAGTTTACATAAATGATCTACCTGAAGTAATTAAAAATCGAGCGAAGATAGTGTTATTTGCTGACGATACCTCTTTGATTTTTAAAGTAGGTAGACATGTTAATAACTTTGACGAAGTAAATGACGCTATTCTTCAACTACATAACTGGTTTACATCCAACAATTTAGTGCTCAATAACAAGAAAACTAAATGTATAAGGTTTTCTTTGCCAAATGTAAAAAGTACTGTACATGATATTATACTGAACAATGAGAAACTTGAGTTCATAAATGATACATCATTTTTAGGGATTACGCTTGACTCCAAGTTACAATGGGGTCCTCAAATTGAGAATTTAGGTAAGCGGCTTAGCTCCGCTGCCTATGCCGTAAGGAAGATCAGACAACTAACTGATGTGGACACCGCGAGGATAGTCTATTTTAGCTACTTTCATAGTGTCATGTCTTACGGTATATTATTGTGGGGTAGGGCAGCGGACATTGAGTCTGTTTTTATCTTGCAAAAAAGGGCTATTAGGGCCATCTATAACTTGAGTAGTCGCGACTCTTTAAGAGAACTGTTCAAAGTAGCTAATATCATGACGGTCCCATGTCAATATATCTATGAAAACATTATGTATACTAGAAAAAATTTAGATCTTTTTAATCAGCTAGGTGATAGACATTGCTATAACACACGACATAGAAATAAATTAGACCAACCGCAGTTTCGTCTGTCAAAAATTCACACGTCTTTCATGGGGCACTGTGTTAGATTTTATAACAAAATTCCCATTGACGTCACTAAACTTAGTGAAAATAAGTTCAAAGCTTGTGTAAAACGAACACTTTGTAAGCAAGCTTATTATTCAATAGAAGATTATTTAAAAGATAAAAATGCTTGGATAGATGCTATTCCAGCTTCACTTGAGTCATAACAACCTATTCAACTGTTGTTAGTTAACATTACCTCTCTTCCTTCTATTAATTTAACACAATATGTACTTTTTTTTGTAAATGAGGGAACCATGTAGCCATTCTCATAAATAGTATTATTCGCTTTTTTAACTTAGACTCACCTGATGACCAACCTACATTGTTCTCCCATACCCCACAACAGAATGTAGATAAAGTTTGTAATTTCTTATTTTAAAAGAGTAACCGTGGAGTTTCTTGCCCTTCTTCTCCACAGGAATGACATTCCGAAGTGGCGGTAGAGTCTTTGTTACTTTTCTGACGATTCATAAATACTGTAATGGTTTACATTCTGATTCTGATTCTGGATACCCCTGGACGTTACGAAGTCTTTGAGCCTCGTCAGAAGTAGGCGCTCGTATATCTTGGCCAGAGAGTTGAGGAGACTGATAGGGCGGTAGCTCGCGGGGAGATTGCGAGGTTTGCCGGGCTTGGGAATGCCTATGACGTCCGCCTCCTTCCACTTAGCAGGGAAGGTGCAGTTCATCATGGCGGCGTTCAAAATGGCCACCAAGAGGCAGATGAGTTGGGCGGGCAGGCATTTCAGAACGCGATTCGAAATGCCGTCAGGGCCGGGGGATTTTTTAGATTTAAGACCCATAATCAGATCTTCAACCTCCGTTTGCGTGATAGGAGGCAAGGAATCGACGGGGGGGAGGGATGCCCTGCGCTCGACTTCCCTCTCGACCACGTCGACGTGGGACTGGTCGACGGACTGAGAGCTGGGGGCGCACTGGCTCTCGAGGGAGTCGGCGAGAAGCTCGGCCTTTTCGTCGTCGTCAAAGGCTGGGGGTGCTGCGCCTGAAGGGCGGGACAGCGGGGGCATGTCAGTCGTGGAGTCGGATTTGAGGCTACGCGCCAACTGCCAGTAGGCCAGATGCGACGGCGCGATGCCCTCTAGGAGGACACCCCACCGTTCCTCCCGGACCTCCGCGACACGACGCTTTACCTCTCGTTGTAAAGCGCGCATCCGGGCCCGATTGGCTTCGGTGGGGTAGGAGTCGTACGCTCGGATAGAAGCATTCTTGGAACGAATGAGATCCCTAACATCGTCCGGCAGTCGAAAGCGGTTGAGGTAGAGATCTTCCGCCTCGACTTGCTTGGACGATCGACTGACAGCCGATCGGATGTGCTCGGTGAAGGCATCTACGGCCTGATCGGTGTCCTGAGGGGACGGGATGGAGTCCGAGCTGAGAGGTAGGGGGGGAGGGTCGGCATCCGCCAAGGCCGTGCTTAGCGCATGCCAATCCACCACCGTCTTTTTGGGTCGCTGAGGGGCGGAAGGGGGGGAACCGAGTCTCATCACTACAGGTCGATGGTCAGAGTCGAGTTCCTGGACTACTTCCAAGGAGTGCAGCCGTAGGGTGATACCCTTCAGAAGCGCCATATCCAGGACGTCGGGTCGGTGATTGGGATTGTTAGGATAGTGGGTAGGGTGCATAGGTGCGATGACGTCAAAGTCGAGAACGTCGACCAGGGCGTCAAGGCTCCTACCGTTAGGGGAAGTGGTGAGACCGTTCCAGGCCACGTGCTTGCTGTTGAAGTCGCCCGCCAAAATGACGGCGCTTCCCAGGTTGAGGAGTGCTTCAAAGTCACTCCTGAGAACGGACTTAGTGGGGGAAAGGTATACGGAGGCGATCACGATGGGCTGGTGCCCCGTGAGAGAGACGCGACAGACCGAGGCTTCGATGTTGGTGAGCGCGGGGGGATCGAGAGGGATGCAGTGCAGGGACCTCCTGTAGTAAATGAGAGTACCGCCTCCGCGGGAGCCGATTCTGTCATTGCGCACGAGGTTATAGTTTGCGATCCTAGGATCGCGTTGTGCGGGCTTCAGGAAGGTTTCCTGCACGAGGAGGATATCAAGTTGGTGATCTCGGAGGAAATCAGCAACCTGATCTCGCTGGGAGCGAAGGCCATCGGCGTTAAAGAACGCCAGGGATAGGTTGTGGGGCTTTTGGCGGGGAGATCGTAGATCCATTATTGGGTGCGGGGGGGTTGGGTTCTAAGGGACGCCAGGACGTCATATACGTCCCTGTATTCCGCGGCCAGGAGAACCTGGTCCGCCAAGTTGGTGGCGGCGCGGAGTCGAAGTGCGAGTTCGCGGACTCTGGGGAAAAGTGCGGGGCTTATCACCGCCGAGACGCTCATGATGAGGTCGACGTCCTGACTGACGTTAGTGGGCGGAGGGGGACAAGCCGCCTCCGGCTGGATCGCCGGCGCGCGTTTCGGGGGGTGGGCAGGGCCCACTGACGCAGGGTGGGAGGCCGCGGTGTAGGGCAGCGGCTTCACCCACGCGTTGGCGCCGAGGGACGGCCTAAGCGGCGGGGGGGGGGGGGGTCAGCTTCAGAGGCGCGGGAGCGCGGGGAGCCGTGGTCGCTGGCGCAGAAGGCACCGGACGAGGGTGCGCTGAGGGCGCGGGGGGGTGTTGCGCTGAGGGCGCAGAGGGGGGGGGGGGCAACCGCGCGGGGACGGCGGCGGCCGCCGCGCCTCGCCCGGCCGCGCTTCCCCTTCGGGGCCTTGGGGCAACCGCGATAGTTCGCGGTGTGCCCCTTGGTGCCGCAGAGGACGCAGCTGGGGGGCTCGGCCGCCGTCTCCTTCGAGCGGGCGCACTGGGACGTCGCGTGGTCCCCGATGCACTTAACGCATCGAGGGCGCGCGTGACAGTTACGGGCAGAGTGCCCGTACAGCTGGCAGTTGTGGCACTGCCCGGGCGTGCCACGTTTGTGGGGGGCCTCCACGGAGAGGCCAGATATGTGGCACACGGCCTTCAGGTCGAAGACCCTACGGCCGGACTCGGTGCGGTCGAGGACGACCAGCACCATGTCGTACGCCTCCTTGGAGCGCCCATTGACCATTCTGTGCACCTGGCGCACAGGAAGGTCCTGGGACTGGAGGTCGGCCTTGATGACGGCAGTGTCCAGCTCCCTAGGGACACCGCGGATTACCACCCTGAGCTCCCTTTCCTCCTCCAGGGTGTAGGTGTGGTATGCGATCTTGTTCGATCGCAGGAAAGCGGATAGCCGTCGGTGGTCGTCCGAAGACGCCACCTTGACGGCTATGCCTTGCGCGGTGGAACGCGCGTGCGTATAGTTGATTTGGCGATTGTAAATCGCCTTGGATATGCGCTCCCAGGCGCTCTTGTCCTGAATGACAAGCGGCGGGGGAGTGATGTTCGGACGTGCGGGGCGCGCGAGGGGGGAGGCCCTCGCGGCCGCGTCGGGAGACGGAGACGGCCGGGGTCCGGAGGGGCCGGGAGAAACGGAAACGTTTCCGGCCTTTTGGATCTTGGGAGGTGGCGAGTCGCGCGGTTTGCGCGCGCGCTTCCCATTCGCTATGGGAACGAAGTCGTCCTCCGACGAGAGCGACGGGGACGGGGACCGGGCGGAGGCGGCGCGTCGCGCGGACGCGCGCTCGACCTCCATATCCGAGTCCGAGAGAGGCTCGGACCCGCATGGCGAGACGGGGCGGTCGGCGGGGGTCTGGGGCGGCGCGACTAAATCAGTTCGCGGCGCGGCGAACGGAGTCGCGGGGCACGCAGAAGGCGCGGGGTGCGCGGGGCCGGGGGCCGACGCGCGCGCGGGCGACGCGTCGGGCGAGGCGGGCGAGTACGTCGCCCTGAATTCCCGGACTATGTCCGGGCAATGCCGGACGATGTACCTGGTTAGGTCCCGGACGAACTCAGGAGGTAAATCTTCGGCCATTTCCAGAGGGGAAATGGCAGGGCGAGTGAACTAAAATGGGGCCCTAAGACCCGGGCGTGAGCGATGCCCTGATCCCCCCACCGGGTGGCGGCGGGGGGGGTGGCACTACCGGGGAGACGCGGTGTGCCCCTTCGCCTTAGGGGCGAACGGGCGGCACCAAACCCTAACTGCTCCGGGGCGAAGAGAACCGCCGCACGGAGAATAGGATAGCGGGATGGGTTAAGGTAGGGTCCTGGTGTAATCAAGAGCCCTGACTAGGGAAGCCCCCAAGGCCAGACCTCAAGCCCTTCCGAGTTGGCCGCCCTCTGAAGGAGGGAGGCGAGCGCTCGGGTCCCGCTCAAGCCGGGCTTACGACGCCGCTAGGCGTCCACCGGACTTACCACGAACGGACAAAAGACGTGGATTTACAATAAACAATAATATTGAAAACCGTTATGGAAATAACCGTTGAGAAAAAAAGGAAACCGCGGGAGGGCCGGCCGCGCCGTTAGCCGACGCGGCTGCCTAGCAACCCACGTGATTGATCACACCGGGCGATACGCGAACCGTACCTACACGAGACGCAAAAGCATACGCACAGCGAATGCAATTACGTAAACACGCAAGCACAAAACACGTAAGCACAGCCGCGACAAACCACGTAGGTCACGGAAAACGACCGTTACTAAAAACGCGGGAAGGCCGACCGCCGTCAGAACGGCGCGTCTACCTAACGGCTCGCCTTGTTGCTACGCGCGAGCCAGACGCGGAGAAGTAACGTCGCAAGCCCGTATATGTGTACGTATACACGTATATGAGCCAACCAGATCACCACTCCACGCAAGCGCAGGCGTTTCCAACAGAGCAAGTCGAAATCGAATACGTACGTAACTACGAAAATAGCGAGCGGGCGGGCAGCGCAGCGACACGACCGAACGCGCGCAAGGCACAGCCAGAACTGAGCGCCGTGTCGCGTGGCATAGGTAGTTCCGTTGCCGCGTAGTGCAGTATACTTCGGTCTCGAACCCGTTCGCCCCCTGTTTTTGCCCCTTGTAATTTAAAAGCGTCTTCATACAATTTCATATAAAGAATACCTGGCCACATCGCTTCGCCGTAGTGCAGTGTCGCCTTTAGTCTTAGGTTAAACTCAAAAAAAAAATAGGAGTTCTATCTGCAACTTGATTCAGAATTGGGATATAATGCCGAAAGTTTTCACAAACAACTTTTGTTCTACAACTTTATATTTTTCACGAAGTGTTATTTTTGTTTTCAATACAAATCAATCAGCTGATTCAGTGTACATCTTTGGGAAAGTGAAAAAAAAACGCGAAAAACAAAAACTTGCAAAGTGTTTTAGACTGATGTATAAATAATATAAAATAGCATAAAAATCCAATTCGAAATCCCTCTGTATATCACGCCAAATCCCTTGCAGGGTAGGTAGAGAATACGGAGTTTCAACGGGGGAATGGGAGTCAGGTATGATAGTTATGATTTTATTGTGTGACTGTTTATGCAAAGGATTGAAAAAAGTTTAAGGAGTGTTTTACTACTAGATATGTTATACTATGAATTCGGGTTTGTATATAGTACTCTGTGATATTAACTCTGTTTTTATAATGCAACAAAAAACCTTACATTAGTACAGACGCCATTTAGCGGCAATGCGGTGAAGATATTGACCAACTATAATATCTTGAAAGAAGACTAACACAAAATGTACTAGCGAAACTTTGCTACATACTTAGCTAGCAATGTACCTTTTTTAGATATTGGCAGGGTAGGTAGAGAAGGTTTAAATGAGAAATATTTTACCAATAATTTTATAATATATAGATAAACTGATAATCCTTCTTAAAAATAAATTTATTGCATATGATTTGTTTATGAGACGACGTTAGTGTTGTGTGTTGAAAAATATCGTGCTATAGTTTAGTTTATATTTTACAAAGGCCACCTGAGCGGTCTTAGTGGGGCTATGACTACCCTGTGATAGAGATAGTTGATAGAGAAATAAGTCTGGTGGAGGTTGACAAAATATACAATATAGTCTCTACACGGTACTTCCGGGATAGCTGTTATTTCTTCCTACTATAATGGCAGAATGGATCTTACTAACACTTTCAAGGTGTTTAAACTAGAAATATTATTCGAAATACTTTTTATCCTGAAACGAATCATGGTTCTTGCGACATAGCTCGTATTAATGTATATTAAAATGGCTATACGATTTTAATTAAAACTTTATATGAAGGTGTCTTACATCGTAAAATAAAACACTTGTTATCACAAAATATAGCACGACTTCTGTGGAATATCTATTATTTCTTAATACTAAAATAGCTGAACGGACTATAAAGGAACATAATATTAAAGAAACCCAGAGATATACAATGTGAAAGTGGAAGGAAGTAGATATCAGGAAAGACCTAGACTAGACCGTGTCTTAACCGAAGGGCAAGAGTCTCAGTATCCGGCGAGCTTGTGTAAGACGAACTATGATACCAGAAAGGTACTCGTATGTAAGGAAAGAACCTGTTGGAACTCTGTACTCTCTGCCTACCTCGCAAGGGATCTAACGTAATGATGTAGATTGATAGATAATATTAGAGTATCTTAAGTCTTGATATAATAATATGAAATAAGTAGTAATTATAAGAATTTATATTTTAAGATGTGGGTACACGGCGAACTGATACTTGTATGAACGTAAAAATAAAGACAGTTGGATAACGGCTACCTGTGTGTTTATTACATGGTGACAACGGTGCACCAAATAATTAGTTTTATTGAGTCAGTTGTGAAATTCCAATAGGAAATTGACTTTAATTACATTTGCGAATAGAAATATTGTGATACAATAATTATGGAGCACGCGAGGCCTCCAGTCGAGTTAACACTGGAAGGTGGCCCGGCCAACAGAGAGTAAAGAAGCGAAAGATATACAATCCAGTTTATTGGTCAATCTTGTGGGACCCCAGGGATATGATATATTCTCAACATTTAAGTTTGCTAAATCTGAAGATCAAGTAGATATCGATGTTATTATTAAAAAGTTTAATGACTATTTTGGCACGCGGTATAACACTACAATGCCAAGATTTCGTTTCTTCACACGAAATCAAGAAAACGGCGAAACCATAGATACATATGTTACGGCATTGCGACTGCTCAGCCAGCATTGTGAGTTCGAACACCTAGAAGATGGCTTGATTCGTGATAGAATTGTGTGTGGTATCACAGACAGCGCGTTGCGCGACAGATTATTAAGGACGGAGGACCTGATGCTGGATAAAGCCGTTAGAATTTGCCAGGCTAACGAGATTTCAATTGAGGAGAATCGTCAGATTGAAAGTACAAACTTCGGAGAAGGTTCGAGAAGCGGAGTCGTCGATGTGGTGTACGTATCGCGCGCATACTACCGGGCAAACAGCGGGAGCACACGCGCCGTGCGCGCAGGCCGCTCGCGCGGGCGCAGTGACGCTGTTGACGGGCGCAGCCGCCGCGGCGCGCTCGTACCTCAACACAACGTAGTGGCCAAGTGTGGCGCGTGAGGTGGTGCTCATTCAGAGAACATTCAGTGTCCCGCGCGCAATGTCAAGTGTGTTTTGTGTTACAATCGTGGCCATTTTCGTAGAATGTGCCTGACCAGATTCAATAGAGGCGTATACGAAGTGCATCAGTGTGACGATGAAAGTGATCAGCTGTTTCGTATTGATACCTTAGATACTAGAAGCGGAGACAGTAAGGGGTTTGAAAAATTATCTCTCTGTCGAAATGGAATGATTGTATGTTTTAAATTAGATACAGGGTCGGATCTAAATGTTTTATCTTTAAATCTATTTAAAAAATTAGGTTTTTGCCCAGAGGATTTAAAGCCATCATATATTACAGCCTAATCGTTTTGTGGAAATAATATTCCTATTATAGGTTCTTGCAGTATGTTATGGTCATACAAACAACGAAATTATTTAATCAATTTTATGATAGCAAATTCTGATTGTCAAAGTGTTCTTGGCAAATGTACTTGTGAGGAATTAGGTCTTGTTAAACGAATTTTTAGTATTAATATTAACACATACTCTGACTTATTTCATGAAGTTGGCAAACTTCCTGGACAATACAGAATTGTGCTGGAAAATAATGCAAGTCCGTCGATATGCCCTGTAAGAAAAATTCCGATGGGTATAAGAGATAAATTAAAAAGTGAACTGGATCGTATGATACATATGGGCATAATCAGGAAGGTGTCGCATCCGACGCCGTGGGTGAATGCTATAGTGTTGCCTGCTAAAAAAGATGGCAGTTTTCGTGTATGCCGTGATCCGCGACCGCTGAACCGCGCTGTGCGGCGAGCGCATTACCCTCTCCCCACCTTGACGGAAATTGCGACTAAGCTATATGGCGCAAAATATTTTAGCAAATTAGACGCCCGATCTGGATTCTGGATGGTCCAGCTAGATGATCAAAGTGCTGGTCTTTGTACTTTTGGTACACCATTTGGCAGGTACCAATTTCTACGCCTTCCCTACGGCATTAATTGCGCGAGTGAGGTTTTCCATGCAAAGATAAGGCAGGTGTTGGAAGATATAGATGGGGTAGATTCTTTTATTCATGACGTCATCGTATGGGGTGTTTCTAAGCAAGAACATGATAACAGATTAAAAATGTTAATAGACAGGGCACGCGAAGAAGGCATTCAATTTAATCGTGATAAATGCGTGTTTTGTGTGGAACAAGTGTCATATTTGGGCCATACTTTTAGTGCTGAAGGTATGAAAATTGACGACCATAGATTGAGGGCTATAAAGGAAATGCCTTGTCCAAAAGACCGCACTTCTCTCGAAAGGTTTTTGGGAATGGTTAATTATTTAGCTAGGTTTATTCCCAATTACTCAGAATTGGCGAGTCCTCTTAGGTTTCTCCTTAAAAAGAACATTGAGTGGTGTTGGGAAGCAACACACGACGTAGCAGTTTCACGATTAAAAGAAAGTCTTTGCAAAGCGCCAGTATTGGCGCTGTACTCTAACGAGCTGCCCATCGTAGTGACGGTGGACGCCAGCGCAGTTGCGCTGGGTGCGGCGCTGCTGCAAGGAGGCCGTCCGGTTGAGTTCGCATCTGCGACGCTCACGGACGCTCAAAGTTGATATGCGCAGATCGAAAAAGAGATGCTCGCTATAGTTTTTGCGCTGGAGCGGTTTCACCAATACGTCTATGGACGTGCAGACGTATTGGTTTAAACAGATCACAAGCCATTGGAGGCTTTATTTAAAAAAGGGTTGGATGCTGTGCCTGCTCGTTTGCAGAGGATGATGCTCCGTATACAATGTTATGATTTCGAGGTTAAATATAAACCTGGAAAGTACATGTATTTGGCAGATACATTGTCACGAGCAGCTCTGCTCGAATTAATGCATGATAGGGTAAGTGCGGATGTAGAAGGCCAGTCCTGTTTTTTGTTACAAAATGTACGATTTAGCGACCTAAAATTACAAAATGTTAAAGACGCTACTCAGAACGATAATGAATGTATAATTTTGAAGAACTTTATCCTTAATGGGTGGCCCAGATACAAAGATGACGCTGATCCAAGTGTTCAACCGCACTGGCCATATCAAGAAACTATGGCGTATATCGAAGGAATTATTTTTAAGGATAATTTGGTATTTATACCTAAGTCGCTTAGAGCTGACATGATAGGCACGAGGGGCATTTGGGTATAGATCGATGCAAGCGGCGGGCACGTGACGTCATGTTCTGGAACGGCATGTGTCGCGACATTGAACGCGCCGTACGCGCATTTGTAGTATGGGCAGAGCATGCGGCACGTCCGTGTAAGGAACCCATGATACCTCACTTTGTTCCAGAAATACCATGGAGGAAGGTAGGTTCGGACGTATTTACCTGCTACCAAAAGAACTACCTAATTTTAGTAGATTATTATTCGAACTTTATAGAAGTTAGTCCGTTAGTAAATATAACGTCGAGGTCCGTTATTCTTGCGTTACAAGACCAATTCGCTAGACATGGAATTCCCGCAGAATTGATAACGGGCAACGGACCGGCGTAGGGCTCGAACGACTTTCGTCGATTTTGTGTTGAATGGTGTTTTAAGCACACTACGACTTCTCCTAATTACGCTCAATGGAACGGTCTCAGCGAACGCGCGGTGAGAACGGTAAAAAATATAATTAAAAAGTCACTTTGTTCCGGATCAGATTATTATTTAGGATTGCTAAATTTGAGAGCCACACCACGCGATGGATATCTTCACCATCGCAATTATTGATGGGGCGTCGGCTTAATACGCGACTTCCGATTAATGATAACAAATTGAAACCTGATAGAAATAATAGACAGGATTTCGCGAATATACATCGTAATCGTATGATTAACAAAAAATATTACGATTTGCATGCTCATGATCTTCCAAAGTTAAAAGTCGGTGAGCGCGTTATCGTGGCGGACGGGGCCGCGCGCCGGCGCATGCGCGTCGAAGCGCACGCGTCGCAGCCGCGCTCGTACCTTCTCTCGGACCGCTCGGGACGAGCGTTTAGAAGGAATAGGCGTCACTTAATTCGGACAAGTGAACGAGAGAGTACATCAACACTTTCTTTCTCTCCCGAAAGAAAGAAGGTTGATCCCAGTGTAGGTAACGAAACAACGACGCCGTCTGATAATTCGGCTTATCATTCCCCTATAAATACGGCTGTTCCGCACAGTGCACGCATCAGAGATGCTGCTATAAAGGCCCGAGACAAACTTGCGTTATTTTTCAATAAATAAATATAACTTTGTTTTCCATTTGTTTATAATTGTTTAGCTATAAATAATTGTGTCACTTTGAAACTGTCCATATTACTTGCTTATCTCATTTGAATTAAAATTTATAATATGCCGACTCCATTAGCTCGTACTCGTAGCTACCACTCGCGGGTTCGATTCCTGCATGGATCTGATGTTAATGTTACCCCAAGTATATTTTCGTTTTTAATGCGTGATTGTAATTTGTATCGTAATATATCACAAACATTTCTTAAAAAGAAAAGGGTGTGTTAGCAGATGGTATTTAATTAAGGTATTTAATTTTTCTTTGATGTTTAATTAAAGTTGTTTATTTTTATTTTTATAAAAAGGGGAAGATGTAGTAATTATAAGAATTTATATTTTAAGATGTGGGTACACGGCGAACTGATACTTGTTTGAACGTAAAAATAAAGACAGTTGGATAACGGCTACCTGTGTGTTTATTAGAGTTAACACACTAGATCATGCCGATATTATCCGTCTAAGTGGTATATAAAATCACACTAATATACATTTAATAAGTTTATATCGGCCTACATGAAGGCCTAAAGATATTAATCATATTTTGTATAAAGAAAAGCCTGGCAAGCCTTCGATATCCCTCTTCCTCTTCACAGGTGACTGGAAGTCTGGGGAGCTGTTAAAATTGTTCTACAACGAAAATTTACTACTTTATAAATACTTTTGCAAAAGATAGACGACTTTGTTTAAGCGATAAAACGTAGACTGCTTAACTTACTATGTCAAATAGTCGCAGGTACGACATCCCAGCACAGCGCACGGTAATATTGATATGGGAAATGTGATTTTGAAATAAAGAAGATGGTTTAAGCGCATACGGGCAAAATCAAAAAATGTTTGGCCGTGTTAATAACCAAAACGGCAGAATCGATTTCAAATAGATTATCACTGAAAAATGAAGGATTTTAAAGTGATTGTTTCAGACTACTTTTTAGCTCGGGAATTGTAAGATTCCTGGGGATAGTTGTTTTTATTTCGATTTGATTTAATATGGAGGTGTATTTTGAACAATATATTTGTAATTTTATAATGTATGTGAATGATAACTAGTCGTATTATACGTACAAAGTAAGACTTAAATAATGCAAGACTTCAGACACAAGTAGCTTATTACAATACAAATCGAAAATCAAACTTTGACAGATTTAAACAATTAAACCATTTTCTTTTGAACATTGATATCCTAGTTAGGATGTTGAGAAATAATGTTTAGAAGTGCAATTGCCTCGTAACATAAACCAAAATTAATTGTGATTTAATTTAGTTTAATTCAGCCTGATGATAGCAATTTTAGTTTAAGTATTTAACCAAATTTTATTAGTAAAAATAGTATCAATTTGCTGATTTACTAGGTCTACTTTTAGGTATTGCATAAATTATTTTACATCTTGTATATAATATAATAGTTTGATTGGAGTTTGGTTATTTTTCCTCTCAATTTATCTCGAACAGCATCAATAGGTAAATGTATATTAACTGTTGTCTATCTGTATAAGGACGCCGGTGCGGCGCCAGTACTCAACGGACAACCTGGACACGTAGCTACGTTAATCTATTTATCAGGTGACGTCATTAAACCGCAAATCAGAGTATAGTGTGTGTAACCGCGACTCATTCGAATTATTTTATTCGAATTATTAAAAAGCGAGTTAATGGTGTTTAAAGCCCGTAACAAAACATACGACAGCCTGCCACCAGTCACTCTGAAGGGTACACCACTTAAAAAGTCTCGCAATTTAAGTACTTGGGGCGCTGGATCTCGGAGTCACTGCATGATGGCATAGACGTAGAGAGGGAACGCAGAGCATTATCAGTTAGAAGTAACATGTTGGCTCGTAGGTTTGCACGGTGTAGCAACGAAGTTAAGATAACATTGTTCAGGGCTTACTGTCAGACGTTCTACACGTGCAGCCTGTGGGTCAGATACTCGCAGAAGAGTCTGGATGCTATAATAAAGCGTTTAGGAGTGTGTTGGGGCTGCCTCGATTCTGTAGTGCATCGGGGATGTCAGAGTCGGAGGCCAGAGTAGATGGTTTTCATGCCATCCTGCGTAAGAGGGCAGCATCCACGATGTCGCGAATGCGGGGCAGCGCCAATACTCTCCTAAGCGTACTGGCTAATCGGCTGGATGGTCCATTTATTCGGCACTGGATAAGTATTCAGAATTCATACATGTCCAGTTCCAAATAAATAAAATCTAGATATAAGTACTAACATACTCTGTAAGAAGATTGTTACTAACAAATTATGGATTTTATTATCTGAAAATAAAATTCTTTAAAATGTAGCCAGAGAGGTATGTAAGGAAAGAATCTGTTGGAACTCTGTACTCTCTGCCTACCCCGCAAGGGATCTGGCGTGAGGTTATAGATAGATAGATAGATAGATTATTAAAATGATTCACGAAAATTTGTTACCAACTGCCTCCCATTCGACGCTAACTGGCTGGACTAAATGAAAGAATAATACGTAAATTCATTATTCGTTTTATCATTCGTTCGAATGATAAAATGAATAATGAATTTACCTATCGGTCGCACCACAGAGTATACTACATTATGTCAGTCGACATGACCTTAGCAAAGTAAGTAAGCATCATTCGGATCGCAGCCTACCCCTTTTTGTACTGAAGCACTGTAAGCGCTTTTAAAGAAATGCCCTATAAGCCGATTGTTTCATTCCAGCACTGGACTGGACGCGCGCTGCTTATATTTAAATTGTATAATATTTTTAAAAGGCAAACCAGAAATAGTGTTATTTTTTAGTTTTTACTTCTCACTCCCACACGTAATTCGTTTTAAAAAGTCCTTTTTAAAAACAAGTTTTCATAGCAATAACACATCAAGATCAAGATATCTCGCTTATTTGAAGGGTTCCTATGGCTTCCTTCCGGCTCAATTATCAGACCTTGGACACCATCTGAGTTTAAAGTACTCGTCAAGACAAATCTAACGAGCCCAAATACGGTGGGGTTATATTGAGAAGTAAGGTGGTTCCATTGGCCACCTTGCCTTCATCATCAGACCCTGAACACTATCTGGTTGTATAGTACAATACCAATCTAAGAAGCCCACACACGAAAGGGTTACAACTTGTCAAGACTGAAATATATTTGCCACGGTATGGGTGTATATTATATGAAACGTGTGTTCGTAAACGCATCTACGATATAGGAATGATTCCTACATGTGTGACAATGTTGTAAAAAATCTCGAAATATAAACTCTTTCATCTCTTCATTCGCGGGTAATCATTTGAGAAAATATTTTGTTTAGCTTTTGACACGATGTACATACATAGTCATATATATACTACTATTTATTGTATGCTATGTTAATTAATACGAAATCATGTACACGGCCCTTTGTAAATGTTCGGTCAAATTTAATACCTACTTTACCGTTATTAGTATACCTCTATAAAATTCTTGCTGTACCTCCCAGCCGTGTGCACCTTAATATATTTTTTACTACCAAATATTTCTCGGTACAGTCTTTTTATCTCAATGAGGATGAGCATAGAGTGAAATTCGCGCCCAAGAGTTGTAGGTAATCTGTGCGTTGTCGTTTATGAGGTATGGTCATAGAGATCGTAATAAAAGACACTAGAAGTGGTATAGAAATTGTGTATTTTGCCAAAATATTTGAACGAATAATATATACTCAAGTTTATGAAACGGTTTCTCCAACATTTATACCTGAACAGCACGGTTTTTTAAAAATGCGATCAACACTATCTAATCTACTCTGTTTCACAGACTTTATAACTTCAGGTATGGACTCTGGGGGGCAGGTTGATGCTATTTTTACCGACTACAGCAAAGCATTTGACCGCATTGATCATCAAATATTATTGCAAAAGCTGATCTCTGCAGGTATCCATGGTAACCTATACAGATGGTTTACCTCATACATTGAAAATCGCTCTCAGGCAGTAGTCATTAACGGCTTTACTTCTGTCTGGAATAATGTCCCTTCCGGTGTCCCACAGGGATCTTTACTTGGACCTTTACTCTTCAATATATTCATAAATGACGTTAACCTCTGTATCAACAACTCAAACATTCTTCTTTATGCGGATGATATAAAGATATTCAAAAAAATTAGTAGCTCTAACGATTGTCGGCTCTTGCAAGAAGATTTAGACAGCTTTGAACGTTACTGCTATTCAAATAAATTGGACTTAAATATTAATAAGTGTTTATTCATCTCTTTTACCCGCAAAATTAAATTTATCCATAGTAAATATTTTTTACAAGGACAGGAGCTGCAAAAGGTGGATAGAATCCGGGACCTCGGTGTCATACATGATACTAAATTAACATATGAGAAACATATCGACCACGTAGCTAAACAAGCCTCTAAAGTATTGGGATTTATTATTAGATCTAGTTCACAATTTAATAACATAAAAGTGATCAAAATCCTCTATTGTTCCTTGGTGCGTAGCATCCTCGAGTATTGCTCTCAAGTATGGAACCCGCGATATAATATTTATGTAAACAGGCTTGAATCCATACAACGCCGATTTCTTAGATTCTTGCAGTTCAAATGCCAAAGTTTTGACTCTAATTATGAATCTCGTTGTCGTAAATTCCATACACTGCCGTTGCACGAAAGAAGAAAAATAGCTGATATAGTGACATTAGTAAAAATTGCACAGAATATGTGTGACTCGCCGCTCTTGTTGTCTAAAATCAATGTTAAAGTTCCAAGTAGAATAATGAGGCGGCCAATATACTTGGATATTCCTCAAAGCTCTTCTAATTACAGCCAGAATTCATTTTTTGTTAGGTCTGTTAATGAATTAAATAAACTGGTTGTCTTTCCTGAACTTGATTTGTTCAATTGTAAACCATACGCTTTTAAAAAATCTCTCACTGATTCTTGGTTTGGTTCTCTCGCTAGTACGGTTTCTTGTCATAAGAAAACGATCTAATTTTTTTTTTTTTTTTATTTCTTTGTAATATTTTTTTTCTTAAGCTTTATAGCAATTCACATGTGGAAACATGTAAATGGTGTTTTTGCTATATAATTCGTTATTAATTTTTTCTATGTCAATATTACACTGTATGTTTTCCTAAGATAATAAAATAAATACATAAATAAATAAATAAATAAAATAAAATAGCTGCGTGAACTTGTCACACACTTGAGAAAATTATTACAAAATTTAGTACTGTGGGACAAATGTAGTAGCTAAAGTGCTATCTATAGTCAACTGCAAAAAGTCTTCAGAAATTTGTGACAGTACTTATAACGTATTACTATTCATCGTAAAGTATTTTTCAGCAACAATGTGAGTCTGTGTCTATTTTTTCCAAACTGAAGACGACAAAAGCGGCGACAGTGGCTTTAAATCGTGCGTTGTCGCTTCTGGCGTTTTATTATTATGATTTCTGTGGGTATGATATTCCCGGGGAACGATAAATAAGCGGTACTCGGGGTGTGACAACTTGCCCGCTCGCTCGCTTTGTTGCCAAGTTTTGTGCTTCATTATAATTGAATGCTCTAACTCACTAAGAGTTTATCTTGACGGCTTCCCGTAACATGGCTGAAACTTTTATTGGTAGATATTTTCAGCTACCTGCCTGTTTCTTAAGCAGAAATAGCTGTGGTTCTTTATAATTTTAAACTGTTACTTTATTATACCATACTACAGAATATCATCGTCATATAAATTATGTACCTATTTTGAAACATTCTACCTATAAATGGATCAATACGCTTAAACGTTAATAAGCACTTTAGTGGAACCATTTACTGAATATGAAAAATTTTTAAATTAACAAAATGACATCTATTTCTAACTGGGAACATAATTATAATATAGATAGCCTTTTTATTAAGCTCGTCATCTTTTTGTTTATATGCCCGTTCACTTTTAGAGCGTATTTTGGTAATATCATGTAATATACTTATTTAATGGATGATTTTTCAATGATCAAATAAAGTTGTGCATGAAATAAATTATAAACTGGCTGAATATGAAAGTGAAACAATCGAACTATAACATTAAAATATAGTTGTATTTTTTATTTTATTTTTTGTTGTATTTTATCCTTTGAATAGCTATTACCTATCTATCTATCTATAACCTCACGCCAGATCCCTTGCGGGGTAGGCAGAGAGTACAGAGTTCCAACAGGTTCTTTCCTTACATACCTCTCTGGCTTCCTCGACTCTCATAGTTCGTCTCATACACGCTCGCCGGTTACGGAGACTCTTGACTTTTCCATCAGATAAGACTCGGTTTATTTGGTCGTGGTAAGATAGTCTAGGTCTTCCCCGGTACCTGCATCCTTCCACTTTCACATTGTATATCTGTTTTGTCATTCTTTCCTCTAGCATTCTTTCTATATGCCCGAACCAACGGAGCATGCCCTTTCTCATCTTTACACCGATACTATCTTTCATACCTACTCGCTGTCTTACTATGCTGTTGCTAATGCGGTCGGTCAGCTTCACTCCGCACATCTTCCGCAGAGCTCGCATTTCTACCGCATTTATCCTGCTTTCATTCTCCTTCTTACATACCCAGCTCTCGCTACCATATAACAGCGTTGGGACAAGAACTCCGTTATGTATGGCCAGCTGCGCCTTATGGCTTAAGTGCCGGCTCCCGAGTAGCTTTCCCATCGCACCATTCACTCTGTTCCCTGAACTCACTCTTCTCTCTATGTCAGCGGTGTATTTCCCATCCTTACTGAAGGCGCATCCAAGATATACAAACTCATTCACTTGCTCCAGCACATCGTCACCAACCACAATCCTTACATTCGTTCTGGTTTCTTCCCTTTCAAAAGCTATTACCTAATGGTTAAAAAATCAGCCCTTAGTCAAACAAGAACTAACAGATATTTTTTTCGATGCCTTTCCTAAGTCATTTCTGTACGATGATACACACCCACTGCCCGAACTAATTTAGCTGTAAATTAAGTAGGCAAGAGGTAGGTGTTACACAAGCTTGTGTGATTCTAAAGAGGGGCTTCTGAACTATTTGCTAGCTCAAGAGGCCCACGAGCGGAGCCCCTGACTCTTGGAGAGCCTGATTGAGTCGCTCGGAGCTGCGAGATGTCGATAGAGCAGGTTTCGCTCTCGAGAGCTAAGCACCCGCCGCGTTGTTTCATGATATCATGCATCGAAGCTTGCTTATCCCTACTTTTTAATTCACTGTGTTTGCTTTTGTTAGGTTTCTGTGGTTTCCAAAAACATTAAAAAATAAATTAAAAAAACTAGTTTAAAATGAACCTGTACAATCGTCAGGCTACCTTAACTTTAATTTTGAGTTTTGCACAAACTCAATTGGGAGTCTATTTTTGGTTGATGCAAAGAAAGAAATACATAGATATTTACCTATTTTGTTTTTATCTAAGCTGCGCGCCATTAAAATATATTACATATTAATCTTTACTAATGTTAGAAAGAGAAAATAAATGTTTGTTTGTAATCAATGAACTCCGAAACTACTGAACCGATTTTAACAATTCTTTCACCATTAGAAAGCTACGTTATCTAGTGGACCTGGTGTTGTCGATTAAGTATGAAGTCGCGGGAAACTGCTAGTGTTATATACATTTTAAAACCTTTAATACGATCAAGCAAAATACGTATTACAAATATTGTATGATTTATGTTAAATACAGTACATTACATTAAGTTATGAGAGAAATATATTCATTCCATTCACTCGACCTATTTAACATTAAAATCTCTTATAGCATTGAGTTATTAATGCAAATCAGATTCTGGTATTAAAACTGGAAAATATAAACTTACGGCACTTTTTTGCATAATAACTGACCTTTATTTACTCATAATATTATCTCATAGCACACATAAATAATTCATAAAAAATGAGATTTCCATATTCCTTCACTAAGCTGCCCGTCGAGAAATACTTTTTATACACCTCCATAGTTACGAAACAAACATTATAATTTTACGTTTAGGGACATTTGAAATGTTATATCTTCATTATTTTATGACTTGAATAGAGTTTTCAAATGCTAAATATTTACCAAAATTGATTTATATATTTTATTTATCTATATAAAGAAGTTTTGAGCGCGTATATTAAGTGTATTCTTTATAGATTTCAGTCACACTAATTAAATTACGATTATACATTAAACTAGGGTAACCAGATATAAAAGGTCTTATGCAATTGCAATATCCATGAACTGTCCTTCATTATAATCTAATACCCAAATACATTGTAGAAATGTACATAAATATAACCACTTGAAGTTACATCGTGATATACCTCCATGACGACTAACTTCAAATTGAGTTCACGTGGTCATAACATGCGTGTTATGACCACTTGTCAATCTTATAGTTTGAAATCGTTTAGAAATGTACAGTATTTATATAGTGGTATAGTTTAATGATAGAAAAGGACTGTCTTTGTCTATCATTAGACTTAAACCCTGTTACAGTGAGACCTAATGTAGTCAGCGAAACGTGGTAGACAGTATTAATATGCCACTCCTGCTTTTTTAATGTGTATTCAATAAGAAAATGTACGAAACACTTATTATTATTACACTATATAAAAATTCCAAACTAAATATTTCAAAGTATGATTTTTGACTGTATATTTTAGAATCTGGAGAAAGAAATACACGATGAAACCAAATTTTATTGTGTGTGTGTGTGTATGAATGATCTACGCTGTTGGCCTCGAGGCCTCTACAGCTTCACCGGATTTTAACGGCGAGCGTGCAACCACTACGCTCCAGCCAGCCAGAAGGGCAAGAGGCGACATACTCGAGGGCGCCTCGAAGAGGCGCCCTCGGTTGGGACAGTCGCTGTAGGGGGACGGGTGCACTACTAACCGCACCGGTCAACCGCCGGCTATGGGAGGGGATCTACTACTACGTCTACGTCGTCGTCGCCCGTATTCTGAGCGGAAAGAAGGGATGACAAGGCATCGGGGGGGTCGGTGAGAACATGTCGCGGCCGGCGGTGGCGGCAGGGGTCGGGAGGGAGATCGTAGTCGGCGGTGGCTACGATTAACGGATTCGCATGGGTAGATGCGTTCGCGAAGTGACGTGTTGACGCCTTTTTAATAAAGGCGCGAATAGGTTCGAGACCTAGATCGGAGTGGAGGTCGACGTTCCGTACGAACCAGGGGGCTCCTACGGCTTTACGGAGGAAGCGGTTTTGAACCACTTGGAGTTTATCGATGTGAGAGGGGGCCGAATGCCCGAACACAACACACGCATAAGTCATGATGGGTCGAACGCAAGTTTTGTAAAGTGTCACCTTATTTCTAAGGGACATTTTACTCCGCTTGCAGATTAACGAATGGAGACGACCGAGCACAAATGATGCTCGGTGACGGACCCGCTTGATGTGCGGGCCGAAGGACATGGTACTGTTTAGGGTGACCCCTAGATATTTGACCTCTTTGACCCAGGGAATGGGTCGGTCGAACATGGTGACTTGGCCGAGATTACTTCTAGGGCGGCGCAGGGAGTGGCGAGTGTATTTTGTTTAAAAATTGATAAAATGTGTTTATGCACACTCGTCGCTTATTGAAGTAATTGCATCATATTAAAGTAATTGCATCACTGTTATTCTCCCGGTTGATGAATGGTCGATCGTGGTAGGCCCTTAAGACGTAATATAGCGTGCAAGTTGTTAAGTCGTAAGTTAATTTTATAACCGAAATCCTTAGTGTCTTATTCCGTACAAGAAAGTTAACATGATACATATTATTATAACAATTTTTTTTTTACCTTCTTAGGAAGACTGCCAGCTGTAATATAATAATAATAATTCATTTAATTCAGGCAACTAAAATTCTACAATAAATAATTTTGTGCAATTTACAGGTCCATAGAATAATAATAATTTATTTATTCAGAAAAAAGCACCATGTTACATTTATTGAACAATAACTTTACATAAAAATATTTCTAGAATATGTAACATGTGGGTCTGCTGACGCCCACACTAGGTGACAAACCTGTAACTTGGGCATCAGTGATACCTCCAAAATATACAAAATGGATATCTTTTATAACAAGTTGCAAATAAAAAGTGCATACATGGTTATCAGTTTACGAGTATACTATTGCGTGCAAGCATTCATACGTGTGTGTGTGTGTGTGTGTGCGTGTGCGTGTGTGAATGTGTGAATGTGTGTGTGCATGTGTGTGTGTGAGTGGATCTGTAGGATTTACCTACAGCTAAGACAGAAATGGATGCAAGGGGGACACCTACCATCTACGCTCCCCAAGTCAACCTCTCCTGCCCGCGGTGCATCCTGCTGATCAACGGACGAGGCTCTGACGACCGACGATGGCGGTATAACCATTCAAATATGGCGTAACTAAATTTTTAACCAGACCGGTGACCGGCAGCAGCGTCCCTAGTGCGAGAAGTTACGCCCTGCGAGTTACGGCAAAACCTTCCATGGCAAGTCGAAATATATACCACGGCCCCCAGTTCCCGGTCGCTCCGCTATTCCTCACCACGGCGGCGGTCACGGTTCCGGCGGGGCAGAGGGTGCGAAGAATCTCCGGGCTACGGTAGGCCGCCAACATGAACTGACCCTGGCTACGTATAACGGACGCACGCTGCGACTGGATGAGCATCTTCTGCAGTTGAAAGAAGAACTGAAGTGCATAAGATGGCACGTTCTGGGTTTATGTGAAGTTCGAAGAGAGGGAGAAGACACCATAACCCTAGAATCTGGCCATCTTTTGTACTTTAGAGAGGGAGACCAACTTTCCCAGGGTGGCGTCGGGTTTCTGGTCCATAGAGTCTTCGCTGACAACGTTTTAGAAATGTCCAGTGTGTCGACAAGGGTAGCATACCTCATAATTAAGCTGACCGAGAGGTACACCCTCAAGATCGTGCAGGTCAATGCACCGACTTCGGCACACTCGGACGAGGACATAGAGGTACTCTACGAGGACATCTCTAAGGCCCTTCATAATACCCCTAGGGCACACTACAACGTTGTCATGGGAGATTTTAAAGCCAAAGTGGGAGTAAAAACTGACTGCGAATCCTCAGTAGGACCATACGGCTATGGCAGCAGAAATGATAGAGGGCAAACGCTCGTCAACTTTCTCGAAAGAGCGAACTTCATCATGGCGGACAAGAGGCGCATATTCAGAGATGTCTCAGTGATCGCAAGGTTTCAAACCGGAAGCGACCACCGGCTCGTATGGGGTACTCTGAGTATACAATGGAAGCGCGAAAGAGTCCGCTTGATGAAGTCCAGTCTCCGACCGAATTTGCTCCAAGCTGCTATGGATTCCTAAGATTTTCAGTTAAAATTGGAAAACCGTTTCGCTGCCTTGGAAACCTCTGACAGCGTTGATCAGAAATTCCAGCAGGTGGTACAGACTCTTAGAGAAGAGGGTACTAAATTATGCGAAACGAGGCGTACAGGCAGGAAATCTAAGCTCTCGGGGGGGACTCTGGAGCTTATGAGCGAACGACGCCGAAATGCAGCCTCAACCTTGTCAGAACACCGGGCCTTAAATAAAAAGATCACAAAGCTGGTCCGACGCGACCTCCGAGATTTCAACAAGCTTGAGATTGAGAAAGCCATCGAGCAGAACCGGGGATCGAAAGTGTTCGTCCAGCCACTTGGGAGAAACCACTTGACAAGGTTGACTACACAAGCGGGTACTGTGATCGCTTCTAGGCCGGAAATCCTCTTGGAAGTCAGGAATTTCTATAGCCAGCTCTACGCCTCACACGCACCTCGACCCGAATCTCTTAGAGGAGATCCCAGAGCCACCCTTACACGTCACTTCACAGAAGACTTGCCCGAGATCAACCTGGATGAGATCGAGTTGGCCCTTAAACAGCTTAAAAATGGAAAAGCTCCGGGTGAGGACGGCGTCACGACTAAGCTTCTGAGGGCAGGAGGTACCCCAGTACTTAAGAAGCTTCGGAAGTTATCTAACCCTGTCCTCTACACTGGGAGAACTCCGCAGGCATGGAACAGAATCGTGGTCATCCTGTTTTTCAAAAAGGGTGACAAAACCCTTTTGAAAAACTATCGACCCATATCGCTTCTCAGCCATGTATACAAGCTGTTTTCAAGGGTCATCACGAACCGTCTTGCGCGAAGGCTCGACGAGTTTCAACCCCCGGAGCAGGCCGGGTTTCGAAGTGGTTACGGCACCGTAGACCACATCCACACAGTGCGGCAGATTATACAGAAGACTGCAGAGTATAATCTGCCCCTATGTCTAGCCTTCGTGGACTATGAGAAGGCCTTTGACACTGTCGAGACCTGGTCAGTTCTGGACTCCTTGCAACGATGCCAAGTTGATTGGCGATACATCGAGGTGATGAGATGCCTTTTTGAAGCTACAACGATGACCGTCCAAGTACAGAACCAGTGGACTGAACATATCCACCTGCGCCGCGGAGTGCGCCAAGGTGATGTCATATCACCAAAACTGCTTAACAATGTACTGGAGGATATGTTCAAGACGCTGGACTGGAATGGTCGCGGCATCAATATAAATGGCGCACACATCTCTCACCTGCGATTTGCAGACGACATCGTTATCATGGCTGAAACGTTGCAAGACCTACAACAGATGCTGGACAGCCTTGCTAATTCGTCTCAGCGAATCGGTCTCCGGATGAACTTAGATAAAACTAAAGTTATGATCAACAAGCATGTTGACCCGGGACCGATCGCCGTAAACGGAGCCCCCCTCGAAGTTGTTTCTGAGTACGTATACCTAGGGCAGGTGCTCCAACTAGGTAAAAACAACTTCGACAAGGAAGTTAAGAGACGGATACAGCTGGGCTGGGCAGCATTTGGAAAACTCCGTCGAGTCTTCTTATCGCCCATACCCCAATGCGTAAAAACGAAAGTTTTTAATCAGTGCGTCTTACCTGTAGTGACGTACGGAGCCGAAACGTGGCCACTCACTGTGCGGCTTGTCCCCACCTCCCTCGGCCAGAACTCCTCGCTCATGAAGGTCTCCAGCTTGGCTGTGGGAACTCGCACAACAAAGGAATTAAAAGCTGCATTATTTATTTATTTATTTATTTATTTACGATCACAACATAATGCACAACATAAAAAACATCGCCCCACAAAACTGTGCAACCAGTTTGACTGTGGGGTCAGTTGAATCTACAAACTTAATATAATGGTAACACTAACTTAACACAAACTTAGGTAATGTTTTTTCAGATTCCTTTTAAATTTTTTTATATTTGTCTCGCCCCTTATGGCCGCCGGCAGACTATTCAAAATGTATGGGATGCGTTTTTTTAGCGCCCTGTCACCGAAGTAGTTGGTTACCCTTGGTACATTGTATCTGCCGTCGGTCACCAAGCGCGTACTGTACACATTGCTTGCTGGAGTTAAAAACTCTCGACGGTCACGATTGTTTACAATTAAAAGAAATTTGTGTTTTAAACTGATTGGAAGAATTTTACAAATTTGAAATAACTTTCTATAGTTATCCTTACAGCTATTATTAATCTTTCTATTGACAAGTAGTTTTAGAAATCTAATTTGAAGCGTTTCTAATTTATCCAGGTTTGTTTTAAATGTAAGACCGTAACTATCGAGAGCGTAACTAAATATCGAATCAACTAAAGACATATATAAACATCTTAGAGTATTAATAGGAACTCTGTAACTAAGATGGTAAAATTTACCTAGTAATATTCTTAATTTATTGCAAACATAGTCTACGTGCTGAGACCAAGAGAAGTTTTCATCAATTTTCATACCTAAATAAGTAATACATTTAACCTGTTCGATAGGTTTACAATTACAATTGGTTAGATTGTTATGCATACATGAATAGTCGTGAGTGAATAAAAGGGGGGGTTCTAAGGATAAGTGTAAATAAGGTGAGTGTATAATCATTAATTTTGTTTTGTCTGCGTTTAACACGATACCATTGTCATGCGACCATTTTACTACTGCATCTATATCTTGTTGCACTAATCTGCAACTGTCATTGATGTCAGTGCCCGCGCGCAGCACGCAAAGATCATCTGCGTACATGAATGCCGAGCAGTGCCTTAGTACACCGCACAAGCTATTCACGTGTATGAGGTAGCAGACAGGCCCACACCCCGATCCCTGTGGTACGCCGCACTGCACTGTCTTACTGTCACTGTACGCCTCGCCCACTTTCACACGATAAGAGCGTGCTGTGAGATAGTCACGGAACCAATGATTAAGCGGCTCTCTCACTCCGCACTCAGCCAATGCACTAAGTAGGGTTTCCGTTTGTAAAGTGTCAAACGCTTTTTTATAATCAAAAAATGTTGCTACTACAAACTTTTTATCACCTAAATAATTATTAATTTCATCTGTGAAATTTGCCAATAAAGTGTTTGTACTTTTGCCCTTTTGAAAACCGTATTGACACTTGTTTAATACATTATTAGCCTTTAGATAGTCCCCTAACTGCTTAACTACACAATGCTCAAATATTTTATCTATGCTTGACAATATAGATATAGGTCTGTAGTTGGATATATTTTTCGGGTCACCTTTTTTATGAACTGGACGAACTATTGCCTCTTTTAACTTCATAGGGAACTCATAATTTTTCACAGATAAATTTACAAGTCTAGCCAGGACTGAGCTAATCTTATCACAAACAAGTTTTAAATCGGACATACGCACTAGATCGCTACCCGGTGACTTGTTAATATCCATGTTTTTAATTGTATTCTTAATATCTAAACTCGTCACTGGTTGCCATCTCATGCTTACGTCAACAGGTTTTACATAAGTTGCTCTAGGTAACCAATTTTCTTTACACTTATGTATTATATTATTAACTTCATCTGAAAAAGTTGTAGCAAAATTATTAGTTATATCTCTGGCGTTTCCTTGCGTTTTCATATTTGACAGAATAAGTGCGTCTATGGTCTGTTTGTTATTTCCTAATAGTTCGTTAATTTTTTCCCATACCTGTTTAATATTCTTATGACATTCTAATATGCTATTCTGATCATAAACATTTTTACTTTTATTAATAGCTTTCTGGCACTTATTTCTGTATTTAGTGTAAGTAAGACGCTTTATCATATTTTTTGGGTCGTTACTCCATAATTCAAAAAGTCTGTCTTTTTCTCTTACCATATTCTTCAAACTATTGTTTATCCATCCTTTGTTATTTCTATTACTAATATTGACAGTTTTATTTGTATAACAATCATTATAAATATCATTAAATAATTGTGTAAAGGAGTTATATAATTCAGTTGGGCAATTAATCGATAAGAACCTCTCAAAGTCTGTATTTAATAATTTGTCTCTGACCATTCTATTGTCTAGAACTCGCTTCGTAATAGCGAATTGTGGCGCAGATGAACGCACAAGTCGGGTCGCATCGGAGTGGGACAGCTGTTTCGACGGAGTTCGTTTCCATTCTACTACAGCCGAGACGAAATAATGGTCAGATAATTTATGCTTTATTACCGCTGAGTGAATACGTGTGTTACTTGCTCTAACGTAAATGTGGTCTAAACAAGATTGTACTACATTTCCTAATAAAATTTCTCTTCGCGTAACATCTTCAATGCACTTTTGGAATCCGTATTCAGATAATAAATTTTCATAAGTAGTGACGTGATTGTCTTCGTAGTTTAATAAATTAATATTTATATCACCACAGAAGAACACTTTGGAATTTTGTGGTAGATTTTCCAAGAGGCATCGAAATTCAAGTAAAAACTGGCTTACTTTATTTAGATTATTTATTCTTGGCGGTCTATACATAGATATAACATAAATTTTTTCACCATTATAATTAATTATAGTGGAAACGCACTCTGCCGAGCGCATTCCAGTGACCGGCAACAAATCGCACACACATGCTCCTAACGCCTCACGCGTGTACACTAAGACCCCCCCACCGGAACGGCCCGCTCGTGTATAGTTGTTAACATCATAGCCATTTATTTTAAACATTGATAATAATGAGTAATCTATATTAGGTTCTGTTATAACAATAATGTCTAAATGCTTTGCGAGTTCAGCTTCTTGACCCTCAGAGTATATAAGGACATACTCCACATCGGCTTTGGTAGTGTAGTGTATCAGTGATACGTACAACATCGTAAGTAGTGCTGAACGCAGGAACGCATTTAGCATATCTTTTATTTTGAAGCTTATTACTTATTTATATATAAATATTTATTTTATATATAAATAAGTAATAAGCTTCAAAGCATGGAATAACCACTGTTGTTTATTATCTAGTCTAAGCTTACATAGTTAAGAAGATTTCACAGATGGTTTTATTGTTCAGATTGGATTTAATTAAGTCTCAATTAATAAGGTTATTAAAAAAACTGTAAGGCCACTTCCTGTTAGGTTAAATCATTTAATCATCGCATTTATTACCTAGGGCTTACCTCAAACATATTGTCATCAGAGTGACGCTAGCGAGTTTATATTCCATCCTTATCACACTACTAATTTACCATGTACGTGACAGCACGATTACTCGCTAGCGTACCGCTAACGTCAAAGTTTTTGTGTTAAACCCTCTGGCCCTTCTACGAACAAGTAAGTTAATAAAGTTATAGCAATGTTTGGTTTATTTAGTAGAGGTTCTGAGTACCGTTAATAATAAACCCAGAGTTATACATAATAAGTTTGAGCACTCTTTCCCTCTTATTTTTATCTGGTTGTGTCAGATTTTATTTGGCCTAAAACTCAACAGCCCTTTAGATTTAATTAATTTACTCTTTGACCAGCGAAAGAAATTGAAACGGCGACTTGTTATTTTTGATGTTATTTTTGTACAAAAGCGTCCGTCGTTAAGTTTGACTTTTAAAAGCGTTTGTTTTATTCTACTCATTTGATTTTTTTTTAAGTACCAGCCCTGTTTACATTCTAATGCGTTAATTAACACGATACGTGCATAATATTAGTATATTAAAAAACTTTAAAAAAGAAGGAAATCGTCTTCAAAAACCCAAAAATAAATATTTGAAGTCAGTGCCAGCTGGTGCAGTCGGTTACTTTATTTTTTCCTTTTTGAAATCGGTTTTCCTTTTATTTTAAGTTTTTTATTTTACAAGTTTAAGAGATGAGTCAATATTTATATACCTATACTATATTATTCTACTTAGTTCTACAATAAGTTATCTTCAGGATTGATATGATACTATAATAACTGAATTTACACATTCGTGCTGTTTGCCGTCAAGGAGTACCGTGGTGTATCTTTAAAGTCCTCGGAGCTGTACTGAAATCAATGCAAAAAGAAATTAATTTTTGCAGTATGAAACCGGTTAACCTTTTTTTGAAGTTTAGTTTTTAAAATTTAAGACAATTTATCGCCCGATCGCAAGGACCTGCTCAAAGATTTTACTTATCGAACTTTCTTGAGATTTCTTGTTTTAACTAATGTTGTGTTTAAATATTTTATTTTTATTTAATCCTTTATTGTATACAGTACATTTACAGTTGTAATTTCACAGGTGATATACAAAGGCGAGCTTAACTCAAAATATGAGTTCTCTTCCAGCGAACCTTTAAGTGTTAAGAGATGAGAATTTTAATAAGAGGGTAGTTATACAATTACACATTAAAACATACAATAAAATAAACATAAATATAAATAAAATACATACTATACAAAACTAAATATATATAATTTATAAAATAAACAATAAATCGGTGTAAAGATGAGAAAGGGCATGCTCCGTTGGTTCGGGCATATAGAAAGAATGCCAGAGGAAGGAATGACAAAACAGATATACAATGTGAAAGTGGAAGGATGCAGGTACCGGGGAAGACCTAGACTATCTTACCACGACCAAATAAACCGAGTCTTATCTGATGGAAAAGTCAAGAGTCTCCGTAACCGGCGAGCGTGTATGAGACGAACTATGAGAGTCGAGGAAGCCAGAGAGGTATGTAAGGAAAGAACCTGTTGGAACTCTGTACTCTCTGCCTACCCCGCAAGGGATCTGGCGTGAGGTTATAGATAGATAGATAGATAGAAATAAACATACATAAAAATACACATAGTATATTATATTACAAATGTGTATCAACAATCAGATAGGAAATGTGCCCTGATTCTTCTCCTGAAGATGTCCAGAGAGGAGCTTGCGCGTATAGCGTGTGGGAGTGAGTTCCAAAGACGCACTCCACGAACAGTAAAAGACCTATCATAGCAACTGGAAGAATGAAGAGGAGCACGAAGAAGGAGAGAAGTAGCAGTACGACAGGCCCTATCCTTGGGGACAAGAAAGTCAAAACGCTCACGTAGATAAATAGGAGCTTTGGAGTTATGAAGGACGGAAAAGAGAAGAGAAAGGATATGTGAGTCCCGGCGTTGCCGAATAGGCAGCCACTTCAATTTTCTTCGAAACTCTGATACATGATCATATTTACGGAGACCGAAAATGAAGCGGATACACAGATTCTGCAAACGTTCTAGCTTATTAACTAGCTCTTCAGTGTCATCAAGAAAACAGACATCACCATAGTCTAGAAGTGGTAGGAGAAGAGACTGAGCAAGGCTTATTTTAGTTTGGAAGGGCAAGAACTTTTGAAGGCGTTTGAGAGACTGGAAGGAGCCGTAGACCCTTTTGCTTACCTCTAAAATGTGGGTGCTCCATGTGAGGTTGGAGTCCACAAAAACACCTAGATTACTAATTGTTCTAGAGTAGGGTATACATACAGAATCAAATAGAACTGGAGAGAGAGCCTGTAGGTTCATATCTTGTGCATTCATATAGTATCTGCCACCAATGATGATAGCTTGAGACTTAGCCGGATTGACTAAAAGACCAGACAACTTTGCCCACTTGCTGATATTTTCAAGCTCATCACTGATGACGCCGATCGCATGATTAAGCTCCCCAACTTTAAAATGACGATACAGCTGCAAATCGTCTGCGTAAAGATGGTAGTAGGAAGTAATTACTTTAGTAACCGAGTTTATAAAAACTGAAAAGAGAAGAGGAGAAAGGACGCCACCCTGAGGCACACCCGCAGTAAGATCACACCAATCAGAAGAAACCTCTTCAAAGCGGACCGACTGGGAGCGGCCCCGAAGATAAGAGCCAAACCACGCGATTGCCGGAGCGGAGACATTCAGAGAGGATAAGGTGCCTAAGAGAATGTCAAAATCAACTGAGTTAAAAGCACTACTAAAGTCCAGTAAGACTAAAACGGGAAGAAGTTTGTTTTCCATAGCCAATCTGATATCGTCAGTTATTTTGACTAAGGCAGTCACTGTACTATGGCCTGAACGAAAACCAGATTGAAAAGGACTTAGGAGGCTATTAGAGGAGAGATAGAGAGACAGTTGATTCTGAATAGCACTCTCAAGCACCTTGGAAAGCAAGGGAAGTATGGATATAGGACGGAAATCGGATAAACATGTAGGGTTCGGTGTTTTAGGTAATGGGAGAACATGAGCTCTTTTCCAAGCCACGGGAAAAACGCTAGTCTCCAATGAGTAATTTATTATGTGCGTGATGACAGGCCCAAGTTCATTTAAGATAGGTAGGAGCATTTGAATTTGGATGCCATCATCGCCACTCGCCTTCGTGGAAATGGACAGGATAAATTTCTTAATGTCTTGCTCTGTAACCGGGCTGAAAGAGAAAGAAGCACATACTGGCAAGTGAAGATTGGAAAGATATTTAAGAGTAGAAGATTTTATGTCTGGTTTTAGCGCAATTGGAGGCTTGGAGAAGTGTGCGTTTAATGCATTAAGATCCAGGTTAGGTATATTTTGATTAATGGTGCCATTGCCAATACCAAATGACTTGAGAAATTGCCAAACTTGTGCTGTGTTAAAATGTTGAATGGAACTGTGTATGTGGCGCCTCTTTGCATCCCTACACATACGACTGCAGCGGTTTCTCAGTTTTTTTTACTGATTCCAATTTTCCTCCGTAGGAAACTTTTTGTGCCTTCTCTTCGCCTTATCCCGTTTAGACATCATTTTTTTGATGGTATCAGATAACCGAGGCGCGGGGTGATGTTTCACCCTCACTTTTTTAACCGGTGCATGCGTATCATATAGATCCAGTACTATTTTATTAAATATTGATACTTTTTCATTTACATTAACGGATTTGTAAACAAAAGTCCAGTCTACGCTGCACGCGTCCAGTCTAAGCTGCTCAGTATTAATATCTTTAAAGCTGCGAAGGAAAAGAAATTTAGAAGAGCGTTTTGGGGAGCGAATTTTATAAGAAAGGCATATCAGGTCGTGATAAGAGAAAGAAGCAGATATCTGACCATGTGCAGCTTTCATAAAATTACCTACATAAGTAAGATACTTTACATCTAACAGATTAAAGTGCTCATGCATCTTCATATATCGTAGACGTTATGTATAAATATTAAACATACGTACTAAAACTTTGCTTTAAATAAGACCAAAATTTTGCTTCGGTTTTTAATTGGACTTCATTCACAACCACTTAATGGTCAAGTATGATATTAGTAGAAAATATGTTTAAATACATAAATATCGTAAGGAAATAAGTTTACTACTAATACTATTTCGGAATGTCATTCCTATGGAAAAGAAGGGCAAAAAATACCACGGTTCATTAATGAGTAATTTTATATCTAGTCCGTCTGAGGTATGTAGTATCTAAAAATCTTTAAGTGCGAGATGACAATCAGGCGAACAAAACGAGCTAAAACCTAACAATTTGAAGATATTCGCTGCTAGGGATTACTACTAAAACTAAAACTATTTCATTTTAGGGAGGTCGTCGGGAATCTTCAATATGTTCACGAGTCTAGTAAAATGGCCTCCCTTACCCTATACCAAAGCAGTTTGTATGGTGAATGACATTTTTGCCGACTATTAAACATCACTACAGTGCGTCGTTGTAAACAACTCGCTTTAAGTCAATCATAAAATAGTATTACGATTTAATGGGTCAACTAGAGTCACGTAAGTAAGTATTAAACGCATTTGTCGTCGAGTCTTTGTCAGTATTCAGGTTTGATACTCAATTCTGTAAAATATTGCTTCTTTAAATCTGTCATTGGCATTCATTTCCATTTAATTCTAAATCCCAAAGTACTCGTTATGGACCTGGGTCCGGTCGGTTAAATACGTAAGAATTAAACGGATTTGTCGTAGATTCTTTGTCATAATTCAGTAAAATAGAGTGTATTTAAAGTTGTCATTGGCATTCAATTCCACTTGGTTTTAAATACCAAACTTAGCCTCTAATCTGTCAAGTATTATAATAGCTTTATAAAATAGTTTGGGCTATGCGCCTTGTTCTATAGATATTCTGATTTATTACATCTTTAATTTTTATTAGGCTCTTTAAAATAACTAGGAAGTTTCAAACAAGCTTTTAAAGAGGCTTTTGCACAAAAACATAATGAAGCATTACTAATTTTACAAGCTTTTATTCAATTGCAATGTTCGTATGACTGTCTATTTGTCTTTCAAGTTCAAATTCTATATTTTGCGAATATGAGTATAATAATATGGTGTTAATGCGCGTGAAGTCCGATAGAATGTTGTGCGAGGCACAAGGGGGTTTCAGGTCTGGAAGAGGATGTTCGGATCAAGTCTTCTCACTCCGCAACATCGTAGAGAAGCATCTGGCAGTGGGGCGGAAGGTTTTCTGCGGTTTTGTAGATCTGGAGAAGGCATTTGACAGAGTTGTGCGAAAGAGACTTTGGGATATTTTGCCAGATTATGGTATAGATGGCACTCTGATGCGAGCCGTCCAGTCCACTTATGTGGACTGCAAGGCATGCATACGGGTGGGTGGTAACAGGTCACCCTGGTTTGACGTTAAAATCGGCGTCAAGCAGGGTTGCGTGTTGTCCGCTAGACTGTTTATAATATATCTGGACAAAAGTCTTCAAAGACTGAAAGCGATGAATGAAGGTGTACAGATGGGTGACTTAGTGGTAAACCATCTACTTTATGCAGATGACGCGGTTTTAATAGCGCCAACAGCCACTGATCTGCAAACACTAGTCACAGTTATGAAAGACGACTGCATGATCAATGGCTTACACTTGAATGTGAAGAAAACCAAGATTATGGTTTTTGAAAGGGAAGAAACCAGAACGAATATAAGGATTGTGGTTGGTAACGATGTGCTGGAGCAAGTGAATGCGTTTGTATATCTTGGATGCGCCTTCAGTAAGGATGGGAAATACACCGCTGACATAGAGAGAAGAGTGAGTGCAGGTAACAAAGTGAATGGTGCGATGGGAAAGCTACTCGGGAGCCGGCACTTAAGCCATAAGGCGCAGCTGGCCATACATAACGGAGTTCTTGTCCCAACGCTGTTATATGGTAGCGAGAGCTGGGTATGTAAGAAGGAGAATGATAGTAGGATAAATGCGGTAGAAATGCGAGCTCTGCGGAAGATGTGCGGAGTGAAGCTGACCGACCGCATTAGCAACAGCATAGTAAGACAGCGAGTAGGTATGAAAGATAGTATCGGTGTAAAGATGAGAAAGGGCATGCTCCGTTGGTTCGGGCATATAGAAAGAATGCCAGATAAAAGAATGACAAAACAGATATACAATGTGAAAGTGGAAGGATGCAGGTACCGGGGAAGACCTAGACTATCTTACACGACCAAATAAACCAAGTCTTATCTGATGGAAAAGTCAAGAGTCTCCGTAACCGGCGAGCGTGTATGAGACGAACCATGAGAGTCGAGGAAGCCAGAGAGGTATGTAAGGAAAGAACCTGTTGGAAGTCTGTACTCTCTGCCTACCCCGCAAGGGATCTGGCGTGAGGTTATAGATAGATAGATAATATGGTGTTAATTTGATACATTCTGCTAGCATTTGCCATATTATGCCAAAAGCCATGCAAAAGGTTATACACATATACATATAATAATATACATTATATACATATAATATTGACATGCAGTTTAATTTAAAATAAGCCAGTCCAATAGAATTATAATAAATTAATATACCACATAAATTTGTAAAATTCACAATATTTAAAATGTCATCATTGTCACTATAATTGTTAATCTTTATTAGGTCTAATATGTATTAATATATTAATAATATATCGTTAAAATATTCACTTATGGTGTAGTATGGTTATTCTTCAGTGTCAATAATTATTTTACCTTTGTCTTAAATCTAGAAATGCTTTCAATGTTAATTTAGGATTTGGGTAATTTATTGTACAATTTGGGAGCCCATGCAATAGATACTTTTACTCAAAAGTTTTCATTCCGGTTTAAATCTTATGATCCATATTTCAAGCTCTAGCAAGTATCCGATTGAGCTAAAATTCGGCACAAGTATGTAAATACGGTGACAATGCAATAATATGGTACTCATGGAGCTGGTCTGATGATAGAGTCGGAAGGTGGCCATATGAACATGTGAACTATACAAAGTAACCCCCTCGTGTTTAGGATAGTTAGATTAGTATTGACAAGTACTATATGATCAGATAGTGTTCAGGATCTGATGATGAAGCCAAAAGGTAGCCAATGGAACCACCCAACTACTCAATATAGCTTGCCTTGTTTGGGTTCGTTGGATTTGTCTTGACGAGTACTTAAGACCCGGATGGTGTCCAGGGTCTGATGATGGAGCCGTAGGTAAGCCATAAGAACGCCTCAACTAAGCAACATATCTTCGTTATGTTTTTAAAGGACTTTTTAAATTAAGATTATTAATTTATATCATTTTATCAGGACTGTCACTATACAATACTTGAGATAAGTGATTCATTATAATACCCTTGTATATTGATATAATAAACTTAGAGCAAGCGATAAACAATGCCCGTATTTAGAAACGCCACTAAAGTGCAACTCGCTAGTTCACTCTCTTGGTAAACAACTTTCATGCTTTATCATAATTGGACGCTACACCGGAAACTACGCATCAAGGCTTACGTTACGTTGGCCACACAACTTGGTTAAATTTACGAGAGATATTTTCAACTTCCTCGATGGTCTAGTCGCGAATAATGCGTTTTGCGATCACGAGATCCTGCGCCTTAAGTCTGCTACTGTTTACGTGTTTTGAATTTATGACTTGCTATAAAAATCATTCTATTACAATTGTGCCAAGAGTCGGCAATTGTTTGAACTGGTACCTACCTACCACTATGGAAAACTATAAGAATTATTGAAAGGTACCATAAGAATTGGAAAGCATGCAATCAGTAGATTCAAAACTGACAATTATGATGTTAATGATCAACAATTTTAATATAATTGCAATAACATACTTGCGACCCTGGGTTTGAATCCTACGTTGGACAAATGTAGTTTTTATATTTAAAAATTCCCAGTATAAATCCGGAGTTCCAAATTGTGCCCAGCATATGGCAATAGGTTCGCTCCTTATTACATGGGACCTAACATCGTCAGCAAAAAGTGGGTGTACACAGTACACCTCTGCCAACCCCATTTGGAGAATATATGCGTTGATATGATAATCTCAGTGGATGCGATACACAAGGTCCGTATTTAGGAACGCCACAAACTCGCAACTCGCTCGCTCACTCTCTTTGTGAACAACTTTCATGCTTCATCATAATTGGATGCTACACCGGAAACTACGCATCAAGGTTTAAGTTATCGGAGCCCCGGCCAACACAACTTGGTTAAATTTACGAGAGATATTTTCAATTATCTAACTCACGCTGCTCGTTTAGCTAGAGAACTTATTAACGAACTTGCCTTTTGGTATTTGTTATTAAGCAATGGGAAGTTAGTTAGACTTAAAACTTAGGATGAGCTTGGTATAGTGGGTGTATTTCGTTTGAATATAATGAACGCTCGTTATTTTGTCCTACTAATATTATAAATGTGAAAATTTGTATGTTTGTTACTCAATCACGCAAAAACGGCTGAACGGATTTGCATTAAATTTGGCACACAGATAGTTTGTTAACTCGACTAACACATAGGATACTTTTTTAAAAGTGTTAGGTTCCGGTCTATAGTCCACGAGGACGAAGTCGCGGGCAGAAACTAGTATTTCATAAAAATTAAAACAAGTTTTATTAATAACATCGTCGGTGAAAAGTAAGTGTACATTGTACACCTCAGCCACCCTCGTTTGGATAATATATGCATGAGGTTGTTACATTATTCATAGATGGAATATATAGATACTTTATATTCTAGTTTAGGTGCACATGTCTTCTTCGAATGAATAACGTCCACTGCAAGCCATAGGCCTCTTATAAAGATCGCCATGATAACAGGCTCTGTCTAGTACGCTTTAACGCGTGAGTTTCACCAAATCATAGGTCCGTTATGGAGAGGCATGTTATGAAGCCCACTCCACGTCTTCCGGTACGTGGTCACCCCGCACTATATACCCGCCCACTACCATTTAATTTTTAGGTGGGACTGATAAAATCAATCAACTATTGCCCCAGGTCCCCTGCGAGGTATCACTTGTAATTTGAAAATCCTACTTCCTACTAATATTATAAATGTGAATGTTTCTATGTTGGCATGTTTAGATGATTATTACTCAATCACGCAAAAACGGGCAAATGGGATTAACACATAGGATTAATAAAATAATAAAAACTATTTATCTCGAAAAAAATGATAGGTTCGTAGTTAAAGTCTTTGCCGACGAAGTCGCGGGCAGAAGCTAATGGGCTATAAATGTTTAATACCGGAAAATAAAAAATCCTGCATCTTATAACGAACTAACAAACATTCTGTAATCCCACTGCTACTGCAGTGATTTTTTTTACCTAAATTATCCGTTACGATTGAAATGCAGCTCTGCATAAGCACATTAACTTTTTGCTACATGATTTTACATAAAAGCCAGACACAGCGATAATGTCTTCCATTTATTAAAAGACGAGAATTACAACCGCTGCCGCTGACGACAGAAAAGAATAAAAGGCTTGTCTTTGTGGAAAGCAAGAGAAATACATTTTATGCAGGCTCAGGCGGTGCACACACCTTTCTATCGTGAAAGGACGCCATTATGTAACCTGGTCCTACTCCTTAAGACCTACGGGTGTTTGTCTTTATTATTTTATTTTATTTTATTTTATTTTCAGATTTCGAAAACTTACAGCTAGAACAGAGATAGTATATAGTAATATATAACAGAAGGCCAATTACAAGTTTTCACAAATAGTTTCACAAAAAAAACAATAAAAGATTAGCACATGAATAGTATACCAGTACGCACAGCTAAGACTAATATATAAAACATAGAATTAAAGATATCACACATAATACTACTCACAGAAAAACAAACAATTTAGGGTTTTTTTAAGTTTTGGTACACTTGTACAGAAAAGATCTATATCGGTATCATGCACCACTGTATTAAAATGTCTGCAGGCTCGAATAAAAAAGGAATTTTGATGATAGGTGGATTTCGCATTAGGGACATTTAAAAGGCAGGGTTTTCTAAACAAGTTTGAGTGAGTCCGAAGCCCTATTTTGCTCAGCAGCTCTGGACAATCTACGGAACCGTTCACTATTTTAAATAAGTACGCTAAGTCAGCAATACGCCTTCGCTCTTGTAATGGTAATAGATGAAATTTCTTACATCGAGTAATATAATTCGGTAAATATGTTTTAGATCGATATTGAATATACCTTACAAACTTTTTTTGAATCCTTTCAATTCTGTCTGTGTAGATATTATAGTTTGGATTCCATACCTGAGATGAATATTCGAGATGACTACGGACGAGGGCGCAATATAGTATTTTAATTGTTTTAACATTGTTAAAATGAGACGATAATCTAATTACGAGTCCCAGTGCTTTAGAAGCTTTTTTGACGATATTAGTAATGTGAAGATCAAATACAAGTTTAGAGTCGAATGTTACCCCTAGATCTTTAATTGAGTTTACTCTTGTTACAGCAGTACCGTTAAGTGTGTATGTGAATATAATGGGTTTTGGTTTTCGAGTAAAAGTGCAAATATAGCACTTAGACACATTTAAGTCAATTTTGTTACGTCCCTATATGTGTGTATTACACTTTCTAAACATTAAGATTATGTAAGTCATGTTGTAAAAATAATCGCTAAACGTCGAGCGTTTAGCGCTGACTCGACGCTTATGTGCCCTGAAGCACGTTGAAGACTCAACAACTCAATTCGTTCGTTTTTATAACACTACACGTAAGACTTTTGAGTATGAAAGACTGTAGTGCCTTCTAAATTTCCATATTCCTAAAAGCCGTCTTGGTATAAAGTTTACCTGACTGACTTCCACAATTCATCAACTAGAACTATCTATAATTTGTTGGCTATGCCGAACCTTTGATTTATAAACTTTACCACCTGTTACTATTCTGCTCTAAAACTAATAAACCAACTTTACTACATCACTAAAAACGTTAACTAAAAAAAAAGTTTGTTGTATAAAAATATTAGCTGACTTTACAGACAACCTGTCTAAATATCTTGAGTTTATAAAAAAAGTCAGAGAAAAGTTCTATTTTTCGATTTTTTTCAATTTACTGGGCATATTTTAGAACTTTTTATTTCCTAAAAACCTTACTTATTGCGAACATTTAGAAACAGTCAAAACGGTCTCATGTGATGGCCTTACTAACACAAACCATTTAATTTTAATTTATATAGACACTAGTCGTTACTTGCGCCCGCGCACGCGTTTATTTTGTATTACGGGTATCATTTAGAATTATTACAAATACCATTATTTCAGGATAAAATATTATTATTACTGAAATACTATATAACCTGTATTACTTCTGGATAATGTAGCGTAATTATGGTGTAGAGAATGATTAAAATTGGTTCAGACGATAACAAACAAACAAATCTTTCCTCTTTATAATATTTGTGTAGAAGCGCGCGCTGCGCACACAATTTTTGTAATGTCTTCATATGTGTTATTCTGATGTACAAATATTATTGTAACATTTTTACGTGAAGGAGTAACAAACATCCATACAATATCTATCCCCACATACTTTTGCGTTTATAATATTAGTAGGATAGTTCTCTTTTTCAATACATCTCTAAATAGTAGCTTTGTAATATGAAAGTGTTAGAGGGAAAATATCCAGTGGGTCCGGATATTGGGCCTAAGCCCGCCCAGCAGAGCCTCGATAAGCCCCATACAGCCGACATATAATTAATACAGACTATTCTGTTACCGCATAAATTGTTGCTTATTAAAACCTTTGTTTGATATTCAATGCGGCTTTATTTTCGATTCGAATGAACATTAAACCTATATAAACGGTAGGATTAATTTTATAAAGTGTCTGAATTGTGATTGGGGTTTATAATATAAACTTATGGGTATATAGTTACATTATTACATAGAAGTTTAAAATGTAAAATGTGCGGAGTCTGTGATATTCACAACTAACTGAGCATAACGTACAGATCTAATCGACGGATGTTTAAATATTATTGATTTACACCCATGAAACATTTAAGTTAAAATAAAAATGTTGTAAGATTGCTATTAAAAAAATAGTTATCAAAATTTGTCCACACTTGATGAAACTATCAATATATAAATATAAGTACATAAAAAACATATGTGCAGATGCGCAAACCTCCTTATTAATAATAATAATCATTTATTTCAGGCTAGGTACAGCCCATACATTTAATTACATGTAGTGTGTTAGTAAAATATTCTTATAATGTAATTTTAGTTTAACCTAATAGTTTATGACGGGAGCTGGGTTTCCAACCCTGCACAGGCTACCTTGCAATATGTAAATGTATCTAGCGCTGCAGCAGGGAAGAATCCCACCAGTCAGATAATATTTTTTTGCCTGTTTAAATAGATTAAGATTCACTCTACTTATACAAGCTCACTTAAAACATTTCATCATCATCATCAGCCCGTATCAGTCCACTGCTGGACATAGGCCTCACCCAAGTCATGCCATTGAGCCCGATCTTCGGCTCTTCTCCTCCAACCGCTGCCAGCCACCCTCCGTATATCGTCGTTCCATCTAGCTGCAGGGCGTCCCACACTACGTTTGCCAAGCCGCGGTCTCCACTCGAGAACACTTCTACCCCAGCGGTTATCGGTCCTTCGGCAAATATGGCCAGCCCACTGCCACTTCAGCGTGCTGATCCTGTGAGCTATGTCGATGACCTTGGTTCTCTGTTGGATCACCTCATTCCGGATTCGATCTTTCAGAGAAACTCCGAGCATAGCTCTCTCCATAGCCCGCTGAGCAACTTTCATTTGGTGGACAAGTCTCACCGTAAGTGTCCATGTCTCGGCTTTTAACAATTAGCATCAAATATATTTACATCATCATTTTTCCATTAAAGGTTCACCTCGATATTAAGTCAAATCAAGTGTTTTAATAAAATTATCTATACTTACACCAGGTTGTCTAAAACTATAGAGACTAGATATTATGCCTAGAATGAACGCTCCTTTATTCTCGTACAACGTTATTTCGTAGCAAATATAAAAAAATCATAAAAAAATACGATTTTGGCATTCCTTCATTCAGTTCCTTTGTCGTTGATTGCGTCCCTTATCCACCTTAGCAAAGTATCGCCGGAACGACTGTAAGTCATTACATCCAAATAAATTATGTTATTTATTGAGTTGAATTAACGTTGTGAAAATTGTTTTCTGTTTTAAGGCAACTAGTTTGAGCGTAAACTAATTTTAATGAATAGGCTTACTTTTTAATTTTTTTTTGTACTAGTTTAGTAACTACGAGGCGAACACGTAAGAAAAGAATCATGAGTAAATAAGTAATGGATATTTAAAGTTTTTTAAAGGCTTTTTGAAGTAGGTGTTTTTTTAAAAGCTTTTTATTTTACAATTTTAAGTGACAAATAAATTATTTACTAATATTTATATATCAATATTATATTATTTATTATATCTATCTATCTATCTATAACCTCACGCCAGATCCCTTGCGGGGTAGGCAGAGACTACAGAGTTCCAACAGGTTCTCAGGTTCAGGTATTTATTATATGATATTATTTTATTAGGCGCTCCTAGCCGTACCGATCACCAAGGTTAAGCAGCGTTCGACTCGGTCGGCCTGAGATGGGTGACCGTTTGGGGAATTTTTCATATTCGAGCGTCCCCGTGCTTCGGAAGGCACGTTAAGCCGGTGTTCCCGGTTACCACGAGTTGTAAACCTTAAAGGCGGCTTGATAAGTTCCAACAGCAGGTGCCCACAAATCTGCCTCCACCAATCCGCACTGGGTCTGCGTGGTGGAGTATGACCTAATCTCTCTCACCTCAATTTGTGAGAGAAGGCCTTTGCCCAGCAGTGGGCAGTATAGGCTGATATTATATGTGGCTTAGCCGTTTCGTCTCTCCCAGAACTATTGTATAGCAGAAAAGTAATGAACAGTAATAAATTGAATATAATTGAAAGGTGTAGAGTTTGTGAAGTGAGGGCTTTAGAGTTAGAACCTTGGTTCTACATGTGATCTGATAACTTTTTGTATTATTTATTATTTTATATATTATTTTGCTAAGTTGTACTGCAAGGTACCTACAGGATTGATATAATAACCATAATAACGGAATCTGCTATTGGTGCTGTTCGCCGTTAAGAAGTCCCCTGGTGTATCTTCAAAGTCCAAAGTTCATTACCGATTTCATTAAAATGGGACTACCTCGAAACTATACTAAACCCAACGCAAAAAGAATCATCAAATCAAATCATAAATAAAGACGATATAAAAAACACAGACGAATTGTCGACCTCCTCCTTTTTTGAAGTCGGTTAATATTCTGATTAGTTCTATGGCGGGGTACCTATAGGATTGACGTAATACCCATAATATCTCAATGTACGCATTCATATTGTTTGTCGTTAAGGAGGTCCCTGGTGTATCTTCCAAATCCAAGGTCCAATACCGATAAAATTAAAAAAAGGACCACCTTGGAGCTGGATACTGAACCCAATGCAAAAAGAATTTTCAAAATCGATTCATAAAACTTCGTTTTTCATTCATTTTATAAAATTACCGTTATTAAGTTTAAAAGTTAGTTTAAAAGTTTTCTTATACAGAATTTGTATCTTGATGGCTCAAGCTTCGTGAAACTGGAAAACCAGAAATCCAAAGCTTTCCACACTGAACGAGGCGTACGCCAGGGATGCATTCTGTCTCCTAAGTTGTTCAATCTGTACGGAGAATATATCATGAGGAAAGCCCTGGACGGCTGGAATGGCGGTGTTGTAGTGGGTGGTCGCAGGGTCAATAATTTAAGATATGCAGACGATACGACGATTGTTGCATCGAGTAAACTGGAGATGGGAACTCTTCTGAAGAAAGTTGAAGTAGAAAGTGCCACACTCGGTCTTAAGATCAACCATTCCAAAACAAAAATAATGGTGGTGGACAGAGCAGACATACTCCCGGTAACCGACGCACTCAACGGCTATGAAAAAGTCAGCGAGTTTGTGTATCTGGGGTCATTGATAACCAGTGACGGGAGCTGCACTAATGAAATTCGCCGTAGAGCCGGTATGGCCAAAAGCGCTATGGCTAACCTCGACAAGATCTGGAAGAACAGAGGTATACGACGAACAACCAAAGTACGCTTAGTTCGTGCTCTGGTCTTCTCTGTATTCTTGTATGGTGCCGAAACTTGGACTGTGAGAAGCCGCGATAGCAGTAAGTTAGATGCCTTTGAGATGTGGTGTTGGCGAAGGTTGCTCCGTGTACCTTGGACTGCAATGAGAACCAACCAGTCCATACTAAAAGAACTTAAAATCACCACACGGCTCTTCACGATCACCGACAAAGAGCCCTCAGCTTCTTCGGACACATTATGCGGTCTTCAAAGCATTGTCTGGAGAAGCAGATTATTTTAGGCAAAATGGACGGTAGACGTACTCAAGGAAGGGCACCGGCAAGATGGTCTGACGCTATAAAGAAGGCGGTGGGTGGCAGCATGCATCGGGCGGTACACTCCGCATATGACCGCACCCAGTGGAGCCTGTGTGTGCGTGGTCGCGATCCTCAGCAATGAGGGAACGAGGAAGAAGAAGAAGTTTAAAAACAAAACCTCTACAAAATACATAAAACTATTTTATAAATTCTAAAACTGATTAATATATTAAAAAGAAGGTTTACGCATACTAGAAATTATTCCTATATCGTCATCGATATATCGATGTGTATCGTGGATGCTTTTACAAACATAACATTTATATACACACGCACCCAGACCTAAACAAATTATTGTGAGTCACAACAATATTTCTCTTATGCAGGGATCAATACTTCAACTTTTCGATGCAGTGATCGTAATGGCCTACGATCAAAACATTACACCAAGCACCGTAGGCTTATATTTCATTACGGTGTGGCAGCATTTCTGCCGACCAAATCATAAACACAGTAGCTATGTTCTACGCTAGAACATAGTAATGTAGCATATTTCTACTGCTGCATAAAGGCGTCCACTGCAGGACAAAGGCCTCCCCCATAGACCGTCACAACGACCGGCTTTTTGTTGTACGCCTTTTACCTGCGACCATACCTAATAATTCATTAGATTTTTGTTCCAAGTCCAAAGTTTTACATACAGCTTTAGGATTAACAGTTACTAACCTAATTAATCGTAAAATGAAGGCTTCTAATTGTCAGTTAATATCTCTTGACGAGCGTCATAGTCACGCTCGTGCGGCCGGTTTACGCAACATCGCCGATTCGACTTACGAACACCAATCAGATTATCGAACAAAATCATCATGCCATTCGTAAACAGCGCTCCACGTCACAATGACGCCCATCCGTCCAACATTTCGGCGCTTCGCAAATAAACGGTGTAATCACCAAGCTATGTTCTACTTCAAACAACTTTTAATCGATTCAGCCATCCGCAAAATTGAAGCGATGAAGTCGATTTTATAGGTTTCCCTTCGCATCCTAAAAAAACTACTAACTATTCGATACGAATCAGTAATTTCGAAACCTATTAAACATTATCTTCGCCCCCTATCAATATTACAGGACGCCGATTTAACGACAAGTAATAATAATTGCTGTAATGGGAAGCCGCGTTTCTCATCAAACTTCATTATATAGCGATGAATCAGAAGGTCATAACAAAAGGATTTCATTCAAATAAGATTTTAATTTCGACATTTATGACGTCACCGGAAACACGCGCCCATTTTTGTTAATAAACCGTCATTTCGAAACATTTCAGTTCAAATGACTGGCTAGGCCGCCGCAATAGATTCAGAATAGACCGCTGCCGCAATTTTTTATTTTGTCCTTAAAACGTTTTGAAATTTATTTTGATCAATAACATTTGACAATGGCTTAGGCTTGCATCCTAATGGCCCAGATCTCACGCCAGCCAGATCAACGTGATTTACGAAAGCTAGAATTTCGTGAATGGATAGCCTTATATGTAGTTACGAATGTATGGATATTCGCTAGCTAAGCAAACTGTAGCATTTGACGTCACATTTGACTCACGTTGCCTATGGTTTAATCGAACTAATTTGTCCGATTATATATATATATATATATATATATATATATGGGTACATCGGAAGTATTTTTTACAAGTCTTCCCGATGAAAAACAATACTTAACATAAACAGAACTGCACTTCTTTCACTGAAGAATAAATTAATTAAGTTCAAAGGGTTCTTGACTTTTTTCGATCTGTAAGGCTGGCCAATTAAAAAGTTACCCAGACTTGTACTGGCAGGGTAGCGACAGTCGGCGTTCATTTAGTGCAACTCTGAGGCAACATTAGTGGTACTTACAATTGACTCTATATACATTTTATGCTAGGTGTTTAAGACTGGCTGGTTTGCTTGTTAATTCATTTTTATGTGGGTGGCTGGGAGGAGGGCATTCTTCTTATGTTATAATAAGGTTTATTTTAACGTGTGCTAATTGAATCGCGTCTTCTTATTAAATTCTATCATTTTCTGATTTGAGGTCCCGTCACAAATCTCACATAAAAATCACGTTGAAAGATTTCGTTACATAGTTACAGGTCAAGCTAATAAAAGCGTGTTAAAAATCAGATAGCTTAGATCTAAATTACATTTTATCAGGATTTATTATGTGTTTGTGTTCCCGCGGTTTTGAATGCTTTACACTACCCATGGTCACGGGTAGGACTGAGTAGTTTTATTTTATGCGTAATATTTACTTAAATCTAAGAACTTAATATAATGTTAAGCTGCTTGTTAACGAATGGTATACCGTTGTTACCGTCCATCAGTTATTTAACCATACTACGAGATTTAGCCATGAGATGAAATATCAAAACTCTGTCATAGGCGCTCTCCAGCCACACGCCAACGCATCTCAATCATCCGAATTAGCCTACTGATTTTATAACTAACTATAGCATCACATCAAATCCCTAGTCAAGTGCCGTAAAGCACGGGCCTAAGTAGCCGACAGATTGGTACGCGCTGGCGTCGCCGATAGAGACACATTTAATCACCTAACTAATAAGGTAATTTTAAATATTTATAGAATAGATTCCGCAAACCATGACTTGAGTTGTAAAGGTACTCACGCAACTTGTATAAAAAATTTGGTGGCAAAATAATTGCCAGTTTAACAAATGGTTAATCACGTGATAAAGTACAACCATTCTATCATAGCAGCTCTTGAGCCACACACCAACAGATGTCAATCATCTAATACAGCATATTTCCAGTGTATCCAATATAGTAATTATAATATACCGCAAAAAACTTACGACTAAGAACAGTTTCATGTGCATAGTACATTTAAATTCAAAAACTAAGTCCGTGCGTGTGTGTGTGTGTGTGTGAGTGATGTACGCTGTTGGCCGCGAGGCCTTTACAGCTTCACCAGACTTAAGGGCGAGCGTGCAACCACTACGCTCAAGCCAGAAGGGCAAGAGGCGACATACTCGGTTGGGACAGTCGTGCACTACTAAGTGCACCGGTCAACCGCCGGCTATGGGAGGGGATCTACGACTACGTCGTCGTCGCCCGTATTCTAAGCGGAAAGAATGGATGAAAAAGCATCGCGGGGATCGGAGAGAACATGTCGCGGCCGGCGGTGGCGGCAGGGGCCGGGGGGGGGGATCGTAGTCGGCGGCGGCTACGATTAACGGATTCGCATGGGTAGATGCGTTCGCGAAGTGTCGTGTTGTCGCCTTTTTTAATATGCGCGAATAGGTTCGAGACCTAGATCGGAGTGGAGATCGACATTCCGTACGAACCAGGGGGCTCCTACGGCTTTACGAAGGAAGCGGTTTTGAACCACTTGGAGTTTATGGATGTGAGAGGGGGCCGAATGCCCGAACACAACACACGCATAAGTCATGATGGGTCAAACGCAAGTTTTGTAAAGCGTCACCTTATTTCTAAGGGACATTTTACTCCGCTTGCAGATTAACGAATGGAGACGACCGAGCACAAAGGATGCTCGGTGACGGACCCGCTTGATGTGCAGGCCGAAGGACATGGTACTGTTTAGGATGACCCCTTGATATTTGACCTCTTTGACCCAGGGAATGAGTCGGTCGAACATGGTCACTTGGCCGATATTACTTCTAGGGCAGCGCAGGGATTGGCGCGGGGTGGCACCTCTGGAGAAGAACAGAACACCGCAGCGCTCTTGTCCGGGTTCACCTCAATACGTCACTTCCTGAACCAATTCCCTAGGGAATTGGCGGATGCCTGAAGGTTTCTAGTAATGAAACCCTTATTCCTATGCGAGACGTAGAGAGCGGTATCATCCGCGAATAGGGCTAGATGCGCCTTACTCGAACGAGGAATGTCGTTCGTGTAAAGGCTAAACAGGAGGGGCGAGAGAGCTGAGCCCTGCGGGACTCCAGCTCGGGTGGAGTGGGGAGTGGAGCGCGTCATTTCCACACGATATCGGAAGGCGCGATTAGACAAGAAGTCTCGTATGATGAGCACGAGTCTGTCCGGCACACCCATTTGGTAGAGCTTGTAGATCAAGCCGTTGTGCCAGACTTTGTCGAATGCTTTCGCGACATCTAGGAAGAGGGCGCCCGTGTAGACGGGTTTGGGTCTGTTAAGACCGGAGAGGATGTGCTCCGTGATGCGGTGCACTTGGTGGACGCAGGAGTGTTTGGCTCGAAAGCCGAACTGCTAGTCGATAAGAATACCCCTGGACACTACAAAGTCTTTGAGCCGCGCCAGAAGTAGGCGCTCGTAGACCTTAGCCAGGGAGTTGAGAAGACTGATAGGGCGGTAGCTCGCGGGGAGATTACGAGGTTTGCCGGGCTTGGGAATGCCTATGACGTCTGCTTCCTTCCACTTAGCGGGGAAGGTGCAGTTCGTCATGGCGGCGTTAAATATGGCCACTGAGAAGCAGATGAGTTGGGTGGGCAGGCATTTCAGAACGCGATTCGAAATGCCGTCAGAGCCGGGGGCTTTCTCGGTTTTAAGACCCATAATGAGATCTTCCACCTCCGTTTGGATGATAGAGCTAAGCACGAAAAGTCTGACATTAGCGTAACGCTATCGACTTAGTATGCCATCCTTGTCATACTACAAATTTAGTAAATAGATGTGAACGTGACAGCACATTGCTATCTAGGTTTACGTTAACGTCAAAGTTTTCTTGCTAAGCCCACTAGAATGATCAGAAGGGTTAGTACGAACAGACCACGGAGTGAGAAACAGACTGATGTCAGCGTAACGCTATCGACTTGATATGCAATCCTTTTTACTGTACAAAATTCCTAAATAGAGATAAGCATTTGCAGTCTATTTAGTAAGTATGGACGACTTCGAGGTCTCATTGTATTTAGCTGCCGATATATCGACCCTTAAAAAGGCTCCATTATTAGAATATTCGTTAAAATTATGGACGTAACGTATAAATACAAATAGTTGAAAGGAATATGTGACGATACCAATACATCAAACATCTTGGTAATATGCTCACAAATAAACATGAACGTAAACATATCATTGCGCTAGCGACTACCTAATACCGAAGGATCTAAATTGTCATTTAGAAAACGCTCTCAATATTTGCGTTCGTTTCCAGAATGTAAAGGAGCTGGGAATCAATATTTTCTCCAAGAGAATGGACGCAGAAGGGTGAATTTATTTTATTGCATCTTCAGAGGTGCTTAATCGAGGAACCTATAATTTATGAGTACCGTTACTGAAGAGCAGAAAAGATCGGTATTCCCATGAAGCGGTGGAGGATGGATGAATCGCCAGCCTAATTCAGATTGAGTAATCAATTTGAGTGATGCACGGAGGACCGTGCCGTTGGTAGGAACCAATCAAGAAATATATTGGAATTCGGAGCTATTATATAATATAATGAAAAGAACGGTACTAAGTGTGTTTTATGGAGGACTTTTTTAGACGATCTAATGAATGAGCACAAATTTAGGCTATTGTCTTTTAAAAACTATTGTGTTCAAATTGTTCATGCATTTTTATTACTATACAATTTACATCTACACACTATTTATCGATTTCTTCGTTTCACGTTTGCGTTGTTCTTATTGATGTTTAATGTCACTACTACAATTACCTCGTTGGGTTAGTGGCGCATAGGACAGGTAGCAATCACAAAATTCTGCGTTCGAGCCCTAGGTTAGAAAAATATTTTTATTCTAATGGACAATTGATATTAACAGGTCAAAGTCAGAAAATACATCCTTGTATAATTATTGTGTAATCACATTTGGCTCACCCTATATTACATTGTGACCTAACGTCAGCGGCGGTACGTGGGTGTACCTCTGCCATCCCCGCTTGGGGAATATCAAAACGGTTATTATTTTCTTGATTTATTAATGTATATGTATGTCGGCGAATGGCCAGGAGCAACCGAATCTCTCCGCTCAGTCATGGGTATTCGTGGGGAAGTTATGGGGTTTCTAAAAACACAAAAATTGAATTTAAACCAAGTTATATTTCCTCTATCTATCTATCTATCTATAACCTCACGCCAGATCCCTTGCGGGGTAGGCAGAGAGCACAGAGTTCCAACAGGTTCTTTCCTTACATACTTCTCTGGCTTCCTCGACTCTCATAGTTCGTCTCATACACGCTCGCCGGTTACGGAGACTCTTGACTTTTCCATCAGATAAGACTCGGTTTATTTGGTCGTGGTAGGATGTCAGTCCGAGTACAAGGGCAGTGCACGAAGGCGATCTCCATAAAAAGAGGAGTAAGACAGGGAGACGTCATTTCTCCGAAACTGTTTACGACCACCATAGAGGACGCCTTCAAGCTCTTGGAATGGCGAGGACTTGGCATCAACATCAATGGCGAATACATCACTCACCTTCGATTTGCCGACGACATTGTGGTCATGGCGGAGTCGCTAGAAGATCTAGGACGAATGCTCGGCGACCTCAACAGAGTATCTCAACAAGTGGGTCTTAAAATGAACATGGACAAAACGAAAATAATGTGTAACGTCCATGTCGTACCCACCGCACTCACCGTTGGGAACTCTACTCTTGAAGTTGTCGACGAATACATTTACCTGGGACAGGTAGTCCGGTTAGGTAGGTCCAACTTTGAGAGAGAGGTCAATCGACGAATCCAACTCGGCTGAGCAGCGTTCGGGAAACTGCGCAACATCTTCTCATCCAAAATACCTCAGTGCCTAAAGACTAAAGTTTTTAGTCAATGTGTGTTACCAGTGATGATATATGGATCAGAGACGTGGTCTCTTACAATAGGTCTCATAAAAAAGCTCAGAGTTGCTCAGCGAGCTATGGAGAGAGCTATGCTCGGCGTTTCTCTACGTGATCGAATCAGGAATGAAGAGATTCGTAGAAGAACCAAGGTCACCGACATAGCCGTTAAGATTAGCAAGCTGAAGTGGCAATGGGCGGGCCACATAGCGCGAAGATCGGACGGGCGTTGGGGCAGAAAGATTCTAGAGTGGAGACCACGTATTGGCAAGCGCAGCGTGGGACGACCACCTGCCAGATGGACCGACGATCTTGTGAAAATCGCAGGAAGTCGTTGGATGCAGGTGGCATCGGACCGGTTACGCTGGAAAGCGATTGGGGAGGCCTATGTTCAGCAGTGGACAAGTATAGGCTGAGATGATGAAGATAGTCTAGGTCTTCCCCGGTACCTGCATCCTTCCACTCTTACATTGTATATCTGTTTTGTCATTCTTTCCTCTGGCATTCTTTCTATATGCCCGAACCAACGGAGCATGCCCTTTCTCATCTTTACACCGATACTATCCTTATCCTTATCCTTGCTCAAACCAAGGTATGTTTCTAACTAAAAACAGGCAAAAACGATCCGCCCGAGAATCTTTTTCCACCATCTGTCCACGACGTTCCTTTTTCTCCGCTTTCTTCTATTTTTTCCTTTTTATTTTTAATTCAGCCAGTGTCCAACGTTCCGGTAGCACACGGCCTTCTTGCCACATACCAAACCAATATAATGTTCTATAATTATCACTCCGACATATATCTATGTTATCAAGTCAGATTAGCTATTTAAATCAGCCTGTATCTACCTACTAGCGAGATCTTATTAATGTGCTTTTAAAATATTTTTCCTTCTATGCACGCACTGTATTTCATAACTAACCCTGTAACTAGAATAAATTCATCTCAAATATAACAATATTATTCTCGCAAACTTTTCCACGCGTGTGAAGCGAAAAATAAGTGTCGTAATAGTAATTTGTCAAGATCCACCCTTCACACACGAAATAATGTAGACCACGAAGCAAATACGAAGAGGAGATGGCGTAATAAGAAGTTCCTATACAATTTAAGCGTGGCACTGCGCGGGGTGGCACAGGGCAAAAGGGACATTACGCCCAACCCACATTTGTATTTGCCATCTGGCGGAGAATTGTAAAAACTAAAGGGTTCGTCGATGTCAATGTTACTTGTAAATCAATTACGGTAGATGGCATTTTAATATAGAAGTATTATAATAAATTACAAAAAAATATTAAAAGTGAAATGTCACTCCTAGTAATGTTTGCATGTTAAGATACATCACTTTAAGGTAAGGGCTATTATTTATAGTTATTTATAGTAAAAATAGATAATATGTATGCTATGCGAACTCTAGCGATCGTGTCAATGGAGTGCGAGTGCGAGTAGCGATGACACAGAGTACTATATACAAACTGGAGCGATGACAAACTGGGGTAAGCCACGGCCACCACGATGACGTCAAGGTTATTAGGAATTCAAAAGGTCCGCTAGCTTAGACCATTTCCTCTTCGTATTTGGTTTGTGATGTAGACACTACATTATGTTCATATATGGCCGGTTTCAATATCCAACTCAAGGATAGATTTGCTTTCTGTCAGTAGAATTTTGACAGATTTTCCACACAAAATATGTCAAAATTCTATCCGTAGTAGGCAAATCTATCTATGAGTTGAATATTGAAACCGGCCGATAGATGGGTAAATATCATAGATAGATTAGTATAGACTAACATTATAAAGAGGATATACAACCTCTATTCTCAAATTCCTTTATATTTATATTCGAATTTGTTTTTTAATAGATAAACTCTGAAACTACTGAACCTATTTTGAGGAGTATTGGCGGGAAGTCGAAGAGTGATGTTGTCAATTTGTTTTAATTTCCAAAACTTGAGTTATTTCGAATAATCATGTGTAATGTTGGTGGAATATTAACGATTATGTGTTCTTATACGTGCATGAGTGAAGGTAATTGTATCAAAGTGATAAAACGCGCCTTTTCGACATCCCTCAAAACGGCCGTTGCAATTGGTATGTAAAGCATCCACCGATTTACCATCCAGGGTGGGGTACTTCACTAATTTCATTATCATCGTTGTTATCAAATTCATCGGGGAGTTGACTTAATTTAAATAAACACTATTATATATCTCATTGGACACCGGCAAAATACACTTAAAATTAGGGTGAAGCCATAACTTGAAGAAGAAGAAGATGAAGAAGAACCTATTTTAATAAATCATTTCACGATTAGAAAGCTACATTATCCAGAAGTAACATAGACCCGGTAGGTAGCGCTGTTGTTGACCGGATGCGAAGTCTCAACACACTTTAAATTATGTATACATCTAGAATAACTTTACAGCTGTGGCAAAATATTTTTGTAAAGAAAGTTTCGCAAACATACCAGATTTCTCGAGGAGATTTAACTAAGTCTCGGCTTTGAGAAATCTTATTTTTTGGGTCAAATGGGTATAACCTAAGCTCGGCCTTTGAGGTCGAACTGGAAAGTAATAAATGTAGAAGTGGTTGAGTATAAAAATTAAAGTTTCACGCTAAACTAGATTCTTAAATTAGGTACATCTGTTACGTGCCCAAGACTTATTGAAAAAAGATTTTCAACGAGCTTTGCTCGCAACTTCGGTAACGACTACTGCAAACAGAGATAAAAAAGTCCACGAGATTAGAATGAACGCCCGGTTTGAGTAGGCATACCCCTCAACATAAGAAATTTAAATGTAAAGACTAAATCTCAAATTAGTCAATCAGAATCCGTTTAATTTATATGAATTTCGACCTGGGTTTATTCGCTATAATTAAACGCGGCGCGTTATGATAACTTTGTGAAATGATTTTTATAGTATTGTTATTATATACCACTGGAGTATTATTATACACAAACCGCCGTGATGGTCTGGTGTCTAATCATGCGCGTAGCGATTACGAGGTTCTGGATTCTAATGGTCGGACTAAATGTGATTTTTTGATAGAAAATTTTCCAGTACCAGTCCAGAGTTTTGGCACTGTGCGAGGTATAGCAATGGGCTCGCCTCCTATTATATAGGACCTAAAATCTTCGGCGAAAAGTGGGTGTACACAGTACACTTCTGGCGCTTGGGGAATATAGGCGCAGGCGTTTATTTACTTTTTTATTTTAAGTTTACCGTGTGTATCTTTGTATTGTACACTTATTCCTGTCCTCATTTTGATGATTTATTTCTCTATCACTCACTTTGCTGTTACAGAATTCCACTTTGAGTTAAGCCCATTTGTACATTAATTTACCTTGTAATTTAATTATTTGTAACAATTTGTGTGAACAATAGAGTTAAGAATTGATCGAGAGTGTTCTTGGCTATGATTCATTTAAGTCGGGGTCTTTTTATATTTATAGTTTTTACTTGTTATCGTAACGGGCAGCCTTATGTGTTCAATTGATCATAGGTAATAAGAGCGAAGCGTTTGCGAATAACCAAAGCGGCATCAAAAAGATAGGAAATTAAAGCTTCTTACGCTAATAAAAGTAATTTAGTATTGGGACCTGCCGACATGGAATTTTTATTGCGTAAGCGCTCCACCCCGGAATAACAGATGAAGACATAATATCCCGTTTCGCTTGCTGCCCAATCTTGACATGATGTTAATTGAGTTCTTGAGTAAGTATTCTTATACGTAAATTATATTAAGATATATAACTAAGCACCCTGAGTTGAAGTTATTCTTCTATTTTATATACTAGGTTTTACACCGTGCCCCGTTCTGTTTGCTTTTGACTAAATTTTTTACCAGCTTACAATCTACGATTCCCTCACCAAACTTCTTCTAAATCTGATCAGCTCTTAAGATATTATTAAATAACAAATATTTAAATATCTGAATGTCTGTAGAGTCTACATTTAAACATCTGGGCACGTACTGTAATCTCTTTAACATAACTATTAAAATCTTACTTGAGAGATGCGGATATAAGAAGTTTATGGCTTTTATATCTATATTACAGCAAAATAAGGTTAAAATAGTTTTGTTAAAGAAGTTGCTGTAACCCTCCTGTTTAGACCGATATGATCAAATCTATACGAAGGCCAACACATTAGTCATGTGACCGACTATGATTTAAAAAACAAATTCGGATTTGCTATGGTTTTGCCAGCCACAAAATTCGAGCTCACGTTCGCATTTGTTTTGTCTTGAGTCACCATAGCCGATTACGTCTATAAGAATATAATAATCTATACAGTCAATAAGTTAAGACGCCTAAAGATATACCAAATGTCTATAGCATCAAAATATTCAAAAATCTATACTCTCACAGCCATGTATTATATTATTATGATAACCAATTAATTAGTACTAAAATGGAACAGCCTTGCGTGTATACGAGTATTACATACTACTTGGAATTATAGCATGAAACGTGTTATCAAGATAAAGTGCTTTCTGTTCAGATTTTAATAATATATCCTGAGCGATCCCTTTTGATCATTAAGATGTATCTACAATGATTAAAAGCACAATTAAAACGCTTGTATGGGTGCGTTATTCTGCACTTTGAAGAGGCGATATGAAAGCGTTCCTATCATTTCTCGTTGTCCTACCGTTATCCGTACCGTTGAAATCTTGGTAAAATAACCTATTAATTTAATGATTTATATACAGGTAGGTATAGTGGAATTTTATGTCTGTTAATTTTTAACTCAATGTAAATTTCATCATCATCATCATCATCTCAGCCCATACTTGTCCACTGTTGAACATAGGCCTCCCCAATCGCTTTCCAGCGTAACCGGTCCGATACCACCTGCATCCAACGACTTCCTGCCATTTTCACAAGATCGTCGGTCCATCTGGCAGGCGGTCGTCCCACGCTGCGCTTGCCAATACGTGGTCTCCACTCTAGAATCTTTCTGCCCCAACGCCCGTCCGATCTACGCGCTATGTGGCCCGCCCATTGCCACTTCAGCTTGCTAATCTTAAGGGCTATGTCGGTAACCTTGGTTCTTCTACGAATCTCCTCATTCCTGATTCGATCGCGTAGAGAAACGCCGAGCATAGCTCTCTCCATAGCTCGCTGAGCAACTCTGAGCTTTTTTATGAGACCTATTGTAAGAGACCACGTCTCTGATCCATATATCATCACTGGTAACACACATTGACTGAAAATTTTAGTCTTAAGGCACTGAGGTATTTTGGATGAGAAGATATTGCGCAGTTTCCCGAACGCTGCCCAGCCGAGTTGGATTCGTCGATTGACCTCTCTCTCAAAGTTGGACCTACCTAACCGGACTACCTGTCCCAGGTAAATGTATTCGTCGACAACTTCAAGAGTAGAGTTCCCAACGGTGAGTGCGGTGGGTACGACATGGACGTTAGACATTATTTTGGTTTTGTCCATGTTCATTTTAAGACCCACTTGTTGAGATACTCTGTTGAGGTCACCGAGCATTCGTCCTAGATCTTCCAGCGACTCCGCCACGACCACAATGTCGTCGGCAAATCGAAGGTGAGTGATGTATTCGCCATTGATGTTGATGCCAAGTCCTTGCCATTCCAAGAGCTTGAAGGCGTCCTCTAAGGTGGCCGTAAACAGTTTCGGAGAAATGACGTCTCCCTGTCTTACTCCTCTTTTTATGGGGATTGCCTTCGTGCACTGCCCCTGTACTCGGACTGACATGGTGGCGTTATTATACAAGCACTTCAACACTTCGATGTACCGATAGTCAATGCGGCATCGCTGGAGAGATCTAAGAACCACCCAAGTCTCGATCGAATCGAAGGCTTTCTCATAGTCCACAAACGCCAAGCATAGTGGCCGATTATACTCCTCGGTCTTCTGTATAATCTGCCGCAGCGTATGTATGTGGTCTATGGTACTAAAGCCTTTCCGGAAACCGGCTTGTTCGGGAGGCTGGAAGTCATCAAACCTGCGTTCGAGACGATTCGTAATGACTCTCGAAAACAACTTATAAACATGGCTCAGCAGTGTGATGGGCCTATAATTCTTCAGTAAAGTGTTATCACCTTTCTTGAAAAACAGTACCAACACACCCCTGTTCCATGCTTCCGGCGTTTTCTCTTCGAGCAAGACGGAATTAAACAGCCTCTGAAGGACTTTAAGTACCGGCGTTCCGCCCGCTTTCAGAAGCTCTACGGTAATTCCGTCTTCGCCCGGCGCTTTGTTATTTTTGAGTTGCTTGAGAGCCATCCTAATCTCGTACAGGCTGATGTCCGGGATATCTTCAGTGTAGTGTCGGGTTAGCTTGGCTCTTGGGTCTTTTACCAAGTCAACAACAGGTTCAGCTACTGAGGTATACAACTGCCCATAGAACCTCTCTATCTCCCTGAGCACCTCCGACCTATTCGACGTTACGTTTCCGTCCTCCATCTTCAGCTTCGTCAACTGGCTTTGCCCAATAGACGCGTCTCTTGCGAACACTTTAGAGCCCTTGTTCTGTGCTATGGTCTCCTCAATACGCCTTGTATTGAAGGACCGTAAGTCTTGTCGCAAGGACTTCAATATCTGTCCATTGAGCTGCCTATAGGACTTAGCATCATCGGAGGTTTGGAGCGTCATGGAACGTCGCTCAGCCATGAGGTTTCGGGTGTAGTTGGATAGTTTTTGAGGTCTATTTTTACGGTGGGGCTTAAAATACTTGGACCCGACCGTATGGACAGTCTCTACCAGCCTGTTGTTGATTTCGTCCACTGATGCGCTGCTGTCTAGTAATTCGAAGCGGTTTGCCAATTCGAGTTGAAAGTTCTCGGGGTTTTGGATATGTGCATTACAAGGTCGGAGCGTAGACTTCATCAGACGCGATCTTTCCATTTTGACATTAATATTTAATGTGCCTCTGACCATTCGGTGATCACTGCCGGTTTTTACCCTGTGGATCACGGAGACATCATTAAATATTTGTCGCTTGGTGCTCATTATGAAGTCTATTTCGTTTTTGGTGGAACCATCAGGGCTCATCCAGGTCCATTTCCTATGAGGCGGCTTCTGGAAGAAAGAGTTCATCATAAAGAGTCCCTCCTTCTCCAGGAATTCGGCCAGCCTCTGACCCCTGGGGTTGCGCTGCCCATATCCAAATTGCCCCACTCTCAACTCATTATCGCCCCGTTTGCCCAGCCGCGCATTGAAGTCACCCATAACCACTGTAAAGTGTGTTTTGGAAGTATGTATGGCTCTACTAATGTCCTCATACATAACTTCGACGTCATCATCTGAGTATGTCGAGGTCGGTGCGTAGACCTGTATGACCTTCAGCGAATATCTTTTGGATATTCTGAGTATCAGGTACGCTACCCTGCTCGACACACTAGTGATGGACACAACGTTGTCTATGAGTGACTTGTGGACGATAAATCCGACACCACCTTGGGACTGCTGTTCGCCCTCCCGGTAGTAAAACAAGTTGCCGGATTTTAAGGTTATCGTGTCCTCGCCCTCTCTTCGGACCTCCGATAAACCAACAATATTCCACCGCAACTTGTTTATCTCTTCTTCCAGCTCAACAAGCTTCTCATCTGTCCTCAAAGTGCGTGCGTTGTATGTCACCAGGGCCAATTTTCGTTTTTGGTGGTAGCCGAATCTCTGCCGGAGATTCTTAGCACCCCTTGTCCTGTCGTTACCATGGCTGCTACCGTGGCCAGGACGATCAGGACCGCCGGGGACTAGGGGCCTGGTTTTCTTCTTTTCTTCCATAATAGTGATTGGGGGGATTTGCCATACTCGCCACGCTTGGCAGGCGGGTTGGCGAGCGCAGTTTTTGATCGCAGAAGTGTTAAGAGAACGCTGCTGCCCATTCCCTAGTTTTCCCTTAGTCGCCTTGTACGACACCCGATGGGATGAGATGGGTTGGTCCTATTCTAAGCCGGAAACCACGCGGCCTGAAACCAATGTAAATTTATTACTTGGAAAATATTTTTCTGAATAATTTATAGCCGTGTTTACATACCCACGGATCAAATTGATATATACCTAGTGTTTCAGTATTGCACTTTTCAATAGGGATAAGCCATGTACCTATTGCATGAAATTTTTTTAGGAGATTCTCTAGATCTACTACACTTTTTTTAAACGCACACTAAGCATTTATAAAGCAAATATTTATTGTTTTTATTCAATATAATTGAATAAAAACAATAAATATTTTTTCATATGTCCACCATTTATGTCGAATGATTAAGTTGTTAGATCTACACTAGTCGTCATAAGCAGGCAAAATTGTTTTTTGTCTTGATATTTAAACTTATCATATTGTCCGTGGATTAGTTGAACACGAATTTACTTAATTGCCAGTTTCTGGTTCAGGTTGCTTATGTAGATTTATCTCCTTCAGATTGAGATCCGATTGTTGAGTCGATGATGAATTTTAGAGATAGATAGATGAATTTTTTCGTTACAATAAGTGGTAAATCCACAACTACTTGATGCATTCAGCCGAGAGGTGCTCGTTTTATATATCAGTAATCACAAATATCAGATTCCAAAAATGAAGTTAACGTCAATATTCATAAAGATTATTACTGCCAATGATCATAATATTTCAATTACCGCCTGGAAAATTATTTTAATTCCTGAAACCTGGTCTTTGCGCCCAGGGTGGTACATAACAAACACTATTGTTTGATTGAAAATAAAATACTGAGGGAAGATATGGTAATATTTTTTCGTCTCCGTGGTGCTTTAAAACTGGGCTTTTCCTAATTGTAGTCTCCTTCTTTATGGCTGATGTGCCAATTTTTTGTGTCTCCCGCTTTGCAAATGAGAGAAGTGGAATTTAATTTTTTCTACTTCTCCTGATTTTCTTTCTAATTAAATTTATTGCGGGTTCCAAGACAATTAAAGCGCTTCCTGGAACACCCCAAGGTGCAAACCTTGGTGTCATCTTAGGAGACTATTGTGGATCCTGGCTTACAAGAGTTACAATGGGGGGAATGTGTGGTGGGCTTATTCCCATTTAAAGGAAAGCCAAGATATAAATAAATTTTCCAACAACCTTTTTTATTCCAGACTTGTGATTTTTTTTTAATTAGGTAAATAATACTTTAAAGAACCATATTCATGGGTCACAAGTATATTTGTCCCGTCCGGGGATCAAATCTGCGACTACTCAATCCAGTGGGTGGCGCAGTTTAACCAACAGCTTCAGTCGTCCGATGGTTAAGAAACAAGTCAATCAAGATGTCAGTCAAACTTGTGCAAGTAATCTCTGTTTTTCCATATCTTACATTAGGTTTTCTAACAAATTACAGGATATGAATAGAGTAAACACAATAAAAGTCAGAATTATGCGCGTATATACAGGCATTAACTTTTATTTGGAATTAAATCCATTTTTTAATTTATATGTTTACCAACGTTTTTCAATCAAAGATCATTACCGATTTGAAAATTAACAGTGTTTTGTATCGTAGGTTGATGACTGCTCGCTTATATTGGGTTAACTTACGAATATATTAAGTTGCATAAATATTAATAACAGAAAATCATTTTTACTGAACCCAAATTCTATTTAATCATTCTGCGTACTTGAATAGCCGGTGCTAAAAGTAATGAAACATTTAAGCGAGATTTATGGGACACAATACAAAATTATAAAACGCAGTAGAAGAAACATCGCGAGAGCGGTTGACTTCTTACCCTCACTGAGGTAATCTTGTGGGAAATCAAGGCAACCGCGACGGAGCAATCTGTTATTTCGTGCGGAAAACCAGCGGAATGAGACCCTTACGATTCTCCTTATCATCAGCGGATCTCGTGGTAACCCGCAGCTCACGCAAATGTGGTCAGAATATTGATGTATATTACATTATATATTGCCGCTGTGGATTCAGATGAGAACACTAAATGGTGAGATGTGAATAAATAGCTCACGTTTTTAATCAAAAGGTTGAATGATACCAAATTACCAACTGTAAAAAATTAAAAGAAAAAAATCGTTATCAGTATGAAAACTTAACTTATGTATAAATAGGATATAAGTTGTATGTGGAGTGGTTAGGCTTCTGCACAAGATGAACCAATGACCTAGTGAAGATCACGGGTAAAAACTAGATAACTACAGCACAAAACCGGTCGTTGTATTGTATATGTTGTATATATTTGGGCAGGAATTTGTTCTACAGTGGACGTCTTTCGGCTTAAAATGTGTAGGAATATGCGAAAGTGGAAGGATGTAGGTACCGGGGAAGACCTCGACTATCTTACCATGACCAAATAGACCGGGTCTTATCTGAAGGACAAGTCAGGAGTCTTCGTAACCGGCGAGCGTGTATGAGACAAACTATGAGAGTAGAGGAAGCCAGAGAGGTATGTAAGGAAAGAGCTTGTTGGAACTCTGTACTCTCTGCCTACCCCGTAAGGGATCTGGCGTGATGATATAGATAGATATATAGAATATGACATGTATCAAACTCATATGGTCTTCTTAACATTTCTTACCATCGTTTAAGTTTAATAATATTAATACGAGCTCCTGAATAAACTGGATATTTATTCTAAAAGCAGTTTTCACGCGTCCATCGAAAAGCATTTACGTAGAATATGAATGAGTGCATGAACGTGTTATAATCATGCTTTGCTGCAAAGTTCGTACATGAATATTTTATTTGCACGACCAATTGACTCTCCTGTCGTGCAAACATTTGATATTCACAGTGAATACGAAAGGTTTGCTTATTAATTGGATTGTCGTGCCACGTAGTGGGTCGAACGACGCAAAAAAGGCCGATGTGAATTGCTCTTAATTCGCTGCCTCGCTTCCGACAAAATATCGGACCACGTCGAAACGGGTTATGAATAATAAACAAAATATTAAGCTTTAGATTAATACAAAAAATCCGAAGCGGGTGGTAGAAATATACTGCTTAAACACATATTTCGGTAGCGATATTAGATTCACGTGTAATAACCTATTAAACAGTGTCCTTTGTTCTCGATATAAACTATATTAGCAGCTCTCTCGAGTCGCTTGGCAACCGCGCGTCATTTAGATCCTTCAAAAGTCAACGCCGCCTCTATGGTATCTGTGGACATAACCTCTGGAACCATTCTTTTGAAAGCGCGGCAGCCGATGCTTGGTCGAAGTTTTGGTCGACATTTAATTTAATAATTTTGTTATGGCACTGAAATTATATAACAAAAAGGTTGTAATATACTCAAGTGACCGTGTGAAATAAATTTAAAACATCGTATAGGCAAATTTAGAAAAGTTTACGTCCTGGCAAAGGATTACATTCTAAAAAGATCAACCGATAGTTGTGTATGTGTGGTGTTTTCAGCTTAACTTGTTTATTTATATAATATCTAATATTTGGAGACGTGAATTTCGTCATATTAAAATTTGGGAAAGCTTCGTCGCCCGAAAAGTAAACTTATGAAGTCTATGTCCCTATTCGTGTACAAACAGTTTAACACGAAATATACCTGAAAACGATTATTAGCCGTCTATAAATTGGCAATGTTATACCTCCAATAAGAGAAATTAGGGGGACGTTCATCAATTATGATGATTGTTAAGGATCGATGGCATTTTAAGGACACGGGTAATGTACGAGATACATCGACGTGGTCCGCAAGACTTGACGATAATTCAAGGACACGAGTGGTGTACGAGATACATCGGCGTGATCCGCAAGACTTGGGGCCCATACGAGATATGTGCTGAAGGTCATACTACTCATAGGTTTCATCCATGAGGTGTTCCTGTGCAGTTCACATTTCTACAATGGTAAGAATCAAAAATGTTACCTAAAATACATACCTTAAACATGCCTCATCATCATCATTTCAGCCTATACTTGTCCACTGCTGAACATAGGCCTCCCCAATCGCTTTCCAGCGTAACCGGTCCGATGCCACCTGCATCCAACGATTTCCTGCGATTTTCACAAGATCGTCGGTCCATCTGGCAGGCGGTCGTCCTACGCTGCGCTTGCCAATACGTGGTCTCCACTCTAGAATCTTTCTGCCCCAACGCCCGTCCGATCTTCGCGCTATGTGGCCAGCCCATTGCCACTTCAGCATGCTAATCCTGAGGGCTATGTCGGTGACCTTGGTTCTTCTACGAATCTCCTCATTCCTGATTCGATCACGTAGAGAAACGCCGAGCATAGCTCTTTCCATAGCTCGCTGAGCAACTTTGAGCTTTTTTATGAGACCTATTGTAAGAGACCACGTCTCTGATCCATATGTCATCACTGGTAACACACATTGACTAAAAACTTTAGTCTTTAGGCACTGAGGTATTTTGGATGAGAAGATGTTGCGCAGTTTCCCGAACGCTGCCCAGCCGAGTTGGATTCGTCGATTGACCTCTCTCTCAAAGTTGGACCTACCTAACCGGACTGCCTGTCCCAGGTAAATGTATTTGTCGACAACTTCAAGAGTAGAGTTCCCAACGGTGAGTGCGGTGGGTACGACATGGACATTAAACATTATTTTTGTTTTGTCCATATTCATTTTAAGACCCACTTGTTGGGATACTCTATTGAGGTCACCGAGCATTCGTCCTAGATCTTCCAGCGACTCCGCCATGACCACAATGTCGTCGGCAAATCGAAGGTGAGTGATGTATTCGCCATTGATGTTGATGCCAAGTCCTTGCCATTCCAAGAGCTTGAAGGCGTCCTCTAAGGTGGCCGTAAACAGTTTCGGAGAAATGACGTCTCCCTGTCTTACTCCTCTTTTTATGGGGATCACCTTCGTGCACTGCCCCTGTACTCGGACTGACATGGTGGCGTTATTATGCAAGCACTTCAACACTTCGATGTACCTATAGTCAATGCGGCATCGCTGGAGAGATCTAAGAACCGCCCAAGTCTCGATCGAATCAAAGGCTTTCTCATAGTCCACAAACGCCAAGCATAGTGGCCGATTATACTCCTCAGTCTTCTGTATAACCTGCCGCAGCGCAGTATGTGGTCTATGGTACTAAAGCCTTTTCGGAAACCGGCTTGTTCGGGAGGCTGGAAGTCATCAAACCTGCGGTCGAGACGATTCGTAATGACTCTCGAAAACAACTTATAAACATGGCTCAGCAGTGTGATGGGCCTATAGTTCTTCAATAAGGTGTTATCACCTTTCTTGAAAAACAGCACCACCACACCCCTGTTCCATGCTTCCGGCGTTTTCCCTTCAAGCAAGACGGAATTAAATAGCCTCTGAAGGACTTTAAGTACCGGCGATCCGCCCGCCTTCAGAAGTTCTGCAGTAATTCCGTCTTCACCCGGCGCTTTGTTGTTTTTTAGTTGTTTGAGAGCCATCCTAATTTCGCACAGGCTGATGTCCGGGATATCTTCAGTGCAGTGTCGGGTTAGCTTGGCTCTTGGGTCTTTTACCAAGTCAACAACAGGTTTAGCTACTGAGGTATATAACTGTCCATAGAACCTCTCTATCTCCCTGAGCACCTCTGACCTATTTGACGTTACGTTTCCGTCCTCCGTCTTCAGCTTCGTCAACTGGCTCTGCCCAATAGACGCGTCTCTTGCGAACACTTTAGAGCCCTTGTTCTGCTCTATGGTCTCCTCAATACGCCTTGCATTGAAGGACCGTAAGTCGTGTCGCAAGGACTTCAATATCTGTCCATTAAGCTGCCTATAGGACTTAGCATCATCGGAGGTTTGGAGCGTCATGGAACGTCGCTCAGCCATGAGGTTTCGGGTGTAGTCAGATAGTTTTTGAGGCCTATTTTTACGGTGGGTCTTAAAATACTTGGACCCGACTGTATGAACAGTCTCTACCAGCCTGTTGTTGATTTCGTCCACTGATGCGCTGCTGTCTAGCAATTCGAAGCGGTTTGACAATTCGAGTTGAAAGTTCTCGGGGTTTTGGATATGTGCATTACAAGGTCGGAGCGTAGACTTCATCAGACGCGATCTTTCCATTTTGACATTAATATTTAATGTGCCTCTGACCATTCGGTGATCACTGCCGGTTTTTACCCTATGAATCACGGAGACATCATTAAATATTTGTCGCTTGGTGCTCATGATGAAGTCTATCTCATTTTTTGTGGAACCATCAGGGCTCATCCAGGTCCATTTCCTATGAGGCGGCTTCTGGAAGAAAGAGTTCATCATAAAGAGCCCCTCTTTCTCCAGAAATTCGGCCAGCCTCTGACCCCTGGGGTTGCGCTGCCCATATCCAAATTGCCCCACTCTCAACTCATCATCGCCCCGTTTGCCCAGCCGCGCATTGAAGTCACCCATAACCACTGTAAAGTGTGTTTTGGAAGTATGTATGGCTCTACTAATGTCCTCATACATAACTTCGACGTCATCATCTGAGTATGCCGAGGTCGGTGCGTAGACCTGTATGACCTTCAGCGAATATCTTTTGGATATTCTGAGTATAAGGTACGCTACCCTGCTCGACACACTAGTGATGGACACAACGTTATTTATGAGTGACTTGTGGACGATAAATCCGACACCACCTTGGGACTGCTGTTCGCCCTCCCGGTAGTAAAGCAAGTTGCCGGATTTTAAGGTTATCGTGTCCTCGCCCTCTCTTCGGACCTCCGATAAACCAACAATACTCCACCGCAACTTGTTTATCTCTTCTTCCAGCTCAACTAGCTTCTCATCTGTCCTCAATGTGCGTGCGTTGTATGTCACCAGGGCCAATTTTCGGTTTTGGTGGTAGCCGAATCTCTGCCGGAGATTCTTAGCACCCCTTGTCCTGTCGTTACCATGGCTGCTACCGTGGCCAGGACGAACAGGACCGCCGGGGACTAGGGGCCTGGTTTTTCTACTTTCTTCCATAATTGGGGGTGTTTGCCATACTCGCCACGCTTGGCAGGCGGGTTGGCGAGCGCAGTTATTGGTCGTCGAAGTGTTAAGGGAACGCTGCTGCCCATTCCCTAGTTTTCCCTTAGTCGCCTTGTACGACACCCGATGGGATGAGATGGGTTGGTCCTATTCTAAGCCGGGAACCACGCGGGTAAGAATCAAAAATGTTACCTAAAATACATACCTTAAACATGCCTAACACAGTAAATACAAAGACTATGGCTATAAACTATAAGCAATTTGTCATATTATATCTCCAAAAGGAGACTTACTGAAAGGGTAATTAAAGTGACATTGTTTATGTATAACAATACATTATTAATAACAAAAGTCACTCCTTTGCAGAAACATAGTGTTTTTATTGATTTCATTATTAGACATACTTGTATAATAATACTGAAATAGCCCAAACTGGAGCTTATTACACAAAGAATTGTGCAAAATTATGAGTACTTGTATTAAAAAGTTAAATCCAGCAATACTTATTCCTGAACAGGGTTTATAACCAAATAAGCCAAAGTAATATACTAATGGCAATGCCTGTTGTAACTGACAAGCAACAGGACTGTGGATACATTCCAAATATAATATCTTATCCTATGGATGCTGCGGCAGGCAGGTTGTTTGATAATTTGTGTTATGCACAAAGATACTTAAAAGATAATATAAAATACCTGGTCTATCCAGTTAACATAAAACTAATAATTATCTATCAATATTATCAACCCAGGCTCCTTGCAGGGTAGCCAGAAAAGATAAATCCTAACAATACAGTCATGTAACCTTTATTGAGATAAGAACCTTTAAGGTCAGCAGTAAATATTTTGCATAAAAGGAGTGTTAATATAGTGGATTATCAATATGGAATTATTAACTAGCTAGTCATAGCCAGTAGTTAAAATTTCATAAAACGACCACCGTTGTAACCAATATAGAACAACAATCCTCATCCTGGGTGTGAAAATACTAAGTCACAGTGTACCTATCAGTTCACCAAAAACGATATCACGTTGGACATTGGAAATCTCCTACCAAAGAAAGTGAGGTACAAAAAGCATGATAGGCATTTTACACAAGGACTTGGTTTTTAAGTTGCTGAAAAATTCAGAAAAACAATCAGGAATACATAATGGGTTTTACAAAGAAACCATAATATTGGAGGCTAAGGGTATTCACTGACTTTGGTATGTATCTATGACATTAATAATGCCTTCAACGACAAACATAATTTTATTGGTTTTGTGCAAGTACTTGCACTTCAGACAAATGAATCTTGTCCTACATATGTTTAACATTATGTATAGAAACATTATTATTAGAAACACTATTGTTTAATAATTGATATATATATATAAAAAAACAATAAAACAAAATCTTAATGCTAGCAAAAGACCTTACAGTCATAATAAATATACTAATAAAATATTTATTAGTACCTATTCAGTTTTCTATCATGTAATGAGTTCAATGGTTTTGGGTTTTTGATTATTTCCTGCATCAATTATAGTGTACTTAATAATATTAGAAATTTGAGGCACACACAATGGAAAGCTATACATCAATTCATCATTGGGAGAATTAGATGGTTTTACTGTATTTTTGTTTGATCATATGATAATCAATAAATAATATGTAATTAAATAAGATTATTCAAGAAATTAATAACTATAAAAAATAGTTTTGTAATTAGTTTGGAATGTGTACAGTTATTTTGAACACTAGTGATGTTTTTGGTATAGTTATGATAACACAAGCACAAACGGCTACCATTAAAGTAACAAGTTGGTTTTAGAGCACTATTTATGTTGTAATTTATTTAAAGGTGTTTCAGTAATAAATATTGGATTGAGATATCATACAAAAATTTGCAATTTTGGTATTGTTATATTTAAATTATTACATCCACATGTTACATGTATCTTATAAATAGGTATCTATATATAAAAAGAAAATAAAGTCATGCAAATGACTTGATAATAATATCCATTTGAAAATTTAATGATATTATGTTGACATGCTACGGTGGATGAAATATTGAGTTACAGTATTTGAAAGTATGGATTATTTTAAACAAGAATAATCAAAAGCATATGCTTATCACAGGTATGATAAATATTATGTAGTATCAGCAATAATCTAAGTCCTAAGGAACTTGATATTATTTATTTATTATTAATACATAATAATAAGTTGAGTAGCACTCGATTCTCACGGTTGGACATCTAGAACTAACTAGAAAGTTACACATTGCAATTTTTTTTTTACTTATAAATACAGTCACGTACAAAGAAGCAAAGGAAGTGTGGTATGAAATGAAAATTTCATGGTATGAAATAATTCAGGTATGAATAGGATTCCCAATATGATACAGTTGTAACCCGTGGTTCGGTTTAGCAGACTGTAACTTATTCGCTTCTCAAGTTATTACTAAATTAGGAGTGTATTTTTTCATCAGTAATGTAATTGGTTCAGGTGTGGCCCGATCGTATTGCCAAAACGAATGTTCGCGGGCGTTATTGCGCAGGAACGAATCGTTAAGTAATACATAAAGATTTATGTAGCCAAGGATTTATTTGTCGGCGCACACTCAGAACATGGAAATGATTCCGGGATAGTTTCGAAATTTAAATTGAATTAATAATAGTGGTATAGTAATAACACTGGGGTAGGTTATGTTTGTTTACCACGCATTAATACTGCCCTTCGTTCCAGACTCTAAAATTGGGGGGGGGGGGGGGGGGGGCGAGATTATATAGGTAAAGCACATAGCCTTATGTGAGGAATATCTCCAGATAAGATGTGTGTGTGTGAGTGATGTACGCGGATGGCCGCGAGGCCTTTACAGCTTCACCGGACTTAATTCCATATAAGCTCATTAGAACAAAGGCCTCTAGTACAAAAAATGTTAAATTTTGATATATGTACATCTTTAAAGATTAAAAATATAACTAACATTAAATATAGCAGAATGTTGATATAAAAAAAAAAAACATAAATTAAATATGTAATGATAGCAAAAACATTCTTATAATAACCAAATTAATTCGTAGCCTTTGTTTGGTACTGTACTCAAAAAGAGATCATTTGAAAAAAAAGAAAAAAAAAAAAAAAGAACCACATTCCTGTTGGAAAACACATTAGTGGGGAAATAGGTTTCCCTGTTATATTTGTATCATATTGTTATAGATTGGGTACTAACAGACTTTGTTTTCAGGTCTAGTACACAGTAAGGGTTTCTAGCTATCTATCTATCTCTATCCATATTATGACGCCAGATCTCTTGCGGGGTGGGCAGAGAGTGCAAGGTTCCGACGGGTTCTTTCCTTGCATGCCTGCTTGGCTTTCTTCACTCTCATAGTTCGTCTCATAATGGTTGTCAATGATACAAGAATTATTATAAAGGATTTAATTTTATATAAACAAAACTCTAGATGGGCAATTCCTCAACTCTTGTTATATAGAAGATATCTATAGAAGAAAGATCTCTATAGAAGACATAACAGATGGAGACTGCACTGATATCTGATAAGTAATGATTGATTAATATTACCCGGTATTAATGAATTTTGGACAACAGGTGTGGTATAAAGGTACATAACAGGTGCTTTAAAGGTTTTGTTGGGATGGATCTACACTACATAGCATAACATGTTATAGAATTTGATTATATAAATTTATTTTAAATAAGTTTATATAATAGACAGACTGGTTGTAAAAAACAATATAGGTGTATATATTTGTTGTGGTTGTGTTGTATGGCAATACAAAGAACGGGAATGTGTTATAGTACAAATATACTCATGATATGTTATTTTTTAGAGGTCACGCTCAAAAAAAAAAAAAAAAAAAGCCTTTACGTGGTATACTTCAACTTTACCCTTATAGCTCTAAACAGCTGCTAATATAGTTTATATCGAGAACGAAGGACACAGTATAATAAGTGATCAAACGAACTTACCTGAAGTGAAGTTCAATCATTATTATGCGAAGTCCTTCGTTCGAAGATATAAGTACCCAACCCGCCCTGCCCGTTGGTAAAGTTGAAATGTACTACTTCTAAAAGGAATGGTTCCAGAGGTTATGTCCACAGATACCATAGAGGCGGCGTTGACTTTTGAAGGATCTAAATGACGCGCGGTTGCCAAGCGACTCGAGAGAGCTGCTAATATAGTTTATATCTTCGAACGAAGGACTTCGCATAATAATGATCGAACTTCACTTCAGGTAAGTTCGTTTGATCACTTATTATATCGGGTATAATAAAATAAAATAACGTAAATAATTCCAAAGTCCAGACTGCAACTGAGAAGTCTTTGATAGAAAAACCCCAATAATACATTATCCGACCAAAGATTTGTAACCAGGATATTGAAATCGCCGGTATTACCAAGCGCCACTATATCAACAACAGTCAGATTCACATAATGTAGGTATTTTTCTATACAACGTATTCTTGACATTCAGGGTAAGGTAATGAATGAAGTAATCACTAATAATTTATATTTTTATTTCTAATACTAAACTATTAATATTTATTTCTTTTTATAATTTTATTTGTTTTAAACGATATTGCATTGTTATTATTTTAATTTATACGTAGAATGGCGCTACTATTTGTCTGTTAGATGGTTGTAGAAGATAGCCACCTTCTTGATTTCATCATTGAAAATCAATCAATCACTTAATAATCGTAGTACTCCTAATAAGTAGGTTGTTCTGGATAATTTTGATGATATGTTGATATGTTCACAGCCTTGTTGGTCAAGTGGCGCATAGTTCAATTGACGATCGGTCGGTCGGTACGGTCCTGAGTCCGAAATGGTCGGACAAAGAGTGGTAATTGTATCGAAAGAATTCCAGTTACGTTCTATTAAATTAACCCTTCTGCTCCACCCGCGACGTTATACCAGTATGCTCATTAAGGTCGCGGCCGCGCAGTCAGAAATTTTCCGAGGTTTATAATAACGACGATAATTCAAAAACTACCTAATGTTTTGACTTGAAATAAAAAGTATTTTCATCTATGATGTTACTGTGCCTTATTTGTATATACATTCATTTGATTCATCACCCTAAACAATTACATTTTAAGACTAAAAAATTCATATGAGAAAAAATAATGGGTGTTTACGAAAATATTTTTTTTAGAAAATATTACGCTACTTTGGAATAACAAGTTATGCTTTTTGTAATCTAGGATAAGTAGCTAAAAAATCTGCATATCTAGTTCTTCTTAACAAAATGAACATATATTTATATATTATAATGTCTTCTAAACAAAATAATCGCCCAGAACGCCTTAGAGAAGAAAAGCCTTTTTCTGATGGTAAGATACCTTTTGTATTATCAAGTAATTTATGATCTTGAAACTTATAGATAAAAACATTAGATAAGTTTGAAGGAAATATACTTATCTTATTGTAAGACACATTGAAATAGATAAATAATCAACAGAGAAAGATAAATGAGGTAAAATGTGAAAGTCATCTAGTTTGCACCTAGTTTCTTTTTCCTCTCCTATACTCATACGGGGGTGGTGTTTAGGGGAAATAAAACAAGATATTATATGGTGGAATATGATATATTGCTCTGAAATATTTAGTATTATGCATTTCAAACACATAATCAAACAAAACAATGTTCAAAGTAAGTACAATTATGTTTTAAAAAAATGGCGGTCGTACCTATCGCGCATTTACAAATAAAAGCACATATTTACAAAAATGTGTGGTATTCAATCTAAAATATAGGCAAAAATATAAAGAAGGATATTAGTTTAGCATTACAATGCCACTCATATCACAAACAAATGTTTATTTACGTCAAAATATACCCGGCAAAACACTGAACGCAAAAAACCCGTTACCATTACAATGAAAATGAAAAAAAAAACTAATATTTTATTGCACATTCTATTCAAATTATATAAAATAACTTACCTGAACGTCCAATACATATTTCTATAATACAGTTATTACATAATTCACTCACCTTCTAATCGAAATTTTTTTTGTAGTTTTTCGTAAAAACTGTTGACGCGCGTCTTTTCTAACGAGTTTTGAAAAATGAATGGCCGACGCTCACAGACGATTTATGACAAGTATTATACACCAAAATAAAGAACGTAAACTCCGCCATCTTTTGTCTGAACACACCGTATCTCTACAAGATCACGTGTTCATACTAGAATGGACTTTTTAAACCAGCAGTATTTGGGGACAAATTTGTAACTAAGTAAGTATAAGGTCTATGACTTTGGCGGGGACAAATTTGTACCTTAGTGAGATTAGAGGTTAAGTCCTAATATAGAGGGAGTAGAGTGCATAGTACACCTCTGCCACTTTCGCTTGGGGAATATAGGCATGGCGGTGTATTTTTTTTAATAATTTCTCCCTGCAATTTCGTCCGCGTTGAATTTAGACAGGAACCTTATTTTTACCGGGATATAAAGTGTCCTATGTGTTATATAATAAACTCTAAGTCAAATTCCATCCAAATCCGTTCTGCAGTTTTTACGTGTTTGAATAACAAGCATCCAAACATATAAGCTTTCACATTTGACGGATGATTTGGCGCAGTGGTTAGGAGATTAAGCCGCTCCGCCCACTGGGTCGCGTTTTAGCGTAATAGTCGCGGGTTCAATTCCCGCACGGAAAAATCTTTGTGTAATGCACATTTTTTTTTTCAGTCTGTGTGTTTGTGTATGTGAAATTTCATGTTTGTGGACGCACCCACGACACAGGAATTAATCCTGGAGAGAGGATACGCTTCTTTAAAAAAAAAATGTTATATATGAGTAGGATATGATAGTAGAATAATGCTATTTGGAATACGGAACGTCTACACCTAAAACTGAACGTAAAAGTCTACACAGCAGGAGCTGTTGGTACTAACAATTTAATTACGAATTCGTCAGCGCGTTTTAAATTTTAAACGATGTCACTCAAGGATAAACTTTGGTACTACCAACTCAGCCAAGTTAAAACTGTATTTTACTGAGTGATCAAACAAACTTACTTGTAAGTGATGTTCGATCAACTTTATATGAAGACAATGTCTTTCGATGGCAGTAACTAGGAGATAATAATTTCTGTATGTTCCAAGAAGTCTGTAAGAAAATAATCTGTTGGAACGTTGCACTCCCTGGCTACTCCGGAAGGTTCTGGAGTGATGATATTTGTAGCGGATAAAATTGAAGACAAAATCTAAAGATAGTAAATTTAAGAAATCTTTTAACTCTATCATCCATTGCTAATCTTGGACCTATAATTAAATCTACAATAGATTTGATTAAATTCAAAGTACTGTAGAATAATAGTCAATAGTGGCATTAGGTATGAAACTATAAAAAAAAATATACATTTATGTATAAACATTTTATGGAAATGCAGTGCTCACTCTGAGCATTAATTCCTGATTTATATATCTTCAGTGTGAAATCAGTAACGGAGGCCAACATAATTAACAACAGCAGCTGAAGTGATCCTACGTCTTATGGATACTTCCAAAATAATCTTTCTACAGCCAGTCGCAGTATTGCTCTAAAAGTTAAAGGTTGTCTGTATCTGAACACACAAGATCATTTTTGGGTTCAAAGACCACAATCTAGTTTAGAAAGTCATCTAATTGATTTTATGTAAAAGATAAAAAAGGAAGACCCCTGCTATGTATATATATATATATATACAGTATTAACTCTGGCGTTGCCGGTCCCAAGCCCGGATGAAAAAAGAGGAGGGTTGGTTAGAGGGAGGCAAGTCTACCATAAAATGCCAACGCCGAGCACTGGGCGGCGGTAAATAACCCAGCCCCCGGATCCACCGAGAGACTCGGAGCGGCACTAGTCGCCGTGAAGGACTAAATCCCTTCGAAATACTGATGTGGAAGGACGTGGGAACCCACCACAATTATTTCCCAAGAAAGTCATGGAAAAAGGAGCATTTCAGAATGAGTTGTTGGACAATCCGGCTCACGCCCGGCGCCATTTGGTACCCGGGCCGAATGGTGTGAAATCTGTTACCGAAGCTTTCGAAGAGGCGAGCCACCAGGCCTCCGTAGGACGAGATGCTACTGATGGCGCAACAAAATTCCCAATACGATCACATCAACGTATTGGTACCTGGAACGTTAACGGTTTACTCCAGACAGGTAAATTGAGCATCGTGGACAAAGAAAGAGCTAACCACAACGTTTCTATCCTGGGTATTAGTGAAACACATCTCCGTGGTCAGGGCCATTTTACCACCACGTCAGGAAGCACACTATATTTCTCGGGGCTGGACGACTCTAGCAGAGGCGGTGTAGCTATACTTTTTTCATCGAACATGAATAAGTTCGTACTTGGATACAACCCAGTGTCGCACAGAATTATTACAATGAAACTGAACACCAAACCTTGTCTCCTCAACATCGTGCAAGTTTACGCCCCTACGGCACAGTCCACGGGAGAAGAGATCAATGAATTTTACGGTAGACTTGAGAAGACTTAAGATGACATTCCAAGCCGACAAATCACAATAATACTTGGAGATTGGAATGCCAAGATAGGCAACACAGAACCTGTACATGAACTTAAAGACATCATAGGCAAATCTGGCCTGGGAACTAGAAACGAACGGGGACAACGGCTTGCTGAGTTCTGTACAGGAAGAGGTCTAACCGTTACTAACACTATCTTTCAACATCACAAGAGACGACTCTACACATGGAAATCTCCTGGCGACCGTTTTAGGAATCAGATAGACTATATACTAGTAGACAAACGCTGGAGATCCTCTATCAAAAATGTGAAGACCTTCCCTGGAGCCGAATGTGGTTCAGACCACATGCTGCTTGTTGCATTCTTCTCTGTTCGACTAAAAGCTATCCACCAAGGTTCGCAACCCAAACTCAGATCTCTGAGTCCGATAGAACGTGCCCATTTTCGAAGTCTGACAGAAAGAAAACTTACCGATTCTTACCCACCATCGACAGCCCAAGCCAATTCCTTGTGGGATCACTTCGAAATCAAAATCAATGAGGCTCTTGACGACGTTTTCTCTAAAAAAGAAAAAGACCAGAAAAGATCCACATGGATAACCGAAGAGACGTGGAGCCTAGTTCAGCGCAGGAAAGATATTAAATGCAAAGGTCTTCAGGATCCCACCGTAATGAAGGAATACCCAAAGCTGTGCAAAACGATAAAGAGGGAATACCGCAGGAATAAAAACCACTTCATCATGGGTATATGTCGAGAGGTAGAGTCCCACGCATTGAAGCTGCAAACTTCGGACCTTTTCAAGAAAGTCCGCCTGCTGAGTAAAAAATTCAAGCCCAAGTCTTGGGTCATTGAAAATACTGAAGGAAAACCCTTGCACGAACTTGACAAAATTGCAGAACGTTGGCGAGGTTACTGTCAGCAACTATATGGAAAACCCTTCTCTGCGTTGTCCAACACCCGATTGGAGTGGAAGTTCTTGGAGCTAGAACCTGACATACTAAAATCGGAGATAGTTGCAGCGATTGACCGTCTTAAAATAAAAAAGGCTCCAGGACCTGACAACATCACTTCTGAAATCCTGAAGGCCTTGGGTGACAAGGGCGTTAATACGCTGCACAAGATCTGTAACGACGTATGGCAAAACGGAGAGTGGCCGAAAACATGGACACAATCTATCATTATCCCATTGCACAAGAAAGGATCAACAAAAAATTGCGATAACTACCGCACACTTGCCCTCATCTCTAATGCCAGCAAAATTCTTCTTTACGTGATAAACAGCAGGATTCGTTATTATCTCGATTGGCAAATCCCTCAAGAACAAGCGGGTTTTGTGAGGGGCAAAGACACCAGGGAGCAAATACTAAACGTCAGGCAAATTGTGGAGAAATGTTACGAGTTCGACACACCAGTCATCATGTGTTTCGTTGACTATAGTAAGGCTTTTGACTGTGTCGACTGGAACTGCTTGTGGGATATTTTAGCGGAATTGGGTGTACCTCAACATCTCACTGCACTGCTACAATCCCTATATTACAACAGCCAGGGATTTGTGAGAGTTGATAGGACTGCATCCGATCTGTTCAGTTTCCAGAAGGGTGTCCGACAAGGGTGTATTCTGTCACCCATCCTGTTCAACATATACGGCGAATACATCGTGAGGAAAACATGCGACGGCTGGAATGGTGGCATCACTATTGGAGGACGCAAGATTTCAAATCTGCGATACGCTGACGCCGAGATGAGCCTTTTGTTGGACAGGATGGAGCGCACTGGTGGGAAACTCGGACTCGCAATTAACAGAGCTAAGACAAAGCTTATGATCGTTGATCGCTCAGGCAAGCTGGAGCTCAGTGGGACACTCAATTTGGAGTTTACAAACAACTTTGTATACCTGGGCTCAAACATAAGCAACAATGGCTCTTGTGAGATGGAGATTCGCAGAAGGATCGGGATTGCAAGGGGCGCCATGTCACAGCTGGATAAGATATGGAAAGACAGAAACATCTCTACCAACACCAAGAGCAACTTAGTCCGAGCATTGGTGTTCTCCATATTTATGTACGGTGCCGAGACATGGACTCTCAAGAAGGCTGACCGCGACCGCATTGATGCCTTTGAGATGTGGTGCTGGAGAAGGATGCTAGGTATACCATGGACAGCACACCACACTAATGTGTCAATCCTAGCTGAACTCAGGATCCAAACTCGACTGTCCACTACTTGCCTGCGCAGGGTTCTAGAGTATTTTAGTCACATTGCTAGAAAAGACAGTGACAACCTCGAAAAACTGATGGTCGCCGGTAAAATTGAAGGCAAGCGACCACCAGGAAGGAGCCCAACACGCTGGACGGATCAGATTCGCACAGCTCTTGATACCACGTTTCACGATGCTCTGCACTCGGCTGCAGATAGGAGTGGATGGCGACTCATCATCCGCAGAAAACTGCTCTCTAACATATGACCACGACCCTCAGTAATGAGGAAACCGACGCAAGGAGGAGGATATACGGTATTATTTACACCTCCGGTATTATTTTGTCAGTGGCCCCTGCAATTCCAGTAACACCCTAGCTTTGCATATTTTGCCAGTATATTATGAAATAATATTTTATAATATCAATTTCTATGCATACTGCCTAACAGTAGCAAATTTTGCACTTATTATTACTGTGGATATTAGGGCCAATATCTTGGAGTCATTATATTTGAGTAATTTGTCAATACTATATGAACTCCATTGTCCAATACCGTACACATTGAGGCAGGGCCTCCGGTTAAGGTTAAGGCTCACTTTCAGGTAGAGACTGAGAGTTTTACTGTGTGAGCTCAAGTTTAATATAATGTTAGAGTTTGGTGCTAGCTCCAAATAAGAATCCAGCTTCGGCCTTTCTTTGTATGGTACATCTAAGACAAAGAAAATAATTTTACCTGTTCACTTGTGGTGAACAGTAATGTTCCACATATATATGACTCCTCCAAGTGCTCAGTTGGCCTCTTAACTCACCCCATCCTTGTTTAAAGCTGGTAGAATTAGTAGAATATGCCATTGAAAGGTCCCCCAGTACCTATCCTAGGCAATAACGTCATTAAATGATCCCACTGTATCAATCCTAGACGTGGTTACTGCCATTAAACGACCCCCCAGTGTCGATCTTATACGTTATTGCTAAAAATCGACCCACCGTATCGATCTAAAGCAAATATATAACCGATCTCGTGACGGTTTTTGCGTCTTGAACTTATGTTAGATGACTTAATCGGATAAAACATGATGTCTTTGTTTGTGAATCTTTCGTTTTAATCTCATTAATTTTCTGCTCAGATGTTCATCTGAGTGTCTCCTTATAGGCAAGCTACAATAATAACTTATAACTGCTTGAATTTCACTTTAAAAACACTTTAAGTAAACAAAAACGTCCCGTGCACCGGCACACGAAAAAAAAGAATGAAGTTGATAGATAACAGCGCATTCAGGGGGAAACCAGCGAGTGCGTTCCGTTACAAGTATTTTTTTAATATTTTGAAAATTGTGACACCGGTACCAGGAAAAGGCGGAATTCTCTAAATGTTAGCAGTTTTATGTTACTATGTCAAACGTTCTGATTCATATATAGTATAATGACATATGTACGTATATGTATGTGATATTTTTATGTATTATATGGTATTTATGTATAATATATACATTTTGTCATAGGTATGTAAATAGCTTCATTTTTTTTTTTTTTTTTTTTCTTCTTTTTCTGGTTCGTCTGTAATTTATATATATATTTCTTTTTTTTCTCTTACTTGTTTTAATTTTTGGTATTTTTTTCGCACCTACCACAGCTCTTTCCACACCACCTCAAGGTAGACTGGCAGAAAATGCCTCAGGCATTAAGTCCGCCCATGTACGTTGTGCATAAAGAATTAAATAAATAAATAAAAGGGGAGACTACACTAGTGATCATCGCAGGACGTCTGATATGTAATAGCTGTAAAGCTGTTGTAACGAAGATTCTTTGTTGCGTAGTTACTGGACGGAATTTTCATTATCGCGTTTCAAAACGACCGTATTAAAAATCTAATTAGTGAAATTCAGAGCATAATATACGGTCGTAAATAACTTTAGTAGCAATCTAAAAACACGGTCAATGCAAAAAAGTTAATTTATTTATGCTAATAAAATCAAATTTGTCCCTACAAAGTAGCACGAGATGTGTCCATTGGGATTCGCTGGATATTATATACGTTGTTGTATAAATTGTAACGAATTTGTAATTATTTTAGCACTATTTTAAGCTATTTTTTAATTATTTAGGTATGATTCTTGGGAAACTAAAGAATGCTACTCCTTTATACCAAAGGTATCGCGTTTATGGCTACTATCAGAAAAAATGTTTATAATTCTTGAACGAAATTTTTCCTGTTTATGCTTCTGTTTTCTGGTGAATTCTTTGTATTATGGATTTTAATACAGATGATCATGATCTTCTGCTTGCTACGCTGCGTTCCCTTAATGTTTCTTTTTCAGTGATCGACTAGTTTCGTAGCTATTTGTCTGGACGTCGGCATCGTATTCGCATAGATGATACTTTTTCCTCTAGGTGTGAAGTTTCCGCTACTACTGTTTGCATTCTTTCCTTATAAACTCAATTACTAACGAGTTAGCATCGTCCTATCATCTTTATTCAGACCACTTCCAAATAAACTCACAGGCTGATCTTGCTCATTTATCGACAGCCATCCAAACTGTGTATTTCGATCTTAACCGTATCAACTCTTGGAATAAGTCACATGGTCTCACAGTTAATCCAGCAAAACACAAGTCATTTTTATAGGCAGCCCTTGGCATATCTCTAGAATCAACTTTGGTCAACTTCCTGCCATAAATTTCAACGGGGCCCAGATACAGGTCTAGTGACAAGGTGAAAAATCTTAGCGTTCTCTTTGATAGCACTTTGTCGTGGAGACCACAGGTTTCTGAAGTGAGTAAAAAGATTTTTGCTTCAGGAGTCACACTGACGACCAGCCAGACGCCTGCAATATTTCTTGCCTATTCTTACTAAAATTGCGCTTGCTCAATCCCTTCTGCTGCCCATTCTTGACTATGCTGATTCTTTTTACCTCGACTTTTCCGTCGAGCTTCTTTATAAACTGAAACGGCTTCAAAATTTCAGCATCCGTTCTATTTTTGGCTTACGCAATTTCGGCCACGTATCCGATTTCCGTTCTCAACATAAGTGGCTCCCTGTCGCGTATCGTCGTAGACACGTACATGTCCTTTCTCTACTTTATCTATCTATCTATCTATAACCTCACGCCAGATCCCTTGCGGGGTAGGCAGAGAGTACAGAGTTCCAAGAGGTTCTATCCTTACATACCTCTCTGGCTTCCTCGACTCTCATAGTTCGTCTCATATACGCTCGCCGGTTACGGAGACTCTTGACTTTTCCATCAGATAAGACTCGGTTGGCTCCAACATAAGTGGCTCCCTGTCGCGTATCGTCGTAGACACGTACATGTCCTTTCTCTACTTTACACTATCTTATTTAACCCGTGCACTTCCATGTATCCTAAGGAACGTTTCTCCTTTCTCGTTTCCATTCAGTTTCGTGACCTTCGTTCCTCTGACACATTTCGCCTTACAATTCCTTGCCATTCATCTAACTTCTTTACTCATTTTTTAACTGTTCAAAGTACCCGCCTCTGGAACTCATTACCTGAACCTATAAGACGCGCTAAGTCCTCAGAAATATTTAAGCGTGACATTAAAGCACATTTTCTATAAACTTAATACGTCTAGGTTCCTTTCTAATTTTTACACCGCTCGTTTTTCAATAGTTTCTTCTTAACTCCTACACTTATTGTGTTATGTATTTATATTATGTATGATGTAAAACTGGCTTTTTCATGAATATCCATTGAATTGTTTATTATTATTATTTTTTTATGTAGTGATTAGCTTGTTTTTATCTTGAATCTTGAATTGTTGCACTCTGCCCAGTTTTATCATAACCATCTTTGTCCTCTACCTAAAGGTTGCCTGGAAGAAATCGCTATAAGCGACAAGGCCGCCTCACTGTACCTATAACAATGTCAACACTTTTATTTCATTTTCACTTGTAGTGTTTTTTTTTAGAAAATGCTAAAATGCACATACTTCGTTTATTTCCGGCCGCGCGCTTAATATATCCGTCCCTTATTATTCTGTTGTAAAGTAATTGCATCACTGTCACTCTCCCGGTTCATAAATGGGCGATCGCGGTACGCCCTTAGTAGCAAATTGTATCAACATAACGTGGTGCGATTTTCGGACAAGAGCTGAACTCTACGTGTTTACGGACTCTTTCGACGAAGAATACAAAATATATTTATATTTAATACACTTTACGTCTATCATTACTCACTGAATTGATTTCAAACGAATACGCCAAATCCGAATGACAACCGTAATAGATCCGCTTAGATCTACAATAAGTCATTTAAATTCGGACGTTACGAGTACTCTATTCGCAATATCGAAGAAACTTCAACAATCTCATAAAAGTTTTAATGAAAGCCCGCGGCATTACATCCTTCAATTTATAATCTTACTCCTATTAAATTGTAGAAACAAATGCTTTCCAACTTAGAGACGGATTAACGCAACTATTAACGTTGAATAATACTTTAATTAATTTAATGTAATTGGCGCTTATCTGTATTATTGTAAACTAGAAACAGAGAATCTTTTGTTGTTGATTGTACAAGATCTAGCTCACCAATACATATTTATAAAATATGCATTGTTTATGATATTGTAGACAGAAATATAAAGACCAGTTACTTGGTCCTTTACTGTTCAACATGTACATAAATGATATGCCCAAGTCAAGCAAACATCAGATGGTATTATTTGCCGACGACAGTACTATTCTTTTCTCTGACACTAACACAGACGTTCTTGAAGATAGCATAAATAATGACCTTAAAAATATAATTAACTGGTTGACTAGTAATAATTTGAAAATAAACCTGACTAAAACAAAAATAATGATATTTCACCAGCGGAAAAATAAGCCGAATTTGAATATAAGGTATGAAAACACGACTGTTTCTGAAACTGATACCACAAAATTTCTGGGACTACATTTTAATGGCCATCTAACATGGAAACATCATGTAGACCATATCTCAAAGAAGTTAAATCAGTTTGCATACGCTCTATATAAATCGTCAAAAACGGTAAATCGTTATACCGTGTTAATGGCCTATAATGCTTACGTAACATCAAATATAAGATACGCCATTATTTTCTGGGGTAACTCAACAGACAAAGACATCGCATTCAAAGCTCAGAAAAAATGTGACGGACGATTTAGCGCAGTGGTTAAGAGCTTAAGCCGCTCCGCGTACTGTGTCTAATAGTCGCAGGTTCGATTCCCGCACGGGACAAATCTTTGTGTGACCCACAATTATTTGTTTCGGTCTGGGTATTTGTGTGTGAATTTTCATGTTTGTAAACGCACTCACGACACAGGAATTAATCCTAGTGTGAGGCTAAGTTTTTTAACCAAAAAAAAAAATTCGATCTGCATGTTACAGTCAACCGACAGCTGTAAGCCAGTCTTCAAAGAATTTAAGTTGTTAACATTACCATCTTTGTATATTTATGAAGTGGGGGTATTTGTTAAAAGTGATTTTCATTTATTCGAAACACTTCGTTCTCGACGTTACCAGAAGACTATTTGTGCTGCACCTCATAAAACAGCATTATTTGCTAGGAATAAACTAGGCTTGACATCAAAAGTTTATAACAATTTACCAATGGAGATTAGAAATAATGATTGCAATGTATCATTTAAGAAATGTCTATTTGAATTTTTAGTAGAAAGGTGTTACTACTCCATCACAGAGTTCCGTACTGACAAACAGAGCTATAACCAGGGTCCGATTTATTAAACTTGACCAATCATATCTTTTCTTAATTAATAATGACTGTATTTTGACTAATCTATATGACATACTGTATAATTCTATTAGCATTGTATACTGACTTTTGAGAATTGCTTTATTTTATTTTCCATAATATATAATTTAATACAATCCATACCCAAATTTTGTACGCCAACTACTGGCAAAATATAGCGGTCTAAATTAAGATATTAACATCTGTCTGTACACACTATGTTTACAAAATAAATGATTGATTGATTGATTGATTGATTGAAAACATTAGAGCATTGGCCGCTTCGCTCACTGGTTCTACTAGCCGTGGTTTCGATCCCCGCAGGAGATTCTTTGTTTGACCCACAAACGTCTGTTTCTGTCTTGATGTCTGTTTAAATTAGTTACAAACCTACGATAATGGAATAGACCGTCCCTTATCAGCAGAGCAAGTCAAAAGTCTCCGTAACCGGCGAGCGTTTATCAGACGAACTGGAAAGAGTGGAGGAAGCTAGAGAGATCAGTAAAGAAAGAACCCGTTGGAACTCTAAGCTCTCTGCCTACCCTGCTACAGATCTGGTGTGGTGGTTTAGATAAACAATGGAATAATTTTAATTGTAAAGCTATGTTTTTTGCGGTTAAAAAAACACGCATGCGGTGCAGATAATATATAATTATGTGTCGTATCCTATTATTTAAAGATCACAATTAATGGAATATCAAGCAGTTATTTTCATTTTAGTAACCGTATAATCTAGTCTATAGACACACTCTATGCCTTTAATAATTGCTTAAGTGTGTTTATAGTCTTTTTCACGAGACATGGGTAGGGTGACTTTTCATCATATTCCTTTTCACGCATATTATATTTAAGAATATTTAAAATAGAAATCCGAAAAATTAACAAGAGTATAAGAGTAAATCAAAAATCTACTTTAATTTTCATTTAGATCATATACTGTTTATAAATTAGCGTAATTATTTAAAAAACTTAAAACTTAATAAGACTCCATTACTCAATTATGTAAAATGTACAAAATCGATTGCCGATTTCTTTACGTATACTATTCTACATATTCGATTGAGAGACATAGTATACTCATGACATGGATACAATGGATAGAGCACTCGGCGGAAAAAAACGGGATGACAAGGATACTCACTGAGAGCCCTACGTTTCTTTCTAAGTAGGGTGACCAAACATTGGTACGATTATGGACTTGTTGACATATAATTAACGTATAATTCTCGGGCACTGTTTATTGCCGTAATTCTATCTTTCTACGCATATGCCACATCTTAAATGAGTAGTAGTCAAAGTTTTTGATTAAATTGTCCATTTTCTTGCTGACTGTAGAGACGAATTGAGAACCTTGTTCGTTTTGAACTCGTTAATAAATGGTTTACAGCATATTTAAACCATATCATAAAAAGGTATAGTCCATATTAGTTCTACCCCGCAAGGGACTGGCGTGAGGTTATAGATAGATAGATAGTTCTACCTTATGGTCACCGTAATGGATCGTAATGGGTGCGAGCGTGACATCGGGCTTCGTATATTGCTCTCACTCATCATGGTTTCTCGAGTTGTTTAAATCATAGAAAATTCAATGTTGTGTCTGTAAGAGTTTAATTTTCGTTAGCAATATTTTGACAATACTCAATCCGTTTAGGGTTATAAATTGATGACTCATGGGCAATAAATTAATAAAAAAAACGCGAATGTGTCATTTTGACATATTAAAATAGTCAGTTTTATAGACTTTTAAATAATAATTCACGTAAGCGACGAAATAAGCGATTTGTAAGACGATTTTTGAGACCAATCGCTTGATTCGTAAATAAATAATGAAATTCTTGTATTTTGTTTTTTTTGTTCCTAAATTATTGTTATTAATATCGACTAATTCTTCGTTATAAATTATCACGATACGATTTTCAATCGATTCTATTTTATTCGATTTTATCATCACAACTTGAATCATCACAATGAAAAAGACTATAGTTGTAAAGCGATGACAGCTGTCAGATGACGAGTTAACGATGACAGATAGTCAAAGTAAAAAATCTTTTTATAAAAGGTAAACCGACTTCAAAAAGCAAAAAATAAATATGTGAAGTCGGTGCTGGTTAGTGTAGTCGGGTACTTGGCACTGATTTCGAATATTTTCCTTTTTAACCGACTTCAAAAAGGAGGAGGTTCTATGTTCGGTTGTATGTTAGCTTTTTATTTTTCTTCTTTTTTTTTATGTATGTTCAGCGATAATTCCGTCAATTGTGGAGCGATTTTAGATGATTTTTTTTTTGCATTGGGTTCAGTATAGCTCCAAGGTGGTTCCATATTAATTTCATTGGCATTGGACTTTGGACTTAGAAGATACACCAGAGAACTCCTTAACGACAAACAATAGGCATTTGTAAATTGAGATATTATGGGTATTACGTCAATCCTATAGGTACCCTATAGAACTAAGTAGTATATTAGCCGTGTTGTGCCGGCAGAGCAGAATAGCACCACCCCATATCTTCCCGTGGGTATCGTAAAAGGCGATTAAGGGAGTGTGAGAAAATACTGACTCCTTGTATCTTTCTCACCGTGATACTGCTCCGTCTGTCTGAGTCCTTCTCCGGTCGTAACGGTCTCCGTTCCACTGGGCCCAGGTAAGGATGAGTATGTGCACCTGTGTCTCGCGCGTATACTTGTGCACCTTAATATTTCCTGCGCATCTGACCGCTTCCGTTACTGGACTCCGAATACGCAAAAGTCCTGTGGCGATGGGTAAAAGTAGAGAGGTCTAGCCTGATGCAAACTAGGCTTTGTCTGATATCTGCACGCAGGCGGTCCCGGGGGCGTGAGAACACGCCGTGGTCGTTTCCGCGCTGCACATTTGGGACCCCTGTTTAGGGAGGCACTGCTTTCCCCGCTCAGCTGGGGAGGGGGCTAGAAAAGGTGCCCTAAAAAAATGCTCGTCCCGACATGGCAGATGGTAGTAACCGCGGCTATCATCGCATCATTGAAATCGTGGTCGACGCCGCAAAGGAAATTTAAAAAGAACACCTGTTATGACATTCGGCGCGTGGAACGTGAGAACGCTTCTTGATCGAGATGTCAACGCCTGCCCCGAACGTAAGACCGCCATAGTAGCTCGGGAACTTCATCGCTATAACGTGGATGTGGCTGCTCTCAGCGAAACACATCTCCCCGATGAAGGAGAGCTAGTGGAAGTAGGTGGCGGCTACACTTTCTTCTGGAAAGGTACCGCTGCCTCTGAAGCTCGACGATCAGGGGTAGGTTTTGCCATCAAGAATCACTTAGCAAAGCATTTAGAGGAGTACCCTGTACATATCTCAGACCGCGTAACCACACTGCGCCTTCACCTGGACAAAGACAACTACCTTAATGTCATCAGTGTCTACGCTCCAACGTTAGACAAGTCTGATGACATCAAGGAAAAGTTCTATGAGGAAGTGACACATTGCCTCGATAGCTTCAGCGCCAGGGAGCAGGTTTTATTGCTGGGCGATTTCAATGCCAGGTTTGGACGGGACTACGAGGCTTGGCCTGGAGTTCTGGGTAGACATGGAGTTGGCAACATGAACAGCAATGGTCAGTTGCTGCTCAGTCTTTGTGCTCAATACGGTCTGGCAATTACGAACACTATGTTTAGACTTGCCGCCAAGTACAAGACAACATGGATGCACCCAAGATCTAAGCATTGGCATTTGATTGACTATGCTATCGTGAGACAAAAAGATTTCAGCCAAGTACAGGTCACCCGCGTCATGCGTGGTGCGCACTGCTGGTCTGACCACCGACTTATTGTCACTAAGCTACGAATCCGCCTCCGTCGCCCGCGTAGATCTCTTATAAAAAAGCTTGCTTCTTTGAACTTGGATAAGCTAGAAGATATCGCGGTCAGGGAGAAATACGCTGAAGCCCTGTCTGAAAAGCTGATGCCAGCTAATGAGGTAGGTGATGTTGATGCTGCCTGGGGAACTATGTCATCTCATATCATGGATACCGCTTCAACTGTACTGGTTAAAAAAATCCGTCGCAACGAAGACTGGTTTGATGGAAATGATGAAACCCTGCGGGCAGCATTCGACAAACACCGAGATCTCCTGCGACAGCACAAAAGGCAGAGAGGAAGGGTTGCGGTTGTTAAAGCTAGTGACCTCGAATTGCGCAAGCTGTCTCGACATATGAAAGACAAGTGGTGGCAGGACAAAGCTAGTCACATGCAATGGCTCATTGACACAAACCAGCTGGGTGAGTTCTACAGTGAGGTACGTAAGCTAATTGGTTCATCCTACCAAGCTCGGGTGCCTTTAAGGTCTCTAGACGGTAGTCACATGTTGACAAGCAAGGAGGATATACTAAACCGCTGGGCGGAGCACTTCAACATTCTGCTAAATGTGGATCGATCAGCTGATCTGCAAAGTATCGGTTTAATGCCTCAGCTCCCTCTCGCCTTTGAGCTGGACGAGACTCTATTGCGTGACGAGGTTGTTACTGCCATCAGACAGTAACAAAACAAACGGGCGGCTGGCATTGACCTTATACCGGGAGAGCTGATAAGATACGGCGGAGAGGAGGTGCACACGTTAGTGTGGGAACTATTTGTTCGCATGTGGGAGGAGGAGCGCGTTCCGGATACCTTTAAAGTATCGCGCATAAGTACTCTTTACAAGCACAAGGGTGACCGATCTGACTGCAACTCCTACCGCGGTATCTGCTCCTTTTAGCCCCCGGAAAGGTCTTTGCTAGAGTTCTCTTAAACCGCCTAAAGAACTTGTCTGAAAAGATTCTGCCTGAAACCCAGTTTGGCTTCCGACCGGACCGAGGGACATGCGAAGCTATATTCTCTGTGCGTCAACTGCAAGAAAAGAGCAGGGAACAAGGCTGTCAGCTGTACCTTTGCTTTGTTGACCTGGAGAAGGCTTTCGACAGTGTGCCTCGGGAAGCTCTATGGTTGGTGCTAGGTAAGCTCGGGTGCACGGGAAAGTTTGTGAGACTTCTTAGACTCCTGCATGACGACATGCAATGCTGCGTTGCCGTAGACGGTGAACAGACAGACTTCTTCCCCGTTACTTAGCGCCTACTCTGTTCGCCTTATACTTTGCGGTGGTAGTTAGAGAGGTCTTACACACTGTTTCTCAGGGAGTCCGCATCCGTTTTCGCACAGACGGCAGCCTTTTCAACTTGGCTAGACTTAAGGCTCGCACTAAAGTCTCTTACGCACTGATCACGGAGATCATGTATGCTGATGACTTGTGCTTCCTATCAGAATCCCTAGACGGCCTGCAACAGCTGATGTCCGCATTCCACCAAGCCTGCCGTAAGTTCGGCTTAAAGATCAGTGTCAATAAGATCGAGGTGATGTCCTTGGACATACACGGTCACGAGACACTGACCATAAAACTTGGTGAGGATGTGCTAAAGCAGGTGGATAGATTTCGCTATCTGGGGAACACTGTAACATCCAAGTGTGACCTTGATGCTGAGATCAATAGCAGGGTGGGTACCGCAGCTGCGGCATTCGGCAAGCTATGTACCAAGGTCTTCTGCTCGCATAACCTTAAGTTGCCCACTAAGATATCGGTGTATATGGCAATCGTGCTGCCAAACCTCCTATACTCCTCTTAGACGTTGTGTGTATACCGCCGCCACATTCGCTCTCTGGATCGCTTCCACCTTAAATGCCTCCGTACGATCATGAGGATCAGATGGTCCGATAGAGTGCGAAATACCGAAGTTCTGCGACGAGCCAATATTGGTGGCATTGAGGCCTATTTAATGTGTCGACAGCTTCGGTGGTGCGGTCACGTATCTCGTATGGCGGAGGAAAGAGTGGCGAAGCGCATCTTCTACTCTGAACTGGAGAAGGGCAAGCGGAATCATGGCGGTCCCCTCCTCCGGTACAAGGATGTCCAAAAGCGACATATGAAGAGATGCAACATAGAGTCCTCTCGTTGGGAACGTTTGGCAGCACAGCGGCCAGAATGGCGCAGGATGGTGAACAGCCAAGTACACGAGTTCGAGGCTCAGCGTAAAGCTGACCTTGACGCCTAACGATCAGTTAAAGGCCCGCCCACCTGCTGCCATATCATACAACTATGAGAACGGCGTGCTCACGTGCCCTCAGTGTGCATGGAGTTTCGCCGCGAAGATAGGCTACATAAGCCATCTTCGAGCGCATCAGCGGCATTACTTCGACTAGGGGTCAAAGTAGTCGCCATGGCCGAAATCGATCGGATCAATCATTATCATCATCATATTAGCCAACTTCAAAAAAGTAGGTTCATAATTCGTCCTTTTTTTATAACTCCTATGCTTATGAACCGATTTTGACGACTCTTGTTACATTGGGTTCAGTATAGTTTTGAGGTGGTCCTATTTTAATGTTATTGGTATTGGACCTTGGATTTTGAAGATACAAGAGGGAACTCCTTAACAGCGAACAGCACGATGATTCTTTTTGCATGGGATTCAGTATAGCTCCAAAGTGATCCCATTTTAATTTCATTGGTATCGGACCTTGGACTTAGAAGGTACACCAGGGAACTCCTTAACGGCACGAATGTATAGATTCCGTTATTATGGTTATTATATCAATCCTGTAGGTACCGTACATCTCAGCAAAATAATATAATATCGGTATATAAATATTAGTAAATAATTCACCCGTCACTTAAAATTGTAAAATAAAAATCTAACCATTGTACACCAACATAAGCAAGAACAACAAACAAAGAAAATAAAATATACACATACAAATGGTAGCACAATTGGCGGCCTTATTACTAACAGCAATCTCTTCCAGGCAACCAACATTCCAAAGAGCTGAAGAGAGAAATAAGGCAGTTGGTGGCGTACACTATCATTGAATTATTTACATTTAATAAATCTAAATACTAATCTACATACATAGACCTACACTACATACTACATACATATATATATATATATATATATATATATATATATATATATATATATATATATATTACTTACACACTTATACATACTAATAGGTAAAACACAATAGAAGAATTATGAAAGACAAGAAGAGAGCAAATGATTTTTTACCATAGATTTAAAAGAAGCTTGTGTCTTTGCTCGTCTGATAGACACGGGCAATGCATTCCACAAATGTACAGCTTGAACTGTAAAGGATTTATTAAAGAAGTTTGTGGAATGCATCGGTGTGTTCAGTTTCAGGTTTTCCGATGACCTTAAGAACCCTGGGTGTGTTTCGTGGATGAACTCAAATCGTTTTTTGGGATAAGGAGGAGATGTTGGATTAAACAGAATACTGTATAGAAGTGATAATATGTGAGCGTTCCGGCGAAGTCGAATAGGTAGCCACTTGAGCTTTGCGCGAAAAACAGAGACATAATCATATTTGCGTAGACCAAATATGAACCGTATGCAAAAATTTTGGAGTCGCTCAAGTTTATTCAGTTGTTCTTCTGAAAGATCTAGATAGCTGGTGTCTGCATAGTCGAGGATAGGAAGGAGAAGTGTGTTAGTAGGATTTACTTTCGGAAACGTCGGCAAATTGAATTGAATATATTGTATCATAAAGTCTGTGTGTCTTTCGTATCATTAAATGCATTTATATTTAGAAAAAGGATTACTTTCTTTAGTATGGATATATTAACATGGAACAAATAATACATTTAATACCATTATTTTTGTGGCCATTCTTTGTCTACCATAAATGCACTCGAACACCTTTTGTCGGAAGATGTTGATTTTAAATCTTTGTTAAGTCCTTTTATTCGTATTGACTAGTCTTTGGCGGGTGCAATTTTAAAACACTACTAAAGAACGAGACTTATCCTCCACTGTCACAGTACCTTCAGCTACTTTTTTGTTAACAAAATTTTACCATTCTAAGTACATCTCTATTTAGTGAAAAGAATCCCGGAGAAAGGACACATTTTACTATTTTTTCTTACGTAAAATACATTAAATATATTCAAATTAGAGAGTTCCGTGTGATCGCAACGAAAAAAGAATCGGAGTCGTTTCCAAGTGGTCTATGTAACGAGGGTTCGCAGATCCCTTAGTAATTGTTATCCGTAATATTAGAGTCACCTTCTCCGTGGGACCCTGCCGCTGAGGCAAACACTCACCGGCAAATAGATTAGTAGAGGTAAGCTTACAAAGGTTGGGCATGATTCAGATCTTCAAAGATACTACACTCCTTTAGGACTATACTTTCTGAAAAGGGTTAGCCACAGCTATTAGAAGCTCTATGTAGAAAATGTTTTAATTATGTTTTATTCAGCAAAATGCGACGGCTTGGTCCTAAGCTACTCCACCTATCGGATCGAGTAGTTACGGGCTAGATTCCTGCATGAGACAAATGTGTGTGTCACCTACAAATGTTTGTTTCGATGTTTGTGTGTGTGAATTTCATGTTTGTAAATGCACCCACAATACAGGAATTCCTAGTGTGGGACCTGTTTTTTAATTAGGTCAATTAACGTAACATACAATGTCTTTAAAGAAATGTCTAATTTTAGGGATAAATATTACTTAGATAAGAATCCGTAAATAATCATTGTAGGTTTCCAATCTAAACTTAAACTATACTTTGACAAGTCTCAAATCGACATACTCGTGAATTAGCTGAACATCAGAAAGATAATAGGACCTACGTAAGTAATTGAAATAAAAGTTTTCAAGTCACTCAGCATGTTATGGGGACAACTATGCTATGCGAAACTAGTTACGTGTTAACTACACACACGACAACAAATTGTGTCATCGGAATAGCACAAAAGATAATAGGGTGAACTGCAGGGCTTAGCACGAAAATTTTGACACTAGCGAGTAGTCGTGCCGTCACGTTCGTGTCTTTTTAGTAAATTTATGGTATGACAAGGATGGCATATCAACTCGTTAGCGTCACGCTAACGGCAAACTTTTCGTGCTAAGCTTTCTCAGGCCACATTTTGTCGCGTAACTAAGAATCGCTGAAGTAACCGAAATGGAATCTAATAGACCGCGAACTTGAAAGCTAGTGGAATGATAACATACTTACCTATGCAGGACAGCTGGAAAAAAACCTAGGTATACAGTAGAATATTAGGTTCAATGATCAATGATCTCGTTGACCTTTCACCTATCAGCAGACTTATGTAAGTTGAAGAATATGGAAATCTATAATCTCTAATCTACAAATCAGCTTCATTTAATTTTTTTTACATACTTGGTATTATTCCTGTGTCGTGGTCATATTCACAAACATGGAAATCACGTACACAAACACCCAGACCGAAACAAATATTTATGCGTCACATAGATTTGTCCCGTGCGGGGATCGAACTTACGGCTACTCGATCCAGTGGACGGACCACTGGACCAATTCACGAACTTCACAAACTAATCTATTTATAGCAATTAACGAACAAATAAACACGGTTATTATTAGGATTGGAAAATTGTCTATGAAATTGAAACGCTGAAAAGTTTAGACATTGCTTGGGGGGAGCTATGGGAAAGTCCGATAACGTCCGAACATTGGATAATGACGGCTCAAAGTTTTAATTAAATAACGACATCTGTGCGGCTCGTTACTGATACGGCAATTATTGTCATCGCAACACAAATTTGTTATTTGAGAATCGATAGTTCAGATTTATTACTGCGACGAAACTTCTATATGTCGGTGTGCTTGGGATGTATTAACGAAAGATATTGTGATGTTGTTTCTTTTGTGCATTATGCACACCTGTATCCCACTGGGGTAGGCAGACATAGTTCACCACACACTACTACGATTCCGGTCACAGATTTTGGCATACCTTTTTCGTTTTGTCTACATTCATACATCTTTTTCATCATTCTACAATTATTGGGTTGCATATTACACAGAGGGCTTAGCTCGAAACATTTGACGTTAGCGGGACGCTTGTGAGTAAGCGTGCTATCACGTTCATGTCTATTTAGAAAATTTGTAGAGTGACAAGGACGGAATATCAACTCGCTAGGATCACGTCACATTTTTCGTGCAAAGCCTTTATGTTATTTGAGAATCGATAGAGATTTATTGCTGCGTCGAAGCCTCAATATGTCGGTGCGCTTGGGATGTGTCAACGAACAATATTCAGAAATATTTTTTCGATTTGTCCTTTATTAAATGTAAGGGGTTATTTCAGTCGGATGGCCAAAACGGATCTCCTGCTGTTCATAATTATAATTACAGTGTGATCCACTTAATTTATTTTGCATTTCCGATCGAATCCCCCAAGAGTTTTGGTACGTAAGTACAATCAAGGGAATAAGAATTTAAAATTAAATAAATTATGGAGGAGAACTTCTTTTACATTCATTATTTGCACACCATACGTATTATTTTAGTTGGTAGTAGGTTTAATAGTAACGAATTTATGTAGGTACCTAACAATATTGTATCGATTCTATTGTATTTGATTCATGTAGTTTGATGGAAATAGGACGTAATTGTTTACATACTAAATTATCTACATACTCCTAAGCAGAGAATCGCTATTCCGTGTCGCGTGTCCAAAAATGGTAGCCAACCTTCACTAGTGGAGAGGTACCAGAAGAAGAAGAAGAAAAAACAGAATTACCAAAATAAAACGATGTATTTTCAAGCGGTTAGCGCTGGCTGAAATAACGAAATGTTTGAATATAATGGAAGTCTCCTGTAAGCAGAAGCGGCTAAGTGCGCCTCAGTTCTGCTTTACATAAAGCGGAGCAACTCTCTGTGAGCATCGCAACAATATTCCGGAACATTTCCTAGCGGGCTAACGAACGGAAACGCAGGGGACGCGGCCAATTGGCGGATAAATGCACCTCAATTACTATATTGCGGCAACATTTTTCCTCCTAATGCCCCTTTTGGTTTTAGCGTTGAAAACTTTTCATTTATTTTTTGGACTTTCTAAATGTATACTTGAATATGTATAGAAAAGGGAGACTCCGTAAGTGGTACTGTTAGGCGGTGATAGCTAAGTTGATCGACCGATTGTCTTTTGAATACCAAGTAGGGGTCAATTTTGAAATTGCCGTTTAGGTTGGGTTTTAACTTCATTTTCCACTCAATAACTTAAAATTTTAGTCTTTATTTACAATTTTAGTAATTAGAGAAACAATAAATGAATATATTCAATAAAAACTTGTAATAAATATCAAATCTACATACGTGAAGTGGTGGCAAGCACGGAATAAAGAAGTTCTTCATTATTCTCTGGTAGCAAGAATGTTGGCTGTGTTTCCGAATATAAAACCTGAGAAGAGGATCAGACTGCGTCTAGTTATGCTCTAGAAACATTTATCATATACTAGCAGTTTCCCACGACTTCGTACCCGGTCGACAAGAGCGCCACCTACCGGGTATATGTTATGTAGCCTATGTTATTAAGCGGATAAGATGAAGAACCGGAAGGATAAGGTAGCGTTCTATTGATGAAATCGGTCCAGTACAGCAATAATACAAATCTTTTCTCTTTATAATATTAGTGTAGATAAACTTTTTGAAGCTTTCCCCTAATAGTTTATTGCAGACAGCTAGTTAAAATAAGTAGATGTCGAGCCGTCAGGGAATTATTGTCCTGTGATGTCAAGAGTCACGCGGGTCCTCTCGACCGACGAAACGTGTTGAGATGAGGGTCCTGACCAAATCTCTAAAGCGCTTGGGTACTTACTAACACCCCGATCATGGTTAGATACTTATAACATCAACTGATATGTTCTAGTTTCAATATAACATTATTTTCGTAACGCGAGATTCAATTTAAAAACCTTAGTTAAAAATAAAAGAGTTTTATGGATTTTCAATATATTACTTATATATATTATGGCCGGTGTTCATTTCCTTTGTAATGGGGTCACTTTGCTGTTTATGTTTCTTCATTTTTAGTTGATTTCTGCAGGTGACAATTATAACATTAACTTCTCACAAAGGGCCGTGTTAACCACGTCCCTATGCAAACCTTCCAAAGGTCCGAGCAAATCCCGTGAGTCTCAACGAGAATCATAGTGAAATGTCATTTTTAAAACCGACAAGCTTTAAAAATTGCATGTGCAAAATCAACACTAAAATGCCCTGAGCAAAGTGAAACTGCGATAAACTTTCCACAAAAATATACTGTCTTTCACCACCGTAATACTTCACCGACGATAAAGTAGCCCCTTACCTAACCCTGAAACTAAATAATCGCACCATTTCAACAGTCCAAAGTCAGGGGAAACATCTTATTTCTCCAAGTAGCTTGGCTTGAAAAATACGAGAGGAATGTGCTCGCATTTGGTTCGGTCGTTACTTAGGTCCTCGAATAGTCGGAGTTCGAGTCAGGGTCGGCGTGCGGTGACTAATAGTTGTGGTGCGGAAAAATATTTTCCACGTAAGTGCGCGACATAACAAGTAACCAGCTATTATGTAACCTAAAAGCGTTTTATGCTACTTGGGTCCTTCAGCTAAAGGAAGCGCGGTCTGAATAGTGATAAATATTGCTTTAAATTAATGTGATAAGATCCAGTTTCTTAAGTTGTTGTTAAGACAAATCGTACTGATTTCTGTAACAGTTAATCAAAAAATGGTTAAATAATCCAGACTACTATGAAAGATCAATGTCAAAAGTCATATTAGACTGTACAGTGGGCAATTTAAGACACCGAACCCGCTTTAGGTTGAATTTAACTTCTCGGCAGCTTTGTCCTCGCGTTTTGACGCTATTCCACGTATTTACACACACAGGTTAATACAAATAGGGGAAGATAGTATGATGTTTAAGTGCGCGGACAAGAAGTCTACATAAATTGCCTTGTAACTTCATTTTTAGTATCGTGAGTTAGGTGTTTGCCCTGATTAACGTGCAGTGTGTTGCGGGGACCACCTGTCGCGGAAATTTATCGATTCTACCTGACCACCTGGCGTCAAATTATAATAAACTTTACCTGTTTCATAATAAACCATAGTCTTGTTTGATAAAATTTAGAAATATAGAACACTGACAGGTCTTATAATACAGAATAATAAAGTATTTGTACTAACAAATCCTACTGATACCGACCATTAAACAATTAAAACTGCTTTAAATTCTTTTAGGTCGTTAAATTAAGCTAGAGCTATTTTCAGCTGAGCCCTTGAGTTACCTTGTAAGAAGATATCATCATCAGCCGAAAGATGTCTATTACAAGACATAGGTCTCCCAAAAGATTACTGCCATGAACGTCTGTGTAGCAGGCATCGAGCATACACATTAATCTTAAATTTGAAAAAAGTAAAGTCGAGCTATAATATAATTTAAAATGTGTTTTATATAATAAAACGTGCGAACTAATCGCATATATCATTATTCACATACTGAGTTCTTAGATTTACGCGAATATTACACATGAAATAAAACTACTTTTTCGGATTTTATCGCGGTTTATTTTGATTTTTATGTTCCCGACGTTTCGAGTGCTTTGCAGCACCCATGGTCACGGGAAGGACTGAGGTGGTAGACGTCCAAAAGGCATAGTTGTTCCGGGGTACCCTCAAACTTCTTAATTATTTTTGTTGGTCCGATCTACGCAGAATGAGCTCACGGTGTCTTGAGGTCTTGCAGTGTTATGCTTGGTTTTGGATTTGATTATATTAATTACTGGATCCCAAGTCGATGGAAGCACCCAGCCATCTTCTCTATTGAAATTAGGATGTTTTTTAATTTCAATAGCCTCGCGGACCATCCTTGGTAGGAATCTGTGTTCTTTCACGAGGATTTGTGGTCTATCAAATCTGATGTTATGGCGGGTGCGGTCAAGGACATGTTCACAGACTGCAGACTTCTTTGAGCGACGGTGTTTTAGGTCAGCTATGTGTTCTTTAACCCGAGTTTTTACTGGTCTTTTTGTTTGTCCTATGTAAGAGAGACCACATTCACAATCAAGCTTGTATACTCCTGCATCTTGTAGAGGGATGTGACACTTGACAGATGGTAAAAACTGACTGATCTTCTTCGGCGGCTTATAAAATGTTTTAATTGAAGCATGCTTCAAGATGTAGCCAATCTTGTCTGTGACTCCTCTTAAGTAAGGTAGTACAGCAGGGAGACGCTCGACTGTGGCTGGTTTCACTCGGTCACTGTGACGTTGGCGTGGGACTCGCAGCTTATTGTCGTGCAGGACTTGCTTGACATGTTGAAGCTCGGCAGCCAGATGTTTCTTGTCACAGATCCCTTGTGCTCTCTGAAACAAAGATTTACCCACGGTAGCTAACTGTGATGGATGGTGGTGAGATTCACCGTTTAAGTACCTATCAATATGGGTCTTTTTTCTATAAACCGTATGGCTTAAGGTGTTGTTGGGGCTACGGATTACTGAGACATCTAGGAAAGCTAGGGAGTTGTTTGCCTCCAACTCCATTGTGAACTGAATTTTAGCGTTAATGGAGTTAAGATGATTAAGAAATACGTTAATTTTGTCAGATGGTAATATTGTGAAAGTATCATCTACGTACCGCTTGAAGAAACTTGGCTTCACAGGTGAGGTACGAAGGGCTGTCTCCTCAAAGTCTTCCATGAATAAATCGGCAACAATACGTCAGGAACATAAAAATCTAAATAAACCGCGATAAAATCCGAAAAAGTAGTTTTATTTCATCATTATTCACAATTAATATAATTTAGTGAATAATTTTGGAAAATAGATGACGGCATAGTCTTGTCACTTGTGCGTAAACCACTCGGATCACTGGATCAAGTTATCGTAGGTTCAATACCCACACGGGACTGACAAGTGATTATATCCAGGTCAACATTAATAGGTGAGGATCTATGTATCTGCTGGTATAAAATATACTTGCCTGCATAATGAGATTAGAAAGGGTATGCTCCGGTGGTTCAGGGATACCTATGGAACGAATGTCGAAAGAAAGAATGACAAAATAGATACAATACGAAAGCGGAAGGATGTAGTTTTGTGTTTTAGACTATCTTCCCATGATCAAATAGACCGTGTTCTATGTGAGGGGCAAAACAAGAGTCTCCCAAACCGGCGAGCGTGTATAAGGCGAATTATGAGAGTGGAAGAAGCCAGAGAGGTCTATAAGGAAAGAACCTGTTGGAACTCTGTACTCTCTGGTTACCCCGCAATAGATCTGGCGTGATGATATAGAGATATATAATTATTTGCTTCAGTATGTATTATTGACATTTTTAAATGCATAAATGAGGAGAAAGTAATAATACCTATTTGCGGCAGAAATAATACAAAGTGTGGGGCAATATAATTCAATAAAATATTATGTAAGAGGTATAATCTGTTTTGGAACGATCGCCGTGATACCTGTGGCTTGTGTTATACATAACCTCTACGTGCTCCAGGAAGGAAAATAAAAAAGTCGGAATTATGCCTAATGTCCCTTTAGAATGTTCATTCGGAGACAAATAAGTAGAAATAATCTCCGCGCGGTAGGCAGCGCAGGTCGTCTGCGCCGCGGGACTCATTATTCTTTCGCCCACCCCCGTCTAAGTGACTTCACTGTCGTTCTCACTTCCTTCCCCTTGCAAGAAATAATTTCAATTTTAGGCTCTCATTGAAATAATATTCATGTAACATTTTTTACAAATTAAATATCATTCAAAATGTTCTGTTCCGTTTGTTTACTTCGTAGGTGCTTACACCCCCATTGTAGCTACTTCATTGTAACATGAAAATATAACCATAGTGCATATATAGAGTAAGTGTATTGCAAGCAAAGTTTGGTAGGAATCGGGGACGCGCGAGATATTTATGACTTCCTCTCAGCTCCCAGAGGCTCTCGGGGTTCAAAAGCTAATAAAACGATGTCACATAATGCAAAATTTTACTTAAATCTGGGACGTATTTTGACTTTGGGTTTACCCCTTTAAAATGTTACTTAATGATACATAGAAATGCTCTCAGGGGGAGAATTTAAACAATTAATATCCCATCTGTGTCTTACCACTCCTTAATATTTGGGGTTGATATTTTTCTCGGAAAACCTTTTCTCGGAAAACCTATGCGAGCTCTGCGGAAGATGTGCGGAGTGAAGCTGACCGACCGCATTAGCAACAGCATAGTAAGACAGCGAGTAGGTATGAAAGATAGTATCGGTGTAAAGATGAGAAAGGGCATGCTCCGTTGGTTCGGGCATATAGAAAGAATGCCAGAGGAAAGAATGACAAAACAGATATACAATGTGAAAGTGGAAGGATGCAGGTACCGGGGAAGACCTAGACTATCTTACCACGACCAAATAAACCGAGTCTTATCTGATGGAAAAGTCAAGAGTCTCCGTAACCGGCGAGCGTGTATGAGACGAACTATGAGAGTCGAGGAAGCCAGAGAGGTATGTAAGGAAAAAACCTGTTGGAACTCTGTACTCTCTGCCTACCCCGCAAGGGATCTGGCGTGAGGTTATAGATAGATAGATAGATAGACCTTTTAGACAAAACAAACTAAGGCATGTTTGTTACCTACCGAAATTAATAAGACGAGGAATGAAATACGAACAATCCGGTAGAACTCGAGCAACACATTAATAAACAGAATTGTGCTCATCACATAAAATGTATATGTAAATTGAAGAGCATTTGTTTCAAGCCAACAGAGTGTTAGGTCAGTAAGGCGCGAGGCGGAAGGCCGCGAGCTTCCTCGTTTAGATAACGCTGCCTCCGTACTCCGCTGACGATTTTCATACGACTTCAAATGTAATTTAAAATGTTACGTGTTATGTGTGTGTTTGGTTGGCAATAACGTGTATCTCTTCTCTTAATTCTGTGAATTGAGTTCATTGTTCCGTCTGTATGGGTATGGTTTTTTAAAGTGGCTTATCTACCTTTGTTGTACATACTGATTGACTAGAGATGGCGATTTTGTAAAAAAAAATAGTTATCCCCACTCTATGAATTATTCCTGTGTAGAGCGACTATATAAAAACATGAAAAATTCACATACACAAATACCCAGACCCTAATAAACATTTGTGCGGCGCAGAAAGGTTTGTCCCGTGCGGGAATCTGAACTGTGACTTTTCCATCCACTGGGCGGAGCGGCTCAAGCTGCACCACTGATACAAACCGTCTGCCGTATAATACAACAGTTAGAACGATGTATCTTTGTTGACGTACTAAAGGATTCTCCTCATAATTTAACCCATACTTATAGATTAAATTTAGGGATTGTTTGTCACAGCTGAAGTGAAGATTTGCCTTAAACGTTAAAGCTATGTCTCTATGTCGTGCTATCGCTTTTATAGCAGTCCCAGGCTATTTCCGACACAATTATAAAATGGTACGTTATATGTGAAATAATTACAGTCAGTTTCATTATGCCTTATTTGTAGTTTGGTATATAACTTTTCTCTTCGAAAAAGAGGTCAATCGTCGAATCCAGCTCGGCTAGGCGTCGTTCGGGAAGTTACGTAACATCTTCTCGTCCAAAATTCCGCAGTGTCTCAAGACAAAAGTCTTTGACCAGTGTGTGTTGCCAGTGATGACTTACGGCACTGAGACATGGTCGCTTACGATGGGCCTCATAAGAAGGCTCAAGGTCACCCAAAGGGCGATGGAGAGAGCTATGCTCGGAGTTACCCTGCGGGATCGAATCAGAAACGAGGAGATCCGCAGGAGGACCAAAGTCACAGACATAGCACTCAGAATTGCAAAACTTAAGTGGCAGTGGGTGGGGCACATTGCTCGTAGAACTGACGGCCGTTGGGGCAGAAATGTTCTCGAGTGGCGACCACGTACCGGAAGACGTGGCGTGGGCAGGCCCCCTACAAGATGAACCGATACTTGATGAAGGTCGCGGGTTGAAGTTGGATGCGTACAGCACAAAGCCGGTCGTTGTGGCGGTCTTTAGGGGAAGCCTTTGTCCCACAGTGGACGTCTTTCGGCTGAAGAATAAGAAGAATACAATTTTTCGTGCTTATCCTTTTTATTCTGCGTTGTTTACTTGTTTAATGTTTTAATATATTTAATATAGCCTCCATAATTAAGGAACAATCATTATAATTTTACGTTTAGGGACATTTTAAATGTTATATCCTCATTATTTTATGACTTGAGTAGAGTTTTTAAATGCTAAATATGTATCAAAATTGATACATACTTTTTATATATCTATATAACGAAGTTTTGAGCGCGTATATAAAGTGTATTCTTTATAGATTTCAGTCACACTAATTAAATGACGATTATACATTAAACAAGGGTAATCCGATAGAAAAGGTCTTATGCAATTGCAATATCGATGAACTGTCCTTCATTATAATCTAATACCCAAATAACCACTTGAAGTTACATAGCGATGTGCCTTCATGACGACCAACTCCAAAATGAGTTCACGTGGTCATAACATGCGTGGTATGACCACTTGACAATCTTATAGTTTGAAATCGTTTAGAAAAGTATAGTATTTATATAGTGGTACAGTTCAATGATAGAAAAGGACAGTCTTTGTCTGTCAAAAGACTTGACCCCTGTTACAGTGAGACTTAATGTAGTCAGCGAAACGTGGAAGACAGTATGAATATGCTACCCCTGCTTGTTTAATGTTTATTCAACAAGAAAATGTACGAAGCACTTTATAAAAATTCCAAAAATATAAAACAATAAAATAAGGATAACCTTGGAAACTTTGTTACAGCGTATATCACTATAAGTCGTGTTTTATACCAATATAGATAATTTTCAATATTAAATGAGTCAACCGCAGGTAGCATGAATTAATACCATGTACCAATGACAGATCTGTCAATTATACGGTATCGGACGAGAGAACTTAGCTTAAATTGTAGTATGACGAGATGGCATATCAACTCGCGTCATACTAATGACTATTTTAGTGCTAAGCACTACATAATAAATACTGACTCTTCCTCATAATTTTTTTTTTGTTTAACGTAACCCCACACTAGGATTTATTCCTGTGTCGTGGGTGCGTTTACAAACATGAAAATTCACATACACCAAGAACCAGACCGGTACAAATAATTGTGGATCACACAAAGATTTGTCCCGTGCGGGAATCGAACCCACGACTATTAGACACAGGCTTAAGCTCTTAACCACTGCGCTAAATCGTCCGTCTAATCTCCGTATTAGTATTATTATCACCATAAAATCGATGCTCTAAACATATTCAAAATCTGTTATTGAAATAGTACTTGAAGTAGGTTATACAAACTCTATTAAATAGCCTACGTTAGCAGTGAGCAAAAAAAAAACTAAAAAGGTAGTGAAAACCGAAAAGCCGGACTATTTTTTCTCTCGTTTTCAGTGTTGATGAAAAATGCTCCTGAAATATGAATTATTCACCAGCAGACAAGTACCTCAGCACGGTTTTTATTGAATCTTATTTTGCAGCTGCATTGTTTGACTCGATTTTCACTTGAGGTGGTTATTTACTTAGGTACTTACTTTTTCATAAGTTAATTGTTTTTCGTATAAAAAAAAACTTTATCCCACACTAAGAACTGCTCCTGTCGTGGTTGCGTTTACAATCATGAATTTAACATGCATAACCAACAAATATCGAAATAAATGCTTGGTTAAGAGCTTAAGCCACTTCGTTCACTGTATCCAGTAGTCACAGGTTCGATTCCCGCACGGAACAAATCTTTGTATGCCCCTCAAATGATTATTTGGGTCCGCGTGTTAGTGTATGTAAATTTCATGTTTGTAAACGCACTACACACCACAGGAATAATTAAGAGTGTTGGGCTACATTTGAAGAAGAAAACTTACGTCACATATTTATTGCGTTCGGGGGTCAAACTTGGAGCTAATTAAGGGTCTACCGCGAAAAAAAACGTGTTTTTGTACTCCATGCATTTCAAGAAGTATATGGATTAGAGACTAAATATGATTGTGACTGTAATTTTTAGAATCTGGTGAAAGGAATACACGATGAAACCAAATTTTCTCAATAAAAAAATCTAAAGTCCTAACCTAACCTAAACCTCTATTGCTTTACATATTCTGATTCCAACGCGAAATGCTTAACAACTAGTCAATAGAATTTACTTAAAAACATAGCATATTATTGTAGGAAAGTTCTTGTAAAGCATTTTTTTTGTTTAGAAAATGATAAAATGTGTTTTTGCACACACTTCGTTTATTTCCTCGTGTTCAATATATCACTCCCTTATATTTCTCTTGTAAAGTAATTACATCACTGTCACTCTCCCGGTCGATAAGTGGTCAATCGCGGTAGGCCCTCAAGACGTAATACAGCGTGCAAGTCGTTAAGTCATAAGTTAATTTTATAACCAAAATCCTTAGTGTCTTGTTCCGTATAAGTAAGTTAACATGATACACATAATATTATAACAAATTGCTTTATTTACAATCTTAGGGAATCTGTCAGCTATAATAATATAAATAAGTAATAAGCTTAAAAATAAAAGATATGTTAAATGCACGGACTAACTGCCGTTGTTTATTATCTAGTCTTAACTCACATAGTTAGAAAGATTTCATTGTTTAGGTTTTATTGTTAAGATTAAATTTAATTAAGTCTCAATTAACAAGGTATTTTGAATAAAAAGTTGGCCCACTTTCTGTTAGGTTAAATAATCTAAATCATCGCATTTATTATCTAGCACTTAGCACGAGTTCGAGTGCGAGTAGCGAGTTTATATGCCATCCTTTTCACACTACTAATTTACCATGTACGTGACAGCACGATTACTCGCTAGCGTACCGCTAACGTCAACGATTTCGTGTTAAGCCCTCTGGTCCCTCTACGAACAAGTAAGTAAATGAAGTTATAGCAATGTATGTTCTGAGTACCGGTATAAATAAACCCAGAGTTATAGAGAATAAGTTTGAGCACTCTTTCCCTCTTGTTTTTATCTGGTTGTGACGGATTCTGCTATTTTATTTAGCTTAAAACTCAACAGCCCTTTAGAGTTAATTAATTTACTCTTTGACCAGCGAAAGGAAATGAAACGGCGACTTGTTATTTTTGATTTTATTTTGTACAAAAGAGTCCGTCGTTAAGTTTGACTTTTTAAAAGCGTTTTTTTATACAATTTATTTGATTTCTATTTTAAAGTACCCGCCCTGCTTACATTCTAATGCGTTAATTAACACGCCAACAAAGATAAGAAGTTTGTGTATGTTATTTTTAGTACTTTGCTAAAAGCGCATTTTGACGCAGGTTTGGTAGGTGCATAATAGAAGTACGATAAAAAACTTTAAAAAAGAAAGAAAATGTGATATAAAAAAAAAACAAAAACCCAAAAATAAATATTTGAAGTCGGTGCCAAGTAACCGACTGCACCAAGTGACACCGACTTCAAATATTAGTTTTTGGGTTTTTAAAGTCAGTTTTCTTTTTTTCAGTTTTTTTTTAGTTTACAATTTTAAGTTATGAGTAAATTAATATTTATATACCTATATTATATTATTCTACTTAGTTCTTCTACAGTAAGGTACCTACAGGATTGAGATAATACTCATAATAACTGAATTTACACATTCGTGCTGTTTGCCGTCAAGGAGTCCCGTGGTGTATTTTCCAAGTCCAAGGTCAAATACCGATAAAATAAAATGGGACCACCTCGGAGCTATACTGAATCCAATGCAAAAAATTTTTGCGGTTTTAAATCAGTTTTCCTTTTTTTTAAAGTTATGGAATAAGACGATTTAGCGCCCGATCGCACGGATCAATTTTCGAACTTTCTTAAGATTTCTTGTTTTAACAAATGTAGTGTTTTAATGTTTTCATAAAATTACCTACATAAAAAGATACTTCACATGTAACAGATTAAAGTGCTCATGTATCTTCATCGTAGTCATTATGTATAAATATTTAACATACGTAATTGTACTAAAACTTTGCTTTAAATACGACCAAAATTTTGTTTGTGTTTTTGATTGGACTTCGTGATCAGCCACTTAATGGTCAAGTATAATATTAGTGGAAAATATGTAAAAATACATAAATACCGCAAGGAAATAAGGTTACTACTAATACTCTTTCGGAACGTCATTCCTAAGGAAAAGAAGGGCAAGAAATACTACGGTTCATCAATAAGTAATTTTATATTTAGTCCGTCTAAGTTATGTAGTATCTAAAAATCTTCAAGTGCGAGTTGACAATCAGGCGAACAAAACTAGAGCCAAAAGCTAACAATTTGAAAGATATTCACTATTTTATTTTAGGAAGGTCGTCGGGAATCTTTAATGTGTTCACGAGTCTAGTAGAATGGCCTCCCTTACCCTATACCAAAGCAGTTTATATGGTGAATGACATTTTTGCCGACTATTAAACATCACTACAGTGCGTCGTTGTAAACAACTCGCTTTAAGTCTATCATAAAATAGTGTTACGATTTCATAGGTTAACTAGAGTCACGTTAGTAAGTATTAAACGCATTTGTCGTTGATTCTTTGTCAGTATTCAGGTTTGATACTCAATTCTGTAAAATCGAGCGTCTTTAAATCTGTCATTGGCATTCATTTCCATTTGCTTCTAAATTCCAAAGTACTCGTTATGGACCTGGGTGGTTATCACATACAGTCGGTAAGTAAGAATTAAACGCATTCGTCGTAGATTCTTTGTCAGAATTCTGTAAAATAGATCTTCTTTAAATTTGTCATTGGCATTCAATTCCATTTGCTTTTAAATGACAAACTTGGCCTTTTAAAATCTGTCATTAAAATTCAATTACATTTGATACATGCCAAACTAGTCATTATGGACCTGGGAGTTATCACAACTTCTTTGGAAAAAATATTTCAATCTTACACTGCAAAGTAAGATTATAATAAGCTTTATAAAAGAGATTAGAGTACGTGCCCTATTCCTATGGATATTCTGATTTATTACGTCTCTTTAATTTATTTAGGCTTTTTAAAACAACTAGGAAGATTCAGACAAGCTTTTAAAGAGGTTTTTGCACAAAAACATAATCAAGTAACACATTACTATTTTTACAAGATTTTATTTAACTTGCAATGTTCGTATGTCTGTCTGAGTATGGTACTCACGGAGCTGGTCTGATGATGGAGTTAGAAAGTGGCCATAGAAGCATGTGAACTATAAAAAGCAACCCCCTCGTGTTTAGGCTTGTTAGATTGGTATTGATAAGTACTATATAATCAGATAGTTTTCAAAATCTGATGATATGGCCAAAAGGTAGCCAATGGAACCACCCAACTACTCAATATAGCCCCGCCGTGTTGGTCTTATTGGTTTTATCTTGACAAGTACTTGAGACCCAGATGGTGTCCAGGATCTAATGATGGAGCCGGAAGGAAGCCATAGGAACTCCTTCACTAAGCCACATATCTTCGTGTTTTTAAAAAGGTCTTAAATTAATATTATTATTTTTATAGCATTTTATTTATGTATATTGATTTATTTGTGTATTGTTCTGTTCTGTTTGTTAAGTATACCCCTACATTTTGTGTTACCTTTAGATCCTCTACATCCAAAGGTTGCCTGGAAGATGTCACTTTTAGTAATAAGGTCGCCCATTGTTACACTACCTTTCAACCGAAATATTGTATCTTTATTTCCTTTTGGTATTTCTGGTGGAACAATAAAGTATTATCTATGTATACAATACAATAGATAAGTGATTCGCTATAATATCCCTGTAACAATACAACCCAATTAATATTGATATAATTAACTCAGAGGAAGCGATAAACAAGGTCCGTATTCAGGAACGTCACAAACTCGCAACTCGCTAGCTCACTCTCTTGGTGACCAACTTTCATGCTTCATCATAATTGGACGCTACACCGGAAACTACGCATCAAGGCTTACGTTATCAGAGCCCGGGCCAACACAACTTGCTTAAATTTACGAGAGATATTTTCGACTGCCTTGTTGGTCTAGTCGCGTATAATGCGCTTTGCGATCACGAGATCCTGAGTTCGAATCTTAGGTCGGACAAATGTAGGTTTTCAATTGAAAAATTCCCAAGTATAAGTCCGGAGTTTCAAATTGTGCCTGGCATATGCCAATAGGTTCGCCCCTTATTACATGGATCCTAACATCGTCGGTGAAAACTGCGTGTACACAGTACACCTCTGCCAACCCCGCTTGGGGAATATGTGCGTGAGGGTGTTTGTGTAACAATATAACCCAATTGATGTTGATATGATAAACTTAGTGGAAGCCTTAAACAAGGTCCCGGAACGCTACAAACTCGCACCTCGCTAGCTCTCTTTGTAAACAACTTTTATGCTTCATCATAATTGGACGCTACACTGGAAACTACGCATTAAGGTTTAAGTTATCGGAGCCCCGGCCACGAGAGATATTTTCAATTATCTAACTCACGCTGCTTGTTTAGCTAGAGATAACTTATTAACGAACTTGCCTTTGGATATTTATTACTAAGCAATGGGAAGTTAGGTTGAACTAAGTATAGTGTGGTGTATTTTGTTTGAATATATTAAACGCTCGATATTTTGTCCTACTAATATTATAAATGTGAAAGTTTGTATGCTTGGATGTTTGTTACTCAAACACGCAAAACCGGCTAAATGGATTTCAATGACATTTGGCCCACAGATACTTTATTACCTGGATTAACACATAGGATACATTTTATCCCAGAAAAGTGTTAGGTTCCGGTTTAAAGTCCACGCAGACGAAGGCGCGGGCAGAAACTTCATTCATTCATTTAACAAGTTTCATTTTTAACATCGTCGGTGGAATCGCCCTGATAACAGGCTTTGTCTAGTACGCATTCAGCTTTAACCCGTGACCTTCACCAAATCATAGGTCCGTTTTGTAGAAGGATTGCCCACTTCACGTCTTCCGGTTTGTGGCCACCCCGCACTGTATACCTCGCCCACGGCCATTTAATTTTTTGAGTGACTGATAAAATCTCCACTATCTACATATAACACTTAGCGCCCCGTACCGGCTTCGCACGGGTGGATATTGCGGCCGCTGCGTAGAAACGCGCGGTGACGCGCGGCCACCTATTTTTTTTTTAAAACATAGCCTCACACTAGTATTAATTCCTGTGTCGTGGGTGCGTTTACAAACATAAAAATTCACATACACAAATATTTCATAGATTTGCACGCCCCTCTCCCGCACTTCGGTCCCCCCTCCCTCGCCGCGTTGCCCGCTGCGATGGGTGGGGCCACACCGGCCACGGCGCGGCTTTTGAATGAAATGTCCGATTTGAATAATTCAAAAAGTAATCTACGGGTATTTAAACAGTCTTGAATACGACTCACGAAACCGACTGTAGACGCAGCCCTATCCGTTAGAACAACTATCAGCACTACAGATTTTACTACAGACAATCAAAATAATCAAGACAACTTAAAAATTTCATCCGTTGGTAGTCTATCTATCTATCTATATGAAATGCGATGTCAGACCTCACCAATGATGGCATTAAATTAAAGTTTTCACCTATAGCTTCTACTCACTTTGGAGGTTTATACGAGGCAGCTGTCAAATCAGCTAAATTTAATATGAAACGGGTCGTTGGCAATGCACATTTTACAGTTGAGGAGCTCACTACATTATTTTCCCAAATTGAGGTTATTTTAAAATCTCCTTCCTTCGATATCCTCCGACCTTTATCCCTTGACTCCAGGGCACTTCCTTATAGGGTCTACTGCTGTCGTTGCCTTTACCAGATTTGCAAGACATTAATCCAAGTCGTCTTCACAGATATACAAGCAAGACAACATGTTTGGAGGAGATGGAGCCAAGAGTTCATGAGTTCACTCCAGCAACGGACCAAATGGCAACGAAGGCAGCCTGACATTAAGCCTGGTCAATTGGTCTTCATCAAAGAGGATGCCAGCCCACCGTTTAAATGGCCACTGGGTAGAATCTTAGCCGTTCACTCAGGATCGGATGGAGCCTGTAGAGTGGCGGATATTAAATGCAGCAAAGGAGTTACAAGAAGAGCTTTAAACAAAATTTGTCCATTAATAGAGGACAAGGTATAATATTTTTTTTTTTTTTTGTAAAGGCAGAGATTTTCCATCTATCTATATCTGTATTATCACGCCAGATCCCTTGCGGGGTAGGCAGAGAGTACAGAGTTCCAACAAGTTCTTTCCTTACATACCTCTCTGGCTTCCTCCACTCTCATAGTTCGTCTCATACACGCTCGCCGGTTACGGAGACTCTTGACTTTTCCTTCAGATAAGACTCGGTTTATTTGGTCGTGGTAAGATTGTGTACGCAAATATATAGTCGGTGGCGACCTCGCGCGACTGCAGACTGCACAACCATTCCGTAATCAATTCATTCCAGTCGTCCATTCTGTTGTTAACTTAGCGGACGAAGGCGACGGTCAAAGAACATACACAATTATACCATTTTAATTGTTTTTATATTTTTTGTAAGCTGAAATTAAATCAGTTTTATTTCGGACTTGTTGATATTCATCCAACCATTAACATATAATTAATACAGAGTATTCTGTTACCACATAAATCTTTGATTATTACAACATTTGTTTGATATTGAACGCGGCTTTATTTTCGATTGGAATGAACATTAAACCTATATAAACGGTAGGATTAAAGTTATATATAGTGTCTGAATTGAGATTGGGTATAATATAAACTTATTGGTATATTTTTATTTTACATTTACATTTATTTTAAAGAAGTTTCTAATATGTAAAAATGAGTCGATTCTAAGATATTCACAACAAACTGAGCAACACGTACAGATCTAATCGGTGGATGTTATGATATTTTTGAAATCAAAAATATGTAAATATGTATGGGTATGTGTAAAACACATACATTTAAAATAAGAATTGTGAAAAATTGCTATTAAAAAAATAGTCATAAAAATTTGGTCACATTTGACGAAACTATTGAGAAATATAAAAAACCTATAGATGAACAAACCTCATTTTTTGCCTGGTTAAGTAGAATCAGATTCACTCTACTTATACAAGCTCACTGAATACAATTAGCATCAAATATAATAACATCATTTTTCCATTTCAGGTCCACCTCGATATGAAGTCAAATCAAGTGTTTAAATAAAAGTATCTATACTTTCACTAGGTCGTCAAAATCTATTAGAGATTGGATAATGTGCTCAGAATGAAAGCTCCTCTCTATTTTCGTAAAACGTTATCTCGTACCAAATATAAATAATTCATAAAATAATAGGATTCTGGCATTCCTTCATTCAGTTTCTTTGTCGTGGATTGCGTCCCTTATCCACCTTACTAAAGTATCCCCGGAACGACTGTAAGCCATTACACCCAAATGAATTATGTTATTCTTTCAACGGAATTAACGTTGTAAAAGTTTTCTTTTGTTTTAAGACAACTAGTCTGAGCATAAACTAATTTTTATTCATTCCCTAACTTTTTAACTTTAATAATTGTTTTTGTTTTTAGAAGTTTGGTATCTACGAAGCAAACACGCAAGAAAAGAATCATGAGTGAATAAGTAATGGATATAAAAGAGCATGAAACCTTACTTTTGTTTAAGATAGTCATTTTAATAAATTTTCCATTTATAAGTTAAAAAAAACAAAACCTTTACAAAATACCTAGATTTATCTCATAATTTCTGACACAGAATAATATATTAAAAAAAAGCTTTACACACTCTAGAAATTATTCCCGTATCGTCATCGGTATATCGATGTGTATCGTGAATGCGTTTACAAACATAACATTTATATACACACGCATCTGGACCGAAACAAATGATTGTGAATCACAACAATATTTATTAGTATAAATATTGCAGGGATCAAAACTTCGACTGCTCGATGCAGTTATCTAAAGCAAGCCGTAGGCTTATATTACATTACGGTGTGGCAGTATTTCTGCCAACCAAATCATAAACGCAGTAACTGTTCCACGCTAGAACATAGTTACTGTATTTACGATTTGGAGGGCAGATTTCTACGGCTGCTGAAAGTCGTCCACTGCGGGACAAAGGCCTCCCCAAAGACCGTCACAACAACCGGCTTTTTGTTGTACGCCTTTTACCCGCGACCATACCTAATAATTCGTTAGTTTTTTGTTCCAAGTCCAAAGTTGTGCATGCAGCTTTAGGATTAACAGTTACTTACCTAATTAATCTTAAAATGAAGGCTTCTAATTGTTAGTTAATATCCCTGGGCGAGCGTCATAGTCACACTCGTGCGGCCGGTTCACGCAACATCGCCGATTCGAGTTACGAGCACCAATCAGATTATCGAACAAAATCAGCATGTCATTCGCAAACAGCGCTCCGCACCGCAATGCCGCCCATTCATCCAACATTTCGGCGCTTCGCAAATAAACGGTGTAATCACCAAGCTATGTTCTATTTCAAACAACTTTTAATCGATTCTGCCATCCACAAAATTGAAGCAATAAAGTCGATTTTATATCTTTTCCTCCGCGTCCTAAAAAAAGCTACTAACTATTCTATACGAATCAGTAATTTCGAAACCTATTAAAGATTATCTTCGCTCTCTATCAGTATTACAAGACGCCGATTTAACGACCAGTCTTAATAATTGCTTTTATGGGAAGTCGCGGTTCTCATCAAACTTCATTATACTAGAATAGCGATAAATCAGAAGCTCATATCATAAGAATTTAATACAAATAAGGCGCTAATAATAATACGCCCCCCATTTCGTTAAATAAACTGTCATTTCGAAACATTTCAGTTCAGAATAGACCGCTGCCGTCATTTTTTTATTATGTCATTAAAACGTTTTGAAAAGGTTTTGAAACTTATTTTGATCAATAACATTTGACGATGGCCTGGTCTTGCACCCAATGGACCAAGATCTCATGCCAGCCAGATCAACGTGATTGTACGAAGGCTAGAATTTTGTGAATGGATAGCCTTATATGTAGTTATGAACGTATGGATATTCGCTAGCTGAGCAAACCGTAGTATTTAACGCGTTCTCATCTTGCCTATGGTTGAATCGGACTAATTTGAAATAAGACCACACTCATAATTGTGCGTTTATTACTCGGGCCGTTTTTAAGGACTGACACCTTTAATATAGTACAAAAATATATATAGATGGATACATCGGAAGTATTTTTTCACAAGTAGTCTCCCGTTAAAAACAACGCTTAACATAAACAGAGGTCCACTTCGTTCACTGAAGAGTAAATTAATTAAGTTAAAAGGGCTCTTAGCTTTTTTCGATCTGTAAAGCTGGCCAATTAAAAAGTTACCGGGACTTGTACTGGCGGGTAGCGACTGCCGGCATTTATTCAGTACAACTCTGAGGCAACATTAGTGGTACTTACAATTGAATATGAATACTTTTTTTTATTAATCTCTAAATACTTTTTTTATGCTGGGTGTTTAAGACTGGCTGTTCTGCTTGTTGATTCATTTTTATGTGGGTGGCTAGGAGGAGGGAAATCTTCTTATTATATTATTCTTTCATAAGGATTATTTTAACGTGTGTTAATTTAATCGCGTCCACTGATTAAATTTTATCATTATCTAAGTGTCATCAATTTTGTGACGGTGCTTTGAGGTAGATTGGATGCAAGACCAAGCCATCGACTAATGTTATTGATCAAAATAAGTTTCAAAACGAATTAATGACATAATAAAAAAATCACGGCAGGGGTCTATTGCGTTGCCAGTCATTGAACTAAAATGTTTCGAAATTACAGTTAATTTAACAAAATGGGGCGCGTGTTTCCAGCGCCTTATTTGTATTAAGGCGTAAGGCGCTCATAGCGCTGTGCGACCGCGGTGTTCTTACCGATCACTAAGGTTAAGCAGCGTTCGACTCGGTTGGCCTGAGATGGTGACCGTTGTGGCATTTTCTTATTCTAGCGTCTCCGTGCTTCGGAAGGCACGTTAAGCCGTTGGTCCCGATTACCACATAATGTGGTAGTCGTTACGCCGAGTTGGAAGCCTTAAAGGCGGCTTGATAAGTTCCGACAGCAGGTGGCCACAAACCTGCCTCCACCAATCCGCACTGGGTCCGCGTGGTGGAGTATGACCTAATCTCTCTCACCTCGATTTGTGAGAGAAGGCCTTTGCACAGCAGTGGGCAGTATAGGCTGATATTATAACAAAAATGGGGCGCATGTTTTCGCTGACGTCATGAATGTCGAAATGAAAATCTTATCCGAATGAAATTCTTTTGATATGACCTTCTGATTCATCGTTATATAATTAAGTTTGGTGAGAACCGCGGCTTCCACTCACAGCAAGTATTATTACTTGTCGTTAAATCGGCGTCTTGTAATATTGGTAGGAGGCGAAGATAATGTTTAATAGGTTTTGAAATTACTGATTCGTATCGAATAGTTAGTAGCTTTTTTAGGCTGCGAGGGGAAAGCTATAAAATCGACTTTATCGCTTCAATTTTGTGGATGGCAGAATCGATTAAAAGTAAAACAACAAAATGCGTTGAATGATTCCATTACATACGTAGTTACAGGTCAAGCTAATAAGCGTGTTAAAAATCAGATAACTTAGATCTTATAATATTAGCCCTGTTAAGAAACTATCCCACTGTTCGTGTATCCACACGGGCACGGGCCTCCTCTCGAACTGACAGGGCTTAGGCCATAGTCCACCACGCTGGCCCAGTGCGGGTTGGTGAACTTCACACACCTTCGAGAAACTCTTAGGCATGCAGGTTTCCTCACGATGTTTTCCTTCACCGTTAAAGCAAGTGTTAAAAAATGTTTAATACGCATATGCTTTCGAAAAGACAGAGGTGTGGGCCTGGGTTTGAACCTGAGAGTTCCCACGGTTTCAAATGCTTTACAGTACCCATGGTCACGGGAAGGACTGAGGTATTTAATGTCCAAAAATCCGTAAAAAGTAGTTTTATTTCATGCGTAAGGGCCTAAGTAGCCGACAGAGTGATACGCGCTGGCGTCGCCGATAGAAACACATATAATCATCTGACTGATAAGGTGATTTTAAATATTTATAGAACAGATTCCGCAAACTAGGAGTTGAGTTGTAAGGGTCCTTGACCTTGTATAAAAAATTATTTGCCAAAATACTAACCAGTTTAAGAAAGGGTTTACCGCTTGTTACCAAAATCTATTAGAACCATACTGCCATATGAAACATTTGAGAACGTGAGTAAGTACAACAATCCTATCAAAGCAGCACTTGAGCCACACACCAACAGATGTCAATCATCCAATACAGCATATTTCCAGTGTACTCAATACAGTAATTATAAAACACCGCAAAAAACTTACGACACAAGAACAGTCTCATGTGCATAGTAAGGTTAAATTCAAAAACTAAGTCCGTGCCTAAGTAGACGACAGTGATACGCGCCGCGGCCGGTGCCGCCGATAGAGAGACATTAAATCACCTGACTGAGAAGGGGACTTTTAAATATTTATAGAATCGATTCCACAAACAATGAGTTGTTTGTTTGACAACACCATGAAGCGCATTGTAAGTATAAAGTATATGTGGTGACTTTAACATTAATTTAATGAGTAAAACAAAAACGTCTACTTAATTTCTACAACTGCTGTCATCTTATAATCTTAAATGGGCTTTCCAAGAGCCTACACGTCCAACAAGTGGGACATGCATAGACAATATTTTACATAATGTACGTGGGTGTAAATTAAAGTTATTAGAATTGGCTTTATCAGATCACACAGCTCAGCTTGCGTCATGTCCAGCAAAAAAGAGTCCTGTGAATAAATACTGGTTCATTAAAAAGCAAGACTTAAACCTTGTCAATATTAGTAAATTTGTTGATTGTATAAACTCTTTAACATTTTTCGAAGAATTTAAATGTGATGATCCCGTTAGGGCTTTTAATGGCTTCTATGAAACCTTTGTTCTTTTTTACAAATTATGCTTCCCTGCTACTTATGTGAGAATAAACATGAAAAAACGACCCAGATGGATAACAAAAGGCATAAAGATGTGTTGCAAGCGTAGGCGTCATCTTTTATGGCTATATCGATCAAAAAGAACAAAAAAATAAAATGGCATGTAAATATATTTCAACAAGACTAAATAGTATAATTAACTTACGCAAAAATATCAAAATAACTATTTTATAAAATCAGCCATCAACAAAAATAAAGCCACTTGGAAAATTATTAATAATTCAAAATATAATGAGCCTAAAGACGAAATTCATGACATTAATATAGGCAACAATTTAACGACAGATGACCCATTTACTATTGCTACCTCGTTTAATAATTTTTTTATTGACCATATTAATAATTTAAATTCTAATATAAATATTCGTAAGCCTGTTAGCGTTTAAAACTCACTGTATATGACCCCTACCACTCCTGATGAAATACATAGAATTATTACTGACCTAAGAAACACAAACAGTACAGAATACGATCATTTATCTGCGATGAATTTAAAACGCGTATCATTAAAGATATCTCCAATATTAAGTCATATTATAAATGTATGTATAATTCATGGAATATATCCGGATAAACTTAAGTTGACAATAATTAAACCATTATTTAAGAAAAATGACAAAAAATGTATGTCTTGCTATAGGCCCATTGCTTTAATCCCTGTTATTTCTAAAATTTTTAAAAGGGTCGTTTATGATAAAATTTACAATTATTTTGAGACAATGAACCTAACGAAATTTTTGCTAAAGAACAATTCGGGTTTCGGAAAAATAAATCAATAAATTTAGCAATCTATCACTTCTTGAAAACAGTATTGGAAAACGTGGAAAGTAAAATATCAGTGTGCGGGATTTGCATGGATCTCATCGAAGCATTTGATTGTGTAGATCATTCTAAGCTACTTCAGATATTACATGCGTATGGGGTTAGAAAAAACGTTTTGAATTTAATTGAATCTTATCTTTCTAATAGGAAACAATGCACTCAAATAACGAGAATATGTCCTGTTTCACAAAAAGATAAACATTATATATCTGCCTACAGAGTAGTTAGGTTTGGTGTTCCTCGAGGAAGCGTACTTGGGCCACTTCTATTTAATATCTACATCAATGATTTTCCAAACGTGATAAAACGGCAAAACTTTTTTATTTGCAGATGATAGCACTATAGTTATAACAGGTACAAATAAAGTAGCTCTTGAGAAAAACATAAATGAAACTCTCTCTGATTATTGAATGGCTTACTTCAATGAACCTAAAAATTAATTTGGATAAAACTTACATTATGTCATTTAAAAATAGAATTTCACATCAATATAACCTCAATATTACCTATATGGGAACATCAATTGAAGAAGTTCAATCGACAAAATTCCTGGGAATACATATTCACGACGTACTAAATTGGAAATTGCATGTTGAGAGTTTGTGTCTAAAACTAAATCAACAATCGTATGCACTTTAGAGGCTTTCCTAAGTTGTTGATCGATCAGCAGTGGTAACTGCATACCATAGCAATGTAGGTTCTTTGTTGAGATATGGTATTATATTCTGGGGATATTCTACTTATAACGAGCGTGTATTTATATGCCAAAAAAAATGCTTACTTGCTATTTGCAATCTACAACGAACAGATAGTTGCAGACCTTTCTTTAAAAAATTAAAAATCTTGACTATGCCCTGTCTGTACATACATGAAGTGGTAATGTTTATAAAGAAAAATATTAGCTTATTTGATCACTATAGGAGTACACGACATGCATACAAAATCAGCTGCCCAACTCATAAAACAGCAATGTTTAATAAAAGCATGTTTTGTATGGGACCTCGCATATACAACCATCTGCCGAAGTATATACTAGAAGTAACTGATATTAGTATTTTTAGATGTCGACTAAAACGACTCTTAGTACAAAGGGCTTACTAAAGTGTTCACGAATACCTTGTTGACAATATAATTATTATACTACTAATATTATTTTAACTGTCACTATTATAATTAAAATTACGATAATTAACATTAATATAATTGTTATCATTAAAACAGACACTTATTATTCATTCAATTGTACATGTTTTATTATATATTTAACTTTTAATTAAATAATTTATAAATGTCCGATACCATTATTATGTTTTCTTAATTGTTAGGTACTTTAAGTACTTGGATTATTCTTATGATATTTGCATACCTAAAGGCAGAATATGGCGTACGACCATTGTAATTTTAACATCCTCTGTAACCCATTTTCGCAAATAAACTGATTTGAAAGTTCTGAGAGCTTAGCACGAAAATACTGACATTAGCTTAACGCTATCGACCTAGAATGCCATCCTTGTCATACTACAAATTTACTAAATAAACATGAACGTGACGGCACATTACTATCTAGGTTACGTTAACGTCAAAGTTTTCTTGCTAAGCCCACTGATCATACACAAGTATGATCTGAGGCTTTAGTGCGAACAGACCACGGAGTGTGGAACAGACTGATGTTAGCGTAACGCTGATATACAATCATTTTTGCTGTACAAAATTCCTAAATAGAGATAAGCATTTGCAGTATCTTTATTAAGTATGGACGATTTACTTTTTGTAGGATTTGGAAAGTAAGGTAAAAATATGGTAGCAGTAAAAAAAATCAACTACAAAGTAACAATATAAGTTTAATCATATTTACTCATGACTTCGAGGTATCATTATATATAACTGCCGATATATTAACCCTTAAAAAGGCTGTATTGATTCATCATCATCATCATTTCAGCCTATACCTGTCCACTGCTGAACATAGGCCTCCCCAATCGCTTTCCAGCGTAACCGGTCCGATGCCACCTGCATCCAACGATTTCCTGCGATTTTCACAAGATCGTCGGTCCATCTGGCGGGCGGTCGTCCTACGCTGCGCTTGCCAATACGTGGTCTCCACTCTAGAATCTTTCTGCCCCAACGCCCGTCCAATCTTCGCGCTATGTGGCCAGCCCATTGCCACTTCAGCATGCTAATCCTGAGGGCTATGTCGGTGACCTTGGTTCTTCTACGAATCTCCTCATTCCTGATTCGATCGCGTAGAGAAACGCCGAGCATAGCTCTCTCCATAGCTCGCTGAGCAACTTTGAGCTTTTTTATGAGACCTATTGTAGAGACCACGTCTCTGATCCATATGTCATCACTGGTAACGCACATTGACTAAAAACTTTAGTCTTTAGGCACTGAGGTATTTTGGATGAGAAGATGTTGCGCAGTTTCCCGAACGCTGCCCAGCCGAGTTGGATTCGTCGATTGACCTCTCTCTCAAAGTTGGACCTACCTAACCGGACTGCCTGTCCCAGGTAAATGTATTCATCGACAACTTCAAGAGTAGAGTTCCCAACGGTGAGTGCGGTGGGTACGACATGGACATTAAACATTATTTTTGTTTTGTCCATATTCATTTTAAGACCCACTTGTTGGGATACTCTATTGAGGTCACCGAGCATTCGTCCTAGATCTTCCAGCGACTCCGCCATGACCACAATGTCGTCGGCAAATCGAAGGTGAGTGATGTATTCGCCATTGATGTTGATGCCAAGTCCTTGCCATTCCAAGAGCTTGAAGGCGTCCTCTAAGGTGGCCGTAAACAGTTTCGGAGAAATGACGTCTCCCTGTCTTACTCCTCTTTTTATGGGGATCACCTTCGTGCACTGCCCCTGTACTCGGACTGACATGGTGGCGTTATTATACAAGCACTTCAACACTTCGATGTACCTATAGTCAATGCGGCATCGCTGCAGAGATCTAAGAATCGCCCAAGTCTCGATCGAATCAAAGGCTTTCTCATAGTCCACAAACGCCAAGCATAGTGGCCGATTATACTCCTCAGTCTTCTGTATAACCTGCCGCAGCGTATGTATGTGGTCTATGGTACTAAAACCTTTCCGGAAACCGGCTTGTTCGGGAGGCTGGAAGTCATCAAGCCTTTATTCGAGACGATTCGTAATGACTCTCGAAAACAACTTATAAACATGGCTCAGCAGTGTGATGGGCCTATAGTTCTTCAATAAAGAATTATCACCTTTCTTGAAAAACAGCACCACCACACACCTGTTCCATGCTTCCGGCGTTTTCCCTTCAAGCAAGACGGAATTAAATAGCCTCTGAAGGACTTTAAGTACCGGCGATCCGCCCGCCTTCAGAAGTTCTGCAGTAATTCCGTCTTCACCCGGCGCTTTGTTGTTTTTTAGTTGAGAGCCATCCTAATTTCGCACAGGCTGATGTCCGGGATATCTTCAGTGCAGTGTCGGGTTAGCTTGGCTCTTGGGTCTTTTACCAAGTCAACAACAGGTTTAGCTACTGAGGTATATAACTGTCCATAGAACCTCTCTATCTCCCTGAGCACCTCTGACCTATTTGACGTTACGTTTCCGTCCTCCGTCTTCAGCTTCGTCAACTGGCTCTGCCCAATAGACGCGTCTCTTGCGAACACTTTAGAGCCCTTGTTCTGCTCTATGGTCTCCTCAATACGCCTTGCATTGAAGGACCGTAAGTCGTGTCGCAAGGACTTCAATATCTGTCCATTAAGCTGCCTATAGGACTTAGCATCATCGGAGGTTTGGAGCGTCATGGAACGTCGCTCAGCCATGAGGTTTCGGGTGTAGTCAGATAGTTTTTGAGGCCTATTTTTACGGTGGGTCTTAAAATACTTGGACCCGACCGTATGAACAGTCTCTACCAGCCTGTTGTTGATTTCGTCCACTGATTGAATACGCGTTAAAATTATGGACGTAACGTTTAAATAAAAATAGTTGCAAGGAATATGCGACGATACCAATACAGCAAACATCTTAGTAGTATGCTCACAAATAAACATGAATGTGAATATAACATTGCGCCAGCGATTATCAATTTGAGTGATGCACGAAGGGCCATTCCGTTGGTAGGGACTTATAAGAAATATATTGCAATTGAGAAAGGGCATGCTCCGTTGGTTCGGGCATATAGAAAGAATGCCAGAGGAAAGAATGACAAAACAGATATACAATGTGAAAGTGGAAGGATGCAGGTACCGGGGAAGACCTAGACTATCTTACCACGACCAAATAAACCGAGTCTTATCTGATGGAAAAGTCAAGAGTCTCCGTAACCGGCGAGCGTGTATGAGACGAACTATGAGAGTCGAGGAAGCCAGAGAGGTATGTAAGGAAAGAACCTGTTGGAACTCTGTACTCTCTGCCTACCCCGCAAGGGATCTGGCGTGAGGTTATAGATAGATAGATAGATAGATATTGCAATTCGGAGTTATTAGGTAAGATAATGACAAGAGCAGCACTTAGTGTATTTCATGGAGGATTTTTAGACGACTTAATGAATGAGCACATATTTAGTCTAATGTCTTTTAAAAAAAAAACTGTTGTGGTTAAATTTTAAATGCATTTTTATCTAACACACCGTCAAGCTTATATTCCCCAAGCAGGAGTGGCAGAGATGTACTGAGTACGCCCACGTTTCGCCGACGATGTTAAGGGGCCCATGTAATAGGGGGCGAGCCTATTGCCATATACCGGGCACAGACAATTCCAGACTCCGGACTCATACTGTGAATTTTTCGTTAGAAAAATTACATTTGTCCGACCCAGGGCCTCGTGATCACAAAGCGCTGTGCTTTGTCACCAGACTAATGAGGCATTTTTATTTATATACATCTATGCAATTGCATCGGGGGTCTGTCCAAGAGCGTGCTCGTCGCGACCCCTGCCAGTCATTATGGCTACAATCTTGGACCGAAGACGTACCGCAGTGCGGGCTAGGGCGTCCCCCCGAGGCGACGCGTACCGGCCCGCCCCCGTCGGTACGAATATAGGTGGAAGCGGAAGCGGCGATGGGGGCCGCCACCCATCACGCCGGGCCCGAACTGGCGAGTCGTGGGGTGCAGAGTGCCGAATAGGCACTTGGAATGTAAGAGGTGGTATGGAAGATAAGATGCATGAGGTGATTGATGTGATGAAAGAGAGACGCCTGGATGCTCTGTGTGTAACAGAGACTAAGCGGAGGGGCAGTGAAACCTGCGATCTTCCTGATGGAACGATGGCTCTGTGGTCTGGGGTACCGCAGAGCAGTCGTGCCAGCATGGGGGTAGGTATCTTGCTGTCCCGTCGCCTGGCCTCTGGAGTGAGAGATTATGGCCTGTGCGATGCGAGACTTCTCTGGGTCCGTTTAAAACTGGGTGTCACTAGAGTATTTTTGGTCGCAGCATATGCTCCCGTAAGCTCGTCGACACCCCAGGACCTTGAGAAGTTTTGGGATATTGTCAGGGAAGTTCTGGATTTGGCTGAGGCTAACGAAAAGGTGATTTTGTGTGGCGATCTGAACGGATGGGTAGGAACCAGGCGGCAAACTTGCGACGCTGCTCTGAGACCTTATGGTGATAAGAGAGTGAACGATGCAGGTTAGCTCATTGTAGATGTTTGTTTGGAAAGGGGTCCGTCCGATATTCCAGCACAAGGACATACATATGTATACGTGGAGAAGGAATGAACAAAAAAGCATGATAGATCTGATCCTGGTTGATAACCGTCTCTGAAGCAAACTACAAGATACGCGTGCGTATAGAGGCCCCACTCTGGAATCAGACCACTATCTCGTAGTTGCGCGGCTTAGTGGTCTGTTCAGGAAGTGGAGGCACTGGCGAGAGCGTATCCCCTTCGGAGACCTTGAAAGATTAAAGGTTGAAAAGTTGCAAGATGAGAGCGTAAGGAGAATGTATGAAGACAGAGTCCGGGACAAGCTTTTGATAGCAGGCTCTTCGGACTCAAATGTAGATGAATGCTGGAATAGCCTGAAAGAGAGTTTGATGGAATCCGCGAAAGAAGTATGTGGTTGCTCAAAGAAGCATATTACAGCAAAAGGTGATGCATGGTGGGATGCAAAGCTCCGTAGAAAGTAAGAAGAAAGCGTGGCAGGACTATGTATCTTCTTTGAACCTGAATGCCAGTATGACAGAGATGAGGAAAGAAATATACCGGCAATGCAAGAATGCCACTAAAACTTTAGTGAAAGAAAAGCGTGAAAGAGCCAGTATGATTGAGGAGGAGAGGCTGGCGAAGAACTTCGAGAACAACACCAAACTCTTTTGGAGCAAGGTGAGAAAGGCTCGAGGTGATTCGTCAGGCTCCAGAATGGAAAGGATAAAATCTAAAGATGGTGACATTCTTGCAGACACACAAGCTGTGCTAAACCGGTGGAGTGAATATTTTGGAGAAATGTATGGAGATGACCCGGATGCTGATGCCGCAGACGTGCCCAAAGGCGAGATTGCGGCACCAGAATCAACGGAGGACATCACTATGGAAGAAGTTGAATGGGCGATAGGAAGTATGAAAAACGGTAAAGCTGCGGGAGTAGACATGATATCTGCCGAGATGATCAAATATGGTGGAACTTGCGTCCGGGATGCTTTCCGGGCCCTTGCAAACCTTTGCTGGAGGACCGGTAGAGTCCCTACAGATTGGCGCCGCGCAGTCATAGTACCCTTGTATAAAGGCAAGGGTTCACAATATGACTGATGTATGTATATTTAGCACTATATAGTTAGATTTCTGTTTTAATGTGATGTTTTGTATAATATATATGGTTAGTTTAGGATATTATATTCAATTCTACTGTAGGTACACTTGTTGCTATCCTCTACTCTATTTTCATCTCTCTATCGCTCTAAGGTTTGCTGGAAAAAAACTTAATATTGAGTTAAGCTCGCCTTTGTACATAAGCTTTCAGTTAAATTGTTATTTGTCAATATATGTGTACAATAAAGAATTAAATAAAATAATTTTGGTTTTCTTCACATTCAAATGTAAGTCTTATTTCATGTGTAATATTTGCGTAAATCTTAGAACTCAGTATTAGAACTCAATACTTCTATATTGAAAATGCTATCTACCGTAATTGAACTTACAAGTAACATTGACATTGACGAACCGTTTAGTTTTTACCAGTCTCCGCTAGATGGCCAATACAAATGTGGGTGGGGCGTAACGTCCCTCTCGACCGTGCAGGTGGCGCAATTCCACGCTTAAATTGTACAGGAACATCTTATTACGCCATCTCCTGTTCGTTTTCTTCGTGGTCTACATAATGTCGTGTGTGAAGGATGGATCTTGACAAATTACTATTACGATACTTATTTGTTGCTTCACTAGCGTGGAAAAGTTAGCGAGAATAATGATGGCAGTCATGGTGTTATATTTGAGAGGAATTTATTCTAGTTATGGAGTTACTTATGTAATATTGTGCGTACATAGAAGGAAAAATATTTGATAAGCTGTATGTAGATAGAAGTTGATTGAAATATCTGATTCGATAATTTAGACAGGTAGACATTAATAAATCAAGACAATAAACATCATTAAGACATAAGATATTCCCCAAGCGCGGATGGCAGAGGTACACCCACCTACCGCCGCTGACGTTAGGTCCCAATGTAATATAGGGTGAGCCAAATACCATTATACAATAATAATACAAGGATATATTTTCTGACTTCACCTGTTATTGAGTAGCAGAATAAAACTACTTTTTTTTACCTAGGATTCGAACGCAGGACCTCGTGATTGCTCTATGCGCCACTAACCCAACGAGGTAGTTATAGTAGTGACATTAAACATCAATAAGAACAACGCAAAAGTGAAACGAAGTATTCGATAGATAGTGCATAGATGTATCTATCTATCTATCTATAACCTCACGCCAGATCCCTCGCGGGGTAGGCAGAGAGTACAGAGTTCCAACAGGTTCTTTCCTTACATACCTCTCTGGCTTCCTCGACTCTCATAGTTCGTCTCAGACACGCTCGCCGGTTACGGAGACTCTTGACTTTTCCATCAGATAAGACTCGGTTTATTTGGTCGTGGTAAGATAGTCTAGGTCTTCCCTGGTACCTGCATCCTTCCACTTTCACATTGTATATCTGTTTTGTCATTCTTTTCTCTGGCATTCTTTCTATATGCCCGAACCAACGGAGCATGCCCTTTCTCATCTTTACACCGATACTATCTTTCATACCTACTCGCTGTCTTACTATGCTGTTGCTAATGCGGTCGGTCAGCTTCACTCCGCACATCTTCCGCAGAGCTCGCATTTCTACCACATTTATCCTACTTTCATTCTCCTTCTTACATACCCAGCTCTCGCTACCATATAACAGCGTTGGGACAAGAACTCCGTTATGTATGGCCAGCTGCGCCTTATGGCTTAAGTGCCGGCTCCCGAGTAGCTTTCCCATCGCACCATTCACACTGTTCCCTGCACTCACTCTTCTCTCAATGTCAGCGGTGTATTTCCCATCCTTACTGAAGGCGCATCCAAGATATACAAACTCATTCACTTGCTCCAGCACATCGTTACCAACCACAATCCTTACATTCGTTACATTCGTTCTGGTTTCTTCCCTTTCAAAAACCATAATCTTGGTTTTCTTCACATTCAAGTGTAAGCCATTGATCATGCAGTCGTCTTTCATAACTGTGACTAGTGTTTGCAGATCAGTGGCTGTTGGCGCTATTAAAACCGCGTCATCTGCATAAAGTAGATGGTTTACCACTAAGTCACCCATTTGTACACCTTCATTCATCAATCAATCTATTTTGGCTCACCCTATATTACATTGGGACCTAACGTCAGCGGCGGTAGGTGGGTGTACCTCTGCCATCCGCGCTTGGGGAATATCTTATGTCTTAATGATGTTTATTGTCTTGATTTATTAATGTCTACCTGTCTATATTATCGAATCAGATATTTCAATCAACTTCTATCTACATACAGCTTATCAAATATTTTTACTTCTATGTACGCACAATATTACATAACTAACTCCATAACTAGAATAAATTCCTCTCAAATATAACACCATGACTGCCATCATTATTCTAGCTAACTTTTCCACGCTAGTGAAGCAACAAATAAGTATCGTAATAGTAATTTGTCAAGATCCATCCTTCACACACGACATAACCACGAAGTACACCACGACACGACATGTAGACCACGAAGAAAACGAACAGGAGATGGCATAATAAGATGTTCCTGTACAATTTAAGCGTGGAATTGCGCCACCTGCACGGTCGAGAGGGACGTTACGCCCCACCCACATTTGTATTGGCCATCTAGCGGAGACTGGTAAAAACTAAACGGTTCGGCAATGTCAATGTTACTTGTAAGTTCAATTACGGTAGATAGCATTTTCAATATAGAAGTATTGAGTTCTAATACTGGGTTCTAAGATTTACGCAAATATTACACATGAAATAAGACTTACATTTGAATGTGAAGAAAACCAAAATTATTTTAATTAATTCTTTATTGTACACATATATTGACAAATAACAATTTAACTGAAAGCTTATGTACAAAGGCGAGCTTAACTCAATATTGAGTTTTCTTCCAGCAAACCTTAGAGCGATAGAGAGATGAAAATAGAGTAGAGGATAGCAACAAGTGTACCTACAGTAGAATTAAATATAATATCCTAAACTAACCATATATATTATACAAAACATCACATTAAAACAGAAATCTAACTATATAGTGCTAAATATACATACATAAATATAATAAAATATAACTAAATATATTCAAATACATATATGATAATACTATATACGGATAAATATAATTCATGACGACAGGAAATGTTCTTTAGTTCTTTTCTTGAAGGCGTCTAGTGAGATGCTATTGCGGATGGAATGCGGGAGTGAGTTCCACAAGTGCACCGCGTAGACAGTAAAAGAACCATTATAGCGGCTAGAAGTGTGATTAGGAGTACGGAGTAGAAGGGAAGTAGATGTGCGACAGGGATTGCCCCAAGGAACTCGAAATTCAAAACGTTCCTTGAGATATGCTGGTGAATTGGGATTGTGGAGAACGGAAAAGGGAAGTGAAAGTACGTGAGTATCTCGACGACGCCGAATAGGCAACCACCTCAATTGCGCCCGAAATTCTGACACGTGGTCGTATTTTCAATCCAAAAATAAAACGGATGCACAAATTTTGAAGTCGTTCGAGTTTATTGAGGAGCTCCTCCGTCGCGTCCAGAAAACACACATCAGCATAGTCCAGAAGGGGAAGAAGAGATTGAGCAAGAGTTATTCTAGTTAGAAAGGGCAGGGACTTTTGGAGCCGTTTGAGAGACTGGAAGGAGCCATATATTCTTCTGCTTACTTCCGCAATATGAATATTCCACGAAAGATGGCAATCAATATAGATTCCTAGATTTTTGACACTTTTGGAATTAGCTATAGGAACGGAATCGTACAATACTGGTGGAAAAAAATCTTGATTCAAAAGGTTGTAGTAGTATCTGCCACCAATAATGAGCGCTTGAGATTTTGTAGGATTGACTAACAGGCCATAAGTTTTAGCCCACTCGTTGATATTTTTTAGATCATTATTGATGGCTTCAATGGCCGCAGGGAGTCGTCGATTTTAAAATGACGATAGAGTTGCAAATCGTCTGCATAGAGATGATAATGTGAAGAAAATTTTTTGTGATAGAGTTAATGAAAACCGAGAAGAGAAGAGGAGAAAGAACACCACCTTGGGGAACTCCGGCAGTCAGATTACACCACTCTGAGGAAGCCTCTTTGTGCGGAGCGACTGTGAACGACCCCGAAGATAAGAGTTAAAACATTCAGTTACAGAAGACGACACATTTAAGGATGATAAGATCCCTAGGAGGATGTCAAAATCAACTGAGTTGAAAGCACTACTGTCCAATAGTACCAAAATAATAGGGAGTTTATTTTCCATAGCCAAACAGATGTCATTTGTGATTTTTAAAAGCGCCGTTACAGTACTGTGGCCAGGACGGAACCCGGACTGGTATGGACTTAGCAGGCAGTTAGAGAGAGATAAGACAGTTGATCATGTACCACACTCTCAAGTACCTTGGACAGGATAGGTAAGATGGAAATTGGATGAAATTGGGATACAGCGGTAGGATGAGCAATTTTGGGCAATGGTAGGACATAAGCCTTCTTCCAAGCTGAAGGAAATGAGCTTGTTGCCAGAGAATGGTTTATAATGTGGGTTATGACAGGAACAAGTATATTTAAAATGGGGAGAAGCATCTGAATATGTAGGCCATCATCACCCACCGCTTTAGTGGATATGTATAGGATAATTTTCTTTGTGTCCCCTTCTGTAACTTGATGAAAAGTAAACGAAGCACAATTTGGCAAAGAAATATTAGACAGACTATTCATTGTAGAAGATTTTGTATTGACGTCAAGGGTAATTGGCGATTTGGAGAAATGCTGGTTTATTGCATTAAGATCAATATCGGCTATGTCCTCACTGCGGGTTTTACCGATACCAAGAGACTTGAGAAAGTGCCATACTTGTGCTGTGTTGACATTTTGTAGAGACTGGTGAATGTGGCGTCTTTTTGCATCTCTACACATACGACTGCAACGATTACGCAGAGCTTTATAACAAGACCATTTCTCTTCCGTTGGGGACTTTCTGTACCGTCTTTTAGCTTTATTTCTTACTGACATCGCTTTTTTGATGGTGTCAGATATCCAGGGCGCGGGATAATGCTTTGCTCTCACCCTTTTTACGGGAGCGTGCCTATTGTAAAGACCTAAAAGTAAGCTATTAAAAGCATGTCTAATTCATTGCAGCTGTAGACAGAAGGCCAGTCAATATCACCCGCATCTGCGTTCAAACAATCCATATTAATGTTCTTGAAACTGCGAAGGAAAAGAAATTTGGGTTTGCGTTTAGGAGTGCGAATTTTATAAGACAGAAAAAGAAGGTCGTGGTAAGAAAAACAAGCGGGTAGTTGACCATGGCTAGCCACCTTATTGGGATCAGAAACTAGAATTAAATCTAGGAGAGAAGGGGTGCTATGGGGAGCATGATGTGTAGAATTAAGCTGAAGTTATCATAAAGAGAAGAGAATTATTCCAGTTTAGACTCGAAAGAAGAAAAAAAATCAATGTGGCAAGAGGGACTGTAATAAACACCTAAAAGGAGTTTGCTGTGATTGAAATCATCTTCTATAAACAGGTGCTCTGCTGATTTTGAATAATCACTCGGAGACTGATCAATAACCTTGTAGACGATATCTCCACGCAGATATATGAAAGAAAGAAAGAAAAATAATTTATTTTGTGCTCACACAACTAATCACAAGAGAATGAAATGAATAACAAATGTAATTAAAATGACAAAAGAGTAACAATAAAAAGGTAGAAATGCAAAGCAGTGATTGTGTGAGACCCAAAATTGGTCCCTGCCTCAGCTAATGCCGCAGCTGTATTATGCTGCAGCGCTGATCTTCCGGCAGCGCCATATTTCGGTAACATCACGGGCGGTCTCTTTCAGATATATGTATTAAAGTCTAAAACTACTAAACTAGAATTAAAATTAAAAACAAAAATAATTAAAAAATTGCCCTGTGGAAACCTAATCTACCAAAACTTTTTCAAAAAATATATATTTATTGTCTGTGGACATTTTGTAGTTTTTTGTGTTTTTTTTAATTATTTGATAATTGGCAGCACTGTTTCGTTTTGCTGTCAATCAATGTCAATCCAAGGGCACACCAAGCAAAATGGCGCGTACGACGTGGCAAATCGATAAAACGATAAATCGTGGCATCTGCAATCGTTTGGACGACTGGACGACTGTGCGACCCGATTTACATAAAATACCCAAACCAAAATGTTCTTGTCGTTATTAAATGCCTATATGTGAGATACGCCGCAACCCCCTGCATCGACGAATAGCTCCCCTTGCCTATCGCGTGCATAGCCCGACGTAAGTTTTATGTACTTATTTTTTGCATATTAAGAAGGTGACTTTTGTATTTACAATTAAGCAGCCGCACTGTTTTTAGGGCACGAAAGAGAGGAGGCAGGTTGTTCCAGCACCGGGTTGCAGCGTATCTGAAACTGCCACGTAAGGCCGCGGTCCTGTGTCCCGGTATCAACAGGAGACATGAAGAAGCCCTGGTGTATGGCGACTCCCCCACCTCCCTTGCCCGTTCTGTCATTACGCACCAGCTTGTAGCCGGGCAACGCATACTGCGTAGAAGGAAGGGCAGGTTTGAGAAAGGTCTCAGACACAAGGATTGCATGTTTTGCGCAGTAAAACTGAGTTGAAGGGCACAGGGTTAATTATCTCAGAGTTTCTTACAAAGCCCAGGTACGACGCGTTTCCGGAAGCCCGTAGACACTTTGGTGTAAGACAGTGTTGGACTTCGGAGGGCAAAATAAACATTGCTCCCAGACAAATCTCGTCGTAAGATTGAGTCCTTGGCGGAGCTACGGCCACTTCTTATACAGTTCCCGTTGGTAAAATCAACAACTAAAGAAGCCACTGAAGGATCCATGCTGCAAGTTGGCAAATCAGCTACTTCAGCGACCGATAAAAAATCACGAAAGTGTGCAAAATAAGAGTACCTGGTTCAAGGCACTATTTTATTTTTATTTATGTTCTGTGAATGTGACTGTCACTATTTTATTTTGTGGGTAAATTAATACCTGCCAACCTTTTATTTTTCTTTTCTTTGACGTTAAAACACTCGTTTAGAAATTACAGTTTTATATCTCCTGTGCTTGGGTACGAGTGTTTTGACCTCAAAATTATAACAACTGGCGAGTGCATCGAGGATGTCAGAGAGTTATTGTATTTATTGAAAACGTTATATATAATTTGTATCTATTATCTTATTTATTTGCTGTTATTAATTTTATGTACATTGTACCGTTCACTACTTTTATATAAGGTACCAAATCAAACACGAATTAAGTAATCATGTGCTACTCACACGGCGGTCCGACGGAGCAATGCGCAGCAAGCGACCAGCAGCGCCCGGCTCCCGCGCTCCCTACCACCGCTCGCCCCACCATCGTGCGAGGCTGTATTTATTATACGTTACATCTACCTTTTACAAAATTTGAAAAACAAAAATATTAACACTTAACATAACTAATATTATAAATAGATATTTTAAAGTTATTTTTTATTAATCACATTTTCATCTATCGTATCCCGTGTGTTGCTTGAATCATCTTCATCTGTACAAACTTTCCATTGTCCTTCAATTCGTTTTAAATGTACTATATTTCGACGCAACCGTTGACCATTAGCATCATTTACAGTTCCATGTCATTTCCCTCCTTGTCAACTACAGTGTGTGGTTCGTCACTGAATGTGCTAGATAGTTTATTCTGTTTTACCATATTCTTCACATATACTTTTTCTCCAATCCCTATACTATTTTCTACTGCACGCCTCTTTCTGTCTGCATATTTTTTCCTTTGGCTTTCATTTCGGTGTCTTTATCCTTTGTTTCTAAATCAATTTCAGCGAATTCAACATCCATAATGAATGGTAATTTATCTCTAAACTGACGCCTGTAAAAAGCTCTGCGGGAGATTTACCTGTGACTGAATGGGGGGTGCTATTGTACATCGTTAGATGCTTAAGTAAATCCTCTTGCCAATTAGAATTTTGAATTTGGCTGATACGCAGTCTTTTTAAAATATCGCGGTTCTGTCTCTCAACCTCACCGTTTTGTTCAGGCCAATAAGGAATACTATGAAATAACCGTATACCAAATAAGAGTTAGAATTTTTTCTTGCAATTTGGCAGACTCACACTTTTCAGTAATTTGATCCATCATGTGTTCGTTGGGAGCAGTATACTTGCACTTTGAACACTGGTTTCGAAGTATGACAAGGAAATTATCAAATTTTTCTCCACTTTCCTGTTTAATAAGCCGAAAGAGATGGCGTTCGTAGACGCAACTTTGTTTCGGAGAGAAATATTCGTCTAACTTATTTATAGCTACTGAAAAAATATCGTCATCATCATCAGCTGGTTCAATATGAGCACCCGGTATGCTGTAATAAATTTCTTGCAAAGCAAGTCCACCCAAATGCAAAAGCAATGCTCTTTTGGACTATAATATTGTGACATTTGTTGCTATAAGATATGGCTTGAGGCCCCGCTTCCATTTTTCCCAGCGTACACCAAGTGAAGCTGGCTCGCCTTCACAGTCGAAAGTCTCCAGGGGCGGAATATGTGACATTTGTTATTGTACTACCTGTAAGGAAGGTAATTATATTGTAGGTACCGTTCGGTTTTCACCGGGCTACCTCTAGTTAGATTTGTAGGTACCGTCCGATTTTCACCAGACTACCTCCAGTTTATATTTGTAGGTACCGTCCGATTTTCACCAGACTACCTCTAGTTGATATTTGTAGGTACCGTCCGATTTTCACCAGACTACCTCTTAGTTGATATTTGTAGGTACCGTCCGATTTTCACCAGACTACCTCTAGTTTATATTTGTAGGTACCGTCCGATTTTCACCAGACTACCTCTTAGTTGATATTTGTAATACCGTCCGGTTTTCACCAGACTACCTCTAGTTTATATTTATAGGTACCGTCCGATTTTCACCAGACTACCTCTTAGTTTATATTTGTAGGTACCGTCCGATTTTCACCAGACTACCTCTCTACCTCTAGTTAGTCAAATATAAAGGCCGGCGTGACTTTATAAAAATATATTTATTTAACAATACAAATTAATAATAGATACTCAAAATATTAATGCAGTCAATTAATATTACTTAACGTTAGTGCGAACGGTAAGAGAGCTGAGTCGATATTGAATCTACTTTGCTTGGCGATGGCTATTTATAGGCATCGTCAAGTAAACAACTGTTTCTAGAAGGAACCCACGCATTATGCGTCTTATGAATTGGTATTGATTATTTAGCAAAACAGTTATGAGAATTGGACTGAGACTAAACAAGTAACCTGATATCTGTTTACATGATAAATACGCAGCTGAGGCAAGTTAAGCTGATTAAGCAAAACAGTACTTCGAATTATATTCTATGAGCAATAGTCTGTTTATATTGCATCATCTTTGAAAGTACTTGCACTGAGCTGTGTACTGGTCTAGTATACATAACTCCTCCCTCCATAAGTTCAAAATCAGCGTTCGATTTTTGAGAATGTTGCTTATGTTTACATAAGGACAATATTTTAGACTTATAAATATATAAAACAATCAAAAGCACAATTATTAATATTACATAAATGATTATAGAACCTAAACTTATGCTATGCACATTCACTGAATATACGTGGTTTTCACTGAGTTTTTCACTTTTACTGTTTAATACGTGTGACAGGAACTGAAGATCTTCTAAGTTGACTTCATCTAGGCTGATTGGCTGCTTGTAGATTTTCTCTGCTGCTGTGATGCTTGGTAAATTTATAACTGGAACTTGATGGAAGACTTGATTAGTTAATTGAATGAGACGTTTCCTTAATGTGATGTTCGCTAATTTAGCTTCACATTTATTATCTAAGGTTAATATATAGGTGCCAAAAATGTTGAACTGGTTGAAATCATTTTCACAGTGCTCTGTAAGAAATGTCTGTTTTCCTGAATATAGTAACCATGTGTCAGGCCGAATAGATTTGACCTTGACTTTTGAAGATTTCACTGTAAGTGGAGAACATGATGTAATTTGTGAAGAAAATTTCATCAAATCTGTAATGCATAAGTCTTCATTAGTGACAGATAAATTATCTTCATAACACAGGAATTCTCCTTCGTCTATTTCTTTGCATGATTGTGATAGTGGAAGTATATCTGACCCTCTGACCAGGATTTGGGAATATTAAGGCGTTAATAGGAATGTTAGGTTTAAATGAGGATTATACATGGGAAAAGGATGATGAGGTTGTAATAGTTATAGAAATCTAATTGGACAATTGGTATCGACATAATAAACGTTATTCGTTTGTCCTTAATATATGCTCTTATGTCTATACAATGTACAATTTTGATCAAATTATCGGTATTTATTGGATACATTAATTTATCTATTTTCTCTATGTCTTTAAGAGTTGATAACAATTCATCTATGTCTAAAATGGATTGGTGTAAAATATTTAATCTACTAAAAGCAATAGCTGTTTCAACCTCATCTAACCTAGTTAACAAAATTTGAAAATTATGGATAATTAAATCGAAAGTATTCAAGACAATTTCTTTACTATGTTGGAATTGAGTTTTATTCAGAATGGATTCTATTTCGTTAATTGTTTTGTCTATTTCAATAAAATTATATCTCGTAGAGTTTGTCAGATTTACTAATACTCCAATTGTTTCGGAAACTAATGATATTTTGTTATCAATAGCGTTTTGTTTAGATTGAATATGACTTATTAAGGAATCGTATCTAATTGCATCTTCGTTATCTAAATTGCATGTAATGGCTTTAACTATTGAACCTAGGGGATTTAAAATACCTCTTTTAATTCTAATTGTTGGGACTAATTGATTATAACGCTCTAATGTTAAACTCATAATATACTCAGTTTGCATTTGTGCATCTATGATATTTCCATCTAAGAAATATACATTTAATTTTTCTTTTAAATAATCGTTAACTTCATAATACTTGTTAACGTTATATTCAATACTGTTACTAACAAATTTTAAATCTAATATTTTAATTATATTCCAATTATAAATGCTAATGAATGCTTGTCCTTCCTTAACTAGGAAGATTCCAGGATTATCTTCAATTTTCAAAGTTGAAGGGCCAGGTTTTGGGCTGCCTGTACGAGTATCAGGAGCGCGAACCTGCGGAGGACGTTTAACGTCTTTTTAATGGGATTTTACGAGTTTTATTGATGCAGTGTTTCTAATAACGTTCGCAACTTTAATAATTTAACAATACACGGTTAAAACGTGTAATTTACTTCCGAAATCTAAAAAGAAAATATTTAACTTTGATTTTGCCAATTTAAATTATAGACTGCAAAGATTTTAGAATATTTAAAGATTTTATATTAGAGTTTATCGTTTCCATATTTTAAGAGTGTTCAGTTTGTCAGATTTGTATATATTGTGTTATTAAATTTTTATCAATCTGTTTTATTTAATCAATTTCATTCGGGCTCTAATTTTATTATGCCTGAACCTTTTAATTAAATAAAAATACATATATTGAAGAAATGATCTGATTAATTTTGGGGTATTCGTATGTAATGTAGCTTTTACAGAAATAATAAGTATTTCATCTTCGTCGAAGATGGAATATTTATTGAAGTTGGGGTATGTCTATCAGGTGAGTTATTCGCTAATAAACTGTCTTTTATTTCATAAAGTGAATCAAGTAGTATTTTTATCCTAATAGTTATATTACTATCCTCTTCGACAGGTATTAATTCGTTTAATTTTGAAGGATCGTTTAAAATTTAAATTCACTATTACAGGGGGTTCTTCAATGTCAATTATAGGGACATCTTTTTGTTCACTCAATTTTGAAAAATCGTTATTATTAATATTTATTATTTTGGGAGGTTTTTCAAGAAGGTCAAGGTCTTCTGTTCTAGGATCTCCGAAATGTTCTATGAGAAGTTCCTTTAGGCTATCCCAAGAATTGATATTAATCCATTTGCTTACTAGTATCGCGGCTTTATCGGTTAATTTACTTGTAACACTATGGTAAATATACAATTGTTGCGCGGCATTATTTTCCCTTGAAAAGCTTCTAACTATATATTCACACATTCATATTGGATGTAAAGATTTAGTAATTGATCGTTACCGTCATAACGCTGAATTATATCGAGAATTTCTTTCGGAATAATTTGAATTTGATTCATTTTCAATATCTTGAACACTTATTATTCAATTTTACAATTTGAAAAACACAATAAGATACATATTACACACAAACAAAATAGTAAAAAAAAATACAATTTAAAATAACATACACAAAAAATACAATTTCAAAATAACACATAAAAAGTTTACAATAAAAAAATTTATATAATAAAAGAAAAAGTTCATAGATTCGGCGATTTGTGTCCGAAAAGATAAATTTTATCAATTATTATTATTTAATTTAACCTTAGCCTTTATATGCAGAACAACGTTTATTATTTTTTTTATATTACTTAATTTCTTTTCATAAGATTTATTTTCTTTTAATATATTACGTTCTCAAGTGGACCTTGTGATCGACCCACTGGAAGTAATTTTCTTTTTCAATAAAAAAATAATACGACAATGTTTTACGTAAGTTCAGCGATGCTTGTCTGATTCTTACGGCCCTAAGTGGTGATCTACGGCTTAGTGATGCGTGTCTAAATCCCGTGAGATCCTAAATTCTAATCACAAATTAGCGATGCTTGTCTAATAATGCGATATCCTTTTATCCAAATAATTCCCGTGATTTTTGACCGGAATTACAGGCTCGGGGTCTGAATGAAATTAGCGATGCTTGTCCAATTAAATTCAGAATAGACAGAAAAATAGGAACATGTAGGAAAGGTCAGAACTCACACAATGCTGCAATTTTTCATGCCGAATATCCGCTCTTTGAGTATCTGCAGGCACTTCTTGACAAAATTTCTTTGTTCGAAGGTAGGTCTTTTTCTAGGCGATTGTGGTCCGGAATCGATGCTTGTACTCCTACACGACGCCGACGACATTGTGGTCGTGGCGGAGTCGCTGGAAGATCTAGGACGAATGCTCGATGACCTCAACAGAGTATCTCAACAAGTGGGTCTTAAAATGAACATGGACAAAACAAAAATAACGTCTAACGTCCATGTCGTACCCACCGCACTCACCGTTGGGAACTCTACTCGTGAAGTTGTCGACGAATACATTTACCTGGGACAGGTAGTCCGGTTAGGTAGGTCCAACTTTGAGAGAGAGGTCAATCGACGAATCCAACTCGGCTGGGCAGCGTTCGGGAAACTGCGCAACATCTTCTCATCCAAAATACCTCAGTGCCTTAAGACTAAAGTTTTTAGTCAATGTGTGTTACCAGTGATGATATATGGATCAGAGACGTGGTCTCTTACAATAGGTCTCATAAAAAAGCTCAGAGTTGCTCAGCGAGCTATGGAGAGAGCTATGCTCGGCGTTTCTCTACGCGATCGAATCAGGAATGAGGAGATTCGTAGAAGAACCAAGGTCACCGACATAGCCGTTAAGATTAGCAAGCTGAAGTGGCAATGGGCGGGCCACATAGCGCGTAGATCGGACGGGCGTTGGGGCAGAAAGATTCTAGAGTGGAGACCACGTATTGGCAAGCGCAGCGTGGGACGACCGCCTGCCAGATGGACCGACGATGTTGTGAAAATCGCAGGAAGTCATTGGATGCAGGTGGCATCGGACCGGTTACGCTGGAAAGCGATTGGGGAGGCCTATGTTCAGCAGTGGACAAGTATAGGCTGAGATGATGATGATGACTCCTACACGGTGTTGAGCTTGTCTGGTATGACTACTGCAACCCTTATCGCGACTGAAATCCTACCGTTCGGCTGCGCCAGTCAAATATAAAGGCCGGCGTGACTTTATAAAAATATATTTATTTAACAATACAAATTAATAATAGATACTCAAAATATTAATGCAGTCAATTAATATTACTTAACGTTAGTGCGAACGGTAAGAGAGCTGAGCCGATATTGAATCTACTTTGCTTGGCGATGGCTATTTATAGGCATCGTCAAGTAAACAACTGTTTCTAGAAGGAACCCACGCATTATGTGTCTTATGAATTGATATTGATTATTTAGCAAAACAGTTATGAGAATTGGACTGAGACTAAACAAGTAACCTGATATCTGTTTACATGATAAATACGCAGCTGAGGCAAGTTAAGCTGATTAAGCAAAACAGTACTTCGAATTATATTCTATGAGCAATAGTCTGTTTATATTGCATCATCTTTGAAAGTACTTGCACTGCGCTGTGTACTGATCTAGTATACATAACTAGTTATCTAGTATAATTATCAACTGTTGTCAAAATAGAGGAACATGTAATAACATTGTTTTGTTTTATAAATACAATATAGCACTTTAAGAAGCCAAAGAAGAAAAGGATAAAGTAGTCGATGGTATAATATTGTTAATAGGTGTGTTTAGTTATTATTTCATAGTTTAAGTAGTATTACGGTTATATTTTTAGGCAATAATTATTATAAAAAATATAAATCTAAACGCGGGTACATAATAACCATTAAGCATCATTAAATAAATTCGTAACGTAAATAACTTTGACAACAGTTCGAGGCATCACAACAGTCTTAATATAACCTTGTTATACGTTTCTAGGTACCGATCAGCTAAGAGAATCAGTTGCAACATAATTTTATTTAACTATTAATTTTTAAGGGTAATCATAACTTTATAATGCGCAACGCTATTATGCCTATTCATTTAGAAATAAATATGATAAAAATAAAAGTACGAAGACACAACGACGATAGTTGCAAATTAATAAAATATCCTGGCAGGGTCGCCACTTGTACCGTTCACTACTTTTATATAAGGTACCAAATCAAACACGAATTAAGTAATCATGTGCTACTCGCACGGCGGTCCGACGGAGCAATGCGCAGCAAGCGACCAGCAGCGCCCGGCTCCCGCGCTCCCTACCACCGCTCGCCCCACCATCGTGCGAGGCTGTATTTATTATACGTTACATATACAAGGTGTAACATAATAAACGCAAGACCTCAGACACCCCAATTAGAGAATTGCTTCATAAATTCAAAACGAAAACCAAATTTCCAAATTTAAAGGTTTTTACCCCTTTTTTAAGCACTTTTATACCCCAATTAACAATGAAACTTGTACGTGCATGTGTGCATTTTGAGAAATACGGGTTAGGAAAGCATTTGTACTCTCCTTATTGCTATGAATCAAGAATAAATTTAGTCTTTTATAGCGCACTGACGGAGTAAAAGCATTTTTTGCTAATTTAAAAAAAAACGTATGATACATTAAAAATAGTTGGAATCAATTCAGTTATCGATTTAAAACAAACTACTTTCAGGTCTTGCGTTTATTATGTTACAGCTTGTATTATGTTTAATATTGATTCTGAAGATAGTTTTGTATCTTGTTCTGCGTCTAGTGAGTCTGATAAAAACTTTGCTAGCGCGTTTAGTGAGGATTCCGTTCTCCTGCACGAGCAACTCTCTTCCAAATTTTCTGGCTTAGGCAATTTTTTTTTAATTTGTCCATATACATGCTCAAAGCGTTCCCGCGCACTATTCCGATCTACTATCATCTTTCGACCCTACCATTCAATCCATCTCCCCGCAGACTGTAGTTCTGGAAACGTATGAGAAGAGGACGGGGCTTGCCTGAACGAACTCCCAGGCGATGGCAGGCCACGATGTCTGAGGAAGAGACATTGGTGATCGTCATCTTCTCCTTCATTATTATCATCGCTTGAACGATGTGCTCTTCATTCTGCTGCTCGGGAAGGCCATGGAGAAGCAGGACCTTTTTGCGAGAAGCCATTTCATGGCGATCAAGGCCCACAGTCAGTAACTCCATCTGAGTCTTCAGAACACCCATCGTTTTCCACACAAGACATTTAAATTCAGTGAAGTCCCGGGACAGGCTAGCTATTGACTTACCGCTGACATTCCGGAGATCTTCTTTATATCTCTCCATCCGTGTGGTGAAAGTTGCGGCGAGATCTTCCACACTGGGAGACAGCCTGGTGTAAAGGTCCATGATTGTGCAGATGTAGTGACTTAACAGATGAAACTTAGAGTGAAAAGAGTGCACTTAAGGATATTGCTAATGTTATAGCATATGTAAGAGGTAAATATCCACTTGAATAGATTATTTTAATAAATTATCAGGAGCTCGAGAAAAACCATTCTTACTACTTAAACTACCCTCCTTAATTTTTTTTTTTTAACGGGAAGAAACCAGATCGAATGCAAGGATTGTGGTTGGGAACGATGTGCTGGAGCAAGTGAATGAATGGAAAATACACCGCTGACATAGAGAGAAGAGTGAGTGCAGGGAACAGAGTAAACGGCGCGATGGGAAAGCTACTTGGGAGCCGGCACTTAAGCCGAAAGGCGCAGCTGGCCATACATAATGGAGTGCTTGTCCCAACGCTGTGATATGGCAGCGTGAGCTGGGTATGTAACAAGGAGAATGAAAGTAGGATAAATGCGGTGGAAATGCGAGCTCTACGGAAGATGTGCGGAGTGAAACTGACCGACCGTATTCGCAACAGCGTAGTAAGAAAGCAAATAGGTATGAAAGAGAGTATCGGTGTAAAGATGAGAAAGAGTATGCTCCGTTGGTTCGGGCATATAGAAAGAATGCCCGAAGAAAGAATGACAAAACTGATATACAATGCGAAAGTGGAAGGATGTAGGTACCGGGGAGGACCTAGACTATCTTACCATGACCAAATAGACCGGGTCTTATCTGAAGGGCGAGCGTGTATGAGACTAACTATTAGAGTAGAGGAAGCCAGAGAGGTATGTAAGGAAAGAGCCTGTTGGAACTCTGTACTCTCCGCCTACCCCGTAAGGGATCTGGCGTGATGATATAGATAGAAATAAGACTACCTTTCGGATTTTATCGCGCTTTATTTTTGATTTTTAAGTATTTTATTGTGAATATATATATATATATATTTAGAAGTTTTCTAATAAATAACGAAAAAAATATTTACAAGTGAAATGTGATATTATTTGTGTGACCAGAATGTCGATCCAAGTAATGTTTGCATGTTAAGATATATCACTTCATCGTAAGGGTTTCACAGATATAAAGATAGAAGATATTATGTAATAGCTATGCAAACTCGTGCGAATTTGTGAATGAAGGGAGTAGTGATGATAAACTGAGGTAAGCCACGCCCACCACGATGACGTCAAGGCAATTTCAAAGATTAGGAATTCAAAAGGCTCGCTAGCTTAGGCCATCTCCTCTTCGTATTTGTTTCTTGATGTAGACACTACATTATGTTCATATACAAGCTGTAACGCAATAAACGCAAGACCTGAAAGTAGTTTGTTCTAAATCGGTAACTGAATAGATTCCAACAATTTTTAATGTATCTGTCAGTTTTATTAAATTTGCAAAACATGCTTTTGCTCCTTCAGTGCGCTATAACAAACTAAATTTATTATTGATTCAAAGCAATATGGAGATTTCAAATGCATTTCTAAAACATATTTCTGAAAACGAACACGTACAAGTTTCGTTGTTAATTGGGGTATAAAAGTGCTTAAAAAAAGGGTTAAATCCTTTAAATTTGGAAATTTGGTTTTCGTTTTTAATTTATGAAGCAATTCTCTAATCGGGGTGTCTGAGGTCTTGCGTTTATTATGTTACGCCTTGTAGATGGACAAAACTTAAGGATGGATCAGTATAGACTAATATTATAAAGAGGATATTCAACTTCTATTCTCAAATTCAATTATATTTATATTCGAATTTGTTGGTAATCGATAAACTACTGAACCGATTTTAATGAATCATTTCGTCATTAGAAAGCTACATTATCCAGAAGTAACATAAACCCGGTACGTGGCGCTGTTGTCGACCGGGTGCGAAGCCACAACACACATTAAATTATATACACATCTAGAATAACTTTACTGCTATGGCAAAGTATTTTTGTAAACAAGTTTCGCAAACATAGTATATCATACAGATAGTACTCTCTGCCTACCCCGCAAGGGATCTGGCGTGAGGTTATAGATAGATAGATAGAAGTTTCGCAAACATATCCGATTTCTCGAGGAGATTTAACTAAGTCTCGGCTTTGAGAAATCTTATTTTGTGGGTCAAATGGGTATAACCTAAGCTCGACCTTTCAAGTCGAACTAGAAAGTAATAAATGTAGAAGTGGTTGAGTATAAAAAATTAGGTTTCACGCTAAACTAGTTTCTTAAATTAGGTACATCTGCTACGTGCTCAAGAATTATTGAAAAAAGATTTTAAACGAACATTGCTCGCCACTTCGGTAACGAATAATGCAAAAAGAGATAAAAAATCTACAGTTTTTTAAGAAAAGAATTAGAGAACATTTCCTACCTATGTAAGATGTTTCTATGTATAGATATATATTTATGTAAATTATTAGGTTATGGTAATGTATAGTATGTAATATATTTATGGATATATCTATAGGTTATACCTCTACTATCTTTTGTGTTGTACACTCATTCCTAACCTCATTTTGAGGATTTATTTCTCTATCACTCACTTTGCTGTTAGAAAACTCCACTTTGAGTTAAGCTCATTTGTGCAATAATTTACCTTGTAATTTTATTATTTGTAACAATTTGTGTGTACAACAGAGTTAATAATTGATGGAGAGTGTTCTTGGCTATGATTCATTGAAGTCGCTGGCTTTTTATATTTATAAGTTTTACTAGTTATCGTAACGCGCAGCCTTGTGTGTTTTATTGATCATAGGGAATAAGAGCGAAGCGTTTGCGAATAACCAAAGCGACATCAAAAAGGTATGAAATTAAAGCTTCTTGACGCTAAAAAAGTAATTTAGTGTTGGGACCCGCCGACTTGGAATTTTTATTGCGTAAACGCTCCACCCCGCACTAACAGATGAAGACATATTATCCCGTTTCGCGAGCTACCCAGCCTTGACACGGTGTTAATTGTAGCGGAACTCGTGTCCCACCAGTTTAGATTTCTGGAGTAAATATTCTTGTACGTAAGTATTCTTGTAAATAAGTTATATTAAGAAACATAATAAAGCACCCTAAGTTGAAGTATTCTTCTATTCTATAAAATAGTTATTACCCCGGCCCGTTCGGTTTGTTTTCGATTAAATTTACTACCAGCTTACAATCTACCATTCCTTCACCAAACTTCTTCTAAATCTGTTCATCTCTTAAGATATGATTAAATAACAAATATTTAAATGTCTGAATGTCTGTAGAGGCTACATTTAAACACCAGGGCATGTAACAAAACAATTATAATCTTACTTTGCAGTAAAAAAGAGATGAGGATTAAGCAATTTTTTCGCCCCCCGCACTCGGATATATTCCTGTATCGTGGGTGCGTTTACAAACATAAAAATTCACATTCATAAATACCCAGACCGAAACAAATAATTGTAAATCACACAAATATTTTTTGGCCCGTGCGGGAATAGAAGCCGTGACTATTCGACCCACTGCGCCAATTTGTCTGTCCAATTTATTGCTTTATCTCTATTTTACAGCAAAGTAAGGTTAAAATAGCTTTGTTAAAGAAGTCGCGGTAACCCTCTTGCTTAGACCGATATGATACAGTCTATACGAAGGCCAACTCATTAGTCATGTGACCGACTATGATTTTAAAAACAAATTCGGATTTGCCATGGTTTTGCCAGCCGAAAAATTCGAGCTCACGTTTGCATTTGTTTTGTCTCGAGTCACCATAGCCGATTATGACTGGCAGGTCTACGAGAGAACAACAAATAATTTATAGAGTCAATTAGTTTAGACGTCTAAAGATACACCAAACGTCTATAGCATCAAAATATTCAAACATTTAAACTCTTACAGTCATGTATTATATTAGTATGATCAACAATTAGTACGAACATGTGCCTTGCGTGTAAATTACATACTGGGATTATAGCATAAAACGTGTTACCAAGATAAAGTGCTTTCTGTTAAGATTTTAATTATATATCCGTGAGCGATCCCTTTTGATCATTAAGATGTATATACAATGATTAAAAGCACAATTGAAACGTATGTATGGGTGCGTTAATTACTTTGATATGAAAGCGTTCCTTTCATTTCTCGTTGTCCGTACCGTTGACATCTTGGTAAATTAAGTAAGTTAGGTATAGTGGAATTTAATGTCTATTAATAATACACTCCATTTTAATTAATTACTTGTAATGACTTTTTACTGAAAATCTTATATACAGCCGTGTTCATATACCCACGGATCAAATTGGCATATACACCTAGCCTACAGTATATCAGGATTGCACTTTCCAATAGGGATATTCCATGTACCTATTGCTTGTATGTAATTTTTTAAGTAGATGCTTTAGATCTACTACAGTATTTTTAAACGAACACTGAGCAAAATTCTACGTAATTTAATAAAAACAATTAATATTTTTTCATATGTCGACCATTTATGTTGGATGCCTAAGTTGTTAGCTCTACACTAGTCGTCTCAAGCTGGGAACATTGTTTTTGTCTTGATATTGGGACTTGCCATATTGTCCGTGGATTTGTTAACACGCATTTAGATTTACCTCCTTCAGATTGAAATCCGAGTGTTGTGTTCGATGCTGAAATTTTTCAACATATAGGTAAGTGGTGAATCCACAACTACTCGAAGCAGTCAGCCAAGAGGTGCTCTTTTATTTATCAGATTTCACAAAAATCAGATTTCAAAAACGAAGTTAACGTCAATATTCATAAAGCTTATTATTGCCAATGATCATTATATTTTAATTCCCACCTGAAAAATGATTTTGATTGCTGAAACCCGGTCTCTAGGCCAAGGCTGTTTCATTACGAACACTTTTGTTTGATTGAAAACGTACCATATTTATGGGTCACAAGTATATTTGTCCCGTCCGAGGATCAAATCTGCAGCTACTCAATCCTGTGGGTGGCGCAGCTTAAGCAAAAGCTTCAGTCGTCTGATGGTTAAGAAACATGTGGATCAAGCTGTCAGTCAAACAGTGCAGTAAGCTCTGTTTTTCCATATCATAAATTAGGTTCTTTAACAAATTACAGGATATGAATAGGGTAAAAAAAAATAATTCAAAACTGTGTGCATATACAGTGTATATACAGGCATTAACTTTTATTTGGTATTAAATCCAGTTTTTATCTGTATGTCTACCAACGTTTGTAAATCAAAGATCATTACCGATTTGAAAAATAACAGTTTTTTATGTCGTACGTCGCTAACTGCTCGCTTATATTGGTTAACTTACAAATATATTAAGTTGCATAAAAATTATTAACAGAAAATCATTTTTACCTAACCCAAATTCTATTTAATCATTCTGCGTACTTGAATAGGCGGTGCTAAAGGTAATGAAACATTTAAGCGAGATTTATGGGGCACACAATAAAAAATTATAAAACGCAGTAAAAGAACAATCGCGAGAGCGGTTGACTTCTTACCCTCATTGAGGTAATCTTGTGGGAAATCAAGGCAACCGCGACGGAGCAATCTGTTATTTCGTGCGCTAAACCAGGGGAACGAGACCCTTACGATTGTCGTTATTACCAGCGGATCTCGCGTTAACCAGCAGCTCACACAACTGTGGTCAGAATATTAATGTACATTATATTATATATTGCCACTGTGGATTCAGATGAGAACACTAAATAGTAAGATGTGAATAAATAGCTCACGTTTTTAATCGAAAGGTTGGATGATAGAAAATTAACAACCGTAAAAATTTTGAAAATAAAATTGTTATCAGCGTGAAAAATTAACGTATACGTTTAAGTGGTATGTGGAGTGGTTAGGTCCCCCGCACAAGATGAATCGATGATCTGGTGAAGAGCTAGATAAGTACAACACAAAGCCGGTCGTTGTGAAGATATTTGGGCAGGAATTGGTTCTGCAGTGGACGTCTTTCGGCTTATATGATGTAGAAGTATGATGTGTATCAAACTCAAATGATCTTCTTAACATTTCTCACTATCGCTTAAGGTTAATAATATTAATACGAGCTCCTGAATAAACTGGATATTTATTCTATAAGCAGTTTTCACACGTCCATCGAAAAGCATTTACGTAAATTATGAGTGCATGAACGTGTTACAATCATGCTTAACAAAGTTCGTACATGAATATTTTATTTGCACGACCAATTGACTTTCCTGTCGTGTTTGCTTATTAATTGGATTGTCGTGCCACGTAGCGAGTCCTACGACGCAAAATCGGCCGATGTGAATTCCTCTTAATTCGGTTCCTCGCTACCGATAAAATATCGGACCACGTCGAAACGGGTTATGAATAATAAACAAAATATTAAGGCATAGATTAATACAAAAATTATTTCCGTAGCGGGGGTGGTAGAAATGTACTGCGTAAACACATATTTCGATGACAATGTTAGGTCCAGTTGTAATAACCTATTATATCGGGTATATTGTATCGGGGACCAAAGAATCGAAACTAGGCTATTCGCTAATCGCCGGTTTATTACTCAGCGCCACTTTATCAACAAAGCGGTCAGATTCACAATAATGTAGGTTTATTGTTCTATACAGCATATTCTTGACATGTAGGGTAATGTAGTGAATATTACAGAATCAGAATCAGAATCAGAATATTTTTTAAACATGTAAGCCTAAGTAAGCATTATTTATAAATCGTCAGAAAAGTAACAAAGAATACTACCACTCCGGAATGTCTTTCCTGTGGAGAAGAAGGCAAGGAACTCCCCGGTTACTTTTTAAAATAAAAAAATGTCTATCTCTTTCATCTACATTTTATCGTGAGGTATGGGAGAACAATGTAGGTTGGTCATCAGGTGAGTCTAAGTTAAAAACAGCAAATAATACTATTTATGAGAATGGCTACATGGTTCCCTCATTTACAAAAAAAGTATACAAAAAATATCATTTTGTTCAATTAATGGAAAGAAAAAGGAATGTTAATTAATAACACAGTTAAAGAGGTTGTCATTATTCAAGTGGAGCATATATATAAGTATCTTTTAAATAATCTTCTATTGAATAATAAGCTTGATTGTGAAGTGTTCGTTTTACACAAGCTATAAACTTATTTTCACTAAGTTTAGTGACGTCAATTGGAATATTGTCATAATATCTAGCATATGCCCCATGAAAGACGTGTGAATTTTTGACAGATGAAATTGCGGTGGATCTAATTTATTTCTATGTCGTGTGTTATAGCGATGCCTATCATCTAGCTAATTAAAGAGATCGGTGACAGTGTATAAAAAAATGTAAGATACGTTAAAAATTGTTGGAATCAATTCGGTTACCGAACAATTTTTTTTCAGGTCTTGCGATTATTATGTAAAACACACACACCGTCACGCCTATATTCCCCAGAGGGGGTGGCAGAGGTGTACTGAGTACACCCACGTTTTGCCGACGAGGTTAGGTCCCATGTAATAGCGGGCGAGCCTATTATTATGTTACACCTTGAATAAGTAGGATAGTAGGATTATGATATTTGGAATACGGAACGTCTATACCTAAAACTGTTCGTAGAAGTCTACACAGCAGCAGCTGTTGGTACTTACAATTTAGTTACGAATTCGTTTGCACGTTTTAAATTTTTATCGATGTCACTCAAGTATAATCTTTGGTACTACCAACTTAGCCAAGTTAAAATTGCATTTTACTAGCTGTAAAACTATTGTAAAGAAGAACCTTTGTTGCGTTGTTACTGGACGGAATTTTCATTATCGAAAATGATCGTATTAAAAATCTAATAAGTGAAATTCAGACCGTAAAATACCAACGTAAATAACTTTAGTAGCAATCTAAAAACATGGTCAATGCAAAAAAGTAAATTCAATTATGCTAATAAAATCAAATTCGTCCCTACAAAGTACCACGAGATGTCCCCATTGGGATTCGCTGGATTATAAACCTTGTTGTATAAATTGTATTGAATTTGTAATTATTTTAGCACTATTTGAAGCTTAAATTTAAAATATTTAGGTATGATTCATGGGAAACTCAAGAATGCTACTCCTTTATACCAAAGGTAACTCGTTTGTGGCTACTATCAGAAAAATGTTTTTTTATTTTTTGAAACGATCGTATTTAAGGCGCTATCGCGAAAAAACGTGTTTTTGTACTCTACACACTTCAAGAAGTATGTGCACTAGAGAATTAATATTTTGAAATGTTATTTTTGACTGCATTTTAAAACCTAATAAAAGGAATACCGATTTAACGAAATTTTCTCTATAAAAAAATCTAAAGTCATCTCTATTGCTTTACATTTTCTGATTCCAACGCAAAATGGTTCAGAACTAATTTACAGAATTTACTTGAAACCATGGCAAATAATTGTAACAAAGTTGTTGTAAAGCAGTTTTTATTTCAAAGTGTAGTTTTAAAAAAAATTATAAAATTTGTTTTTGCACATACCTCGTTTATTTCCGAGCGCGCGCTCAATATATCCGTCCCTTATTATTCTGTTGTAAAATAATTGTATGACTGTCTCTCTCCCGGTCAATAAATTGTCGATCGCGGTAGGGCCTTAGTAGCAAATTGCATCAATATTGCGTGATGAGATTTTCGGACAAGAGCTGGAGCTCTATGTGTTTATGGACTCCTTCGACGAAGATTACAAAATGTTTATATTTTATATACTTTAGGTATATCATTACTGACTGAATTGAATTCAAATGAATACGCCAAATTTGAATAGCAATTGTAATAGATCCGCTTAGATCTAGAATAAGTCATTTAAATTCGGACGTCACTTTATTCGCAATATCGAAGAAACTTCAACAATCTCATAAAAGTTTTTAATGAAAGCCCGCGGCGTTTAAATCCTTCAATTTATAATGTTACTCCACTTAAATTGTAGAAACAAATGCTTTCCAACTAAGAGACGAATTAACGCAACTATTAAGGTTGAATAACACTTTAATTAATTCAATGTAATTGGCGCTTATCTGTATTATTGTAAACTAGAAACAGAGCATCTTTTGTTGTTGATTTTACAAGATCTAGCTCACCAATATATACTTATAAAATATGCATATGTATTGTTTATGATATTGTAGTAAGAATATAAAGAGCCGTTGAAACATTAGAGCTTAGGCCGCTACGTTCACGGGTTCGAGTAGCTGTGGTTTCGATCCCCGCAGGAGATAGTTCTTTCTGTGGCCCACAAACGTCTGTTTCGGTCTTGATGTCTGTTTAAATTAGTTACGAACCTACGACAATTGAATAGACCGTCTCTTATCAGAAGAGCAAGTCAAAAGTCTCCGTAACTGGTGAGCGTGTATGAGACGAACTAAAAGAGTGGAGGAATCTAGAGAGATCTGTAAAAAAAGAACCTGTTAGAACTCTGTACTCTCTGCCTACCCTGCGAAGGATCTGGCGTGATGGTTTAGGCAGACAATGGAATAAATCAACCTGTGTTTTTGCGTTTAAAAAAACACAAACACGCGGTGCAGATAATATATAATTATGTTTCGTATCCTATTATTTTAAGATTACAATTAATGGAATGTCAAGCAGTTATTTTCATATCAGTAACTTTTTAATCTAGTCTATAGACATAATCTATGCCTTTAATAATTACATGAGTGTATTTTGTTGTAAAGCGATGAACGATGACAGATAGTCGATGTAAAATAGCGGCCGGCGCTGCGTTGTCATTTGATTGGTAATGGGGAACCTCACTGCATTTCGTGTTGCAATATTTATCTCTAACTATTGTGTGCATCCTCGGATATCAGGGAAGATCAGGGTACCGGTTGAGACCCTAGTGTTATTTCAAGATATCCTTTATGTTCAGCCACCATGCCGATGACTATGAAAACGAAGATAAATCCACCTTTCACCGTTACCAGCACTGAAAGGCACCCTCCCGAAAACCTAAATAGTTTGCTTGCGTTATCATAAATTTCATGATGATGTGGTCTGAATAAGCAATTCTGTTGGTAGACTAATACCTATGTATATATCTCAGGAGATCACTAGATTTTATATAACAAAGTTCCCCCGCCGCCTCTGTCTGTCTGTCTGAACGCAATAAACCCAATAACTCCTGAACAGAATTTAATACGGTTTTAACCAATGGACGGAGAGACTCAGGAGAAAGGTTTGTGTGTATAATTCACCCGTGCAAAGCCAGGGCGGGTCGCTAGTATACGTATAAAAGTGTCAATAGTTATAGAATACAATGTTAAAGCCCCCTCTCCCCTAAAAATCCCTCGCTATGAGATTCTATTCATATAAAATTCCCAGCATTGGATCGCTGCATCCGTTTACAGCACAATATGCGATCGGGGATGACACGGTATTCGAGCAGCGGTAAGTGCTTTGCAAGGATTGTCATATTACATACTTATGTATATACCATAGTTTAACATAGAATTGAAGACGAAGGATTATTCTTTGGTTACGATTGTTTTAGAGATAACCGGCAAACGTGGCTTGGGGACATTGTGATCGTATGCAATATTATGCAATCTACCCCTTTGCAAAATTTCGTCTAAATCACCCATTTAGACGTGATGGAGAAAAAAACAGTAAAATATCTTCTTATCGAAACTTTCGCACTTATTAAAAGTACTAGCTGTTACCCACGGCTTCGCACGCGTTTATTTTGTAATTTGATGTAGGTAAATAGGACTTTTTGGGATAGTATTATTCCAAGACTTTAGAGACACGACCACATTAAGTTGCTTTTAAATCCGTTCAGCCGTGTTATTATGGAGAAATAAAAATGGCTATCCCCCAGAAACCTTGCATTTCCCGAGCTAAAAAGTAGTCTTAAACAAAAAATCTTCCATTTTCCAGTGATAGTGTATTTAAAATCGGTTCCGCCGGTCTGGATATTAACACGGACAAACTTTTTTTTTATTGTGCCCGTATGCACATGAAATATCTTCTTATTTCAAAATCACAAATTCCAAACCTATATTACCGTGCGCTGTGCGGGGATCGTACCTGCGATTATTTGACAAAGTAAGTTAAGCAGTCTACGTTTTATCGCTTAAAGCAAGTCGTATTTGTTTTGCAAAAGCATTTATAAAGTCAACTTAAATATGAATAAATTATCGTTGTAGGACAATTTCAACAGGTCCTCAGGCTTCCACTGTCACCTATGAAGATCAAGAGGGAAATCGAAAGCTTGCTAGGCTTTTCTTCAGCCAAAATATTATTATCCAGGCCGGTAAAATCCACCAAATGCATATTGGTGTGACTTTAAATACCACTTAGACGGATAATATCGGCATGATCTAGTGTGTAAAAAAGTTACATATTCCATATTATTATTTCATGACTTAAGATACTTTAATACTATCTACCAATCTATGTCATCACGTCAGATCCCTTGCGTAGTAGATAGAGAGTAATAGTTCCAATAGGTTCTTTCCTTACAGACCTTTCTGGCTTTCTCCACTCTCATAGTTCATCTTATACACGCTCGCCAGTTACTGAGACTCTTGACTTGCCCTTCGGATATGACACGGTCTATTTGGGCATGGTAAGATAGTCGTCCTGTTCTAGGTACACTACCAACTGATAGTGGCGTGGAACCATTCGACCCTATGTAAATATATATATTTCTTTTTTTACTACCATTTTTTATTGATAATTCTTTGCCGTTGTTTTATATCATTGTACATATTGTATATAATTTGAAAAACTATAAATAGTTGTTGTTCTACGCCCTTCCACTTTCGCATTGTATATCTGTGTGGTTTATTTCATATTAAAAATCTTTATAATCCGTTCAGCCGTTTTAGTATGAAGAAATAATAGATATTCCGCAGACATCGTGCTTTTCTTCGAGATAAAAAGTGTTCTGTTTTATTTACCGATGTAAGATACCTTCATATAAAGTTTCAATTAAATTCGTTTAGCCATTTTAATATGAATAAATACCAGCTATGTCGCAAGAACCGTGGTTCTTTCCGGGATAAAAAAGTATCTCGAATATTATTTCGAGACCTAAAACAACTTGAAAGTGTTAATAAAATATATCCTGTCATTTTAGTATGAAGAAATTACAGATAGATATCCCTGGAGAATCGTGTAGTGAATATACTCGTATTGTATATTTTGTCAACTTCTGTCAGACTTATTTCTGTATCAACTATCTCTATTACCGGGGACAGTCTTAGCCCCACTTAGTTTGCACAGGTGGTGTTTGTAAAATATAAACTTAACTATAGCCCGTTCTCATTCAACACAAAAAACTAACGACGTCTCATAAAAAAAAATGTACAATATTTTCCTTTTCAAGAAGGATTAACAGGTTTTCTATGTATTTGAAAATTATCGGTAAAATATTTATGATTTAAAAATTCTCTACCTACCCTGCCAAAGATTATAATCTAGCGTAATAATATCTAAAAACTAAACACCGTCGCTCAAAGAAGTCTGCAGTCTGTGAACATGTCCTTGACCGCACCCGCCATAACATCAGATTTGATAGACCACAAATGCTCGTGAAAGAACACCGATTCCTATCAAGGATGGTTCGCGAGGCTATTATAATTAAAAAACATCCTAATTTCAATAGAGAAGATGGCTGGGTGCTTCCATCGACTTGGGATCCAGTAATTAATATAATCAAATCCAAAACCAAGCATAACACTGCAAGACCTCAAGCCACCGTGAGCTCATTCTGCGTAGATCGGACCAACAAAAATAATTAAGAAGTTTGAGGGTACCCCGGAACAACTACGCCTTTAACGTCTAACACCTCAGTCCCTCCTGTGACCATGGGTGCTTTAAAGCACTCGAAACGTCGGGAACTTAAAAATCAAAAAATAAATTGCGATAAAATCTGAAAAATAGTTTTATTTCATATTTAATACCATCATTTTTGTGGCCTTTCTTTGTCTACCATAAATGCACGCTAATTTTCGAACACCTTTTGTCGGAAAATGTTGATTTTAAATCTTTGTTAGGCCCTATCGATCCGTATTGACTAGTCTTTGGCGAGTAAAATTTTAGAAAACTACTGAAGAACGAGACGAACCCTCCACTGTCACAGTATCTACAGCTACTTTTTTGTTAACAAAATTTTAAAATTATAAGTACACGCCTATTTTGTGAAAAGAATGCCGGAGAAGAGTCACATTTCACTGTTTTTTCTTACGTAAAACACATAAAATATATTCAAAGTAGAGAGTTCCGTGTGACCGCAACGAATTAAGAAGCGGAGTCGTTTCCAAGTGGTCTATATAACGAGGATTCGCAGATCCCATTGTTATCCGTAATAGTGGGGTCGCCTTCTCCGTCGGACCCTGCCGCTGTGCCGTTGACGCAAACACTCACCGGCAAACAGATTAGTATAGGTAAGCTTACAAAGGTTGGGCATGATTCAGATCTTTAAAGATACTACGCTCCTCTAGGACTATACTTTCTGAAAAGGGTTAGCCGCAGCTATTTAAAGCTCTATGTAGAAAATGTTTCAATTATGTTTTATTCAGCAAAATGCGATGGCTTGTTCCTTAGCCACTCCATCCATCGGATCGAGTAGTTATGGGCTAGATTCCCGCACGAGAATGTTTGTGTGACCTACAAGTGTTTGTTTGGGTGTTCGTGTGTGTGAATTTCATGTTTGTAAACGCACCCACAATACAGGAATAATTCCTAGTGTGGGACTTGTTTTTTTTAAGTTAGGTCAATTTACGTAACATACAATGTGTTTAAAGAAATGTCTAATTATAGGCAAAAATATCAGTTAGATAAGAATCCGTAAATAAACATTGAAGGTTTCTAATCTAAACTTAAACTATACTTTGACAAGTCTCAAATCGACATACTTGTGAATTAGTTGAATATCAGAAAGATGTACCTACGTATGTAATTGAAATAATAGTTTTCAAGTCACTCAGTGTGTTATGGGGACAACTATGCTAGATGTTGCTATGCGAATTCAGTTACGAGTTAACTTGGACAACAAATTATGTTGTCGGAATAGCACAATAGATAATGGTGTGAGCTGGAGGGCTTAGCACGAAAGCTTTGACGCTAGCATGACACTAGCAAGTAGTCGTGCTGTCACGTTTGTGTCTTTTTAGTAAATTAATAGGGTGACAAGGATGGCATATCAACTCGTTAGCGTCACGCTAACAGCAAAGTGCTAAGCTCTCTCAGGCCACATTTTGTCGTGTAAATAAGAATCGATGATGTAACCGTAATTGAACCTAATAGACCACGAAATTGGAAGCTAGTGAAATGATAACATACTTACCTATCCAGGACAGCTGGAAGAAATTCCAGATATACGGTAAAATATTAGGTTCACTGACCTCGTTTACCTTTCACCTATCGGCAGACTTATGTAAGTTGAAGAATATGAACATCTATAATCTCTTATCTAGAAATCAGCTTCATTTCATTTTTTTTAAACGTAGCCATAGTTGGTATTAATTCTGTGTCGTGGTCGTGTTCACAAACATGGAAATCACGTACACAAACACCCAAAGCGAAACAATTGTGTATGCGTCACACAGATTTGTCCCGTGCGGGGATCGATCCCGTAACTACTCGATTCAGTGTACGGACCACTTATTTTTTTTTTCTACTCATGGACTTCCGTCAGCCTCGGGGGACGCTGGCATGTCAGTCTCTTACCGACTAAAACCCCACGGTGGTCGGCACTGGCACGTGTCAGAAGGGCTCCTGGATCTCCGAGTGAAACGCGCCGTGCAGCGCTCCGAAGAGCCCGCCTCGGGAGGGGAAACTTGTAGCTTGCCCCCCTCTGCACCGTCGCAGTGAGCACGGCGGCGTGGGCGCCATTCTCCTCGGGATCTTGCATAAGGGATGTTTAGGGCCCCCCCAGCGTCCCACGACCCTAAAGGCCCCCCTGCAGGTGTTGGTGCAGGGGGTCCCCCGCCTGATGCTTCGGCAGAGGACACAAGTTAGTCCGTATTATAAAGCCCCGGGCTATTGGGCTGGGGGGCCTGGGCGGGCTGTGCCTCCGCCCTGGCGCCGTCGCCTTCGGTGAGCGGGATTGGCCCTCTCCTGATCCCGCTCGGCCTTCTCGTTCTGAGATATTACAGTCTCGCAGAAGGAGGATACGGTCCCCCACGCCGAATTCCCTGCCAGCATAGCCGCTACTATCGCTGGCAAGGAGAGCTCCGGTCCGATCTGGTCAACCAGGATCCGCCGCTCGGAGGCCCACGCTGGACACTCGATAAGCGTGTGCTCTGCGGAATTCCAGTCCCCAACACAGTAGTGACAGATCGCCGTCGCCTCGCGTCCGATCTTGCTCAGATAATCACCGAAACAGCTGTGACCGGTGATTATCTGAGCAGGCCTGTAGGAGATTCGCCCACTTCTCCGCTGTTGCCAGGCTTCGAAGGACGGAGTGTACTGACCACTGGACCAACTCGACTCGTAATATTCGCGAACTAATATATTTATATCAAATAACGAACAAATAAACACGGTTATTATTAGGATTGGCAAATTGTTTATGAAATTCAACCGCTGAAAAGTTTAGACATTGTTTGGGGGGAGTTATGGAAGAGACCGATAACGTCCGAATATTGGATAAAGACGGCTCAAAGTTTTAATTAATCAGCGACATCTGTGCGGCTCGTTACTGACTCGGCAAATGTTGTCATCGCAACACAAATATGTTATTTGAGCATCGATAGTTTAGATTTATTGCTGCGACGAAACTTTTATATGTCGGTGTGCTTGGGGTGTGTCAACGAACGATATTTAAAAGCAGTTTTGTGAGGTGTTGTTCTTCCTTATGTGTATTATTCACACCTATATCCCACTGGGGTAGGCAGAGATAGTTCGCCACACACTAGTACGATCCTGGTCACAAATTCTGGCACACCTCTTTCGTCTTATTTACATACATCTTCTCATGCATTTCCGCCAATTAAGTCAATTATTGGATTCTCATAATGAGTTCAATATTAAACAGAGGGCTTAGCTCGAAACATTTGACGTTAGCGGGACGCTAGCGGGTAAGCGTGCTGTCACGTTCATGTCTATTTAGAAAATCTGTAGTGACAAGGACGGCATTTCAACTCGCTAGGGTCACACTAGTGTCAAAATTTTCGTGCTAAGCCTTTATGTTATTTGAGAATCGATAGAGATTTATTGCTGCACCGAAGCTTCAATACGTCGATAAGCTTGGGATGTGTCAACGAACAATATTTAGAAAAAATGGCAAAGTCAATCACCTTTAATTAATCTAAGGAGTTATTTTGGTCAAACCACCAAAACGGACCCCCAGCTGTTTATAATTATTTAATTACAGTCTGAACAACTAAATGTATTTTGCATTTCTGATGTAATCCCCGAAAATGTTTGGTACGTAAGTACAATAAGAGAAAAAGAGTTAAATTAAATAAATTACTGAGGAGAACTTATTTTACATTTATTATTAGCACACCATATGTATTTTTTTAGTTGGTAGGTGATTTAAAAGTCGAAAATTTATGTAGGGATCTAACAATATTGTATAAAACAACAAACACCTCTAATCAAATTCTCGCCGCTTATTGGCTATTGTATTTGAATCATCTAGTTTGATGGAAATAGGACGTAATTTTTTACATACTAAACATACTGCTAAGCAGAGAATTGCTATTCCGTGTTGCGTGTCCAAAATGGTAGCCAACCTTCACTAGTAGAGAGGTACTAGAAGAAGAAATCAGAGAAATACTAAAATAAAACTACGTATTTTCAAGCGGTTAGCGCTGACTTAAATAACTAAATGTTTGAATATAATGGAAGCCTTCCTGTAAGCAGAAGTGGCTAGGTGCGCCTCAATTCTGCTTTACATAGAGCGGAGAAAATCTCTGTGAGAATCGCAACAATTTTCCGGAACATTTCCTAGCGGGCTAACGAACGGAAACGTAGGGGACGCGGTCAATTGGCGAATAAATGCACCTCAATTACTACATTGCGGCAATATTTTGCCTTCTAATGTCCCTTTTGGATTTAGCGTTAAAAAAATTCATTTATTTTTTGGACTTTCTAAATGTATACTTAAATATGTATAGAAAAGGGAACCGCCATAAGTGGTACTATAAGGCGGTGATATCTAAGTTGATCAACTGATTGTCTTTTGAATACAAAGTAGGTGTCAATCATAAATCGCAGTTTGTAGATATGAGTTTTACCGATATAACTTTATATTAAAGTATTTACAATTTCCATTATTAAAGAAAAACTTTATAAATAAATCAAATAAAAACTTTTCATAAACATCAGATCTTCGTGTAACATACGTGTAATGGTGGCAAGCACGGAATAAAGAAGTAGTTCTTCATGTTTCTGTTTTAGCAAGACTGTTGGCTGTGTTTCAGCATAGAAAAATTGATATTTTGAGCGAGAAATGAACAGTCCTATTGCGTCAGTAGTCAGACTGCATCTAGTTCGGATTTATAAACGTTCATTATACATACACTTTTTTAAACTTTAACCTAATAAATTCTTGCAGACAGCTAGTTCAAATAAGTCGATGTCGAGCCGTCAGGGAATTATTGTCCTGTGATGTCAAGAGTCATGCGGGTCCTCTCGACCGACGAAACGTGTTGAGATGAGGGTCCTACCCAAATCTCTGAAGCGCTTGGCTACTTACTCACTAACACCCCAATCATGGTTAGAGCTTATGACATCAACTGATATATTCTAGTTTCAATATAATATGATTTTCGTAACGCAAGGTTCAAATTAAAGACCTTTGTTAAAAATGAATAAGTTTTATGGATGTTCAATATATTACGTAATAATATAATATGATCGGACCGGTGTTCATTTGTATTGGGGTCAGTTCGCTGTATGTGTGTTCTTCATTTTTAGCAATTGATTTCGGCAGGTAACATACATATCATTAACTTTTCGCAAAGGGCCGTGTTAACCATGTCCCTATGCAAACCTTTCAAAGGTCCGAGTAAAACCTCAGTCTGTGTGTCGGTGAAAATCGTAAGTCACAGCGAGAAACTGTCATTTTTCAATCGTCAAACTTTAAAAACTACCTAATGCATGCACAAAATGCTCAGAGCAAAGTGCAACTGCGATAAACTTTCCACGAAAATATAACGGCTTTCACCATCGTAATACTTCACCGACGATAAAGTAGTCCCTTAGCCTACCCTGGAAGTAAATAGTTGCACCATTGCAACAGTCGAAAGCCAGTGGAAACATCTTATTTCTCTCAGTAGCTCCGCTTGAAAAATAGGAGAGGAATGTGCTCGCATTAGGTTCGGTCGTTACTTAGGTCCTCGAACAGTCGGGGTTCGAACCAGGGTCGGCGTGCGGTGACTAATGGTTGTGGTGCGGTAAAATATGTTCCATGTAAGGGTACGACATAACAAGTAACCAGCTATTACGTAACCTAAACGCGTTTTATGCTACTTGGGCTCGTCAGCGAAAGGCAGCGATAAAACACGGTCGGAATAGTGATAGATAATTGTTCGATTTAATGTGATAAGATCTAGTTCCTTAACTTAAGTTTGTTGTTAAGACAAATCGTACCGATTTCTGTAACAGTTAATAATTAAATGGTTAAATAATCCAGACTACTATTTTATAGATCAATGACTCAAGTCATATTAGACTGTTCGGTGGCAATTTAAGACACCGAACTCGCTTTTAGTTGAAATTAACCTCTCGGTGGTTTTGTCACCGTGTTTTGAGGCGAGTCCGCGTGTTTCCGTACGTACTAAATAATAAAAATAGGGGAAAATACCTAAAGATAGGATGATGTTTAAGTCAAGTGACAAGAAGTCTTCATAACTTGCTTTCTAGCTTCATTTTTTAGTATAGTGAGTCAGATGTTTGCCATGTATCATACTGCCTCGAAACATACTGTACGTTAGTACAGTATGTTACGAGGACTAGCTGCCGCCAAAATTTATCGATTTTACCTGACCATCTGACGTTAAATTATAATAAACTTATCTGTTTCATAATAAAAATTTCAAAATATAAAACACTATCAGTTCTTATAATACAGAGTAATAAAGTATTTGAATTAACAAATCCAACTGGTACCGAACATTAAACAATTAAAACTGCTTTAAATTATTTAAGGTCGTTAAGCTAGAGCTATTTTCAGCGGAATCCTTGAGTTACCTTGTGCGAAGATATCATCATCAGCCGAAAGATGTCCATTACAAGACATAGGTCGCTCAAAAGATCGCCGCCACGAACGTCTGTGTAGTACGCATCCAGCATACACATAAATCTAAAATTTCAAAAAAGAAAAGACGAGCATTTGCAATTTGTATTTTAATTAATACTCGTATTAATTAAAATGTAAATTGCATTATAAAACATGCAAACTAATCGCATATATTCAATAATTCACATTAAATCATTAGATTCATGCAAAATGTTTAGTGCTAATAACATAATGGTCGACAAAGGCGACAGACTCAACACTGCAGACTCATGTAAAAATTAATATAATTTAGTAACTAATTTTGGAAAATAGATAACGGCATAGTCTTGTCACTAGTGCGTAAACCACTCGGATCACTGGTCAAGTTATCGTAGGTTCAATACCCGTACGGGACATATTTTTGTATGATATATAATTATTTGTTTCAGTATGTATTAATGACATTTTTAAATGCATAAATGACAGAGGAAGAATATAATACTACCTTTTAAAGGCAGGAATAGTTCAAGATGTGGGGGAACGATTTTAAATAAAAAAATATAAAAGAGTTATATGTTTTAAAACGAGAGCCGTGATACCTGTGGCGTTGTTATACATAACCTCTCCGTGTTCCAGGTAGGAAAATAAAAAAGTCGGAATTATGCGTAATGTCCCTTTAGAATGTTCATTCGGAGACAAATAAGTTGAAATGATCTCCGCGCGGTAGGCAGCGCAAGTCGTGCGCGCCGCGGGACTCATTATTCTTTCGCTTACTCCCGTCTAAGTGACTTCACTGTCGTTCTCACTTCCTTCCCTCGCAGGAAATAATTTCAATTTAAGGCTCTCATTGAAATAATAATCATGTTACATTTTTCTACTTTTATATTAAAAAAATAAAATCTCATTCAAAATGTTTTGTTTCGTTTCTTTAGTTTGTAGGTGCTTACACCCTCATTGTAGCTACTTCATTGTAACATGAAAATATAACCATAGTGAAAGTATTTATGACTTCCTCTCAGCTCCCAGAGGCTCTCGGGGTTCAAAAGCTAATAAAACGTTGTCACGTAATGAAAAATGTTGCTTAAATCTGGGGCATATTTTGACTTTGGGATTATCCCTTTAAAATGTTAGTAAATGGTACACAGAAATGCTCTCAGGGGGAGGATTTAAACAATTAATATCCCATCTGTGTCTTACTACTCTTTAATATTTGGGTTTGGTATTTTTCTCGGAAAACCTTTCAGACAAAACAAACTAAGGCATGTTTGTTACTACCGAAATTAATAAGACGAAGAATGAAATACAAACAATTCGGTAGAACTCGAGCAACACATTAATAAACAGAATAGTGCTCATCACATAAAATGTATATGTAAATTGAAGAGCATTTGTTTCAAGCCAACAGAGTGTTAGGTCAGTAAGGTGCGAGGCGGAAGGCCGCGAGCCACCTCGTTTAGATAACCCTGTCTCCATACTCCGCCGACGATTTTTATACGACTTCAAAAGTAATTTAAAATGCAACGTGTTATGTGTGTGTTTGGTTGGAAATAACGTGTATCTCTTCTCTTAATTCTGTGAATTGAGTTCATTGTTCCGTCTGTATAGGTATTGTTTTTTAAGTAGCTTATCAACCTTTGTTGTACATACTTATTGAAAAGAGTTAGCTATTTTTTTCAATAATAAAACGTATCTCCACTCTAGGAATTATTCCTGTGTAGAGCGTATATTTAAACATGATATTTACATACACGAATACCCAAACCGTAATAAACATTTGTGGGTCATATAAAAGTTTTTCCCGTGAGGGAATCGAAACGGCGACATTTCGATCCACTGGGCGAAGCGACTTAAGCTTAACCACTGCTACAAACCGTCTGCCGTATAATACAGCTGTTAGAATTATGTATCTATGTTGATGTACTGAAGCATTTTCCTCATAATTTAACCCATACTTATAATACATTTACATCTTCAATCATGATTACAGATTACCGAAAGTAATCATAAAAAGTAATCATTTTCGGTGATTGATGGTTATTAGTTTGTAATCATGATTACTTTTTGATTTGTATCATGATTTTTTTCAGAGTAGATGCGATTCGACTTGATCGACATTCGAATGTAATATAGTATGGAACGAGGACCAACTTTTCAAATTTTTTATGGATTTTGTTTGAGTTGGCGGAAAATGGGGACCGAAACTTTTTAAGTAATATCAATATTGTTATAAATTCCATTTTTGGGGTTTTGTTGTGCTAATTACGAATATGGCGTTAATATTGAAATCCAAGATGGCGGACGTGACTTTTGATGTTAAATAAATATAAATATCGTTTTGGGGGTTTTAGGGGATCATCATCATTACGATTACAATTATGGCGTTAATTTCTAGATCCAAGATGGTGGACGCGTCTTTTATGTAATATCGATATGCGTATTATTTTAGAGTTTTAGGGGATGCTGATAACGAATATGACGTTTATTTGAAATCCAAGATCGCGGACGCGACATTTGATCAATATGGGTATCATTTTTAGGGTTTTAGGTGATGCTGATAACGAATAAGGCGTAAATTTTGAGAGTCGCGTCCGCCATCTTAGATTTCGGATTTGACGTCATATTCGTAGTCAACGTCCCCTAAACTCCAAAAAGAAGTGTGAAAAGAAGTGTCAGTGTCGAAATAAAGAAAACAATTTTTAAATAATATTTATTCATAAAAATCATACGATTCCTTTACACAAATAATAAAAACCATATTTACAATAACGAAACATATACCTAAGGTAATTATAAAAATATATTATAAGTAGAAAACCTAATATAAATCCCATTAATTACATTTCACAAGTGGAATCAAACAAAAATGGTTATATCAAAAAATATGCTAATACAATTTCTTTTATTACAATTCAAATAAATATTCAGAAATTATCTTCGGTTTACTTTTTTTTCAACATTTGATCAACATTTATATGATCGTAAAGTACCAAGTATTAATTTTCTACAACTTTTTATTTATCGCGATTATTTTAATTTTTAATACAAGGTGATCAGCTGATAACTTGATCAATTTTCGTTTTTTTTTGTATGTATAAAAGACAATATAAAGTTTTAGAGCAAAAGTTGTTTAGGCCGATGTACAAACATTATATTCGCTTTGATACAAATTCAACAACATTCTTCATTGTACCCTAATTCTGGGTTAGAAGTACATACTTAACAAAATTAATGTTGTTGTACTTATCTAATACTGTTCATACATTACTATTTTCCATAAGGTGAGATCTAAATTATAGGTGGATTCTATCTATAAGACAAATATTCTATCAACTCTCATATTTCATTAATCAGCTATCTACTTAACACTAATTCGCCTACCTATTAATGCTAAATTAGGTATCAGAAAGCTTAAAAAGGCATACAAATGATCAATGTGGCACTTCATCATTCTGCAATAGTCGTAGTCTTCTCAACATCTGAAAACAAAAGTAAAAATAATTTAGCACTGTAACTTTTTAAATGGAAGGAAGGCCTTAAATTTAACAATAAACATTATAAGTTATATAATGAGGTATATTTCTGGTATAACATAGTATGGCATGGAAATACTGGTGGTTTTATAATTTTAGTTGCTAGATAAATGATGACTATGATCAATGATATAGAATATTGGATAGTTTACCTGTTTCTGAAGACACTTGTGGGGTTTCCTAAAGAAATTTTCAAGGAGGTGAACAAACTTGGATAAACATCACTCCTCATATGATTTATCCCAGCATTGACAAACCTTTGTACAACATGATAAACATTTTCATTCGCTAACAACTCTGTACATCTGTACTATGAGAATATAATAACTACGTTCTCTCACATAATACGTTCTCTTGTTTTCGTTCTTAAAAGGGAAACTGATAAAATTTAGCGTTTTGGCGTGATCTGATGCACTTAGGCACACAATATTTGTACACTATAGCGTTAATTAATTTGAATTAATAGACATACGATACGTAAACAAAAACTTCTCAAGTTCTCACCCATACAAACTTTTCTTTGACGGGTGGGAGAAAATGGCCGCCAACTGTCAAGGGCTTTAGCGGGGTGAGAGAGGCAAGGGGAGGGATGGAAACGTCAAATTCAACTCTAGCACTGTCATTCTATAAGGTACAGTTCCCGACGTCTTACCGCGCTGCAGAGGTCTTAGCACGAACTAGGCATGTCGATTCATTTAAAGAAAAATCGATCTTTGAATCGACCCGCAAGAATCGATTCTCTATTAAATGTAGGATAAAAGATCGATTCTCGACTAATCGAATTAAAGTCGAATCTAATTAATTCGCCAATTGAATTAGTTTTTTTTTGATTCCTTCTTTTTTATAATTTTTTTAATAAGTTCAATTTAGAGATTATTAAAAAGACAACTGACTTCAAATGAACTCATGTTTAGAACGTACTATTTTTAACAATAAATTTGTTTTGCCACTTTTTTATTTTATAATAGAATCGTGAATCGATCTGATTCGACGACTTTTGGTTGACCTCAGAATATACTGAATCGATTCAGTGGTTTAGATCGATTTAAAAAAAATGTTTTTTTTTGGCTTGAAAATATCAATTTTTCGATTAATCATTTTTAAATCGACATGCATAGCATGAACAGATTGAGCGTAACGCTAACTATGGTCCATTCCAATAAAATACATCGATTTCTTGCTAACAGCATTTTCATTTCGATGTCTTCGGAAATACTGTCACCTTCATATTACACTTGGTATAGATTGCAATCACAACTAGAACATGTAAAAATGCTGATGGTTTGTTCACAAAGTTTTGAAGTTTACTAAATAAAGATGAACGGGACAGCACATTTTCTCGCCTACGTTACGAGACGATAACATAAGTCGTTTGGTGCTAAGCCCTCTGGTTTCCCTAAATATTCGTTTGAGCACACACAAATCTTTTTTCGCATTTACTTACGATATAACAGTTGTTCCGAGTCTAAGTGTTCTTTATGTTCAATATATTATTGTTTGTAAGGTCCCCCGAAAACGAAGGAATTATTCTTAATGCGGAAGTTGACTTTTTTAGAATAAAATAACAAAAAACTTAATTATACATAATCATGTAATTTTGATTACTGATTACTGTAATCAAAATTACATGTAGTCTTGATTGAATGTAATCAGGATAAAAAGTAATGTTGATTGAAGTAATCATGATTACATTCAATCTGATTATTAATCTGATTACAAAAGTAGTTGATTACGCCCAACTCTGGCTATAATATAAGTTTCCAGTGGTGAAAGAACGATTAAAATCGGTTCAGTAGTTTCAGAGTTTATCGATTACAAACAAATAAAACTTTCCTCTTTAAAATAATAGTCTAGGTTATGATTATATCTATCTATATCATTATGTCCGATCCCTTGCGAGGTAGGCAGAGAGTGCAAAGACAAGGTTATGATTATTTAAGAAGGTTATATTAGTAGTAAGGAAATAAAGGTTATGATCCTATTCCGATGTATTCCATATTTAAAAATCCTTTTCATGTTACCAGAAATAATAGACATGTTAAGCTCCCTTGAAAATGTTGACCAACACAATTAAAAAAGCAATTCAGTCGTAATTCCCCCAGTCACCCTTACTTAGCTCACCAACTCCAACAACAATAAATAAACGCTGATTAATAAAAAGAGAAACAATCAAAATTGAGGTAGGCCTCATTTGCTACCCGACCATCCTGAGTAACCCATATCGAGGAAAAACCAAATTCTGAGGTCAACCAAATTGAGGCAAATTCTGCTTAAAATTCACTTTTTTCGGTACAATTCGGAGATTTTTAAATAGCAAAGGGGTTAAAATCTTCAGCGGTATTATATGAAATAAACACGAAGAGGAGATGGCCTATCGTGATGGCGCGATGGGCGTGGCTTACCTCAGTTTGTTATCGGTACTCGTTCCATTCACACGTTTGCTCGAGTTCGCATAGCTATTAAATTAAATATTATCTATTTTCACTAAAAATAAAACTCTTAAAATTAAGTGATGAATCTTAACATGCAAAAATTACCTGGATCGAAATTCTGGTCTGGTCACACAAATTCACATAACATCACGTAATTTATACGAGTACTTCTATATTAAAAATGCCATCCACTGTAATATAATTGAACTTACAAGTAACATCGACGAACCGTTTAGTTTTTACCATTCTCCGCTAGATGGCAAATGCAAATGTGGGTTGGGCGTAATGTCCCTTTTGCCCTGTACCGCCCCGCGCAGTGCCCCGCTTAAATTGTATAAGCGCATCTTATTATGCCATCTCCTCTTCGTATTTACTTCGTGGGTATTTCATACCAATATGCTGAAAAACAGTGCAAGGTCAGATTACCATATTGTTTATAGGGGATTTCCATACAGTGAGGTTCCATATAAATAAGATGATTTAGCTACCAATGTATGTAAGTGTTACATTTACGTCCACACGTTCAATCTATAAATTTGATATTTTTAATCTAATTTTTCGAACGTAGCATAATGTTTAATCATCAATATTTCATAACAAACTAATATTATCAATGTAGAAGTAGCTTTGTTCATCTCTAAGATTAAGTCTCTCTAGATAGTGCATAGTTAACAAAAATGATCGGAAAAGCGGCCTCAGTTACGCACTATATGCCAGTGTTCGATTTTTGCAAAAAGCTGTCAATGCGTGCGTGCGCGTACTTCAATTTATCTACTCTATGGTTAGAAAAATTTTATGTCATCTAGACAAGTAATTCGTCTAAGACTTAACTGTCGCTGAACAGATTTTGGCAAAATTTGTTTAAAAAAATGAACGCAGACGAAACCTTGGGTAGTGGAGTAACAAGTTGTTTACAAGCTTAGCATTGATGGCTAATGGCCGGTTTCAATATTCAACTTATGGATATATTTGCTGAAAGGCAGTAGAATTTTGACGTTTCCATACAAAATATGTCAAAGTTCTATGCGTAGTGAGCAAATCTATCCTTGAGTTAAATATTGAAACCGGCCGTAAGAGACATTTTATTTTAAGTACGCAGTGAATAAATTGATAATACTGATACATTAAATTGGTATAATATACAGCTCTTGTTAATGAGATATAAAACGTTTACGAGCTCGAATTTGTTTAGTTATTAATTGGAGTGGATTAATTTGCTGTTTGTCTACCGGAATATATGAAGTAAGTACCTACCCTTAGCTCGGGATTCCCGGGACAAGAACATGACCCTCTAGTCATTGTGTACGTAGTTTTCAGCTTTTTCAGTTTAAGTTGTATTGAAACTATATAGGACGTTTTAAAAAACAAGTATAATTTATTCTTAAAAGAGACTGAGTTGGGCAGTGAGAGGTTTATTCATTGGTTCAGTTCTAGGAAAATTAAGCTTTTTAGCTTTGACATTAAAGTTTAAACTTAACTGACTAAACCGTTCGTCTAATAAATTAGACGGTCGATTCAGCGCAGTGGTTCAGAGCTTAAACCGCTGTGTGTGTGTGTGTGTGTGAATGATGTACGCTGTTGGCCGCGAGGCCTTTACAGCTTCACCGGACTTAAAGGCGAGCGTGCAACCACTACGCTCCAGCCAGCCAGAAGGGCAAGAGGCGACATACTCGAGGGCGCCTCGAAGAGGCGCCCTCGGTTGGGACAGTCGCTGTAGGGGGACGGGTGCACTACTAAGTGCACCGGTCAACCGCCGGCTATGGGAGGGGATCTACTACTACGTCGTCGTCGTCGCCCGTATTCTGAGCGGAAAGAAGGGATGACAAAGCATCGGGGGGGGGTCGGTGAGAACATGTCGCGGCCGGCGGTGGCGGCAGGGGTCGGGGGGGAGATCGTAGTCGGCGGTGGCTACGATTAACGGATTCGCATGGGTAGATGCGTTCGCGAAGTGACGTGTTGACGCCTTTTTAATAAAGGCGCGAATAGGTTCGAGACCTAGATCGGAGTGGAGGTCGACGTTCCGTACGAACCAGGGGGCTCCTACGGCTTTACGGAGGAAGCGGTTTTGAACCACTTGAAGTTTATCGATGTGAGAGGGGGCCGAATGCCCGAACACAACACACGCATAAGTCATGATGGGTCGAACGCAAGTTTTGTAGAGTGTCACCTTATTTCTAAGGGACATTTTACTCCGCTTGCAGATTAACGAATGGAGACGACCGAGCACAAATGATGCTCGGTGACGGACCCGCTTGATGTGCGGGCCGAAGGACATGGTACTGTTTAGGGTGACCCCTAGATATTTGACCTCTTTGACCCAGGGAATGGGTCGGTCGAACATGGTCACTTGGCCGAGATTACTTCTAGGGCGGCGCAGGGAGTGGCGCGGGGTGGCACCTCTGGAGAAGAACACCGCAGCGCTCTTGTCCGGGTTCACCTCAATACGCCACTTCCTGAACCAAATCCCTAGGGAATTGGCGGATGCCTGAAGGTGTCTGGTAATGAAACCCTTATTCCTATGCGAGACGTAGAGAGCGGTATCATCCGCGAATAGGGCTAGATGCGCCTTACTCGAACGAGGAACGTCGTTCGTGTAAAGGCTAAACAGGAGCGGAGAGAGAACTGAGCCCTGTGGGACTCCAGCACTGATGGAGTGGGAAGTGGAGCGCGTCATTTCGACGCGATAACGGAAGGCGCGATTCGACAAGAAGTCTCGTAAGATGAGCACGAGTCTGTCCGGCACACCCAATTGGTAGAGCTTGTAGATCAAGCCGTTGTGCCAGACTTTGTCGAATGCCTTCGCGACATCTAGGAAGAGGGCGCCCGTGTAGATGGGTTTGGGTCTATTGAGACCGGAGAGGATGTGCTCCGTGATGCGGTGCACTTGGTGGACGCAAGAGTGTTTGGCTCGAAAGCCAAACTGCTCGTCGATAAGGATACTCCTGGACGTTACGAAGTCTTTGAGCCTCGCCAGAAGTAGGCGCTCGTATATCTTGGCCAGGGAGTTGAGGAGACTGATAGGGCGGTAGCTCGCGGGGAGATTGCGAGGTTTGCCGGGCTTGGGAATGCCTATGACGTCCGCCTCCTTCCACTTAGCGGGGAAGGTGCAGTTCGCCATGGCGGCGTTCAATATGGCCACTAAGAGGCAGATGAGTTGGGCGGGCAGGCATTTCAGAACGCGATTCGAAATGCCGTCAGAGCCCGGGGCTTTTTTAGTTTTGAGACCCATAATTAGATCTTCGACCTCCGTTTGGGTGATAGGAGGTAAGGAATCGACGGGGGGGAGGGATGCCCTGCGCTCGACTTCCCTGTCGACCGCTTCGACGTGGGACTGGTCAACGGACTGAGAGCTGGGGGCGCACTGGCTCTCGAGGGAGTCGGCGAGAAGCTCGGCCTTTTCGTCGTCGTCGAAGGCTGGGGGTGCGCCTGAAGGGCGGGACAGCGGGGGCATGTCAGTCGTGGAGTCGGACTTGAGGCTACGCGCCAGCTGCCAGTAGGCCAGATGCGATGGCGCGATGCCCTCTAGGAAGTCACCCCACCGTTCCTCCCGGACCTCCGCGACACGACGCTTTACCTCTCGTTGTAAAGCACGCATCCGGGCCCGATTGGCTTCGGTGGGGTAGGAGTCGTACGCTCGGATAGAAGCATTCTTTGAACGAATGAGATCCCTAACATCGTCCGGCAGTCGAAAGCGGTTGAGGTAGAGATCTTCCGCCTCGACTTGCTTGGACGATCGACTTACAGCCGATCGGATGTGCTCGGTGAAGGCATCTACGGCCTGATCGGTGTCCTGAGGGGACGGGATGGAGTGCGAGCTGAGAGGCAGGGGGGAGGGTCGGCATCCGCCAAGGCCGTGCTTAGCGCATGCCAATCCACCACCGTCTTTTTGGGTCGCTGAGGGGCGGAAGGGGGGGAACCGAGTCTCATGACTACAGGTCGATGGTCAGAGTCGAGTTCCTGGATTACTTCCAAAGAGTGCAGCCGTAGGGTGACACCCTTCAGAAGCGCCATATCCAGGACATCGGGTCGGTGATTGGGATTGTTAGGATAGTGGGTAGGGTGCATAGGTGCGATGACGTCAAAGTCGGGAACGTCGACCAGGGCGTCAAGGCTCCTACCGTTAGGGGAAGTGGTGAGACCGTTCCAGGCCACGTGCTTGCTGTTGAAGTCGCCCGCCAGAATGACGGCGCTTCCCAGATTGAGGAGTGCTTCAAAGTCACTCCTGAGAACGGATTTAGTGGGGGAAAGGTATACGGAGGCGATCACGATGGGCTGGTGCCCCGTGAGAGAGACTCGACAGACCGCTGCTTCGATGTTGGTGAGCGCGGGGGGATCGAGAGGGATACAGTGAAGGGACCTCCTGTAGTAAATGAGAGTACCGCCTCCGCGGGAGCGTTTACCGCCCACTGGGTCGAATAGCCGCGGGTTTGAATTCCGCACGAGAGAAATGATTGTGAGACCCACAATTATTTGTTTCGGCCTAGGTGTTCGTGTATGTGAATTCTCATGTTTACGTTAAGCTTTAAGAAAGAAAAACTTTTTTTGATGTTTTGTCATTATTAAATTTCGCTAGCGATATATTTTTGGTCGATAAACATAGTTCCAAACAAAAAAATATAACAGACATTCTATGATGTACACACGGGTATATAGGCGCTCGTAGCGCTGTGAAACCGCGGTGTTCTTACCGATTGCCAAGGTTAAGCAGCGTTCGACTCGGTTGGCCCGAGATGGGTGACATTTTCATATTCGAGCGTCTCGGTACTTCGGCAGGCACGTTAAGCCGTTGATCCCGGCTACCATTAAGTATGGTAATCGTTAATCCGAGTTGGAAGCCTTAAAGGCGGCTTGATAAGTTCCAACAGCAGGTGGCCACAAACCTGTCTCCACCAATCCGCACTGGGTTCGCGTGGTGGAGTATGACCTAATCTCTCTCCCCTCGATTTGTGAGAGAAGGCCTTTGTCCAGCAGTGGGCAGTATAGGCTGATATTATACACGTAGGTTCGAGAGCAATGTTGGACAAAATATAGTGTTGTTATCAAAAAATTAGCAGCATTAGTCTAGAGTCTGTGATTGTGTCCGGTGTATTCGGAATAGGCTCGCCCCCATACCTATTACAAACGTTGGAATCAGTAAGTACATTGTTCAAATTACCAAGATTGCAGACCATTGAAAATAAGGCTATAATAGTCATTATCTACTTACTACCAATCTTGCCCTGAAACCTTTTAACTCATTGTCTTTTGTCTACGTTATAGTAAGTCTGCGCTGAATTGCAGTAACTAATATTAAGTAACGTAGAAAATGGTTGGAAACTGGGCTAAAGAAATAACTACCATCCATGTTTCCTTTTATCAACGTAGAATGTCCTGATATTTTTAACAAAAATTTCTATATTTTTCTATTGCATCCTTTGCTACAGCTCAAACAAATCAAATTTATTCTCTCGAGAGTCATAAAAGTACTCTAAAAGCGAAGAATATTTTCAATTTAAGAGCGGTTTCAGATTTTAGTTATGAAATGTGTATGGATTTTGCCAACTGTGATAGGTATTCGCAGCTAACTCTGGCATGTAGTTAGTTTAAATCCTTTTTTAGGGGTCCGTTACCGGTGACGTGTGTTTGCCAAGACCCATCATCCTTTCTACCAAATGCATATCCGAGCGTTAATTGGGGTTTCCATAATAGTCCCGAATGATTGGCTATATGAAAAATTCAATTAAGGTTGTTTAGAATTAACCCGTGTTACTTCTTGGTTCTAATTATAGAACAACTCAAGTGTTATATTGCACTGATTTTTTTTTATACGTAGCCCCACATTAGGATTTATTCCTGTGACGTGGACACAGGAATAAATCCTAGTGAAAATTCACATACACAAATACCCAGACCGGAACAAATAATTGTGGATCACACAAAGATTCGTCCCGTGCGGCACTCGAACCTGCGACTATTAGACACAGTGGGCAGAGCGGCTTAAGCTCTGAACCACTGCGCTAAATTCATTAAACACACTCCGAATAAAGTTTAGGCTGCTTACACAATTTTCCTACTTCTTCAAAGTTTATTTACCGTTCATACGTATTATCTTGAACAGTTTCATTAATCACGAGGTCCTAGTTTCAAATCCTAGGTCGGACAAAATGTTATTAGGGTTTTTTATCGGTATAGATTTAATATAATGATATCAATCTTGCTCCCTATTACGCTGTGATCTAATATTATCAGCGAAATGTGTGAGCACGGGGTGCATCTCTGTCACCCCTGCCTGCTTAAGCAATGTTGGCGAGAGATGTTTATATTCTGATATTTAAGAGAATATTGTTATAATACCAATTAGTTTTTAAATAAAAACGTTAAAAAGAAAATAAAAAGTTTATATAAAACTAACTTTACTGCGGCTAATGACTTATAATCTCAGCAAATGAAACAAACGTGTCGGACTTCAGATTCCAGCAAAGCCGGGAAACACTCAGCGGGACTAGCAACCTTAAACTCCCTGCAGCGAGCTTGCTGTATTAAGTCTCAAACAAAGGTCTCTAAGGCGACTGTTAATCCGAATAAAACTGAACGTTTCAAATATTTAGAGCTCAATTCTGCTAATCTGAGCTTGTCAGGGGCCCTTCGATGCAATCAAGTATGTTTATTTTCTTAGAACGATTATGATAACATCGAAAAGAAAATCGGATAAGATTAGCTTATAAAAATTGAACGTCCTGAGTTAGAGTCACATTTTACCAAATACAAACACACAGACCAAAACAAATATTTGTGGGTCACATAAAGATTTGTATCTTGCGGGGATCGCACCCGCGACTACTCGATCTAGTGAACGGAGCGCCTTAAGCTCGTAGCCACTCGACCAAGCTATCTGTCACATCTTCGGCCCCATCAGAGAGAAATCAATCGCTGACCAACTAGTCCTTAATAAAAAATCCGCACAAATTTGTAGCTAAGATCTACACAGCCTCGGATTGAATATAAGATTGCAATCTTCGCATCCCCATATTAATCAGACGACTTACACATACATGGAACAGTCGGCCTAAGATCATCGTTTTTCAACCTGAAGTGTAGCCTTACACGTTAGTCGTAGTCGAGTGAATTAGTAAAAGGACGGAAACCACATCGGATGTTTCATAGGTGAACTTTAACTGGGCACGTGATTAAAGGATGATTTGCGGTTTGAGTTACTTACTTAGGGCACTATGGCGACCCCCCTACTACGGAACTACAGATGTGTGGTTTATAACTTACACGACGTTTTCAAGACCATTTGATTATTGTTCTCTGAAAGTTATGAGAGACTACAGTAAGATCGCTAAACATAGATACAAGAACAAGTAACATAAAGCAATATAATTTTCAACCGGTATATTTTATTGTTATTCATGCAGATTATTTCCAATAATCTCACTATTACTGCGCTAATACTGACTAGTAACATATTTACCTAAAAGTATCCCTATCCCAGAATTTTAAACATCCACAAACGCGACAATAATCTCTCATTCATCTTCTCCTAAACCGCAAATCTGTTGCGAAAACAGGACGATCCACATAATACATCGGTATTACACTCAGATACTGCAGCGATCGAAGTTCTTTGTCCACACAATACGGCATCGTTCAATAAAGTACGTTGCCATCAGTCGTACAAAGTGTCCTGATATTGCGTAATACAGGGTGGGGGTTATTGGAGGTCCTGGAAATGGCCGTGAACCAAAGACTCCCGAACCCACACTCACTTTCTCAACATACGATAAGACACCGTGTAAATTCGCGTGACCCTAAAGGGGAACTGAACATGTTTACGTCTCAGTTTTCTTATGTAAGTGATATCTTTATTTATCTCAACCTTAGAGACTAATTAGATACATTATCAGGTTTTGTTACTATTACCTACTTTTTATATTATACTATTAGTAGCAAAGAAGAAAATATTCCGTCTTGTATTGATGGATTAAGTGTTGTTTTTTGTCTGCTTCAGTAAAATAAAATAAAACCATGATACAAATACTAATCTCAGCCATATTAGGTGGTGGATAAGAGCCTTTTCAGACTGATCTACGATACTACAGCGCTAGATATGCAAAAGGGGAATATAAAATAAAATTGTAGGTAAGTACGTTGATATTAAATTGTCCTTAGAATATATTGGCAATATCCTTAGAATATAAGTCAAATTGCTGCTTCAAATACATATATAGATTTGGAATAACATTAGTGAAATGAAAAGGCTTTTGTTGCATGGAACAGCTCCACTCCGTCAATAAGTTCCTGGAGTAGCAGTAATCAAACTACATAACAAGTTATACAATTTGACTTTTTATAAATAATATAAGTTTCGATTTAATTTAAGATGTTGGTAAAGAATCAAAACTGCATTTGTTCAGTAAATTGCTCGTACCCTAAAAACTTGAAAGTTAACTGGGTTTAGCTAGCCCAAAACTTTGTAATTAATGATTTCCTAATCTTTGCGAAGACTGACATGAGGGAGGAACATTATGCACTTGCAGAGCCCCGTTATATTTTGGTCTAACCTTTAACTTTACAAGTCAAACGATTTGGAAGGACCACGTCAAAATCCGCAATATTTAAATAAACGCCCCCCATCGCAATCCCATCTTAGTACATGTTCAGTAGTCTGAAAGTGTACTGAACACATTTGATATTTCGTCGACTTAGTGATATAAAGATGTAAGCCATATTTTAAGAGAGCTATTATTGAGAAAAAAGAGAAATGCAAGCAATAAAACAGTGAAAAGATCTTCTTTCCACAAATAGTAAGTTACTATTTGTTGAAAGAAATTCCTTACATACCTATACATTAGGAAAAAAAAAATTATTGTATACTATAAAGAAACTTTCAATTTCCGCTAATTATGTTTAATACCTAATTAGTATTTAAATTTTGCCTTTAGCTCGCCTTTGTGCATAATATAATCATATCTTTATTTGCGAATATGGGTACGTATTACATAAGATCTTCAGTGTTTGAGGTGTTTCACCATATCCAGCTTCATGGCATGCAAATATTTAGTATCTTATAGACTAAAATTGATAAGCATATAACATCCTTTAAGTATAATATTCACATATTATCTTCATTACATAGTATTATTTAACATATAATTCATTTATTTATTTAATCTTCTTTTAAACAGTTATTTGTAAATACGGTTTTAATTATTGTCAATATACGAATACGATTAATCATAAATAATATTGTTTGATAAATTGGTAATAACAATGACGTCATGTCAATACTAATTATACAACTCTTCTATAACTTATCATTTAAGTAGTCGTCCACCGAATAGTAGGTCTTTTCAGCTAATAATTTTTTTAACGGTATGTTTAAAAACATGGTTATTACTTAAACATAAAACTGACTTCGGTAGGTTATTATAAATACGAGGGGCCATGCAAAAAATACTTTTATTTAAAAAAGCAGTTTGATTTGGTGGGAAACAAATTTTATAATTATGACGTTTGCTATTAAGTTTCTTATAAGTATTTATGTTATTTCTAACGAATAATATCGTTTCAAAGATATATAGGCAGGGTAGTGTCAGAATGCGTAATTGTTTAAAGAGAGGCTTACAGCTCTCAGTCGGTTTCATACGGCACATCGCCCTCACGCACCTTTTTTGAGCCGCGAATGCTGCATCTTTATTGGTTGCGTTGCCCCAAAATAATATACCATACCTCAAACTGGATGACACATAACCATGGTAAGCCCTTAATACCACTGATTGATCTATTGTTTTAGACAACATATATAAAGCGTATGCGTATTTATTCATTTTAGAGCAAAGAATTTCTATATGGTTCTTCCAATTTAAATTGCAGTCTATATTCAAACCTAAAAATTTTGTCGTCTGCACTGATTAAACAGTTTGTCCTAAGTAGTTTAAATTAAAGTCAACAATTTTATTAGTTTTATTTTTAAATGTCATTAGAACTGTTTTGATGAGATTAATCTTTAAATTATTTAGTGTCAACCATTGTACTATGGCATGTAAAGTACTATTAATGTCATTTTTTAAATTTAAATTTGTCTCATTACCTGAGAATATAACAGTAGTGTCATCTGCAAATAGTACTGTGTGATGCTTAATTATTTCAGGAAGATCGTTAATATAAATAATAAATAGCAGAGGTCCCAATACACTGTCTTGCGGTACTCCAAAATTAACGTCTCTGTATTCTGACAGGTAGTTTAGTTCTTTTTTTAGATCAGGACATAATCTAGTTATTTGTGTTGCTTGTTTTCTATTAGTTAAATAGGATTTATAAGATTTAATACATTTTCTTGAATTCCATATGCATATAATGTTCAACATAATCAAAAGCCTTTGTCAAGTTCATATAGAGGGCACATGTGGTTATCCTCAAATCTACATTTTTCGTTATTGTTTCTAGAAATCTATATATAGCCATATTAATATTCTTGTTTCTCCTAAACCCTACATGTTCTTTAGTAAATAGGTTATTTAATTCAAAGAAATCATATATAGAGTTGTATATTACCCTTTCACAAATTTAGTAATATTAGCCTATACTGCCCACTGCTGGGCAAAGGCCTTCTCTCACAAATCCAGGTGAGGAGAATCGTTAGTATAGTGGGCAATGAAGTATAAATTTAATTAAAATAACTGATAGGGAGCCAACACAAGTACGGCTTACTGTATCTAATAATTATCAAATAACCGTATATATAACGAAAACTTATGAACAACATGCTATTTTATAGGGGTGTCATATCCTGGGACTGCGTCCGTTAACGATGCGATCCCTTCTCGAACTATCCAAATTAGAAATTCGATATTTTCATGAGATTACGGTCGTTTGGTATTTTGTACTCACCAAATGTGTATATCGGGCGAAATTGCGTATTTAGTTTAGTACAACTATCGTTATTCGGAGAGGCAAGTAAAGTAAGTAGGCCCGGCCCATCTTGAGAAATTTTTCACCTATTTTGGTAATGGTAAACCGTTTTCCTGTCTCTTTTGACACATCCCTTCTATGCTCACCCCCCGCATGCACGAACTTCAACGCAATTTACTCACGGACTATCAAGTTTAAAAAATATCTGTATCAATATATATCATCACGCCCAATCCCTAGCGAGGTAGGCAGAGAGTATAGGGTAATTTTATTCAAAATTTTATATTTTTGAATTAAATAACCCTATACTTACTGCCTACTCTCTTCCTAAAAATAATGCCAGGCGTCAACAAATTATTACTCCTTATTATTTCTTTAGGCTCTATCATTGTCGGCAATTGCACCCCCCAGCCCCGCGCCGCGCCCCGCAGCGATGTACATACAAGGTGTAACTTAATAAACGCAAGACCTGAAAGTAGTTTGTTCTAAATCGGTAACTGAATTGATTCCAACAATTTTTAATGTATCTTACATTTTTTTTAAATTTGCAAAAAATGCTTTTACTCCTTCAGTGCGCTATAAAAAAATAAACTTATTCTTGATTTAGAGCAATAAGGAGATTTCAAATGCATTCCTAAAACGTATTTCTGAAACCGGACACATACACGTGCAAGTTTCATTGATAATTGGGGTATAAAAGTGCTTAAAAAAGGATAAAACCTTTAATTTTGGAAATGTGGTTATTGTTTTGAATTGATGAAGCAATTCTCTAATCGGGGTGTCTGAGGTCTTGCGTTTATTATGTTACAGCTTGTATATAGTTAGTGATTTCATGTAATATATACTTAGATTAGAATTTATTTGTTAGTTTTAATGATTACGAGTATTTAGTTAATTAAAAGTGATTTATAACCACTTTAAGAAGATTAGTTAAGATTTTCGTGTATATAGATAAGTTGGTCCGCACTTGTGTCGTATTTTTAGGGTTTTTTGGCTTACTTTATAGGTTTAAGAACAGGATAAGACAACTAATGTATATAGTTAGAGTACATCGTAAGGATTGTTATGTATAATACATTGATGTATAATACATTGTAATTTGTTGATGATTAAATAAATAAACCTACGGCAAAGTTAATCGATTGGTTAATAGCTAAAATGTTCGCGAAAACTGGGACAAAAACCGCGGCGCTCCGTAAGGTAAAGTTTCGAGGTAGCTAACCGAGCACGGTTTTTGTACTACCTCGTTCAATCGTTATCAGTTCCTGGCTGAAAAAAAGGAAAAAAATAGAAGAAAGAAAAGGATAGAAAATAGGAAGAAAAGGGATCCGACCCGAAGCTCTCTCTTTCACACTTGAAGACGCGTTTTATTTGCTCCCCGCTCCTCTGGACGGCATCCTCCGGTGATGCGGCACAACACGGCGAGTCAAGACAAAGCGAAGCAACATATCTTCGTACCTTCACTACGAGGCGCTGAACGCAGAAGCGCGGGACGAGTGGAACCAGCGCAGTGCCGAGCAACTCTGCACTCACCGCTCGCCACGGGAGTAACATCCCACGTGGTGAATTATAAAATTCCACATAACGGACCTGTAGATCATTCCGGGTCCGTTATAATCATAATGCGCGTAGCAATTACGAGGTCCTAGGTTCAAATTCAGACAAAATATGATTATTCAATAAAAAAAAAATCTGTATCGGTCTGAAGTTGACATTGTGTCCAGTACAATGGCATAAAGCTCGCCTATTAATGGGACCTAACATCGTCGAACCGTACGTACACCTATGCCACCCCCTCTTGTGGAATATAGGCGTGACGCTGTTTATTTTTTATTTTAAACTAATATGTCCGCCGGGACCCATGAAATTTTTCAATTCCTTAACCCCATAAAGTTAGGTGGTGGACGTTACAGACGAATAGCGACGAGTGTCTTGGGGAAAATAGAAAAGTCCCGTTTGTAGACACTGCCTTTACTCACACACTATTACAAAATGGTTGATACTCAATAACCATCACACATTGCCTTGGTCTAGTAGAAAGTAGAGCTAGGTGCGGCTGAAGATCCAAGGCCCAGAGTTCGAACTTTGAGTTTTATCATGTTTCGTCATATGATAAAACGAACCTACAGAAACTCTGAACTATCTCTTTACCCCGAAAGGTATCTAGCGTGTTGAGATGGATATAGTATATCCCTTATAAAATTGGGATCTAAAATAATTGGTGAAATGTGGGTGTGATCATGGTTGCAACTTGACGGACGAATTAGCGAAGTGGTTAAGAGCTTAAGCCGCTCCGCTCACTGTGTCTAATAGTCGCGGGTTCGAGTCCCACACGGGACAAGTCTTTGTGAGACCCACAATTATTTGTTCCGGTCTAGGTATTTGTGTATGTGAATTTTCATGTTTGTATACGCACCCACGACACAGGAATAAATTCTAGTGTGGGGCTAACTTTTATAGCAAAAAAAAACAGCTTTGCCAACTTAACAAATTGATTCAGGATCCTCATTCGCAATGATCAATGACACTCGTAACTCGCCGCGGTTGGTAATAGCGTATAAAGACCCAGTAGTTCTTGCGTTAATGAATAACCCTTTGTTCACACGGGCGCTTTCTCAACGCGCGTCAGTAAAACGATAGAATGAAGCAAACGGCTATCAGTACATTTTTTTCAGCGCGACGCTTTAAAAATGTTTCGTATGATCTGTTAGGTGTGGGTACTTAGTTGTTATATAAAAAAAAACAACTATATTGCTAGACACACACATTAGGAATGTAACAGAACCTAGGCCAACAAACATCTATACATCAATTCTCACAAACTTTCGCGGTTATAATATTAGTACGATAGTAAAGTTACAGAACTAAGGGCGTTTCGACAGCTAGTAGACAGCTTAGCCTACAATTAGGTACCAAGTTATCAACTACCAGCAAAGCGCTTTAACGGCGGTTCCATGAACATTTATTGGGTTGTGCGATTAATGAAATCGGATTATAATTTGAGTCGAAATACTGGTCGTGTATATTCGGTTACGATATCATTAACAAGATTTTGTCATTAGTGATATCAAATTGGGATCATCATTATTGCTTTGTATATATGGTTGAAATATTAGAACCTGAAATAGAGGATACTAAAGGAATAATATTTAAAAGATTCATAAAACTGGTAAAAAGACCCGTTTTGTACAACAGCGTTACTACGCTGTATATATGGTTTCTTTTACTTTTTTGTTTTCCATGGCAATGTTATTGTTTTCTATGGAAATTTAGCATCTCTTTGGTCTCACGAAAAAAAATAACTTACAATTATTCCTCCTGACTGGGTCTTAATACTTTAAAGATCGCACGTGAGTCTAATTGATAGATCTCTCCGAGTCCCACGAGAAACAGTTTTAGTTCAAACGAGTGCCCTTTGTGCTGTCCGCGCACTCGTTAGCCGCTGGTTCAAAGCCACGCACAAAGACTAACCACCTCTACATACTAGTATAGCCCTTATTCGGTATGACCAAACGCGACGCGTTACGATAACTTTGTGAAATTATTGTTTTGTAAGGGTGCTCGTACCGCAGTGTTCTTAGCGATCACTAAGGTGATGCATCGTTCGGCAGGTTGGTAAAAGATGGGTGACCGTTTGCGGCGTTTTCATATTCGAGCGTTCTTTGCTTAGGAAAGCTGTTGGTCCCGGTTACCACTGAAGTCGTTAAGCCAAGTTGGAAGCCCTGTAAGCGGCTTGAAATATACCAAGAACAGGTGAACACAAACCTGCCTCCACCAGCCCGCACTGGCTCCGCGTGTTAGAGTATGACCTAATTTCTCTCACCTCGTTTTGTAAAATAAAACCTTTGCCCAGCCAAGGGTAATTATAGGCTGATTTATTGATAACTAGGCAACTGTACCCACAACCTCGTTTACATTATTCTCAACACAACAACATGTATTTCCTTGTCGAATTCGATTAAAATCCGTTAAGCGGTTTGAGCGTAAAAAGGCACCAAGACAAACAGATAGACTGGTTCTTCGAATTTATAATATTAGTATGGATATGCCACTCGAGTACCATTAAACGATCATTTCATGAAGTTGTCGTATCGTACCGCGTTTCGATAATTGGTCATAGCGACGGCCCGACACAAAGAGAGTTTTCTTTGTCATTGTTAAATAATTTAATTTTTAATTAGCCATGTGTTTTGATTGATTTTACTCATAATAGCACGACCCTTATCTAAGAAGGGGTAGTCAGAGATATCTCTATTTCCCAAAAATGATCCAAAACAGTCTATAAAAGGGCCTATCCGGCCCTGTTATAACAATACTCTAAACCTCGGGTTGTAACGTTTTATGATGAAAAAAAATCGAAATATCCTACTTGATATACGCTTTATTTTTTAGTTCGATCCACAGTTTAATATCTATTTCTATAACCAAAATATTCGATAGTAGATTACATTTTTAGATGAAATTTGTACAAAATATTTTTGAAGTCGTTTTTTTTCAATTAGACGTTTCACAGACTGCAGCGATCGTTTTGGATCGGATTGCTATTGCAGGCTTGTTCGACGTCGAATTATTTTTATTCTCTTATCCGCCTTATAATATAACATCCATAGGCCACGCTACTTAACGCCAGGCCTCGGGACACAAGGTGAGTGGTATTATTTCATTACTAGTTTCTGCCCGCGACTTGGGCCGCGCTGACTTTAGACAGCAACCTAACATTTTTCCAGAATAAAAAGTATCTATCTATCTCTATCTATCTATAACCTCACGCCAGATCCCTTGCGGGGTAGGCAGAGAGTACAGAGTTCCAACAGGTTCTTTCCTTACATACCTCTCTGGCTTCCTCGACTCTCATAGTTCGTCTCATACACGCTCGCCGGTAACGGAGACTCTTGACTTTTCCATCAGATAAGACTCGGTTTATTTGGTCGTGGTAAGATAGTCTAGGTCTTCCCCGGTACCTGCATCCTTTCACTTTCACATTGTATATCTGTTTTGTCATTCTTTCCTCTGGCATTCTTTCTATATGCCCGAACCAACGGAGCATGCCCTTTCTCATCTTTACACCGATACTATCTTTCATACCTACTCGCTGTCTTACTACGCTGTTGCTAAAGCGGGCGGTCAGCTTCACTCCGCACATCTTCCGCAGAGCTCGCATTTCTACCGAATTTATCCTACTTTCATTCTCCTTCTTACATACCCAGCTCTCGCTACCATATAACAGCGTATCCTATGTATTAATCCAGGTAATAAACTAACTGTGTGCCAAATTTCAGCCTAATCCGTTTAGCCGTTTTTGCGTAATTGAGTAACAAACATACAAATATTCAAACATAACATCTTTCGCATTTATAATATTAGTAGGAAGTGGGGTGTCTAAAGGTAATACCTAATTAATATCGCAATTCATAGTAATTTTATAGTACCAATCCTACATTGTGGTGAGAAAAAGACGTGGACATAAGCAGGTCGTCCGTCCGTAAAGTAAGATTACAATAATGCTGCTGAAAAGGTTAACCGGAAGCTGGCCGGACGCATTCTGTACTAAACTTCAAGGTGGTTCTTATCGGGATTTTATTTCATTACAGTGGCCACACGTTTTGTCGGTTATAAAAGTTAAAACCAACCAGTTCCTAAACTTAAAGCTGTGTTCCAAGAATGCTTCTATCCGAGCGTACGACTCCTGCGACGATGCGCGCTTTACAACGAGAGGTAAAGCGTCGTGTCGCGGAGGTCCGGGAGGAACGGTGGGGTGTCCTCCTAGAGGGCATCGCGCCGTCGCATCTGGCCTACTGGCAGTTGGCGCGTAGCCTCAAATCCGACTCCACGACTGACATGCCCCCGCTATCCCGCCCTTCAGGCGCAGCACCCCCAGCCTTCGACGACGACGAAAAGGCCGAGCTTCTCGCCGACTCCCTCGAGAGCCAGTGCGCCCCCAGCTCTCAGTCCGTCGACCAGTCCCACGTCGACGCGGTCGACAGGGAAGTCGAGCGCAGGGCATCCCTCCCCCCCGTCGATTCCTTGCCTCCTATCACGCAAACGGAGGTCGAAGATCTGATTATGGGTCTTAAATCTAAAAAAGCCCCCGGCCCTGACGGCATTTCGAATCGCGTTCTGAAATGCCTGCCCGCCCAACTCATCTGCCTCTTGGTGGCCATTTTGAACGCCGCCATGACGAACTGCACCTTCCCCGCTAAGTGAAAGGAAGCGGACGTCATAGGCATTCCCAAGCCCGGCAAACCTCGCAATCTCCCCGCGAGCTACCGCCCTATCAGTCTCCTCAACTCCCTGGCCAAGATATACGAGCGCCTACTTCTGGCGAGGCTCAAAGACTTCGTAACGTCCAGGGGTATCCTTATCGACGAGCAGTTTGGCTTTCGAGCCAAACACTCTTGCGTCCACCAAGTGCACCGCATCACGGAGCACATCCTCTCCGGTCTCAATAGACCCAAACCCATCTACACGGGCGCCCTCTTCCTAGATGTCGCGAAGGCATTCGACAAAGTCTGGCACAACGGCTTGATCTACAAGCTCTACCAATTGGGTGTGCCGGACAGACTCGTGCTCATCTTACGAGACTTCTTGTCGAATCGCGCCTTCCGTTATCGCGTCGAAATGACGCGCTCCACTTCCCACTCCATCAGTGCTGAAGTCCCACAGGGCTCAGTTCTCTCTCCGCTCCTGTTTAGCCTTTACACGAACGACATTCCTCGTTCGAGTAAGGCGCATCTAGCCCTATTCGCGGATGATACCGCTCTCTACGTCTCGCATAGGAATAAGGGTTTCATTACCAGACACCTTCAGGCATCCGCCAATTCCCTAGGGAATTGGTTCAGAAAGTGGCGTATTGAGGTGAACCCGGACAAGAGCGCTGCGGTGTTCTTCTTCAGAGGTGCCACCCCGCGCCACTCCCTGCGCCGCCCTAGAAGTAATCTCGGCCAAGTGACCATGTTCGACCGACCCATTCCCTGGGTCAAAGAGGTCAAATATCTAGGGGTCACCCTAAACAGTACCATGTCCTTCGGCCCGCACATCAAGCGGGTCCGTCACCGAGCATCATTTGTGCTCGGTCGTCTCCATTCGTTAATCTGCAAGCGGAGTAAAATGTCCCTTAGAAATAAGGTGACACTTTACAAAACTTGCGTTCGACCCATCATGACTTATGCGTGTGTTGTGTTCGGGCATTCGGCCCCCTCTCACATCGATAAACTCCAAGTGGTTCAAAACCGCTTCCTCCGTAAAGCCGTAGGAGCCCCCTGGTTCGTACGGAACGTCGACTTCCACTCCGATCTAGGGAACCTATTCGCGCCTTTATTAAAAAGGCGTCGACACGTCACTTCGCGAACGCATCTACCCATGCGAATCCGTTAATCGTAGCCACCGCCGACTACGATCTCCCTCCCGACCCCTGCCGCCACCGCCGGCCGCGACATGTTCTCACCGACCCCCCCGATGCCTTGTCATCCCTTCTTTCCGCTCAGAATATGGGCGACGATGACGTAGACGTAGTAGTAGATCCCCTCCCATAGCCGGCGGTTGACCGGTGCGCTTAGTAGTGCACCCGTCCCCCTACAGCGACTGTCCCAACCGAGGGCGCCTCTTCGAGGCGCCCTCGAGTATGTCGCCTCTTGCCATTCTGGCTGGCTGGAGCGTAGTGGTTGCACGCTCGCCTTTAAAATCCGGTGAAGCTGTAGAGGCCTCGAGGCCAACAGCGTAGGTCATTCACACACACACACACACACACACACACTTAAAGCTGTATATCAAATGTCCGTGAACATTGGGTATCTCATCTCATTAGAAAAAATTATATTATAAACCTTTAGATTCTATCTCGGACTTGTGTGGCATAACTAAAACAGCAAATATAAAATTGAGAGTATATAAAATTCATCAAGTCATTTCTTAGCTTAGTACGGGACCTGTATTTTATTGAAAATACGAAACCAACTTCGGGAGCTAAAGTGCTACAATACTCCAAAGTTTAAATCGAATTGTAAAAAAATATACCTGCGAGACTTAGTAATAAAGTTCCATCATTAAAAGCTCCAAAGTAAAACCTATTCCAAAAAATATTCTACGTTTTTGTTACAAAAATCTAGGTAACTTAGTTTTTAGTTTGTTTTTTCAGTATTATTGCTCCCATGATCTATATTGTTAAATGGTATTATTTAATACTGCGGCACTCTACGGCGTGAGTCTAAACTCGGGTTATCAACTTTGAGATTTTCGGATTTCTTGTGTTGACTAGAATTTGGAGGCATGTTTATAATGTTGCGAAGAAGTTTGTTCGTTATCAACACATACAATCTATCATATTGGAAATTAAATATGTCAGTGAAGCTTGGAAGTCCATTTACTACCTATGTCTACTGTTTCGAGGATGTTTAGAGCAAATGAAAAAAGGTATTTATAAATATTAACTTGTTTAAGCCTGGTCCTCCGCAGACTCGATTTTTATACACTGATTTAATACAGAAGCAAGAAACCCTTTTGACACATCATGCATTGTCAATCAAGCTAAAACAATATTTGTCACCTTAATAATACAATAAATGCGATAGTTCAAATAGGTATTTGCTATTAATTCACATATTTATGTAGCAGGTAAAAACTGGATGCGTACAGTACAAATCCGGTCTTCTTAGCGGTATTTGGGGGAGGCCTTTGCCCTGCAGTGGACGCGGACATGTTTTGGCTGATAGTTAAGCACATGAACTGAACGGTTTTTGATAAAATTTTCAGTGGGATCAATTATAAGCTGCAATAACATATAGATTTTATTTATTATTTAATTGCTCGCTGCACTTACAGACTTGCTAAAACGCACAAAGAGCTCTTTTATTACATAAAAAGTAATTCCTAATTGTATACACAGTAGAAAATATTTTACGCTTTGGTTAAAAAACTTATACAATTATTTATAAATTGTTTTGGTTTTGAATTAACTATGTCTAAGTTTGGATTCTAAACAATTACGGAATTTAGCAGTGAGATCGATGCGGATATTACATTTGGTTAAAAAAATATCTAGTATAACAATTTATCTAGTATAACATAAAATAATTTCTATTGATTTATTGAAAAGGAGTCTCTCTCGGAATCTTTGTGAATCTGTACATAATATCTACTCAGTATATACTAACGCACGGTATCACAATTAATTTCAATATTCCGTCACTTATAAATCTACTTTAGCGAGCGCAGGCGTTTATATTGGCGTTTGTTGATGAATATTGAACGATTTCTGAGAAAGCGTTTTCATTTAGCTGCCGTTGCCATATCTATGCTTCGGTATCATTATTTCCAAGGCAATTATGTTCAGGGGGCTCGTTTTACTTGCAGATAGGTTTATGAGTATCGCCATGTGCGTTCAATAGCCCAATTGGCCTGAAATAATTTATACCGTACACATACTGTATTGCGTGAAATTATTCGTGACTGTAGATATACTTCTTATGCTCTGCTCTAACTGCGTAGTAATGCGTTAATTAATACACCAACAAAGACTTCGCGAATATAAAGCCAATTTTTAATGCGGTAATTGCGTTCGATAACGCGTTACGTTTTAGCGCTTTTTAAAGCGTATTTTGCCGCAGGCGTTTATGTTAAACGTTAAAACAGGTGTAGCAAAAGAAATAAACCTATCGTTAGGGAGTCTGATTTGTTAGATTGTCGTTTTACCGGAATGAAATATTTAATTTATATTTAGAAATACGTAATTGGTAATAAAGATTCAGAAAATGGTAATTGAAGCTTTTAAATTTATAAAATGTTATGTTGAATATTAATGACGACATCGTTTGGTTTTAAAAATACGTGCAAAATTCAGGTAAAATAGTCTTTATTACTTATGTATTTTATTCCTCGGTTAATCTATCGTGATCGGAAAATTCATGGAAAATTAATTAACTTGCCAAGTATGTTATTTATTTTCCATGAATATTCCATCACCATTTTTATGGTATTGATAGGTACACCAAAAGTGCCACTATTATAAGGTGGGACGAACTTGAATCCTTATGGAAACTATCGGGCCTTAAGCTGGTTAGATCAAAATGTAATGCTGCAAAGATTTATTTTGCGTCGTATGCACAGGTCAGGTAGTAATTAGACATACTTCGTGGTAGCACGTATTTTAGTAATACGTATTTTTATGCTAATGGCCATGAACGTATAAAAAAGGTGGACAGATCACGGATCACGGCGGACTCATCCTTAGAACCCCCCCTCTTATTCACTCACGACTATTCATGTATCCATAACAATCTTACCAATTGTAATTGTAAACCTATCGAACAGGTTAAATGTATAACTTATTTAGGTAAGAAAATTGATGAAAACTTCTCTTGGTCTCAGCACGTACACTATGTTTGCAATAAATTAAGAATATTACTAGGTAAATTTTACCATCTTAGTTACAGAGTTCCTATTAATACTCTAAGATGTTTATATACGTCTCTAGTAGACTCGATATTTAGTTATGCTTTCGATAGTTACGGTCTTACATTTAAAACAAACCTGGATAAATTAGAAACGCTACAAATTAGATTCCTAAAACTACTTGTCAATAAGAAGATTAAAAATAGCTGTAAGGATAACTATAGAAAATTATTTCAAATTGTAAAATTCTTCCCATCAGTTTAAAACACAAATTTCTTTTGATTGTAAACAATCGTGACCGTCGAGAGTTTTTAACTCCAGTGAGCAATGTGTACAGTACGCGCTTGGTGACCGACGGCAGATACAATGTTCCAAGGGTGACCAACTACTTCGGTGACAGGGCGCTAAAAAAACACATCCCATACATTTTGAATAGTCTGCCGGCGGCCATAAGGGGCGAGACAAATATAAAAAATTTAAAAGGAATCTGAAAAAACATTACCTAAGTTTGTGTTAAGTTAGTGTTACCATTATATTAAGTTTGTAGATTCAACTGACCCCACAGTCAAACTGGTTGCACAGTTATGTGGGGCGATGATTTTTATATAGTGCTTTATGTTGTGATCGTAAATAAATAAATAATAATAACCTCGATAGACAAAAAGTGAAGCTCTACAATGGCGGCGGCGCAAGTATGTGTGAGTGAATGAAAGGGCTGCCATGTGTAACTAAATTTACCCATTTTATGGGGATATTACACTTTCTAATCTGGTTCCAATTTCATGAAACCTGTTTAGCATCCAAGTTACCGATGACACTATCTTGAATTGCATCCAATCTCGGGCACATATTGATGCAATTGTCTTTATGATAAATATCGAAACAATGATGTATTTAAATGTTTAACGAGAGTAAAAAATATCCATGTGAAACATCGCTCAAAATAACATTGACACATCGACGATTTGCAATTCGAAAGATTAATATATATCGTTTTCATCGATACTATTGTATTGTACACCGCAAATATAAAAAATAAGATTTCATTTGAAATAAAACTATTTTACGGATTTTATCGCGGTTTATTTTTGATTTTTAGTACCCGACGTTTCGAGAGCTTTGCAGCACCCATGGTCACGGGAGGGACTGGAAGATTTAATTTGTGTATATTCAGGATGGAGAAATCGATTATTTTATGGATTAAATCGATTTTTTATTTTCTCACTCCCGATTATTGATAGTTTTTTTTATATTAATCTATTTATTTATCATATCTTCTATTCCAGCTAAAAGTATATTTTTGATAGAACATAATATCGTACGCAATTCAAAATCCATATAATTGGTAAACGTGTGTCAAACTTATTCTTTTACATTTTTGGCCAGTAAATTCATATATTTTACGATTAAATAATGATTTCTATTCACATACATGGAATAAAAAAGGAATTGAAATTAAGGATAAAATTATTATTTTATTAAAAATTGAAGTTGCAATGTTGCAATAAGTGTTGTTAAATTATTTTAATTAAAATTGAGCAAAGAGAAATCCTACTTCCTAACTTACTTCAATAAGAAACAAAAATATCGATTATTTTAAAAATAAATCGATTTGAATAAAATTGTTTTTTAGACAATGTAAAAAAAATTATCAAAACATGGATTTTTGATCCCTCCTGTCACAACCCTAGTGATGTGTACATTTATTAATATTATACAGCCACTTTTATACATACTATATACTTACCAATTCCTAGCTATTCTATTAAAGTTTAATTTAAACACCTAAATTCAGTTAAAAATATCGTTTTCGTTTTACTATATCAGATTTGGTAATTTACTTTTTTTTAACACAAAAGAAGTTGAATTAAATGCAAAAAGTATCAAACTCCCATATTTTCGAGAATTATTCCCTTTGAATAGAGTTGGCAACATTGCTTTTTGTCGTCGTTTTTCATCGAAGTTTTGTGTTCCAAAAAATACGATTTTATTTTATGTCCATTACACGGAAAATAAGTGATAAATTAATTATTATTCACTTACCTATGAAAATGCGTAATGGCGGTCGATAAACTTACTATGGTGTGAGTGTGTGCATTTCAGCGTGTACGTGCACGGGAACTGACTTACCATTGAGCCTCACTTTTTGTTTAGCGAGATTCCGTCCGCCTTTTTTATCCATGCTAATGTGTATAAGAATAGCCTTTCATGCCTTTTTTAGGCTGTTAAGCATATTGTACCTCAATTGTTTTGTAAGTAGATACCTACGGGCTTAGTTAATGTGCTGTCCTGTTCACCCTAACATTTTACTAAATAAAGATAAAAGCGAGAGCACAGTATTCTCGATAGCTTTACGCTAACGTGTCTAGTCTTCATGCTAAGCCCTCTGATTGCATTAAAATATTAATTGGATAAACTGTACTTAGTTGAATTGAAATTGCCGCTGAAACAGAAACAGCTTTTCAAAATGTAAGAATAAGACAGACTTATGGCTTATATTACATGTATGAACGGGACAAAATTAATCATCTTCACCAATAACTCATCAGGATAGCAAAAGAAAGCAAACCGAACCAAAATCCATTAATGTCATTGTATTTGCCATCCCAGAATTTGCAAGCGAGTTAGGTGATTTTACTTATTTAATTACTACTCAAATATAATATTTGGTTGTTATTTAGAATCATTCTACCGTAAGAACATTCTGCTGTAACAAAGATTATTTAATCATCACGCCAGATCCCTTACGGTGTAGGCAAAGAGTACAGGGTTTTCTCACTTCTTCCACTCTCATTGTTCAAAAATAATATTCTATCTATTTATATCATCACGCCAGACCCCTTGCGGGGTAAGCAGAGAGTACAGAGTTCCAACTTCTTCTTTCCTTAGAGACCCTTCTGGCTTCCTCCAGTCTCATAGTTTGTCTCATACACGCTTGCCGATTACGGAGTCTCTTGTCTAGCCCTTAAATAATGTTAATGGTAGCAACTGCTAACCAGCGAGAACCCCGTTTTAAAGATTTCTTATTCATCGGTCATAAAGTAGGAAAACGTCTTGAAAGTCAAAAATACACACCCTCGCGCCTATATCACCAAGCTGGTGCCCTAAGCGTCCTTCACGCGTGAACCCGAGGGGACAGCGGCATGGTGCAGCCCACGCCGTGAGCACCGCGACCGAGCGGAGGGGGGATGCGGGTCCATAGTCTGCCCCCCAAAAGGCGAGCTCTTCGGACCACGACACCGAGGGGCACCCGAAGTGTCGAATAGTCGGTCACATGCCCCGTCAGCTCCTTCTCCTCCTTAAGGATTACCCCATGTTAAAAAAGGTCAATATTAATTAGGGGTGAGCCCATTGCCTTTGTACCGGGCACAATTCCAAACTCCGGACTAATAATAAACTATCAAAAAAACTACACCTTCTCCGACCCAGGGGTTCTTAATCGTAGCAGGAACGTAATAACTCAATTTGCTGAGCTTGTAGTTTTATTATAAGCTTATATGTAACTTGCACTGTTCGTATGTCTGTCTGTCTATCTTTCCGGTTCAAATCTTGTGATCCATTTTTTAAGCACTTGTGGGTAACCTATTGAGTTGAAAATTAGCATACCTATGTTAGTTTGGGGACAATAATATGGTAGCATGGAACTGGTCTGATGATAAAGTCGGAAGATGGCCATAGGAACATGTACAATAACAAAGAATAACCACCTTGTGTTTAGACTTGTTGGATTGGTATTGACGAGTACTACACAACCAAATGGTGTTCAGGGTCTGAGGATGAAGCTGAAAGGTGATCAATGGAATCACCCAACTTCTCAATATTACCCCGCCATGTTTGGGCTCGTTCAATTTGACTTTACGAGTATTTTAGACTCGAATGGTATTCAGGGTCTGATGATGGAGCCGAAAAACAAGATATGTTCGCTGTTTTATTGTTATAAATATTTAAAAAAAAGGGTTTATTTTATCTCAAACAGCCGCATGGGATGCAGCCATCGATATATTATTTGTACTAGATTAAAAGACCGAAAAACGGTTCAAAAACTAAGAGCATGACTATGGGTGTTACATCGAATTAGTTAGATTCAACTCTAGCTAACGTAGCAAAATGTAGCATTTTAACGCGTTCTCAACGCATTAAAATGCTACAGTTTACTAAAATTGCCATACTAGAAGGTCTGAGGTTAATAACAATTTAAAACGAATTTCTACAGTCGCTATCGATGCGTAAGTAGGTATATCTAAACGCGGCCGTTTTTTGGATATAATTTTGTTCGTGTCTCGTAATCTAGTGCCTACGAAATACTGATGGTTGTAATCACCCACTGCCACTAGTTTGGAAGTAACTTTATGTGTACCAATAATTTCATAACCGGTAGTTAGTTTTAGTTGATGCGCTTTTTGGGCTGCGAGATCGCGGTGTTCTTAACGATAACCATGGTGAAGCAGCTGTCGATTCGATAAGTCTGAGATTGGTGACCATTTGAGGCATTTCTATACACGAGCGCCTCCGTGCTTTAAAAATGTGGTAGTCGTTAAACGAAGTTGGAAGCCTAAATGGGCAGCTTGATAAGTTCCAAGAGCAGGTTACTCCAAACCTGCCTCCACCTATCCGCACTGCGTCTGCGTGGTGGAATACGACCTAACCTCTCTCACCTCGATTTATGAGTGAAACCTTTATCCAGCAGTGTGATAGTACAGGTTGTTTGTTACATATTTCTACTTATATTTTTTAAATACCTAGAACGAACTATATCAAGGAACGCATGTGGCTTAAGAACCTTAAAAATAGTCCATATAATGTATAAAGCGACGAGGTATTACTAAAATTAAGACCACTACTCACAGTGCCATACCTTTTTTAAATAACCCACAAAAATGATCTACATTTTATCATTGTAACCACTTGGTCTATAATTTTATTTGAACATTTTAATGGTTTACTCAAATCGCACCAACTTCCGTAGATATTAAAGCTGCAGAAATGTTTTACGTTGTGTACACAGAGATAATTAAGTTTTGTAAGTACCTACTTGCATGAGGAGTCTTCATCTGTGTTCTTAGAAGATAATTGGGTTGAATTCAACTGCAGAATATAACTGCATTTCAGAACTTCTCGGCGTAACTCGACTGTAGTGTTTGCAATCACGTTTTGATGTGCGCTTTGATGAGTTCGACCAACGTTGATAACAGTTTTTGCCATTTCGCTACGTCTTTCTAGTATGATTTTTGTAGAATCACCTAAATAATTAAGAAAGAGGATTTTGTTAGGCATATAAGATATTCATCATAATTAGGTAAGTATATATTAATTCCATAGATATGTACATACTACACGAAAAATGAATTAAATCATAAAATCTTAGAAACTGATATGATTTAAAAAAATAATTTTACAAACATTACACTATAATCGCTTAACTCTTATCCTAGAGCCCTAACGGCTGGTAATTAGTTTCAACTTCGTGTCTATTTTTACGTGTATAGAAATCTACATAAACAATTACCTTTGGTAAAATTATTAAGTGGCAACACACGTCCCCACTTTTTCTAGTTCGTTGTTCCTGTCATATTTAGTGGTGTATAAAAAATATAGGGCAAAGCAGTCGTAGCTAAAATTAAGTAAAGTTATAATAAATACGTAATAAAAGTGAAGTGTCTAATTGTGTAAAGAACCCGATTTTACCCTTGCAGTACATATTGCCACAAAGTCTATATTTAAACTGTAAACAGGGAATATTTAATTACCTTTTGTCACTTGTGTTTTATATACTGTTGCTAATATTGCCTGTTTAAAAATAAGTTTTTTCCAACGCTTTTAACTACACGTGCATGCACAGCCTTTGTTGATGTAAACTTATTTAGATAAAATCATATAATATCCTCCACCCGACACATACGCTTTATGAATCTAGCAAACGGTAATGAAAACTTTATTATTTTTATCTTTATTTTATTTATTTATTCTTTATTGTACAATAGAACACAGAAACAACATTTACACAGAAGATGTACAAAGGCGAACTTAACTCAATTTGAGTTATCTTCCAGTTAACCTTTGAGGAAAGAGAAACTATGTGGAAGTGAGGGCAATTGTACAATCACGGAACTAAAAATAACAGAATTAAAATTCAGAGTTGATAATGACAAGTACATAAATATATAAATTATACTAATAATATATAATATCGAAACTAAAAATAAATATTTTCATATACTTACATGAACTATGCAATACCTATTTACATATACACAACTATGAATTAATAAAATAAATACACAACACATATATATTATCTTTGTGTATTATATTTATTTTTGCAACAATAAACAGTAATAGAGGGGTCATATTTTTTAAAATTAGAATTTTAAAAGAAGAAAATACATTTATTCAACCACATACACCCACAAACACATAAACAAAAGGTAAATATACAAAATACAGCCCTATAGCTGCGGCAAAACATGCTGCTGCCTCAGCATGTTACTGCACCATAAAAATATATAGAGCAGCGCTGGTATTCTGGCAGCACCTATGAAAAGGTGACGTCACAGTTGCCACATCGATGATTCCACCAGTTAAGATGTAAGTAAGTAAACAATGAATATAATATAATAATTAATGTAATTATAATAAATGAGTTACTCATAGAGAAAAATAACACCGTCACGCCAATATTCCCGAAACGGAGGTGGCAGAGGTATTTTACTGAGTATACCCACTTTTCGCCAACGATGTTCGATCCCATGTGATAGGGGTTGAGCCTATTGCCATATACCATATACAAAATTCCAGACTCCGGCCTGATATTGGGAAGTATTCGTTAGTAAAATACATTTGCATTGGTTCAGGAAGTGGCGTATTGAAGTGATCCCGGACAAGAACGCTGCGGTGTTCTTCTCCAGGGGTGCCACCCCGCGCCCCTCCCTGCGCCACCCCAGAAGTAATCTCAGCCAAGTGACCATGTTCGACCGACCTATCCCTAGGTCAAACAGGCCAAATATCTAGGGATCACCCTAAACAATACCTTGTCCTTCTTCAATGACCTCATCAAGCGATTCCGTAACCGAGGAGCCTTTGCGCTCGGTCGTCTTTACCCGATGATCTGCAAGGTCGATTTCATGAATTACCTATATTTTTTTTATTTATTTTTTTTTTTTTTTTTTTTTTTTTTTTTTTAAACGTAGCCCCACACTAGGATTTATTCCTGTGTCGTGGGTGCGTTTACAAACATGAAAATTCACAAACAAATACCCAGACCGGAACAAATAATTGTGGATCACACAAAGATTTGTCCCGTGCGGGAATCGAACCCGCGACTATTCGACACAGTGGGCGGAGCAGCTCAAGCTCTTAACCACTGCGCTAAATCGTCCGTCAATATGATATATGATAATACTCTGCCTACCCCGCGAGGGAGCTGGCGTGATGATATAGATAGATAGATAGATAGACCTATATGATAATGGTTAAAGTTTAGCAACAATTAAAATAGAACGCTGTTATTTTTTAATCAGTTAGTTTTTATTTTTTTTATTTAATCCTTTATTGTATACAGTACATTTACAGTTGTAATTTCACAGGTGATATACAAAGGCGAGCTTAACTCAAAATATGAGTTCTCTTCCAGCGAACCTTTAAGTGTTGAGAGATGAGAATGTTAATAAGAGGGCAGTTATACAATTACACATTCAAACATACAATAAAATAAACATAAATATAAATAAAATACATACTATACAAAACTAAATATATATAATTTATAAAATAAACATACATAAAAATACACATAGTATATTATATATCAAATGTGTATCAACAATCAGATAGGAAATGTTCCCTGATTCTTCTCCTGAAGATGTCCAGAGAGGAGCTTGCGCGTATAGCGTGTGGGAGTGAGTTCCAAAGACGCACTCCACGAACAGTAAAAGACCTATCATAGCAACTGGAAGAATGAAGAGGAGCACGAAGAAGGAGAGAAGTAGCAGTACGACAGGCCCTATCCTTGGGGACAAGAAAGTCAAAACGCTCACGTAGATAAATAGGAGCTTTGGGGTTATGAAGGACGGAAAAGAGAAGAGAAAGGATATGTGAGTCCCGGCGTTGCCGAATAGGCAGCCACTTCAATTTTCTTCGGAACTCTGATACATGATCATATTTACGGAGACCGAAAATGAAGCGGATACACAGATTCTGCAAACGTTCTAGCTTATTAACTAGCTCTTCAGTGGCATCAAGAAAACAGACATCACCATAGTCCAGAAGTGGTAGGAGAAGAGACTGGGCAAGGCTTATTTTAGTTTGGAAGGGCAAGAACTTTTGAAGGCGTTTGAGAGACTGGAAGGAGCCGTAGACCCTTTTGCTTACCTCTAAAATGTGGGTGCTCCATGTGAGATTGGAGTCCATAAAAACACCTAGATTTTTAATTGTTCTAGAGTAGGGTATACATACAGAATCAAATAGAACTGGAGAGAGAGCCTGTAGATTCATATCTCGTGCATTCATATAGTATCTGCCACCAATGATGATAGCTTGAGACTTAGCCGGATTGACTAAAAGACCAAACGACTTTACCCACTTGCTGATATTTTCAAGCTCATCATTGATGACGCCGATCGCATGATTAAGCTCCCCAACTTTAAAATGACGATACAGCTGCAAATCATCTGCGTAAAGATGGTGGTAGGAAGTAATTACTTTAGTAACCGAGTTTATAAAAACTGAAAAGAGAAGAGGAGAAAGGACGCCACCCTGAGGCACACCCGCAGTAAGATCGCACCAATCAGAAGAAGCCTCTTCAAAGCGGACCGACTGGGAGCGGCCCCGAAGATAAGAGCCAAACCACGCGATTGCCGGAGCGGAGACATTCAGAGAGGATAAGGTGCCTAAGAGAATGTCAAAATCAACTGAGTTAAAAGCACTACTAAAGTCCAGTAAGACTAAAACGGTAAGAAGTTTGTTTTCCATAGCCAATCTGATATCGTCAGTTATTTTGACTAAGGCAGTCACTGTACTATGTCCTGAACGAAAACCAGATTGAAAAGGACTTAGGAGGCTATTAGAGGAGAGATAGAGAGACAGTTGATTCTGAACAGCACTCTCAAGCACCTTGGAAAGCAAGGGAAGTATGGATATAGGACGGAAATCGGATAAACAGGTAGGGTTCGGTGTTTTAGGTAATGGGAGAACATGAGCTCTATTCCAAGCCACGGGAAAAACGCTAGTCTCCAATGAGTAATTTATAATGTGCGTGATGACAGGCCCAAGTTCATTTAAGATAGGTAGGAGCATTTGAATTTGGATGCCATCATCGCCACTCGCCTTCGTGGAAATGGACAGGATAAATTTCTTAATGTCTTGCTCTGTAACCGGGCTGAAAGAGAAAGAAGCACATACTGGCAAGTGAAGATTGGAAAGATATTTAAGAGTAGAAGATTGTATGTCTTGTTTTAGCGCAATTGGAGGCTTGGAGAAGTGTGCGTTTAATGCATTAAGATCCAGATTAGGTATATTTTGGTTAATGGTGCCATTGCCAATACCAAATGACTTGAGAAATTGCCAAACTTGTGCTGTGTTGAAATGTTGAATGGAACTGTGTATGTGGCGCCTCTTTGCATCCCTACACATACGACTGCAGCGGTTTCTCAGTTTTTTGTACTGATTCCAATTTTCCTCCGTAGGAAACTTTTTGTGCCTTCTCTTCGCCTTATCCCGTTTAGACATCATTTTTTTGATGGTATCAGATAACCAAGGCGCGGGGCGATGTTTCACCCTCACTTTTTTAACCGGTGCATGCGTATCATATAGATCCAGTACTATTTTATTAAATATTGATACTTTTTCATTTACATCAACGGAGTTGTAAACAAAAGTCCAGTCTACGCTGCACGCGTCCAGCCTAAGCTGCTCAGTATTAATATCTTTAAAGCTGCGAAGGAAAAGAAATTTAGAAGAGCGTTTTGGAGAGCGAATTTTATAAGAAAGGAATATCAGGTCGTGATAAGAGAAAGAAGCAGACATCTGACCATGTGCAGCTACATGACTAGAATCAGAAACAAGTATGAGATCTAAGAGTGAGGGAGTACTATGCGGAGCATGGTGAGTAGCTGTTAGCGGTAGGATATGCATATTGACAGAAGAGACAAGGGATCGGAGTTTGTTGCTACGACTATCCCCTTTTAATAGACAAGTGTTAAAGTCACCAAGAATGATAGTGTGATCGTATAGCGAAGAGAAATACTCTAATTTGGATTCAAAGGAGGAAAAGAAATCAACATGACAGGATGGGCTATAATAAACGCCTAGGAGAAATTTTGTATGAAGAAAGTTGAGCTCAAGAAATAGATGTTCAGAAAATTGAGTGTACACACTTGGTGACTGATCAATTACTGTGCAAGAGATATCCCCACGAAGATAAATAGCAACACCTCCACAACCCTTGCCTGTTCTGTCATTACGTAGCAGCTTGTACCCAGGCAGTGCATACTGCACTGAAGGCAGAGTAGGTTTCAGGAAGGTTTCGGACACTAAAATTGCATGCACATATTCAGAGTCGAAGGAAGCTAAAAGGTCAGAGTAGTGAGCAGGAATGCTTTGACAGTTAATGTGCACAACGTTGAAGAATTTCTTGAGAGTGGAGAAGGTAGAAAGAAGTTGCTCACGTAGATGCACTGAGTCATCGTCACCACTGAAAGCACTAGAATACTGTTCGTCGGACACCTCAGAAGAAGAACAAGAAACAAAACTATCATCGTTGATATCTAATAAATCCATACTATTATGTACTATATAATAAGATACTATTATCTATACAAATAAAATAAATAAATAAATTATAATACTAAATAAGATAAGTATAATAAAATTAAATATTTCAATAAATTCATAATCATACCCTCGATGCACTCGCCGGTTGCGTGAAGTGGATAAAAATGCTATGGTTCAAACGCACTATTTCCGAACGTTCACAACAATGTCAGGTGTCAATGGATAAATCTATCATAGACATATGTCAAACAAAATATAATTCTATATGACGTTCGACAGAAAGTAAATTATTTTAAAAATTAAGGTAGTGAACATTAGTGATTGAGTGTGAATAGTGAACGAAGGAAAAGCGTTTGGCGAGCAGAAATCATTCAAACCGATCACTTCGCATGTTTACGTGACCTCTTCTCCGAGACAGCCGATGCAGGCTTATCGCTCGGCTGCTTGCTGCTCTTCGCGACATCATGAGCAGGAGGGAACTGCGCCAACACTTGACGCAATTCTGCCGCTGACTCAATTTTCTTGCGAGATTTGTCTGGCAATTGAATGATAATCCTGCCATCAGAGGTCCAGCACTGCTTAATACCATATGTTCTGCGAGCATCCATGAACACCTCATGTCTAGGCTTCGTCAAAAACTCAGAGAATGTTAATCCTGACCCCTTTAAAGCAGCTTTTCTATTCCACACTTCACCACGCAGAGAATAGCACTGGAATCTAATAAGAATAGGACGTGGCTTACTGCTATTTACTCCCAGGGGGTGGCACACAGCAATATCAGCAGCTTTTATGTTTGTTAGCTGCATTGTGTCATTAAGAACATTGATGACTTTAGTTTTACACTCTGACACATCTGACATTCCATGTAAGAGAAGTACCTTCCTGCGAGATGCCATTTCATGTCTATCCAGGCCAATTGAGAGCAGCTCCACCTGTGCTTTTAATGCTCCCAAGGCTTTCCAAATCAGACACTTGAATTCAGTGAACTCACGAGACAGGCTAGCTATGGTTTTATGCGATGCAGTGTTCTCCGTGTTGTTAGCATTCTTTAGATCTTCTTCATAGCTGTCCATTCTCGAAGTGAACAATGCTGTCAGGTCCTCCATAGTATTGGCCAATTTTGCATGTAGATCCATGATGAAAGTATAGAGACGTCAATGCAACAAGAAGTAGAAGATGGATATTTTCAGTATAGAAATTGCAGTGAAGATAGAGGAGAAATAGTTAAGTAAGAGAGTGCACCAAAGGTTGGTAATAAAATTTAGCACTTAATAAACATTAAAAACTTTGTTTATATAATATTAAAATAAATAAAACTATCAGCTGTTAAAATGTTGTACTTTGCACTTTGACTACCCTCACAAAAAAAAAGTTTTTGCTTACGTCTCCGTGTGTTGTTAATCAGGTACAGTGCTTTTATAAATTTTATCTAAGCCCGTTCAGCCATTTAGACGTAACCAAATTATAAGCGTCAAAACATCGAAACTTTCGCATTTATTAAATTAGTAGGATTATGTATCTATCTACCCATTAACTATGCAAAATACAACAGATTACTCTCGCTAATTAAAAAAGGTTTACCTATTTTGCAAGATTTTCTAACGTCGTTCTAATTTTCTAACTTATTCTAGCCAATTCTGGCAAACTCCGTTAACGTTATAAAAGTTATAGAAGTTAAACAATATGAAACAAGTTTCTGAGACCTGTATAAGAAATTATTTGATTTAGCTTACTTAATAATAAACGCACAAGTTTGGCAAAGTCTGAGTACCTACACAAAATTGTATCGTTCTCAGACACAAGACAGAATAGACATATATAAAATCAAAGAAGGCGTGGATATTGCATAAAAGTTTATAATAAAAAAAAGAAATTGTAATCAATATTAGTCAAAGATATTGATGAAATGTAATTGTTTTACATGCTTCTGCCTGTGGCCACATCAACGCAATTTTCATTCGATAAATGTGGGTGCACGTACAGTGTACTACTGCCTCCAACGCTCGGAAAATGTTGACAAGACGGTGTGTGTCTAAGTTGCTTAACTTCAAGAAACAGTTTCATTTGTGTATAAATAACGTAAAATAAGCGTAACATTTTGAAGAAGGTTCGTAGGAGTGACTTTCTTCTTGACAATACACGCTTATTGCTCTAGTCATGGAAATAAGGATTCGTTTTACTTACCTTTACCTAATGTGTTTTGTTCGTAAATCAGCCTTTCCGGTTTAAAAATTATTTTTTAAACAATTTCAGACGTCCAGTTAAGTTGAAGTTTGGCATATCTATGTAATTTTGGTGACAGCAGTGGAAAGTGGCTAGAGAAACTCCTTAGTTACACGTAGTAACCCTGTTGTATTTCGCCGTATAGCATTTATCTTGACAAGTAGGTACTACAGCATTTGGTTGTGTCCAGATACTCATGATTAAAGACTTGCTAAATTTAAGGTCGGTCAAAGCTCAAAAAGGTTATTATCAAAAAGATTTTTTACTGTATATTTATATGCTTATCCTTCCATTTCAATATTCTCCTACAGTCACTGTTTCTTATTCTATTGGTATGACTTAAAAACAGTTACTGAATAAACATAAAATCCACACGCGTCTCTTTGTACTGCTAACAATTGTGTTTATAAAGGCGCGCGACCGCCACTATTAAATCTGAACACGCGGTATCTACATAATGCGTTCATGCAGCAAAGCTTGCGTCCCTCACTCATCTAGTCATTTTCATATTGGGCTAAAAATTTTGTATAGGGTCTGAAATTGCTATTTAAACAGCGGTTCGAATGGCAATGTACACCATTTTACGTGACATAAAGCGTTATATCGTGATGAACGGCTTTTCCTTTTGGCCATAGCACCAACATTCTACTCTTACTACTATCTTCAGCCGGGAGACGTCCACTGTAGGAAGGTCTCCCCAAAGATCGCCACGTCGACCAGTTCTGTGCTGTACTATCCGATTTTACTCTTGACCATTCCTCTCTTCACGAGGTTCTCGAGAGACGACCATGGAAGACGTGGAGTAGGTAAACCTACAAGATAGACTGACGACAAAGCAAGTCCCGGGTAAAACATGAATGCGTACTCTTACTTGACATTAGCGAAATACGCTAATAAGTTTTAAGGCATATAAATAAATACCTCCTTATATATGTATATTTATTAACTAACTGGCTTTTAAGCCGTAGCATCAATAGGTGCTTGTAAAAGAAATTGGTTTTGGTTCGTATAAATGTGAACACTTGAATGTTTCCGTCAAATTAATCCCCCCGATAACATTTAGAATAACTCGTATGCAATATTTTTTATGAATAGTTGAGTAAATTAATGGAACGAGGGTTGTTTAACCTTAAATGTACCAATAAAAGTCAGAGCGTCGAATAAAAAAAACAAAATAACTACATAAAGTTTTAGGGATTAAACGAGGCGAAATGTGTTTATAAAGTAGCCTTTGCTGGCCCACAGATGCGGGGAAATAGGCTCTCACACATTGAGAAGAAAGAGAATAGGTCATACTCCACCATGCAGATCCAGTGCGAATTAGTCCAGGCGTACTAAACGACTACAAATTCGTAGAGCCTCTGATTCCGAAGCGCTACGAGATTCTCTGCTACCGTAGCGCTATGAATGCCTTCATTTCTAAAGCTCTTCGAACGTTTTCGTTTCTATAGCGCTATGAGGGAATCTGTTTTCACAGCGCTTCGAACGTCTCTATGTCCGTAGTGCTACGAACGTCTCTGTATTCTCAGCGCTAAGAGTGCTGTACCCCCGTAGACGATGTCCGAACTAATAGAGTCTTATAAATTGAAACACTGATACAATGACTGATATATTAAGATCTTTCCTTAAAAGTTGAAATAATTCTGATGAGTAATGAGACGAACTAATTTGTTACGTATTAAATATGTTTTATGAATAATTTTCGTATTGCACTTAAATGATTATTTAGCTGTTGTACGGGCATAGTGCATGCTCGTACAAGTGCCTTGTTTCTACACCACAAGCGCTTTAGTTTCTGTAGTGCTATGAGCGACTTCGTTTCCGTGACGTTACGAGCATCTCTGTCTTCGCAGCGTCACGAATGATTTATTTTTATAGCGTTACAAGCGCCATCGTTTCCATAGTGTTTCGAGCGCTTCCGCTTTGGAGCGCTACGATTGCCTTCGTTTCCGCAGCGCTATAAGCGAATCTGTTTTCGTAGCGCTTCGGTCGCCTCTATATTTTGATGTGCTACGAGCGCCTTCGTTTTCAGATCATTACAATCGTTTCTATTTCCACAGAGCTAACAGAAGAGCGCCCCTTTGTTGACGTCGCACTTATAATGGTGTTTTTAAATACGTGATATAAGTGAAGAACTTATGACTAGTTATATTTTGTATTAATAAATATATTAACTATCCTATCGATGTAAACACAGTAATCATGGGCAATCGTTAAAAAGAGACAAATCCGATGCAGGAAGAAATCCTCATTGTGTGATATGCAAAAAGACACCCCGATTGTTTGCGGCTCTTGAGAGGCAAAAAAGGGTATTATACCATGACAATTCTGTTTTGCAGAGACACAAAACGATTTTGCTTATAGATAACAAAATTATCTCTGTCATATTATTTAATTGACAGCTATGCGTTTTATTCTTATATAAATGCTAAAGAACTTTAGGGCGCTACTTTCATATTGGTGGCTGTTTGGAAACAGCGGGCGCCCAATAACGTTTAGTATGAGTATACACCAATATATCCTCTTACTTACAGCTTATTAATAGAAAACTGAATTGTTTATAAAGAATGTGTTAGTTCTATAGTGTTATGGCAAGATTTAATTATTGATTTATAAATATAGATAGTAAATAATTCAAAAACAAAAACGAATCGTTAATCGATTTTATTTATAAACTTGTATTTTTGTCAAATTATGAAGCTGTTTTCAAGTTGTTGTGTGTGCATAATACAATACATACAGTTCTATAAAACACTTCAATGCCGATCATTCCAAAGCCAATATCCACATCCAATACCACAAATATTTGTTCCGGTTTGGGTGTTTGTGCATATGAATTTCATGTTAATAAACGCATCCACGATACAAGAAAAAAAAAATATTTTTAGCTACAGAAAATATGCGTATATTATTAAAAAAAAAATAAACTGACAAAAAATCTCAGTAATATGCTGGATGTGGAGACATTATTACCGGTCTCGCATTAGAACCACAATTACTTCTTTATTCCGTGAATAGAATTAATTACTGCGTCGTTGGTCTAGTGGTGAATTATGCTTTTAGTGAACACGAGGTAATGGGTTCAAAGCCTTAGCCGGACGAATGTAGTTTTTCTATCTAATAATTCCTAGTATCAGTCCGGAGTCTAGAATTGTGTCCGGTGTATGGCAATATGCTTGCCCCCTATTACACGAGACCTAACGTCGTTGGCGAAAAGTGTTTGTACGCAGTACACCTCTGCCATCCCCGCTTGGGGAATATAGGCGTGACAGTGTTTATTTATTTATGTTTTGAACTAATAGGTACCTCTTTATTCAGTGATTAGGGACAAAGCATTAACATCATCGGCATGTCACATCATAATAGTGTTGAAGATATAAGATTGATATCACAATCTCTTTACAAAACGACCTAAGAATTGCAAATCAACTTATCAACACAATCAAGGACTATTTGTCTACGTCTATATAGTAGTACGATCAGCAACATAAGTCGCTTAACAGTCTTTTTTTTGCACTTGTCTGGTGAAGCTGTAAAGGCACCGCGGCCAACAGCGTAGATCATTCACACACAGTCTCTATCTATCTATCTATCTATAACCTCACGCCAGATCCCTTGCGGGGTAGGCAGAGAGTACAGAGTTCCAACAGGTTCTTTCCTTACATACCTCTCTGGCTTCCTCGACTCTCATAGTTCGTCTCATACACGCTCGCCGGTTACGGAGACTCTTGACTTTTCCATCAGATAAGACTCGGTTTATTTGGTCGTGGTAAGATAGTCTAGGTCTTCCCCGGTACCTGCATCCTTCCACTTTCACACACAATCTCAGTTTTTCAATTCGCTGGTATACTGTTATGTTGCACTAAATCCATTATATTTTTTTATTTATGATCTTAATATACTTATATATGTTGTTGATAATTTGCTTTTGACGATGTTTACCAACATTCCTAAAATTAAGACTATCATTGATTTTAAAACACCTATAGCAAGTTCCCTTTTAATTTTTTACCTTTACTCGTATCTCTTGTTTTTTCCTTTCCTTTATATTTATTTATTTCGTCGTTTATTTATATAATGTACTAGCTGTTACGCGCGGCTACGCACGCGTTATTTAGACATAGGTAGGTCGGTTTTTCTGGAATAGCACAGATCCTGTATATTATTCCAAGACTTAAGACACCTCTCCATACTAAGTTGCTTAAAAAACCGTTCAGCCGTGTTGATATAGAAAAATAAAACTATCTTGCTGGAATCATACATTTTTCCGGCATAAAAAGTAACCTAAAATCTATCTATATCATCACGCCAGATCCCTTGCGGGGTAGGCAGAGAGTACAGAGTTCCAACAGGTTTTTTCCTTACATACCTCTCTGGCTTCCTCCACTCTCATAGTAACCTAAAATAATTTCTGGAAAGTCCAATCCTCCATCTTCCAGTAACATTCCATTTATAATTGGTTCCGCCGAAGATTAGTACGGACAAACAGACACAGAAAAATTTTAAAAACACGTGTTAGTGTTTCATTATGGTACAAATAGTCATATAAGCTTAAAAAATTTCAGATCGACACATGAATTCTGTCTATTAGTATTCCCGTGTGGGAATCGTACTTGCGACTATTTGATAAAGTAAGTTGAGTTGTCTACGTTTTAACGCATAAACCAAGCCACCATCGTTTTGCAATAGTATTTGAAAACAACTTTAAAATTAGTAAATTTTCGTTATAGAACAATGTAGTCGATCATTTCTCTATCAACGGGTTACGTCTAAGCCCGTACACAAAGTATTTGTAAAATATGAACCAAACTAGAGCATGATCTTATTCAAAGCTAACGCCATCTCATAGAAAAACACATACGTTATACGCAATACATAGATACTTTCTTTCTGAAAAGGATTACCAGTTTATCTCTTTATTATCATAATATCATAATTATTGGTAAAATAGCTCTGCTGGAAACCTACTCTGCCTACCCTGCTAAACATCTGGAATAATATTTAAAAACGGTACATGAAGGGTCAGTATCGCGCACCGATCAGTTCTTTTTTATTGTCTGAGAGCTAAGTATCCAACGTAACGTTACATTGCAGCTCGCGACTAATCATAACAAAATAATAAGTTTTATGGTTTATCCCGCAATAATCCGGGATTGCTTAATTTTTCCGGGACGAAATGTATCCTAGATTTTAAGTTAGGATATAAGTTATTACCATACCCAGTTTCATTGAAATACGTTAGGTAGTTTTAGCATGATTGAAACACAAAGAGACAGACAGACAGACAATAATCCCAAAAAAAATATTTCGGCCTCTGCTTCGATAAGGAAGTGTACCTCGATTAAAATTTTCAAAAAATCTTCATATTACAGTTTCGGCTTGGTTACAGTTTTATTATATTATATGTATAATATTATAGGTATAATAATATGTATAATAATAATAACATAATAATAATGCCCGCAGGGCAGCTTGTGGCGAGCTGTTGGTGAGTAACGACACCACGGACCCGATTGCTTCAAAGAGTGGAAACCGAAGGGTGCCCGCAGGACTCTCGGCTCTGGCTAGCCTTAATTGCCCGTCCAGAGAGGTGCCGTGAGAGCTATATTGACGTAGGAAGATAATGCGGTCCTACGTCGATGTACTCTAGGGGTGGAAGTGTTAAAGGGCATAACGCAGCGAGTAACTTCGGAGAAAGCGCAGCACCACCTCTCTACACCCCTGAGCCGCTTACACCGGTGTTGCCCTCAGTTGTCCTAGGACGACCGTTTGAGGGCCCATCTAGTAAGCGGCGAATCACCGCCGGCCACAGGTAATTAGGTACCACTAATTATGGCCGGTGTCTGTCCCCTTTAAAATAGTCCAGTTTTAGTCTATCGAACCTCATGTATATAGCCCTTGGTTTCTTTCCATAGGTTACAATAGTCCTTGCACCTGCCGGGGTCAGTTCGCTGGTTATGTTTCTTCATTTTCAGCAAGTGATCTCAGCAGGTGGCTTATATATCATTAGCTTCTCACAAAGGGCCTCTACGTGTTGGACCCATGTCCCCATGCAAACCTTTCAAAGGTCCGGGTAAAGCCCGTGAATCTCAGCGAGATACATAAATAATAATCTATCTATCTATAACCTCACGCCAGATCCCTTGCGGGGTAGGCAGAGAGTACAGAGTTCCAACAGGTTCTTTCCTTACATACCTCTCTGGCTTCCTCGACTCACATAGTTCGTCTCATACACGCTCGCCGGTTACGGAGACTCTTGAATAATAATATATATAATAATATAATATAATAAAAGAAGAAGACAATAGGCTCTTTTTTGTTGCGTTTACTTCTTTTTTATTTAAGTACATTTATTTATTGTTGCAATTTACCTTTGTTTAATTTATTTTATTTACTGTATCTTTACTTATATTATAAAGAGGAAAGATTCGTTTTGTAATCGATACACTCTGAAACTACTGAACCAATTTAAATATTTCCTTCACCACCGATAGCTGTCGCTGTTGTCGACCGGAGCCACGGAGAACTACTAGTATAATATAATGATTAGCTTAATTCACGATACCTAAATATCTAATATTTGTTAATTTTTTATTTCGTCTGTGCCTATTTTGCAAATAGTTGAAACAGAAAAAAGTTGTGAGGGTAGTCTAGAGTGAACACGAAATTTTTGAGCTCTCTCAAATATTTTAATTTAAAATAATTATTTTTATTATTTACATGTTTCATATGCACTAAGAATTTAGTTTGTCCTCTGGTGCACACAGTCACACTATTACTTCTCCTTTGTTTCTCACTTTTACTGCATATTAGCCATACTGCATATCATGGACCTTTACGCAAAGTTATCAAGCTGTATGGAGGACCTTTCTGCCACTTTTACATCGCGGATGGATCAGTACGAAGATGACCTCAGGAACTTCAGTAGTAATGACACAGCCCACAAGACCATCGCCAGTTTCTCACGAGAGTTCACAGAATTTAAGTGTCTTATTTGGAAGACGGTGAGTGCACTTAAGTCCCAAATGGAGCTTTTAATAGTGGGTCTGGATAGGCTCGAAATGGCGTCACGCAAGAAGGTCCTGCTCCTTCATGGCCATCCTGAGCAGAAGGATGAACACCCAACATCCCTGGCTATTACAACACTAACAAAGAGGTTGAACTTGACAAACACCACCTCTTCAGATATTATAGCCTGCCATCGCCTCGGTAACAACTCAAGCAAGCCTCGTCCACTGCTAATACGATTTAAGAGCCAAATTTCACGCAGCGAGGTGTGGCGTAACAAAGCCAAATTAAAAGGTATTTTCAGAGTTTCTCACAAAACCTAGGCATAATACTTTTATGGAAGCTCGCAAACACTTTGGAGTGAAACAGTGCTGGACCTCCGAAGGTAAAATTATCATTCAGCTTCCTGATGAGTCGCGACGGAAGATTGAGTCCGCATCCGAATTGCGGAAACTAGTAGCGCAGTTCACGGATTCTGCTGTGAATGTGGGCACAACTGCAAAGTCCAAGCCGGCGCCTGACAAAAAGTCACGAAAACAGGCCAAGTAATGGTAGATTCAATCCGTATTTTGTTGCGCATATTTATATTTTATATCTTTTTGTTATTTACTTTTACTTTTTTTCTCTTGACGGTCACTCGATGGATATTTTTCCTAAATTGATATTTTGTTACTTGCTACCTACTAATATATTTCTCAATTTGTTTGCTCACTCACTATACAGAATAAAAACGACATTAATAAAAACAAAACATTTCGTGTGACATTGACATTCTTGTGTTCGTTCTGAAATAGGTATAAATTGCGACCTTGGATATAAGTTATTTTGTCAACTTGCATGTAAACTAGCGAGTGCATCGAGGACAAATATGTTTGTAAATTTATATATTTATATTATATATTTTTAGTATATTATTATTACTTAATCATAGTATATTTATATTAGGTTATATATTTGTACTATTTTCAATATGTGTGATAATTTTGACGACAGTTTCGCATCTTGTTCTTCTTCTTGTACATCTGATGAGAGTTATGCCAGTGCGTTCGGTGATAATTCTGTCCACTTGCGTGATCAACTTATAGGTGCTTTCTCTGGCTTCAGAAACTTTTTTAATGCAGTCCACATAAATGCTCAAAGCGTCCCTGCACATTACTCAGACTTATAATCTTCTTTCGATGCTGATTTTATTCATGCTGTCCTTGTCTCTAAAACTTTTTTCAAGCCTGTTCATCCTTCCACACAATACTCTTTGCCTGGCTATAAATTAGTGCGCAATGACAGAACAGGCAAGGAATGTGGTGGGGTTATTGATCAGTCTCCAAGCGATTATTCTAACTTTGCTGAACACCTATTTATTGAAATAACTTTTAATCATATACAACTTCTTATAGGTGTCTATTATAGTCCCTCTAATCAAATTGATTACTTCTCTTCATTTGAATCCAAGTTAGAATATTTCTGTCCTATATATGACCACTTTGTTATCCTTGGAGACTTCAATACTTGCTTGCTCAAGGATAATGCGCGTAGCCGCAAACTTCGATCCCTTGTCTCTTCTGTCAATATGCACATCCTTCAGCTTAAGGCTACTCATCATGCCCCCCATTGTACTTCGTCTCTACTAGACTTAATTCTGGTTTCTGATCCTAGCAGGGTAGCATGGGCAACTTGCTGCCGCCTTCTCTTATCACGATCTCATTTTCTTGTCCTACAAAATTCGTGCCCCTAAACGTAAATACAAATTTCTCTCACTTCGCAGTTTTAAGAGCATTAATTTGGAACGTTTGAGGGAGGATGTGGCCCGTATTGACTGGTCTCCTGTGTACAGCTACAATAACCTCGACGAGAAAGTGTCTGCATTCAACAGGATTGTTCTTGATACATATAATAAACATGCTCCTTTAAAAAAAGTAAAAATAAAGCACCCTGGTTATCCGATAATATTAAAAGAGAAATGTCAAAAAGAGACAAAGTTAAGAGACGTTACAAAACGACTGACGTTAAAAAAATGCTACAGAAGCGAACTGGTCTCTAGATAAAAAGCTGCGGAATCGTTGCAACCGTTTGTGTAGAGATGCTAAGAGACGCTATATCCATGACTCAATCGAAAATTTTAGTACAACATAAGTATGGCAATTTCTTAAGTCTCTTGGTATCGGGAAGGCATCTTGTGATGGTATACCCGATATAGACCTTAACACAATTAATTTGTATTTCTCCAAGTCACCAGTCACTCTGGATGACAACCTTAAATCTGCTACTCTTAACAGGTTATCTAATCTTTCGTTGCCAAGATGTACTTCATTCCCTTTTCACCAGGTAACAGAAGAACAGATAAAAAAATCAATACTATCTATTTCCACAAAGGCGGTGGGTGATGACGGTCCTCAAATTCAAATGCTTCGTCCCATCTTAGATGATCTTATTCCTGTAGTACACCACATTATTAACTTTTCTCTGCAATCTTGCACCTTTCCCACAGCCTGGAAGAAGGCTCATGTCTTACCGCTTCCCAAAGTTTCGAATCCATCTTCAGTTTCCCATTTTCGTCCAATATCCATACTCCCAATTCTGTCTAAGGTTCTCGAGAGTGTTGTTCAAAATCAACTATCTCACTATCTTCTTACTAATGGCCTGCTAAGTCCCTACCAATCAGGATTTCGTCCTGGCCATAGCACGGTAACAGCGTTAGTTAAAATAACTGATGACATACGTCTGGCCATGGAGAATAAACTTCTCACTGTATTAGTTCTGTTAGACTTTAGCAGTGCCTTTAATTCTGTAGATTTTGACATTCTCTTGGGAATTCTTTCCTCTCTAAATGTCTCTCCTTCTGTAACTGCTTGGTTCAACTCATACCTTCGCGGTCGCTCGCAGTCGGTTCGCTCCGATGAGTTCTCCTCCGAGTGGTGTAATCTGACTGCAGGTGTCCCGCAAAGTGGCGTACTCTCTCCTTTACTTTTTTCGGTTTTTATTAACGCACTCAATAATGTTATTTCTTCACATTATCATCTCTATGCGATTTGCAACTTTATCGTCATTTCGAAGTTGACGATTACTATACTGCTATTGCTGCCATTAATAATAATCTTCAAAATATTAATAATTGGGCAAAAACTTTTGGTCTCCTGGTCAACCCAGCAAAATCGGTAGCTCTCATTATTGGTGGCAGATGCTTTAACAATCTTCTAAATCACCAGTCTCTTCCACAAGTTGTCTATGACTCCATTCCGATACCGTTTTCGAGTAGCGCCAAAAACTTGGGTGTCTACATAGACTGCAATCTGTCCTGGAATGTACACATTGCGGAAGTAAGCAGGAGAATCTATCACTCATTCCAGTCTCTCAATCGGCTCCAGAAATTCCTGCCATTTAAAACTAAAGTAACTCTCGCCCAATCTCTTCTTTTACCACTACTCGAATATGCTGATGTTAGTTATCTTAATGCAACTGAAGAACTTCTCAATAAACTTGACGGACGATTTAGCGCATTGGTTAAGAGCTTGAGCTGCTCCGCCCACTGTGTCGAATAGTCGCGGGTTCGATTCCCGCACGGGACAAATCTTTGTGTGATCCACAATTATTTGTTCCGGTCTGGGTACTTGTTTGTGAATTTTCATGTTTGTAAACGCACCCACGACACAGGAATAAATCCTAGTGTGGGGTTACGTTTTATTAAAAAAAAAAAAAAACTTGTGCGTCTCCTAAACTTGTGCATCCGCTTCATTTTTGGCCTTCGAAAGTATGATCATGTGTCAGATTTTCGGACTAAATTAAAGTGGCTCCCTATTCGGCAGCGTCGGGATACTCACATTCTTTCTTTACTTTTCTCTGTGCTTCACAATCCTAACTCCCCTGCATATCTTCGGGAACGCTTTGAGTATTTAGTTCCCAGGGGAAAACCCTGTAGCTCTTTATCTTCTCTTCTTCTTAGTACTCCTCGGCATACATCGAGCCGGTATCATAGCTCATTCACTGTACGTGCTGAGCGCTTGTGGAATTCTCTTCCACACTCCTTACGCGATAGCTCCACTCCGCAGATTTTCAAGAAAAGAATTAAAGAACATTTCCTATCATTATGTATTATATCAAGTAGTATATTTTATGTTATCGTATAGTGTGTAGTATATTTATAGGTATATATTCTACCTATATGTATTCTATCATTTTATTATCTAAAACTATTCCCTTCGTGTTGTATACTCATTTCTATTCTTATTTTAATTTTTTGTCTCTCTGTCACTCAAAGGTTTGCTGTCAGAGAACTCAATTTTGAGTTAAGCTCGCCTTTGTATATTTTATTTTATTTATTATTATTTTTATTTTGTAACATTTTCTGTGTGTGACAATAAAGAATTAAGAATTGAAGGTGTTTAATTGGTAATTGAAAAGTGTTTTGTCAGATAGAAACGGACATCTTATTGGAAAATTCCCTCGTACTAACGCTCAGTATAGAAACTAATTAAGGCTAGTCGAACTTGATTATAGAAAAATTTATTTAAAGCTTCTTCTCCATCACAAGCATTTTTTAAAAGCAATTTATTTTATTTAGTAAACACGAAACTGATTGTAATCAGCATCATATCAGCATCAATAAACATGTCATACATAATTATGTTTTAAAGTGTATATTCTGTAATCTAAAACACAAGTCTTTGGATTACTATTAAGTAATCCAAAGACTTGTGTTTTAGAAAGCATTATGATTACGAGGAAAAAAAAGAATTAAAAAAAGCGTCATAAAAAAACAAATTGAAAACATACAAAAGTACCACCTAAGTTAACTTACCTTGGAGCTATACTGAATGGACTCAATACGGTTCTTCTTTGTTCATGAACTGAGTTTTATAATTCTTGTTGTATTTCAACACAAAGAGTATCATGGAAATTAGTTTATAAACAAAGAAGTAATGCTCGAACATAAATATACTCGCACAGACGAATTGAGAAATTCCTTCCTTTTTTAAGTCGGTCTAAAACACAAACGATATTATTAGTCTAGGTATCATCTGAAACTTAATGTTATATAAGTTTAATATTACATTAGTTACAAAAGGATCTAAACATAAAGGGTAAGGAGTAGATGTATAATCCAATAAAGTTTAAGAAAGAATTCGCGAGCGTCCACTAGGACGAACAATTCTTTCTTAAATTTGATTTCGTGTTTTCAATCGCGAGCGAAGCATTTGTTTGGGAACGATGACATTAAACCAGTGAGCCTTGTTTATTAGAATTAAACACACCAAAGGAACTTCGCACTTGCGAATCTGATGTTTTTGCGAATTTGCTGAAATCAGCTACGACGCGATTGAACCTGGACACGTAGCTACGTAAATCTATTTATCAGGTGACGTCATAAAACCGAAAATCAGAATATAGTGTGTGTGTTACCGCGACCGAGCGATGCACGACTGCGAATGATTGCATTTGACTTTATAAATCATTCGAATTATCATTCATTATTAGAATGATTCAAGACAATTTGTTACTAAATGCCTCCCATTCGACTTTAACTGGCTGGACTGTATCAACGAATAATAATGAATAAAAAATCGGCGAGCGAATAATGAATTTACTTATCGGTTGCACCACAGAGTATACTACATTATGTCAAGTAAATGTAAGCGTCATTCGGATCGCAGCCTACCCCTTTTGCGCAGAAGCACTGTAAGCGCTTTTAAAGAAATGTACTAGTAGCAGTTTGTTTCATTCCAGCACTGGATTACCGCGCGCGGATTATATTTAAATTGTAAACTATTTTTAAACGCAAACCAGAACGAGCGTTATTTTTTCGTTTTTAGTTTTCACTCCCACACGTTATTCGTTTTGGCGTGAGAAGCGGAGACTCATTCGAATAATTCACTTATAATCGGGGTCCGCCGCGTGGTTCCCGGCTTAGAATAGGACCAACCCATCTCATCCCATCGGGTGTCGTACAAGGCGACTAAGGGAAAACTAGGGAATGGGCAGCAGCATTCCCTTAACACTTCGACGACCAATAACTGCGCTCGCCAACCCGCCTGCCAAGCGTGGCGAGTATGGCAAACACCCCCAATTATGGAAGAAAGTAGAAAAACCAGGCCCCTAGTCCCCGGCGGTCCTGTTCGTCCTGGCCACGGTAGCAGCCATGGTAACAACAGGACAAGGGGTGCTAAGAATCTCCGGCAGAGATTCGGCTACCACCAAAACCGAAAATTGGCCCTGGTGACATACAACGCACGCACATTGAGGACAGATGAGAAGCTAGTTGAGCTGGAAGAAGAGTTAAACAAGTTGCGGTGGAGTATTGTTGGTTTATCGGAGGTCCGAAGAGAGGGCGAGGACACGATAACCTTAAAATCCGGCAACTTGTTTTACTACCGGGAGGGCGAACAGCAGTCCCAAGGTGGTGTCGGATTTATCGTCCACAAGTCACTCATAAACAACGTTGTGTCCATCACTAGTGTGTCGAGCAGGGTAGCGTACCTTATACTCAGAATATCCAAAAGATATTCGCTGAAGGTCATACAGGTCTACGCACCGACCTCGGCATACTCAGATGATGACGTCGAAGTTATGTATGAGGACATTAGTAGAGCCATACATACTTCCAAAACACACTTTACAGTGGTTATGGGTGACTTCAATGCGCGGCTGGGCAAACGGGGCGATGATGAGTTGAGAGTGGGGCAATTTGGATATGGGCAGCGCAACCCCAGGGGTCAGAGGCTGGCCGAATTTCTGGAGAAAGAGGGACTCTTTATGATAAACTCTTTCTTCCAGAAGCCGCCTCATAGAAAATGGACCTGGATGAGCCCTGATGGTTCCACAAAAAATGAGATAGACTTCATCATGAGCACCAAGCGACAAATATTTAATGATGTCTCCGTGATTCATAGGGTAAAAACCGGCAGTGATCACCGAATGGTCAGAGGCACATTAAATATTAATGTCAAAATGGAAAGATCGCGTCTGATGAAGTCTACGCTCCGACCTACTCATGCATATATCCAAAACCCCGAGAACTTTCAACTCGAATTGTCAAACCGCTTCGAATTGCTAGACAGCAGCGCATCAGTGGACGAAATCAACAACAGGCTGGTAGAGACTGTTCATACAGTCGGGTCCAAGTATTTTAAGACCCACCGTAAAAATAGGCCTCAAAAACTATCTGACTACACCCGAAACCTCATGACTGAGCGACGTTCCATGACGCTCCAAACCTCCGAGGATGCTAAGTCCTATAGGCAGCTTAATGGACAGATATTGAAGTCCTTGCGACACGACTTACGGTCCTTCAATGCAAGGCGTATTGAGGAGACCATAGAGCAGAACAAGGGCTCTAAAGTGTTCGCAAGAGACGCGTCTATTGGGCAGAGCCAGTTGACGAAGCTGAAGACGGAGGACGGAAACGTAACGTCAAATAGGTCAGAGGTGCTCAGGGAGATAGAGAGGTTCTATGGACAGTTATATACCTCAGTAGCTAAACCTGTTGTTGACTTGGTAAAAGACCCAAGAGCCAAGCTAACCCGACACTGCACTGAAGATATCCCGGACATCAGCCTGTGCGAAATTAGGATGGCTCTCAAACAACTAAAAAACAACAAAGCGCCGGGTGAAGACGGAATTACTGCAGAACTTCTGAAGGCGGGCGGATCGCCGGTACTTAAAGTCCTTCAGAGGTTATTTAATTCCGTCTTGCTTGAAGGGAAAACGCCGGAAGCATGGAACAGGGGTGTGGTGGTGCTGTTTTTCAAGAAAGGTGATAACACCTTATTGAAGAACTATAGGCCCATCACACTGCTGAGCCATGTTTATAAGTTGTTTTCGAGAGTCATTACGAATCGTCTCGAACGAAGGCTTGATGACTTCCAGCCTCCCGAACAAGCCGGTTTCCGGAAAGGTTTTAGTACCATAGACCACATACATACGCTGCGGCAGGTTATACAGAAGACTGAGGAGTATAATCGGCCACTATGCTTGGCGTTTGTGGACTATGAGAAAGCCTTTGATTCGATCGAGACTTGGGCGGTTCTTAGATCTCTCCAGCGATGCCGCATTGACTATAGGTACATCGAAGTGTTGAAGTGCTTGTATAATAACGCCACCATGTCAGTCCGAGTACAGGGGCAGTGCACGAAGGTGATCCCCATAAAAAGAGGAGTAAGACAGGGAGACGTCATTTCTCCGAAACTGTTTACGGCCACCTTAGAGGACGCCTTCAAGCTCTTGGAATGGCAAGGACTTGGCATCAACATCAATGGCGAATACATCACTCACCTTCGATTTGCCGACGACATTGTGGTCATGGCGGAGTCGCTGGAAGATCTAGGACGAATGCTCGGTGACCTCAATAGAGTATCCCAACAAGTGGGTCTTAAAATGAATATGGACAAAACAAAAGTAATGTGTAACGTCCATGTCGTACCCACCGCACTCACCGTTGGGAACTCTACTCTTGAAGTTGTCGACGAATACATTTACCTGGGACAGGCAGTCCGGTTAGGTAGGTCCAACTTTGAGAGAGAGGTCAATCGACGAATCCAACTCGGCTGGGCAGCGTTCGGGAAACTGCGCAACATCTTCTCATCCAAAATACCTCAGTGCCTAAAGACTAAAGTTTTTAGTCAATGTGTGTTACCAGTGATGACATATGGATCAGAGACGTGGTCTCTTACAATAGGTCTCATAAAAAAGCTCAAAGTTGCTCAGCGAGCTATGGAAAGAGCTATGCTCGGCGTTTCTCTACGTGATCGAATCAGGAATGAGGAGATTCGTAGAAGAACCAAGGTCACCGACATAGCCCTCAGGATTAGCATGCTGAAGTGGCAATGGGCTGGCCACATAGCGCGAAGATCGGACGGGCGTTGGGGCAGAAAGATTCTAGAGTGGAGACCACGTATTGGCAAGCGCAGCGTAGGACGACCGCCTGCCAGATGGACCGACGATCTTGTGAAAATCGCAGGAAATCGTTGGATGCAGGTGGCATCGGACCGGGTACGCTGGAAAGCGATTGGGGAGGCCTATGTTCAGCAGTGGACAAGTATAGGCTGAAATGATGAATCGGGTGAGAGTTGCAGATAATCTAATCGAATCGCGATTATTAGTTACTAGTTAGTAGTCGTCATTCGATTATAAAAATTGGTATATTACCAATGTTCTAGTCAAATTAGAAAAATAGTAGTTGTAGATGATTCAAATAGGCGGTTATTCGCAGTCGCGCATATTTACCGCGACCCCACAAACATTCCCGAAGCAATGTTAAGGCTGTGCCTACATTCGTAAAATTCTAGCATATCGTGTCTCCATTACGAGGTAAACCATAATCGTTAATGATAGTTTATTTTCTCTTACGAGGCCAATTTTATATTCAAATATGGCGTGGCAATCAAATTGGGAAATCAATGAATGAACAAAATAAATTAATTATCTTCAAGGAATGATTTCCCAAATGTGTCAAGCAATATTGGGTATTATTCAATTATTTTTTTTTTAAATTTAGGATCAATCAACTGAAATTTACATTTAAGCAATTAATATAATTTATCTAAGGTTCTCTGGCATAACAATGACTTTTGAACGTCAAACGCCACAATCCCTCCAACGACCATGGGTGCACTCGAAACGTCGGGAACTTAAAAACCAAAAATAAACCGCGATTTTTAACCAACTCAGTCAAGTTTATTGTTTTTAGTTGCCACGCCATGTTTGTTTATAAAACTAGCCACGTACGAAAAACAAATTTAAGGTACATATTTGTTGAATCACCAAGGGTGGTAAGGTGCAGTAACATTAATATTTTATAACACTCCTTCATTCACTTTCCAGAGCGGTAGGATTTTTATTCAACCGATACGAAATTACGACTCGATTAAATAAAAATACTCAGTTCTATCGGATAGCCTTAGCTAAATATTTCATTTATCACGGAAAGTTTAACGGCAAGTAAAGCTCTTTTACCCTCGAAGAGTTCCGACATTGTTGAAATGAGTGACTTCAAGCGAATGGAAGATGGTAAAGTTTGTCTAAAAACTGACGATAATATTTATAAATGTTTTTTTAAGGTCATGCTTTTAATCTATCTATCTATCTATATCATCACGCCAGATCCCTTGGGGGGTAGGCGTTATTGCTTATTATTATTGCTTATAAATTAATAAATAATGTAAATTTTAAAGAGAATTGTAGGTTTCATCTATTATATTTGTTTATATTGCATCGATACTTTTTAAATTAAGTGAGTTCCGGAGAAAATGGGAAAAATAGTAAAATCCGAAGTGCCATGTGCTACTCAGTAGCACTTTTTTTAAAGTCTATCCTATGATATTTTAAACGAAGCCTTGGTCTAGCTTATTGGTTTGAGTAGTCGAGGGTTCAATTCTGGAATGAGTCCAAACCTGGCATTACTATAAGATATTTGTTTCAGTTTGGTTGTTGTTCATATGACACCTATGTTTGTAAACACATTTATGATACAGGAATGATTCCTAGTGCTTCAACGTTGTAAAAAATTACGAAAAATAAACTCCTTCGTCTTTTCATTCGCGGCAAATCAGTTATGAAAATATTTTGTTAAGATTTTGACACGATATACATAGTCATACATATGATACTATTATGCTGGATAATCTTGTATACTATGTTAATTGATACAAATTCATGTACAAGGCTTTTTGTAAATGTTTGGTAAAATTTAATACTAACCGTTATTAGTACACCTCTATAAAATTCTTACTTTCCCTCCCAGCTGTGTGCACCTTAATATATATTTTACTACCAAATATCCCTCGGCACACACTTTTTATCTCAATGAGGATAGTCATAGCGTAAAGTTTGCGCCCAAGAGTTATAGGTAATCTGTGTCGTTGTTTATTGATTTGTTTATGATAAGACACAGAAGTGGTATAAATTATCACAAAATGTTTCGGTACCGTGGGACTAATTTAGACTAATATGCAACTGCAAAAAGTCTTTAGAAACTTGAAACTGTACTTATAACGTATTACAAATTTATTTTTCTCTTACTATTTATTATTATATACTTATAATATTATTATTATACTTTTATTATATACCTTTACAAAATCTCTATTTTGTAAATGAGAGGACTATGTAGACAGTGACCGATACCATGAATCTAAGTACATTTATGATTGATCACATATACTTAAGCACATCTATTTAGCTCGTTCTGCATTGTTCTCCCATACCCAATGAATGCAATGTATACAAAAATAATTGTAAAACTCTCTGTTTTAAAAAAGAGTAATCATGGAGTTTTTTGCTCTTCTTCTCCACAGGAATGACTTTCCGAACGGGTGGTAGAGTCATAAGTAATAAATAATTTTCTCTTTTTGACTATTCCTAAGTGCCTTTTGGTTTACATGAGTAAAAGACTTTTGACTTTGATTTTGACTATTCATACGTGCCTTTTGGTCTACATGAATAAAAAAAATTTGATTTTGAATTCATATCTTTTTAACTGACGACGACAAAAGCGGCGACAGTGGTATCCAACGAAATTGTGCGTTATCACTTATTATTTCAATGGGTATGATAATCCCAGGGAACGATAAATAAGACGTACTCGGAGTGTGACAACTTGGCCGCTCGTTTGCGTTGTTGCCAAGTTTTGTGCTTCATTATAATTGAATGCTCTAACTCACTGAGGGTTTACCTTGACGGCTTTCCGTAACTTGGCTGAAACTTTTATTGATTGATATTTTCACCTACCTGCCCGTTTCTTAGGCAGAAATAACTGTGTAGCTTATTATGTTAGATTAGAATAGGTGTAGCAAGCTCAACAGCGAGACGCAAGTTCAAACCCACGCATAATAGTTGACTTTTTGTTTCCGCAAAATTTAATATTTGAATATTAAAGACATGACTGCATAAGCGGACCAATACGGGGCATTCGGTTGCGCGACAGCGCGGTGTAAGGAGTTAGTGATTGCGAATGTTGCTAAACGCCCACCTACCGTCATAATAAAAGAAAAAAATATTATAAATGTAAAGTGCATAATTTGGGTCATTGAAATTATTAATTATAGCCATTTCATATGCCATATACTAAATAATTAACGCGTTGTTGTGAATGAGGTGCACAAAGGGGTGAGTGAATTGTATTATTTCAAGTAGATAATGAACGTAAATGTTGATGATAGGATTGAGACATCTTAACGAAACTAACTAAAGATTTCTCAATTGTCGTAGCTTACGGAAAGGCCCTTTCGGATCTGATGCATTAATTTGTTACGATCCTGAGCTGTCTTCTAGTCGAGGCTTGGTTTTGGCAGAGTTCCGCACTCCGACAGAAAACAAACTCTCCTGGCGTCCAAATTTAGGATAAGTTTAGGCATGCATTTCTAGTATTACATGATCGAAAATCTAAAGTAGTTGTAAATAAAGGAGAATTTACACTCAAGTGTATTTCATTAATCAAGACAACCCGTAACAAGCTTTATAATTTTAAAATATTAATTTATTATTCAATACTACAATAGAATACGGATAGAATCCGGAACGAAGTCATTCGACAGAGAACCAAAGTTATCGACATAGCCCACCGGATTAGTAAGCTGAAGTGGCAATGGGCCGGTCACATTAGCCGAATAACCGATAACCGCTGGGACAAACGAGTTCTTGAGTGGAGACCGCGGACTGGCAAACGTAATGCAGGACGCCCTCAGGCTAGGTGGAGCGATGACCTTCGTAGGGCGGTTGGCAGAAACTGGATGCGAGTAGCCGAGGATCGTACCCAGTGGCGTGCACTTGGAGAGGCCTATATCCAGCAGTGGACTGCTATAGGCTGATGATGATGATGATGATGATACTACAAAACATAATTTTCGTGGATAAAAATTGCAAGATAAATATAATCATGTACGTAAAGTCATTTACGAATATAAATTAAGTACCTACTTTGAAACATTCTACCTATAAATGAAACAATATGCTTAAGCGTTAATAAGCACTTTAACTGGAACCCTTAAACTTCTTAAATTAACAAAATGACATCTATATCTACCTGGAAACATAATTATAATATAGCTATAATTTTTATTAAGCTCGTCATCTTTTTATTTATATACCCGCTCACTTTTACAGCGTATTTCGGTAATATTAAAAATATCATGTTAAAACACCTATTTAATGGATGATTTTTCAACGTTCAAGTAGACGCATGAAATAAATTATAAAAAGTAGTAATGTAGCTGTTAATTAAGTAGGCAAGAGGTAGGTATTACACAAGCTTGTGTGATTCTAATGAGAGACTTCTGGACTATTATCCGGTTCAAGAGGCCTACGAGCGGAGCCGCTGACTCTTGGAGAGCCTGATTAAGTCGCTCGGAGCTGCGAGATGTCGATAGAGGAGGTTTCGCTCTCGAGAGCTAAGCACCTGCCGCGTTGTTTCATGATATCCCTTGGTAACAGTATGCGTCGAAACTTGTTTATCCTATTTTTCATTCACTTTGTTTGTTTTTATTAGGTTTCTGTGGTTTCCAAAAACAATAAAAGTAAATAAAAAAAGTTTGACTTTAATTTTGAATTCTGCACAAATTCAATTGGGACAATTGGGAGTCTATTTTTGGTTGATGTAAAGAAAGGTACCTACATAGACATTGCCTAAGTTGCGCGCCATTAAAATACATTACATATTAATCTTTACTAATGTTAGAAAGAGAAAAAAAATGTTTGTTTGTAATCAATGAACTCCGTAACTACTGAACCGAATTTAATAATTCTTTCACCATTAGAGAGCTACATTATCCAGTAGACCCGGTAGGTGGCGCTGTTGTCGACTCGTGACGAAGTCGCGGGAAACTGCTTGTGTTATATACATTTTAAAATCTTTAATACGATCAAGCAAAATACATTACAGTACATTACATTAAGTTATGAAAGAACGATATTCATTCCATTCACTCGACCTACTTAGCATTAAAAGTCTTTCATAGAGTTGAGTTATTTATGCAAATCAGGTTCTGGTATTAAAACTGGGAAATATAAACTTACGGCACTCTATTAACATGAAAGGTTTACTTAATATTTTTTGCATAATGGCTGACCTTTACTTGCTCATAATATTATCTCATAGCACACATAAATATTTCATAAAAGAATGAGATTTCCATATTCCTTCACTTAGCTGCCCATCGAGAGTTACTTTTCATACATCTCCATAGTTAAAGAACACACATTATAATTTTACGTTTAGGGACATTTTAAATGTTATATCGTCATTATTTTATGACATGAGTAGAATTTTCAAATGCTGAATATTTATTAAAATTGATATGTAAATGTTATATATCTAAATATATAATGTTTATAGATTTCACTCACAATAATTAAATGACTATTATACATACATACAAGGGTAATCAGATAGAAAAGGTCTTATGCAATATTGATGAACTGTCCTTAATTATAATCTGATACATAATTACATTGCAGAAATGTACATAAATATAACCACTTGAAGTTACATCGCGATGTACCTCTATGACAACCAACTCCAAAATGAGGTCACGTAGTCATAATATGCATGTTATGACCACGTGACAATCTTATAGTTTGAAATCGTTTAGAAAAGTACAGTATTAATATAGTCAATCAATCAATCAAATCAGCCTATTGCAGTCCACTGCTGGACATAGGCCTCTCCCAATTCGCACCACAATACACGGTCCTCCACCTTCCGCATCCAGTTCCACCCTGCGACCTTCTTAAGGTCGTCGGTCCACCTAGCTGGGGGGCGCCCTACCTTACGTTTGCCGAGTCGCGGTCTCCACTCTAGAACTTGTCTGCTCCATCGGCCATCGGTTCTTCGACAGACATGGCCAGGCCACTGCGACTTTAGCGAGCTCACTCTGCGAGCTTTGTCAATTACTTTGATTCTTTGACGGATAACCTAATTTCGGAGTTTATCCCTCAAAGAGACTCCGAGCATAGCCCGCTCCATAGCTCGCTGCGCGACTTTGAGCCTTTGGACTAGCCCTACTGTAAGTGTCCACGTCTCGACACCGTATGTCATGACTGATAGAACGCACTGGTTGTAGACTTTCGTCTTCAGGCATTGCGGTAAAGGCGAACAGAAAACCCGACGTAGTTTGCTGAATGATGTCCAGCCCAACTGGATCCTTCTGTCAACATCTTTCTCGAAGTTATTCCTACCAAGCTGGATAACCTGCCCAAGGTAGGTGTATTCTCGAACAACTTTGAGCATTGATTCTTCGATGTAGACTGGTCCCGGCGTGCCATGTTCAATGAACATGATCTTGATTTTATCCAAATTCATGCCGAGATCAACACGACGAGAGGCTAAATTTAGGCTGTGCAGCATTTCGCTTAACTGTTCCAGCGTCTCCGCTATTATGAAGATGTCGTCGGCAAACCGAAGATGCGAGATGCACTCACCGTCTATATTCACGCCCCGTCCCGCCCAGTCCAGCATCTTAAAGACGTCTTTGAGAGCGTTGATGAAATGCTTAGGGCATATCACATTCCCCTGTCTCACCCCTCTGCGCAGCTTAATGGGGTTGGTCTTTTGTTCCTGGAGCTGTACGGTCATAGTGGCGGTATCATACAAACATCTCAGCACTTCGATATAACGCCAGTCAATACGACATCGGTGCACAGCATCCAGAACTGCCCAGGTTTCGATGGAGTCGAAGCCTTTTTCGTAGTCCATGAAAGCCATACACAGCGGCTGATAGTACTCTTCAGTTTTCTGTACAATCTGCCGAACAGTATGGATGTGGTCTACGGTATTGAAGCCTTTTAGAAACCCAGCTTACTCCGGGGGCTGAAACTCGTCGAGTTTTCTGGCGAGGCGGTTTATGACTACTCTTGAGAACAGCTTGTATATATGGCTAAGAATTTATTTATTTATTTAATTAGATTCACCAACAGTTATGTACAATAATTCATTTGCAAATGATACAAATTTTAAGTTCATGACCAATTGCATAACTAATTATAGGTGAATACAGCATGCATAACAAGTATTTATTCTAGATATTATTGACGGATTATTGACAGATATATTATTACTTAGACAATCATAATTAATCATAAAATAAAATTAAATCACTAACTTTCAGAATGAAAAATAATAACAATAAAATGAAATACAAAGAAATATTAATTAATCACACTATAATAAAATTGCAAATATATTAATTAATTTTTTTTTTTAATTATTTAATGTAATGAGGTTTGGCAAATAAATGTTAGTTGGGTAAGTTTTCGAAAATAAGTCTACGAAATTCATGCGATTTTACTGAAAATATGTCGATTGCGTCTATGCAATATTTATTAACAGCTCTGCACAACCTGGGAATCGGCGAATTGTATCCTAAAACCGTGCTCCGAAATGGATGAACCATTATTGCCATTGCTTTACGGGGTATCCGATGAGGGGCGTTAAACTTTAGACTTTTAATCAGCGATGGACAATCCAATTGGTTGTGTAGTAATTTGTACATAAAATTCAGATCCAGAAGCGCTCTTCTTTTTTCAAGCGATGGTGTATTAAAAAACGCAAGTCTTTCACTATAACTTTTATGACTTTTGGATATTCCAGCAGAAAATGCCAAATGCCACATGAAACGCTTCTGAATCCTTTCTAGTCTTAAAATATGTGTAGAATAATGCGGTCTCCAGACAGTGGGACAGTATTCTAGTGTGCTACGAATCAAGGTATTGTACAATAGTATTTTTGTTTGCGGCTTTCTGAATGTTTTACCATTTCTTATGACGAACCCTAGCATTTTGGATGCTTTTTTAATTATCTCATCCATATGAGGTTGAAAAGTAAGTTTTTTGTCTAAATTAATACCCAGGTCTCTAATTGTGTCAACTTCACGTATGGAAGTGCCTTCTATAGAATAACTAGAATCAATGAAATGGAGTTTGCGGGTGAACTTCATGTGGTAGCATTTATTAGTGTTGAGGTGCATTTGGTTGTTGCTGCACCACTGGGTAATGTTTTCTATGTCCTGTTGTAAAAGAGCTACGTCGTAAGTATTTTTTATAATGCGTGAAATTTTTAGATCGTCAGCGTACATATAAGGTTCAGAATGTAGAAGGCAATTAGGTAAGTCATTTACGAAAATATTAAAGAGGATAGGACCCAAATGTGATCCTTGAGGTACACCAGAAGAGGCAGAGAACAAGTTTGACCTGAAACCGTTAACTACGACGTAGAAGGAGCGATTCCTCAGGTAAGTCTCGATCAATTTAAGAAGACCTCCACAGAAACCATATACTGATAATTTGTGGAGCAGTATAGAATGGGGCACCTTATCGAAGGCCTTGCTGAAGTCAGTATATATTACATCTACCTGCTGACGACAGTCAATTGCCTCAGCCAAATCTTCCACAAATGTGACCAAGTTAGTTGAAGTAGACCTTGCCTTGACGAAACCATGTTGATGGATAGATAAATACTGACTAAAATACTTTTGTATGTGAGGACAAATTATGGACTCAAAAATCTTTGCTATGGTAGAGATAATCGAGATTGGACGGTAATTGTTCACGTCTTCCGTTCCCCCAGACTTATGAATAGGTACTACTTTGGCTACTTTCCACTCATCCGGAAATATTCCAGATGAGATCGATGTCGCAAAGATAATATGTAGTGGTATTATCAAGTTGGACGAACAACTTCTAATGAAAATTGGCGGAATACCGTCTGGGCCCGCACCCTTAGATATATCTAGACTATTTAGCTTTTTCATTATTGTAGTTTGGTCCACTACCACTGAGCCAAAACTAAAGCTTAACTTGTCTATAAGCTTTAAGTTATTCGACATAGTGAAGTTATTATTAGAATTCCCATTATTGTAGACCTGCGAGAACAGAGACGCGAACAAATTACATATCCCCTCACCATCGGAGCTGACAGAAGTTCCGTCAGTCATTTGGCTAGGGTAAAAACTAGATTCCACTTTCTTAGACTTCACGTATGACCAGAAGTATTTGGAGTTATGGTTGATTTTACTCTCTACATCGTCTATGTATTGATTGTAACACTTCTCAGCTATTTTTGAACACCTTTTGCTTAACAAATTAAACTCTATTTTGTCCCTTGGGTTCCGGTACTTTTTAAATCGAGAATGTATGTTATTTTTTTCTTTTAGTATGGCAATGAGGGATTTAGTAAACCACGGTGGATATTTACGGTTCCCAGCCTTTTTGCGAGGCACATGTTTGTAAATTACTTCCTTGAGTTTGGCATAGAATATCGATAGCATGGAATTAACATTTGTGCGTTGCGCTAATTCCATGTTCCAGTCAATCATTGACAGATCATTGTTAATCACTTCATAGTCAGCCTTGTGGTAGTTTAGCCTTCGATTATTAAGGTTGACAACAAGCTCTTTACTTTCCACGCTCAATACATCGACTTCAAGTGGTGGATGTAAAGGGTCAATCTGTGCAAGCGCGATTAGGGCTGCTGACACAGTACAGGATGGTACGTCTGACAGAACAAGATCTAGAAATTTTTGCCTGTTATTTGGTATTTGATTGAGCTGCCATAGGTTGGCAACATGTGCAAAATCGACCAAAAACTGACCCAATTTCGAGCACTGACTTGTTGTAGCACTTTTCCAATTAATATTACTGAGATTAAAGTCACCTAATATGCAAGAGTGACCTTCATAATGATCAAGTAGAGAGTTACAATTTTGAATATAGTGTTTCAAGATTTGACAATGGACAGGAGGAGGGAGGTAGACAGCACAGATAGCCAATTGTTTGAATAATTTGGAATGAGGTATATTTATCAAAACCCAAAGATCTTCACAATTACTCTCCCAAACCATCATTCGCGTACTCGTCAGGTGTTTCATGACTGCGACTAATACCCCACCTCCCTCCTTACCGCCATGGAAACCTGATGACTCTCTGTCGCGTCTATATACTATATAACGGTCATCAAATAGTTCAGTGCTTAAGACGGCAGAGTTCAGCCAAGTTTCGGTTAACACAATGATGTCATAACTGCTAGTAATCAAGTTCTGAAAAAATAAGTGTGTTTTAGTCCTCAGGCCACGAGTGTTTTGATAATATATTTTTATTTGTTTAAATTTTATAGTGTTACGTAATTGATTCGTGCATAGTAATTAATTTTTCTACTTTAAATTATCCAAAACACTCATTTCCCTCACTACAATGTACTTATCGTGCTCGCTCTTGCGAATAAGAACACGGCCGTTCCTGACCCAGACGAACCTGTACCCCTTTTCTTTTGCAACTTTTCTCGCTGCTGCGTGGAGTGATTTGTTTAACGGAGATAGATGTTCTGTGACGTAGACTGGTAGCTTCGCACCGCTGCATCCCATGTGTGAACTGTTGAGTTTATTCGCGGGGTTTGCTCTGTTGTAGCTTATGGTAGCCGCCAAAAATTGATCTCGCTTATTTACGCTATTAAACTCTACTATAACCGATCGTGGGCGTGTGTTCTCAGGATTAATTTTAGCGGCCCTTGTTATACGCATGATATTGTCATCCTTTATTTCACATGATATACTTTTGCCCAACTCCTTTAAGATAGTGACTAAGTTTTCGGACCTTTTTTCGGGGAGACATTGTATTTCTATATTTTTGCACCGAGCATGTTGTTCAAGCTGGTTAATGCGTAATTTTAAATCTGTGATGGTGGAGTGCATTAAGGTACTTTGTTCCTGAACTTTTTTCACATTATTTTGGACTGCTTTTTGCTCATTTACAATGTCGTCGAACTGGTCACTCACAAATTGCATAGCTTGTTTTACATCTTGAAGCTCATTTTTTACCTGTTGAAGTTCGGCATCTAAAATTGCACGCATTTTTGAACTTAACTTGGCTGTTAGATCAGCTAAATGCGTTCTCAAAACATCGTCCATAATTTTGCGAATCTCATCGCGTGTTACTGGGGAATCCTCATTGCCAGAAGGTGGTGACAACGCCTGCCTCTTGGTAGGACGGAGAGTCACGTTCTCGCTTGGGTGTATGCGGGTATTATCGTTATTGCTGCCCTCTGGCGCATTATAGCGTTGATTCGTTGATTGACTCGTAGATGGCATCGTCCCGTGGAGTAATTTTATCTCGGAATGTGGTCTGATATCCTCCTTACAGGGGGTGTTTGGTGGTGTTCGTTTAAGCGGCATAATAAACAATTGTATTAATCAAAACCACCCGCAGAACAATAAAATTATTTCCTTGCCAAACTGTTCGAATTGTAAAGTTTCGTTGTCCGATGCACAGCGCGGTCACGGCAAGAACGACGTAAGCGCCGTGGATATCGCGTCGCTTACGCGTTACAGCAGAGCACTTCCCGATATCACTTTATGGCAGAGTAAATTAGTTATTGCTTTAATTTGTATGGTAATAGTCTTGTATATTACACTTTAGAATCATTACTCGATGCACAAAACAGCTAAAAACTAATATCACTTGTCGATTGACAACTTATAATCGAGACCAAGGTGACTTTATAACAGTAGAAACAATTTAAATATAGGAGACAAATTTAATAAGGTATTGTTTGCACGGTAGCCCGAGAGCGTTTTAGAAGTGAGATGAGTCTGTAGTTCTTCAGCAAGGTTTTATCGCCTTTTTTTAAGGGCAAAGCCACCGCACTCCACGCTTTAGGTGTTAGGCCCTGGTGAATGATGGAATTGAAAAGGCTTGCCAGCTCTTTGAGAACCAGAGTCCCACAAGCTTTGAGGAGCTCGGTAGTAATTCCATCATCACCAGGAGATTTATTGTACTTTAGTTGCTCGAGAGCCGCCTTGACCTCGCCCTGATCAACATCTGGGATATCTCCCGTGTAATGACGCGTAAGTGGGTTTCTGTGGTCATCGTCGCTGGGTCTCGTAGGCTAACCTGTCCGTGATGCATACAGTTCTCCATAGAAGCCCTCGATTTCTTCGAGAATCTTGAACTTAGAGGTCACGGTTCCGCCATCCGCAGTTTTGAGTTTCTTCAGACGGGGACGTCCAAGCTGTTGGGCGAAGACCTTAGTGCCCTTGTTCTGCTCGATCGCAGCCTCGACGATACGGGTGTTGAAGCGTCTGAGGTTGCGCCGAATCAGCTTTCGCATTCTAAGGTTTTTTTTTTTTTTTTTTTTTATTATTTGTAATTAGACACTGCGGGCCCGGTTTGTCCCGCACCTTTTTTTGTGTAATTTATGTGTTGTTAGTATTTGCTTTTATATGCACTTGTATGGTACATGCCGCTTATTATTAGCTTATTGTTACAGTGCTTGGTATTTGTTTGTAGCGGTACTTCAGTAGAGGTTTTTTTTTTTTTTTTTTTTTTTTTTAATTTATATTAATGATTTTGCATTCTAAGGTTTAAGTCCTTCCGATCTGACTAAGACGTCTGCGTAGGGGACACCCACGGGATGATAGGGGGTGATGACACATATATTCTTGCGCGTCACCACACGGGAAATTTATATAGTAATACAGTTTAATGATAGAAAAGGACAGTCTTTGTCTGTCAATAGACTTGCTTCCTGTTACAGCGAGACCTAATGTAGTCAGGGAAACGTGGTAGACAGTATTAATATGCCACCCCTGCTTTTTCAATGTTTATTTAACAAGAAAATTTACGAAACACTTATTACTATTACACTAAAATAAGGATAACTTTAGAAACTTTGTTACAGCGTATTTCACTATAAGTCGGGTTCCATACCAATACAGATAATTTTCAATATTAAATTAACCAAGCGCAGGTAGCATGAATTAATACTATGCACCAATGACAGGTCGGTCAATTATACGGTATCGGACCAGAGAGCTTAGCTTAAATTGGGGTAATAATCAACTGTTAAGAGAACGTGTAAAAATGTTTATCTAAAAATGTAATCAATGATGGTGTATCTGAGCTGCCATGCAGTCAAAAAAACCTTAGCACAAAAATATTAGACAAACCCCAACAACACCCGCAAGAACTTAATATACTAATAAACGATGACAAGCAGCAAAACTATGCACACAAACACAAGATACCTGTGGGTAATATCAATAAATTCTCTACCCCAAATAGTATCGACAATCTTGACAGAGCCAATATCACAACCAAATGCACACAAAAGAGACTACAAAAAATATATATAATGGCAGATCACCAAGGGAGAACAGTCCAAAAATTACTTCAACGTTTGGTCGGTGATGAATATTCTGTAATTTGCATATGGAAGCAAGGGGCAAGACTTCAAGATGTACTGAATTCTTTCAAAGAAGAATTGATCACATTAACCAAACAAGACTATGTGATAATAGCTGGCGGAACAAATGACAAGAACCCGTATGACTTTTGTTTCTACACACGACAGTGGCTTGAATCTATGAAGAACACAAATATTATATTCACCGAAATTCCTTATAATAATTATTTAAATTTAAGAAAGCTTAACTATGAACTAAAATTTATATGTAGTCAATATACCAGCGTGTCCTATCTAGACCTAAACTTTGAAAGATATATACCGAAGGGAATGAAATTTTCCCTCTACTTAGCCAGATCTTGGCTAAGAGAGATATTACATATTGATTATAGTAAACCGAGTCTTATCTGATGGAAAAGTCAAGAGTCTCCGTAACCGGCGAGCGTGTATGAGACGGACTATGAGAGTCGAGGAAGCCAGAGAGGTATGTAAGGAAAGAACCTGTTGGAACTCTGTACTCTCTGCCTACCCCGCAAGGGATCTGGCGTGAGGTTATAGATAGATAGATAGATAGATTATAGCTATAAATTGTGCTCTTACAACTCAAATCAATTGAATACAAAAATGCATACGGACAAAATGACACAAACTGACTCAAATATAATATGTAATAACCTAAATAATAGCTCCTTTAGAGAAAAAGATAAAGAGTACATTGATAGCTCTAAAACACATTCCAGACACACCACATTGACTTCACCCAAAATAGTGAGTTCTTTCGTATATGAACAACTAAATATATTACATCAAAATATTAACGGCTTAATTAATAAATCTGATGAACTTACATTATATTTGGATGAATTAAGTAGTCAAAAACAGATCGTTGATATTCTGTGCATAACTGAACATAACATGTTAAATGAAGATATATTTTTACTAAATATTCCGAATTATGAACTAATATCGTGTTACTGTAGACGCAATAGACATGGCGGATCCTGCATATTGGTGTGTAAGCATCATAAAGCAAAAATCAAAGTTATCGGTAATATAAAAGAACATGCACTATGTAATATCTTAGAATGTAGCGGGATAGAACTATTGGAACATACGCTTATTATACTCTGCATTTATGGACCACCAACCAATAGACCCGAAATATTTACACAATATCTTATCAAACTTAGTGAAATACTTGAAATTACTTGCTTACAAAATAAGAGAATCATTATCTGTGGCGATTTTAATATTGACATACTGAATAGAAATAAAAAGACGATAGAATTTGAACAGCTATTAGCTAGCTATAATCTCAAGCTAGTTATAAAGGAACCCACACGTTTATGTAGTCGAACTTGCATTGACAACTATGCCTGCAATAAACGAGGCTGCAAATATAAAATTTTGGAGCTAGGTTTATCTGATCATACTGCTCAACTTTTACAATATCCAGTCAAAAAAAGTTTTTCTGTTACGCATTGGTATACCTACAAAAGAGATTACTGTACCTATAATACTAACAAATTTGTTGAATATATACAAAGCATTTCATTCAATGAAGTCTACACTAGTTCAGAAACAGTTGATGATGCGTTCAATAATTTCCATGATCTCCTAAAATTATTTTATGATTTATGTTTTCCACTCATAAAAGTCAAAATCCCGATACATAAACGAACACAATGGATATCAAAAGGAATTAAAGCGTGTACTAAACGCAAACGACAGATATTGTGGCAGTATAGGAAAAGTTCAAATGTTAAATATAAAAACTATTACAAAATATACAACAAAAGACTGAAAGCGATCATTAAATTAACCCAAAAATCTCAAAACAATTATTATATAAAAACTACACGAAATAAAGCAAAGGCAATTTGGAAGGTCATAAATAAATATAAAGCTTACAACCAAATGAATAAAATTGACCAAATAAACGTTAATAACGTCCTTATCACTAATCCTATTGACATATCTAATCATCATCATCATCATCATCATCTCAGCCTATACTTGTCCACTGCTGAACATAGGCCTCCCCAATCGCTTTCCAGCGTAACCGGTCCGATGCCACCTGCATCCAACGACTTCCTGCGATTTTCACAAGATCGTCGGTCCATCTGGCAGGCGGTCGTCCCACGCTGCGCTTGCCAATACGTGGTCTCCACTCTAGAATCTTTCTGCCCCAACGCCCGTCCGATCTACGCGCTATGTGGCCCGCCCATTGCCACTTCAGCTTGCTAATCTTAACGGCTATGTCGGTGACCTTGGTTCTTCTACGAATCTCCTCATTCCTGATTCGATCGCGTAGAGAAACGCCGAGCATAGCTCTCTCCATAGCTCGCTGAGCAACTCTGAGCTTTTTTATGAGACCTATTGTAAGAGACCACGTCTCTGATCCATATATCATCACTGGTAACACACATACACACACTGTGTTACATATCTAATGAATTTAATATTTTTTTTGTTGGACAACCAAAGGCTAAAATTAATAATAATAGACTCTATAATATATCTTATAACAAATTTAACTCAATTTTTATATCACCATCGACTCCAAAAGAGATATATGAAATTATACAAGCCTTAAAGAACACAAACAGCACAGGATATAACGGAATATCCAGTAAAATACTGAAAAGAGTAGCAGGACTCGTAGCACCAGTAATATGCCATATAGTAAATATGTGCATAGAAACTTTCCGAAGAGATTAAAACTATCTGTGATCAAACCAATATTTAAAAAACAAGACAGTACTGAAATGAGTTGTTACAGGCCTATTGCGTTAATCCCGATCCTGGCTAAAATATTCGAAAGAGTCATATACAATAACTTAGAGGTATACTTGGAAAAAAACAATATTCTTGCTGAAGAACAAGTAGGATTTAGGAAAGGAAAAAACATAAACGTGGCAATACATGCTCTTCTTGACACTGTAATCACGGGTATTGATAATAAAAATGAAGTTGCAGCACTGTACATGGACATGACCAAGGCTTTCGATTACGTGAACCATACACTTTTATTAAACAAACTTGAAGTGTATGGGATACGAGGTAATGCTCTTGATCTTATTAAGTCATACTTAAATGACAGAGAACAACAAACCGAAATATCCAACATCTCACGTGAAACAAAAACTGAAGTTAAATACTTGTCAGAACCATTAAAAGTCTGTAAAGGTGTTCCACAGGGCAGTATTCTAGATCCATTGCTATTCAACATCTACATAAACGATCTAAACCTCATAAACCTAAATCTATAAATCACCCCATGGTACTCTATGCAGATGACTGTACTGTTATGTTTGTAGCTGAAAACCGTGAAACTTGTCTACGTGAAATTGATTCTGCTTTATACTCCATCATTGACTGGTTAATTGCAAATGACCTGGAAATAAATTTGACAAAAAGCTATCTTATGACGTTTAAAATTAGAGATAAGCATCCAGTCCCGTTAATGATAAAATACAAAGAATCAGTAATACAAAATATAAATACAATTAAATTCTTGGGAATACATGTTGACTCAGATCTGAAATGGAAATCACATACAGAACAAGTGTGTACAAAATTAAATAAATACTCATATGCCCTTTACATATTACGCAAAACTGTAGACCAGAGTACACTTTTATCAGCTTACCATGGCTACGTTGGTTCCGTACTACGATATGGTATCATATTCTGGGGAAATGCTACAGAGAGAGACACAATTTTTAAGGCACAAAAGAAATGCGTACGAGCTATATGCTCTCTAAAGGTCACTGACACGTGCAAACCACATTTCATTAAGCTAAAAATACTAACATTCCCGTCGCTATATATCTTTGAGTTAATATTATACACAAGAAAAAACATACACAGGTATCAAAAATTGAAAAGTTCTAGACATGCTGACATACTCTGTGCAAGTAGTCACAGAACGGCTTTGTTTGACAAAAGCGCACTATGTATGGGACCTCAATTATATAATAAATTACCTAAACATATTCAAGATATACAAAATTTCAATTTATTTAAATATCATTTAAAGACATGTCTATTAAATAAAGCCTATTATACGATCAACGAATATTTACTTGACTAATGTAGTATGCTTAAGAAATATATAATGTAATGACAATTTAATATAATTTTAAATCATGTTTTTAATTGACATAGACTAATCTTATAATTACATTCATCTTCTAAAATAATAATATTTGCATGCCTAACTGGTAGAATATGGCTTAAGAACAATGATAAAATAATAAGATCCCATATTGTAACCCATATTGAAGCAAATAAATGATTTGAATTTGAACGTGATGAGAGTGAAATTGAAATTCAAAAAATTGTTACCAAAAACTCCCAATTAAAAAGCGCACTTCGTATTCAGTACATGGATGTGCTTGACCAACGGGATCAACTACAAAATGTTGTTTCTAGGTTTAATGAATGTACCTGCACCCATGCAAGGGCTCTGAATTACATTTCTGAACTGGAAAGTAGCCTCTGTGAGGCTCAGAAATCAATAAGTTATTTAGAATAATTAAAAGAGTCTCACGAGGCCCTTTCCACTCAGTCTTTTCAATGAATTATTAGGTTGTAAAACTCAGCTCAATAGTGGGAGTTGTACTGTTATTGACTTGACATCCGAAAATGATTATAAAATAAACCATATAAAAATAAGCAGTCGTAGAAAAATTAAATAATACTTAAAATTAAGCAATATAATAAGGAAAACTAAAAGGCTTTTTAAATGTACAAAATTCTTACCAAAAACTTTGTTTTTAGAAATGATAGAGTGAATATCCTAGGTAAGCTTAAGGCATTAGACTCTGAGCTTGCTCATAGTCACTGTGTGTATGACACTGAGGTAAACGAATTGCAGACTGAAATCTTCCATATGCAGTCTGAACTTAGGTATAAGGTGGCTGGATACTGACACCAACAGACCACTATGATCTGAGGGCAAAACGTTTATAATTAATTTATCAAACACTTCACAGTCGCAAAACACATTCTCTAAACAGGTAGCAGAAGTAGCAGTGATTCATTAAACATATACTAGAATAAAAGATTTAAAAAGATTAATAAGTCTACAGCTAATGAATGACTTTTCGATTAGATTGACATTGAAGTCACCTATAATACTCTGCCACATATAATACTCTGCTTTTTAATACCAGAAAGTTTCTTAACACCTTTCCCATGACGTTTTCAAATGTATTAAAATCACCTGAGGGCGGTCGGTAAACGCATGCTACAACATAACTATCTAGTTCGACACAAGATATCTCAACAATGCGTTCAATAGAAAAACCCATAATGTCCTTGCGTTCTTTACACTTGGTGTCGTTGGAGACTAATATTAGAGACCCTCCGCGTATGGCTGTTTTTCTTGAGAACGCACTTAACACTGTGTACTGACTTTGATATTTGATTATTTCATGAGATTTATACCAATGTTCAATAGCGCAGAGTATTTGGACATTGTATTTTCTAAGAAATAATTCTATCTCGAGCTCTTTGCCAGCTAAACCTTGCATATTCTGATGAAAAATATTTAATTCTAATGATTTAGCTGTTGTCGCATCCACTAGTTTAAGCTATGGTCATAACTATGGTCACACAACTTAGTGTTTCTGCCAGAATCAATAATTATATTTTGGTTTATATTGCATAGAACCGCGTCATTTCTGTATATATTAAAAGCTAATAATGTAGTCAAATGTCGTTTAGTTGTAAAGGGCAGATACATAGTATCTTCTGTCAGCCTAAACTTGTGAATAAATTTATTTATATCACAATAAATAATGGCGTCACTATGACGGTGTGTTATGGTATAAATATATAAATTCATATCATAAATGTGCCTGTTTTTCTGAGTGGTTAAGTTACAGGCATATGGCAAGGCACAGAATACCAATTTATAATTTAATCTGGCATTCAGCTCTAATAAATTTTGAATACCCCTAGTCAGGTCCTTCCTCTTAACTGATTAACTGTCACCATATAATATAACAGTGGTTGTGTCCTTGTCTAAATTAGCTTGACTAATATTATCAATTAAGTGATTTAAACTGGCCCCAGGTGAACATAAATTAGTTACTTTCTGATCTAAATGCCTAGATAATAAGGAACCTAAAGTCTTGGCCTATTTTAATAATTGCCTATTGAATAAACAATTACAGACTTGGGTGTGTAGGTGTTTTGCATGTTTTTGTGGCCGGCTGGCTAAAAAACACATTTTATCATTTTCTAAACAAAATATACCATGAAAGAAAAAAAATGCTTTACAAGAACTTTTCTACAATTATTTGCTATGTTTTTAATTAAATTCTATTGACTAGTTGTTTGATTTTTTTATCAGGGAAATTTTGTTTAATCGTGTAATCCTTTCGCCAGATTCTAAAAGTATATAGTCAAAAATCATATTTTGAAATATTTAGTCAATAATCCATATACTTCTTGAAGTGCATGGAGTATAAAAACACGTTTTTTTCTCGCGGTAGCCATTTAATTAGTTCCAAGTTTGAACCCCGCACGCAACAAATATGTGTCGTACGTTTTTTGTTTTCAAATGTAGCCTAAGACTCGTAATTATTCCTGTTCGTTTACAAACAAATGAAATTCACAAACACTAACACGCGGACCAAAATAATCATTTGAGGGGCATACAATGATTTGTTCCGTGCGGGAATTGAACCCGCGTCTATTCGATACAGTGTACTAAGCGGCTTAAACTCTTAACCTTCCTCGGTTCTTCGGGTCATATTGACCCGAAACTGAAATTTAACTGGCAATAAAAGTCGTAATTATTAATATAATTTATTACGACTTTATGATCATTATTAATTATGCATTCACTATATATTAGTAATGTTAAATTATGGTGAAGTCTCTTATCTTAAGAAAATTAAATTTTTTCCGGCTTAGGTTCCTCGGGTCAATAATACCCAAGTATGAAAAAGATCCTCGGGTCAGAAAAGCCCGTGTTCTGATGTTTTGTTGCATTCTAAGAATATACTTACAATTCATAAATGTTAGTCATATCACAATCACTTAGCGTGTTATTGTTGAAGGTAGTTTGAGAAAAATTGTTTATTTACATTTGTGGGCGGTTAGATTACATTACTTACGTGAGACGGTTACTTTTATTTGATTCATTTGTTGTTTGGACTTGACGTGTTCCGCTGGTGTTTGAAATGGCTTACAATTTATCTGAAGCTATGATTTCGCAAATCCTAAACTACGATATAAATTCCGAATATGAAATAATTAGTGAAACGGAGAATAGTTTGGATGAAAATCCTACCGACAATATTCAACCCAGTTTAGACAATGAAAGCAGTAGTGACGAAACAAATAGCGATAAGGAGCCTCTTTCAAGATACATTACCAATACCAGTGCCAATGAAAACCAAATGCTATCAAAAAATGGTGAATTTGTGTGGTCAAGAACCCCATTGGAAGTCAGAGGTCGTTTGAGTAGTGCAAACCTAATAAAACTTACACCGGGCATTACCAGGTACGCTTCCAATCGCATAAATACATTTAGAAGTTCTTTTGATTTATTTCTAAATAAGAAATAAATGAAAAGAACTTTAAATGTATATATGTCTAAATGAACTAGTAAATGCTTCACGGGGATTAGTACAACGAGTGCACTCAGGTGTTACTGAGACAACGAATACTTCCACTACTCAAGAGTTCTAATAAAAGAAAAAGGTGTAGTGTATGTCAATCTTCAAAAGATGTAAAAACTTCAAAAATCTGTAAATAATGTAAGAAACATATATGTCCGAAACATTTTAAATTTTGTGCCTTTCGTGTTGCCAAGAAAATGAGTAATACATGAATGAGAATGAGTTTGTATATCTTGGATGCGCCTTCAGTAAGGATGGGAAATACACCGCTGATATAGAGAGAAGAGTGAATGCAGGTAATAGAGTGAATGGTGCGATGGGAAGGCTACTTGGGAGCCGGCACTTAAGCCCAAAGGCGCAGCTGGCCATGCATAACGGAGTGCTTGTCCCAACGCTGTTATATGGCAGTGAGAGTTGGGTATGTAAGAAGGAGAACGAAAGCAGGATAAATGCGGTCGAAATGCGATCTCTGCGGAAGATGTGCGGAGTCACGCTGACCGACCGTATTCGCAACAGCGTAGTAAGAAAGCGAGTAGGTATGAAAGATAGTATCGGTGTAAAGATGAGAAAGGGTATGCTCCGTTGGTCCGGGCATATAGAAAGGATGCCAGAAGAAAGAATGACAAAACAGATATACAATGCGAAAGTGGAAGGATGTAGGTGCCGGGGAAGACCTAGACTATCTTACCATGACCAAATAGACCGTGTCTTAGCTGAAGGGCAAGTCAAGAGTCTCCGTAACCGGCGAGTGTGTATGAGACGAACTATGAGAGTGGAGGAAGCCAGAGAGGTATGTAAGGAAAGAACCTGTTGGAACTCTGTACTCTCTGCCTACCCCGCGAGGGAGCTGGCGTGATGATATAGATTAATGTTTCTTGTCTTAGAAATAATTAGATTTTGTATTTAATTTAAAACAATTACCTCATATTTTTGAAATCGGGTCAACATGACCCGAAGGCTTCAAGTGTACATAGTATTTGAGGAACCGAGAAAGGTTAAACAAGCATTTATTTCTGTATTTCTAGTTATTTATGCATGTTAAATTCATGATTGTAAACGCAACCACGACGGAAGCAATTCTTAATGTGGGACAAGCGTTTTTTATACGAAAAACAAGTAACTTATGAAAAAGTAGGTACCTAAGTAAATAACCACCTCAAGTGAAAACCGAGTCAAACAATGCAGCCGCAAAAAAATATTCAATAAAAACCCTGCTGAGGTACTTGTCTGCTGGTGAATAATTCATATTTCAGGAGCATTTTTCATCAACACTGAAAACAAGAGAGATAATAGTCCTGCTTTTTGGTTTCCACAAAATGCTTAGTTTTTTTTTGCTCACTACTAACGCAGGCAATTTAATAGAGTTTGTATAACCTACTTTAGTAATATTTTAATTACAGATACTTAATATGTTCAGAGCAATGATTTTATAGTGATAATGATACTAATTTAGAGGAAGAGTCAGTATTTATTATGTAGTGCTTAACATAAAAATAGTCATTAGTATGACATGAGTTGATATGCCATCTCGTCATACTACAATCAAAAATCAAAATCTAAAACAAAAGTTTTTTATTCATGTAGACCAAAAGGCACTTACGAATAGTCAAAAAGAGAAAATTATTAATTACTTAAGACTCTACCACCCGTTCGGAAAGTCATTCCTGTGGAGAAGACGGGCAAGAAACTCCACGGTTACTCTTTTTAAAAATGAGAGTTTTACAGTATGAGAGAAACTTGCAAAACGAGCTAAATAGATGTGCTTATGTATAGATTAATCATAAGTGTACATAGATTCATGGTATTGGTCAGTGTCTACATAGTCCTCTCATTTGGGATATAAGTGGGATGTTTTGCAGTGGAATCTTGCAGAATACTACCGATCGATCTGCATCGCAGATGGTGGATTCTGTCTACATTGTAAACATTCCATAAATCTCTTCACTGGTGGCTCCAAGTAGCTGTTGTGCATGCAGCGGCCGTATCCCGGTAAACCGTGTCGATCCACGGGCAAAATCCAGTGAAGGGGACTGAGTTTCACAAACTTAGTTTAATGGGCTGATTCCCCCATAAATTGCATAAAGTCTGCAGCGGCTCGGAAGGCGGACACCGTCAGTATGGCTTCAAACCCGGCGACCGTGGCGCTGCAGCAGGGCACTTGTGACATGCCTGATAGGGCGTATGTCGGGATCCAAGAGATATGCGGCCAGTCACTGCATCTTCTAGTGCTAATCAGTCGTAGCAGACTTCCGCCCCACTGGTAACAAGGACTGGAAGACGAGAGAGTGGGTTCGTGTATGCGCAAATGCTTACCCACTTTAATATATTCCCGCGCTGATGACCCCTGGCTCATTACTGGACGGAGAGTGCAAGTCCTGCGGCGATGAGGACTGGCGGTGGGGACTGAGCAGGTGAGTTTGGTCTCTAGCTAGATCTTTGCACGTACGGCGGTTGGGTGGTGATGGTCGTATTGGAACTCACTAGAGGCGAGAGAACTGGTACGGCAGCTCACCCGACGACAAAGCAGCCCTATTTAGGGATCGCACTGCTTTCCCCAATCCGGGGAGGGGCCTAGAAAAGGTGGCCTAAACAAAGCTCGCCTCAATGCAAGCCAGGTGGCTAACCGCGGTCATCTGGTCACCAATTAAAAGCGGTCGAAAGAAACATAATAATAAATTAAATGCATTCTTAAATTTAGCTGCGTGGAACGTAAGAACGTTACTGGACAATGAAAACAACCTCTGTCCTGAGAGGAAAACTGCACTCATAGCGCGTGAATTGTCCCGTTATAACATCGACATAGCCGCAATCAGCGAGGCACATTTAGCGGATAGCGGTGAGCTCTGTGAGGAATTGGGTGGATATACGTATTACTGGGAGGGTAAACCTGCAAGTGAACGAGCCGCAAATGGTGTTGGATTTGCGATCCGAAACAACATCGCTAGATCGCTAGTGGAGCCTCCAAAAGGGATCAATGACAGGCTCATGACACTACGACTCCACATGGCTCCCAGGAAATACCTACATCTTGTAAGCGTGTATGCGCCTACTATGACAACACCTGATGAGGACAAACTTCAATTTTATGAGAATCTGCGTGATGTTTTGCTGGGGATTCCAGATTGTGACAAGTTGATTCTGCTGGGTGACTTTAATGCGCGTGTTGGCACAGAATATATTGCCTGGAAGAACGTACTGGGGAGACATGGAGTAGGTAAGTGCAACACCAACGGTGTTGCTCTCCTGACGTTATGCTCCGAACTCAACCTCAGCATAACAAACACATTCTTCAGGCTACCCGATAAATACAAGACATCTTGGATGCACCCACGCTCTGGGCACTGGCATCTTCTTGATTACATCATTGTACGCAGGCGAGACCTGAGAGATGTACTTATTACAAGAGCAATGCGTGGTGCCCAAGGCTGGATTGACCATCGTCTTATTAGATCCAGGATGAGGCTTTACTACAAGCCTCCGCGTAGAGCAGAACACAGGATTCCAGCTCGACTTGCTTATGCGCGTCTGGTGCGTGATGAGGGACTATGTCGTGAGCTAGATACGGAATTTGAGGCAGCAATGCCCAGCACTGATGACAATACCTCAGTAGATGCCAGGTGGCGTACATATTCCAAGGCTCTCGATGGTGTTTCTCAGCGAATTATTGGCACACCACATAAAAAACATCAAGACTGGTTCGATGATTCTGATGTGGAAATACGACAGCTTGTTGAAAACTATCGTCTCGCTCTAAGAGGAGTCATCAGTGCAGGGCAGCGCAAGTCTCTTCAGCAGGATCTTAAAGCAAAGATCCGAGAACAAAAGGATAGTTGGTGGCGCCGTAAAGCCGAAGAACTGCAATGGTTAGTTGACACTAGCCAAACAGCAAAATTTTTCGAAGGGCTAAAATCCGTTTACGGACCCCGCGCTAAAAAGACTGTCCCTGTTTACTAGCGAGACAAAGCTTAGAAGTTGACAGATCCAAAAGAGGTTCTTCTTCGTTGGGCTGAACACTTTAATGAAGTGCTCAATCCCGGTAGTCAAGGATCAGATCTGTCTTACATTAATTCACTTGAGAGCTTGCCATCTGCTTCGGGCTTGGATGACCCGCCTTCGTACGCCGAGTTCGTTACTGCGATCAACCGTTTAAAAAATGGTAAATCACCTGGTTCGGACAGTCTGTCTTCTGAAATTTTCAAATACGGTGGACCGAGTATCAGGTCCAGACTTTTTGAACTTATCAAACTGATTTGGGATGTTGAGATGGTTCCACAGGACTGGAAGGATGCTTCTATTAGCAAGCTTTCCACAGCTGGCAAAATCCTGGCGCACATCATCAATAGTCGCCTTAGTAATTTAGCTGAAAGCTTCCTTCCGGAGACCCAGTGCGGGTTCAGACCTAAAAGAGGTACGGTTGATGCCATCTTTGTAGTCAAGCAACTTCAAGAAAAAAGTTTTGAACAACACCGCGACCTCTATTTATGTTTTGTGGACCTGGAAAAGGCCTTTGACCGTGTTTCTAGGACCGCCCTCTGCATTGTTCTAGAAAAATGTGGCTGTCCTGCAAAGTTTGTCAATTTAGTGCGCCAGTTCCACGAAGGCATGACAGCCCGTGTGCGTCACGAAAACAACTTTACAGACCAGTTCCCGGTCACTAGCGGTGTCAAGCAAGGCTGTGTAATGGCTCCGACCCTTTTCGCTATCTACTTCGCTGCAGTAATGAATGACGCTCTTAAAAGCTGTAATGGCAAGATTACCATAAATGTCCGCATGGACAAAAGCGTTTTCGACCTCGCACGTCTCAGAGCAAAACGCAAAATAGACTCTGTTTCAGTAATAGATGTTCTGTATGCCGACGATGTCTGCCTTATGGCTGACAGTTTGGACGACCTACAGAGTGTTTTGGACAAATTAGATGAGTCCTGTCGTAAATTCGGCTTAGTAATCAGTGCTTCTAAGACCCAGATTCTAAAACAACCTGCGAAAGGTAAATCTGCGGACGATGGTGTTGTTTACCTACGAGGAAAACTACTGCCAGAAGTAGGTACCTTCCGGTACCTTGGAACTATTTTGCGCAGTGATAATCGTCTCGAGTCTGAGATCTCTGCGCGAGTCGCCAAAGCAGCTGCAGCTTTCGGTGGTCTTAACCGACGAGTTTGGAAATCACATGACCTGAAACTCCACACAAAACTCGCTGTCTACAGGGCCATAATCTTACCATTGTTGCTCTATGCCTCGGAGACCTGGTGTCTTTACAAGGGAGATATCAGACGCCTTGATACCTTTCACATGAAGTGTCTTCGGGCGATTCTTCGGGTGAGATGGCAGGATCGTGTGCCAAACTCGGAGGTTCTACGTCGAGCGAAGCTCGCTGGAATGGAGTGTATGCTAATGAAAGGCCAACTACGCTGGTGTGGACACCTTGTACGCATGGAGTCTTCCAGATTATCAAAAAAGGTATTTTACTCTGAGCTTAGCTCAGGTAAACGAAAGCCTGGAGGACAGTTTCTGCGTTACAGGGATGTCTTAAAACGCCACTTGACTGCAATTGGCATGTCTAGTGAGTCATGGGAGGAGCTTGCAACGCAGAGGTCGGAGTGGCGAACTGCTGTCAACACGGGCATAGAAAACTTTGAGCGTTCCCGTCTTGAAGACCTTGACGCCAAACGCCTGATCCGAAAAACTCGACCCAAGCCCTCCTACAACTATACTCGCAATTCAAGTGGGTCTCTTTACTGCGCTTCTTGCAATAGGACCTTCAAAACAAAATTTGGTTTTGCGAGTCATGCTCGCGCTCATGCAAGAGCCCAGGCGAAGACGAGCTAAGGGTGTCGCCGTCGATGGATACGTCTGGGAGGACATCATCATCATCAGTCCTCTCATTTACAAAATAGAGATGTTGTAGAGGTATATAATAAAAAGCATATAAGCAATAATAGCAAGATAAAGGGTTACTATAAAATATGTAAAGAGTGCTTACAAAACAACTGGTTGTAGCTCGTGTGATGCCGAAGGAGACAAAATTCAACAGCACTACGTACACGTTCAATCAGACAAAGGACAGACGATGGACCAGTCCCCACCAGCAGCACCCGTTCACGAGTATGAGAGCAGCAGCCATCACTCTCCTCAACCATTTTAGAGGGAAAAGAGTGACCCGCTCCACAGAACCGCACTAGCAAAGACATTTTAGTGAGCATGACCAATCCATGACCCTGTCGACATCGTTCGAAAATAGTATTTAATATTTAAAATCAATGAACGCTCGCTAGGCAGGACACGTTGCAGTTACAATCTGCTAATTCGTATTATTTCAGTATATTATATGTCGTTAAGGAGTTCAGTGGCGTATCTTCAAAGTCTAAGGTCTAATACAGATGAAATTAAAATGGGACCAACTCGGAGCTATACCGAACTCAATGCAAAGAGAATCATCAAAATCGGTACATAATTGACGGAAATATAGGTGAACAAATGTGAACAACACATAAAAAGCATACATACAGACGATAATAGAACCTCCTCCTTTTTGAAGTCTGTTAAAAAGGCAGACTTTAGATGGAAAATTACTCAAACCAATTTTTGTTATCTCCACTGCAGGGCCTTTATTCGCTATGTCTCAACTAACTATGCTATGTCTAATGGCGCGTTACTAGACCTTCGTAAGCCGAGAAGCCTGCCAACATTTGAGATTGCTAGAGAATGACGCTCATTGGGACCACACACTCGAAGATGCTGTAATGTCGTCAAATGCTCAACAAATACGAACATTGTTTGCTATAATTTTGTGCACATGCTTCCCATCCACACCGATTGATATATGGAACAAATATAAAGATCATATGGCCGAAGATATATTGCATCAGATGTGTCTTAGAAAATGGAATGCAGATTTGCAAATGAACGAAGAAATTCACAATGAAGTATTTATTTTAATTGAGGACATGTGCTTGATGCTTACCTAAAAAATATTATTAAAATTAGGAATGACAACGCCCAATCGCCCAATGCACGACGTATTTAATCATAAGTTGAGACGCGAAACCCAATACGATTGCGAAACATTAAGAGAAACCGTTCGTAACCCTTCTAAATCAGCAAAAAAAAAATGCCTACGATACACTCATGTAAGTAGTGAACAATGGAACTGTCGGAATTTTTTTCTTAGATGCGCCCGTTGGAACTGGAAAAACATTCTTGATATCATTGATTTTGGCAACGATTTGATCGTAAAACGGTATTGCACTTGCACTTGCATCATCAGGTATGACAGCAACATTGTTAGAAGGCGGTCAAACAGCTCATTCAGCACTCAAATTGCCGTTGAACAAACGTTGAAAAATTTAAAGAAACTCCAACTTGCAACCTTTCGAGGAATTCTGCGATAGCCAAAGTCTTGCAGCAAAGCAGATTAATCGTTTGGGATGAATGCACGCTGGCACACAAAAAATCTTTGGAGGCATTAGACCGCACAATGAAAGATTTACGAAACAACCAAAACCGGTTCGGTGGAGCGATGATTCTATTGGCAGGTGATTTTCGACAAACATTGCCAGTAATGCCTCGATCAACGCCAGCCGACGAACTTAATGCAAGTTTGAAGTCGTCCATTTTATGGAAAAACGTCAAGGCACTCAAATTAAATATGAATATGCGAGTCGTATTGCAAAATGACGAATCTGGTAAAGTATTTTCCAAACAATTGCTCGATATTGGTAAATTCAAAATTCCTGTTGACACATCGTCTAGATACATTACATTCCATGCAAATTTTTGTCACTTTACTGAATTAAAGACCGAACTCTACGAGATGCTTTTCCCAAACATTGCTGACAATTACAAAAAACGTTGATGTCAAAGAAATGAATTTTCAAATTCAAAGTAAGATAGCTGGCGAATTGATTGACAAATCGTTTGATTCCGTTACTAATCAAGATAATTTTGTCAACTATCCAACGGATTTTTTAAATTCCCTGAAATTGCCTGGATTACCATCTCATAGTCTGCAACTAAAAATCGGATTGGTAATCATAATGTTACGAAACATAAACCAGCCATGTGTTTGTAATGGCACCCGGCTTGCGGTGAAGAAATTTATGAACAACCTCATCAAAGCCACAATTTTAAAAGGGAAGTATAAAGGTGAAGACGTTTTGATTCCACGCATCCCTATGATTCCGAACGACATGCCATTCGACTTTAAGCGGTTACAATTTCCAGTGCGGCTTGCATTTGCAATGTCAATAAATAAATCGCAAGGGCAGTTGTTGAGTGTTTGTGGCATTAATCTTGAAAATCCATGTTTTTCACATGGCCAACTGTATGTCGCCTGTTCCCGTGTCGGAAAACCATCAGCATTATTTATTTACGGAAACAAAACTAACAATGTTGTGTATCAACAAGCATTACAATAAACAATATGTTATAGAAATAATAAAAAATTACAAACATTACAAATAACAAAATTTAAATAATAGAAATAATTATTATTAGTATAGTATTCCACTTTGAATTAAATGACAGGACAACGTCTGTCGGGTCAGCTAGTAGTTATATAAATATTAATAATTAATTCACCCATCACCTAAAATTGTAAAAAAAGGGAAACTGACCTCAAAAAGCAAAAAATAAATATTTGAAGTCGGTGCCGACTGCAATAACCGGCACCAACTTCAAATATTTAATTTTTGCATTGTTAAGTCGGTTTCCCTTTTTTTAAGTTATGGAATAAGGCGATTTAGCGCCCGATCGCTCGAAGAGTTTACTCTTCGAACTATCTTGAGATTTCTTGTTTTAACTAATGTTGTGTTTAAATGTTTTCATAAAATTACCTACATAAGTAAGATACTTTACATGTAACTAATTAAAGTGCTCATGCATCTTCATATATCGTAGACGTTATGTATAAATACTTATTCAACATACGTAATTGTACTAAAACTTTGTTTAAAATACGACCAAAATTTTGCTTCCCTATTCTAATTCGTCTGAATAGCCATTTAATCGTCAAGTATGATATTTTGAAAATACATATAAATCCATAAATATCATAAAGAAGTAAGGTTACCATTAAAATAGAAATACAAAGGATTTTTATTCATGTAGACCAAAAATGAGTAATAAGTAATTTTATATTTCCGTCTAAGTTATATAGTACCTAAAAATCTTCAAGTGTGAATTGACAATTAGGCGAACAAAACTATAGCCATACGCCAACAATTTGTAAGATATTCGCTGCTACATATTACTACTAAAACTATTTCATTTTAGGGAGGTCTTCGGGAATCTTTAATGTGTTCACGAGTCTAGTAAAATGGCCTCCCTTACCCTATTATACTAAAGCAGTTTATATGGTTAATGACATTTTTGCCGACTATTAAACATTACTACAGTGCATCGTTGTAAACAACTCGCTTTAAGTCTATCATAAAATAGTGTTACGATTTCATGGGTTAACTAGAGTCACGTGAGTAAGTAATAAACGCATTTGTCGTCAATTCTTTGTCAGTATTCAGGTTTGATACTCAATTCTGTAAAATAGAGCGTCTTAAAACCTGTCATTGGCATCCATTTCCATTTGCTTTTAAATTCCAAAGTACTCGTTATGGACCTGGGTGTATCTCTCATAGAGTCGGTTAGTAAGAATTAAACGCAATTATCGTAGATTCTTTGTCAGAATTCTGTTAAATAGAGCGTCTTTAAATTTGTCATTGGCATTCAATTCCATTTGCTTTTAAATACCAAACTAAGCCTCTTTAAATTTGTCAAATATCTATCTATAACCTCACGCCAGATCCCCTGCGGGGTAGGCAGAGAGCACAGAGTTCCAACAGGTTCTTTCCTTACATACCTCTCTGGCTTCCTCGACTCTCATAGTTCGTCTCATACACGCTCGCCGGTTACGGAGACTCTTGACTTGTCGAATATTATATTAGCTTTATAGAATATATTGGGGTACGCGCCCTGTTCCTATGGATATTCTGATTTATTATCTCTCTTTAATTTTTTTAAGGGGTTTTCAAAATAGCTAGGAAGTTTTGGACAAGCTTTTAAAGAGAATTTTGCACATATAACATAATCAAGTAACACACACGTTACGATTTCTATAAGCTTTTATTTAACTTGCAATGTTCGTATGTCTGTCTGTCTTTCCGGTTCAAATCTTGTGATTAATTTTTCAAGCAAGTATCCGATTTTGCTAAATACCGGTATTAATATACCTATGTAAGTCCGATGAAAGTGCAATAATATGGTACTCATGGAGCTGGTCTGATGATGGAGTCAGAGGGTGGCCATAGGAGCATGTGAACTATACAAAGCAACCCCCGCGTTTTTAGGCTTGTTAGATTGGCATTGACAAGTACTATATAATTGCACCTACGTCGTTCATTTCCGAGCTCGTGTTCAATATATCAGTCCCTTATTTTTCTTTTGTAAAGTAATTGCATCACTGTTACTCTGTCGGTCGATAAATGGTCGATCGCGGTAGGCCCTTAACACGTAATACAGCGTGCAAGTCGTTAAGTTATGTAAGTTGATTTTATAACCAAAATCCTTAGTATCTTGTTCCATATAAGTAAGTTAACATGATACATGTTATTATGGTGGTGGGATGGTGTCAAGGGTCTGATGATGGAGCCTGAAGGAAGCCATAGGAACTCCTCAACTAAGGAAAATATCTTTGGTGTGTTTTTAAAAAGGTCTTTAAATTAATATTATTAATTTATAGCATTTTATAATTTTTTTCTTGCACTATCACTATACAAATACTATACACTTACACTTACTATACACCTACGCAAATATAATCATGTATCTCAGTGTCAGCACTGCACTATGAATTAGGAAAATAAAACCTTACTGTCGAACAACAAGAACTTTATTCAAATTCCTTTAGAATACATAAAGAAAAATATAAAACGAAACCATACCGTGACTTAAATTGATTGTGGCGCCATCTAGGAAAGATAATATAAATAAAGCCCTAATAACATTACTATATCAGCTAAAAAGAAATGAAATTACACAGGAACACAATTTGGACATTCCGCCCACCAAGAACTTGTCCTTTAAAATCGTTGACAAAATTTATACAATATTACCCATGGCCGCCCACCGTGATAAAGTACAATTTTAAACAAACTCAACAACAACATAACTATCTGTTTGTAACACATAAACGAGCGATATGGTATATTAAACATTTTAACAAAAAAAAAACTAAACGATATTATCTTTAACAGTCTCAGCCTTTGGTAAAAAACATAACTTGTTACAAGCTCGCTTTAGAATACCATTCTTGGTTTTTACTGTAACCACCCGAGTAATGTTGTCCTTTCCTGTATGTTTCTCTATAATTGTACCTAGCAACCATTTTGCGGGTGGTAGGTTTATCTCTTGAATTATGACAACATCCCCTATCTCGGGCTCAGTTCTCCTCGTGATCCATTTAAACCGTTGATTTAGTGTAACTAAATACTCATCCGACCATCTTTTCCAAAAATCATTTCACATCTTCTGTAAAAACCTCCATCTCTGAAGTCCTGTCACTTTCTTTTCAGAGTAATCATCATCAGGAATAAGAGTTAAAGGCTCTCCAACGAGGAAATGACCAGGAGTAAGGGACAAGGGATCATTTGGATTATCACTTAACTGGCATATTGGTCTGGAATTTAGGCATGCCTCTATCTGCGTCAGGACAGTAGCCAATTCCTTGTACGTTAAAGTACTGTCTCCTATTACTCTTTTGAGATGAGCCTTTGTCGACCGAATACCAGCCTCCCATAATCCTCCAAAATTCGGTGCTTGAGGAGGTATATAATGCCATGTTGTCCCCTCCTTTGCCAAAAGCGAACCAACTTCCTTGAGAAAATCGGAAACTGCCTTGTTTAACATTGCTCTTAAATCCTCGTCTGCACCAACAAAATTGGTGCCATTGTCACTGTACAAATCCTTGCAATATCCCCTTCGGGACACAAATCTTCTGAAAGCTGCTATGAAACCGTCGGCTGATAAATTAGAAACTGCTTCTAAATGGATAGCACGGGTAACCATGCAAATGAATATACAAATATATCCATGAGCCTCGCCCTGGTGAAAATCTGATATTAATGTACCCAGAAAAATCGACTCCTGTAGATTTAAATGCTCTTTCAGGTTTTAATCTGACGGACGGAAGTTGACCCATAAACTGATTTCTCTTTTGTCTCGAATATCTGATGCATACCACGCATTTTCTGTAGCATTTCTTAACCAGATCTCGACTTCTCAGTATCCAAAACCTTGATCGAATATAATTGAGCATTGCTATTGGACCTCCATGCAAGGTCTTCAGGTGTGCATCTAAAACAATTAATCTGGACAAATGACTGGCAGCGGGCAATATCATAGAATATTTTTTGTCGAAACTTTCTTCAGATTGTTCGATGCGACCTCCGACTCTTAGCACACCATCCTTATCAAAAATGGCGCAAAGTGTATGAAGATTGCTGGAGTTGGACACTGATCTGTTAGATTTAGCTGTTTGATTTCTTCCTTAAAATACAAATTCTGAGTTTCTTTAATACAAATTTTTAAAACTTGGTCCATCTCCTTTGGCGACACATTTTCTGGAATCTCTCTGAGTTCTTTTGGTTTCTTCCATAGTAAAACTCTTCTGCAATATGACAATACTCTTAACAGTCTCTGTAAATTAGAATACTTCGTCCAAAAGAATTCTTCCTTTACTTGGACTATAGCAGTCATCGTCTTCACTGATCTTTGTTCCTCAAAAGTTGTGAAAAGTACTGACTCCTTTAAATCATACTTATCAGTTTTCCTCAGCCATGTAGGGCAATACCGGCACAATTGCAACTCCTCAGCTGAAATCCCTCTTGAGGCACAATCGGCCGGATTATGCCTTGTACTGACATGGCTCCATTGATCTTGAGCTAGCATGGTCGATATCTCGGACACTCTATTGCTGACAAATGTCGTCCAGCGGCTTGGTTCACCGTATAACCATGCTGGAACGACTGTAGAATCAGACCAAGCATGTAAATTAGTCTTGGGAATATTAAATACTTGCGACACTTCAGAAATTAGTTGGGCTACAAGAAGTACTGCACATAATTCTAATCGAGGAATTGATAGTTCCTTCTCTGCGGGTGCAACTCTCGTTCTAGCCGTAACTAAATGCACCTTGATACCGCCTGACTTATTTCTAACCTTGATGTAGACTGCAGCGGCGTATGCTGCGTGGGAAGCATCGGCGAATGCATGTAACTCAACACAATCATCACGATTTACTTGTAACCATCTTGGGATTGTTATATATTTTACATTTTCCAGATCCTTTCTAAACTCAAGCCACTCTTTTAACAAGTCTGGGGTAAGGTTATCGTCCCACGTCAAGCCTGACTTCCATAGTTTCTGCATATAAATTTTAGCAGCAATAATGACCGGTGCGATCCATCCCAAAGGGTCATATAATCTTGCTATATCGGATAACACCTTCCGTTTAGTGATGGGCATATCTATTTCGGGTAGTTTATGCATGTATTCAAACACATCGGTACACTTATTCCAACAAATACCCAAAACTTTCACCATATTGTTCTCTCTAAAAACCAATGATTGATCTGATCTCTTTTTATCTGTCCTCATCTGATTAAGTAGCTTTTCACTGTTAGTGAAAATTTGAGTCCTCCTGCGTTCATTAACTTATTTATTTGTTTATATATCTCAATTACCTCATCTTCAGTCTCACCACCCGATAACAAATCATCCATATAAAAGTCCTTTAACGTTATCTCCGCTGCTTAAGGATATTTGGACTGTTCATCTAGTGCCAGTTGTTGTAGACACTTCACAGCTAGGTATGGCGCACATGAGGTACCAAATGTAATCCTGAGTAGCTTGTAGCAATCTATTGGCAGGTTTGGATCAAATCTCCAAAAAATTCTTTGACAATCCGTATCATCATCATGTCGAATGTCGAATCACGAAACTGTCTGTACATTTGTACTATATCCGCTTCAATACAGTAAGAATGAAGTCTCCATCTCATCAAAATATGTCTTAGATCTTGCTGAAGTCTAGGACCTATGAAAACACAATCATTAAGTGAAACATTATTTGATCCCTTGCAAGATGCATCAAAGACGCACCTCACCTTGGTCGTTTCACTATCCTCCCTCACTACAGCGTGGTGAGGGAGATAAATTACTCTCGAATTGACCCTTGAGTCAGTTACTTTAACCATGTGACCTTGCTGAAGATAATCCTCCATCACCTTCTTGTAACTTTCGTACTTCGTCGAATTCTTTCTCAATTCTCTCTCTAGATGTTTATATCTGCGCAGTGCAATTTCTTTTGTGGATCTTCCTCTTTGAACGGCAATCTAACCACATACCGTCCTCGATCATCTCGCACTATTGTTTTCTCACAAAACTCCTCACACTTTTTCTCGTCTTTCGTTAGTTTCTTCTCAATGCTCTCCGGTCCTCTCTCTATCTCCCAGAATTTATTCAACTGTTGATCTTCTTTTACTTTTATATGGAGGTTGATAATGTTCTGATTTTTTTGGTGATTTCTACGAACTCGTCCTAATAATATTCAGCCCAGTTGCGTACTTTGTGCAATCGGGCCATACTCTGTTGGATGTTTCTTAAGACCCTCCAAGATAATGTCACCAAGAATGTCAACGCCTAAGACAACATCAACTCTATTAGGTACTCCAAATTGCGGGTGAGCCAGTGATATTTTCTCGATTTCTGGCCAGTCCGTGATAATAGCTGTGTTATTTGGTAGAAAAGATGTCAGCGTTCTCAGCACATAAGCGTTAACTGGCATTGAGAATGAATTATAACGTGATTCTAGAGTGAATGACACCATAATATGTGTACGTGTCTTCCCATCGCCAACTCCAGATATAAGGCCATTTATTGAGGTACGCTTGAGGCCCAAGGCTTGTACCGTCGCTTCGTTCACAAATGACGCCTCTGAACCTTGATCAATCAGCGCACGCACTACTAGAGAATAGCCATTGCTCGATTTGATTTTGACTACGGCTGTAGCCAATAACACCTCACATTGTGTCTTCTGTGCGAGATGAGTTGATATCTTAGTTTCTTTTTCAATTGTAACTTTCTCGTTTTGCTCCCGTGACTCAGTAGGAGTTGATTCTACTTTTCGCTCAATATGCAACAAGGAGTGATGGCGCTTGCCACATCGTCGACAGCAAGTTGATTGACGGCAAAATCTCACGGAATGATTATGTGCCAAACAATTAAAGCAAGTCTCTTGGATTGAACAAATTCGCTTCCCTCTTCGGGAGACTTAGCACTGAATTGTTTGCATTGATATAACATGTGTGATCCCGAACACATAGTACAGGCAATATTACGTGAAATAGCTCCACTTTTATCAACAGTGGAATGAAATGACTTTTGTTTGACTACTTGCTTAATTGGATTGATCATCTCTAATGTCCTGAAACGAGTTTCCAAAAACTTGGTAAGCTCTGACCAAGTGGGTAAGGACTCAGAATCAAAGTCGCTTACTTTAATCTCCCACTGCTTACGAGTCTCCTGATCTAATTTGGATACAACTAAAAAGATAATTATTACGTCCCAGTTGTCAACTTGTATTCCTAAGTTTGTCAGTGACTTCATGCAAGCGGTAGTCGTATCTAAGAGCTGCTTTAGACCACTCGCTGAATCTACCATTAAATTTCTTTGAGCAAACAGCTTCTTCATGATCTCATTAGTATTGTATCTTAAGTTGTTATATCTTTTGGTCAACAATCTCCAAGCTTGAATATAATTCATCTCCGTAGTAGATAATTTTTAAGAAGACTAGCAGGTTCTCCAGATAGACTGCTTTTTAGGTAATGCAGTTTTTGCACAGCACTCAAACTTTTATTTTCATGAATGAGAGATGAAAACATGTCATAAAAGGTTTGCCATTCATCATAACCACCAGAGAATGTAGGCAAATTGATTTTTGGTAGTCTCACTTCACTGCTTGAGGCAGACGTGCTAGTCGATCTCAAAAGTTCTGCCGAAGATAAACCAATCTTTTTCAAATCGTCCTTCATTTTAACCTTGTAGTCTAAATATGTTTCTTCAAACGCATCATATATTTCATTCCTGAAATAGTTTAATTTTGACTTTTCTTCCACTGTCACTTCCGCAACTATTTCCGAATGTTGATTGAGAAATATTGTATAGAAACTCTCTAATTGCTCAAGTCTTGTTTCTATGTATGTTTGTGTAACTCTTACTATAAGCCCTTTTTATTTTCTCAAATTGATCTAATTGCCTTGAACACTTACTCTCCATCTTGTTGAATTTAGTTATATTTAATCAGTCCAGAAACTAAGATTGGGATTTAACATTTCTAAAATTCAACATAATGAGAATTCAACATTTTGGGAATCCAACATTTTGAGATTCAACATATTGGGAATTCAACATAATGGAAATTCAACATTTTGCAAATTCAACTTTTTGGACCTGAAGGCTAAGATCGTGCTCAAGTTCAAATTCTTAGTCAATAATGTAATCACTGCCAGGTTCTAAGTTAAATTTCACCAAAACTTTTCTAAGTCCAGATCGATGAAAATTTTCTAAGTCCAAGATGACACAATTTTTCTAAGTGTTTGGAGATATACACAAAATTATTCTAAGTCTTTATTAAAGGCAAATTTTCTAAGTTAATTTTAACACGATTTTTTCTAAGTCTTTTTAAATCACCACACTTTACATATTTTTTACTATATCCACTTTACTCACGATTTTACTAAGTCCTCACAACAATCCATCCCGGGTTTCGGCACCAGATGTCAGCACTGCACTATGAATTAGGAAAATAAAACCTTACTGTCGAACAACAAGAAGTTTATTCAAATTCCTTTAGAATACATAAAGAGAAATATAAAACGAAACCACACCGTGACTGGAATTGATTGTGGCGCCATCTAGGAAAGATAATATAAATAAAGCCCTAATAACATTACTATATCAGCTAAAAAGAAATGAAATTACACAGGAACACAATTTGGACACTCAGTTTCGTTCTAAGCTCAAGTGGTTTCCTATACGTCTCATCCGGACTACTAATATCCTCTGTCTTCTAAACAATATTTTGTTCAATCCGTTTTCCTTGCGTTACCTTAAGGAACAATTCAAATTCAAAAGTGAAGGCACTTTTTCAACTCGTATTATTTAAGATCATCAGAAAACTTAGCTCTCGTAATGCGTCTACACTCTAGCACCTCTTACGATAATTCTTTTACGGTCAAAGCCGTACGACTGTGGAACTCACTACCTGTCTCTATAGGGAGTGTTCCATCTATTAGTACAGTACATAAAAGCTCAGTCAGGCGAAAAAGCTCGTATCATTGATTAACTAAATTACATTTTCAGGATGTTTTCTAGTTGCTGTTGCTAGTTGTTTTATGTTATAGACTTATCGTTGGCGCGTATATATTATTTTTACTTGTATATTATATGTATACATATGTATATTATTTAATTAGTTTATGATAGTTTTATTTGTGAATTGTTTTGTTCTGTTTGTTAAGTACACCCCTAAATCTTGTGTTTACTTTAGATCCTCTCAATCCAAAGGTTGCCTGGAAGAGATCACTTTTAGTGATAATGCCGCCCATTGTTACACTACCTTTCAATCGAAAATTGTTACTATCTTACCTTTTGGTATTCCAAAAGATAAGATAGTTATAATTTTTCGATAATATTGTTCAACCAGACATATCTGGTGGAACAATAAAGTATTATCTATCTGTCTATCTATCTATACAATACAACAGATAAGTGATTCGCTATACTATTCTTGTAACAGTACAACCCAATTAACATTGAAATAATAAACTCGGTGGAAGCGATAAACAAGGTCCCATATTCAGGAACGCCGCAAACTCGCAACTCGCTAGCTTACTCTCTTTGTGAACAACTTTCATGCTTCATCATAATTGAATGCTACACCGGAAACTACGCATCAAGGTTTAAGTTATCGGAGCCCGAGCCAACACAACTTGGCCAACACAACGCTGCTTGTATAGCAAGAGATAACTTATTAACGAATTTGCCTTTTGGTATTTGTTATTAAGCAATGGGAAGTTAGTTAGATTTAAAACTTAGGTTGAACTTAGTATAGTGTGGTGTATTTAGTTTGAATATAATACACGCTCGTAATTTTTTCCTACTAATATTATAAATGTGAAAGGTTTTATGTTTGGATGTTTAGATGTGTGGATTTTTGTTACTCAATCACGCAAAAACGGCTCAACCGATTTGGAAGAAATTTAGCACACAGATAGTTTATATATCCTTTTTTTTTTTTATCGGAGAGAAAACCCTATATGGGTACCCGTCCGAGTTCGGGGGACGGTGTTTTATTACCTAGATTAACTAATAGGACACTTTATTTTGAAAAAATGATAGGTTCATATCTAAAGTCAACGTCGACGAAGTCGCGGGCAGTAGCTAATGGACTATAAATGTTTAATATCGGATAAAATAATCCTGAATTTTATGACAAACTAACAAACATTCTGTAATCCCACTGCTACTTCTGTGATTTTTTAAAACTTAAAATATCTTTTACGTTTGAAAAGCAGCTCTGCATAAGGGCTGTAACTTTTTACTAACATTTTTTGCTACATGACACCGTC